>JAINEB010000007.1:24895833-27751666 GCA_022840565.1 Eubasilissa regina | reverse complement strand
CAAATTGTGAAAAAAAAGTAATTTATAAGAAAGAACTAAAAAAATATATAATTAAACACACTTAATGTTAAAATTTTTTTTTTGGTGGTGGGGTGTGACACGCCAGCAGAGTTTTGTTAAAATTTCCGGATATTTGACAAGCCAAACCTAAAAGGTTCGCCAGCACTGCTTTATGATGTAGACCTGGAACGGAATACCCCGAAATATAATACATATATTTCAATATTTGCTAAAACTATAACGAATGAGGTTCTAGAGCCAATTACGTAAATTCTAGAATACCCGACTATAACTAAATGTTCTACCTCCGGCCTAATTCTAGTACAGTAGGATTTATTTGACATTTTTCCGAAAACATCACTCTAAATATTTTCATCATGGGTACCATTTTAAAAATTTTTACTTCTGCGTTATCAGCGTTTAAAATTCTACAAGTTTTTCAAAATTTTACGAGCCAACGGTCGCGTTCCAAAGGTTAATTCCTTTATTACTACTTCAGTTAGATATGAACTTGGGTTCAATATTTTATTTTTATTTAATTCATTCGAAACTTTATATTAGGATAAATCTTCCTAGGTTATCTAAAAGTATACATCTTTGTTTAAAAATCTTAAATGGACATCCGTAACAATCTAATTATTTGGTAGTATTACCGTATTTCCTCGATTATAAAACGCGTGTATTTTCCAATTTGGGTGTCTCTGAATTCGGGATTCGTCTTATAATTGATGGCGTCTTACAATCGCTGTAAATTAACGCAGTTATAATGAATCATCACTGATTAGTAGTAGAACTGAGTCGAAAAGAGATTCATAAAAAGAAGTCATTGAATCTGAAGAAATTTCAGGCTCTGATGGTGATAGTACATATATAAAATATCTATTTTTAAATCCTTTTTGTTATGATTGTATGACTTTGTCTGTTATAATAAAGTTTACAGAATGTTTTTTTTATTTATATATAAAAATAAAGGGTGTATCTTATAATCAAGGAAATACAGTAGTTTAGTTTATATTTACATATAATCAACATGATTAACACCATACTTCACTAATATTGACAAATTATCATTTTAAATATGTGGTTAATATTACGTTAATGTACTCGGTAGTGGCAAAACATTTCAATGAATTTTCTCAGAATTTTTATAAAGCCGTATATTTATATTTTATTAATACAAATACAATTAATGAATTAGAAAGATATAAGAACGAAAAAAATCTATTTGTCGAAAAAATTTTTGGTTGCTACAGGGATTCGAACCTATAATATTTATTCAATAAACAAATTTTTTCTTTATATCTTTCTAATCTAATTGATTTATTTTATTTGTACTGAAATACGTCAGAACTATGTACTTAAAATGAAACTTCACAATAAAATCGTGTTTTCATTCATAATATTCCTAATCCACAGCCGGTTACGTTTATTGATCTGTATCTTAAATAAAACTAATCCAATCATGGCACTGCAGTCAGGGATAGACCTTGATCACATCAGGGAGATCCCTTCACTGCTCTCTTAGGCCATTCATCGCTGAATCCTGTAACAACCAGGTTTCTCTGGATCCTATCCAGCCAACGGAATTGTGGTCACCTGATGCACCATCCCCGTTTAAGTAAATAAAATGCATAATAACAGATGAAGATTCTTCCATTCAAGCCAAATGCCCAGTCATTATACCTTGATAAGCTTGACGATATCAGACTTATCGTAGAGCTCATAATATTGAAAGTTGTAGCCACGACACCAAATATTATTTTCACGACATGGACTAAAGATCTTTCACAAGTTTTTGCGGTTAAATAGCTGCAATTGTACAACGTTGATAAAATCTAGGTTTCTGCTCTTATTAGCACTGATCTCTACTAAGGATCTGAATTTCAAAAGATTTAATTGAATAAATTGTGATTTAATAAAATTAATAAAACAAAAAAAAACTGTATTGTATTATTTTAAAAATGAAAAATGTATTATTTTGACTAATTTGACGTCGACAGATTTTAAAACTACTATATATTCGTAAGGACGATGTTCGTTCTGATAACCAGGAAGATGACGAGGAACGTGGATAACGTCAGATAGTCATGATCTCAAAGATTTAATACTCAAGTCGAACAAAGTGGAACAAAATGATTAAAATAGCCGACCCCAGATAAAGAGGATAACGCAAGGACAAAAGGATAAGAAGATTATTTTAATGTTCCTCATTAATAAAAATCTTAAGTCCCACGAAAAGGGATGAATACGAGTTATTTCTTAGTTCTTTGTCCATACAAATTGTTGGATTCGTACAGGCATACCTAAAAAAGGAATGTAATTAAAATATGAAACATTAATTAACTAATAATTTTAATTAAACAGTTATACATGAAAACAATTTATTCTAACATTAGAAGATCAGTCTATTTAAAGGGGATGAATCCCTTTCCTACCTCAGTCCACGGCCGAAGATTGGCAGGGGTGACTCGAATCACTCCTAAAGTCAGGATGGGTCCGAAGCACTTAGAGAATTCAATCACACACCCTTCAATCTGGTTCGGGAGCACTTTATTGCCGCCCGGGGGTAGACAATGCGAAATAAAAGACAGCCCATTTACCTCTGGGGCGGGGGTGCAAGTATCGGCAGGCAGTGGACAAACACGTGAAAAAATCAAGTATATTTAAAAATAAATATAAAACAATAAAATTATTTTATTCAAATATTGCATTATCACTAATATTGTACATATATTTAAATATTTTACGAATTAAATAAATAATATATATCTCATAGAGACGAAGGTATTTTTTATTACATTTAATGGAAATATATTGAAGTATGGGTAATTACAGGGCTTACGAACTGTCTTCGGCTGGCTTGTGTGATCACTTTATAAAAATATAACGTTCACCATTCTCACCCATTAATCAATTTCTATATCTATCAAATTTTTGAAAGATGTATTAATATGTGAAAACATTTCGAGTACTACTACACTATCGCTACATATTTGCATTAAATATAATAAAAAATAGTTTCGTCTCTACGAGATATATATTATTTGTTTAATAATAGCGCCTTTGTAGGTGAAAGTCCAGTAATTGTGTGTTGGAAATATTCAAATATTACTTTATGAATTTGCTGGATTTTGATATTTCAATCAATAATTTAAAATATAATTATACAAAAATATCGTATGCATGTACTGTTGAATAATATTAAATCTGTTAGTGTACTAATAACTATGTACATATTCACTTAATATTCTTATCAAAATCTTTTTAGTTACATTTTTAAAAAACTCTTTATTTAATTACGAAAGTTATTTCGATTTTTTATTATTTAAATTGACGTGTAAAACGACATTTTTTATTATTTTAATATCACTTTGATAAACTACACTAATCGAAAACGTGTCTGTTATTGTACGTGTTTGTCAACAGATTACTTTTGAAGGTGGTTACCGATAACTATTTGTGGATATTTTTTAATTAAAACAAATTTGTGAAATTAAAACAAATAAATAATGTTTTATTTTAAAGTGCAGAATTATCTGAATAAAAGATGATTAGAAAAAATATATAATAAAATAAGTAGGAATAAGTGAAATTGGGCAATATTACATTTATCAATAATAATCTTTTCAAAATGTAATATGATCAAAAAAAATAGTAAACCATTAAAATGTGATTAGGCGTAAAAAAAATTTTTTTTCACACTTTTATTATATAAATAATAAATGTTATTTTTATAGCCAGCTCGTATTTTTTTATATATTTAATAAATAAATAAAACTTAATTCATTTTTTTAGGTATAAATTATATAATAATGAGATTTTCAGAAGCCAGGTAAATGTTTTTTTTTACAATAAAACTAATGTCTAACGAACAAAGTAGTTTTTTAAATCAAAATACGATATATCTACTACACTGCTATACCCAAAAGGGGTAAAAAACAGAAAAAATTCTAATAAAGAAAGGGCGAAGGAATAGGTGAGGAAAGTTAGCAAACACTCAACACCGTCCCTTATTGGATCCGATATGTTTCAGAGCTTTCAACTTGTCTGACAGACGGTCAAGAGATGTCACTGTGATTCTGACGGTTTCAATAATTGTTATTTGTCTTTGGGGCTAACCGATGAAAAATTTTAGATTTTTATTGTGACACTATTAAAGGGTAAACAAATTATTATTTCATAGTAACCAACCACAGACCAGTAAATGAATAGAATAGAATATAAAAAATAAAGTATACGTATAGGAAATAGAGTTTGTAACATTAATTACAGAACGAGGGGTATTCTACAAACATTATTTGTGGAAACATAAATCCGATAGTTTATGACACATTTATGCAATAGTATTCGAAAATTAAATCTTAGTATAATCCTGATATATTGTTTACATTAATGCATATTAGTTATATAAATTTTCAATGTAATCGAATCATATATTTTAAAAAAGTCTCCCGGCTATTCGATTGCGTAAGTGGTACCAAAATGATGACGTGGGTGGCACCAAAATGCGAATACTGAAATATGAATTTTGCGTTTGTTCATGACTATATATTTGGTAGCCTATCTAACCAAAAAACTAATGAAAAATTAACCAGTATTCTCGATTGCATTATTAATTTTCCATTGTATATCGACAAATTAATATTTGACAATGATATCGTAATAATTAAATATTACATATAACCAAACATATCTCGACACAGGTAATATTATTTAATTTATAATGTGGATTATCTATGGAATCCATAATTTGCACCATCCTTTGTAATTACCACTCAGTGATAAATACATTCCCAGAAATGCAACCGATATATAGCCATTTACGTTAAAATATACACACTACTTCCGAGAGCAACAACGACATTTTATCAAAGATTCTACATGTTTTTAGCTCCGAAACTATACAACACACTCAGTACCAACTGGAAATCGTTTAATTCCAAAAAGATCACACAAACATGGACCCAATATATGATCCAATCAGGTAGAGATGAATCCAATATTCTAATATAATTTATACAATACCTACACTAATAATTCACTAGTTCTACAACACTCCCACTGCGTATTTTTTATTTTTATACACATTTTTTTTATTCTCTTTTTATTCCTGTCGATGATTTAAATAACACCACAATAGCACGAAAAATACTAGTTACTTTAACACAGTCTTCATTCTAGCAAAATATCCAGGACAACGCTGTGTGTATCAGAGGTGAAGTCTACTCTATCCCACACAATAAACTATGAGAATTAATTATGTATTCTGTTTATTATGTTATAATATATTCACCTCTGTTGGAACAAAAATATGTATGTCACCTAATAAATAAATAAATAAATTGTATCTAATTATTTGTCAAAACAAAGTACCTCTTTTTATCAGCGGATAAAGTAATTGTGGTCTAGGGTTTATGATACTCGCCTAGTGATCCCAGTAGTCGGGGATTCGAGCCTTGTTCCAATAGACCATCAATTTAGTTCTATTTACATACCGAAAGCATTTAGCTTAGTTTTAAAATAGTAAGAATATTAATGTGACATATATTCCGTATACACATCTCTATTTAAAAAAATAAAAGTGAGTGCGTTGTCGATCAATAAATTAGCCGAATTATCACAATATATTGCACATTTTTCACAACTGCTGCCCTGACAGAGATCCTTTACCGTGAACAATCTACCAAACTTGATAATCCATAATAATACTACGCTTCCCCGTCTCTATCTAAGACTTTTTGTAATAAACTTTCGTAATGCCATTATTGGTAGTGTAATTATGGCTGTATAGTGCTTGATTAAACGTTCAGGTCTGTAAGATGCGAGCGTGAAACAAAACGTGTTTTTAATTTTACTTGGTTAAGATTACTTAAATGTTTTCTCTTTTAAATATTCAATAAAAATACGTTAATATGTATTTAATTTGAAATGAAATCTACATTGCCTTTATTAGGAGTAAGAAAATTTTTTTTTTAGCAAAATCGTATACCTATCGATATCTATCATATTTTCTTATGTCTGTGGTAAGGGAGAAATCTTCCTTACCATAGAAATCGTCTATTCACGATTCTAATATGTTATTTTGATTTTTATTTGTTAACTTTGTTTCATTAACCACTTGTTGAGTTTAAATATATCTACCGGTTTCGAAAAATACAATTTTCTTCTTCAGGATGTCAATACTAACTAAAAACATATGTTATTGTTTCTTAAAATTATAAAAAACCAACTAAATTTAACTACGAGTCCCATTCTAAAATTTTTTCTTAAAATTTAATTAATACATTTTTAAAAAAAGTTTGAATTTTTATTAAGTAACAATTTGAGTTAGGTACTAAATTTATTTTTATACAATCGTTTTTTTTTTAAATGGATTCTGGTATGGAAACAATAACATATTTTTTTAGTTAGTGTTGTCATCCTGAAGAAGAAAATGGTATTTTTCGTAATATACTCATAGTAATATACTCATAATAAACTCATAGTAAGTGGTTAATAAAACAAAGTTAACAAATAAAAATAATGAATTTTAACCACAAAGTTAACTTCGCTAATTTCAAAAGTATTATGTCATTTTTGTTCATTTTGACAGCTTACTTACACAGATATAATAACTGCCTGACTGCACATGCAGGAAACAATCGGCGACAGCCGATATATTGTTAATATTACCCAACTGCAACGTGCAATTATCATAAATGACGTCAACAATGAAAAACGAAAACTCTCATACCAAAATGTAATATTTTCACACACGCTATTTTAGATAATCATTTACAGAACTGCTTTAAATGTCTTCCGAAAACAAAATGCGTATCTGCAGCGAAGAGTTCCACGGAGAACAAGCAGTTCCAGCACACCACTTACTCAATATAACTAATTAGCTTTTACGCTAACAGCTTCCAGTTCTTCCCCTCCGCAAATATTTTAAGGTAATAACAATGAAATAATGTGCAGACAACTTACGTCGTCGGTTTATTATGATTTAATGCCGACTAAAAAGCAACAGCGATGTTGATTGTACACAATTTGAGTGCTGGGGCAACATTACCATGATGTGTATTATAATTAATGTAACAAAATTTTATTGTATTATATTTTACCCACATATTTAATTACAAAACAGTAAAACAAATTAAAACGTGACATATATATATATGTAAACAAAACATAGATGTTAATTAATCAATACAAAATAATCTTACAAAACTACAGTAAAATCAGAAAAACATATGTATGTATCCATGCAAATAGAGAAAATACTACTTTCAATACGTATAAAATTAAAATTAATTAAAGCATGTAAATCTAACCAAAATATTATAAACAACCAACTAAATTTAACCAAAAGTCCCATTCTAATTTTTTTTCCTTAAAAATTATTCTAATAATGTTGTAAAATCAAGTCATTTTAATTTAAGTAAAGTACTAAATTTATTTTTAATAATTATTGGTTTTTTAAAAAATATTTATTTTTTAAAAATAGATTCTATTAAAGAAACAATATAGCATATGTTTTGATTTCTTGATGATATCCTGAAAAAGGAAATTATATTTTTGTATTTAATTTATTAAATGGTTAATAAAACAAAGTTAAAAATCTAATAAAAAAAATATTACATTGCAGTTCTCATTTCACAGACCGAAAGTTTAAAATTACTGACTGCGCTTCATATGGTTATCCATCAACACTTATTAACCGAATTATAACACGTCTACTCATAAATTCATTTGTGGTGTCCCGTGCGGACCACTGTAATAGTATTTATGTTGGCACACCGATGTTTCAGCTGGATAGATTATCATTTGTTCCGAATGCAGCGGCATTGATAATATATGTAAAACTACAATTCTAGCATATTACATCGTTTTTGCGTGGACCATAATAGAAATTAAGTTTTGTTGATATTTTTAATAATAAATTAAGTTCAATGAACGGGTCTTTACTGTGATACGCCTAAAACCGTGTAAATCTTCGCCCACGGTAATAAGAAACAGTTCACAAAACATACATTCTCATAAAATCCCATTCATAAGTGTATATTCCATTTTTTAATTTTAAGATCTTGTTTAGAAAAATGTATAAAGCACCCTGGTGAGTCCGAAGTTAAATTTTAAAGGTATATAAATTATCAAATATTATTATTTATATTACAGATTTAAAAATACTTTTATATTTTTTTCTAGAAATAGTCATCTTTATTAAAAAGAATATAGAATGGAACATCAATTAAAATGTATCCATGTAAAACTTTGATGGCAATTTATAGATTTATTATGCAAGTAGACAACACTCTATGTATTCCGCTTTGACAAGGAGACACATGTACAAAATCTCGAAGTTTATCATGAAAGGTTGGACACAACGTAGTCATAGTAGAGATACTTCACCAAATGAAACCCATTCAGAACAAAATGCTGTTGAAAAGATAAAACCACTCATGGTAAATGGAATTTGGATTATTAAAATTTTTCCCTTGAATGCCTTAAGACAGCTGTGGTTCCTATTGATAATATGGTCAAATATTAAATATGAACACTACCATTAACTTTTGATTGAGCGCGCTGATGCTCTGGCGTCGTAGCTCGTCCGATGTTGAAGTTCTTCTTCTAGGTAGATTTTCAACTGACCACTGATTATTGAGATGCATACTGATTATTGAGATCTCTTTACCTTGCGGTATACTGGATGCAATTGCGTCTTGTTATTTTACGCGCTCTTTAATATCTGAAAAAGGCGGCAATATTCATTCACATAAACGATCAATAGCAACAACAATAAATCAAATTTATATGGCAAATTGGATCTTGAACAAACAATTCAACTACAACTTATTATTATTATTTTGCTTCTTACTTTCTAATAGTAATTTTCATGTATGTGGATGGATGATCGAGTGACAGGCGCATGCGCGTTCGGATCAAACGTGTATTTGTGTATAAGCATGAAAACGCCTGTCAGGGAAAAAAGTATAAGAAGGCCCGGCTACCGAGTTCAACCTCTTTTTGCTCCGCGTCACTCTCCCAATATAGATCTAAGATGGTTTGTAATATTTTCAGTCTAAAATAAACACTGTCAATTGTCACAGTGTGCAATGGCGTATTATTCTCGTCACCATATCCAACTCATAAAATAGTTAAATAAAGTAAGCGATAAAATATCGATTACCATAGCAGTATAAATTATTTAGTGCTAGCAAATACAAATACTGAAAAAAATTTAAAACTACGGAAGAAATATTTTGATTTGAAATTTTCTAAATGAATTTATAATGCAACCGACCGGGTGACCGAAAACCGGAATACACTCCTTCGCATACCTACGTTCAATGATACTAGGGGGTGGTAAAAGTAGTATTGTCTCAGGGTATTTGTGTGCCGAGAAGCAAGCTGCGTCGCAAAGCTTTTAGTTTAATAAATTTGTTTGTTTGCAGAAGCGAAATTTCATACAGCACAGTAGAGGGCTGTACACGCGATGGGGTGTATGTTCGCATCCAAGGGATGGTTGTTGCACGTTAAAATGCGCGGAACGTGCGGGGTTAGCGTTAAATACCAATGTTTGAATCCGCCGGAACTGCTTCATACACTAAATACATACTAGATACGTATAATTACATAGTAGCGAAGGAAATTCAAAAGAGAGTTACAGTGTGTCTTCGTGCAAAACTCTTCGACTACCAACCTTCAAAGACTATCTACCACCGACATGCTAAAGACTAGAATTTCAAAAGTATTACATGTAATTAATAAATCCATTACCGGGCCAAAAGTGTAATCCCATAATTTTTGAAATCTATTTCAATTACATTGTTCTTCAAGATTTCAATTTTAATTATGTATAATTATTACACACAGGTAGTGTGTATGATTGTAGATAAATATATTAAATGAATATAATATTAAAAATATTATACAATAGTTTCATTTCACCAGCCACTAATTTTAGTCCATAAACAGTACATTAACTCGATTTTCATATAAATTATATGAGACTTCTGCAAAGATTTAAACTGCTTATCGTTGAAAAAAACGTGCCAAATAGTAAATAAAACTGAACACGTCTGACAACAGCAAGCGCGACCGATGACTTTAGATAAAACAATGCAGTGCTTTTGATAAGGTTAAGGCAAAATTAAATATACAATTATAAAGGAAAGAAAACGGCGGCTGACTCCAGTAATCCAAATTCTGGTTAATCCTATTATTTTAATCAATTTCATATTCATATTTTCCTCATTTTGAATATTTTCATGTATTCTTTTACATAATTTTCTCATTGACATGATTCCTACAATAATATAAAAAATACAAGATAATCTAATGCTTACTTATCAGTTTCATCTCGGATAAGATTTTGAGTTATTTTTGGAACTAATGGAAAATAGTTATTTCAAACATTTACAGACCTGTGAAATATTTTTTTTTACACATATAATTATAAATTGAGATTAATACTTTTAAAATTATTTTTGAATCACTATAGAAAATTATATAATATTTCTGCTAATCAAAAATGTTATTTTCTTAAATTATTCTACGTTTTTTAGCTAAGCCTGATGTGAGATTTTAAATTTGAGCAGCGGCGCTGGCATTGAACTGCTTTACCGACCTGAGTGGACACAATATCTGTAAGAGGAGAAGTCTACACGAAGGGAAGGAGGGACTTCCACGCGGGCTGGTGAGATGCATGGAGCGAGCGCCGGACGGTGCTCCACCAAAAAATGAAGAAATGGCAACGGCCAGCGACAAAGTTTATAATTTTCACAGCATATAAAGAGATATCTACACGTGAAAGTTAAAGAGACTCTCTGCGGGAATCAATGGGAGTCCGTAACGAGCACAACCCACGCCGTAGCGTTAAAATAGCGCCTCCTGGATGCCTTTAGAAGGCGAGCGAAACTTTGGTTCGGCCTCGTAGCGGTCCGGGACTCCGTCTACCACATTACACCATGGTAGTTATGTATCATTCAAGTAACATTTCAACCTCGTACCTAAGCATAAAAATAGTATCAGTTTCATATCCAATAGTGTCCACACTCGGTGGATAGAATTAAGGCGTGTAAAGAATATGAAAGACTCTACTCGTGTAAATCATTATGTTGAATTCTTTTGTGGTACTTAAATATATTATTCAATGTGTTTATTGTATAAATCGAGTATTTTTATTGTTTGAGAATATTTCTATCCATCCGAGCCAGCCACTCTGAGCTAAGCCGGTAGCGCAATGTGCTGGCGTTCGATCCACCAATTTTTGATTAAACATTATAAATTCTAAAATATGTGTGCTAGAAAACAGATATATTGATTATAGAAAATATTTGACTTAGGTGAAAACGTATTAAGTGATGTTCTTCTAATTTCAGTGCCTACCACAATCTCCATACTACATGAAAAAAATATTTTACATACCATTTTATGCTAAATTTATTCACGTATAAAAATTAAAAAATATATTTCGCTTATAACTTTCCCCATTTGTAAGAAAATGATATTGATAACATAAGATTGTACTAGATTTGGAGGAATTGAAACTTGTTTAATACGTTTATTAGTCTTTTCTAGTAATTGTACGTATATAAATAAATATGTTTTATTCACTGAATATGTACACGTTGCATGTAAAATATTATATGAAACATTCGTTTAAAATAAATATTTACAAAATTTTTGATAATATATTTTTTTCATCAAAATTCACTCGTATATTAAAATATGCAAGTAATAAATTCAAATAGACTCCAGGACGAGAAAACCGCATCAAGTATATTATAAAGAATATTAATAAAATGTTATAGCGTAAAGGCTCGCGTGTGACAGCCCTGTGTCAAGCCGTGCAAAACTATATTAAATTCAACCAGTGACACGACGGTTTCATATAAATGGGACGCTTCACAGGATCATCAAAAGGTTCTTATATACAGAAATATATTAATACACATGCAGGGGTGTATTCGAACTCTCTACACTTGCGAGTTTGTGAGGAGGCGAGGGAGATGTTATGTAACTTTAATGTGTATGTTTAATGTAAACATTAAAATATAACTTTTCACTCTTTATGCTGGACCCTAAACACATATATTATTTTTAACACGACATTACTATGTTGTTGGTCTACAAAGAGTTGAACAAAAACAATTTATAAATTTCTGTAAAATATTAGTGATTTATGATGACGCAAAGTCAATTTAATGGTTTATACTCACAATATCAACAAAGATTAGTATGTACGAAAATAAAATATTTTAAATACTAAATTAATATATTAATTATAAATATATACATGTAAAATCAATTTTGTCGAAAAATATTGATTTTGCGTCACCGGGATTCGAACCTGGATCTCTATTTGCAATCCGGGGAAGTACACTACCAATTGTGTTATAACGCCAGTATTTTTCATGACAAATTTTCGAACCTATATGCTACATTTTTCAAATTAATATACCTGTCGTTTCATTATTTGTCCGTCTACATTATTTTTACAGAATCTCAAATACCTTTGAGTAAACCGACTGCAGACGCCAGAATTATCAATTCATTTTTATTAAATTTTGGACACATTGATACAACATATATTATAAAGGAGAAATACTGACGTCATAGCACAATTGGTAGTGTACTTCCCCGGATTGGAAATAGAGATCTAGGTTCGAATCCCGGTGACGCAAAAACAAAATTTTTCGACAAAATTGATTTTATATGTATATATTTATAATTAATACATTAATTTCGTATTTAAAATATCACAGACCTATGTTCTGAATAATTAAAACTTCACAATAAGAATGTGTTTTCCTTAATAAAATATTTCAATACAAATTAAAAGTGTTAATGAGAAATATATACAGATAAAATCAATTTATCGAAAAAATATTTGTTGCCACCGGGATTCGAACCAGAATCCCTTTCTATCCGGGCTATTACACTACGTCAACATTGTAAGTTAACAACAAATTTTCGAACATAGATATTTCACTTTTAAATTGATACATCTGTTATTCCATTATTGAAAGCAATCTACTTTATATTTACTTTATGTTCAAATAATGGAACAACAGTCGTATCAATTTGAAAGTGGAACACATGAGTTTACATACATTTAATTTGCATTAAAATATCGCAGAACTATGTTCTGAAAAACTGCGACTTCACAATAATAATGTGTTCTCATTAATAATAAAATAACATATAGTCAGCAGTCATTACAAACGCTTTCAGGTAATACTGGAACATGTTATTAAACAAGCCATACGCTGTATAAATCAGGTGAAAATTTTCAAAACGTGTTTATAAAAAAAAAAACAATAAATGAAATAAATAATACAAAAATCTACGCTAACAAGACAGAAAATGCACTTTTCATCTATTTCTAACATATGTTTTCTACTTTTAAATTCTTCTAGATTCTCTAAATATATATAAATACATTATATTTTTATTTTGTGGTCACTGCAAGCACTTGCGTATGTAGATATCTCTTCTGGGTTGGATCGCATTTGCAGGTGGCTTCCTCGAGGAAATCTAGACCGATGTTTTGGCGTGGCGACGTGTGCCATTTTTAAAAATTTTCCTCAAAAGGTACGATACAACTGTACTTATTTGTGGGTGATTAAATAAATATCCTACAGTTTTAGAAACTAGCACAGTCCAAACACAAATAAATGTGTATTATATAGATAATAAAATAAATACATAAATAAATCTAAATATGTTACCGTGTCGAAACGTCGGCCTAGAGAATACCATCTACAAAAAACCCGCGAAGATATATCAGTTACATTATACTTAATATGATGACCTTTAAATAGAAAATATATTTCAATGCAATGGTGTTTATTTTTAAAATCCTCCCTAAATAAATATCGGCTGAATTTATGCGAAAAATTGAGGCAAATCAACATAAGCGCGAGAGTCATACAAGAAGAAGAGATAGAATAAGACGGTCATTCAGAAAGAAAGCCAATACTCAAAAATCAATGATGTATAGTGCGACGAAGATTTTCAATGGCAATCACAGACCACCAAATATATAGACATGGTCTAAAGCAAATTCCTCGTCCCAATATTTTCATTTTGGTCCCACCCACGTGATCACATTGGTACTACTTGCGCAATCAAACAGCTCCGCAAATTTTTTTAAAAATAAGACACCATTGAAACGAAAATTTAAACGCTGACTATATAATATGCATTAATGTAAAAAATTCGTCTTGTTTACACACATATTTAATTTTCGAAGAGTAAATACATCATATATATGTTTAGACCAAGAATATGTGTAGAATACTCTTCGCCCCGAAAGTAATTTTCCAAACCCCTCTCATATATGTACACTTTATTTCATGTCTATTCATTTATTGGTTTATTATGTCAATGTATTTTGAAATGGCAAAGAAAGGAAGAGAATTTTATGAATTCAAAATTAAACTGTATAAATATATGCAACATAATATGTTATAGAAAAGAGGAATATATTGATATTGTTTATATTAAAACATTTATGTATGCACTGAATTAAAAATAAATAATTAAAAATATGTATATATTATTTACAGCAACTCCAAAATAAGAATATGACCTTAAATTTCCAATAAAATGTTCGGTAACTACGCTATTTAAGCTAAAATACTTGAATTTATTCACGATTTTACAAAATATCTTTGTTTATTTTTGAAAAATGCCTCGCTGCCTTTTAAATTAAAACATAAAATTCACAAAACGTCACATTTGTCCCCGAGTATCCCGGCAGTAGCGAAATGCAACATAAGGGAGCGATATTTCATAAGGCGGAATGTATGGGTGTGTAGGGGTGGTTGCGTCCATTTCGGGCGGTACGAACTGGCATGTCGCTTCAGTAATTGAATTCCATTAATAGACTCGTGGGCAAGAACTATCAAGAATAGCGCTCCCATTGTCCCCCGGAATCAGACGAGTTATAATAATAATTATATCAAATCAAAAATAATTGTATAGACTATTCGTGTCCAATTTTGTCGAAATAATTGAATCTCAAAATAATGGTGATCTTTTTAGTAACAAAGATTTGTAAATTATTTTATTATATTTTAAGAATACATTATTAACATAAATAGTCGTACAAAATATAAAATTAAAATTTGAAATAAAAATGTGTGGGGACGATGATTCAAATTCACCGCCATCGTCGCTGTTCGCAGATGACCAAAGACGCGAATGACATATGTATTCAGGGTCCGGCTTGATCGTTCGCCGATGACACTTCTTCCACTCAGCTACAATAAATGAGCGCTGGGCGGGACTGAAACCGAGAGCCGCCGGCTCACTTCTCTCACTTTTCATATTTCATGTTCCGCTATCTTCTGCACTCATCCTTTCCTATTCTTAGCCTATGATTACACAACAAAATAATAATTTGATCAGAGTGTTCGATAACTGTTGTGATTGAATGAGTTAAAAACACATTAAAATAAAATAACAAAATATTAAATATTACGCAGTTCACGAAAAGTTGGTTCATTATTGTAGTTCAAAAAAATATTATGTTACAATTGAGTAAAATGAAACAAGATATTAAAACTACCGTACAGGTACAAAGTACATGGATTCCCAAGTCAACGATATCTGAACCCGTGACGTCCAGCAACATCGTTCGAAAACGAATAGTGCGAACAAGTACGAACAACTATCGACCATGTAAAATACAATTTCTCTTTTAAGCTGAGTCTGTGTCATGAAAAACATATCCAAGTAACAGTTAATTGATGAGATCTCGATGTAGTTATTAAGTATTCTGGGTAGGGGAGAAAAAGCCTAGATTGTATTAGGTATAGGGTTGAAATGGGGTCGGACATCTAAGTGATCGGACAGGGATACTTTAGTTTATTTCTGAAAGTATTAAAGAGGTATAAATTTGTTATTAAGGATAAATAATTATATTTAATAACATTAAAACATAAAGGGATGGAAGATTACTTCCTTTGTTTACCGCAATGTGTTGGTACTTGAAACAATTTAAAATACCGAGGTTTAAAATAGCCACCGGGCTATTTTACGACACGACTAATTTTCGATTAAATTTAGAAAAATAATCGCCAACTGGCTAAAATAATTTTAATTGCAGTGTTTGTGGCTACGTTATTATTTTTTTTTAATCATTGTAAAATTACGAAAGAAATATTGATTTTCTTAAAATCTTTAAAAAATATTAACCTCGTTTTATTCAGATTCGTTTATAATTTATTTATGTCCGTTGCATAATAAAACAAAGATAATATATTAAGTCGCATAACAATATAAAATAAGAAGTCATACGTCAATAAAATATCTGTCATATGTTTGGTAAAACAAAGTAAATTATTTTTGAGTTAATTTCTATTCATAATAAAAGTGAAGCTGGAAATTTTCTAAAGAAGAGAATAATAATAAACTGAATGTATTGGAATATCACTCAGATGTACTTAAGGAAAATCTATTTAGAATATAATGATGATTAAAAAATTAGGAATGAATACAAGTTCAGCAATATTTGGATATAACCAAGAACACACAATTACTGGACTTTTACTTACAAAGGCACTGTTATTAAGCAAATAATAGATATCTCGTTGAGATGAAGCTATTTTTTATTAATTAATCTTAAGCCAGCCGGTCGTAGGTCGTAAGCCCTGCAATTACCCATACTTCCACATTTCTCCATTAATAAAAAATAGCTTCATTTCTATGAGATATCTATTATTTGTTTAATAACAGTGCCTTTGTGGGTGAAAATCCAGTAATTATGTGATCTTGGACTTATCAAATATTGCAATTGATAAATATTGATTTTTCAGGCGTATTCTAGTATAATGTGTTAAAAACATTTTACAGATAAAAAATATTATAAATAATTTCAAAAAATAATTAGATTCTTATTGTGACATATATGCTGTTTCAGGAAATAAATATCAAATACAGTCCATAGATGGCGATAGTCTAGCGGTATTCAAAGTGTTTCCACATATTAACATATATACAACTTTCAAAAACTTAATCGATATGGAGTGTTTACGCGCCTTGTTTCTTAGATTGGCACCACTGAGTTTCCTGGTTTATAATAATGTACATGTATATGTGTGAGTATTGACACCCTTTTTTCGGAAAGCTAAGAATACGTCAATCGACAGGCGTCATTTAATTACCTCTAGTCATTCGACCAGTCTATCGGTCCAAATAAACCACCAGTGTGCGCGCTTCGGTCGGTCGAATAAATCTAAAGAAGACAACTCAGCTAAAAGAACAACAACATCGGACCAAAAAGACAGCAAAAATAAAAAGGTTAGTGCATTTCATATATCATATATGTGCTTATTATTAATGGGAAACCTGGGAACCAGCTATCTAAGGCATTTACGTAAACCTGGGGGTTGATTGGGTAGAATAGTGAATGTTACATTGTGTAAAGTGATCACTTAAGCCAGCCGAAGACAGGTGGTAAGCCCTGTAATTACCCTTACTTCCATATTTCTCCATTAATAATAAATTGCTTTATTACTATGAGATATCTATTATTTGTTGAAGTTTGTTTATAAGATAATCTGTAGATTTAAAAAAGAGTCAGAAGTAGAAAAAGAGTTAGGCAAATGGAACGTATGAGTGAAGAGAGGATGATAAAGAAAATACTTATTCGGCATGGTTACATTATACATCTGCCATGGTTATCGATTGCGCAACCGAGTGTCACTGAATCCTATTCTCGAACCGCATACCTTTCCATATATTGTGCATGTGCATCCACCAGGCAGTGGGTTTTGAGTGATGGATCTTCCTCCTTTTCTTTCTTCGTTCTCTTTTTTTCGTTAATTGCATCATTAGCCTTCGCAAGTTTCTCTTACACAGTGTATTTCTTGACGCTATAGTCCTCGACCATGAGCCGAGGTTTCTCAGCATTCAAGATATATGCCGCATCTGCTCAGATTTATTTTCAAGGTGTCTTTGAATCTTTTCCTCGATCCGCCCGGTTTTCTTTTCCGTGAGATAGCTGCGCAAATATAACTTATTTGAGAAGCTGTATATCATATTTACGTATATAATGACCTGCCCGTCGTAATTGGTACTTTAGAATCGTTGTTTCAATACTGTGAATATTTTTTTCTTCCAGGACATTAACATACACACATGAGGTAATTACTGAAGGCCACAGAGGAAGTACGAGAAAGACCAAAAATTGGAGGACGACCCTAATAGAAATTTCACAACCGTCAAAGGTACCTACCCAAGAATATATGTGAAGGTAAATGAGACAAGGTTGGTACAATAGGTCAGAAGGGTGTGGCGTTATACCATCCCCGCCTACGTTAACACGGTAAACGGTGTGATGGCTAGTTATTGTTAAAACATACAAATATTGCTTGTTTCACCTACGTAATAATAGTTACAGAGATTCAAGAAACAGTTTTAGAACCCAAATTGACTACACAAATAAATAATTTAGCTTAAAAACAAGATTTATAATTTTAACTAATACTAAACGTAAAGAAACTTTATTAAATTTATCCTGATTTTACTCACTGCAAATTAGAGACAAACATCTCAGCTCGAAAGCCTCAATTGATGCGGAGACGGCGTGTAAAAAGATATCCTACCTTAAAGTACACCGTAACGCTTTTATCCTTCGCCCAGCATCCTTCGGAGGATGAATAATTCATCTCCGTCAGATGGCGCTTGCGATCTTGTCAATCAGCTGTGATACCTATAGGAGGAGAAGAACCCGACACGCACACCTTCACAGATAACATATTAAGGGTGGGTCCTCCAGGATACGCCAGTAAAAAAGGAAACTTATGATGCATGACATAAAATCTACAGTCGTTGTCAACATATTTTATTTGAAATATAACTTTTATATATTATTAACTAACAAACCATTTTTAATTATAGCATGATTTTGTAAATACAGTATGATAACAGAATATAAATGATATCGAAAACATAAATTATATTTCAATTTTTAATTTTCAGTCTATTTTATAGATGTTCAATTCATGCTCCAGGCAGACGTTTCGGATCCCATTGCAGGGTCCATCATCGGGGAGAAACGTCGGCCAGAAAGATCAGATATACATGGCAGATAAGCCCAGAAAACTATACACAGAAAATGTATAATTGTATAAACTTCTGTCCTTAACTGATGATTTACTTTTTAGCTAACCGGCAGTATAAAACTAAATACGAGTTATAAAAAAAATGCTCGAAAAGTAAGTGACAAAATTATTTTGTTCGATATTGTTGTATGAATCGCCGATCGCCGTCTCTCGCGCACGTAGACGCGTAAGCATAATTCTTATGTAGTATCTATTCACTACCCTCTCCTATACCATAGTATGACCTATATCTACGTTGTGTTCTCTATGGTTCTACAATTGAAGTTGTGCCTTCGAACTGTCTTGTAAGCATTTGCCATTGGATATGTTTATTGCCGCCAAGTTTGTCCTACTGTTGGAACAAATAGTTATTTCTGCTGTATGGGGCTGATATTTTATTGTTATTATTATTATTTGTTTTGGTTCCTCGCTACCGTGCGTGCCGAATCCTGTACATTATGAGATTGTGCGTGGTATTGTTTGACATTTTCAAAAGTGTGTATCCAAGTATACTTCACGCTAACCAGCGTTGTACGTTTCCTGGAGCTGGAAAGATAAAGGAAGGACGTGAGCATTTGATAGGTGGGTCGTGTTTTCTGATTCTGGTGGTTCTTCAGCCATCCCCTGTTTTCTATTCCTATATATCTCCCAAATTCCTTCCATTCTTTTTTCATCCCTTATTTTCCTACCCCCTCGTGTAAACACTATTGTTAAATTTCCTGAAACGACTTATTGACAAAAATAAAATCAACATTTTAGTTTCGCAAGATACCTTAAGATTAAAAAGGGATCTGAACAAATAAATTCTTGAAAAGTTTACAGATAAAGAATAGACAGGATTAGATAAATTACTTTAAAAAAGATTTTTATTGTACGAATCTGCTTTATGGTTGCAGGTGTTAGAATAATCTTGGGTCTGATTTCATCTTGGGTTAACACCTACAACTTCATATTTCCTTAAAAAAAACAAGTATTTATCTTAAATACATTTTAAAAAAGGAGTCATACGTATATTTCATACTTTCTACTTAGTGACAAAAAAATTACTCTTCATAATTTAAGTAATCAAAAATTGGGCAAAAACTATAAATTAATTCAATTAATAATACAATCGGCGTTAACTTTGTAGAGTTTCATCATAATGGATGGATATAAATGAAACAATGTTATTACTCTACTTGAGTTTATTAACACTACTTGAATTACTGTTCCTCTCGAAACTGGAGTAGTTCTAATAAACTCAAGTAGAGTAATAACATTCTTTTATTTACATCCATCCATGAAGGAATTCATTTTTATTACATTTATTCAATGTGTTGACTTTTACTTTTGACATAAAATATATATTTTTCCGTGGCTTAAAATGTATCACGCAACAAAATAGCGTGTTATTTTTTTAAATTCCAATTCCTCAGAGTCTACGGTACTTTGAGTACTCTACATGTGACTAGATCGCCTAATCTACTACTACAAGTGCGTCAGCGCTAATCACTTTGACATTTTTTCTAACTACCTTATTATTGTAAACACCATTAATGTTTTATATTACTAATTACATTAATTGGAGGGGTAAAAAAGTCATATAAAAACCAACTAAACGTTTTACTGCAATTTACAAAACATTAATTATCTACGAAGACAAGTCAAAAATTATCTATATTTTTAGTTCTCCAATTTATTTACACTGACTATGATGACTGGATGATTTGATGAGCATAACAATGACTGATATTCATAGAAGATTCTACCTCACTGATGGTAACTCGCATATTCGCTAGAACCATCTCTAGAGCTTGATTGGTGGACATCGATGAACATCCGTCTCCCTCTCTGTGCGTCATACTCATCCGGTCACTTTTACGATTCTCGATCCACAAAAAAACATTTTTACATGGTAAAGATTTTTCCCCGAATTGTGAAGTCTACGATGGATCTCAACCCCTTTCACACCCTCCGACAAGAAAAATAGGATCACTGATCGTTGTTCCTACTTGGTGCAAACTGCTATTCGGAAAGCAAATGACGCGATCGGGATCAAATTTCTCACACGTGACGGCAGTCTGCATGCCAAAAGGCAGTATGAAAACCTTAAAAGTTTATTATGGCGAAAGAGTTGATAATTTTTTACTCTACCTCGTAGGTGCATCAACTTTAGCAACAGTGTCGCCTTATTCTAGAGTAAGTTCTTAAAAGTAACTAAAATAAATTACAAAATACTTCGATTAGAAGTTTATTTATTTTCAAGTATTTTTTTTTTAACTCTATCTCTTTTCTGAATCTGTCCCGAGGATCGATAGAAAATTATTATAGGATTGCGAATGAATATAAAAGCGAATGAATGAATTGTTACCGGTATTAAGTATATTTGTAGAAATAATTATGTAGAAAAAAATATATACTTACGTCAGGGTGTTAGGTGTGTGTGAGATATGTAACAAGTTTTTTTTCTTTGAAACTTGATATAAATATTATTTTTTAGTTTACTTACATACAGTAATTGTATTTTTAATAGTTTTATTTGTATGATAGTAAAAATTTTAACAAAAAATTAATTATCTTAGTGAGATAGTCAAATGAATATCAAAGAATAAGTTTATTTAAATGTAAAATAAAATAATTTATTTTTATTTTAAAAACACTTAACATTTTCATGAATGCATACAATTTTTAAATCAATCATAATTTTTTAACGTGTTTAAATAAGCTTAAAAATTTCTGACAACCGAGTGCTTAAATCTATTTTTTGTTTGGTGAATGTGAGGGAAGGTTTTTATTTTAAAAATGGAAGCGTGTTTCGAGATAATGTTTAGTCGAGATAGTATGTAGAAATAATATTAAATATGTAAATGTCGAAATGAAAACGCTGTGCGATGTGAAGAAAGATATCGAGAACACAAAGTAATTTTGAATATATTAGAAAGAAAGGTTTTCCCGGGAGGTTTTCTGAATTTTTTATTCTTTCGACACGAATGATGCCGAACTATTTTCAACGGGAAAATAAATGTTTTCAGACGGTGTTCTAATTAAGAGGAAAAATAACATTTTTTCTACATCGCGAAATCACGTTATTTAAAGTGAACATATTTGTCTGATTAATTACACAAATAAACGTTGAGAAATGGAAACATAATAAAAATAATATTTCGTTTTTCCTCAAAATGGTTTTATACATCCACGTATACATTAAGCATTACAGCGTGAATACAAAATGTTGATAAATGGCCTAGCGCTAACCACCGGCCGCCCATATATTAACCAAATCATTGTCCTCAATGGACGCTGTGTAGCTTCGTGCTGGATCGTAATTCTATATCGAAACATTGCTTCATAATAGCTTTGATTCATCAAAACTGAATAGTCAGATTACATGCGTTTTCCCACATCTCCACGTCACTCTTAATATACAAAAATAATTTATATATGAATTAAATATATTAATTAGAAAGATATACATATAAAATCAATTTTATCGCAAAATATTGTTGTCGCGCCACCGGGATTCGGACCTGAATCTCTTTCCAAACCGGGGAAGGTACATTATCCAACTATGCTGCAGCGACGGTATTTTAGCGACAAATTTTCGAACCTATATGTTACCTTTTTGATATCAATACATTTAAACGTTCCATTATTTGAAAGAGCCATTTAACTTATTTTTACGGAATCTCAAATACCTCTGATAGCAGATGCCAGAATTATCAATTCATTTTTATTAAATTTTGGACACATTGATACAACTTTATTATTAGGAGAACACATTCTTATTGGGAAGTTGTAATTATTCAGAACATATTTTATATCACAGACCTATTTTTTGAAAAATTACAACTTTTCCTTGTGTTGTGTGTGAGAATGTGTTCTCATAACAAAAATAATTGACAAAATTTGAATATTTTTATTTTATATTTTTTTGTTTTATCTAACAAGATTTTTTCTGGTACTCCGCTCTTCTACTTTTTTTATTTTCACAATCACTAATATTAGACACCTGGAAAAATATTTTGAATCTTTCGTCTAATAAGTATTATTAATTTAAGTTAGATTCATCCAAAATTGTAATTTGTTGTAAATTTACTATTTTAATTAATACGCTTATCGGTCAGCATATCATCAATAATTTGTCAATGTTTTCTGCCTTACTTTATTGATGGCATAGTTATCTAAGGAGATGACTGGATCAGTTTCTGGAACTCTTTGAATATGGAAAAAAAGAGAAAAAGCATCTGATCATCACTTAAAGTCAATAATGACCAAAAATTCGTGGATTGACGAGTAAATTTAAAAATTAATCTACAAAGATCTCATCATAGCTTTTAACCTTTTAACCTCGATGTGCTATTTTAATTATAAAAATATATAATTTTTACATTTACTTTGTACTATACGTAATCAATTGTTTGAGTTATAATTAGTACTAGTTTTGGGAAAAGCAGTCTTTCCTTTCTACAGGTGTAAATTGAAAAAAGTCAATATAAAAATTATATTTTTCAAAATACACCACGAAACAACTGCCAAATCACTCAATTATATCAATATGCTATGTTTACGATAGGTTATTTGCACTATTGATAAACATAATTTATTATTTAAAATATTATTTCGATAAATTCATTTTATCCGTATATCATTATTATTGATACATTTAATTTGTAATAAAAATATCACAGAACTATGTTCTGAAAAACTGCAAGTTCACAATAATAATGTGTTCTCCTTTATATTTTTTACAAGTCCTAATTTAAAAACTCTTGTCATCGTTACCCAACTGAATATAAATGCATCCACGCAAAGCGTTATTATTTTGCATGCAGATAAAACGTTCTACTAATTCTTCATAACAGAGTCGTAAATCTTGAGACAGTACCCACCCAGTGGGATGGAAGTGATGGAAAAATGAAACATTTTCAGCACCCACACACAAATAACGTTATCGGTAAATTTTCCGGTATCCTTTATTTTCAGCAAGTAATCCCTATTTGGGCGCATAGAAAACCATGTTTGTTACAGCATAATGGCACTGCCGAGCAAATAAAGCCGAAGGAAAAAAGGTGAAATCGAATTGGAAATTATTCCCGGAAAATATTTACGTACGCGCGTTACGCGGGAGCAAAGCTTCGTATAATAATGAAATGTGTACAAAGAAACGAAATTCAATAAAGCGTCACAGATAAACTGGGCTTATGCTAGTCAAGAATATTGCCAAAAAGTATTAGGGCTTCAGCTTAAAGAATGTGGGGACTACTTGTCTAGTGGTAAAGTCAATTTTGTTACAAGTACTTATTTATTTAACACCGCTCACAAGAAAATCAACAAAATTTTACGAGTTTCAATCTCTATATCATTATTCGACATCTTTTACGAAAAAACATTTGATTTTATTGTGAAATAATGTGTACATAATGAAAGATAATAAAAAGAAGTCACCTAAATAAAGTGAGGATTAAAATCTTAAATACTAAGGGATTTCAATTCTCATAAAACAGTTTACCGCTAAAATCTTTTATCAAATTTATCGGTAATACTGTATTTCCTTTCGATATTTCGATAAAAATAACAAACATTTTTAATGTGTAGTTAGATTTTACGGCCATCTGATAAAAATTCAGTCTGAGTTATTCTGAGATCGTGGTTTTGTAATGGCCACATTTCAGTGGCCATCAACAGAGACGATCTGAATTAGTATGGAACACAACATCAAAACCAATAATTATTTATATTAATTAAGAAAAATTGTATACCCGTACCTAGAGCTAATATATCTTTTTGATCTATAAGACAATAAAATAAGTATACATGTATAATAGTGATTCTGTGATTAAAAGATTATAATATGTAAGCCGAGTGTTCGGTCAACATAAAAATTAGTTATATCAATCGTATAGAAGTGAAAATATGATGAAATCTTAATTTTTTTTTTTGTCAAAATATACATTTGTAAGAGATAGACTGTGGTAAGGTATCGATATGTAAATAAAATATCGAAGTATGAAGAAAAATGGTACCGAAGATGAAAACAAATAAGGAATCAAAAATCTATTTGAAAAGATTCGTGTACATTTTACTATTATTTACACACCCTCCCGTTGAATATTGAATTCAACTTTTATAACCTATTTTATTTCATATAATATATTACTACACCAAGTCGGCGAGATTTTAAACATTACGTTAAAATTGTGAGGATTTTTTTATAGAAAAATATGCCACATCAAATTATCAAATAAAAAACATTACAAGCCTTGATTGAGTGACGTTACACGAAAATTAAGGTAATATTATTTCACCTCATTCCATGAAACTTGAAAAACAAAGTTTACAATCCTATGATTACAATGATATCTAAAAAAATCTTAGAAACTTTCAAAACATCCACATGCAATGGAATTAAGTATGGTGCTAGAGTCAACCGAGTTATAGTGTGAAATTCATTAACGCATGTAACAAAAATAAATATTGATTTTAAATCCTGCATAAATTATGCCGGATAATACGATAAAAATTCGACATAAAATAATGATAACAGATATGGCTCAAATAATCTGAAAATGGTCTAGAACTACATGACGAAGAGATGTTGGATCGTGGGAAATAAGTTCATTGAACGGAGACTAGTAAAATAAGTGTTGGTCATCAGTAAAGAAAATACACTGGGCAGTAGCGTAATACCTAAAATTGGATCCCGATGCCGAATAAAATTGGAAACCCAATATAATTATTTCATATAAAATGTACGAACATTAGTACTGCGTGGTTTATTCATTAATAGTATGAAAAAAAAAAAAAAAAAAAAATTATTTATTATCTTTGTTTTATTAACCACTTAATTGAGTTTAAATACATCCACCGGTTTCGAAAAATACCATTTTCTTCTTCAGGATGTCATAACTAACTAAAAACATACATTATTGTTTCTTTACCAGAATCTATTTTCAAAAAAAAAAAAAAACAATTATTAAAAAAATAAATTTAGTACCTAACTCAAATTGTTAGAATGGGACTCGTAGTTAAATTATTGCTAATTTTTAAAGTATAACAAAATTTGTCTCTCGTCTCATATAATATTCATCCTTCCTAAAAAAATGTGATGAAGCACTGTCCTAGTATTGTGATAAAAGTCTGCGATGAATTTTGACCTCTTGCACACCCTCCGACCAGAGAAATCGGAACACTGCTCGTTGTTCCTCCTTGGTGCAAACTCCTAACGGAGTGGACATGTTTACACTGTGATAGCTGGACGGCAAATGACGCGATCGGAATCAAATTTTGCAGTCGTACGAACTCTAAACACGCATGTACAGAATGCAGTATGATAACCTTGAAAGTGTCATGGCGAAAGTGTAAATAATTTTTGACTCGCCCTCGTAGTTCACTAAAAAAAATATTTTTTCGCGGAGTTTGTTAAGTTTCTAATAATAAATTAGTGACTATCTATTCTTTATAATTAATCATAACTGATACCTTATAATATAAAAAAATATTTTATCTTTCTTAGAAACCATTAATAAAAATTATATTAAAAAATATCTAGAGAATCATATCTGACACTCCTAGCAAAGTTTTGTTCTAGTTTTGTAATTTTCGCCGATAAAATATTGCAAGAAAAATTTATTTGTTTTCATTATTTTGGGCTAAACATGTCAGATAGGTGAATCGAATAAGAGACAATCAACAAATTCTCGTAGTGTTTTTATATTTCTTTTCATCGATATAGCGATGTTGGATGAACTATTTTATCGTTTAACTTCGAGGTTGAAAAAGAGTCTGAATTAGTTTCTCGGTCCGAATCGCCCGTGTGTGATGAGACAAGTTAAAAAAAAAAAAAACAACCGAAAAGTTGATTAATAACATTCGGAAGTTTTTTATCGAGTTGCCTAAACAAAGTTACAGCTGCCGAAGTTTCCAGGTTACAAAAGATAAGTTATATTCGTTTCAAGGATGAAAATTGATGGAGTATATTCGGGAGAGTTTCAAGGGCTCCAGAATCGATAGGGAGATAGACCTCCTCAAAACGTTATGTGTAAACTTCAAAAGTAATCAACGCTGTTTGCGGTACTTCCACCTCTCACTGTATACCCGCATCTCTCTTGTTACAGTATTATTTTGTATGTAGTATTTTTGTTTGGAGTAAGTCGTTTTTGAAATACAAACATAAACGAATAATACATTTGTTTAAGGTTATATACATGAGATTTACTAAACTTGTTTAAGCAAACAAGTTTTGTTTTGAACTTTATTCAAGATTGTTTGTGATTTATTTACATTTCATAAATGCAAACGATACATAAATACGTGCCTTTCAATAATACAGATTGGCATCATTTGTCTTGTAATAATAAATGCAAATTAAATTAATCAACTAGAAAGATATACAGAAAAAACCTATTTATTGAAAAAATATTCTAATACAAATTCAATGCATTAATTAAGAAGATATATGTACAAATAAACTTTATTTATCGAAAATATATTTTAGCTGCCACCGGGATTTGAACTAGGATCTCTTCTTATCCGGGGAGTGCGATAACCAATTATACTACGTCAGCCTCGTAAATAGTCAACAAATTTTCGAACTTATATGTTGCAGATATTTCAAATTGATAGATCTAAAATTATATTTATTTAAAAGCTATCATTTTGTTGCCAATACCTTTGATGCCAGAGATTTTTCAATTTAATTTTATTATTATTGGATTGGATATACTTTAATACAACTTATATATGTTTTAAACAGAAAAAAATATTATTTGTGAAGTTGTAATGTTTTCAGAACATTATTCTGTGATATTTTAATACAAATTCAATGCATCAATTAAATAAGTATACAAATAAATAAACTCAATTTATCGAAAAAATATTTTATCTGTAACCGCGATTTGAACCAGGATATCTTCCTATGCGGGGAAGTTCGATAAACTTTTTAAGTTCTGTTTTATTTAAACACCTTGTCCTAGACACAGCATAAAAACTCTCATGCACATTCATGTACACTGCGACATGTACCAACACGCGTGAGGCTAGAAGAGAGTAAGGGCTTTCACTCTCACTGCGCACAAAATCTTCTGATCTGAATCGCATAATATACAAACATCGGTCGCATCATCTGAGTGACTCGACAACTCTGATCACACAATTACAATTCTCACGAGTCAATAATAGTATACAACTACACCCCTTACATGGCTATAAATCTTTGTTAATCTTAATTTTAAATCACTATCATCTTGAATTGGTAAAATAAGCAGAAAAATATGTTCATGTGTCGTCCATCTCTAATCTGCCTGTGTCGTGTTTTCCAGTACTTTGGTACCCAATAAGACTGAAATTTCAGGCAACATTGATAGTAAAAGAGATAGAAGATGATTGCCATTAAGATGAAGTAACCAAATAAAACATGCAATGCAAGGAATACAACACAAAGAAGAAGACGGAGAGTTAAAATACTTAGAACAGCCCAGTTCAAAATATTATAAGCGGTCACGATTCTCAGAACTGAGGGAACGACTAAGAAAAATAATAATCGCTTTTATTATCATTAGCTATTCCATTGAAGCTATATAATAGTTTATATTATATAGTGAATTATGATTTAATTGACAATATAAATATACAGTCTGAAACCTCTACGAGGTATGAAAGAAAATAGCGTATTATTATACAATACAAATGTTTCATTTTTCAGTGAATACGTTGTAATATTTTAATACACTTTATAATCAAATTAGTTGTCAACTTTGTTAAACTGCAGTATTATAAATTAATATTTATAACTTGTGATATGTGTTTCAAGAACTTACAGTTAGTATTTTATTTTTCACTTCAAAAAACCAACAGTAAGTTGTCAAAACCCGTGTCAAAAAAGATATTTTCGATTGGGGGTGTGGTTATTATCGTGTTATAGATATGAAAAAGAAATGTATTCAATAGACAATAAATAAATTGACACCGAATTATAATATAATATGTGACTTAACAAAATTTAAACATAGTTAAAAAAATTTGCGTGAAAAGGTTGCAAAGTGCGTCTAGCTAGCCGATTATATTGAGTGGAAGATTTTTTCGACCTTGCTAATATACTTATCAAATTTATTGTTATTTTTAATTAAAGTTATATTCCCTTTACATTTCAACCTTTCACATTACGTGTTATCAGATAAAATATGCACAGTACGGCGTCCCCGGAGTAGGGTAGTATTTAAAAAAAAAAGACTTTCAACTCACACTCTTATAATTTTAGACCTCGTTTCTAGAACTAACTAACTAAAACTAATGTACCTTTTGAAGTCTGTAGATGTTATTATTTTATTATTATAGTTTTACATGTAAATACGTCTAAAGTAATATTAAGATAATATGAGAAATATAGGAATGCATGTTTTATAAAATAAATTTTGAAATTTTATGAAACATTATCAAGAAATACCCAAAACATATAAAACATAAATTACGAATGAAGCTATGAATAATCATTAACTGATTTACTTATGACCATCAAATATTAAAAGACAGGAACCAGGTAGAAATATTAACGTATAAGTATTTAGGTTAAAAGTCTACTTTCAATACAGTATTAAATTTTGGCTATTTTTATGAAAACATGAGTTTTGGTTATTTATTCATACAATAATAGTCATTTTTTATCATAAACTCATTTATACGTACTATATGCAAAATGTGTAAAAATTCAGATAAAATCTAGATTTTTTGAAAAATCACGACCGTTAAATTCGTTTTCAGTGCACCAGAAATTTTATTATCAATGAACAATTCGAAATTATTCAGAATATATTCCTGAATTGATCAATGTGAATATTCTAAAGATATATTTTCAAGATATTTTAAAACTATTTTGGTGTAAACAATTAATTTTTGTTAATACTCAAATAATGTTTATTAATACTCAAATAATTTAAATTAATAATTATCTTAGTATTGCACCAGATTAAAAATACATTTGGTAAAATAAACTGTGGTTATGTAAGTACTTCAGAAAACTAGTTAGTTTTCTACAGAAGAATTATTCTAGTGCCAATACACATATTATTATGTTCCATATAATATTATGATAATAGGTCAGGCATTATTTTTGTATCCCTATATTACAATAAAACCTTCTTAGCAACATTCAGGTAAAAAAATATTGCACATTGCACTATAATATTAAGTTGATATTTTTAATAAATTACCTATAAAGTATCGCCTTTAAAGTTTATTAAATATGCATAGAAGACTTAAAATAATAAAATATAAAAGTAAAAAAATTCCCTTAAGCACAAATAAACAGAGAATAAAAAAGAACAAATAAGTCTCTTCTCGGAGTTCATTTCAAACGCGAACGATTTGAAAATAGAGCTACGTGCTCAAGTTTTCGTTTGCCATACTTAAACAATTCATAACGTACCATTTCCAGGAATACCTATCTTAGCAGCCAGACTCTAGGAGACACCTGCTTCGTTCCCACAAAGCAGGCTTTATTACGATCTTCCAATGATGGAATTTCATATCTCCCTCTCTCGATTTCAAATAGCATAAAATCCAAAAAAACAGGATATTCCAAATGGTTTTCTAGTAAATATGTATCTAAATTAAATATTTACAATTACTTTGAGAGAGTAGGTTAAAATAAAACAATTAAAATTATTGAAACTAGCAGATAAGCTGTCGGCTATCGCTGATTGCTTGCTGCTAGACCATGTGGCGGTTAATGTGGCCGCGCAGCGGCCAATAGTATGCCCTACGCGACCGTTGGTATTCGCTGCACGGTCAGAATCTCAATGGTATATGTATTTCAATGCGGAAATATTGGTTTAACAATAGAATATTGTGCATACTTATTATATTGTTTTAGATGAAATATAGATTTTACGGAAGCCCTGGCTGCACAGCGATCACCATGTGCCGCGTAGATTGCTTTTCTGCTAATGCATTCTGTATTTCTCTCCTATTATTATTATTATTATACAAAACAGTGTTTTTTACGTATCAACTTAGAAATATATATATATATATATATATATATATATATATATATATATATATATATATATATATATATATATATCCACTTAACGACATTCTTGAAAAATACGAACAAAACATTAATTTGTCATTTTCTTTATGGTCGTATTTGACAGTGCTACCATAGATAAAAGCGAGATATCCATGAGACATAGATAAAATGACAGATATACTTGCCAGCTGTAATACGATTTCGCTAATGCATCTTTTTTCTGACTCGTAATAAAGACAATATGTACTTAATTTCAAATTGAGTATATATTTACAGTACTGTTATTGAGTATATAAAAAATAAAACGTTTAAGTAATCTTAACCTAGATATATTAAAAATTTGTTCGATTTTGCCCTGCTCGCGTCTCATAAACCTGTTCGTTAAACCAAGCACTTTACAGCCACTAATGAGACTATGTCCGAATCCAATACATCCCGAAACTCATAGATAAAAGATGGAGAAGCGTATTATTATTATGAATTATAGGTAATATGGATATGCGCTCAAGGAATTTTATGTTACATTACAAATATAACACATTTTAGAAATTAAATTGAACAAAACTTATATACACTATTCAACAAATACGTCATCTCATTAACCATAAGCATTTATAAAAACTTTATTATTATTTAATTAGTATTACTCTAAGGTTTTCTAGTAACAGTCCACTCATAATTATGCGAAAAATGTATTTTTTCATAATTATGAGGTCTAAAATCAAAAACAGACGTATCTACTTTATCTTTTCCGAGTAAAATGCAAAAAACCATCGTACCAAAACTGTCAAATTTGGTATCATATTGAAAATGATCAGTGACCACAGGTCACAACCAAACACTGCTATCTTATTGGCTGAAAACGTATTTTGTCTGGGCTTGAATTAATTATCGATTGGATATGTCTGAAATTGAAGTAAATACGTTTTTATACGAAATTCGGTGATATTTGTATAAATTTGACAGACTAGTCTTGTACACATTGATTTGCTTTATATTTGTGCGTATCTAACTCAAAAATCATAAAAATTGGACATATCTGATTTTGATTCTATACGTCACAATTATTCGATTTCCATCTGCTGCTGGATTCTGCCTCTCGAAATATCTTCTTTCTCTATTATCGTTATTAGATCTTACGTATCTCTGCATAATTTTCTGATTTCACCAATTCAGCGAGTTTTAGTGCGGCTGTCGGCCTCTTAATACTACTGGACGACTGCTTTTATTCAACGGTTATTTTCTTTAACTACTATTATGTTGATGCACAATTAACCGCCATTTTAAAATATATTTTGTAACATAACCAAAGATGAAAACAAACTCAAAATATTATGTACAATTGTCGTCACAATCAACGCCAATTATTGATTCCCATTTGTTTGGAAAATGATCGATTCAGCAGACAAAGTAGCACTAGTTTTTTGAGGCAGTCCACGATTTGATATCCTCGATCAACTCCTCCAAATCGCCAAAAACTTTGCTAACCCGCCAATTTTTGAAAGAGCGGTTGATGTGGTAGTCCGTGGGGGCTTCGGTGGGAGGGTATCGCGGATAGAGGAGCGAATTTCAAATCTAGCTAGCGATGGATTCGATCATACGGTGTTCGATACGTTTTCATTACATTTACATTTTCCACCACGAGCGTTTTTGTGGTGGAAAATGATTTGGATCTTTTGCGCGGTGTTTTTAGTTAAATGGTAGTATAATAGCGATCAAGGTGGCCCAGGTACACGTCGCCGTTGATGTTGTATTGCCTTTGGCTATTTCTGTCCGGGATTCGCCACTCCTGGCGCTCATCATAGTCATTCCACATGTAGCAATGGCGAAAAACGTCGCTAAAGTGGCGAAAAAAAACAACAGATAATTAACCAAGTACATGTTTCTGTTCCTATCTCTTCTGTGATGCCCAACATACTTTTTTTTTCATCCCTTTTGCGTTACCTTAAGTTTTTGGACCTTTTTTCGCAGCCTTTCGTGAGTACATATATGCGTTAGTTGATCACTTTTCATTATCGACACACATGAGGATTTAACTCCAAACCAATTATTTACTAATACATTATAATATTATTATACTTTATTATTTAATACTCAATTTGTAATAAAAAAAAAACATTTTAATAATCCCAATTTAGAAACTGGAAAAAATTTTCAGAAACTGGCATCGTTGGGAAATATTCCAATGCAATCATAAATTCTACTCACGGAGTTTTCCAGTATGGTGGCACAATATTCCGTCCTAGTTTGGAAGGTGCTATAAACATACCACTACTACGATAATATGAGAATAGTGTGAAAATTCTTTGTATTCAGTGTTGTTGCAAGACTTCAAAAAGCTTATATTGCTTTATTCTAAAATTAATTTATCCGAAAACTCAGTGAAATTAAATATATTACCAACCAAGGAAATTAACACTTTTTATTACGTACCTTACTTTATTTGAAAAAATGAATGCAATAAATATTAAAAAATAATTTTAATTAACCTTCCATTAGGGTGTTAAAATAAAAATGCGCATTCCGGTGCTATAAACTCAATATACATGTAGACTTTTGCAATTTTTAAGTCTGATAAAGATAAAAATTTTACATTTATTAGTTATATTAATCATTAAAATATTGTGGACATATATATAAGTGAATGTATACATATATTTATCGAAAAAAGTTTGTGTAAAAGTGATAAAAATGAGGAAAAACATTGATCATCACAAACGACAGGATAAAGACTCATAAAAACACGTCTAACTCTGCCAGCGCACATTCTGCTACTAAGTGACGATGGGCTTCCGGCACCCTACGCCCCGCGCACTACGCCATCAACAACATTCTGCACGTACACATACACGTATTGACAAATTCATGTCAGGTTCTTCGAGAATTTTTTTTTTATTTTTACTTATGGTAAATACTTATATGATGTAAATATTGTATTCAATACACGAGGCATCATGTATTCATTTATTTGTAAATAGATGCAAGTACATAGATTTTTGGATGATATTGTGTTATCCATCTTCATAATAACCGACAAACTAATATTACTAACATAAACCGTCGAGAAGAAAATTAAATTCAATTCTTTTCATTACATCTCCAGTGATCCTCGTGCAGCCGTTCAGATATTCTGCAGAATACTGGGAAGCGTTGGACAGGAAATAGGCGAGGTTTGAAGCTGATGCATGAAGGATGAACGAACAAGCAAGAGACTGGTCAATAATGCAAGATTTCATTCCCGATATCGGAATTATTAAGCGACCAGTATAGCGGAAAGATGGAAACCTCATAAGAAATGGACGATCGGACTGCAATTTTAGTTTGTTAAAAACGCGATAGTTCGTCCCGAGGGTGGTCATGTGTGTGTGGATTTGTCGGGCAAAAAACCTCCTTCCCTCATATTCTCATTACAAACGCAAAACTTGCACAGGAAATGTCAAACTTAGACTACAATATTTTATTAATAGTATCTTTTAAATATTTAGTTCAATAATACTATTTCAGTACTAGTAAAACTTATATAAATATATATATATATAAATGTATATATTTATAAATATATATATTTATATATATATATATATAGATATTTTTATACATATATTTATATATAATATCAGATAAAATAAACTAAATTATTCGACAATCTAAAGAAAATAAAACATTAATACATTTTTAATCTTTTAATTGCCATGAGTGCTTAGTCTTATTGTGGTCTCTTCCTGGTAGGATAAGATCCCGTAGACTGTATCGATTATAATAATGATTAGTTAACGCAACCCGAAGTGGATTCAGGAGGGAAAATAATGGCAGAAGGATCTGGCCTACCTTGGCCTGGGTTCATCTCCAGTTGACTAGCATGTTTTTTGTGAAGAACCGAGATATCACTGCTCTTTTGGAGCTGTTTAGCACACCGCCTCTTCGTGGTCTTAGCGTTACGTACCGTGCAACTTACGGATGGTAAAAAAGCAACACAGATCTTGACAGTTCGGTGTCAGATGGCAATCTGTTCCCACATCGGCGAAATCCGAAAATCATGGTTGGCCAGAGCGGGACAGGTAAATATCGGAAGGACAAAATGCACAGGGAGTAGGTACTTGACTTGCGCCAACATTACCATTTCAAATAAAGTTGCCAGTTAAAAAGTTAATTGAACTACAGTAAATCAGACGATTATTACTATAAATTTTTCTTAAAATATCAGATAAATTTAAATCGATTTCAAAATGTTTTTTATCTTAATGTTCGCAAAGGGATTAAATCCCGGACGAAGACTGAAACAAAAACAGTAAGCAGCATGTCTGACCAAGTTGATCGATGAATGTCAAAGACAGGGTGTGTGAAAACAAACAAAAACTTTAGCTTAGCGAGTAAAGCAAAGCTTACATTCAGACGTTGGCGCCTCTTAAAGTCCACGGAACACGTCACGTCCATAACATAGTTTAGTTTATTGGCATCAAGTAAAAGGGATCATTCACAATGCATGATGATCAATAAATGCAATATAATATGTTGAACCTTTTCTGCCATATATATTGGTAACCGACTTAACTCAAAACATTTTCATAAAATCTTCGTGGTTAACCAAGTTCGGTTATCAGATACGTTTAATTCATTTGAAAGTATAAACAGTATTGTGACATAATACCTACTAAGAAATATCGTTCAAATATGTGCGAAAAATATGCAGAAAAAAAAATTGTAAAAATATCAGTGCGTATGTATACTTGGAATGCAAATGACAATAAATAGAAAACAAAAGAATTGAGTTCATAATAGGCGCCTACCTAGCTTCCTACCGAGTTTTTTCTTTGACAGCATAATTTATTTATATATTAAAATACCTACACAGTTGATCTGCCTATTTCAGCATTATTACCAAATTATGTAATAAGATGGGTATATCGATAATCAATATACCTACATAATTACATACACAAAATAAAATATTATCGTAATGTGAAGAAATATAAATATATGTATAATCATCATATTTAAGACTAATAAGCGTCACGTGATTAAATTTTGTTGACGTTGAAACTCATACACTTCTGTACTTCTATGCAGTAGTTCATTATCGTCGATTGTCAATTTGACATGCCTATAATTTTCAATTTTTAGTTTTTTTTTTAATTTCTTAAAACCAAAAAAAAATAGTATTTTATTTCAAATTAATTTAAATGATCTATATTGTACCTTGATATTATTCTATAACTATTCGCCAGGGTTATCAATAGGCTCATAAACAAAAAATAAATAAGAATAACAGTTATATACGTAATGAAGTGAATAATTTATTTACTTATTCAAGTAATGTACTAACTAAACTTATGACATCATGCCGTTTAAAAGGAGCTTCAATAATAATTTACAGACTTATGAAGATGCAAATAACAGTCCGTCGTGACAGATTTTAAAAGGAAACAAAATATTTAATAATCTCAACCATATCAACTTTCCCTTTGATAAATGATAGCACAGTTTTGCAAACTTGTAGAATAAAAGTAATTTGTATCCCGTGTAGTCTTCGCTCGTTCGCGGAACTTAATTGAATACACTCTGTTCAAACCGTTGTGTCGGTTAGTGAACGTTCTAATATCGCTGTAAACACAAAATTCCTTCAGCATTCAGATTAAATAAGATGAATACACTATATATTTACTACATAAACTAAATGGAATTCTGACTTCTTTAAAACTAATTTTAATAATACAAATTAAATTAATCAATTAGAAAGAAATCTATTTATCGAAAAAATATTTAGTTGCTACCAGGACTTAGACCTATGACCACTATGAACTATATTCTGTAAATGCAGCTTCACAACAAAAATGTGTTCTCCCAAATATATAAGTTGTATAAAATTTTACAATTTTAATTCTGTTGTCTTCTATCGGGATTTACTTAAAGGTATTTGTGATTCACCGTAAAGTTGATTGCTTTTAAAAATGAAATTATAGATGTATCAATTGGAAATATTACAGAATATAAATTAATAATTTAGCGAATATATATTGGAATGCTATCAAGAAAATGGAGAACGCGAATGGAGAAATTTCCCGGATGGGAAAAGGAAGAATATATAAATAAAAGAAAACAAAAAATAAAAATATTCAAAATATTTAACAGATACAAGGATACGGTAATCCAGGAAACAGAAAATAGATTAATAAAATATTTGGCGTCGTCAGACAATAATAGCATGAAACCAGACTCCCCTTAAGAGATCAGGATATTACAAATAACAATTTACTCCAGAAAGTCAAACTCCAAACCGATCATAACCGACAGAAATCCATCCTGTACAGGAACAGTATACGGGGGTATCAGGTTACCCCCGTGTAATGATAGCAGTGTGTAATCATATTTTCATCACAATTATTGTATCAAATGCGCGGCCGCTCACATACCTCCCCGTTTCAATACAATCTAATTTATCAGTGAATAAATATTGCATACATTCTCCAATCTTCTCCGAGGTTCTCCATCTCCAATCACGAAACAAGATGGCGATCAGCCGGTTTTATGTTTCGCGCTTCTTCCCGTAGCTGTCAAAAGGCGCCTCGCCGGCTCCGACCGCTTCAGGAACCATCAATATCGCTCAGTTTGTTTTAAAACGGAACAGCGAGAGCATAAACGTCCGAAAACCGAGAGACGTAAATGTTTACTGCTTTTCAATTACACGTATTGTCCATTAAGATGGCGAAAACGGCGGGAACTGGCGGAAATTGGCGGAAATTTGCCATCACACTAGCCGACGCACAGAGCGCGAGACGGTGGAAATCATTCCATCTAGGTACTATGTTATATTATTTATTTTTTTCCAATTTCTTAGAGTAGATCTTTCGATATATAAGAGCACTTCTACCTTCAGCCTAATATCACTTGTACAATTTCATTAGTGTCATCCAATTTCGACGCTTGTATCAACTATTCTTGACTATTTATATATTGCTTTAGTACTTTTATACGCAGCCCTTCCTTTAGGGGAGTTTCTCATTTTAGTATCTTAAAAAATAATTTGAAAAATTGACTTTTTTTTGTCCAATGACTGAAATCTTCAACAATATTTTATACCCTAAGATTTATAAAACCAATCTAATATGTGTAATTACTACAACAATCCATCCATCAATCGCATTCATCAACACCACCAGGTATATATTTTTCATAACATAGGCTCATTTTAAAAGAGAAAAAGTAATATAAAAGATGTTTTTTTAGAGATATAAAATTTAAAATTAAAATAAAAATCATAGTATTGATTTTATTGGAAAGATAATTTAAATATGACTTTGCACGTATGGGCACCGCGGCTGGCTCGGATAAAAGTCCAATTTTCGAACACTTTTTGGAGCAGATGGGGCCGTATATCGACAATAACGCATCGAATGTTAGCTTCCAAGTCGTCTTTCATCTCTGGTTTATTGGCGTAGACTATTGGCTTCACATATCTCACACCACATTATCTTGGAGGCCAATTCCCAGGTCCATTACGCGAAATTATGCGCTCATCGAATATTTCCTTTAATAAATTGTTTGTGGCGTGCACTGTGTGCATATTGCGCCATCTTGTTAAAACCACAGTTCTTCCATATTAATGCCATTCAATAGAGGAATGAAAAAGTCAGTAATCGTGGATCTGTAGCGCTCTCCATCACCTGTAATGTTCTGGCCGGTATTATTTTTGAAGAAACAATAACTATTCGGTGCACACTGTACAACGTCTGTACGGAAGCGTACTATCAATTAGAGTACGCTCGGAGCGAATTTGATCCATTGTTAGTCGAATTACTTACTCGGATAGACTATTACATTAACCGTAAAATAGACGTAGCGCACGGTAGGTTTAGCGAACTGAACCACGATTTTCGAAATAATTTTGCGAGCGTTATTATGGCGTACGTCTATTCATGATGAAATGGCAAGCCAAACTGAGCACAAATAAGCTGTCAAATTGGCTATCGCTAGAAAAAGTGTTGCCATTTCAAAAAACAAACATACCTTTACATTGTGATACAATAATTGTCCGTCGAACGTTTAATATACTTCCGCATGTAGTCACGTTGACACGTTTTGACATCCTCGACCTTGAAATCCATGTACTTTTGTACTCGTACAGTAGTTGTAATATCTTTTTCATTTTTTCACAATAATCAATTTGTAACATAGGTACCTTTTTTAATACTGATTTTGATTTTTTAACCACAAAAAAGTTCATATGTTTTGTAACAATTTTTAATAACATTTTTCTTAATGTATTTTTACATAATTCGTTCATTTTTTTGTTGGACTATTATTAAAGTTATTAACGATCTGTTGATATTCTCCGTATTAAAAAAACAAACAGAAGTTAATAGGAAAAAAGTCAGCACCTTTAAAATCAACCTTCTAAAAATATTGATTTTTCTGATACTGGAGCATCGCGTAAAATAATTGCTACCTAGGAAAAAATTCTTTATAAACTACGCATTTATGAAAATCTGATTTTAATGATTAAATTATCGTGTAAAAATTCTCTAAAGCTTTCAAAAGAGAAACAAAAATAGACTGAATATAAATAAAACAAGATAGCTCAGATATATACGTAATAAATCCATTTGTGATACAGTAAACACTTAAAAAAAATAATATAAAGCTGAGTATAGATGGCACCAGTAATAGAAACGAAGAGTGAAAAGGGCAAGAGTTGTGTATCAGAACAGTATAGTGTTGCGCTCGATCCTCTTTGCCATCCCATAGAGATAAAATGACAAGATAGTAAGTTAAAACTCGTAGACTTTATAAAACTGCCCAAAAATGTCGATACAACATATTTAAAACAACAAACTTGTGTAAACTATTTTTCATTTAGGAATAAAAATTGTTGGTATGTATAACACGCCGCATGTAACACTATTTTTTTTAATATTAAATAAATATATATACAACATATACAGAGCTCAAATTTTCATGTAGGTACACCGTTTTTTTTTTGCAATATATCATATATTTTTTATGCTTTTCGTCGCCATGTATATATGATAGAAATAGGGTTAAGTAAATTTTTGAACAGAGGAAAAATGGTTTATTGGAACATATTAGGCTTTATAGAATATTTATTTTAAATATATGGATTTTATAGTATAAGTACAAGGGAAACCAACAAATACACTCGACTAAGACAAAAGCTGTTAATAATATAAAAATACAAGAAGACAACCAATGTATTAAAAAAATTAACAGATAAATTAATACATATATTAACTTTCCTAATTTACAAAATTCATATATTCCGTACATATAATATATTTTGTGGATACCATGTTTATGACTTATTTCAAACGATAACCCAAATTGATCAATTAAAACGCTAAGCGGCATCAATACACTGTTATGCATATTACTTATGGTATTTCTCACTCTAATACAATTGTTATTTTTAAATGAAAAATAGTACACCTAGTAGAAAATATTTGACTCCTAGCATGATGTCATTGGTCGAACTTCTTAATGAATGGTGGAGCGTAGATCACTTTTCTTTTATTTTCTTTTTTTTTGTAGCATGAATAGTACAAATGAAAATAAAGGTACTTAGATACTTAACTAGGCGTAATCTGTTCTAAAGCAATTACCTGTACAGTTTTTAAAAGTTGTAAATGTTAAGGTACAATCGTAATAAAGTATGGTAAGTAAGTATAATGTAAAGTAAGTTATAAAAAGTTATGTGAAAAAAGTACAATCAGAAGTAATAAAATGTTACTGTAAAAAAGTTATAAAAATATTATTGTCTGTAATACACAATAGTTGGAGACAGAAATGTTTAGGTAGTTTGGTTAACACAAATAACAAATTGGTTTCATTTTGCTTTGTACCCACATTAAACAACCACTTTGTTATTTTTGGTTTAAAATCGTTAATCACTTTAGAACCTTTAAGGTCTAGTGGCAATTTATTAAATATCCACATAGCACAAAATAAGAAAGTTCGTTGAGCAAATTTGGTATTCATTTTTGACATTGAAAAATATCCTAGTTTCCTTTGCATCGGATCGTGGAAGTAAAGTTAATTTTTATTTTAAAAATAGTTTTATATTGCTCTGGTAAACAGTTGTTTTATATCTTATATTTACACCGTTAGTTTATATACAAGACAAATACATGTTTTATTGCACAGAACAGGCATTTTTACAGGTAGCGACCATAAATGGGGTCGGCAATTATTTAGAAATTCGCTCTATCTAAATTACTAACAGACAATACTTATTACTCTAGGGGTGAATTGTTGGATTAATGTAAATTAAATGCAGTGAAGAATTAGTGCGATACTTCCGTGATGTTTGTACAATGGCTTGCGTGTTAAGCGTAATACAATATGTTGGTCATATGTCAAGCCTAAGGACTCGTTTCATAATTATCTAAGTGGTGTTTTCGCTTGTACAACAATATACAGGCTGCAGTAATCATGGTTTCTGAATACGGCAGTCTTTCAGTTGTGAATTTAATAACTTAATTTCAAAATGTATTCGCGATGTGATCAAAAATAATTGTGAATGTGAAATAATGCACTGAAGAATCGATTAGTATTAAGTGACTACCCACCTACCTATATTCTGGTATTGAATTAAAATAATATTGAACACACGGAAATATATACTTATTGGATTGGATAAGCGAAACTCAATTAATACATTCGAAAATTCATTCAAAGCCCCACATGGTTTAATAAATATGTTGCATTTTGTAATTGTTATTTTATAATTATTTTAGTAATGATATTATGTTTAGTAATAACAATATTTTAAATTCAATTTGCGACTTAATACATGAGGTAGGAAATAGAAAGACTTTTTAAATTGTATAATTAATCCGCAATAAATTGGGTCCTAGTCAGTCGGATCGAGTATTTGCGATGGTGTGAGAACTAGCTCTATAATGCGCCGTCATTCTAACTGCCGACGTGTATGCAAGCGCCCAATAACGCTTGAGAAACAAACTCTCACCACAATTGGAATGATGTTCTTTTATATTAAAACAGAGTTTTTTTATTTAGAAGTGTATAACTTTATACATAGTTAAGTTTCAAAAAATGCAGAGCATGTATTTTAAAGCAGACATATAAAATATTTATTTAAAAAATCACATTGGAATAAAATAGATAAAAATCGTTTTTATCTCAAATGTATAGCAATATCTTCATCATAATAATGTGTTCTTCTAATAATAAAGTTTTATCAATGTGTCCAAAATTTAATAAAAATGAATTGATAATTCTGGCGTCTGCTATCAGATTACTCAAAGGTATTTGAGATTCTGTAAAAAAAAAAAATAAGGTAGATGGCTCTTTCAAATAATGAAACGATTAAATGTATTAATATCAAAAAGGTAAAATATAGGTTCGAAAATTTGTCGCTAAAAATATTGTCGCTGTTGCATAGATGGATAATGCATCTCCTCTGGTTAGGAAAGAGATCCAGGTTCGAATCCTGGTGGTGCAACACCAATATTTTTCGATTAAATTGATTTTATATGTATATATTTCTAATTAATATATTTAATTCGTATTATCATAATAGTCATTTTATTTTTCTCAAAAATTTTAAAATTAATCAAAACTGCTTATATATCAACCACCAATAGTTACGATCCCTTATTATATTATTATTATTATTGATAATAGGTTGTAACTGATGAATCGCATTTAAAATGTATTTAAGAAATTATTTTATGTTGTTATTCATTAACGTTAAAAAGATCTTAAAAATTAATATATTATTTGACTAATAAAATGTAACTCTAATTATAATTCGTAAAATCAAAAAAATCCTTCATTTCGTCTTTTGAATTTTTGTGGAATAACAGACGCTTGTTGAAGTAAAAAAGTATATACAATTTATTATTGGTAAATACATTTTAAAGTATATATGTAGGACTTACTCCGAACCTACAAGTATGGTTGTGAGGTTGTTGACGATGGTTATGTTGTGTATTCGAGGGATGTTTCCGGACTTCTTACCTGAAAAAATAAAAATATATATATGAAAAAGCATTCCGTGTATGTAGATTATATAATTTAATGTACTGGTGACTAATCCTATATTAGTACATATTATTGACGTACATATATTAGTACTAGGTATCAATAACATAACATGGACATTAAAATTACAAGACCGTAAAGATAAACCGTGGAGCTGAATATTAAGAACTACCGTTGTCTATTCTGCGATAATTGGCCGCATCGTTTAAAATAAAGACTCAACACAACTCATGCGGAGACTTAATATTATATTTAACGGGATAATAGAAACACGCTTTATCGGGATTGATCCCCAACACCTCGGTAAATCTGGTCAAGACAGCTACCAATACCAATGTCTTCAAATTTTTAAAGAAAAACAAAAATATAATTGTATTACTAAAAATCATACAAGATTTAAATTTGTAATTTCGTGCCCAAAAATCAACACATCATCTGTGCATCTAGGGAAAAGATTCTTTAATATCTTAAAGTTACAAGCTATAAGCGAAAAAAAAACATGTAATTTTAATAATGTAAAATATTTAATTCACGTTCTAAAAAAATTGTAAAAATGTCAAATAAATAAAAAAAAGCTTACCTGAAAACGTTAGGAAAATTAGTGATGCTAAAGAACTATCAAATGCTATTAAAAACACTTAAAAAAAACAATTACTCCTTTTTATATCATTAATATTGCTAATTCTGTTATATTATTATATTTTACTTTATTATACAACATTTATGGGTCTTGTAAACAATTATTATTGTTGACACTCACTCCACTTCTCTACGCGAATGCTTATGCGAATGCGTATGCTTTCACGAGAAGTGTAGTACGAAAAAAAAGTACATAGTTATTATTGTTGTTTCAGAGTTATAATTTATTTTTAATAATAATAAATAAAAAAAAGTTTCCTTCAATACAAACAAAAGCCGTTGCCATATAATAAATATGTCTGATATCAAATGAGATATGCGTCATTTAAATTTATTTTGAAAAAAAATCGTCATACGAAAGAAAACATTCCAAATAAACTCAGTAAAATAAAAATATATGATTCACATTTCAACTGTTTGCGAAGTTCTTTGTAAAACACTTCCATCCGGTCAAAATTATTTTAAATAAAATAAATATCTCTTGCATCTAAACACGTATACGAAATCTTTCTTGCATTAACTGATTACACTACAACATATAAGTTCGAAAATTTGTCATCAACTTACTATATCGGTGTAGTGTAATTGGTTAATGCATTTCTCCGGATAGGAAAAGATCCAGGTTCGAATCTCGGTTGCAACAAAAAAATATTTTCGATAAAATTGATTTTATATGCATATCTTTCTAATTGATACTAAATTATAATTTGTATTAAAAATATCACAGACATATGTTCTGAAAAATTGCAACTTCACGATAAGAATGTGTTATCTTTAAAAATAAAATAAAATATATTTTTATGATAGAAAATAACATATATATATTTTTTTAAATCCAACGAGTACGTGAAAGTAGAACCTCAATATTTACGTTATTTGGTAATTCGTTAAAATCAGTATTGTGGGAAAATAATTCATGCAGGAACAAATAAATGAATCCTCATTACCATTTTGATAATTTAAGTAAATAGGCAGATTTTGTATATTAAGTGTCATACAAATCCGGATATTTATCGTTTAGCTCACATGTTTTGCATAACCTATGACAGTGCAGGTGTATATTCCCATATGTAAATATATATCGTATGAATTTAATAGACTTTATTTACAGGGTGCTGGTTAGATTTGTTAAAATACCACCCTTATACATGTATATTAATAACAATAATATCGCTTTATCGTTGACAGAGTTTTTATCGAATCTGATATTTATTTTGAGATCAATAACTTGCTGAAAAATGCTACTTTTCAATTAATACTTATAGTAATGGGACGGGGTAATAATACGTGGGTCTCAATAAACAAAATATTTATTAAAAATGTGTGTACTTATATTATTGTGCCTATTTTAACATTAGTTTTTTTTTTCATATTTATTTTTGTTGTATTTGTAAGAGATGTCACCCTTATAGTCCGCTATTGTATATAATATAACATTTTTTTACTTTTGTAATTTTTTTGCAAACATTTCAATGTCAATGATTTAAATATTGTTCTCAAAATTTTCACTCGACTTACAATAATTTTATTTTTCAGCTGCTATCAATTTATAAAGATACAATGTTTGATTATTCATAACTTATATGTACAATTTACCATCGATTCATTTCAGAGTCTGTCCATATTCGGTTGTAATTGATATATTGAACTAATTTAAAATTCTAAATGTTTTTATTTTATAGACTAACTTCGCCACTCTTTGAGCTGATATCAAATCATTGGATCTCAACTTATTTCTGTTATTTCATAAAGTTGGATGAGTCATGTAGTTAGATCAACCAGCATTTATGTTTAAACTATTCCAGTAATCCACTATATTGTAGTCTTCTGATGACGAAGATGAGAAGATTCTTCAAGGTATTAATTTTTCTCTCGCCTTTGATCCTTGTTTTACAAAAATTCCCAATTTTTTTTATACCTTTTCGTATATAAAACATTATTTAAATTTTTTTCCGTCCATTCCAAACCCTTACAATCCACAAACATAATTTATAAAATTTTGACTATGTAAGGGTATGGAAGCCGAACGCACCAAGCAACACGGTACTTGTAACGCAACTCCCGTCAGCCATAAATACATAGGACGTACCAACGGCATGTAACAAGATACACTCAGAGGATCCAAATCACAACTGCTCACATGTTTTGCATAAACTATCGACGTCAGCCAACTAACAGTTTCAGAAGTCGCATCTAATCTTAGTTCGTGCACCTTGCTTAAATCTGCATTTGTACAATTTAACCTAAATAAAGTAAGTAAATCAATTCTTGGAACATGCAGCCTATTATACAATGAACACATACATATCTATATGAATCAATACGAATGACAATACTTTTCACGATAACAAAGAACACGAGGGAATTTGGGTGAATATTGGTGCATCAAATATCTTCACACAAATCACATCATCTTCAAACCCTTCTGATCTGGAATCAACTTACACTAATATCCCCCATTAATCATTACTAATCACAAAATTGGTAAACTTAGTGTGAATAAAATGACTAAAAAATACGAAGCACGCTTTTTAAGTTACTCCGTTGCCGGATATTTCCGATGTAGCGCTGCGGTTGCGATGTTGTGCATGTGCAATGGTTTATTTCATTTCGTTTAACTCTTTACATGCGACGTTAGAGACATTTACATAGTGTGGCCATATTGTTGTGAGTGGTTGAAATGTTCAAAACAATATAAGGTCTGCGATTCGTTTCTTGAATGCACGAAATATAAAACCAGCTGACATTCATCACCAAGTGTGTCCTGTTTTGTCGTGATTTGACGCCAAGTGATTTACATATTTTCCTTCATCTGAAGCGATTCTTTGGTGGCAAGCGTTTTGATGACGATAATGAACTCAAAGACGGAGTACAGACATGATTTTCATTCCAGGCGATGCCGTTCAATGAAGGTTTACAAACATTAGTGCCCCGTTATGACAAGTGTTTTAATAATGGTGTGAAATAGTTTAAAGTGCGTAGTATCTGAGAAAAGTAAAGTCTTGTAAAAAGATGTTTTGTTTCTTTTTAACAAAAATTCGGCATTTAAAAACAGCGCCTCGTATACATTCAATGATTAGTTAAATTTCCCCTGTACATAACTACCAACACTACTCGCTTCTGTGAATCAACCGTCACTCGCCAACAAATACTAATTAATAGATACCATTATTACGGCATTCAGGCATTACTCGCTATAAATACTTTAGCATTGCATTAACACAACGTGGCAACACTGATAGGTACACGGTAGGTACTTTACAAATCCAAAAATAATAAATTGAATTATCATTGTTCATTGGATCTGACACATCTGAACGCCAAAATAGCTTTGTGCTTTTGGCAACTGACGCAAAGAGAGACACTCGAACATTATTGTTAGTTAGCTAGCTACTTTACAAAAAGTACAAAATTATATATTATTAACCAATGTTTACCGGAATAATGTCAGAGTTCACGTTGTGTGCTTTGTTTGGGCAGTTGTGTTGTGTATTTTATGTATAAGTATGTTAATTAAATAAATTAATGTTTTTTTTTTTGAAGAGTGAACAACATTTGAATTTTCATAATCGTTTCCCTAGACTTCGAGATGTAACAGTGGAGATGGACTATGTACTGAAATTACAGCGTCATAACAAAAAAGTGTCCTCTTTAAAAACAATAGTTAGTATTCCCCAGATGAGGAAGACTATATATTTCACTTAATTGAGTTTGAATACATCTACCGGTTTCGAAAAATACCATTTCATTCTTCAGGATGTCAATACTAACTAAAAACATATATTTTTGTTTTTTTACCAGAATCTATTTAAAAAAAAAAAATTGCTATTGAATTGAGTTTGCTAATCATTTGATAGAAAATGGTCACGGTTTTGATAAAGAAAATTGGGATTGTCAGTTTTCCATATAAACGGTGTTGGTCACAAATTAAATCATTTGGAATCGTTGGAGATAAATAAAGCGTGTAAAATGAATCAAAAAATTATAAACAACCAACTAAATTTAACTACGAATCCCATTCTAAAAATTTTTCCTATAAATTATTCAAGTAAATTTGTATTAAGTAACAATTTAAGTTAGGTACTAAATGTATTTTTTAAATAATTTATTTTTTAAAATAGATTCTGGTAAAAAAAAAAAGTATATTTTTTTAGTTAGTTATAACATTCTGAAGAAGAAAATGGTATTTTTCGAAACCGGTAGATGTATTTAAACTCAATTCAGTGGTTAATAAAACAAATATAATAATTTTTAAAAAAATGAATTTTAACCATAAAGTTAATATTGCTAATTTTAAAAGTACTATATATTTTATGTAACACAGTTTCATCTCCATTTTCAGTTTTATAAATAATTATAAAAAACTATAATTTTTAATTTCTATATATACTTATTCTTAGGTGCAAAGAGATACCACTCCAAAAACGACACAAAATTTTCCCTTTCAGTAAATAAATCAGTAGTTTATTTTTAGTGTTATTTATGAGCTTTCAAATACTTAGCATATAAAGAGCTAATCATATAAATTTCAACCCATATAAATGTTTATCGTATAAATATGGGTATAAAATTTATATAAATTTAAAAAACTCCGATGTTTCAGTATCAGTGAAAACAATTAAGTAATGATGGTTTGTAATGTGAATAAAAAAAACAAATGGTTTAATCTAATCGTTTAAAATATGTATAAAATATGACAGGAACAAGATATTTACAGCTCAGAATAGAAAGGGGATAACGTTAAATAAATCACACACTCCGATGGGGCCCTACACTTATCGATTTCAACCCTAATAAACCGGAGTCAACCCGTAATATTAATATTAATTTATTTGCAACCCTTTTCACCGCGAACCTGACAAGGACACGGCCGTCTGGGGGCTATGTGTGATTGGGTCAGCGATGGATAAAAAATATGCTCTTAATTGACAACCTAGAACCGGAGCTAATAAATTCGATCCCAGCCCGGTTGTCAGCGGTTAATAGAATAAGCCCCCGGGGACAATGCGTCGGTCAACAATAACGCGGTGAGAATTATTTCAGGCAAATTTGAGTCAATATGAAAATCGGATCATTTCACTCATCTAAATATTCTCTATGCTGAACGCGGCCGTGTGAATATTTGTTGATGAACATTTTGAACCACGCGATTAACTATAAGTATATTAGGAAAACTATGCTTACCATGATTCGTGCATCCTAATGTATAATCACGATAGAAAGAATATAAACAGATACATGAATGCGAATATAATAATATGTTTTCGTTACTTTAGCTATAAATGTAAATAAAAACAAATCTTAGAATGCAATGTCGCACGTGTGCTACAAAATTTCGTTGTAGATAATTTAATATTACAACATAATTTCATTAAACCTTTCAGCAATGACATCTATTCATAAGGAATTTGATTACATGTAAGAAAGCTGACATGTTTTGTATCATGTATTCGGTTATAATGCCATCAGCTTCTGACGCGATAACAATACAATGTAAAGTCTCTAAATTGTTATTATTATTTCAAGTAAACCCTTCTCCCACCTCACCCCCCGCCGCCTGCTTGCGTCTAAAGAAACAAGAACTTCAATCGAATGATTATTTGGTACTAGATTTCTAAACCAACTAGAGTTGAGATGGCGAGCGATCCAGTGATATGACTCGCGAACTAGAGCAAAATTTGAAGTTTATTTATAAAACGAATTTAAGTCGAGTATAATTTATTTAAATTAAAATATTATACTATTAAAAACTATATTTTCTTTGTTCTGCTCATGTAAGAGTCGTGGAGTCATATAAGTACTGCGGGAATACGATACGTAATTATTATTTACTCTACAATACGTGAATATTTAAGTGTGATGCAGTGAATTTGGGTTAGCTCACGTTAAGAGTCGTGGAGTCATATAAGTACTGCGGGAATACGATATGTAAATATAATTTACTCTACAATACGTGAATATTTAAGTGTGATGCAGTGAATTTGGGTTAGCAGTAAGGTGGACAGGATGTCAATGCACTTTCCTATTTTGATAGTATCTTATAAATGTCCGAACGCGTCTTTATTTAAATAATAAACCGATACTCATGTTTAACACCTATCGTTGGACGTCATTCCAGTCGCGCATTTTCTGAATTGGATATTCTTCGATATTAATTTAAACCTTTTTTGAAAACGAACTTATTGAAGCATTAAGAAAAATGGTTTGATGATTTTATATTTTAATGACGATCCTATAAGCATAATATTTCTTAAAAAATAATTGCATATTGTGAAAAAAGGATGGCCGTCGTTGATCTAATGTTTACTTATATTGTCCTGCAAATATTATAGTTTAATACATATTAGCAAAGGCTAGACTCCTTTGTCTCTCATACAAGAACTAATTGACTATTTTACATACTACGCTAATTATGCGAGAACTAATTATTCATAAAATTTCTTCACGTAACATGCTTGCAATGAATACAACGTTTAATTTCGTAGAATTATGTTTCATGTTCCGCTTTAACTTTTTAAACCTCACCTAACATAGAATTATATTTTTTGTGTGACTTATGAATTTTGTATTTTTAAGATTAGCAAAATCAACTTTGTGGTTAAAATTCATTATTTTAAATTGTTAACTTTGTTTTATTAACCACTTAATGAATTAAAATACATCTACCGGTTGCGAAAAATTTCCGTTTTCTTCTCTAGGATATCATTAATTAATCAAAAACATATGTTATTATTTCTTTATAAAATATATTTTTAAAAAACAATAATTGATACAATACATAACAATAATACTAGAAACAAAATTTTTAAATTAATTCTTAGGAAAAAAAATTTGAATGGGACTTGAAGTTAAATTTAATTGGTTGTTTATAATTTTTTGAATAGTTTTACCTCCAACTATTAATTTTGTAACATTTTAAATTAGGTGCTAAATTTATTTTTTAAATAATTATTGTCTTTAAAAATAGATTCTGTTAAAGAAACAATAACATATGTTTTTGATTAGTTAATGACACCCTGAAGAAGAAAATAATATTTTTCGAAACCGGTGGATATATTTTAAGCGGTTAATAAAAAAAAGTTAACAATTAAAAATTATGAATTTTGTAAAGTTTCATTTTATTTTTAGAGATTTATCATTTAAATAAAAAATTAATAATCGTAGTGCTAGTGTTTTTGTGTGCCACATTATTTGAAGATATTTAGTTTTCAGACTAATCCTGAAAAGGGCTCTCATTCGAACGCTTCGCCAGAACTCCATTTGATGCCTTTAGGGATGTAATTCCGATAGCAATGTGTAGATAAGTGAAGAGCGGCTTGATGTGGCCCTCCTATCATAGGAAGGGTTCGTGCTTTTTAATCATGCAAATAGTTTGCCGGGTTGTTATATCGATTTTAGTTTTCCTTTGATAATAATATGTTATTCCTAAAATATTGGCCGATTATTAAACTTCAATTAAACATTACTTTAGCAATATTTGAATATGGCCAAGAACACACAATTACTGAAGTTTTACCTACAAAGGCACTGTTATTCAACAAATATCAGATATCTCATTGAGACAAAGCTATTTTTTATTATATTTAATGGAAAATATATGGAAGTAGTGTGCCTGTCTTCGGTTGGCTTAAGTATATATATATATATATATATAGATGGCGATGATGTAGTAGTACTCGAAGCGAATCTACATACTAACATATAACAAAAAAAATTGATAAATGTGGAGATTGATGGATGAGAATTGGTGCTCACTTAAGCCAACCGAAGATAGGTCACGGTTCTGTAATTACTCCATACTTCCATATTTTTTCTCTTAAATATAATAAAAAATAGCTTTGTCTCTATGAGATATCTGATACTTGTTTAATAAACATCACTTTGATTATGAACATTTTTGCTAACAATTTAAGCATAAAATCTAAGAATTCTTCAAAAATATTTTCAGCTACTTCTATCTTATTGTTTTTTTTTCGTAAATTTGTAACGAGGTCCTTGAAAAAGTGAATGTTGTCGTGAAGCAAGACGGGCCATCTTCGGTTAATCAGTCCTGCTGATTTGTCATTTATTTTCTTCCACTAAAGCATTTAAATCGTCGTTTTCAACAGAAACAGGATGTCCTCGGGCCTTTTCAGTTTTAATACTTTCCATTCCTAAACTTCTCAAATCAAAGTTACACTGTTCATAAGTAGTTTCTATACCCCGAGCTTAATCAAAATTGCGCGAATTTTAAATGTATTAGGCATAAATAAGTTTAAAGTTTTAAAATACGCGAAATTCTAATTTTTTTCTGAAGTATAAAAGTATTCATAAAAATCATATAACATAAATTCATAGAATATAGTTTTACATACAGGTGGAAAATTAAGGTGCTGTAGTTCAAGACTCAGGGATCCTTTCATCAAAGTAATGTATTGTCACGTTACAGATCACGTACATGTGACATCTCCGCGCCATTTGGACGCAAGGAGCGGTTCCCTGGCAGCTAAAGGATAAAGCTGGTGAAAAAAACACAGGGGACACAGGACGGCAGCGGAAAGGCGTGCGTCGCTTGGCAGCTCGTCGTTCAGTCGTGAAGAAGTTAATCTTTGCGACGAGATGCCATCTTGATACAATGAATCAGGATATTGACAAATGAGATTGTTTATTCCCCAGCAAACTGGAAACATCGCCTACAGAAATGAAGATAGAAGATTCTTGGCTGGCAGCAAGGTAGACCAGTCTAGGTCTCACGAATTAAGGATTCAACACGGTGTTCCCGTTTGCATATAGGAGCTACGAAGTGAAATTACTGCTCTTAGGCGACCGTTTGTAAGACAGTTTTCACTACTACCTTCCAAGAAGAGAATCTTAAATTATGAGTATGAATTCGATTGTATCAAGAGTCTCCAAGTCGAGAACATTGAAGGTGGCAATTTTTCTAAGCGAGAATTTTAGTTGAAAATGTGTCATAAATAACTTCTAGCCAGAGCTAGAATTCTTAACTAATGTGATAAGTGTTGAAAATAGCAACATAAAACATTCGCGAAAGACCTGGCAAGTTCAGATGAACCAAGTATTGGAGGACGTCCCTGTTGCTTGACAGATCAGAAGAGTGTGGCGTTCTATCCTGGCGTTATAGTAAGTGAGTTATTTACTTACTTATTTTCAGTATCAATCTAATATTTCCAATAATAATATGTGTATGCAAAACTAGCAAAAATTAGAAAAGATATTATAAAAATTATTCCAATAATCCATGAAAATAAGAATATATCTTAAAAATGTTCTTCAGTTTTCACGGCCGTTCAGAATCATGTACAGTTTTCTTACATCATGCCTTATGATGAATCCGAAGCGTCGGCGAGAATAGTTAAATATACTTAACAGATTAGCCCTGAAAACTGTACACAAATGAATATATGTAGCGCCTATTTCCAAAACCTGCTAAAAAGACTTGTATTTTTGAGTTATAGATGAAAACGTATAATTTGAAAGCAAATCTACAAAATATTTGTTTTTATATCAGTATTTTTTAAAGAGATCATTTTGTATTTTTTTTTCTGTATAATGTAAAATGGATTTTAGATCACATGATCATCAATAAGCATTGTGATTGGCTGATTTCATTTTAGGGGAAATAGCTACTTATACTCTATCTGCTTCATGGTATTTTTGAACTAACCCTGATTTTGAACGTGCAATATCATAGGATTTAAGTGACTTTTGCGAAAAATAATGCGTTCTGCATGTACCTGACAAAACAACTACGAAACTGCATATTTAACTAAAATTATACGAAATCCTTTTTAGGGGTTTTTAAAATTAAGCGCTACATATCTTGTTCAACAAAAGTTTACTACAAATACCTTTTCGAATTTCTTATTCAAGAAAACTAGCTTATTTTTACGATACGCCATAGGTCAATATGCTCAAATTATTACAACAGGGTTGTTTTACAAAAGTAATCTCCCCAGTTTCGGTATCATCATCACCCCATATCCGTTCGGGAATCGAATGAAAACACCACGGAAAGGAAATTTCCATTCGGCAATTGAGGCTTCCCACAATATTATTACACCCCGTAAGAATTCACAATTTTCCCTACAAACCTTGACGATATCGAAAATTTAAAATAAACAAACCGAAATTTAATTCAGGGATGATTAATTTTTGGAAAACGATAACGTGAAAACGTAATACGATTTTTGTAATTCGAAGAACTCGATCATTTTCTTAATCCGTATAATGTTTTTCAAGATAATTGATAAAACGTGTTTAATACTAGTGTTATTTTATAATTTTATGACTTTTTTCTTTAACACCAGATTTTAACACGTACAATTTTTATCTGAAAATACATACGGAAATGATTTTATACCTAATAAATATTCCATTCCTAAGATGCGTACTCAATACGTATACACATAAGTCAAAGAATTCTTATATTTAGTACGTCTAAACAGTTCAAACATGGGTAAAATAACTAATCGAGCATGTGTCTTAAGTATGGTCATCCCTCCAACCTGATACATTTACAAAAACTGCCGAGTAATGTGTATGAATTATAACATTGTTCATACTATAAACACTTCTACGGGGTCTTATTTAAAAGCCATTACGTGTCAAAACATATTATCAGTACGCATTGTATCACTACTTCAAATACTTATTTCTATGACATGTAATTCAATGTTACTGATCATTATTGACATGCAAAATGTTTACCGCAGTACGAACAAACCTAAATAAGGCCGGTATTCAAATTATTGCGAGTAAACAATATAAAATCCAAAAAATAATAATAGACTCTGTTATGACATTGAATGCCTCAGTTTTTTCTTCTTTTTTTGTAATATTTTTACAGTTATTAACGGTAATAATGCCTCCTCTATTGACTATACAAGTTTTTCAAGTGTTGATTAATATTTCTTAGAAAAAATTATGATTTAATTTTTTTTCCAGTCCTGCAACAAATTCAACAGCAAGGATCTACAGCAGTGAATAATTATTTCGCTCCATTATGCGTCAAAGTGAGAGCTGAGCATAACTTTTGAATAATTTTGCTACAACGATAGATAGATGCGTTGTACCTAGCTGGAGAGATCTTGGAGTCAGCTCTGAGGGCAAACCAGAACTTAGACTTGTGGCTCTATGAGCCGAATCTCATCTGAGTGAGGCCATTAGGAATTTTATCTATTTAATACCACCCTAGGTTGCTAGTGCTAGTGTTCAGTACAAGAAACAAAAATGTAGACAAAGGTGATTTGCCGATCTCAGCTTTTCTCAACTGGCGATGATGATGATGATTACGAGGTCGAAAGAAATGAGACACAAAAGATGTTCAATATAGACAGACTACGGCGGCAAAATCGAGAATGACCTCCGCCTGCAGAACACTCTGTTTTTATTCAGATTCATAACAATACAAATAGTCATATTTCCAAGTACCTACATAGCGATAGGCCGCCAGTGTAACGTCTGAGACATCTTTGTTTTCCCGAAATCTATCCTGTGAGTTTTTTGACGCCACGCCGATGATTACACCTTTAAATTATTGACACGTGTCATATCAATTATATGGCGCCTCCTAGGCGAGTAATTTTATGCGATACAGCTAGTATATTAAAAACAATTACAAAACCCAAAAGTATAACTTTGGGGTAACTCAGTACAACGCATCTAATATTTAGTACAAGTTTTATGAAAATAATGTTAACCAAACGATGTCGTATAAGTTTTCCTTAAAAAAGGAATTTTAGTATTCTCTTTTTGAATTGCTTAACCGTTAGAATGCTACGCGGCGCAAAAGCGCTGCGATCGTTTGTATTGAAAATTGCGGCGCAGCGCAAAAGCGCTGCGAGTTTCAGTGTGTTTTCGGTGTTCCGCGGGAGTGCACGTACGCTAACCTCGCGCGTAATTTGTAATGAGAGTGCATTCTTATACATTTAAAAATAACTTTTATCGTTTTTTTATATATTTTTAAAAAAATAACCATGTCACGTGCTATTATTTCGAACGTTGATTCGATTCCTAGTGATTCTACGGGGAGTGAAACGACAGATACAAATAGTGATGATAGCAGTATTATAACGCATCGAAGAAAAAGATTGAGGATTGAAAGTGAGTCTTCTACCTCCTCTTCATCTACAGAAACAGAAGAAACACAATGTTGTACGTGTATTTGCAAAACATAATTGTTGAGCTATTTTTTTTTTGATTTTTTATTTTCTAAAAGAAATAAAATACAATAATATTGATATCACTTTATGTTTAATAAACATTAATAAACAATAAACATTTTATCTTTATAATGCAAAAATAATTAATAAAATTGATTGATATTTGTCTAAGTTAGAGTGTTTTATTTGACACCATTATTTTTTCCTCTAAATTAATCAATATGTGTATAGCAATTTTCATTTATTTTTGCCAAAATTGCTTAGCACTAAAACGGTTAAAAATGATATGTACAAATTGATGAAGAAAGTATTACGACCCGTAAGTTGAAAATATTATTATGTCAATTGTAACATTAGTTTTGTTGGCAACAATTACATTAACCCTCACTACGCTCCGCCACCTGAAGTAACGACCCTCGTACATTTTGCAGTCCACGTGTTATGGCATAACACGTGGCATTCGTGTCCTGTAATTACATTTCAGTAAAATGTCACGTGATTTTTGTCATTACTGCACAGTGACGCAACACACTGCCCACCGCACAGTGGTTTGTTTCTTCTATAAATAATTGACGCTTTACGTATAATTTCTAACTATGTATAAATGTAAGAGTTGTTATAGTAATATTTTAAATAAAATATGTTAAATGAGTTAGAAGTGTATGAATAATGCATAGTTAATAAGTCATAAAATATTTAATTTCGCTTTATTTCTTAAAATAATATAATTTTGTTACGTACGGCTTATTTCAGTGTACTGACTGCACGCGCCTACAGCTGACATTTGAAGTCACCCACAAAGTATAGTATTCATGAACCATTAAAATTTATCAATACAAATGTACGTATACACATTAGTGAACTGTTTCTAATTAATAATATCCAGACAGAAATAATAATCTCTCTAGGAGCGTGTTCATTTTTAAATTCTATCAGCGTTAGGTTTTTAAAACATGATTTATTAACTTTCGCGCAAACCTTTTTTAATTCAATTCACGTAATCATATATAAAAATTGCGTGCATACTGTATTTAGCAAAGACACAGACCGCTCTATTTATATTTCCAAATATCCGTCAAATTCTCCCAATAAAAGCCTGCCGGCGAAATTATATCTTTTTTTTTTATTTAAATTTATTTTACACTTATTTTATTATACATATATTGTATATGTATAACTTAATTAATTATTAATTTTTTTTACACAAAATTATCCAACTCAATAGAGAAATCAATTCTCGTGTTTGAATTAGGGAGTATTTAAGTTTTGAAATAATGTAAATGTAGGTATAGAAGTAAGATATAAATATAAAATTAAATTACACATAAACATAATCAATTAGAACTTGTAATTTCTGTCAAAGTTTTATAATATTTGTTTGATTTGCGATTTGAAGGCTTTATAATTTTTTTCTGTTTTGATTTTATATGGTAGAGCATTAAAAAAATGTATACGTTGATAGGCGTAATGGTGTTGATATGAATATGATTTCTAATATTATCGTACGGACAAAACAAAAAAGAACATTGTGCCCGCGTAAGCCATTAGAGGTATGATAAGAGGTATTTTAAAAGAACAGCTGGAGAGGGGGAGGAGTCACTCTTTCCCGGGTCCGGTTTAGAAGCTAGGGTTTCCTTGTTGATCCCACTCATCAAGGCTAATAAAAAATACGCATCTCAATTACATTTTAACAATTTCTAAACGAAAAAAGAGAAGAAATTCAAGATGGTTATTAACATTTTTTTTTTATTAGCCAGCGTCTCTTTATTCATAAAAAATCATATTACATAAATCCATAAAAAACATAGTATTACAAGCAGATGGAAAATTAATGCAAAATTAAGGTGCAGTTTTTCAAGGCAGACACTCAGGGATCCATTCATCAAAAAACACTCCCAAAAGAAGGACAGTGGACGAGACACAAAATGATTGAGTCACACTTACACGGATAGACAAACGGAGTTGCAAAAAACACGAGACATGGAGAGTGAGAGGTAGGTGCGTAGGTGGATGATAAAAGGTCTAATAAATACATCAACAAATAATGTGAAGAAATATTTGTATACTACTAGATTATTGCGATTGATTTAGCACGTTATTTGTTTCGTATGTGGTTTATTTATCTTTCTGGAGCTGGCCTTCTCCTGTAATTAGTCAGGTATAAATCGTACTTCTTGCAACGTCATTAATCATCTATGGAACGGACAACAATAAGTAATTGCCGATTATTTTCCTTTTCTCTACACGAATAATACATACCTCGCAAATGAGTCGTCCGTATTAATTCTCCTGATGTATAAATATTTATTGGCCGAGTCATGAAACACAATGGATTACCAGATGTGTATAATTTTTTTGGTCCTCAATCAACATTTTTACACGATATTACACAACTTAAAATTCTACACCACATGAAACAGAAAATTATTTTATTTTTAAATATAAATTAAATGTATTAATTAGAAAAAAAAAATATATATATATATATAAAATCAATTTTATCAAAAAATATTGTTGTTGCTACCGGGATTCGAATCTGGATCACTTTCCAATTCGGGGAAGGTGCATTAACCTACTATGCTACAGCACACAGTACTTTTGACAACAATAATAGGAAACGCCAGAATTAACAATTCATTTTTATTAAATTTTGGACACATTGATGCAACTTATATATTATTGAGGAGAACACATTATTATAGTGAAGTTGTAATTATTCAGGACATAGGTTTTTAATTTTTTAAATACTAATTAAATGTATTAATTAGAAAGATATACATATAAAATAAATTTTATCGATAAATATTGTTATTGCTACTGGGATTCAAACCCTGAAAAAAGGATATTTAATTCCGTTATATCAACCTTGTATGTTTACGATATATTTATGAACCTATATTCTGTAGCTCTTTAAAATTGATATATATTGAATTATATTTATATATATATTATTCAATTTTTCTTTAAAAATAATCAACATTGTATTGCGATAATTCAGAGTACCTATATATATATACATATTTTTTAGAAGAAAACATTTAAATATTTTTTCAGTATATATTTCTAGTTGATTCATTTGTATTAAAAATACCAAAGATGAATGTTTTGAAAATGCAATTTTACAAAAAAATGTGTACTCCTTAAATAAAAAATGTAATTTTTAAAATATTTTAGGTTTGCTTTAGCTTTGAAAATATTTTCGATATAACTCATCGACTACGTTTTAATAAATGTTTACTTTTAATATTTGTGACGCATCCCCCGTATATATTTTGTATTTACATTTTTTGTCTTAAATATTAATACTTAATATTTTTAGTCAATAAACGTTTTATACATTTATTAATACTGAAATTGATCAATAAAAGATAATCGATTTTTTTTTATTAATTTACGTGTATAATATCAAATATGTTAAAAATTCGTTACATGTTTACCTAAAAAACAGTGACATTTTAAACAGTTAGAAACAGCTCAGATCATATATTCCTGAACATTATATTTATTGCATTATGTCAGTCACTATAAGCTGTAACATATTCCAAATATATAGTACTTTTTAGAGTAGAAAATTATTCAAAATTAAACCGAAAAAATTAAAGTTTTAAATGGATGAAAGATCTGAATTCTGTGATGATATAAGTTTATTTTTTTAAAGTAGACATCAATTTAAGTCGCTTAAAAAAAATATTGATTTTCAATTATACATACCTTGTAGGATGCGATCCTGCTCCCAAGTGAGGCTGGACGTTCCTCTCCAACTAGACAGGGTAGATCATGAAACTTAACGTTTGTTCGATACGAGATTCAGATCACCTACTCACCTCTTAGTTCATCTGCTAGACATCATCGGAAGAAAGTATATTTTTGTTATCTGAAATATGAAGTATGGTGTATGGGTAAGAAGAGAGGTTTCCAGAATGAAAGCGGACTTTAACTTTAAAACAATAATTAATTGCTCTATAGATAGTATAAACTGGTTGAACCGTGAGGCGATTCGTATGGAAATTTGTCTAACAACTATTAATTACAGCTTAAAGTTACCTCCATGTCTATACCACAATAAATTGTCAAATGTCAAAATAAAATAAGATCGAACTCTGTATTTAATATATTTACAGAGATATTCATATAATAAGAGACAATGTTAACTCAGTTAACATTATTGGAGAGAAAAGGTTAAAGGAACAGGAGAGTGTTGGTGTAATTTGGGGAACTAAACGCTCACACATATAACCTTCTGATCCACATTCTGACATAAACACCCTTTCATAAAAGTCCCCCTTTTCCCAAAGTCCTAAATATGTTATTAATTAATATTTATTAGATTTTAATAACATATGTATTGTATATTTTATATATTTTTAAAAATATTTTCATTAACTGTCATTAATACATTAAACAAAAATCTCGACTTTCACCATAATTGGACCCAAATTTTTTACACATGATTTTTAATCCAGAATTTAGGCAGATTTATCCACCTACATATTTTTATGATCCGGCTACATCCTGTCAACTATTTTTACTGCTCTTCAACGTGGATTTCAAAATTTCTATGCTTTTTTTATCACGACCAAGAGACCCCGAAATCGAAAGAAAAACCTCTCAAGTATGGCGAAAATTTTTAACACGGTAACTGTATTTGTATCGAACTTGTTTTGGATTTCAATTAAATGTTTCTAAATGTTAAAAAATCTCCGTTTATATTGATCCTAAAGGAATGCTTTAGGTATCTGATTTATATTTTATTATTAGGCATTGTTTTAATTTGATTTAGTTTTGTTAACGTACCCGATATATATATATAGCTCAATCTCAAGCATTTAGCATTCAAATTAAGCTCAATATCAAGCATTTAGCATCATTAAGCATTCAAATTTAGCTCAATCTCAAGCATTTAGCATTTAAATTAAGGTCAAGCATTTAGCTTCATAGTGCTATGAAAATAGGACTAAATTAATGGCCTTCCGGAACGAGGTGAGATTCGACCACTAGATTACTAGGCGAATATCGTGTATATATATACAGTTACATACACAGATAAGAAAATTATTGGTGCCAAAAAAGTATCAATAAAATCAACAATGTAAATTCAATTTAATTCGCCAAAGTATTCGTGCCGCGATAGAATCACATAACTCTGCATTACCTCTATAAGATATCTATCTATTAGATACGTTAGTATAACCAAGGTGCATTTTTGCATGGCGTCGCGATGTGACTGATGTTATCGGTTTGCATAATAAATGCACCGCCAGTCGGGCGCGGTGCAGTCGGCAAGTGCAAACGATTTTGATTCTTATCACGATTGGCACTCGGAAATCCGTTTTCTAGATTAATCCCATTCCATAAAATAATGACGCCTAACTGAAGATTTATGATTATAAAAAATACATAATATCTGAAAGAGCTAAAAAAAAGAAAGCTAGCAAAATACAAGATGATTACAATACTGTGTGAATTTTACTATATTCACAGAATATTTAAACACTTCCGTACGACTGTTGAGGTCTACAACTCAATTTCAGACCAAGATATAAAACACTAATGTCTCCTTTCCCTCCTTTTTCTAGAAGGGTTAACTATTACAACACGGAGATTTCATACAGCACCTCATCTAATCAAACAAATGCCTCGTCTAAAAATGGTGCGCGATTTTAAATCTATTCAATATATATTATATTATAACACATATATTAAAACAAATTAGATAAATCACTTAGAAATTGTTACGCACTTGCTCAAGTTGTGTACTTCGTAGAAGATTGTCGGTGGTCCAATGAGAAACTCTTATAATCTTTATTACACGAATAATATAGTTTTATAACACAAAGTATATAACTAGTCGCAGAGCCAAACGGTAGTGAAAAGAGGCCGTGCCCCGCGCGCGTCATCCTTTTAAGCCCGCCACACACACCCGCATACATCTCGCACCGGTGGTGCTAGCGCGCTAACACACACAATCTCAAGAACATCACAGAAATATTGAACCAAAACTTTATATTGCCGATAGACATAGTTGTAGTGGTTATTTTATTTTGTAATCCTTTTTTTTTCCGTGCGTCCTTCTAAGAGATTTTTTCTAGTACAATTTGTTTTAATTATTGAGGATTTATCTTCGTTAAAAATAGTAATTTCACAACTATTATTATTATTATTAAATACCTATTTTTAAATTCGTCAAAATATTTATTTCTGATTTTTTAAATTATCACTGACATATTGCATGCCTACTAAGGTATTTACGTGCAATTATATTTAAAATAATAATAATGTTATATGGCAAGTCTCGTTGTCAGACTATTATTGAAAGAACTTCACAGATATTAGGAAAAATAATGCGATTAGTGTATTTGTTAAATATTCAGGCTATATGCCACCGCTACAGATATATAGCGCTACGTAAAAAATAATAAATGATTATGCAAATAAAGTTTATAAACGACTGAGTGAAAATAACGTTGACGCACTTATGGTCAAGTGGTTACGATATTCGCCTAGTGATCTAGTGGTCGGATCTCGCCTCGTTCCGAAAGGCTATTAAGTTTGTTCTATTTTCATAGCACTATGATAGCTTGAGCTTGAGCTTAATTTGAATGCTAAATGCTTGAGATTGAGTTAAATTTGAATGCTTAATGATGCTAAATGCTTGACCTTGATCTTAATTTGAAAATAATAAGAATATTGATATGATACGTATTCCGTGTAAGCCTTTCTAATTTTTTTTTAAATATTCAAGTATTAAGAAACATAACACGACATATATAAGAAACAAATGTATTTTTAAATAAATATAAAAGCGATTGTGTTTAGTATTAATCATACGATAATTCATAACTATAAAATTAACGATATTTAATAAAAATGAAAATATATTTTTTTTATACTTTTGAGCCTTTTCTGGGTAATGTTATAATTTTGCGAATGAACAAGATATTCAACTACACGATAGTGATAAAGCTAACCCGTTTGTGTTGAATACACTGAATACTTTATTGCCAATTCTGCATCCGGCTTTTAAAGCTTTGTCTGCCATAACGGTGTTTCTGCAAATGACTTGCGCTTTAAACCCTACAGGGTGCCATTTCACTTGATAGCTTAGCGAATAAACTAACCGTTCCCATGATAGCACTTGAACAGCGTATAGACCATCGTTATACTTGATGATAATGACGACACCCTGTAGGATGCTATGACTGAAAGAATTGGTTGGTGAACATAATAATTAATCAATTGAAAATAATAATATTATTGGGTTAAAATATTTTTTATTTATTTATAGAAAACTAAAGTATTGTCACAATATCAGAAACAATAAATTTAGTACATATACCTAAACCAAAGTTAGTCAACGGCTAACTTTCTCATACCCTTTAGAGATATAAATTAATAAGAAATTATTTAAAATATTATTAATAAATCTAGGCATTGAAAAATCTGAATTATTTAATCGATATTCAGATTTTTTTATTTCAACTTTATTATATATATGTATATACATTATAATTTTATTTTTGCCAAACTGCATTAGAGTTATACGGTAAGGGTTGGCTTTTACATAGTTAGTATTAAGGTTTTGTAAACTTTTTTTTATAAATGAAATATAACAAATGAAAAAAATTAGATAAAAAGATGTTAATGAACTAAAAGTATGCATTATCTTTCACCTAATTGGTATGTTAATATAATATATAGTCGTTTCTATTTGGAGTGATAGGATACGCTTATAAATTATGATATAGTAAAGTTAAAAGATATTAAATGAATTACTTTGAAAGATATAAAGAAAAAATCAATCTTTCGAAAAAACATAAAATTTTTACAGAGTTTAAAAGACCTAGTCCACAATTTTTTATGAATGGATATCTGAATATAATGTAATATGACAAGGAAATAAAAAAATAGATAAGAATATGTTATTTTTTATTTATTATCTTTGTTTTATTAACCATTTGAATTACCGGTTTCGAAAAATACCATTTTCTTCTTCAGGATGTCATAACTAACCAAAAATATATAGCATTGTTTCTTCATCAGAATCTATTTAAAAAAAAATTTTAAAAAATTAAAAAAAAACATTATTTAAAAAATAAATTTAGTACCTAACTCAAATTGCTGCTCAATACAAATTTAGTCGAATAATTTTTAGGAAAAAATTTTAGTAGTTAGGACTCGTAGTTAAATTTAGTTGGCTGTTTATAATTTCCTGATTAGTTTTACATGCTTTATTTATCTCCAACGATTCCAAATTATTTATTTTGTGACCAACACCGTTTATATGCAAAATTTACAATCCCAATTTTTTATCAAAACCATGATTATTTTCTATCAAATGATTAGAAAATTCTGAAAACCCACTATTGTTCAAACATCTCAAATGCTCCCTTACTTTTATATTAAAATTTCTACCCGTTTTACCAATATAAAATGCAGCACAATCCTTGCAACTAAGTTTATAGACGCCAGAATTGTTAAATTTATCATCTTTGTCTTTAGAATTTACGAGTAAATTTCCTATACTATTATTTGTATAAAATGCCGGTCTAATGTTTCACGGTAGGTGTTTAGATATTTGTTTAGAAAAGTTATTTATGTACAAAATCCTATGCCAATTATCATTATGTTTTATCTGTGATTTATATAATAACTGATTATTATATTCTTTTAATTTTTTTTTTAAATAGTGTCTATCAAACCTATATGTTATTTTACTTTATAATTTAAGGCGGTAACTGGGATCTCATAATTTTTTAAAATACTTAATAAATCTTTATTGATTTTTTTAACTATTATCTCTCACCTTACATATTGTTCACGATACATGTTTTATTCATTTTCTAATATAAAATAGACAATTTTTCAAGTGCACGAAATCTCTAATCAGTAGGTACTTTCATTTTATATTTGAATAAATAAGTATCAATTTGTATAATAAGTTTCTTACAATAAAAACAAATTTATTAACAAAAATTACAACATTTCAATAAATTACGTACTCTGCTTTATATTTCACAGCTTCATCCCATCTTTCAACCAATTTGTCGATGCTTTTAAATAGTAATCAAGCCAATTTCTGAGGTCATCGTCGATGTTCAACATAAAGTCACGCATTTGATTGGATAGCGACCTAAAAATATAATAATCTGATGATGGAGCGAGGTCGAGACTGTAGACTGGATGCGGCAGAATTTTTCAGTTAACTGTAGCATAGTTGGATAATGCACCTTCCCCGGATTGGAAAGAGATCCATACTCGAATAACGGTAGTAACAACAATATATTTTTTGATAAAATTGATTATTCATGTATATCTTTCTAATTAATAAATTTAATTTGTATTTAATAAATTATTAATTAGATAAATGTTAATAAAATTATATATACATGATCCGAAGACATTGTGGGAGGTGATGAAGAGTTACTACCAATACAATGCTGGATGTAGGTATGACTAATATTTAAAATAAGTACTTTTGGTACTGATTTAATTGCTCGTGATTAATAATAATGTCCCCACCCCTTTTATCTACATCAGGTGTTCATTTAGTAATTATCTCGTTAAAAACACACCTAGAGTTTGCGTGCAGTGTTTCAAATTTTCAAAGTGTGTTTATGGGTCGATAAAGCGTTGATATATTCTTGCATGCCGGTTAATGAGTACATTATATCTTAAGTAACGTGAAACCATTAGAAAAAAAACCGTTAAAAAATTTATTGACCAAAAACCATAATTTCATGTACAAACGATGTTTAACGTTGAAATATGGAAAACCTTGAGATTAGTTGATAAACTATAGGAATAATAAATAATATTCTTTTATTAAATTTCACATTGTTATTATAGATTTTGATTTTGTTTTATATAAATGTCGAAACCCACCCCCATAATTCAAGATCCTTATTATTTGGGGGTGAGAATGTATGAACGTATAACTTATATATTACATTTGTAATCAAATCAAAAGTTGTTGCTCTAAACTTATATATATCTATAACTAAATACTTATAGATAAATTAAAAAATATATCGAATATTAATTAAATGTATTAATATTAAAAATATTACAGATTCTCAATTAAACAACTTCACAATAAAAATGTGTTCTCTTAATAAAAAATATATATTTATTTTTAAGACCAATCAATATACATGTGAAGCCCTTAAATCAATGAGCAAATTAAATGAGGAATAGATGTGGAGAAAACAACGATATGGATCAGGACAGGAATTTATTTCAGAGCTTTCCTCGTATTCTATAGGAAACAGAATTTTGGAGTGTTAATTATGAATGATGAATGGTTGTATGTATGTGAATTAACTGATGCTGACTACATATATGTAAATATATCTGACTCCATTCAGAAGATTTGGGAAATGATGATTTGTGTGAGGATAGCGGATGCTCCAATTCACCAAATATCCTCGAATTCTTTTGTGTCGCGAAGTGTATTGTTTATGTCATAATATATGATGGTATACATGGATATGAAAGTGTCACAGTTAAGTTATAAGAATATAAACTACTTCTGATGCATTTAATTTATTAAATATACATAGTAGAAAGGTGGAAGTTAACTGTACAAAGATTACCGCTAGACGCGCGAGCTGAGATTGGAACGAGTTTCTAGGACTGTTGCTCGGGTGACTTTGATAAGTAGAGTGATCCCGTTTGAGTGGAGCTGCCGCGTTCATACTATTACATGCCGTCGGTACCCTATGTCGTTATGACTGCTGGGAGTTACGTCGAAATTACTGCCTTACTTGGTGCATTAAGTTTCGCTATGCGGTCTCTAAATGACTAAATGACGAGAGTGGAGGCGATATCTCTCCACAGCATAATTATAAGTCAAGACCAATTTAAAATATAAAATAACTACAAACAGAAGATGGTGCAATGCAAATAACATGTTTTTTAAAAGGAAAATACACTATTATTGTGAAGATGCAGTTTTCAGAACATAGTTCTGTTTTATTTTAATACAAATTAAATGTATCAACGAGAAACCATTAATTTAAAAAAATATATATTTAAATGAACCGGGATACTTTTTATTTTTATTAATGGAATTATTAATTATTATTATTATATTATTATTAATATTAATGGAATAATAGATGTATCAATTTGAAAGACCTGTCGGATATAAGTTCGAAATTTACCGTCAACTTACTGGTAATGCATTTCCCCGGATAGGAGAAGATTCAGGTTCGTATCCCGGAAGCAACTATATTATTTTTTCGATACATTGATTTTGTCTGTATGTCTTTCTAGTTAATGAATTTTATTTTAATTCAAATAACATGTAGGTATGTTTGATCTATAAATATATTCAAAACGCTGATTTATTATATAAATTAAACACATTTTAAAAGATACATAATTTGAGTGTTTTAAAAAACGTTGTGAAATAAGATAGAATAAATTAATAACAATAAACACTATAATAAATGGAATACGATAAAGTAACAAATAAATAATGTTAAATTGAAAAACCACAACCTAAAAAAAATACCAAAAAATTAATAATTAGATTTGATATGACTGAAATGAACATTTGCAATTCGCTCTTGAAGGATAGATTATCTAAGTAAAAGAAGAAAAATACACGTATTTTGAAAGTTTTTGATAAAATAAAGAGAAATACTAAATTTTTATAATATTTAACTAATTTCTGCTTAAAACACATGTGAACAAATGCACACGTTTTGCAGTCATTTTAATTGCAAGTGACCAATTAATGTATCAGTCAGATGTAAAATTCACAATTCAAATTGTTCACCCACATTTGAGCTGGTTAGCTCTTGAACCGACTTGCCGTTATAAAAAGTCAATAAATAGAATCTCTCTAGAATGGCTCACTGCGTAAAAGTCCAGCCTCGGTACAGTCAAATACTTTTTGTAATTTGAATTGTACGATTCTTGACGAGCTCGATGTTTGATACTATCAGGGCTACCAAAACCGCCAACAGTAAAACCGGTATACCGATATTTACAATATTAAATTTTTTATCTGTGTAATTGTTACTTTTATTAATCAGATTATTTTCATATTTTTGATTTTTACACTTATATTCACATTATTATTATATTCACGTTTATTAAGAGAACACATTCTTATTGTGAAGTTGTAATTATTCAGAACATAGGTCTGTGATATTGTAAATATGAATTTAATATATTAATTAGAAATATATACATAAAATCAATTTTATTGAAAAATATTGTTGTTGTGCCACCAGGATTCAAACCTGGATGTCTTTTCAAACCGGGAAAGGTGCATTATTTAACTATGCTACAGCGACGATATTTTTAGCGACAAATTTTCGAACCTGTTTGTTACCTTTTTGATATAAATTAATCGTTACATTATTATTACTCTTTCAAATAATCGCGAGTCCAATTGCAAGTGTCTTGAGAGAAATGGACGGTATTTAGACGATATTGTTTATTAAACGTTAAATTAGCATCGTTAAACCCCATTTTGTATTAATAAAATATGTTTTTTATAGTTTTTTTTTGTAAATTTAATATTAAACTTGATAATTTTCCGCTGGACACCCTTTATTTTAGGTATTTAGTACAGTTCTTTCGATTTATTAAAAAAAAAATAATAATAATAACTATTTTGTTTTAAATGGTGAAAAATATCGGCATTAAATTATTTAATCCGGTTTCGAAGTCCTGTTTGTAACATATAATACATGTCAGTTATTCCGGCCTATTCTTCAAGTTCTTCCCTGATCGAATTCAAGTTAAATATTGAAATAAGTCAAGTCGGCACCACTCAGCAACAGTCCGGAACGTTCTAGTGTGCATAAGCCAGACAGGACCTTCAACTGTGTTCACAAAGCTCGGCCCGAAAATATTCATGCGAAATTTTCATACAGACACGAAATTATCTTTTAAAAATAAAACGTTTAATTGATACGTAACGTTTCATATTCCTTCAAAAGCGTTCTCGATCCATTCATTCATTATTGAGTCAAAAGGTTTTTTTTAATATTAAATTGTGTATTTAGTTTTATTAGTCTTATTTAGTTTACATGAATACAATTCTCACTTTTTGTACGTCATACTTTTAACATTACTCCACATGCGTATGTATAATCGTCTGGGACTTGATTGGATATGAAAATGTATTACTCTATAAACGATCTATTTTTTTAAAATAAATTAATCATCCGAGCTAATAGATAGTATGCAGTTATTTTTTCAATTTACCATTACTTTCAGGTTTGCATTAAATTAATTTTTGTACATGGAATAGGTATCTTAATACCTTCCTAAATTGGATACATAAAGTTATTATTCATACATACATTCAATTTAAACTCTTCCAGGTTAGATTACGCTTTTTGTAAATGGTTTCCTTGAGGAAACCTAAGCCGAAGTTCGTTTGAAGACATGGCCATGTAGCAACTTACCTAACAACCATATAGAGCTGAAACCAAATCGACTTCGCCCCAGACCACCCTTTCATCGAGATCTCGTATACTAGTCGAACCTGCCTTTGTATAATTCGTCTAGCAATAAACGCCAACCTTTGTAAGTGATCTTTCATTTTAATGCCTTACTCAAAACAAAACATATATAATCCCTCACGCACACCATACATATTGCGACATGCACTAACGCGCTTGAGACTAGAAGAGGTTAAGGGCTTTGGTTTCTCATCCACAAAACCTTCTGATAAAATCAGTTAATAATATTTAACAACGACAACCCCTGCATATATATGTATATTCGTATATGCCTTTAAAACCATTAATTTAAATGAAGGATTCTAAGGGCATAGTAAAAGTGTATTTTTCGGAAAGGGTTGCATTACTACTCGTGACCCATGCAACACCGGGTATATGAGTTAGTAATTAATATGATTTTTCAATAGAGATACACACACAGAGAATACGTATCACGTTAACAATCTTACTATTTTATATTTAAGCTAAATGTTTGTGCTGTGAAAATAGGACTAACTCGATGACCTCCAGGAACGAGGCTCAAACCCCCAATCACTAGATCACAAACACGTCATATATAAATTATTTTTCTCAACTTGCAACATTAAATCGCATTCGTATTTATCAAAATGAGCAATACTGACTAATGTAATTTGCCATCGATATAAAATCATTGTCTTTACTGTTGTTTAAAGCTTTTTCGTGGGCAGTTGTGTAATGTGCAGGTTTCTTTTATTTCAGAGACTCAATTGACTAACAAGTTTCCGACCAGCAGTAAAACGTTTTCATAATTTTGATAACAACTCTCCGCTTCCGCCGCCAGTGGGGCCGAACGACAATGACGTAAATAGAAACGATTTGCCACCCGGGAAATTAATTAACCGTGTATGGACATGTGACAAAGTAAAGGCGATACTAAGCAGGTAGGCAACTAAAATTAACATTCTAATGACTCTACCTGTCCAATTAATAAACATATTTTTATTAAATAAAATAACAATGACTTTTTATGAAACCACAAAATTTATTATGCGTTTCGCTTATCTCAATCTTCATTGTGACGTATTTAAAACTTAAAAAAAAAAGGCAATAAAAAGTGATACGCGAATTCTTAGTAATCAAATTAATTTATCCATTAGCTCCATATTAGGTATGTTTCCTTTAAAATCAATGTAATATTCAACAACACTCTATTTTCCCCTCCCTTAATGTTTCATCTATCTATATATGTATTCTGTTTCTCTCTTTCGCATATAATTTTATATTCTCTCTCTTTTATGTTCTATTTAACTATATATGTATTCTGTCTCTCTCTTTCACAAGTAATTTTATATTATATCTCCCACTTTATGTATATATTAGTGCACTATTTTTGTATTTATGATCAGTTTTGAATACGTCCTGATGAAGCTTCAGATAAACGAAACCGGTTGCCGTATACAAAACCGGTTGACGTTTCTTACAAAGTTATTCTTATTTTATTTAATATAATGTATCAAACCACCAAGTGATTGCTTTCTACGAAAAAATAAAATATTTTTATTTTTTAGCTGTTTTATAAAACGTTAAAGTTTACTGTAACGCAAGATGTTATGGTTCGGATAAAAAAAGAAAAGGAAGTAATAAAAACAATAAAAATCTGAAAACTTCAATATCTCGGATATATAATGAGACATCCGGAGAAGTACGAGATCTTGCAACTCATAATGCAGGGAAAGATTGCTGGAAGTCGGTGCTGAAGAACCCGAGACACTAGTTTGGCCAGTCTACTGCAGAGATTTTTCGGGGCACAGTAAATAATGTCATGATAGCCAACGTTCATTGAACGGATAGGGCACAAGAAGAAAAATAAGAAAAGTATTTAAATGTACGTATATTGTCAACATTTTTTTAGTGCTCAGTAATTCAGAATAAAATACTGTAGACCTTTCCTACGTATCTAATAAATTAAATTAAAAATTTAAATATTCACGTGGACACTATTTGTATCATATAAGTAAATAGATACAAAAAATTAAATGAAGTATTTTCATGAATTGTTAATTCTATTCTTTAAATATTAAAAGAAAAACAAAATATAATTTTACTACCGAAAATCGTACTAGGTTTAAATTTGTATTTTCAGTCTCAAAAATCAACACATAATTTGCATAACACCACTAAACGCACTTAGGGAAAAAATTCTTTAATAGTTTACCCGAAAACATCAGGAAACTTAATGATAATAAAGAACTATTAAATCCTATTAAAAAACACTTCAATTATAAAAATTGTACCCCTAAACTAAAAATATTTTTATATCGCTAATGGTATTTTTTTATTTTATTATATGAAAGTTATTATGAACAATATTTATTATTAATATACACTCCACTTCTCTACATAATCATATGCTTTCAAGAGAAGTGTAGTATAAAAAAAATATATTGTACTTTAATACTGTTGTAGCATAATTAGAAATTTATTGTAATAATAATAATAAAAAAAATTTAAAAAAAAATTAATATTAATCTTATCTTATAAAGTTATCTCTATAGTAATGGCCTCATTTTGATACCTTGGACTATATAAATAAATATAATAAATATTTCCGTAAGTAAAGATGGAAGCAGGAAGATTTAAACTTGAAGATAAAAATAATCTTATGCTCAACCTGTAGACGAAGCAGCATGATTCTAAATTTCCCAGGAAGTTATGGAGTATCGTTAATCATCAACAAGTCATCATCATAAACAGGCGGTGTGCTTATTTTATGCATACATCTTGCTTAAAGAAGTCATCCCCGTGGAAGTAAGGAGTTCCTCAAACAACGAAGTTAATTGTAAATACCAATCCAATATAACCTCACCTGGAAGGCATATCAGAAAAGTTTATTTAATGTATCTTTGTTACTTATTTGATATAAAATACGCTACCGGTTACGATACGTTTGTGTCATTTACAAGCGTTGTTTAAAGTAACTAACAAATACAGTAATTAGGTGGGTGTGGTGGCCGAGATTTGTAAGGAGGGGTCAAAATAAGGGAATATGAAAAAATACCCCTAGTACACTCTTTAGTTTGCCATTAAAACATTTCATCTCACTAGCCATCGCGTATTTATGTTTATATGGAATTGGTTTATCTTCTAGGTTTTCTTCTCGTTTTTGTAGATGAAGATTCCTTGAAGTTACCTAGGCCGACGTGTCGGCACGGTAACAAGTGCCATTGTCAAGACTTCATACCATATTTCATTCAACAAAAAGATGTAAATGAATAATGAACGGTCTCAACTCTGATGATAACACTAGAAACTAATATATTGGGTTTACGCGAAAGTTGTTGCCGTATTAGCGGTTTTAACTTGAAACCTATGTTTGGCCATTGCTTTTAAAAATAATGTATTATTTAGCTAGTTTTCTTTCAACTTATATCGTATATCAACCCAAAAAAAACAAAGTAAAGTAAAAAGAAAATTAATTTGTGACATTATATATTGTGTGAATTTAAAAGAGGGAAACAAATCAACTGCCACTATTAGGAATATTTCTATGTATGGTGAACGCATTTATCACTAGAAGACGAACATCGAAGTTGATGATGAGAAATTCTGAGTCATGGTGTATATAGACCTTCCAAAGAACTTGCATTTATAGCAAATAATAGAAATTGTGTAATTGACTAAATACATTTTTTTTTAATATTAGAAACTTTTATTTACAAAAAACGGCAAATACTTTCGTATCAACCTATTATTATTTTTACTAAAGTATACCAGGAACACAAACAGCAGATTTTTTATTTTAATCTTGTGATAATTAGGGATTCGAAACTTGAGCCCAAAAGAGAGAGAGAGAGAGAGAGAGAGAGAGAGAAAGAGAGAGAGGCCGGCTACATATATCAGAAGGTTTTTAATGACCTGAACAAAATTTAAAATAAAAAAATAAAAATTTCCGAATACGATATCATTGAAATTCAAGGGAAATATTTTTTTTTTTAAATCTAGGTTTATTAATTTAGTCTAACATAATATATAAAATGACTATCAAAATGATGCGGAGCAAAAATGATGAACATTCTCGGTAATAAGCGAGCTTGCACATCATCCATTTTGGCTCGAAGAGATTTTGCTTACGCTAATCACCGGCGCAAAGTTTCCCGAGTTGAATTACCAATTATAACTTTTCCTGCTGTGTAACAACAGAAGACGCTCGGATATATTCCGTTCAATTTTGAGTCTAATATATTATGGTTGTAGTTCTTGGAATGAAGCTGCGGCAGCACGAAGCTCGAATCCTGCACGACGATTATTTTTACAAATATTTACCCTCGAAATTTGACAAAAACTGTACTAATTTTATCGTTTGGAAATATAGAGTGAATCCTCAAAGACAACATACTACAATCTTGAAAAACTAAAACCTACAAAGTAAACTCTATCGTACTTATGGAATCAACACGTTAAACCCCACATAAAATTTTTCAAAGAGCCCCTAATCAACAATTGTCGCCCAAAAAATATGAAGGCTTCAAACGTACAGGGTGAGTATTATGTTCCCGGCCAATTTTGTTTTTGAATAACAAGGAAATGAAACACAATTATTTAAGTTAGTTTTTATTTATCAATTATTTGGCTTATTACAATTACATATGAAATGAGACATTGGCCAAATGGCCGCCTCTGGCAGCAGCACAAATGCGTGCTTTTTATCTATAACCATATGACTTGTGAGCGTTACTCGACCACCTGTCATCTTCCCGACCACAAACTCTGGATCAGCCTTCATTAATTACTTGCATGTAACTTTGTAGAATAGTATTGAATAAACTAGTGCATGCGATAAGTTCTTACCCAAGGATCAAGTTCTTACCCACGACGTACACACACCGTCAATATCTTACATAAATTAAAAGTTGCCAAGATTAATGTGATTTTTAGGCCAGTGTGCCTGTAGACCAAATAAGCGATAGATAAAAAAATGATAAAATTAAACTGTTGAGTAATAAAACATGTAGTAAATACTAGTGATGGTAAACCATTATGTGACTGTGATTGTGACGATGATTGGTAACTGAGATTAAACGATGATTGGTAACTAATATTTAACTATTGGAGGTTAACATTCTAGTGTATCTGTCATTGCTCGAAAAATAATGAATAATCAGTTACAAATCATCGTTACAATCGAACAAAATTACAGTCATAATAAGGATTTAAATATCGGATTAAATAACGATTTAACCATCACTAGTAAATAACTATATAAATAACTCATATGAACTAAACGGTTACAAATCTTAATCTCTTGTCCATTTCTACCATGTATTTGCACAGAAACGTAACATTTAAATAACGAATATCGATTGGAACTGTTTATTGATTGGTTGGTACCAATAATTGATTAAACTGGTTTAATTTTCCCAAAGCGCCACTGTATGTGAACTAGGATTGTGTAAAGGCCGATAGCGTTTCAATTAGAATTGGTTAAATATTCCGATCGGGATATTATTATTCAACTATTTCAGTTAAATAAATCAACTCTCCCAGACTGATTGGTGGACGGGCCAACACACGGGCTACGGTCAATATATCCTGTATTTTACCTAGAATGACAAGCAAATACTCGTATATTATTATACAACTGAGACATTTATTATTTGCAACGTCTACCCTCCCCTTTTGGGGATGTATGATTTATGCAGCTTCTTTCTGACTGCCTTTCTTGAATTTAATGTGATAACGAGTCTCACGTCTAATTGTACAGGTATGTCTCTGGTACGATGATATCGGAGCCAACTTATAATGGTATTATGATAATAATGTAATAAAATAAAATAAATATGTAATTATGACGAATCGAAACGAGAGTAAGCAACTCTCAAAACGAATCGGGATAAGGTGTAAATAAATAAATAATATTTAAATAGTCCAAGAACACACAATTACTGGATTTTCACCTACAAAAGCACTGTTATTAGGGATAAGACCATGCTATTTTTTTTACTTACATTTGATGGAAAATGTATGGATACTTCCATACTAGCTAGCCGGCTTACTAGCCACCCAAAAACAGGTCGTAAGCACTGTACCCATAATTCGATATATTTTCCATTAAATATAATAAAAAAATTGCTTGTCTCTGTGATATATCTATTATTTGTAGCAGAGTGGATTTCTGATAATTGTAGTCGGTCTAGTCTAGACCAAACAGTTATTTGTAATGTCCTGATCCCTTGAGGAAATTGTTGGTTTTAAGCTATCGCTGAATATATATATTTATTTATGTATTTTGTTGTTTGTATATTCTTATTCCGTATATTTATTTTTATAAATAAAAGTAAAATTTGCAATGAAAGGACTTTTATCGGTAGTCATGGCGTGTTGCATTAACGCAATGCTGCACTTCACCATGACGGCTCCCTTGAAGAGTAAAAATACCAACCTGAAAGCGAATGAGTATGACCGATGTGGGAGCGCTTGCTCATAAAACGAACCGGGGTTAGCAGAGAATTGCCAATCACTGCTCTTTTATTCACTTGGTCCATAACATATATGTATATACAGTGTGGCCCAAAAAAATAGAGAACATCTCGTAACTCTTGATTTATTTCTAAACATAATATAATTAATTATAATTCTTAATGTAATTTTTTTGCACAATATTTAGCTAATCAGAAATCATCAAAACACCCCATATTGCATAATCTACTGGGTTTAAATCTGGGCTATTTTGTGGCCTCATGCCTGGCTCCCACGATGAAGAAAGTAGATTGTATTTCTGGATGTGTGTTTTCTTAATACCCCAACGTTTTTCAATTCGAAATTTTTTTATCAGAATACGGTCTTCTGCAGTGATTTCGGGCAACAACTTGAAAAAACCAAATATAAACAATGGTAAATTAATAATCAAAGATGGCGACCGGAAATTGTCAAAATAAAACGTAATATAGGTAATAAGATAAGTAAGTAAATTAGTTAACTATTTAAGCTATTGTTGATATAGTTAAACTAATTTTGATGTCATTATATCACATTTTAGGAAATATTCCCACTTTTTTTGGGCCATCCTGTATATACCCGCTTACCAATCACTCTCAAATCTTGTACTAATAAAACCAATGTTTTGTATTTCTTGGGCGTTAACTATGTAACAAATTCTAGACATTTTTTTAAAGAATTTATTTAATTTACATTTGTTACTCGTGTTATACCGGTTTCGACACGTCCGTGTCATTTACAAGCGTTGTTTAAACTGACGTAAAACATGCAAGTACAGTAAATAGTTTGAGGGGAGAGGGAGTGTAAGTATGGTTGATTTACCTTACCGATGTTCCCTTATTTTGACCCCTCCCACTCCTTCTTATAAATCTCCCCCACTACCCCTATCTAACAACACCTAATTACGGTATTTATATATTTTAAGTTAGTTTTTAAAAAACGCTTCTGAATGACACAAATGTGTCAAAACCGGTAGCGTATTTTATACTAAATTTGTAACAAAGATACATTAAATAAACTCTTCAAAACAAAAAATAAACTAGTAGAAGCACTCTAATATTTATACAAAGTTATATGAAAAGACGAGTACGCCAAAAAGTACAACATACATGAATATCATTTTTTTTTATATAAATACTGTATAAATCCGGTTACAGATATTGTAGCTACTCGGAGTGTCGATCGCTACTGCTTTGCTACTGACTTACCAAACCCAATTATAATCGATTCCAGTTACAATCAGCCATAGAACGGGGAGATATTCTCCGGAGGATGTGCGATATGAACGTGCCTTAGTTACGGGACAGGCACACGGCAAACACGGTATTGCTCAAACAATAGTGGAGCACATATCTATACTGGTTGTGTAACTGAAACTGAAATAGTAATTATTATCAATCACGCAAGCATGGTTATTGTCAATACGTAACATACATATTCTGTATATATATGTGCTTAAATTACAGACCTGCCGTAGTTGGATTAATGTATTATTGTATTTATTTATGTAGTACTATGTCCAAAACAGCAATCAATGAATTTACAACAAATGTACACGAGAAACATGAAAATCCAATCAAAACCCGTCGACCTATCTCATACTCGAATCGAAGAACATCTCATTTGTATTGTGATTTATTTCTCAAAATTGTTAAAAGATACGTTGGTATATTGATTTTTTTTTAGCTGATTTAAAAGCGTTTCCATATATTTAACTATACCAATGAATGGTTATTATAAATAAAACACACAAATTTTTCCAAAAATATATATAATTAAATATTGAATTATTGATGCAATATTAAGAATTTTAAATAGTATTAATACATGTTTTGTTCGTCAGTCAGAAAATGCTTCAAAATCAATTATCAAATATCTAGTCAAATAAATATACATTTATGAGATAAATATTCTAATTGCGTACGTAAGTATTCGTTTATTACTTCTTTATTTACTTCTTGTTACTCTATTATATTATTTACCACTAAAAAAAATATCTTTGCATTCTGACCTCACCTAACCTAATCCAACTAAATGTTTATAGTGGGATAAAATCCCTTGGACTGTACTTATTACAATAATGGTTAGTTGACGCGACCCGAATTAGATTCAGGAAAGAAAATAATGGCAGATAGATCTGGCCTACCTTGCTCTAAAGTTCTAGATTGGACGTCGTTTTCACCTCCAGTTGACTCGCACCTTTTTAGTGAAGAACCGAGACATCACTGCACTTCCGGAGCTGTTTAGAACACCGCCTCTTAATGGTCCTAGCGTTACGCATGGCGCTACTTTCGGACGGTAATAAAAGAACACAGATATTGACAGTCCAGTGTCGGAAGGCAATCTATCCCCCTGTCAGCGAAATCACAGTACACTGTTAAGTTTCACAGTAAACTGCCTCACCATATGGAATTCTGTTTTAATTTAGTGCTATTTTTGATAAAAATTTCCTATATTTGGTATCACACAGGTGTTTTTGATACTCATTATTTTTTTGGAGAACAATGCCAATTGAAATCCTAGTACTGTACTTCGAAGTTAAATTTAGTAAATATTTAATATGCTCCCTATTTAAAATAAGTTTCTAATTTTTCAAATATCCACAGGGAATTAAATTAATCAATACAATTAATAATATCATGTTTCATTTTAATTGCAAATGTGCTATTTTTTAGAACATAGTTTCTTGATAATTAAATCAAATTAGATGAATAACTAACTATTATATATATACCGAAAAATCTATATATCGAAGGAATATGTATGACTCAAACCCAGAAATATGTGTTGCTGATAAATAACTTTAAATTATATTTTTGTTTGCAATATATTTCGATAGATAGATTTTTTGTGTAGCTCTCTGAGTCATCTAACTTGTATTGTGTGTAGTTAATTTGATTTGTACATCACAGGACATCCGATTTTTATTGAAGTAATTTAAAATTATGTACTAATTAAATGTATTAATTAGAAAGATATACATATAAAATCAATTATATCGAAAAATATTATTGTTGCGCTACCGGAATTCGAACATTAATCTCTTTCAAAACCAGGGAAGGTGCATTATCCAACTATGCTGCAGCGACAGTACTTTTGACGACAAGTTTTCGAACCTATATGTTACACTTTTTCAAATTAATACATCTATCGTTCCATTATTTGAAAGCCATCTACATTGTTTTTACGGAATCTCAAATACCTTTGAGTAAACCGATACAGACGTCAGAATTAATAATTCATTTTTATTAAATTTTGGACACATTAATACTACTTATTAAGAAAAACACACTCTTATCGTGAAGTTTTCTAAAAATTTTGAATTCAATTTTATTATTATTTTTAATCAATGTTAGATCCAAAAAATTTAAAAATTATTATTTTCCATTTCTAATGTAAATTATATTTTATTATAAAATGAATTAATTAAATTTAAAAATGTTGTTAGTTGACGTTGTGAACCTGACCAAATACATAATATATCATCAACATACCTTTTCCACAACAAAACATTTTTTAACAAAGGAGAATCACAATCAAAAATATTCCTCTCTAAATTGTCTACAAAAATATCAACTATTAGTGGATTTGTGGGTGCTCCCATACGAAGACCCCTTTTTTGATTATACATTATATTATTAAATTTAAAATAATTTTGGTTCATACAAAGGTTTAACAAACGACACAGATCTTTTACCAAATTATTAGGTAAATTAAATGAATATAGTAAATCAGAAATTAAAATTTTACTTTCATTAATAGGTAAACAAATTAACAATCCATGTCCTTTAACATATCCATTAATTGCAACGAATTTTTTAGTGTATTTTGGTTGAATAATATTTAGTCTATTCATAGTTTTTGTGAAAATTATATTACGCCATTTCTGACGTCATTAATTCTGACAATAGGTATTCATGTGTCACTATTAGCCGTCATTTATACCTCAATTCAAATCGAACCATTGCATCTTGCGACCATCCGTTCTAATTAATTGAATCACTCGACATATCGCTTCACAGTCACTGCTACCATTACCTCCTCTACACGTGCACGACACACGTGCATCTGTCAAAGGCTTCAGTCATGTCGATCGTCATTGGTCATTTAACGGAAATACAAACAATCCATAATTGTCGGTCTAATGAAGTGACGGTAAATTTTCAGGACTAGCTGATTTCTGTTGAAAATAGAACATTTCATCTAAAAATAATTCATTATTCATGTGCAGAAACTATAAAAAATATACATTTAAATGAAAAGTATTTCAATATATTGACGAAACAAGAATAATTTTATTTCAATAACCAAAAAACAGTAAAATATACACATTAATGTGACCGATGAACATAAATTTCAATAATAAATTATTGTTTATTATATTGTATTTTTATATCCAAATTTGGAATTCATTGTTCCATTCTGAACGGTCGAGACTTTATGTTTGAAGAATTTTTGGAATCTGGGGTAGTTGACCAATAGCATATAAGGATAATTCCATCGTTTCATGTAAAACATATTTCTAAGTGATTTTGATAGAGAAAATTCTGGATAAACATAAAATGCCACCGCATCTTCTTTTTCTTCTGTTGCCATCTTCTACAACTTGCCTGACACTTAGGATGGGTAAGATGCTAGTAACAATAATGGAATGTTTTCATTGTTTCAGTGTTATAATTTTTTTATCAGCTTATATTCTTAAAAATTCTACACACTTCTATACAGAGAGTTCTGTTATGTTTTTTCTAAACAACACCTAATATTTTAATGAAATATTATCTAAAAGGATATTTCCTGACTTTTAGAAATTTACTAAAATTATTATTAGAAAATTTTAAAGCTTTTGAAAAACAGAGTGTAAAGGAGTAATCCGCACGTCTATTGAGCAAATCCTTTAATCCTTCTGCTTGTTTATTTTAGGTTCAGGATGAAGAGTATTAAAAAAGAGGTCGCACTTCGCCAAAGCTATTTATTTTTAAGCGGTTCTACTTATTGGAAAGACGTACAATACTTTTACTATCAAATGGTAAATAGAAATAACAATTAAACAAATCATTAGTATATAAATACAATATTTATTTAGAATTCCATAAATTGCAGAAAATGAAAATATATAATTATATTGTATATACCTAAATATCCATCCTGCCCGAGCAAACTATGAACCAATTTAAAAAAAATTGTTTCATTGGTAACTATTTTCGTTATAGTTTAATATGAAAATATACGGAATGGATGACTTCATATGTGATCACTAAATTTTGTTCTTTTTTTTTTACAAAGTGAGCAAAGTATGTATTTTATTTTTGTTTAAATATCAACGTTTCCATGGTTCAGTTTTATTGTTAATGAAGATATTTCTAAAAGAGTCTACGTGTTAGTGTATTTTTTTTTTTGTTTAAAATGCGTTTGGATAGATAATGAAATTACTATCTTATTCCTAATTAAAATTCTATCCTAAAACTAATTTGTACGCATAACTCGATCTGACTTGAATATATATAACACGTTAAAGAATTTAGAAAGCAGTAGGGTGGTTATTTTTGTCGAAAAATACATTTAAATTGTGAAAAATCCGTCTGCCTGAATTCCGGGCATGGACCGCTAGTTCATAATACAACCATTTACAGATTTAGAATTTAACAATAAATTCAAAAAATGATTGAATATTCAACTAAATAATTGAAGTGTCTGAGCTACGGAGAAGTCAATTCGTCTTTTGAGAAAGACGCGACGACAACACGGCAGATTCATCAGACCGTTCTCAGTAATATCAAAAGCAGGAAGCAATATTGAGAAAATGATAAAAATACTCTTCCTTTATGATGTCACGGGATCTTTGTGCGAAAAGTTCCCCAAAACTGATCCCACTTTGGTGTTTAGATTATATTTCACTCGCAGCACCACAGAGAGATGACTTCCGGTAACTTTGATAACCTTCCAAAAGAGACTATAATGTCGCAGGTTATTTCCGCTCACCGTTGGTGGTACTGAGTAATTACGAGTGCTTAATCCGTGGGAACACAGGCTGATGTATCAATTTTGATTTCAACTATTTTTGTGACCTGTGACTAAAAACGATCCTTAACACTGACTTGTTAAAATTCAGGAGTCATTGTTATTATATCTTACTCAATAATTTATATAGTTACAGTAACACTAGCATGGCAACGCGTCACGTCAATATTAGGTTTATTTTTAAAACATATAAATAAAAACATTTAAACAGTTCGGAAATAATTAACTTTAGTTAAATATTACTATTACTTCTCTGACTATCTGATAGTATCCTTAACGATCACTTTCCACATCGACCTCTCATGACCGAGGATTGTAATCTCCATGAATTTCCGCCCTCATTACTATCTTTCTTCCATCTTTTGCAGATCTTAGGGCTATCATCATAGAAGTATCTATTTATCTTCTTCTATATCCTTCGAGGTGGACCGTGGACGTGGACGTGAGCTATTTTTCTTTCATGCAAGATGCCATAAAAATTTAAGTATTTATCTTAGGCAAATGGTGGAAAAACTGTCTTGGATGTACATTCGTGCATCTCGCCATCCACGGAATGTGCAATATGCGTCTTTAGCGCCACATCTCGAAGGCACTATTAATCCGTGTTCGCTCTCTCGCTTTAAGGGTTCATGATTCCACACCATATAAAAATACAAAATGCACAAGACTACACCTTAAAAATGCCAGTAACGATGATATACTGTACATTGCCAAAGTTTCACGCCTAATTCCAAAACCTCCTAAAACGACTTATGTGTTTTTGAGTTATGGATGAAAATTTATATTTTGATAGCATATTTACAAAATGTTTGTTTTTACATCAGCATTTTTTAAAAGACAATTCTGTAATATAATTTTGTTTTCTGTACATATCGTTCTGGCAGCCATACTGAATTTTAGATCACGTGATAATCAATAAGCATTGTAATATAATTGGCTGATTTCATTTTAAGGGGAATAGTAACTTTTATTCTGTCTGTTTTAGGTTATTTTGGAACTAACCCTGATTTTGAAAATGCAATTTTAATATATGTAAGTGGCTTTTGTGAGAAATAATGAGTTATGCATGTAGCTGTCAAAAAATATTGGATATTTAACTCAAATTATCCGAAATCCGTTTTAGGGGGTTTTGTAATTAGGCACTGCAGTTATCCATTGGGATAACATAGTTTGCATTAAGGGTAGGTTTGGTGTACTGGGGTTAGACAGCATTCATTTTTTGATAATAGTGGCCGCGACCGCCCAGCCGTCATCATTGCCTTTGCTATTGCAGCTATGATACTGGGCGATTAGTTGTTGCTAGGCAATGATATCAACATTCTAAAAACAGATAGATGTTTATAAATTGTTCTAGGGATAACGAGAATTGCCAAATATTATCATTCATTATTATTAAATCCTAGACTGTATAACCAACTGCCATAAACAATTTAATTAGCAGCAAATATGAATTTGTATAGAAAATTTGGGCCCAAAATGTGTCAATACAAATGAATTAATAATGCATTAGATAATTTTTAATTCCGTAACTCTAATTTTGTAATAAAATATGTTTTAAATAAATTTCTTATTGTAGATCTTGACCATATTTTTATACAGCCGTAGAAACTACATCTGTAATTCAAGATCATGTACATAACTGTATTGTGGCATAAAAAATTATTTTAATTTTAAATTTGTTTTTACTTGTGTATATAAAAAATAATATATTCCGTGAACACTGAGTGCCAACATAATGTCATAAACAAAATCAAATGACGTGATCGTTAGACATTTTTTATAAAATTATTTCAAATGTTCTTTTTTTTAAATCAAATACGTCGATTTTTTCACGTTTCGTCAATTTTTATCTGTTCGATACTATCCACAAATCAACGTTTGCCTTCGTATTTGAATGTTAGTATTTAACCACTACGAAAAGCTCTCTTCACTGTGAACGCTGTGTGGTTTAGTGATCGGTACGGCGCGCGGGCGCAAATATTGGGTAATCAATCAAAAGGGATCGGGTTCGATTCGCGGAAAGGACCCTCTCTCAAATGGTGACGCACAATCAGACATGACGAACCAATCATAACAGATGCAAACACGGATGTGCATTTACTGGAGAGTACAGTAAATTGGTTGAAATTTAATTATCGGTATGGTTATTTTAACACAATGGTGGAATGACGCGGATCGTTCAATGCGCATCATTATTGTATTACCAAAAGTTAATTGTATTAGTCTCAGAATCAACAATAACGATGTAAAAAAAAGAAAAATGTTCACTAGTAAGTGAAATACTCAAATTGAAACAATTCAATCAATTTTTTAATTCATAAACATATCCTTATTTTCAACATTTCAGTTCATTTTTAATAATTAATACGATATTAAAATATAAATAACTCACAGCGGTTTATAAAACATAGTTAATGAACTATTAATTATACCTTTGTTTTTGATGGGTTTATGGGTGAAACGTCTCAGATCTCACCACCCCTCGAATAAATCCATACTACAATAGAATAATCTCAAAAAAATATAAGAATAAGAAAAAATTATCAAATATTTATATATTCCGTTTAATTATTTTTTTATATAAACATACCATATCTTGCGCAGTATCAAATAAAACAGTAATAAATAGATGATCAAAAAATTAGGCCAAATATACTAATTATTGTTTTCTCTTGGTTACAACAGTGACATATAGTATAAGTTGAATACGTGATGAAAGAATAAAGTGTTAAAAGTGAAGACTATTATCGTATTATAAGTTTTATTCAGTACTCATAATGCTCAGGTGGTTTCGTCATATGGAGAAAATAGCAAGAAAGATGCTCGTATATGGAGCAAGTATTGATGGCACCAGAAGAGATGTCCGCAGAGGACTTCAAATAATCAAGTAAATGAGGTCCTGTTAGAAACCTCAACAATCGACGAGCTTGTATGAAAAGATGTATAAATGTGGATGAGGTGAGATAAGAGCTATGTGTGAGGACAGAAGAGTATAGCTCTCTATCCTCTCTGCCTTTCCTGACTTCTATGTAAGTTAGTTTATTTTTCAGGTTATCATTCATATTGATGATTTTTAAATGTTTATGAATTTTTAGAATTTTCTTGAAAGTCATCTTCTTTATATTAAATAATGGAATGACATATGTATCAATTTGAAAGTGCAACATATAAATTAAAAAAATTATCGTCAACTTACTGTGTTGGTGTAGCGTAATCGGTTAATGCACTTCCTCGAATAGGAAGAGATCTAGGTTCGAATACCGTTAGCAACAACAATATTTTTTCGATAAACTTTATATTCTATATTTTTAAAACTAATACGTTTAATTTATATTAAAAACATCACTGATTTATGTTCTTAAAAATTGCAACTTCACAATAAGAATGTGTTCTTAAAAAAAACGTTTATCACAATAAGAATGTGTTCTTAAAAAAAATACGTATATCACATTATTTGATAAACTTTCATAAAATAATTAGTATATCTTTTAATATCAAATACTTGATATTGTACATGATCTTTACAAAAAAATTGAGTGTCAAAGTTGAAAAAATATTGCGGATGGATCGAAAAAAAAAATTAATATTCTTCCTAAAAATTATTATTCCCTCCTCTCAGATGACTTACGGGGGGATAAAATCGCGGTTAATTTATACAAGGTGATCAGAAATCACAATTAAATGTAATATTTAATAAAAAATACTACCCTCATATAAAACAAGTTTAATATACTGTTAATATGAGGTTTTTTATTTAATTTAAAAAAAAAATTTATTAACCCTTCCCAAACCATGCAGTAACACAGGTCTACCTCTCTAATTAAATCTATAATATTTCGGTAAATATATGCAACATACATTTCGTATTTTGGTTAATTTGAAGGAAAATATTTACGCTTAGAAATGACTAGTGAAAAATCAATTATGTAAAGTGAATCATACATAAATAATTATTTTTAATTCATTCCGTTGTAAAATTAATACGTTGACAAAAATACCATTTGTAGCAAGACAAAGAAAACACATATTAACTTCACAGTGAAAACAATAATAAACATAGGAATATAATGGTGTCCCTTTATCACTAATTAAATGAAGACAGATAAAAAGGAAGGTTATATTACACAATCCAACCTCCCATACATAACTTGATGAATACTTCGAATTATAATATTACATTTTCTTTTTTATATTTAATGTTCAATACTTAAAGTAAATTTATAGCATTAACCATTTTTTCACTTTTTCAAGACTAATAGAATTTTAATTTCTCACGGTAACACGAGTTGAAAGCATGGTTGCGTACAAGTATTTTATATCACGGTATGGTAAAGGTTAAAGAAAAATTAGGAAATAATCATTTTTTTATTGTTGTTTTGGTCAAAATTCTAACAAAGTTATTAAAATAGATGTGCCAAAATTTTTTTCTGTCCTTAAAAAGTTTAATTTGTATACTTTTCTATAGGAATTTTTCCAGATTTTTTTCACCCTTCAGCTGCGCATAAGATAATTACATTTTCTAAGCATCACATTGACACGCAATGGTGCTGAAAATTTGAAACTCTTTTATGCATTACCAAAGTACTTTTAGTTAGTCTAGCCGGGGTTGGGTTTGTAACAGGTTTAAGTTCTAGAATGTTGTTCTTGTATAATAGGTTTCCGTTATTTTCCACATCGCGGTACCTTCTCCATTTTTTCTATTGGAGCTGGGAATATTTGGACAAACAAGTACGAGAACGTTATTTCTTCATTTTGTATTTTTTTTTCCATTAGTGCCATAAAGTCTTAAAGATTATAAAAACAATCTGATTTTTTTTTCAGTTTTGAGATGGATTGACGATTTATTTCCATATGGGTCAAAATCTTGTAGCATAAGTATCACACCTCTTGCGGAGTGCACCACACAGCAATCACTGTATCTTGTTACGGTATTTTTGGGCCCTAGAGGATAGAAAACCATAGAGGCCGCCACCGATCTAGCTCAGTCTGGGTCCTAAAGCGTGTGTGTGTATGTGCTCTGGTGTCGCCTGCTACTTCGGATGGGATGATAATAAATCCAAAGGCAACTCTGTTTTTCACATTACACAATTATTCACAAAATACAATTAATTTCGACATTGGATACACTGAAAATATTCTTTAGATCTTTTTTCTTCAGGTCAACATTCCTTTGAGGGAGGTTACTTTTATTTATTTTATCTATTTACAGAAATTATCTATTTGCTAACAACAGCCAATGTGGCAGTGGGGTGCCGATTCAGCTGAAAACCTGAGCCGCCACACGCCCGCACCAGGATTCATATCTTGCTCCAAGAGAGAGACCGAACACCATCCCGTCTTAACCTTCTCTATAACGCACATTCATCGGCTAATGCTCGCATGCCGCCTCCTTGCTCCTCTCTTCTCAACCCGCGGGTGGACCAGGCCCATACATCTTTGAGTCCACCGCGGTGATCCCGCTCTTAATCTACGCCATATTCTTTCAGAGCGCGGCTACACCGACCTGCTGCTCTCATTTTGACAGTTCCCACCAAAAAATTTGTCTCGCTCCGTTGCCCGCTAGAGTCTGATTTTCGTCTCTGATTCGTCCATTTCAACAGCCAATCATCAAAAGTCGGCAAAGTAAGCTACCCAGACCTCGGCGCGCAAATTCAAACATCACATCCTATAGGACAATGCTACGCACCGATCTCACATTCAACCGACCTACGAAACGTTGCTATTTGTGTTCTTATTTGGATAAAACTCGTCTAATTAAACTTTATAAAATACAAAACAAACTTTACGAGAGGCATCATCGTCTGCCCTCTATAGACGACGTAGTCCAATAAGTCTCCAGTTCTTGCAGGACATTTCACAAACCCACTAGCACGAGATACGGGGTCTCTCACAACACTTTTACTGGATTAACTCAGTGGTGCAGATAGTTTTATCTCTATCTAGTCCAGCATCCAGCATGGTGACCAGCCAAAAGTGCAACAAGCAAACAATTTTATGCAAATCGACCTGGTCGCGAAATACAACAAGATAGAACGTTATTTATTTTTCCTCCTCACCCTGTGAACGTCTCTCTACGTATATACACATCGAACGCTGTTTGTCCCTAGTAGAACAATACAAATATTACGTGAATAAAGCGAACGGCCACAAAGGGACAACACAATGGACGATTATTAAGGGAATTGATTTAGTGGGCGGAAAAGTAATGCGGACATAATCAGAAGACAGAGGAGAACAAATAAACATTCAATTCAGAGAATGGAGTCGTATCCGAATTGTGGAGCACCATTTAAGATGAAAATTACTCACGGAAAATTATTATCGAAGATTTTCACAAAAGACCTGTATAAATATAATGTTAGCATGTTAAAAAATCTAGATGTGAGTTAGTTCAAGAGTAATTTAACGAGCAGACTTCTTAGTTTAATTTAAAATAATGTATCTTTAAAATAAAAATATCACACATCCACATTTTAAAGGAAATCGACACTTTATTTCAATGAAAAGTATCAATATAATAATTCTTATAACTACTTTTGTGTATATATATATATATATATTTTTTTAATATTTTCACGTTTACTTACCTTGTATGTAATGTATTCGATCTTATTGTATTTTGCCTTCAATGAGATTTGCTTTTATAAAATGTATTTGTTTACCAATTTACCCTAACACAGGATCGCCTAGTTGGGCAATTCATTTAAAATACATGTAAAATATATGTTACAAACTATCTATTTCTTTTTTGTAGCTGTAGCTTCTTAAATATTAGCAAAATTACTTCGGGGCCACATTATATATATATAATAAGACAAAATACTTTGTTTAAACCACTATTTATTGATTTTTAACATGCTTTGATTCCTATGTTATCTTCTTCAGAAAATAATGTATACTGAAATAAAAAATACAAACATAGATAAAAACAAAACTATAAAGTGATGGATAACTATGTACAAACTAATATGAAAACAAATTTAAAAGGTGACAATTTACAAAGAGTATTTGGTTATTTATAATATTTAGCTTGATACTAACATTTAAAAGTATATAACAGTAATAGTAAAGTGTTTAATAATAGTGTGTAAATAGTGGTTTAAACAAAGTATTTAGTCATGTTATTTATAAAGATTTTTTGACTTTATATAGATGAATGCGTGTTTTAAATGACGAAAATGTTAAATGATGATTTTTTGCGACAAATGTTTTTACGACAGCTGTGCAGGGAGAAGGACTATTCTGCAAATGCATTAGTTAGATTATTGAACACGCAACTTAGATTGTTGTATTCTATAAAATGTTTTATTTATAGAAGATGAATATTGGTCACTTATACAAAATTAAAATTATTAGATCATATTCTTATTGTAAAGTTGTAATTATTCAGAACAGACGGTCTGTGATATTTTAAATACTAATTTAATGTATATCTTTCGAATTAATACATTTAATTAGAATTTTAATCTAAAATTGCCTAAACTGCCTAATTGTAATCAAACAAAGATGGAAGTGGGAACATTTTTAATGAATAAATTTAATACAAATTAAATTAATCAACTACAATAGAAAGATATACAGAAAAATCTATCAAAAAAATATTTTGTTGCTGTGTCCCGGTAGCAACTAAATATAAGAAAATACATCGACTAAACTGTACCAAAAAAACGATATACTTTTAAGGCTGAATCTATTACAGAAATATAATAGATTCAGTCTTAAACGTGTGAAAATACAATAAAAATCTAGAATTGCAACATATTTGTATTACATAAAATATGTTATTTATTCAAAATATTGCTATTATAGTCACCTCTCATATAAAACACCGCAATATTTTTCAATATTGTTTAAAAAAATCCTTCCGGCACTGGCCACGAGAATCAGGTAGATTTTGTTTATGTGTGAAAATGCGCACATTACTTTTTAAAAAGATGGTGTGTCAGGCTGGTTAACTTACCTGAGATATTCAAGAAGACATTTTTATCGTATCTATAAAATCGGTTCTATATTCAGTTTGGTTAAAAGTCACTTCGCCATTTTAAAATTAAATATTTATTTATTTATTTATCTTTTACATGAAATTCTAAGTATATAGATTTTTTTACCTATTCATTAATTTCAGACTAGTTGAAGGTAGGGGTGAAGTGATCTCTATTTGAAAAATATCTATTTCTAAATATAAATTGATATTTTTCATTCATAAAATGTCGTCTAAAGGATAAATGAAAAAATAATATATGTGCAAAAAGTTATTTAATTTTTAAGTGATAAAGTGACTTTTGACCTATTCAATAAATTGGTGTTCAGAAAAACTTTAGATAGTTTGGAAACATTGAAAGCAATAAAAGGCTACCTTATTACTTTTCGAAGAAAGTACTATGTATACATGTAAACCTGTGAGTAAAATGTTGTACACTCCGACTGACACTCTACGTCACGATGGTTCCGGGCCAATGGATATGAATTTGGCTACCCGCCACACATCAGTGGTAAAGCAAAAAAAATGCAACTGGAAATCTATGAAAAAACTTGCTTTATCTCTTAGAAAGAACAACCTTCGAACATGCACATGAAATGTAAGAGATCTATGTTACAAACGGGAATAACAATATTATCCGAGAATTCTTATACATGGTGCATATACCTAAAAATTAATGAACTTATAAATGATTTAGCATACAACATTTCCTTTGCATTAATGACTAAAAAGAACACCTTCTAGCGACTGAAATACCACGTTATATCGTATCTAAGAATACATGTCCTTATTTATAATATAAGTACCTATACATCTCACGTTGGCCATACACTAGTAAATAGCACGTAGGCGAGAATTCTGCACATATAAGACGCCGGTAAATAGTTTGTAACCAGTTCTCTTGAATAAATCCAACGTGAAACAACTTGAATTTTTATTGACGGAGTACATCCTGAAATTATAAATACATAGCTTATATTCATGTCTCTACAAATCATTATCAGTCAGTTAAAATATCCAGATGATTAAAAAAACCAGGACCTGAGAAAAAATACGAAAACGAAGAAAGGCGAAGAAGGCTTTATTCTGTACATAAGGTGATACTCGCTCACAAAAAATAAAATGCCCTTGAGGTAATTTTTTTTACAATAATAGTGCTATAAAAATTATCTAATATTATTATAATCTTATCAGATCGTCGCATTTTTTCTGTTTTACTTATTTCACTTACTATGTTTTATGTTCTTACTTTCTCTATGCTGTATATCCCATGCATTTAGTTTTCAAAATAAACGTCATTTGAAAATTTTTGCAATGTCTATGTACTTCCTTTATTAATTATATTATATAAATATGTTTAACTGCACTGTTGTTTGTAATATTAATTTGTAAGGATATTTTTATTGAAAACACATTTATATTATGACGTTGCAATTTCAGAATAGAGTTCTGTAGTGCGTGCTCGGTTTAAATACCAAAAATTATAACACGTTTTCCCTTACAGGAAGAGATCCAGGTTTGAGTCCAGGTGGCAACCAAATATTTTTTCGAAGGATAGATTTTTTCTGTATATCTTTGTAATTTATTCATTCAATATTAAAAAAAATGACAGTAACTTTATTTGAAACCACGAAATTTAATATACGACAACCAGTTTAACTGATCATAAATATAAAAAGAATGCAGTTATGCATATATAAAGAGGGAAAGAGAATATAATATATATAGTTACATAGAATATCAAGGGAGACAGAATATAAAATCATATACGAAAGAGAGAGACAAAATACATATACAGATAAACAAAACATTAAGGGATGGTTTCGTTTATCTGTATATATATTCTGTGTCTATCTTTCGCATTTAATTTTATATTTTATCTCCCTATTTATGTATATATAACTGCACTCTTTTTACATTTATAATCAGTTTTAAATACCTCCTGATGAAGCTTGAGATAAGCTAAACCGGTTGACGTATAATAAATTTCGTGGTTTCATACAAAGTGATCGTTATTTGATTTAATATAATATGTCAAATCACAAAGTGATTGCTTTCTACGAAAATATGATTCATTCAATTTGTGTTAAAAATAGTGTTTTATTGACAGGTTTTAATATTCGTATTTATTTTATAAAATATTGTATTACAAATGTATTATAAAATATGTTCGAATATTTTCTAGAAGCTCGTTTGTATTTTCAGACGAAATAATATATTCATTGTTAAAAAATCTTTTATAATACTTTCGCACAAAAAATGGTATTTCTAAAAAAATATAACCATTAAATCTTTTATTTTAATGGACGTTTTAACTTTTTTCGGAATATAAAAAAGAAGTCAATGTTGAATGGATCACCTTTTTTGGCGACCTTTGCACAAAATATACGTACGTAGTATTAGTACGAGCTTTTGTGCGGCATCCTCGCCTCCGATCAAAGTGAATTGTGAATTTTTAGTACAAAAATACTTCTGCGCATTTCGATCTGAAATTATATCAAAATAAAGTAATTTTAGTAGGCTATTTGATTTTCTTCAGGGTTCGAATACAAATAAGATGATTTCAAACGAGAAAAAAAAAACAAAAAGGAAAAAATTACGTCGATTCCCTGAAGAATTATGGATCAAGAACGAATTGGATCAAAAAATTTAAATGGAAAAGCATACCTACATAGGATTGTGTAAAATATTACCTAATGATCGAAAAAAATTTAGTCATATTTTATTTTAATAAAACTGGCCTTTTTATATATTTAAGTAAATTCATTTCGTGTAGTCAATCTTGACCTACATCGATTTTAGCAATCAAGCTGCAATGTAAATCATTTACATAAGAGTGTCCCAAAATAATAAATAAATATTTTGAGGAATTATAAATTCAATGCATATTATATTAAAATAACGTTTCAAAATTCAAATGAAATAAGATAAATATAACAAATAAGAACAATATTATTTTTAATATTTAACGCAAAACACGTAGTGGTTCATTTTAATTCTCACAGTGACGACATATATGCTGTTCAAGAAAAGGAAAAAATAAATAATCAAATTTGGTCCATAGATGGCGAAGGTGTAGTGGTATTTGAAGCGAGTCCACATACTAACATATATACAACTTTAAAAAATTTGATAAATGTGGAGAATGAGGGGTGAGAATTGGTGAATATATATATATATAAAGTGATCACTTAAGCCAGTCGAAGACAGGTCGTAAGCCCTGTAATTACCCCGTACTTCTATATATTCTCCATTAAATATAATTAAAAAATAGCTTTGTCTCTATGAGACATCTGATATTTGTTTAATAACAGTGCCTTTGAAGGTAAAAATCCACTAATTGTGTGTTCTTGGACATATTCAAATATTACTAATAAACTATTAATTGAGATCAATTGTTAGTTAAATTATCTCAAATATTTGAACTGATGGCAATACTGGTCCAGGTACTGTTTAATTATATTTCAATATCCGTCTTTAATTTTTTAGGCTTCGTCAGTTTGGCACCATAAACCTTACTTTTTATGTACCATCATAAAAAAAAGTACAGTACATTTCTGAACTCACCTCTACTCATTTCATTTCATCTTCTAAACTTAATTTCTCATTCCATCTTATCTCATCCCAACCCATCTCATCAAACTTACATACACATACACAGATTCACGCATATGTATATATATATATTTATACGTACATTAAACTCATGCATTTTCTTGTATTTTTATCCCATTTTTTTTGTTTTTTATTGTTAAATTATACCGTGGAACTAGATACTGTATTAATATTATATATTTTTAAGGAAAACACATTTTTGTTATTAAGTTACATTTTCTGAACACAGTTATTTGGTATTTTAATAAAAATAATGAATTAACTAGAAAGATATACAGAAAAAATCTATCGAAAAAATGATTATTTTTATAAATAATTAGACACAACTCTTTGTTTAAATTGAATAATTCAACATGTTTCGATACCTATGGTATCTTCTTCGGGTAAAAATTTATATATATAATTATTTATATAAAATAAGGCCACAAAGTAATTTTGCTAATATTTAAGAAAAAATGATAATTTTTATTTAAATATATCCCGGAGCAACTAAATATTTTTTCGTCACATAGATTTTTCTTGTATATCTTTCTAGTTGAACCATACATTCATATGTATGAATATATGTGCTTATTACAAGTATATTATCGATCCTTTCGACATAATGTATCGTAACTAACAAATAGGTCAGTTTTAGTTTGTTCAAGTATGTATTTGACATAAATTTTAATTAATTTATTTATATTATATTTTAATGAACATCATGTGTAAGTGTACAACCACTTAAAAATGTACAAAATTCATGTGACATTTCTACTACAATTGACATGTTGTAGTTATTATAGTTGACAGTATAGTGGTTCGTGTATCAGAGCGCTGTGACGTTCCAGAATAAATAAATAAATTATACAATTTAAAATTACCGCTATGGCTTGTGGTGGAACTAGAGTGCATTAAACATGCGCCAGTACTCAATATAATATAAATTTGGCTTAACTTACGATCAAACATGAAAAATTGCTTATTCCACAACGTTCGATGATGTGCAAACCGAACTATTGTAGAGGTCTATTTCCTACACAACCCGCACTATTGTAGAGGTATATTTCCTACACAATCTGAACTATTGTAGAGGTCTATTTCCTACACAACCCGAACGCATCTTGAAAATATCCAGAAGCAAAATGAAGCTCTCATCAACCTCAAAATCACGCCGGTACCGACAGAAAAACAGACAACAATATAACGCGCCCGCAGCTGCTCCGGAAGACGGTTTTAGCGTCGCACTTCTCTCGCGGTAGCCTTTCAGACGAGTTCATTAATCAACGTTTCACGTTATAGAACATTTACAGCCTATAATATGCAATAAATATCATTTCATTGTTCATCCTGCTCTAGCTTCACACTCGCACACGCACTCACACATGCACAACCACACTCGCGTTATAATTCAAACGAACAGTTAAGTAATATTTGAATATATCCAAGAACACGCAATTACTGGATTTTCACCTACGAAGGCAGCACTGTTATTAAACAAATATCAGATGTCTCATAGAGACAAAGATATTTTAAAATTATATTTAATGGAAAATATATGGAAGTATGAGGTAATTACAGGGCTTACAACCTGTCTTCGGCTGGCTTAAATGATCACTTTATAATAATATAATGTTCACCATTCTGACCCATTAATCAATCTCTATATCTATCAATATTTTGGAAGTTGTATATATGTTAATGTGTGGAAATACTTCGAATACCACTACACTATCGCCATCTATGGACAAAATTTGACAATTCATTTTTCTGAAACTGCATATATGTCACAATGAAAATCAAATAATTTTTTTAACCTGTAATTATGCATACTATTTCCATTAAATATAATAAAAAAATGCTTCGTCTCTATGAGATATCTATTATTTTTTTAAGAATAGTACATATATTTGGTGGACATTCAGACGCTAACATATAACCTTCTGAAATCTCAATAATCTATATTGTCTACACATTAAACACTACATAATTTCATCCCCCAAACTATCGATGTTACAAATGTGTGCATCAATTTATTTAAAGATTGTATATGTACACGAGATTGCTGTTCAGTGTTGACTATATCGTTCAATGTTAGATACTTCTGAAGCTCATAAAATTTAATATTTAGTGTATTATTTTTAATAATTCCTATAACATGAAACAACACTAGAGTTACACTAAAAACATTTTTCCATATTTTCGTTGAAAAACCCTAACACGACGCGCCGTTACGTTCGTTCGTGCTACGCGAGTGACGCGACATCACACTCCTCGCCCTCGCGCTGAAATTCAAACATTTGTATAATACAAGGATATGCAAATTGAACAATACGGTATCCACCGAAAGGGAATAGATTATAGAGTCGATATTTAGCGCGGAATCAACAATAGAGCTTTTTCTATGAGCAACATCAGCATATTTCCAAAAACAGGGACGTAAGCTCTCTGTATTGTGTGCCTAAAACTCGATTCGCCCCCGATTTGAATACGGAATAATTGAACGCGGATTATAAAACAGAATATTATAGGTTGGAATTTGCATTTTCGTGAGAAAATTATTTTCTCGTGATCTCGTTAACGCACAGATATTATTAGGCTGCCTCATTTCTTGCCAACTAGTTAACAATATATGCCACATTTAAAAATGTATTATCGTCACTTTTGTTTAAAATCTATAGTAATCAAAAAATGTTATATTATTTAAACGGTTATCTTAAGATAAATCATATGAATCAACTAGAATGATATACAGAAAAAGTCTATTTATCTGGGATTCGAACCTGGACCTCTTACTATCCGGAAAAAATACAACAGAACTATGTTCTGAAACTGCAACTTCACAACAAAAATGTGTTCTCCTTAAAAATAAACAAAAATCGTTCAGATCTAAAATCTTCAAAAAAATACATTTGTATCACTCTCAATGTATGATATAATAAGAACCGTTTGAAAATACTTAGAGTGTAAGAACTGGAACGTTATCTGGAACTTGTTATAACTTATTTGTAATCTTACCTATCAGTTCCGAGTTTTTAAATATAATTACATTTATTATAACTATGACATTAACTATTTTAAAACCATTTAAGCTTGTAAAAGCATTTTATCCCATTAAAAGTGTTAAAAAAAACTTAAATTTCTTGCAGTAATACGAGTTGACAGCATGGCTGCGTAGGGTATTTTTAGCATGGTATGATAAAGGTTAAATTACTATAAATTGTTATAAATTTATGACAAAACGATTCTTACTTTATACATGACGTTCATATTATATTACTTGGTGAAAATCGTATGTGTATGAAGTGGACTTATCGAATTGATAAAAAAATCTATTTTCTTTTTAAGCTTTAGAAATGTGTACAAACCACATTTTTTTTCAAATTTTATAAAGATAGCGAAATGGGGTAAATTTCTGATCTGAACCATACAAATTTCATCCTATTTCATCAGCATTTAATGAATAGTTTATTTGGAATACATATAGTTAACAATATTTATTTATTTTGTTTATATGGAATACATATAGTTAACAACGCACAACGGATGTTGGTCTGCAACAGATAAATTGTGACGGTTGTCTGTAAATTATCGTCGCCAGGAAGTTGTGCTTTTTCAGGCAAAGTGCGACCGGAAATGGTGCAAACAACACTTGTTGTTCGACAAACGCTGCCAAGGATGTGCTTTGTGCTTTATTAAGCATAATGTAATGTAAAGGACTGGACTTGGTCTAATTGTGGTACAGTGTAAGTTATGAGCGAAGGAGTGAAAATTAGTTAAATTTAGACGTTAAGGAAATAATTCAACTATGTAAATGATGTTGAATTTAAACACAACCTGTTTTCACCCCAAAGATCTTTTATCCGATTTAAGAAAATCAAGATTAAATAAACGTAAACCAAATAATTTTTTTGGAAAAAAACCTTCATTTATGTTTTTTAAAGGTTACAAAAATACGAAATAATTACTCAAAATATTAATACGGGAATGGGTTGAAAATTCATATTTATTCACGCAAAAAAGAGCACATCATTTTGGAATTTTGTATTTTCAATGATTTTAAAAAAAGGAGACCATACATCACTACAGAAAAAATATACAATCTGTGTTCATTAAAAACGAATTTGCATCCAAATCGTTATCGAAAAAGCAAAAGAAAATTTCGAAATGTAATATCAAAACCAAAGCTATGAAATCATTTCTGTTCTTTATTTCCTCTTCCTCGAGTAAGAAAAAAAATATATTTGCAAGAATACATAAATAATGAAGAAAAATATTCGGTTCCACGAAGCATATAATTACGAGAAGTAAAATATATTTCCCAGTCAGGATATTCAAGAATTATTGAAATAGTGTAGTACGGTATATCTCTACAAAAAAGCCTCAAGATTATCTTGATTTCAATCTAAATAACCCGAGGCGTTTTTGTTCTGGTGCAAGAGCGCTGAATCCGCATTTGTTATTGTTGTGTTGAAATTATTTAAATACCGCGCTGTAGAGGAAGCCAAAAGTCGTAAATTTTAAAATCACGTAAGGTACTGGGCGCGAGCTAGACAAAATGCCCGCGAGGTATTATTTGCTAACGAAACCGGTAATGATTATACGTTTTCAAAAGAAAATATTATTACAGCAAGTGTATACGAAGATAATTAACTTAACATGATGGAGAAAATTTGGCACAGTAAACCGGAATCATTTTTCGTTCCTTAAAGAATGTTCATTTTAAAATATGAAGAAAGTGAAGCAGAAATTCGATGACAAATCGGAATAGAAAAATTAACGATGATACGTTTGACAAAAGTCTGAAATCGGTCCATTCTAAACAGAAATGAAATTTCTGGTATTGTCTATAGCATTGTATAGAATGAAAACATGGAAACTAATAAAGGAATATAATATATTATTGATAGAATCGGCGTTAACTTTCAAGAGTTTCATCATAACAGATGGATAAAACTCTATGAGAGTTACTGTTTAATGTAAAATATGTTTTACGCATGCACCGTGATCTAAACTTAGAAGGAACGAAAACTAGGCGCCCCCAAAGATTATTCATTTTGAAAACTCAAAAAACAAATCTTATCTGTCGGACAACTACCGACAACAATTAGAAAGAAATTCAGACCTAGTTTTAAATTTAGAGATGTTTTTTTCATTTTGTTCAGTAGTAACTTTTTACTAACGCCCGTAGTTAAAATCATTTGTGGATTGTCGATGTTTATAAATGTGACAAATAATCATGAAATATGTTTTATTTTATGCAATATCTATGGAGTTTTTCGATATCTGTCACTTTGATGATGAAATTTTTGATATTATGTGTAATAATGTAATGTAATTAAACAATAAGATCATCATCAGACGAACTCTCATCACCAAAATAGCAGGATTTTGAATGATTAATTGTCATACACTGCAACTTAATAATCAGTGTATCGGATGACTTTTAGAACAGCTGTGAAAGTCTGCCATATTTAACTACCGGATATCGCAGAGTAAAATAAGTTTACTACGGGATGTACTTTCGAGAAGTAAATATTTTTTTACTAACGATCAAACAATCCAATTGGTAACTTTTTGTAATACAGTAAAAAGTTACTACTGATCACACAACCGGCCCTTAATCTATAAGCTTCTACCATAATGACAAAATGTGTTCAATTTAGATGGAGTTTATATTGTAGATTCAAATTTTGTTATTTTCCCCTACACAACAAATCGCTTCAAAACAGCACATATTTATAGTTCTACCGATGACACTCCGCTCAATGAGTGTATTTTTAGAACAACAAACATTTAACCAAATAAAAATTCCTCCAAGTTGTATTAACGCCAGTGTTTCATGTTTGAAGTCCCGTAAATTTTGCCGATGGGCCTGAGGTACTGTTTGCACCTCTCAGGCATTTGTGTGATGTCACGTTGCCGCTTTAGATTAGACATCAGAGATAACATTAAATTATTATATTCGGTAATAATAATTTCTTTGTTTTTAGTGTTTTTTATTAAATCGACCACCTCGCTAAGGCAATGTCAATCCTGAGATTGTATTTTACATATTTTCAAAGCATATTTAATTGCAGAAGTAAGAGAGAGCTCTGAAATGAAGGCACTAGACATTTATGTATGTGATTACCAAGAAAAGCTACAAACGTAAAAGTAAAACGTAAAACGTAATACGTAAAAACTCGAGTAGTGCAAATAAACTCAAATAGAGTTATAACATTGTTTTATTTATATCCATACAGAAGTAGAATATATTAGAGACCTTCGAGTTGTGGTGCTGGAGGTAGATGCTGCTTATCCCGTGAATCGCAAAGAGCACAAATGTGTTTATCCTACAGGAGTTAAGGATTACAGAGAGACCTTCGACAATATACAGAAGAAGGAATCTTATATGCTTAAGACAGAAGAAATGCTGGATAGAGCAAATAAAGATGTTAAGAGTCCTCTTTCAAAAGTCAAAAGTGAGACACTTAGGGAGGCCTTCATCAAGCAGTGAATAAAAAACGGCAGATAACGATTGTTCAGTATTTATGACAAATCAACGGATCGCCGTGCGCGTGTGTAAATTCTATACTATTTTTATCTACCTATCATCCCCCCCCCTTATTAACATCAAAAAGCACGACTTTTTTTATGTATTGTCAATGATTTTTGAACTGTCAAGGAGATTGTATGCTGCTATGAGATCGTCATTAACTTGAAGATGTTGTAAAGTTTACTTGTTGCTAGTGTATTTGGTTCCTCGTATGTGCGTGCCGAAACCACTATTGTGAATCACAGTGCTTTGTGATGATCACATAAGAAGGTTCCTGAAGTTGTGACTAGATGAGATAAAATTCAGGTGAGTCGTGCTTCTTGATTGGTCCTTGAGCATTATCCTGTCCCTATACCTTTTAGATCCTAGAATCCTAGACCCTAAAACTTTGTAGACTCTTTCAAGTTTTGAACATTAGACAACATCAATCCTTAAATTATTTTTTAAAAGTAAAACCTTCGAAAACTTTTTAGTGCCAAAAATGAACACACTATTTGTGTTACGATCTCTAGTATTTTGTGCTTCGCAAATATATAATAAATTGCCACCATATCTCAAAGGGTCAAAAGTGATTAATGAATTTAAACCAAAATCAAGTGGTTGCTTGACGTGGGTAGAAATACAATGAAACTAATTTGTGTTAATCTAACTACCTACATATGTTTGTTTCCTATATAAGTATTTTTGTATAACTTATAATTTTATTTCTACACAATACAATATATTTTGGAAAAACTGTACAAGTAATACGCATAAGAAAACTAATTTACTTTTTTAAAGGAATACGATGTATAGTTGATTGTAAACTCTTAATATTGGTGTACTTTTCACTACACTACTCCTTAATTAATTATGCTATTTTAGTTTGGGGAAGAGCAGCAAAGACAATATTCGAATGGGCTATAAAGCACAAAAAACAATTCTCAAGGTTTGGTCTCATAATTGGTCGTCCTTTTAGATATCCATCAGATCTTATATTTAAAAAGAATGTCCTAGATATAAGACAAATCTTTATGTTGAGACTCGTTCAATATTTCCATACTAACAACAACTCTCCTCAAGCAATAAATCATGAACACAACACAAGATAAACAACAAACATCTACACACCAATTCCGAGAGCAATAACGACATTTTATCAAAGATTCTACATGTTCTTAACTCCGAAACTATACAACACACTCAGTACCAACTGGAAATCGTTTAATTAATACTATTATTCAAATATGGACTCAATATATGATTCAATCAGGTAGAGATGTATCAGAAGCATGGCCATCCAATATTCTAATACAATTTATACAATACCTTTACTAGTCCTACAACATTCCCAATACATATATTTTAATTTTATTTTTACTTTTTTATACATATTTGTAATTCTCTTTTTATTCCTGTCGATGACTTAAAACCACAACACCATAACAGCACGAAAAAAAAAACTGACTACTTTAACACAGACTTCAGTCTAACAAAGTAGCCAGAACAACGCTGTATATATTAGAGGTGAAGTCTACTCCATCCCGCACAATAAACTAGGAGTATAATTATGTTTATTATGTATTCACCTCTATTAGAACAAAAATATGTCAATATATATATATATATATATATATATATATATATATAAATAAATAAATAAATAAAATTGATTTGGAACAGACCTGTCTAGTAAAGTAATTAATTAACTTAACCTTCATCTTAAATGTATTCTTTTAATGCTAAAAAAAAACTTAATCACTATCACAATTCCTATATCCCGGTTCCCCACTCTCTGAGTAAACAATGTTGACGAATAATTAAAAAATAATATAAGACCATAAATAATGTATGTCGGACTCAAAATCCAGAAACATTTGTGATTTCATTAGATTGGATTGGCTTTCTGTAGATATGATATCATTTATTCGGTAATTGTCTAAGCTTCCAATCTATAAAATAATATCGAGAGCATATAGCATCTGACCATTTGCATTCGTAATCTAAGATTGAGATCATATCAGTGTTGTATATAATTAAATTTTGGGACAGCAACCTACATTGACGTCTACAAAAATACTGAATACCCTTATATTTATTCGTATGAAAATTGTTATGCACTTTTTAACATGCTTTAGTGACACATTTTTCGTCGACCTGTTTAGATACCGCTGTATCTTCGCCGAGACGGACGCACACTAACTCTAATATAATTAATTATTTAAAATCATTAATTTACTAATTTTATCTAGTGCCTTCTTCAAGTAAAACATTCAATTATTAGGTGAATCTATTATAGAACTATTATTTTTTAATAGTTCTATACATGACAAAGTGTTTTGTCTTATTATTTATATAATAATATGTGGCTACAAAGTAATTTTGCTAATATTTAAGAAGTCTTAAAGACCTTAAATTTTATGAATTACACTTAAACTGAGTTCATTTATTTAATTAATATTATAATACTATTTTTTTATTGTGAAGTTGGTGTTGATTTTCCATGTCTGATTATATAAACTGATCAAATGTAATTAATAAATTAAATAATAAATCTACGCAAATAAATTCGCACAGCAGGGAAATAAATCATTACTTAGCAAAATCAAAACGTTGTTTTATCATCACTTCATCGGGGTTATCTATCTCAGGAAACGTGAAAGAGGAAGAGAATAAATACATGTGAAAAGGAAGAACGGCGGAGCGAACAGGGAAAGGAGGACGCGAGAGGTGGATGCGGTTACGTGTACAAGAATATATGGAAGGGGTGGACCCGGGACCTACAACCACAAATCATAAACCAATCAGAGAGAAATAGATATTATCGGGTTGCCTTGCTATCTACACAATCTTTACTCATTGCTGGCAAATATATTTTTATAAATTGTCTACTTAACACAATTCGTTCAACATTGTATTCATAAAATACGATGTATGTCAATACGTCAATGTGGATCGAGATAGTAACAAAACGATAACAATTTTTCGTGTTCAGCGTTTAAATATATGTTTCGTTGTTTTGCACGTCAGTCACAATTTTTATGAAGTAAGGCATTGCGCACGTGTATGTAATTTCTTCTTTTACATAGGCAATCCACCCTTCAAGAATGATCTGTGCCATTAATCAAGTTAAAACTTTATTTTATAAAAAAAAAAAACAATAATTTTATAAATATTAATTAGAATGTTATACATATAAAATCAATTTTATCGAAAAATTTGTTATTGCGCCAACGAAACAAGTACTGTCATTCTAATTAATATTTAAAATATCACAGAAAAATATTTTGAATAATTACAACTTCACAATAAGAATGTGTTCTCCTAATAAATAATATTATAGACAATGCAATATTATATCACAAGTCAATACCATTACGTACAAAAAAAATTACATTAGATAGATTAAATGTGGCGAATTAAGGAAAAAAAAAATTACCCAAGTTAACCGGGAGTTGAAAATTACCATTGACGAGATCACTGTTAAAAAAACACTCGTATTTCTAATAAAATAAATGTATAATTGCGAGGCATTTTCTCATTTGACTATCTACGATAAAATATTTCTGTCTGTAACTTTAATTCAATAAATTAATCATTAACATTAGTAAGTACCTACTTTTAAAATATTCAATTATAATTTAATTCGATACCTTCTGGTATCTGGTTAATAGACAATGATTTTGTGTAAATTAAAAAAAAATCATCTTAAAATCGGTTAACACAACAGTTAAATTATGCTTAATTCACCGGCATTTAAAAAACTCACAAATATTAAAAGAAGGAAAAATAGTAAACATTATATGATCGGGTATCGTGTTGAAAAGGACACATTATTTATTATTGAGATAACTTTTATCAGAAAGTTCTCTTTTGAGAAAGGAATAACTACCCGAGAACGAAGCAACAAAATATTATAACTCAATTTGCACCGCGTGTAACAGAACAAAATAAAAATAATAACTTTATTTCAAGGGAATGAGAGGGTAGTATAATACTACATCATATACGTATTATATCTCGATAAAAAATCAATAAAGACTGTTACCATTATAACGCAAAACTATAGAATAAATGTAACATTAATCAAAAGGGTAATTTTTTTTTTAAATGTAATTATATTATATGTTGTGGTCGTAGGTCATAAATTTCCAGATTTCAGGTCGTAACTCGTAACTATTGCCCTGCGGCTAGAATGATAGCGTTCATTGATCTCGGCAGCCTGACTTTTTATCTGAATAATAACCAAAATTATATAATCCGAGAATTTTATACTCAATGCTTCAAAAATATTTTTGTTTAATAGTAATTATCTTTATATTTTTTATTTATTATCTTAGTTTTATTAACAACAATTGAGTTTAAAAAACATCTACCGGTTTCGGAAAACACTTTTTCCTTCTTCAGGATGTCATTACTAACTAAAAATATAGCATTGTTTCTTCACCAGAATCTATTTTTAAATTTTTTAAAAAAACAACAATTATTTAATAAATAAATTTAGTACCTAACTCAAATTGCTGCTCAATACAAATTTAGTCGAATAATTTTTAGGAAAAAAATTTAGAATAGGACTCGTAGTTAAATTTAGTTGGCTGTTTAGAATTAAAAATTAAAAAATTTTTAAAAAAATTTTAAAATAGATTCAGGTGAAGAAACAATGCTATATTTTTAGTTAGTAATGACATCCTGAAGAAGGAAAAGGTGTTTTCTGAAACCGGTAGATGTTTTTTAAACTCAATTGTGGTTAATAAAACTAAGATAATAAATAAAAAATATGAATTTTAACCACCAAGTTAATATTGTTAATTTTAAAAGAATTATCTTTCTATTCTATTAAAAGATTTTCTACAATATTAAAAAAAATTAACATTTAAGAAAACAGTGCTATTCGATATTCCTTAATTTTTTAGAATTAAATTCGTCTCGATATTCGTACAATGCGGTCCGAGTTACGTGGTCGTTAAACATTCATACAATCTTCGTGAAACTCGTCATATTGATATATGAAAATAAGTATATCCATGCTTTCTAAAAAGTTGTGTTATTCAAATAAGCCGAAATAAGGGAGATCAGTGAGAACGACAATAAAATTGAAAAATAACTCATTACGAATTTTGAAAGTAGACCTGATTTGAAGTTTCGAACGTAGCCAATCAATAAATAATTATCTGGACATCTGAAAAAAAAATCGAGTTGTATACGAATAGCGGGGTTTAATTATAACTTATTTATAATATCAATATTTCATCTTCATACTCCGCCAAGTCTTTTTCAATATTAAAACAGATTCCCTTTCTTACCAGGCATACTTTACGAGGCATACCTCGTACGCATCCGACACAAAAAAGAAACGGGTATTTTTTCACACATTTTTCAAGACCATTTAAAATTCATTTACACCTTTATATGTGGTGCCGACTCGAAACGAGTATCAAACTCGACAACATCCGGTGGCGGGTTCGCAGCGCCCGCCAGGTAAGGTTGGGCCGGCGGAGGGGTGGAAGGATGGAGGTTCCATTTCCCGGGCGGTTGTTTTCCGAGAGCGCCCCATATCAATGATAAATAACCCCAGTCCGCGGAAATACACACAACACACAAAAGTAAATTGTGGAAAGTTTGATACCGCGCTGCGACTTGCCTCTGCAAACGACCTTAAATATGACCGTCTTATAAATTGATATTAATTCATTTTCAAAAAACGTGAAACAAAATAATCAATATTATCAAGGATATTTAATGTTTTTATTTTTTCAATAGTACTACGCATCTTTTATACATATAAATACATTTTTTTATGAAGTTGAAATTTCAAACCATAGTATTAGATTCGTATCCCGGTAGCAAGCTAATACTTTTTTCGATAAATGTTGACGTTATCTATATATCTCTCTAATTGTTTCAATTCATTTGTAAATAGAGTTGAAATACTTTGTTATCTTCCATTATATTTTATTATATTTAATGTTAGATTGCTTTCAGGAGTTTAGAAAATTAGGCACTTTATTAGAGAATATATACATTTTTAATACTAAGAACAACAATAAGAAAATAATAAACATCCAAATACCGCTCATTACATCCCCTCTCTTTTTCATTTTAACTCCACCCCCACCTCCACCTCTCTTAACTCCAGATACACCCTTAATTACTGTCTGAAAATGTTTTTAATTTTAATTTAATTGTATTATTGATAATGGAAAGATGTTCCCGAAAGCGTTCTAACGTTAAATAAACAGTAGAATAAAACAAAGGGTTTCAATTAAAATTACAAAATAATCATGGTATTCCACAAAGATTCACCAAAAACCTTTGAACAGTTATGATTCATTTAATTTTTATATAAATAAATAAATTCATCACTCCTTTTTCCACTTAATTTTTAATATCATGTATCGTTTTAATTATGGAGTAAAACACACCAATTTTTTAATTATAAATCAAAATTTAAAAATATTTCTCGCCATATTATGTATTATACATCAGTAACATAAATTTCGAATAAAATAGTTGGATTATCGTCTGGCACATTGTCGCTTAGCTGTTTATGGAAAAATATTACTCTCGGGACGCGTTATATTTTTCAATTGAATGAACTAAGTTCTGCACATCTACTCTAGATAGGTATCTTACATCACGTGTGTTAGGTTATATACCGGAACGTAGACACTTTACTATTTATGTATATGTAAATAAAAATTTTTTTCAGTCATTATTGATGTGTTCTTTATCAAGTTTTATAAATATTATACTAAAATAAAACAAAAACTTGATTAAATTAAATCACTCTGACTGTGTATGTAGATTGTGCGATGTTTATTAAAATATTGCATCCTATCAAATATTATAGACTATTACGTAGTCGAATTGCACCTTTTTATGTACCAATCTAAGATCTCGCCCGTCTCGACATAGAATTTCTCTGGTGAGATGGGTACAGTCCAAACAGATTTTTACATAGTATTATATAATTATTAATAAAATAAATAAATAAATCTAGATTTATCTATTTTTCTATTAATGTTTCTAGTGCTTATTGCATTTTCATGTAATGGAAAAATTATAATTAATCGTTCGTATTATTGGGGGTGACAGTTCGCATCAAACTTTACCGATGCTATCACGGAATGTATACGTTGTTCAAGTCAACATATTCACTATAGTTATAGTGGAAATTTTAGATCCCATTGTGTAGTATTCGCCAAATAGACAAAGTGACTGATAAATCTAATGTCGGTCTGTTGTTTAGTTCGATGTAAAAAAAATATTACTATATATGCATGTGAAAATTATTCTATCACCTTTATGTTTTTATTAACATCAAAATATCAAATATTAATTAAATATAATAAATAAAAAGATATACATATAAAATCAATTTCATCGAAAAATATTGTTGTTGCACCACCGGTATTCGAACCTGGATCTCTTTCCAAACCGGGAAAGATGCATTATCCAACTGTGCTATAGCGACAATATTTTTAGCGACAAATTTTCGAACCTATGTGTTACCTTTTTGATATTAATATATTTAATCGTTCCATTATTTGAAAGAGAAAGAATTGATTGGACCACAATTAAATACATAAAACAAAGTTAACAAATAAAAATAATTCAATAATGTACTGACTTTTGTATTTCCTGCTTCTTCCCTTCCCTTCCCTTTAATAACTTTATTTTTTTCTACAATAATATCTACTCCTATAGATAACATGAACTATTAACGTAATGAATAAAACATGAAGAATATTATTTACACGAATTAATTGATTAAATACGCAGGCAGAAAGCTGTTCGCATTTATCAAAATACGTTCGTACAAAACACATCCAATAATAGAACTCTAATTAAATTATTACTTCACATCCTGTCGGAAATTAATCTGTCTTCAAACACAAGATATGGTCTGGGTCCGCAGACTAATCTTCCCTCTTCTCGGGATTTAGTATAATCCTGGACCAAGTGGTCGCATCCTTGTACCAAAACTTCCACAAGAGACGTCCTTGCATGGAAACTTATGCAGCATTAGTAGAAATTAATGATCCTAATGGATAATACCTGCAAAGTCCCGGGGTCGTTAGTGTGACGAGATAATCATCTCGAGCAAATAATTCAACAAGAACGTGGGTTCATCGGTATTAAAGTGATCCGTATCTTATATTACGGTAGTGAAAAGACTTGAATGATCATTTCAAGCATTGAATAGTTTTAATATTACTTTTAAAATTAGCAATATTAACTTGGTGGATAAGATTCATATTTTTTATTTATTATCTTAGTTTAATAACCACAATTGAGTTTAAAAAACATCAGGAAAATTAAAGTAATCAGGAAATTCTAAACAGCCAACTAAATTTAACTACGAGTCCTATTCTAAAATTTTTTCCTAAAAATTATTCGACTAAATTTGTATTGAGCAGCAATTTGAGTTAGGTACTAAATTTACTTTTTAAATAATTGTTGTTTTTTTTTTTTTTAAAAAAATTTAAAAATAGATTCTGGATAAATAGAAAAACAATGCTATATTTTTAGTTAGTTTTGACATATCCTGAAGAAGGAAAAGGTGTTTTCCGAAACCGGTAGATGTTTTTTAAACTCAATTGTGGTTATTAAACTAAGATAATAAATAAAAAATAGTTTTAATATTTTTAATAAGAACTAACAACGTTTTTTTTTTATAATCCAAAGACATGTCAGTTAAAAAATTTCGTAGATCTTTTCCAATGGCCAAATATTTTAGGATTTTAATCTAAGTGACTAAAAAATAATATTGCAAAAACTTTAAATTATCCTACTCTTACTTTGTGGATGCAATATAATTATAACGTCAACGAAGATCTGCTTTGGAAATAAATAGGAAATAGTTTATGAATCAATTATTTAAACAATTTAACGAATTTAAGTATGTAGGGACGAAGTTTTCATGACATCTGAGAAGTTAGTGAATTGTATACCGTCTAACAATCTTATACACTCGTTACATAGTACAAGTTTCAGAATGACGCTGATGACCCAAAAGATTAAACAGGTTTTCTTTTTTTTTTCTCCTTCGTGTATTGGCATATAAATATAAATAAATGACAACTGGAGGGGGGAGGGGGACCCACCCTTTCCCGGGACCGGTTTAGAAGCTTGAGCTTTCTTGTCAGTCCCACTCATCAAAGCTAATAAAAATACGTGACTTTGATTCAATGACATATTCAAGTTTATGAAAAACGAAAAAGGAGAAGAAATTCAATGTGGTTATTAGCAATTATCGCAAAGATTTTAAAATTTAGACCCTCCAGCGTCCCTTAAGTGCTGTCTTTATTCATAAAAATCATATCTATAGAATATTGTTTTACATTCAGATGGAAAATTAAAGTGCAGTAGTTCAAGGCAGATACTCAGAGATCCATTCATCAAAAAACACTCCCAAAAGAGGGAGGGTGGACGAGACACAAAATGGATTGAGTTTCACTTACACGGAAGGACTAACGGAGTTGCAAACCACGAGGTATGGAGAGTGAGAGGTAGGCGCGTAGCTTGAGTCTCACCCACGCAGGCAGGCTTAACTACCCACCTAAGGAGCTCCAACGAGTCACCCATACTCGAATAAATTCTTTATATAAAACAATTAGGTTTACATTCCTGGGCGGGCGGTGACTAAATCCAGTCAAAGCACCAATCAATGTATTGGCGTATAGGCATATTGTGGCATCATATCTGTATTGATATATGATGGACTCATTCAGATGAGACTTGGCTCGTAATGCATCTTTCAAGTCCCGGTCCTGGGTTGCCTTCACAGCTGACTCCTTTAGAGAAAGTTCCTAATCCTGATATAGATTCATTTCAACCTCCAGATACAAACTTGGTATCTACTTACTTGCCCATTAGCGCGGCGGAATCAGTGTTAATTTGATCGCCGTTCTGTAAACAATAAAACCTGTGTACTTTTTCGAATACGTGGCGGTCACCTACCTACACCGAGAAATACATGCAAAGTGGCCGACAGTACCTTCTATATAATTTTCAAGTCTCTTAAAAGGTGACTCCCAGCATCCGTCAAGGGATTCTATATTACTAACTGTGAAGAGAGGGGTGGGATTACAAAAGGTGAGTGGTAGTTTCTGAGTACTGTGTCATCCTGTTTCTTTCATACAGTCCACTTGACTATTCCAAACATCTCCAGCTAGATGTAACGCATCTATCCACCAATGAGGTACTCTTTCAAGACTTCTTTGGCCTAAAGTTATCTTCAGAATAATCTATTTTTCAAGGCTATCACTTTGACGTATAATGTGACTGAAGAATTTGAAAAATCTTTTGTTTACGACTGTAAATGAGGCTTTCTGTGGTTGGATTTTTTACAGACTTGAGGCATTTATGTATCGTGCTGTCTACGGGATACGTAACTAAATATATAATAAACAGATATTCAGTAGGTATACTGTTTACAATAACCCACCCTGACCTGTGGACACCACATTTGAATACGCACAATCAAGAGTTTAATAATCTAAAATGAAATAACTTGACTTAACTTGAAGTCCAGAGTCACACTCAAGAATAAATAGACACTGAATTTTTTAAGTGGTGCTTGAAATAGAACCCTAGCTAATATTTGAAAGGACTCAATAATACTATAATCAGATACGCACCTTGCAGAAGGCGGGCTAGCTTAAATTTCTTAATATAAATGTTTTACAAAATTTACTGATCACCATGCCAGTATGGTGGTGACAGTTAGGACACCTCGTAGGCCGAATCACTTACTGATTTTTTATTGTTATAATAAAACTGCACATATGCTGCTGGGTATGGGAATGCTGAAGGGTACAGGTGGCGGAGGAAGGACTCCTAGTCAGACGATGCCAACAGGAAGACAGGAATAATCAGGTAGGCGACAGCAGAAGCGACTAGCATGAGTCCGTAGTGGATGTCGGAGAGTCGTGTAGAATGATGAGACTGTGATGCAATATATTTGGGAGCATTGTCTGATGCAATCGGCACCAAGATTTTTGCGGAGATTATACTAATACGCCTAGCACGAGATGGTGTGGATATCGCGAGCTACAAGTAATCTTTGTAAGAGCGGTGATTAAATTTAAATTCACGACGATTATAAAAAGACCACATGGAACACGTAATAGCGGTCAGTTACACTTCACAATAATAATAAGATAGCTGTTGATATCTTGAATCACTCGCGGATTTGATAATAACAATTCACCCAATAAAATGGTAAATCAGATGGTAGATTACGATGGACTATTCCAAACTATGGCTCTTTGGATCGAGGCAAGTTATTTATCGAAATTCAAAATTCAACATCGGAGACTGTTAGTTCTTCGAGCTCGCGGCGCGGAGTGAGGTGGTTGGGAACAGCGTTGCCAAACGGGAAACGGAAATTTACATCTTCGCTGTACAATACAGGCGACCAGAGCGTGCTCGCGCAGTTTACTGTTTTTGACGGTAGGTACTCAGATATTAAAATAAACCCACGACAGAATCATGTACACAAAATAATACTTCGATGCTAATATCGTACGAGAAGAAGAAGAAAATACACATAAAAATCTATCTATCGAAAGTTGCTATCGGGATTCGAATCTGAATCTCTTCATATAAGAAAAATAATAGATTGCATTGAAAAATTTATAAATTCTCTTAGACAAAAATTATGAAGGTTATAATCATAAAACTTAATATATATATATATATATATATATATTATACGTATATATGTATAGAAGACTACGCAAAAGAGAACTACAATCGCGTCGAGCGGGCTTGAAGCGGATTACCATCTGAGTTCACAGAAGCACGTTGAGTTTATGAAACTTCTGAAGATTAACCTACTTTAAATAAATTTAGTCAGATGTTTCTTCTCAAAATTAGATGAATAAGTTTGTATTACTTTCGTTTAAATAATTTCACTAATAATAAAATTCAATAACTGTTCTATCATAAATGCTTTGCCAAGTATTCCATTAATCAGCCCTTGTCGCTACATATTATGGATCTGGCGTCTCTTCTAGATGAGATGACGTTTTTTTTATAGATTATTTCTTCAAGGAAACCAAGTCTAACTTTTCGGCATAATAACTTGTACTTTTATCAAGACATCGTATCAAAAAGTTACGGTACAACCGTAATATTTGCAGGAAATATAAATCTGATCAAACGTGTTTTGACCACTAGACCAACAAGCACGTCATATTATATTATATTATATCGATTGTATTGTAGTATATGCAATAACCAAGCACGAAAAATTTAAATAAAAAAATACTGGCAATCTAGTTATAAAAATTACAACCAAAGTCAGTAAAAGAAAAAATAATACAAGGTATTGTAAGCTATTAAATATTTCGCAAAACACCAACACTCAATCGTCACTCTGATACACGAAAGATCAGCTCAGAAAACTCAAAACAGAAGAATAATAGTACTGCTCTTATAAGGATAATCAGTGAGGATGCATATAATATCACATTTATATGTCCTTACATTTAAAACCCGTTTTATTTGGAAATACGAGGTTTCAGCAGACATACATTCTTGCCTCCATCTACTCTAGCGTAGCACAATCTTATCATCGGGAATTTATTCTATTCCCGATAACCATCCAAGAAAACATTTTTCAGAACAAACAAATGACATTTACCTTAATGGAAGTCTAAAAAGATAAATAAGTTTTACAGTTATTTGTGTATAATATACGTTTGCTACTTATTTTTAATGGTCTTGTCTATTGTGGTTATTATTTAGTTCCACTGCAAATGAGTCGCATTGCCCAATATTTGTTTTAGCTTGATTTATTTTGTAGTTTTGAGATATCGTATTGTAATGTTTTTGAACTCGTTATTAGCAAGCTTATTTTTTAAATCGAGGAATTGACAGTGTTAACTTATAACTAACATAATAAATATTTAACATGTAATACTATTTATGAAAATCCACAGAAATGTTTAGGTACATAAATATGTTTAGGTGCAGAAGATAAAGAAAAATAAAAAGAGAGGGAGAAAGGGTGGGGAGGTTGCAACTATTGTTGTGGTAAAAGGAGAGCAAGATATTAAGATATCGAATAAATAAATATCGTAAGGTAGAATGATTGGCCAAAATTGAGATTGTGGTGGTTCATAAAAAGAACCCTATGAGCGTAGTATGACTAATGTTGAAAAAGTTATTTTCTGTAAATTTTGTATGTAAGATGTTCTGCTTTTAGGAATGTGAAAGAGTGCAGATTGCCAGGTCGATCTAAATGGTACATGGAGAAATATTAATTCTAATTGGCTGGGACAGTCAATATGGCCTTGCAGTAGTTTGAAGATAAGTATTTGATCAGCACGTGTTCTTCAATGTGTTAGGGTTTTCATATTGTGGAAGTTAGCTACATATAAATAGGAGTTGAATGATAGATTAGATTTAACATTAAGATATCGAATAAACATTCCTACATCTAGAATGTTTTTATACTTACGGCTTACATGTATGTTACAATGTAAATGTAGTTACTGTTAGTCCTCAAACACATTTCAAATGTTTGAATATTTATCCAATAATCGAATACGACAAGCAGTAGTCGTGTCTTCTCACAATATCACGTTTCATACAGATTGAATGTGGTTTCATGACGCACAGTAATAATTTATAAAATGATAATTAACATATATTAAAATGTAGTATAATATTTACATAAAGGATCTTCAGTACAACACTATAATATAATATAAGATTTTTTAAATAATATTTACTAAACGTTTGTTTTTGTTACGAGTCTGACAGCGGAACACAACTTAGTCCGTGCCATTAGGCCCGCGATACAAAAGCCCCTATTAAAGTATCCCATTTATTTTTTTATCTTTCTGGAGGGATAAGAAAATTGCTTTGAGATTTACTCATCTGATTGAGCAAGACCTCAGTGTCCTTTCTTTAAAACCCCCGGCACTACGGTACATATCTGATCTCCGCTATACATGCTGATGCTGTTGAGGTCGGCCCAGTATTATGCCTCAAAAGCCATCAGACTGGAAACTTCATACCAGGCGGTTATTTTATATGTGGAGTAACGTGTGATATCTTGATGGAAGCAATAAGAAGTATAAATGTTATTAACTGAAATATTCTACTCCGGTTTTAGTAAATGTGTGATATCTGATGATTAGAAGCACAAAGGTAAGTCTGTTTTTTCTTAAATAAGTAATATTATAAGTGTATTAATATGACGTAACGTAATATAATAAACTAACTAAACTCATAATTGTTTTTATAACACCTCAACATTATTTCGTTTTTCACAAGAGTTTTTCACAACCCTTTAACAACGTCCCTTATAATGGAGTCGAGTAATTAGGTATTCGTTTTACCTACAGTTGATCTTAATAAATAATTAAGGAGAACACATTCTTATTGTGATGTTGTAATTATTCAGAACACAGGTCTGTGATATATTTTTAAATACAAATTAAATTGAAAGATGTAAGATAAACGCTCGTATCTAATAAGGATTTCTAGGATTTTCTAGAAACTTCAAGTAATATATTGTTTGCTCGAAACATCTAGTGTGTATCCAAAACAATCAAGGTCTGGCTTGTGCAGTTTCTGGCGTATTTAATAATACTGCATTTTAATTTAAATGACCACTAAAAAAATTTGACTAGAATGTATTCTAATAAAATAAATCAAAATCTATCTTTCAAGGGATAAATCACCGGTTAAATAAAATCTGAAGGGCATCAGGCTTTTACTAAAGTTGGTTTCTACTTCTTGAATTTTCTGAGAACAATAATCAATCAGGATTTGTCTCCTAAGCAAAGCAGTCCACATAAATTCCATTAAAGTAGGGTTGAGCTTAGAGTTTATTGTCAGCCATCTACCTTGACACATTTTGGATACAATTTATCATACAGTTCTTATTGTTGTTATTTCAATAACTCGACTCTCGCAAAACCCGTACAATAATTTATAGTTGTATTATTTTGATAAAGGTAAATTATAGCTACCTTCAACCCTCACAATCATTGAGAACGACATCACTTCTTCAAAATGAATATCTGAGATGAAAATTACGTTACTCGAAATAGTATTATAGTAGTATTATTACGTAGTAGTATTATATAGTAGTATAATTAATTAAATGATGAAATTGATGAAAATTACCCTACTCGAAATAGTATTATAGTAGTATTATTACGTAGTAGTATTATATAGTAGTATAATTACGTTACTCGAAATAGTATTATAGTAGTATCTAAATTATCAATAAAAACTTATCTTTGAAAATGGAATTAATTTAAAAGTTTTAATTAAAAGAAAACGTATTTTATTTTAATGTATTTTTCACATAGCGGTATTACGTGCATTCTAGACGCAATATTTACCTGTTGGAATTGTATTTTTGTTATGTATTTTTTCCTTCATTTAGTAATTGACAATTTAAGCGACGAACTGTGCGTCTGACAGGCGGTAAATTAGTTCACTGCGTAACGACAGTGTCTTGAGAAAATATTCAAAGGTCGGAAGGACCTCATTATTTTCAGCCATATTGATTTCTATTTTCAAAAGTCTGTCACTTACCACATTCACTGAATTATTGATAAATTCTTTAACGTATTCATAAAAATAAATAAACATTTAGATTTACTGGCATAATTTAAATTGAAGGATTCTTTGAGAGAATCCCATAAAATAAATTTACGACTGGATTGGCTAGATGACGAAATAAATAGAATATTTTCATATTTTATGACTTTCTGAAAAATATTTTTTTACAAATCTTATTTTAGAGAAAAGATCGCCAAATATAACTGGTTAACCCATTAAAATGCTATTTTGGATTATTTCTTCTTTTAAAATAAAATAAAAAAATTTCACGGCCGATGAATTAGTTTTCTTTTAAAGAATTGAATTGATTTTTTTAAATATTTGAACTTATATTAATTATTAAGGAAAACACATTCTTATTGTGAAGTTGTAATTATTCAGAACATAGGTCTGTGATATTTCAAATACTAAATTAATGTATTAACCGTTTTAGTGCTAAGCAATTTTGGATACAAACGATCGCAGCGCTTTTGCGACGCGTAGCATTCAAACGGTTAATTATAAATATATATATATAAAATCAATTTTGTCAAAAAATATTGTTTTAGCGTCACCGGGATTCGAACCTGGATCTTCATTTCCAATCCAGGGAAGTGCACTACCTTTGTTCTATAACGCCAGTATTTTTCTTGACAAATTTTCGAAATTATATGTTACATTTTTCAAATTAATACACCTTTATATAAATTTTTAATTTTTATAAAGGTGTATTAATTTTATATAAATAAATATATATACGTATAACATTTTAAATAAATAAATTGATAAACGTGCGGTTTTTTTTACCGAAAGCTTAACATATATTTTTTTAAAGTTTAGAAATATGATATTGAGAAATATGATAATAGAAACATGATACTTTACCAGTATTCTCAACTTGTGACAGAAATAAAATTCATATTTGAGATTCGTTTAATAATATGGATTTTATATTTTACTTGCATAAAAAATGTTCCACGCAGTAGGTATTCATGTAGTGTAAAGTGCAAACCTGAAACAAAAGAAAAACTGTTGTTTAAAAATATATTCACCGGAAAATTAAATGAAGCCTACAATTTTCGATCAAAAATGAAATGACAAGAAATTCTTTTCGGAATATTGAGGGTGGTTCTTTCGCTTCCAAACGTTCGGGGGGCGTTTTTGTCTCAGCCCAAAGACATTTGCTTAGGCCCTCGAATTTGACCTTCGCCAAGCTTATGAGACTTTTTATGACATCGCATTACAATCTTTATGGGAGCATTTTCAGATAAAAATCGGTAATTTAATAGGTAAGAGTAACCGTTATTATCTGTGTCGTAAAAAAGTTATCTCACGTTTCATAAATGAGAATTTAATTGTCACTGAACCTTGACAATGTTTAATAGGAGAATTAATCTTACCGTTTAGATGAAATTATCACGAAATATTTATGAGGAAATCTTCCAATCCTATTTACGATTGATATCACAAAAAATAATTGTTCACAATCTACTTCATTTATTCACAATTTTCTTAATACAAGAGACGGGCATCTATGTTGTTTTATGATTTAATTTGGCAAAAATATTGTTATATAACAGTCTTTTTGGTATAATTTGGTTGCCCAATATGTATCATTTAACACTTACTGCCCGGTGAGTCAAAACAAAACACATCCGGCGGTGATGGGTCATTTTAGACCCACCTCAAGTTTTCAGTTTTTCAACCGTTTTGTGGGAGATTTTTTATAGATATTTAATTAAAAATACGTTTTAATGAAATTGCATGATATGCCGTAATGTTGCTGCTAAAAAATAATTATAAAAATTTAAATATATTACGAATAATATACATATTCTTACGCATCAACAGACGCCCTACACAGACAAAATACAAACATCCACTGATCATGTAATCTTCTCGTCGGAACCCGAACAGATAGTGTCATAAAACTTACAGGTAGGCGAAATGCCCCTCGAATAGTTATATTACTGGTATTGTCTAGGGGCCGCCAGACGAAAATAAGTCAAAACAAATACATGGACGCATACCTGGTATCCTTTGTCTACCCGCTCAAAATGTTGACAATATATATTTCGGTGTAGCCCTGAAATTCAATTCCGTAAAAGCGACTGATTTTTGAGCGTTTTTTCACATTTTTAATAATAACTAATTTGAATCTCGTCCCATAACATTTATTTGTATCTCAAATTATTTGGAAATATTTTATAAAAGATAAGCTAGAAGGAAAAGAGCATTAAACGAATATTTGTAGCGTAATTCATATTTTTTACAAACATCTGAGTCAAATCTAACTTACCACCGCAGAGAATTTGTTAACAAAATAATTATCAGGTAACTCACTTTGCCCCACCATACGATACTTTTAAGATAATCAAATTAGGTCAATTTGTTTAGAATACATAAATATATTAAAAGATATCATTTTTTAATATAAAGATTGTTATATTAAAATTATATTAAAAATTAAGTATGACGTTAATGACCTTGATAGTTAATTCTAGTAGATAGACTCTAGGTATTTTTTTATAAAATTAATAATAAAACAATGGTTTTGGACGCCAAGAGATGGAGCGAAAAAAAATAGTCAAGAGACGTTCTGGCTAAAATTTGATCGCATCAGCACGGTTGCAATATCAGCATTATTTTACAACAAACGGGTGCTGTTGCGTTATTCCATTACGCCCCTCTCATCTTTACATTCACAACTTAATATATCATATTTATAATCCGTTTACAATGTATTTACTTTTGTAGAAATTTACTATAATAATAAAAAATAGTTCACAAAAACATTTTTTTTAAATATAAATGTGTTCAGCTCGGGAGGCAAAGAGATCAGATAACGTTGGCTAAACGTATACTTCAGAAAAGGCACAGAATTTGAATCATCAAATCTATTCAAGTAAGGGCTCACAATCGCAACGTCACATCGCATCGTCGGGGAAAAGAATTGTATAGGAATTGCCATATCGGCAACGGTCGATAATTTGATCGGAAATTTAAACAATTCAATATCCACAATTGCTTATAACAGTTTTATTTAACTTACGAACAAAAATGTTGTTATAATTTTTCAATATTTCTTATATTTTCTCTGGTGATAAACTGAAAATAAGTTAATAATTTTAGATAGAATGTATTATATTGAAAGCTTTCTTAGAACATTAAAAATTAAACGATAGAAAAACTAAGTATGAAATAAATGATCAAAACATTTTATAAGAGGTTCGTGGAAAAGAAGGTTTAAGGAAGTGTAGTATCTTTGTAGACACTAATGAGGAAGAAACAGGTACGACACTTTCTATGTAGGGTATCTGCAATATGTAACGCGTTTCTTTTATCAATTATATATTTAAGATACTTTTATTAACTTATTCGTAGTACAAATTCAGCTGTAGATGGTAGTAAATTGATATAATTCATGCAATATATACAATAATATAATTTTTTATTTGTTATCTTTGTTTTATTAACCACTTAATTGAGTTTGAATACATCTACATGTATTAAGTAACAATTTGAGTTAAGTACTAAATTTATTTTTTAAATAATTATTGTTTTTTTATAAAAATAGATTCTGATAAAGAAACAATAATATATGTTTTTAGTTAGTTTTGATATCCTGAAGAAGAATATGGCATTCTTCGAGACCGGTAGATGTATTTAAACTCAATCAAGTGGTAAATAAAACAAAAATAACCAATAAAAATATGAATTTTAACAACAAAGTTAATATTGCTAATTTCAAAAGTATATGAAATATTATTTTTAATATACTTTTATTCAATACCAGGGTGACTACGGGAAATATTGAGAATGGTACTCTGAACGCACTAATCGCCATAATAAATTTGTCATCTAAAACTAGATTAGGTGTTCAACACAAAGTATGGTAATAAAGACTTCGCTGTATACAAGGGGTCGTGGAAGTAGATAATTAACCCTGTCAACTGTATTCATATTCTTGAATATGCGTTTGTGTATGCATTTCTAGAAATGAAGAACAGAACACATTTCAAAAGAGATATACACAGTACTACAAAATAGATATACAGTGTGGGTTGTTTTGAAACCTTCAGCAGGGGTAGCTAACATAAATCTAAGAGGTGTGCTAGGAAACACCTTCACATATGTAATGACGCCTGGGGCGCTACATCTATCACATGATTCTAATAATTTAGCCCAAACCAACACTTCCATCTATGGGTATACCTAACAGGAAACGTTAAATTATATTCCTCTCCGTGTTATATAATAATATACCAATATTTAAAAGCACTAGCATTTTATCCATCTTAGTACGTGATTATCAGATAATTAGTTGGATATAGCGATAGAATTAGAAGATGTGGCGGAACTTTATTTATCATCAGAAAATTTTAAAGCAAAACAAAAACGCTTTATCTCACAGAGAAGAGCATAAAAAACAGATGACAAAACAAGAAGAAGAAGCGGTGAAATTTAATAATTCACCATAATTTTTAAAAATATAAATAGAAGTTATCGTTATAATGAAAAGCAAAACAATATGTGCGACAGAAAAAAAAAAAGATGTGGCCAAATTTTATTTATTACCAGATTTTTAAAACAGAAAATACCATATTATTTTTCCCATATTCCTGTTAGCGTTCGTCTTTCTTCGCATTTTTCACTCGTCTTCACTTTCTCGCCTTTCTCATGCATGTTTATCGACCATTGAGGCTTCTAACGGGGCCATCTTCCATGATCAAACCTTCTAAGTGTTCTTTTTTTTCACAGCATTCTTAAAGATGCATTCGTAAATGATATCGCACTTGACGTAAAATTGCATGTCCTGTATGGGTTTACAATTTATAAAGTTGAAATACTATAATAAAATCTGTTTAATATTTTTTTACTCATAACATTTTTTATATTATTTTATGAATCTCTCGCAATAAAGTGTTATTTTTGTATTTTATTTTTATTTTTAACGCTATAATAGGCTACGCGGCCAAATTACTATATTGAAACACATCACAAAAACACCCAAGTTTGAGACGATTAATGCACGTTCCCCGGATAAGAAAAGATCCAGATTCGAATTCCGGTAGCAACAACAACATTTTTCGATAAAATTGATTTTATATTTATACCTTTCTAATTAATACATTTAATTTGTATCGTAAAAAATATCACAAACCTATGTTCTGAATAACTACAATTTCACAATAAGAGTGTATTTTCCTTAATAATGACATAGATGTATTATGTCCTCACCGGAAATCGAACCCAAAGCCCCCGATTTAAGAAGCCAGTGTCATAGCCACTAGACTTCGAGAGCTGCTTTTTAATTATGTATACTTTAAAAATACATTTTTAAATAATAAATCCACAAGACAATAAATGTTCTTATAATGCTTTTTCCTATTGATAATATGGTCAGGTATGCAAAATGAAAATCACAACTACGTTTGATTAACAGTAGCTGTTTTTCTACCGTCGTTAGTCCGATGCATTGTTCTTCTTATCTCTGGGTATTTTTCCGAACGACCGAAATGCACACTCCCGGATCTACTTAGTAGAATATGTTTTACTGACAAAGTACCAACCGCAATTAAGCTCCAAGCATGGTTTGACAGCGATCCTTCGGTCTCCGAAAGCGGCAACATTCACACTACATACACGACTCATACCAATCTACAGAAAAAGTGGGGGTGCCAGTCAAAGGAACAAAAGATGCGTAAACAAATACTTTATAAACAATATATTTTACATCATTTAAAATATTGATTTCACCGTAAATATACTAGTAACAGTTATTTACTATCAAAACAGTAATGTATGTTGATATATATATATATATATATCATATATATGCTGTTTCATGGAAATGAATTGTCAAATTTAGTTCATAGATGGCAATAGTGTAATGGTACTCGAAGTGAGTCCACATATTATTATATATATACACAACTTTTAAAAAATTTGATAGATATGGAAATTGATTAATGGGTGAGAATGGTGAACGCTATATTTACATAAAGTGATCACTTAAGCCAGCCGAAGATAGGTCGTAATCTCTGTAATTACCCATATTCTCATATATTTTCCATTAAATATAATTAATAATAAAATAGCTTCATCTCTTTGTAGGTGAAACTCCAGTAATTGTGTTCTTGGACATATTCAAATATTGCTAATTTTTATTTTATTCATAAAATTAATTTCATATTTTTCTATAGTAAACTTGACACACCACTATTTCGACAAAAAGATTTTATGTACTAGTGTTTTCTCAAGGTACGTAATCCCTTCGTGATCTCTCATATGTATATATTTATATACATCTAAGTAGACATTTCCTGGAAAGATAAACCATGACTGACTTTAATGACCCCTATAAAACCCCATCATAATATTCCATACACACACATACACCCATATTCCTGTCATAAAAAGAAAACTCCCGAGATTACGTCATTTTGACGACTAATCATCTTTCCTCGCTAATCTCACCGAAGGATATGAATGACGAAGTTCCCTCAGACTAATAGTAATAAAGTACTTTATAAAGAAATCGTAACGTTGCCATATTTTATGGGACGATGTAATTAAAGAAGGTTGTATAATAAAATATCGATTTGCCGTAACTTTTCCGCCCCATTAATCACAACCCCACATTTTATCAACATTCATTTATACGCATTGTCTCGAGAGAAAACCCCTACGCCTCAATCGGGGTGGTGTTAAAAATGATCAATTAAAAAATGTTAATAATTAAGTTTACGGATTAATAAATAATGCATTAAAAATCATGCGCAAACAACAAATCGCATATAAACATTATTATAATTTACTTATTATTGATAAAATTACATTTTTTGTAAAGTTTTTTGTGACAAATTCTACATATGAAAAAATAAAAATGAAAAAATAAAAATTACTTTACTAGACGTTGTCTATTCTAAAGCAATTACCTGTACAGTTTTTAAAGGTTGTAAATGTTTAGATGTAAGTAAATATAATGTTAAGTAAGTTATAAAAAGTTATGTGAAAAAAGTACAATCTGAAGTTATAAAATATTATTGAAAAAAGTTATAAAAATATTATTATCTGTAATATACCATAGTTGGAGACAAAAATGTGTAGGTAGTTAAGTTTGCACAAATGACAAATTATATTCATTTTGCATTCAAGCGAGATACGGGGTACTATGGGCACAGTAAAGTACTTACTAGGGGTATATTTTTTCGTGGGAAAATAAATGATTATCAGAACGAGGAGGAAGATGGGAAGGAGGTATGTTGAAAATCGATGATTCTTAAGAATAGTGGTAAAAAGTAAAATTTTTGGGTATACCAGCTAATATGCTATACAAGGAAAATGATAGAAAATATTAATATGTAAAAAAAATAGATGATTTAAATCTTTTCATTTTATTTCATAGATATTTATATTTACATAGCAATGTTATTATGTATATTTGATCAATTTATGATCTGGCTCATTTAGTCAAGTGGTCAATGTAAATGATTTAAATAGCATCAATCAAGTTAGTATTTTCTTCTTACTAAGTAAATAGAATTATTTTATCTACGTACTTTTAATATAGCAAAATATTTATATAACAATTAGAGTAAAATACTTTGCTCAAACCAATTCTTCGACACGGTACTTAGTGACGCCAACACTTTAATTGATCGTTCAAGGTACATACAAAAATATTATAATATTTAATATACATTACTTTGATTAAAAATCTCCTACAATCTTATTTACCGCGACATCATTATAAAAATATGATTTTTCAGCAATAAGAATTTTTTACCACGCGCATAATTACATAAATAGAAGCCATCCCACAAAAGCATCCCTCGGCCATACAACAAGTAGGTGGTTTTACTGCCAATAATTGTCGACATCATTTAACGTCGGGGTGCTTGGAGGCTTTACACCCAAGGCCGTAAAGTATATGGCCTCATACATAAGAGAAATTGGACGTCTGAGATAGATGGAGCAAGAAAGAATTGACGATGTGTCATTTAACGACTTCAAAGAAATCGTTGAAAAGTAGATAAAACAATTTTTGAAGTCTATGATTATTTTTCAGTAGTAAGAATTAGCTTTTTTACTGCAATATTTTACTGCAACATAATTAAGTTTAAGTTATTTTTATATAATTATTTTAGGTATGTACAGTTTTTTTTCTTTGTCATGGTTCTCTACATCGAACTATATTCTGTGCAGTCTTTTACGGTAACTTATATCGTATTCTTCTCTCATTCATATCAGTATTGACATATCGATCCTCAGAATAACGAGATTCCATCTGATGACCGACACTTTTTGAGATAATGAGCTCAAAAGTTTTGATTGAATTTCAACATATATTCATGTATATTTTGTTTTGAATATGCAAATATTATAAATAATAACACATTCTTATTGTGAAGTTGAAATTATTCAGAACATAGGTCTGTAATATTTTAAATACTAATCAAATGTGTTAATTAGAAAGATATACATATAAAATCAATTTTATCGAAAAATAATGTTATTGCGCCACCGAGTTTCGAACCTGGATCTCTTTCCAAACCGGGGAAGGTGCATTATCCAACTATACTCCAGCGACATTATTTTTTTATTATATTTTGATGACAAATTTTCGATCCGATATGTTACTATTTTTCAAATTAATACATCTATTGTTCCATTATTTGAATTTCGGTGGCGCAACAACAATATTTTTCGATATAATTGATTTTATGTGTATATCTTTCTAATAAATACATTTAATTAATATTTCAAATATGATCAGTTTTAAGGTCTTATTTTCAGTATTATCAATGATCACTGTGAGATGAGGGAAATTATAAATAGAATAAAACATTGTAAATTAACAATAATGATCCATAAATTGAAAAAAACAACTGATGCGGTCGGAACTTTCAGCTCTTGATATTTCCTTTAATATCCGAGAGAAATAACGAATTATGCATTTGGAACCCTTTTTACACAATAATAGCTCAATTTAGCCCAAAATGATAGTTGGAACCCTGTTATTTTAAGAGGTCGATATAGTGGACTTATTCAGATAAGACTCAGCTCATAATTCATCTCCAGAAGTCTCGGTCCTGGATCGCTCTCACAGCTGAATCCAGGGTCTTTCCAGCTAGATACATCGGATCTATATTCTGTTGTGCCACTTTTCCAGATCCTCGTCTGCCCAAAGTTGTACCCAGGATCCTTTTCACTTTGAGGCATAATGTGGTCAAAGATTTGAAAGAATCTTTTGATCACTACTGTGATTAAATTTAAGCAGCATTTGGCAGGATTTGGGTATTTGTGCATCGCGATATCAATATTTTATATGATCTCTTTTATCTCCCGCATCTGTTCCACTCCAGAAATTAATAAATTAATGATTTCTTCTTCTGCTTTATCTTTCCTATACGCGCAATTTCCGGCAAAAAGCCCCTCAATAATCGATAAATAGAAAAAACAGAGGTAGAGACGAATGAAAAGAATTATGGAGAGGGACTGGAATAGGGAGGCTTAAGGAAACACGACCCACCTGAGTTGCATTTCCAGGTATCTGTATTTCTTCTTCCACTGGAGACATAGAACTTCTGGCTTCAGAACACATACTCAGTTGTTCCGCAAGAAGTACTCTCAAACTTACACTTCATTGATGGCGCGGAGTGTGACACAAGCGCAATAGCAACCAAGTAATTACACTATCAGTTTTACACAGCAGGATGAAAATTTGCAATCCAAATTTATCATTCCCACGCGGCAGGAATATAAATGGCGGCAGTACAACACTTCGATAGTAAACGTTAACTTAACTCAACTTATCCAAAACCATTGAGAGCACACCATTGAAATAGTCGTGCTCTGGGTATAGGGAAGGGGGTAATAGATACATAATGGACAACAACCATTATTTCTATGTATGTTACGTTCATTCAAAGAATAACAGCGTCTTAAAGGCAAGTCAACCTTTACGCCAAATTTATTTTTTGACGTTTTCTATCAAATTTTTTAGAATATAATTGATTTGTTATTTTATTTTATACACGAGCTAACCTGTCCTAAGATATTGTAAATAATAAAATATGTCGAAATAGATAAATCATTGCCTTCATAATTCTTCATTAATTTGGCTTAACACTTCAATTATATTACTGGACAATTTTAAATTGACATGTTATCCAGACATTTACTAGATCTGGATTAATTAATTTTGTTACTTAAATTTTAATATTTTGAACATCTTCGATTAACTTCAGAGATAAAATATTAACTTTAATTTTGAAGTGTCATAATTGAGCAAAATGTTGCTAAAAAAACATTTTTAGGAAACATTCATATTATAAGTTTGGAACAAATCAATTCGTGTCTCAAAAAAAATTAGCACTACTCCGATGTAATATATCAAATTTAATATTTACCTCCAAAACTATATATATATAATTTATAAAAATAAAAGTGAAGATGGCGCAATATATCATATTTAAAAAAATGTAAATGGATTTAATTTATTTATTTCGTATGAATTGAGACCATCAATAAGCCTATATTAAAATACTTCGTTTTAATTCTTTTTCAGAGAAAGAAATAAAAATAAATATTTTCGTTACAGCGTAGCGTTAGAGAAAGTGGTACCCGACGCGAAGAACAATTCAACTACAGGATGTTAAACAATAATATTCATTGTAAGTTTCAGTTTCAGGGAGAAAGAAGGAAGCCCTAACGCCGATGTTCTGAGGCGACTTTCGGTTCCCTAACGGCGACACGGCCCGGCCGCCGCTAACGGCCGTTACGTGCAAAGTGCCCGTTAGACGTACACACACAGTAACGGCGTGGCGGCCGTTATACGTCCACAATAACGGTCGCAATCGTGAGCGTGGAAAACAATTTGTTCGGATCGAATATACTTAAAATACGAGCTGTGATCACCCTGGAACGGTATAAGCGGAGCTGGGAACGTGCCGTAAATTTGCAGTATCGGGAAACTACTAACGTAAATAAGTCAAGAACTGTAAACCAATACTTTTAGAATGAATAGATGTGTTAAAAATCCTTACAAACGACGAAGCGTTTTTAGAAATTAAATGTATTAGATTTATAAAAAAATATAATTTAACTAAAATGTTATTTTTTTTTTTAATATATGTATATTGGTTATGACATCCTGAAGAAGGAAAAGTGTTTTTCGAAACCGGTAGATGTTTTTTAAACTCAATTGTGGTTAATAAAACTAAGATAATAAATAAAAAATATGAATCTTAACCACCAAGTTAATATTGCTAATTTTAAAAGAATTAAAATGTTATTCTTTAGAAATTGTTCATTTTATGTAGGTACATAAATGTCTCGGATACAATAATCAAGATTCATATATTTTTAAGGGAAGCTTTTATAAAAGTATTTGTTGGGTAAATTATTTAAATATATTTTCAAATTTTTTCAAAAATGCAAAAATCAATAAGCTCGCTTATTACTTTCTGCATATTTACTGCATTTTTACTGCTCATACTTAGGTATGACAAAAAAAAATCCATCTTTATTACATAAACTACACAACAATTTTACGGTAAGTAAAAAAAAATGCAACATATATAAAGGAAGCAAATAATTACATGCGAATGTTTTATTTTACAATATATATTTTTGGGTGGTCTTTATTTTGCATAGTATTTAATAAGGTTTTATTGATGTTATTTCGTTGATTCGTGGCACAACACATTTTCTCGTTCTCTCACCGTACACATTGTTCACGATCGGCACTCTGATGGTTAGACCAAACGATCAGAGTCACGAATAGTCATGGTGCGGGTCAGTATTCATATGTACATTATTTATCATATCTTTTCGACTTTGCAAATAGGAAATATTTTTCTTTTGTTTAGTACACATCATTTTTTCACAATAATAATATTATTTTGACAATTTCCCACTTAGGCTAGGTCTAATTTAGGAAAACCGTTCCACCATTTTGTGTTTTATCAAGTAATATGCATTCAAAACTACATAAAATGTAAATTTGATATTCAAAATTAAATACTTTATTAGGAAAACACATTCTTATTGTTAAGTTATAATTATTCAGAACATAGGTCTGTGATGTTTTAAATACTAATTCAATGTATTAATTATAAATATATACATATAAAATCAATTTTGTCGAAAAATATTGTTTTTGCGCTACCGGGATTCGAACCTGGATCTCTATTTCCAATCCGGGGAAATACACTACCCCCAGTATTTTTAATGACAAATTTTTGAACCCATATGTTACACTTTTTCAAATTAATACATCTATCGTTCCATTATTTGAAAGTAATCTACATTGTTTTTACGGAATCTTTTATTTTATTTTTTATTTAATTTTGATACAACTTAAATTATTAAGGAGAACACATTCTTATTGTAAAGTTGTTATTATTAACTTATTAATTAACTTCATTCCGTTATTTAGTATTAGTTTTAACAATCTTAATTGTAAGCTTTAGTTAGATGGAAAGGAAATGAACTAACTACATTTTAAATGAAATACAGAAAAATATTGTTTTCTAGGGATAATAGCGAACAAACGAGAAAAATGTTTGGATCATATCCATAGGCACATATAACCACCTAGTCTGCGCATAACCACAGTGATAGAAGGAAAAGATATAAATGCGAGGAAAATATTCGTGAGCCTGCTGTAATGGAGTAGATACAGAAACATATCGAGAAATAAAAGACCTGACATAGAATAGTGTTCACTAGATATATTAGATTTATTAAAAAGGGCGAACTTACGACTTTATAGATCACTCTTCAAACGCGGATTGTATTACTGAAGAAAAAAAAAAATTACTGAATAATCAAAATAAATACGAAATCGACAAGCTCTGTTTGTCATTTCAAATCGATTTATTTCATGTATTACATTTTGTCAAAAATATTAATAAATTAAATTAACAACAATCACTTTATATGAAACCACGATTTTTATTACACGCTAACCGGTTTCGTTTAGCCCAAGCTTCGTCAGGACGTATTTAAAACAACAAATATAAAAAGAGTGCACATAAAGAGTGAGATAGAATAAAAAAATATATATAAAAAAGAGAAAGAATACATTATATTTAGGTAGATCAAAAATACTTTTTCCTACATAGAACTGCTCGTAATATTCGTTGGAAAATCTTAAATGTTTAAACAATAATGGTTTCTCAGAATTTTCCAACCATATTATTGAAAAAGACCATTATTTTAATAATAGCACTATTCTCCATAAAAACGGGTTTGGTCTCCGGTTGGACAATTTAAAAGCCCTCGAAATAAAAAAGGCAGTAAATAGTGGTACGCCAATTCTTAATAATCAAATTAATTTATCCGTAAGCCCCATATTAGGTATTTTTCATTTAATATCCATGAACACTGTATTTTCCCACCCCTTAATGGTCCGTATATCTGTATATGTGTCATGTCTCTTCCGCGTATAATTTTATATTCTGTCTCCTTTGATGTTCTATCTAACTGTATATGTATTTTGTCTCTCTCTATCACATGTAATTTTATATTATATCTCCCATTTTATGTATATATTTATAAGTGCACTATTTTTATATTTATTATTAGTTTTAAATATGTCCTAACGAAGCTTGAGCTAAGCGAAACCGGTTGACGTGTAATATAATTTGTGGTTTCATACAAAGTGGTTGTATTTTATTTAATCTAATATGTCAAACCACAAAGTGATTGCTTTCTACGAAAATATATTAAAAAAATAATAATACATGTTATTAATTATATCTTGAGAAAATTGTTTTATTTAATATATATATATATATATATATATATTGGTAATATTAGCACACTATTTAATTCTGGAATTAGTAAGTATACTTCTCGTTTTATTATACTAAATAGTACGTATTTTTTAAATTTTTGAATTGCCGTTTTTTGTGAAATAAATGGTAGATCAGACTGGTAAACGAACTAAGCTGAGATATTTACTAGTTCAATTTTTCAGAAAAGTTTGTCAGAAATGAAAATAAATCAACAAAATTTGGTTTATCTCATATATAATGTGTTAAATAATTAAACTTTTTATGACTATGATGATTTCGCGTTACCTGGTCATGATTGAAAATATGTGTTGAAATTTTCCAGTAGCTTTATGAGACCCTGTAATACATAGTATTTCATTAAAAAATGTATTAGTAATTTATAAATTGAAACTGGTCAATGTAGTTTATACAAAGTCACTAGTTTAATATAGCAACAATATTATAAAAATGAATACCATTCTGAAGAGAAAACAGTTTCTTCGAAAACGATGTAAATATTGATTACAAACAATTTGTCCTACAATCGAGTAATGTTTTCAGTCTCAAAAATATGTCATTCCGTTAATCATGACTGTACGGAAAAATTAGAACAAGACATAATTTAAGTAATTATAAAAGATCTACCAGAGGATGAAGATTAAATTTCATATTCCACAATCCACAGATGTGCAAAGTTTCATATCGGCCGCGCGATCCGCAGTTTGCTAGGTCCGACTGTGACCACGGTTCTGTCGGTGGGGGGTCGGCAGACAGGGGGCACCGAGGTCCGAGCCAAGTTCCCAGGCCACCGCAGCCCGGGGGCAAACAGAACTTTAGTTTAAATATTCCAAAAGTCTTCCAACAATTATAGTTCCAACTGCCACAGAGAAACGCTTGCGCGCGTAGCCATAATGCAGGAATGAAAGCCGAAAGATCTACTCTAAATCTTGAACACATCTAAAAAAATGTCTTTAATATTGTGATGCATACCTTTTACGTAATTTTAATGTATCGGATATCCAAGTGAATCAAAATAATTTTAATGAGAATGATGAGCCGTTTCCATATGTCGGCCCATCATTCGTGTTCAAGTTACTTTGACAATTTAGAGAGGTAGTGGTCAGTGATTTGAACACTTTTTATTTAAGGTACACTAAACAAAAATTTTCAATAACTATTATTTATTTATTTATTTACACCTTATTCCGAATCGTTTTGAGAGATTCGATTCGTCATAATTATATTTTTTAAATTTTATTACATTATTATCACAATACCATCATAGGTTGGCTCCGGTATGATTAGACGTTATCACAATTCAGAAGGCAGCCAGAAAGAAGCTATATAAATCATACACCCTCAAAAGGGGAGGGTAGACGTATTGCAGTCGCAGAACTCGGTCACAGTCAGGCAGAAATTATCCTGTCTAGGTCGCAAGAAGTGCGAGAAAGAGCCAGTAGAATGCTCCGTTAGGACTCTCTAGCCACTGTTTTTCCCGGCACCGCCCATCCCAGCAACCCCCAGTAAGAGACCTACATCCAAAAAAATAACCCTAAGAACAATTTTCAGTAGATACGAGGCGAAAAGAAAGCATAAAATTGAAGCGGAAGGATCATCTCAGACAAAGGTGTGGCTAGTCGGGGTGCCTGGTGATGGCAACGGCCCACTGATGGTGCTAGCTGCTACTAATGTGGTCTATTGGTGCGTGGTGATATCGTGGTTATTTAGTTAAAATGTAATTGCTGGATGACGCTATGTGTCCGTTTCATAATAATAACGTACACACGTATGATTTTCCACTCATCGATTCTGCAATCAAGGAATCGTTTTGATACCATCCACAGTCGAATATGAAATACATGTCGTCTGAAAGGTTTCACTATTCAATTTAATTCTTATTACGCCAGCTCATATCAAAAATGGTGAAAAAATAAATTTATATGCTTTTTACGTAGATACTTTACATAATAAAAAGAACACAGAAACGAACAATATTTTTGTTATTTAGCTAATCTTGCGACTGTCGGGGGGAATTATTGCATGACTCACGTGCACCGAACATCGCTGATTAATTACCCCCCACACCGCCATAACCTTCCCGCACTACTAATACTTAATAAATAATCCTTTATAAATAAAAACCCACATTGACTTTATAAGTTTATAAACACTAAACTGTGTGAATAGGAAATCAAAGATCAATGCAACATATTGGTACTAATTTCATGTATGTTGGTGTGTAGTACTATGTCTCGTATAAAAACGGCCATCATCCTTTCTATATATTTTTTTAATATTTTATTTCAAATTAACACATCCTCCGCGGTGGTGGGTCAGATTTGACCCGGGTGTTTGTAAAAATGTGAATTACGCTACAAATATTCGTTTAATGCTGTTTTCCTTCTAGTTTATCTTTTATAAAATATTTCCAAATAATTTGAGATACAAATTAATGTTATCGGACGAGATTCAAATGAGTTATTGATAAAAATATGAAAAAACGCTCAAAAGTCAGTCGCTTTTACGGAATTGAATCTCGGTGCTACACCAAAATATATGTTGTCAACATTTTGAGCGGGTAGACTAAGGATACCAGGTAAGCGTCTATGTATTTGTTTTGACTTATTTTCGTCTGGCGGCCCCTAGACAATACCAGTAATATAACTATTCGAGGGGCATTGTGCCTACCTGTAAGTTTTATGACACTACCTGTTCGGGTTCTGGCGAGAAGATTACATTATCAGTGGATGTTTATATTTTGGCAGTGTAGGACATCTGTTGATGCGTGAAAATATGTACATTATTCTTAATATTTTAATTTTTAAATAATTTTTAAGCAGTAATATTACGGTACATCATGTCATTTCATTAAAACATATTTTAAATTAAATATCTATAAAAAATCTCCCACAAAACGGTTGAAAAACTGAAAACTTGAGGTGGGTCTAAAATGACCCACCACTGCCGGACGTATTTTGTTTTGACCCTCCGAGCAGTAAGTGTTAAAATGTACGCAAAACCGATACATCTCTTTGAAAAAATCTGTATTATAAACTCTAAAAAGAGTTATCTTCTGAAAATACCTTATCGTTATAGCTCTCACCATCGATTTCAATTCTGCGTCGTTTAATTTTCCGACAGCTTCTGCATTCGCTCTACTCCAGCAACTGGCTCGTGAAATTTTTATTCTTATTCTATTTTCTTCTAGCACTGTGGTTACGAATGTATTATGACAGAGGATACGACCCAAATATGTTCCGCGTTCTTTCGCTATCATCCTCATGATAAATCTGTATTTGCATATTTCTTCCAAAATGTCATCATTTCATTTTTTCTGTCCAACTAATTTCGATCATTCTCCAGCACCATCGTATTTCGATGTTCTCTCAATGTTAATTTATATTACGGTCCAAATTTCGTATCGTCCCTCATATCTCGAGCATCGTGATCTCTCGCTCCTTCACTTTTCTCAGCATCTTGTAGATCTTAGGACTGCCATCCGAGTGCCTGTTGCCTTTTTCACTTGGTCGGTCCAACGGGTGGGGATCTCTTCCTTTTCGTCTTTCGACGTGGCCCATCACAATGAGCTTCTCTAAGCTATCTTAGTTAAATGATTAAGAGTCTGTCCTTGGTGTTCTGCTCAAATTTTCGTTTAATTTTTCTTTATTTTTATATTTATTTGGCTACTATAAAACTCGTTCGGTCAATCAAGGAATATAAATAAATTTTGTCAGAGGGGCGAGGGAGTATTGGAGTATCGGGATTGTTGTTGGTGAAGTATTGCTCAAAGCGCACAGAGGGATGGAAAGATATTTTTGAGGCGACCAAGGCCTACTCTTTACTCTATTGACATGATTGTGTTCGACGACAAAACTGTCTACAGACTATGAATGTTTGTTTTTTTAAGTTTATTGAAAGCATTTCACGTATTTTAAAGCTTTGTTGTTTCATTTTAGCTTTGAATAATTGTGTTAGCGTTCGCCGTATTTTTAATCATACGAAAATAAAAAAAAGTAGAATATTAAATTAAATTAATGAAAATAAAAAGATTCTAATATAAAAATAGGAGTAGAAAAAATAATTTAAAATTAGTACTTTTATTCGTACGTATAAAAGTAGAGTAGCGATTTAACACAATGCAGCTTCCGCTAGTTATATTAAGAATATATCATCTTATAAAATTGTACGATATTAAATTATTATTTACAAAATATTTCTTAAATAATCAAACAAGATTATTTTATTAAAAATGCAAAATTCTGAACAGAAATTTTCAAATTTTTAAGATCGGAGACTAAAATTATGTTTCTATGTACCATTTTCTCCTTTCAAAGAATCGGTCTTTCAGAAACTCAAAAATCTCTGGGGTATCTTCTGCTCAGACGGAGAAGCCTTAAACGACATGATGAAGCCCAGGGGATAACGGAAGCTTTGCGTGCAGCCAACGGAAATATATTATTTCAAAGTGTATTACTTATTACAATGCACTTTATCGATAGGATATTTCTCGAGTATTATTTTTTAATAATTTATTTAAATAAAATATGAAATTTATACAACTAATTAAGCTATATTTTTATTCATTATCTTTGTTTTATTAACCACTTAATTGGGTTTAAATACATCTACCGGTTTCTAAAAATATCATTTTCTTCTTCAGGATGTCATAACTAACTAAAAACATATATTACTGTTTCTTTACCAGAATCTATTTAAAAAAAAACAATTATTTAAAAACGAAATTTAGTATCTAACTCAAATTGTTAATACAAATTTACTCGAATAATTTTTGGGAAAAAATTTTAGAATGGGACTCGTAGTTAAATTTAGTTGATTGTTTATAATATTTTGATTAGTTTTACATGCTTTATTTATCTCCAACGATTCTAAATTACTTAATTTGTGACTAACACCGTTTATATGCAAAATAGAAAATCACATTTTTTTATCAAAACCATGACCATTTTCTATCAAATTATTAGAAAATTCTGAAAACCCACTATTGTTCAAACATCACGTTAAGTTTATAAACACCAAATTTGTATATTTGTCATCTTTGTCTTTAGAATTTATGAGTAAATTTCCTATACTATTATTTGTATACAATGCCGGTCTAATGTTTCGTGGTAGGTATTTAGATATTTGATTCGAAAAGTTATTTATGTACAGCCTACGCCAATAATCATTATTATCATTATGTTTTATGTGTGATTTATGTAAAAATTGATTATTATATTATTTTAATTTATTTTTTAAAATAGTGTCTATCAAACCTGTATCATACCCGTTATTAACTGCTATTTTTTTAATTGTATTCAATTCAATATTGAAATTGTTTGTTGACATATGAATATTGACTAAACGATGTATCATTGAGTAGAACCTTGAATGTTAGTGTGATAATGGATGATTAGATTCATTGTGTATGATAGTATCTGTAAAAAAACAATTTTGAATTCAATTTTATTATTATTTTTAATCAATGTTAGATCCAAAAAATTTAGGGTCGAATTATTTTCCATTTCTAATGTAAATTGTATTTTATTATTAAATGAATTAATGACATTTAAAAATGTAGGTTTAGGTAAGTAAAATGTAAGTTTATTTATAGTTTTTGTAATAAAAGAACATAATTTAAAAGTTGGAGCACTAGAGTATGAAACCACCGGTCTAATTGGAATATCAATCTTATGAATCTATAATATGGAATACAGTTTTGGAGGTTTAGGATTCATTAAAATTATATCTAATAATACTGTATTATCACTAAATATATCACTAATGGAATCTTTTAAAGGACTTTTAATAGATGTATTTAAACTCAATTAAGTGGTTAATAAAACAAAGATAATAAATAAAAATATGAATTTTAACCAGAAAGTTAATATTGCTAATTTTAAAAGTAACTAAAGCTATATTTAAATGTAACATAAATGAAAATATTTTTGAGTACTTTGTTACTCATGACAATATACGAGTATATTTCGTTACATAACTGTTGAAAGTTTCTAACAGCACTATGTTGTAAGAAATATTGAATCTTATGCCGTTGCTTCAGCCAAGAAATAAAGATTAATTAATGCACTTACTGGAAATTCCTCTAGCGCCGTATTTATTTCATGTATGTTTTGTATATATCAAATATACAATGTATACGTAAATATAACTTAAATATTGAATTATTTTTATAGCCCCATTTTCGTAAAAAAATTCACTTCAAATGCAATTTATATCATATTATGTAGGTAAATCACTGGGTACGTGATATGATACGTTATTATTCTATATTAATATTCCAATATTTTTTTGTATGTTATATGTTAGGAAATTTGAAAGGAAATTGATACATTTTACTGTAAACAATTTATATTGAAAATTTTCTTTGAAATGTACGAATTCTGTGGATATGTGACTTTTTCGTATTGAAAATACATTTATTTAATTAGAAAATAAACAAATCCATTTCCCCAGAAATTTTAAAATTGTTGCACTGTTATGCTGCTGCACTATAGGTAGGCAATTATTTAAATTATTACATTTTTCTCATGAACTGCCTTAGATGTCTTTCGCATCTGTCATGGGGCAGGTTTTAAATACTTTTTTATAATAATAAATATAATAATAAATACCACGTTTTTGGATCCAAAGGTTTTTTTAAGAACTTTTTATTTTACTTTTAATAAAATTTTATTAGAAAGATATACATATAAAATCAATTTTATCGAAAAATATTGTTGTTGCTACCGGGATTCGAACCTGGATCTCTTCGTGCATTATCCGATTATGATTATTGATTTTATATGTATATCTTTCTAATTAATACATTTAATTTGTATTTAAAATATCATAGACCTGTGTTCTGAATAAGTACAACTTTACAATAAGAATGTGTTCTCCTTAATAATATTGATTTTATTTTTAATGTATAATAAATTAAAAATATTATTTTTACTTGGACTACGCCATAACTACAATTTAGATCATTTAAAACTTCCATTTTAAGTACATAATTAGTAAGACATAATATAAATATTTTCCATTCGTTATTTGATATTTATTTTATTGAGTTAACAGGATAGTATACTGTAATACATAAATAAATAATTTAAAAGAGGGTGATTTCGATGTGTTCGGGTCATGATCAATAGAACTACATTGAAATTTTTAGTATTTATATCTAAATCAACCTAAAATTGTATTAGTATTAAACTACTAGTATACTTAGGTATTTATGTTGTGCGTACATGTATTTATTTTTAATAAAGTTTGATTAAAAATTACACATTTAAAATATATATTAGTACAATTGCGAACGTCCTGTATGTAGAAGTATAATACTTTAGCTGAACGAAAGGTGGAAGTGATAATTTAAATAACTTTTCATTTTCTCAGACGGGAAGGGTACGTACAATTTTAATTCCAGGGGGATTTCCTTCTTTCAAATTCATTTAAACAATTCGTAATATTCAAATGGGCGGGCGCGCCGGGAAAAACACACAGTTTGAGGCAGATTCGACAATAAGCGACGGAAACATTAATAAAAGTTCCCAACTCAAACAAAAGTGAGTCTCGGATGTTTTGGGTGTGTTTTACAGGCGGCGGTCATTGTCTAATTAACATACTTTAGGGCGGGAGAATTTTCTAGCGCGCGGGCAAATTTTCCCGCGAGAAAACTGGCGCGAAAACTTTCGCCGGATCAGCTGACGGACAGGCGGAAAGATAGACTCGCCTGAGTGTCGGAAAAGTTAGACGAACGTGGTGAAACAGCAGAATACGAGGGATGTGGCAGGGCCCGGTGACGTCACGGGGCGGCCACCTACCGATCTACTCTATCAAACGAAAGTTCTTAAATTAATGAGAGTTTTCTGCCGCGCAAGTTGTAACTCTCGGGGGGGGCGGAGACCTAAACGTGATTTGCGGGATAGTACCTTTAAGAATCTCGCAAAGTTTACAACATTTTATTAAAACTTGCACGAATTTAATAAATGCGATGCGATGCTCTCGGATTCCGGTACGAAAGTGAACATTTTTAAACAGAACTAAAATGTTATTACATTTTAGAAAAGTCAAATTATCTTTAAAAGTACGTGATTTTATTATACGACTATTGAAACATTTGAATCATTTCAAAGTTTTTTATGACCCAAAAACGATTCTGTATTTTTTATATCACACAAAGTTATTAATCTAATACTATTATGTCTTACGTGTTAGTGATGGTAAACTATCATTAAAACCATTATTGTGTCTGTGATTGTATTTGATTGTAACGATGATCGGTAACTGAGATTTAACTCTATAATTACAAATAATCAAAATTTTCTCAGTAACCCTTAGGTCAACCTCATCTTCAGACGCAGGAAGGGTTGTATAAATGATGTACCATTATCAAAAGACTAAGAATAGGCATTCTGTGGCAGGCCTAAAAGTATAAAATTATTTGGTCTTTATAATAAAAAACAGCGCTTCAAAGACTTTATTTAATTTATTTTTTTTACTAAAACACACTTTTTCACAAAAATCTGTCCGTATGTTTATAAAATTTATATTTAATTACTGGTATAAAACTTTGTATAAAGTTCGATATTTTTTACAAAAATGGCGCAATTTAAATCATCTAATGTCAATTTTTTTTTTAAATTTCCCCATGACAAAGAAGTGAGTTAAAGTGGTTGAAGTAAATATATAAAAATATGCATTTTACAGCAAAAACTGCAAAAGTTTAACATAGAAACAATTGTTATTATTTAATCAAAGTTTAAAGATGATGACCGCGCTGTAGCGGGTTCTGTTCCCAATCCTCTCTGTTTACGTTAAAGCGGTAAGAAAAAGTACTACAGTAATTTAGCCAATTCCCCAGCGTGGCTGGCGCCGGAGCAAACACAACTTCTGGTAGAATGAAGTGACTTGGTTCGGCAATGAATTATTTAAATAACAAAGTACGAAGCTATGGGGTAGCCAAAATCCTGAGGCTTCCCGCAATGAGATGCGGAAAGGGTGCGTAATTCTGAGGATCTTTGGAATAAACGAAAGCCACAACAATGTATTTAAATGTAAACATATTTTCAAATTGAAAAATTCCATACGATACTCTGGCCAATTCTCAAAATTGCAATATTGTAATGAAGGTGATTGTTATACCTACCCTCAAAAATAGACAATACGTAGATTAACGAAAGTGTTATATTTGAATGAGAGAGAGACTGAGGAAGATGAACGTACAATAATCTATTAAAACATAAAAAATGACGACAGGATTGGCCGTAATTCTTCACTACGACACTGTGAATGAGGAAATCAATAGGTATTTATGAAACATACCTTTTTCTGTAAACTTTGTAAACAGTATTAGTACTTAGTCTATTTGGTTATCGACGAATCAGAAACAGACTACACCATAAATAAAATTTAAAAAAATAGACAACAAACGTTCGTATAACCAATCGTTGAAATTGAGCCTTTGGTTTCAGGTCACTCAATCGTAGAAAACGTCAAAATTGACGAAGTATACAATGTCACACAATAGCGATGTAGATAATGGTTATGATATTGCTTTGAGATTGAGAATAGACCAGATTGTTTATTATTATAATTACTGTCGACGGTAGCTGCGAGCCAGAAATTAAACGACGCATAGATATGTCAAAAAGTTGTCCAGACTTGACAAAATATGAAAAGACCGCAATATTTCCAAGAGAACGAAGGTCAGGCTTATACAGTCTCTGGGGTATACCATCTATGATGAAACGCACGAATGTTTCCATTCTGCAGGTAGTGAACATCATAAACAGACTATCAACAATTTACTTGAGACAAAACCATAAATTTTTTGGGCATCTCGCGAGAAGGGAAGATAGCTTGGAGAAGTTTGTTGTGATGGACCACGTCGAACGACGAAGAGGAAATAGAAAATCCCCCACACGTTGGACCGACCAACAAAAAGCAACAGGTACTTCTCCGATGACAACCCTGAGATTCGCAAGAAGCAGAGAAAAGTTGAAGAACATAGTCAAGGACGGGATTCATGAAGATCACGATCTTTAGTCATGAGGGACCGACGTAGAAAATTATTAATTTACTAGCGGAAAACAACCGGCTATCACCAATTGCTGCTTCTAAGCCGTGCAGCTACAGTTTAAATGTAGTTGAGTCTCTGTAGGGTGACTAACAACCACTATTGCTGTGATGGATGGAAATTAAAAGTAATGAAAAAAATAATTTTATAAAAAATAATAACATAATATATTTCTTCAATATAAACAAAATCACTTTGAGGCCACATAATGTAAATAATAAGATAAAACATTTTGTTTAACCACTATTTATTCATAAATCAACATGTTTCGATACCTATGGTGTTTTCTTCTAGAAACCGTGTATATTAAAGTGTATTCTATGCAGCTATATTTTTACACTAATAACATGGTAATAATAAAAAATTAAAGAATTATATATTATATAACATGGATAAGGATGATATTTAAAAAAAATTGGGGGTCTACAAATTAATTTTCACTGATTTCAATCAATTTTATGTAAGTAAAACATGTATAAATTGGTATTAGAATTAAGGAGCACTTAAGATGCCTAAATAGCAACAGCTATTCTGAAATCGCCAATCATCCTTTGAAAACAAACCATTATTTTGACATTAAGAAGGGTTTAGAAATTATACATACAAATACTAGGGGTTTACAGTTAGATAAATTCGAAATTTTATAAATTATAAAAAATGTTAATAGCAACTTAAATTGGTTCTCATAGTAGTTCCCACTTTATTTCTCATCTCTTATATTTATATAGTTTTAGACAAGATCCCGTGAACTGTATCGATTACAATAATGATTAGTTGACGCAATCCGAACTGGATTCAAGAGAGGAATATTAACAAATGAATCTGGCCTACCTTGATTTCGTTCCTGTATTAGACGTCAAGTTCTTACCTCTAGTTGACTCGCACCTTTTTAGTGAAGAACCGAGATATCACTACGTTTTCGGAGCTGTTTAGAACACCGCCTCTTCGTGGTCCTAGCGTTACGGATGGTAAAAAAGAACACAGATCTTAATATGTTCCCACGTCGGCGAAATTCCTTAGTCATTAGTTGGCCAGAGTGGGACAGGTATATATTAGGGTTTATATTGAAAGTACTAAATGCACAGGGAGTAGGTACTTGCGTCATCAGTTTCGTTTCTATCTTTGCTTGTATTTTTAATTTTAGAATAAATTGTTTCCTAAAGAACATACCACAGGTATCGAAACAAGTTGATTTATCAATAAATAGTGGTTAAAACAAAGTTTTATTATTATTTAATATAATATACATTATATATATATGTATTCTGAACGAGTTTAGTAATAAACCAAGGCCATGAGAACACGTGTTATACACGATCTCGCGTGCCTGTATATGCATGTGTACACGCGATAAGGTACGGTAGATCTTAGTCGGCACGACTTGTGTCAAAATACCCACTTCATAATTCAATATAATGTTAAGTTCCGATATTTATTACAACTTTCCAAAAAGAATTAATTTATTTTACTGTAACTTGTTTCTAACTTTTTCAAAGACTTTTCCAACCTGATAAACTTTTGGTCTCGTTTCTATTAAGATATAAGGTTAAGTTTATTAATATTATAATGAGTATTAAGTTATATATATATATATATATATTACACTTATTGTTCTTCCACCCTAAAGAGAAACATAACTTAATTAGAAAATTTGTTGAACGCCAATTTAAAATGAGTTGTTATAACGGTGTATATGTGCGTTATGTACACAGTTTACCAGGATGAAAGAAAGAAATACAATTTAATCACATGTATTTTAATTACTTAATTTTAAAGATTGTAAGTAGATAATAGGTACGTATTAGGTACGAAATTTACCAAAATATACTTACCGGGACATGAAGGGATACAATTTAAATATGAATATTGAAGCGAACAAACCACTCTCCGCATGCACTTTCGCTAATCGTTCCTTCACCGAAAAGATCGTCGAAATCGCAAAATGACTCGGCAGCTTTCCACCCTTTCTCCGAGTGGTATAGTATCATGTGGCGTATACGCGAATGATTTTTGATGCACATTTTAATTCCATAAATCATTAAAGAATATCAATTTAATGTCAAATTCAATGAAGTAATGTCGCTAAAAAAACTACCGATAATTATGCATCAACCTAATAATACATCTGAGATAAGGATATTATTATAAGATTCAAAGAGAACATGTTGATGCGTAGTGTTGGGCTGGTTGTTCTCACAAAATTTAAAAATTAAACTGTATGCAAAGTTTTGTGCAAGATATACAACTATTTGTACAGATCTATATTTTATAAATTATAGGTATATATATGACGCTCCGATAGACTTTCGAGTTCAATGAGATTGTTAAGAAAGAAAATGATCGTTGGGCTTGTTTTAGAATATGAATTTTGGCATAAACCCTACAATAATGAGCTCTATACTTTATTTGATGAGGTAACCTTCTAGAGGTTAATTAAAATATGTAGACTTCAGATGACCGAACTAAAACCGGTAATGTCATTGCTAAACTCAAAGACAACAGGGCGCAGAAACTCGGTAAAGTCAAAACTAAGAAGTAAAAATGTCTACAAATCTATATTTTTGATAGAATTGGTAAGTGTATTTTTTTGATAGAATTGGTAAATATAATACATATAGAATTGGTAAATATAATAAATATAGAATTGGTAAATATAATACAAATTAAACGTATAATTAGAAAGATATACATATAAAACCAATTTATAAAAAATATTGTTGTTGCTACCGGGATTCGTACCTGAATCTCTTCCTATCCGAAAAAATTATTAACAAATTATTCTACACCAACACAGTAATTTGACGACAAATTTTCTAACTTATATGTTGAACTTTTAAATTGATACATCTATAATTACATTATTTGAAAACCATCTTCTTTATATTTATAACAACAATATGTTTTCGATAGCATTATTTTATATGTACTTATGTATAACTTTTTAATTAATACATTTAATTTACGTCAAAAAATATCACAGATCTGTGTTCTGAAAAATTGCAATTTCACAATAACAATAAAAATATTTCACAATAATAATATTCTCCTTAAAAATTTTGTTTATGTAAATGCCTTCGATAGCTGGTTCCCAGGTTTCCGATTGACAATATGGACACATATGATATGTAAACACTGCACTAACCTTTTTATTGTATTTTCTGTCTTTCTGGTCTGATGTTGTTCTTTTAGCTGGGTAGATTTCGGCCTACCGAAGTATATATAGAGGGTTTGTTTTGGTTCTCTGGACTGATCGAAGTACGGTATGTAATTAAACCACCTGTCATTTACCATCTTCTTGGCTCTCCGAAAAAAGGCGGCAATACTCACATACAAACATGTACATTACTATAAATGAGGAAACCCAGTGGTGCCAATCGAAGTAACAAGGTGCGTAAACAAGCGTAAATCTACCTTAGAAATCCAAGACTGCACAGAAGTTGCGTGGGAAAATTCTTGAAGAGGCCAATATTCTCCAAAAGTTGTATAGCCAGTAGGGATAATGTAGTAATGATGATTAAATTGTTTAACGTTTTTTACATTAACATTTCACATGTAAAAGATACAGTAGATACCTAAACACATACGAAAGAATGAAAAGGAATACAGGCAAGGGTGAGAGATGGAAAAATTTGCGATGATAATAAAATAAAAATCCAATTCGTAAGAGGACAAGCTGAGGGGAAGGGCTGAATTGTGTTGCAATGGAAGAAAAGTTATGCTTTATTATTTTTTCCTTCATTCTGAAACCATTTTCGGAACTCATATTTTATCGTATCTACTAGAAAACTAGACAATGCACGACGCTCATAAATAAGGGTAAATGTTATCTACATAAATCGCCAAAGTCATCTACATAATATACAGTATGTACGGCTGCTCTACTGGCTTAACTTCAAAGGCATATTATACAAGTCAAAATGAAGTTAAAATATTACTTCAGCGTATACCCACAAAGGTATGCTTTTGTATTCATAAAAAAAAAAATTTAAATACATTAATGTAATAAATCAGGTGGCTCAAAGATAGATAAAAAAATAATTAATAGTAATGTCTTAAAATTGTGTGAATATGTGTATATCATCGCGCGAGTCCCATCTGTTGTAGATGCATGTGTGTGTGTGTGTGTGTGTTGCGGGTTTAAAAGGGTGACGCGCGCCGAGCGCGCTCTCTTACTCAGCCGGTTGTCTCTGTGAATAGGTGTATATTATTGTACCATAACAGTATTATTGTAATAAAGATTGTAATTGGCACCTGACGAATTTCATTATTGGACTACCAACAATCTTCGGTGAGGCACACAACTTAACAATATTATTTACATTTGATAATTTAATATCAAATGTAAATAATAATGAAAGAAGTATAAAAAATCAAAATTTCACACAAAGACAAAATCTACCTGAATCTTGCGACCAGCAGCAAATATTTTTATTAATCCGATTAATGGCACCATGTAACATGCACAAATTTTAATTATTCATAATATTATATTATTTATCCTGTTTAAGTTTTTTCAACATATATAATGTTTATTCATAATCTTGCAAGATAAGGTTTGTTATTGGAATAGAATTAAAAACAAACAAAATAATATGTAATGTAATAATATATAAAATAATATGTTTAATTCAATATCAAACAAATAATAAAGTTTTTATGATCAGATATTTTTTCCATTTGAGAAAGAATTAATAACGTTCGTAATAAAATAACAAATTTGAATAAATAAAAAATATTTAATAAAAAGATAATTGCTTACCGCAGTAATAGATGGAAAGATTGCATAAATACAGGTGAATATTTTGTTCCAGGCCGATTTTATTTGGCCGCCATTTTGGTTTTATATAGATTTGTTAGTTTGTATTTAATAATCATAAATAATAATTCATTTCAATTTATGATGAAGTATCTAACACTTCAACAACGTACTGTAATCATTAAAACAAACACAAACCCGACATTTTCAAAAAATCATCATGAGCGACGAAGCTTGTATCGACTTGGCGTATTTTGTTAATAAAAAAACCAGCCGTTATTGGGGCACTAAAATTCTCAATTGATACACCAATAACCTCTATACCCACGCAGGGTTACTGTATAGTGCACCATGAAAGCCAGCGGAAAAATGAGCCCTATTTCTTTCAGGATGCAAGAGGCAATGCTGTAAAAACTTGTCGGTTGCCGAATTAGTTCGATTGGGCCTGCAACACATGTAGTTTCAATAAGACGGTGCCACCTCACACACTGTCCGAACTAAGCTTGAAATTTTGTAGAATGAAACAACATCGGACTTTAACATAATATTCAGCCTGTATATTATATTGAAAAAAAAAACTACAGAATTATCGTCAAAATAGCGTAAGAAATAATCTTCCCTAAATAATAATGAACCCTTGTAATTTCACGGAAGAAATGGTAGTTTGTGGGGTCGAAATATCGTGGTATTTCTCATACAGAAGGCTCCAGCATACTTGACATTAATTAATGTTAGGCCATTCAGGAAGATTTACCACATTAGTTACGTACAACATCAGACTATCCGTCATGCTTTTGCCCTGATGAAATGATAATTTATTATAGCCGTTTAATGCGGCGCACTATAAAGGTCAAAGGCCATAATCTAGAGAAAGAAAAAGGAAATCTCTTCACATTAGGGATCATTTATTATTATTTATTTATTTTTTAAATATATAATTTTTATCCACCCGGATAAGGATGATATTACTTTACAAAGGAAAAGGGAATGAAACTTAAGCCGATTATTTACTCCGGTAAGGCTCGATTACCGCGCTTTCACTTGCATAGTCTCGCTATGTGATGGAACTATTACACCATAAAATGAAACAATTTACATATTTTGAAGACAGCATAAATATTTTTACATTTTTTCGAATAGGTCCAAGTTCGAATTCCGGTAGCAAACAAATATTTTTTCGATAGATAGATTTTGTTCCGTATTCATGAAACACACTCATAGCGCGCATTAATATCGGCCGCGAATAACGTTATTGTCACATTCCCGGGTCCAAATGACCTTGCCCTTAATGTGAATTGTAACATTGATACCACCATGTGTCACTTGATCAATTTTTTTTGTATGATCTCGACATTGCGATACCAGTGCACCAGCACTGTTTTATGTATACGTATATGTGTCATAGTATTTATTGTTTGTGTGTACCGTGGGTAGACAGTGACACCACCATCCTCAGTCGGGAGCAGAGATCGTCACCATCCTCGTGCACGCATTGTGTGATTTCGGTGACGCCGGCAGGGATTTCGGTGGCGCCGCCAGGGATTTCGGTGGCATCATACTTGGTGTAAGGCGAGCAGTACATCTAAATCCCGGCTCCCGAGATCGCTGATCTTTCGAAAATCCTTTTCCCCTCACCAACCTCTTTCTATATCCGTCTTCCGATATCCTTACCCACCTTGCGGTAACTCTGACTTACAACCGGAATTTTCGTAATCCATTCCACAGAAAGTGCAACTCAGAGATCGCACAGATTACTTCTATTTATCTTTCTAGTTGATTAAATTAATTTGTATTAAAATACAACAGAACTATGTTTTGAAAATGCAATTTCACAGAAAAAATGTGTTCTAATTAATATTCTACATTATCTCAAAACGTGTTTACTAATCGTAGTCCTTTAAGGATATAAATCATTAAAACATCTGCAGTCCTCGCCATTGCGTCATATTCCGGTGTCTTTGCTATCCCATTTATTTCTCTAGAAGCTCCACCCTAGCTAAGTTTTCCTGTTAGGTCTAATTCACGAGTGGGAAATCGGCCCAGGGCGAAGTGGGACAAATCCCGTACAAGTTTTATCTTTCATTTAACCCATACAGGTGAAGTTTTAAGCCGGCGCGGCACAAACTTGGCTTCACTTCCGTAGCCTTAACACGGCCTATCATGCCATTTTTGAGGGATTCATTTTAAGTACTACGAAGTTCTCATACAACTCAGTAGTAATGCAAAACAATTTAAATTATGGTTAAAATTATTATTTATCTATATTTTTTTTTAAATTTACCTCTTCCAGTAAGAAGAATTGAAATATATTTTTAAAAAATAGCTTAATTTAATGACAGTGATGATGTAATATAATTCCAATTTAGTTTATAATATTATTTTCAACTCAAAAATAATTTTCTATTTAAGATTATTTACATTAACGAACAATTTTAAAACGTTTAAGTTAGTCGTATCAAAAATGTTTAAAAGCACAATGAAAACAAAATTTACTTGTGAAAATAAAAAATATAAAACTTTACATTAATATATTATATATAATTAAAAATAATTTACTTTATTTAAATATATATATTGAATATTTTTCAATAAAGTATTTGAATTAAAATAGTAAAATATAACAGCTATATAAAAAACGTATTTAAAACAACATCAATATTTCAACGCGTCAATTTTTATTTAAATCTGTAATTTGGAAAACCCTCTATCACATTTCAAAAACGTAACTAAGGTTTCACTATAAGTAAACCACAATCTATCTTATAGAATTGTAACAGTGTTAACATATAAGTTATATATAGAAAATATAATAACTTCTGGTTCCACAACATCTTTATCAAATCGCGCGATTCATTCCAATCTAGGTGCATTTGATGCTCTTGTCTGTAAGTTGTATTGCTAATGAAAGTCTATAACATTCTGGCATAATCTTCTGTGGTATATACAAGATTTTAAATACTGTTCTAATTATATACATGGTCTAAGCTTAACCTTTTCGTCACTGAGCGGCCAGAACTTCCGTATGGTCCGAAGGAGGGTATAGAAACACCCCAGATTATATTCATACAAACGATAATAAAAAGTTCGTGATGGGCCTAACCGCCTATAGCTAACTACGTCGTTCGCATCTGTGGTATGTATTAGTTGGAAAGAAACAAATATTAAGCACAATAACTTAAAGATAAGATACAAGGGTTTGGTATCGACATGCGCAGGTGTATGTACCGCGCGAAAATCACTGGACCGAAAACAAAATTTTTCAATATTACACGCTTTGAAATTTGAAAAACAAAAAATGTCAAAATTTTCGTCACTATTTCCGTGAAGATTACAAAAAATAAAAATGAAATCTTTTGCATAATTCGTGAGTTATCGAGTATAAAGCGATCTATGGAGAATATGAATACCCTACTCCGAGAAGGCAAGGTTAAAATAATCATCATTAAAATATCATCTAATAACACTAAGAAGCAAACAAACAACCCAACTCTCTGTACTCAAAATATATTATATTAAATGCGCCTACATATAAAATTGGTTTTAATTAACATTATATTTAATAGATTCACAAGGAACATTTTCAAAACACTCAAACAAACAATATCATTTGCCTTTTCATTATTTAAATAGTCATGACAGTGGTTGGTCGTTGCGTTTTTTAATAAAGCAAACAAATTACTTCAGTCAACCAAAAAAACCAGAGATATAAAATTTATTTTGGTGATCCAGTGTTTTGAAACCACACAAAGAGATGCGGTTTTATAAAATTTTCAATATAAAACTGCATGTAGTTTGTATGAAATTTAATGTTACAGATACTAAAATACCCAGTCATTGTTCCAATAGACGATTTATTGTGAATCGATACTAAATTATTTCAGATACTCAAGTACCAGCCTTGTGTGTAGTTCGCGTTATTTGTATAATTGTGTAGTATTTGACCGCAAGTTGTATAACCAATTGCCGCTGGGTTGTATCAAGAAAGCCTACAATTTTCCAACATTACCCTGCGGTGTGCAAATAATTTCCTGAACGAAGTAAAGTATGAAGTAAAGTGGCTATAATGATTAAAACAGGAAATTACACTGGAAGTAAAAATTTATATATTTTTTTTGATTTAAAATCATGTTACCGAACAGAAAAATCAATGATGTTTTTCTTTGATACTCTACTGTACCGATAATAGCTTTCAATTTGAATAACATTACAATTAATTGCATTTATTTATTTTTTCTTAATATAATGCATACATATTTGCTTGGTTTAAATCTATGTAGTTTTACCTCCTTTCTTATATTATCAGGTATTTCATTGAAAATCTTCATTATGCTGTACATCTGATTTAGCCTTGTTCCTGAATGGCTGTGTCATTATATTTCACCTCTTGTATAATGTTTGTGATCATTTTGATGTGCATCAATATTTCTTATAAATTCTGCTCATACTTTTAAAAATAAACACCATAATAAATGAATACATTTTCTGTTTAAAGGTCATCACATTAAGATCTTTCAGAATTGTACTGATCCAAGTTAATCTATTTTTTTTTCAATATTATTCTCAAAGCTTTATTTTGCAGTACTGATATTTGTTGCATTTCTCCATCAATTGGTTACTCCGATAGTTAAATGCTCCTATTTAAGTTTATGTGAGAAGTAATAATAGAGTTGTATACTATTTTATAAGACTTGGTACTAATGAATCTTCTTATCAGTTATGGGAGAACATCACTAAAAGAGGTCGCATTATAGGGTTAAAAATTGGGTTATTTAAAAAAAAAACTTGCTATGTAGAATAACATATTATCAGCGATTAAATTTGTGTTCCAATCGTGTCACATATTTAAAAAAAGTTATTTTTAAAGAGCTATTCGATTACGTAAGTGGTACCAAAATAAATACGTAGATGATACCAAAATGCAAATATTGAAACAAGAAATTAGTTCATGTCTATATATTTGGTAGTCTGTGTTGAAATCTAATACTTTAATATAGACAATACTGATAATAGATGGCAAAGCTAAAAATGTTTGCAAAAATTTGGACAGATATTATATAACGTATCTGAGGCAGGGAAGTTTTCAGTTTTTTTCCTTGTTTATCTAACAACCCTTTTCCTTACTGCCACCCGGGTATTCAATCCTTTATTACGTGTACATTCAAGTAAATAAAAATGTGTAACGTAACACGTCAAAGGAAAAAATATAACAATGTATAAAAGTATTGGAAAATATTGCAATGGTAGGGTACTGAATGTTTTCGAAAATATATACGTGTTCATATATAAAACCTCCACAAATAATAGTATTTCACTGTTTGCACAATACAAAAGTGAACCATTACACAATAAACTTAAAATATATTTTTATTAGCGAGAACACATTCTTTTTGTGAAGTTGTAATTATTCAGAATATAAGTCTGTGATGTTTTAAATACTAATTTAATGTATTAATTATATTATCCCGGTAGCGCAAAAACAATATTTTTCGAAAAAATTGATTTAATATGCATATATTTATAATTAATACATTAAATTAGTATTTAAAATATATTTAACTATACTAAAATTGATGCATTTATCGTGACATTACAAAAATTATTATTTTTAATATCATTCAATTTAGTAATCACGAATAACGCTATCATATTGGTAATGCGAGCGGGCTTCAAGGATATAACAGTCGGAGTCTATAGGTGAGATTAATTTAATTTTTCGCTCGGAGCTGTTAGATACGCGGCTTTTACCAAGAATCCAACATGTAATCGTAAGGATTCAATATGTAACCGAAGGGTAAATACTTTGTTTATAATTCAATCACTAGCGCACAATTTACTGTAATTTATTTTAACCTAATCGCATAGTGAACGATCTTTTCAGGGAACGAAATTTTTTCCTTCGGCCTACATTCATTTTCATTACATTATTATTCTGCAATTCTTTCTACCAATCCTTTTGCGATCGACTACGATGGGATGTACACTGACGAGGTTTTGGATTTGTAAGTTATGCCATATTTTATAATATTTCGAATCTTGTTGTCACCAGCTTACTCTGAAGAACGTCGAACTCACGCTCAACTCGACTAAAATAGAACTATTTCATTTTGATTTTAATTTGTTCCAATTTAAACTATATTTTTTGATTAAATTCCATTAGTTAACGTAAAACATCTTTTCTTTTATCTCTCCCAGGTATTATTAATAAATTCTATCAGTTTAAGATGAAGGCAGAATGTGACAAACCAAGGTGGGTATGCATTTTTGAGGTGAAGAACCCGCCGTTCTTGTGTTCTCTAATAAGTGGTCGGTGAAAAGAATAGAATACAGTTCTCTACATGCATTGGTTGTACAGTGTGTCCCAAAAGTCTTTATTATTCTGATTCATTCGCTGCATCAACGCACGAGCGGGAGAGGGGCGGAGGGTTTTCCGATCGCTAGCCATGTCCTTGGGAATTCAATCGTTATGGAGCATTTCCTTATCATGTGGACATCAATTTACTTTTGCCTATTGGGCTATCTAAAATCAAAGGTATACAATAACAATCCTTCCTCTCTGGACCAATGAAAAGAAAATAAATGGCAGCGATCACGGAGAATACGTGCCGAGCAGTACTCAGAAATTTTGCCTCCCGTCTAGAAGAGTGTCAGCAAAATGACGTATTAGATTTAGAAAACATAATTTTTAAGAAATAAATTCCCAAGGATTGTACTTAAATTCAAAATAAACATTTTTTTATTAAACCCATCCATTATTTTATTACAGAATTTTTATTATGAAAAAGATTTTTGGGACACCTTGTATTTATAATCGTAATCGATCTATATTTTATTTGAAACAAAAGAAATTCCGTAACAGTGCCTATAGAGTGGTGAACGCGACATGCCTCCCGATGGGAGATAACGGTTTCGCAGCGACCCGCCCTCGGTGGCCCATCACTATTTTACCGGGTTTCAGCTAGGCGACAGCTATACTCGCAATTCTATCCAACTCATTCACAATTTATGGTCACGTAATATTATAATCTTTTAATTAAAGAGAACAGATTATTATTGTGAAGCTGCAGTTTTTTAGAACATAGTTATGTGGCATTTTAATACAAATTAAATATATCAATTGGAAATACATACAGAAAAATTCAATTTATCGAAAATGTTTTTTATTTTGGAATAAGAGATTTCAAAGAACTGCAATTCGAAAATTTGTCGTCAACTTACTATTTTGGTGTGGTGTAATCGGTTAACGTATTTTTCCGGATAGGAAAGGATCCTGGTTCAGTTCAAATCCAGTCTAAAAGTATTTTTTTCGATTATTTATATAATTTTATTTCTCATATTTTTAATACTGAAATATATATACACTAATATTGAAGGCAAATCATTATTGGATATCATTTTTGTACATTAATCCTTATCATAACCTACCTTCATACCCTAAAATATTTATTCGTAGAAAATATTAATATTAATGTGAGAATTGTCACTTTGTACATATATGTGTGTGTGTGTGTGTGTGTGTCATGAGAGTGAGTAAATGAGTGGTGGGGGACAAACATTATAAGCTCTGGCAAACGGCTCTCTTCCATCATAGCTTCACTTGAATAACTAGTCTATCTCTGAAGTGTATAATTTATAACTACTGTAATACGAGTTGTAATAAACTTAATTGTTACCCGGACATGTTGAGTTTTATGTTACAAGGAATTGTAACTAAAGTAATTAGTCAGTAAGCAAAAGATAGAACTTCAAGAAAATCTGATAATACTTCTAAAATTATCAGTTAGTTTTTTTTTTTTTTTTAAATATGTTAAAATTAGTGTTCCTTTTTGAAATTTGGGTAGACAGATGAGATGAATGAAAAGCTCTCAACTATCGATTTGCAAACGAAACTACACTGATCACCACTAGCGAAGACTAAATGATAAGCCTTTGTTTCTCTAAACTATTTTTTGATGCCCGAATAAAAAATGTATACAATCCAATATCCGCTTATTCGGTGTCCAGTGACCGGGACCCAGGTTTTCAATCCCAGCCTTATTACAGGCGGAGGGCTAATTTAATTACCCGCAAAAACGCAGGTCTTTTTAGCACGGTTTACAACCCATAGAGACCGAAAACGTGGGAAGGAAGTTTTATATTAATTTTCAACGCCTTTTTAATTGACCACGGTCGCAAAAGCGTCATTGTACTGCGCACAGTAGGTACTTTAACATTGTCATGGTACCTTTAATCGTTCCCTTTTAATTTAGCGACTTCTAACAAAGGGTATTTACAATTTTTATGCGCTGGGAAGTTCATTCGAAAATGATAACTATTCTTTTTTTTTTTTTAAATTTGTTATCTTAAAAGACGCTAAAGATACAAACACCTACGCATTAGATTTGATCAATTGTTGCTTAATTTCGGGATTATTATCAAATTATACATTAGAATAGCGGTTCCTACACGACGTTGTTCGGGATTCAGAAAAGGTAAAATTTATAATAGAAATATGGCGGGTTCGCTTTGTTTTGCCCAAGTTCTAAGTAATAATTCTGTAATTAAAATGTAATCAAGTTAGTTAAGACGTATAAGGGAAGGGGGTAACTATATTTTCCTCTGGATCCTAGAGATAGGAACTCTTTTGAACAAATAGATACATGTCAACATTACGTGTGCCAACATATGTTGCTAGTTGACTATGGTATTTTTGTACATGGTGAGACTGAAGGCCCTATCTCCCTTCAAGTCTCACGCATGAGGGTGAATATCGCAGTGTATATGAATGTGGTTTGTACCATTAAGTTTATATGCTGTGACTAGAGCAAGGTATATATTAAAATAGAACAATTAAAAATACACGAGTAAAAAGTTAATTTGCACACATAAAGCTCGTTACGGGAGACGCTCGCTTGAGATGTTACTGAAAAGACGGGCTGCGGAGAAGTGACTAGTCTTAGTTAGCTTCTAAGAGGTGCCCGTCTCGATATATTGACATCGCTTTTCTCTGGATACCAGGCGGCCTGATATAGCTGTCAAGTGCATGGTTTGATAACTAAGTATACAAGTTGCCTACTGTTTATTTTGATTAATATAATGTACTGGTCTCAATTTTGCAATGGGAAAAGTAACGCGAGCCTACCTCATTATAGGTACTTTCTAAAAATCTATACGTTAAATCCCAGAAAAGAAAAGTACAACGTCATCCAATGGGTCAAAACAGTTTCAATCAATCAAATAACGAGTTAATCGGTATGAAATCAATTATCGGCCACGTATCAGTATAAATATATATCCTGGCTGCACATAGAAAATGTATTTTTTTGCGAACCTAGACGATGGAATTGTCACACACAAGAAAGTATTTCAGAATAGGTTTTTTAAAGTACATGGGACCTAAATAAACACGGAATACCCAACATCATCAAAAGAGTGATGCTCCGACGCAAAGTAGATATTTTGGAGATGCATTAACAATATTTCAAAATAATATAAGATAATATCATGTGTAGCATACAGAACAAAGACTGTATTTCATTATTTCATAATGTTTTTCAAATGCCTGTTTATGTCAATCTTAATATAATGTAAAATTTAATGATAATAAACGCAGTTAAAAGATACGTTTAAGTAGATACATATTGCAAAGAAAATATTCCGAGTGTACTCAGTCAATAGATAAAATGCAGGATATTACTAATGTTAAAAATATTCACAGTGTAAAATGTAGTTTCAGAACAAAAAACACGCATGTCATTCATATTTTTTAAGATTATTTATTTATTCTTAATATAGAGCATACATAAATATTTTATATATAAAAGATCAAAATCCTTTTTATTACAACTTATCTTTCACAATATAATCACATACTAATACATAATACATCAACTACTGCAGCAGGATTATGTTTTTGGCTAATGAAGAAAAAATGTCACAGTCGTCAGTATTGCAAAATAAAGCTTTGAGAATAATACTCAGAAATAATAGATACTATAATACTCGGATCACTGCAATACTGAAAGATCTAAATATAATGTAGAATAGAATAAATAGCAGAAAATATATTTTAATTAAATAATAATATCGGCAGAATTTATACGAAAAATTGATGCAAATCAACATGAGCACGAGCATCGTACGAGAGGAAGGGATAGACTGAAACTGCCATTCAGGAAGTAGGCCAAATCTCAAAAATCGATGATGTATAGTGCGATGAAGACTTTTAATGAAATGCCAGAAAACATAAAAAAGAAGGAGAAACTGAATAGTTTTAAAGTAAAACTGACCAGATATGTAAAACACAAGAATTTCACCTTGTTTATGTAAGAGCATATATAGGAGTGCTTATGTATGCACTATGTTAAAAATGTAATATTTGCTTAGTTTCATTTTGAATCTATACGGTTTCTCCTCCTTTCTTATTTTTTCTGGTATTTCATTAAAAATCTTCATCGCACTTTATATCATTGATTTTCGAGATTTGGCCTTCTTCCTGAACGGCGTCTCAGTCTTATTTTTCTTCTGTATAATGTTCGTGGTCATATGAAATTGCATCAATTTTTCGTATAAATCCTGCCGATATTTTCTTAGTGGATTTTATAAATAAATACCATTACATTGAAATATATTTTCTGTCTACTTGAGTACTATTCTCAAAGTTGTATCGTATCAATTTCTTATCAAATTTTCTTTTTATATACAAAGCTGCGCTTTTATTTACATTCAATAATAAATATCTCGTTTTACAACACGAGCCTACCAGCAAAATGAAACATCCGAATTTTTCTAAGCCAATTCCGAGTGTCTCTAGAATTCACCAGCCGTAGCAGAGTGGAAAAATGCGTGTATCGAGGGACAGGGGAGAAGCCGGCGGTGCACACCCCCTGGCTTACGGGGGAATTAAATTACGAATTCACATCACATACAACCACTGTCCCGCTTTTCAGTCGGGAATGCCCCGGAAAACATTTCCCCATACTTCGTCTTCAGACAAAATAAGCCCCCTCTGTCTATAATAATAATGTGATAAACGTGCTGATAAAAATAAAATATATATTTCAGTATAACTATGAAATAATTCAATTAAGTAATTCCACACATGTTTACAGTAATCCGAAGAAAGTAAAGTGTTGTAAAAATAATAAAATGATGTGTTTCTTCAAAAAAATAATTTGGTACTTAAGAACCGCGCCTCGTACATACGGTACGCAGTACCACTAGCAATTAAGGGGAAAAAGCATTAGTAGCTTTACAGGTATGTATAAAAAAAATAGTAAAATGAAGTAAAGATAAAGAAAAATATAACATATAGGTTTGAAAATTTGTCAAGAAAAATACTGGCGTTATAGCACAATGGTAGTGCACTTCCCCGGATTGGAAATAGAGATCCAGGTTCGTATCCCGGTGACGCAAAAACAATATTTTTCGACAAAATTGATTTTATATGTATATATTTATAATTAATACATTAATTTAGTATTTGAAATATTTTGAAATAAGGGTGAAAATAAAACTTACATTAAACAAGATTTTGAAATCTTAGAAATTGTATAATTAGTCATAATTTAAAAATAAAACATTAAAGAAAGATATATAAAAAAAACATAATTGTAAGAAAATGCAGTCAAAATAAAGGCTTAATTACGAGTTAAAATTCACTTTGAGTGTTATTATTAATTACCATCTTAAAACCGATTTGTTTGTAGAAAGTGTCTCTTGAAACCTACTAAATTCGTGTAGAATATATTTATTACGAAAGTGAAATCATTTGTCAATGGATGCATCCGAAGAACAGTTTGTGTTTGAAGCTGAATGGCAAGAATAATTATAGGAGTTCGGTACATTCGAAAATAGATATTATTATTTTAAATAAACATGACCTTAAAAATACCGTTTCATTTATAATACATTAATTATTATACATCAAAACATAAAGCCAATGTTTCACATATTAAAAATACTTTAGGTATTTATTTGATATTTTGAAAACGTTTTAATATTACGCATAATAAAAGCTAAAATTGGCTTTTTAGAAAATACTATTCGATTTTGCTTGTTTTAGAATGAAAGAGATATACAATTTGTTTTGTTTACATTTTGTATTATAAATGTATTCGGTACGTTATATACCTGTACACTATGTACATATATACCTATATAGTTAAAATAATTTACTTATTTCCATCAACGCTCTTATGGGCTTTTACATAAGAATAATAATTTATTTAATTTAAATGTAACAGTACATTTTTAATTAACATTTCAATATAATAGTAAAAATATAACATTAAAAAAATAGAAAATAAAAACCATGCATAATTTTCGTACAAATATTTTTTCAGTTCATGTATGCTCCCTATAACGAAAATGTCAACGAAATTCTAATTGTTACCAAGCCGACGCATTCACGATATCGGTGAGTTAACAGCATAATTATGATACAAAGAACAATTCATGTTGTCTCGTTTGAGTTGGTACTCTTTACGAAACCATTTGTACCAACTCAGGGCAGTACAACATGCTATTGATGATTTTATATAGGTATACAACATTACAAATTTATATTTTTTATCGGAATATGCGAATTAAAATTGATAAATCTTATAAAGATTTTTATAATACGTGAGCCACAGTAGGGAGACCACAGAGTGGAGTTAAATTTCAGCGTACTTCTTACAATAGCTGTATATAAAGTTGTTAGAGAGCAGTATCCTATATATATAGGTGTCTAGGATCTGTGTGACGTATATATATATATATATATATATATATATATATATACGTCACACAGATCTAATCAAAAAAATGTTTAAGATTTTTTTCGAATTTTAAATTAATTGAGCTTGAACTTGAACGAACATACCTGATTAAGACATTATAATATCTAATAAGTCATTATTATTAGGAGAACACATTCCCATTACGAAATCGTAATTATTCAGAATATAGCTCTGTGATATTTTAAATATTAATTAAATTATATTAATGTGTCCAAAAATTTAATAAAAATGAATTGTTAATTCTGGCGTCTGCTATTGTATTACTCAAAGGTATTTTAGATTCCGTAAAAACAAAGTAGATGACTCTTTCAAATAATAGAACAATAAATATATTAATTTGAAAAATGTAACATATAGGTTCAAAAATTTGTCGTCAAAAATAATAAATAATGTCACCTTCCCCGGTTTCGAAAGATACCCAGGTTCGAATCCCGGTGGCGCAACAACAATATTTTTTGATAAAATTGATTTTATATGTACATCTTTCTAATTAATACATTTAATAAATAAGTTATTTAGATTTATTGCTCTTGTAAATAATATACTAAATATAAAATCAAAAAATATTTTTAGAAAATTAATAATCAAATAATATTATTTTTAAATCCAGAGTTTATAGAAATTTTGAATAGAAGAGTATTAAATTTAATGAAATGGTAAAAGAGATCGTGTCAAAAGTGTAAATCATTTTAGTGTTTGATGTCATAAGAACCATCTGTTTTGCCATGGAAACCTTCGTGATTCTTAGAATTCTGGCTTCTTGACGCTCTCTCCGGGGATCCTCTTTGCGAACGAGTGTTGGTGTAAAATACCGTTATAAAAAAATAAATTAAATTAAATCCTCGCTAGCTAGAGCTTAGTTAAAATTATTGGATGATTAATCTTTTTTTTTTCAGTATGAAAAGATTAAATTATTTCAAAGAGCACTTGAAACAATGAATTGAGAAAAAAAATCTAATCGTTTTTTTATTCGAGTAATCCTTTCCACTTTACGTATTTCGAAATATTAATAAATGCGATTAAATAATGTATGTATGTAATTTGCGATTTACGAGACTGAATAAATAAACAAAGCTAACTGACTATGTACACAAATATTAAGAGTCGAGCAAAAGTTAAAATATCACTGCTTTGATCCTAAAACACAACAATTTAATATTTGTATTGTTATAAAAATTTCACAACAAATTTTAAAAAGACATTTTCAAATATTAATTTAACTAAAAACACATATGCGGTTTATCTATTTTGTTTCCATTTTTATTAGTTCATTTACAATAATATTTCAAAATAATTAACCTATGAACGTGCTTATTTTCTACGCCAACATGTGTAAGACGAAAACTTGTACACCAGCATTTAAATGAGATATTTGAGACCCTGTAGTGTTGGCTTTTTCGAAATATATATTTTTTTAAATATTAATGGCTTTTACGAGTAATTAAATATATTTTTTAATATTATATTTTGCCTCCGACAGCGTAAGATGGCTGATAGCTAAGATGTTAATTAAAGTACATTTCAAAAATAAAAAAACGCAATGCATTAATATTGGGTACATATATTATTAGACAATCATTTAGGCTAAGCTACAAAAAATGAATTTGTATTTTACATACTAAAAAATATCATTGTGAATGATGTTTTTTAGAGGTCCGTTTGTCGAATTGGTAACCTTTTTCCAGCGAAGGCCAATTTGACAGCTGATAGCTGATTTATGCTCAGTTTGGTTTGCAATTTTACTGTGAATAGACTTATGCCAGAACAATGCTTGCAAATTTATTTCGAAAATCGTGGTTCAGTTCGCGAAATTTACCATGCGTTACGTGCATTTTACGGTCGACATAATCGTCCATCCGAACAAATAATTCGAATAACCAAGGATCTTTTCCGCACCACGCATATACTCTAATTAAAGTCGTAAAGTGCGCACCGAACAAGCTGTTGTTTCTTTTAAAATGATGCCGGCCAGAACGTTACAGTCAATGGAAAGCGTTTTAGATCCATTACTACTGACTTTTTCGTTTCCCAATTGAATGGCATTAATATGGAAGAGCTATTGTTTCAACAACATGCAGGCAACACGTGGGCGCAACATGCCACACAGCGCATGCCACAATCAATTTAATGAAGGAAATATTCGATGAGCACATATTTTCGCGTAATGTACCTACGAATTTGCCTCTAAAATCGTGTGATTTAACATATTTGGATTATTTTCTGTGGGGACATGTGAAGTCGCTAGTCTATACCAATAAACCAAAGGCGATAGACGACTTGGAGGCCAACATTTGTCGCGTTATTGTCGTTATCGAAAATTGGACTTCCGGATTGCGCTTTATTCGAGCCAGCCGCGGAACCCGTATGTGCGAAATCATATATAAACATTAGTGTTTATATATAATAAATATAATATTATATTATTCATTAGTGGCATAAAATTATGTTTCCAATAAAGCCTTAATTCCACAAAAAAAAATATTTTTTTTAGAATACATGTCCCACTGTTTATATTATTTGTAATCGTTTAATTATTAATATTTCTAAGTCAATGTATATTTTATAAATGAAATATTATATCTGTTGATTTCCGACGCCAAGCTGTCAACACATGTGTTTATTTTAACGTTTTAGAGTAACGCCGTGCGTAACATACAGACCACAAAAAAGAAGCGGTGTTCTGCAGCATCCGGAAGTGCAATGAAGGTGGACCCGCCGCTTACTCAGAACCGTTTATAAGCAAAAACTCATATATAGTCCTTCTCATTTGCCACCTGGTTGGCATTTTTTTAATGCTAATAGGCAACTGTACAATTCCATCTCACCAGCCGCCATCACAAACATCCTCATTGTCCTAGACATTTCATTTATTCAGAAAAGTAAAAGATACATTTTAGGATATCATCACAAAAAAAAACAGTGTATAAAATATTCTAAAATATAAATAACAGTTAAATAAAACATGCGAATAAAAATTTCAGAACCATAACAGAGAGACAACATGGTAAATGGAGCTGTAGTCGGAGAGAGAAAATATAAAAAAACACCTCCCCGAAAAAGGGAAAAAGTCAAAACAAAATAATTATTATCTAACTTGTCATCAGATTACTACCGCTGAGCATTCATCCTCAATGCAGAAAAAATAGATAAAAAAAGTACTGATATTGATATTACTAGTTACCCCTAAGTAATTCCCACCTAGAAACCCAAACTCTCACAAAGGTCCTGAACAATTCCAGATTCCTTTTACAGCTGAGGAGATTGGAGTTCCGGGTGGACATCCGATCCACTCCCACCATACTTTCAATCATATCCTCTCTTACATTCGTTAATATTTCGCATCGCCAGAGTACATGATTCGGTATTTATTTCACACGGCCACAGGCGCACCAAGAATCAGGCTTGAGTCCCAAATCATAAAGTTTACTCTTAAACTCATCGTGTCCCGAAACAAGCAGAACCGGGTAATGGTCAAACGCCGGAGGACCCCACCGGCCTTTCTCTCGAACGGCAACTATGGGGAGGAAGGAAAAGGTCCATCTCCCCAGAGGAGCCGCCTCCCATGTATCTTGCCACCTGACTAACGTAATAGCCCTCGGTCTCTTGCATAAAACCTTGTATTCTATTCCAGATGGTCTGAAAGTATGTCTGAAATTATACTCTTTCTGACCTCACTTCAGAGTGCGTCTGCACACGCTTCCTGTACCAGTAGGTCAGCAGGCAACACCCCCACAAGCACCGATAGGGGTCATACTGTACGTAGTCCAGTATGCCCCAGTCAGTGCCAACATGAGTATCCCCTGCCCCTTATTAAGAGCATTCGCAATGATAGCCGTATGAAGCCTATGGGCCCACACCCCTGCAGCGTACGTGACTTTCGCCACATACGTCGCGTTGTATATGAGGCGCACGGCAGGTGACATCCCACTCGCAAGTTGACATCCTCCCGAGTGCAGAAAATGTTCGCCGCACGCTCCGACACCACCTTCACATGCGCAAGAAAGGAACCCGACATATCCAAGATAACTCCCAAATTTCACCCTAGTATCGCACATTCTATTAATCGGTTTCCTTTCACGATTCAATTTCCCTTTCGGCATTAGGGCTATAATCTTATGTGGAGCAAACGCCAGTTTATTTCTTTCACACCAATTCAGTATCGTATCTATTGCTTTTTTAGCCTTCAATTCAAGCTCTCGCCGACTATTAGCTTCTACTAACACAGTGTTATCGTCAGCATAAGTGACAGAATCGCACCCGTCCGGAAGTGATAGCATAAGAAAGTCATTAAAAAGGATGATCCACAGGATAGGTCCATGGACCGACCCCTGTAGACAACCCATGTGTGTTTCTCTAGTTATGCTTACCCCGCCATAGTTCAGAACCATTGAACGGTCCCCGAGGGAGCACTCGATAATCTCGAAAAGATATTTCGGGCACCCCCGTAATTTGAACTTGGTGAGGATCACGCACCACCACGCTGTATCAAAGGCACCGGCCACATCAAGAAAAATACACAAAGCGTACTTGTCCTGACATGCACGTACCTATTTCTGTTTATACATAATTGCATGCTCAGTGAACCTCCCTCGGACAAACCCTAAATGTCGGTCGTAAGCAGGCGTGAGAAAAACCTCAAGCCTGTTGCGTATCAACGTTTTAAGCACATTCCTGAAAACGGGAAGAAGCTAGATCGGTCGACACGCGCTTGGATCTGACCTTGGTTTATTGTTGCCTTTGGGAATCGCGCTGAGTAGGCCAACCTTCCATGCTTTCGGGAAAGTCCCGTGTGTGAAACACATATTTAGTACGCACAGCAATTCGTCCTTGGCAAGTCTCCAGACGCACTTGGCAATCAAACCAGTTAACTTGTCAATGCCCAGCGCCTTTAAACAGCCGATGTTCTTGATTATATCGTCGACCTGGGACTCGGTGACTGGAGAAGGATCAGTATTATCTTTTCGCGTGGTACTAAAAGGCTCACGTGCCAGCGAGCGAACATGTCGGTGATGTTCGGTATCATTACCGGTTCTTTCCAGGGGCATTAGCTTGCCTATAAATCCGTAAGTGCAGTGAGATCTCCGTTTTTCAATACAAAAGTGCGAGTCAAGTGGAGGTGAAAATTGTCGTCCACCCAGGACTTCGATCAAGGTAGGCCAGATCCGTCTTCCATCATTTCCTGTCTGAATCTAATTCCGGTTACGTCAACTAAAACCTAATTTTAATCAGTACAGTCAATGGGATCCTATCCCATCATTTATTGGTTTTACTCGTATGCCTGAACTCATACCGAAAAAACGAGACGTTAAATAGCTTTGAATATGACTTTTTTATATTCACAATATTTTGAGTATGTCCAAACTTTTGTAAGAACACAATTGCTGAATTAATTTTTATTGATGGGTATGGCAGTCGTCCACAACCATAATTGGTGAATGTTACAATTGTGTGAAATGATCACTCGAGCCAGCCGAGGATAGATCATAAGCTTAATACACATGACCTCCATACTTCCCATATAAAAAAAAACAATAGCTCCGTCTCTATAAGACATCTATAATAAATGTGTAATTATTTTTTTAAATTTGACCTTATCGTTATATAGCCCACTTCGAACACAAAAATTAGCGAACAATTTCAAATAAATCGATGTGACCAGTATCCACAGTATCTTTGTTCGCTCCATATAAAATCGTTTAACATCTCAGCTTTAAATTTGATAATGTGATTAAAACAAATATTTTTTCTGCAACAACAATACGGTAGAAAAAATTGGGAAATATGCGCTCGAGTATAGTAATGTATATGTTATCTTTTATTAAGTTTCAGATAAACATAGACTTATTTTGAAATATCTGCAAAGGTCTTTTGCGTCAGGGTTTCGCGCTGTGGAAGACTATCGCCATAAATGTTTATGAGATAAAGCAAAACAAATAAGGACGAATGACACCCTTTAGGGGAGTAAGGGGTGGCAGAATTTAAGGCGATATGCAAACAGCGAGGATACAGAAAAATCTGATCCGCTAGGATATATTGCTAAATATACAGATAATATAAGAATACATATAATACAAGAAATAGATGTAGAAAGCTAAGCAAAGCTAAATGTTTTGATTTTAATTATAAAAAATATTTTAAATCATTTTTAATTTCCATTATTATATGGAAAACATTTTTAATACGAGGGCGAGTCAAAAATTATCTACACCTTGTACACACCCTGTGCCTGCGTGTTTAAATGCGGTCACATGCTATATTTGATCCCGATCGCATCAGTTTTCTTCTATGAAAACAGTGTAAAGCTGTACGCTCCGCTATCGGTTTGCACCAAAGTCGTCAAGTAAGTCGCAAAGTAATCCGGTTTCTCTGATCGGAGGGTGTTAAAGGGACTAAAATTCATCGTAGACTTTTATCACAATACGGGAACGGTGCTTTATTACGTAAAAGTGTTTTTTTGGGGATTGAGAAATTTAAAAGTGGCCGGACGAGTGCCCGGACACACTAAGAGGGAAGATGGGTTCCGAAACGTCAGCCAGAGATGTTAAATGCACACGGTAAAATATACCAGAAAAATCTTCACTGCAAATTCTTAATGACCGTGAAAACTTGTGAATATCTTTACCTTTTGTAGTATTTAATTAAATTATTATAACCTACGTTATAACTTAGTATGTATCTATATATACGTATGTGTGTATACGACGCAAGTGTTGGTAGTACCAGAAATAGAGAACGTCTGCGGAAGACTCGGCATGACCAGATAAATCAGATATCGGATGATTGTTAGTAGTATTAATAATCGATGAGCCTCTATGTGAAGATGTATGAATATGAATGAGATGAAAATTGTGTGTCAAGATAGAAGAGTGTGGCGCTCTATCGAAAACGGCGTGATGGTAAGTTAGGTAGTTATATATATAAACATAATCAATAATTACATATATATATTTCTTTTTATTATTTTTTCTTCTCTATGAGAGTCGGAGACTTGTGTATAGGAGAGTGTGTATAATTTATGTTTATGCTAGTCTGTACATACGAGGTGTGTGAGAAAAGTAATGAGACTGATTTCATACTAACCAAAGTTTTTATTATTTTCAAACAACAATGTTATCCCCTTCAAAGTAGTTCCCTTGGGCAGCTATACACCGGCGGAGTCGTCGTTCCCACTCTTGGTAGCAGCGCTGGAAATCTTCAATTGGTATGGCTTTTAACTGGTCGGTCACAGTCTTTTGAATGTTCTCCAGAGTTCCAAAATGACGTCCTTTTAGGACATGTTTCAATTTCGGGAAAAGGAAAAAGTCACAAGGATTCAAATCAGGTGAATAGGGGGGTTGAGGAACAACAGTAATGCGTTTTGAGGTAAAAAATTCACGGATGGAAAGGGCCGTGTGACACGGAGCATTGTCATGATGAAGCATCCACTTGTCTGCAATGTCTGGTTTCACACGGATCACTCTTTGCCTCAACTTTTCAAGGACACTTTTATAAAACACTTGGTTGACAGTTTGTCCTGGTGGAACAAATTCTTTGTGCACGATACCCTTGATGTCAAAAAAACAAATCAGCATGGTCTTGATCTTTGATTTGCTCATTCGACATTTCTTCGGCCGAGGAGATGACGGAGTGTGCCATTCTTCGCTTTGCCGCTTTGTTTCAGGATCGTACTCAAATATCCAGGATTCATCACCGGTGATCACACAATTGAAGAATTCTTGGTCATTGGCCATCCTTTCAAGAAGATCAACGCACACGTTTTTTCGAATGTCCTTCTGTTCAGTTGTGAGATTTTTCGGCACCATTTTGGCACAAATCTTTCGCATGTTCAAATCATCTGTCAAAATTTTATGCACGGTGAAAGTGTTTAAATTTAACTGTTCACTGATCATCCTTATTGTTAAACGACGGTCTGATCTCACAAGAGCCCTCACACGATCAATGTTTTCGTCAGTTTTTGAAGTCGAAGGTCTCCCTGAGCGAGGTTCATCTTCAACGTGTTCTCGGCCTTCCAAAAATGATTTGTGCCAGCGGAAAACTTGTGCTCTCGATAAGCACTGTTCCCCAAAGACCTGTTTCAACTTTTCAAAAGTACAACTCGCGGATTCACCAAGTTTAACACAAAACTTTATTGCACAACGTTGCTCAAAATTCCGATGCTCCATTTCTGTGACACACAATGAAAACACAACTTTACTAATGGCGCTGTCAAAACTAACGTGTTCACTGTACGGAGTTGTAACTCGGACTGAGGAAGTGGAAGGGATAAACAAACCGATTTAGCATAGCCTGGTAGACACAACGTTACCACATCTCCCGCAGTGTTGCCAATCTCATTACTTTTCTCACACACCTCGTATATATCGTGATCTGATTAATATTTTAAAATGTAATGTGGTTTCTTAGATTAGGTCTGGCCTTAGTGGGAGATTTCTATATTATCGTTGTGTAAAAAATTTCTGTGATATATATTTATTTTTAAAATTGTAAATCTGTTAAAAAGACACAAAAAATCTATATCAAAAAAATACAGTCTAGCATTATTTTGAAAGTAAAGAATTTTATAATTAAATGAATAAAAATAGATAAATATGTTAATAAAATGGTCTGGACTATTACTCAACTTGGGAAAATATTGTAATTAAAGATGTGAAAATATAGTGATTTGATAGATTTTTTCTGTGTATTTTTTAAATTGATTTATTTAAATTTGTTTTAATGAACAGAGTACAAATCGTAACTTCACAAATAAAATGAGATTTCATAAATATTAAAATATTTATAAAGAAAATACTTTTTCTTTGAGTCTGAATAGCACCATTTTAAATTCAGGTTTAAACCAGAAAGGGGGCCGCGTTCCGAGTGACCTCACCCATTTATATTGGCATTAGGCATTCCTCCAGTACGACTAAACAAGTTCCCCAGCGTTGCAACACGAAACTTTGAACCGACCGAACAATAAAAATGAAAAAGGAAGTAAAAAGGGAGACGGAAGCGAAAAAGGCAACAAAACCTAGAGAAAAGGATAGCACGACCGAGGGAGAGGGACAGCAAAGCGGAGAGGAAGTCTGGAACGGAACTCCAGAGGACAAATCCGGGAAAACTAAAATTTAATTTCGGAACTGGATAGATAGAACTGGATGTAACTCTCAAAAAAGAAACTAAATATGGCTAAAGGTGTGTTTGTATGAATAAAATATTTCCATTAAAATACGCATTAACGGTACATAATTATTAGGTGAATAATTAGGTAACAGAGTTGCTCGATTTTCGTTATATTGTTAAATGATCAATATATATATATCATATGTTATATCATCGATATATTGTCGTCAGTCACAATTGTTAACCCATGAATCGCTCACGTTTATTCGAATTATTACTTGCAACAACAAGGTATCATCTGATATTTACATCAAACTGAGATATTAAAGGTTTGAAAATATATTTTGATTTATTTGACGGAGTTCATCGCCCATGAAGTAATTTTTTTACAATTACAATCACATTTTTCTGTATAATTCAAAGTAATAAAACAAAGTGATTTTTGTTTTTAGGCACGTTGTATACTATAACTCATACAGTTGTACTAAAAATATTTTAATGAGTGTCAAAGAGTTGACAAAATTTGGATACAAAAATGATGTTTTAAGGTCCCGGTATGTCGCCTTATTTTAAACTGTTTCACGTATACCTACTGTATATTTTATTGTGCTTGTGAAAAACGTTTGGATTGTTTTGGATGTTTGAATTCTTCTCAAACCGTGCTGACATTTTTTGGTAGTGAGTCCAAAAGTGTGTTGGAAATGAAGCATTATCTCGACAAACCAATCGAGAATAGGATCGATTTTGACTCTGATCCTTCAGTTTTATACATTGACGGGAAAATTGTGAGCAGGAGAGTTTAGAATTAATAAATAAGTTTTTATTTTATTTTATAAAAAGCATTAATTTAACAAACTAATATATTTCCCAACACTGCCACGATAGCGCTGACACGAGATGGAAAAGGTGACTGCAACACGTTTGTAATGTTATCAATCGGATCAGAAAATGAAAAAATAAAAACTACCGCCTGGCAGTAAAGCGTCACGCCATGCGGCACGAATGGGGAGAGCGTGTCGCGGACGTGTTTCACCTGCGGACAGGCTCGCGGTCACTTTGCTTCTAATATAACGACCCATTACAGTGTGTAAGTGTGATTAATAACGAAGCAATAGCTCACTAAATATTAGTGGGGAATAACGTTTAATAACGGTATTTTTATTAAAGAAAACACATTCGTATTGTAAAGTTGTAATCATTTAAAAAAGAAGTGATATTTTTAACACAAATTAAATTCTCTGGATTGGAAGAGATCCTGGTTCGAATCCCGGTAGCAACAATAATATTTTTTGATAAAATTGATTTTATATGTATGTATATCTTTTTAGTTAACACATTTAATTTGTATCGTCGTCCGTTGGTGGAATACAAGGAACGCAGAATAGGCAGATTGACTCATCATCCGATGGCGTACCATAATTTTGTGTATGGAAGGGACCTCCAGAGGTTCTAAAATGCGGAGAATATGAATGATGCAACTGACAGTTACACAAAGTCAAGACAGATATCTCACATTACTCACCTTTCTTTTAAATTGTCAACGTTACATGACTATATCTTGAGTTTTCACAATACCGACACGCTGCACTCTCGAACGTTCTGACAAGACCGCCCGGTATTCTATAGATAAGGATTAAAAGCGTGTTCTCGTTTTTCGATTGCCATTACATCGAGATTTATTAACAGTGCTTACTGGGGCATAACTGTAACGTTACACCCTATGAAATAATAATTTTGACATGATACGTCATTATATATTACGTGCCTATAACAGAATCAGGCAACATATTCCGAATTATCTGGACATAAGTGGTCTCTGGATAAAGAAATTAGGTACATTCCAGTTAAATCCCAAAAAACTTTAATATACGCGTTAGTGCGGTTCGAACAGCACGCATTTTTATTATTACAAATAATAAAAATAAAAGACATTTTCGAAACGCCGTTCCCCGCAATCGAATTCAACCGCGAGTCGTAAAAAAACTAATGACGTCAAAAAAATGTATTGGAAAATCTGAAATTTCGACGACATTTTTTTTGCGCCACGGCAATAACCATTTCGATGAGGCAATACAGTAAAATTTTATTAATACCTAACCTAATTTGGTGGGATAACTTGCGTGACATTAACGGCTGGTTCTGACAAAATCTCCGGCCGTGCAATCGATGAACGTCGCGGAAGTGCGTGTTTATCAGTCGGGTAATAAGCAATCAGACACTTGTGTCTATCGTCTCGTTCCAGGAGTGGAGGCTGGGATGGTAACGATTGTCGTCGCCACTCCAAGCTCCGGTGGATTTTTTCAAATCGAAAATACACTTAACCGATCCCATTCGGTATACTTTTTGCAAACTCCCTGGAGTTTTTTAGGGGCGATAAAAATAAATAATTTGTAATTCTATAATTTAATTCCAAATAATGCTAACATATAGGTTTTGATATCATTGCGGTCATTCTTTATAATTTTATACGTAAATTTTTCGTTTATTTATGATTTAATATTGAATTATACCTACTCGAGATTTATTATATATAAGAAAATTTGTTGCTTCCAAAACATTAGAATGAAATATATAATCGCATCATTAATTCTTACTTTATTATATACTATAATATTTCAGTTATGTCCCAGATGGCAACCGAAAAACGAGAACACTCTTTTAATCCTTATCTATGGAATACCAGAACGTTCGAGTCATGTAACGTTGTCAATTTGAGGGAGGGTGAGTAACTTGAGGTATTTGGATTCGCATGCCCAGTCTTTAGTTTGTATAACTGTCGGTTATACCAATAATAATTTCCGTATTGCAGGACCTTCGAAGGTTTCTTCTATGCAGGTAGAATATGATTGACAAAATTATGGTACGCCATCGACTGATCGCGATCAATGACGGATTCCAAGGTTGGTCAAGGACGTCGGTAATCAACATCACACCGGAATCATCACCGTACTGATTCTGCGCTCTGATCATTGTCAAATCCCGAAGTAGTCTTCATTGTTTGATTTCGTATGTTGGCGTTTATTAAATTCAGTAATATTAGTCACATGCAAAACCTGAAATCGTTATCATTAATTTTTGAAACCTAGAATACTTCGTGTCAAACGCTCATTGACACGATTCTAAATAATGTAAATAGTTCTCTGGCAGTCAGTTAGACTTCTAACAGATTTATAATACATAATCATCTTGTAACATAACTTATTTTAATGTGTAGCACGTTGTCCCCTAAATTGTAATGAATAATCTGTATAATTTTTTTTTCCTCAAAATGATAAGCCAATATTACACCAGAATAGCCGTACGTAAGTTTAAAGAAACGGACCCACTTCTACGTACTCTTCCACTGACTAGCCGGCGAGTGTGGAAGGGGTGCAGGGCCGCAAGATCACAATATCTACATATTTTAAAATGATTTTTTTTATAATTAACGAGATTATTCAGTTTCACAAAACTACCAAAAAAATATTCATTTTAATAAAATCACATTTTATTAGTAAATTTGTGAACAAAATTCCGTGATAATTAAAATAAATTTAAATAATTTACTCAGAAAGCGGAAAAAAAAACTATTGAAAAAATTTAGTTTCCATGGGGACCAGCGGACTATTTTCAAGTTTCTGAGAAATATTATTATTAAAAAGGATGGGGAAAAATCAGCGTGGGAAAACATTGGGATATATTTAAATGTATATACAATTGATTGAAAAGTATAAAGATAAAATTTAACGACTGTGTCATTGTAGCTTAATCAGTAATGCCATCTAATGGCAATAGAAAGTACTGAGTCAATATTCTGATGATGACTACATTCTTTCATTTTAGATTTAAAAAATTTTTCGCTTTTTCTAAGTGATTTTTAATTTTTTTTTTAAATCATCATCAATATTTGTAGATTTAAAATAATAAGTACGCACACAATTTTTTTTATCTATTCTATGAATTAAAGAAATACTTATATACAATTTTTTTAAATATACACTAACATGTATGTACGTTGTGTATATATTTAATTACCTCTAACATTGAAATCAGTTAAGTCTCTGTAATCATCCCTTATTTAAAATAAAATTTATAGATTTGAAACGTTGAAATAGAAAGATTACACAATAATGTTAAATATGCAATACTGAAATGTGAAGTTTACACAATAATGTAAATTTGCAATATTGAAATGTTTAGATTACATGATTATATCTATTGCAAACTGTTTATTATACACCGCTAATATAGTATTAATGGGGAATACTGATCAAGAATTACAAAGGCTAATGAATAGAATGAGTATTATGAATGTCAACAAGTTGAAAGTAATGATATTTGAGAAAAGGGAAAGCAATGCACAGTGCAAAGTACTTGTAGGTAATGAATGTTTGGAACAATTAAATGAGTTTGTGTATTTGGGAAGTATGTTCTATAGAAACGGAAAGGCAGAGAGATATATCGAAAGGAGGATGACTGCAGGGAAGAAAGTGAACGGCGCTTTAAATCTATGATGTATGTATGTGCAATGTAAGTGAGGCCTGGAGCTGGCATAAAAGAAACGAAATAAGACAGAATGTAGTGAAAATGAGATCGCTTTAGCATATGTGTGGGAGATTCATTTATGACAGAGTAAAGAATGAAGAAATAAAGAAAGAACGTAAAGATCTTAATATAATGAGTAAGATTAAGAAAGGATCACTTAGGTGGTTTAGTCATATGGAACGGATGAATGAGGAGAGAATGGTAAGAAAGCTATTTGACGCATGTATCGATGGCACCAGAAGTAGAGCACGTCCGCGGAAGATTTGGCACGACCAGGTAAACCATACACTGGAGAATGGTCCTGCTAGAAGAAATGAGAAAATGTATGAATGTAGATGAATCGAGAATTGTGTGTCAGGATAGAAGAGTGTGGAGCTCTGCCCTCTCTGCCTACCCCCGCGAGGACATGGCGTGATGGTAAGTTACTTAGTTAGCTAGTTGAAGTGACTTGAAATAAATTTATATTATATTAATTATATTCAAATCGGTCAACTAATATTATATGAACTGTCAGGACTTCCCTTTATTAAAATATTCCTATCATATTCCCTTCATAATTAAACATTGAGAGAGAAAAGGGAAGAGGCAAGCGACGACTTCAATATCCAATGATATCAGATTACACTTTGCTTATTTATTAATCCGAAGGCACTCCAAGGGTGTAGCCGGGAGCATCCCCCATCCTTGAACATTACCTACCCCCCATACTCGGTATCATCTAACGATGACTTATACTGATCGTATTTTGAAGATTATTTATGTTTTTTATCGAAAGCAAAGTCAAAACCATATTTACCATTGACATTTATACAAGAGTGTAATACGAACTGAGAAATTGTTGAAACGTCTCACACAGCACATAGCATAAATGTTGCTTTGTACACTTCATGATACTCTTGTACGTACACTGCTTGTAATCACTATATCCATTAGAATACAAATTATTATACTATCAAAATTATGTGGCGTAATGGACCACTATATATTCGACTAAAAATATTTTACAAAACAGCAATTTTCTGACTTTATCTTGATATTTATTCTGCCTCTTGCACAGACCACTAAATAAATAAACATGATATGAAGTGTATACATAGGAGAGAGATTTGGGGGCGAGCATTCTACATACATCATTAGTGGAAACATATATCCAAAAGTTTATGAAACATTTATGCAACATAAAAAGTATTTACTCTTCTAAAATTAAATATTTGTGTAAACATATTATTTTTTCAGCGTTGAAATTTTCGTTCCGTTCAAGTCAAATATTTGAAAAACATCTCGGAGCTATTTGATTGCGTAAGTGGTACACTAAAGTGAAAATATTGAAACAAGGTATTTGCGTTAGTTCATGTTTATATATTTGATAGTCTGTAAATATATCGGACGGCAAAACGATGACTAAATTAACCTGTATCGAAAAATGCACGCACTTTTACTAGAACACATTTCGATTATGTAAATGACAATATAATTTCTCATTTAACATTCCTCAGATAAAGAGTTATATTTATCGCATTGTTATTTGACTTTGACATAGATGGAATTACCAATTTATCATGTTGTGGTTGATGTAAAATATGATGAACGTTTATTCTTAAGCCATGGCGATATGCAAGGTTTTCTACTGCGTGTACTTGAGATTAGCGACACAACTCCTGAAGATGAACCTATTCGAAACGATGTCCAAAGAGATCTGATATAGATGGCTGAATAGTTCATAAAATTATTAAACAAATTAAAGATATCTCATAGAGGAAAAGATAGCTCATAGAGCATAGATGATACATCCAAAATATGAAAGTATCATCTATGCTGTTTCATGGAAATGAATATCAAATTTCAGACCATAGATGGTGACAGCGAAATTGTAGTTAAAAACTCAAAATATTTCAACAGATTAACATAAATACAACTTCAAAAATTTTTATAGATATGTAGGTTGATTGGATGGAATGGTGTAAATTACATTGTGTAAAGTGATCACAAAAGCCAGCCGAAAACAGGACGTAAACCCTGTAATTACCCATACTTCCATATTTTCTCATATCATATAACAAAAATAGCATTGTCTCTATGACATATCTTTAATTTGTTTAATAACAATGCCTTTGGAAGTAAAACCCATAAATGGTGTGTTCTTGGACGTACTCAAATATTGTTATCATAAAATTATTCACTGATAGTTACGTATCCGTCGTAAATTCTTAAAAACACTATGGTGATAATTCACAAAATATGCACAACATAATGTGATTTAATATCAAAATCCAACATCTTCTTAACTCTGGTGGAAAAATCTAGACACATTACGTGCATATCTGACTTTTCATAAACTAGAGGGGAGGCAGAATATTAATAGACCCGTTGTGAAAACCATTACTACAAGCGAACAGAGAGGTACTGACGCAACTCAAGTACCTACTTCCTTTGCATTTTGTCCTTCCAATAAACCTTATTATATTTTTCCCGCACTGGTCAACTAATTACTTAGGAATTTTGCTGACGGGGATCAGATTGCATTTCGATACGAAATGGTCAGGTCAAGAGTCAAGAGTAGAGTAAAATCCGAACCACGAAAAAGAAGCGATGTTCTGCAGCATCCGTAGTACAGTGACATCTCAGTTCTTCACCACAAAAGTGCAAGTCAACTGGAGGTGAAAATTGACGTCCAACTCAGGATCAAGATCAAGGTAGGCCAGATCCATCTGCCAATATTTCCTTCTTGTTCCAATTCGGAATGCATTTACTAACAACTAATTTAATTGATACAGTCCACTGTATCTTATCCCACCACAGAGGAATATTTTAATTTTTCATCAAACTAAAATTTGCACTACACAAACGATGACTTATTTAATCACTACTATGGTTTTAAGGGGTGCAGTCTCTTTCATTATCAAATGTAATTTAAAATTAATCTCAATACAACTTTTTTTCCGATCGCGTTTTTGCGGTCGTTAATTTTGGTTAAAAATATTGTGATGTGATTATATTCAACAACCAGTAGAATAAAACCCTTTACTTTTATAAACAAGAGTTTTACTCATTTAGCCCGACCACATAACCAAACATTCTCAGTACATTATGTAAGTATATATATACAGGCAAACGACAAACAGCATTATCTTTAAAACCTCGATACAATTCAACTGAAAAATTAAATGATATTTTAAAAATAACCTTTTCGATACGACCCCAATGCGAAAGAGGGCAGGGTCGGGACCGTAAGAATCCAGCCTCGACCTGGATAAACCACGTAGCTGTCCGGGTCCTTATTTAAGTCCTTAATTACTGGACAACAAAAAAGTACACGGAGCGGACCCCAACCATTACGGTGACAGGATCAGACCATGAAAAACGGGGGCAGGGATACCTTTAAAATCCGGAAGACGATAATGATCCCATCAGTTTTATCCGGGCTCGTTAGGGAGGAATTTTCCCTTTTTGGTCACCTGGTTTTTGTAAGAATTACTTTAGCTTTGTGTAGTTTCACGGTGCGTTCATCTCAACGATTTAATTAGCATTTCTTATTTATCAAAAAAAAACTAAAACAAATTCATCGCTAACCATATTTTTGACAAATTATAAAATTGCAGAATTTTTTTTTATGGCAAACATAAAATTAAAAATATTGTCTATGTAACACTTAAACAAAACCTTGTAAGTAACTACACTAAGAACATTTGCGTTGAACACAAGAACATTGTATGTTATACCTGTTAGTAATTATTCTAATGTAACATGATTATTTTAAATTTTCAAACAAACTTTGTACTAGACGCACAACTGAGTTGTATTTTTATCACGACTATAATTTTGAGAGGTGTAGTCTCTCTTATGAACAAATGTAAATAAGATTTTTAATTGATATATTTAAAAATGGAGAATAACTCCAGACATATGATGTATATAAATCGCTCGGATCTAATTGAGCCTGTTCATTGGTTGAAACAAAGGTGCAAAAAAAAAAACAATATAATTGTAATGTTTTTATTTAATTTAATAAAATAAACTGAAAATGAATAATATCAGCAACTGAAAAAAATTATCACTTACCTACAATTTACTTTGATAAAAATTTTAATCTCAATAAAATTTCCCACAATGATTTCTCAAGAAAGGGTGAAAATCAACCTTAAGTTTCTCGTAGTATATATTTCGTTTTATATAACACCATTGAGATACACTATCTTTCCACACCGGCGTAATACATCGACTAACCTGTTCTACGGAAACAAATTTATACACAGGATTGTAAGAAACAAACTGACGCCCTACAGAATGACAATAAAACTGTATCATTAATTTTACTGGGGATTCAACGACATTTTTAAAAGATTCTAACAGTAAAAAAACACTTGAAGTATTTTGGCATTTAATACGATAAGTAAACTTTTTTTGATGCGAAACCCACATACTACGAAATATATAGACATGAACTAACGCAAAATTCATATTTTCAATATTTGCATTATCGTGTCACCCATGTGCTCATTTTGGTACCGCTTACGCAATAAATAGCTCCGAGACTTTTTTTTTAAATATATGACTCGATTGAAATAAAAATTTAAACGCTGACAATAAAATAAGGATTAATGTAAAAAATACGCCTTGTTTACACAAAGATTAAATTTTCGAAGAGTATATACTTTTACTGTTGTATAAATGTGTCATAAACCATCCAATTTATGTTTCCACTAATTATATGTCGAATGCCCCTCCAAACCTACATATACACTTCATTTCATATCTATCAATTTACTGGTCTGTTGTTAAACCTAATTCGAAATCTTATTACGAAAATGGTATCGGATATTTTACCAATCGCAGTATATAATACCACGGTAAAGAACTACATGGGAGTACACGATTACCGCTCGTGCCAATCGCACGCTTGTTCGACGAAGTGACTGCCAAATGTTTCATCGATAAAATCTTTATTATTTTTAATCCGATTTAGAGAAAATAAATTACATTGTATCTAACTTGACTCTACGGCAGTGCTTCGCAACCGGTGTGCCGTGGCACGCTGGTGTGTCGTGAGCCGGATACAGGTAAGCCGCGGTCAAATTTAATGTATTTTACATTTTACAATTTTTCATTGTAAAATGCAACGCAGATATCACATTAATTAATTATTGTTTTATAATAGTTATTAAGATTGCGTAAAAATAAATGTATTATAGTTTTATGTATGTATACTTTTCAAACAAAAAATTTGTGTATCAATTTAATACCTATATATTTTAGCTTCTGGTGTGCCGCAGAATTCTAGGAAGAATTTTGGTGTGTCGTAGGTGAGAAAAGGTTACGGAGCACTGCTCTACGGTATACAAAAAAAAGTTACTATACATATTAATTTCTCAGTATTATGCACAATAAAATCAACTTCAATGATACGGAGTACAACAACACTTTTTAAAATATCATTTTATATAACATTTGCTATACCACGGTGCTAAATCACACTAGAGTGTTTCCAGACGCGTTGGAATATGCTAATCAAAGAACAGAATTGATCTCTGAGCTATTCAGAAATGTCATGTATTCAATCATGGTCATTTCGGCAGCAGCAAGATATTCCAGCGCCAGGCTATTTTTCTTTCAGTCATCCAATTCTCATATTCCTTTATTGATCGATTTCATCAGAGCATGCGTAAAATATGAAGCAGAAAGCCAACGGACAAAATCTTTTTACTGCATGCTTAGAATTCTCTCGAATAACGTCCGCGTATAACAGACATTTTCTGGGACAGTATATAGATTGAGTTAACGAACGAGATTGTCGTTTTAGTCTCTGATAAAATTGTAACAAATTGTATTAGACCCGTCAAAGGTGGGTTAGAGCGTTGGTCAGTATTTGAAAAAAGTAAAGTTGTCGAATTGGTTCTTATCAGAAACTAATAGTTAAACAACTTCAAAAATGTGTTTATAATATAAATCATAATATCAATAATGTAATTATTTTTCCTGTATTTTATTAAAATAGAGAACTGACAATTAAAGTCATAGAAAAAAAATAATGCAATTAAATTATTAATTATTTGGTACACGGTTTCCTTTAAAATAGTCTTCTTCTAAAATAATGTGCTTGATCCATCATTTTTCCGAGTATTATTCAAAATTATTATCCGTGGGATCACAGAGCATGCGTCGTAATCCGTTTCGTAACCGCTTGCGACCTTCAAAAATGATCCTTTAAATATTTTTTTCATTTTGGGGTATATAATACAGTCAGAAGGAGTAGATCATGAGAATAGGATGAATGTTCCAACAAAGACTGTATTTTCTGGAGCCAATATACAGCTTTCACTTGCAAATAATTAAGGTCGGACACGCCTCACTGGTGCTCATAACAGTTTCAAATAGAGTGCTGCAATGACTGAATTGACAATTAGTCTTTCGGGAACAGCGTCTGATATTATTTCGATTCAATTCGTTGTAGTATTGCCATACAATGTACATGATGTGTTCTATGAACTTAATTGACAGTCTTCGTAAAAAAATAAAAAGATTCTCCCTGTCAACCCTGTGAACTGTTTTTCAAGGCAGGGAACGCTGTGCCATCTCGTAGGGGAAGCTCAAGTTAGGGTAATGAAATTTACTCCCCGAGTCCTGCTTCGCTTCAGTTAATTTGCATATACTTACCGTTCAATTCTGTAAATGTTTATTGAACGGATTACGGCTGTGAATTTTCTTTATATAAATTAATTTCACTTGGGTTTTCCCTTTTTTTCCCTTAACATGAAATTCAGGGGATACCAACACGTACAGGCTGCGGACTGGCGACGGGGATATCATTTTCTACATCTCGAATGGAATTTCCTCGAATTTGTTTCAACGTTGAATGAGAATTTTCTGGCTTTTTATCGCATAAAGGATACATTATTTTCCATAAAATGAAGACTTGAATTCCGTGTTCTTGATTTTATGTACATGTATTAAAATCTATTGTTTTATCTCTCATATTTCTTCCTCAATATTGTCATTCTATTATGTTATTGTATCTTAAAATAACAATCTTTTACCATTAAACCTTTATCATAAACAAGATAGTATCTGACATTGAGGTGGGCAAGGAATTTATTAATAAATGAATATAAACAAATCATTTTATTCATTGAAGGTTGTTAAGGTGGTTCGAACAGGCTTTGTGTTCAATAAAACATCGCTAGAAAGGACTTCCAGGAACATATAGATTTAGAAGGCATGCACAGAACGATCCCCCACAGAGGTGACTCCATTGAGGCTCTTTTTTTAATTTTTATTATTAAATTTATACAGGGCCATTAATTTTGTTTCTAAAAATGTATAAATTATAAAATAATATAATGACTTTGTACATATGTACAGCAATTATTTTTTACCCATTTTAAAGTAAGGTACTTCTTCACCAACTGACAAACAGTAAGATATTTTTATTGAAGAGAAACATGTCCACATGTCATAAACAAGTTGTTCTAACTCCTGAAAATCTAAAAGGGACACAGGAAGTTGACATTTTTCTGTTGACAAAGACATATGTATGGAAGTTTGCCATATTCTTGCAGACAATAGCAGAGTTTGTCGCGGTACCTGTCGATAAATAATAACTTTAAAAATATTCTACTATATATAGCTCCCTTAGGTTTTTTTCGATCCCTCATATCAAATCTGATCCGCTACTATCTAATTGATGAAAACAAAGGATGACGTATTTCAAAATGATTTTCTGGAAATAGTGGCGGTTTTACTATTGGTAACTGCCCTTAAAAACATGTTTGTACAAGACGCGTTTTTAAGTAAGTACCGTTGCCAGATATTCCAGGTGAGTGCTGCCGTTGCAATCTTTGTTTTCTTTCACCTGTTGACTCACCACATATAACAATTAGAGACATTCACATAGTGAATCTTGTAGTGAGTGGTTGAAATATTCAAGACAATAGATCAACCCGCCGACTGTGAGACACGATCCGTGATTCGTTTATTGAATGCACAAAACATGAAACCATCTGATATTCATCGTAAAGTGTGTCCTGTTTTGTCCTTATTTGGCGTCAAAGTATTTTCATATTCTCCTTTATCTGGAGCGGTTCCATGGTGGCAAATGTGACGAACATGACGATGATGAACTCATCCCAAGCGGCGTCATTCTATAATGAAGGTATACAAAAATTGGTGCTCCGTTATGACATGTATGTTAATAATAGTGGTGACTATGTTGAGAAGTAGTTGATGATGTGTAGCATCCGAAAAAAGTGTCTCTTTAAAAAAAAAATTCCGGTACTTAAAAAACGCGCCTCGTCAATTTTAAAATCTCAGCTCTGATATAAAGTCAGTTACAAATATGTTTATCTCAAGTTTGTCAACTGAAAAGTGACGATTTTGCTTCTGACCACCTCAACTTGTGTATCTGATTAATAATAATAATAATAATACATTTATTAGGTTCACTTTTTACATGTATTATGTACTCACATTGATAAATAATGTCTAACGGTCTGACGTATTACTCTTCCAAATTAATATTCATTAAGTATACATTTTCACCTAGTTAATTACTATGAGTGTTGCGTAATATTTCTAATATCAGACAAATGTACCGAGGGTACGCATATAAAATTTGGCAAAGTAAACACGACATATCAGTAAGAAAGTAAGACATATATTTGGGTACCCTACCTGTTACACTAGTAATTTACTGTATTATAGCAGACAGTGTCCCTCCGGTATAACAGTAAGCAAAGTGCAATGATCAATGTACAAAAATATATATATAAACAGTTAATCAAGGGATGTTATTTTTCTTATTATATCGAGTATTTGTATATATACATATATATATATAATAGAGAACTAAATGGCAATTGGCAGACCGCATCGTTCGGAGGACGGACAATCTTTTGACAAATATGGTAAACCGGCTGGACTGATGAAATAGTCTGGAGACACTCGGAGAGGCCAATCATCCAGCAGTGAATAGAATATTTTTATTTATACAATTTTTTTTTCCACTAAAATAATTGATCAATGGCTCAGAAAACTCAAGCTTTACATCCTCATGAATTCGCATGACGTTTGTGATAATTTGATCAATGGAAAAAAATTATGAAATTATTAATATTTTTGACAAGTGAGTCGTATAGCGGCAGTAAGCCCAAGTGAAAAATTTAATTTTTAAACTTACATATAATAATTAATTATTTTGTATGGACTTATTTTAATGTTCAGGGATATAGAAGTATTAAATAATTCATACAAATTAAATATATCAATTAAAAACCTGGAAACTGCAACTTTCTCAATAATAATTTGTAGCACCTAATTTCAAAACCCTTTGAGTTAATAATAATAATGAGTAAATAATTTGAGTTAAATATAGTTTTATAGATTATTTTGTCAGCTACATGCAGAACACATTGTTTCTCGCAAAAGCCACTTAAATCCATCATTGACATTGCATGGTCAAAATCAGGGTTAGTTCCAAAATACCTCAAAGCAGAGAGAGTATAAACTGCCAATCACATCGCTTGTTGAAAATCACGTGATTTAAAACCAAATATGGCTGCCAAAACGATATTTTCAGAAAAACATTCTCTTTGTAATATAATATAACGTACTTTCTAAGTATACGTTTTCATACATAACTTAATATAAAGTCATTTTAGGGGGGTTTAAAATAAGGCGCTACTCGTGTTCTCCTTAATATTATATAATTTTTTGAGTAGCTTGTTGGTCTAGTAGTTAATACGTTGGCCTAGTGATCTAGTGGTCGGTAGTTTACCCCTCGTTCCAAGAGACCAGCAAGTTATTCCTATTTTCATAGCACAAAGTGTTTAGCTTATTTTTAAAATAGTAAGAATATAGATGTGAAATGTATTTCATGTACGCATCCCTCTTTTTTAAAAAAAAATTATAAATAAAAAAATTTAAACTCGTCGTCTTTTTAATCCCTTGTATCTCAATTTGATCACTTTGCAGACCGGGCTACTCTGCCGCTGTGCGAATCAAGTTGACTTGCATAAGATTTGTTCCATTAGTGGGATTGCAAAATAGATGAAAAATTTAAATAAATTATTCACACTTCAAAGTTCTAAATAATTAATGAAAAAATGGATTAGAGATCGACAGAATCGATTTCTATATCACATCACTGGACCGGACAATTCCGAGTGCGGTGACCTCTCAAACGCGTCAGAGATGAAAAACGACCCGCCGCTGGAAGGGATGTTTTTATAACCCCACTTAGCGGTAGAATCGACATTGATATGAATTCGGCATGCAAAATTTCTGTTACAAATTCGATAGCGAGTTAGGTTAAAAGGGTTCGGTTATAAATATTCTCCCCAGAGAGACGTTTTCGAGAATATTTTATGTATCGATAAAAAGCTGAAATAAAATACGAAAATTGTCTCGTCTCTTTAATTAGATACCTACGCGAACTGCAATAAATGAAAATTTTATGCCGTAGTAAATATCATGGTTCAAGATAATTAACAGGATCTGTATAAATCCGGATATATCACGCATTAAAACTTGAAGATCCTTCACTCGTTGGACCGACCAAGTGGAAAAGGCAACAGACAAAATTTTTTGACTCGATTCTGGCATGCCGAGAAAAGTGGAGTCACTTTTAAATATCTATTAAAAATATTATATTAAATTAAAATCCGATCACTTTGTAACTAGCAGATTTTTTAAAATGTTAATATCATAAATATATTTTTTGAATTAAAAGATTTAATTTAGAGCTTCGGCGAAAAGTTATAAAATGAAAATATATTTTATTTTTCTGAATATTTAAAAAAACGAGAAAAAGTTATTTAAAAATATATTTTAATTTAGAACAAATCTTTAAATCATTTTATTTAGAATATTAAACTTAAATTTATTTTTCATTCTCATATATTTTTAAATTTAATAAACTATATATTTATCAAAAATATCAAGTTAACATATAAAATTTCAACGTAGTTGAAATTATGGAAAAACACGGGTACTATGCAATAAACATTATTAATAAAATTCTAGAATATTTTCCCCTGCAAGGTTCAGTTGTTACAAAGTTTACCAAAATACAATTACGTTATTATTACACTAACACTAAAAAAGTAAAATAACAGAATGTATTTCTAGCAATTTTAAAACAAATAAAACTGTTTCCGATCATAATAATCGTATACTTTTTTTTTTAATGAGTATAATATCCAACGGTATTTATTGCGCGGTTCGGAAACAGTTTGGATGAAATTTGTATTGGATAATTAAAATTCGCACATTTATCAAACAATTGAAACATTTCTTGAAATATTTTTAGAAATCATTTGTAAAAACACATATTATGGTCCATCGGGAATAATTTTAGTCTGGAATTTGAATGGACTGTGGATTTTATAAACGCTTCTGGAAGATTTCTTCTTTTTTTCTCCTTCATATCAGTATAGACATATGGTGGACTCATTCAGATAAGACTCAGCTCGTAATGCATCTCCAAAAGTCCCGGTCCTAGGTTGCTCTCGTAACTGACTCCAGGCTATTTCCAGCTAGATGCATCGCATCTATCTAATATTGTGGCGTTCTTTCAGGATATCATCGACCCAAAGTTGTAGCCAGAATAATCTTATTTTCTAGGCTGTTACTTTGACACATAAGTGGCCAAAGAATTGAAAGGATCTTTTAATCACTGATGTAGACAAGGCTTACTGTGGTTGTATTTGTTGCAGGCTTCAGAAATTCATGGATCGTGCTGTCCATGAAATACGAAACATCCTTCTCCAGTAATACATTTCGAAAGAATTTTATTTTATTATCGTCGCCATTATAGACTGTCCATGTATCTGTTGTATACATGAAAATTGAAAAGACAAGAGTATCAACCAACATTATTTTAGTTGCTTGCTTTATGACACTGTCTTCATGTTCTCGTTAGTTCATAGTATCTTTAACCTTTCCTCTCCGATGATGTAAACTGAGTTAACATTGCCTCTAATTATGTGAATGTCTCTGTAAATATACTAAATACAGAGTTCACATTTAAGGTATTCCTCCGTAATATATTAATGGATTGGATAAAATAATTATAATATATTATTATTTAACATACGCAATAATATAAAAGGTTTTCTCAAAGAACCCGACGTGAATTTGTCAATGTGTGTATGTGTACGTGTGGAGTGGTGCGGACGGCGTAGTGCGTAGATCGCGGGGTGCCGAATGTCAATCGTCACTTAGTGACAGAGCGTGCGCTGGCCGAGTTTGACGTGTTTTATGCTGTAGTTTGTGATGATCAACGTATTTTTTTCATGTTTAGCACTTTTATACAATAATTAATATAAATATATGTATACGTTAATTAATATTTTAATGATTATCATATTTATCCAATTTAAAAATCTCAAAAGTACACTGAGTTTACATCACCATAACGTAAGGGAAAGGTTAAATAGTTGCATTCGTCTTCGAATTTCCTGCACAATGTCATCAATGTCAATACATATACAAATTCATATATAAATACAAACAGACACATTTTAAAACAACACAAAACATAATTTCCACACGGTCAAATACAAATAACCTTCAAACCCAAAGAGCACATACTACATTTGGTCAAAGGAACTACAAATATTTTGGACCCAAACTGTATAATAGAATGCTAAAAGACTTAAATCAATTGAATTGTCACAAGAACATGAAACTTTATATTAAAACTTGGATTCGTAATATGGGTAGAGCCAGTATTGGTGCACTCACCCAAACATATTGACTCATACCTGTATTAATTATTGCTACAAAGTGATCCAAAAATTAAGTCCACCTTAAAATTGTTCTTCATATACACCTTTTATATGTTAATAAATCTTTCTACTTGTAATTTTAATCAATTGAACAATTGCTTGTAAACTATGCCCGTCTCGACACAGAATTTCTCTAGTGAGACGGTCACAGTCCAAACAAATTTTTATATGTATTATATAGTTACAAATAAATAAATAAATAAATGTTCATGTTCAGAGGGCCCAAATAAATTGGTTCTTGAACTACTTCACATCTTGTTATTTAGGAAGATCGTAGTGATGTATTAACAGGATTGACAACCAGTATTTTTGATTTGGATCGATATATTTCTAAACCAAACTACTTGCTTTTATGTAATGTCTCAATGGTACCCTACTGTCTAGAAATTTTGTAAAAAAATTCACCCTTTCTCAACTTTCAGATCAATAAACAACTTGAATATAAAATAATAAATAAAATAAACTAGCGGACAGTGTAATTAATAATTCCAACTTCATAACACAATACAGTGTGGAGTATAGGTAACGTGATTAGCTCGGCTTTCGTGGAATATAAACCTTTTTTAATGAGAAAACCAATATAATCTAATACGAAATGCGGAGGACCGACCACTTGTATTCGATCCGTAAATTAATGACACAATACGCTATGGATTTCAATTATGTTCTAAATCTAGACTGGCCGCTTATTATCATATTTAATCGATGCTTTTATTTTCCTGAAATCATGAATTTAAATAACCCAAATAGAAGCGATTACAAAAAAGATAATTTATGTAATTCGGTAGTCTGACATTTAATGTCCAATACTGTTGAACAGTTGACAGTATACGCATATGCTCTTATACACACACATCAATAGACAAATATTAAACATGTTTATTCACACCACATATTTTTTCGAATTTCTTTAGTATGTTCTATTTTATTTTTGTTTTTACTATATTTTATGTTATTGCTAGGTTAACTTTACATTTTTAATGCTTAATTAGTGAATATTTTTAATTAACAATACATATTTTATTAACATAGTGCATATCTCAAAAAACACAATAAAATTGATAATATTTGGTCAGTCAACATTTAACAAAAATGAATAACGAAAATATTGATATGAAACAGTGATTTCAATTTCGTTCTACTAAGTATTCACAGACAAAAATATGTACATTATTTCTAATTTTGTATTTAGTATGTTTTTTAAGAGCACATGATATTTAAAAAGATCACACTGAATATACAATTAGTTATCAGAAATTTTTTTAAACATTTTACAGTGAGTTAGTATAAATTTTAAATAATAGTGATTCTTTACATTTGAAATTTTGTCGAGTTTATTTTTATTTTATGCGATTATCTTTGATTGTTAGATCGTTTATAAATACTACCAATATGAATAATACAAGTTGAAGATATAAAGCCATCACCACTAATATTCAAAATTGTTTGATACAATCACCAAAACTATTTTTAAGACCAAAAATAAACCCTCAAGGTATACCTACATTGACGAAATTTCAACATAGAATCAACAATTCTTAACCTTGATAGTTTTACTAACCATTCAAAGCTGAAGTATGCGTAGCTTACAGCTCAATAGGCAAAGCTTCGGTACGGTATGACAGTTAATACGTAAATGATGTGTCTGAATGCTCACGACGTGCAGGGTTTTTTATTAGACTTTTTAGCTTTTTAATTCATGTATCAATATGATATTCATAATAACATAAGATAGTTAGTAAACATATCAAAACGAATAACGCTTATGCACTTGTAATAGTAGATTAGGCGATCTAGCCGCATGTAGACTATGATGAGTATCGTAGAGGAATTGGAAAAAAAATTGGCTCACAACATGATATTGGCCAGGTATTTATCACTTAAATTTAGTTAATTATCTGATAAGTACTCATCTGCTATTTTACAACCCTTATTAAATTGATACAAAAAAAAATCTTGTTAGCTTATTTCAACGTTTAATTCAATAGTGCAATATGAAGTAACATTAATATTAAAACAGATTTCGATGTTGCCAAAATACAGACCGAAAAATGCAACTTTAAAATGATATTTACATAATAACGATGAAAACTTTCATTGAAAAAATGAAGGTTTTGGTGATAATTCAGAAAACAAAATCGCAATTGTTTTTTTTTTTACCACCTAACTGATAGAAATGGCAGATTTTTTTGAAAAGAAGGCTATGCGGAATGTTACAAGTTAAGCTGGAGAATTTGAAAGTAAATCTAAGCACGATAAAAAACCCTAACCCTATTTAAACTATTAAATGAATAAAATATGTTTCATAACTATATTTAACAAACGAAATACTATCTAATTTATTTATCTTCTGTGGACTTATACCAATCAGGGCGCATCTGTGAAAATATTATATTATGCAGACCGTGCAGAATATAGACACTGAATACATATTTTACCCGTAGTGATTAAGCTGTGGGGAGAAGACCAAAGTGAGTAGTTTTGGATCCAAGGTAAATATTTGACGCGCTTGTTACCCAGCCGGTTAGCTGGGTTCCTACCCAACTTACCCATCGGTAGCTTACCCAACAGCCATCTAAGAATATTGGCAACGTTTCGAAAAATTGACGAGTACGTTAAAAGTAAGTAACATTTTATATTTTTAATCATTTATATTAGGGGTGCCGCTTTTTTAGGGTTCCACTATTTTTACATGTTAGACTAGTTGAGACACGATGAAGTGAACATCTTCGGAGGTTTTTTTTTCTATAGTACTGTTCCTTGACTATATTTATTCTGTCATAAATTTTATTTTATTGTTAAGAATAAAATTTCAAAGTTCGAAGTATGTAAAAACCCCGTTAGGCATTGGTATACTGCTTTGTTTTGATCGGGGCTTGTCAGTTACATACTGTAGTATCCAAATTTGATGGCTATAGGTCAAGGTGGGGGCATAAACTGACTAAAAATTGGCAGTTTTTTTTTATTATTGAGATCTGCTCTCCTTATATCTGAATTTAAAATTAGTTATTTTAATATTTTTGTTGAATAATTATATTGCTGTGTACATCACATGGACGCGGACAAGCGTAATCGCGAAGAGATGTACAGCTGTATGTATGACGTATCAGTAGAACCTGAAATAAATATGTATTAAATGTTTTGTTAAAAAATAATAACTATATACTGCGGAGATATACAAGATCTGTTGGTCGCTAGGTCGATTAGTTAGAATCCAGGGTCTAAACATCCGAGAATCGATCGTAATTGCACCAACAATGGATAAAGCCTGCAAAATGCGATTCTCTGCTTCGGGCACGTACCACATATTGGCAGCTACCAAACGATTACTGAAAAAGGTAATAAAAGAGCCTGGATCATAAACTGCAAAAGGATGCATGTCCAGACTCGACCTCACTTAAGCCGATTGACGAGATCGGACAAAATGGAAAAGTGCCACCCAAATCTAAATGTTTAGAAAAGAGCAAAAAAAAATAAGGAAAGATAGAACTGAACTGCTGCGAGCATTACAATCAATTGATTTAACCTAGCTGGGCAAGGAGGGTTTTGATTATCGTTTTAACCATTGCCATACAGTCATAGAAAATATTTTTAACACGAAAATATTTTTAATAATAAATTATAGCATTTTTTAACATTTAGCATAAAAAATAGTTTTACTAATATAAATGGCTTTAATTAAGGTCGCATACAGTCAAATCTCTTTATAACGAATACTGGAGTAACAAAATTTATATATATATATATGTAAACATATATATGTTTGTTTTAATAAATATTTTTTTTATTAATCTAACGTATCACGCGCAAACAAATATTCAATTTTTATATTGCTTGTATTATATTATTTGGGGAAAAAATCTTATTTAACCTACATACCTTGCGAAGATATTTAAGGGGTTTTATTAAAAATCTGTGGGGAAATTTGAGGAAAATTAAAACTGAAAAAAAATGCTTACTTTGTCAATCTCCTTTATACGAAATATTCTGAGAAATTTTGCTTTGTGTGTCTATTATAACTAACTTTCCTAAAATTACGTAGAATTTTTTTCAAAGCATGCAAGTATGATCAGTAAGTCTACGAATTCCTTATTGGAACATCTTAGTTTAAGACAGAGAGACCTGGAGGCTATTTTGCGGTGAACCAGAAAGACTCTTAGTGTCAACTATAATAAATAATACAGGGTGAGTATTATGTTCCAGACCCGTTTTTTTTTGGCCGCAATTTTGGTTAGACAAACATTTGTTATTTTGTATAAATTTATTATCCAGCATTTAACGCCTCAAAAACGTTTTGAAGTCATTAAATCATTATATCTAAATACGATTGGCAATGCTGTAATCATTAACGGTTATCCCTGTCGTATTATATATGTTGAAAAACTTATTGGTAGCCAAATTGGATCAATTGGGCCTTCAACACATGCGGTATGAACAGGACGGTACCACTTCATACACAGCCAGAGCAACACTTGAATTTTTAAGAGAAATTTTTCCCGACTGCTTAATATCAAAAAGTTATAATACCGACTGCCCTCCTCGATCACCTGATTTACTTTAAAGTACTTTAAAGGAAAGATTTACGCAAATAAGTCAACAACAATTCCGATGCTACAAGACTAAATTTGAATTAAAATTGCTGAAATAACTCACAAAGTGTGCGAGAATATTATGAAAAATATTGTAAAAAGAGCAGGCCACTGCCAGAGGCGGTCACCTGACCATATTCATTACATAATTGTAATAAACCAAATAATAAATAAATAAAAACATATTAAAAAAATTGTGTTCTTTTCCTAGTTATTCAAAAATAAAATTGACCTGAAGCAATACACATTTTACAATATACATTTTTCTTCCATTTCAGTCTGTCGAAGTCGTTATCAATGGCCTGTTCCACTTCCTTGCAAGAGATCATATCTAATTTTCACTTCTAATTTACCCCTGATGACTTCTTTTTGATCATGATGTGATCTCGCTTATGGTTCTAAAATGTTATAGGACTTCTTTTCCGCAGATCATCCTTTCTTTTAATGTGTCTAGCTCATTAAAATTAACGCTCGGAAATTGAATGAGAAATAATATATGTTACCCGCATCCGTTGATGAATAATTTTGAACGTTATCTGGTGCTTAGAGAACGCCTCAATAAATCTCAAACATTTTTATGCAAATCGTATAGTTTGGTTTAGCAGTAAAATGCTTACTTAAACCAAAAAAAAATTACGAAGAAAATAAGAAAACGATCATTATCTCAGGAGACTGTTAAGTATATTTTACTTGCTTTAGAATAATCGTTCCGCGTGATTCGAGAATAGTACGGATATTGAAATGACATAATATATTGTATGCGTATACATATTTGAAAAAACTGATAGATATTTAATAGAAATGTATTATATATATTCAAGGATTATAAGATCAGGGGGTCATCATTTCGCCCATGATAACGTAAATTGTAAGTAAGCTTCGAAAACGTTTTAATATTTAATTAAAGGGTAGTGTGAAGTGAGTAACATTGTGTTTTATTTTTTAAAAAGTTAACGAAAATTTTGAAATATTATTATATATTGACATCAATTATATTTTTTTGTGTTTCAGATGTCAAAAAAATTCTATTTAAAGTGGTCATATTGAAATCTTGGAATAGTATTCCATTTTCTAATTATGAACAAGTTTTATTTTTAAAACAGACTACAAGTTATATCTAATGCATAAGTTTTATTGATCTTTTATTAAACTTTGTAAATATTTTTAGTAATAACGTAATTTAAATTTTGTCTGAGAGATACATTTGTAGATTATTATTTAATTATTAGTAACGATTGATATTTTCAGGCGATGAATAAAATATCCTCGGAGAAAACTATTTTATAATCTAATGTCATCGTATTGATTTCCCTTCACTCTTAGTCTACATACATATTATGTTCAACGCGTAGCAGTCAGTCAGTTTGACATTTTCCGTTCATTAATGAGATATTTCTCAAGGAACATTTACCATTTGTTTTATGACGTCACTGAGAAGTCTGTCTTGATCACATGATCACAAGTTCGTTATTGGTATTACGTGTAAAAATTAAAAGCTGATAATTCGAACCAATTATATTTGGCTCACTGATTGTTGATAATTATTGACAATCTGTGTACTCGACAAATAAAAATAAAATAACGAATTTCATAAAAATAGATAGTTTAATCATTTTTTCAATATTTACAAAATTACTAACTAATTATATAAATAATAAGAAAACGCTTTAATAATTATACAAAATACTTTGTTTGAACTACTATTTATTAATTATTCTATGGTATCATCTTCAGGAAACAGTGTATACTAAAATTAAAAATATAAACATAGATAAAAACAAAACTATAAAATAGTGAAAAAGTAAGGACTAATATAAAAACAAATTTTAAATGTGACTATTTGTAAAGAGGATTTGGTTATTTATAATATTAGCTTGCTATTATCACTTTTTCTTATTTCTAAAATTTCTAATTTACTAACTGTAAACCCCTACTATTTGCGTATACAATTTCTAAACCTTTATTAATATCAAAGGAATGGTTTATTACTAAAAGGTGATTGAAAAATTCTGAATAGTTATTGTTATTTAGGCATCTATTATTATTTTAAAATGAAGCCACAAAGTAATTTTATTAATATTGAAGAAGAGAAAACACTTTGTTTATACATATAAATAATCAAATACTTTTTGCAAATAGTCACCATTTAAATTTGTTTTCACAGAAGTTCCTAATTATTGTAGTTACCCACCGCTTATATTTCAATTTTTGGTATTGTTTATTCTTTCATTTTTATTTTTTATTGTAGTATGTATTGTTTCCTGAAGAAGGGACCATAGGTCTTGAAATGTGTTGACGTATCAATAAATAGTGGTTTTAAGCAAATTGTTTTTCTTAATATTTATATCATTATTTCAAAGTCGTGTTGAATAGAAATGAACTAAGAAACTAGGCCAACTGGAAAAAAATTCTAGAATGGGAATTGAGATTAAATTTAGTTGATAATAAAATACTTTATTAAAAATTATTCTAATAATTTTGTATCATTAAGTAACAATTTAAGTTAGGTACCAAATTTATTTTTTTTAAATAGATTATGTTAAAGAAACAATATGACATGTGTTTTTGATTAATTATTGACGTCCTGAAGAAAAAAAAATATTTTTCGAAACCGGTAGATGTATTTAATTCATCAAGTGGTTAATAAAACAAAGTTAACAATCTAAAATAATGGATTTTAACCACAAAGTTAATTTTTCTAGTCTTAAAAATAAATTGTACTGTTTTATAAATTTTTCTTAATTATTGGCTACTTTAACACAGACTTTAGTCTAGCAAAGTAGCCAGGACAACGCTGTATATATCAGAGGTGAAGTCTATTCCATCCCACACATTAAACTATGTATTATGTATGTTATGTATCCACCTCTGTAACTACAAAAATATGGATGTCAAAATATATATAAATAAAAAAAAATAAAATTAAAAAAAATAAAAAAAATTTAAGGCATTATAAATAAGAAAATAAATTTCTAAGTAAATTATTTTATCTTATTTTTCTCCTCCGTGTCAGTATTGATACACAGTGGTCTGAATAAGGGGAGACATGGCTCGTAATTAACCACAGTCTTGGATCGCCCTTACGGTTGACACAAACCAGATATTATACGTCCGTCCATTGAGTAACTTTTCCAGGACATTTTCGTCCTAAAATTAAGCTCAGAATTATTTTCCTTTCTATGCATGAAAAATTAGAAGAATTTTTAGTATACTTAAGTAAATTGTATATAAATAAATGTTTTTATAATATTTCTAATAATAAATAAAATTATCTATCTTTTGTTTAACATGCTAATGTCCACGTTTACATTAAATTAACACTTTTTAAATCAGTGACGCTTTTCAAATATCCAATATTCACATTGCTTATACAAGTAAGTGTGAATAAATGTTAAGCTCCTCTTTATTTTATTCAGCTTAGCGTTAAATATTTCTCAAATCTCGAGTTTCTACGAAAAGGTGAATCACTTTCTACTGCGTACGCCAAACGACGCCTGAATACTTTACCATTTTTGATTATCTCTCACCGAAACTCATCTGATGATTGTTCCCAATGAGGATTGACGTTATTACGGGAAGCGCGATAACGCCTGTGTTGGATCCCGAGCATAGTCACGTGACGTTGTAGCCGCCGGCAAAAAAGTGAATCAGGAGGACTTTGTTTTCAACCAGCAAACCTTGTCACTTTAAAATACTTCGGGTATGATGACGAACATCATTAAAGCAAGGTTGGTTTGGTATGAGAATCGATTAACATTTTTTTATGATGAGTTGTTTGCTTTACATTATTTTTTATACATCCTAAAGTAAAAATTTTTGTGACAAGGCTTTTATTTTATTAAATTATCAAGTATGAAATGTCCAGTTTGCTTATGTACTATGTTTGAGAGTTTATACTTAAATTTTTATTGTAAATATACATCATTACTCTTTTAAACGCATATTTTGGTTAATGATTAACTTTGAAATTGTTTTAAATAGATTCATTTTTGTGAAATCGTAGAAAATAGATATTTTCGTGTGTGATTTCCATTGTAGAATCAATGCAATGCAGACAGCTCTATATATCATCGATGGATATAACTCGCAAGGCAACTGCGCGCCGACAATAACGCACAACATAAAAGTAAATGAAGAAGTTAATCGTCAACAAAGGATTGCATTGAAAAAAAACTGGTAGAATAATGCCGAATTTAATCAATAGAAAGCAAGCTATTTTTTTCCATGTCAATTTTCTTCATTTTGCAAAAATGATAGATTCAAATATTATAGAGATAAAATGAGATATTATATAATTACAGTTATAGAATGAGATTTAATAACTTTTGAGGTTTGTTAAATAACAAAAAATTTAATAATGTAGATGAAAAAATATTTTCTTGCATATATTATTTCAAAACCACAAAATTTTTTGAAAAATAGTATCTAAATGCTGAAAAAGAGGTAGAAGATGATTGTGAAATATGATAAAAATCAAATAATAATCGTAATAAAACTGAAAAAATCGATTATAAATTGATTTAAAAAACTGCATTTCATTCCGAACGACCTTTTTTATGATTTTTTCATGTAATGAGTATGTTTTACATTTAAAATGTAATTTACTTTTGTATAATGCGCAATGTAATGAACTCAAAGATGGTTTGAGAAAATTTGTTTAGGCGACATAAATCTCGAAAACGGGCCACGTGGATAATGTAAGACGATTGTGGATATTGATGAGCAGGGAAATGTAGTTAAAGCGGACACATGTCAGACGATGCGTGAATTTGCAGCGAGAATTGACATTGTTTGGTGTTGTCCACTATAATTTCATTAAACCTTGTTAGTGAAAAATAAATATACTCGAATCAGTACAATTCTGAAATATCTGAATATGATGACCTTTAAGCAGAAAATATATTTCAAAGTAATGGTATTTACTTATAAAATCCTCACTAGGAAAATATCGGCGGAATTTATACGAAGCATTGATTCAAATCAACATAAGCACGAACATCATACAAGATGAAAAGATATACTGAGACTGCCATTTAGTAATGAATGATGTACAGTACGATGAAGATTTTTAATGAAATGCCAGAAGACTTAAGAAAAGAGTAAAAACTGCATGGATTCAAAATAAAACTTAACAGATATGTGAAATATAAGTTATAGTAAAAATAAATGATTTTGATTTTGTTTATATTAGAGCGTATGTAAATACTTTTATATGCATTATATTAAGAATAAATGATAATAATCGATTACAGTGGATGTTACCAACGGCTCGCAGGATCAGGCAAACAGTATCCGGAAGAAAAGAAGAGAAAAGCCAACCGGCCGCCCTAAAATCTGTTGATTGACGGAATCACCAAACTCTGCAGAAATACGTAGTAGTGAATAACTGATATATTCGGGGAGGTCTTTATCTAACAGTCAATAGAAAATATGTTTAATATGAATAAAATATATTAATAAGAAAGATATTCATATAAAATTAACTTTATCAAAAAATGTTGTTGTTGCGCCACCGGGATTCGAACCTGGATCTCTTTCCAAACCGGGGAAGGTGCATTATCTAACTATGCTGCAGCGGCAATATTTTTAGCGACAAATTTTCGGACCTATATGTTACCTTTTTGATATTAATACATTTAATCGTTCCATTATTTGAAAGAGTAATCTACCTTATTTTTACAGAATCTTAAAAACCTTTGAGTAATCCGATGACGCCAGAATTATCAAATCATTTTTATTAAATTTTGGACACATTGATACAACTTATATTTTATTAAGAAGAACACATTCTTATTTTGAAGTTGTAATTATTCAGATCATAGGTTTGCGATATTTTAAATATGAATTAAATATATTAATTTGAAAGATATACATATAAAATCAACTTTATCGAAAAATATTGTTGTTGCGCCACCGGGATTCGAACCTGGATCTCTTTCCAAACCTGGGATAATTCTGGCGTCTGCTTTCAGATTACTTAAAAGTATTTGAGATTTCGTAAGAATAATGTAGATGGCTCTTTCAAATAATGGAACGATTAAATGTATTAATATCAAAAAGGTAACATATAGGTTCGAAAATTTGACGCTAAAATATCGTCACTGTAGCATAGTCGGATACTGCACCTTCCCCGGTTTAGAAAGAGAATCCCGGTGGCGCAACAATAATATTTTTCGATGTAGTTGATTTTATATATATATTTTTCTAATTAATATATTTAATTCATATTTAAAATTTCACAGACCTATTTTCTGAATAATTACAACTTAATAAGAAAATAAGTAATGATGATGAAGAAAAGTAAGGTATGAAAATGTTTTAAAAATAATTTTAATAATACCTTTCATGTAATTTTTAACTCGCGAAAATTAAAGCAAAATAACACTTTTTTTCCGAAATTGAATGAAACAACGCCCACGTATAAATCAGTTCAAATTGGAAGATCTTTTTATGTCAAACCGTTTTCATCCCTTGCAAACATTATTTTTCCGTTCTCCATATCGGTGTGTCACGGGGTAACAACCCTTATCAAATAGTTCTACAATCATCTCGATCAGTTATGACTTTCGTTCTTTGCCCTTTGTCGTGAATAAATTGTTATCTATAATAATTTCTGAAGAAACCACCCCAAGAGAAATGATCAACCTTTTCTACGCTAAGGGACTGTGTGAAAATGCTCTGTGTTGAAAGATATAACTAAAAATATATAAAAAGCAAATTTTTCTCGTTCTGAGAAAATCATTATTAATTGGACAAACCATATTTGAACATTAATTTTTAAATAAAACTGTAATTTTTGACTAAATCATTTAGGAGTGTGAATTAAATGAATGTAAACTCAAAAAATAACTTGATAAAAATGCCAATTTTTTCAAAATTAAATTATGACTAATGGATAAATACGTGGATAAGATTTGTCTAGGACATTGAAAAGCGCGCATAGGAAAAAACAGAATTCAGCGCGAGCTGAGCTACGATTTATTGCCCTATGCATTTTGTACGCAACTGTTGCATATCGACCTTTACTGACAAATATTTGAGACGAGAGATGAAAGTCCCATTCGTGGAGAAAAATTATATATAAATATTAAAAAATATCAAAAGATTTTATGTTTCTGTATTGATGACAATATTTTACAGAATACATAAGGTTAAATTATGAAAACTGTAATTGAAAAATGACATTAAAATATTTAAAATTTTATTTAATTTGTAATGAAACATCAACCTTCATAATTTATAAATATATACGAGGTATCCTAAACTTAGATAAATAAATATAGTATTTCAGAGGTTCAAGGATTATAAATATATTAATTCGTAAAATATACAATGAGATATACATATTATTGACCATGTTCCTGTTTCGTAACTGTTCATTCAACCGATAACGTATTTAAAGACTAATAAATTTATAATTTCAATCAAATAAAAAACATTAATTAGTTACTTTGTATTATCATACGTAAATATATTATTGACTTTAGACACGTTTCCTATATACGTATAGTTAAGAAAAACAATAATATAATTATCTATTCTATTTGTAACAACTATTTTAATGAAATGTATTAATTGAGTCGAAATTTTAATATATTCTCCAAATATATATTATCTTCTATCATATACTTTATATCTTTCATGGAAAAATTTAAAAATCACTTATCAAGATATAAGAAACGCTGTGATAGGAAACTTTTAATCATATTCATCTCATGGTTAAACAGATACAAGATGCTGGAGTGGCGCGGATAAGTGGTAGAAAAACTGAGGCAAGCAGAAAGCAAACAAATACTTGTCTCGGTCGTAGAGGTCGGAGAAGTAGGTACTCTAAAATTTTCAAGTGAATATAATATAATATAAGATAAAGAAAGAAAATTTATGAACATTCTGGTGTTACAGAGGAGAAAAAGATGGACTGACAAAAATCAAATACAATGCTGACAATACGTATTGCTTACACAAAGATTTAATTTTCAAAGAATTAACTTGTTAATTTTTTTTAATTATGCTATTAAAAGTTTACTTTTAGACGAATTTTACAGTATTTTATTAAGTGCACACCCACAATGATAATACTTGTTTGCATCTCAATTTAAAATTTATGAATGAGACAAAATCACCAGTTTTATCCAATCGAAAAAGAAACATGCAATAAAAGTGTCATGAATATTTTATGGCTCCGTTTGGTGTGATTTCTACCTGTATTACCTAATTTGTAACACTTGGTGTATGTATTTATTTATTAAGCTGACTTGGGCGACATAAAGCCTGCCTGTCGTTTTTGACCTTCCATTAAGAAACCCTCTACACATTGTTTAAACCCTCATTTTAATGTCGAACATTTTTCCGTATTAAATTTCATTTAAATAATTTTACTTTTGTGGCTTTTGTGGTAATATTTTATAATTTGTGAAAAGTGAAAAAATATATAATCTCTGTTTTATGGAACGTCAAGTTCATATTTTTTTTTTATCTCAACTTTATTGCATACATATCGCAATAAATTTTATTGTTTGCCAAACTGCGTTGCAGTTTTAAGGCAAGAATTTCTCTCCAATCAAAGTAATTAAAACAGTCATAATTAAGTACGTACAAAAAAACATACAAATTTAAGTAATTTAGTAAGTAACGTAGTTAAAGTGAACTAAAATTTTATCAGTAAAAATTTTTTTTTAAATGTAATACAATAGAGAAATATAAATAATTAGCTAATAATGTGTTTGACTTTATATTTCAGTGTATTCGCCGATATCTCTTTATTTTCCATAAAATTTCTTGGCACAACACATTCTCTCGTTCTCTCGCCATACACATTGATTGCGATCCCGTTCGTTTATTACTTCAATTAGTCCACTTCTCACACATACGAGTCGTCACCTCAATCGGACGGATGTTCGGTAACGCTTAAATTCATACTACCAATATCTGATGGTCATCAATCTTTTGGTGGGATAAGATCTCGTGGACTGTATCGATTAAAATTATGTTTCAAAAATGAAAAATGGTGGATGGATTTGGCCTAAGTGGCCTAACTTGATCTAAGTCCTGGGTTAGACGTCAATTTTCACCTCCATTTAACTCACACTTTTGTAGTGACGAACACACGGTGCACAATAAAAACCTATTGGACAGTTCGGCATCGAAATGCAATCGAGGATGTATGGTCTTTATAAACGGCATTCAACTTAACTTAGATTTTCTCACACATCTTCTCATCCTAAAAAAAGTATTTATTGCTCCATGGTTGTTAACAAACAAAAACTTGATTATTTTCAAGAGCTGTCAAAACAAAACTACTCGATATATCTCTCTGAAATTTTGACAAGCGTCGTTCGAAAGATGGCGTTATACAATGGTATACAGATTTTGCTTCAGTATCATTTTGTATCGTACAGGTCTCGTACACATATTCATAAATAATCCACACGATCATCAGATATTTTTTTTTACATATTATGTGATGCATGTTATGAGGTTATTAAAATTATATATTTTATTATCACATATGTGAAGGTAATTTTCAAAAGTGGTCAACTCTAAATTTGATTTTTTTTTACTGGAGATGCTATATCACTCTCTTGAGAGTGCTTGTCATTAAGTGATTTTTAAATGTAGCAAATTGAACGTCAAGTCGTTAATTTCACCGAATTTTCAATAACGAACAAATGTATTTTCAAACAGCGCTGAATACAATTCAACTCATCGCAATGGTAGACACCATATTGATGAATCACATACATTGTGAAGATGATCGGAGACCACATATTTGTTCCTATCAAAAAATAGTGATTTTTTTTTTAAATCATTAAATGTCCCGTTTATTGTTTATCGTAGCTTACATTTTCAGAGTGGATTTGACCAAATTTGAAAATTACCTTCTGATACGAACGCATACACCTGCTGTTAAATATATCAATCCATTAGGTTTCCTTTCACATGACAAGTAATATTCTTAGTATTCTACATGAGACATTTAAATGACATATTGATTCCAATTAAAATATCGTGTGACATGTTTTGTCTCTGAATACCGTACTTGTACATCAGCGGCGTAACTATATTCAGTTTATTGGGTTCATTGGGACCTTGGTGAAATGAGAGCCCTAAAATTTACGAGAAGCAAAAAATTATAATTTACACTGAACACAAATTAGCAGAAGAAGAAAATTAAAAAATGAATGAGTACCTTGGAATGATTTTTAATTTAAAATAATAAAATCAGGCATGACGCAGCATGCCGTGTGCTATATACGTAAAAAAACTACCGCTTAAGCTTCCATTTTAAATAATAAAATAATTTCATATTGCTAAATAAATTCTAAATGATTATAGATGGATATAAATAAAACAATGTTAAAACTCTACTTGAGTTTTTAGCACTATTCGAATTTCGAGATAAACAATAACTCGCAAATATAAGAGGCATGGCTTAGGTGGTAGACATACAAGTAATTAGGTACTGATAGATGGAGGGAGAAGGGGTGAAGTTACTGGTAGAAGGGTGGTAGTCAATATTCCCGTTATAATCAGCTCATGATGAACCTTCAGTTATGATGAAACCCTACAAAGTTAACGCCGATTCTAACAATAATATCAAAATGTTAAACCGAAAAATAATCTTTTGGCATTATACATTGTCATAAATACATACTTTAGATTATCATGTAGTTTTAAAAACACTATATTAAGTTAGTTGTAAAACACTGTTCCACTAATCCAGAAACAATGTCTTGATTAGAAATTTCTGTTTGTAGAAATGTAGTTGAATTTGTAAAATGCGTCTTCAGAACAAAAATGTCACACATTCGTATTTCAAATGATTGAAATGATTTTTATAAAACTAAGTAATTTCGGAACGGTCAGTATCTGTAGGTTATTACAAAAAAAAAGTTAATATTGACTATGTTTCAGCATTACACATTGTATGACATTCACATCATGGTTTGACATTACAAAGGGTGTCAAGCAGGGTTGTGTAATGTCTTCATGTTCAACTTGTATATGGATAAATGTGTAAAAGAACTGGAATGTATGAATGTAGGAGGGAAAATGAGCAATTTGATTGTATGCTGTGTATGATGATATTTACGTCGATGATGCAGTACTAATGGCGAATAATGAACAAGAACTACAGAACAAACTAGAATGTACGATCTATGCAAGAAAAGCTACCTCATGTTAATAAGTCGAAAGTGATGGTATTGGAGGAAGAAATCATATCACCATGTAAAATACTTGTAGGTATTGAATGTTTGGAACAAGTAGATGAGTTTGTGTATTTGGGAAGTATGTTTGATAGAAACGAAAAGGCTGAGAATGACATCGAAAGGAGAGTGACTGAGGAAATGAAGTGAACGTCGCTTTGAATGGAATTATATCTAACGGGAATTTGTCAACCAAGGCAAGACTAGCGGTACATAATGGAGTCCTGGTACCGACACTGATATATAGAAGTGAAGCCTGGAGCTGACAGAAGAGGAATGAAAGTAGACTGAATGCAGGGGAAATGAGATCACTTAGGCGTATATGTGACAAATCTACTTATGACAGAGTAAAGAATGTAAAGCTGATGTTAGTATAGTGGTTTGGCTATAGGGAATGGATGAATGAGGAGAGAATAGTAATAAAGATATATGACGCAAGTATTGAAGGCATCAGAAATAGAAGACGTCCGCGGAAGATTTGGAACGACCAGATAAACCAGATAGTGGAGGATGGTTCTGTTAGAAGGCTCAACAATCAGTGAGCTTGTATGTGGATGAGGCGAGAATTGTGTGTTAGGTCAGAGGAGTGTGGCGCTCTATCCCCTATGTCTACTCCCGCGTGGAAACGACGTGATGGTAAATAAATAAGTAAGTATGACATACTAAATATATAAATATTATTAAAATATTTGTTACAAATTATAAGAATATGAAGCCGCAAAATCCAAATGTTGAAATATTGCATTCCAAAATTGATTATAAGAAGAAAAGAAATTTAATGGTTATTTTATTGTTCTGTTATGGTGTATGCATACTTTATTTAAGATTCTGGAATCTTTAAAATAATACGATTTATAACGGGCAGTCAAGTACGAAAATGCAAAATTCACAAAACATTTGAAACGGAGAGGTCACATTTTTGTCCTTAATTAGATAAAATATCACGTCTGCAGTAAAAATTGGAGAGTTCACTTCGGAAAAGATGAGTAATACTCCGAGAAGCACACCACCACCTACCCGTCCAGCCACCAGCCACCCGGGCTGAGTACGGGGGCTTACATTAAAAAATACGCAAATATATATTACAAACAGACGGCTGAATCCCCCCGAGGAGGGCCATAAATTTCACTGAGGGTTCTAGAACATTCTGACGAAGATCAGAATTCCAGATGTAACGTTTTGTTGCGAAGTTATCAAAATTAAATTTTTTAATATCATTCAAACTTGTTCAATTTATTATGACTCGAGAATCTCGCGACTTTTGAATAATTTAAACCCAGAATTTAATTAGAAGTAATTAATTAGATTTAGAGTAGCTTGTTGGTTAAGACTAGTGATCTAGTGGTTGGGGGTTCGAACCTCGCTCCCGGAGACCAGCAAGTTAGTCCTATTTTCATAGTACGAGGACCAGCCAAAAATTATCTACACACCGTCAAGCTTGTTATACTGCATTCAACGCTTGCCTGCTCAGAGTTGGTACGACTACGGTCACGTGTGCGAAATTTGATTCCGATCGCACAATTTTCCTTCCGGTTATTACAGTGTAAATATGTCCGCTCTACTAACAGTTTGCACCAAGGAGGAACAATGACCAGTGATCCGATTTCACAGGTCGGAGGCTTTGAAAAGGTGAAATTAATTGTAGACTTTTATCACAATAAGTGTAAAAGTGTTTTGTGGATCAAGATGTTTAAAAGTAGCCGGACGAGTATGACGCACGAAGAGGGAGAACGAACAGAACGCCCTTCAACTTCCACCACGTCAAAATGCAACAAGCTCGAGAGATGGTTCTAACGAATAGACGAGTTATCATCGGTGCGTCTTTTTTTTTCGGTACTTTTAAAAAAAATTTTGAATGGAACTTGTTAAATTCAGCTAGTTGATTCTTAGTTCTTGATTTTTTAGTTTACAAATTAAAATAATGGATTTTAACCGCAAAGTTAATTTTGCTTATTTTAAAAACAATATACAAATATTTAAATACCGAGTGATTAATAAATAATTTTAATATCGGAGGATGTTCCAGGTAAACAAAAAAAAACTATAAGTGTTCGTTATTATCCGCAATCCTTTTCTGAGACCACGTGACGGAGTGGGGAATTAATTTCAATTCTCGCCCTCTTATCTATACAGCCGATGGCTACAATGGAACTACCCTTTTTACCATCACTCGCATCCTGCGGATTTAATCACACCGACAATACGCAAGTTTTCTCTTCGTCCTTTTAATTTGACAGATCAATCCTTGTCTCGTATCCTTGGGAAAAAGAATTCTTTCATTACGCGGGACGGTACGAATTAATAGCCCGCAAGGATCAAATGAAAAAGCACGCACTATTTACCCTCTAATAGGTTAGATGGTCCGTTTTAATTTTCCCCGGAAGGTCATAAATAAAAAAGAAATACAAAAAAAGGGCGGTAATGTAAAGCATGGTTAAATACATGCCAACGTTTATTATACCCTTGGACGTACGGCTCAGACGTTGGGAGACCTCTCGAGGGCCGAGGGCCGAGGGCTGCCAGTCGAGAGAAGTGTTTCTACTCGTAAAATGAATTCGGCTCAGTAATAAAAGTAATTGGAGGCATAGGTAAAGGTATTTTAAAGATATCATGTCGGAAGTATTGCGGGCGAAAAACGAAGAAAATATACAAAATGTACAGACTCCTCGGAAATGAAAAGTGCAAGAACGCGGCGTACTTACTGGGTACTTTCGCTAAGGCATTATCCGTAATAAAAAAAACTCTTTTAAGTGATATTATAAAGTAAGTACCGAACATAATATTATGAAAGATAGTGTATAACGTTCGTTAAGTAAAGTATGTGGGGAGACTGTTAATGATCGAATAAGAGACGGTGATGTTAAGAATTTATATAAATCTGAGAGTTATGATATAGTGAAGAATTGGGTTGACGCATAGATTCAGTTTTTTTTATTTTCAAAAGCATGATTTTTTTAACATACAAAGACAGAGTGTCCAGCAGAAATTTCAAAATTAAATTGTAATTGCTCGTAAACCATCCGGGTGAGGTAAGTATATTGTTCGACGCGCGTAATTTGCTCATTTGCCAGTCGAAATCAGCCATTGGTAGGGAGCGCACCGCGCGTTCGCGGTTAAGCAATATTTACAGTGCGGTGATTTATCGGTTCGTGCGTGTCGCGATTTTTGTACTCAATTTAATATTCGACAAGTAAGTGACGGGCCGAGCACGCAACTTATATGGTGCTGGGTTCAAATATTCAAACAAAAAGGGACAATGGTTAACCGAACTCTTCGGAACGCCAGAACATGTGTCTCAAGTTCGACGTGAAATTAAGCTCAATCCGCGTAAATCGATAAGGAAGATTGTAGCCTGTACTGGAATAAAAAAATCATCAGTGTATATTATTTTGAAAAAAAAAACTACAGTATTACCCATATAAACTGCAAATCGTGCAGTTTCTCAACGAAAATGACTATTCTTTACGTGAAACCTTGGCGAGAACGATGCTAGAACGTTTTGAAACAGCACGAACACTTGTAAACATATTGTCTACTGACGAAGCACATTTTTATATTGATGCTTATGTTAATAAACAGAACATGAGATATTGGTGCCCCGACAACTCAAAGAAACGCCATCAAAATTGTCCAAAAACGACAGTGCGGTGTGCAATTTCTGCCCGAAGGATAATTGGCCCTTATTTTTTTAACCAGCGAGAGACAGTCATTGCTGACGTGTATTGCAGAATGATCGACGAGTTTTTGGTACCGCAACTGCAGCTGTTTTCTGGGTTCAATAACAGAACACAATTTCAGCAAGACGGGGCCACTCCACACACAGCTAGCGTTTCAATGGAGAAGCTGAGGGGAATTTTTCCCAATAAATTAATCAGCAAGTACGGAGACATACCCTGGGCACCTCGGTCACCGGACCTTATACTTTGCGTCTTTTTTTGTGGGGATACCTTAAGTGGAGCTTTTACAGCAACAATCCTTGAACTATTCAGCCCCTACAAGAAAATATCTGCCGTGAAGTTGCTGCCATTGAACAAACGCTTTACTCTCGCGTGTTCGTAAATTTAATAATCCGATTGCAAGAGTATCTTGAGAGAAATGGACGGTATTTAGACGATATTGTTTATTAAAAAGATATACATATAAAATCAATTTTATTTAAAATATTGTTGTTGTTATTTAAATCTCTTCCAATCCGGGGAACCAATTATGCTATAGCAAGACAGTGCATTGACATCAAATTTCAATTGATTTTATATGTGTCGTTTTAATTAATACATTTAGTTAGTATTTAAAATATTACTGCTCTATGTTCTGAATAATTACATCGTCACAATAATAATGTATTATCTTTAATATTATGTATATATATATATATCTGGATATTCTATTTTTTTAATATTATTGTCATTATTTCTTGGATAAACTAGAAAACCTTTCATAGAAAAAGAGCAAAAGATGTGCATGAGACATTATTTAAATAAATAATAAGGAAATATAATACATTGTATTTAAAATATCACAGACCTATGTTCTGAATAATAACAACTTCACAATAAGAATATGTTCTCCTTAATAAAATATACTTTGTTTAAAGCCACTATTAATTAATACATCAATACGTTTCAAGACCCTTCTTCCCTTCGTCATGATACAATGTATCCTACATGTCGAACCTATATGTTACATTTTTCAAATTGGTACATCTAATCTTACAAATAAAATATGGAAAACTGCCTACATATTTTTAAGATTTGGAAATATCTTATCACTTACATATCTGAAAATAATATAATACGCGTTTGTAAAATCACATTTGCAACATGGTATTATTGGATGGGGAAGAGCACATAAATCTTCAATATCACAATTAGAAATCACACAAAAATGATGATTTCGAAGTACTAAAAATAATAGACATTTACAAAAAAAAAAATTATTCCATTTTTTTTAATTAAAAATAATCTATATATTAGAAGCGAATTCCGATCTACAAGATTTAGAGACCAAAGTGATATTCCAAAACCAAAATATACCGCAATCCAAAATCACTATATTTATCAAGGCATCAAATCTTTTAACAATATCCCCCATCATAATTAGAAAAATTACAGACTACTATAAATTTGCATCTGAAATATGTACACGGACTAACTGAAACATAAATTATACACTCTCGTATATACTCCTTCTCTATACACGAGTCTTACTCTCATGGAGAAGAAATAAATGTTAAAAGCAATATATATATATACATAGAATCCTACTGATTACTTTTAAAATTAATTATATCTTCTAATATGAAAATAAAATAAAATCGTACCATTATTTGGAAGCCATCTTCTGAGTATCAAGTTTATCCTCGAATCGGATCCTACGGATCCTTTTGTTAAATTTTAACCAAGGAGTTAAGGTAGGAATTTAATTTTACTACTTATACTACTAAGAATGGCATGTAATCATCACTTACCGTCAACAACTCCGACGCCTTGAAGCTGCGATTCGAGAAATACAACCGAAAATACGGCATCAAGTGATTTTTCAGCAAAATAATACCCGTCTGCATACTGCTAACAATCAAGAACTCAGTTGGAGATTATTCTACATCCCCCCTATTTTTTGATTTTGCTACGTCAGATTATTACATATTTTCCGCTCTCTATCCAATAATCTTTAAGGAATCTTCTTTTATAATGGCGATATTTTATTAAATTAGCTTGACGATTTCTTCATCTTCAAATTACTAGAGTCAATCGTAAACAATGCAGGATAATATATTACTGATTAGTTAATATATTTTATTAATTTTTAAAAATTTACTAAAAACATTGCGAACTTACGCGTTAACCAATATACAGATTGATCTTTTTATTACGTAATTTAGTAGATACCTAAAATTCTAGAAAATTCTGGGAAGTTTTATGTATTCTTACTGTTACTATCTTAATCAAATCTTAGAACTTAAATGTAAACCAACATTCTTCATTACATTATAACGTACTCTCGTAACTTACTTAACGCACGACAAATTACTGAGTAATTCGATACAGTCTCCGTACACTAGTCAGAACTTTACAAAGACCATAGGTAAAAGCAAAAGTAAATACTATACATAACACATATCCGAGATTTTGTATTCTTTATGTATTCGTTCTTGAACATTATCATAAAATGTGTTTTTTTCCATTGAATTTTTTTATAACATTTTATAATAAAATTTCTTTTATTTGTATATAATTTGCTTAGTGCAGTACTGATATGTTTCCCGAGTTTTTTTAAAATAACGAGATATCTGAACTTTGTAGTGATTAGAGTATTATTATGATTGAATGGCATATTATCATGTCAACAAAGTAACGTACCGTTATGATAGAAAGGCAATAGTTATTAATCAATTCTGTTGAAATAAATATTAAAATTAATATTAAAACGTATCGCACATCGTATAGAAAATTGTAGTAATTCATATTTTTCTGTTTTTTTACATATCTTTTAGTTCATGTTTTATTTTAAAATATTTAAGAATTTGGCATATTTATACCGCAATTTATAAGAGAAAATTATCGTTAAAAAATTTTTTTTAACCTAAATGTTATGAGATACCTTGTTGTTTCAGGGGCATGAGATATATAAATTGTATATATATGATACATACCTTTCCCACGTTATAGCTAATATACAATAACAATAAAATAATAAATTACAAAGCCACAGGCAAAACAGTTTTTAATTGTTGTGGGCTAGCAGCACCTCCAGCAATACAAAACGCCATAAAGCTTAGGAAAATTGAAAATTGTTAACTGTGTGCAGCGTTCACCGGAATGAGTATTGTACCCAACAATACAGCATTCATTCGATAAAACATCTTTTAGTTTTAAGTTTTAGTTTATTACGTACAGTAAGCGTCGAAAATATTTTAATTTTTAATTAAAGTGTAGTGTGAAGTAAACAATTTTGTGTTTAATTTTATTAATTTTTCTTAAAGTTATTTTTTTAAAAAGTTAATTATCTATTCATAATGTTAATTAAAAATATTGCTATTTATGCGTCATTGTCGACGCAAATACAGAGAGAAAATATGTACAACAATTGAAAACAAAAATGTCGCAAAACAATACAGAGTAGAACCTTAACATAAAATAAAAACAACCCCTATGGCACAAAAAGCGAAGTAAAAACTTTCATAGCGAGGGTAAACTACAATACGGGCCAAAACAAAAGTACAACAATGACAAAAACAAGGTCGCCGTCATCACAACAAAACGTTCCAAAAGGCTGAATTCTATGCCCAGAATAAAAAATTAATACATTAAAAGAATCCTGAACTTTTAGAACAGATTTGAGGATTCTTATGTAGTTTTCGCCTTCTGCTGTGACATCTCTTGTATATGACACCAAGCAGTACCTCCATTTTTTTCACGTAAAGTTTATTTTCTATTAAGTATCAAAAAAATCCGAGAATATATATGTTGTGCTTACGACGTAAAAGGATCACAAAAGACATCTTTATATCTAAGTGTATAGAAACAACAGAAGAAATATTTCTTAGAAGTAAAGTTTTCTGGTCATAAACACCCAAATGTATATATATATACATATAACGTTAAAAGGAAGTTAACTTCACAAGATTTACTTCTGCACGAAAAAATGTATTTTTAATAAATTACTAGAGCGAATTTATTACCCGACACTCCGGAAGGTAACTGACTGTAAAACATTTTTAAAAATCAAAACTTTGAAAGTTCAATAATAAACCATATCAAAGTGAATTGGAATTTCCTTAAAATAATTGTAAGTTATAGTAATTAGTTTCACACAATGTACCAATGCGAATGATGATTAGCAGTGGCGTAGCAACAAATTACTGAACATACATATACTGAGTTACTCCTCCTTCCCACCAAGAACATATCTTATTTTACTATTTTTCAATTGAAATAAATTACCTACTAGAGAATTATTATACCTTCAGTTATGTTTTCATGTTTAAGAAAGTTATTATTAGAATATTATATAAACTATAATATTATACCTTCAGAATAATATAGTTCATATAAGATACGAATAACTGTTACTGTTATCACTGTACAAAGTCGGAATTATCTGCATAGTATTAAATTACTACACCATAATGGTACCACAAAATTATTTTTTTATTTAAATTTAAGTCGTATTTACTCATTCATTTGTAACTAAGATTTTTATAGCTACAGCGTAATTGTGATTTATTCAATTTGTTGATTTCGAGCCCCCCTTTGCTTGACAAAATTTCTATACTTTATAAACTTTATCATTTATATTTCCTATATTTTTTTTACTATGTATTTAATTATTTTAACTTATATCATTTACTTATTGTTTTTATTCTTTATTTTTATATATTTCTGTAATATATTATGTATAGTGTAAAAGGCTCAACACTTGACCATCCACCGCGCTTAGATTATTTTATTAATAAAGGGGTACGATTTAATAGTGCATTAATATAAAAACTTCGTTTTAATATTAAAAAATGAAAATTAAATAAATATATCATTATTCAATAAAAAATCTCTACTAAATTTTTATTATTTTATTGCACAAATAATTCGTTCTATGGAACAAAGCATTTGTTTCAATGTACCTATTAATAAATTTCACCATTATTCCCTCTGCTTCTCTCTCTCTTTGCTTGCAATATTGAAATTATTTTTTAAATGTCCTTTGTCATACCTTTATTTTGAACACAAACTTAATTAATCAATTAGAAAGATACACAAAAAAAATTTATCTATCGAAAAAATATTTAGTTGCTACCGGGTTTCGAATCTGGAATAATATATGTATGAATTGTAAAGATTACGGAATATAAATTCCAAATCTATCGAAAATGTATTCGATTACTATAGGAATAGCTGGATCTATTCGAATCCTAGTAGCAACTTAGTATTTTTTCGAGAGATAGATATTTTCTGTATATCTTTCTAGTTGATTAATTAAATACCACAGAACTATGTTCTGAAAATAAAACTTGACAACAGAAATGTGTTATCTTTAAAGAAATACAATTTTATCATCGCCGATGGCCTTACAATGCTTTGTCATTGAGATCCACACTCTTACCGCAGTGCAGGCGAGCAATCTGTCACGTGACCTGGTATTTTATTGAGTCTCTCCTCGTGGCAAAGGGTTAAAAATTTCTTCATTTCTCGTTTATCATTATATTTAAGCACGCTTTCAAAAAATTGGCAATCTCTTCATGGCTTACATATTATATACGCGGTGTATAAGTTATCCGTCTGAACCTTATATACGAGACGCGATTTTTAAGTAACATAAGTAATGCTGCCGGATATTCCCGCCATTGCACTGCTGTTGCGATGTTGCGCATGCGCAACGATTTCCTTTATCTGTTGACTCACCGCATGCAACGTTAGAGACATTTACATACTGTGGCCATCTTGTAGTGAGTAATTGTAATGTTCACGACAAAAGATCAGCCCGCCGACTGTGAAACATGAAACCAACTGACATTCATCGCCAAGTGTGGTTTGTCTTGTCCTGATATGGCACCAAGTAATTTCCATATTTTTCTTCATCTAAAGCGGTTCCTTGTTGGTAAGCATTTGGATGACAATGATGAACTCAAAGACGGAGTACAGACACGGTTTTCATCATAGGCGGCGTCCTTTTATGATGAAGGTATACAAAAATTTGGTTTAATAATAGTGGCGATTATGTTGAGAAGTAGATTAAGGTGTGTAGCGTCCGAAAAAAATAAGGTGCTATAAAAATGATGTGTTCTTTAAAAAAAAATCTGGTACTTACTTAAAAAACGCGTCTCGTACTGATATTCTGGTTCTAATTATCTGAGAGTCTTATCAAAAGAGTCTACGAATGTACATACATATCATTTATATTTATATTTTAGTTTTTTTGTCTATGCTTGTATTTTTAATTTTAGTTAACATTGTATCATTGTATAACATCTAAGAAGGGATAATTGGTCCGGAAACACGTTAATTTATTAATATTAAGGAAAACACATTCTTATTGTGAAGTTGTAATTATTCAGAACATAGGTTTGTGATATTTGAAATACTAAATTAATGTATTAATTATAAATTGATTTTATATGTATATATTTATAATTAATACATTAATTTAGTATTTAATTTATTAATAATTAGTGGTTTCAACAATGTATTTTTTTCTTATTATTTATATGCATTAATTGTTAACTTACAAAGATAACTAATAATATCATCCACAAAGAGTGCAATGATTTTAAATATACGACATTCAAAAGCGTGCATCGCTCCGTCTCTACAAAATTAAAAAGTGCGTACAATCACGTTTATGGCTTGGCGTGAAGTGTAAAGTCGGGCGTGTTAACTCGCTGCTTGCATTTAAAAGGAGTTATTATACTGCGACATAATTATAAATGAGCATTTTAAAAATTAAACAAGGAAGGGTTAGAGTAAAACTCGTTTAAATGCTGGAGAATGAAACAAAGAATTTTGTGTATTCTCCGGGGAAATATTTGTTTATCAGTCCTATTACCACAAAGTAATTATATTCATTTGAAACGTTCTTTTCCAGCACATTTTCTGTTTATATCTCACCATTTTGACGTCTGTCAACTCAACAACGTAAAAAAACCAGCACATCAAAATACATCAACCGAGTCAAAAATGTACCGAAAATGAAATATCACAATACCCAATCACCGACTCCCTTTTGCGCGGTGCCCGGCTTTTCGCCCGCATCCGGGCGGACCTTTCTTTATTTGCGGTGCGCTACTCTTGAAAAATTAAGTTTCCGACTCACAAATTAGGACCAGCTACAAGACTGAGAAGAAGAAGAAGAAGTAGAAAAAATGAGTTGTTTAAGACAATTGTGGAGGGAGGAGGACTCTCCTAAGTGGTCGGTTTAATTAAAAATACCCGGGGACGGACAAGGTCACGGGTGGGGGAGCGAGGGTGGGGCTGCGCGGGGAGTGACGCAAAACCGTTCTGTGGGTGAGTTATATTGATATTTATTTGTAGAATTACATCCTTTATATTTAGACGGCGAATATTTTTAAACTTCATTATTACAATTTTAATATTGCTTGTTTTTTTTCTGGCAGTCGGTTTAATTATCACTAACTTATATTACTATCTAACGACTACAAAACCATCAAAAAAAATTAGTAGCCCACTTAGCTACCTCATCAGTCATACCTAATTGTCGTATAAGAATAAAATTATGATTGAAATATTATGTTTGAAACAGGGTTTTTTCAAATATTTTACATAAATATTAAAGGTAGTCTGTAATATGATGTATAAAAACGTTATTGGGATTATTTAGAATCATATTAGTTTTTTTTTAAACGTAGGAAAAAATATATGCACGGGTGGTGTGATACATGTGTCTGAGATATGAAGCGCATAAACTCCCTTTGAACATGCATATAACTACATTACAATTTAAAAAAACATAGAAAAGAATTTATTCCCTCTTGAGAATATATAGAACTTCGCATGAAATTACATTAAATACGAAAAAAACTAGTTTCTGTAAAAATATTATCATTTTTTTAGACGCATAATATACAACAGTAGTGAAATAAATTCTCATTTTGTACAATAAAGTAGAATTTAAAATCCACGCCATAAATAATATTTTTGTACGAATTATAGTGAAACATAAAACATATTTAAGTATGTATTTAATAGCGAATATTCAAAGAAATAACTAATGATTAAGATATAATAATTTTATTCCGCCTAATTATCTGGGTGTTAATCGTTTTCTTATAAACGTTTTCACATTTATTACACTTATATAATGTTATGCTTAATTATACTATAATATAATTACAAGACAGCGATATCTTTTAGACTATGGATTTTATTATTCAATAATTATAGATCAGATAATGACAAGGCTACTTGAACTATATCATTTTATCGACAGCAGTATGCTATAGCTACGAGGCTTGTCCGTAAAATAAGTTCCACGGACTGCCGCTGGCGCTAGGATCGTTTCTATGCGCGACCAGACAGCAGAGGCAGGTTATTTGGATCCCCCACTACAATTCCTCACCAAGCCAGCGTCGCTGCGACATTTAGTCTAGGCCCAGCAGCCGTCAACGATGGAGCTTCCTCTTGCGTCTCCCGCCAGCTGCGAGTTGCGGTCTGTTATTCGTTTCCTGGCCGCTAAGAAGAAATCGGCGAAGGAAATTCACGAAGAACTTTGTGAAGTGTATGGAGAAGAGTGTATGAGCTCCGGGATGGTGCGCAGATGGGTCAGGGAATTTAAAAATGGCCGAACAGACGTCCACGACGAAGCCCGTGCAGGGCGGCCATCGGTTTCCGACGAAACAATTGCCAGAGTCGAAGCGGCAATGCTCGAAGATCGACGGATTACAGTTAGGGAGCTGTGCGAACAGATTCCGGAAGCCAGCAAAACCACAATCGACAAGATTTTGACTGAACATTTAGGCTATTCAAAGGTCTGCGCAAGATGGGTACCAAAAATGCTCACTGCAGATCACCAGCGGCAGCGGGTTGAAGCGGCCCAAGAATTTCTCGCTTTTCACGGAACAACCGAAGAGGAATTTCTGGACTCTATTGTTACTGGCGACGAGACCTGGGTACACTACACCACACTGGAAACAAAGGAGCAATCGAAGCAGTGGAAGCACCCTTCTTCGCCAAGAGCAAAGAAGTTCAAACAAATCCTGTCTGCCGGAAAAATCATGGCTAGCGTTTTTTGGGATCGAAAGGGCGTATTGTTGTGCGGGTTTATGCCTCGCGGGACAACAATCAATGCTGAACGGTACTGTGAGACCTTGAAAAATCTTAGACGTGCAATTCAGAACAAGAGAAGAGGAATGCTGACCAAAGGAGTGCGTTTTCACCATGACAACGCCCGACCGCACACCGCCTATCGAACCACAGCCCTCATCGAAAAATTTGGATGGAAAATGGTGTCTCACCCACCCTACAGTCCAGACTTAGCACCAAGTGACTTCCATCTCTTCCCCGAGTTGAAGAAAAACCTTGGCGGAACCCAATTCAAGACAGATGAAGAGGTACAAAATGCGGTTGTTAGTTTTCTACGCGGACAGGCGGCAGAGTTCTATGACTCTAGTTTAAAGAAGTGGGTGCCTCGAATGCAGAAGTGCATAGAACGCAACGGCGATTATGTAGAAAAATAAAAGAAGGACTGAACTTTCCAAAAATATACTTTTCTTTAAAATTAAACCAGTTTTTTTATGTGAAAAAAATTCGTGGAACTTATTTTACGGACACGCCTCGTATATCATTTTACCAACACGCTGTATGCTATGGCTATATGATTTAATCGACACGCTGTATGCTATAGCTATATGATTTTATCGGCACGCTGTATGCTATGGCTATATGATTTTATCGACACGCTATATGCTATGGCTATATCATTTTATCGACACGCTGTATGCTATGTATATATGATTTAATCGACACGCTGTATGCTATGGCTATATGATTTTATCTATATGCTGTATGCTATGGCTCTATGATTTTATCGACACACTGTATGCTATGGCTATATCATTTTATCGATACGCTGTATGCTATGGCTATTTGATTTTATCGACACGCTGTATGCTATGGCTATATCATTTTATCGACACGCTGTATGCTATGGCTATATATAAAGAAGTCGTGAAAAATCTTTTCATTTTGTTAGAAGAATTTATTAGTTAAGAATCAATAATTTATTAGTCTTGTGGCCAATTCAAAAACTCAATCAATTTATATATACACCCACATATTAATATACCTTTACACAAACACTAATGCTGTTGAGGTGTTGTTTTTTTGACGAAGAAAATATTGCTTACTAAACAATTATTTAAATCACAACAGATTTAAAAAAACATGTATTTTTTTATACAACACATTGTTTTAATAACTTAATTTTATTGTAGGTAATTAAGGTAGTTATATTATAACAAATATAACATATATATTATACATTTGTTTGATATTAAAGGTATATACTATATTATGTTTCTTTTCGAAATCATCGCATGAGTGATATAGATCAGATTGAACTTGATAGATTCCCCAATGTGTGAGTGTGGTGCCGAGGAGGAAACCCTTGACTATCTTTTTTGCCTGTTCATTGCGGATCACAGGTTTTTTTTACAGTAATCTCGTCAATAGTAATTTTCAATTCCCGATTAACTTGTGTCATCTTCTTTCCCTTAACTCCCCACACTTAATCTATATAATAGGAAATTTTTTTAACGACAATGGTATCGACTTGTTCTATAATATTATAGTATTATTTTATGTAAAATGAAGTTTTAACTTGATAAATGGCGCAAATCACTCTTGAAGGGTGGATTACCTATTTAAAAGAAGAGAAGTAGAGTTATATGGAATTTATGGCAGTTTTCTACTGCAAAATTGATTGTGAGATAAACACTAATAAAACGTATTTAAAAATTGAATCCTTTTAATAATAATATAATAGAAATGAGAATAAAAAGACAATCTAAATTAAAAATTTAAATTATGATATTTTTGATTAACAAATATTTTGAATATTTCTTGAGTTTTTCGGGACGTCACTTCTTTTTTCGCTCTTTAAATGGCGATATTTCTGCAGGATGACATTCCATCTTCACAATTCTTGCTTTCAAATTGTTCAGCTTAAAATTTTAAATCTTTTACGATCACGATTTAAAACAGAAGCGAAGGTGACAACAAACGAGTCAAGTTATTCAACGGCTAAAATTGAGCTGCTGTTCTGTTTTTCATTTTTGCTTCGTGCGAAGTGTAAAAATGTTTTTTCTACCATTTAATGATGACTCTAAAATTTTGCATTTATGTCCATTTTTTAAAGATTATTTGAATCCCTCATTTACGAAAAACTCGCATAAGGTAACGAGAAAAATATTCGAATATTATATATTCGATTCGACGTCGTATAAAAATTCGATCCTAGAATATTTATTGATATCGTGAATATCAGGAGGTGGCGATCCGGTCATTGTCTCCGAATCTAAGTACGTTGGCTGTTCGTGGGGGCGGGCAGGGGTCGAACATATTTCTGTAAGATGTAATATTAATTGAATTACGAGTAATATCGCAGAGTTCCGTAAACTAATTAGAGCGAAAACTTGTCTTTTGTGTCCGCCAAACTCCCGTCCTCTGGATTATAAAAATGATTCCGAATACCGACGGAAATAGTTCGGGAAGATTCCACGCTCGTCACCGTGCAGGCGAGTTGTTTCCTCGGCAGATAGGGTTTGATTTTGAAATCTTTTGAAATTTAGATAAAGCTTAGCCGCTCTTTGTGAGAATGAAAGCTCGCTGAAAAAAATAACAGGTCTTAAAACATTTTTGGAAACTTGAGACTTTTATTTTTGGAACGTTCTTCTAACTATTTGTATTCTTCATCCGGTTGTTGATCATTCACCCAACATTTTCTTTCTCTCTCGATCGGTACGGTCATGACTGAGCATCGTGGTGCTCTATTTTGCTTCATCTTTATGTTCGCTTTATTAAAATTTCAAATACGTACACGGAATACCATGAATGTCCAAACTAAGCTAAATTCTCATGCCATGAACTGATGAAGTTTAAACCTTTGACTGCTTGATTAATACATAACTGACTTGATATTAGCACTACACTATTTCATGTACGAAAAATGAATCTTTCGCACACCAACTACACAATAAATGGAGAACTTTAGGTAATTGCGGCATCTGAGCTTAGTATAACGAATGCATCCCCTTCTATAACGAATACCTTTTGTAACACCATACCACCAGAATTGTACAGTGAACACCCCCATGATAATTTTAAACAATGTGCCATTGGCAATTGCGTGAATGGGACAACGTGATCAGAGAGGTGGCCTGCTTCGCAAAACCGCTACGGCACTCTTTTCCGACTATGTTTCGTTTTCAAACAAAACGCCGCTTTGCGCTAGTTCACCAGATCCGGCCACATACGATCAGTATTATTTTATATTTAGACTACCATTGCACCACCGGAGCACAATAAACCACAGCATATTATCTAAAAGTATCTTATTGCTTAACAATAGTAATAATAATTTATTATATTTTCGGCCTAACTTCAGAAGGAAGATTATTATTACTCCATAAAAATGGATTTGGCCTCCAGTTGGACAATTTAGAAACTCTCAAAATAAAAAGGCAGTAAATAGTGGTACGCCAATTCTTAATAATGAAATAAATTTATCCATTAGCCCCATGTTAGGTATGTTTCCTTTAAAATCAACTTCAAATACATCAACACTGTATTTTCCCCTCCCTTAATGTTCCGTTTATTTGTATGCATTATATCTCTCTCTTTCACCATTTGTGCACCATTTTTGTATTTATGATTAGTTTTAAATACGTCCTGATGAAGCTTGAGATAACCGAAACCGGTTGACTTATAGTAAATTTTGTGGTTTCATACAAAGTGATTGTATTTTATTTAATATAATAATAATTTATTTTTTGAGTCAGTACAATGTGTTACACAGTATATTGTTACAATTAGATAAAACATTGCAGCGAAGTAAGACATATATTTCGGTACCCTGCCTGCAACACTAGTATTTTACTGCAATATAGCAGACAGTGTTTTTCCGGTATAGTAGTTAACTTAACGTATATGTTTAAATGTATTAAAAAATATATAAATAGCAAAACAAGTTGCAATTAGATAGAATTATATACTAATACATAAATGTAAAACTTAAAGTAAATGCATTATTCAATTTATAATAATATAAAGAGTATATAAAGTTCAATATGCAAATATATACATATAAAGAGTAAAACAAGATACAATTAGATAGCATGTAAACACAATGTAAAACTTAAAGTATGTCAATATTCAATTTACAAAAATAAAACGTTATGTAAAGTAATGTTCAATGTATAAGAAAAAATAAATATAAAAAATAAAACAAGATATAAAGATGGCATTTAAATACAGCGTAAAACTTAAAATAAATATTTAATTTTAAAAAATACAAAACAATATGTAAAGGAAGTGAAAGTGAAAATTATTCAAATATAAAGTAAGATTATATGAAATTGTAATGTTCAATGCAAAATGAGTGAAAAAAAATATCGGTTAAATTACGTTACTTACACAACTACAGAGAAACGTAAAAAAAAAATATTGGGTCAAGTACATATTTGGTATCGAACACAGGCCAGTAAGGTTAATGGACATAAGTACAGAATATGTTACACGGTCTTCATTAAATAATTGCGCTCGACACAGGGTTCCGAATTCACCCGCCAGCGCATTACCCAACTACCACTGGAGGGCGGCAGTCACGTCACGTCATCTCACTGCTGTCATGCATCTACTGACCGCTTCGCGTACGATGCGTTCTATACCTAGCGAAACTAGAATATTGGATATAAGCTAATATATCGTACACTCCATATTCCTACGCGCATAGTGTAGTAACCTTTGTGAACTATATAATAAATTCATGCAAGTAAAATGTTTCAATTCAATTGCCACGCCAACCTCTTTTACACCTACATCATCCTCACAGTGGGAGACATGGTCTTCAACAGCGTGCATCGAGGGCAGCCACAGATCAATTGTATCTTAAAACTACATAACTGCGAAGAAAACTAGCTAAACCTAGTATGTCCGTGTCCAAAATTAGCACGCACATAGGAAATTAAATTCCTGGGAGTGATTATTGACCCCATCCTTAAATGGAACCTACTTATAGAAACGACGAGCAAAAGGATCAAAAATCTGATATGTATATTTAAAAACATACGGAACATCATAAGTAATCAAAGTCTAATGACGGTAAACTACGCCCTATCCCAATCTATTATTGGATATGGAGTAGTAGGATGTGGATGCACAACAAAAACTGCCCTAGAACCTCTGGTTTCAGCACAAAAAATATTACTTAAGGTTATATTCAAATTATCAATATACTTTTCAGCAGTCTGAGGATACTAGATATTGTATAGATCTATGCTGAAAAAATTATTTACTATATATTCATCAATAAAAACATCTGGGATTACCATGGAAATGCCAAAAATACCAGAATCTCAGAGGAGAACAATTTAGCAATTTCTAGGATGTGCATCACATACGGGCAAAAAATTATGTTGAAAAATTGTATAACTCTCTCCCTAAATACATAAAAAACATTAAGCAACACAGACAGTTCAAAGGCGTAATAAAATTCTGGCTAAAAGAACGAATGTATGTTCATAGCATGGTCACCCCTTCAATATGAACACATCAGAGTCAAGACTTCAAACCCAATACAAATGAGTGAGCAGCCTGTGCATGCGTTTGTATATGTGTGTTTAATTAAATTGTACTGTATTATTTAAACTTGTTAAAATGTGTATTATCCTTACAAATTTTAGGTTGGTTATAAATTTCTCAAGATCAAATATTGCACCGTATTTTGTTATTTACACTTTTTTTTTCTTCTTACTTATTCTACATTTATAGTTGATAAACTAATTATGTATAAATATGGGAAGATGTCAAATTAAATATATTGGAGGTTGGCCTTCTTGTACGTCCTGAGAGAGATAGGTGCCTTTAATGCGTATTCACCTTTTAACAAAAGCTTGCCGGTTTTAACCCAGATAAGCCTGCCGTTTGAAATATAGAACGGTAGGCTTATCCGGGTTAACGCTGCTGACGTGGCTGCTTTCTTTCAAAATGTGTCGTTTTCGGTCGTGCCGGATTCCGCCAACTTCTTGCGCTTTCTCCTTGTCGCCATCTCTTCTCTTAATGCTTCCAATTAGTCGTGGGAGTCGGTTTTAAAATGAAAATATCGCTGCAGCGGATTGCAGCAAATGGTGAAAAAGCGCGATGGTTTGTTACGGCCGAGAAGCACGCGCCCTGTGGACGCGATATTTCTTCATTACGATGCTTTACCCGACCGGCTACAATCATTAAATTAAATTTAAGATGAATCCAGTACAAACATATTCGATGAAAATTTTACGAAATCTACGAAAACATTGTTACATAAGAAGCTGCGATTCTGGATAGAAGAATAATTTGAGACATTAAAAAACATAATACATTTACTAACGAACTTACCATCACGCCATTTTTCCGCGAGGCAAAGAGGATAGAGCGCTACACTCTTCTGTCCTAACACATAATTCTCGCCCCATCCACTTTCATACATCTTCTTATAGAAGCTTATCGATTATTGAGGCTTCTAACAGGATATTTTTTTACTGCGTGCTAGGGATTCCGAGGACGTCTACTATTTCTGGTACCATCAACATATTATTTACATTTGTAATAACCCTTTGATGGCTAGTGCTGGGTTTTCTATTAAATATTAAATATATTAATTCAATCCATGCAAATAAAGATTCACCCGCCTTTGTGAAACTGGGTTGGTAGTTGCCGATGATCCCTCTCCTTGCAGTATTGAATCTTCAAACTCTGCTAATTAACCTCCGAAACTTTATCACAACCAATAATCAGAAAAAATATAATATAAAATGATTTTATATCACCGCCGTAAATATATCCGATCGAACCGAACATCGTATCTCACAGAAGCAGTTTCGCTTTTGTTTGCTGTTTTTCAATATCATCAGACCTACCTATCGAAGTATAAAAACGCGTAAACATTAAACATTTATATAATATGACTTCAAAGTAAATCTCTTCTGCCCACTAGAATCAGGTAGATTGCATCTGTACAGTATATTAATTTTAGATGAATCCAGTACGTTTTGAATGATATTTTTGTCAACTCTACGAAAACATAGAGATTAATAATTTGAGATATTAAAAAACAGAAAATAATATTTCACCTTTTTTTTTAAACAAGGCAGCGGATACGGCTGTCTAATAGACTTAGATATTTTTACAATACCAATTTCTTTACAAAAGTTTGATCCGAACATGATAAAAACCAATCATGTCCGATATAAAGTGTTCGTTTTAAGGTTTCTACGAGCACTAATGTTTCATACATTAGTGGTCTCTTCTAGGCCGATGTTTCGGCAAGGTAACAAGTGCCACTATCAAAGTTTTGCCTTATAAAGCTGCGATACAGCCTCGGCCTAGATTTTATATATCTATCAAATCCATATACATAATTTCTTGTATGGCAGAATAGAAATAAAACTAAACAATCACAAAAAATATATATTTTAGAACATACAATTTTGTTAAGATTTAAAAAAATATATATAATATAAGAGGCGCATTTTTTAAGTAAGTACCATTGCTAAATATTCCAGGTGTAGCACTGCAGTTGCGAAGTTGCGCACGCGCAATGGTTTCCTTTACCTGTTGACTCACTACATGCAACGTTAGAGACATTAAAATTGTGTGGCCATCTTGTAGTGAGTGGTTGAAATGTTCAAGATCAGCCCGCCGACTGTGAGATACGGATCGTAATTTGTTTCTTAAATGCACAAAACATGAAATCAACTGACATTCATCGCCAAGCGTGTCCTGTTTGTTCTGATTTCCATTTCTTCCTTCATCTGAAGCAGTTCCTTGGTGGCAAGTGTTTTGATGACCATGATGAACTTAAAGACGGAGTACAGACATGGTTTTCACCCCAGGCGGCGTTGTTATACGACGAGGGTTTACAAAAATTTATGTTTCGTTATGACAAATGCCTTAATAGTGGTGGTGACTATGTTGAGAAGCAGTTTAAGATGTGTAGCGTTCGAAGAAAGTAAAGTATTGTAAAAAAGATGTATTTCTTTAAAAAAAAACCCGCAACTTACTAAAAGAACGCACCTCGTATCTTTTAATATTACTGAGGGTGGTTTCGTGATATACTGGTCATGAAAAAAGAATTATGTAACCCTCTGCAACGTGTAGTATTTCTGTGGAAATTTACTGAATACGTATGTTTAGTTCTAATGGATACACTGAGTTAGCTCTATATTTCTAGCCTGGTAAACACTAAAGGTTATTTAACGCGATGTTAAACACTACACACCAGAATACATAGCAACAGATGCAAACATTCAGACATATTGCAGTCACCGTTCACAGAATCAATAAGATCACAGAGCTGTAAATTTTTCCCCTGAGCTAATTGATATGAGCAACTAGACGCTAACCGAATACCGTGTAGTAATTATAATATTATGGAAGCAGATTTTTTAAAACGTGATATCATTATAATTTACAAATGAAGAATATTATTTTATTAAGGAAAACACATTCTTATTGTGAAGTTGTATTTATTCAGAACATAGGTCTGTGATATTTTTTTAAACACTAAATTAATGTATTAATTATAAATATATACATATAAAATCAATTTTGTCGAAAAATATTGTTTTAGCGTCACCGGGATTCGAACCTGGATCTTCATTTCCAATCCGTAAAATGTAACAAATGTAAAAAATGTAACATATAGGTTCGAAAATTTGTCAAGAAAAATACTGGCGTTATAGCACAAAGGTAGTGCACTTCCCCGGATTGGAAATGAAGAACCAGGTTCGAATCCCGATGACGCTAAAACAATATTTTTCGACAAAATTGATTTTATATGTATATATTTATAATTAATACATTAATTTAGTATTTAAAAAAATATTATTTTCGCATTTTGCATGATTTTGTTGGAAAATCGCATAAAACTAAAAACTATTAAAGGTTTATAAAATGTATTAATGTGTTTTTTTTTTAAGTAATAGATTACATTAATAAATAAAGATTGAAATTACAAAATATAATTAAAATTAGAAATTTTAATAAGATATTTACAATTAATGTTTTTAATAAGTCTGTTTTCATTTTAATAAGTCTTTTAATAAGGGATTCGCGCGTCGTTCCAGAACACCAGCAAGTTAGTCCTATTTTCATAGCTCAAGCGTTTAGCTTACTTTGAAAATAGTAAGAATATTGATGTGACATGTATACCGTGAACGCATCTCTATTTTTATAAAAAAAATTAACTATCTTAGTGTTAGCTATGTAATTTCAGTAAAATAATGTTGGCAGGTATTAAAAAAAGTTATACCACATATGATAACTTTTTGTTCATAGTGTGGGTAGAATACATTAGATTATTAAGATTATTTTAAGCAAAATTGTGTTCAGTCATCCGACAACTTGCGTGCAAATCAACTACGCGGCCATTTTATCACGTGATAAAATAAATTCGTTCCTATTGGCCGAAATGGAATAAGTCTGTTTTATTAGTAACATTGGATAGCATAAGACGGGTTTGCAAAAAACATAAATTAATAAAGTGTATTTCTATGGGAATAATTAGCATTTGCAACGTCGTTTTAAGATAATATTGTTTAAATTAAATTCAAAGGGCGGCCAGAGAGAAGCTATACAAATCATGCACCCCCAAAAGGGGAGAGCAGACGTCACATTTATGTGTTGCAGTCGCAAAACTCGGTTACAGTCAGGCAGAAATTCACGCTGTAGAATGCTTCGTTAGGTCTCTCTTGCCACTGCTCTTCCAGGCATCGTCAATCCCAGCAACCCTCTACGGGAGACCCATACCCTAATAAATTTCCAGAAATTCTCCAAGATTCCTGTAATTTCTTAATAGGTCATCGTTCCGGCGGATCCAATGACCTATTCCTTCCAATCCCGCAATCATAATCTCACGTGCATCATTCATAATCACACAGTCCCAGAGGATGTACTCCATGAGGATGCCTGCGTGATCTGAGCGCAAAACCATAGTTCACGTACAAGTCCTAAGTCGAAGAGTTTACTCATGAAATGCCCATGCCCCGAGATCGTCTGCATCTCGGGGCATGGGCATTTCATGAGTAATTTAATGAGATAATAAGTCTCACATTATCACATTAAATAGCTGGACCACTACGTCAAATTATACAGGTATGGCTCTGGTACGATGATACCGGAGCCAACCTATGATGGTATTAAGATGTTATTAACTGTATGTAATAAAAAAAAAATTAAATGTAATAATGATGAATCGAAATAATTCCGGATTAGGGTGTACATAAATAAATAAAAAATAAATTTGAAATTTTATAAATAAGAAAAAATGTTAATAGCAAGCTAAATATTATAAATTACCAAATCCTCTTTGCAAATAGTTACCTTTTAAATTTGTTTTCATATTAGTTCTTACTTATTCACTACTTTATAGTTTTGTTTTTACATATGCTTTTATTTTTAATTTCAGTATACATTGTTTCCTGAAGAAGATACCATAGTTATCGAAACATGTAGAATAATCAATGTATAATGGATTAAATAAAGTATTTTGTCTAATTATTTATAAAAAATGAAAAATTTTAATATTGCTTCAAATTTTTTTATTTCTACGTAGTGATGGTTATATCATTATTATGATTGTGATTGTAACGATGATTGTAAAGTTTAAATAACGGTTTAACTTATCTTAATATATCTTATAGAAATATCGGCAGCCAGTATAAATACTTTAACTGTAATCAACACGTCGACACTTATAACTACCAACAGCACTGTTCGTCTAGTTTTCAACAGCCATCCACATTATTTTCCTAGATTCGTGCAATAAAGTCTGAGGTATGTTCACAAATGAAACTCATCGAAATATATGTGCGCGTGTGTTGGAATCAGTTATTTCGTGTTTTATCTGAAACGGCACAAGTTTACCGACAACACACATCCATTAAGGACAGGCAAAAATGTTTACCTAATTATAATCCCTTCTTTGCGTAGATGTGCCAGCGTGTGTGTGCCCAGGTACCCTCAATACAGAAGACCGAATGTTAGTGATGGGAAGCTTTCTTTTTCAACATGGAATAAATGATTTTCAGAAGACTCAGTAAAATTTGTCACATTATATATTTTTCACAACACAGGCTTAGTTTAAAAGAAAAATTGTACTATACATGATTCGTAGTCATTCATTTTAGTAATGATTAAATTGTTGTTTTGACTGTGATTGTGAATATAAATTAAAGTGTATTAATTAAAAAGATAAACATATAAAATCAATTTTATCTAAAAGTATTGTTGGCTTTCAAATAATGGAAAGATAGATGTATTTATTTGAAATGTGTATCCCATCTGATGTGATCCCAAATGGACCTTTTAATAGACCCAGATTGAAAGAGGCAGAGTTCTTGTCATAGCCCAAGATGCCTGGCGTCTAGATGCATGTCAACCGAAGGTTTTTAATAGGCTGTGAAGCATGAAGCTAACTGAATGGCTATCCAAAGAAAAGCCATCCGGTTACCCCGGGGTGCACCTAGCTGGCCGAGAGTCACACTCATTCATCATGACTCAGGCATCCCCCTAATAAGGGATCAGATAAAACAGCTCCCCAAACGTTTTTATGCCGAGCTCCTAAACCACAATATACGATTTAATTTCTCCCTTCCGATTTATATTTAAACGACCAAAGATAGACCTACTAGATTATTAAAAATCCTGCCTCAAGAAAGCAGATCCTTGCCACATGCCAACAGTAACTTCTCTCTCTTTGTTGGACACCACCAAACCCAATTACCACATCAGTTGCGACAACAGATGATGGAGCAAGGGGTCTTAGTACCCAGAACTCTAGTTTCCATGGGATCAAAGTCAATGTTATGGCCATGAAGCTACTACACGAAGTACCAGTAATGTTAAAAAAAATGGAAATTATACAGGTAGTCGAGAGCATTTATATAATTTGTCAGTTCCCCCATCACTAGACTTCGCGGAACCTACTCGGTAGGCTGCTTCATTGTACATATAATTTATTAATGCTCGTTTTATTTGCATAATTCAAATGGCTCGGGGATTTCGTCCCGTACTCGTACTCGTACCCGTATACTCGTAGATGAGGAAAGCAAAAATACGCGGCGAATTTAAATAGTCGCCGGAAGGGAAATTTACCACCGAAGCAGATGCAGTACCGACACAGAAAGTCAGAAACCCGTCTGAAAATATTTATTATAGCCGGTATTGTACATACGTTGCGACCATGGCCTGATGTTATAATATGTGAAACCTGTTATAATTATCACTTTTATTAATTTTTTCGAAATTTAAATTTTATTTATTTACGCATTCGACAATATAAAAACAACAGTAGAGTTATGCACCCCCAAATAAAAAAAGATCTTGAATAATGGGGGTGGCTATCAACATTTATATAAAACAAGATCAAGATCTACTAGATCTAATAATTTGTTTACAACTAATAATATATATTAATACAATGTGAAAATTTAAAAAAAAAAATAAAAAATGTTGGGTAATTAATCAGATTAAAATTAGGGAAAAATGTCAAATACATAATTATTTAATCATTTTGAAGACCTTTAATCCATTTTAGAACATCTTTTTTGTGGACATTTATATTTATTAGGAGAACACATTCTTATTATGAAGTTGTAATTATTCAGAACACAGGTCTATGATATTTTAAATATGAATTAAATATATTAATTAGAAAGATATACATATAAAATCAATTCTATAGAAAAATATTATTGTCGCGCTACCGGGATTCGAACCTGAATGTCTATCCAAACCGGGAAGGTGCATTATCCAACTATGTAATAGCGACTATATTTTTAGCGACAAATTTTCGAACCTATATGTTACCTTTTTGATATTAATAAATTCAATCGTTCTATTATTTGAAAGACCCATCTATCTTATTGAAATCATAGAACAATTAAATGTATTAATATCAAAAAGATAACATAGTTCGAAAATTTGTCGCTAAAAATATTGTCGCTGTAGCATGGTTATATAATGCGCCTTCCTAGGTTTGGAAAAAGATCCAGGTTCAAATTTCAATGGCGCAACAACAATATTTTTCGATAGAATTAATTTTATATGTATATCTTTCTAATTGATATATTTAATTCATATTTAAAACATTTATATTTGTTGATAATTTAATTGATTTTGGCAGTTGGTTATACAGTCTAGAAGCAATGTATGACGCATGTCTCTGTCCTATTCCTAATTTGTTTAATTTTACCGTTAATAATGATTATATGATATAATTATCACTTATATTTTTGTGTGTTTTTTAAATTGTTCTTTTAATGGAAATAAGAATTATTAAAGTTTTCGAACAATCACCGTTTAGAAATAGAAATATAGATCAGGCAGATTAAGAAACTTAGCAGAGATGATCAGGTTAATTTTTCAGAAATATTTTACCGAAATCTGAAAAAGACTACATGAGTTATCGTCTCCACAAAATCTATAAACTCATACATAATTTTTTATCGATCGAAACAAGTGCAGTAACGTCATGAGACCATCTGCATTATATGGTATTTCTCAGTAATAACAATAGTAGTAAACTAGTTTTTGAATGCTTTAAGATTTTTTCTCCATGTCTATGAAATGTACATTTTCAATTTATCTCTATCAAATTTTATGAATGAAATAATTCAACATTTGTTGTGATTTGCCAAAAATTAAACAACCTTTTGTAAAAGAAAATTAAACTATGCGAACATAAATCATTTTACCATTCTATTTTAGTCCATAAATTAATAATTTTAAATGCAACTCTATCACTAGTATTCCCATCTCGTCTTCGAAATAACGTTCGTAGTATTAAAATTGTTGATACAACGAAATGTTGTGACGTATTTTTGGATTACTTTGAAGAGAAATTAATCCATGAAATAATTCCTTTTAATCTGACATCCAAAGCTTTAGTTTGACTGAAATGTCATAAACAATAGAATACAGAGCAGTGTATGTCGTGATAAAATAGGTTTTTTTAAATCTAACAGGCAGTTGATAGTTATCATTTTGAAAACATCTATTATTTGAAACATTATATTATACAATTTTTACTACAATTATGACAATGTAAGCTTGTTGAATTTGACAAAAAATAATTAATTGATCATCTTTTGAAGAATTTTCTTTATCACTATCAATTTTGTCCTGTCAGTTGACATTTGTAATATATACACAGATAGATCCTTATATAAATTTAAATACGAAGAATAGGCAGACCCAAAATGAGATAGTAAACAAAATAAATAAAGACCTTTCAATTCTTGGAGTCAGCAATTAGCAGTGCTAAAACCAGTGGAGGTATATTTTTGGGAAGGTCAAGACCCACACCGGGTAGCAGTGCAAGAAATTATTATATCAGTCATTTCAATACATTTCATAGTCAATAAATGAAATTTCATAGTCTGCTTCAGACAAAAACAGTTATCAGTTATAACAAAATTTGAAACGTTTTTCTACCACATAATACAACTTATTTCCCGCGAGTGTAAGTTAAAAGGATAGTGCGCCACACTCTTCTGTCCTGGTACACAATTCGATTGATGAGATTCTTAACAGGTCCATCTTCCAGGTGTATCTGGTAATGCCAAGTCATTCACAATTATATTAATAATAATATTTAATAATTTTCGCCATTCACTATGCATAATAATATAGAGAGACCTACATCCATTTACGTAATATTGTCATAATCATAAAAAATTATCGTGCAACCTGATCAAGTATAAAACTCAATTTATTTTGAGTTCTCTTTAACAAAAGTTTTTAAATCGACCTCCTCATCCCTCGGACCGCCACCCAAGATCATCACAACCGAACAATAGTCTTAATATATAGTTGTGATGTCGTTACGTCACAGAATCATTTTATTTTTATTACGCCATGAAAATTAATGAAAGCCAAATTGGAAAAACTATCAGAAATTATTTCACCTAAAGGAAGGGAGTTTACTATCTAAAAGCGCTATTTACAGACAAGAAAAAAAAGGTTTTTCTACTGCTAGAATTCACAAGCAAACTAAAAATCTAACAAAATTGATGTGGGTAATTTTTATTTTTTATCTTTATTGTTTATTACATTATTATTATTTAATTATAATATTGAGAAAAATTAAATATAATCGTATCAGTACAATACTGGAAGACCTCAATATGATGACCGTTAAACAGAAAATGAATTTAAATACAGTGTGTTCCAAAAGTTTTTTTCATTTTGATTCATTCGCTGTACCAATGCAACGTAAGGGAGAGGGATTGGGGGTATGTCGATCGCTAGCCGCGTCTTTGGAAATTCAATCGTTACGAAGAGTATCCTTATCAGTTTTTCGTGAAATTTTCCCTGAGAAATTTATATCCCGACGAAGTGATATAAACTGGCTTCCGCGTAGCCTCAATTGATTTTTCTTATGAGCCTACCTTGAATCAAAGGTATACAGTCACAATCCTCCCTCTCTGAACCAATTAAAAAATGGTATCCGAGAAAAAATGGCAGCGATCACGGAGAACACGTGTCGAGCAGTTCTCAGAAATTTTGTCTCCCGTTTTGAAAAGTGCCAGAGAAAAACGGATCTTATTTAGAAAACATAATTTTTAAGAAATAAATTCTCAGGGCTGAACTTAATTACAAAATAAACATTTTTTTATTAAGCCCATCCATCATTTTATTACGGAATTTTTATTATGAAAAAGATTTTTGGGAGTCCTTGTATAATGGCGTTTATATTTTAAATCCTTACGAAACAAGTATCGAAAGAATTTATATAAAAAATTGAGGCAAATTAACTTGAGCACGAGCATCATATAAGAGGAAAAGATAGAATGAGACTGCTATTCAAAAAGATGAACAAATTTCAGAAATCAATGATGTACAGTGCGATGAATATTTCAATGAAATGCTAGAAAATGTAATAAAGTAGTCGAAATTATATTCATTTAAAATTAAACTAAGTAAATTTGTGGTGCAAGATAAGTTTTAGTGAAAAGGTAAATATTGATATTGTTTATATTATAGCATATATTATATACAGTGGCGTACAGTAGGTATAGATTTAGGTTATGCTGTTACCAATGATATTATACAATCATATGTACACAGACTAACTGAAACATTAATTAACTCGAATATACTTCTTATCTATACACGAGTTTTACTCTCATAGAGAAGAAACAAATGTTAATATATATATATATATATATCCACTGATTATTGAAATTGTATTATATTTTTAATATTAATAAAAAAATAAAAAATATATGTATATAATATATGTAATACAATATATATATACTTTCGTTTAACCAACGTCTTTAGATAAAATAAATCTGTCGTTTGTACAACCCCACCATGTATTTATTTGTAATTTTAGAGTACTATTAAGAGTGTTTTTAAAGTATAAGTTTTAACATGAACCTTCTTACTGGTATAAAAAATTTATGGACCTTTTTAAGAACATTTTCTATGATTGAACATGATTAATCTATTGTTTGAAAATCTTTCACGTAATTACTAAAGGAAATAATTATTTATATTAAAGGATAACGTAGGAAATAGTTCTGCCAATTACCAATCCAAATCCATGCACCAAATTTAAAGAACAATCGTGAAATCAACACGTTAAAAGCATTAAGATAGTTAAATTCGAGAATAAGTAAAAGAGGAAGTAAACACTTCAATTATTTGCACGCAGTTGTAACTCTTTCTAATGTTATTTTGTTTAAAAACACCATAGGTAACGACTCCATGTAAAACCGATCAACCGAAAGGAATTTTCAATTCAGTAAATAGCCATTTATATGACATGAGTAATGCACTAGCTTAAAAATAGAACTGAGTAATGTAAATAGCACGATGCGGCGAATAAAAAAAGAGCGCCATAAGTAAAGCGGTGAGTTTTTAGAACTAAGCAATTAAAGTCTCTACTGGTACACAGATGGCACTAATTGCAAAATAATGTTTTCATTAATGTTAATAGAATTTTTTTATTTACATTAGTTTCCCAGAATTTTTAGTTATGCATAGTTTTTTTTGCTTGTATACATTGCACACCCCTGTTAATATATGTACATTATTTATCATTTCAATAGACTACGCATTAATATGTATATTATTTATAGAAAGTGCATTTATTATCTATCAAACATTGTACAAAATAAGTAAATCTAAAATAAATATGGATATCACCACAAAATAAACTTCCCCCGCACTCCCGATTTCTAGATTTTATTTGCGTAATCTTTTACAAAAGAAATGCTCAACTCCAGGGTTTCTTTCCCGAACCGAGCCCGCCTGTTCAATTACCCGTAAAATAACTTGTCACATTGTCTAGGGGTAGGTGCCCCTGATATTCCGTAAATTACAAGGGATGAAAAACGAGAGAGCATAAATCTAACGCGATGAGAAAGCAAACGTAAATCATAATTTATGTAATCAAATACCGCCAAACTTCGGGATATCCTGTTATCTTTTGCGTGCCTCGCGTCTATGTGTCGCGATAGCGGTGACAATCGGAATGGCAACATTGTTGGTATCATATGGCTTCTGATTTTCTACGTATTCATTACATTTTATTTATCATATATAACATTAATATTTTGATGACAGAACACAATTTAAAATACAAGACGTTATTAAATACATACGGTCGTGAAATCGCACTTTATTACTGGAATTAAAAACTGTATTTTGACTTTAATTATAATAAAAATGTTTTAGTGAAAGTCTGAATATATCATGACGCAACATTTTTCATAAATAAAAATATTTAAGATACAATTATATTTTGCACCGACACAAGGTACAAATATGGTAACAGTGTTTTTAGAAAATATTTCTGACTCAACTAATTAAGTTATTTACTGCAAAATAAACACTCATTATACTCACGGATTCTTAGTGATCTGGAAGTTGAATGAAAATATTTTTAAATAGTCGGTAGTGTTACTATATTATGTACAAAATAAACTAAGAATGCGTACGTGCAATACATATGGCATCAATGTTTTCCAATATACTCTTAAAACAGAACTAACGTGATGGTCTTTCAGGAAAATGATTAAGTTAAGACTCAAAATCAAATTAACACCTTCAGCAAAAAATGTTGAAAATCAAGAAATAATAAATCGATACAATCCAATTACCATAATTATGATGCACGAATGAGTCAAGAGAACTAATAATACGAATGGCAATTATATATTTTTTGTGTCAACATTATAAAATATACGAATTTTAAGACGAGACAGATATGTCGAGATAATATTGCGGGCAAAGATGTAAATATAATATAATTTATAGATTAGAATAACATAATATATGTGTCTTCCTGAAGAATGAAATGAAATTTCTGATACCGGTTTATGTATTTTATTTAATTAAGTAGTTAAAGAAACAAACTTAAATAACCTAAAAATTTATTTAAATCACATAGTTGATTTTGCTAACATTAAAAATAAAAATATTGAAGAGAAGACATTATAAGTCCGAAGATCTAGTTTTTGAAAACATAGTTCTGTGGTAATTTAATACAATTTAAATAAGATAAGAAAGGATCCAGGTTTGAATCTGTTTTGAATATTTTTTTCGATAAATTGAATTGTATTATATATCTTTATAATTGGTATATTTAATTTGTATTAAAAATATTACAATAATTATTTAATAACCATCAGACCATGGAATGCTACATACTTCGGATGTATTTTCCGTAATGAAGAGTATGATCTCTTACAACTCATCATACAGGGGAAGAAAGAGATCGTCTTTACCTCAGGAAGAAGCTCATTGTCCGTCAAAATTCCAGTGATATTGCACATGATCAATAAGTATAGAGCAACTTGGTTGCCAACCATCGATACAAGACAGCATGTGAAGAAAAAGAAGAATATTACAAATATTACAATGTAAAAGGAAATCTAAGAACGTGTTTTCCATCAGTACTCATAAATACTACCCTATACCCCGTTCTAGTATATTATAAAACGCAACGTTCCGACTGACGTCACATAAACTATGAATATGGAACGGCGTAACGGCTTTTATCTGCGGTCGGTTTGCGGCCATCCTTTTAGCCCACATTAAAAAGCCAGCAATTTTTTATCGCGCTTCATCTGGGACTGCACTTTTAAAAATTAAGAACCGTTCGGCGCGAAACCGAAAAAATAAGCGGGATTAAAATCGGAAGGGGGTTGTTGGTTTCTTAAGCCCCGGATGAGCCGGTCGCTAGCACGTGTGTCGGCTATCATTTATTTTATTTTAGCGTTCGTAAGGGTGGCCGAGAAAAATGTCATCAAAATTGTACTTTTTTACTGGCAGGGCTGTACCATTTTAAAACGTCTCACTCTTGAAAGCGTGATATTTTAAAATCTAGCCAAATTCAAAATCATCGTTAAAAAATTTTCATTTCTCTTATCTTGTTAAAAATAACACGGAGCTTATACATCTGATGCTTGGTGAACGTGAAACTGATCACATCACTCGAACCAAGTGGAATTCCAGGCAAACATACGAACGCCGAATCGAATGTATTTCAAAAAATTTGAACGAATGCCGAGTTAGACGAAGAGAGCAATGGCGTGGTTTCATTGTATTATAAAATAACGTAACTTTTTAATTAATATTTTTTTTTGTCGTATTCCTGAAGATTGAGGATCGCGTCTCCTTGGAACATTTCCATTTTTCATACTGATTAGGGATTGAGTTGTGCTGTGATTTCCATTAGCATTCTGCACCACAAAATTACAACTACTAGTTGTGCATATGATAATTCGGAGATAGTCAAGATTTAATTCAGGATTAGTCGCAAACACGAAGTTAAAACCCCGTCTTGATAAATCCCTTAAATAATAAAGATGATCGAAGTTTACGTTATTACAAACAATCAATATATTATATGAAAGTATAGCTTTTAATTGTGTTTTTGACTCACCCTCTCTAAATTAGTTCTCAATAAAGTGGATTATATCTTCCAAAAACCAGGTCCATTTCTGAGTCATCATACCTGTAAAAAATAAAAACACGTATAAATACTAAGACAACAAAAATGAAAGAAAACTTTTTATCAGTCATTAGAGGATAATAATTTTTTTTTTATGATTTGATCTGAACTGGCTCCCCATGAAAGTGGGCACTTTGGAAGAAAATTGGCACCGAACGTTACACACTATGTCACTGGTTTTATTGTAAGATTTTAAAATGATTTTGAAAAATATTACATTACATTCATCCATTTCCATAGCGAAAGCAAAGTCGCATTGTTGATCTACTTCAATGGATGTTAGCAAAATTCAGATTTTAATACAATAACTACATTTATTTGAGCATTTAACTATTTAAGTTGCTTGTTGGTGTAGTGGTCAAGACGTTGGCCTAGTGATCTAGTGGTCCAGGACCCCAGCAAGTTAGTCCTATTTTCATAGCACAAGCATTTAGCTTAGTTTGAAAATAGTAAGAATATTGATGTGAAATGTATTCCGTGTACACATCTCCATTTTTAAAAAAAAAAAAATTCTACGAATTTTAATGAATATTAGTTTGTCTGTTTATTATTTATATAATTCTACACTCTAACTTAGATCTAAATCAATTTTTTATAGTTATTCTTCAGAATGGACAATAAATATGGACTCAATATATGATTCAATTGGGTAGAGATCAGTCAAAAACATCGCTGTCCAACATTTCAATTTAATCACAACACAATAAACTAATAACTTTAGATTTGCAATATATTCAATACATTTCTTTTATTGTCCCTATTTTTTTATATCTCTGTCAAATTTTTCTCTTATCTTTAATTTTGATAAAATAAAAAACTGGCTACTTAACACATCTATGTTAAGACAATGCAATATATTCTATATTAGAGGTGAATACCTACTGCATCCCATACAGTCAACCAATAAGTGTATTACTGTATGTTCACTTCTGATGATGATTCTATGTTATTGTATGTTCACTTTTGTAATGTAATCTAATCTGGCCATAAGGTTTAAAAAAGGACGATTGTACCGTAATTTTTTTAAGCAACGCCTTGACAATGGCACGTACTACCGTGCCGAAATTTTGGCCTAGAAACCATCTACAAAAAACCCAATCTAACCCAAAAGAGACGCCAGTTCCATATATATATATATATGGAACTGGAACCTTCAAATGTCAAATATATATTTCCCATATTTTATGATATTCAGCTTGATATATATTTAAAAACTGATAATATACCTATACATGTAGCCGTTCAAATATTTTATTGCATTTTAATGTGAACCATAATTTGTATTACTTTTATTATTAATTGATTATCGTTATTCAATATTAATCTATTAACATTTTTCTTTAATAGATGGAAACTCCCGAAATACTTGCACACGCCTAGTCAGGTATAATCTGACTCAATAATGTATCGATGTTCCGAGAAATTTCACCGATAGAAAAGGTATAGTAAAAGACTTTGCAAGTTATATCTCAACAACGCATATTGACAAGAAGATTAGCTCTCCTTTGAACGTTTTTTAGATTCAATATATATTATATTTTTGGTTACTTACTACCCAAATTATATGAACATATAATAAGTCAACAATTGAATACCTACAATTAAATTTCTGCGATATCTGTAACATATATGCAGGTTTTGTCGATTAACACCCTCTTCGATTAATATTCTAGAACTGGTTTGTATGGTCGTTACCATACAAATGTTCAAAAATAACTAGGCTTTCGTCGTCGCAGCAAAATGGTAAGCATCAATTAAAATACCTGAATCAAATGCCAAAACTGGAATAAAGCTGTAGAAAATCCGAAGAATCTTCTTTATATAAGCCTTCAGTGAAACGAATAATATGTGAATATAGGGGTTGACGAGAAGCGCCCCGGCGCGACGGCGGGATGATGCAATATTTTGTTTGAAAATGGAGACTCCTTTTGTATTCAAAATGAAAAGGATTTATTCCTTGCTGAAATATTAAAAGTCTGGCAGGATGTTTTCACGGCAAATAAAATGTCAACTTTCAAAGTTTCTCTCCGTCCGCAAAACTTTTGTCGGGGAGACTTTATTTTATCGTTATTTTTATAATGAGGATATTAACAGGGTAGAAAAAAAAAGCAATTTATTTCATTTAAAAAGTTATGAAACGGGCGCCTAGTAAAATTGGAGTAATATCCCGGAAGGAAAGGATTAAGTTGTTTATGTTGAGACAAGAATTTATTAAAATATTTGTATTTGTATAGAACGTAGTAGATATATACTATAATATATACTGTAATACATACTGGAAATAGTGCACTATAGGTACCATCAAAAGTATGTACATATGTATATTACAGGAATGTATATTACACATATATATATATATATATGTGTGTGTAATATATATATATATATATTTTAAACAAGTACACTACATATTTGTGCACTATCGTATTGTATACTCCAGGAATGTATACTACAGGGATGCAGCGGCGTGCAGTCTATACTTTGAAATAACCTGTAATGAACTAGAGTTTCAGCGAAATTAATCAAAATAAAATGTACACCTCATAATATTCCTATCAGAATTATTTTCATATTATGCAGACTTTCATATTCTGACAGGAAAATGGGTATTTATCCATTATTTACCAAAATATATAGATATGTACAGCTTATTTCAATATACTCACTGCACGTGTTTGCTGTTATGTACCTACATTACAGGTATATTAAAGGTAGATTAAAAATATGTACAAGTATTCATTATTAGGAGAACACATTCTTATTGTGAAGTTGTAATTATTCAGAACATAGGTCTGTGATATTTTAAATATGAATTAAATACATTAATTAGAAAGATATACATATAAAATCAATTTTATCGAATAAAATTGTTGGCTCTTTCAAATAATGGAACGATTAAATGTATTAATATTAAAAAGGTAACATATAGATTAGAAACTTTGTCGCTAAAAATATCGTCGCTATAGCATAGTTGGATAATGCACCTTCCCCGGTTAGGAAAAAGATCCAGGTTCGAATCTCGGTGGCGCAAAAACAATATTTTTTGACAAAATTTATTTTATATGTATATCTTTCTAATAAATAATTACAAATATGTAATATATATTACAGATATATAATTTATAGGTGTAAACATTACATTAAAGTAAATTGTATGTGTATAAACAGATACAATATTAAAAATTTATAATGTTTATCTGACAAGCCGTATGCCAAAATTGTTGTTCAAATTAGCGATACTGTCTCCTATCGCCTTTCGTAAAATTTATTTTAGGATCGGGATACCTGAAGAGTAATGAAATTGACTTTAAATCTTGGTAATTCGTAGAGCTAACAGATTAAGCGGTTAGTAAGTGTTAATTTTAAATCAGAAGTAAGCACAGAATGCACCAATGAAAACGAGTAAAATCACCAAACAGAGTTCCATATGCCATTAAGAATTCAAGTCTTCCTTTCTTATTTTCTAAGAAAATACGATCAGAAAACGTACAGCACAAGATAACGTTCGTTTTGTTGCGGACGTCACTGGTTTTGTTTCGCCATTTGTCATCCGAGCATTTCTAGTTAACGGATAATGATTCTTTGCGCAATTCGTCACTCCGCGGGACACCGTTAGAACCTCTCCGTGGCCCAGTTTACCAATACAAATTATTAAAATATTATTAATAATACCAGTTTTTAAAATCCGTCCTAAGATGGGCACCAAGTACGTGCGTAATGTTTTTAATTATTACATATACAAAATATTCTGTCAATAAATAATTGAAATTGCAATATTACAATTTTTTAATATTAGACATTTATGTAAACTTTTTTCTTTACAGTTATGAAAAATGTAACATCAGAACAATAAAGTGCATATGTAGGAGAGGGGTTTGAAACATTAGTTACGAAACGAGGGGCATTTTAGACATATTCTTGATGGATACATAAATATGACACATTTATGACACAGTAAAAGTATTTACTTATAGAAAATTAAATTTTTATGTTAACAAGGCGCATTTTTTAAACTATTGTATATTATTTTGTCAGCGTTTAAACATTCGTTCCAATCGAGTCATATTTAAAAAAAAAGTCACGGAGCTATTTAATTGCGTAAGTGGTACCAAAGTGATCACGTGGGGAAGTTTGCGTTAGTTTATGTCTATATATTTGATGGTCTGTGTTCTCTTCAATGAAATGTATGAATTTTAAGTCAATATATCATTTTTTATTAAAATATCTATTAATACTTCTACGGCGTCCACATAAAATTTTTACACAGTTAAAATATTTTTATGGAGATGAAAATGATTGAGATAAATAATAAGAACAACATTTTATTTAAAATATTATATAAATTATTTCAATTAAAGTATCTTCTTCAGAAAATAGTGTATACTGAATATACTAAAATGAAAAATACAAGCAAAGAAAAAAATAAAACTATAAAAGTATACGTGATAGGTAACCAATTAGGAACTACTGTGAAAATACATTTTTAAACATTTATTAAGGAGAACACATATTTATTGTTATGTTGTACTTATTTATAATAGACCTGTGTGATATTTTAAATACTTATTAAATGTATTAATTAGAAAACTTTTGATGACAAATTTTTCGAATCCATATGTCAAAAAGACTGTCTGCTATAGCATAGTTGGTTAAATGTACCTTTCCCGGATTAGAAAGAGATCCAAGTTCGAATCTCGATATCAACAACAATATTTTTCGATAAAATTGATTTTATATGTATATCTTTCTAATTAACATATTTAACAGATATATTAACATATTTAATTCATATTTAACAGATATGTAATTAATATATTTAATTCATATTTAACAGATATTCATATTACAAATATGTAATATATATTAATTCTTAATATCAAAAGAATGGTTAGTTTTCAAAAGATGATTGGGGATGAGAAGATGATTGGCTTTGTGGCATCATTTATACATGATGCCACAAAGTAATTTTGCAAATATTGAAGAGGTGATTAAAAAATTAGTTATATTATTGGCAACATCATCGACTGCTTCACATTGAATTAACGGAATAATTGAATATGACAATGAAACCAGGTTGAACCTAGATTGTAGACTTACTCAATTTTACTATGAATAGCGTAATTAATATATCAACAGCCCTGTGTAAGTTCAAGTAAGTTTCACATAGATATCGACTACGTGGGCAACCAAGTAACACCACGTAACACTTTCTTCGCTGAATGTTCTGGATCCATTCGTTGAACATAACCAGCTCACCTCAAATGAAGTATCTTTACAACTTGGACAATGTTAGATTATCTAAATTTTGCGTGCAATTTATAGTTTTTGGCATCAAATATCCATTTTAGCTATAAAAATTAGAGAATCATTATAATGATTTTCAAACATTATTATTGCGTTGATAATTAGAGAAAAAAAATATTTTCCATCAGCGTACAGTACACCTGGGTACCACTAGCTGAATAATTATTCTTATAAAACCAAAAAAAATAATCTGTATGAATAAATTAAAGCCGCGGAGGGCGTCCTTTTTTTACAGAGGGTCAGTTTTATCCACTTGACCCGTTTCTGGGGAGGCTTTGGCATTTAAATTTAAAAAATGGGTTACCGTGGGTCACGACTGATCCGCGGGTCATAGATTGCCGGCCACTGATCCAGTGGCGTAACCCTACCCGATTTTGCAAATAAACTGCGAAATGGAATTAAGTGGGTTTATTGGTCGTTTAACCTTCTTTGTAACCAAGCAAAGCAATTGAAGGGCTTACTGGATGCGTTATATTAAAATAAATAAATATTTGAGCTTTTCCTTAAATTTGTGAAAAATTTTTCTTTCTATTAAAAAAATTTTTTTTACGGATATTAATAACTCATTTAATAATTCGTATAATTTTATGGTATTAAAATATTTTAGCGGGGCTAGAGTGAGAGTTTTCAGTTGCCCAGATTATCATTATGAGCTGGACAGAGTGGCATCTATGAATACAAAGTTTAATTAACACAGCAATGTCTGTTGCAAGCAGCAGAGCGATGACACAGCGGCGCACGCACTACGACACCACGTGGAGGCAGCTCCACTCCGTCCAGATAAACGCAGTTCTTGTATTTAGAATCATGCACACATTGTAACTTGTACCTAACAGTATGAACATATTTTCCTCACACACACACCACTGTCTTAATACTTTTATTGCTCACTGTATGTTAAGTTAAATAGATAAATACAGGAAAATGAAAGATGATTTAAAATTATTGGTGGCAAATTATAATTTATAACAAAGTATTTAAAATACTAATTTATTGTATTAATTATAAATATATACGACGTAACAAGTGAAATTACGCGCGCAGACCTAATGCGACATCTACCGACGCGAGCAGTTGCGGCCTGTTGGAGCGGGGTCGCATGAAGGAGAGGGGCATTTCGTTACGAGCGCCTAGAGAGAGAGTTCGTGTCGGTGGCGTACGCGCTGCGGCACTCTGCCGAGTTCGGATATTGTTGTAAGATCGAGCAATGGCGGGATTGAACTCGGAATATTCTTCTCTACGGAAGAACAAGATATTTTTGGGCCTTGTTCTGTCCGTGGGGATACAGGAGGAAGGATTCTTCGTCTAGGGATTCATTCACGGCAGGTACAAGAGGAATTTGGGCCTTGTTCTGCCGTGAATATCAACCGAAGGACGATCTAGATGCTGCGAGCGAACACGAAAGCGGGACGAGCACCGTCCACGCGAGGACGATTGGATGGGTTCCCCAGTAAACTTCCCGATGACGAGACAAAGCTGTGATCCGGCCAGGAGATGTTAGGACTCACCCTCGGGGTGTACAGAAAGACAAATCTAACTTAAAGTGTAAATAAAGTGCAAATATGTGTGAATAGTGTGTTATTATTGTCTGAGACCTCCCCCATACATCTGAATATAAGCATTTTGACACCAACCCAAAGGTACACACAGTCTGAGCTTAGCTGGTGGCGTTGTGCACCGGATTCCATCTGCAAATGAGGGCACGGCGTAACAACATATAAAATCCATTTTGTCGAAAAATATTGTTTTTGCGCTGTTCTGAATAATTACAACTTCACAATAAGAATGTGTTCTCCTAATAATAAAGTTGTATCAATGTGTCCAAAATTTGATAAAAATGAATTGATAATTCTGGCGTCTACAGTCGGTTTACTCAAAGGTATTTGAGATTCCGTAAAAACAAAGTAGATGGCTTTCAAATAATGGAACGACAGATGTATTCATTTGAAAAATTGTAACATATATATTCGAAAATTTGTCATGAAAAATACTGGCGCTATAACACAATTGGTAGTGTACTTCCCCAGATTGGAAACAGAGATCCAGGTTCGAATCCCGGTAGTGCAAAAACAATATTTTTCGACAAAATTGATTTTATATGTATATATTTATAATTAATACATTAAATTAGTATTAAAAACATCACAGACCTATGTTCTGAATAATTACATCTTCACAATAAGAATGTGTTCTCCTAACAAAGTATTTAGTTTTGAATATCAAATTTACGTTTTATGTAGTCTTGAATGCATATTACTTGATAAAACACAAAATGGTCTGGTTATAAAAGTAAATTGTAAAATGCTTCTACCGAATTTTGTGAATAAATTTCCTAAAGTTTGATTGATTTATCATAAATTTGATACAGTTTATGAGAAAAATATAAATAAATCTCAACTAAGACTGACAAACTGGTGTTACTGAGCTATACCGGAACTTGATAAAGTGGTGCTTAAAATGGAGCAGCGATCGATCAATATACATGGGAATCTATATGTATGTAATTCTAAAATATTTATTTCTGATTTGCTGCCAAGGTGACGCAGTGAAAATACCAAGCAATAAATAGAATAAAAATATTTTTTAAATTTGAGGGAGTTTTTTCAAAAAATATATATATTTATAGGAAATTTAAAATATAAAGTTAAAAATTAAAAACAAAGTAAGTTTTTTAAATGGTATTTTTATTAATTTTTCAAAAATTAAAAAATTCGCATGAAGACTAATTGTTTGATCTTCGGTATAAAAATATTTACATCTCGAAAGTACATTCCGTAGTAAACTGATTTTAATCTCCGATATCCGTTAATAAAAACGAGAATCGACGGTTATACATGGTGGACAAAAGTCATCTGTCATGTTGATACTTTGATAATCGCTGTATTCGACAATTAATCACTCAATATCCCGCTATTTTAGTGATGAGTGTCCGATGGTGATTTCGTTGTTTAATATACATCATGATTATTTGTCTCGCCTATAGACATCTCATATATGCTTCGACAATAGAAAATTCGACGTTCAAAAGACTTTTATTACGAGCGTTAGTAAAAAATTACAACCATTTTTAAATTTACTAATGATCACACAAACAGCCCTAAGACGTTTTTTCAGTATTCGAAGATGACCTTCGCTCGCTCCAAAACCGACCAGCCTTAGCTCACTACCTAGGCCTGTAGCAAGACGTCATATCACGTACTTTTGTTTAGTGTTTCTTGTAAGTACTTTTTTACTTCGCTTGCCTACCTTATTCCCGAACCCGGTGGTCATAAACTGACTGGCATTATTAAAATCGAATACTGGCCATTGATGTTAGCCTATTGTTGTGAGTGCAGATCGTGATTTGCTTAAATACTATATGTAATCATCTATACATACTGTTAGCGCCATTAAATGTACTGCGCACGTATACGCGCGCACATCTCATTGGATTACAGAAATATATCCTTTCCCTTTTACTCTTGTCCAATCCTAGTCCCTAGGCACGAAGGAGAAAGAAGATTCCTGCAGTCTGATTGATACGCCTGAACGAACTACTCCGCTTTTGAAACTGAACACGGTACGTTGCCGTCGCTGTAAATACGCTTACAACCGCTAGCCTTAATTACCGCTAATATATAATTTTTTACTACCGCTAATAAATTTAAAACAATTACTTTTTTAACGCGAGTGTCAACAAGTGCGTGACATAATTCTGCGTCGCTTGTGAATTGGTGGACCAGGGAGAAAACAACCAGCTTCCAGAGATAGAAGACCAACAAGTAAGTGCTATCCTGTCTTTTATCTCCCGATAACCCGCCAACTTTCCACATATTCTAATTTTATTCTTGTTCTAACCCTTATTTATGCAACTACAATGTGTTGATATATTACTTAAATACCATTTTTATGTAATCTTCCATATATACTCTAACCTATTTTTATTCTACTCAGATCGAGGTGTGAGGTACGACTGCCTCATACCAATCTACCCTTGTGCTTGAATCACGAAGTATATGGAATATCTGAACTTTGTCTAGTGATGTAAATATAAGAGGCAGACAGGTATTATGGATCGAAACTACTTACTACTGGCACTGAATTTATTGAAGCAAACTTATTACAAAGGTTGAAGTTCGAGAGTTACAGCTGCGGCGGACGTCAGTATATGAAGTGAAGTCAGTGGCTTGGCCCGCCCGGGGTGCTAGCTGACACGTGAACACTGATGCACACATTTAATACCTTGAGTCTTTATATCTCGTAGTACCTGATAGGAGGGTATCGTCTTGCCAGCCGCATTCAGCTTCGTTATTTTTAGATTAGCAAGAATGGATGCGATATCCCTTAATAGCATGATGAATATAATTTATACAAAATATTTCGATATGTTAAATGTTTTTGTGGAATGGCCCTATTTAATATACTCGTATATTTTGTCGATTACTTGGGGCCACTGATAGTTCCATATTTCTTTGCAGTCTCTCCATTTGCTTTTCCAAGTTCTCCCGGATCGTCTATCTCACAGAAACATCTGGTACTGATGAGAAAATCTATTTAAACAGTCGTTCGTTTCCTATGCGGAGGATATGTCCAAGCCTAATTAGTCAAGATTTTTTTATTTGGAGCAGCAGCGAGTTCATCCTAAGATCCTCTAGGATAATAGTTTGTTGATGATCTGATCTTTTAAAGTCACTTAAATATGATAAACAACACAGTACAAATATGAAAACCATTATTATTATTTTATTTTTTTTAACTAAACTAAAAATATTAAGAATGAAGTAAAAACAGGGCTTTAAAAGAATTCTAATAACATAATAAATAAGTCAAACATTCTCGCTATCCCATGATTGAAACACAATGCAAAACAGAAAAATGAATATAAAGAAATGATATTCTATTCATATAATTATTTCCATGAATCTTTGCTCATATATATGAAAGATAAGTATACCAGGTATGTAAATATGAAACCAAAATTTGCCCATAGTTGGCCCTAACTGTCAATGTAGTTACCATCAAACCGCGTCATTGGCACCATTTTCCTGTTTTCACATCTGACAAAGATTTTCATCTCACAATAATACATGTATCATACAACAGCATGGTTTTTAATAGCGTTGAACATGTCGAATTTTGTGCCTGTAAACTACGATTTGCGGACAGAAACTGCTGCAGAATCGCATCAAATGCTTGTAGAAGCTTACGGTGAGTATGCTTTTGGTAAATCACAGTGCTTTGAGTGATTTAAAATATTCAAAAATGGCGATTTTGACGTGAGAAACAATACTCTGTGTTTGGTGGGATCAGAAAGGTGTGAACTATTATGAGCTACTAAAACCTGGCGATACCGTTATTTGTGAACGCTACCCACAACAAATGATCGATTTAAATCAAGCTTTGCGTGAAAAAGGAAAACCAGAATATTAAAAAAGGCAACACAAAGTGATTTTGCTTCATGATAATGCACCATCACACATAGCAAAACCGGTAAAGGAAACAATTGAGTTGGGAAATACTTTGGCATGCGGCTTACTCATCAGACTTGGCTCCGACCGATTACTACTTATTTGCATCGACGGAACACGCACTTGCTGAGCAACGCTTCACTTCTTACGAAAATGGCTCGATGATCGGTTTGCCTCAAAAGAGCGACAGTTTTTTGAGGTGGCATACACAAATTGTCAGAGAGATGGAAATTATATATATCTAGCGATGGGTAATACTTCGAATAAAATATTTTACTTTATTTTCATACAATAAACGTGTATTTTCTGTACAAAAATTCCGATTTTCATATTTACATACCTAAGTAAATACCCTATCTACGGGTGTTTTAAAAAAATTATGCACGGTCGCGAATGCAATTGCCTGAATTAATATTTATATTTATGACGTTGCATAAAAATGACGTCAGAGGCTATACGCATCGCGGAACGAACTTTGTTTCTTATTAAACGTTAAAGTTAACCGGCGACCGAGCGTGATAAGAGAGCGGGACACATTAAGCTCACATATTTCACTTTTGAAAAAATATCCCCGTTCCGGGCATTTTAACTTTGCAGACTTGGCAGCCGTAATTTATAGCAATTATACGGTATTTCCCGTCATAGGCGCTATTCTTCCTTTTTTTATTATTAAAAGTTCCCCGAGGAGAAGTTTCGGCTCGCGGCCAACGTCGGGCGGACAAAGAATTATTAAATTATTACCAAATAGCGGCTTAGGTGAGTTGAATTAAACTCCCAGATTTTAAAAAAACAAAAATGTTATTTTTTAACACGGGTAATTGAAAAAGGGGTGACCAGGTAATTATAATCAAAATATATCTGTGAATTTTTTAATTTTACTTTTAAATAAGTAAAATAAATACCATGAAACGCTGAACTTATCGAGGCGTTCCAGTAACTCGGCAATATCAGACCTTTTTATTTTTGTAATTAACAACTAGACACAAGAAACATCTTGCTAGATGTTTGCCTGCAGGTACATTCGAATCCATTTTATCACATCTAATACAATCAAAACATAACTTATCAGCGTCACAGATTAAATAGTTCACTTCATGCTTACAAGTAAGACAGATTATAATCGATAAGCCACTTTTTTATTATTTTTTTCAAATTGGGAGAAAGCGCACTCTTTTGTAAAAACCCAGGTAGTTTATTTTTTAGTGTAGGAACAACAAATTCTAACGTCCTCGATTTATACTTATTGGTGATTTTGGGAATTGTCAATTTCACATTAGCTGATGTGTGATATCCTCTTGTATTTTTTCCGTGTGAAGCCACCGATCAATACTTATTATTTCCTCCTGCGTATCAGTATTGACATTAATGGCCTCATTTATATGAGAATCGGCTCGTAATGCACCTCCACGATAGTCTCTCCGGCTATATTCAACACCGTCTATTCACCGTTGTGGTACTTTTCTAGGTTGCCACTTTGACGCACAATGCGATCAAAGAATTTTTTTATTTTTCTTATTATTTATTAGACTTTATTGACATACATGTTTTTATTGTAACAGAGTTGAATATATTATAATATAACATGATAAACACAAGATACAATTATATTGTAGATAGGATAGAGTAGACTCCACCTCTGATAATATGCAGCATTGTCCTGACTACTTTGCTAGACTGCCGTCTATGTTGAAGTAGCCAGTATATTTTCGTGCTGTTGTGGTGTTATTTAATTCAAGAAAGATAAAGATTCGATAGAAATAAAAATAAAAATAGAGAAAAAAAAATTGTGAGGTTATTGTAGAACTAGTGAATTATTAGTGTAGATACTGTATAATGATTATGTTAGAATATTAGATAGCGATGCTTCTGATTGTTTTCTACCCAATTGGATCATATATTGGGTCCATATTTGTGTAATCTTATTGGAAGTGAACGATTTTAAGTCAGTTCTGAGTGTGTTGTAGAGTTTCGGAGCTAATAACATGTAAAATCTTTGATAAAATGTCGTTGTTGCTCTAGGAACTGGCGTGTAGATGTTCGTTGTTTGTGTTTTGTTGTGTCTATGATTTATTGCTTGGGGTGAGTTGTTAGCATGGAAATATTGGACGAGTCCCAACATATAGATTTGTCTTAAGTCTAAGGCGTTGTACTTTTTAAATCTGATGGATATCTAAAGGGGCGACCATTTATTACCCTAAGAATTGTCTTTTGTGCTCTTTTAGCTGATACAACAGTCCGCAGTAGAGAAAGATGTTACGCATCTTGTGGACAGCGACTACATTATACATCAAAATGACAGAAAATCTGAACATCTGAAAAAAACCTTGGGTCAAAGAAGACGCAACGATGGATTTGCATCTTGTTGGAGAGACACTGGAGCTGGAGTCAGCATTGTACTCGTTAAACATAAGATCTGATGAATATCTAAAGGGACAACCATTTATTACCCTAAGAATTGTCTTTGATGCTATTTTATTTGGAAGAATCTTTTATTCACTATTGCAGATAATGCTTGATGCGGTTGGATTTGTTGCAGAATCAAGGCTTTCGTGCGTGGTTCTATCCACCGGATGCATAACATTATTCTCCAGTAATACATTTCGAAGGCATCTATTTTACGCTTGTCGTTATTGCGGACTGTCGCATGATGAGTATTAATCAAACATAATTTTAGTTGCTATTTATGTGACTGTCTTTCCATATTCTCAATAGTTGGTTCACAGCAACATTAGCTAGTTGTATACGTCTTCGAATTTCCTGCCCACTGTCACTTATATTCGTGATCAACTCGCCCAAATAGATTACTTCACATCCAAACTTACTATACACACATTGGGTTTTGTCACTTATAGTTTGAAAAGGTGCAATCTCTGTGTGTAGTATAAAGTTTAGCTATTAAAATAAAATTTTCATGTAATATTTGAGTATGTCCAAGAACACATAAATACTGGATTTTTTACCTACAAAGACACCTTTATTAAACAAATAACAGATATCTCATAGAGACGAATTTTTTATTATATTTAATGAAAAATATATGGAAGAATGGGCCAATTACAGGGCTTACGACCTGCTACGGCTGGCTTAAGTGATCACTAACGTAACGTTCACCATTCTCACTCATTAATCAATCTATATATCTATCAAGTTTTTGAAAGTTGTAGCACCACTGTACCATCGCCATCTATGGACCAAATTAAACAATTCATTTTTCCCTGAAACAGTGTATATGTCATCATAATGAGAATCTGATTTTTAAAATTATTTAAAGTAATGTTCAATGTTTTTCAATTTTATATACTTTTTTATTTTGACCAGTATATTATAAGCAATATTTGAATATTTCCAAGAACACACAATTACTGGATTCTTACCTGTAATTACCATACTTTCATATTTTTCCAATAATAAAAAATAACTTCGTCTCTATGAGATCTGTTATCTATTTAAATGATATTACTTTACATCCTTATATTTGGGAAGATTTATTTCCGAACCAAACCGACGATTTGCAGTTCAACCTCTGTACTGGCCACAAGAGTGATGTCATCAGCAAAACGTAAATTGGTGATCTTTTTTTCACCTATTGTAAAAACTTCCTCCTGTTCTTCCAATACTATTTTCATTGTTGAACAGCAATAATTCTGAGCATATCTTGAACAGTAATGGCGAGAATGCGCACCCTTGTCTTACTTCATTTTTAATGTAAGCCTTGATCGAAGCTACATTACCGACTTTAACTAAGGCAGTGTTGTCATTGTAAAGATTTTTTAAAATGATACTACTTCAACTGCTCAATAAAATTCAATATCCTTTATAAAAAACACATAATGAATCGAAATGACAGGCGCACGCGCGTTCGGGACAAACGGGTCTGAGTGTATGTGTGCGTATGGAGAGGTACGTTAAGTAAGAATACATAAATAAGAGAACACCATCTTCGCTTTACGTTGCAAACTGAACTAGTATGATTGAAATAAATATAAAGTAATATACATCAATTAAATTCCACTAAAATCTCAATTAACTAATAAAATAATTTTGAGAAAAAAATCCAGTAATTGTGTGTTCTTGGACAATAAGAAATATATAAAATTAAAAATTGACTTTTCAGACGTATTCTAGTATAATATGTTAATCATTCGTCATATATACAGTCAAAGAATATAGCTTACATATTTATGAAAAACAAAATTTTCATTAGTGACATCTATGTTGTTTCAAGGGAATTAATATAAAATTTCAAACCGTAGAAGCTAACATCGACGTTATAGTTGAATACTTGAAAGGTTTCTACATGGTAAGATGTATATAACTTCCGAAAATTTGATAGATGTGGAGGTTTATTACGGTATCAAGCAAAAAGTGGATGAAATAATCAATTTTTTGTATTTTTTTTTTTGTACAAAAGTATTACATTTGTACAAAAATTTGTACAAAAGTATTACAAACTACTGTAATAAAGACTTTTATCTAATAAATGTATCTGTTAATTAATGGTTTTGTACTTAAACATCGATCCTTTTATCCATAATCAAAAGTGCAAAAAATCATATACGTGTAACTTTATACGTGTGCATGATTCAATTATCTTCATCCACTTTCAAATATTATAAATAAGTGGTGATGAAGGCCATCTCTCTACAACTTTCAGTACTTTAAAATGAAAATATAATATTACATAGGTTATTTACTCCACACAAATTATTTAAATAATTTTGTTTTAGAAGAGAAATGAAAAAGAGCTTCTTAAAAAATTGTACATGTCTAAACTGTTATTGTTTAACTTGGATATAATTCGAGTGCAGATCGTTATTGCTTTCAAGTATGCGAGGATGACAGTCAAAGTATAATTACAATACCTTGGGTTTGTTAGCGATTTATTCGTCCGGTGCAGTAAATACAATATTATATTGAGGTAGGTATGAAGTATACGGTAATTTACACTAGGATCAGTCATATAGAAAACACCAGTCGCGAGAACAGAATGGCTCTCTCGTTCCCCGCGCCCGGCAGCCTCGCAGGAAGTTCCACTAGCGGACGTTCGACACATCGCGTCGGTACTCGGCCGCTTGGTGGTAGAACCGCCAGATGCCTTATGATTTTTATTTTTATTTTTATTCTACAGACTCAATATTAGCTGAATTGTAAGATAATTAAATGATAATTGTAACTATTTCCCAAAAATTTTTTCTTCATTTTGTCATTTCTATTCTTACTGTCTTTGCTAAATTGTGTGTTACGTTGTTAGCCAAATTGTGTGTTACGTTGTTGTAATCAACGAGCTTGTATGACAAGATGTATGAAACGAGCTTGTATGAAAAAGTAAAAAAAATACATTTTTTTAATTTGTCAACATATCGGTAATTAGAAATATATTTACCGGTATACCGGTTTACCGAGAACCAGTAATCCGAGAACCCTAGTGGTCACGCCACTGGTTGTGGTGTACAAAAACCAGTATTACATTACATTTTCCACACGCGTGCCATACGCCGCTGTAATGTGTTAGTCACTCTTTTCTTCGATTGGGTAATCCAATAATGGCCGATCAAGCCCGGCTGTTCCCGCCGCAAGATGGCGGCAGCGGCGGAGCGCCGCAGGAATCACGCTCGTGCTCCCTGGTGTCGGAGACGCGTCATTTTAAAGAGGGATCGCATTTAAATGCGAGCAGCGACGCTCATTATATCGTGACGTTTCTTAACATCTATCGCATTATTCGCGGAGAATTTTTTCATTACCTTCTCCCGTTTAAATTCTCTCTCGGAAGGAAATTTAATCAATGACGCCGCCAACTTGTAAGCTTGACACATTTTTCCCTTAAAGCAAATCCGGCCCTGCCGCCGCGCGATTTTCTTGGCGCTGTTCGTGATTTCATAAGCTCTTCTCAATAAAATTCACTTTTTTTTTTTTCATAAAATGTGAAGAAAATACACAGTATGAAATAGACAAAGTTGGTGTTCGTAAAATTTCATTCTTATTTGATGATTTTCGACATTATTGAAAATCTTTTAAAGATATTTACTTCCGTAATAAACAAACACCGTGTTACATAATTCTATATTATTCAAAGTATTCCCAAACATGAAGAATCTTGAATTATGTGTGTAGCTTTGACATTCAAAAATTGGTCATTATAATTTATTACACAATTTTAAAAACTCTACCCATAAAAGATTTCTTTAGATATGTACCTGCAGATTTTTACATAATATTAATAAATTATTTTTTTTAACCCATTTCTCGCGGGTGGCTCAAATATGAGTCGCCGTGTTTCGCTCGCCGCTAGAGCGTCATACGCACTGAGGAGCGGTGAAAATCGTGGTAAAATTATTAGGAATTTTTATCCTACCGACATCTGTCGATATTTGTAAAGGATTATTAGCCATCGTACAAACAAACACGAAATAATAAAATTCCTCGTATTATCCAGTATCCCTCACTTATTCAAATTCTCAAGCTAAAATGCTTGTATAATGTAATGCGTTTCAAACTATAGAGTTAAAACTTGTAAATAGTGTGCATTAGTCTCAGAAATCAGCGCCCGCGCAGTTCACTACTTCACTCTAGTGCGTATGAATATCACCACAAATAGCATTAGTGATGGTGCAAGGCACTGTTGTGTTATTTCATGGATAAATTTGTTTAGGTTATTTTGTAATTATAATTCTGATTTCTGTATTTATTAATTTCTGTTAGGATACTTTAGAATTTTTGCTATCAATTTCTTAAAAACAAATTATAAATTTGTAAAGAGACGGAAACAATTCATGAATAGGAAGAACGTATCATAAATGAACGAGTACAACAATTTCAGGTTATGCCGTAATTCAGTTACCTGCGGGCTTACAACTTCTTTTAAAAGGGCTGTCTGAAGGCTTAGGGCCTGCTTTATATTTGTGATACGCGAATAACATATGAATATAAAAAACTTATTTTAAGATCTTGAAAACATTACAAAAAATTAATTATATTTCAATATACTTTAAAATAAAAACAGTTTAAAAATAAATACAAAAATAATATATTTACTAAAAATTCTTCCCTTTATAAAACGTTTTCGATGGCGATTAGATAGCCAAGTGCGTAAAGTCGATACAATCAAATTATCTGTTCATAATCGACGTTCTCTTTAAGGTGTGGGAGTGCGCGCACTCACTTTTTGACATCACAGCGCACACAATAAAATATACCGCGTACACAATTTTTAACAAAACTATTTTTTTTAATATTTCAAAATTTTCGTGATTAACTTTATGAAAGACCACTGTAATTACATTAAAAAAAATTAACAAAATGTTAAACTTCAAAAAAAAATGTAATTAATTATTAAAATAAAACACAACCCTGTTTACTTTACACTAAGCTTTGTTTAAAATTTATAATAAAAACGTTTTCGACGTTTATTGCATCATCTTCAGTAATAAACTAAATCTCAAAACGAGAAGATAGACTGTCGACTACATGAGAAGGGGTGGTGTTATAAGAGAGGTGATGGGGAGAGGAGGGTTTCGGTGAAAAGTGAAAGTGGTTATGGGCGGGAATAATATGGACAGGAGAGGAAATGTAATAGGGGATATTTGTATCTTAAGTACATTTTTACAGTAACTGGCATACGGTGTCACTTTCTGGGTAAGTCATTTATCAGGTATTGGGTAATAATGTAGTAATTAGTTTATTTTAAATACAATTTTATTTATCAATTATTTGCCTCAAATAAAGATTAGTTGCAGTCAAAATACACTGAAAAATTTTTTGAAATGAATAAAATCAATAATAGAAACACACACTTTTAAACTCTGAGACCTGTGAAATGTCTGGAGTGGACCCGTAGAAAATACAACCCTTTTTGTTGTTTGGCGTAATATAAAAAAGGATTTAACCAAAAATTCTGTGTTGAACGAAATTGAGGGATATCGATAGATGAAAATATACATGTAACATTTCCAATAAAAAATGATTTGACGATCGAAAGTTTAGACGAAAAATTCCAACATCTCAAAACTCTTCATTGGCAGTAAAGAAGTTTCCTTTCAAAATATTCAATCCTTTTGAAAACTATTTATTATGGCCTAATCCGCCAAAGCACTAAGGCGTCGCAAGTTTGTCACTTTGTTTTCTTCTAATATGATAATTTGTGAAATTTTCTGGCAAAATTTTCTGGGTAAATTCTAATGCAGCACATTTCTTATATATGTCTATAATTGTTATTGACACTTGGAATTGGCCCAGCATCCCTGATGTATCTTGGTATAATTATTATTATTTAGTACATATGTTTTTTTGTTTAGACAATGAATATTTTGTGACTGGCAGTTATTATTACAAGTGAATTTAGCTGTAATAAACAACATTTTTTATTTAATAAAAATAAAGTATTATATTTATAATTTTTTTTTATTAGGCCAGCCTTCAGAAATGTATTGTTTGTTCATTGGATAAAATTAATATCCATTTTAGTCACCATAGAAGTTTTAACAACATTTCTTTAAAAGTTTTTTTCCCCTTGAAGTACCAGGTATTGGGTCTTTCACTTTATATATTACTTTAATGTGATTTGAATCACAGTGGTGACTATATTTCATACTTTGAATATAAATTAAATTAATCAATTAGAAATATGTACAGAAAAAAATCCGCTTACCGTAAAATTTCCCTATACTACATTGTGCCAAATCGTTTTAACTTGTCAGTACGTTTCTTATTCTATTCTTATATTAGTACATCAATCAAAGGTAATCATAACAGGTAATTTTAACTGTTTTGTGCCTATATTTCACGGGTCCAGGCATATTCTTTGAAATATATATTTATTTGTGTATTAATAAATATTAAGGAAAACACATTCTTATTGTGAAGTTGTAATTATTCAGAACATAGGTATGTGATATTTTAAACACTAAATTAATGTATTAATTATAAATATATCCATATAAAATCAATTTTGTCAAAAAATATTGTTTTTGCGTCACCGGGATAGGTTCGAAAATTTGTCAAGAAAAATACTGGCGTTATAGCACAATGGTAGTGCACTTCCCCGGATTGGAAATAGAGATCCAGGTTCGTATCCCGGTGACGCAAAAACAATATTTTTCGACAAAATTGATTTTATATGTATATATTTATAATTAATACATTAATTTAGTATTAATAAATATATTGACTATTGAATGAAAATAATGCACTGTGCCTTCCGACCATTCCTCGCCGCCGACCTGTCGATCGGCGACCATGAACCGGTATGGTTAAAACGTATACGGAACTATTAATACTGTTATACAAATCTCGAGACTTATACGTTTATACTTTGTGGGAATCCTCGACAGATATAGTGTGTGACAAAATCTACATTTTGGAGGTGCCAGCAGAATCCGGATTGGTGGTGAGTGCCTATTCCTTCCTATCCTGAAATTCTTGCGACATCTATGCTTGTACTCAATACCAATGTTGTTTTTAAATTACTAGGAATGAAACATAATTTTTTAATTTGGTTATTTATCAATTATTTGTTTTATTACAATTACGTAAGAAATATGACATTGGTCAAGTGGTCGCCTCTGTCAGCGGCGCAAATTCGTGCTCTTTTAACCATATTTTTCAAAACATATTTCAGCAACTTCATTTCGAGTATTATCTTGTTGCATCGTAGTAGTTCTTAGCTTATTGGCGTAGACCTTTTATTTTAAGTATCCTCTCAGAAAATAGTCGGGAGCCATCAAACTTGATGATCAAGGAGGCTAATCGATATCACCTATTTTTGACATTATGCATAGGTCAGCTGCGTGTGAATTGGTACCGTCCTGTTGAAACCAAATATGTTGCAGGCCCAATAAATATAATATGGCCACCAAGGAGTTTTCAAACATGTGACGATAGTGATCACCATCAATGATTACAGCATTGCCATTATTATTTAGATAAAATGTTGTAATGACTTCAAAACGTTGGTTGAAGCGTTAAATACGTCATAATAAATTGTAATCGACCACTCTCTATGACTATCAAATACGAACTGACAAATGTCTACCAAAATCAAAATGGCGACCAAACAAAATTGGCCTAGAACCCACACCCTGTAGTAGAAAAGTCCTTAATTCCTTTGATCTCTTTGCCGGTTGGATGATGGTCTTAATATAATCCGGCAGTTTGTTAAAAAGTCGTGAAATTGTGATTTCTGTTGATCTGTCTCCGTTGTTGACTATTAGTACAATGAATTGCCTATTTGTGATTTGACGAATTCTGTGATACATTTATTTTTGTATTTTTAAAAGTCATCATCTTTAATTTGTAATTTGTTTTAATTATCAAAGAACTATGTTCCGAAACATCGTTAATTCTCAAATAAATAAGTTTTCTTTAAAATTATGTAAGTATTATATTTATAAAAACTTACTTACGTTCTTACTATCACGCTGTTTCACTGCGGGGGTAGGCAGAGATGATAGATAGCCGCACTCTTCTATCCTGACATACAATTCTCGCCTCGTCCACATACAAGCTCGCCGGTTATTGTGGCTTCTGACAGGTCCATCTTCCAGTATCTAATTTGCCTGGTCGTGCCAAGTCTTCCGCGGACTTCCACTATTTTTGGTGCTATCAACACTCGTCATACATCTTTCTTACCATTCACTCTTCATTTATCCGTTTTATATGACTTAACCGCATAAGTGATCTTATATTAATCTTACTCACTGTACTAAGATACAGCTTTACATTATTTTCTTATTTCTTTATTCTGTACTCTGCAATAATTAAATTATATTTATTATATAATATGTAAATACGAATGAAATTTGACATATACACGTACTTTTGAAAAAAATTGATATTTCAAAAAGATACATATTCCAAAAATACTGAGATTATTTTTTTTTAAATCAATATCCGTACAATCCAGTATCTGAAAGGTATCAAGTTAAAAGTATTATTAAAAAATTCATGTTTTTTTTAAACTAACTATTCATAATAAAATTTGACATGTAGAATACATTCCTATGTATTATCTTGTTTTGTAGAAGTGCCTTCATTTTCACATCGCATTTATCAGTTTAGTACGGACCCATTATACTTGCATACTTTTCACTCGCTTCCAACCGAATGAAATGTAATGAAAACGCCCGGCTTGGACTATTTGCATTTCAAATTGACACTCTTGTTTGAAAAAATTATTCCTAGTTAATTCATGACAGTTGCATTTTTATTGATATCGTTGTTTGCGAGATGCAATTATTGTTTATTGGTTTCAATGTGACATGGCCGGAAACTTTATTTTTATCCGTTTTTCGTGTTGACTGTCACGAGCACATACCGGTAAATGAATAGACATGAAATAAAGTGTGCATATAGGAGAGAGATTTGGAACATTAGTTGCGAGACGAGGGGTATTCTACACTCACTCATGGCGAAAACATAAATCTGATAATTTATGACGCATTTATGCAACAGTAAATGTATTTATTTACTCTTCGAAAACAAAATTTGTGTGTAAACAAAACATATTTTTTACATTAATGCGTATTTTTTAAGTGGTACCAAAGTGATCACGTGGGTGACACAAAAATGAAAATAATGATTCAAGAAATGTGCGTTAGTTCATGTCTATATATTTGGTGGTATTTATGTGGTCATAAGTATTTTACAATACTGTTTTATTTCTTTTGTTTTATTAGTGTGTGAAAAATCACCACTTCACCGTCATCAGCATCATCATCCAATGTCTCCACTGCTCCAAGGATCGCCAATCTTATCTGCCTTGAGCCTTTCTTATCTTAAGCTTGAGGATACCCACCATACTTCTTCTCCACCGTTATCTCTTCGACAGATACATTGAGAATTATTTGTTTTAATCTTTTTTTTTTCAGATTTTTCGAACGACATCTGTCACCTTGATTTTTTAGCAAATTTGTACGTTATATACTCAGAATCTCAGAAAAAGATCTTAGAAATATTCTATAATTTGTACGTTAGATACTTAGAAACTCAGAAGAAGATCTTAGAAATATTCCAAGCTCAGTCCTTTTCATTGCTCTTTGGGTAACTTTTTGAATACGATATTGATGGTGAATACGATATCCATGTATTTGCTTCGTCTGGAAGCACGCACTGGTTGTAGAACTCAGTGATGGTGGAAGTTCTCTTCACCAACTAATTACATATTTTTATTTCCCCCTCTTAATTTTGCTTCCCTAATTGTATTTTTAAACCTAAGTATTGTGACGTGCGAGACCTAAGTCTTGCTCACACTCGAAACTTACCTACAACTATTCTGATGCAATACTCGACTTACCATTTTGTAAAAAAAAACATATCATACAGGTTATTCAATATAATTTAGAGAGCAATGTGCTTCTTATTAAAATAAGTTTTGTTTTAATAAGATAATATGTATTGAATGTTGCATTTTTTTTTTTTGTGTAGTTGTGCTAGTATGCCATTCAACTGAACTTTTTTCAATCGTTTTATATTGAGCATTACAATTTTACGTAAGTTTGTATGTTATTTACTTATTTACTCTTATTTTACTTAGTTTTTTTATTTTTTTATAAATGGAACATTACATTTATTTTAAGTTTTACATTATATTTACATTCTATTAATTCTATTAATGCATCCTGTTTTACTCTTTATATCATATTTTTTTACTTTTTATACACATTGAACATTGTATTTATATGCTATCTAATCGCATCTTGATTTACTCTTTATGTATATTTATTAGTATATTTAACACTACACTTTGTTTATTACTATACCAGAAAGGCACTGTCTGCTACAATACACTAAAATACTAGTGTAGCAGGCAGTGTACCGAAATACACGTTTCACTTTACTGCAGTTTTATCTGATTATAACAATATAAAAACACACTGTACTGTACTATGAATCAAAAAATAAATTATTATTATTATTATTAATATATTATAAAAATTGACTGTAAACAGACAATTGACATTGTTTCAAACTAGGATAATTGCTCTCAGCGTTCGACATAAAATATTAATTACAAAAATGATTAAGACTCCAGGCTTTTCACGTGACTACTATTACTAAATTTAATATAAACTAACAATGACACCAACTTGAGGATTGAACAATGACCAGTGCGCAGATTCAGTATAGACCACTCTTAGAAACCGGCATTGATCGCATCTCCCGTGTGACCAAGAGATTATTTCATGGACTGCTTCGTGGTCATCCATCTCTTCAGGTATCCCCGCAAGTTATCCGTCTCAGTACGAATTGTGTCTCCCCCAAGACACCTCGATGTTTCAACCTCCAAATGCGAATCTCATTCCGCCTTGTGGCCGTCTAATTAAAAATAAGAACATTAATGAAATACCTCAACCAAAGTGCAAACCAGGCAGATGGAATCACGGTAGTATCTTATGGCGTACTACACTTTTATTACAATAACATTCTTTCGGCACAGAAGGGACTTCCAAAGGTCCTGAAATACAACAATTATTAATGATGCAATGGACAGTTATACAAATAAAATACTTGGAATGCAAATCTATTATTTGATGTTCCTTACCCTACCTTTAAATCAACGACTATATTTTACCGTTCAAGGTATAAACATTCTGCGCTCTAGACTGTTCTGACAAGAACCAGCTGGATATTCCATAGATAAGGACTAGAAGAGTGTTCTCGTTTTTTTAGTTACCGCTATGTTGATCGGGCAAACAGTTTGACATAAATAATTATCGTCAGTACTTATCGGGACGTAACTGCAACGTTACAGTATACATAGTACTTCTATAAAAACTCAATATTGTTGCCTAATATCCCTATTAGTTCTCTGATATATTGTTCACTTGTCATAATTCATTTTTAGACAAATACACCATTGAGATCTTAAAGCACTTTTTGTAATAAATATTTTTCACTATATCGTAGATTCTGCAGCTACATACACATGTACAAGTTAACCTTCTAGAACCGTTCTCATATCGTATTGAATATCTGTCAAGCTGTAGTTGATGGAGGATAACGTTCTAATTCTACTACGATACCATCAAGGTTTATATTTAGGACCTTTACTATTTTATGGACACATATATGATATTTGTGTGTTTTGAAAGTGCTATCAATTTTTCCGCTTTGTTAACAATAACAAAATATATATAAAAATTGAGAATGAGTTGTCTCTATTTACTGTGCAGATAATAAATTATAACTTAACATTAAAAAATATGCATCTTAAGATATGCTTTTTTATTACATATATGCAATATTGAGTAAATCTTTGGTGCAATGAACACGTAATGTATTTGATCAAAACGATTCAATGTATAGTTTAGATCTAATATTTGTTAATAATTATTATCATTTTAGTAGTACAGTGATTATATTACATAAAATGAATTACGTATTGTTTCTGAAGGCCTTGCCTGGAAAGTATACATCCAAAATAAGAATGTGCTCCGATAATAATATATATATATATATATATATATATTGTATCAATGTGTCAAAAAAAATTATAAAAATGAATTATTAATTCTGGCGTCTGCTATCGGTTTACTCAAAGGTTTTTGAGATTCCGTAAAAACAATGTAGATGGTTTTCACATAATGGAACGATAGATGTATTTATTTGAAAAAATGTAACACATGGTTTCGAAAATATGTCGTCAAAAATACTGTTATGCACCTTCCCCGGATTGGAAAAGAGACGCAACAACAATATTTTTAGATTTAATTGATTTTATATGTATATCTTTATAATTAATACATTTAAATAGTATTTAGTACCTTATCTACGCTATAAAATCAATTAAATTAGTAGGAAATATTAATGTGTACAAAAAAGAAATTGTAAAATGTCTTTAAGGTTTTAAAAATAAGTATATAATTATGTATTAGTCATCTTTATTATTTTCAAGTTCTAATCTGATCAATTTCTTAATACTTTGTATAAAATAGTATATTGTTAAATTTTTTTTTAATTAAATGTATTTATTAGAAAGATATACATATAAAATCATTTTATCGAAAAATATTGTTGTTGTTACCGGGATTCGAACCTGGATCTCTTACTATCCGGGGAAATTGTATTAACCGATTATGCTACACCAACACAGTGCACTGACGACAAATTTTCGAACTTATAATGCACTCTAAAAGTCACACTTTGCAAATTGTTACATATATCGTTCCATTATTTGAAAACCATATTCTTTCTTTCGCATTGTATTATAATTAATCTTGATTATGTTTTTACACAAATATGTATAGCCACCCCCATAATTTGGGGAGTGCATAACTCTATTGTTACATATTGTTGTTGAATTTATATATACATATGTAACTCATACATTATATTCGTATTCAAATCAATAGTTTTGTTCTAAATAAATAAATACTTTTATTAAATAAATATAAGATATCTCATAGAGACGAAGCTATTTTTATTATATTTAATGAAAAATACACAGGATACAAAATACAAAAATATATAGGGTGATACATATTCAGATATTGCTAAAATAAATACTGCTTCAATATTAGCAAAATTACTTGTGGCCACACATTATATAAATAATAAGATAAAACACTTTGTTTTTATGTATGCTTGTATTTTTAATTATAGTATATAATGTTTCCTGAAAAAGATATCATAGGTATCGAAACATGTTGATTGATCAACAAATAGTATTCGGAGAACACATTCTTATTTAATAAAAATGAATTTATAATTCTAGCGTCTACTATCAGATTACTTAAAGGTAATTGAGATTCTGTAAAAATAAGGAAGATGGCTCTTTCAAATAATGGAACGATTCGAAAATTTGTCGCTAAAAATATTGTTACCATAGCATAGTTGAATAATGCACCTTCCCCAGTTAGGAAAAAAATCGAGGTTCTAATCTCGGTGGCGCAACAACAATATTTTTCTATAAAATTGATTTTATGTGTATAACTTTCAAATTAATATATTTAATTCATATTTTAATAAATAGTAGTTTAAACAAAGCGTTTTATCTTATTATCTAAATAAATACTGTATTATAGCATGCATTGAAAAAAACTAAAATGATTTATGTAAAATTAATATTACGAATATTAAAAAAATATCATAAAAATACAAGGTTTAACACCATTGAAACTAATACAATAAAAAAATCTATATGGGATCTTAGAAAGGAAAAAAATTGCACTTGCATCTGAATTACCTATTTAAATAGTGTTATAGCTTTGCAATATTCAAAAATATCAAAAGAATCATTATAATTCATCAAAAATATGTCATAAATAGTATCATAGCCTTGCAATATTCAAAAGTATCAAAAGAATCATTATAACTCATCGAAAATATGTCATTAATAGTATTATAGCCTTGCAATATTCAAAAGTATCAAAAGAATCATTATAATTTATCGAAAATATGTCATAAATAGTACCATAGCCTTGCAATATTCAAAAGTATCAAAAGAATCATTATAACTCATCGAAAATATGTCATAAATAGTATCATAGCCTTGCAATATTCAAAAGAATCATTATAATTCATCGAAAATATGTAATAAATAGTATCATAGCCTTGCAATATTCAAAAGAATCATTATAATTCATCGAAAATATGTCATAAATAGTACCATAGCCTTGCAATATTCAAAAGTATCAAAAGAATCATTATAACTCATCGAAAATATGTCATAAATAGTATCATAGCCTTGCAATATTCAAAAGAATCATTATAATTCATCGAAAATATGTCATAAATAGTATCATAGCCTTGCAATATTCAAAAGTATCAAAAGAATCATTATAATTCATCGAAAATATGTCAAAATTTAATGCTCATTGTTACAGAGAAAAATCAACAAAAAGTTATTTGAGTTCGGATATTTGGTATACAGTATCGATTTTACTCTGTCGCCGACTGCCATCTCTTGTCACGTCTCAGTATTAAAAATGTTAAGGATATTTTTAAATCGCATTCTCAAGCGATAACAGAGCGAGCCGTGAGCGAAGCTGTGCGGCGGTATTTTATCCCTTATCGCCGGGATTTTGAGATAAATTCGTTGCGGATTTCAAAATTCTCTTGAGAAGTTTTGATGGTAAGGCAGGTGAAGATAAGGAAGATGCAGATAAGGTAAGTGACGATAAGTAAGGAATATTTTATTTATTGAAAAATTATACATTTAACATCATCATCATCTTGCTCATCCATCTGTTATCTGTCTCTCTTCTGATGTCAATGCTTCATAAAACTTAAAGACGAGGCTCACACTTTTAAACCAGTGTAAGGACATCATTCCTGGATTTTCTTCCCCAAAATCCACCATCTCTTCAACATAAAAACTCCTCCTACATTCGATGCCCAAGAAGATATACAACGTTAGAGCATTCACAACTCAGATCTGCTCATTGCTCTTTGGGTAACTTTTGATTTGTGTGTGACATTAACGTTAGAGGTCCACGTCTCAGCTCCATATAGAGTAGTGGAAACACGCATAGGTTGTAGGTTTTAGAATTTAGAGATTATTATATGTTGCCTGATATTACCTAATTCATTTTTAAGCCAGTATTTTTTGATTCAACTTTGAGGTCAACAAGTCTTCCCTACTACGTCCAACAATCACAATATCATCTGCAAATCTGGTGTGCTTTATTCGTTCTCTATACAGACCAGTAAATGAATAGACATGGAATAAATTATACATATAAGAGAGGGGTTTGGAACATTAGTTGCGGGACGAGGGGCATACTACATATTCTACATACATTCTTGGTGGAAACATAAATCCGATTACTTATGACACAGCAAACATATTTTCTCTTCGATTTTTATTTAATTTTCGCAACAAGATGTATTTTTTACATTAATGCATATTATAATATGCGCGTTAAAAATTTCGTTCCAATCGAGTCGTATTTTTAAAAAATGTCGCGGGGTTTTTTGATTGCAGTAAGTAGTGCCAAAGTGATCACGTGGATGACACCAACTAGAAAATGTTGGGACAAGGATTTGCGTTTTTTATTGCCCACGTCAGTCTCTCATGACAGAATTGGGATCTTCATGAACTGTCACCGTCTTGACTATACTCCTCCACATTTAATAAATTATTAACTATATGAAAACTTGAGACTGCCGGCATCAGACTGAACCTCAAGGAATCTTAGATATTACCGTTGCACAGACAGTATTAAGGACAATACAGCGTCGTGGCCAATTACGTTACATACAGTCATACCAAATATTCTACTGATGTCCTCCGTGACTTGATCCAATTTATGACTGAGCCCCTCACGTCTGTCTCTCTCTCTGAGATGAGCTTATGACTACGTATCGTTTTGGACGACTCCGGTCATTTCTCAGACTTGTTCTGTCCATCATGTCGGAGATCAAACTCTCGCTCTTCGTCCTTGACATATGCAAAAATAAAAATTATCATGACGTGATTCGTCGCCGAGCGACGTCACAGTCGACAAATAAAATATGGCAATCGTATTTTGCCGCCCGGCACTCCTTCAACTTGTCAAGGGCTGAGCAAGCGGCGGAGCACGCCCCGCCCTCATTTGAATATGTACTGCAGAAAACATTTGCGCATAAAAATGCCGCCCGCATCGGGGCGGTAAGAGAAAAAAATTTAAGTGAATTTTCCGCGGAAGCTGAAGGCGGAATAACCGATGAGCCGAGCAGCGCCAGATGTGGGCGAGTCGGCTACATTAACAGCACATTTTTCAGGGCGCAAGCTGTTCAGCAGCAGCGAGGAATATATCCAACTTGACGTATGTAGGTGGCGCCCGCCATGGAACAGGGTATGAAGGATCGCCGCGTTATGGAGTATAAGCGTTGTGTTGAAAATTGATGGGAGCAGAGCTCAAAATGTATGTTTTGTGTGTTCGAAATTTAAATATTAAATATTTCTACAAGCAACTTATTGTTAGGCCACCCCTTGGGCGGCATTATAACTCAATTTCACCACTATTTCTACCGAGAGTCGGTACCGAGAGTGTTTATGGCTGTTAAGAGTTCAGTTTTTTGCACCAGTATATGCAACGTGCGTTGAGATTCATCGACGGTGATGATGACAGCAAAGCCCATAGACAGTAATGCAAATTATGATAGAAATCTTGACTTTACTAAACATTTTAGCCGTATATACAATATTACTTAACGATCACCGAGCGAGAGTTAAAACAAAAACTTTCAGTTCTCCAGTGCTTTCATAATTGATTTTTGTTTTAGAAAACTGATAATAAAATTCAGGTAGTAAGTACTTAGGCAGAGTTTTGGGCGCTGTGCTGGATTACAAGCCCAAAGGTCAGGGGTCCAAACCGAAATACCGCCTCTACCGGGTATTAACATAATCCTAAATTAATATTATAATATTACGACCCGCTTAGACCTAGTTTGAGAAAATTAAACGAAGAGCTGCGAATACTTTTCCTTAACCCTTCCTCAACCACTAACGAATGCTTAAAACAGGTACGATAAAATTATATAAAAATACATTAGTATGTTAGTGATAGAATCGACGTTGACTTTGTATAATTTTATCATAATGAATGGATATAAATGAAACAATGTTATAACTCTACTTGAGTTTATTAGCACAACTCTAGTTTCGAGATAAACAGAAACTTTCGTCGACAGACAAAGTATTAAACTAACTACTGGAGAGGGAAGGAGCGAAGTAACTGGTGAATGGTGGAGGGGTGGTTGTTAGAGAAATATTGAGAGGAAAGATGAGTTAAAAACTGTAATATTGTATAACAAAGTAATAACCGAGTTCAAATTCCTTTTTATTTTGTAAACTTTCATAATTATTGGATATGACGAGATGAAGAAGTTTAATGGTGCACTAATCTGTGATGTGGTTAGCGAATTCAGAAAGTAGTGCTTATTAACTCAAGTAGAGTTATAACATTGTTTCACTTATATATATCCAATATTAGTATGCTCTGTCGCATGACCGTATGTATTATATTCCATCTGTTACTCAGATATCTTAAAAAAATAATAACCGCTCTCAAATAATATAAACAATCGAATCTAACCAACTTTTAAACGTTGTTTAAATAATATTTTAATATGTGTATTACATTAAGTAGGTAAATAACAGAGAAAGATTTATTACAAACAAAATATTTTCAAAATCACGGGTGAAGATAATTAGCCTTCCAATTAAAAATTTATCAAACACTTACTACTCAAAAATATATTTTAAGGTGGCAATTTAACTTTAAATAAATGTAGAAATTTGAGTGAGTGAGACGACGTGTATGCAGAAGAGAAATAACGTTTCTATTTTTCCATTTAAGAAATTTTAATTTACTTGCAAAATATTATTGTTTTAGACAAAGAAATAAGTTGAGCCAATGATCATTTTGCTCACATTAGATTAAAATAAACATAATTTTGTTTCAATAGATGCTTTTATGCATATCAACGCGATGGACTGACCCGGTGAAAAATTTAATGCAGGTCCCATTACTGGAACATAAAAAAAACCTAACGAACTGAAATAAGTGGTCATAAATCATCTATACAGTTATCCACAATAATTAGCTCCAGTTCCTTAATCACATCCTGACTACTTTGATACGGACACAAATCTAGCAAACCCCCTACGACAAGGCTGAATCCACCAGTGATGATAATAATAGTGATATAATAGCAATTAATTTGTAATAAGTGTACCTTATTATTCAAAACAATAAAAATCCGAAAATTTCAAAATCTCGGACATGTGATAAGATATCCGGAAAGATACGATTGCATCTCATAATGCAAGTAAAACTGGAAGTCGGGCCCAGGAAGATGGAGAACATTATGGCTAAAAAACCTGAGGCAATGGTTTGGCCAGACTACTGTAGAGTTTTTCCGAACCGTAGTAAATAAAGTAATGATAGCCAACATGATAACTAATGTCCGTTAAACGAATAGGACACAAGAGAAGAAGAAGAAATTTATTTTTAATAAATGTATTATATTATATTTCTGTATATATACATGTCATATACACTATGTCATCTGGATATATTAGTGCCATTATCAGTATTTCTGTATATATACATGTCATATACACTATGTTATCTGGATATATTAGTGCCATTATCAGTATTTCTGTATATATACATGTCATATACACTATGTCATCTGGATATATTAGTGCCATTATCAGTATTTCTGTATATATACATGTCATATACACTATGTCATCTGGATATATTAGTGCCATTATCAGTAAGAAAAAATACCCTTAAAAATCCGTTAAATGGCAGTACAGATTAGCAAATGATATATTAATATTTATAATATTAATATTTAATATGTCACTCATGTCTAAAATTTGTTACAACTGCTATGAATAATTCATAGATGTAATAATGACAAAGTACACTATGTGGTGCATTATTAAATCAGTATAATAATAGATTTCCGCATTAAAATATAGATTCTACGCAAGTCCTGGTATTGCAGCGGTCGCCATGTGTCTATATTTATATACATATTTTGGTCCTAGCGAACCGAAGATTATATTTAATCTATGCGAACCAGATTAATCATTTTATTCTGGGATGTTAATTTTTGTACTTCCAATTTTAAATTCTTGCATTGATTATTATATTAAAATGACATTCCGGCTATAGTAGTACGATGTAGTATTAATTGTATTTGATTTATCGCTTCATATAAATTACAATTGACTGGAATACAAAAATTTTAGATTACTTTTCAAACGCCAATGTGTCAATGCGTTTTTTTATCCGTCGAATGTCGCCGTGCGTTAAATCCGGACCATGAATAAACGGCTGTCGACGGCATCCCGAAGTGCAGCGATATCTCTTTTCTTCACCAAAACAGTGCGAGTCAACGGGAGATGTAATTTGCCTTCCAACCCAGGACTGAGATCAAAGTAGTTCAGACTCTCTCTGAAATTAAGTTTAAATCAATACAGTCCACGGGATCCATTCCCACCATATTTTGGTATCAAAAATATCAATATGTCTTGTCACATTATTTCACTGACATTAGTCACAAGTGCATTGTTCTGCTAATATAGTATACACGTGTCCTCAACCTAACCTAGTATATACGTAGCAACCGCGATCGATTCATACATGTTTTGAATGCTCCATATTCTTTATGTTCTAAAGTCAAAAAGCTTTTTGTTTCTAGCCGAAAACAGAACTGCTGCAAACAAATTCGTCCTGTTCTTTAGAGACAAGTCATAGCACACACTACAACACGACACGCGCACGGTGCGAGTCGAAATACATATACATTCTCAACTTTAAAACATCTATGAATCGCCTAAATACACAGATACCAGCAACAGTGGATTCTATCATTCGTTCCGTATCCACAAAGTTTGAAAGTATTCGACTTTTCCGCATTCTCATTCAGTTCCGCCTGTCAAGATGTTCGAATATACAACATACAAAAAACGACATTAATGCTTTTGGGTATAATGTAAAGAATAGCAAACATTTTACGAAACGAGGGGAATATTTTGAGAAATTTGTTTTTGTGACGCATTTTTGACAACTTGGTTTGAATACTGGAAGCCAAATTATTGAAACATTGAATATCCTTCGATTATGCGATAATGCCCCTTTCGACACAGAATTTCTCTAGTGAGACGGGCACAGTCCAAACAGATTTTTACATAGTATTTATTATATAGTTACTAATAAAAAAAAAATGTAATAAAATTATCTATTTAATTCATTTAAAAAAATAGTGAATTGTGTAAATATATAATTAAATCATTCATTACTCTTTAGATGTGTATATTTTAGATAGTGGGTATGTTTAAACTTATTATCCGGCATCTCTTCTACAAATAGTCACCGGCCGCCACTGGTACGTAGTATATACAGTAGTACTCACGCGCCCGACCGTCGATAAACGATCCGTTTAAGCTTTTAACAAATATATTTGTGAAAGATTGTTCTCAACAGTGCTGTTCGTACAGCTTCAACTTTACACTAAACTTCTCTCACAAATGTACAATTTCTTACAGCAAATGGTAGACTTGACGTCGACGTAACGTTTGACTCAAATTTCATTTTACGTGATAAGTAAAATTCAGCGAAACAACCGGGCGGAAGGATATAAAGTGTACGGCCGTGTTATAAAATAATTCTGAAAATGACACATCGTAAACTCCGCCCCCTTTACGATCGGGGTGAGAATCACCGTCCTCGGTCGTTAGAGGGTTAAGCAGTATAAAGTGAATGTAGCGACGTTGCTTTAGGCAGTTGATTGAATAAACTGCGCTATGAAAAATACTGCGAGAATTTTTGCAAACTCTAAATTGGCAACTACGCAAATCAAATTTTTGAGTCTGTCGGGGAACAGAAATTCCTGAAAGGTATATTATTTTTTATATTAAATTAACTACCCCGAAAATGATTATATAATAAAATTAATTGCTTTTGCTTGGCGTAAGTTTTTTTTTCTAATCACATGTAGAGGGACACGTGTTGCAAATACCATACAGAGTGTCTCCAAATGCAAATACGCGCAAATGTCTCCATTCTGTAGGGGCTAAACATTAAGAAAAGAGGCTGTCTCGAAAATTGCGCGCAAGACAACTGAATGCCGACAATAGCGCGCAATATGTAAAACATACTCATTACATGAAAAAAAAAGATCGTTCGGAAAGATAGACAGTTTTTTTTAATCAAATAAAAAAATATTTTTGTTAAATTTTGTTTTGGCAGCTGTGCGGTGTCGCCCTGTCAATTATGTGGGGCGCTATCGAACAGCTGTCTAGTAGCATTAAAAAATGACAACCAGGTGGCGAATGTGTAGGACCGAGATAGGAGCCTTTAGATTATTGCATCGGTCCTGGGTAAGCGGTGGGTTTGCCCTCATTGCACTTCCGGATGGTGAAGAACACCGCTTCCTTTTTGTGGTTCGGAGGTTACGCACAGCGTTACTCTTGACCGTTAAAATAAAAACATGTGTTGACAGCTCAGCATAGAAATGCACTATGTTCAAACTTTGGCGAAATCCCTAAGTAATTAGTTGGCCAAAGCGAGAATGGTACATTAAAATTTATTAGACAGACAAAATACACAGAGAGTCTCGACTTGCATCAACAATATAAGTATTTTATTTTTTATTTGATGTAAAATACAATTCATAGGAATAACTGTCCTCACTTATATTAATTCTAGATCTTTATAGATACATTATAAAAATATTATAAAACTTTGATCTGGTGAGCCACTTCAAAGGACGAAGAGGAAGAGAAAGATCGCCACTCATTAGACCGACCAAATAGAATAGGCAACTGGCACTTCTGTGATGATAGTTTTTAGATATGCAGGATGCCGAGAAAAGTGGAGGAATATTGTAAGAATTGTCACTTTATAAAGATGCGTGTGTGTGTGTGTGTCATGAAAGTGAGTAGATGAGTGGTGGGGGACGAATATTATAATGGGCCATCTCTGGAGATAAAACTCTCTTCCATCTTCATCTAACAAATCTATCTTTAAGGTGTATAATTTATATTTACTGTATTTAACGTGTTATAATAAACTAATAATTGTTACTTGGACATACTGAGTTTTATATTACAATTGGGACCCAAGAATAAGACAGTAATCAGAGGATAGAAACCCAAGGGAATCTGGTGGTAATTATCTACATAAAATACCCATCATAACATTTTTTAATGATCTGCCCAAACCCCTTGAGATAAGTATGACAAATATTTCTGATCTAGCAAGCAAGGAGAGTCAATAGCTAAGCGTCCTATTTCTAGACTAAACAACAATTTTATTAACATTATAAATATTTTTAATATTTTATAAAATCTCTTTGTAGACAATATATCATTAAAAATAATAAGCAATATTAAGTACTACAAAAAACCTAAAATAATTATCAATTTTGCGTTAAAAAAAAACTGTTGGCATTTGATATTTATACAATTTTCAAATTGAGCAGTAATTTTTTTTATACATTCAATTTATAAAATTGTCAAAGTAAATCAAAAACGGCTTTAAACTCATTCGCTTTTAATTTAAATAAATAACCACTATTCAAATAATAAAGCGATCATCGTGGTCATATCAATCGATTTGGCTTACATAATACAAAATGAATTATTTGTTTAAATTAATAATAGAGTTGCCTATAAGTACAAAAAATATATTTTTGTTTGCAAGTTGACAATTACGTGATTTGACGATCACACAATCGGTCAGAAAGGATATTTATTAAATTTTAATAAATTACATTATTGTATCTGTAAACAAAATACCTACTCATAAATTTTTCTTATTATTAAATGAATATCATCACATCATTGACGCAATCGTCAGCATCAACTTATCTCTCCACTGCCAGATATACCTGACCTTCAAAGGTCGCAAATCTTCTGTATTTTCGAATTATTTCAATTCCCGAGACTCGAGAGTCAACATTTTTCAAGTTCTAGGAATTCCCGGGAATCGAGACGATGAATTTTATTTAATTAAAAAGAAAGTATATTTTAATAAATATTTATATGTATGATGTACAATAGCCATTAAGAATACTATCTATGTAAAAAAACATACATGTTTGATGAAATATTTATTATTAAGAAGAACACATTTTTATTGTGAAGTTGTAATTATTCAGAACATAGGTCTGTGATATTTTAAATATGAATTAAATATATTAATTAGTAAGATATACATATAAAATCAATTCTATCGAAAAATATTGTTGTTGCGTCACCGGGATTTGAACCTGAATCTGTTTCCTAACTGGGGAAGGTGCATTATCAATTCACCATCATCATCATTGTCAATATCGAGAGAAGCAGTATTTAGTTGTACTAATGTACGCGACAGTACGTATTTACTTTTCATGAGTTTAATAATAATATTTTTTTTTTTTTGAGATTCATTGTGTCATGCATATTTAAATTAGTACATCTGCAAAAAACATCTACACCTTGTATAATAGGACACCGTCACGATACTTATAATCATAATTTAATTTCAGAAAAATTAAAAAATACACATTTTTAAATATTATCAAATATTATAACTCCCCGCAAATTCTAATATTACTCACAATTGCATCATTCTATTTCATTAAAATCACGCATAGACCGAAAATACTTTCTAAAATGGAGTATCCGCGGGCACACGTGCGGTTCCAACAAGACCCCCCCGAACGAATTACAGGAACGAGTTGTATGAGTTCGAGTCTATCGGGACCGCTCCTGTAAGGACCTAGTGTAATTGTGCTATTTCCCCCTCCAACAAATAACAGAAAACTGTTATCGACTATATAAGCGACCCTCACTTGGCTCGCGCAGCAGAAAAAATTCAACATCATTAATACCTATAGGCGCGGTCCGAGGATTTATCAATTTACGATCTTTCCCGATCATTTCGTATAAAAGTTTATCTGTCGCGAAGAAACAATTTCTTGGAAATTTAATTTAACATTTTTTGTATTGATATCTTTGTGTATTAACTACCTTGTTCGGCAAATCGCATCGAAGTTTTTACTCAGTGACCTCGATTGATCGCTTTTGCATTAAGTCAAAACCAATAAATTCCTTGCCGGACTAAATTAACAAAGAAATTTACATGTAATTTTACGAACTTGACGCCTCTTCGTATACTGTGTCGTGTTCTCGCGCATAGATACAGCTATTACTATATCCTTCTTCGCCTATCTGCTCCGGAGGACCTCGCATACACCAAGAAGTCTTCCCGTACGCCTACCACCAGCATCCACAGAGATCGCCCCAGCCCACCTGTCGACCAGAGGCTCCGCGTGTCATAAGATACGCCGTCACTATATCCATCAACCATAAGAAAGGTACCGTGCGCCCCTGAGTGTTACGCATCGAAATTATAACATACTTAACGATCTATATACTGACATTTCCGCTCTCTCCGAAAGTGAACTCTTCCGTTTTCTCCATTCAAGCCTCCACGAACAATAAGAATTTATCATCGGCCACCGTATAGATCCTTGTTAATTTAATCTATTATCTGTTACTATTTTTGATACTATTTGATACTTTGATATTCCTGTGATTTCACCAAGCTTAAATTGTATAGCCTTGTTCTCACTATCTTTATAAAAGTAAAAGAATTTTATAATAATAAAATCATACACGACCACTCTATCTAAATAGATATCTCATTTCTATATTTCCGATGGAAGAAATCACGATTAATTAAATTCACTTGATCTTTATATCCACACAGTGGCTCCAATATCATGTTATAAAAGGGAAAATATCTATTATAAGTGGTAATAGTGGTAAAAGATTATTATCTTGTACATTATATTGTCTAAGGAATGTGACGGTATCTATACCACACCATTCGAAGCGCCAAGGTTTCGTAATGTAATTTATGTATCGGGTATGTCATCCTTGTATGTAAACTGCTTGTCTTGATTTTTGTCACCATATCTTACTTCATATTGTCTTTTCTGTGTTAAATCTTATATTTTAATACATGCCATTCCGTACTAAACGTACATAAAACATTTATTTCAACACCCTGACCTACAAAGCATATTGAGTCGAACCTAGAACCAACCTTGGGACCAAAGAGAAATGTTTCATCCACAGAGCTAGCACCGGCATCATCAAAGGTAGGTCTTGGCGATCCTAATCCAGGTCTTTCACCGATTAATAATCCCATGTATTGTCATTTTTTAAAACACGAAGTGGAATTCTCGTTACAATAGTAGTGTGTTATAGTGTAATAATCGAATAACATTGCAGCAAAGTAAGACATATATTTAAGTACCCTGCCTGCTACATTAGTATTTTACTATTTAATAGCAGACGATGTTTTTCCCGTATAGTAATAAACCAAGCGTAATAATATGTAATTTGAGATCAGAAGGTACAAAGATAACAACAAATATTCCGTACAATAATATTCTGTACAACAAATATTCTATACAAATTTGTATAGCACCATTTTCGTAAAAACTTTCACCTCAAGGGCGCTTTACATATAAACTGTTTATAATTATCTTTGTTTTTAAAATTGAAAATTATTATTTTCACTTATAGAAATTATCTTTTCAAACAGTACATGACAAATTTTCTATCATATATGACAAATTTCCTATCATATATGACAAATTTCCTATCATTATTGATGGTTTTTTTTTTGCATACTCTTTTTCATTACGCTTTGGGCAATTTTTAATTAGTGAATGACATGGACAGTGAGGGTCTTGTAACTCACATTATATTGATACATAAGTCCTGGGAGCGAACACTGATTATAGACTCATATACTTAATACTTTCAAGAGTATAAATGACAAAGGTACATAATAGTAAAAATAACAATAACCTGCTTACAGTTAAGACCATTATATTCAGATACGTCAATATTCACAATAAATTATTATACACGAAACGTCGACTGCCTGCCGATTGATTCTTCTACACAGTATACTTCACAATAATTTTGATTATTCTAAATTACTCTACTGAATAAAAAATGATAATATTCTTGCTCGGCGTTCGATACAACGCGATATTTCCATATAAAAAAGGAATCCGCCTACCGATCGTGTCGTAAGTTCTTGTCTATATAAAATAAGATATCGTAATAAAAAACATTATATTATACATTTGTTTCGTTTTATTGAAACAGATTATCAACAGGTTGTTAATGACCCTAATAGATATTACTACGGAGATATATTAAAGTATCTACAGTATGAAGAAAAAGTTGACAAAAAATAAATAAAGGCGAACATGAGTCAGGTTGAGGCAAACCATCCGAATTGAAATTTTAAAATTGATAACATATTGATAAAAATTATATCAACATATTAAGACTGTCAACAAAATGAAATATTGCAATTGACAATAATTTGAAATTAATAAAATAATTTTAATATAATTAATTATCGAAAAATTAGATAAATTACTAGAAGGATATAACGCCGCACTCTTCTGTCTTGATCCGCCATTCTTGTATTATCCATCTTCACATATTTTCTCAAGAAAAAACTTCTTCACATGTAAAAATAACCAGCTATCCTTTTTTAATTTTATCAACTTTGTTCGCTTCTTATTTGTTAATTTTTTTTTTATATTATACATAGATTGTACACACATACGCATTTTCTTGTGTGTGTGACCGCATTTTCACCGCATTCAATCTACTTTCGATATTTTCCATGCATTAGTGTTGGCACGAGAACTTCACTATGCACCGCTAGTCTGCTTCGCGTGTCAAATTGCTCAAAGTTGATGGCTATATTTTGAATTTAATATTTTTATAACATTAAAATTTAACGATTCGAAAATAAAATACTATTTAATTAATTTTGTTTCTTGGTTCAACAACATTACCACGCGGTCGCACAATATTGCATGTAAATTTGAATGCTATGTGACCGGGATATTATATGAAGCATATTTAAGGCTCACGCTGGTGTGTTAACAAATATGTTTAACTAATTTAATATTAATTTGTATGCGTATACTGTACTGCATAAATATTTTAAATATAATACATGAGTATGCTTATTTCGGTTTATTATGTTTTAGTGATAGTATTTAATTTCCATTGAAATATTATTTTAGATTAATAAATATTATTTATAATAAAACATGATGAAATTATACTTTTAAAATTAGCAATATTAACTTCTTGGTTAAAATTCATATTTTTTATTTATTATCTTTGTTTTATTAACCACTGAATTGAGTTTAAATACATCTACCGGTTTCGAAAAATACCAACAATATTTATAAAACAAAGATAATAAATAAAAAAACATAATGAAATTATCGAATCGCAGAAAGACAAGATATTTTAATTTGTTTTATATCATTTGAGATATTTTAATTATTTCTGTACTCTCCTATTTATAGATTCTTCTATTTTTTAAAGTAAGGTAATACCTGAAATATGAAAAAGGCTAATCAATCGTTTTAATAATAATTCTTAAAAAGATGCCAGGTTTTAATTGGAAATAATAGATGTCTCACTATAATATAATGAATAACATATAATGGCCGTGATATATAATAGACAATGCAGAATATTGTGCGAAGTGAATTATGAATCATCAGCCCATATGTTTTGCGCATGGATCAGAATGACGCATCTAGTACACGTGTACATTAACCAACTCTCGGATATCATCGTCTTTAATTTAAAAAATCTATAAGTATTGAATTAATTTGAATTGGGAACTCATTTTCCCGGTAAAAAAAAGATTCAGGGTTCAAGTTACAGTAGATGGAAAAATAGATTTTTTTGCTTATTCCTGTATGATAAATGTAATTTGTTTGAATTAGGTGCTATTTTAAATAATAAATTTACAAAATTTGTGAAGTTACAAGCCATACAACACTCAAGGCGTGTAGATAATAATAAATAAATAAATCAGAATTATTTATTAGGCATTTACTAAAATCACAGGTGCCTGAAATTTTAATGATAAACTAATATTGAATTAATTTAGAAATATATCGTTTGCGTTTTGAACACGATTTGAATGTATTACAAAGGCCAGTATATCTATATAGAATTATTGGGAAATAAATCAATACCAAATATTTGTTTGATATGTTACAATGTAAATAATATAATAATAATTGCACTTGGAATACTATCGGACATTTATTTATTTCATATAAATTTGTGTGCAGTTTTTTAAACTGCATGAATTACAGATTCTCACTCTGGAAAACAAATTATCAACTCTGAAGCAAACATTATTCAACATTTTAATCATAATGCAAAACAATGGTGTCCCTCTCGTACTAAGCATTTATTTAAAATTATATCTTATTTTAATTATTTTAAATTATATCCTGAACAATGCCGGATATAGGTCGCTGGTATCAAACATGTCAACGTCTGTAGTCAGAACCCAGGCTACAGCGGAGAACAGTCGGCTACTAGTCTGACCAAATTGTTTTTAGACGATACTTATTCTATTCTGCCGCAGGCTACGACGAGTCTCGGGACCGAAACAGAACGCCGCCGGCTCGCTTCTACACTCTTCATATTTCAAGCTCCGCAATCTTCTATATTCTATATTCTTCCTTTCTTTTCTATCCCTTACCCCTAATTAAATGACAAAGTCTACACCAATCATGCGTTTCATTTTCACCATCTAAACCATCCCTGAATAAATAAAGCAAAACTGAGCACAATTTGGATGCTGTTGTAATACAAGAATCTACCTAGTTAGTTATAAAAATATGTAAGATAGATAAAACAAGATTTATTGACATATTTATATAAAAAAAAGGAGTAAAATTTACATTTTTATTTTTTAATTGGGATGCAGTAGGTATCCATCCACTTTTAATAGATTCAGCGCTGTCTTAGTTACTTTGTTAGACAGGTTTGCATTGTATTGATAAATTAATAATGCATTATATTGAATTTAACTAAGAATATAAGACAGCGTTTCTTCTAAGTGATAATATATTAGGTCCATATATAAAATAACATTGAGAGTACTTAGTGAAATCGAATTATTACTCATTAATTTTTTACTTTTACACATGCGAGAGTTATGTGAACGTAACGCCTGACTTTTGTTGTATCCATTACCTGCGAGGTGGAAGATTTATACCAGCGCGACCCACCTTTTTATGGTACACGCCTCACACTAGCCGCATGGCACATTTCACCGGAGAAGGTTGGTTGGCGGTAAGACAGGATAAAAAGCATAAACAAAGGGCGTAATGTGTCCCCGGCGGGTCCATATTTTAGTTAAGGGGGGTGTAGAAAAACGTTTGAGAACCTCTGGGAATATGCATAGTCGTTGAAAGTTTCGGGTAGACCGTGATTTTTGAAAGGATTTTTGTCGGCGTCTGTAGTAACCAACCAAAAATATGGTTACTGAGACAGCGAGCGTAAATCTTGATAATGAAGAAAAACACATTTCTGTGCTATAAAGTTTTCCAGCCTTCCGTGTTATATTCTTATTATTTTAATGGCAGTCACATATCGTGACTTCTTCATACACTATTCTCAATGTATTGAAAGATCTTACGTATCTTCATCACGAGCAGTATTCATTTGGTAAGAAGGATTGATGATATATATTGTTAAAATGCAAAATCACCCAAAACAATATTTTGGTGTTCAAGGTTGTAAAAGCACTTAGTTAAAGTAAGGGATGAACCAGCCATAAAAGTCGGTATTTTTAGACCCCTAAGGCGGCGTGGGAACGCCAATAAAATCCGGCGTACACGATTTTCGGCACGTAGTGAAATGCACCATAAGGGATGCATCACCTTCATGTGGCAGTCTTTCCACCAAGCTCAACCGGGAGAGATCGCTCCGTAAATGCGATCTAATTTTCAGTTAAAAACGAAATTAGGATCGTCTCTGTAATTTGTAATTACGGGGTAAATGTAAACTGTGCGCCTCGAGTTTAAGCTTAGACTATGATGTTCTCTGCGTTTAATCGTTTGTGTGAAAGCACTCAAGTTTCATGATCCGATCAAGTCAAGGTCCCGTAAAAAGCCAAGACAAATCATATACGGTACGCGCAAATTGTGATTGAGAAAATCGCGTCCAGAGTCCCGGTTTGCCTAGTTAATTGGACATCGTCTGGTGGTCAATCCCGAACTTCGTCACTCTACCCTGGCATCACATCTATTGGCGACAAATTACTTCAAGGACCATCATCAGCACGTGGAAGACATCACCGGAAAGGTAATCCCTTACGTGAGGGACCTGCAGTAAATATTAAACAAGAGTCACACACAAAATTTGGCAATTAACTTCATGTTGGCATGATGGGCTCACAAATAGTGCTAAATTAATACTCGTAGTTATCATTTTTTTAATTTGTATTTTTAATAGTAATTGGTTAAATTGCTTTTTTTATTGTTCTAATTAATACATGCAAGTCACAGATATTAAACTTTATTATAAACCATGGATTTTTGTGATTTCATTTAATAACCCTTTGACTTGAGGATAATAATTTCAAAAGAACCAGTTAGGCTATATGCCTCCCCCCTGACCATGAAGCCGAGGCGAAGGAAGAAATTTCGTAACAAAAATGTCGCCCAACGTTCAGGCAATTATTAAAAAAAAAAAAAAAATTTAATAATATCGTGTTTTTCAACCTATAGGTATCAAGTCAAACGGTTATAATTTGAAAATAATATCTTATAGATATGTAGTTTATTTATTTTGAATAGTTTAAAATGGTGTTTCTTAAGTGCTAGTTGTTAATGTAGTCTGTAAAACTACACGAGAGGTGTCCTTGGACATCACTTGTCAAATTTTTGTATGCGTAAATCACGGTGGTTGCCATGCATCGGTGGCACTAACATATTATAGAGGTTAGTTGAGTTTCATCTTGGGCCGGATCTGGACAAGAGGAATCATTCAAAATGGGATATGGACATGTGGAATACATAGTCTGATATGAACGCGGCCATGGGCTTCGTTAGAAACTTGGAATATGGACATGTGGAATACATAGTCTGATATGAACGCGGCCATGGGCTTCGTTAGAAACTTGGAATATGGACATGTGGAATACATAGTCTGATATGAAACGCGGCCATGAGCTTCGTTAGAAACTTGGAATATGGACATGTGGAATACATAGTCTGATATGAAACGCGGCCATGAGCTTCGTTAGAAACGTGGAATATGGACATGTGGGACACATGGTCTGTTTGGCCACGCGGTATGGAACTCAGACCTGAGATTCATTTTGTGCACTCTCGCCCAATCTTTCTCGCGAGTTGCGACTGTATTAAGTCACCATGAGGACAGGCGGGTGAATAATTTGTTATTAGCTGTGTTGGAACGGCTTTAGAATATTTCAACCGGAGTAGTATTCACTTTCATTCCATTTTTGTTCCCTCCGAGCAGTAAAAATCTGCGAATCAAAGGAAATAGATTAGGCAAGCGCACTAACATCTCAGCCGCTATTATTTTGTATATATTTAATTTATATGGGACAATTCACTTTAGGAGTACACGCCGACAGTGAGGTGCCCTAATTGTTTAATTTTCGTAATTAATTCATGTGTGATGGTTTCTGTCCAAAGCTTCTCTGTATGACAGCGTAAGTAGGCAAAGAAAGAGCCAACAGACGCCGTCGATCACGAGTAATTTAATAATTAGTTAAAATTTCAGCCTGAGATTTCGTTTTTAAAAGTCCCAAACAAAGGATGTAGATTATCAAAGACCTATTTACATAACGTGTATATATATCATGTGTAGGATAATGTTAGTTTTTGTAATATATTATATATAGATATGTCTCTTGCTATACATTACTCGTCGTAGTTCAGGTTAAGTTTATTTAAGTTTAACACCTAGATAGAATTTTATGTTCTTATTTAGTTAGTTTTTATTGTTATTGTTAAATGTCAGTCGAATGATTTTGATCGAATAAAACTGTGTCATTTATTAAGTTCAAGCTAGTTTCCTGCTCTGTGCGAGTATGGACCGATCAACATAGAGATCACTTGAAGACTTAATGATACGCATTCAGTTGCTCGCTTCTAGTTTAGTTAGTTTTTATTGTTATTGTTAAGCTGCGATTCCATTATATCAGTCGAATGATTTTGATCGACTAAAACTGTATCATTCATTAAATTCAAGCTAGTTTCCTGCTCTGTGCGAGTATGGACCGATCAACATAGAGATCACTTGAAGACTTGATGAATATTCATCGGTAATGTTGTATGTATATATATAGGTAATAAATGATAAAGTTATGGTGAAATTGTGTAACCATGTAATGAATGGTTAGTTAACTATAAGGCAGTTTCCCGCTCTGCGACGAGTGTGGACCAACCAATAGAGTGGTTACTTGTAGTAAAACTAATAGGCACAAAAATTATGGTATAAACCAAAACATTTCTAGTATGTAAACAAATGTTATGTAATGTAGATAGATTCGTGCTGGAATATTTCGACTAGTTACTTCACTGCGCAAACCAGTGATTGTAGGTCAATTCAGGACCATCGGATTATTTTCATGTGCGAATTTAGTTTATTTGATAACATAATAAAGTAGTTATAAGGTAAATCTGTTATACGGTGACTTGCATGATGTCTAAATATGTATGTATAAAAAATAAAAAAAATAATAATAAGAATCAGATGTTAAAATTTAATCTGTGTATTTATGTTAAAATTTATGTATATTCGATAAGATAATTAAGCCCGTCCATCATGCCAGATATTCTAAACCATTATTGCCAAATGTGTATTGACAGTTTCTTGAATTTGCTTGAATCCATGGAGCTTCGACAAGAATATCATATCCACCCAACGATCGCCTTGCCCTCGTGCAGGCCAACCATCACCATCGAGACATCAATAATATTTACAAAAGTGCAGTGAATGGGCATTCTTGCAAGGTCAGTGCCAATAGACCAACATATGTAGAGTCAGTGATGGTGAAACTTCATATCAGCTTAATGTTATAGAAGAAGCTCTATTGTAAACGGTTCACATTGTATGCTTTGTTTATGTATTTATTTCACATGTACTATGTATTTTTTATGATGTGTAAATTGCCATTCTGTTCAGCCATGCCAGCATAATTGCCTACTCCGAGTTTCAGTCATAAGGGTCAAGTCTTTTGTTAAATTTGTTCATAAAAAAAAAAAAATTAAGTTTACTACTAGGAAGATTTAATTTTTTTTTCGTGGTTTTGGGGATGATGTTAAAATGCAAAATCACCCAAAACAATATTTTGGTGTTCAAGGTTGTAAAAGCACTTAGTTAAAGTAAGGGATGAACCAGCCATAAAAGTCGGTATTTTTAGACCCCTAAGGCGGCGTGGGAACGCCAATAAAATCCGGCGTACACGATTTTCGGCACGTAGTGAAATGCACCATAAGGGATGCATCACCTTCATGTGGCAGTCTTTCCACCAAGCTCAACCGGGAGAGATCGCTCCGTAAATGCGATCTAATTTTCAGTTAGAAAACGAAATTAGGATCGTCTCTGTAATTTGTAATTACGGGGTAAATGTAAACTGTGCGCCTCGAGTTTAAGCTTAGACTATGATGTTCTCTGCGTTTAATCGTTTGTGTGAAAGCACTCAAGTTTCATGATCCGATCAAGTCAAGGTCCCGTAAAAAGCCAAGACAAATCATATACGGTACGCGCAAATTGTGATTGAGAAAATCGCGTCCAGAGTCCCGGTTTGCCTAGTTAATTGGACATCGTCTGGTGGTCAATCCCGAACTTCGTCACTCTACCCTGGCATCACATCTATTGGCGACAAATTACTTCAAGGACCATCATCAGCACGTGGAAGACATCACCGGAAAGGTAATCCCTTACGTGAGGGACCTGCAGTAAATATTAAACAAGAGTCACACACAAAATTTGGCAATTAACTTCATGTTGGCATGATGGGCTCACAAATAGTGCTAAATTAATACTCGTAGTTATCATTTTTTTAATTTGTATTTTTAATAGTAATTGGTTAAATTGCTTTTTTTATTGTTCTAATTAATACATGCAAGTCACAGATATTAAACTTTATTATAAACCATGGATTTTTGTGATTTCATTTAATAACCCTTTGACTTGAGGATAATAATTTCAAAAGAACCAGTTAGGCTATATGCCTCCCCCCTGACCATGAAGCCGAGGCGAAGGAAGAAATTTCGTAACAATATATAAACTCAAATAAATAGCCTTTTACTGATATTATAGTTTTTCTCTTGACTGCTTCCCCAGTGCACAAATTAATATATTAGATCTTGAAATTGTGCAAAAATTTTTTTTATAACGATTAAAAATAAATGCTACTAAAATACATATTTCACATATTACTCGTGCACCTTGCTTCGCATTCTAAGATTTATAAGAGTGCAATTCGATGGCTCAATAACACAAAAACATATTTACAAATTGTCAAACAAATGATACAATTAAGAAAGGATCACTTAGGTGGTCGTATGGAACGGATTAATGAGGAGAGAATAGTAAGAAAGATATATGACGCAATGGCACCAGAAATAGAGGACGTCCGCGGAAGACTTCGTATTACAAGTTAAACCAGATACTGGAAGATGGTTTCGTTAAAAATCTCAATAATAAGTTTGTATGAGAAGATCTATGAATGTAAATGAGGCGAGAATGTGCGTCTAGATAGAAGAGTATTGTGCTCTATTTTCACCCCCGCGGAGAAACAGCGTAATGGTAAGTTAGTTAAATAGTTCAATCAAATCGCAAATAACACGAGAGTGAATGTTTGTTTAAAATGATACATTATGTATAAAACGGTCTCACAGTGGACTTTTCAAATATAAAGCAAATATATTGTATGAAAACACAATTAAAATTAGCCTCTAAATTAATTAATTAGCTACTCTCTTTTTTTGAAAGGTAAGCGAAAAAAAAACATGTAATTTTAATAATGTAGAATACTTAATTCATATTACTTTTAAAATTATCAATATTAACTTAACTTAACTCATATTGTTTAAAAAATTCTAAAAATGTCTAATAAATAAACAAAAAATCTAATTCAAACCCAGACAAAAGTATATCCAGCCAATAAGATGGCAGTTACGTGGCCTGTTGTAACTGGTCATATTTATTATGATTATAAATATAACAGTTGTGGTAAAATGGTTATTTTGCATTAAAATGCAAGGTAAACCTTGTAAAATGAACAAGACTGCTTTTAATTATGGACCTCACATATGCAAAAGTCATATAAAATTACATACACAACACCCAAAGAATGCCAAAATATTCATATATTTAGTCATTTAGAGGCGCGTTTTTTAATTAAGTACCGTTGCCGGATATTCTTGGTGTAGCGCTGCGGTTGCGATGTTCCTCAAGCGCAATGATTTCCTTCATCTGTTGACTCACCATATGCAAATTTAGAGACATTTAAATAGTGTGGCGATCTTGTAGTGAGTGGTTGAAATGTTCAAGACAATAGTTCATGTGAGATACGGTACGTGATTTGTTTCTTGAATGCACGAAACATGAAAGCTCATCGCCAAGTGTGTCCTGTTTTGTCCTGATTTAGCGCCAAGTGATTTACATACTTTCCTTTATCTGAAGCGGTTGCTTGGTGGTAAGCATTTTGATGACGATTATGAACTCAAGAATGGAGTAGAGACATGGTTTTCATCGCAGGTGGTGTCGTTCTATGATGAAGATATACAAATCCATACCAATATCAGTGGCAAATTATTACGGGGCACCACCAACTCCGAAGTAAACTGTTGGATTTTATTTGTTTATTTATTTAATTCTTCATATAGTGCATACATAAGCACTTCTAATATAAACAAGATTAATGTATTTTCCTTTACTGAATCTTATCTTTTACATATTTTATCAGTTACATTTGAAATCAATTCAATTTCTCCTCCTTTCTTATGTTTTCTGGCATTTTATTAAAAATATACATATATATCTTCCTGAATTGCAATCTCAGTCTATCCCTTCCTCTTGTACGACGCTTGTGCTCATGTTGATTTGCATCAATTTTTCGTGTAAATTCCACTGATATTTTCATACTGAGGATTATGTAAATAAATATCATTATATTCAAATATATTTTCTGCTTAAAGGTCAACATATTCAGATCTTTCAGCATTACATTGATTGATTTAGACTCGTGGATGACCCGTGGTGTACATGTGATCGAGTGAATCAAACTCCAGAACACATATTGTGGCAATGCGAGATAATGAGGGATGCTCGTGATCGCATGATTGGAAGCGTAACTGGGTTCAATGGTCGGCCATCTGAAAACACAAACCTGATCAGTAATGCGAGGAATCTCTACCTGTTCAGGGATTTCATCTAAACTTGGACTACGAGATGGGGTATATTAGGCAAATGATGACAATATCGTGTCAATGAGAACGGAGACACTTCACTTTTCATTTGGCCAAATCAAATTTTTAAAATAAACTAAATCGTGCGTAACTCCGTTGGCCTATACCGCGTATGGCATGACTAATACGTCACTGTGTTTCGTCGTGTTTTGGAAAGAAGTGTATTGGCTAGTAAGCTCTTTGATGGCTGTCTTATGTTCACTGATTTCTGTACTTCTTTACATAACATTTTATTATCTGTTTATTTATAATATTGATATGTACTTGTACCTAAGAGTAAATAAAGACAGCACTTAAAAATACGCAGAAAGTCTAAATTCAAATCTTTGTTCGTTTTGCATCAAACAAAAATATAAATTTCTTACATTAGTCTTTGTTTTTTTTTTCTGTTTATTAATTATAGAATTCACGATACTGTAGCATCGTGTGTGGAACCTATAAAAGAAGTTGCAAACTTGTACAATGTTTCCGGGAAAGCTTAGGCCCCCCTCCCGGCGCCGCTTTATAGAAGGTATACAAAAATAGGTTCCTTAATAATGTTGGCGACTATGTTGAGAAGTAGTTTAAAGTGTGTATCGTTCTAAAAAAATAAAGTGTTGCAAGAATGATGTGTTTCTTTAAAAGAAAAAATCCGATACTTACTTAAAAAACGTGCTTCATATTTAGAAAAAAAGTGTGGAGAAAAAGTATTTAGATTTGATTGTTCAAGATTCTCAAGACAATCGTGAAACAGGACGAGCAAAGAAAAAATATAATCTGTTACCGACCTTTATAATATTCGAGCCGACATCAATATGTCAAGATCCAAACTCCTCCATCTCATTGTGTCGCTAGGCTATTTGTAACACTTTCTTTCTTTGGCGAAATTCCATTCCGGCTATTGTGTAGCTATTCATGATGGCACAATATCCTCTTTGAAGTCCTTCTGGACGTGTTGAGGGCAACAAACAATGGAGGCGTGCTCTGATCCTGCGCCCTTTCTGCAGGAAAAAATCATCCCGCCCCGCGTCAGGGGACCGCGCCGGCCGGGGGAAGGGGTGCAGGACGGGTGGGAAGGCCGAAGAAAAATTGAGGTGAAAAATCGTTTACGAAATAATAGACACGAAAAATTTTGGCTGGGGTTATCAAATTTTTCGCGTGGTTAAACCAAAGCCGTAATCTGTTAATTATCCGTATCCAGTCATTATCATAATTTATTAACGATTATTTGGAAACTTTGATGGTAATTGAAAATAAATAAATAGTCTCAGCTTCAGAGACATGAGAATGAATATCAAATTTTCAAAAAAATTCATAGATGGCGACAGCATAGTTGGTTATAAATAATTGAAATATTTCAACATCATAACATATATACACCTTACAAAAATTTGATAGATGTGGTAGCATGGATAAATAGGTCACTTAAATAAGCCAGCCGATGACAGGTCGTAAGCCCTGTAATGCCCAAGACTTTCATAACTTCTATGTAAATATGGATCTTTCCCATGGCTTTCAAATGTATGGAGATAGCTTCTCGTGTCACATTTAATTGATCTGCGAGTTGTAGTTGCATTTGAGCGTCATCCTCATCCAACAGTGCTTGCAATTCGCTGTCTTCAATCTTTTTCTGTAGTTTCTCACGTCAAAATCGCTACTTTTGAATTTTTTAAACCACTCAAAGCACTGTATTTTACCAATAAAATACTCACCGCAAGCTTCTATAAGCCTTCCATGCGATTCTGCAGCAGTTTCCAGATACAATATAGGACATGTACAACCCTATTAAAAACTATGCTGTTGTATGAAACTTATATTGTTATAAGTTGAAAATCTTTGTCAGATGTCAAAACAAGAAAATGGCGCCAATGACGCGATTTGATGATAACTACAGATTCTCTGTGAGACATCTGTTGAGTAATTGGTACCTATGGAGATTTGGACATAATCAAAATATTGTGAAGATAAACTTGATAGCATTTTTTTTTCAATGTTCTTTTATCAAGATTACCTATGTACGTGTGTAAATAAACTTTCTATCTTTTTTTAATTTAAGAGACTTCTTTATTTATTTTATACTTTTAATTTGATATATTTTAATGAAATGTATGACACTGTCGCGTGCAAATGTGTTATTATGTTAGAAACTGATTAAACAACAATTTAACTAACTAGTAGTAAATTGCTAATATTTTAAGTACGTGTCAATATGTTTTACAATTATTAGCTTAATTTTTTGCACAGTAGTCTTATCGAATTCGTGCGTACAGGTATGATGAAATAGTTGAAAATGATAACTGGTTTATCTTAAAAAATTTAAGGAATCATAATACACACTTTTAAAATATTTCGTAATATTAACCCTTCCCAAACCATGCAGTGACACAGGTCTACCATCATAATTAAACCTGTAATATTTCGGTAAATACAAGTAACATAAAGTTCATATTTTAGATAATCCTAATGAAAATATTAGCGCTCAGGAATGACTAGTGAAATACCAATTCTGAAAAGGGAATCGTATAAAAACAATTATTTTTTCTATTCAATTCGTTGTAAAATTAATACGTTTTTAAAAATATCATTTGTGATATGAAAAACAGAGATTGTACACTATTTTCACAGTGAAAAGAACAACAAACATACAAATATAATTGTTTCTTTCTCACTAATTAAATGAAGAGAGATAAGAAGGAAGGACACATTGTATAGGACTTAATGAATGCTCTGAATTATGTTATTAATCATTTTTTCAAAATGGAATGCTCAATATTTAGAGTAAATTCGTGCCATTAAAGCCATTTAAGCTAATAAAAACATTTTTTCTTACTGTTATTTACGGTAACACGAGTGGACAGCATGGCTACGTTCGGGTATTTTATATCATGGTATGGTAAAGGTTAATGAAACATTTTCGAAATCTAAATAAATATCATGATATATAAATAATCCGCGAATACCACGAGTTCATGATTTTATTTGTTTTTGAAAAAAATATATATAAAGTGCCATGAAATCAAAAATAAAAGGAAATTATAAATAAATCATTCGAAAGAGATAATAAATATTCTATGCGCCTTGTCAGTATGGGTGGTTATTTAAATTTAAATTAGACGTATGGTACACAAGTATCATATTTAATTAAAATTAAATATTAATTAAATAAATATTAAATAATCGTTAAACAAACAGTCTTTCAACGATACCCAAAAAAAACCATGAGACCTAAAGGTTGCTCTAACACTCGCTGAATTGACGTCATCATCAAACTCTGCATACATAAGTGAGAACAAAAAACAAAGGTCAGAAAAAAGTGATAGAAAACGATTGATGATAATGATATGAATTACTAAATCTTATTTGTTCATCTCTTTTCTTATCCGAGATAATTTAAACAAAATCCATCTGTCGAATTTATCTAAAAAGTTATCCTACTTAGCCAAGACGTCAACCGAAGTCATGAGTTCAACTGTGCCCCATTAGGGGTCGCTCACACCAAAGATCAATAAAATTTCCATGTTCTTAGTTTTCCACTCCAATTTGCGTCTGGCGAGGACTGCTTGAAATGTCAATACCGAAGGCAAATTTACAGTTTGTCTATATGCGAGAATAGACCATCGAGTTCTTGATTTGTCCGCACCGAATACATTTGAGTCACGGCTGTCATCGGTATTTGTGATAAAATGGCGAAACAAAAAGTTTATTAGATTCGTTCGAGAAACAGCTAACCTTTTCTGAACAAACAATAATATTATCTTAACATTATTAAGTCTCTATTATTGAGAGAACAAAGGATATTTTTTTAGAGGTATAGAACTTTAAAATGAAATAAAACACATACAAATCGTAGTAATGGCCATGGTATTGGCTTTAATGGAAATATAATTTTATCCATTAGTGATTAAGTATGATTTCGCGCATATGGGCGCCGCGGCTGGCTCGAATAAAGCGCAATCTGGAAGTCCAATTTTCGACCACTTTTTGTAGTTTTTGATGTTAGCTTTCAAGTCGTCTATCATCTCTGATTTATCGGCATAAACTTGCCTCTTTACATATTCTCACAGAAAATAATCCAAAGATGTTAAATCACACCATCTTGCAGGCCAATTCTCAGGTCTATTGCGTGAAATGTTTCTTACAATAAATTTATTGTGGCGCACGCTATGTGGCATGTTGCGCCGTCTTGTTAAAATCACGATTATCGAAGTAAATTTTCACAATTTGCAAGCGTTGTTCTAGCGTAAGTCTATTCATGGTAAAATGGCAAACCAAACTAAACACAAATCTGCTGTCAGCTGTCAAATTGGCTGTCGCTGGAACAAAAAAAAAACAAAACCCTTTATTTCTGTAAACACGTTACATGTATTTCGAAGACTTTAGAAATTAACGATATTTATTTATTATTTTTAAACAAGAATGAAAATAAAGTTATTTATGTCGCCAACACCACATTTCTAGAGCTTGCATTTTTCTGTATTTTGGAGTTTCCTTCTGTAAGCATAGGTTCGAATCCTACCGACTGCCGAGTACCTGCTTATGGAATTTGTATGATATCAGATTAGAAGTGTCATGTACCTGGAATGATAGGTCACCCACAAGTCGACTTATAATTCGTATTCGTATTTGGTTTACTTGATTGGAAGATGAAAGTAGACAATTGCTGGTGCAATTTAAACAATTAAATTTATTGAATTAAGTCGTACAATAATTACACCGATACAATTTACGAGGTGAAATATAAATGAAGTGCATTTTATATGTTTAGGTTAAGCACCTCTTAGGCCACACTGTACTTTGCGATGATTGACTCAGTTATCATTTATGGAGTGAGTAGCTATGAACTAACTTATAAAACATGTACTGATAAAATTAAATAGTTACAATAAAGATTTTTAAAACATATAGAAGACAACAGAACGAAAGGTTTGTCTACAGATTTATTTATTTATTAGACTTTATTAACATACATGTTTTCGTTGTAACAGAGGTGAATATAAAATATTATAATATAACATGATAAACATAGGATACAATTATATTACAATTAAGTATAATACTCATAGTTTATTGTGTGGTGTGGAGTAGACTCCACCTCTGATATATACAGCACATATTTATATTAATTTATTTAGATGATTATTATATTATACATTACTTACAATATGCAATACAGGGTTGTGTAATGTCTCCATGGCTGTTCAACTTGTATATGGATAAATGTGTGAAAGAACTAAAATGTATGAATGTAGGAGCAAAAATGGGCGATTTGATTGTATGCTGTTTATTGTACGCCGATGATGCAGTACTAATGGCGAATAATGAACAAGAACTACAGAATCTGGTGAGTAGAATGTACGATGTATGCAAGGAAAGCGACCTCATGATGAATGTTAACAAGTCGAAAGTGATGGTATTTGAGAAGGAGGAAAGCAAGACACCATGCAAAATACTTGTAGGTAATGAATGTTTGGAACAAGTAGATGAGTTTGTATATTTGGGAAGTATGTTTGATAGAAAGGGAAAGGCTGAGAATGATATCGAAAGGAGGGTGACTGCAGGAAATAAAGTAAACGGTGCTTTAAATGGAATTATATCTAACAGGAATATGTCAACCGAGGCAAGACTAGCGGTGCACAATGGAATCCTGGTACCGACACTGATGTATGGAAGTGAGGCCTGGAGCTGGCAGAAAAGGAACGAAAGTAGACTGAATGCAGTGGAAATGAGATCACTTAAACGTATTTGTGGCAAATCTATTTATGACAGAGTAAAGAATGAAGAAATAAGAAAAGAATGTAAAGCTGATGTTAGTATAGTGAGTAAGATTAAGAAAGGATCACTTAGGTGGTTTGGTCATATGGAAAGGATGAATGAGGAGAGAATGGTAAGAAAGATATATGACGCAAGTGTTGACGGAACCAGAAATAGAGGACGTCCGCGGAAGACTTGGCACGACCAGGTAAACCAGATAATGGAGGATGGTTCTGTTAGAAGCCTCAACAATCGGCGAGCTTGTATGACAATATGTATGAATGTGGATGAGGCGAGAATTGTATGTCAGGACAGAAGAGTGTGGCGCTCTATCCTCTCTGCCTACCCCCACGGGGAAAAGGCGTGATGGTAAGTACGTAAGTAAGTACAATATGCAAAATCTTACCAGTTGACAAAAAGGTAACATATATAGTATAATATTAGAAGAGTTGATAGAAAAGTTCTACCAGATCGTCGGGTCGAACCATGAGAGTGCTGATCGCGAACGAGAGAATGTGTTGTGCCACAAATATTCAATAAAACCTTAATAAATATCATGAAAAATAATGTGACCCCAGTGACTATATAAAGTGAAAGAACACATTCTCATTTAATTTTTGTTTCTTTTGTTGTACCTATTTTATTTAAAAAATTGTTGATAAAAACTCTTTATGTATGTAATAAAGTTGAAATAAAAAAAATACGGGGGTTACAGCGAAACGCTGTTAATCGGTTCAGGAGCGGCGTAACAGTAGTGACTTCGCGGAGAGTGTCGATGCTGCTCCAGTATTGTATAAAGCTCATCATAACAATAAATAAGAATAACAGTTAGTTATTTTAGCTTTTTTTAAATTACGTTTTTCATCAGTTTGACAGTTCCTTATCAGTCTATCATTTATTTATTTATATATTAACATACATATTTTTGTTATAACAGAGGTGAATATATTATAATATAACATGGTAATATGTTTATTGTGTGGGATGGAGTATACTCCACCTCTGATATATACAGCGTTGTCCTGGCTACTTTGCTATATTGAAGTCTGTGTTAAAGTAGTCAGTTTTTTTCATGCTGTTATTTAAGATTCGACAGGAATAAAAATAGAGATAAAAAAATAAATATATATATATATATATATATATATATATATATATAGACAGAGAATAAAAGAAAGAGTGAGTGTTGCAGAATTAGTGAATTATTAGTGTAGGCACTGTATAATGATTATGTTAGAATATTGGATAGCCATGCTTCTGATTGATCTCTACCCAATTGGATCATATGTTGGGTCCATATTTGTGTAATCTTATTAGAGTTGAACGATTTCCAGTTGGTACTGAGTGTGTTGTGCAGTGTAATATCCAAGATAGCTCATAATGGTCACCAATTAGGGATGAGTTGTAAATATTTAATTATTTCTATTTTTGCAATGTGTACGACGAATTGTATTGAGAAATCAGAAAGATGAAAAAACTAAAAAAAAATCACTACCGGAATTAGAATGGAACGCTCGTTTTTACATTACAAAAACGTTTTTAATGATTATTTATGACGGCAAAGTTGCTTCCGGGTTTCCGTGCTTTATTTCGTTTCGTCCTCGATAAGGGTGGATACAAATAATATACAAGTAGAACGATACACACAAGAAGTAGTTACAGGCGCCATCTTTCCGGGATTAAAAAGTGATTTCTTCAGTTTCTCAGTTTACGATCATCCAAGAAAACTAATGGAAGGAATCCATCTACCGGGTAGATAAAATGTTCATTCGCATAAAATTTAAAGGAATCCAATTAACATCGTATGTAATTACTTTATTTTTAATTAATTTGCTTCTTGAAATGAATTTGGTTACACAAATAGTGATAAAACTAAATATGCTGTTGATTCATTTTTTAAACAAATATCAGATATCTCATAGAGACAAAGATATTTTTTTAATTATATTTAATGTAAAATATACGGAAGCATGGGGTAATTGCAGGGCTTACGACCTGCCTTCGGCTGGCTTAAGTGATCTCTTTATATGTATAGCACCAATTCTCACTCCCCAATCTCCATATTTATCAAATTTTTGAAAGTTGTATATATGTTACAGTGTGGACTCGCTTCGAGTACTGCTACATCATCGCCATCTATGGACCAAATTCTATAATTAATTTATCCTTTTTTTTATCATCTCCATTAAAATCTTTTTTTTTTAATTATTTTAAAACAATATTCTTTATATATAAAATGTTTTTTAACATATTATACTAGAATATGCCTGAAAAATCAATATTCTTCAATTTTTTATATATTTTCTTATTTTGACCAGTATATTATATTAGCAATATTTGAATATATATGTCCAAAAAATGGAAAAAATGAATTATCAAATTTGGTCCATAGATGTCGATGGGTATAGTGGTACTCGAAGCGAGTCCACATACTAACATATATACAACGTTCAAATATTTGATAAGTATGGAGATTGTGGAGTGAGAATTGGTGGTATACATGTAAAGAGATCACTTAAGCCAACCGAGTACAGGTCGTAGGCCCTGTAATTACCCTATGCTTCCATATATTTTTCATTAAATATAATAAAAAATAGCTTTGTCTCTATGAGATATCTGCTATTTGTTTAATAACAGTGCCTTCATAGGTAAAAAGCTAGTAATCATGTGTTCTTGGACATATTCAAATATTCCTGATTAATTGTTTGATGGATACATTTTGTTTTATATTGGTGTATTTGTTTTTCTATTATTATAACTAATATTTAAAACCCTAGAACGGTTTCTATGAAAAAATGAAAGTAACATTTAAAGAAATTATTCTCTTCGTTTGGCCTTCAGTAGCATTTGTGATAGAGTAATCCATATGCAATTCTATCATCATTGACACTTTGTCATTTGACAGAGTATGAAAATATATAGCTTTTTGGACGTTATTCTTTTTCAAATGACAATTTAATTCGATACCAGAAGGTGGGTATCATTATTGTAGCAGCATCAGTATTTGTTACAAATTTATGACAGTAAAAATAGCCTTGTTTGATATATGTTTGTAAAGTGAACGTTGCGTGCCGAGTCCGTTTAGTGATATCGATAGGCATCCACCCTTCTCGTTCACTCTTTCGATTGGCACGATTTTCCATATCACCAATTGTGTTCTTTTTCAAATGAAAGTCTGTTGATACTGGAAACATTTACTTACGGAGCTACTCTGATGATGACGAGTTTCCAAACGCTGAGATCAAAAAGACTCAAGACCGAGAGAAATGGAAAAGTATTATTGACTAAGTGCAGAATATTGTGCACCAATCAGGCGATCACGACTATTAAGCATATGATGAAGAAGAATATGAACTCTTGAATTGTTCAGGAAGTACCAAGCCTTCCGCCGACCACACCCTGTCAAAGTCACTACCTTTAAATTACGACTATTCTTTATATTCGTCAGTAAGCAATATTATCTAATCTATCCTTATCTAATATTACATAGTATCTATTTCCCACCTGGAGACCTTACCCTCTAGCTGTGGCCTGGCCGAGGGTGTACATGGCAACACGCGAACAAATTTACAAACATACATGCATATACATACATAAAATAGTAGTTTAAAAGAAAATACCGGTGTTGTACAAAAATGCGTTAATAATTGTCCAATTATTCTTTATTTTAATGATGATAGTAGACAAAATTATAATACCAAATTCTTGATTTTAAATTATGCAATGTTGAGTTTGGTCAGCTCACAACAATATTAAATATAACTAATATCATTACGATTTGAACTGTTCAATACGTATTTTAAATTATTAATTTCAATAATAATTTACTATGAGTAAACATTGTATATACATAATACAATTCATATTATGCGTGTATGTTAAGTACACATTATATCCTGAAGAAGGGACCATTGGTCCCGAAACATGTTGAGTAATCAATAAACGGCGTTATAAACAAAGTGTATTTTCATTATTCATATAAAACGTTGCCAAAAAAAAAATAAAAACATTTATTCAAGAAGAAAACATATTTTAAATATTTATTAATGTTAAGAACACATACTTATTGTGAAGTTGTATTTATTCAGAACATAGCTCTGTGATGTTTTAAATACTAATTTAATGTATTTATTATAAATATATACATATAAAATCAATTTAGTCGAAAAATATTGTTTTTGCGCTGTCGGGGTTCGAACATGGATCTCTATTTCCAATCCGGGGAAGTACACTACCAATTGTGTTATAGCGCCAGTATTTTTATGACAAATTTTCTAACCAATAACCCAGATTGAAAATAGAGATCCAGGTTCGAATCCCGGTAGCGCAAAAACAATATTTTTCGACAAAATTGATTTTTTATGTATACGTGTATAATTAATACATTAAATTAGTATTTATTAATGCACTTTTTGATGTAAATAATGTTAAATAACGTAATGACATTTTCCAAAAATGTAAAAAATGAATTTGTGATAAATAAATGTAAATTTCTATTATACATTACAATTAAACAATCACAAACTAAAAATATACTCTGAGCAAAATATACATATAAAGCATTGGTTCGTACAAATGAATTTAGAAGTAGAATTTTAGAAAAGAATTTCTAATAACTAATAGTATTAAGCGATTGCAATATTTTACAGGCTGACATCACATTTACAAGAGAGACTTGAAAAAAATGAACAGTGATAGGTAGACCGACATATTTTATCGCGCGTCCATCTTATAAAGATGTCCCAGGGTGTGTCGGAGGTCGCGAGGAGTAATTTATCCTCAGACACTATCTAATTTCAAAGTACCGTGGAATTAAACTGTCAACGATGTAACACGGGGCAAGGAAAAACCCGAGAAAAAGTGAAACACGCGAAATAATAAAAAGTCTACGCACCAAAAAAAAAAAAGTGCTACATTAACGTTCAGAGGATTTATGGGCTGCGAGCGAACGCTTTGTACATTTTCAATCGGTGGTAATAATTTGACATCAATTTATCCACGTTTAATCTCCGTGAAAGCTTTGGACCCTATAAATAATCAGCTGAACGGATTGTGTCACGCAATAAGTAATGGATATAAAAGAGTATTTTCTAGGCTTTCCGTAAAATTAAGCGTATATATAAATCAATAACTCCGTTTTACTCGGTATGGTTGAATTGCTTTTCTATTTTAGACATTTCTTGATTCGTCCCGACCGATACGTAAGCCGACGAGTGACAAAAAGGACGCCTTTTTCATAAACGTCTCGCAGCATCGGGTACTGAACGGAATTACACAACGGCACTCAATATTACAAAAAAATGTGAAAATTAATCGTGTTGGGTCCAGTGCGGTTGCTGTAATTTTAGTCGTAAAAATTACTGTTGTAAAAATGTGTGTATATTCCATTTATAATCCATTGCTATCATTATTAAAAATTAGCAATGTAAAAAATAATTAACATTTCTGTTACAGTAACATGAAACATTTCACTGTTCCAATGTGAAATAACTGAGTAACTCCAAAATAAGAGCTCGTATCTAAAATACAAAATGGGTATATTTATTTTAATTATAGAATAAAAATTGTGTTTGATCACAGACTTCTAAATATATAGATATGAACTAACGAAAATTCCTTGGATATATATACATTTTTGTGTCATCCAGGTGATCATTTTGGTACTGCTTACGCAATTAAATAGCTCCACGACATTTTTTATATATATGACTATATAAAATATACAATGTAAAAAATACATCTTGTTTACACAAAAATTTAATTTTCGAAGAGTAAACACATTTACTGTTACACAAATTTCTTTCGACCTTATAATCATCACCATCATCATCATCATCACCAAGATAATTGAGAAAAGTGGAGATCGGCGAACCACCCTTGTTTTCTTGTTTCCTGTACGGAACAGATATCAATGGATCAGATAGGTGATTATGTGAAAAAATATATTAAAGTATTGAGTATTTAAATATTTTTTAAATCTAAAAGTCTTTTCTTCATAAATTATTCGAACGTAAATAAATATTTAATTGATTTAATAAAATATTTCAGTATATTTATAAGCAACTATTTTAACACAGTCTGAGATCGTAGCAATTCATTTAATTTACTAAATAATTATTTTGATTTTCTTTTGAATTCGAGTTGATTCATAGGACATAGTTTTAACGATATTTTTCAGTTTGATCTCCTTATGTAACAGCAATAAAAAATGTACTAAATAAATTATATGTTTAGTTAAACGGCTTTCGCAACGGTCCATCAATGTTAATCTCGGCACAGTTTTGAGTGCGATTTCGAAATTCGTTCCGGGTCTCTTTGCCTAATTAAGATTTATGGGTGCCGCACGCACATGTGGAAATCCGAAATAACCCCCTGGCTGGCGCTGTAAATTAAAAGGTCGTAAGGTCGTAAATTTTTTGGGGGCTTTGAGGCCAACCCCACCACCTCCCCCGCCCCCGGCGACCGTGATAAGAAAAATGGTTTATGACCGCTCTAAAATTACATTTACATAAAGATGGGCCAAGGGTGATTCCGCTGCTCAAAGGCTTCGCAGACGTACAAATGTTGCAGAGACGTGCAAATGTTGTGAAGACGTACAAATGTTCTAAAAACGTACAAATATTTCAGAGATCTACAAATGTTGCAGAGGCGTGCAAATGTCGCGGAGCCGTACAAATGTATCAGAAACCTTCAATATCAAAGTTGTTTAAATGTTTTAGAGACGTGCAAATGTTGAAAAGACGTACAAATGTCGCAAAAATGTCGTAGAAACGTGATTAGAGTTACAGAATTGCACCAATTACTGTTAAAAAATAATTGTCACAATATCGAAAAATGAGAATAAAAAGTTAAATACTAAATTAATGTATTAATTATAAATATATACATATAAAATCAATTTTATCAAAAAATATTGTTTTTGCGTCAGCGGGATACGAACCTGGATCTCTATTTCCAATCCGGGGAAGTGCACAAAAACAGTATTTTTCGACAAAATTGATTTTATATGTATATATTTATAATTAATACATTAATTTAGTATTTAAAATATCACAGACCTGTGTTCTGAATAATTACAACTTCACAATAAGAATGTGTTTTCCTTAATAAAAAGTTAAATAATGGATGGATATAAATGAAAAATGTTATAACTCTACTTGAGTAGTGCTAATAAACTCTATACTATTTATGGTCGTGTACAAATATCATGTGTGCTATAAAATTATATTATATTTGTTTTAAAAAATTAAATTTTTTGAGTATATTCAAATTTTTGTAGGACGAAGCTATTATTTGTATATATGTAAATATATGGGAAGGTGAGTATGGAAGTCTTGGGCGTCACAGCCTGTCGTCGACTGGCTTATGTGATCACTATACACATTGTAACGTTCACCAATTATATTCATGCTCGACTACCACACCTATAAAATTCTTGGATGTTGTATATATGTCATCATGTAGAAACCATTTAATTATTTTTTACAAATTACGCTGTCGCCATCTATGAAAATTGAAAATTTGATATTCATTGCCACGTAAATTTTATAATTTAATTTATTTTACAATGGTTATTTAGCATTGTACTATGAGTAAGTGTGTAGATACTAGATATATATTATTTTTAAATTCAACTTTTAAGGCATACCGTGTAGGTATTGAAATCGTGAAGATGTTCTGTGCCTACCTACCGAGGCGTTTTAATTTTGGAGCGTGTGAGTATCTTGGCTTTTCGAACACGTGAATTTATGGGTACTGAATAAAACATGAGCTAAGATGCCTCCACACGAAAAAAGTATTTATGATGTTTACTTCATCATTTAGATATAAAATAAGGGTTAGAATAATATTTATTTAAAAAAATACTATCTCTTGTACCTAGCTTGAGAAAAAAATGCCTAGTTTTTAACGAAAAGATGTCATTAAAACTATAATTAGTCCAATTAAATATGATTTCAATTGTGTATATTTGATAAGACAAATTAAAAAAATTTGTACAGGAAAAACTTTTAGAGGATATTTTAAATTTTAAAATAATTGTTTTATTCTATTTTTTTATATAGAACTATAATGCTGCAGAATATAGCAAAGTATGTATAAAAGATTACACGTGCGTTTCCGTATTCGTATTTTTTTTAATCACTTATAATAAATATTATTGTAAAATATAGTGTTATTGTCACCAGTTTTAGTTATGTTCCTACCCCTTAGCCCTTTTCCAATCAGTACACATTATTCCTTTGACTCAACTGGTTATTTTTTAATTCGAGGAGAGGACGTGTTCTCATGTGATTATTCATGTTAGATCAATAGTTCATATACCGCTGTGATTTTGGTGTATTGTGAATGTTGGAACTCATCAGGGTTTTTTGTGCCGTAGCAGTTTCGTGCATTGTGTGGAAGATCATAGAGCCGGCGTCATCAAACAGGTGAGTCAACCTGTCCTTGTGGTTCCGTGAGTCCATCCTGGTCCGCTATCGAAATGATTCCCTCACCCTCATTTCCGATTCCTTATTTCCCATCCACCCACCCCTTCCGATTCCATCATCCGCCACTGTTATCGGCGATTCGTGTCGGTCACACGTACATATTAACCATATACAATTTACTTTCGCTTTTAAATGTACGAAAAATTTGGAAATATAAACCAGAAAGTATTAGCCTGTATCCTGTCAAAACTTTATGGCCAATTGAAGAACGCGTGAAAAAAATTATGTATCTAACCGAAAAAAATCTTCCAAGATTCTTTTTAATCTTTATTGTTTTTATGACTTGAAAATACATTAACGACGCCAATTTGTTTAAAAGAACTTTCGCTTTTTCTATGTATAGTTGTGAATTTTTAATTAATCAACACAGAATTCCACTCGCATGATGCAGGAAGAATGGGATAGAAGTGTTGTAGAAATTGTTTATGAAAGTCTTACAAGAAATACAAGAAAGCAAATTTATTTTTAAATAAATAAAATACATAAATAATTCAAAAATGTATTTTCCTGCAGTGTTTTCATTTGACTCCCAACGGTCGGGCAGTTTTTCAATTTAAATAATAGATCCGGAGGTTTGGACGTGGAAAAGTGGCATGACGATACAAAAATTTTAACAGTCTCTGTTTAATGAAATAAAGAGCCGGAAAATAGAAAATCAATAGTGGAGCAAGATCGGGAGAATAGTACAGTTGTGGAACAATCTCCCAACCAAGCCGATTACCTATGAACAAACAGGCAATATCATGCTATTGAAACTGGTTGGATGGGAACTGCATGCATATTACTACATTTTTTTTTTATTGCTAGTATCATTAAACTATCACATTTATTTATTTCATTGCACCTCAAATGCAAATAATCATTATTTTAACAGATATTTAGTAATTATTTCATTCTCTGATTTTATTTATTATTTGGTGATTTCATGATTAAATGTGCATTAAATAAATTATTTATTACTATTTTTTAACTACTTGTATGAGTAAATTATACACCAACGGGTTCGGAAAATACATTTATCTTCATCAGGATGTCAAATAAACTAACTAAAACCACATATCAAATTATTCTAATGTTTTCAAATTCATTTATTATTTTTAATTATTAAAAAAAAATTATTTAGTTTACAATATATACTAATTCTAAACTTCGCATCTAACTGTGTCGGAACCTTTGACGAAATAGTGAGTTTAAATGTACAGTCCACATCTTTGGAGATGTCAGCAGAATCCAGATTGTGGTGAGTGCCAGTTTCTTAGTTATTTAGTAATTATTATTTTTTTACATTTTTCACAGTTTTTTTAATTATACATTAGTTGACTATAAAATTTCACGAGATCTACTACAAACGAAAGATTTAAGGTCAAATGCATATAAATTTAAACTTTATTGTACAACTTTAAAGTAAAACCGATTATTGTACAATTGAATGCTTTTGATAATGAAACATTAAAAAAAAAAAATTGAAGCTGACATCAAATGAATGACGTCGTTAAAACTGTAATAAACGATGGACAAATAATAAAAACGTAGCTTTAATAAAGACGCAATGAAAAACACATAAACTGTAAAAATACAATGTGTGAAGTTAAAGTTAACTCATTATCGACGGGGTGAAAATATTGACAGTAAACTTTTACGACGCAGAAATATACCCCGACACTGATGTGTTAATATCGCAGATAAAGGAGGGTTGAAAATTTCTAAAAGGGGTGTATGAACACTAAGAGGCGCTCTCGCGACTGTCACCCGCGAGGGTCGCTCTCACGATAGTGATATCAAGTATCACAAACGGCCTCTTCCGAGTGACTCTCGACACTGGAAGCACCGGCTATTAAAGCACTTTGCTTTTACTAAGCGAGAAATTTTATAAAAACACATTAAAGTACTCGTACGTAATAGCCATTAATTTTGTGATTGTCGCTTCCAATCTATTTTATTACTTATTTATATATGATATATTTAAAAAAATTACAATATACAGAATGTTCTAAATGAAGCATGCAAAATATTGAATATAAGTGTAACATATAATATATAATTTAGTTTAAACGCCCCATTTCTGACAGATTATATTATTTTGATGGATTGAACGTGGTGGCCCAATTCAATGGACATTATTCCATCAGATTTAATGTTTGGTGTGCCCTAAAATTTGCTTGTCTATAAAAAGAAAGTCGAAAAAAAAAAATTGGTTCGCACCTTGTTCCAGGACACCAGCAAGTTAATCCTATTTTCATAGTACAATCGTTTAGCTTAGTTTTAAAATAGTAAGAATATTGATGTGACACGTATGCATCTATATTATTTTTTTAATTAAAAAAATCATTGTAGTTTAAGGAATCCATAACTTTTAAAGGGAAAGACAGTGCGCTGTTGAGTACTTAAATGACTTTTCTGTTGCGCAGTTCTAGTATGAACGTGTATGAGAAAACTGTGAATAAGTGGCACTTAAATTTATAGTGGTCGTTAACTATAAAAAAAACTCCACTGTCGCATCGTAGGCTTAAAACTTTGCATATTACTTCACTTTTATTACTTCCCGTAACATTCTCAACACCAGCCAGACTTAGCGGCCGCAAAACCTCCGCGATACGGCCTTCCGTTACACGGCGTTACAATCCGTTACGGGGCTGAAACGAGACTAATGACGCCAGCAACGAACAAAGTACTGCATTTAACCCTTTGACTAAAAGTGAATTATGGTTAAATGCAATTTATAGCGTAGCGATTTTCTGCACGCGTGCAATAATAAAAAATAGTTTTCAGCGAGTGACGATATCATTATTACTGATTATTATTCACTAATAAAATTAAAAAAAACAATGTATATATATATATTATTATATGTATATGTGTAGTCATAACATGATTCTGGTTGTGTAAAACGTCTATCTTTAAAGAACTGTACAATCTTACTACAATCAAGCCTTATCACCGCAGAGGTAGGTAAAAATAATTTAATACTAGACTCCTCTCCCCTGTCGTACCCCCATGACCCATTCACTTTGGTACATCTTCTCATGTAGGCTAGTCAATTGTTTAACCTTGTAACAGGACAGTCTTCTGAAGTGTATGATAACTTAACGAGTCAAGGAAAGGGCTATGCTCAAAATGTTATTAAGGAATAGTAAAATAATGGAGATATTGAAGATGTAGTCCGGAGAATAACACAGTTGAAATTATAGTGGGCTTGTATCTTTACTAAAAGAGCAATAAATGGTGTTAAAATACGTCAGAGAAAAGTAGGTCCTCACCCGATTTGGTGAACTAATAACATGCAAACAATTCCTCATAGGATGTGGAAGCGGAAAATAGAACAGGGAAGAAGGGTGGGGATCATAAAAAATACTTCATCTAATAGAGAATCGATAAGGGCTAAAGAAGAATAAAAAAATATATTAAATACTAAATTAATGTATTAATTATAAATATATACATATAAAATCAATTTTGTCGAAAAATATTGTTTTTACTTCCCCGGATTGGAAATAGAGATCCAGGTTCGAATCCCGGTGGCGCAAAAATAATATTTTTCGACAAAATTGATTTTATATGTATATATTTATAATTAATACATTGATTTAGTATTTAAAATATCACAGACCTATGTTCTGAATAATTACAACTTCACAATAAGAATGTGTTTTCCTTAATCAAAAATATATCAATGAGAATTCTGCACGCAGGTACTTCATTAACTTTTTCCATAAGTGAATAATAAAATACTTTGAACGTGTGAATCATTAATTCGATTCCCACGATTTCGACATAAATAAATATTGGGGGTGGATGAGTTGATGGCAAAAAGTGTTAAATCAATTTATTAACATTTTTATCGGACAGTTTTTTTATTTAGTTTTAATACAAGCCAACGGTCGTTTAGAAAGAAAAAAGAAATCACCGGTTTTAACTTCTAAATTACGACTTTGGAAGAGTAGGGTATCATGTGAAATTTTGATAACATTCTGGAAATAATTTATTAATTATTTTATGTAATATAACGGGTCCAAAATTAAGAATCAATTTACTTTATTATTACAAATCTAAAAAATAATATTCAAAACATTGAAGCTCAATATCTTAGCGTAATGTAAATCTCAGATGACACCTTTGCACAATATGTCAGCTCACATCTCGTTACAAATATATACATGCATATATAATGCAAATTAAATGTATCAGTTAGAAAGGTGTATAGTAATAAACAATTTTACGAAAAAATATTTTGGTTGCTACCGGGATAAATAGATTTTTTCCGTATATCTTTCTAATTAATACATTTAATTTGTATTTTAATACCACAGAACTATATTCTGAAAAAAACTGTAACTCCACAATAATAATGTGTTCTCTTTAAATGTTGTAACACACCTATTATATAATATTTTACGAGTCATACCATGTCAGAGATATAAGCATTTTATAGGATGTGTGATTATTTCGATTAATTGAATTATTTTATTGATTCCGAATAATATTTTGAATACATATAAACACATACAATAATATAACTTTTTGATAATTGATTCAGGATCTGAAGCAAAGATATATAATAATAATAATAATAATCGGCCGATTTTGAAAATATTGATTTCAATTAAAGTACACTTAAAACTTAATATAATGTTGTAAAAATCATTTTCAAGTAGTAATTTATTCGTATATTCATCCATAGAATGTTGTAAACCAGGTCTAATAAATCATGTGTATAATTTAGTAAGTTTTAGATAATAAATATTTCATAAAGATAATTTTAAAAAGAAAAAAACATTATATGAATATATAAAGTGATCACTTAAGCCAGCCGAAGACATGTCGTAAACCCTGTAATTACCCTATATTTATGTATATTTTCTATTAAATATAATAAAAATAGCTTCATCTCTATGAGATAACTGATATTTATTAAATATAATATAGATTAAATAAATCACTTTGTATAAAACCACAGATTTTATTAAACGCCAACCGGTTTCGCTTAGCTCAAGCTTCATCGGAACGTATTTCAAACAAACCAAACAAATATATAATATATTCAGGTAATGCAGTCAATTCATAAATTATGAAATTTTAATCTGAGGTAAGGTATCCGTTTGATGTATAATTCCCGTCAATACAATCCTGTACCGATTTCCCAGCAGGGATAATAGTAATCCCAGAACAGATCAGTTTGCTCTCGGGGTATTTCTTCTGTGTATGCATTCCCGGTCAGAAGGAATAGCCGTTATCTATGGAGCATTTTCGTTTATACAATGTCGGGGTCCCGGGAGAACAGAATACGATTAAGGCGAATGTTACTGTGCTACACCCTCGTTGGGGGGGTTCGTTTGACGGGAAATTTGCACATAATGTGAATCGAAATAATACATTTTTTTACTGGACAAAGAACATGATCCGAAATCAGAAACTAGAAAATGTTTATATGCATGTAGAGACAATTAAAAAAGGTATAAACTGCAAACTTAATTTACAAAAATATGTCTGGTACAGATCTAACAAGGGTATCAGAAAACCTCCCGCGTAATACAAAAACTCAAATCGATGAAGCAAGGCGAAACAAGACAAAGAGGTGTCAAATAGCTTATTTTATAATCTAATTTTATTTTTAATTAAAATGTTATAGTGTGAAGTAAACAACGTCGTGTTTTATTTGATTAATTAATTAATTTTTCTAAGAGTATTTTTTTTTAAAATTAATTACAATGGACTTTCACAAAGTTATTCACGAAAATTTTGAAAAAATTAAAATTTTAAAATATTATGAATTATTCATTAAAAATGTTCGAAAACAACACTGAATAATATTGCAATCAATTTTAAATATTGTTATAACGTGTATTATAGAACTTTATACTCGTATACAGAAAACTTACAGTATCTATATATAAAAATGCAGAAATATAATTATCTTAATTTAATTACAATTAAAATTACTGTGAACATCTCTTACATTTTATAAATTATGAATAGAATAGATATGTTTGAACGTTCGTTTTATTTGTATAACTTATATGTTTATTTATATGAATGTATAATATGTTAGTAAATAAATAAATAAGATAAAAAATAAAAAAAACTCGTAAATTTAATATTTTTAACAGAATTAAGGTTATGTAATGCATGTAACATAAATATTTTTACGATTTTCTTTTACGCACCTGTTCTATGAACATTTGGCTAACTTATCGGTCTTCTGGGACGAGGTTCAAATCCGCAATCAGTTGATGACTTGGGTAATGTCTCGTTGCTAGACCAGTCAAACACGTTTATAAAACATCATATTTTTGTTTTTGATTTTCTCCAAAACATTGTAATTACTCGTCTGTAAAGTGCTCGCCGAAAACACGACACGAGGATTGACAGTTACGGTGACATTATATTGTGTAAAATATTTCATACAAAGCGTCGAGGGCGTCATTAAACAGGGGCGTAACCTAGTTTGACCGACTAAATAGACAAGTACTAATTTGACATTAACGTGTGCTCGCCAGTCACCCACACGCTCACACACGGTAACGGGTATACCTACATATATAGCAGACTATCCAATTTGGCCAAGCACTGCATAATTTCCATCTCCATTGCAAATTAGGACCTGATCTGCAGTATCCCTAATGACGAAAGGCCCTTCTCTACTAGCGTGAATGCCCTATGGCTCTTTTAAAAGTTTAAAAGAAAAAAACATTCTTAGATTTACAAAAATGTTATACATTTCTATTTTTTATAATTATTTAATTATATAAGAAAGGAATAGAAAAACCTAATTATTCTTATTTATTAATTACTTTGAACATTCACATTTGAAGACAACATAAAAAGATTTTTATGTGTGACAATAAAAAAATACTGTCTATCAGTGTGAGAATTGTCACTTTGTAAATGTACATGTGTCATGAAAGTGAACAGATGAGTGGTGGGAGACGAACCTTATAAGAGGCCGCCTCTGGGGGAACAGTTCTCTTCCATCACAGCTTCTCCTGAATAACTAGTTTATCTCTGAAGTGTATAATTTATAATTACTGTAAACACGTTGTTTTAATAAACTTAATATTGGATATACTGAGTTTCACTTACAAGGAATCGGAATCCAGGAAATTAGTTATTAATCAGAGGATAGGACACCAAGGAAATCTAGTGGTAATCAAAGAATTATCACAATCAGGTACCATTATATGATATGTATTATCTACGTGTATTATAATATTTTTTTTTTAAAAGAGATACGTACGCAATACATGGCACATTAATATTTTTAAACAAAAATATGGAATTAGTACTCTCTTGGTAGTTTCCTTGGACAAGGCTCGAACTTCCGATCATTAGATGACTGGACAAGTGTCGTGCCATTTAATCAACAAGAACTTGCAATACACAAATGCAAAAATCAATAAGATGTGATAGCCACGTGTTAAATTTAAAAAAATAATTAAATGATCAGAAAGAGAAACCGCCGCGAAAGATTCAGCAAGATCAGATAACCTAACCAAAAACTAAAAAATGGTTCCATTAGAAGCTTCAACATTCGATGAATATGCATGAGAAAATTTATATTTGTAGATGAGGCACGAATTGTGTCTCAGGATTTGTCAGAGTATCGCGTTCTATCATTTCTGCCTACCCGTAAGTAAAAACAGCGGCATGGTAAGTACTAGAGAAGTCTGAAAAATTTCCGACCTCAACATAAAGATGGCAGCATTCATAAATCAAAGTTGTGGAACATGTTTGCACATGCCTTGATAAGTACTCACCAAAATTTCAACCGTTTTGGGCACGCAGTTGTTGTCTGACAATCGTTTGAGTGACTCAACGTGAGGGTTTTTGTAAAAATTGAAAAAATCGAGTGTCAAGCCGTCATTAAGTATTTGTTTTTGAAAGGCAATACGCCTTTATAAATTAAAGACGAGTTGGGTGCTGTGTACGGGGACTCTGCACCATCATTTACCAGGGTGAAAGTTTGGGCATGTGAATTTAAACATGGCCGTACCAGCTTTGGTGACGATGAACATTCGGGACGGCCAAAAACTGCGACCACTGATGATAACATCGCTCAAGTTCAACAAATGGTGCTGGACGACCATCGAATTAAGGTTAGATAAAATAACTATTTTGCAGAGAAAGACTCCGCGTACTATTTGGACGAGTTAAAGGGATTGGAGCATCGCTGGTAGAAGTGTATAGACTTACAATGAGACTATGTAGTAAAATAGAAATAAATTTAAAAAAATAATATCTAGTTTCTTTGCTAGATCGTAAACATTTCAAACATCCCTCGTAGGTGAGAAAATTCGTAATTTATTATATCAAATCTATTGTAATCTGCGAAAAATAATATATTTCATTATTTAATAATTATTTTAATATAATAATCGATTCCATTTAATCATCAAGAACACGTAAGCAGAATATTATCCCAATTAAATTATATGTATAATATATTATATTTAATGTCCCGATTGTGCGAAGTAAACTACAGTTAGTTCCTTGGTTTGGTTTCCTTTCCTTAAGATTTTGCATTAGCCGGCGGCACAATTAAGTAGAATCGACTGTACATTGTATAGGTTTATTTAGAAATTATAATTATATAGTGAAGTACTATATTTATATACATTCAAGCATGTAATACATACAGGCATGTTTTCATTGTAGTAAGTAACACACCACTTACTACAAAACCTCGTGTATTTCGAGGTAATTCATTGTCAATGGGAGCAATGCGCTTTGCATCGCAATAATTATGATTATGACTTTTGATATTTTCCTCCACAAATTTACAATCTTTACTGTTTTGTTAACTTACTTACTAAAATACAATCACGCTGTTTCCCCGCGGGGGTAGGCAGAGAGGATAGAGTGCTACACTCTGAAATGAATTCGATATTTCTAGGCTTATATTTAAATATTATTAGGTTTATTATAAATAATAAAACTCTAGGTCTCCTGGTCGCGAGCACCAATGAGGTGATTTCGCCTTTTCTAAGCCTATTTATATATAATTATATATTAAATAATAATTCTCCTGGTCGCCGGCACCACCTGTGGCAGTTCCGTATTTCCCTATGTCTAACTAAATATTACTATTTCTAATTTAATGCGGAATCTTCAATTTCCCTGTGCGGGCGTCCTGCTCGCAAGACACGCCTCTGTTATGGATTCGGTATTCTCCTGCGTGCGAGCTCTCCCGGTCGCCAGTGTGGAGATCTATCTTTCTACCTTGCTTAATACTAATTTTTACGCTTAATGCTAGTCTATTCGCTTAATATCTAAATTTGGCCAACGTGATCGTTCTAGCGGTTAAGAATATTCCCCATGTTATGTCCGTAATGCTCCTAGTTCTTTTAACCCGCGTTTTCAATTATCAAATATCCAAAGTTTACAAATATCCAAATATTATAGCCGTTAAAATACCTATAGAGCAATTATTAAAATAAATATACCGATTATCTTATGGTATACGACTAAGTAACAGAAACTTCCCGTCAAGCGGTATGATATTCGAGCGCGCCCGTTATAGCATTAATTATGTACGTGTTATGCAGAGTTAGAATGTAAGAGCGTGGAAGAAATTATACATTTGTACGCATTATTCGGAGCTAAAATGTAAAGTGAGGGTGAAATTATACGTATGACACCAACCTTGTCGTAGACTCGTACTCGTGACTGTGGCCGCTTCGTGGTGTCGCCTAGCTGTTCATAAATTATGTGGACATGTGAAACGACATGCGACATGCTAAGTGCCTGCCTCGCTTGACAAATATGTTCCGTGGTTACATGATAAGTTCCCCAGACACCAGTCTGTGGCGATCGTTCGGCTCCCCTTACAAAACCCCAAATTGGAAATCTGTACGTCTGAGACGACAAATTTCCAACCCCGAACCCTGGTCACCCAACGCGTTCAAAAGTTTAAAGATGATGATGATGATAATCCAAAGTTTTGATTCGGCCAATGTCTAAGTGAACAATATCATTTGTTATGACTCATTCAAGATGCATGGCCGAGGTCCTTGTATCTCCAATACGTTGCTGTTCAGTATCGGTAGGAAAGTGGCCAATCCGGGCCGCGTCCACCACTGAAGGTAATGAATTGTGATGATTGTGACAGCTATTCAGTATCGGTAGGAAAGTGGCCAATCCGGGCCGCGTCCACCACTGAAGGTAATTAATTGTGATGATTGTGACATGACAGTACGATTATCAGGAAATTCCCTTAATTCCTTGGGTGCGTCTGAACACGTAGGTCATGTAACAATGGTGTCAGAAGAATAGTTTAATTTATCTGCAGGATGATCCTCGGTGTCTCGAACAATGCATCTCGAATAAGGCCAGGAACAAATAGTTAGAATTATTATTACTGCATGCTGGTGCGTGTGTATGTGTGTGGATTGCCGACGTGGCGGCTTAATTGTAGCACATTTCAGGAACACTGTCTCGGGGTATTAACCTCTAGAGATCCTACTATCATCCTCCTCAACTATACTGAGGTACGGGGTGTTCGGAAAATCCTACAGGAACCCACCTGATACGCTCGTAAGCTACATACAGTTTGTGGCGCACATAACGTATGTTGAGAGAACCGAAACCGCCGCGGAATCGTCACCTTAGCCTGTAGCCTCTTGTAGGTGACGACAAGGCATAGTGGCGGATCTAAATTCTCTCAGCGATAGGTCTCGAAATCAACGCGACTCGCCCATATATCAGTGCCAAACTATACTTCACCATAGGTACCAGACGCCCTGAAGGTCAGCCTAAACCCTTTCGCTCACGTTCGAAATCCTCCAAGCAGGCTTACATATCAGAATATTCAGTTCAGCTCTCTGGCCGAAGGAAGTAATACATAGATAAATAAAGGCAGCTCCTCATTTTGTTGTGTGTAAAATCGCCGAAGTCATTCGACAATGGTAGTAACTTGTTAGTTCCTTTTGTGGATTAATCGTGCAGTATATAATATAACAAATGGTTAAAATACACATTGATACTTTGTTTCTCCATGATTACACCAATTTATATTATTCAAGACCGAGCTCTGCAGCAACCAAAGTGGTTATCGTTCAATTATAATTTTGAGCAATCATAAAGAATCAAAACATATATTAAAAATGCGGTAAAATAGTATGGTAGTCAACAAAGGCATGCAAAAGAAACTCATCAAGATTCGATCAGGTCCTCGCTGCCGACGTCCTTCTGGGCACTAACACACGTCTCCCGCGATAATATCCGGATCGAATAAATTGTCCGCCAACACTTTCGCGACCGTCGTAAGTTAATCGATTATCACTTTCACATTAGATAAACTCTAACAATTCTCGCGGCCGCGTAAACTCATCTCCTCCCGCTCCCCGCGCAAAGCTTCCAACCGACCGACCGACACCCATACGACCTCTTCGCCCCCCTGAAGCCGACTCCCCGCCCGCTCGGACCTGACTAACTTGAAGCTTTCGTTTTTCAACCCTCGACCGTCTTCACCCCTCCCCCGCCCCTGGCGTCTCCGCCCCGGCCCCTGCCGTATCAGCTCTAGAAATTTCTAGGAATTCATATTTTTTTATCAGTTCGGTTATATGTGGATCATCACAGACCTCCCCATATTGAAAATGGAATTAGAAGGAATTGATAATTACATTTCTCAATACAATAACGCAATGATCCACCCACGGATATACAACTATGAAGGTTTCGTTTTACTATCACCACTACTTCCACCCTTACAAGTTTCTTGTAGGATTCTGCCAGGCGCGCAAATCATATCTCTCCCTCACTCTGCAATGTGGCCAACGTTTATAGTTAGAACTAGACGCTATCTCTCCTCCCCCAGAGATTACTCCCATCGCTTGCTGTGTTACCATCTTAATTCTCTCGACTAGATATCCGAGCCGATTATCCCTACACAAGTCCTCATCTATCTTAGAATCTACCATAGAGATAACGCTTCCACACATCTAACTTAAAGGTAGTTATATACCTAAAGTACACATTAATATTACCTCCCCCAGCGAATAACTCATTTATCTCCGGTGAACTCATCGTGATTCCAACTCAACTAGTCATCAGAGCTGATAATCTTTACACATAGTCTTAATGTACTTCTTATGGATAATACATTCACGCATCTTAATGACCGACCTCTCATCAAAATTTCTCGTAGGATTCCAAGTCACCCCTTAACTCGGCGCTCCCAACTTCGGTTAATGGCGCGATTCCAGTTAGATCCTCTGCTTTTGTAGAAGCTTTCCAATCCTCCTGTAAAAGTTCCGTTGTTTTTTTTTTTCTCTCCTGGTAAAGCCTATAGTATCCGATCGCAAAACTACGTTCTAAACTCCTGGATTGGGGAACATATTGTTTAAAATTAGCGGTTTGGCAGTCGGTCTCATACACCTATTACATTTTTCACTCCAGTAGTATTATCTTTCAAGGTTATATAAGCGAGTTTTGCTTACCACATCCAGTAGCTTTTAGGTGCTATATCTTAAAAAAAATGTTTTTTTTTCCAATTCTCACATTTCACAAAAATAGAAAAAAAAACTTCTCAATGTCGAAAATCGGGAAGGCCGAAACATAACCTAAATTTTTCTTAATTGAATATCATTAATTAATAGTAGTTAAACTGCAGGGATACGTGGTACACTCACAGTACACCTAAAACCCATCTAACCACTAATCAATTCCTCTGATAAAGCTTAATAATATCTTATAATCGATCCGAACGATCCATTAGTTATGCAAAATCTCGCCAGGCGGTCGGTATCACGATAGCGCCTCTTTGTATTTTAGAAAGCTAACTAGTTCAACTAATTACTTATACTATATTTTATTATCTATAAATAAGGCTTATTGTAGCCCATCCACTTAATTAACCTATAAATACAATTAAAATAAGTACTTAATACTAAATACAATTCGAAGTCACATCCCCTCCCCAAGTGATTAAGCAGATAAGACTGGCGTCACACTACTCGTTTTGTTAACCAAATCTAGTCTCATCCGTTCTCCAGCATCTTCCCATAGAACTCGGTGATCATCGGAGCTTCCAACTCGCCCCTCCAGCATCTGTTCCACCTGGTCGATTCTAGCCCTCCTCAACTGACTACTCTCAATTCGTCTTTACTCCATACGACCTGGCGTCCTCACATATGTCAGTATTTCAAGTGGTACTGAAAAAAAAATTTTTTTTTTCTAAAATAGGTATACAACTCCACACTAATCGATCCAAAACGCGGTTGCGTAGTTTCTTTCCAATTGTGAATCTCCAAGTCCCCACATACCAGTGCCCTCCCATGTTTCAATAGCATCATTTTAATATCAGTGCTTATAATTATGATTTTTATGCGTTCATCCTCTCCATTATGTCCTCGTATATAACGGTTAACCTAGAACTAACTTAACTAACTTATGACTATATATTGAAACTAACTATTATTATTACTATTTTCCTCTCATATAAATATGTATATCTATTTGAAATTTGTTATCTGCTCATTAATGGTTGGGTTCTTTGTCGAAGTTCTTCTGTAAACACTGCGGACACGTACGATCCACTTAAGTCAATGCACCTACCTAGATAACTGTTGTATATCATAATGATATTTCTAAAGGCAATATTCTCGACTTGTAAGTGAAAGACTTATATTTCTATCCTATATAGCGATCTTACTCTGCCTATCATTTTACTATCCCATCCAATCTTTTTCAATTAATTATATTATAATATATCGAATATCGTAATTATAAGATGAATTCTTAGTCGTGGAAATCCAAACTTCTGATTTGCATTTGTTTACACAATCATAATATCATCTCATTCCAATTCAGTCATGTCGGCCGATATGCAATCCCAAGAATTGTTGTGTCCAAAGTACAATACATGTCGCCCACCATGCAATCATATTACGCCTATTTTTTTTTTCTCTATTATATCCTAGGATCTTAATGCTATGCTGAAAGAAGGAAAACCGCAAGATTCCAGGGTAATATTTAACCATCATTGCTAGATCGAAGCATGATATACACCCTTTATACATTTGGATAAATCTGCCTAATAATTTAATTAACCCATATTAAATTAAATCTTTCAATAAAGTTGCACCATGTGTCAATTGAAGTCGCTTTACAATTAAGTACCTATTTGTGAGGATAATCCGGGGACATGTTTGTACCTAAGTTATCCCTACGTTTTAAAATGGTGTATTATCATAACTCCACAGATAAAATATTATTGTTTACTTATAGGCCCACAAGAGCGTTGTCAATAATACATAAGTAAATACTAAAATAAACTCCGCTTTAATTACTCGTCCGCTTTCGTTCGCACGACGCAGGTTACAAATATTGTATAGAAAAATCGAACCCAAACAAATAATTTATTATCTCCACTTGGTCCAAAGTCATCCTGAACCCATCCCTTTTTTGTTTTCTTTGGAATGTTTAAAATCTCAAGTTGAAAGTTTATGGGTTACAGCCCTATTCATATAATAATTTATGGTCCTTCAAGATGTAGAGGACCCGTGACCCGTTATCGATCGGTCGTGCAGGTCTGTTTCCCAAAATGCACATGTTGCACAAATACATGTCTCCAAAGATCTCAATCCTGCGGTGATACGTATGCGTCAGATGTATCAAACCATTTTAGTTCTCGGTCCAGTGTCTGATTTTCTTTTCCGAATTAGTTCATTTAGTAGAACCCACTAACTCGCTTTATAATATGTATTTCCAATATTTTATCTCCATTCACCTCAAAGATGGCGTAAATTAACTACAAAGACATCTTGCTATATGAGTAATTGAAACCTTGTAAACGGTCTCTCGTATGAAAATATGTAATGAGCCATTCCCGTAGAAAATGTCATAATGCAGAATTTTTTTTTCAAACTATTTTTGCCGATCGAGCAATAAGAAGTGAGGTATTTACAAACTAATATTACCGACGGTGTGATTTTTACAATCTAAACTTAACTAACTTACACAATCTAGTTTATGCGAGGTATTTACAATCTAGCGTACCGATGGTTTCCTTCCATATCTTTAACACAGTGTAAAAAAATAATGAATCTATTATTTTTCTGTTGCAGTATGGATAGTGTCACTCTTAACGTATCTTAAAATTTATGATTTCGGCGTATCATTCGACGAAACCATTCATTCGTCCCACACACTAGTGAAATCACATATAGGCTACCAAATACTATACTAAGGCGGTGAAAGAAATCGATCCTCTTATACGCGGCTGCGATTTGTAGCAATTTAGACTACGATTCGACATTTTAGTCTCCATCTTACATAGAATCTTCTTAATCCTCTAGAGGTATTCTGTAGGTTTTCCTGAATCTTTACTTAAAATAAATACATACATATATATTTTTTCATTCTATCTTATTATGTTCACGTACAGGTTTCCATTAAAATTAATACTATGTACTCCTACAAATTTTTTTTTCTTGTTCCTATTTATTCTATAAGGTAATCTACTTGATTCGCATATGTTTCCATATATACTCTTACGGAACCCCACGAAGCGCAATTATAAAATACTTAAATAAATAAAATGAAGATAAATAACCCCCCGTTGAATTATTAACATAACTACATCCCTAAGTATAAATAATAATAAGTAAGTCAGTAATAATCGACAGCCGACCCAACGGTTTATCTCCCCCGCAAATGCAGAATGTTTTTCTAACTTATGTTCTTGGTATTATAATTGCGAGGTGTTACTTCGATCTTTCCCAGGCCAAGATTTTTTGTTGAACGTATTCTAAACACTTGAGGAAAGTATGCTTTCGGAAAAAAAAAATAAAAAATGGCTCTCTCGCTTTGAGTATAGATCGTCCACTTCAAAATTCAGAGAATTTGGATTTAGCCAACATACAATCTCACGCCCATAAATAATAAAAGGATACTACATAGCCCTAAAATGCACAAGTTAGACGACCAAACAATTCAACGTAAAGTTTAATATTTCAACCGTATCAATGAGAACTACTTTGATGTACTAAATATACAAAGTAACATACGCCAAACGCATTTATAATATCTTTACCTAATGATAATTGGTATATGTTGGAAAATCTTTACTATACTGGGTGTAAGGATACTACAATGTATATATAATTTTTTTCTTATACGCACCCCTTTCGATTATCGTTTATATTTTGATCCGATTCGCCACAAGGACAACAAATACAGTATATCATACTTTTAAGTTACGAAGTAATATTTATTTTCGCAATTAAGTAAATTTATATTTAATAAATCATCCGGACATTCATTTATATTCCAATTTTTCTTTATTTTCTTATTATTTATATCCGATCATAATACGATTTTTATTATTTTACATATATATATTTTTTTTTTCGGGAAAAATATTTCGCCTGTATACAACACCGCTGCATTTCAAATAAAGCTGTGTGCTTTACGAATAGTATACAATTATGAGACAAACACATCACCAAGGCGACAACGGGACGTTTCAAATCGACAATATTAAACAAAATAATAAATTGAAGCTTTCATAATTATTTTTTTTTCGATTCAAGCGACCATCCAAACACGTGTGGGCACTCTGTCCGACTTCGAAACACATTCAAGATAGAGTATTAAATTCCGATCATAGAAATAAATATTTTAATTTCGTGTTTTACTAATCTAAAAATGTCTATTAATTTATTTTTTATTTAAACCACGTCGGGTGGTATTTTTAAACTAGTGGAATCTGTAAATTCAATTCTAAATACGTGCAATTAAATTCTTATTTTACGGCTCTAGGATTAATAACATGGATATTATAATTCAGACATTTGTAATTGAAAATCTATCTGACTGGCTCCTGGTCACGGCACCACTGAAATGAATTCGATATTTCTAGGCTTATATTTAAATATTATTAGGTTTATTATAAATAATAAAACTCTAGGTCTCCTGGTCGCGAGCACCAATGAGGTGATTTCGCCTTTTCTAAGCCTATTTATATATAATTATATATTAAATAATAATTCTCCTGGTCGCCGGCACCACCTGTGGCAGTTCCGTATTTCCCTATGTCTAACTAAATATTACTATTTCTAATTTAATGCGGAATCTTCAATTTCCCTGTGCGGGCGTCCTGCTCGCAAGACACGCCTCTGTTATGGATTCGGTATTCTCCTGCGTGCGAGCTCTCCCGGTCGCCAGTGTGGAGATCTATCTTTCTACCTTGCTTAATACTAATTTTTACGCTTAATGCTAGTCTATTCGCTTAATATCTAAATTTGGCCAACGTGATCGTTCTAGCGGTTAAGAATATTCCCCATGTTATGTCCGTAATGCTCCTAGTTCTTTTAACCCGCGTTTTCAATTATCAAATATCCAAAGTTTACAAATATCCAAATATTATAGCCGTTAAAATACCTATAGAGCAATTATTAAAATAAATATACCGATTATCTTATGGTATACGACTAAGTAACAGAAACTTCCCGTCAAGCGGTATGATATTCGAGCGCGCCCGTTATAGCATTAATTATGTACGTGTTATGCAGAGTTAGAATGTAAGAGCGTGGAAGAAATTATACATTTGTACGCATTATTCGGAGCTAAAATGTAAAGTGAGGGTGAAATTATACGTATGACACCAACCTTGTCGTAGACTCGTACTCGTGACTGTGGCCGCTTCGTGGTGTCGCCTAGCTGTTCATAAATTATGTGGACATGTGAAACGACATGCGACATGCTAAGTGCCTGCCTCGCTTGACAAATATGTTCCGTGGTTACATGATAAGTTCCCCAGACACCAGTCTGTGGCGATCGTTCGGCTCCCCTTACAAAACCCCAAATTGGAAATCTGTACGTCTGAGACGACAAATTTCCAACCCCGAACCCTGGTCACCCAACGCGTTCAAAAGTTTAAAGATGATGATGATGATAATCCAAAGTTTTGATTCGGCCAATGTCTAAGTGAACAATATCATTTGTTATGACTCATTCAAGATGCATGGCCGAGGTCCTTGTATCTCCAATACGTTGCTGTTCAGTATCGGTAGGAAAGTGGCCAATCCGGGCCGCGTCCACCACTGAAGGTAATGAATTGTGATGATTGTGACAGCTATTCAGTATCGGTAGGAAAGTGGCCAATCCGGGCCGCGTCCACCACTGAAGGTAATTAATTGTGATGATTGTGACATGACAGTACGATTATCAGGAAATTCCCTTAATTCCTTGGGTGCGTCTGAACACGTAGGTCATGTAACAATGGTGTCAGAAGAATAGTTTAATTTATCTGCAGGATGATCCTCGGTGTCTCGAACAATGCATCTCGAATAAGGCCAGGAACAAATAGTTAGAATTATTATTACTGCATGCTGGTGCGTGTGTATGTGTGTGGATTGCCGACGTGGCGGCTTAATTGTAGCACATTTCAGGAACACTGTCTCGGGGTATTAACCTCTAGAGATCCTACTATCATCCTCCTCAACTATACTGAGGTACGGGGTGTTCGGAAAATCCTACAGGAACCCACCTGATACGCTCGTAAGCTACATACAGTTTGTGGCGCACATAACGTATGTTGAGAGAACCGAAACCGCCGCGGAATCGTCACCTTAGCCTGTAGCCTCTTGTAGGTGACGACAAGGCATAGTGGCGGATCTAAATTCTCTCAGCGATAGGTCTCGAAATCAACGCGACTCGCCCATATATCAGTGCCAAACTATACTTCACCATAGGTACCAGACGCCCTGAAGGTCAGCCTAAACCCTTTCGCTCACGTTCGAAATCCTCCAAGCAGGCTTACATATCAGAATATTCAGTTCAGCTCTCTGGCCGAAGGAAGTAATACATAGATAAATAAAGGCAGCTCCTCATTTTGTTGTGTGTAAAATCGCCGAAGTCATTCGACAATGGTAGTAACTTGTTAGTTCCTTTTGTGGATTAATCGTGCAGTATATAATATAACAAATGGTTAAAATACACATTGATACTTTGTTTCTCCATGATTACACCAATTTATATTATTCAAGACCGAGCTCTGCAGCAACCAAAGTGGTTATCGTTCAATTATAATTTTGAGCAATCATAAAGAATCAAAACATATATTAAAAATGCGGTAAAATAGTATGGTAGTCAACAAAGGCATGCAAAAGAAACTCATCAAGATTCGATCAGGTCCTCGCTGCCGACGTCCTTCTGGGCACTAACACACGTCTCCCGCGATAATATCCGGATCGAATAAATTGTCCGCCAACACTTTCGCGACCGTCGTAAGTTAATCGATTATCACTTTCACATTAGATAAACTCTAACAATTCTCGCGGCCGCGTAAACTCATCTCCTCCCGCTCCCCGCGCAAAGCTTCCAACCGACCGACCGACACCCATACGACCTCTTCGCCCCCCTGAAGCCGACTCCCCGCCCGCTCGGACCTGACTAACTTGAAGCTTTCGTTTTTCAACCCTCGACCGTCTTCACCCCTCCCCCGCCCCTGGCGTCTCCGCCCCGGCCCCTGCCGTATCAGCTCTAGAAATTTCTAGGAATTCATATTTTTTTATCAGTTCGGTTATATGTGGATCATCACAACTCTTCTGTCCCGACACACAGTTCTCACCTAATCCATTTTCATACATCTTATCATACAAGCTCGCCGATTATTTAGGTTTTTAATTGGACGATCCTTCAGTACCTGGTTAACCTGGTCGTGCCAAGACTTCCGTGGACGTCCTATATTTCTGGTTCCATCAACATTTGCGTCATATATCTTCCTTATCATTCTTTTCTCATTCATCTGTTCCATACTACCAAACCACGTGAGTGATTTAATATATTAATCTTACCCACTATACTAAGATCAGTTTTACATAATTTCCTTATGTCTTCATTATTTTTATTATATCATAGTTTTATTGTATAACCCTTTTTATGTATTTCTATATATTAATTAGATTTTACATTAAGTAAAGGTATTTATTAAAATACCTGTTAGTTATCTATTTGATTTAAATTACAATTCAATTTTGTCAGGATACGGTGTAAAAAAGCTCACCTTGCATAAATACGCAAATTCTATCCCCTAATAGTCGCCATAGACGGACACTATCGACAGAGTCGTAGCTGCATGCGAAATGGCCGGATGCAATTAGCCACTATTGATAAAGCTAACCTAGTTAATTCCAATTTGCATGTAATTTGTACACGGAATAAACTGAGAGAACTTTGCTAGGATTTTGAATATATTTTTTAGTTTTAATAACATTATTCGTTTTTAAATGATTTAAAAACATTTTTTTATTAGGTGTATATTATATAAATAAACTATGAAAAATTTTAATTTTTATTAAGATAATTTTTTTGTAGATAACGTAGGCTTGCATTTTAATTATTTCTAAAGTCGTTCTGATATGAAAATAGTACGCACATACATATGGAGTTTCTAAATTCTCTCATATAACATCCCTTTTACATGAGCTGTACTGGCTCCGGTTCTCTGAAAGAGTTGAATTAAAATTGTGCTGGTTGATACACAAGGTGACACATGACATGACGCCTCTGTATCTTTAAGAGCTTTGTATCCCAGACAATTTGAATAATAGACGTCAAACTCTCAGGTCAGCCTCAACATCTGTCGCAGGAAAGGTTGTAGAACCGACCAACCGTTGCCAGAAGTCTAAATTAAGCGAATGGGAATTTGTGGTGGCAGGCCCAAAAGCGTGGAACTCCTTGACCTTCATCATAAGAAACATGCATCAGAGACTTCATTTGAGAAGACATTTTAAAATCTAATATAATGTAAGAATATAAACAATTTATGTGTAAAGCGCTCTTGAGGTGAAATTTTTAACGAAAATGACGCTATAAAAATTATGCAATATTATTATTATTATTAAATGGAAAGGTGTCAAAAAAATCAAACTGTTAGAAACAATTTATTGATATCAGGATAACATGCACGTACATTTGTATTTCATGATCAAACATAATATAATAATATACTATTTGGTTTAATGATTTGAAAAATTATTTTATAAACTATATTAATTATTCGTATCCTTGCTAGATTTTTGTATATACACATTAATTTTGGATATATATTTAAATTAAATATTAAAATTTCGTCTCGAATATATTAATAATTAAAGATTTTTAATATTAGAGTAATGGAGCATTTGAGATGTTTGTACAATAGTGGGTTTTCAGAATTTTCTAATCATTTGATAGAAAATGGTCATGGTTTTGATAAAAATTAGGATTGTCAATTTTGCATGTAAACGGTCATAAACTAAATATTTTTGTTGATAAATGAAGCGTGTAAAACTAATCAAAAAATTATAAACAACCAATTAAATTTAACCACAAGTCCTATTCTATTTTTTTTCCTAGAAAATTATTCTATTAATTTTGTATTAAGTAACAATTTAAGTTATGTACTAAATGTATTTTTTTAACTAATAATTGTTTTTTAAACAATTGATTGTGTTAAAGAAACAATAACATATGTTTTTGATTAGTTATTGACATCTTGAAGAAGGAAATTAAACCGGTAGATGTGTTTTAATTCAATAAGCGGTTAATAAAAGAATCTTAACAAATCAAAATAATGGATTTTAACAACAGAGTTAATTATGCCAATTTTAAAAATCCATTTCTTTGCGTTACAATTTTTACACATAGCTTCAATATTTTTAATTAAAAATATATACTTTTAAAATTAGCAATATTAACTTTGTGGTTAAAATTCATATTTTTTATTTATTATCTTTGTTTTATTAACCGCTTGAATTGAGTTTAAATATATCTACCAGTTTCGAAAAATACCATTTTCTTCTTCAGGATGTCATAACTAACTAAAAATATATAGCATTGTTTCTTCATCAGAATTTTTTTTAAATTTTTTTTTTTAATTTTATAAAAAAACAATTATTTAAAAATAAATTTAGTACCTAACTCAAATTGCTGCTCAATACAAATTTTGTCGAATAATTTTTAGGAAGAAATTTTATAATAGGACCCGTAGTTAAATTTAGTTGGCTGTTTACAATTTCCTGATTAGTTTTACCTGCTTTATTTATCTCAATGATTCCAAATTATTCGAATCGTTATGACATGAATTATGACATCCTGAAGAAGAAAATGCTATTTTTCGAAACCAGTAGATGTATTTAAACTTAATTCAAGTGGTTAATAAAACAAAGATAATAAATAAAAAATATATACAACGTAAATATACTGGCATCTGCACATAAAGTTCATTTCTCTCAGGATTATATTTTGTGGGTTGGATATTTTTTGTTTAACTACATATTGTATACATTTTCTTACACTGAAAACCCGCTCCCATCCCCGAGATCTTGAGTGGCTCTCGCTGGTTGGATTCAGCCCTTGTAAGCCCTATTAGTCTTATGTGACTTCCGCACAGGAGACACTGGTTTAGGAGGCCTAATTCATTCCATTCCAGGCAGATGCTGAAAGGGTCGTGAAAGGGAAATGGTTTATTGACCTGTATCTTGAGGAAACCCCCGTTAAATGACGGAGGAGACACAAAAGCTGGCAAGTCATTTCATTAACGAGCCACACAACAAAAGAACGAATGCTCTGGCTAAAGTATATCTTCAATGTTATATTATTGTGCTACTGGTTGAGAAAGTACAATAGTTGGTTCAAGTATTATTCTTGAGATGAGCTTTCTGTTGATTATTATTTGATTTGATGTTATTATTGTGTAATTATTTTCTTTATATTATTCTCTCGTTTTTGAAAATATTTAATAATATTAGCAATATTTGAGTATGTCCAATGTTAAAGAACACACAATTACTAGATTTTTACCTCCAAAGTATTTGTTATTAATCAAATTATAGTCATCTCATAGAGATGAAGCTATTTATATTATATTATATGGGAAAATACTGAAGTATAGTAAACGTTACATGTAAAGTGATCACTTAAGCCAGCATGCAGGTAGTAAGCCCTGTAATTATCAACACTTCCATATTTTCACATATAATATAATATAAATAGCTTCGTTTCTATGATACATCTATATTTTGTTTAATTAAAATGCATTTGGAGGTAAAAATCCAATAATTCTGTATTCTTGGACATACAATATAGACAATGAAAATTGTCTTTTCAGGCGTATTCTAGCATAATGTGTTAACCATTTGGCATATATTCAGATAAAGAATATAGCTTCCATATTTTCTAAAAAAATATATTCTTATTAGTGACATCTATGCTGTTTCACGGAAATGAATATCAAATTTCAGACCATAGATGGAAACAGCGAAGTTGTAGTTAAATACGTTACGTTTTTTTTTTTGTACTGAAATTTCAGTATCTAAACTACAATCATAATACACTAACTACAATAGACAGATCACTGCAGTTACATATCTATGATACACAGTTTTTCAAACAAGACTAAGGAAAAATTTCAAAGACACTCTAAAGGCGAATCTGAGCAGCTGTGGCATAGACCCTAACAATGAAAAACCGCAGCCCATGATCGTGTACAATAGTGTCAACAAATACATTGCGCCAGGGAAACGTGCCAACGAAATAGAACACAATAATTCAGAAAAGGAGATAGAGAAAATAAAAGAAGATAACCTCAGAATCCCCCTGCCCAACAGATGTACCTGCACAACTTATGAAAGGGTATACGTTTCAAAAATAGGAGTCCTTAGTTCATTGCTGTTAAACTATAGCAGACGTCACCCTCGTAACGAGTGATCGCCAAAGAAGTTTCAAGGTGCAGTCCCTCTCATCATCAGTTAGTTATAAATAGGCTTACCATATGCCTCGGTTTGACCAGGATTATCGTGGTTTCACGCATTCCCGGCCGGTGTGGCATTTTGTCCCGACCCTTGGGGGTGCGGTGCGCGAGCGGTGTAGCCAGCCCCCGCACCGTGCGGCTCACTGTGTCTTCGCGGGCGATAGGTTATGCTGATCACTTGCAGTGTAAGTAGGTTTTTATTAGTAATGTGACGCAGCAGCGCGTAAGATATCTAAATAATTAATCAGATATCTCATAGACACGAAGCTATTTTTAATATATTTAATGGAAAATATATAGAAATACGAGGTAATTACAGGGCTTACGACAAGTCTTCGGCTGGCTTAAGTAATCACTTTACATATATAACGTTCACCAATTCTCACCCCTCAATCTACATATTTATCAAATTTTTGAAAGTTGTATATATGTTAGTACGTGGACTTACCTCGAATACTACTACACCATCGCCATCTATGGACCAAATTTGATCATTCATTTTTCCTTGAAATAGCACATATGAAAACTCAATGAGAATCAGATTTTTTTTTGAAAATTATTTAAAGCAATATTCTTTATCTGTAAAATGTTTTTTACACATTATACTAGAATACGCCTGAAAAATCAATATTCTTCAATTTTTTATATATTTTTCTTATTTTGACCAGTATATTATTTTAGTTATATTTGAATACGTCAAAGAACCCATAATTACTGTATTTTTAGCGACAAAGGCACTGTTATTAAATAAATATTAGATATCTCATGAAGACAAAGGTGTTTTTATTATATTTAATGGTAAATATATAGAAATATAGGGTAATCACAGAGCTTACGACCTGTATTTAGCTGGCTTAAGTAATCTTTTTATATTTATAACGTTCACCAATTCTCACCCTTTAATCTCCATAATTATCAAATTTTTGAAACATGTATATATGTTAGTACGTGGACTCACTTCGCGTACTATTACACCATCGTCTACCTAATTTAGTTCAGGTTTTAACCTAACCTTTTTAAAATTATTTTTAAATGTTAAACTTTATGGTGAAGACAGCAAAGTGAAGTGTGAGGAATGTTTCTTAGAATTTTCTATTGCACGCGGTGGGCGAGTAGACATTAAAGATAGTGTAATGACTGTCGCAAGCTCTACATCTATTAAAACATTTTTTTAAAAACGATGATGAAAGTTGATTTAGATGGTTATTGCTACCAAACAGGCCACATTTGCCTTTTACATAGCAAAATATGTAAAACTTCTGATCTCAAAATACTTTGAACCAAATGCGAAGCAATATTGTCCCGGTTTAGATCATAATGTCCCGGTTTAGAGCTTCACATTTATGATAAACCTAGTTATTCCGTATTCATGGAACACACTTTTGGCGTTTCTTGAGAATCGATCACAACCTATATTATTAATACCTTTCCACGTTAAAATTCCCGCCCATCCTTTTTTCCTACTGCTTTTTTTAGTGTTAATAGTGACCTTGACGTCAGCAGACGTTAACTCGTTGTTCGGTTGCGCAATCGCGATTGCATTAGTGGTGTGGATTTGTTTAACTCCGGTGCGCCAGTACTGTATTGTGATCCTGTGATTTGTGCACAGTGATTATTGTGTGAGCCGCGGGTGAAGTGAGTGGTATCGCCGTCTTCATTCGAAAGCAGAGATCTGCCCGCCCGCGTACTTTTTGTGTGATCTCGGCTGCGACTGCGGGAGTACCGGAGGCGTCATACACGAGGTAAGGCGAGCAGTCTTTCAGATTCCCGATTCCCCGAGATCCACTGGTCTTTCGACTGAATTCCCTCCCAAGTCCTTTATTTCCTTCCTTCCTTTCCCTTAAATCATCGTTACCCAACCCGCGGGATGCGCGACTCGAATAAAATAACTCGAACTGTATTTGGTAATAAGTTTCTTCATCTTCTTCACCGCATGCTTAATGCTGGGCATCATAGTTCTCTGAAATCTCTCATACTTGATGCATAATACACCTCTATTTCTTTCAATCTTGAGCCATGTTGATAGCAGTGTAAAGAGTACCATCTGGTATATCCATCATCTTTCTCGCTTTCCCTCAACTATTTTTGCTATCACAAGCTTCTAGAGACTCATCATTTCTTCTAGCAATATGTCCAAAAAATGTATGAATCCTTCTCCTGCATATTATCGAACGTCTTTCTATGATCTCCAACTCATGAAGGATAGAAACATTAATGCACGGTCCACAATAGTAATTTTTTTTAATATAGATGCGCACACGGAATACGTGTCACGTCAATATTCTTACTATTTTCTAACTAAGCTAAAACATTGTGCTATGATAATAATACTAAATTGATGATTTCCTGGAACGAGGCTCGAAAACGTCTCGTTTAATAAAAAAAAAGATTATTTACTTTCATCTCCAATGTATATAAACGGTTCGGTCCCGCTGATGAAAATTTCGTATTACGATAATTTGAATCTCTCGTGATTTCGTTAGCTAAATATGCACATAAATAACGTTAATTATCGACGAAAGCATTAAGGTAATAATACAACGCTGAGCGCGCTCGTACAATATCAAAATTCGCCCAAATAAACGAATCGTTCGAAAATAATTTGCCATTCAAATAGGCAGCTTCGCGGAAACCCTCATTGAAAACTTACCCAAAACACTCGCCGTAATATCGAATCAATGGACTTATTGAAAATCCTCGCCGGGCAAAATTAAAATGTAAGACAGCCGCGCCGTACTTAACTTTGTTTGGGGTAGACTTTAAACGACCCGTTCCCCGGTTAAAGTTTTACAAAGTATTTCAAAGGCAAAAAATAAAACAGATGTTTCAAATAAACCCGCGTCGTCGTGCGACGGGGAGGGGGGAAAAGCGCCGCGGAGGCACGGGGCGCGGGGGCCCTTGCCCATTTGAATGCGAGAAAAAAGTTTTCAAAGTAATCATGCCGGAAGTAAAATGTTATAGCTGAGAGCTAATTCACCACTTTCGGTCATGGTTGTAACAATTTTAATATTGTGTTGTTCGAAAAAAAAATGTTACAAATATCAAGAAAGTAAAATTATGTTCGAGGACAGGCGTAGGGTTAACACGCGTACGTTTCAAGCACTCGCTTGTCCTCGCTTCTTTGTTCGTCGCATTACATCGGTGCAATATCACTGTCACCAAAAAACTCGAATAGCGTCGTCTATAACACTCGTCATGCCCGCATCTAACATAATATTCGTGGACGGCATATCCGCGGCGACACTAAGCGCTATAGTAGTAATGGAACATTTTTCTACATCGTTGGATTTTTCTCGACGAGATCTATCCATAGATACCACTTTTTACGATTTCTGTTTGTATTTTTTGGCCAAATACTTAAATTTTTCACTTTAATCTTACAAATTTGCATTTGTATTGTACGCAGATGGGCTTGTAACCTTTAATTTACTTTGTCCCGATTAGATAAATAGTTCATAAGCTACCTTGTTCCAAAGTTAACAAAGTGTGCCAATGCAACATGCTACCTAAAAAAACTTATATCAGTGTTTAATCTATTGGCGTTATTAATATTTACCTAAGTCGTATACTTTTTAAAATATAAACGTTTATCTATTTTCATGGCGGTCAGATTTTTAAATATATACCCAGTACCTCGAACTGATTTTAAAGTCGTATTTATGTCAAAATATTAATTTTTCATAATCATTCATTATTTATTTGTACGCCTTGTAAGCCTGTATCTGTAGTCATATCTGAATACGCTCTCTATCAATCCTGGATGGATTTTATACATTATGTTAGGTTAGGTCACCTACCCTAATCTACAAAAAATATATACCAACATATTTGAGCAATCTGTGGAAGAATATTATTTTAATAAATTAAACTTTGTACCACACACACATTGAGTTATAGTTTTGTCACGATTTAATTATTATTTTTTTAATCTTGTTGCTCCACAAACAAAGTTCCATGTCAGTTAATGATATATTCTACATACTTAAAAATATTAAATAATGAAATATATTAATAGAAAGATGAAAAGTTATTTTATGATGTGGTATGAAAGTGTTGGGATGTTAAAGGACCAGAGTCAAAAGGGATCAAAATTAACGCAACGCTCAATGTACCTGATAGCCTCGTCGGAACAATGCACCAGCACCCAATCAAATCTTTGGAACTCACTACAAACTATGTCAGGAGATGGTCAAAGTTTAGTCAAAGAAGAGTTATGGGCTTGTCCACAACGTTACACATAGAAGGAAACCCCAAAGGGTCCCACTCTATCCCGAAATTGTTTTGAGAGTTGTTTACTCTCTTTTAGATTTCACTCAACAAAGCAACGCGTGCAATATTTTACAAAAACTTAAAAGCTTTTTTTGGACTATATTTAAAAAATTAAGAGCAGTTAGTAGTGTTCCGGCAGTTATTTACTAAAATCTCACGGCTTTCCTTCATATTAACATTTTTATTTTTATTTATTTTACACCACAATTATTACAGTTGGTCATAATTATATTTGTATTTCGTATTACATTCTGTCATTAACATTATCATCATAATACCATCATACCTTGGTTCCCGTATCATCGTACCAGAGCCATACCTATACAATTTGATGTGAAACACATTATCGTATTAAATTCATAAAGCAGCCAGAGAAAAGCTATAGAATTCATGCACCCCCAAAAGAGGAGGTTAAGCGTCACATTTATGTGTTAAAGTCGCAGAACTCGGTCACAGTCCGGCTTAAATTCATCTTGTCCAGATCGCAAGAGGAATGTTTCGTTCGGTCTTTCTAGCCTCTTTCCGGCATCGTCCATCCCAGCAACCCCCAGCGGAAGACCCACACCCTAATAAATCCAGAAAGTCCGAAATTCCTTTAATTTATTAATAAATAAATAAAATCATCGTTTCTGCGGATCCGTTGACCTATTCCTTCTAATATCGCAATCATTATCTCACGCGCATCATTCATAAACACATAATAGTCCCAGTGGATGTGCTCCGGCGTCTGCCTCAACACACCACGATTACGGACGTTACATAAAATAACATAGAATGGCGTGTCATTCAAACATGTATCCGGTTTATCAAGAGTACAATCACATCTCTTAAAAACGTAAGCAGTTGGGCTAGCATATATGAACATCAAACAGCAGAATCCCTAGGTTTTTTGGATTTTGTTAGTATTTTATTATTTTCGTATAAGGTTTATAACATGGATGAATGAAAAAATACTTATACATACTACACGAAAAAAAGAAGACACGTGTATCCAATTTAAATTCTTTTTTGTATTCGTTCGTAACTATTTTATCTGTAAAGATTTTTAGAAATTTACGCCGAAATTTATTTATTTCCACAAGAAATCGGGAATTCGAGCGAATGATTTGAATGTGTTGACTCGAATATACTCTTAAACTCTGAACAGACTCAAATCCTTTTTGAAGGCGCTCAGTGATTTTTCTGAATCAAAAGTATATTTTATTTCAAAACTACACAAGCAACATAACCACACTCTTGAGAACTGGATGGCACTGGGAACCTGCTTGATTAACGATTTAATAAAAATCAATGTAAAGAGATGCGTTTTTGTGAACTGCCGCACTTACTGTGCTATTTCCGTTATCTTTAATACACCTCAAAAATATAACGCACACAACAATTATTCATCCAAAATACTAAGAGATCATAACTGTTACATCCTCACACAACCTGCCTAACGTCTACAGAGAGAAACTTAGGAAATTGCCATGCAAATGCGAGCAGAACGTGCGGAATCATGCAAAAGCCGCTAATAGGGTGACAGAGTGACTGCGGAGGTAAACACGAAGCTGACAAGACAGGCGTTAGTTTGTAGCTAACTGCGAGCCGGGTGTAAAGCGATCTCCGCACACATCTGTTCTCCTGGTACCTTGGTACCTGATTTCGCCTTTATTCGGGAGCTTACCACAAAATGACAAGCGGTCAATCAAAATAGAAACTTTGCAAATGACAACGTCATACATAAAATTCTGATGGAAATGGTATACTAACTATAAGATGGTATTTAATTTGTTTTAATGTTGAAAAAACTTTATACAATACTTTGATTTTTAATTATTACACAAAGCAGTGTCGCCCCCTAATTAAATTATTACCCGATTCCCTGAATACCGACAGGAAATAATTTTTGATACAATAAAATATGGAAATAAATCAAAATTTAATTTGTCTCTGATTACTTTAGTAATGTGACTACTATAGTGTACTTACTAGATGAACGATACTAATAATCAAAAATCATGTTTTCAAATTTACACTGTTTTTTTTTTCCAAAGTTGTTAATTGTAAGAATCGCGAAATCATTGCAAATCCATATGGGAACATCGCTGTTATAAAATAATATTAATTCAATCATAAATTCACTATGCAAGCGTTTAATTAAAAATCATTGCAATTTGATTAAAATAAATGGATCTTTGAATATTATTCACCCGCAATGCTCCCAGCCACATATTATTCGCCATACATAATTGTTATCGCACCATTTTTCGATAAAAGTGTACTTTTTAAAATAAAATAATTACTTTTACATATACATATATTATGTGTACATTAATTTATAAAAAAAGGATTACAGAATAAAATAATATATGAATTAATAATAAAACAAAAATTCAATGAACTAATTTATAATCCGAACACATTCCTATTGTGAAGTAGTAATTATTCAGAACATAAATCTGTGATATTTTAAATACGAATTAAATATATTAATTAGAAAGATATACATATGAAATCAATTTTATCGAAAAATATTGTTTCTAATTAATATTAAAAATATCACAGACTTATGTTCTAAATAATTACGGAATGTGTTCTCCTAATAATAAAGTTGTATCAATGTGTCGAAAATTTAACAAAAATGAATTGATAATTCTGGCGTCTGCTATCAGATTACGCAAAGTTATTTGAGATTCCTTTAAAATGAAGTAGATAACTCTTTCAAATAATGGAACCATTAAATGTATTAATATCAAAAAAGTAACATATAGGTTCGAAAATATGTCGCTAAAAATATCGCATAGTTGGATAATGCACATTCCCCGGTTTGGAAAGGGATCCAGGTTCGAATCCCGGTAGCGCAACAATAATATTTTTCGATAAAATTAATTTTATATGTATATCTTTCTAATTAATATATTTAATTAATATTTAACTAGTTTATTAACTATAACATATTGTGTTAATTAATCAAATCTAGCCCTGCATCATGCATATAACAATTTTCAGCCATTAGTATATTTTTGTTAATTTTGGACAATCAACATAATTAATCGCGGAGGAAACATATTCAGTGCCGATCAAAGTCCTGACAAATATATTCACTATAATTTTAGGATTTTGACTTAGTAAAATATGTATTAAAATACATACATAGAAAAATATTTAGTTAAACATACCTAGCAAAATTCTTGAAAAGACATTTGATAAAATTTTAAGTAGTTAGAATACTATTTCGTACATGTGCTTACTATACTGCTGTGTTACCATTATTTTATATTTTTTATGTACATATATAGAGTGGAGAAGTATTACAATAATTTTATTTTTAAAACATTACTTGATTAATAAATATATAGTTAGTTTTACAAATATGTGGCGATCAATTTTCCAAGCGAATAATTATGGGATAGCAATACAGTATACGGCGAACAATTGTGAACACTGTTCCGAACACCCTAGTTTATCAAGCGAGGCCAATTCTGTATATATTATATATAATACATTAATAAACTGTATATGTATGTATATCCGGTATCCGGCAGGCAGAGTATCGCCAGTTTGTCTAAACGTAGACTAAGTGCCTGTCACTTCGCCACGGCCGGGAGTGGATCCAAACCAAACCCAATTAGTTTCGGACCGAGAGTCGACGACGCGACCACTCGTCCGTATACCCGACGCGGAGTTCGTTTGTTAGAACTTGTCCACGCCGGGTGATGTATGGGAGGGAATGCTCACTTAGTGAATTAATGTTTGTACCTTCGCGGCTCTGCGCGCCTGGTATATCAATAACAAGGATTGGAAAGCAACTCGTCAAAAATGATGGGAAACAAAACGCATTGTTTAATCACTATTAACACTAATCCAATTGTTACGTAGTAACATTTAATATAGAAATCTCAGACTTTTCCGAGAATTTATTAGCATGTGGGTCTTTCGCTGGGGGTTGCTGAGATGGACAATGCTGGGAAGACCTAGAGAAGCATTTCAATGACTATCTCTCGCATCCCCTTGCAACCTCGACAGGGTGATTTTCCGCCGAATTGTTCTACGACTTCAACACATACATGTTACACGTACCCGTCCTTTTTGGGGGTGACTTCTATAGCTACTCAATATGAAAACGAGTCTCACGTCAAATTGATACCATACGGATGAATATTGTGCATTGGTGCATTGGTACAATGATACCGAAGCCAACCTATTTCAGTAAATGATAAAATGTAATAAAGACATGTTTGCTAATAGTGCTATATAATAAAGACAAAAAAAAGTAAACTATAAGTTAACTAACTACCGGAATATAACTAATTAAACCTTATCTTTATAATATAGTAACTTTTTACCATCGCCCGTGATAAAAAACGTTTGCGGGTTGTTCGAACGTCAAGTTTACTATCATCAATATTAATCCCGGCTAATAAATAATGTGGCAATGTGAAAAATTATCAACACCTGAGAATTTGATACATTTTAAATATTCACCCCTGCGTTCGTAATTTGTCACTTTGCTGTCGAAAAATCTTCGATCTATGTGCTTATATAATTTCAACAGCGAGATCATCGAACAAACTCTTATCACTAAAATAATGGGATCTTGAACGGTACGTGTACTGCAACATTCAAAGAATCAAGTGACAAACAACTTTTGAAATAGCTGTGAAAAGTTCGCAATTTTTAATGTAACGATCGTCGGTTTTATCATCCGATGATGGAGGGTAAAATAAGTTTACTATTGAATGTACTTTCAACGAGTAAATATTTTTTACCAACGATCGATCAACTCGTTGTCGTAAAGAAAATTACTTTATAACTTTTTTTACTATAGTGAAAATTTACCACTGATCAAACAACTGCCGATAAACGGCATGTCACGTTTTTAATCTTTGTTGACCCTATATTGCATTGACATTTTTATAATTACGTAATAGTTTTTTTCATTTACTTACTCATTTATTAATTTGTAATATAGAATTTATCTGTATTTTTTCATAGTGTTTCCATAATAACAATTCCACAGTGTTTCAAAAATATAAAAAAGAATAATTTAAAACACGGTATTCCGCTTTTAGGGGGCTTTTGGTGATCGAATGAAACGAGCGGTTGGTGCAGAGTCGTTTATTATAGTCTGGAATAGTAGAAAAAGAGTTTAGAATATAGTGGAGAGTGAAGTATGAAGAGTTAGAAGACCAAAGCGGCGACGCTGAATCTCTGTTAAACCCAACGCTCGAGCCTCGGGCACGACTCGCCGTGGCGGAGCGGAAGAATCAGACCGGGTACGGCTTTTCTCCGCTTAAGCCTGGACCCTGAATGCAGATGTCAGCTGGGGACGACAACGATGGCGGTGAATTTGAATCGCCGTCCGGGAAACTAATTATCTCAAAATATTTTTACATAATACAATACTTTAATGTCATACCAGGACTATCTATCAAGGTCATTAATGACCTGTTGATAATCCGTATATTGAATAAATTACATATTTACATACAAATTAAATTAATCAACAAGAAAGATATAGAGAAATAATCTATTCATCTAAAAAATATACTGTTGCTACCGAGATTCGAACCTAGACCTCTTACTAACCGGGAAGGGCGTTCTCCAATTTCGCTATAGCACTCGAGTACATTTTCGTCCAATTTTGAACTTACATTCTGCAATAATTCAAATTTACACATCTACCATTCCAATATTAAAAGCGCACAAACTTATCGCAGAACCATGTTCAGAAAATGCAACATCACAACAAAAATGTGTTTTTCTTATATAAAATAAATTTACTGTTCAATTAGTGATTACGTACATTCAAAATCGAATGCAGTAAATCGGTCATGATTAAAATATCATTTACCATAGATCGTGCTAACCACATCACCACAAACTCAGACGCCGAAGCAGACCGAGAGGAAATTTATATGAGCGCGCTGATCGCGAATCACCGGAGTGAGAGGTATATTCAAAGACGCGTCTAACTAGTTAAAGTTGCTACAAACCAACTTACGAGAATATGGAAAGTTAGAGACATCAAACAAGCACCAAAATTACGTTGATTCATACTCTTGTCTTTCCTATCTTCACATATACTGCAGTAACTTTGATAGTCCGTAATATTAAGCGTAAAATAGATGCCTTCAACGTGTACTGCTGGAAAAAAATGTTGCACATACCAGTGGTCGGTCAGCATGTCACGTAAATGCAAATGTTTACGCGCCTTGTCACTTCGATTGGCACGACTAGGTTTTCTGGTTTTTAATAATGTGCATGTAAGTGTGTGAGTATTGCCGCCCTTTTTTGGAAGCCGAGAAGACGGTAACCGACAGGCGTCTGCATCACGTATTTCGACCAGTCCAGCGGTCCAAATAAACCATGAGTGCGCGCTTCGGTCCAGAAAGATAGCAAAATTAAAGAGATTAATGAGGTTCATATATTATATTATATGTGTGCTCTTTGTTAATCGGAAACCTGGGAACCAGCTATCGAAGGCGTTCACATAAACAGCAACAATTATAACAATTGCAACCAAGGTAGCTCTATCCACGATAGTAAGTGTGATGTATCTGGTTGTAACGAATACGTAAGTCACGCATGTTGGCATGACTGACGCAAATGAAAGGGATAAAAGATCGCCGGGTTCTTGAGCGTGCTCTCTCGCATCGCAGCCGTGGCTCGAAACACATCTCTTGCATTATACTTATAACTGTAAGCTCTGTATAATAAAGTATATTGTTACCACATCGAGTTATCTTGTGCTATCTTCATCTTGCACACACTAAGGACACATGTCAAAATATACTTAAATCGATGCATTTAATTCAATACACAAAAAAAACAGCATTAAGTATATGAAAATTTGAAATTAAAATTATAAATGATATAGCACTCGCTTAGTATGAGTTAGTCTAGTATAGGTAGTATTTTCCAAAATCTTTTTAACCTTTTTCTTTTCAAAAAGGTTTTGAAGACGTCTAGTATAAATCCCGGTACCAGTAAAGATGAAAATAAAACACAGGTTTTGTGACAAATCGACACCTCAGAACAACATGGTTCCATCTGATACTGTTTTGAGATAATGAGCTCAAAAATGTTGATTGAATTTCTAAATATATTCATGTATATTTTGTTTTGAGTATGCAAATATTATCAGTTTTAAGGTCTTAACTTATTTTTAGTACTATCAATGACCACTGTGAGAGAAATAAATAAAAGCATTGTAAATTAACAATAATGATCCATAAATTTTAATAAATTGAGACACAATTCATTGTTTTATTACAGTAGTAATGTCAGAACTCATGCACTAACTAATTCCGCAGTCCCCAAAATGCATTCTTTGGAGAATGAATATGCGGAGGTAGTCGACATTTTTTCTGTTAATTTAATTATTTATATGACTACACTATTGCAATTTTTTGTGTCTCAACTCAGTGGTGACGGATAAATTGCTACTTCTCATTTTATATTTATTTTTAATTTTGATTATGTAAAAATATGCTGACATTATGAATTGAATTATGAGTTTGTTGTAATTTTCTGTCATTTTATAAATTATGTTAATGCCTGAATATATACAACAATAACAAATAAATAACTGATACAATTGTAACTTTCAGCTCTTGCTATTTTGTTTAATATCCATTAAATAGTGTTGGTGTAAATGGAATAAATAAAAAATAATGCATTTGGAAACCATTTTACGCAATAACTCAAAAATGTTAGTTGGAAACTTGTTATTCTAAGGGGTCGAAATGGTAATGTTAATAAATATTTTCTATATGAATATGCACATATAAATATGTATAGATGCGAGATTAAAGTAGAATATTGAAAATCTTACTGAAAGGCACATAAAAATCAATTGATATCACAAGCGTACGAAGTAAAAAATAAAGATTGTATATTACGTTTTCGAGACACACTCTTCGAAATTTCAAAGATACAATTTTAAAATTCCTAGTATGCACTGCATATGGCACTATTCGGAGTAAGATACCAATTTCATTAAAATGTCCGTATCCTCATACAGTAGCCGACTTGAGTTTGTGTACAATATGCTGTATTTGGAGAGCATTCTAAGCAACTCAATTTCACAATGTATCCATAATTTAACAAATACCATTTCACAATGTTCATTAAAATTGTATTTATTATTCTGTTGTATTCCGCTATAACCTTTTATATTCATTATAAATATAATTAAAAACAATTCACTTTGTTTAAACACCTCTTTATTTTTGCTAACACTAACCGGTTTTTAATAGCATTTATTAATTAATATAATTGCACTCCGAGACGTTTAAAATAATAACGTTGCACCACAAAGTATTATTCCTCCCTCCCCCCTTCCAACCTCCAAGACATCAGGTTTGACTTTTTTTAAATTCAAAAATAATTACTAAAAATATATTACTATCAGGTAACATACCTTTAAAATATTTCATTTAAGCTGTCTTAAAACGGGTATATCGTTCGACGATACCTTGAAATTATTTTATTTTAATTAAATGCAATTTTTGATTGATTTTTGAATTCATGAATGCAATTGTTACGATTATTAATCTTCAGTGATTCCGAACCTTCCAGGCTAAATAAATAAAAAATTTAAAAGTAAACAAAGTATACTTTATTACAGTTATTAAAAAAAACCTCTTATTAACAACGAAGCAGAACATAACAGGAACCTTAAATTATATTACACCAGAAATCCGAATAGCTTCGCCTCACCCTTTAACTGCCTAACACTGTTGCCTCGGGGGATGATTGGGGATAACCATCCCCGTGGATATCTTAAAGCCTCGTTCCTGTCGCTAGCCAGAAACCACCCACCCTTAGACGCCTAGGCACGCAATATAAATGGAATTTGATATCCCAAGCATTCGATGCTAATAACTCCCTGTCCTGTGCGAACTGACGATATTCCATTACATGGCCCGTTGACGAAATCTACAAACCGGTGAGAACCAGTCATCATTTTACCTTTCATCGTTTTACCGTTTCACCTCTCACGTTCTCTTCAGGCATTCTCTCCAGGAATTCGCGGAAGCCATTAAGAGGTCAAACCGATGTTTTCTATCAGTCAGTATATCTCGCATGTCCTAAATTAATCGCATTTACGAAATTCAAGACGATTTAATCCAATTCGATTAATCTAATACAAACAAATTGTTAAGAGTGAACATATCTAAACCTACTGGGATCTTTTTATGTGAAGGATTTTATGTTATAATTGTAAGTTCTATGAGGAAAAGGGGAATTTGATTAGGAAAAAAATATTTTATTACAAATTATGCTTATGCGGGTATGTTATTGATGATTGTGCATCAAAGGATTTACGATTGGGTGAAAGATGGGTGCCCCATATGAATCACCTATCGTAAAGATACATTGTGTATGTGAGTGTGGGCAGAGAAGGTTAGAGAATAGAAAGATGAAACGAATTACTGTTGACATACATTTATTGTTATATGTGATATATGATATATGATATTTGTGCAATAAAAAATTTACAAAGAGAAGTATCTCCTAGAGATATCGTCTGAAAGATGGCAGCGAGATTAGTAAACCTCACGAGTGGGTCATCAAGATGGTTGCGGGGCATGTTATGGTCGGATGGTAGTTTTACGTGATGTGGGATATCGCAATGTAAGGTGGATTCAGGCGTAGTCGGGGGTAATGGTGATTGTGGAGGAGATAAACCTCCACCGTTTTTTAGAATTTTAACAACGAAAAAAATACGGAAGCATGTGAAAATGGCCAATATTTATATTCAGTCAGACAACGCATTTGTGAAATTTCTCTGTTTCTGTTTCTATCCTTCAGTCACAGACGCCACTTTAAGATTATCTAGCTTCAGCTCTTATCCATATACTTTGCCATACGACTAGCGTAGTCCCATTTCAGTTTGGAAAACATCGACAACGTCGTCTGTATTTTATATTATCCCCTCCTTGGTTTTCATGTCTCACCCATATCTCCATACCTCTTTATGCAACAGCATACGTATTGTCACGTAACAAACCACGTCATCGTAGCCGCCGCATTAGGATTTAAATGCGCGCGATAGCAGTATATCTTGATAATTGAAAAATCACCACGCCAATCGAAAAGCGTGGAGCGGTCTCCTGGTGGCAAATGCAGGAAGCGTGAGATAGACTTGGTGATGGCATGGAACGGGTGGCGTGCAATGCTCGGCGGCTTGGAAGGATGTTTTATTTGGCGACACGTTACATTTTTCTAGCAAAATTTAAAGAGTATCAAAGACTCTGACGCATTATATGATCTGGTCATCGCCTGGTGATGACTAGAACATAAAGGATGCCCATTCATTTGCAATAGGAACCTACTTTGGTTCCGCAATTTTATTGTAAAACATCAGAGCGTTTCCTTCAGTTAATTTGGCCCTGAGGAATAGCTATGCCCTGGTCCATGTCTGAAATTGGTCTCCACAATATCCCGGCGGAAGATAAAGAAGTATAATGTGAAATTAAGTGTTCTATGTGATTAGTAATTTTGAACGTTGCAGATGGATAATTGTTTTAGGTTAAGAATTTTAGTTCACAATTAGTTAGAAAATTGTTGTATTTCGTGTGACTTTCTCTTCAGAAAGTTATCTATTAATTTTATTATTTTACATTGTTCAATAATGTATTGATTTGTGGAAAAAGCGAAGCAGTTCTTGAATTATAATTTGTATATTAAATTTGACGTGTTTGCATTTACTGGTCCATTCCCTCCCATCCGACAAAATATCCGGCACCACACCCAGATTGAGATAGTCGGTGGCAATACTATCTGGCGTTCGATCCGCCAGAGCTAGAAAGTACTCTAACAATATATATATATGTGTGTGTGTGTATACAATACATATTATAAATACTTGTGATCTGGCAACATGAAAAATGGGATCGATCCCAATATCGCGAAAGATCACGAATTGACTCTGAATCTGAGAAGTACATTTACTAAAGTGGAAAAGTTTCTATATAATACTTTATATTTGGAAATACGAATAGGAATTACGCGATATTACAATATCTTCTCTATTCTCTGCATGGCCTGTAAGCTTAGGCTTTAGATCAGTTACTGATGAATAATACTGAAGCCTCAAAAATGTAGATATTAGTATTGATTCAAGATAGAAGCCTCTAGGACTTATCGAGTAATAAAATATGAAAAGAAAAATTCAGATCATTTAGACTATTAAAATCTTATTTATTTTAAACGTACTAATCAAACAACATAAATAAATGGCGAAACATGTTGAAGCAGAAGAAGAACATCCGTTTAAAAAATTAAGTGGTTCTGTTGCAATTCCATTAAACTATTTTACACGACATCAAAAGTAAAAAGGCCTACTATAATTTCTGATCTGTAATAGGAGAAAGTACTCATGTGGAATGATTTAGATTTAGAAATTTTTAACGATTTTATAGTGTTCTTTAAAACATATCTATTTTGAAACCAATAAAATGTAAATAATGGTCGTATTTGAACGAAATTAAAACTAATTTTAATGGAAATAGTTTGTTGTGAAATTTCAATTTCAGAACATAGTTCTGTGATATTTTTTAATACAAATTCAATTAATCAATTAGAAATGTATTCATAAAAAAGCTAATCGAAAAAAATACTAATAAATAAATAATAAGATACGAACCTGGAACTGTTCATATCCAAAGAAATGCATTAACATTTTGTTATATCAACGTGAAATACTGCACATTTATTTTTCCATTTTTAAAAGCAATTAACCCTTTGATTCTTATAATATTATTTTAATAAAAATACATTTTTTTATTAAGTTACAATTGCAGAACATTTTAGTCTTGTGTGTTATTGCTCTTATATTACTTAGGTTATGTTATGTACATGACTATCTTACAAGAAACTTTTCTATAAGCATATATAACAGAGTTAAACTACTTTTAAAATTAGCAATATTAACTTTGTGGTTAAAATTCATATTTTTTATTTATTATCTTTGTTATTAAGGAAAACACATTCTTATTGTGAAGTTGTAATTATTCAGAACATAGGTCTGTGATATTTAAAAAAATTAATTAATGTATTAATTATAAATATATACATATAATTAATAAATAAAAAATAGAGTTAAACAAGCTGTCAAAAACACTTAAGTTCTGCACTTTCTAAAAAATTAAAATTATTAATTTTAAATACGTAACTAAAAATTATAAAACTCTCTTCGCTTAGTAACGTATGTAGGTCAAATTGTGCACGAGCGCACGTCATGAATCAAAAGCGACAGCGTTCACAGTACAAAAAAACCTGATTACATGTCGCGATTTTTGAACAGCAAGGTGTCGTTTGACATTTTGATAAAAATTTACTTTTTTTATCAAAATTCTGACATTCATTTTCTCTTTAAAATTGCACTACAAACGTGTCAAATTTTTTAGTACTAAAGCTACACTTTAGTAGCATAACTGTTGATTTGAATGCAAATGAAATGTATGAGTTATTTTACAAAACGTGTTCGAAATTAGATATTTAATTATCTTTACTACTTTGAATTATATAACGAATTTCTTATAAAATTTTCACCACACGGGCGATGAACCAATCAACCGAAGTAATTGAAAAATTAGTATTTAAAATATTGATGCTCAGTATCTCACTTTAACGTAAATGAATTGAAGTTCCAAGGGCGTGATATACCGAACACGTGACCTCTGTATAGTATATAATTATTTCTTTTTACTTGCCTGCTTCATGTAGTTCAGTGGAACCTCGTTTTAAGAACTTTATCCCTTTCGTATTACTGTGTGAAAACTAAGCTGTTCGTATACCGAAACAATTATATGCGTTTACAAAAATACTATCGCTGTTGCAAAGTTGGTAATGCATCTTCCCCGGATTGGAAAAGAGATCCAGGTTCGAATCTCGGTAGCGCAACATCAATATTTTTCGATAAAATTGTTTTTATATCTATATCTTTATAATTAATACATTTAATTAGTATCTATTTATATTCATCAATTTTGATAATAGTGAAGTTAACGCCAATTCTATGAATAAATAAATGTAACTACCGAATTTAACTTCAAATGCAACGCATGCGCTTAACAGATATCTACAGGATGCCAGCCATCAAACGTGTTCTTTGTTTAAATATTTGAATATGTTGTATTTATATACCGTGACTTAACAATAAATTAGTATTACGATGCTAGCGGAATTAATAAACCGATCCAAATCCAGAATGCTAACTTGCGCGCATCACCAAGAGATGGCACTGTGTGTTTCGGATTGCGGGCCGCCGCGAGTGAAAGTGGTCAAGATTTGGGCCGCTATTCGCCGAGTAACGGTTCAAATCGAAAACCGGATTGAAATCTTTATGCAAGGCAATGCGACGATCGAAATCGACCATTCGCTTTTAACTGGCGAAATTTTACATTACTGTTACGCGAATTATTTCCTCGTGAAGGAGTCGGATTAAAGGCTCATTCGTATTCACGAATACTGACACGACGAGATAATCTCAGAAATTAAGTCAAGATACCTCTCAACGCTATGCATGCGTGTTGAGATTTTGACCATCAGCGTATCTGACCTTCGATCCGACAGCAATATTCGACACAACACGTCACCTAAAACTACCATAGATCAATACAACTATCCATTCTAAAAAATCACATACAATTTATAATTAAAATATATTTTATTGTGAGATTACATTTAGAGAACATAATTCTGTGCTGTTTTTTTTTATAAATATATTAAAAATTATATGAAATATTTTTGATAAACCAGTATTCATAAATCATTCAACACGTTTCGATACCTATGGTATCTTCTTCAGGAAACAATGTATACTGAAATTAAAAATACAAGCACAGATAAAAACAAAACTATAAAATGGCGAATAAGTAAGAACTAATATAAAAACAAATTTTAAATGTGACTATTTGTAATTAGTGTTAGATTTAGGTCATTCAAAATTAGCATTGTAATATAAGTCGTTAAATTACTAATATTTATCATAGATGGCGGATAATTTAGTTGTACTCGAAGTGTTTCCACATAGTAACATATATACAACTTCCAAAAATTTGATAGATATGAAGATGGATTAATGGGTGAGAATGGTGAACGTTATATTTGTATAAAGTGATCACTCAAGCCAGCCGATGACAGATCGTAAGCTTTGTAGTTATTTCATTAAATATAATAAAAATTGCTTTATCTCTATGAGATATCTATAATTTGTTTAATGATAAATAATTTACAAAACCGTTTTTTCGATTCCTGTTCCAAGTTGAAGAAAAATTATAAACTCACCGAAATTAATTCAAATTTTGTTTTTACAGCTCTTCAAAGGATTACACACCTGTAACAAATAAAAATATAAATTAGCCATAATAATAATACACAACTAATTCGGCGAACAACCCGCGTATGGATTATATAAAAAATATAACGATAAATAATTATAAAATATGTTAAATAATATATTTTTAAATTATTATCAATATTCAAGAAGTTTATTTTACAATTTCACCATTAATTGCTGTATGTAATTTATTTCTATATGGAATTGTTTTTGGTGAAATTATCTGTTTAAATTAGTAATTTTAAAACCTTTATTGGTTTTTAATACTGCGTAATTTATACGCTCTTCATAAAATGTGAATATAGAATTCTTTGTTATCGTAATAAAATTTTAAAATGTATATTATTATAACACCTTACAAGTTAACACTTATAAGAATTAATCTTGAAAATTACTTCAAAGAACACTTTGTCGAGACTGGAAACTTGCTTATTAAAAAATATAGCTTCGAGATAAGAAGAATGAAGATTAATGCAATGCCCGGCATCCATACATCTCCTCGTTTCTCTAAAATACTACGTTATTTTTATAATAACTCAAAAAATGTTTAAGTGAAGGAAAAATCGAAATGGTTTGAAGAATCCCGTTTAGATTTTAAATATATTACAACCATTTCGTTTACACTAACTTTCTAATGCAGATTTTACGGACATTAATTTATATGAATAATATCCCATATCGTTAGATATTATTTATTACTATATATATATATATTGTGACATTACAAAACTAATGTTACGTTCCAAATTGCCCCATCATTACTTTTAATGTCAATCTCTTTAGTAATCACGAATAACGTCATCACATTGGTAATGCGAGCGGGCTCTATGGTTGAGATTAATTTAATTTTTCACTCGGAGCTGTCAGATACGTGGCTTGCATGCTGCGGCAGCGAAGCTATTTATCAATAATCCAATATGTAGCCGTAAGGATCCGATATGTAGCCGTAAGGATCCGATATGTAACCGAAGGGTAAATACTCTGATTATAATTCAATCACTTGTGCATAATTTACTATAATTTATTTTGATTTAATCACATGGTAAATGATCTTTTCAGGGAACGAGATTGTTTGCCTTCAGTCTACATTCATTTTCATTACCTTATTATTCTACAATTCTTCCTACCAATCCTTTTGCGTCGGCTTGTGATGCCGAGATAACTAACTACGACGATGGGTCACGGAGATGCTCTACTACGATGGCATGTACTCGGACGAGCATGGATTTGGAGGTTACGCCATATTTTTATTTATCTCTCACAGGTATTATTAATAAATGTTCCCAGTTTAGGATGAAGGCAGAATGTGACAAACTAAGATGGGTATGAATTTTTAAGGTGAGGGACCCGCTGTTCTTGTGTTCTCCACTTACTAACTGGTGAAGAGGATAGAACGCCGTTCTTTACCCTTACACATATATATACATATGTACGTATGTATATCGAATGGTATCAACATACTGTATGAACTTGTGTAATGTTAGGTTAGATACCACTATGAGTATGAGAAGAATGTTGGTGTTATTGAATGGACGATGTAAGAGTCTACGTGTGGATATATATTGTATCAGAAACATTATTTAAGTGATGTTTCGAATAATGAGACGCGCTTACCGTGAGAGTGGTGGATGCCCCAATATTCATACAGCACTCTCGTTACCGTTTAATAGTCGATGGATGTTTATGTATTTTGCATGTGGTCAGAGTAGGTTGTGAAAACGAAAAACTATTTACGGTTGACACTTGGTTTATTGTTATACACTCTTTACAAGTATGAAATAGTTTAGACGTACATTAAAAGTTACTACGCGCGAATAATAGTTTGTTCGACGATGGTGAGAAGAGTGGCATGCGACGGATGCCGGCCACTTTCAGACTTTCAGACGGATGTCGGCCACATTAGTATTGCAACCTGGTGTCGGTACTGGGTGTGTTTACGACTGCTAAGAGTTTGGTTCCGAGAACCGATATATGCAGGATAGTTCTGTATCGCCGGTGGTGATGACGAGAGTGAAGAGCGATAGTAATAATAATAATATATACGTACATATGTAAAAGTTAATAATTTTTTATTTTTTTTAAATACAAAAGAGAAGAAACTATAGCATGCATATGAAGATAGATGAAAATGAGTTATTTATTAAAATAGTATAAGGTTAATTCATTTTCTGCTAAATTTATTATTATCTGATTTAATTCACTATTCATAATTATCATAGCGCTCAGATTTATTAACTATATAATTATAAAATATTTTAATTTGATTTATTTGAAATATCGTAGAACTTGTTATTGAAGTGCGTTTACATTAAAATATATGTATTTAGGTATCATTAATTGACATAGCGGTTACTTTGTGGTGTAAAATGATTATTTAAATTTTTTCACAACTAAACTTTGTACTACACACATTTTAAGTTATTGTCACTACTATAATTTCGAAACGTGTAGTGGAGAGGGTGAAGGGGTTTCGGTCGTAAACGGGAATCCTCTTCCCAAGCCTCGCTCCATTACCCGAATAGAGTACAATACTGTATGTAGTTTAGTTATCACCTGATTATGAGAGGGACTGCACCTCTCGAAACAATAGTTGTTACGTACAGGTAATAAGAAAACAAGGGTAGTTCGCCGATCTCAGCTTCTCTCAGTTGGCGATGATGATGATGATAATGAGGTCGAAAGAAATTTTCAGCTCCACTCGACTCGCACTTTTGTAATGAAAAACTGAGATATCACTGCACTTCTGGGCGGTGTAGAACACCGCTTCTTCGTAATCCGGATTTTTATACACGGCGATAATTTCGGTTCACAAAAAAAGCCTCTTGACTGCTCCGCTTCGAAATGCAATCTGTTCCAACGTCGACGAAATCCACAAGTATTTAGTTGGCCAGAGCAGGAAAGGTGTATTAAAGTTTATTGGATAGACATAATGCACAGCGAGTCTCGACTTGCGTCAACAGATGTCTTCTTGATGCATAATGTGGGTAAATAATTGAAAAAATATTGTTAACACGTGTTTTATCGTCTGTGCGGTATAATAGTAGTGACAATAACTCAACGTGTGTGTAGTACAATTTTTAGTTGTGAAACAATAAAATCTATAGAAGTGTGTTGAATCAAATATTTCTCAATTTAATAGTTTTTGTGATTCATTGCAAAAATTGTAAATTTTTTAATTACCTCACTTTAAAAGACAACAAATATAAGTCGTAAAATTAAATCATATTTTTATATAGATATATTTTCATTCTAATTTATTTATCTATTTTATTTTAAATAAAATTTAAAAGCACTTAGTGCACAACTTGTGTGCGCTAGTGTGTAGAAACAATGCAATATTAAGTACCTAGAATTTAAATATTCAGGAGGGAGCCAGTAGCAGTTTATTTGGATTCGCTCAGTCTATTGCACTGCATTGATTATTCAGAAAACTATCTAAATCCTCCGAGTTGTAAAGTGCATCTGGAGTGAATTGAAGTCACTTTGATCCCGTTTTAAAATTCACCCCAAGCATCTGAGTGTGAATATATATTTTAATAAAGTTTTTTTTAATATTTTTCTTAGCTGTTTAATGCAGTGGCGATTGTTAAATATCAGTTTGATTCCACTATGAAGAAAAACATTTTTCCATTATTCCCTCAAGATCAAAAATAAACAATTTCCCGCCGAGTGTCTTTGTCATTTCAGAGTGCATCCTGCAAGGAAAAATAACAAGAAGCGACATACCCAATACCTTTGAGAACATCGTTAGAAATTTGCAATAAAAAAATCGACAGGTATCAAGAAATATTGCAGTCATTTCAAAGTGTCTTCAAAGCGGTGCCATATATTTATTTATACATATTCATTCACAAATAGCTCATAAGTGACACTCGTTATAATACTTATCGTACTCTGCAGTGCTTATTGAAATAGTTCGGTAAATACTGTATTTATTTAATTACTATGAATCATTTTGTGTACTAATGGTTCGCGTATAAATTGAAAATTTATCTCGGATACGCGTCTTTAAAGCCACATAAAAGACCACAGTTGTAACATTTATGGTCTATGCATTTTGTATCCAGAGTAGAATTACCAACTCGTGTAATACAATCACATTACCATTCATGTAACCCCAATTAAATGATCATTTATGTACAATCATACAAGGGCAATTTTATTATTATCCATGTACAATCACATAACGCCAGTTAAATTATCATTCACGTATAATCATGTAACCCCAATTTAATGATCATTCATGTACAATCATATAAGGCAAATTTTATTATCATTCATGTATTATCACATAACGCTAAATAAATTATCATTCATGTACAATCATGTAACCCCAATTAAATTATCATTCACGTACAATCATAAAACGTCAAGTTTATGACTATTCATGTACAATCATGTAACACCAAATTAATTATCATTCACGTACAATCATGTAACCCCAATTAAATTATCATTCACGTACAATCATAAAACGTCAATTTTATGACTATTCATGTACAATCATGTAACACCAAATTAATTATCATTCACGTACAATCATGTAACCCCAATTAAATTATCATTCACGTACAATCATAAAACGTCAATTTTATGACTATTCATGTACAATCATGTAACACCAAATTAATTATCATTAACGTAGGCACACCATAATATTTTCAAAAACCTGAGAATGTATTATCTGTTTACTAGATTCGTTTTATTATTTAAGGAAGGTACACAGGTAATTGCTACAATGTATAATGACTTTAACTTAGATATATAATGCGGAACAAACTAGTATCCAGCATCATGAACGAAAAAAAAATATATATAATGAACGTATTTAGTAAACAGTTCATCCGACATGGCGAGAATTATCATTTTGAAAATGTACAGATCTCGAAACCATTTTTTTCTTCCGCCGTGCGGAATATCAAAAAGATGGGAAAACCAAAATGAACAAAAAACGGAAGTGATTGAGAAATAAGAGAGCAAGATCCTCGGCTCTAATGACTGGCTAATAGGGTTTCTGTAGCTCCATTTGAAATTCTAATGCGGGAAGATTCAAAACAGATAATAAGTTAGATTCGATAACAGATGTCAGCCGAGCAGGCGGGATGCGGGGGGAGAGAAGGTTAAGGAATGGGACGCGATCGAGGGATGGGGCGAAAGAAAAGAGGATGCGATTAATCGATATTTTCTAAGATGCGGATGTTAAGGGGAGTTTAGAGACGCCTGTATAATTTATGGGAGAGGCTGTTTGATATCGCTTCTGAACGGAACCAGTCTCGTTGATCAAAACACATCTTCTCATACACCGCTTATAGGAGCGGTTAATAAAGAATGTTCTTTATATAATATATAGCGAACCAATATTTTATCCGTCGGTCTGCGATGACATTTTTTTATTATTTATTACTCAGAAGTTAAGTTTCTCGTGAAAACTTTTTCATTCACCAAATTAATAACTAAAACTTGCACACGAGCTGGCCTCAACATTTTAAAAACTACAAAATAAATCGGTCAGGATAATCGCGACTCAAATAATAACTAATTACTACAACAGATAAGGCAAATAAATATTTGTGCACAGTTTTGTGGACTAATCTGTCGGGTATATCTGACTTTTTTGACCGATGTTTCATCATCTTGACGCGACATCAGCCCTGATGATGGACCCTGCAAAGAGAATCTGTCAGAAAGGTCAGATATACACAGCAGATTAGCTCAGAAACCCATACGCAAAAGATTATGATCGGCCGTAAACACCTAAGAACATTTTTAGGACTATTGAACAATTGACGGATTTAAAAAATACGTCATAAAGATACTAAGAACATAACATTGCACAGGCGTAGCAGTTACAACTAGCTGTAAAACGCGTTAAATATTAAGTACTGTAAATGTTATTTTTATATTCCTATAATATAATCCAGGATCCTAAAGAGTAACTACGCAAAATTTGAGTTAGATCGGCTAAAGGGATTGTATAGAGAAAAGACCGTCAGACTTTCAGTTTTATGTATATAGATATGTCCGCTGTTCATCAGATCAAATAGTAACAGGATAATATAATGATATCACGCACGCAGACTTCCAAACGGTGGAACACATTCTTGATCTTCCATTTCCAATAAACAAAAAATATTTGTTTTTTCCGTTTAAGTAAACATCAACACGGGGATGATGGCATGTTTTATCTTCCCGTTAGCCGAATATTGGATCAAAAAGATCTGATTATGACCCGCTCCGGGGTTTGTCCCTTCCTAGAAGGTGCCCCTGCTGAACATGGAGGTAATCAATTTATAGAGAAACGTGAATAAACTTGTGAATACCGCATAGCCTGCGTTCATAATATATGTATGTTCGTAACCCACACGTTGAGCCATAATAACACGGAATTTCAGATATCCTTCAGATATGATCAAAAAAGTAATGTAACTAATCTTATTAATTTTTTGGGATACAAAAAATAATTAGTAGCATACTATACCTTTGTTTTACGTAGGGTTCTACGCATTAACTAAATATTTAAAATCATGGTAGATGGCATACTGCTAGATTAAAACGGATACAAAATTGGTTTCTTCAACATCTTAATGTTAGATTTAATATCTTATTTAACCCCTATTTAGATGCAAAAAAAAATCCACATTATAAAAACCTTAGAATATCGATGAACATGTGCTTACTGAGTAGTTCTTTTTAAACTACTGCAAGGCCATATTGACTCTCCCAGCCAATTAGAACTAATATCCTTCGACATACCATCTATTGTAGCTCGACTCGACAATTCGTACTCTTCCATATTCCTAGAAGTTGAACATCTTACATACAAAACTCATTTCTTCACCGTTATTGCAAATATCATAATGATAAGTTAACAAAAATTGACTTTTTCAATATCAGCCTTCCTACACTTAAAAAGTTATTTTTATGAACCACCACAATTTTAATTTTAACACATCCTCTGCGATGATGGGTCAGATCTGACCCGGGTGTTTGTAAAAATATGAATTACGCTACAAATATTCGTTTAATGCTGTTTTCCTTCTAACTAATCTTTTATTAAATATTTACAAATAATTCGAGATACAAATAAATGTTTCGAACGAGATTCAAATGAGTTATTGATGAAAATGTAAAAAAACGCTCAAAAGCTGACCTAAGACAGTCGTTTTTACGGGATTGAGTCTCAGCGCTTACACCGAAACTAATATTGTCAACATTTTGAGAATATCTTTTACGGCGGGTAGACAAAGAATACCAGGCATGCGTCCATATATTGAGAGCTAGTCCAATTATTGTACAGATTTATATTGTTTTTTTTTTTTACTTATTTTTGTCTGGTGGCCCGTAGGCATAATATTTTGCTTAAAATATTTTCATCCGGTTTACGTGTAAAAAATACTTATATATAAAAAATAAATAATGAATTTTAATTGTTTATTACCACTGTTACACTCAAGCAGGTAGAAACAATCCCCAACCGACGAGAATATCACATGTTCAGTGGATGTTTGTATTTTGGCTATATAGGGCGTCTGGTGATGCGCGCGAATACGTACATTTTTCGTAATATTTTTTAATTTGTAACTTTAATTTTTTAGCAAAAACGTTACGACACATCATGCTATTTCATTAAATCATATTTAAAATGAAATATCTGTAAAAAATTTCGTTGAAAAATCGCAAACTTGAGGTGGGTCTAAAATGACCCATCTCAAGTTTGCAATTTTGTTTTGACCCACCGGACGGTAAATGTTAACCAATCATTCTACCTATAAACACATCTTGCTCTCCCTTTACCACAACCATAGTTTCAACCTCCTCTCCATTTCTTCCTTCTTTTTTTTATCTTCCTAAACTGCTAAATTATGTAACTGATTTTTTTTTAATTAGTATAATGTGTTATACAATATGTTAGTTCTATTATGTTTATTTACACTTGAAATCCCTAAATAAATTAAATTAGATAGACAGACATTTGATCCATGTACTTATGTACATGGTGGTAAATGAAAATTCCGTATTAGTGTTCACTACTTGGAGTCATTTAGAGCCACGCCAGCTAGACTTCAGAGTATTCGCCTAATGTATTCGATTTTTCCAACTAGGCCAGAAGCAATCCTAAGGAGCCTTGTACGCGATTACTGTACCATATACTCCAATTCAACCCCACCACTTCGTTCCCGGAGATTTACTAGACCTCCTCATCCTCTTTCTATAAGATTAACCTGTCGACAGATCTTGCGGTCCATACCGGTCCGGGTCAATACTTAAAAAGTTGCGCCGAACTACCATGAAGTTGAAGTTCGACCCAACCTTTGGCCATGTTGTGTAGAAGCAACTGTGTTATCTACGCCTCTGTAGAAATATAAAGTAGACTGCTGAAACCTACGATATCAGAGACGTCTCACCTTTTGGATCAGTGATCCCGGAGGAATTCACCGTTCTTGTCTTTGACCATTTTTCGGCTAGAGTCTACAATACATAGAATGCTTCCAATGTTTAGTATTTTCACAGCGTATTTCGCCTTCAGCAATAAAAGTGATGTCTAGGCGTATTGCTTATTATATAATCTTTTTTTTACTGTCATGTATATATCTTATAATTTGATAATTTATATTCTATAATATTTTTCAAAATTTGTGTTTAATTAAATAAATTTTTCTGTTTCCAATATTTTCCTATCACATGCATACAAAGAAGTTTATACGTTATCGTTTCATATTTAATTGTATGTATAATATAAGTAATAATAGAAAAGAGCAATTGTCTGTTTATTTTCAGTCTTTGGGTAGATAAAGCTTGGGGCGGGAAAACCGTTCATGACATCCCATAAATTTTCTTTCGCTGCAAGGCTTTATCTTTTCCATAATTTATTCTTACTGACTACAGAAACATATTTTTCATAAATTAGTCTTCTTATGAATAAACCTAATCCTACCATATTTATCGAATATAAAACATAAGAGAAAATGTTGTTTAAAAATTGTCGCATTTTGACGTCTGATTTTAAACGCAGATGAAAAGTTATGAACCAAATAATAAAATACATATAAAATAAAATGCATCCATTGTGAAATAAGGTTTAGTATATTGTACGGCTGGATACCTTGTTAGGCTTTACTATTTCAAGAATGATATAGAATATTCGGTAAACATAAAAAGCGGAAAAAAAATACAGGATATTTTGCGAGGATATTTTAAGAGTTCATTCTAAGTAAACCCCAAATTTTGGGTTAGGGTTTTTGTTGTCATCACTGGTGAATCCGATCCCGATCCAATAATGCAATCCCAAGGCTTCGAGATTTAATTTTGATAATCCAGCAATTAGAAAACCCTATTTTCTTTAAAAGGCCGGAAGAATAAATAAAATTTATAAAATATTATAATTTAAATAAATAGGAAAAGAATTTTAAATAAAAAATTCCGTTATTAATCAAAAGAGTGACAAATAACGATTTGACTGTGAAACATATGCCCGAAGTGACGTCATGCTTGTTGGTCTGGTGATTAAGATAGACCTAGTGATACAGTTCCTGGAGACCGGTTAGTTAGTCTTATATGACAATTTAGTTATAAAATAGAATATTTAGACTTGATCTAATTTTGTTAAAATTAAACCAAAATATTAACTATGGAGTTTCAGTATTATAGGTAGTAATCCCAGAATTCATAAATACTGTAAACTGAGCTGGGTTCTTGGAATTGGATACCGCCAATGTCAGTATTATATATTATGCTCTTAGTTACGAACATTAAGTACCTACATGTCAATTCCAAACACTAAACGTTTATATAAGGATATTATATTTCAGTCGAAAATGTAATTTGTACTCTCCAATTAGGAGTCATGTTCTGACTCCCGTGGGAAATTCGACCCTGACTACTCTCCCGTCTTGCCGACACCCTCGGAGCGTCAGCAGCGTCTCCTGGTTGACCGCCGCCGCTGCGACCGGAAGCGCGGCGGCGCTGGATTAAAAGCTGTCGGAAGTGAATCGCAATTAATTCCGGGACCACCGGCCGCGTGACTCCCGGACAGATGGGCTAAATCAAACCTTATTTAGATATGGCAACTCTGGGGGTGGATGGGGTATTTATAAATGGTTCCAGTATGCAAATCTGGTTACATTGGCAGTCAGCATATATGAAATGTTGAGTGTTTTGAACCAGATTTGTATACCTACACTCGTACATTGAACAGTACTATTATTTTTAATGAGAACACATTTGTATTGTGAAATTGCAATTTTTCAGAACATAGGTCTGTGTTATTTTTAATACAAATTAAATGTTTAAATTAGAAAGATATACATATAAAATCAATTTATCGAAAATATATTTATGTTGCTACCGGTATTCGAACCTATCGGATTTTACTCAACGGTGTTTGAAATAAATCCGTAAATACAAAGAAGATGGCTTTCAAATAATCGAACGACAGTTGTATCAATTTAAAAGTGCAACATATAAGTTCGAAAATTTGTTGTCAAACTTACTATGTTGGTTTAGCATAATCGGTTAATGCATTTTCCCTTTTCTAATCACCCATAACTGTTGTTACTGACACAATACCGCATCCAAATTCCCATCTGTACATTTCCTCATGCTCGTTTTGTCAGTATAAAATGTGATGTCAACTTGACCGATTCGTTCTCGACATCGCGATAGCATTCGCGGTGTGGACCTTTTGGCTCCAATGCACCAGCACTGTATTGTTTGCGATCCTGTGATTTGTACGCACAGTGATATTTTTTGTTTGTACCGTGGTTGAACTTGTGACATCGCCGTATTCAATTAAGATCGGAGATCGGTTCATTCGCGTGCCATTTGTGCGGCGGCAACTGTAGGGATTACGGAAGCGTCATATACAAGTCCTTCCGGATCCCGGTTCCTCGAAATTCACTAGTCTTTCGACTAGAACCCCTATCTCTTCACCTACCTCATCCTGTACCACGTTTCTCTACTTCCCTCTCCTAACCTGCGGTTATTCCAATTTACGACCGGTATTCTATTGCCCGGAACGTACGACCCAGAGATTGCACAATTCAATAGAAAAGTATAAAATCTGGCATTTATTAACGTCCTAGTTTAATAATTATCCTATATGATAATTTTTAACATGTATATGTATACGTTCATTCAAAATTAGACACACACTTCTCGATGCCATACATCTCTACTCTCTGTCCTTCGCATCCAGCTACTGATTAAAACTTGTTATGTTATAAATACAGAACTGATTACGTCACTATCATTTCTATGCACATGGTTAGAATTTCTTCATTGCTTATTGTATTTATTTATTGGTACTTATATGGTATGTATGTATATATGAGCAATCTTAAAATATTATAATTTTTCATTTTCATGCTAAATATTACAATTTCTAAAAATGCCATTAAACGATCATAAATTCTACGTCAATTTCCAGTTTTGTCAAATGTCTAGTAGATGGAAGCAGCACGGGCGTGACAGATCACGGTGAGATTTATTCTTTATACTTCTAATAAATCTACGAGACGCATTTGCCGTTGACGGATATTCCCGGTTTAGCGCTGCGATTGCGATGTTACGTATGCACAATGGTTCCTTTCATCTGTTGACTCACCACATGCAATGTTAGAGATATTCACATCGTGTGTAGTGAGTTGTTGAAACGTGTGTTAAAAGTGTTATATAAATGATGTGTTTTAGAAACACTTTCTAGAGACCGTAGCAATTTCGTACTTATTTTATTTTTAACCCACTTAAACACATGGTTGGAAGTCTATTGCCTCCACCATTTTTGAAGCTATTTACCGGTGCGTGAATCTAAGTTCCTAACAGCCGTAAAAACGCACCCAGTACCGACGTCGGGTGCCAATAACATACCTCCGCAACCGTCTGGAAGACTCTCTCCTGGCAGAAAACATATCTAGAAAATGCTCCTCTGTATAGTCATTTCATTGTATAGATATTGTATTCTTTAAATATGTAAGAGAGCTCAATAATAAACTAGTGTCACCCGTAAGTTGTTTTATGTTTAGTTTCATAACCTACTCTGGTCACACACACTTATTCAATATACTCCGCGATCATCAGCAAACGAACATGTGAGAGATGAGTGGTTATTGAGGTATTCATCCTCACACCACAGCAAATCCTCTTGAGTCGTCTGTCATACGTCTACACAAATATCAAACATTAATCCACAAAACTCATTCTTAGATGCATCCATTTCCCCAAACGTGTAATTTAAAAAGATAATAATAAATCAAAACGTTATTTGAAAAAATACTCTATAAATATTCTGTTTAGTAATTTAGGCTTTTTTTTTCAATGCACAAGAGCTATTATTTTTAAAAACTCTTACCTAAAATAAAATTTACAAATTCAAGAAAAAAAAAACTTTTCTTGTCAGAAGCGTAAAAAAGTCTGTGCGGTGTAATGAAACATAAAAAGAGCGATTTTTTTCATGTAAACAAGATTAACACTAAGGCAAAGTTACTGTTATTCCTTAATAAAAGTTTTAATAAAAGCTCACAGAGATTTTTTCCCCCATCTAACGCGAGTTCACTTGTTTCTGCAGCTAAAACGCAAATAGAAGAGAACAATTAATGCTATAGCCAGTGTTCTCTGTACGACTAAAAGCGCGCCTCTGTAAAATCTCGCCCAGTAAAAAGTTTGAATTAAAAATATATAAAAAGGTAGTATTCAAAATTAACAATTTAACCCGGGAAGGGAATATGCTTCAAACATACAGATATCTCATTTTTTCTGGTTATAATATTATTTGTATTATTTTTTAGTCGAGAGAGCGTGCGATACTTTTTATAGCACATAGCAAATTTTATTTTCGCACTCTCACAGAATCATTATAATTTAATATTTCGACCCTACCTACGATAAATATCGCAAGTCATTTTAAGTTGTCCGCTTTTTCTAGCATCGATAAATTTTTAAGTGGCATTTTTAAAAAAAATATTATTTTTAATAGAACATAATACAATACTGTACTAATAGAAGGTAATTACTATCACTTAAAATATGTATTAAATATACTTATAGGAAATACTAGATCAACTAAAAATGATACATTTGTTACTTACGATACTATACGTAGGAGTCAATTTGAAGGAGTAACTTTGTAGTTTTGGAGTATTAAAGATAAAAAAATAATCATGATTTTTAAGAATTTTTGAATAAATATTTGCGATTATCCGTCTTTATAGGGCCTAAATTAAACAACTTAGTAGAAATAAGTCAGTGGCTATATGGCAAAGGAATATATCGAAAAAAACATCTTATTTTTGTTATGTTTCTACTGATACAATAACTATAATATACATTTTTTTAATTCTTCTTTTGACATGCATAAAAATCGACTTTTTATCCTTAATCAGTATTCTCATTTGCCATTTAGTGAAATTCTCATTTGCCATTTAGCGAAATTCTCATTTACCATTTAGTGAATTATGATTAATTACAATGTTTTGAAGAAAAAAAATATTTTTATCAATAAGTGACCGAAGTAAGCACGTAAAAATAATCAAAACAACGTAAATAACCAACTGAACTTTACGATCCATCTTATTTCAAAAATAAAAATCATTTTTCCACAACTCCCATGGTATTTGATACGAATTTGTATTTTCTTCTGTTATTTATTTGGTGTTTAGAATTTTCATTATTTTTATTTTTTCATTATTACATATATGTTCATTTTAATATTATTCTGTGCCAAACTGCGTGGCAGTTATACGGCAAGGATTGCCTTTTACATAGTTAAACATTTTTTTTTTTATAAATAAAATATAACAAGGGGAAAAATAATTGATAAGGAGATGTTAGATGAATTACTTAGAAAGATGTAAAGAATATCTATTTATATATAACATGTTATTAATCTAATAAATATATATAAAGAAGAAAAAAAACTATCTTTTGAAGAGATATACAATTTTTCAGGCTGTAACAGACTTAGTCCACAGTATTTTATAAGTAGATACCTGAATATAATATACTTATATGTATTAGTAATAGAATAATATTTTTTTTAAATTGATTCTCTAGATTGTGAATTTAAAACAAATATAAACAATAAATGTTCAATTTTAGTTCTTATGCTGCCTTGACAAAGTAATTGTTTTAGTTTTGAAACCAGTCGGTTTTAAATAATAAACTCAAGTTGTTATATATTAAGTTATTTATATGAATCATTAATAATATTGAATTAGTTATTAACTTTGTTTTAATTATACATAGTCAACCAATTCAAGAATTGTATATGTTGAACAGTAAGTACTGTAGTGTATTTTCAGCTAATAACCTAACAATTTTATTATAATTAGTACCCTAATTATTATAATATAAGCAACATTATAATTTTGAGTTATGCTTTCCCGCCGACGCGACACTTCAGAACACAAGAGATAACAACTCTAGAACTTATTTAAACATGTTAAATACAAAGGAGATAATAGCTCGGAGTATTCTAAAACAGCCTTAATTCCATTATTTTAATTGACATTCGATAAGAGAGAACGTTATAAGGGAACAAGGGATGAACCTCCCCCTTCGCCCGCTGGAATATTATATTTAAATTTTAATCATAACTGTGTTCTGAAGGCGACAGTAATAACAGCACCAAAGTCGGGGTGCGTTAATATAAAATTGCTAATTGGAAAATGTAAAGGGTTGTTAATTTCCCAGAAGGCTACAGTAGCAATAATGTAAGATAAAGCCTTGCATACCAATTAACTCGCGGAGGTCTCACTCTTTTCTCGGACTCGACAACAGAGGTTTACATTTCAAAATAAATATAACGGGTTTAAACGGTATTTCTTTGATAAAGGTATTTTAAGTGATTTGTCGTCTGAAAATCGTGTTTCGAGAACTAAATTGGAAATCAACTAAAATTTGCCTAATATAGTATACTTATTTAACCCGAGTATGCTTAATCTTTCTTTCCGATCTTCTATATTTTCAGTAACAAAATGAGCTTCTCTAGGCTTATTATATTATTAATACAAATTAAATGTATCAATTAGAAAGATATACAGACAAAAACAATTTATCCAAAAAATATTTTGATGGCCACCGGGATTCGAACCAGGAACTTTTCCTATTACCTATTAAATACCCTAACGATTACACCATGTCAACCTATTAAATTAACGACAAATTTTCAAACCTATGTGATACAACTCTTTCAAATTTATATATCTGTTATTACATTTTTAAATGCAATATAATACTTCATATTATTTTTTATTTTTATATTATTGTTTCAAAGTTGTAGTTTTCAGAAAATAATTAGAAAGAGCTACAAAACATAAGTTTAAAAATTTGTCGTAAACTTACTTGGTTGATACGGTGAAATAAGATAACGCATTTTTCCGGACAGGAAAAGGGCCAGGTTCGAATCTCGGTACGAACTAAAATATTTTTTCGATAAATAGATTTTTTTTATATATTTTTATGCATTTAATTTGTATTAATACAGTAATGAGCCTAGAGAAGCTCATTAATTTTTTTAGATTTAATTTTTTTTTTAAATAGAGATGCGTATACCGAATACATGTAACATAAATATTCTTAATATTTTCAGACTGAGCTAAACGCTTGTGCTATGAAAATGGACTAACTTGCTGGTGTCCTGGAACGAGACGCGAACCTCCGACTTAACAACTGCACCAACAAGCTACTCTTGGTACTGAAAACATGGAAGATCGGAAGGAAAGAGGGAGAAATATTAGGCATCCTCAGGTTAAATATGATTGATTGACAAGATTGATAAATTCAATCTGTATTATTCAATATATTATCATAATAATTTCTTTATTTTGCGGTGTACTCGAAGTAGGTAAGTTTAAATTATTTTGCTGCATTTGGTAGATAATCTTTCTTTTGTATATAATCACTTAAGTATTGAGGCATTGCTTATATGTCTAGTTTATTTATCACATACTAGAAGAAAAACAACATGCAAGAAATCTTCAAGTTCTCCAAATAATTTTTGACCTATATATTATATAATGTCATGAACATGGAACAACGAAAAAATTCATTTCTTCAAAGATTTAATAAAAACGCATTTTTCCACTATTTATTAATTTTATGTCAGTCACCGGTTTCGGCCTATCACGACCATCTTCAGACTGATTCATTTTGCTCTAAAGCTAGATTATTTATACATTTCAATACAGAATTACTCGCCGAGGAGGCGCCATATACCATAATTGATATGATAAAACACGTGTCAATAATATAAAGGTGTAAGCTGTAATAGGTACTTGTAAATATAACTTTATGTATTGTTATGAATCTGAATAAAAATCAGAGTATTCTGCAGGCGGGAATCCATTTTCGATTGTGTCATGTCGCTATAGTGTACCGATATTGAACATATTTTGTGTTTCATTTCTTTCTACGTCGTAATCATCATCATTATTGCCGTTTGAAAGAAGCTGAGATCAACGAACCACCCTTGTCTACATACTTGTTTCCTGTACGGAACAGGACTTTTACAGTATATATAGACTCGGTGTATCGGTAAATGTACCAGTCCGAGAATAGCCGTGACAAACTGAAACCGGCAATGGTCATAAAATTTATAAATAGTGGAAAAAATTAAAGAAGTGTATTAATGAAAACATTAACATTGAATTTCGTCATGAATTAACAGTTTCGAAATAAAAAATAATTTCTTCAATATTTGCTAAATTACTTAGTGGCAACATACTAAAATAAAAAGTAAAACACATTATTATCTAATTATTTGATTTCTCTATTGTATAACATTAAAAAAAAAATGTTGCTGATAAAATTTTAGTTTATTTTAGTTAACTATGTTAATTACTTTAATTGAAGGGCAATCTTGCCGTAAAATCGTTATGCAGTATGGCAAAAAATAAAAATTATGATATAATATGTATGAAATAAAGTTAAAATAAAAAAAATTCAAAAACATTATTTTGAGGGATTTCAATTCAAATTCTCACCCGATATACGAAAATTAAGTTCTCAAACGGTATCTTTATAAAGTCGGGTTTTATCCGCTCAAATCACATCCCTACTCACCATGCTGATGGTGCGAGCACCCTCATTGACTTGATGAACCCGAATGAAGTCATTACCCGTACAAATGAACCCCATAAAGTAATTATGACCAAACATCGGTGCGTGGTTTATCTGAACTCAACCTTATCTACGCAGTGTTAAATAATAAATGAATTCGTATCAGACCGATCATAATAATATAATGGAACGAGATTCACTCATTCATCTGAACATTTACATAGCAAGAAAAACATGCTCTATTAGTATATTATACTCAGTGCTCAGCTTTAATTATTGTGATACTAGAGAATTAACTGCCATTGTCCAGGACAACACTTCAGCGGAGACATTTGTGGTGATATTTGAAGAAGCAGAAGAAGAAGACTCTCCTGGATCTAAATAACGTTCGTCTTGCCTTTCTTGTATTATGTATTTTGTTCTTTATTTTGTCTAAGTATACATACATCCGCTATTGAGCATGTTAGACTGGAGAGTTGATATCTTTGTAAGTACATTACGTTACTGTGGATGTAATCGGTATTTTCCGGTAGTTTTAGTGCCGAACTAAATGCACATCATGCTCTTGTGCATGGTACACTTCGTGCTTATCAGCGAAGTATCTTGTTAATTGTGTAACTTGCTATTATACATGGTGTGCGTTGCTGACTTTGTGCTTATCGACACTACGAAAAAATAAATCCAGACAAGGAGTATCAACACTCGTAGGTAGGTTATGTTCTCTCTAGTTGATCATTAAGCCCTTATTTTCCTGTTCCTGTTTCAAATTCCTTCTATTCGTTCTACATTTCCATTCCCTATCCCTTGCGCTAGTATTTTTAGATACTTTGGCCGAACACTGCATATTAAATATTTTGACATTATAATTTTTTGTGAATTAATCGTTGTTATAAGTTATGATCAGTCAAGAAATGGGAAAATTCTTACCCTATTTTTGTTACGGTAAACATCTTAATACATACTTAATAGCGTACCCAATTTTTTTTAAATATAGAATATTAAATCTACTACAAAACGAATACTAATCGTTTTGCGAGCACCTTAAACGATAAAAAGGTTGTAGATAAAAATGTCACAGACCGAAAGTATTAAATAAATCAGTGTTAACGTTGTATAATACCAAATTCTGATATATTTTTGATTTTTCTCTTCCGCTTTGTACAGTGGTACAGTTTGGCACCGGCATGTTTTGTATCCAGTGTCAGTTGTTTTGAGGAACTATATTTCCCGGACAAGCATGGAATGAGCAGGAGTATAGAGTAAATATGCGCACGATGTCAGATGAAATGAAACATTCTAGGGGCTCAGTGAATGACTTATTAGATTTATATTTTCGCAGCGCACAACGCCAGGTGTATCAATTAATCTTTAATATATTAATACGTTGTTTAAGAAACAGATTTGACTCCTTTAAGTCTAAATTAAAAATCAAATTTCCTATCGTTAATTGATATGGCAGTAACTTATTTTAATTTTCAAGAAAAAAATTTGTACTAGACTAAAACTTCTCCACTCCTGTACCTCATAAAGGATTAATAATGAACAATTTGGAAATTGTTGAAATACAAAAGAATTTTAATTCGAAGAAAACACTAATTAAAACTTAACATCTCTTAACAGTTCGCTTTTACTGTCCATATTATCTTTAACGACCGAAACCGCCTCCCTTTTCTCAAGCCCCGCTTCACTGCTCGAATAAACTACGATACTGTATTAAGTTTAGTTATCACCTAATGATGAAAGAGACTGCACCTCACGAAACTAATAGTGAAAATAACCCAACATGTGTAATTTTTTTGTTTTGAAAATATGCTCGCTGATTATGACAGCTTAAGATCGAGATATATGGAGTAGTATCTTTTTCTTCCTAGAAACATGAAAACCAGGCGGCTTTGTCATGTAATCCATCAAAAACCCTTTATTTTTCATTCCCGTCTTCACCTATCCTCTAAACTGAACAAAGGATATATCGTTATTCTTTAGAATGGGTTAGAAGGCATTTGAGGCAAATTTTTCAATAAAATACATATTGATTGCAATCCAAATTGTATTCTTAACCAAAAAATTAATACTTTTAAAATTAGCAATATCAACTTTGTGGTTAAAAATCATATTTTATTTATTTATTATCCTTGTTTTATTAACCACTGAATTGAGTTTAAATACATCTACCGGTTTCGAAAAATACCATTTTCTTCTTCAGGATGTCATAACTAACTAAAAATATAGCATTTTTTCTTCACCAGAATCTATTTTTAAAAATTTTTAAGAAAACAACAATTATTTAAAAAATAAATTTAGTACCTAACTCAAATTGCTGCTCAATACAAATTTAGTTGAATAATTTTTAGGAAAAAATTTTTGTTTTTTTAAAAAATTTTAAAAATAGATTCTGGTGAAGAAACAATGCTATATTTTTAGTTAGTTATGACATCCTGAAGAAGAAAATGGTATTTTTCGAAACCGGTAGATGTATTTAAACTCAATTCAGTGGTTAATAAAACAAAGATAATAAATAAATAAAAAATATAAAAAAATAAAAATTAATAGACCATACATTTCTTGAATTTACCTGCAATAATTCTAAAATTATTTCTCACTAACGCCATGCTTCCATATACACTGGGTGTAAAGCAAATTGTGCAATATTTTCTTCATCTATTTTATCCTCCTTCTGACGATTCTATCCAAAATAAAACTGTAAACAGCGCACTCTCGAAACTCGCTCCCAGAAGAGTACATTCCTCAATCTTATTTTATTTTTACCGTCGATATAATATATCGTTTTAAGTGAATGGAATTCGCGCTGAAACAACCTGCCCGAGTTAAGGCTCCGATACGCTGTAAACTTTTAAAACATACTTAATACGTCCATAAACTTATCCTCGATCTATACTCGTATCGGGACCAGTATCATTGTATAGTATAATATACGAAACGTACTTAAACTAATGTAAAACAAGAAAGAAAAATTGCAGTAACTACATAGGGCTGTTGCAAGTATTAAACATTACAAGTATTAAAAAAAACCTTTAAAATTTCAGCATATTCTTGAAATCAGGCAGCGCATATTAGTTTTAAAAACACCTTAAAATAACAAGCCGTTCGTAGAAAGAAAAAAACAATAAAATCTATAAATCCTCATTTATCTTGATGGAAAGAGACTCATTAATAAAAATAAAATAAAAACTATAAAGAAGTACATGGTGTGTGTTCCAGAAGAGGAAAAAAAATATAATAATAATGGATAATTTGTATAGCACCATTTTCGTAAAAACTTTCACCTCATAACATAATTACACATAAACTGTTATATATTTACATATTTACACATAAACTGTTTATAGTTCTACAATTAGCTTTGTTTTTTTTTAATTAAAAATCGTTATTTTCACTTATGTAAATGATTTTGGAAAAGATGCGGTTTTAGTTTCTTAAATAAAGTCTCTAATGTACTGTTCCTTATAACGGAGGGCAAAGAGTTCCACGCTTTTGGGCCTGTCACCCCAAATGCCCGTTCACTAAATTTAGACTTCTAGCAACGGTTGGTCGGTTCTACAACCCTTCCTGCAGCTAAAGTAGAGGCTGACCTGAGAGTTTGACGTCTACCATTCAAATTGTCAGGGATACAAAGTTCTTTAAGATACAGAGACGCCATGTTGTGTGTCGCCTTGTACATCAACCAGCACAATTTAAATTCAACTCTTTCAGGGAATCGGAGCCAATGTAGCTGATGTAAAAGAGATGTTATATGAGAGAATTTGGAAACTCCATATATTATCTGTGCAGCCGCATTTAGAATAGATTGCAATCTATCCAGGTGAAACATTGGCAAGCCAGCATAGATGCTGTTACAATAGTCCACACGTAACACCACAAATGCATTTATAATTAGACGTGCTGCCGCAAGAGGACGATGTCTCCGAATACTTTTAATCTGTCTCAGTTGATGGCAGCATGCACTGACAGTTTTACTGATTTGTATATTCACTGAAAGATCTGAACCAATGTGCGCGCCCACCATGTGCACAACTTAAATGAAACAATTAGTTTGTCAAAATGTTAATGATTAACTTCGTGGAAGTCTATTCTATTCTGTTTAATACTGTCAATTTTATCAATAATTATACCATTCCAAATGATTAAATAGTCAACCAAATACGGCTGATATTTAAAAACTGTATACATATACAAATATATAAACTCTTATATTCAATCACACAGACTTTAGTCTAGCAAAGTAGCCAGGACAACGCTGTATATATCAGAGGTGAAGTCTACTCCATCCCACACAACAAACTATGTATTATGTATGTTTATTATGTATCCACCTCTGTCAGTACAAAAATATGGATGTAAAAATATATATAAATAAATAAATAAAAATCAGTTTTCCCTGCAAGTATTCACGTGTTGAATTAAATTTCAAATCCTGTTTAAAAAATTGCTTAAACTCTCTTCGCATCATCTGCGGTGTTATTATATTTTATTTTTTAAAACCCCACTGAAATCTGAAAGCTTAAAGCTTGAGGGTGGAAAACAGTGTGAAAAATTATAACACTTTTCCATTAATGGGGATGACATTTCGATAATAAAAAAAATGTTCCCAAACAAGCGTAATTCCACATTTATTCCGGCACGGTGTTTTTAGTACGTAATAACGCGATCGTTACTGTGTTTATCCTAATAAAAGGTTACGGCTTCTATTGTTTTAGGAAAATCACGTATGTACATTATTCGGAGCAAACATTACATCGTACATAAACACAATGATTGCTGCCATTAAGTAATTGTCATTAAAAACGTTTTATATTTTCACGACCTAAAGCTGACCACTAACCAGGAGTCTATACCGCAGTTGATAACTTGCGCCATGAAGGGAAAATAAAAAAAAACAAAGACACAGTAAAAAGAATACTTTACATCGTCGTATACAGCTAAGGCTTTTTCAATTAACACATTTATTATTCTGCAGTACTATTGATTCACAAAAGCACATTTAACCAGTTTAATTGTCCACCCATTTTGTCATTGATAAATATCCAAGTCCCGTCTCGAGAATCGTGATCGCAAATTCTCTTCAGCGGCACTACAAGTCGGACCAATTATGGATTACGCTCTCTTATAGTGAGAATGTGCTGAATGATTTGTTGTTTTTTCTGCTTCATCACCAATATTTAAAAACCAAATTCTACCTTATTTATAACATTCTCGAATACTGGTATTTATGAATATTAATAGGTTCTTGAAGAAGCTTTTGGGGACCAAGTGAACGGAGGATCAACTGTCGGGGGATCAACTTTCGGGGTACAACTGTCGGGGGAATAACTGTCAGAGGATCAACTGTCAGGGGTACAACTGTCGGGGGAACAACTGTCAGGGGATCAACTGTCAGGGGTACAACTGTCGGGGGAACAACTGTTAGGGGATCAACTGTCAGGGGTACAACTGTCGGGGGATCAAATGTCGGGGGAACAACTACCAGGCGTACAACTGTCTAGGATCAGATCATCTGGGATGAGATCAACTTTCTGGGGAATAACTGTCGGGGGATCAACTGTCGGGGGTACAACTATTGGGAGAACAACTGTTGGAGGTACAACTGCCGAGGGATCAACTGTCGGGGAAACAACTATCAGGGGATCAACTATCGGGTTATTTACTGTCGGGATCAACTGTCACGGGAACAACTATCGGGGAATCAACTGCTGGGGATCACTGTCGGGGGATAAATAGTCAGTGCACCATAAGTTCGGTGCGTCAATGAACAAAATATGTTTTGAATATTTACGTATCTTATTTGTATCTTCACTCATTCTATTGAAATCTATGTAATTAAATATAAAAATGCGTAATGTTTCGAAATACCACTTGACCTGCGTAATAATTCTGTGGAGTCGAGACCAGAAGGGTAGCCATTACGTAAAGAAATAATGACACTAATATTGAGAAAGCCTTTACTGCAGTGGACGGGCGCTAAATTATCGATGGTCGCACAAACAAACCCCGCCGAAAGGTTTCTTATAATGGGTAGGACCTCAACACAAACCTCAAACAATACACTCATTTTTAAGCACCTAAATATATTTTTTATATCAAATGTACGGCTAAAGATAATTTTCATCTTCAGGAACGTAGAAAATATCAATCTATTATACTTGAAAACAAAAATTAATATTATCAGGAGAACACATTCTTATTGTGAAGTTGTAATTATTCATAACATAGGTCTGTGATATTTAAATATGAATTAAATGTATATAAAATCAATTTATCGAAAAATATTGTTATATACATCGGGATTCGAACCTTGATCTCTTTCCAAACCAAGGAAGATGCATTATCCAAGTATGCTACATATTAATTTTATACGTATATCTTTCTAATTAATATATTAAATTCATATTTAAAATATCACAGACCTATATTCCGAATAATTACAACTTCACAATAAGAATGTGTTCTTCTAATAATAAAAATTGTATCAATATGTCCAAAATTTAATAAAAATGAATTGATAATTCTGGCGTCTGCTATCAGATTACTCAAAGATATTTGAGATTCCGTAAAAATAAGGTAGATGGCTCTTTCAAATAATGGAACGATTAAATGGATTAATATCAGAAAGGTAACAACATAGATTCGAAAATTTGTTGCTAAAAATGTTGTCCTTGTAGCATGGTTGGATAATGCACCTTCCCCGGTTTGAAAAGAGATCCAGGTTCGAATTCCGGAGGCGCAACAACAAAATTTTTTTATAAAATTGATTTAACATGTATATCTTTCTAAGTAATACATTTAATTCATATTTACAAAAATTAGTATTTTAAAGACAACATATTATTATTATGTAGTTGTAATTTTTTCAAAACAAAGTTCTGTGATATTTTAATACAACAATAAAATCATCACTTAGAAAGATATACATAGATAAAATCAATTTATTGAATAAAAAAAAGAAAAAAAAAGAGATCTTGATTCAAATTTCGGTGGCAGCTAAAATATGTTTTCGATAAATTGATTTTATATGTATCTATATGTTTATAATATATGTATTGAATTTGTACAAAAAAATAACAAATTAACTATTGCCGTTCACCGGCGGGATAGGCAGAGACGACAAAGAGCGTCACACTTTTCTATCCAGTCCCGTAAATCTCGCCTTATATACGTCTCGTCTTGTTTGTTGAGGCTTTTAAAAGGACCATTTACGTTTTCTATTTCATATCACGTCATCAGCACTCGTGTCGCATATCTTTGTCATCATATTTGTTCTCATTCTATTGTTTCGTTCTTTAACATATGTAAAATAATAACATATGTTTTTCATTAGTGAATGACATCCTGAAGAAGAAAATTATATTTTTCGAAACCGGTAGATGTATTTAAACTCAATTAAGTGGTTAATAAAACAAAGATAACTATTTGAAATAATGTATTTTAACTACAAAGTTAATTTATCTAATCTTAAAAATATTTTTTTTATACATGATTTACAAATAAGATGATAACTTATCTAACACTGTACTACACCGCTGAGATAATCTAGTATTCACCCCTTATTATGTGCTCCCTTAATAGTTCTAGAACAGATGTACGGTGGAGAAGCGATGACGGAAAAGGCCTTAGACCATGATGATGACAATAATAATAATAATAATAATAAGGTCGGAGAGATAAAACTTTCCGATATGCCTCATTTAGCTGTGACCTTCCAGAGCACCCCCTCTCTTAATGAGGCGTGCCAACGCTGCCAGACGCTGCTTCCTAAAAGAATATTTTAATACTATTTCATACAGTAATTTAAACTAAAATTGATAAGAATAATCTGTAAACATTTTTATTTTGTGGCTGATCCTTGATACAAAGACTGTTTTGTATATTCGTTTGAAGTTGTTTAATTTTAAGAAAAAATATATGATTAACCTCAATCCTGTAACAAATCTAATCACACCAAGCCCCTGGGCACAACTTTGGGCCGAAGAAAACCTGGAAGAGTGCCACAAGATCGATGCGTTGCATCTTGCTGTAGAGACCCCTGGAGTCAGGTGTGAGGGCGACCCAGAACTAGAACTCGTGGAAGTGCATTACGAACCGAGTTTCATTTTTTGAGGTCATTATATGTGAACACTGATATGAAGAAGGAAAAAAGAAATAAAAATACAACAATTCAAATACTTTTAAAAATAATTAATTTAAATTAAATTAATAGAGAAAAATTCGAAAAAATATATGCAATATTTGAATATATCCAAGAACACACATTTACTAGATTTTTACTTACAAAGGCACTGTTAATAAACAAATATCAGATATCTCATTGAGACAAAGCTATTTTTTATTATATTTAAGGGAAAATATATGCAAGTATTATATATATATATATAATTCACCAATTCTTACCCCTCACTCTCCATATTTATGTATTTTTTTGCAATAAGTTGTACATATGTTAGTATTTGGCTTCGCTCCGAGTACCACTACACCATCGCCCTGTAATTATCCGATACTTCCATATATTTTCCATTAAATATAATTAAAAAATAGCTTTGTCTTTATGAGATATCTGATATTTGTTGATATATCATATCTAATATTTAGTTATCTATATAGGATCCGGATAGGAAGAGGTCCAGGTTCGAACCCCGTTAGCAACTAAATATTATATACATATAGGAAGAGGTCCAGGTTCGAATCCCCTTAGCAACTAAATATTATATATATATATATATATATTATTTAGTTGCTAATGGGATATATATATCTAATATTTAGTTGCTAACGGGATTCGAACCTGGACCTCTTCCTATCCGGAGAAGTGCGTTCGCTATAGCAATCGAATATATTTTCGACAAATTTTTAACTTATATTCAGTAATATTTCTAATTGATACATTTACTATTCCATTTTTAAAAGCAAAATATATATGTATAAGGATATACCTAAATTGATATTATTTTAATTTTGTATTCGTGACAAATTCTATAAACATAGATTGTTACAGCTTTCATCACATTCGTATTCTTGTACACACATTATTAGGAAGGTTCCCTAGAATCCTCTTTTATGTCGGCACCGCAACCAAAGTATAACCATCTAAATTTGTATTAAGTAACAATTTGAGTTAGATGCTGAATTTATTTTTTAAAAAATGTTTTTTTTTTTTTAAATAGATTCTAATAAAGAAACAATAACATATGTTTTTAGTTAGTATTGACATACTGAAGAAAAAAATTGTATTTTTCGAAACCGATAGATGTATTTAAACTCAATTCAGTGGTTAACAAAACAAAGATAATAAATAAATAAAATATGAATTTTAACCACAAAGTTAATATTGCTAATTTTAAAAGTATTAATTTTTTGATGAAGAATACAATTTGGATTGCAATCAATATGTATTTTATTGAAAAACTCAATTAAGTAGTTAATAAAACAAAGTTAACAAATAAAAATATAAAATATATATTATTTAAATATAATATAGTATTATTTGTCCGTAATAATCAGTATCCGTCCAAAAACCATGGCCGTGTAAACTAGCCGATCACTGCTTCGCAGACCGTTCTTTCGTCAACATCTCAAGCGAGCCACCGCAGTCTTCAACTTCATACGCGAAATTTACTGTATACTCGTTGTACCTGCCATTGTAAATCATTCCGCAAAAAAAGCCTACTTTTGTTCTATTCTGTTGCATTTAAATATCTTGCTCTAGATACAGCTTAAATAATCACACATGAACATTTATAAACATTACGACATGCACCAACACGCGTGAGACTAGAATATGGTTAGGGGCTTTAGTCTCATCGTGCACAAAATCTCACGAATCAATAATAGTCTATAACCACAATCCCTACATCTACAAAAATCATGTTTTGAAAAATCAGTGTCGAGAATAATCACTCTCCGGAAAGATTGTGTCCGCAAAAATCTTTCTCCACAATTCGACTCCAAAAAAATTACTAAATCATCTTTACCATATCAACAAGACCGCGGATATACCACAAGAGATGGTAACAGTATCGTCTCCTCAATTCTGTGTGATTATAAAGGAATGGCTTTTCAAAATTGGAAGAAGTCAGCTGGAAGAGTTCCTTAAATGATCAAAGCTACTCATTTTATGTCATTCGTTTCGTCGTTATATCCTACCTCGTACTTATCATGTTTTATTTGTTACGTGCTTGTTTCTTTTCTTTTACTTCTTACTTATCTTTAGTATGTATCAAAAAAAAATAATTTGTTCAATTTACTTATTATCTCTGCTGATCTCCGTTTGATTTTTATGTTTTTTACCATTTAATTTAATTTGTTACCTTACTTCCAAATTATATTCTAGCTTATGGAATCTTACAACTACCTACCTCTAAACAGGTACTTCATATGTACCTAGCGAGGTAGAAAGCGCCCAACAGGCTTGCATGTAAATGAAATGAATTATAATATTTGTACTAAGGCTTTTTATATTGATGCAAGCTATAAAAAGAATGTTGTTATAAAAATAAACGCCGATTTATCGGCACTGAAAATGAAATGAATACCACTTGGGTTTCCATTAAAGTTTATTTTTTTGGATACGAACGCCCTGCAACCTCTGGACATGACCCACCCATCTGATGACACATCTCTGCGAATGCAGAGTCCAAGGTTCTGATAAATGTTATAAAATTCATCATTGTATCATATTCTTCAAACTTCCCCATCCCGCATAGGTCCATAAATTTGCTTAGCCTAATATAAAAATAAAAAAACCTTGTTCGAAGTGCTAAATTACAACGGTGTCTATCCATTCACGCATTTCAATAGAAATGTCAATGGAGAGTCGTTAATATTGTGTTCCAGCCATTAGGTAGCTGAGTTATGTCCTGACTCTGGCAAAGGAACACTACTATTTAGTGTCGGAAATGATATCACGACTAGTTGGCGAACAAATCTAAAATAGTTCTGGCAACTTTTCTAAGGCTCTTCAAATAATAAAGAAATTAATATATATGTGGTGCAACTGACCTAGTCCAAAATATTTTATGGGTGGATACCTGAATAAATTACGAGCCAAATATGTGCAAATTTTGCGCGGTTACGAAAAATATTCATGTCTGAAATTTTTACAAAATCAAAACAAAACAATTTGCAAAATTCGTCCATTATAAATCTATATCTATATAACAAAAAATAGTCCAGCCGCTCGAAATTTAATGACCTTTAATTTTTGATATTCAATATGTAATTTAAATCAATCAAATATTTAAATTAATCTAAATAAACACTTAAATCTCTGACATGGTTGAGATCAAGCACATATTCCGTGAATATTTGCGACTCGTAATTTAGTCACGTATCTAGCCATAAAATATTATGGACTAGGTCTATTACACCCTGTATATTGTTACGTAATTTCTTCCTTCGCCTCGGCTTCATGGTCAGGGGGGAGGCATATAGCCTAAATGGTTATTTTTTTTAAAAATATTATCAAGTCAATTGGTTATGAAAAGAAATCACAAAAAAATTATATTTATAATAAAGTTTATTGTATTTGTGACTTGCATGTATTAATTAAAACAATAAAAAAGCAATTTAACCAATTATTATTAAAAATACAAATTAAAAAAATGATAACTACGAGTATTAATTTAGCACTATTTGCGAGCCCATCATGCCAACATGAAGTTCATTGCCAAATTTTGTGTGTGACTCTTGTTTGATATTTACTGCAGGTCCCTCACGTAAGGGATTACCTTTCCGGTGATGTCTTCCACGTGCTGATGATGGTCCTTGAAGTAATTTGTCGCCAATAGATGTGATGCCAGGGTAGAGTGACGAAGTTCGGGATTGACCACCAGACGATGTGCAATTAACTAGGCAAAACGGGACTCTGGACGCGATTTTCTCAATCACAATTTGCGCGTACCGTATATGATTTGTCTTGGCTTTTTACGGGACCTTGACTTGATCGGATCATGAAACTTGAGTGCTTTCACACAAACGATTAAACGCAGAGAACATCATAGTCTAAGCTTAAACTCGAGGCGCACAGTTTACATTTACCCCGTAATTACAAATTACAGAGACGATCCTAATTTCGTTTTCTAACTGAAAATTAGATCGCATTTACGGAGCGATCTCTCCCGGTTGAGCTTGGTGGAAAGACTGCCACATGAAGGTGATGCATCCCTTATGGTGCATTTCACTACGTGCCGAAAATCGTGTACGCCGGATTTTATTGGCGTTCCCACGCCGCCTTGGGGGTCTAAAAATACCGACTTTTATGGCTGGTTCGTCCCTTACTTTGGCTAAGTGCCTTTTACAACCTTGAACACCAAAATATTGTTTTGGGTGATTTTGCATTTTAACAATATATTTTAAAAATTAAAATTAAACACGCACTAATTTTCTTTATTTCTCCTTTCACTGTCGTAACGAGTCAAAGATACATCAGCCAGACGTCAACCTCATTACGTCGAGTTTATCACCCATAGCTCATTTCCCCCTTTCGTATTCGATAACGATTTGGTATTATATCCCTACCGCACTATGTATCCCCCAGCGGTATGTTACACATTTATTTTCCATAAGAAACAAGGTTTCTCAACAGAACTGCAATTTAATCCTTAGTTTTTCTGATGCATTAAAATGTATTTAAATAATAACCTGTTCCGAGAGCAACAACATTTTTTCAACATTTCTATATGTTTGTAGCTCCGAAACTATACAACACACTTAACACTGACTGAAAATCGTTCACTTACAAAAAAAATTATACAAATATTGACTCAACACATGATTCAATTGGGTAAAGATCAGTCAGAACATCACTGTTAAACATTTAAACTAATCACAATACGACACACCAATGATAATATTTTTAAATTTACAACAAATTCACTACACGCTTTATTGTATTTATTTATTTATTTACTTATATCTGTTGAATCTCACTCTGTCTTTTTAATTTTAATTAAATAACGCCCCAACATCACGGAAAAAACTTAAACTTTGACAACTTTAACACAGACGGCAGTCTAGCAAAATAGCCGGGACAATACTTTATGTATCAGAAGTGGATACCTACTTCATCCCACACAGTAAATTAATAAATGTATTATATTTTTATATGTTCACTTCTAATGTATAAAAAATATATGTTAAATAAATAATAATAAACACTTTGGTTAAACCACAACTCATTAATTTTTTTTTTATTTTTGATCGTCCGATGTGTCCGATATTAAAGTTGTTCCCGTGTAATCCCCACCCTTCTCTCTTACCTCCTACCTGATACTCTATTCCACTCTGATATAATGTTGATCTCTCCTTCTTTACCTCATATATAAATATCTGTACTTAGAGTAGTCGATATACTATATGGTCCTAAAGAAGATTGGGTCCAACTGAAACTAGTTGACTTGAGTATATGTGCATAACAAAGTGGTTTAAAATTAAAACATAATTTAATATAATTACTCATTGATTTATCATCACGTTTCAAGATCAATGATCCTTTCTACAGGATAAAATGTATACTAAAATTAAAAATATAAGCATAGACAAAAAATTAAATTATAAATATAAGTGATGGGTAACTAATTAAAAACTACTGTAAAAACAAATGTAAAAGATAACAATATTCAAAAAGAGTTTGCTTATTTACAATGTTTAATTTACTATTAACACTTTTAATTAATTCTCACATTATATTTTCTTATTATTTATTTTTTTGCAAATATTAAGGACGTAAAATGTATTTAGCAATATTTGAATATGTCCAAGAACACACAATTACTGGATTTTTACCTATAAAGGCACTCTTATTAAACAAATAATATATATCTAATAAAGACGAAGCTGTCTTCGGCTGGCTTGAGTGATCTCTTTATACAAATATAACGTTAACTTTATACTTTATACAAATATACCATTCTCACCCATTAATCAATCTCCATATCTATCAAACTTTTGGAAGTTGTATATATATTACTATGTGGAAACACTGTAATTACCCTTACTTCTATATCCTTTCATTCAATATAATTAAAATAGGTTCATCTCTAAGATATCTATAATTTGATTAAAGTGTATTTAGTTAAATTTCATTACACGTGTACGTATGCGTGAGTCTGTGTACGTGTGTATTGGAGTTTATAAGAAAAACGCTTCGGAAGAATGCCTATGTTCCCCAAGTTACTGAAGGTTGTTCTACCTCTGGTTAACCACGATACCTGTTGAGTATATTTCACAAACTTTCATCGAGTTTGAAAGCATACGCCACAAGGGCACCGGGACCGGGTAATCCCCTCATAATCCAGCAGCCCCAGACTTTATCTTACGGCAATATTTCAAATATTCCACAGATCAGGTTGTACGGCGGGGTGGGAATTTAATATTTCATCCCCAACTAAAGCATAAATGTCCAATTTAAATTATGGACAAGAACTTTTCCGCCGCGGAATTTACTACCTGACATCTTTGAACGTGTTTCGCATTTGTTCCCGCGTGTGAAATATTGTTACAATGAAATCAGAAAACTCGATGTAAACTCCCTCTAATTATAATTAACTGAAATAAAATCTAGAGTTAATTTTGTTGCTCTGAGAAATAACAGACGAGGCTGACGGCCTTCATTGTTATGTATTTTTATATTTTTTTATATCATAAATAGTACATATGAAAATAAAGGTAATTACTTTACTAGACCTGGTCTCTTCTAAAGCTATTACCTGTACAGTTTTTAAAAGTTGTAATTGTTAAACTAAAATCATTATAAATTAAGGTAAGTAAAGTATAATGTAAAATAAATTATAAAAATTTATGTAAAAAAGTACAATCGGAAGTTATAAAACGTTATTGTAAAAAAAGTTTTTTACATTTTTTGGTCCGTAATATAGTTGAAGATAAAAATGTGTGGATAGTTAGGTTAGCACGATTGACAAATTAGTTTAATTTAGCTTTCTACCCACATCAATCAACCGCTTTGTTATTTTTGGTTTAAAATCGTTAATCACTTTAGACCCTTCAAGGACTAGTGGCAATTTGTTAAATATTCGCGGTGCACAAAACAAGAAAGTTCGTTGACGGTTGTCTTATATCCAAAACTTGTAAGGATTTAAAGAGTTCTTTAGAGTTGTGTCTAAATAGTATCTTGTTTATTACTGTGATTACCTATTTCTGAGCCTTAATTAAATAATCTATTGAAGTAAGAGCTGTATCGCCCCATCCACATATTGCGTAACTGATGAGACTCTGACCTATATTACCTTCCCATGCAGTCTTGTGCCGCACTAAATAAAATAAACCGTGGATTCAGTTTAATTATCACTACTATCAACCTGTGTTACTCTACTGCTGGATACAGGCCTCCTTCAAGGTTCACCAATTCTCTCTATCTAGTTCTCCCTTCTAGTTCAATAACAAATTAAAAATAAATAGATACATAATGGTATACAGTATCATCCACCTAATGGATTGCAAAATGGCCAGATGGCTAATCGAGAGCATTCGGAGCTACTCTTGACTTATATTATGAGGTGACTAGTAGACAAGTTCTTAAATTTGTATACTATGTATCTCCATTCTAATTGTTTGAGTTTTTGTAACTAACGTACGCTTGAATTTACTCTTTATTTCTATCTTTTTTATAGACCATGTTCAATACTATGTATGTTCAGCCTTAATTATCTAATATTGTAACTTTCGCTTTTACTATACTTTTCTATATTTTTATTTAACATGTTTAATAATATATAAATCTAAAAACACATTGATTGAGCATTATTACCAACATGTTTCAAATGATAAAAAAATAATAAATATAAATAGTATAGAAATAATACCGTCTATCGCGATACGATACGGGAATACGTGAAATATTTAATGTATTAAATTAGAGTCGGCTAAAAGTGCACAAAAGACAATTCTCACGGTAATAAATGGTCGTCCGTTTAGATATCTATCAGATCTTATATTTAAAGAGTACAATGCCCTAGACATTCGACAAATCTTTATGTTGAGACGCGTCCAATTTTTCCATGCTAACAGCAACTTACCCCAACCAATAAATCATGGACACAATACAAAACAAACAACGAACATCTACACGCCAGTTCCGAGAGCAACGACGACATTTTATCAAAGGTTCTGTACAACACACTCAGTACCAACTGGAAATCGTTCAACTCCAATAAGATTACACAAATATGTACCCAACATATGATCCAATCGGGTAGAGATCAATCAGAAACATGGCTATCCAACATTCTAATATAATCATTATACAGTATCTACACTAATATACACTAATTCTACAACACTCCTACTTAATTTTATTTTATTCTATATATATATATATATATTATTTTTTTTATCTTTGTTTTTATTCCTGTCGAATCTTAAATAACAGCACAAAAAAAACTGGCTACTTTAACACAGACTTCAGTCTAGCAAAGTAGCCAGGACAATACTGTATATATCAGAGGTGGAGAATATATTACAATGATATATTTCAATATATTCACCTCTGTTATAAGAAAAATATGTATGTCAATAAATAAATTAATTAATTAAATAAATAATATGATATTGTGACGTAAAACATACATGAAGCATTTATGTTCCATGTATGAATTTTTGTCAGGTGAAAGTTTTATTTAAGTTCCAGCAAAGGAGTTTCTCTTCAATAATCGTTTTAAATGTGTATATGTAGAATAGAATTGCGTGTTAATTAATCTACAAACCATTCAGTATACTCAATAGCGAAATATTCAAAATTTCATAATACGTCATTCCCTACGTACGCAGCGTTTCTTGAAAATTATTCCAACTATCAATTTTGTGAGAATGGCTGTTCGGTAGGGCGTACCGCCCTTAACAAATATGGAGAATGTTTCGATTAAGAAACGAACGCTTCGCTTATTAGGGAATTGTGGAAAACTAAGCTTCCACCCCCAGCCAGAACTCAGCGAAATGCTAATTTTGTAATAACATTTTACACATTTCCAGTAAAGCCCTACAAAAGCATATCAATGCTTACATAAGAAAGACATCGTTTTGGAGAAATCTTATGTAGATACATATAATCGACAAGTGTTTACTTTAGTACTAGTACATTGTATGATGTATATACTCATATCTATAAGTAGGTACGGTGTATTAACAGAAAGCAATCGATTTTCGCCGATCAATTGTTGCTAGACCCTGTAGGTGGCATCGGCCTACACGGCCAATATTTTCGTGAATATGTAATATTATTTTAATAATATAAATTATTTAAAACTTTATGGGTTTAATTTACTACACCAACCGATTTAAGAAAATATTATTTTCTTCATCAGGATGACAAATATATATTTTTTTAAATATTAAATATAGTATCTTAAACTATGATAAAATGTGTGGAAATTAACTTAATTATACAAAATTATTGGAATTTTTTTTCAACTTTGTATTTAACCATGTGAGTTTTATATATGAACCAACCGTATCCAGTCAGTATTTAAACAATATTGTAATTTACCGTTCCACTGACATAGAAGTTTACGTGCCACCTGACGATGCATTCCGTGTAAACACATTACACCGCTCTGGCGACGATTTTTTAATAGCCGGATTTTAAATACTACGATTTATGGCTACGTAAAACATCTTACTGATTAATTGCATTTTTGATATAATAAGATATATTGATAATCAGAACAATTCTGAATTGTCGTGGATAATGGTGTCAATATTTTGTAAGAACACTTTTTGTTTTGGAGAAAAATGAATTCATAATAAAAATTGAAATATATAAATTGTGAATAAGCCTAAAAACTATTGTTATATTTAAATTCGCTCGGCACCGCCGACAAAAACCAGTTGTAATAACTCTGAGCAGACCCAGTCATTGATTGGCCAGAAGACTGGATGAACGAGAACGGCGAACGTTCGTGCAAATATGATGTCACGGCGTTTCTATCGATACATTAAGGAGGTGAAGAGGATCCTGTTTAAATTCTTCTTCACCAGCATGTATACCTTCGAGCTCTGGTCGAAATACAAGCAAGTGACGTACAACCGTCTCCGAATTCGGTACAACAATTCACACAGAATACTGTTCGGATTGGCGCGTTATTGCAGCGCATCTACAATGTTTGCCAAAGGCCGTATACATGGATTTGTTCCGCTTCTAAGGCATCGAGTTGCGGACGTAAAGCTGCGGCCGGAACTTAATACCAACTCTCTAGTGCAAGCGGCGCTCTCATGGAAAACTGGTTCCCTGACTAGGGAGGAATGGCAACAACTATAGAATAGCTACAGATACAATAATGACCGTGACTGAAATGTAGTAGTTATGTTTTATTTATATTTATTTATATATATATATGTGAACATTTTTTTGATTGATTTTTTTTTTGCTTTTCTTTTCATAACGTAAATAATATTTCGTAATTAAAAATATATTTATATTTTATGTATTATCTTCATGATGAATGAGTTTTCATTAAAAAAAACTAATCACGCTGAAATAAACGTAGTATTATTATTGTTGGTGGGAGAGGACTTCCGTACGAAGGGCCGGGTGGCGCGGGGCGCGCACGGCGTGCTTCGCTGGGCAATGGCGACGACCAATATTGAAAACTAGGGCTTACTCAGCTACTGTGGATCAAGAGAATTATTGAGCCTTGGTTCACCCGCATGTTGAAGGAAAATTTCAGCCAGCACTAGCTGGAAAACAGCGATCTCACTGAGAGCGGCGCAGAATGGCGTCACTTTGAAAACTCTCGTAATGGCGAGACAAATTTTGGTCCAGCCTCGTGACGTCTGGAACCACGGCGATAACATATCACTCCATGAAAGTCAAGTATCCATGCAGTGATTCCTCAAACTCGTAACAAAACATAACTCTATCCTCCTCATTTTATGAAAAGAGCAATGAGTCGTGAAGAAGATTTAGAACTCTAACTGTGCGATCATGTTTGTCGGGCGTATCTTATAGAACTTTGATTATTGTGTTGACAACAAGTGTTTTTATTGCATGATACCATTTCCATCCATCCAAGACAGCCATTCCGACATCAAACACTCACAGACTGAGCCTAGCCGGTGGGGTTGCTCCGGCGTTCGATCCGCCGAAGCCAGATCGCAACGTAACACTATACACTAATTTAAACAAATAACTGACTTTGTTTTATTAAATAGGTATACTTTAACGTCAACCTGTTTTGATACCATTGTATATATATGTCGACATATTTTGACAAAGGTAAATATTTTTTGATGGTTTAAATCTCATATATTATTAATAAAGAACATGTAACATAACAAAGGAAAACATCCCCTATGGTGCCCTCGAGCTTTTGAATTTGTATATAACATAAATCTTGAATAAAATATTGACAATACCAAATATAATTAATAAAGCCTTTGTAAATATATTTTAAAAAGATTTATTTTTCCTTTTGAAATGTTCAGAGAATAACATTATTTTATACAATCATTTTAATTAAGTATTCTTGAGACTATTGAATAACCTTTACAAGGACAAGACAATAACAAAAAAAATATAAATAAATATATATATATATATTACTTTACATAGCATATAACTAATTTCAAAATTCGTCGTAAATAATATTTTTGGAATAACGTATTTATTTCAGTCATTTTAATTCACAAGAAATTAATGTTAATTAATTAAAGAAAAGGAGATTCGTATGTAAATGTTTTGCACATACTTTCGATCGAACATGTATGTTATAGAAGTTACCAGTAAGAATCAGGTATCCTGGATATAAAGCAACGACAGTACACAGGTTGTACTTGTAAACCGCAGTCAATGGATAAGTTCTGTGACAGCCATATACTCCAACTCAAGAGAGTAAATGGCAAAATAATAAAATGATGTGTTAATATTATTATATAAATGAAATAATGTATGCAATTATCATCTTCTGAATAATTTAAGGGAATCTATAAATCCTTGTCTTATAAAAATCAAATTGTTTTCTCATCATCTTTATTTTTATTTATTAATATTTTCCTTGGTTTTCATTTTCATAGCATTATATTTATTTCGTAACATTAATGTATAACAACATATGTGGTCTATGATGAATTGGGTTAAAAAAAAGAAAAAACCTGAGCACACTGGAATAAAGACATTATTATTATTATTATTATTATTTTTATTATTATTATTATTATTATTATTATTATTATTATTATTATTATTATTATTTTTATTATTATTTTTATTATTATTATTATTATTATTATTATTATTATTATTATTATTATTATTATTATTATTATTATTATTATTATTATTATTATTATTATTATTATTATTATTATTATTATTATTATTATTATTATTTAATCGATCATACGATATCGTTTTTGTAAGTTATATTTTCAATAATTCACACTGCTTTTATAATTTATCTGTCTAAAATTTCACATGCTGATTATAAAAGGAGAAAAATTATTTACAATTTTAAAAAAGTTTTTAAATTATAACTGTATACCGATAATTTAACTATGTATTCAGCTCCTAATCCCACCTTTTTTTTTAAATAAAGAAGTGAACACAGAGTACGTGTCACTTCAATATTCTTATTATTTTCAAACGATTTTTTTTGCAATGAAAATAGGACTAACTTGCTGGTATCGCTGGTTGAACCCCCAACCACTAGATCACTAGGCCAACATCTTAACCCTTAACCACTAGACCAACAACTTACTCAAAAGTCCTCCTTAAATCCTTTATGTTGTATAATCATAATAATATTTATTGAACCATATGATACATTCATAGAAATGAAATACTCTATATGCCTCACAACAGTGATAGAGAACCTTTTTAGGAAACTGTATTAATTAAAATATAACCATGTGAATTCATAAAATATTTTCCTCAAAACTAAAGTATATTATTATAACACAGGGGTTATTTTAAAGTATTGTTTTATCGTAAACTCATAACAATAATTCAAAGTCTTTCTAATTACAATGAAAATGTGAACAAAATTACTTTACATTCTCGTTGACGTCATTTTTAAGGCCGGGAGACTAGTTTGATAATCTCCTCGATGAAGAAGTTGGCCGCCTATTATTTAAACCAGTTGTTGACGGTTTTGTAAGGGCCATCATCGATCTGTGTTCGTTTTCCATCCGATGTCAACAGATCCGAACTATTCATAGCTTCTACCCAAACTTCTTCAACTTGTATTTGAGTTAAAAAATGGATCACCGATCGGACGTTGCAATCGGCGGTATTAATAATAGACATGGTTAATAAAATCTCTGAGATGTTATTACAAGTTCTTGACAACGTTCTAGTCCAAAGCGCATTATTATGTTATTAACCCTTCCCAAACCATGCAGTAACACAGGTCTACAGCTCTATCTGTAATAATGTAATGGTAAATATACGTAACATACACTTTGTATTTTAGTTAATTTGAAGGAAAATATTTACGTTTAGAAACGACTAGTGAAAAATCAATTATGTAAGGCGAATTTTAAATTATAATTTTTAATTCATTCCGTTGTAAAATTAATACGTTGACAAAAATACCATTTGTGGCAAGACAGAAAGAAATCACACATTAATTTCACAGTGAAAACAATAACAAACATACGAATATAATGGTGTCAATTACTAATTAAAAGAAGATAGATAAAAAGGAAGGTTGTATTATACAATGCAACCTCCTATACAGAACTTGATGAATGCTCCGAATTATAATATTACTTTTTTTTAAATATTGAATGCTCAATACTTAAAGTAAATTTATGGCATTAACCATTTTTCCGCATTTTATAGGCTAATAGAATTCTAATTTCTTACGGTAACATAAGTTGACGGCATGGCAGCGTACGACTATTTTATATCGCGGTATGGTAAAGGTTAATATACGCAAACGATTATGAATTCAAAAATGGTATATATTACATAGTCGTATATTAAAATATAAAAATGATTATTATTTTCACATTTTGTTAAGTTATCAGATACTGAAGCACCGAAAATGAATATCGTGATGCGGAACGATATGTCATAACCTGATATGGCCAGTATAATAACACAACGTGATTTATTAGACACAGTAGTAAGAAGTTAAGGCAGATGAACTTTCATAAAGAACTTCTGCTCCCCAGAACATGGGTCGAGAGAAAATGAGCTGATCCGTCATAGTCGACCTGCTGGCTGCTTCCCTTCACCGGTTAATGATCATGATAACCTTGACCACAGTAGTGCACAGTCGGCCGCGTGCTTTGCGAGATGGCGAATGTCCATGTCCACCGCGTAGTCATGTGTCACGCACGTGATACTGAGTGACACTCGTGCCACTGGGCTGCCATCACTGCCAGTACCAGTCACGATAGTATATGTGTTCATGTACTTGAACACATCGCTTTGTTCCTCCCCGGCTGTCTACCGGAATTAGGAATACGACACTCGAGAAGAAGGAAATCCGTTAATGCCAAAAGTGCTCAGGCATACTGTAGTCACGTGTTCATTGTTATTTTGTTTGTGCTCTACACAACATTCATAATGCGAGTATCCTTCTAAAGTTACTCGGGTACGTCTTGGCTTGATTCCATAGAGAGGAATAATTCACCGAGATAAAAATTCGAGGCCTAAATAAAAATAAATACAGATCGTTTTTACGAATTATTTATTTTATATTTTATGTCACATCTAGCTATAAAAATAAGACTACCTTCTTCTACCAGATCACTAGACGACTGTCGTAACCATTAAGTCAACTTGCGATCATGGAAATACGTGGGTAGAGATATGTCAAATTTTACTAAACTATCGTAATATTCTGTGAATAATTTTTTTGTCTACACTGTCAAATATAACCACAGACACGTTAAATATTATAATATCTAAAATCAACGGTGTACCAACAATATTACCGTTATCATGGTAATACACGGGTAGAGATATTTCAAATAAAATGAAACTTAATATATTATATATGAATAACTTTTTTTTCTATCTTGTCATATGTAACAATACAACAATAGGACTAATTCCCACAATGGCATTACGCTTAATTGAATACTAACAATTCATACAACAGGAGAACTCAAGGGAGATGCGGTTTAAGAAGAAGACATATTATCTGATTTAAGAACTTGCGTGTCCAGTTCCATTGAACCTTACAGTACTTATTGTTAACAGTGACTACCTTTAAGGTCTGTAAATCAGTGATAATTTCCATCTCTCATAGAGTAGTACAACTTTATGAAGTTTATTTATTTATTTTATTATCTATATAATACATATGTATAATTTGGTTTTAACAGTGCCAGTCTCACTAAAAAAATCTGTGTTGAGACGGACATATTTATCAAGTAATTATACAAATAAATTCGTTTACAAGTTACCTCTTATACATATATATATATATAAAAATCAAATGCAATATAGACATTCAATGTTGTTTAGGACTTCCCTTCCCCTCTCTTCTCTTCTCCGCCACTAGATATTCGTCAGTCGGTCGGTGACCTTCAATCGTAAAGGAAACGATGTATCAGCCTCGAAGGACTCCATGAGTTTATTTGTCGAGCTTTAGTGAGATGGTGATATAATTCCATACAGTCCACTGCATCTGGAGGTGATCGAGAGACACAGAAGAGGCGGAAATCAATAAATCTATTTTTTTTGTTTTTGGCACCTAAGGTGTGATTGCACCAAACATTTAAAAAAAGACAACTTAAATAATTGGAAGAAACAAAAATAGGGTCGTCGTCGTTTTGAACTATTAAATATGACAGTGAAAATTTATTGGAAATTTTTATCTGGATTCAAAATACTCCACGAGTAGTCGTTTTGAAATCAAATCAATAAAAAACATAATTTCTTACATAAAACGTCTACATCGTACAATTTATTTTCATAGATATTGTGAATCGAAATAAAGCATAGAAGTCATTGAATAATTCAAATTTACTGATGAAAATCTGAGAAAGCTGTACGCGCTTCGAAAAACGCGTTGAAATATTGTGAGCAGTTTGTCTCTCTCACGCATTGAGCTCAAATTTGAGTATGGTGATCTTTTGGTCTGCTCCTATACCACAAACTGCTCGTTTCCATTCTTCGTGTAGTGCGATATGTTTGTTGTGCGTCCCAGGCCATTTCTTGCACTCGGTCTATCCATCTTTTGAAAATCGATCTTTCGCCCTTGTACCTAGTAACCACTAATTTATCCAGGCTATCATATCCTGCATTTTGTGGAGAGAAATTCTTCGGCACGGGGTTCTTGTAGAATGGAGGCATTCGGTTCGTAGTTCATGGTATATATATTTCAAAAGTAACGGTCATATTTCTTTCTTTTCTTATCAAGGCCATGGTTCTATGTTAATGGATTATTTTGTAAATTCCAAAAAAAAGGGTATTTTTTTAGTCTCTCTTCATAAATACCTACCTAGGTTGTTACGAAATTATCCAGAATTTACAGCGCTAATGGCACTATTTGGATCCTTTCTGAAAACGCCTTGTGAACGTAGGTACCTAGGTATAAATATGGTTGCTGAATTGGGAATGTCTGTATTGTATGTATATATATATATATATATACACACATACATTTGGTAAAACATTAAATTCCACACTGGGTTAATGTCTCAGTCGTTATTTGGAATTATTCTACAGCGACGGAGTCTGTGAAATAACTTTAATTGTATTTAGGGGCGGATTTTGAATTCAAGTTCATTATTATTTTAATCTCTCGCGGCCGAGATAAAAATAAAACCCCCCAGCCAGCTGATGCGGCGCTTACATCGCTCAAGTGAGGTCTAAAGATCGGGGATTCGAATGAACTCAAGCACTTGAACATGCAACATTTCCACGAGAACGGAAAAATATAATCAATAATAATATTACGCTTCCTTATCTTCTTAGCTTCTGTGACTATCTGGATGGCAATAAAGTGCTTGATTAAACGGACAGGTCTGTAAAAATGAATATATTTTTAATATCTCTAGGTTAAGATTACTTAAATGATATCTCTTTTATATATTCGATAACAGTACGTAAATATATGTTCAATTTGAAATTAAGTGTACATGTTCTTAATTACGAATAAGACTAAAAACATTTTAGCGAAATCTTATATATGACATCTGTCATCTTTCCTTCTGTCTATGGCAAGGGTCTAATGTCTATCTTACCATAGAAATTATCTATCTACAATTCTTATGTTATTTTTGTTCGTTTTGACAGCTAACTTACAAGGATGGAATAATTTTAATTACGTAGATATTTTATTTACGTGTTATTTGTTTTGGAGAAAGCTCTATCGTTGAAATATAGATTCTATTGAGATCTGACCACTCAGCGGTCACCAATGGCATCGAAGTAACAGCAAGCCTAAAGGAGATTATCCTGAGTACAACTTTGGACCGAAAAAGACCTGTAAGAATGCTATAAAGATGGATAAATGCGTTCCGTTGCCTCTGGCTGAAGAGACCCTGGAGTCGGCTGTGATGGCGCCCCAGAACCAGGACTTGTGGAAGTCCATTACGAGCCTCGTCTCATCTGATTGAGTCCACTATACGTCAATACTGACGTAATTAAGAAGAAGACTCCACCATGAAACCCAGAGCGGATCTGATCCCTTGTGTGAAATACTTGAAATATATATTATATCATGAATTGGTTATTAGTGAACGCAAAATTTAGATTATTAATCAAACGTTGTGACTGGGGCAATATTAACTAAATTTAAACTATAAACATCTAGCATGGTAAACCACGATACACCAAAACATAGCGCAATATTCTAATTGCACAAGTATGATAAAATAAATTATTTGTATCACATTTTGCTAATATGCAGTAACCAAATACTATCGTAAATATTTTCAAAAATAAGAACCTATATTTGACGTTTCTAGAAAAGCAGAAAATTTGAATTAAACCAGCATCAAGTAGGAACAAGATCTCAGAAGAGGATAAATGATTTATTCTTTAGTACTTAGGTGGACGTACCTTTAGTGCATACCGTAGTGTTTACAATTTAACACAATTGTTTTGTGGTGTTTATCAGTTTGATTGAAATTAAAAAAAAAAACAGGATGTGATTTTTCAAAACTAAAGATTCAGTTAGAGATGACAGGCGCTCCAAGACCGCCCGGAAAAAGAGGTCGATACCGATTCGCACAAGGGTAGGATCATAGCAAGCGGGGTTGTTGATGACTTAACAAGTGATTTTTTATTTTTAAACCAATTATGGTTGTGTAATTTCACTGTGCTTGCATTTCTTACTATTAGGCTTACAGCCTTGATGGTCATAGATTTCTCTATTAATCTCTGTTTCTCACTGTTATAGCCTTCCCCATTGATCTCTGTTTCATACTGTTGGAACTTTATCCATTGATCCCTGTTTCTCATTGTTGTAATCTTCTCCATTTATCTCTGTTTCTCACTATTATAGCTTTCTCCATTGATCTCTGTTTCTCACTGTTGTAACCTTCTCCATTGATCTCTGTTTCTCATTTTTGTAACCTTCTCCATTGATCTCTGTTTCTCACTGTAATAGCTTTCTCCATTGATCTCTGTTTCTCACTGTTATAGCTTTCTCCATTGATCTCTGTTTGTCACTGTTATAGCCTTTTCCATTGATCTCTGTTTCTCACTATTATAGCTTTCTCCATTGATCTCTGTTTCTCACTGTTGTAACCTTCTCCATTGATCTCTGTTTCTCACTGTTATAGCTTTCTCCATTGATCTCTGTTTGTCACTGTTATAGCCTTTTCCATTGATCTCTGTTTCTCACTATTATAGCTTTCTCCATTGATCTCTGTTTCTCACTGTTGTAACCTTCTCCATTGATCTCTGTTTCTCACTGTTATAGCTTTCTCCATTGATCTCTGTTTGTCACTGTTATAGCCTTTTCCATTGATCTCTGTTTCTCACTATTATAGCTTTCTCCATTGATCTCTGTTTCTCACTGTTGTAACCTTCTCCATTGATCTCTGTTTCTCATTTTTGTAACCTTCTCCATTGATCTCTGTTTCTCACTGTAATAGCTTTCTCCATTGATCTCTGTTTCTCACTGTAATAGCTTTCTCCATTGATCTCTGTTTCTCACTGTAATAGCTTTCTCCATTGATCTCTGTTTCTCACTGTTATAGCTTTCTCCATTGATCTCTGTTTGTCACTGTTATAGCCTTTTCCATTGATCTCTGTTTTGCACTGTTGTAACCTTCTCCATTGATCTCTGTTTCTCATTTTTGTAACCTTCTCCATTGATCTCTGTTTCTCACTGTAATAGCTTTCTCCATTGATCTCTGTTTCTCACTGTTATAGCTTTCTCCATTGATCTCTGTTTCTCACTGTTATAGCTTTCTCCATTGATCTCTGTTTCTCATTTTTGTAACCTTCTCCATTGATCTCTGTTTCTCACTGTAATAGCTTTCTCCATTGATCTCTGTTTCTCACTGTTATAGCTTTCTCCATTGATCTCTGTTTCTCATTTTTGTAACCTTCTCCATTGATCTCTGTTTCTCACTGTAATAGCTTTCTCCATTGATCTCTGTTTCTCACTGTTATAGCTTTCTCCATTGATCTCTGTTTGTCACTGTTATAGCCTTTTCCATTGATCTCTGTTTTGCACTGTTGTAACCTTCTCCATTGATCTCTGTTTCTCATTTTTGTAACCTTCTCCATTGATCTCTGTTTCTCACTGTAATAGCTTTCTCCATTGATCTCTGTTTCTCACTGTAATAGCTTTCTCCATTGATCTCTGTTTCTCACTGTTATAGCTTTCTCCATTGATCTCTGTTTGTCACTGTTATAGCCTTTTCCATTGATCTCTGTTTTGCACTGTTGTAACCTTCTCCATTGATTTGTATTTCTCACTGTTATAGCCTTCTCCATTAATCTCTGTTTCGCACTATTTGTCTCCAGTTTTAGATCTCTAAGACATAAACATATTTGAAGATATCGTCCCTCCATCTTGATGGAGCGACGATATCCTCAAATATGTTTATGTTTGTGTTACATTATGTTTATCCTTAGGTAAGCTTAAGGATTTTTTAAAGTTTCTGCACTTTAGTGGTCTGGTGCAATCTTCCCTCACATGTACTCAATTTGGCATCACAGCAAGCATTTAAAAATATAATGCACACATAATTTTAGACAAGACTTCTTCTTCAGGTGCCGCCTTCTATAGAAGATTGGCGGCCATGTTGCAGTACGTTGAGTTATCCTATATAAAATCACCAATATTTTGAATACTGAATTACTTTTTGAGGTTTCGCCTTTTATTATCCCCTGCATAAAATATCATATTTTTCATAGCGGAGAATGTGTCCGAAGTATGCAATCTCATTTGTTTGTTATTATTAGTTCTCGACTTGAAGCATTTGAGATGTAGATTTACAGAAGAATGCTTAAAATAAGCTAGATGGATAGAATTACGAATAAATATGTTATATTTCGGATGAATAAAGAAATAAAAGTAATAAAATAAAGGCATGCAAGGATCTCCAAAAATCATAACACTTCTGTAGGTTCTTCAAGACTTTTATTATCGATGTTTATACTGCCACCAAAAACGGCTCCTAACTATGTCTACATCGGACGCCGATCTACTTTGTTCTCTCCTTCCTGATTCCCAAACGCCTCGATGCAGCTCGCAGCGCTGTGCGCGCGCGGCGCTGTGCGCGCGCGACATCGGCGCGCGCACCTGACAAGAGTGTATCAGCCGGCCTTGCGTCACACTGCTCACAGCATGATAACCAACGTCCATTGAACAAATAGGGCACAAGAAGAAAAAGAAAAAGTTATATCAACTCATTTACGCGTCTTAATACGTTTTCATTAGTAGTATGATCAACCCGGGGCATAAGTTATATTTTTCTTGTTTTCTCCTCCAGCGAACAATTGGCGCAACAATGTTCCTTAAAATTTCACAGAAGATTTTGTACGCCATTGTGGGTGTGATTTAATATACGGGAATATTGATCTAGTACAAAATAACTTCAGTGTTTGCTATTCTGTCATCTTCTCAACTTACTGAAGTCTTTCTATATTTACAAACATACAGAGACCGTTCGTTAGCATCCTTGCCAAAACCCACTTTTTAAAACCGTTCTATTCGTAAACGTAAATTTCCTCACGCTCGTTCTTTATAGTCAAAAATAAATAAATTAAGGCATATAAAAACTAAACTAAAATAATAACGACAATCGAAACCCCGCGCTCGAGGTGGTAGAATATACCCCAACGCCGAGCCCAAATTGTTAAGTTATTTTTTTTTTATCAAACCCTATTCTCCATTTTCGCTTTGGGTAATATTTTGCGTGAAAGTAATTTCGACAACTTTGCACACGCGAATTGTATATTATAATTGAATTGTACCAAACATTTCGAGTTACCAAATTCAATGTTTAAACACAAAGAAACGTAACGCTGTGCGAAGTAATTTAAATTATTGGAACACGCTAGAAAACAAAAAATATATACGCTCAGAATATAGATATTATGTGTATAATAAAACCCATTTATTAAGGGATTATTATTCGCAATAATAATTAATTGAACGTGATTAAGCCTTTATAACTTTTAATAGAAGTAACTTTAAACATTAATTAAAGCGTAAACTTCTTCAATTTCAATTTGTATACGGCCTACATTTTTCGAATACATTAAATTTTATGTTTTCAAAATATAGAAAATTGAATATTTTAAAATTATATTGAAATTACAATTAAATAAAACATTTTTTTTTTGTTTTCCGTCAAAAAAGGAAAAGGAAATTTAAATGGAATTTAAATAAATAAATTAGAAATTTGTTCTTACTTTTTATTATTTCCCATGCGTACTAATTACAGATAATTTTGTTAGAAGAACACATTCTTATTGTGTTCTCCTTATAATAAAGTTGTATCAATGTGTCCAAAATTTAATAAAAATGAATTGATAATTCCGGCGATTACTCAAAGGTATTTGAGATTCCGTAAAAATAATTTAGCTGGCTCATTCAAATAATGGAACGATTAAAAGCATTAATATCAAAAAGGTAGCATATGGGTTCGAAAATTTGTCGCTAAAAATATCGTCGCTGTGGTGTAGTTGGATAATGCACCTTTCCCGCTTTGGAAAGAGATCCAGGTAAGAATCCCGGTAGCGTAACAAAAATATTTTTCGAGAAAATTGATTTTATATGTGTATCTTTCTAATTAATATAATTAATTCATATTTTAACAAAATTTTGTTTTTAATTGTATGGGTTATTACCGATTTTTTTTATTAATAAGGAGAACACATTCTTATTGTGAAGTTGTAATTATTCGGAATGTAGGTCTGTGATATTTTAAATATGAATTAAATGTATCAATTAGAAAGATATACATATAATATCAATTTCATAGAAAATTATTGTTGTTGTTGTATCTACCTATCGAATTACTCAAAAGTATTTAAGATTCCGTAGAAATAAAAATAAAATTAAAAAATTAGATGGCTTTCAAATAATGGAACGATAGATGTAACATATAGGTTCTATAATTTATCGTCAATGTTCTGCGTGCTCTAGCATATTCGTTTAATGCACATTCCTCGTATTGGAAAAGATCCAGGTTCGAATCCCGGTGGCAACAACAATATTTTTCGATAAAATTGATTTTATATTGTTAGAGTTTCTTCTTTCTACCTCGGCTTCATATTCAGGGGGAGGCATCTAGCCTAACTGGTTCTTTTTTAAATATTGTCAAGCCAAATGGTTATGAAATGAATTTACAAATTCCATTGTTTACAAGAAAGTTTATTATCTATATTTTATGATACTTGCATGTATTAGAAATGGAAAATGAGCATTTTACTTGAACACTTATTAATAAGGCTATTTAAAAATAATTACAATTAAAATTAACATTATATATGTGTGTTCATCATGCCAGCATAAAGTTATCTACCAAATTGTCTGTATTGACGCTTGTCTGATGTAGATTATGGAGGTCCCCCACGTAAAGGATTACCTCTTAGAATGGTCCTGGATCCTGGACGTGAAGTACAGCCAGCTGCTTGTGGTGCTAGCGTAGGGTGACAGAGTTCAGGCTTGTAGTTGATTGACCACCAGACGATGCCCAATTATCCAGGCAAACCGGGACTCTGGACGCGATGTTCTTATGCAATATTTACGTGCCTCATAGGATATCGTCTGGCCTGATAGCGACAGTTGGTTTTCGCTGCACCAAATTATGTTGATCAACTTTTTTTTATAGATCCACCGGAACCCTTTTGATACTTTCACATCAACGATTAAACGCAGAGAAAATCACAGTCTAAGCTTAAACTCGAGGCGCACGGTTTAAATTTTCCCCGGAACCACAATTTATAAAGCGCTTGCTTAATATTTCAAAGACGATATTGATTTTATTTTCTAATTGAAAATTAGATCCCGTGTTTGTGGAGCGAGTTCTCCCGGCCGAGATTTGATGAAGACTGCTTGGCTAAAGTAATGCCTCCCCCATGGTGAATTTGCTTACCTGACATTCATCACGTACGCCAGATTCCTTATTGTTGTTCCCACGCTATGTCGGTGCACCTGAGTCTAACAATACCGAGTTTTATTACCCTCCGTCCCTTACTTCGACTAAGTGTTTATGTATCCTTGAAAAACAAAATATTATTTTGGGTAATTTTGCATTCTAACAATATGTATATCTTTCTAATTGATACATTAAATTTGTGTTTACTAATTTTTTCTTGTGCAAATGAACTTACTGAATGTAGTTGGTAGTATCTTTATAAATGAGAATGCAATGAACCCCCTCACGGATTTCATTTACCTAATTAAATATAAATCTTCATCAAACATATTTAATGATCTTTTCTTACCCTAATTTGAAGATAAATTTTCTCTCACCTGAAACAAAGAAATTATAAAATAAGTACATTAGTGTATTTTTGTATTTCATCAGATTCATTAACTATTTAATATGTACATAGTTTTAGCTTATATATGCAACTATATCCTTTTTTTTGTAATATACAAATGCTGTAGGGTGGATATGTGACTTTTATTTCTAAATGTATGATATATTAAATTTTTCAAATGGAAAACCAATTACACCATTTCCGTTGTCAGTCAAAATTGAAACACTGTACTGCAGCTGTACAGCAATTGAGTAATTATTTAAACTAGCAGAAAGCAATCAGGTTCACCGTTTGCTTTCGCTGGGTAGTGGCCACTGGGCGGCCACATCTAGTGCTTCGTAAAATCATTTTTTTAAATGTTTAATTTTAACCAATCAAAACCACAGTATTAGTTTACCACAATATAACTTTATTAAACCAATAAACCCAATCAGACATTTTCATAAAATGATTGAAATAATAATGTCATTTCTGTTCCAACTACACTGTAATGTACACGTGCGGCTTGGCCTTTTATTAAATTCCGATTCTTGCCGCCCTAGCGACGATTATTTATATGGTGACAAACTATATATATATATATAAACATACAAATAGTATACACCATCTTACGATGACACGTGATGGCAATGACTTGTGTTTCTATGGTAATAAGTATAATTAATGATTTTTCACAGAAGTCATCCAATGTACCAACGTTTTTTGAGCCTAGTGTCTAAATATTACATACTTGAATAAGTAGTGTATCTCAAGTAGTACACCTTGTAGTAGATTGTCGGTGGTACAATGGAAACTCTTATGTTACAATTATAATATTTATTACAAAAATAATACAGTTAAAATACAAGGTATATAACTAGTCTTGGAGCCAAACGGTAACGCAAAAGAGACCGCGCCTCGCGCGCATCACCCTTTTATACCCACATTTTATTTTATGCCCACACACACACACTCATACATGTACATCTCTCCCCGGCGGTGCGGGCGCTCTGACACACACTCATACATATATTCGATCTCAAGGACATCACACTAAATATAGTTGAATGTGAAATTAAATTTTATATAGGTAATTTTTTATTATTCACGAGATCTGAACGATCTTAAAAAATAATTAAGGAGACCAAATTCAATTCGCTTATTAAAGTCGGTGGTTTTATTGGATTTCTAACTGAGAATCAAAACGCAGTAAAAATGGTTTAGTACATACTCTTAGATATCCAGATTTTATTTGAAGATTTAATTTAATGGTTATCATTAAATAGTCCGTTAAGAGTCCTTTTTCGGGTATGTGCTCAGTTTAATTATAATAGTATGCAAATAAGCTAATTGTATATGCAAACTGAACCATCGCCAGACGACATTTTTGATAAAATAAGAGTATTTGATCTCACTTAAAGAAATTGTTTTTACCATTCGAGTAATTATTATATTAAACGTCTCGTACAATTTAGTACTACTCCTATGTAAAACCAATAGAATTTTACAGACGAGACTGTATTGAAGTATTACTCTTTTTTTAGAGGGTTTATTGCGAAAAAATACTTGTCAAAAATTTGTGACGTAAGTGAGAGCTTGTTGCAATTTACTACGGACCCTTGTAAAACTATTATGAGAGGGAACTTATACTGTAAGACGGCGTATACACGTAAAACCGATGCATAATCAAGAATACACACTCGTATTTCCAATCTTTCTATACTACTGAAACGTAGATTCTGTGAGAACGGGAAGAAGAGGATATAAATAGGTTCTGGAACGCGTGCCTCCGCATATCGTTATCAGCCCACAGAATAAATATCTGGATTATAGATGAATTAAGCATCGAACAGCGTTTATCCTGAACTTCGTCAGATATTTTAATCATATCACAGCCTCAGACATGAGAACATCACGGAGAAATCGTGATTCGAGGAAGGTTAGGTTAGGTTAGGTTAGGAGGAACCAGTTGTAGTGGAACTTCGATGCAGAGCCCGCATCTGGACTTCACAAGGAATTCCACGAACCAAAATAAATGGCAAAAGGCATCCATGACATTATTTGCAATATCATCCGCAAGATAATTAAATATTTTCTCTCGCGCCTTAAAGAATTGGCGATTAACTACTAAATATTGTATATACAGCGTAGTCTAAAAAAAGTGAGAACATCTCGTAACACATGAGTTATTTCAAAACATAATATAATTAATTATAATTCTTTATGTAGTTTTTTTTAACAATATTTAGCTAATCATAAATCCCTATATTACATACAAAACACCCCAAATTACATAATCTACTGGGTTTAAATCTGGGCTCTTCGAATATATTATTCTCTCCTGTATATATGTATATTGTGAACTATGGAGCCGGGAACTCTACATCTCTGCCTGCAAGTTTAGTGGCGAACATGAGAAGTGAATCCTACGAGTCAAACACCTACCAGAATTCCTTACTTTACCAACGATATCCCAAATCTACGTTCGTCCTTCGACACAAAATAATTATAACGTAATAATATATGAAGATGGATCGTACTAGTGAAATAAGTTAGATTGTATGAACAAGTTTAATGTAAGAAAATAGAACCTGAAATCACCACTATTCGGGTGATATTCAAAAACAGGACTATGCGAAGATGACCAACTCTACACAGAAAAAATACTCCAACAGTCATCGGATTGAACATGGTTTCTTGACGCGCGAGTATCCCCATGTGATTATATAAATAAAATGGTTTAGTGGACCTTGAACTCGGAACGTTCTTCCTCCACATTGATCTCGTTCTCTTAGCTTCCTTGTCGAAGCGTAATGGGTTATAAGGAATTGAGGAGTAATCATTTACCCTTATCGGTAAACATGGCCAACGATCGATGTCCCTTCTACACCTCGCTTGCGACATCATCCAACATAAATTTCAGAGTTCTTCCCATCCCGGGTCCAAGAGGAAATAAAATATTTCTGCAGAAGAGATGAATACAATACAAATTAGGAATTAGCACACGATTATAAGAAAATCGATGCACGAGTAATTATGACAATTTTCCTTACCCATTGTTATATCACTCCGGGATTTGCAAAATCGACAACCGACTACACATGCGCGAGTGTTGCTATTATTAAAATATTTTTTTCCAAAGGCCTTTAATTTTTAAATGATATTAAGTACTAATAATTAAAATAGTAGTACCGGATTATATAAAGTTACAATATATATATTGTAAATGTAGATGATACCCTTAGATAATTCTAGAACATTATGATCATGTTTACTAATAATCCTTAAAAAATAAGGCGACTATCCTATAATCTAGAACCTTAATAAATACACTACTGAAATATCTAGAACATAAATAAAAACAAAATTTAAAACCTGGAAAAGTGTTAAAATGATACTTAAAAATAATTGATACATATAAAATATCAATTTTAGACGATTGCTGTTTCAACTTTTAATTTAATTTTTTTATTATTTACAATGAGTAATTTTAAAACATCAACCGGTTTCGTAAAATATTATTTCCTTCTTCAGAATGTCAAATTAACTATCCAAAAACATACTTATGTCACTTTATTGTAATGCTTTTAAAAAATCTGTTTAATAGTCATTATAAACAAAGTTAAATAATCTACAAAAAAAAATTTAACATAATTAACCACAGTTTGCAATTATTAAAAAGAAATATATATATATATATGTATGTCACAAATTGTTCTGTTTTTTCGTTACATTATATTACGTTCATCAATTTTATTGAAATATTTTAAATATTACAGGTATTCTCACCGGGAAACGTGAATTTTATAAATTAAATTTAATAAAAATTCCACATTGAAAATATAAATTTTAGACCTGAAAATTATTGAGAGTATATAATTTCAAGGAACGAATCAAACATTTGCACAATAAGTCACACAACATTGTTCATCATTACGAAAACATTGTGCTATTACGTACGGCATACGCCAACCTATTCAAATATTTTTCGCACAAATAAGGCTTTCAATTATGTACATTTAACATAATACGCACAAAAAAATTGTAAATCAAAGAAAAATATGCTTTCAATAGCACTGAATATATTTTCAATTACATTAAGACTGTTTTTTAAAGCTCAAACCCGACTACATTTCACAATCTTTAGCCTCATTTTTTGCCGTCGAAATTGTGTTTTTTTGTTATATGTTACATTACTTTTGTTACATTGTTAATGTATAGGAATATTTTATTGTTTTATTATTTCAAATCGGCGATTTGAAATAATAAAACAATAAAAAAACACACACTTTAATAGGATGGATATAAATATTTTTTAATAATAAATTATTATGTTTTTGATATAAAACTTGATTTTAAATAGTAGCAGAAGCCTCAACGAATGTAAGTATATCCAATAAATTATTTAAATTAATTTGTATTCACTAAACCATTAAGCATTTTAAAAACCGTATAAAATTGATCATACGTACTGCAAACTTAATGGTTTATAACTCTATTAATTTTTAACATCTTGCTAATTTGGTTCAATGTAGATTTACCTTGGCTTCAAGATTATAAGAAAATATATTTCGTATATGCAAGAATTTTCTATACTAAGGCAATTTTGTGGAAAGCGGAAAATAAATGATCGCGGTCTTTCTTATAATGCTTGTATTTTCTTAATTATGGCAAATAACATTCAGTCTATTAGTTTTATATTAGTATAAAGGTTCTATCTAAGTTATAATTTTAAAAAAGTCAAATATATTATATAACTTCTGATATAAATAAATAATAAAAACCTATATTTTCGTAAAAAATGCGAAAATATAAATTATTGTTGAAAGGGAAGTCTTAAAGGACGAAGGAGTTTCTAAGGTTTATATATGTCATTTTTGTGAGAATTTACTCGGTAAAATTCACCTCGGTGGTGTATTTTAAAATAGATTGATTTTTATGTTATATATTATTAATTATTGTTATCTTCGCTTTCGACATTGAAATACTGTGTTTGACATTTCTGCGAACCGGGTTCCGTACATTTGTTTGAGCCGAGGTAATTTTCTAAATGTTAATCGACTCCTTTACAACTGTCAAATATTGATTAACCATCTAACAGAACTTTTGTCAGGACTTGACCAGTCTACGAATCCATCCTTTCAACTATAAATTTACTATTCCACCAGAAACAATTCTCTGATCAGAGACTAATCAGTCTTCCTGCCACCATCCGTGTATTTATCACACCTGAATTCATAATGAATCCTGAAAAATATTTCATAAAAATAATACTTTATCTGAGCTACTAAAACTTTACTTTATGGAGTATTTTCAATACCCATACATTTTTTCTAAGATGGTACATTGTAAAGTATTCGCGACTGATTGAAAGAATGGCGAAATACGCCATCCGTTCCAAATTTTGCTAAGTTGCATTGTAGAACCCTGAGTAAAATGTAATCCCACCCTATTCTCTGGATATCTTACTACCCTTCTGCTTACGTAAGACAAAGGCACACATTCTCTAATCCCCTATTTTAAATTATAACAAATCAAAATCCTGGACACGCCACACAGAATAATATAAAACTAATCAGAGTAGAGTTTATTATTCATTATTATTCGTGATATAAATTGTACATTTAATGGGTGGGTTATAAATTATATATTTAATGCGTTATAAATTATGAATTTTGTAGCATACTATAATCCGTCATCTAAATTAAAAGCATCAGTAATGCGCTCTCTCAGGCGTATGCGTAAAAATCCAAATTTGATAAAAAAAAAAACAATGGAAAAACTAGGAGTGAATGTAAATAAGAATATAAAATTATAGACATAATCAAGACAAAGCAAGAGTGGCTAGAGAATGCAGAACATGTGAGAGGGCAGAAAATGGAAAAACAGGAGTATTAGGGGCAACTGCATTAAAGTAGATAATATTGGAGGTGAACCCTCCAACGTACATGACCCAAAAATCAACTAACAGTCATGAAAAGATGTAAGTGGACTGAAGAGTGTAACGTTCTATATTCTCTGTTTACCTCTACAAGCTCATTATATAATATAAATTTATTTGTCATCATTATACTTTATTGAGGTACATATTTTGTTGTAACATATGTGAATATACTATAATTTGACATGATAAACATAAGATACAATTATATTGCAATTAAATACTCGTAGTTTATTGTGTGGGATGAAGTAGATTCCACTTCTGATATATACAGCATTGTCCTGGCTACTTTGCTAGACTGAAGTCTGTGTTAAATTAACCAGCTTTTTTCGTGCTGTTTAGATGCTATTTAAGAAAAAGTTTCGACAGAATTAATAATAGAGTTTTAAAAAAAAAAAATTAATTCATTTTTAAATAGAAATGAAGTGGGAGTGTTTTAGAAGTAGTGAATTATTAGTGTAAGCACTGTATAATGATTATGTTAGAATATTGGATAGCTATTCTTCTAATTGATCTCTACCTGATTGGATCCATATTTAAATAATACAAATTAAATGTATCAATTAGAAAGATATACGAGAAAATTCAATTTCTCAAAATAATATTTTTGTTGCTACCGGGATTCAAACCTGGATCCTTTTTTATCAGGGAAAATGTGTTTGACCTTTTACACTACACCAACATAATAAGTTGACGACAAATTTACTAACTTATATGATGTTGTTCTTTCAAATTGATACATCTATTATTCTAAATTTAACACCTGTAACTTCACAATAATTATATATTCTTTATAAAACTATAATATTATTATCCACCGTAGCCTAATATGTAACAATATAAGTTAATTTAATAATAAACATATTATATTTCAGTTGAGAAATGAGATAAATCGTACAAGCAGAAAAATAACACTTAGTTTCGTATAAACAAGTGAATATTCTAGAAGAATATAATCCACACCCTGTACTCAACCTAAATCCTAAGTCTCTGCCGATCCACCGAAGTTCATTGTTTATAAGTTTGACTTCGGAAGCAAAGATTTAGAAGACAATCACTACAGCCCGAACTCAGGACCGCATTAGAATTCCGATCGCAAGGCGCCCATCTCACTTTCCCTCCGAACCGCTCAATCAATGTTGCCAGTACGAAATAAAACAATTTCCCAGAGCGGAAATACCCCGCGACGCGAGCAGGGGCGGGCCTACTGGATTAAGCCGGGGGGTGAGCCCGGGGGAGGGATCAATGACCAATAAATATCTGGATCGGAATGCTAAAGACCCGTTTGTTAAATATCGGCGCCCGTGTTTTTAAACGGAGGCGGGAAAAGGTTCAGAGTGAGGGTGGTTTATTCTAGCGCGTAATTTAAAGATTCGCGATTCTCACGAGATAGGGGTAGGTTCGAGTACGTATTTTAACTTTTAAGTGGCTTCTTGTAAGCGGTTTAGTCAGTGGTTATTGATGTATGATAGTATATTTAGTATCGAATATGCGTATGCATAATTATTTATGTTTATTATCCGTTATTTCTTTGCTTATAGGTTCGATTCAAGTCAGCTGAAAGATTTTTTTAAATTTTAGTGTTTTTAAATCAAGTCAATACTTTATATTGTATTGCTTTTAATAATAATTATTATTATTTTTAAGAAAATCGTAATTTTATACTGGGTGTAACAGACCTAGTCCGCAGTATATTATGGGTGGATACCCAACAAAATTTCGAGTCGAAAATGTTCAAGGAATGTGTGCAAAATCTGCACCGTTACGGAAAATATACTTGTTTAAAAGTTTTTACAAAATCATATTAAGCTCTAAAAAAACTTACTACGAAATAAATATTTGCGAAATTGGTCTACTATTTTTAATCTATATCTTTGATTCAGACCCTAAACATGTAACAAAAAATAGTCTGGCCACTCGAAGTTCGATGACCTTTAAATTTTTTTATTCAATATATAATGTGAAATATTTCAATTAATCGAAATAATCGCAAAATTACAATTTATTTTTAATACTTATATCTCTAACATGGTTAAGATTAGGCACATATTCTTTGAACATTTTCGACTCGTAATTTAGTCAGGTATCCACTAACAAAATATTGTTACATCCTGTATTTCGCTACACAGCAGTAACGGTAGTGTACACTCTGTACATTTAGCAAAGATTTATTTATTTATTTTTATACCTTTATTTATTTTTCAAAATATTCGTCAAGTGCTGCCGAAATTTCGTACTTACCCTTTTCCGTTAGAAACGGCCGTATTTTTTACCGACCGTAGTTTCGAGTACAATCTGCTGGATGGTGCCAGAACATTATTAACAGAAAACATTAGCACATACAATACAACACTAATAAAGTAAAAACACATAGATTAAATTTGACGACAACATATAGTGTCATTATAGCATAATTAGAAAAGCTGTTGCAATAGAAAGTTTGCGGAGTTAAGTTTTCTGTGAATTTTTCTAAGAAACTCATCTTATTTATTTTTTAAAACTATCGAACTCATTATCACACAATTTTCTCGCAGGGGTAGGGCAGAGAAGGTCGAACGCCAAACTAACACACCACTCTTCATTTATTTTTTTTAGGTACTATTTTTTTGTATTTAATACAAAAACATTGTGGTGAGTCATTTTAATAAAATTATAAAGTGAATTTGCATTTAGAATCATTAAAAATAAGTATATCCTGTAAAATATATCAGAATATCAAAAATAACCATCTAAACTTAATCACAAGTTCATTCCTAATTTATTTTTAAATAGTTTGGGATAATTAGGTCATATATAATATTATATACTAACATATTTTCTAATTGATATTATTAACTATAATGGTTTTAGTTTTCAATCACTTTGTAGAATTTTTTTTTTTTGTAAACCAGTTGGTGTATATACGAGTATAAAATCAACGTGATTAAATACAAATTATTGTATATTATTAGGGAGAACACATTTTTATTGTGAAGTTGTAATTATTCAGAACATAATGCTGTGATATTTTAAATACTAATTAAACGTAAGAATTAGAAAGATATACATATAAAATTAATTTTATCAAAAAATATTGTTGTCGCGCTACCGGGATTCGAACCTGAATCTCTTTTCCATTTAATTATTGTGTTATATGATTAATACTATTTTATTTATTTAGTAAAAGTAATTATTGTGTAATATTCTTAATACTATTTTATTTATTTAGTAAAATGTAAGCAATAATTTCCCCCACAGGCTTACTAACATACCCCTATAATCCCACAAAATCTAATTCCCGGTGTATTAACTAGATTACGTTTGTATTTTATTTTTCTCATTTATTAATCAACCATTCTACATTTATAAAAAGAAAATTCCTTAATCACGAAGAAGGCAATAAGATCTAAATATTATTTGCATTAAAATTCAGATTCCTGCGACGTCGCAATTTTTCAAATCTCGCGTCCAGAAAATAATTTCCAAACGGAATAACAGCTGGAAGAATACAGGAGGAGAATCATATTTTGCCATGAATAATCAATTTCTCCCGCTGGACTTAATCTGCCACAGAAAAATCGAGGTAAATTGAGAGAAAAATAATTTCGACTTTAAAAGAAAAAATTTCATCGGGATAAAGATATTATTATTCCCCACAACATCTGCCAGTTTTAATTCTCTCAAATTTATAAAGTACTGGGACGAATAACTGACTACCTAAGGCTCGTACTTGACTTTTTCTGATTTAAGAGCTTATTATTTCGGTTGCCTGCATAATTCCAAAGCAAAGTATTTCTGAAAATAGATCGTTTGAAGGATGTACCATACAAGTTGTTTATTATTATATATTTGTCAATAATTATTATGGTAAAAAATATGGGAAAATGAAGTTTGCAAGTGTTGAATAAATTTTATTTAGTATTCCATAAAAATATATTATATATTATATACATTACATATACAATATCGAATTATGATCACTTGTAATCGCGGTGGGTTAGTTGTATCCATAATTGACTAGTCTTGGCGAGGCAATAATTAGATCTTCATCATAATAATGATGTATATCTAAATAAAATTAAGAGTGGTAACATAGGCCGTAAACTTTGTTCATTTAACCTTTTAAATCTCATGAGCGCGTTAACACGCCAATCTTTGTATATCACGCCAAGGTATAATTGTGTTAACGTGCACTTTTGAAACTTGCAAACTTTCAGGGATTAAAGTCATAATTTTAAATCATTTTGCCAACTATGAATGACAGAGCCCAGCTTTTGATAGATAAATCAAGACCTAGTATTAATTAATTAATTAATTGACCTTAATGCCTAGTCTTATCCTATATGGTATCTTCCATTTCAAATAGTATTGACAGTTAAAACGTTAAAGTCATAAAAAGCAACAACATATTCCAGAAACGTATATATAAATTAATTAAACTTAAATGTTTAATTAAACACAATACTTTTAGAAAAAAGTATTCGAGCGTTATAAAATTGTAATATAAATATATTATATCATAGTATTTTTTCATCAGTTTTACGCCTTATATATATATATATATATATTTTATTTTTTTAAATTATTACTTTGAAATTTTTATAACTTTATATAATACGAGTTACTTGAATATGTTACAAAACTTAAGTTACGTATTTTGTATATCGCTGTATCTCTCCAAAAAAGAGACTAAAGAGAGAGAAAAAAAGAGACTAAAGAGTGCTTTTAAGCTTATATCCAAACCTTAAGTTTCCAGTTAGTCATTTCTTAACCATATTTAGATTAAACGATGCGTGATACTAAACAACAAAAGTCTAGCGAAATCCAATCTCATTTAGATCAAACGATGTGTAGATACTTGTGATACCTAAAAAACCAAAACGTATTATAATTGTATATAATGATATCAAATCGTAATAATAATTTATATAAATAAATATAAGCGTTGTCGATTATTAATCCATTTACCATAATATTCCAACATAATTCATTATAATATTTTTTCTCTACAACTTCAAATTCTCTCCTTTAACCCTCCCCTTACCATTAATATAATCCTCCATCTTCCATCCTTAGGAAGCGTACTTGAATATACGCACTTGCACAACATCATAAATATATAAATGATTAAAATACTGTACCGCAGGCCGGGAGAATACGAAATTTAAAAATATAAACCTTGTTATCGTAATTTCGTATCCAAACAGTGAACAAGAATATTTCTAACATGTTCTAGGTATACAAATTCAATTTTCTATGTAACCAGTTAGGGCAAATATACACGTATATCTAGTGATCGAACGTAAACACTGGTGTTTATCTCTGAAACATCTCTATGGGCAGCCTTAAAATGAGCTTTATTATTGGAAAGCTTATGCGAAACTTTTAGGATATCGTTTCTTATTTTCTTAATTCGGAAAACAAGAACACGCATGAACCTTTTTAGGCTTAAAGTGAGCTTTTTATTTAATCGGGTTTACGATTTTGAATAAGATTTCATTATCATAGTCTCAAACAGGAAATTACAGACATGATAGTTTAGGAAAATTGTATCTTATCAGAAAAGACGTTTATAATACTGTGTACCATTTCATATAAACGACCTTCGTAAATTCGAAGCGATGTGTTTTTAAAGCGTATTTCTACCCAACTTAAAAATATTTATGAACGAAAAAATAAATAATTAAAAAGTAATGCATATTTAGAAAATTAAATCAAAAAAATCTCATAAATTTTCATACATAAAGATACTCTTTTATTTTCAATGATGAATTTTGAAATACTTCTTCAATATTTGCAAAACTACTTTGTTGCCTCATTTTATATAAATAATTAGACAAAATATTTTATTTAAACCATTATTTATTGATTATTCTACATGTTTCGATACCTATAGTATCTTCTTCAGGAAACAATGTATACTGAAATTAAAAAATACAAGCTTTTATAAAAACAAAACTGAATAATTAATTAGTGAATAATTAAGAACCAATATGAAAACAAATTTAAAAGGTGACTATTTGCAAAGAAGATTCGGTTATTTATAATATCAAGTTTGCTATTAACACTTTTTCTTATTTCTGAAATTTCAAATTAATCTAACTGTAAACCCTTATTTATTTTATATGTATAATTTCTAATATCAAAAGAATAGTTTGTTTCCAAAAGCTGATTGGAAAATTCTGAATAGTTGTTTTTATTTAGGCATTTCAATTAATTCTAATATCAACATTTCTGCAAGTTTTACCTATATACAATAGTTTATATAATTAATTAATGAAACAAAGTATTTTGTCCAATTATTAATTTTAAAATAGGCTATAAAAGAGTCGATTCGCTTAAATATAAATATCATTTTAATAAATTATAGATTTAAAATAAAAACCACAACCGATGAAAAGTACAAAATACAATTAATTAATTACCAAACAGTATAGTTTTAATTCGGGCTATTTGAGGATGAATCAGCAGTGCAAATATGGAATTCTGATTAAAATTTTAAAAAATCACTATGATATTTTAAATGTAATTAATGTTTATCTGCGAGTGGTTACTTTTTTTTGTTGAAATCATTTAAAAATTCACAATCCCGTGTGAGAGGGTAGATAAATACGTAACTAAAATAGTATTAATATCTGTGGTTTCATCGCTTTGATCGATCACATTTAATTGTTTATTTCATTTCTGATAACCTACAACGGACGTCTATCATATATATTTTTTAAAAACATTGATGTATTTATTTCAAATTTGTTGAAACCTGTAAAGTAACTCAATACCAATTCGTACAGATGCCGTTCGAAGATCACAGAGATTTGAAAAAAAGGTTGAGAAAATAATAATGCACTTAAAAATTTAACCCATAGATGGCGTCAATGTCAGTATAGTTGAGGTAACACATGCCTTTGTCGAGACAACACCTTAACAATAGCTTATATGTGTTACCATGCTAAAACTTCAGTTTATATTTCCTCAAGGAGACCAATTACAAAAAACGTGATCCACTCTGGAAAAGACACCAATTTCACATACATTTTTATATACATATTGTGACGTTACGCAGATACTCTCCCTCATATTTTTTGCCACATTTTACATCTGACATCCCCAGAGAAAGGTTTTTTTTCACTTATGTGGCTAAATTGAAGATTTTAAAAGATCCTGACGCATCAGACAATTTTCTCATCACCTGGGAGAAACTGTGACATGTAGTGTGCCCGTCTGACTCCAATATGAATCTGTTATGGTTCCGTAATTTTAATGAAAACATGATGGCATTTTTCTACAGTTAATTTTGACCTGATGTGTAACTGTGCCTTGGTCTGTGTATGAGAATGGTCTCCACAACATCCACCGACAAGGATGCGATAGTATAATGTGAAATCGAGTGTATTGTGTGACTAGTAATTTTGAACATTGAAGATGGATAATTTTTTTAGGTTAAGATTTTTATTCATAATGAGTTCAAAAATGTTTGTATATTATGTATCAATCTTCCCTGATAGTCATCAATTAGCTTCATTAATTTCTATTTTTGTAATATTATATTCATTTAGTGAAGATAAATTTCTTTCAATTTTTAGTATTTGCTACATACCCGCATAGTTAAAAAAAAAATTCCACAAGTGAAGAAGAGAAATTTTGTTGTTTAAAGGTGAGTAAGTAATTCTGACGTTCTCATGTTTTTCTGATGAAACTGTCTGTAAAGGTCAAAGACTCCTGTCTCATCTCTTACAATATATATATATATATATATATATATAAGTATATATATATCGATCTCTCACTTTCTCCCTCTCTCTTCGTACGTTGCCTGTGGTCACCAATTTCCTGCACGTTGTGAGGAGCTTTTCTTTAGTACTGATTTGAAGAAATTCGTTCGTCTCGCAGTCTATGGTACACGCAGTATACAAATTCAAATCCTTAATGCCACATCTCGAAGGCAATTTTTTAGTTGCTTTTTATGGTTCATATGTTAACTCCATTTAGTACTATGCAAAGTACCAGGGCTTTAACCGGTCGGACTTTTACATTACTTAAGATGGAGCAATTCATCCAAATTTTGATAAGGCAGAATTGATCATACCGATTATCCTTTGGACCTTAATCTCGCACCGTTCATTAGACTTTTTCGTAGTCGTTGGAAACATTATTTCTTTGCATTTGGTCAAAACGGTATACTCTTATTTTTTTTTAAATAATACTTGGTATCTAATATTTTAATTAATATATTTATGAAGTATGGTGAGAGGGAAAAGCGCGATTGATATAGAGTCGTTTTTTCAGTCAGAAGATAGAGCAGGAGGAATACAGAAGCGAGATGGTGGCGTTTGATCGCATTTCCATTCCATCGTGCCAGAGCTTGTTGCGGAAGATGTGTCGTCGGCGAATGACCGGGTCATACTGAGGCGGTTGCTCTTTTCAGCAGTCCTTAATCCAAGTGTCGCTCGCGTCATTCGTCGGATAAGTGCGGAGATACTAGCAGTGAATTTAAATTGCCGCCTCTACATATCAAATCTTATAAAAATCTAATAAAATCAAAAAACAAACATATGCATGAAACCGATGTTAAAAACATACATAACTGAAAATACTAATGGATAATATATTAATGCTATAAATATGAGAATAAATTATTAAATTCACAAATATGGCAAAAAAAAGAAAATATTAAAAACTGTCCTTCAAAAAAAGTCATATCAGTTAAATGAAGAGCGCCATGAACTCGCATAACTCGCGACGCAAAGGTCATGCTACAAAGTGAAACGGACGAGTGCACGAGCGATACAGCCTAGGGGTCATTTCAACCCCGATTATGAGTCGCATAAATATTCAGCATCGCACATCAGGGTGGGACGACCCCGTCCGAGTGGCAAACGGTCCCGGGAGTTTAACGACATCGTAACGGATCCGTTATTCACTGCCCCTCCAGAAGATTCGTCATATTTGCGTGCGGGTAACGGACGTTACCCAGCCTTTCGCCGTTACGGCCCGTTGGCGTTATTATGGCGACTATTCGCCGGGTATGTCGAAAGAATATTGAAACGTCAAATGAATTCTTTAACGAAATTGCATCTTTATTGTGATGTTGCGATTTTAAAAATATACCTTTATAGTTGAAATTAAAACAAATTATTTTCATGTTGAATTTTCGACTTTATATATGTAGATAATGTGTTCTTTCTATTTTTGTGACAATCGATATTTTTTTTAATTAACATAGTATTTCTATTAGTTTTAAATAGGAAATAATAGATATCTCACTAAGATCTATGAAATACATAAAAAGATGTAAACTATGTAATTGCGAGAAAAAGTTCCGGGATCAAGTCCCTGTGGTAATTATACATATTTTCGAAAGATACAACTAAGTAGTTTTAAAATATTTATCAAAATCATTTATTTAATTGCTTTAAAATGTATACTTTCTTCACTACACGCAGAATTTAGAAAACTTTATACTATTCAGGTTATTACAATAGCACATCGGAGGTGAGCTGGTCATGTTCAGCGCGTGGATTCTGAATGACCAGCAAAGAAGGCGTTTGATGCAAAACCCATTGGCCGAAGAAGTGATAAAAGACAATCTGATATGGATAGACCTAAGATAAACATGTAATTGCTATCACAATAAGCGGACCCGGTACCCTATATGCTAAGAGACCAAAGTTCCAAAGGTATCACAAACTGGAGAAAGACGACAGATCGGAGTGACGAAAGTAACTTAAGGAAGCCTGATGATAATGATAATGTCTGACTCTCCTCCCTGTTTTCCCAGCCTGCTATTAGTACTATCATCTGACACACAGACGGCAAATTTAAACAAAATAATGCACATCATTCTACAATATGCCTTTCACCAATTAAAGTTAATCCTTCAAGCTTGCATTTGCTAATAGACAAAAAAGCTCTACCTCAACATCTACATACTATATAAGGGTTAATAGTTTCAATCTCAGCAACCTCGGCATTACTTCCTGATGCAAAACAATGCGTTCAATCCTCCGGACTGAAATGACAAAAGCGGACAGCGTCGACTGAACTCTTCAATAAATGACTTGTATTAATAAAAATAATATGCAATCGTCATTTATTTTAGTTGCCTTATAAGTCTTATGCTAGAATAAGATGGCACTATACATAAAGTACCGCTAAGTTAATATTTTTTTTCGTTTATTCTTCTTTTTATTTTTATTTTTTAATTAAAACTAGACCCCACAAAACATTTTGCTAGACGTTTGTCTGCAGCTACATTCAGATCCATTTTAAAACATTTAATATAATCAAAACATAACTTATCAGTATCACAGTTTAAACAATTAATTTCATTCTTACAGGTGAGACAGGTCTATTAATATAGAAATCTACTATTATTACTACTATTAGTCTACTAATCCATAAGTTATTTATTTATAATTACTTCCAAATTGGGAGAAAGCGTACTCTTTTGTAAAAAAAACCCAGGTAGTATATTTTTTAGTGTAAGAACAACAAATTTTAATATCATCGATCCATACTTATTGGTGATTTTGAAAATTGTTAAATTCATTTTGAACTACTTAACTTTCAATCAATTGTTTATAGGTTTTCATGTATTAATATAAAATACAAATGATGCTTATTAAAATAAGGTAGTTAGTAAAAGTGTCAAAGCAATCAATGCCGATGCACTTACAGTTAAAGACGGTCTAGCCGCATGTAGAGTATCGTAGACTCGAAGGAATTGGGAAAAAAAATGTCAGCATTTTCAATATTTTTATATTTGGATAAAAACATTAAAAAACTGACAGATGCTTGAAAAATAATAAATTTATTAATGCACTTACTATAGTCAACTATTATCTCAATAGTGTAGATTAAAACACAAAACAAATGCATCACCGTTTTTTGAAAAAAAGCTACAATAGTTTACAGGCAGCCAATTAAATTCCAGAGATGTTAAAACTGCTATTAATTAAATCATAATATAAATGGCGAATGGTCGAAGTAACCTTATACAACAATTTTGCTAAAAAGAGCTATATTTGATTGTTACTAAATTAAAATAATACGTAAAAGTTATATTAAAAGAAAACATAATTAAAAGTTTAAAAAAAATGAAGGTTGCTGACTTCGCAACTAGTACCCTCATTTAGTGAATACGCTATTTATTAAAACCCTATAAAAATATTATATATGATACAAATTAATACGGTCAGAGAGATTTGGATCTGATTTATAATGACATATCGGTTTTAGTTTGTATATACTCGTACATATACATAAAAACGTGATATCAATTAAGTCTGTCATTATTTTTTAAATCTCTCTTGAAATATAACTCTACTGTTATAAAGCGTTTCGGAATGCCGTGTTTATGTGTTATTTAAATGTGGCAAGTGTCGAAGGCTTCACCGCTAACCGTCGCTCGCACCCCCATTGTTAGTTCAAGGGGATGGCACTCGAAAGCTTGAGAGCTAATAACTACGTACGGGAAATTTCATACTTTAACCAGTATTATAAAGGCGGTCGTTAAACGAACACGGTACGGGAAATTTAATAAAGACGTAATTTGTCAGTTTGACAGTTCACTTAACCGGTGCATTAATCAAGTTTGACCAGTTTAAGGGAAACCATTTTTAGTATTGATACAATCCACAGTTTTGTGTGGATAGTACCAGTAGAATATCATCATAAACCCAACTAAAATTGAAAAACTTTGATATAAAGAGAATATAATCAAATTAATTGAATCAATTATAATGAAAATATGAATTAAATCTATTAATCAGAAAGATATACATATAAAAACAATTCTATCGAAAAATATTGTAGTTGCGCCACCGGAATTCGAACCTGGATCTCATTCAAATTGTATCAATGTATCCAAAATTGAATAAAAACGAATTGATAATTCTGGCGGCTGCTAACAGATTACTCAAAGGTATTTGAGATTTCGTAAAAATAAGGTAGATGGTTCTTTCAAATAATCGAACGATTAAACGTATTAATATCAAAAAGGTAACATATAGGTTCGAAAATTTGTCGCTAAAAATATCGTCGGTGTAACATAGTTGGATAATACACCTTCCCCGGTTTGGAAGGAGATCCAGGTTCGAATCTCGGTGGCGCAACAACAATACTTTTCGATAGAATTGATTTTATATGTATATTTTTCTAATTAATATATTTAATTCATATTTAAAATATCACAGACCTATGTTCTGAATAATTACAACTTCACAATAAGGGTGTGTTCTTCTAATGATATACTTAGATAAAAAATGTATCTATCTATAAAATATTCAGTTACTACCAAGATACGATCCCGGAACTTTTCCAATTGGGGAAAACGAGTTAACGTTTCGCTATATTAATCAATTAAGATTTCGACAAATTTGGGTCACCAAATAAAGTGTTTACTTTGCTGCCAAAACATTCAACAAAATTTTAGCACGTAATATAACACTCACTGTCAAAAATTTTAGAAACTAAAATTTTTTTTTTGTTGTGTATGAGAAGGGAAAAAGTGGAGAATTCTAAAGATTGCGAAGTTTGACTTAGAATAAATATAAAGTAAAAGAAAAATAAATAAAAATTAAAAAACTAGAACTATATGGAACAAATTAATGAATATGTTTGGAAAACACATCGAACGTGCCCGATTGATAATCAATATATAAGAACTAAGACAACTCAAAAAGTCATTTTTCAGTAGACAAAAAAATAATAACATTTTTCTCCATTTTTTGTTACTAAAGTTATGAAACTAAATAACATTTTAGGTCATGCATGTATCCTAAAATGATACTTTTCGAGAATTGAGGCTAAGTTAGTTGTGTATATGACAGAGTATCCAAATACAATAATAAGTAAAAAATTTTGGTTTTTTGAGTTGTCTTAGTTTTTATCTAGGTGTGCGATATGGTCCATGACTGCAAGTTTGTGGAATGAATTGCCGACTCTTGTGTTTCCTCTTCTCGTAACTCTGATAATTTTATGATTCGGATCAACATTTCTTCCCTTCCTACCTTCCCCACTTTCCACCCACCCGAAGGGAGGCATCCCGCCCTGTAAAGGGCGCAGGTCCCAGGGGCTGGCTACGCAGGATCAAATTTTAAATCATGTAGATATTACGTAATATTATATCATATAATATTAATTCGTTTCGAGCATTTGCCATGGTACGATCTTCAATACATCTTCCAGGTAATTATACAGTCATCTCAGATAATTAAGGCTACATTACGCGACATACTTATTTGGTTTAGTGGTAAGACTTTTATATAATGACCAACTGTTGGTTGCAAAACTGAACTTTGTTTCGATAGATAATCATTCCGATTGTCTCATCTCTTCACCGGTAGCTACAATCAGTGTACACGAAAATGTGACTTCCCAAGACTAGAATCGCGTACTCACCTTTAAATATAAAAATACACTCTCCTTTACTTGTGAAAAAAGTATACATTGTAAATTAAATCATTTTTAAATACATATATTCAAATGGAAAATATTTTTTTAAGAGCATTAAAATAGTTTTTTTAGTTTAACCCATTTTATGCTGACGTTGCGAAAACGCAACGGTCAGTTGGCCGGGTCATATTCTGAGAATTCGGTAAGAAATCTCTCATATTGGTTTAAGTTCTTATTATTAAAGGCTTAATCTACCCATAAACGTGTTGTAAGATATAAATATATTACTATTGGTTACAATTTAGATGCCTTCAAAGACGGCCGAAATGCGACACTCAGGTAAGCTGATACATTGTATTCTTAACATATTGTCATTTTTCTAAATATTGTTGCATTATTTCTTATACAGAATTATGTAGTATTAAATAATAAGTAGCTTTTAAAAAAAACTAAAAAAACAGAAAACACGAATTAGTTGGCCGTTGTGCTAACGTCACGTTGACAAAATACGGGAGTAAAATCTAAAGCATTATTTAATGAATGAATGCCAACAATGAACGTAAATATAATTATTTGTCGCTTAATAGTGTGAAGTAAAATGATTTTATTATTCCAAAATAGGCTGTTGACTTCATTTTAAAGATCTTCAAAGAACAATGAATTATTTATATATTCAAAAAACAAGTCACCCATATAAATATAAGAACATTTATAGAATTATTTTTATATACCGAATATCAGAGGATACCTCGTGAAGAAATGTATTGATCTCTAGATTGCGAATTTATTTATAAGTTCGTATGTGAGTAGACAAACTTGTCAAATTCGATTATAGATTTGAAAAGAATAGTGAAATTGTAGTTGTTTAATGGAATGACAGGTTAGTAGTTAGTGGTATCAAATTGTAATAAGATGAGCCAATTACAAATGTATCTAGCTAGATATTAAAATTGTAAAAAAGTTACGTACATGTCACTTAACCTAATGTCTTTACAAATTTTTAAAAACTTTTTAAGGATTGACTTGGCTGATCACTTTATTTAGAATTACAGAATGAGAATTTGTTGAAAAATATTGTCGTGAGCCATATTCTCCAACTTATATGATGTGACTCTTTGTAATTAATTAAAGTTATTCCAAATTGTTCATCCTGAAAAAAATATGTAACTTAAATTTAAAAGTCACGTCGAAACGTTCATGAAGTCATCAATAACGAACACCTGTATTACCTACTAAGTTGAACGCTTAGATAATTAATATCATCCAGTCTGAGTCCGGGCATTATTTTTTTTAAAGAATTGAAAATAGAAAAAGACGCAGGGTATACTCGTATCATTCACAAACATATTTTATATGTGCACTTTACACATTTACCATATTGCACGATAAATGTAATGAAATCTTCCACAAAGGAAAACAGAATGTAATACATCATTTATATTAAGATGAAGATTTATATAAATATATCTATATTTATATAACTCCATAAGTCAATAATGACCTTTGTAACTTAGTATAGAAACCTAGTCGTTAATAGTGTACTAAAACCATAAAGAATAAATATATAAAATCTGAACTTTTTTGTTACATACGTTTATTATTTACTCCTTATTTCGCTGACGTTGCGAAAACGCAACACCTCATATTTTTCAAAACAAAAAATTTTTCAGATGTAATTTTCTTAATGATGTAGTTTTAAAACACATCCTAATTTCACCAATAATGAACTACGATAACTGGCACCGGCGGTTAATGGGTTAACACAATAGTATATTGAAATAATAAGAAACATAAATAAAGTAATTTTTATTAATTAGATTTCGTGATGAATGATGGCTTAAATTATGATATACTTTCTGAATCGGAAATATAAAAAATTTGCAACATTTTAATTTGTACAAAACGGAATATAACCTTCACAGTGGCATAAGATATTATTCGTAAAGATATCATCATATTATAATAGATCGTGTAATTACGGATGATTGTGATTTAAAAAGATAAAAACAAATTAAAATAAAAAATTACTCCGTAATTAATGAAAGGAAGCTTTAGCGAAGATCATGCAGATGAAAAATATTATATTATATAATTACTTCAGTTATAATATGTGTAACAATAATAAATTCAACCTCTCGCATTAAATTTAATGTTAGCTAAAAAATAATTTAATAAAAATTAAATATATCAATTATATAATATATATAGAGGTACATATATATATTATGCAATAATATTTATTTTTTTCGATAATTTGATATTTCTAATTGGTACATTTCATTTGTATTAAAATACCACAGAGTTATGTTCCGATAAAACTACAACTTTACAATAATAATGTGTTACATTTAAAAATAAATTATTATTATTTTAAAAATGGAATAATAAGAAATGATATTCGATACCACACTATATGATGACTTCGAGATAGATTCTCTTGACAACAATAACTTAAATAATATACAGAAATATCATGACACGAAACATCCTCAACCTGTATCGTTCATACGCAACACTTTCCCACACGTTGCATATAGAAGGTCTTAGGATCGCAGATATAAATACAACACTGTCTTACGTGCTGTATATAGCTGAATATCAAAATTTGTCATCTCGCAAATAAGATAGGCAGTCGTTGTTGTACGAACTTCCTTAAATACGCCATATTAAATGTACCATATACTTGATAGACCCTCTTCAAGAAAGGATAATATCAAATTTCTATAATAAAAGAGACTTTACGATGTAAATTTAAATTCAAATAATTTATATATGAGTGACACAGACTACCAAATATATAAACATGGACTAACGGAAATTTCTTGTTTCACGTGATCGCTTTGGTACCACTCACACAATCAAATAGCTCCGCGACTTTTTTTTAATGTATGACTCGATTGGAACGAAAATTAAAACGCTGACTATATTATATGCATTAATGTAAAAAATACGTCGTGTTTACACAAAAAAAATATTTTCGAAGAGTAAATATTTTTTCTGTTGCATAAATGTGTCGTAAACTATCGAATTTATGTTTCCATAAAGAATGTGTGTAGAATGCCCTTCGTTCCGCAACTAATATTCCAAGCTCCTCTCCTATATGTACACTTTATTTCATATCCATTAATTTACTGGTATGTTGTGAAATAGTATTTAAAATGTGAATTAGTTACCCCTTGGTACATAGTTAATAATAATTCGCCGCTTCTTGGCACGCTCGTGTCTCTCAACAAAGTGGTCGAGAGAGCGTCGCTTACCGATAATTGTCTATAAGCCAATTATGTAACTTGATCAGAAGTAACTTTTTACTATAGTTAAAAATGTTACAAAAGTTTTTTTTTTGCGAAAACAAGTGTAAATTCAATCTTTAAATAAACGCCAACTATAGTAAGTACTATAGTTACTATCATTGCAATAATCTATCAGCACCAGCTGCACGATAATTGTACCATAATTCTTAACATTTCATGTGAAGCGATAAGATATAGACCCCTCGATTCTCACCGTACAAATCCTTCTGACACAAATAATCCCTAAACTGTGATTGTACGACTTAACGGTTAGAAGTATAGTTTATAGTGTACCGATAATTGCTTGCCAAATTATGGACAATCAGTCACTAATCTTCGTTACAATCGAACACAAATCACAGATTATGTCACTACTACTTTTAACTGTACTTGTTTTAACAATCTACTCGATTTTAATGTGTCTTTATGTTCACGTCACTTTTATAAATCACTTAAATATTTTGTTTCATTTAATAACCCTTATAAATAGTTCACAATGTAAAGATAGAGCTGATAGACAACCAATCAAGGTAAAGGCATTGGAGTTAAATAACAAAATTAAGGTAAACATTTTAAAAATACAAGAATTTCGCAGACAAGCTAACCCAACTCAGGTTTTCGGGCTTGTGATGATGATGATGATAATGTTAGTGCTAATGAATAAGATCTCAAAAATGTCTTACAAGTGTTAAAACAAATTTAGATATACAATTAGAAGAGATACACAAAAAAAATCTATGTATTAATAAAATATAGTGACCACCAGAATTTAAATTTCCTATTGCCGGTAGACACTTTACCGATTGAGCTGTAATGTCGTATGCAAATGTCGCCAAATTTCATCTGCATATCTGAACTAAATGAGACATCTGTTATGTTATATTAAAAACGTGATCTCAACCAGATTAAATGGGCTTAATTGGTCAATAGAAGGCTTTGGGTTCGAGCCCCGGTGATCGCTAAATTTTTTCGGTAGATAAATTTTTTTAGTAAGTTTAGTTTTGAAGCGATTTATCTCAATTAAAAAATATATTCCACGTTAAAAAACAAGCACATTCTAGAAGTTGTGATCGCCATCTCGATGTGTATTTTGAATCTGAAGTTCCGTGAAACTAAATTGGGGTTATCTGGAACGGGCGAACCCGCGGGACACATTTATATTCCTGTGTTATTGCCCACAGTAACGACCGCGATAACCAGGAAATAATTCCAAATAATTACATAGCATACTTGAGGGACTCAAAAATTAATGGCCGACGTTAGCAGGAAGCAAACAGTAATTGATACACGCTATTTTGAAGGATAATTAACTTATTCTCGGGTAATGTACCACGTGAGCCCTAGGGGTGTGCGGATATGACGACAGTACCTGAATTCAGGAATTATAAATCGGATGTAATAAAGATTTAATGCTTATATATGTTATATACCAAGTGGCATTATGCACAGTGCGTTAATTTATCATTCTCCGTGCAATTACCAAAATCTTCAAGCATATATCCTGTTATTCCAAACTCTTATCCGACCACAACAAGAATACGTGTTTAGCATCTGGAATCATTATTATTATATTATATACGCTGATAAAAATTGAAAATAGATCAACAATAGTTCATGTGAATTCGAAAATATGTAAAATAGTGTGTACTTACTTACTTACTTACTTACCATCACGCCGTTTCCCCGTGGGGGTAGGCAGAGAGGATAGAGCGCCACACTCTTCTGTCCGGACACACAATTCTCGCCTCATCCACATTCATACATCTTGTCATACAAGCTCGCCGATTGTTGAGGCTTCTAACAGAACCATCCTCCATTATCTGGTTTACCTGGTCGTGCCAAGTCTTCCGCGGACGTCGTCTATTTCTGGTTCCATCAACACTTGCGTCATATATCTTTCTTACCATTCTCTCCTCATTCATCCTTTCCATATGACCAAACCACCTAAGTGATCCTTTCTTAATCTTACTCACTATACTAACATCAGCTTTACATTCTTTCCTTATTTCTTCATTCTTTACTCTGTCATAAATAGATTTGCCACAAATACGTCTAAGTGATCTCATTTCCACTGCATTCAGTCTACTTTCGTTCCTTTTCTGCCAGCTCCAGGCCTCACTTCCATACATAAAGTGTAGCATTATATATATTCACTGAAAAACAGACAAACAGCGCTCGATACATTAAACTTTAAACAATTTAAACATTAAACAAAATCTGTTGCAACCATTTCACTCCTTATGTCGCTAATAAATGTCCACGTCCCATCACAATCACAACCTGTTTTCAGCATTCCTATAAGTCGAATCAATTCTGGATTACGCTCTCTTATAGTGAGAATGTTCCGAGATTACGATGATTTGTTCATCGATATTGATGCATATTCTATTTCATTACCAATATTAATTTAAACTTAAATTAACAATATTCTACGATGCAGTATGTAAATAATTTTTCTTATTTATTACTTTAAATTACCATCATTTAACAACTACATATTATTTTTTGCCATATAGTTTTCTTATCCATGTGAAATATGTTAGGACACAAATAATTTGTCACCATTTTTTTATATTTTTGGTACTTATATTTAACTTGTAACTGTTTTATTTCCAACAACAACAAAAAAGTAAATGATTACACGGGGCCGTTGTAGTCATTCCTCTGGCATTTTAAGACGTGTCCAAGTCACCTTAATTAAAATGCCGAGGGTCTCCCTTGTTACCCATAGAATGTTAATCTATATACAACTTTACAAACAGTCAACATGATCTTGACCCTTAACTCAGAATTCTTTATCACCGCACTGTACTTACTTACTTACCATCACGCTCGTTCCACATGGGGGTAGGCAAAGAGGATAGAGCGCCATACTCTTCTGCCCTGACACACAATTCTCACCTCATCCACATTCATATATCTTCTCAAATCAACTCGCCAGTTATTGTGGCTTCTAATAGGACCATCTTCCAGTACATATTTGGTTTACCTGGTCGTGCCAAGTTTTCCGCGGACGTCCTCTACTTTTGGTGCCATCAACATTTGCGTCATATATCTTTCTTACCATTCTCTCCTAATTCATCCGTTACATATGACCAAACCACCTAAGTGATCCTTTCTTAATCTTACACACTTACTAAGATCAGCTTTACAATCCTTCCTTATCTCATCATTCTTTAATCTGACATAAATGGATTTACCACGTATACGCCTAAGTGATCTCATTTCCACTGCATTCAGTCTACTTTCGTTTCACTTATGCCAGTTCCAGGCATCATTTCCATACACCTGTGTAAGTACCAAGACCCTATTGTCGACCGCTGGTCTTGCATCGGTTGACATGTTCCCATTACCTATAATTCCATTTAAAGCGCCGTTAACTCTGTTCTCTGCAAGTACCTTTTTTTCTATATCCTTCTCAGTCTTTCTGTTTCTATTAAACACACAAACTAATTTACTTGTTCCAAACATTCATTACCCACAAGTATTTTGCACGGTGTCTAGCTATCCTTTTTCTCGAATACCATCACTTTCGACTTGTTGACATTCATAATAAAGTCGCTTTCCTTGCATACATTGTACATTCTACTCACTAGACTTAAAAACAGCTTTAAAAACACCTTGGTCTTGACCCTTATCTCGGATTTCTTTATTACCGTACTGTAAATTAAACTTAATTCACCGCTAGCAATCCCTTCAAGTTATTTGGCGAATTATATAATATATTCTAGATCTGCCCTTCCTTGCAAGCACTACCCTGCCTAGCCGTATACACCCCACCCTCGATATCTACTGTGAAATTCTGTCATCCCTGTTATACAGTTTGGCCGAGATACCCATAACTTTCCACAGACAAATTCGTGCTAGTTCCAATCGATACCTTATGTCCCCGAATAATGTGGTAATATAGAATTTATTTTTGGACTGTCTTTAAATAAATAATTACCAGCAGACTGTTCAGCAACATTATAGTGGGTACTTCAATTATCAAATTTCTGACAAAATAATTGGACTTATTTGTTATTTTAAAAAATGTATCATCAGTACAAGTTTATTTCAAAGAAAATTAACAATTCACTCCACTGTAATGTATCAATATGATTTTAAATTACCCTACACGTGACATACAGAACAGTGGACTAATGACAAGAATGTGTAAATGACAGGCTTTCATCTAATTAAATACAAATACATTATATACACCACAATAATAACAGAAAAAATATATATTGTCAATTTTTCACAAAATTGAATTAATAAATCAAATTAAATTATCATCAAACACACGGAAAGTATGTACCGACTAAAATTAGGTGTGAAAAATACTAATATGGAAAAATAGAACGTCTAAATTAGTTTTAGTATATTTCTTGTCCTGAGAAAGGGAGCGTCGCTCCCGAAACATGTAGATTTTTTTTAAATAAAAATTAATCGTGGTTAATACAAAATGTTTTATTATTTTATTGATGTTATAATGAATCAATTCGAAGTATGCGTGCATGTAGCTTACTCTAGCAGGACATTATTAAACGTGTTACGTACATACGGCGAGAATTATAATTATGTAGATTATTTATTATTCGAAATTCAATAGTTTTGAAAGTGTATATTTTCATAAAATGTTATAAATATGTTACTTGTATGAAATCCACGAGTACGTCGCAGTTTTTTTCTACAACAAATAAATAAATATAACTCTATATTCTTCAAAACAGACGATCAATCTCAATCATGACCGACTGTACAAACAATGATAAAAAGAGATTTTATTTTGAAACCTTCAAATATTATCCTCATATTGCGCATTCTCCGATATTGGCTGTCAAATGATGGATGGATAGCGAAGGTAATTAGCATTATTGTGATGCCAGTCTCCGAGTGCCGCTAATTACGGAAAGAATAGAGGACGCGTCACGTGTCGACGAGTCATCCGCTACGTCAATGTACAATAGTTTGAATGCGCCAGATTTTTTTTTTTCATGTGAAAACAATATTAAGGAAGTTAATATTTTTAATATTTGAAATAAAATAATCTCTCAGAATTTTATATACATAATTTTCACTAAAAAAAAAACAAAAATATGTTTTGCTTTAGATTTTATGGTAAAAATTTTAAAATAAAATTCAGTATTTTTTAAACATCATTTTAGTCGTTAATAATAAAATATACTCTTATTAAATGGATTAAACTGCATTCCTCTACAATATGATATGTACAGGGTGTTCAATAGATAGTGGTCTGAATGGAGTCTTCGGTACAGAGGACATCACTAGCAATCTATTGAGCTTAAATAGGGTTATCCAAAATGAACAGTTTAGAAGTTAATCAAACTTTTATGATTACAGTAATATATGAGAAAAAAATCTAAGCCCGAGATGGTAAAAAAAAATTACACAATTTTTTCAAATTGTGTATAATTTTTCATATGTTCATTTCAAATAGAATGCTACTTAATAGTGGTAATACATTACAGGACCACTGGACATTACAGCAGGACGGAGCTCCATCTCACACAGCCAGAAATACAATGAACTTTTTTCGTCGTGAGAATCTTAATTTCATCGAGCCAGGCATGTGGTCACCGAACAGCCCACATTTAAACCCAACAGATTATGCAATATGGGGTGTTTTTATGATTTCTAATTAGCTAAATATTGTGCAAAAAAAATTACATTAAGAATTATAATTAATTATATTATGTTTTGAAATAACTCATGTATCACAAGATGTTCTCATTTATTTTGTGGCATCCTGTATATCAAAAGTGGAAAAAAAAATTGTCTGACCTATATACGTATAAGTAAGAAATTTTATTTCGAATATCGGTAGCTCCTTTCATGTCTCCATTCCTTCTTTTCCTTTTACAGTAGTGCCTTTTCACTACGCCAAAAAATTTTAATTTAAAAAAAATGATAAAAACATTTTACTATCAAGATTTCGCTTTCAATAATAATTCATATTTTCGCATTTTTTACTAAAATGTGGGTTTTTATTATATCAGAAGTTACACACTACATTAGATTTTTTCTAAACTATTACATAGATAAAACCTTTATACTAATTTAAAACTAATAAACTGAATGTTATTTATCATAATTAAGAAAATACAAGCATTATAAGACCGTGACCATTAAATTCATTTTCTGCGTGCCACAGAATTTACTTTAATATGTAAAATTCTTGAATATACAAAATATATTTTCTTATAATCTTGTTCATTCAATTTACAGGATATATCAATTTTTGACATTTTTAAAACACTATATTATTATATATTGTGTTTACTTACATGCTTTAAGGCTTCAGCTACCATTTAAAACTAAGTTTCATATAAAAATACAATAATTTCTTACTAAATGATATTTGTATTAATCCCAATAATGTATTCTTTTTATTAGTGTCATTCTGCCGCTCGATCCAGCAATGTGTAATCTGTCGTTTACTTAATTTTTGGTTAAATTCATAGATAAGATATATTTTTACACATATTTTAACTATAATATGAAGTAATATTGTATTTATTCACAACATAAGTTGCAAGATGATTTATTATAAGACACAAGTTTTTCAAAAAGCGTAAATAATTAACGTGGTCCCGATTTAAACCGAATATGCTTTCGATGGATAGATTTTTTGTATATCTTTCTAATTAATTCATTTAATTTGTTCTAACTGTTTTAATGAAATATATAAACCTTGATCTTTATGGAATTATTTTACGTAGCGCCGCGGTTGCGATGTTGCGCGTGCTTAATTGTTTCCTTCATCTGTTGACTCACCACATGCAATGTTCGAGACATTCACGTAGTGTGGCCATCTTGTAGTGAGTGGTTGAAATATTCAAGCCGCCGACTACGAGATACGGTCGGTGATTCGTTTTTTGAATGCACGAAACTTGTAATCAGCTGACATTCATGGCCAAGTATGTCATTTCATCCCGGATAAGCGTTTATCTATGACGAAGGTATACAAATATTGGTGCCCCGTTATGACAAGTGTCTTAATAATGGTGCCGACGATGTTGAGATGTACTTGAAGGTGTGTAAAGTCGGAAGAAATACATAATGTCCGATATGAATGTATTTTAATTAGAATAAAATGACAACAATCACACTTAAATTGATCTGCAACCACAGCCGCCTGTCAACCCCCTTCTCTGACGTCACACAGCGGGTGCACACGACTAAATGATGATAAATTACCCCGTGGCCGGTGTGAGAGATGCCTAAGTCCTTATTGATGGGCACCCTTGACAGGGCGCAGGACGTCACGTCGATACGTGTTGGCGGGGGAGGGGGCGGAAACGGGGGCGGTTACCACTGATGAACACGTCACGTGTCATATTATATTATGTAAAATTTGGAAACTCTTGCGTAGGACATGATAGCGAATATTGATTTTACGCAATACCTTGACCTACATATGGAACAACCAAGCATAAAGCAATCAACACATATATACAATTTCCTTATATCAGTTCACTTATACTTCCGTGACGCATAACAACATTAAAAAAATAAGATCTGTTTTCAATTCGCGTTAAATACAGTAAATTATTTTTCTTTTGTATATTCACTGATTTTTCAAATAAACCAATATTTTTAAATCTTTAATTTCCTTTTAACTTAAATCTTTTAAGAATTGTAAATAAATTTCGCAATTTATGAAAACACCTTTTTTTTATTTCATTTGACCAACCGGTTGGTTAATCTTGGGATTTCTTCATTTGACATGAGCATATAATCATGCCATAACTCTCGAGAGCAAACTCTCACCTAATTAACACTTATTCGTCTTCTCATGCATACTCACCGAGAAGTTTTTAACGGGACCAACTTCGAACATCTGGCATGTCAGGTGTTGACGCTAGTCGAATATTACCTTGTTCCTCCTTTCCTTCTGTTCCTTTCTGGCTAACTGGTACCTAGGGATTTCGACCGACATAGGACAGATTGCTTTTCGAACGCGGATGTGTCACACGTTTTTTTGGTCGATCGAGAGTGTCACCGAGCATTGAATCTGGACCACGAAAAAACTGCTTTCGATAGCATCCTGAGATGCAGCGATATCTCCGTTCATCATCACAACAATGCGAGTCCAATCCAGAGCTGCGATCAAGGTAGGCCAGATATTTTCTGACATTATTCCTTTTTTACTCCAATTCAGGTTATGTCTATACAAGTCTGTACTAAACAATAGTTTAAATCGCTAAGTCGTATATTTTTTGTACCATTTTTTAGATCATTTATTCCACGTGATTCATTCATTCGATATTTATGAACTCCCGCCTTCTTGACTATTCTCCTCCACTTTTCTCGTCACCCTGATAATCTTAAGGCTTGTCACCAGAGCAGTGCCTGTTACCTTTTCCACTTGGCCGGTCTAACGTTTTTTTTATTTATATATTATAGGGGATTTTTCTCTTTCTCTTCGTCCTCCGACGTGGCTCACCACAATAAGCCTTTCCAAGCTACCTTGCCTTCTCGCAAGATGCTCAAAAAAGTCTGTCCTTAATGATCAGTTCCTGCAGAATGGAGACATTCGTACGTCTCGCCATTCATGGTATGCGCAACATGTATCTCATCTCAAAGGCATCAATCCGTCTTTTTTTCCTTGCTTTCAGGGGCATATAAAAATATAGAATGCACCAAAGACTATACAAGTTTGACATTCGTTGTCTTGGAAAGACCGCGGTCTTACCATGTTATGTCACAGAACTTTTCGTCATACCTATGTGTCGTTTAATTTCTGGTTTGCAGCTACCATCGTCAGTAATTATGAACCTGGAATAATTGAAATCCTTGACAATTTCAAAGTCTGAAAAGCCATCTGTTCGTAAAATCTGGTTATATCGATCAATAATAATTAGCTTTGTTTTTTGCTTTTTTATCTCAAGAATAATTTCTTATTCAATGCGAAGAATAGTGTTGTCATTTCTTCCTCTGATGTAGTGATCAAAGTTATATCATCCACATACCTGAGATTGGAAATCCTTCTGCCTCTAATTTCAACTTCATTATTCCAATTTTTAAGTTTTCGAATAAAAATAAAAATATATATTGGTTACCCTATTTCATTAAAATTTTTCCCTTGTTATTTAAATTAGAACCCCGCTCATTGACAAAATATTTGGATGTAAATGGTCATGAATAATAAAATGAAGTCATAAAAGATACAAAGTTAAAAAAAAAAACAACAATATTTTACAGTCACGTTCCATATACACAGAGTACAAAAAAAAATTACCGTTATCGCGTTAGCCTTCAGAACGTCGAAACCTTTGAACTTTGTGGCCGTAGAATTTATACAGAAATTAAGATTATTTACCTTTATTTGATCAGAAGATTTGATTAAACCCGGACCGGACCATTTTTAATTTCCTTTACTTCTGAGATCACAAAACTAGATAAGATTTTAAATTGATTGTTTTTTTTTATAAAATGAAAACGACATCTCTGAATAATAAATATTATTTTTTATGTTAGCTAGGCAAAAATGTTTAATTATTTATCTAATTTAATGCGTTATTGATCTGTTAAAATCTGTATCTGCTGCATAAGAGAAAAAAAAAAGGATTCGACAGTACCTACACTAGGCAACGACCTAGGTTATGCTGTTATTTTACTTTTATGTTGTGTGTTGAGTGTTAGGTTTAAGTGGAGCAAACAGAAGATTTTTGGTGTGAGGGTTGTGCTGCCCCATAAATTAACCGCTACCCTCGTACTCGTATAGCAAAGCATATGAAAGATTTACTGTGTATTGTGGTGCGCAGGTGGGCATGAATTGAAAGGATCATTATTAAATTTATTAAAGCAAACATATTACAATGGTTGAGATCGCACATAGAAGTCGACTCGAAAGCTGTTGCTGTGGACGTCAGTACGCGAAGTGAAGAGAAGTGAGTGGCACGGTTCGCCAGGGATGCTAAGCTATTGCACACATCCATAACCTTTATGGCTGGTAGTGGTAGCAGACAAAAAAAACTAAACGTTATAATATTTATATAAATCGTAGATGATTCATTCTTAATTACTGAATAGTATAAAGAAAAACCCCAGAGAGTACCACCCTATCCCGGAATCGTTTTGCGAGTTGTTTATTCTTACTTCACTCCACTCAACAAAACAACGCATACAATATTTTACAAAGTCTTCAATTTTTTTTGGAATATATTTTGAAGTAAGAACAGTAAGTGACGGTGTAAGGGGAAGCCAATAAAATGTTCCGTTAGACCTCTCTAGTCACCGCACTTCCCGGTATCGTCCATCTCAGCAACCCCCAGCGGAAGACCCACACCCTAATAATCTCTAAAAAAGTCTGAGATTTGTTTCATTTCTTAATAGATCATCGTTTTGGGAGATCCGATGACCTAATTTCTACTGAATGGTAGAAAAGTATTAACATAACTTCACATCCACAATCCGTATCAAAGGAAACTAAGAGCAAAATCTTAGAATACTCTTTAGTGCTAAAAATGGGTACCAAATTTGGTCAGCGATCTTTCTTATTTTATGTACCGCGAATATTTAATAAATTGTTACTAGATCTTGAAGATTCTAAAGTGATTAATTATTTCAAACCAAAAATAACAAAGTGGTTGATTGATGGTAGAAAACAAAATTAAACTAATTTGTCCTTTGTGCTATCCCAACTACCTACACATTTTTGTTTCCAACTATATTATAGACAAAAATCTTTTTATAATTTTTGATTGTTGCTTAACAATATACAACTTAACAGCTAATTGCTTTGGAACGGTTTACGTCTAGTAAAGTAATTACATTTATTTTAAATGTATTCTTTTAAGCTAAAAAAATAAATATAGAATATAGGTAAGTTAATTTTAGCTCTTTATAAAATAGATACACAGTTATAAAACTCCACAAAGCCGTCATCAAAGTCGTTCCAACATAAATGGAGGTCCTGGATGTTAAGAAATTAAGGGAGATAAAATGTACATGTCCTTCGAAAAAGTAAATAAAATGTAAAAATAAAGTTAGAAACACAAAGATAAGCTGAGAATGTAGAGAGCTTTATATGTAAAGATGGTTCAGGCAAATGGAGCGGATTACTTAGGTGTAATGGTCGTCAAAAGGACAGATCTGTATAATATAAGTATGTAACAACGTGTTGCAGACGACGTAGGAGGCCTAGATCGATTAAATAATACAAGTAGGTACTGAAGGAGAGTAATGTCATGAACCTTAAGGGCGCGTTTTCAATAATAATTCATATTTTTTACGAAAATGTGAGTTTTTATTATTCATTTATATCAGAAGTTATATAATAGATTTTACTTTTTTATAATTATAAACCTAGATACGACCTTTATATTAATATAAAACTAATAAACTATATGCTATTTGCCATAATTAAGAAAATACAAACATTATAAAAAAGATCACAATCATTAAATTTATTTTTGCCTTAATATAGAAAATTCTTGCATATACGAAATATACTTTCTTACAATCTCTAAGCCAAGATTACAAGAAAAAAAAAGTGTTAGTGAATACATATTTTTTAAATAATATATTTTATTTACACGCATGCTTTGCGGCTTCAGGTACTGTTTAAAATGAAGTTTTATATCAAAAATACAATAATTTCTTACTAAATATAGATATCAATCCAATTCATGTTTGTTTTTTATTCGGTTTTTTATTTCAAAACAAGGATTAAAAATAATATGAAATATAAATTATTTTTGTAAGGGAAGCCTTAAAGACGTGAAGCTTTTGTGGATATACATGTGTGTCAGAATATGAATATTTTATAAGTAATGGCGTGATGAACTAGCCTAAAACCCGTGCTAGGATAGTTGTTAAAGCTTTAAATAAATATATACATTTTCCGCAAGTACTAGTGTACGGAACTGGCGCCTATTTTGGGATAGATTGCGTTTATCGCGGATGGTTTCTTTGAGGAAACTTAGTATGATATTTCGGCATGCTAACGCATGCCATTATCAAGGTGTTGTCTAAAAAAATTACGTTACAACCGTTTTCCAACAGTCGAGTTGAGATTTATATATGTATGCACACATCATACACATACTTTATAAAATACATATTGATGAAAATACCTGCGGCGAATAATATTTTTTTACTGAGAAAGTTCAAATTGAGAAATTTCAAAAAATCGTCACTAATTGATCATGTATCAATGAGTTGATGCATATATCTTCAAAAAAGGTCACATGTCCACCTAATTGACACTTAAGATCAATGTAATGTATCAGTTTTTTATTTATATACGAAGAAGAAAATATTACAGCCCCACATTGGATCGTTATATTATTTGTATAAAAATATATTTTATATTTCACCAGTATTCCATTGAGGCCAAAATCTTAAAAACAAAAAATTTCATATAACATAACAATTTTTTCATCATTATTAGGATAACACATTCTAATTGTGAAGTTTTAATTATTCAAAATATAGGTCTGTGATATTTTAAATACTAATTAAATGTATTAATTAGAAAGATATACATGTAAAATCAATTTTATCGAAAAATATTGTACCGGGATTCGAATCTGTATCTCTTTCCAAACCGCGGAAGGTCCATTATCCAGCTATGCTTCGGTAACATTATTTTTGACGATAAATTTTCGAACTTATATATTAAACTTTTTCAAATTAATACATCTACCCCTCCATTATTTGAAAGCCATCTACTTTATTCTTTTCAAAATAAATTCCAGGCTCACTGAATATAATCGTTTTGAATGTAGATAGATAACTATAAGATCTATCAAATCATTGCCAAGCTCAAACTATTATGTTAAATATTATCTCTGACACAATTATATGAGGTAAAGTTTGTGAATCACTGCTAACAGCTGACGGTTAACCTTGAACGGCACGCAAAGAAAATTAAATAAGCAGAAATTTCGAGGAGTACATTCAAATGACAAACGCGTTATGAATTAATTCTACTTTTGTATAATATTATACTTCAAATTAGCTATCTAGGGCGAGGTGAACACTTGAAATAAAGAAACTGTAAAAACATAAAAATTAAGCGCCCTTAGATAACAGAACCTCCCCGCAGGGAAACGTATAACGAATAGCATAAAAAAGGTTTCAATTTTTCCCACAATAATACTAAACCCTCTCGAGGCCAAGGCTACTTATTCATAAACAAAAATTTTAAAATAAAAAAATCTATTAAATACCCTTAGGGATGTCATGGTTATGAGTAAACATTGATTATAGAGAAGGAAGGAGGAAATTAAATCTTATTACATTTATTTATGACATATAAATAATTCATTTGTTAGGTAAGAATGCTAGTTTGTGTAGATAGATACTAGGTCGGTGTTATTTTTTTATTCAAATATTAAGTAGATATCATGTAAGCACTGAATTTAAAAAAAGATTCTTTTGAAAGACCTTTTCTTCTTTAAATACAGTTTCACTGATACTGAGCTGTGAAATTGTAAATCAATTATTTGATGTATTTTAACTGAGTTAATGAAGTTTTAAATACAATTTAAATGTATTAATTAGAAAGATACACATATAAGCTCAATTATACAAAAAAATATTATTATTACTAGCGGGATTCGTACCTGGATCTCTTCCAATCCGGAGAACGTGAATTATCCGATTATGCTATACCAACACAGTGGATTGACGACAAATTTTCAAACTTATGTATTACACTTTTTCAAATTAATACATCTATCGTTTCATTATTTGAAAGCAATCTACTTTATTTTTACAGAATCTCGAATATCTTTGAGGAAACCGATAGGAGACGCCAGAATTAACAATGAATTTTTATTAAATTTTGGACACATTACACAACTTATATATTATTAAGGAGAACATATTCTTATTGTGAAGTTGTAATTATTCAGAACACAGGTCTGTGATCCCGGTAGCAACAACAATATTCTTCGATAAAATTGATTTTATATGTATATATTTCTAATTAATATATTTAATTAGTATTTTTCATTATATATTTGGTACTGAAAGATATTCTAATATAAATTATATGAGTAGAGTGAGTACTAACTTACAATAGTTGTATACGGTTTATTAACTTCTGAGTTTTAACAAGGGTTAACTATTTGGAATAATATGTCTGAAAAAGTGTTAATGAACAGTTCAAAAATATTTCCCAATATTCTAAATCTGTCAATGTTATGTATTAAGGTTAAATGGAATGGAGCATTCAAAATAATATTCTCACATTTGGTCCCAAGTCAACTGAGTGACGTGTCCAAATTCGGGATGAATTAGTCCGGGCAAAAAGATCACCGGGAAATCGCTTTATTTTCCCGCATAATCAGTGAGAAGGTAGGCTGGCCCGCCCCGAGCAATTAAAAAGGTCCCCCGCATATAAAGATCGAGCAAATAAACTATACTCAGGCACCACCCTTGGCCCCTAGTACGCTGACACGTGAAGAACATACGTATATTATACTTACATGAAACTCACTAAAGTAAGCTGAAAGAAATGACAAATTATGTTATTATTTCAAACACAACAGTTTTTTTAACAGAAATAAATAATCATTCCTTTAATAGTTTCTGTTTAAGCGTTATACATAGTTCGGTTGATAATTCTGAGTTTTAAAATACATTCCGGTTGTGTGGGCACAACTACTAATTTTCCGCGGCCAGAATCAATCGGAACGTCCTCGGTTAAGTATATACAAGGTGTTTCAAAAGTTTTATTCATAATAAAAATTCTGTAATAAAATAATGGATGGATTTAATAAAAAAAATAATAAACAATTTAGCATTTGATTGCAGTCCCTGGAAATTTATTTCTTAAAATTCTGTTTTCTAAATGTGATCTGTTATTTCGTTAACACCCTTCTAAACCGGAGGCAAAATTTCTTAGAAATGCTCGGCACGTATTTTCCATGATTGATGCCATTTCTTCTCGAATATTTTATTTTAATTGCTCCAGAGAGGGAGGATTGTTACTGTATACCTTTGATTTATGGTAGTCTCATAGGAAAAAGTCCATTGGTGTCAAGTCGGAGCTACGTGGAGGCCAGCGTATGTCATCTTGTCGGGTTATCAATATTCCAAGAAAAATTTCACAAACAACTGGTAAGAATACGCTCCCTATTAACTGAATTCCTAAGGACGCGGCTAGCGATCAGCATACTCCCTGCCTTCCTCCCGCTCGTTGCGTTGGTGAAACAACCGTTGCGTTCGTGAACCAAAATGAAAAAGACATTTGGTATACACTGTATTAGCGGCAGTGAGCGCGAGATACAGGTCGCGTATTGTTATCAGCTCAAGTGTCAGAGACAAAACAGAAGTCCACGGTAGACTATCATCAGATCGCAGACAGGAGATTGCAGACATCAGATTGCCGCCCAGCAGATTGCAGGCCAAATAAACCAGGAGAGTGGTTTTACTTTACATAATTTTAAATTGCACAGTCTGTATATTATCAATAGAGAATCAGGACCTGTCTATCGAAATTATTTCAGAGATATAGTTTTTCTGACACTTTGGTCATACTATCGATATATGTCAGCTTAACCAAAACTACCAATAGGTCAAATTTGTAAAAAAATAAAATTTATTTATATTTCTATTGTAGCACCCGTACCCCAAAATGGCTGTTCAATAAAAACCTGAAGGTAGCCGAAAAATAGGTAGATCTAAAATGAAATAGCAAAACAATATAAATAAATACCTAACCATTCGTAGCATTAGTTATCGAGAGACCGATGGGACCGGCTGGAATCCAGATTTCAGAGTCAGGGATGATAATAACGACCTCTTCTATTATAATTCATTACATAACTTGATATGATAGCCCCTGTGTTACTTTGAATATTTTCAGCAACATTTTTAATGATTCATTTTTTGATCACATCGGTCTGGCATAAAATATACAGTGTACTTAACGAAATGTACATAACTTTAAACAAATGAAATTCTGAGTAAAAAACGTTATTTATAAATTTAGCTTGAAATGCTCCATTACCGAGATAATACCCACAGAGATGGATTGGAAGAAGAGAAAGAATTATATAGCCCCTCATTCACATGATAATATTAAGACACACCTATAAAAAAAAAATCTTCTAAAAGGTAGTCAATTATTATCATTATTATTTTTATTTTAAATAGTAAATGGCATACTGGACACCCCTAATTTAACTGAACTGATTGTACACCACGTTCTTGAGCGTACCAGGTCATCGGTCCTTTTCCTTGTAAATTCATCATTTACTAATTTTTATAGGAATCCACCCATACACAGACTTCACAGGCGTGGGAACGATTTTGGTCTTGTAGATATATTCCGATATTCTATGTTTAAATATAAGAGTGGTGTTTTTGATGCTATTCTGAGTCAAAGATAAAACTGATTTTGATACTCAGCCATTCTTTGTCAAATCTAAATTTTTTTTTCTGTCTTGAACCCTTATTTTTTATAGTTTGTTTTGCTTATTTTTTCTATTTTACTTTTATATATATAATCCAATGCTCCTTGTGTAGCTGCTCATGTGTTTTTTATTATATTTTATACCAAACCTATTTTTTTAATAGCCTATAAGGGAGTTAATAAACTAATAAATAAATAAATACAAAATAAGAAGTATGACATAGAATTAACATTGTCTACGATAAAATAGTAACAAAATAAAATAGTAGTACTCGAGGAAAATCAAAAAGCTGACCAGCTACCCTCAAATCCTCTAAACTGAAGAAATCATCAAGTTCTGTAGAAATGCATGGTAGTAAATAACAATGGAAAGAGAAAAGTAGAAGACACTTGGAGAGGCCTTCACCCAACAGTGGATAGAAAATGATCAAAAACGATGATAAAGAACAAAACGTAATTTCAAGCATTTGATTTAGGAACAAATATTTTTTCAATGTAATGTAGCATTTTAGAGCAAATTTTTATATTGCATTTTTTATTCATAATTTTATTGTATACCTATATTCAAAGTTATGCATGTTTTGTTAAGAACACCCTATATATTTTCTAAATTATTGTTCCTCTTATCTATATTATTTGGATTTTTTTTTTACTTATTTTACTTTATTTTTGAATACATCACAGATGTTAAAAAATTTATTACACTATAAGTTTATTATATCCTTCTTCTGAATGACTTCTCAACATCGGTTAAGATGTAGATTTTCTCAACTGTTACATAATTATTGACGAAATAGGGTAGTTGTTTATAGTATCTGTCAACGTGTGTTCCGGGCTTTATATCATTCCCGTGGGATGACGACAAGATTGTTGTCACCCGCATTATCGATACATTTGCAATATCATCTTACTAACTTTCCCGGTTTTCGCCCCTGTGGTCCTGTCCCAAACCAACCCTGGCAGAACTTATGAAACATTGCCAGTCGCGTGGTTTTATTTTATTTTATTCCCGGAGGCCGTTTACAGTTTTTAGGGTCGTGGGATATCGGGCGGCTGGCCTGAGAAATTGGTCATGCGAATTTTGTAAAAAAAAAAATGAAAACGATCATAATTAATTTGGAAAAATCTTACACAATACATAATTTATTAATTTTAAAAATATATAATCTTAATTCTTAATAATACCCAGCTTTGTATAGAATAGTTTGAAAGAAAACACGTTGGAGTGAAATGAGGATACATTTTGTACAAACATATAAAGTTTTTAAAGTAACAATGGCTAAATATAACAATAAGTCAAGCAAAGAATTACAAGTGATCATTTACGTCGTCAATTTGTTTTGAAATATGAATGTGGTGTATATGTGACCTTTTTGTTCTGAAGGTACATTTTTCAAATAGAAAATTTATTCACTTGTACCAGTGTAAATTGAAATTTGTACATGTGATATGTGTGATTGCTATATCGACTATTTTAATCACTATAAACGACAATCTTTAGTATTCTTGACAATTAATAACGCTGAGAGATAAACTATAAATTAACAGTTTTTTTGGCAATAACCGATCTACTCGTAGCCTAATATAAATCATTTCACCAATCGGTAGTTTTATGTATGCTGCGTTAGTTATTCTGAATTCAATTAAACTTATGTTCACATTTTTATTTTATTTTTCTGCCTGTATACATCCACTGGTTAATGTGTATATTCCGATAGAAAATATAAATTACGATTATATAATGTGTATATTCATTTGAAAAAATTTGCCCGGAAAAGAGATTTCTATATAAAATTATCAATAGCATTTTGAACAGCCCTGAGTTTCGTATGGTTTCGTATAAAGTACCAACTAAACGAGACAAAATGAAGTGGTCTTTGTAGGTACACAAAGAAATAATTATACTATTAACTCGCTAATAATACGGATGCATCGGTTTGATAACGAGTTGAATTTCATTATTAAGGAGAACACATTCTTATTGTGAAGTTGTAATTATTCAAAACAGACGGTCTATGATGTTTTGAATACTAATTTAATGTTCAGGTTTGAATCATGGTAGCACAAAAACAATATTTTTCGACAAAATTGATTTTATATGTATATATTTATAATTAATACATTAAATGAATTGAATTTCGTTGACATTATTCGTTGCAGGAGCATAACTGAATTGAAAAAACCTTTATAAATTAAATTAAATTATACTCAAGTGCAGAAAGTTTTTATCTTATGTTTAAACTGTTATATTGAAATGTTATATTTAAATTTAATAAATAAAATCTCAGTGGAGCGTTGGTTGAAATAAATAAAATAAATAGTATGATCGTCAAGACCAGTTAGTCGAGTACATGTAGTATGTTAAGCTCCAATTTTCCTGGTAATAATACATGCTGTCCAACATCTAGTCGAATGGAGAAGGCTGGAAAAATATTTGCTAGGGCAAGATGTCACAAACATCTATAGTTGAGTACCGACTGGTGAAGAAGAAACTTCAATTCCTAATCGAAAACATGTAAAGATTTAAAAATCAATTATTAAAATCTAATAACATTTGAAAACCTATCTTTAAATTTAATTCAATTTAAAATCCTATTATTAAATATAATTACATTTGAAAATCTATTATTAGACCTAATTTTATTTGAAAACCTGTTATTAATCATAAAATTTGAAAACCTATTGGCTTCGTTTGTTTTAATATACACAATAAAACTTCGTAGTACACAAATACAGAATTGTAGGGAGGAGCTTGAGTAGAGGGGGAAGGTTTCGTTTGTTGACGGAAATATGAACAATAAAATCGAAGTATTAAGGAATGTTATGTTGTTAATTAGTATTTTCTTAGAATTTGAATTATTTTGTATTTCAACAGTTTCCAAATTGTTCAATTTATAAGGTACACACAGTGGAGAAGTTTTATTTAAAATATTAAAATAATCTTGTTACACCATAAAATATTCGCCAAGTCTTAATTTGATTTAAAAAACTATTAATAAATTCGATTTAAAAATTTATTTTTTAATCAATTACCGAAGTAAGACAGTAAAAATCACATTATTAATGAATGTCAATATAAATGAGCATAAATAATACTTTTAAATATTTAACATCAATCGTTTCTCACCTTGTGTGAAAGAACTGAAATGTATGAATGTAAGAGCAAAAATAGGCGATTTGATTGTATGCTGTTTATTGTACCCCGATGATGTAGTACTAATGGCGAATAATGAACAAGAACTACAGAATCTGATGAGTAGAATGTACGAAGTATGCAAGGAAAGCGACCTCATGATGAATGTTAACAAGTCGAAAGTGATGGTATTCGAGGAGGAGGAAAGCAAGACACCGTGCAAAATATTTTTAGGTAATGAATGTTTGGAACTAGTAGATGAGTTTGTGTATTTGGAAAGCATGTTTGATAGAAACGGAAAGCCTGAGAATGATATCGAAAGGAAAGTGACTGCACGAAATAAAGTGAAGGGCGCTTTCAATGGAATTATTTCTAACAGGAATTTATCAACCGAGGCAAGACTAGCGGTACACAATAGAATCCTGGTACCGACACTGATGTATGGAAGTGAGGCCTGGAGCTGGCATAAAAGGAACGAAAGTAGACCGAATGCTGTGGAAATGAGATCACTTAGGCGTATTTGTGGCAAATCTATTTATGACAGAGTAAAGATTAAAGAAATAAGGAAAGAATGTAAAGCTGATGTGAGTATAGTGAGTAAGATTAAGAAACTTAGGTGGTTTGGTCATATGGAACGGATGAATATGGAGAGAATGGTAAGAAAGTTATATGACGCAAGTGTTGATGGATCCAGAAATAGAGGACGTCCGCGGAAACCAGAAACTGTTAGAAGCCTCAACAATCGGCGAGCTTGTATGAGAAGATGTATGAATGTGGATGAGGCGAGAATTGTGTGTCAGGACAGAAGAGTGTGGCGCTCTATCCTCACTGCCTACCCCCGCGGGGAAACGGCGTGATGGTATGTAAGTTAATAAGTAAGTTTCTCACCTTCTTTTTATCACGTCGTACCTTACGATGGGAATGGTCAAGAGGTCAGATGCCGACACGCGACAGAATACGCCAAAAATATAACGCACGTGTAGCCAATTAAAAGTTTAAAAAATTTTCAAAGAAAATATTATACCCAAATGGACAAGCTCAAGGTCTCCTTAATATATTTACATGTCTGTAGAAATATTCTAGAATTCGGTTCTCAGGTACCGTCGTATGATAAATATATGCGCCCATTATTATGAATAATTTTCAAATTAAATACAAAATGTAAATTTTCATTACAATAACAAGTTCAAACATGATAAAATTAGACATATATTAGTGATTATGTGAAAAAAATGCTAACCCTTAAACTGAATAGTTCATTTTTCTATTCTTTAAATATAATATATTCAATTTTATAATATTATTTTGAGGGTTTGTAAACTTTTTTCACAACATACATTTTTTTCAGTAATTATATAATTGTGTAATATAGAACAATTTTATAAAGCTTTATATTATATTTTTAAGTGATATCAATCATTATGTTCGATTAAAGATACTCTTATACATATATGTGCCCATTATTATGAAAGTGGTTTAAGTCATGTTTCTTTCGCTTCGAGATATTTAAAAGTTTGCGTTTGAATTAATTTAAATAAATTTTTATATTACACACACAATGTTTCAAAATTTATATAGTCCACTATATATATAATTTATTTCGACATTTAAATTTTGCAAGTAGCTTATAAGGAAATAAAAAATCTTACGGTTGAAATGAACGTCGTAACAATACACTGAATATAACGCTTCAAACAGATATACATTCAAAATACAAAAATATATTTAAAATACCAATTTAATGTATTTATTATAAATATATACACATAAAAAAAAAATTCGAAAAATATTGTTTTTGCGCTACCGGGATTCGAATTTGGATCTCTATTTCCAATCCAGGGAAGTACACTACCAATTGTGTTATAGCGCCAGTATTTTTCATGACAAATTTTCAAACCTATATGTTACACTTTTTTGAAATTAATACATCTGTCCTTCCATTATTTGAAAGCCATCTACATTATTTTTACAAAATTGATTTTATAAGTATATATTTATAATTAATACATTAAATAAGAATTTAAAACATCACAGACCTATGTTCTAAATAATAACACCTTCACAATAATAATATGTTCTCCTTAACAAAAGTATATTGTTAGTTTGAAATACGTCCTGATGAAGCTTGAGCTAAGCGAAATCGATTGACATGTAATAAAATGCGTGGTTTCATATAAAGTGATTGTATTTTATTTAATCTTATAAGTCAAACCACAAAGTATGTATTATACTATATATTATATTATGTATTATACTATGTATTATAAAATAACACCATATTATAACAGATATATGAAAACCCAATTAATATATTCATTAAATAATTTATATTAAAAATTTACATAACAGGTACACGCGTGCCGCGGGTCAAACGCAAACAGAAAATAGCTTCTGGTTTTGGCTTTGTGCGTTATTAAACGTAAATGTAATATCCGAAACGCCAATATTTCGCAACATATGATGGACGGCGTATTTTCCTTGTGGCAATCCAACATAATTCATGCAACCCTCACGTCAAATTCTCCAACACACATACAGCAGCACACACACACTTACGTGCGTGCGTCTAAATTTATTTTATAAAGTGCCAAATGTATAAATATGTCTGTGTGTGTGCGTAAATATTTTAATTATAATACGGTAATATCCATACATTTGTAAGTGTGCTAAAGTAGTAAAGTTATCTGAATGGTTCTCAGATTCGCTCTGAGAGTGTAGATACGAATTCTACCGGCTACGAGATTTTTTAAAACTACGATGTTTTTTTAAAATCTAAATTATTTACTTCTGATTTATATTAATTGTGTAATAATAAGTAATCTAAATAAAAAAATTAATCAATAATCACAGCCGTCCTAAATCTAATTTTAAATACATGGCAGTGACTAACAATGATTAGAGAAAATTGGGAGACATTTGGAGAGGCCTTGATCCAACAATGGACAAAAAATATTAATAATGATGACGACGATGACATAACATTGAGTAGCTTATTGGTGTAGTCGTTAAAACGCTGACTTAGTGATCTAGTGGTCGGGGGTTCGCGCTTCTATTTTCATAGTACCAATGTTTAGCTTAGTTTGAAAATAGTAAAAATATTGGTGTGACATGTATTCCGTGTAAATATCTCTATTTTTTTTTAAAATATATATGTATTTTATTTTAAAAATATTAGGTTACACTTACATTTTAATAATTTGATATTATAATAATGACGATGACAATGAAGTACTTTTTTATATTAATAATATTACATAACATTTGGGGAGGTCATCATCCAGCAGTGGACAAAAAACGATAATAATTATGATGATGAAGGAATATTATATTTATTTTGTTTGATTTGTATATTTTGAATTGTAATATGAAAACATGAATAGTTTATTTTTCATTATTATAAAAATTATTATAATAATTAATGAAAACATAAATATTTTACAAACCTTACTGTATAAAGTCCCTACCTCTTTTCATTTAATAATATAGACAATATTGACACGTAGAATAACTCGCATTTAATTACAAATGTAATTACTTATAAGGCTAAGTAACTTCCCTCTCTTGTCCATTTACGTAATGAAATCTGCGCTATGAGTGTATGAGAAGGTGCTCCTATTATATAAGCTTCTTAATTCAAACATTCAAGATCTTCAATTCCCATAGCATCCAGCTCTCAAACTAAACAGTAATTCGGTTAATTTTCTCGTCCATAGTAAAAACGGGTATCGCTAAACCTAAAATACTTCTTGACATCACAGAAATATAAATAATTCCTTATCCCATAGGTTTGTTTATTTATTTAAATTATTATTCGCCCATTTTCCGACAGAAGTTTGTTAAGGAATTAATGTGTTGGTCCTGAGATGACCAAAAAATTCAAGTCAAAAAACAATCGATCGTGCGCCCTTTTCGTGAGGGAAAATAAAATCAGTGAAGAGTCGACGGTTTTACCCTTTGCACTCCCGCGTCGACGTTGCCCGACTCACGTTTAAGGGTTGTTGGAGTTTAGGCTTTAACGCGGCTCAAACCGTAATAATACATTTATGTAGAGCGCTATTCACGGGGGATGGGGGATGTGCGGAGTCAAGGTCCAAACCGCGGGACTTTACGGGATTCTGCGGCTCCGGAATACATACACAATAGTAAATACACTACAGCAGCGATGGTGAAATTGTGTTGCATGCAAAATGTATTCGAAGCTACTCAGCAGTCATAAGTATGAAAGCAAATAAATCGTGCTCACTTCAAGAGATCAGAATAACAAACCAAGGACACTCTTTAAAGTCCAATTCAAAAACTCTCAATATTATAATGTACAACAACTTTTTTTAATTTTAATTAAACATAATATCAATTGGATTTTACAGGATTCATCTTAAAATAAATAAATGTATGTTCTAAGTAAGAAAAATAAACCAAAAAGACAATATTATTATTATTAAAATTAACATTAGCACTTACATCATATAAGAGAAGAGATAGAATGAGACTGATTTACGGTGTAATGAAGATTTCCAATTAAACGCCAGATGATATAAGAAAAGAGGAGAAATAACATATATTCAAAAATAACATAACACGTGCAACATAAAATAAAGGAAATTTTGTAATATTTAATTAATACGTATCTATATATAATTGTGGTTGTATTGTGCCCGTCTCACTGGGAAAATCTATATTGAGACGGGCATAATTTAGAAGCAATTGTATAAATAAATTATTTAACAAGTATCAGATCGAATTAACAGTTACTTGTATTATATTATACATATATAAGGTGTATGTATAAAAAGCAATTGCCAGATGGACATTCAATATATTATTTGGAGGAAATTTGTGACAACATTCATTATAGGTTTGATCAATATCTTGATATGGGTGCATCAATACTAGCTCTATCCATACTACGAATCCAAGTTATGATTTTCAGTTTCATGTTATTGGGACAATTCATCTAGTATCAGTACAGTATCCTATTAAATAGTTTAGGTACAAAGTTTTTGAAATTCCTTTGGCCCGTATCTGTGGGTCCTGAGAAGGACCATTGTTGTCATAACGTTTCAGGTAAATCTCATTACCCATCATTAGCGCGTGCCTTATCGGTGAAGTGTCGCTCTAAAAAGATTGTGAAATGCGTATTTTCAGACTGACAGTTTGGCGCTGAACCAAAACCGTTTTTTAACTCTATCATGAATTTTCGTACAATTGTGATTTAACAATACTATTCTCTTGCAGATTAGGTTATCAATGATATTTTAAAACTGCAGACTTCTTTGTAAGAAGAGGAATAATATCTAGAATAGAATAGAACTTATGACCAAGCATTATATAATTTGACAGCTTGAAATTTATCTACTAATGACGAAAACTCGGCGACCCAACTACAAGTGAAGCTTAAGTTCCTAAGAAGTAAAGATTACTCTGTATATAGTTATGCAATTAATCTTTCCTCTCCGATGGTGTAAACTGAGTTGACATTGCCTCTTATTATGTGAATATCTCTCTAAATATACTAAATGCAGAGTTCCATTCTCTTACGGTGCTTAAAAAAAACGCAAGTTCCAGTCCTGTAAACTCAGTATGCAAGTATTCGTAGACTATTACTATTTTAAGTCGGATAAATATGAATATTTTACATTTATTACTTATATTCATCATTAACCCATTTTACGCTGACGTTGCCAAAATGCAACGGTCGGTTGGCAGGGTATTCAGGGGTAGTTTCTGAGAATTCGGTAAGAAATCTCCGATATTGGTTTAGGTGCATATTATTAAAAGCTTAATCTACCTATAAACCAATACAGCTATAAATATATAACTTCCTTAATATATTGCCTTCAAAGACGGCCAAAATGCGACACACAGGTAAGCTATCGTTGAATACATTATATTCTTAACATATTGTAATTTTTTTAAATATGTTTGCATTATTGTTTATATATATTTACGTAATATTATATGACAAGTTATCTTTGAAAAAAATGAAAAATCAGAAAGCACGAATATATTAAGAATTATTTGACCGTTGCACTGACGCTATGTCAGCAAAATATGGGGGTAAAATCAATTGCACTATTTGATGCATGAATGGCATCAATGAACGTAAATATAATCATTTGTCGCTTTATAGGATGAATTAAGTATTTAATTTCACAAGAGGCTGCCGACTTCATCACAGAAATATTTAGAGAACAATAAATTGTTTTGATATTCAAAAAACAAGTGAAAATATAAGAACATTCATAGAATTATTATTATATACCGAATATTAGAGGATACCTTGTGAAGAAATGTAGTGAATCTATTTATAAGGTCGAATGTGAGTAGACAAACTTATCTAATTCGATTATAGATTTGAAAAGAAAAGTGAAATTGTAGTAGTTTGATGGAATGGCAGGTTAGTAGTTAACTAGTGAATGGTATTAAATTGTAATACGATGAGCCAATTACAAATGTATCTTGCTAGATATTAAAATTGTAAAAAAGTTACGTACATGTCACTTGATCTAATGCTCTTACCAATTATAAACTTTTTAAGGGTTGACTTGGCTGATAACTTTATTTAGAATTACAGAATGAGAATTTGTTTAAAAAAATTGTCGTGAGCCATATTCTCCAACTTGTGTGATGTGACTTTTTGTAATTAATTAAATTTATTCCAAATTGTTCATCCTGAAGAAAATATGTAACTTAAATTTAAAAGTCACGTCGAAACGTTCATGAAGTCATCAATAACGAACACCTGTATTACCTACTAAGTTGAACGCTTATATAAGTAATATCCAGTCTGAGTCCGGGCATTATTTTTTTTTTAAAGAATTTTAAATAGAAAAAGACGCAGGGTATGTCATTTACAAACATATTTTATATGTGAACTTTGCACATTTACCATATTGCACGATAAATGTAATGAAATCTTCCGCAAAGGAAAACAGAATGTAATACGTTATTTATATTCTTATTGACTTGTTATATATAAGATTTATATAATATAACTATATCTATATTTATAAATCTCCATAAGTCAATAATATCTTTTGTAACTTAGTATAGAAGCCAATATGTTAATAGTATACTAAAACCATAAATAATAAAAACATTAAAATCTTACTTGTTTTGTTTCATACGTTTATTATTTACTCTTTATTTCGCTAACGTTGCGAAAACGCAACATCTCATATTTTCCAAAACAAAATATTTTTCAATATTTTTTTGATGTAATTTTCTTAATGGTGTAGTTTTAAAACACATTAAAATTTCACCAATATCGAACAACGATAACTGGTACAGGCGGTTAATGGGTTAAAATAATAGTTTAAATGTGCTAAAAATGAGAAAAAACATTGATCATCACGAACGATAACATAAAGACGCATAAGACACGTCTAACTCGGCCAGCGCATGCTCTGCCACTAAAGTGATGATCGGCACTGCGCGCTGCGCCGTCCTTACCTCTCCGCATGTACACGTACGCGTATCGATAAATTCACGTAAGGTTTTTTAAGAAACCAATTTTTACTATTGCGTAAGATAAATAATTATATATTGTAATTATTTTATCAAATACATAAATATATTACTGAGGAACATCTAAAATATAAACTTTGTATTTAATATATTTATTTACTAAAATATTCAAATAATTAAAGGCAATGTTAACTCAGTTTATAACATCGCATAGGAAAGGTTAAGATAATACAACAAGGATATTAAATTACAGATAGTGTATTTATGTACGTTCATTCATGTTCTGACCAACTAAAAGACAAAAACTTCAAACTGAAGATGTTATTAGTACTAGAAATATAAACAGTGTAATCTTCATTAATGTTCTGAATATGCAAAAATATTCTAATTACGTCAGAGTTCTGACCAAAATAGATGAATACTATAATAAATACGAATCGATTTTCACGTTGAAGATGATAATAATATACTTTAATTTATCAATGTTCTGACTATACAATTAAACTGTGTTTTGGTCCGATGATAAAGTGATTTATGGTTCGGTACCAGGCTGAGGTTCAGGAACCTAAGTCGGGTTGGAGCGGTAGCAGTCGCTGTGGTTAACGGAATGTTTTTTCTACTACAGCTGTATCCTGGTACAGCCTAGAGATGAAGAAGGACTCCTGCCCCGGGTGGCACCATCGTCGCAACCACCAGCGTCAGAGGAACTTTGGGATGTGATTGTGGATAAGTGGGAAAGGATGTGAGAACTGTCACTTTAGACATGTGTGTGTGTGTGTGTGTTAGATGAGTGGTAGGGGATAATGGTTATAAGAGACCATCACTGGGGGAACGGGTCACTTTTCCATCGCCACTTCTCAATAGTTATTAGTCTATCTCTGAATTATATAATTGTCAACTACTATAAATACTATTTATAATAAAATATAATTGATTCAATTGTACACTGAGTTATTATTACAAGGGGACTCAACCCATACAACTCGAAAGTACTAAGAGAGGGTAGAACCCCAAAAAAATCTGGTAATACTTGGAAAGTCACCACAAACATGAATTACAAATATTTTTTTAACAATACTTCGCAACATTTTGCGATTCTAATTTGTAAATTGCGTTAAAAATTATATTAATGGGTATTCAAAACTCATCAACAATAAATATTGTTATTATGAGTAACTTTTTCGACTTTGTATGAGTAACAATATTTATATTACTTTTTATACAGTTTTATACTAGGAATAAACTCGTATTTTGACATGAATATAAATTTCATTATCATCCGAAAACACGGACATGCGGAGCTTACAAACATCACATGAAGGGAACATCAACCTCATTACGTACGTCGTTTCCTATTTCACCCATAACTATAAAACCCGAAGTAGGTCAGAGGCTAACCGCGTGCGTTGTATTCTTTATCAACCCCTAAATTTTGAGGTTATGAATTGTAAGGTAGAATATTATAGTCCCCTTGAATATCCCTGATGCACGCCACCCACGTCTGAGCAGACGTGATTCTGCGGATTAGGAAATTATTTTCTCAATTCTCGACTCTGGAGAGACACGAAAAAGTTGAATTTCTCGGGTTCAAATAATATTGCTTATCTTAAGCTCAAAATTTCTTTAATAATAATAAAAATATTTGTTTTAAAAAAATACTCATTTATTAAATTACACATGATTAAATATTTACTTTTTTTTTTATTTTCTTATTTATTATCTTAGTTTTATTAACCACAATTGAGTTTAAAAAACATCTACCGGTTTCGGAAAACACTTTTCCTTCTTCAGGATGTCATATGTTAGTTATGACATCCTGAAGAAGGAAAAGTGTTTTCCGAAACCGGTAGATGTTTTTTAAACTCAATTGTGGTTAATAAAACTAAGATAATAAATAAAAAATATGAATCTTAACCACCAAGTTAATATTGCTTATTTTAAAAGTAAATATTTACTTGTTGGTCACCTGCTAAATTTTATATACAGATAATCATTTTTATTAAAAATATAATTTTTTAAAATACAAAAAATTTGAGTTGTCATTTTAGGCATAAGTGGTTAATAATAATTACTGTAATTAATTCTGGTAACCCTGGAGTCAGCTATGAGGGTGACCCAGGTCCGGGACTTGTGGAAATACATTACGAACTGAATCTCATCTGATTGAGACTACTATATGTGAATACTGAACTGAAGAAGGAAAGTGGAAAAGCAGTCGAAATAAAATCATATATGTGGAAAATCTATTTACGATACAGAAAAGATTAAACAAATTAGGAGATAATGTAAAGCTGATCTTATCATACTGAATATTATTAAAATAGAATCGCTGTGGTAGTTTGGTCATGTAGAACGAATGAATAATAAGATGTATGGTGCGAGTGTTGATAGCACCAGAGATAGAGGACGTAAAGTAAACCAAATAATGGAAGCTAGTTCTAATAGAAGTTTTAATAATTGACGATCATGAGAAGATGTACGAATGTGGATAAGAAGAGAGTTATGTGTCAAGAAAGGAGAGTAAGGCTTTCCAAAATAGCGTGATAATTAGTTTAACTAACGTTAGTAAATAACAAAAAATTATTAACAAAATATATCTTTAGACAAGTGTACATATATTATACAAAGAGAGCAGACAAGAGGTTTGTTTAGTTATTTATTTACTTTTAAAATTAGCAATATTAACTTGGTGGTTAAAATTCATATTTTTTATTTATTATCAAATAAAAATATTAAGATAATAAATAAAAAATAAAAATAATAGTTATTTATTTGTATAAATGATGTCTCACCAATGTTTGAGGTATGGTGATACCGTGATTACCATATTTTTAAAATACGATACGAAATATCTAGGACATATCTAGTCGATATCTAGCGACAAAAAGAGCACAAATATCAGAGGTAACATGTTTACTAGTAGATTTATCAAATGAAATATCGAATCAAAGCTTCATATATCTCCAGCATATTGCACTGCTAAATTATTGAGATATTTCCAATCCCGCATATCGAGAAATTGACTCACCGGCTGAAAATCAACAGCCTTGGTTGGTAAGCGTTGTTTCTTCCTCTATATTTATCAGATCTAGCCTCATATATCTGATTATAATTTGTTTCGGTTGATACAACATTTTTTAAGGATAAAAAAAATAATTCTACAGAGAAAGTAAAATTAGGCCTTTATGAGTATTTTAATTCAAAACCGGAAAAAATTTACAAAAAAAGAATTTATGATTTGGTTTAAAAGTACAGAAAGGTTATCAAAATGATGGAAAGTACCTACACTGTTCAATAAAATATTTAAATAAACAGATCAAAATGCTAATTATAGTTTCAGTAAAAAAAAAAACGACCTATATTTTGGAAAGATCAAGACTAATATGCAAATCGCACTGTAGATAAATAAAAATTAATATTATTATAAGTAATAATAATAATTAATATATTTACGCAATAATGTAGAAATATTTGATGTATAATGCATTTATAATTACATATTTTTAAAAAAACGTATAATTTTCATAAAAAATAAAGGAGAACTGATTGAATAATTTTTAAATACTAAAACATGATATCCTCGTTATCTAAGTTAGCATTGAAATCTACCAAAATTCTAATTGGTTGAGAGCAACAGTCAAATTTATTTAACCCTTCATGGTTTTAATCCACGACGTAACAAATTATAAAAAGGAAATTCTATTACAAAACCAAAATGTTCATCAGCTATTTTTCATTTGAAACGCCTCGTATACAGGCTGCTTCAAAACTCTACACGACTAACTTGTAGAGGGATAGGAAGATCAGAGACATGTCTCCGTTAATAAATTAATCACAGACACCAGTGAATATTAATATTACAGGCCATAAAAAATGCTAGAGTAAAGAGTTTACTGTATTCAAACAGCGTACCTACCCCCCGATGATAGTAAACTGAATTTGATTCTCACAACACGTATCATATATGCTACATAGATACCACAGTGGTGTACACTCATCAAATCATGATAACAGATTACATCTTTCAAATCAACTATTTACATGTATAAAATTTGTCAGAGACTTAAGACAGAAATTGATAGAGACTCAAACATACTCTCACTCAAACAACACATGTCCGATATATCTTTTAAATTTTATTCTAAAATAATTTCCATCCTAAGCCCTTACATAATCCCTCGCCCTTTATAATCCTTCATCCGAACCCCACCATCTTCATCCCATTTCACTTATTTACCCTGTTCTTAACCCTATAACAATAAAAAATTGGAAAAAAATACAAAATCAAACAAAAAAAATATATATTTTATAAAAATTTTTACCTATTTTTGCTACTATTTTATACAATAAAACAATTTCACCACGTTCCCCGCAATAGGGTCCCCTCAAAAAAAGACTTATGTCATTGTTGTTATCTCAAATGTCAGAGATAAGAGGGCTCAGTCTTTATCCCCCCCTCTTTAACAATCGAATCAGAGATATGTATAAAAGTGGAGGACACACTTGTATAAGCAAAACCGGTGAACGAGAATCAGCGTGGTGCTGGCACAGGCAAAAGCGTTAATGCAAATATTCATACAAGGTGGACATTACTCGCTCATTCAAATGTTAAACATCATAGTCTATTCATCTTAATTTCTTTCTTTACGAATCAAACATGGAAAAAGATTGACGCCTTCGAGAGGCGGATTATGTGGCATATTCTATGAATAATGTTGATAGTCAGACATGGATGTTTTGGCACTTATAACTATTCATTACTTGCCAATGTTAAATATTACAAAATAATAGTAAATCTTAACAAAACAATTCATGGTTATTAACGATGAATTTTTTTGCGCTATGAACCAACACGTAAATTAGTCTCATACATTAGTGTCTGAAATGTAGTCTCCTTTAACTGCTTCTTTTTTATTGTTTTCCTTTTTTCAACATTATTGTTCAATTTTTGCAACAGCCTGTACATACAAATCGCGACTGCGATTTCATCGTTATAACGTATGCGTTTTAAACTCAGCTCTATATCACGAGCAATCACTGTTCAATGAAAATATTAATAATCAACTCTCCTTCGAGTATGGTGCGTTTTGATAATCCAGTAACCAATGAACTGACGCGGCCCGTTACTTTAAAAAAATATTAATACGATAAATTATTATTTTTCAAAGTAAATTAAAACCATTTATATTTATTATCAAGATTTTCAAATGTATACTTTAAATACCATAGTTCAACAGTTTCCATTTCCAGATGACGCTACATGAAAATTGACTAAAGAAAAGGGATGGTGAAGAATTTGGTCTGTGGTTTACTAAATATTTAATGAGAACTTTATTGTTCTTGAACATCCTGTGCGTAGTGATTCTCAGACTCTGCTATCAAGACAAAGGCAAAAACTTAACCCTTTTGAAATGCAGTGTTGACGAAGAATGCTTTGAAATCCCTGAAAAGAGAGCAGAAAATTACATCCAAGTAAATGTTTATTTGATTAAATGAAATACAATCACTTTGTACGAAACCACGAATTTTATTACACGCCAACCGGTTTAGATTTGCTCGAGCTTTGTCAAGACGTATTTGAAACTAACAATAAATATAAAAAGAGTGCACTTATATATATATACTCAAAGAGGAAGATAGAATATAAAAATACACGTGAATGTAATGTCTACCCCATCCTCTCTACTTACTTCCGTGGAAAATAGCGTAATAATTAGTTTGATTAACGCTATTAAATAACAATATCTATCTTGAGACAAGTGTGCATATATTCTACAAAGAGAGTAGGCACGGACCTGGTGTAGTTATTTGTTTATATAAATTATATGTCTCACCTAAGTTTGAGGTATGGTTATACCGTGATTACCATATTTTTAAAATACGATACGAAATATCTAGGACATATAATGATGAGAGACTTTGCAATCGATATCTAGCTACAAAACGACAAGACTTTCTAGTGATGGATTCGATCATACGGCGTTCGACACGAGGGCGAGCGTTGTCGTGGCGGAAAACGATTTGGTTCTTTTTACGCGGTCTTTTCAGCTGAATGGCAGTGTAAATTTAACCAAGCTGGGCCAGATATACGTCACTATTGATGTTGCACTGCTTTAATCATGTCTGTTCGGGTTTCACCACTTCCGTCGCTCATTATTGTCGTTCCATCAGTAGCAAAAAACGGCGGATAATTAATTATGCATCAACCTAACACATTCCTAATGATAACCAATTTCTCCAACTCTCCTAACAACACACCCATAGTGCAAAATAATTATTTTCCTGCATGCTTTCGATATACGATCTATCGTATATGATCCATATTACATGGATCAATCTCTTTTCTCAAGTTTTAGTCGAGAAGAAGTACCAAGGAGGTCAACATCCTAAATATTGTGCGCCACATTGCCAAAATAGAACCTTCACCGCGAACTTACTGTATCAAACCCTGGATAGTACTTTAATCTTGTTTTCCATGTAAATTTCATGGCGTATGTGATTTCTGTTATTCCCCATTTGGTAGAACCTCACAGATAAACGAGATTACTAGGGTAGCAATAGACATACAAGGTTCGAGCACAGATGACATTGCGTCTAATAATGGACTCAGAAATAGATTCGAAACTATAGCAAAAGAACTAGATCATCCATATCAATGCATTATAATATGTTGAAATCACATATTATATTTAATATATCGTTATTATGTTTGATGGCTTTAAATTACCTTTGGTAATTATGCGGTGTATTTCGATAGTAATTTAAACAATTTTAAAAATATTTATTAATTATTATTTACATCATTATTCAATTACACTCGTATATAGCCATTTATACGCATGACTTCGTATACTTGATCAAACAAAAGCGGATCAAAAATATTCATTTATATTTTATTATCATTATAATTTAAAATATCTCATATATATTTTAAAAAGAACACATTTTTATGGTAAAATTGTAGTTCTTTCAGAACATAGCTCTGTGATGTTGTAATACGAAATAAATGTATCAATTAGAAAGATATACATGTAGATAAACTCGGACAGAACTCGATTTGGAAAGAGATCCATGTACGAATCCCGGTAGTGCAACAACAATATTTTTCGATAAAATTGATGTTATATGTATATCTTTCTAATTAATACATTTATTTAGTATTTAAAATATCACAGACCTATGTTCTGAATAATAACAACTTCACAATTAGAATGTGTTTTTTTAATAATAAAGTGTTTTATCTTATTATTTACATAATATGTGGCCACAAAGTAATTTTTCTAATATTGAAAAAGTATCTCATACACATTTGCGAGGCAGTAAAATAACAAAACGCTTTATAATTCTGTTGATATATCATATCATTATATACTTTATTGCGTATTGATATATTTATTTATTTTAATAAAATAATATCATCTAAATAACACAAAAAAAAACTGGCAACTTTAACACAACGAAGAAAAGTCTGACAAAATAGCCAGGATAAGACTGAATCTATCTGCAATGGCAATTTATTTGTATTATATTATTTTATTATTGTATGTTATATTTTATGTAAAAAACGTATAAATATGATGATAAAGTTTATCAAATCTAATCTAGAATATATTAATACGATACGTATCTACCATATCACACGGTACAATGTAAAATAGTGCGGTGGTTCTAGTTCACGCGACTTTTCGGTTGAAACGAAACGAACCACAATCGTCACTTTTCGGACATTTATGTAAAAAACAAAATACCGTCGCATATGTTCATGGTCTTTAGTACATGAACACCCTGACTTAATGTACTTATAGAATAAAATAAATAAAACTGTACCGTACAATAATTGTAACACAGCCAACCCGAAAAATTGACGAAAATAAATTCTCCGGGCAAAATGAAACCAATAAACAATTGCGTTTATAAAATAACGATATCAATGAGAATGCAATTGTCGCGAATTAACTATGAATAATTTTTTACAAACAAAAATGTTCAATTTAAAATGCAAATAGTCCGAGCCGAGCATATTCATTACGTTTCATTCGGTTGGGGGCGAATAAAAAGTACGCAACTGTAATGGGGCTGTACTAAACGGGAAAATGGGATGTGGATATTGAAAATGAAGGCACTTCTATAATACAAGTTACTGACTATTGAATGTATTTTACAGGTTTTTTTTTTAAATCCTATTATTTTAAATCCTATTAATACGCGTGTATAAAAAAAAGTGTTCATCGGCATTGCCAGTAAGAAAAAATGTCAAAGTAGTAAAGATGTCGAACGTGTTTTTAATGTTGTGTTAAATGTTTTCTCTTTTATATTTTCAATAACAGTATGTACGCAGATATATATTCAATTTAAAATTAATTATACACTGTCTTTATTAGGAGTAAAAAAAAAATATTTTTATTTTTTTGATTCATTGTACAGTACAGTGTGTTTATTATATTGTTATAATCAGATAACATTACAGCAAAGTGAGACATGTATTTCGGTACCCTGCCTGCTACACTAGTATTTTACTGTATTTATAGCAGACAGTGCCTTTCCGGTATAGTAATAAACAATGTGCAGTGTTCAATGTACAAATAAATATATATAAAGAGTAAATCAAGATGCGATTAGATAGCATTAGATTCGATACATTAAAAAACTTATATTAACAAAATCGTATACATTTTTCCGACTGGCAAGTAAATTGACCATCTGTCATCTCGCGTAGTCAATCATATATCAAATATATGTGCATAATGTTTACGTTTGTTCAGTATTTATTTATTTAAAGATGATCTCAATTTTTCAAGAATTTCTTAAAGCGGAATGACGAAGAATAATTAAATACATATAAATAATTCTAAATTGATACTTAAGAACACCGTTTGTACAATTGTAATTACAATTACAATTACAATTGTATGTAAAGCACTAACATGGTTCTCTATAATATGAAGAAAAATAATTATTTCATACTTTGGGCGTGTCGCTAAAAGTAATTGAGATAGTTTGAAGAAATTGGTGATCACTGGGATTGTACCAGAACGGAGGACGAGAGGTCGATCAGATACACCAAGTCCGAGACATAACCGGAGTGTCTCAATATGTCGCACTAAATAAGGCCCAATATCGTAAAGACTAGTGCAGTTCACACTGTAGAAGCAGAACAAAGGACCACGATGCTCAGTCATGAGACCATCAACTTTTACAGAGACTCAAACACACCCTCATTAAAAAACACATACACGATTAATCTTCTAAATTTTACTTTAAATTAATTACTATCCTGAACACTTCCATATTTCCCCAAACTCGGCCTATATGATTCCTCATCCGATCCCCATCATCTTCATCCCATTTTACTTTTTACCCAGTTCTTGACCCTGTTAAACAAAATAATAAAAAAAAATTCAAGTAAATCAAACAAAAAAAGAATTAACAAAATAAAACATGTATTTTATAAAAAACGTTACCCATTTTAGCTACAACTTTGTATAATTATATCAAGTTAAAATTACTTGAAATTAGAAAAAAAAAACAAATTTCACCATATTCCCTGTCCAAAAAATATTACGCCATTGTTGTTACCTCATACGTTGGAATCAAGAGGCCTCAGTCCCCTCGCCCCTTTAAGAATCAAATCAAAGGCCATCGACTCGGAGAGAGAGGTTGGTATTTAAAAATATTTCTAAATTAAAAAACTTTTGACGCTTGTAAAATATAAAAATCTTAAATTAGAAAATAGTGGATGAAAAATATTGTGCCGAATGAATAAATATAAAATACGTCATTTGCGTCGATAAAATCATGCATCAAAGTAGTATTTGTTAACTCGCTTTATTTGAAGACTCAAAGCGCTACCATTTTATTATTCGTTTTATTTGGATTCCCGATACAATCCGATACCCCGTTTTTACACCTTTTGTGCGACAAGTGACCCCGAATTCCGTGCATTCGATTTTATTCGACCGGCCATTTCTCAAAACGATAAACATCTCTATTATTGTACAGTCCGCGCCTTCGCTCGAGAAACACATCTAATTTCACTAACCGGATAAAAATGTCGTGAATGTTATCAAAGCGTGTTCCAGAAATGTTACGATATAAATCGTTATAAAGAATTTGATCATTTGATTCTCATTAATTTTGATGATTAATTAAATACACTTGTAATTTGTCAAGTTTCCTTGCCTGTCTGCCGGCCGATTACGTCAGTACAAAACACGTAAAAAGATCAAGGGAATTGAAAAAAAAATCACAACGTAAAAGAAAGAAAGGAGCGAATAAGAAAATCATGAAAATATTATTCAAATTCACGGTAAGCAATTAAATTGTATGAGAAGCACTCGTAAATGAACAGTAGGAACCTTTTTATAATCAACATGCCGAATTTCCTAGCGATGGCAAATTTAGATATATAATATTCTCGAAAAATATTTTATCTGAGTATTTATTTCGATCATTGTGATTGTAAGTTTTACTAAAAAATTTTATTATGTAACATACAAAAAAATCAAAAAAATATAATTAGTACTCACATGGTTACATATGTGTATGTGTGTGTTATATATGTGTTGTCCACTTAGTACATTTTTACTACATTTATTTTTAAAAAATTAAAACTTATTTTGTTAAAAAACGGTTGTTTACCATTGGACTTTGTGTAAATAGTTAGGTATTATTTCTTAGTTCAACTTTTTAGGTTGGTACCGTATCTATATTATTAGTGGGCTTACGTGTGCATCTGTTGTTAGTGTCTATATGGCACTACAGATTAGCAAAAAAATATTATTTTTTTATATTAGTTTACAATCTTTTCGCATTGTGCAATAGACGTCACTGATTAACATCTCTTGTAGGTGTGATTAATACGTCGCTGGTCAGGGAAGTTGCTTGCGACGGATATATTCGGCGCTGAGCCACAGAAGAGTTGTTTAATTCTTTAAATATATTCATTGCATATACATTACAGTGTGAAAATATATATCCGTAGGTTAATATTTGAGTTGAATGATAACAATTAAGTTCTCCATTAACCACCCGTAACATCAAAGAACATATTTTAAGTTTTGAACATGCGATAAATAAATAGTGGAAATGAGATCACTTAAGCGTATTTGTGGCAAATCTATTTATAACAGAGTGAAGAATGGAGAAATAAAAAAAGAATGTAAAGCTGATGTTAGTATAGTGAGTAATATTAAGAAAGGATCATTTAGGTGGTTTGGTCATATGGAACGGATAAATGAAGAGAAAATGGTAAGAAAAATATATGACCCAAGTGTTGATGGCACCAGAAATAGAGGACCAAGTAAATTAGATAATGGAGGAAGGTTCTGTTAGAAGCCTCAACAATCAGCGAGCTTGTATGAGAAGATGTATGAATGTGAATAAGGCGAGAATTGTGTCCGAGGCAAATGCCGTATCCAATTTCGCGACATCAACTAAGTAGGTTTACGACAAATTTTTGAACTTATATTCTGCTCTTAAATTTGATGCATTTGTTATTCCATTTTCAAAAACAATTAACAATATGCGTGGAAAGATGCGAATGTAACGTGCGGATAAGATAACACACATGAGTAGTCGATATAGTTGAAAATACAAAAAGAAAATTAAATGGAAATAGGCAGGGCATATTGCTCAAAGTATAAATAAGGATAAAACAACGTTGAACAAATTCAGTCATTTAGATATTCAAGAAGATTCAAGTTACTGACAGGCCGTCCCAAAACTCACTGGTCTGCCGAAATCATCGAATTCTTCAGAAATTTCTAGCAGAAAATAATAATGAACAAAGAAGAGTGAGACACAGACAACAGTGGTTAAAAAAGTGATGATAATGATGATTTATTTTTACCACTTTGAACAACTTGTATACTATTTGGTTTAGATGTCTGAAATTTCTTACCCAAGTTCAAAACGTTCATTTCCAGCATTTTTTTACAAAGCAAAGAAAAATTTTCGGTAAAGGGATGAAATAAAATGGAGGGTTTAAAGTAATGTCCATTGCGCCCTCAGAATTTCTCTTCACAAAGGGCGATCCGACGTGGTGAAAAGAGAGGAAAATTTATTTTAATTTAATATAATCACATTTTTGATGGGCCACTGGAGGGTCACGGATTAATCTTCCCTATTTTAGTATACTGTATGTATACTGTATTAGTTATTATCCAATTACGGGCGTGAAACTCCCAGTCAATAACCTTTCCGTTGAAGCAAAGTTTCATAATAAACTATTTTCATACAAATTACTTTTATTCAGTAACTGATATACTTTAATCAATTACCTGGCAGTTTTATAATCAAAATTTAAAAAAATAATAATTGGCATCATTTCTACCGGGTTCATTGTACTGTTTCCTTTGTCTGGTGACCCGCCTGGCGCCCTTTGATCGTGAAATCCTCCAAGTAATATCGATCAGTTGGGGTTGATTTACCGCAAAATTTCGTCTTTTGTGACAATTCGAAAATCAAATTTATGTTTGAATATTATAATTTTAGCCCAAAATATCTAACAAGTTTATAAATTTAGAAAATAGTCCGAAATAATCAATTAATACAAATTAAATAATTAATATCTATAGAAAAATATTTTATGTCTACCGAGACTCAAACCCGGATCATATATAGTCTAAATTCATCTTAAAAAAATTGGTATGTATGTAAACGCTTCAAAAATTAGGTACATAGTCAGTATTTAAACGTGAATACGAGGCATCCCAAAATGTGTGCGTAGAATACCATCAGTGGGGTGCAGTAGGTGTAGACTTAGGTTCTGCTGTTACCGTGATATTTTATAATACTATATTGTACATAGGTTTATAAACTTTTTGTTTAAGTGACGTCTTTAAGCAAAATGAATCCATCATAATAAAAATGCATTATCCTCGAACGCAAAGAACAATAATGAAAAGACACGTTTAGTAAATTAGGAAGTAGATGCTTTTATCAGATCTAAGCCAAGTTTAAAATCTTTCAAATGTCATTCTGTTAGGAAACAGCATAAGTAAGAACTTCGTACAACATGGATCAGCTGATCGATTTCTGACTTTGCCGAGTGGAATTTTCAGTTCAGTAGGTAGAAATTGTATGGTTTGAATAGGACGATAGATTAAAATGGTGGATAGCAATTATAGTAGCCATAAATGGAGATTGATCCAGTAGAGGACTAGAGCGCTCCAGTGTCGTCGCGCGATAGCATCTAAAACTACGTAACTAATGATTTCACTGATACAAGGTTGGCGCTAGCGTAATTATAAAATATGTATTATTTTCATTTATATTTATTTTACAGAATTTTTAGTAATGCACAGCTTTTTTGCTTGTATTCAGTGCGCGCCCCTGATTACCAAGTATATGAAGGGGTTGATAATATTACATATCTGGGCTCTAACTTGAACCAGATAAATAGGACAACAAATTAATTGAAGATCCAACTTCTGGCTGAAAATAGCAGCTTCAATGGGTCAAAAGTACTGAGTCAATATAGCAAACTGCTAATATATAAACCTATAAATGACCAGTTGTAACTTATGATTGTGAAACGTGGTGCCTAACCAAAAACAAAGGTAAAAATGGGCAGTTTTTAAGCGCGAAGTATTATGGAAAACGTAAGAAACTACACTAGAAAGTCTACCAAGCGGAGACTTCAGAGGAAAAAGCCTAAAGGCAGGCCAAGGAAGAGGTGGGCTGACTGTAAGTAAAAGAGCTGGAGCAAAATAGGGGAGTCCGGAAACTGGAGAAAAATGGCCATGGATAGGAATTAGGATGTAGTGGCGTGGAAGAAGAAGAAGAAATTCGTAATAAAATTAAAATTATTAACACAGTGTAATGAGAAAGAGAAAGGAAGTCCGCAGTGAAAGAGAAAGTTTCGGATCCCGTTAGTAGGAAATATTTTTTAATATTTTTTTTTCTATATATTTTTGTATTTCATCTAACATGTGTTAAATAATAAATAATTATCTTCTAAAATTGTAACATCATAATTAAAACTTGGTTTCATTAAAAATACAAAATCAAAGCAAAATTTTGCATTATGTAAACGTTTTACTATTTATTTATACTTTTCAAGTTTACTATATTCACCTTGCTGAATAGCTGTCAAAACTGTCATCTGAGACACAACAGTCTCTCCCAAAAAACTAATTTCTAAATATTCCAAAGGATTATATCATCAGTTATACATGTTTATCTCATTTAATTTAAACTAATTCGATTCTAGGGTATATGTTACGAAAACTTACTTTTTTATGTCATTCCAGAAGATGAAAATTACGTGAAAAGTAGTGTCGATCATACCTGAAAAGAAAAAATATATATATTAGCATTTTAAATAAATTAAAATATTCACAGATATGAGAACATATTAATATTTTTGTATCAAAACGTAATTTCCAAATCAACTAATTTATGAAAACATTATACTAAAATTGCTGACACAACTTCTACTGCTTCTCCTCGTGCCCATCTGCTCTACTATCAAAACCTCGTATATCCAGAAAAAAACAACAATAAACATTTTTTATTTTAGTTGGTCTCGAACAACACTGGAAGGATGTTCTAAATATTTATTACGACCATTAATATTTATTGTGAGGAATTGAATTCTGTATATTATTCTTAATATAGTATTGTTTATATTTTGTTAAGTATTATTGTTGTTTTCGCCATACAGATATATCAAAATGGTTGTTGAAATTAGAAATAAATTTTTGAAAGCTTAGTTTGAAACACATTGAAGATATATATAATTTGAAATATAATTTTGTAAATTCTTTAATCTAACTTAAAATTTTAACTTAAACTTTAAAAAAAATCTTTAATTTATCTATTATATTTATTTCTATTTTAATGTACTCGTATATATGTAATTTTTAACGTATTTTATCAATTAAAAACAGACATTTATTAATCTATCAGAATAGTGGCTGCATTGTTATCTATATATATATTTTAATAAATTAAAAAACAGTATACAGTAATTCATATAAATTATTAAACTCATGCAAAAGACTTAGATAAACTCTTATATTTTATTCGGATCTAGCTCTCTCAACCGAGTTAGGTACCAACTTTCCGCGTATTTAATAATAATGTACTTCGATACCAGAATGTACCTTTAGAACCCATCAGCTATAATGTGTAAATTTGAAAATAAGATTTTTCTATCATTATTGACGGGCTCTTACTCTATTTAATTAGGACAGCAACAATAAACGTGCCATTCGTTTGGATTCCTGCCCATAAGGGAATTCATGGAAATGAATGCGCTGATAAACTGGCCAAGGTCACTCTTTCCGGAATTTTTCCTCAGCAATTCCATATCTCGATGTACGATAGACTTAATATGGTAAAAAAACGGACGAATTCTATTTGGACTGCACAATGGATGGATCCAAATAATCATAAGAGTAATAGGGCTTAAAATAATTCAAAGATTTATTCCCTGCACTCCCTGGTTCTCTAAAAGGAAAGGAATGGAAATTGAGTATTGCCAGGTAGCCTCACATTTATTCAGATTGAACTTAATAAATTCTCGAATGTGTGAGTGTGGTGCCGAGGAGGAAACCATTGACCATATATTTTTTGCCTGTCCATTGCGGATCACAGGTTTTTTTACAGTAATTTCATCAATGGTAGTATTCAACTCCAGGTTAACTTGTGTCATCTTCTTTCCCTTAACTCGCCACATTTAATCTACATAAAAAAACACTTTTTGAACGACAATGGTATTGGCTTGTAATATAATATTTCCTATTCTATAATATTATTGTAGTTTTTTCTCTAAAATAAAGTTTTAACTTTATTGATGGTACAAATCACTCTTGAAGGGTGGATTGCCTAATTAAAATAAGAAGACGGGCTCTCGTCTAGAATTATAAAAACTTTGTAATTATGTAGTATAATTAAAAAGAAAATATTTATTCATATTTTATCGAGTTCCCATTAGTGTTACATTTTAATACACAGAACGACCCCTGTTGATTAAATAAAAACAGAAGTACGACGCGATCCCGCATCAACCGACACAGGATCCTGCCATAGCAGCACACCCCAGAGCGAGCAGTCAATTCGGATAATGCATTCTTCAATATTCCCGGGGTCCGACGTGCCCACTCGCCCGCCGTTCCCGCCCGCGGCGCGCGCGATTGGTCTGCGCCGTCATCGGAGACTGCTGGACCCCGAACAGATCAACATCGGGAAAAATGGCAACGGTGGACGTTTGATTCAATTAATCTTAATAAAAATGAATGGTTTCCATCGCCGGTGAAACGGATGGGTATTGTACTTCTGCGGGTAATAGGGCGCGTGAGGTAATATGGCGATTGGACAAATTAATTTCGAATTGATTGACCGAAATTGTAACGATCGCCGCGTTGCTCTTCGTAGAATGAAATGAAAATTGAGACATCCTTGTAGGAAACAACGCAAAAGTAATTCAATTTCTGTACGTTAACAAAATGACATGTAAGATTTAAAATTATTCATTTTGAGGATAAACGCGATACCTATTATTTCGCTATTCAAGGCATTATTTAAAATAATATTTTCAGTTAATACTTTAATATGTCATTTATATTTTAGTATAATTATTTATTATATACATCACTTACACTAACTAAGTCACGCTTGAATTTGATTACTTGACAAACTAAATAAGTATTACAATTCATTTTGATTTCAGAACGTAATCTACTCGTACTCGGTATATCTACTTGTACAAGGTACACCACACTTTTTTTTTGACATTCATTGAATAAATTTGATTTATTTATTTTTTTATAGCATAAATAGTACATATGAAAAAAAAGATAATTGCTTTACTAGACGTAATAAGTTCTAAATTACCTATACAGTTTTTAAAAGTTGTAAATGTTAAGAGGTAAGTAAGTATAATGAGTGAGTTATAAAAAGTTATGTGAAAAAAAGTATAATCAAAAAGTTATTAAAATATTATTTTCAGTAATATACAATAGTCGGTGACAAGACTGTGTGGGTAATTAGGTTAGCACAAATAACAAATATTTCATTTTGCTTTCTACCCACATCAAGCAACTACTTTCTAATTTTTGATTTGAAGTCATTAATCACTTTAAACCCTTTAAGATCTAGAAAAAGTTATGTAGAAAAAGTTATGTAAAATCAGAAGTTTTAAAAATATATTGAAAAAAAGTTATAAAAATATTATTGTCAGTAATATACAATAGTCGATGACAAGAATGTGTAGGTAGTTAGGTTAGCACAAATGACAAATTGGTTTCATTTTGCTTTCTACCCACGTCATAACATTAAGAGTACATTGTCAAAAATTATATTTTCTTTCACTAAAAATTATAAATTAAAATTTTAGAATCAAAACACAGTTCAAAGACAGCGATACACGATAGTTTCCTCTGTTAATAAAATTCATATACTTGTGTATGCTATCGTAACTAATTGACATCACATCTCGTCTCATTAGAGTTCAGAATTAACCGGCACTTTAAGTAGAATTGTTAAATTTTCAACTGATATTGCAAAACCATTTTGTTCCAATGCGTAGGTTTTTTAAATATTATACTATTTCGAAGATACCTTTGATTTATAAAACAAAAAATAAATATTACAATTAAATTTAATGATAATTAACAATAATTCAATGATTCAAATAATTTAAAAGAACAAACAAATGTTTGTAAAAATGTAACAAAGAGTATTAGACGATGGAAATAAATAGTGTGAAGGGTTTTGGAAACGGAAAAGGGAAAGGGAATCGAAATGTGAATAACATTTGATAGCTTCGTCGGAACGATGCGTCAGCTTCCCAATCAGACTTTTGTAACTCACTACAAAGAATGTCAGCTTGGTCGAAAAATAGTTTTGATTCGGTTCACAAAAATCTTCACATGCGCAACACAATTAGGTTGAAATCAACCATGTCAACGACCAAAGAATGTATCTAGTTTACTGCATGTTCAATCACACTCAAAAAATCGTAGACAGCTAATAAATTGAGTATTTGGAAGAGGTGGAAAGAGGGGAAAATTTAAAGCAATAATTCTTCTCGACATTTATTTTAAGTAACAGTGCATTGACCAAAATATTATTAAAAATATCAAAACATCTGTACGAATCTAAAATTTTTTTTCAACACAGAAAATGCTAATTGAACAGGTACCATAATACATTTTGTAACGAAAGCAGCGTTAGAAAATTTCACATTTTTATATTTTCTTACTTTTTACCTTGTGTTTTATTTTCATCTTTATCGCTTGAAATCCTTTTGAAATCAATAACGTTTTGGACATGCCGACTTTTGATCCCGGTACCACTTACATGACAAGCCTGTTTTCTGTCAGTTTAATACTAATATTTTAATTTATTTAAAAAAATAGTTACCTGTGTTGGAATTTGTAAGAAGCTTATTAAAGAGTTTATACCGCTATTTTCACACCATACATTTGGTGACAGCGTAATAGTTAATATCACCTTTTGGTAATCCGTCAGAGAAAATTTTATTTTACTTATTTAACTGAATTGATCATTTGTTTTCGAACCAAAAAACTATAACAACGCATCGATTCGAAAAATATACATACAGATAATTTATCGATTAAATGTTTTAGCTACCACCGAGATTCGAACCTGGATCTCTTCCTATCCGAGGAAGTGCGATAACCAATTACACTACGTCAGCCTTGTAAATAGTCGACAAAATTTGTGAAGTTGTAATTTTTTCAGAACATAGTTCTGTGATATTTTAATACAAATCAAATGCATCCATTAGAAAGATATAGATGTAGATAAACTCAATTTATAATAAAAAATATTTTAGCTGCATCGGGATTTGAACCAGATTAAATTAAATTGATGCATTTCATTTATATTAAAATATCATAGAACTATGATGCATTTGTCAATATGAAATATAAATTGAAGACAAAATTTATAATTAAATTATGTATATTATTATTTTTCATATCTTGTTTATTTTCTCACTTTTTATTTTTAATTTGATTTGTTTACAACGTTTATTTGATTATACTTTTATATTTATTACATCTTATTATATTATGTACTAAAAATTTTTATGTAAAAAGTCTTTATATCGTAAATAAATAAAGCTGCATTGATATCGGCGGTGATTTAGTTAGCTGAGAAAAGTGGTGCGACGATAGAAAATAAACAAAATGAAACTGATGGAGTGTAATCCACGATGTTTTTAGCAAACAAGAATGCTCCGGATCTTCTCTATCAGCATCAGGATCCCATTGGACCGAGTGGAGGAAATGAGCGAAGAGGAGAAAACTCTCTCAGCACCGGTGATAGCCGGGGGTGGCTCAGAGGGGCGAAAAAGGTGAACCAAAACAAAACAAAAGTGCAAGTAAACAAAATAAAAGTGCACCGCATCGTTCACCGAAGACGGGAGTAGTATCCGATGAGAAGAAAAAAAAACAAAGTTGCATTGTGAGTCCATTTGGCGTGAAACCCATTTTGCCCCAAGATTAAGTCCGATGTTGAAAGAAGAACGTCGAGAAACGAAGTCGAGGAAAAAATAAACAATCATTTTATTTCATTTACTTTTTAGATACTCACACATCATTAACAGATTCGGATATATATATATATATATAGATAAATATATATATATATATTTATATATATATTAATTTATTTATATATTTATAATGTGTCTATGGAGCCGGTTACTCCACATCTCCACCGGCTAGTTCAGTGACAAATATGAGATGTGGATCCTACGAGCCAAACACTTACCAGAATTCCTTACTTTACCAACGATCTTCCAAATCTGCGTTCATTCCTCGAGGCAAAATAATTATAACATAAAAATATTTAAAGAATATGAAGCTGGTTGTATTAGTGAAAGAAGTTATATTACACGAACAAGTTTAATGTAAGAAAATATAACCTAAAATCACCACAATTCGGGTGATGGTCAACAACAGAACCATGCGAAGGTGACCAACTCTGCGCAGGAAAAACTCCGACGATAATAATCGGATTGAACATGGTAGCTCGGCGAGAACGTGACGCGCGAATATCTCCAGATGATTATGTAAAAAAAAATGGTTGGTAGTTCGACACCAACAGCATACCAGACAAAAGTAATAAATGTGACATAGGATTCAGGATGATCCTCCTCCACATTGTACTCGTTGGCCTGCCTTTATTGTCAAAGCATAATGGGTTATGTGGAATTGACTTATAGACCTAGGTCATCTGCCACCCTTATCGGTACTCGTGACCAACGAACGGACGTCCAATCCAAGTCTCGCTTGAGACATCGTCCCATCCCGGGTTCAAGGGAAAAATAAACTATTTCTGCAGAAGAGATGAATACAATACAAATTAGAATTTATCACGAAATTGTGAGAATATCGATGCACCAGTAATTACATATGGCTATTTTTCTTACCGATTATTAAATTATAAATTTCACCGCCAAAGCCGTGCGTAATATGTGCGCACAGCCACCTCGCTCGTCTACTGGTGAATGTCCGTTAGCGCTTCGCGCGTCGGTAGATCTCTGACAACGACCACCGATCACGCATGCGCGAGTGTTGCTATCAACATAATATTATTTTTCCAACCGCCTTACATTAATAAATTATATTAACTACTAATAATTTAAATTCTAGTACCGGATTTTATAACGTTACATTATATACTCTACTATAAACAAGCTCATTTTTACTTAAACTTAGCATACACATATTTGCTTAGTTTTATTTTAAATCTACGTAGTTTCTCCTCCTTCGTCTGACATTTCATTTAAAATGTTCATCCCACTGTACATCACCGTACATGGTACCTGTACATTTCCAAAATTTTGCCTACATACTCCCTCAGTCTACCTCTTCCTCTTGCATGTTTGTGCATTTGTTGATTTGCATCAATTTTTCTTAGAAATTCTGCCGATATTTTAAAAATAAATACCATAGCATTGAAGTATATTTTCTACTTAAGGGTCATCATATTAATATCTTTCAGCACTGCACTAATGCGAGTACATATAGTAAAACAGTTTAATGTAATATTAAGAGAATGAAATGGAATCGAAATTTACCTGACAATACAGTACTAATAATCAATGAAAAAACTTGGACTGACGCTAATATATCTGCAAATGAGGATGTTAATACCATAAAAAAGTGGATGGATGATAACCCACTATCAATTAATACTGATAAAACATACTGTCTACGATTTGCTATTCAACAGAAAGATAACACTGAAATTAATATTAAAATTCACATCAAAGCCCGTACTCAAAAAGACTCTTGTGACAAATGTTTATCAATTGAAGAAAAAGACTGTATTAAGTACCTAGAAATCATAATAGATAACAACCTCGAATAGAAAGAACACATTACTAATCTTATAAACAAAATAAATAAAACTGCCTAAATATTTTTAAGACTCGGAAACATCTTATCACTTACAAATCTGAAAATAATATATTACGCGTTTGTGCAATCACATTTGCAATACGGTATTATTGGATGAGGAGGAGCATATAAAACTTTAATATCACAATTAGAAATCACTCAAAAAAATGATAATACAAGTTGTTTTAAAAAAAAAGACTACCCAAGTATACAACTCTTCACAAATTTCAAAGTACTTAAAATAATAGACATACAAAAAAATTCAATAATACAAATTTTCAAAATAAAAAATCAATTCCGATCTACAAGATTTAGAGACCAAATTAATATTCCAAAATTAAAATATACCGTAACTCAAAATCACTATAATTATCGAGGCATCAATTTTTTTAACAATTTCCCCATCACAATTAGAAAAATTAAAGACTATTATAAATTTGTATCTGAAGTAAAAAAAATATGTACATAGACTAACTGAAACATAAATTCTCGTATATACCCCTTCTCTATATACGAGTCTTACACTTATAAAACAGAAATAAATATTAAAGGAAATATATATATAACCTACTGATTATTCTAAAAACGTATTATATTTTCTAATATTAAAATAAAAAATTTTAAAATTAAATTCGTTTTTCTTAACAAAAGTAAGTAATAATTTATTCAGCAGTAATTTTCAGAAAATATTAAAAATATATTTAAATATATATATTTTAATGACAAACTTTGCATACAGCACTTTGATTCATTTAATATCGACCAGTTTTGATACTACTGTATCTTCGTCAGAACATGCATACTAGTATATCCATGCAAATCTGTTTAAATACACACATTTTTGGATTCCATATATATTACAATACACAATTTCCTTTCAATAGTGAAGTACTTCTTTTTATGAAATAGTTTAGTTTTACGCCAGTCCTGATAAAGATACGTTGGTATCAAAATCGGTTGACGTAAAAATAACTCAACGTTGTTTATATAAAGTCAAATATAGATACAATTTTTAATTATGTCTAACCACAAATTTAACGCTACAAACATCAACAATATTGCAACATTAGTTAATTCTATGCTTTTTCGAGTTTCCAGCCAGCAACGTCACCAAAATTCGTGATCAGCGGGCCCAAATAATATAGTACATTGGTTGGTTACTGTAATTAGTCTAAGGAAACGTTAAGTTACGTTACTTAAGTAGGTGTATAAGTTTGTCAGATAAGTTATAGATGTGACAATGTTGACAATTTATAGCAATGAACGCCTACCACTGTCAATAAACAAAAATGTTTTTTTCAGAAATCTTCATTCACTAATTTGAGATTTCAGGATGAATGTCGAAACCAATGAAAGTGTTGCTTTATATTCAAGATTTATTTAAAGCTTACATTAATTTACATTGTCTTCTGCCGGGTCGGGCGGGTTGAAATGGGTTGGAGGGGGGAGAAAGGGTGGAAAACCCGATAGACTTTGGCGATAAAGTTGAACCGTTTTAATCACACTTAGATCTGACTCGAGAAGAGAAGTGAAATTAAGAAATTAGGCTAATGACTTTCGTAGAAACAGGAAATAATAGTTAAAGTTTCATTCGCAAACTTTTCTACGGTCCAACGGTTGCCGTACAAAAATTCAATTTTCGGGTCGCCAACATTTTTAAATGGTTATAATAATTAAGAACATTTTTGGTGACCACTAAAAATGATCAAAAACCAAAAATGACATAAACCTATGTATGAAATAAGTGTGTTGACTATCTTTAATAATTTTTTATGAATTAAAAGAGTGCAAGTAATCAAGTGATAATATTCAGCTGCTCATATCCGCTAATTGTTGCCGCTTACTACACAGAATTCTCCGCGCATCATTTTGACAAAATAAATATACATTAAAACATGTCTACAAATTTCTCCGAGAGATTTATGACACATTACATAATAATTTGTACTTACATCAGTTTCGAAAATAAACCTTATTTTAACGATCCTCTTACGAGTAAATTTTATGTATTTAACTAAACTTTTTTAAATACACGGAGAAGTTAACCGCGTTTCCAACAAAATAAATTTATGTTAAGGGTGTAGATATGATCAGTATTGATTCGTAAGATAAAACAGTTTTGTAAATTGAATTATTTAGTTATCGTTTATCAGAATCTATTTCTATGGGATATTCTTCCTCTTAAAATACTTTACATAATGCTATTATGACCAATGTATACCTATATATATTGTATACATGTATATATATATAAATATATTGTATAAATGTATACTAAAGTCGAACAATACAACTAGGGAGATAGAATAAAGAGAGCGAAATATATGAGAAAGGCTGAAGATTGAGAAAATTGAGGGAGGCCTGTATCCAACAGTGAGAGGCACAGACTGATGATGATAATGATGCCAAAAAATTGTTTTAAGTTCTACTGACGTATGAAAAAAAAATCACCATTTTCTAAAAGTGTTCATTCTATTCGGTGGGCGCACACTCACCTAGTAAAATTCTTCGACACGTATAATATTGTAAAAAATATAGTGTAAAAATATAGGTTTTAAACCACTTTATTATACGCATATATTAAAGTCAACTAGTTTCATGTGGACCTAACCTTCTTCAGGACAATATAGTATATAGACTAACCTAAGTACAGATATTTAAATATGAGATCTCTTCTTATCCTCATATTTAAATATCTGTACTTAGGTTAATTTATATACTATATTGTTCTGAAGAAGATTGGGTTCTACTGACACCAATAGACTTTAGTACATGTACATAATAAAGCGGTTTAAAACCAAAAACATTATTTTACTTTATTAAATATAGAAATGATTAGCATCAAATATTTATAGACTTTCAATCCAATATGCCAGAAAATAATTTATGTAAAAAATTATAATTACCCAATCTTTATTAGTCTTAAATTAGATCACTAGTATGGGCCTCTCAGGCAATGAAAAAATTAGAGGAAAAATTGTCAGTAGATCTAAGAAATTTATCTGCGTACTCCGGAACATCGATAAGCCTGTTATATTCTCCGATTCGCAAGCAGCTCTTGAATCAATCCCTCTCTGCTAATATTAAAGTTTAGCTAGACAATGAGATAGTCTGTTCCATCAGAAGATGTCTATTTAATTTGGACAGCAACAATAAACAAGTTTCATTCGTTATGATTCCTGCACATAAGGGAATTCATGAAAATGAATGTGCTGATAGCCAAGAAGGCTGCTCTTTCCGGAGTTTTTCATCATTAATTCCATATCTCGATGTATGACAGACTTAAAATGGTAAAAAAACATAAGAATTATATTTGAATTACACAATGGATCTAAATAATCATAAGGGTAATCAGCTTAAAATAATTCCAAGATCTATTTCTCGCACTCCCTGGTTCTCATTGCATTGGACATTGCTAGGTAACCTCAGTAATTTATTCAGATAGAACTTAACAGATCCCCCAATGTGTGAGTGTGATGCTGAGGAGTAAATCGTTGACCATATCTTTTTTGCCTATCCATTGCGGTTCACAGGTTTTTTTTACAGTAATCTCGTCAATAGTAATTTTCAACTCCCGGTTAACTCATGTCATCTTCTTTCTCTTAACTCGCCATATTTAATATATGTAATAGTAAATTTTATAAACGACAATGGCATTGACTTGTAATATAATATTTTCCATTCTACAATATTATTATTATTTATTTTTTATTTATTATCTTTGTTTTATTAACCACTTAATTGAGTTTAAATACATCTACCGGTTTCGAAAAATACCATTTTCTTCTTTTCTCAACATCCTGAGTTATGACACCCTGAAGAAGAAAATGGTATTTTTCGAAACCGGTAGATGTATTTAAACTCAATTAAGTGGTTAATAAAACAAAGATAATAAATAAAAAATATGAATTTTAACCACAAAGTTAATATTGCTAATTTTAAAAGTATTATAATATTATTGTATTTTATTCTATAAAATAAAGTTTTTATTTGATTAATGGCACAAATCACTATTGAAGAGTGGATTGCCTATTTAAAAGAAGAAGAAGAAGATGTTAGAAATTATTTTAAATTATTATAAAATTATCTTATACCAAATCATTCGTGGAGTACCTCTGATAATAGATGATAGATGTCTCAGCAACACGATATTTAATTTCAATATGCATTAACGTCAAATGTTACTCTAGATATATATTATAATGCGTATTCAATATTGAATATTCTTGTAGTACTGAATTGTGTACGTTCGCCTATATGATTTTGGTATGTCCTCGTCAAACATCAAGATGTATAGATAAACAAATACGAAATATACCACCCACACACAGTGACAGAGGAAGATCCATGGCTTTGATGATACCATGATTAATATTAATATGGTATGATTAATATTAATATACTATTAATAATGTTAACCAAAATGATTACATCCATATGTTTATCTTATAAAAAATACATGAAATTAACAAAATAAATTCAGAAAACATTTTTGTTGTCAAGTTGCATTTTCAGAACACAGTTCTGTAGTATTTTAACGAATATTAAATTAATTAACCAGAAAGGTATACATATGTCTCGGTAGCAACTAAATATTTTATACATAAATATTTAAAAATTTAAAAATAGATTCTGGATAAATAGAAAAACAATGCTATATTTTTAGTTAGTTTTGACATATCCTGAAGAAGGAAAAGGTGTTTTCCGAAACCGGTAGATGTTTTTTAAACTCAATTGTGGTTATTAAACTAAGATAATAAATAAAAAATATAAAAAAATAAATATTTTTTCGATAGATAGATTTATTTATGTATTTTCTTTCTAGTAAATTCGTTTAATCTGTTCTAGAAACTTAGCATTGTACTTCGTGTAGGTAGGTACTATTAATTTATTTACACCTAACCTAACTCGGAATCGTTTTGAGAATTGTTTACTCTCGTTTCGATTCGTCAACATTAGGGGAGGGTTGCCTAGAATGGACCATTTTCTATATTGTGGTGCCACACACGAAAACGAGTCCTCAAAACAAAAAAAAGTAAATGGCACTTGAAAACTTATAGTATTGCCTTTTTTTTCATAAGAATGGTTGCTAAACAATAAGTAAATACACGAAATGGGAAATCAAGGAAAAGTAAAAAATTGGAAATGGTCTAATTTAGGAAACAGGTTTCTTTGTTTAGACCACCGGTTTCCTAGTATGCTTTAGACGCAATTATTTTAGTATGCACATAACAATAATACAAATAAAATAACGATACGACAAGTTATAATGGTTAGTCGTAAAGCTATGCATTTGATGCAGAAAAATTGTCCATTATTTGATTTTACTTTACCATATTTATTATGGATCCATTTTTTTATCTATTTTTATTACAACTTTATTTCATAACAATTTGATTCTTTTGCCATACTGCACAGCAGTTTTACGGCAAAGATTGTTCTTCAATTAAAGTAATTAACATAGTATTTTTTTTTAAATGTAATTCAATAGACAAATGAAATAATTAGATAAGAATGTGTTTGACATTAATTAATTTTTTTTATTTGTGACACTGCACGCATCAAATATTAAATCATACTTTCTCGTATAGTTTTGTTGCACAAAAAACAATACCATTCTTCAGTTTCATTAATTGTTGATCTAATTAATCTGGTTGTTGTTGTTCCTGTTGTGTTAAGGATGATGATGTTAATGGTTCAATATTATCGACAATATGAGCATTACCATCAGGAAGAAAAGCATCGGCTGGGTCGAAATGATGGTCATGGAATACATAGCGATTTATGAAATGAAATGAAACAAAAACATAAAATAACTAGGCGGGTTAACGGGTTAACTGGAACAGTTCGCTAGTCTGTGATAAACTTGCTCCAATTAATAAATTAATAAAACCTTATTAGCATTAACAGAATACACAATATATGATGTGAAGAAAAATAAAAAGGCCAAAGAGCGGACTTATTGCAAAAGCAATATCTTCCAGTCAACCCGTAATGAACTATTTATACAGAAAAATTGTTATGTATCTAAATCTCCTGTAATATGTTCGCTTATAGAATACATAAAAGACCTAATAGATAATATAAACATACATAAATGATTTGCAAATACTTTGTTGTAAAAAGTTTCTTAGGATGAACTAGTCTATTTTAGAGAACTTTAAACGATCTAAACCAGTAAACACGTAAACTATAAAAGAAAGACAAAACTCAAACTGTGTTGGATAATGCACCTTCCCCGGTTTGGAAAGAGATCTAGGTTCGAATCCCGGTGGCGCAAAAACAATATTTTTCGATAAAATTGATTTTATATGTATATCTTTCTAATTAATATATTTAATTTATATTTAAAATATCACAAGAATGTCCTAACATCCTAATAAAAAATTTACCAATGTAACTTTGTTAATATTGAACCTAGAAAAAAAAAACTGAGAAAAAAGTAAAAGATTCTGTTGCGTACAGCCACAAGAAAACATGAGTGGTTCGCAGATTTCCGCTTCTCTTAACTGGCGATAATGATGATGAGGTCAAAAGAAATATGTTATTTTTAGGGACACTGCGGCGACAGAATCGAGAATGCATTCCCGCCCGCAGAATACTTCATTTTATTTTGTTACAAACAATACATTCAATTAATTGATATTTTTTCCACCATTTTAGCGAGCAGGCAACAATAGGTGCCAGCAAGACGTATTTTATCAAAAAATTATGAATCTTTGTTTGTTGAAATCTATCTCACGTTTTTATTGCGCTCCGCTATGATTCAGTCGTGTTTAATTTTTTTTTAACTGGCTCGTGTCCTTATCACATCACTTTATTGTCGTCACTTCGGCGATCTCTCAATCCTGTGCGATATAAATACATTTTCATATATAGACGAAATCTGAATTTTTCAACCAGTCCCAAAAGGAATTTGTAATATGTACATAGCAAATCTAGTATGGGTTAACATGAAAATTATGATTAAAATGAAATAAAATCCTAAAAATAAATTATTTTCGACAACAAGTACGTCCGATGATGTTTATCCCTTTAATGTTTTGACAAACGCACGCCCTTGAGAAAGGATTAGAGTTCATTTTAAACAAAATTTCAAAATACAGTAATAAGAATTAGGCGAGGTGGAGGCTTTTAAGGTCCAACATTATTATTTTTATTAAGAATGAAAATTGTACACTTTGTGCCGACAGAAATGTCTCTCTTTGTTTTAAACTCATGTCTTCTGAAGATAGCGCAAAATTTAAAATTACATTAAAGGTATTCGGGGTAAGCCGTGGAAAGTATTAAGTTCTTCAGATTTAAAGGAAGTAAACTCAGAATAAGAAATACATTCTAAATCTTTGTTGTACATATAAATTTATTTAAAGACGGTAAATTCCTACAATTATTTCGAAAATACATATTTAACATCCTATTTACAAATTATAAATATATCTATATTATTAAGATGCTGATGATTCAGCATGAGCGTGTTTATTTTTAACCCTCGTCATTCAACGCGAATGACGAGGGTTAAAAATAAACACAATTCTAACACTACTTCATTCTGTGCAGTTCCACGTTTTTCCGCTTTTTCAGGTTAAACAAGTTGTCTTAAAAGTATTTTTCATAATAAAAATTCAGTATTACAATAATGCACGGGTTAATAAAAAAAAAGTTTACTTTTCATTTAAGTACAGTCTCTGGGAATTCATTTCTTAAAAATTATATTTTATAAATATAATCCGTTATTTCGCTGGCACTCTTCTATACGGGCGGAAAAATTTCTAAGAACTGCTCGTCGGGTGTTCTCCGTAATCGCTGCTGTTTCTTCTCATATATTTTATTTTAATTGGTTCAAAGAGGGAGGATTGTTACTGCTTTTTTTTGATTTAAGGTTACCTCATAGTAAAAAGTCCATTGGTGTCAAGTCAGATCTACTTGGAGGTCAGTTTATGTCACCTCGTCGGGATATCAATTTTCCGGGGAAAATTTCACCAAAAACTACAACGGCATACCTTTTTTTAGTTTTTATTTTATTTTATAATCGGTTTCCTTGTCACTGAGTATAATGACTTTCAGATTATGATCTCTTAATGTCATTGATGATTTTCTTCTACTTTTTTCAGCAGCCCGCAGTTTAAAGAACTGTTGAAACAGAATAGGCAGTAGCCACTTTAATCTAGTCATCTATCGAGTCAAAAATCTTACACCTTACAATCTTATTCCATTCACCGCGTAACATAGTCAAAATTTTAGACAATAAATCTTTACAAGGGCGACGTCTGTTTTAGGATTTTCGATATTTTGCAATATCTGTTTTCTGTTCGGAAAAAATTCAGACAAATCTCGGTGATTATTGTATCCTTGTAATGCGCTGCACGCAAGTAATGTGCCGGCGTATGATGTTGTACATTCTGTAATGCCAGCAAGAAAAACATCAAAGTAGTGTTTCTATAATGGAAACGTGCGGATACATTTACTCAAAATATATACAAACCACTAAGTTCTTATGTTGGATTATTTAAAAGGAAGCTAATAGTAATACTCACACAGTGAGTCCCGAATACAATCTATAGCAGATGCCACATGTGTGGCGGGTATAGTAAATTACGTTAATATCATATTAAGAATGTGGTCGAGTAAAGTTGTAGTATTGCGGTTAACTACTTCCTTTTTTATACAAGGGCGAGTCAAGAATTATCTACACTTTTGCCATAACACACCTTCAAGGTGGTCATACTGCATTCTGCGTACGCGTGCTTAGAGTTGATACGACTGCGGTCACGTGTGCGAAATTTGATCCCGATCGCATAATTTTCCTTCCACCTATTAAAGTGTAAACATATCCACTCTGCTAGCAGTTTGCACCAAGAAGGATCAATGGCCAGGGATCCGATTTCTCCGGTCGGAGGGTGTGAAAGGGGCTGAAATTAATCGTAGACTTTTATCGCGATACGGAGACAGTACTTAATCACGTAATTTTTTTTTTTTGTGGATGGAGATGATTAAAAGTGGCCGGACGAGTATGACGCACGAAAAGGGAGAAGAAAGCCCGTCAACCTCTACCACAGACGACAAGAGCTCAGCACTTTTCAGCAAGCCCGAGAGATGGTTCTAGAGCTTGACTTCCGTAAAGTCTTTGTAAATAGATTGTAGAACTACAAACATAATTAGTTTTTTACTTGCTTTCATATAATAAAGTATATTCTAAAAATAAATTTAATTTATTTTCAGATATTCAAGTTAATCAGAGCTCATTTTTACGTGTGAACCAACGATGCAGTTTCTGAGATCGCAACTGAATATCGGAGATGATCAACGCGGAAGTCCGACACTTCCGTATTAATTAGCGGGGCCATTGTAAACTGCACTGGTCACGGAGCGTGCATGTTAATTAATATCGCTCCAGATCGCATCGCTGAAGGTGCGTGCACCGTGCCGCGTCGTGTGCAGTGACGGCGCACCACACCATTGAATTAAACTAAATATCACAAAATTAATTTAATTTAAAAGCTATATACACCCACGACTTAATAATGATAAACATAAAATACTTATGTTCATTCCCATTTCGTACAAAATTATACCTACGTAATACTATTAAAATATTTTTTATTGGGAGAACACATTCTTATTGTGAAGTTGTAATTATTCTTAATATAGATTTGTGATATTTTAAATACTAATTAAATGTATTAATTAGAAATATATACATGTAATATCAATTTTATCGAAAAATATTGCTATTGCGCTACCGGAATTCGAACCTGGATCTCTTTACAAAGCGGGGAAGATGCATTATCTAACTATTCTACAGCAACAATACTTATGACGATAAATTTTCGAACCTATATGTTACACTTTTTCAAATTAATACATCTATCGTTCCATTATTTTAGACGGCTTTCAAATTCAAAAAACAATAATATTTTTAAATAAAATTGATTTCATATGTATATTTTTCTAATTAATACATTTAATTAGTATTTAAAACATTCTCGAAATTGGGGTGATATAATAATTGATATATTATAATTCATAATAGTGATATTATTTTGTTAAATTCCTTTAATTAATTTGAATGCGTGCATAAATATTTTTATTTAATTTGTTCAAAAATTCAATATGTGTTTAATAAAGACACAAATAATTATATTTTTCCTTGCCGAAGATTTTGATATGCGGCATCACATTTTTCCGACGCACAGCCAATCATTAATAAGTTAGACATGTAATATGCGTGGAGTCAGATAATTATAGATGTACAAGTGATGTACACAAATGGGCATAATATTATCGGTTATTTTTTTATTATTATTAATACCGTAAAGTAGCCGTAGCTGCAATGCAGCCACATAATGTTTCGTGTACAATAATAATTTGATTAGATAGATTATCTTTATAGTGCATGAATAATTTCCACTTACCTTGTATGTGCTTACATTATATATTGTATTGCATTTTTTTTCTATCTTTTTTATATCTTTTAAAAATATATATTTATATATCTTTTAAAAATTTTTACGTTTACTTGCCTTATATGTTATGTATTCGATCTTATTGTATTTTACCTTCAATGAGTTTTCGTTTTGTAAAATGCGTTTGTTTTTTATTTAAATCTGCCCTAAAATAGGCTTGCCTAGTTGGGCAATGCAATGTGTGTAAAATATATGATTACAAACTGTCTTTTTTTTGCAGCTATACAAATGTTATATATCTAAATAAATACATAAAATATATATATATACATCAACATTATCAGTCATTGTCAATTCGCTACTCTATAAAAGCCTCCCCTTGACCTCTGAAATAACCAAATAAATGTATCCAATAGTTCGACATTAACCTTGCCTTGTCGAAACGGGGTATTCACATTCCCCATAGATCGCTTTAAACTTGATAACTCAATAATTATGAAAACGATTTCATTATTATTTATTGTAATCTTCACGGAAATGGTGATAAAAATTTTGACATTTTTTGTTTTTCAAATTTCAAAGCGTGTAATATTGAAAAATATTGTTTTCGGTCCAGTGATCTTCGCGCGATACATACACACCTGTGCACTTTGATACCATACCCTTGTGTCTTATCTTTAAGTTATTATTTGTTTCACTCTAACAAATGCACTGGGATGCGAACGAGGGAGACAGCTATATCGCTTATCGCAACTCGTGGCATTCGGACAAGAGACGTCCGGCGAGGCAGTTGGAACCACGTCGCCCATCATGAACTTTTTCTTATCGTTTGTATGAATATGATCTGGGGTGTTTCTATACCCCGCTTCGGATCACACAGAAGTTCTGGTCGCTTAGTGACGAAGAGGTTAAAGTTATTCCCATGTAATCCCTACCCTTCTCTTCCAACCCTTTCACTCTGTCCCACTCTAATATGGCACTGCTCTTTTCTCTTAACCTTCGATCTAAATATCTGAACTTAGGTTAATCTATATTATATTGTCCAGAAAAAGGTTAGATCCAACGGAGACTATTTTACATTAGTGTATGTACATAATAAAGTGGTTTAAAACCAAATATTTTATTATAATAAAATATATAATTATGTAACAAAATATTACTTCTAAATATTATATAACGCATCACCTCGATTTTTTTCTGAAATATAATATCAAAAAAAGATTAATCATTATATATTTTCGTAAAAAGCAATCACTTCGTGGTTTAGCATATTATATTAAATAAAATAACACCCCGTTATTTAAAAACGTATTAATTCGTAAAATGTTCACATATAAATAAAATAATACTAGAAATATGCGACGTTAAGTATTAAGGGTAAAAGCAATGATACTGACAAGATATAATGATTAAAATAAAAATTATTTTGTATGAAACCACGAAATTTATTATACGTCAACCGGTTTCGCTAATCGTATATAGTTTTATGTCTCTCTTGATGTTTTTTTTAAACTATGTATGTATTTTGTCTCTCTCTCTTTAGCATGTCATTTTATATTATATCTTTATCTTTTTGTATATATAAGTGCACTATTTTTGAATTTATCCTGACAAAGCTTGAGATAAGCAAAACCTGTTGACGTATAATAAATTTAGTGGTTTCATACAAAATGATATTTATTTTAATCATTATATCTTGTCAGTTTCCTTGCTTTTACCCTTAATACTTAACGTCGCATATTTCTAGTATTATTTTATTTATATGTGAACATTTTACGAATTAATACGTTTTTAAATAACGGGGTGAGTGACAATGAGACACCGCTGGTCACGGGTAGGTAGGTGCTACAACGCGACGATACAGCCTGGACAGGCGGTACAGCCTAGGACGACGGTACAGTGTGGACCGCACACACCTGTCCATTAACGTTACATTCAGGAAGGATGTTAAACGATTCTACGCCGAGCAATTTGGATGTGTTGTAATATGCATGATCCATTGCGATACAGAATGCACGGAACATCACAATACCTCTAATAATAATTGACTACCACATATGCCCAATAATGAGTAATGCTCAATAGGTCACAAAATATCCCGCGTCAGTCTCATGCACTATTTGGGTTACAAATTTGAACACCCAGATGCTATGTGGCCTAGGTACTATTCTATAGAATAGAAACATAGACACTTATCATTAAATACAAATTAAATTAAATTAAATTAGAAAGATATACATATGAAATCAATTTTATTGAAAAATATTGTTGTTACGCCACCAGAATTCAAACATGTATCTCTTTATAATCCGGGAAAGGGGCAATTACCGACTATGCTACAGCAGACAGTACTTTTGACGACAAATTTTAGAACCTATATGTTACATTGTTACGTTGATTTAAAGATTTAATTAGTATTTACAGTATATACAGCATGGCAGTTTTATGGCAAGGATTGTCTTTTACATAATTAAACAATGTTTTTTTATAAATAAAATATAACAAGACGGAATTTTTTTTTTGATAAGATGTTAATGAACTAAAAGTATACATTATCCTATACCTACTTAATTGATATGTTAATATAATAAACAGTCATTTCTATCTAGAGTGTTGAGACACGCTTATTAATCATGGTATATCAAAGTTACTCAGAAAGGTATAAAGAAAATCAATCTATTGAAAAAATACATTATATTTACAGTAAGTAATATCCACGCGCAAATAATTCTTAATTCGCATGTTATTATTTGAACTAGTTTATTTAACCATCTAGCGGAAAAATTTACAAGTGTCGAATAAAGGTACGTATGCAGTACCTCAGAAGTATAGAAATCGTCCTAAGATCCTCTCAGATGATATCGTTCCTGATTTATTCTCGTAACCATTCCAAAACCGTGCAGTAACATATGTCTACCACTTCAATTAAAACTGTAATATTTCGGTTAATATACGCAAGAGAAAATTCATATTTTAGTTAATTATAAGGAAAATGTTTATGCTTAGAACTGGCTAGTGAAAAATCAGTAGTGTAAAGCGAATTTTACAAAAATAATTGTTTTTCAATTCAGTCAGTTGTAAAATGAATATACTGGGTAAAATATCATTTATGGTAAGACAAATAGAGATGGTACATTAATTTCACAATAAAAATAATAACATTTTTTTATATTTTTTATTTATTATCTTAGTTTAATAACCACAATTGAGTTTAAAAAACATCTACCGGTTTCGGAAAACACCTTTTCCTTCTTCAGGATATGTCAAAACTAACTAAAAATATAGCATTGTTTTTCTATTTATCCAGAATCTATTTTTAAATTTTTAAAAAAAAAACAACAATTATTTAAAAAGTAAATTTAGTACCTAACTCAAATTGCTGCTCAAATGCTCACGGGTTCACAACGTCAACTAACTACATTTCTAAATTTAATTAATTCGTTTAATAATAAAATACAATTTACATTAGAAATGGAAAATAATTCTACCCTAAATTTTTTGGATCTAACATTGATTAGAAATAATAATAAAATTGAGTTCAAAATTGAGTTGACAGCATGGCTGCACATGGGTATTTTGTAAAACGGTATGGTAAAGGTTAAAGTCACTCCAGCTATTCCTTTCAGGTGTTTCATCTCTGCAGTCCGGATTCTCGACCTATTCATCTACGTCAATATCCAAATTCGATAGCCATAGGTCAAGGTGGGGCCGTAAATTGACTTGAAAATCGCCAGTTTTGTCTCAATACAGTGAAAGGAATCAATCTTAAAAGTAAGATTCCAATACGAACGAGCGGGAGAAATTCCGAAATTCCATAGAGGAAATTACAATTTGTGATGAAAATTCATTGACTTGGTAAAATGCGGTGTAATCCATTACCACTCTAAGAAACTCTCCGCAAATTCTCCCAAACTACAAACCTTCTTATGTTTTTTAAGTTTTTTGTTTAATATTAGCATTTTATTAGAATAGATACAAGGGTTGAACCCGCTCGCTTTTACTAGATAAATCAGTGTTAAAGGAAGTGAATTTATCTCACGGATAAATTTATTAAAGTTTTAACTAATTTATTGCAGTTTATAAATAAAATCTTGTACCTGTAAAAATAAATAATAAACAATAGTTTATACTCTATTCATTATCATCATAAACCGATTTTTATGAACTACTAGGTGGAAGGGATGCACGGCTCCAAGTATCTCCCACTTTACTATATCCATTATTAATCATTCGGTCCAGCGGGTTTTAATGAAGCCTCACAGCCTCTTGTTTACCCTTCAGGTACGACTTGATAACATCGTGTGTCCGACGATTACCCATAATTTTAAAAAAATATCTTTTTGAAAAAAATAATTAAATATTAAAATAAAACACAACATTGTTTACTTCACACTACACTTTTATTAAAATTTTTAATGTTTTCGATGCTTACTGCGTCATCTTCAGTATTAAACTAAAACTTAAAACTAGAAGATAGACTATCGACTACATGGAGGGGGGTATGGGAGCGGTGTTAGGGAGAGGAGGATTTAAGTGAAAAGTGAAAGTGGTTCTGGGCGAGGCTTATTAGGATAGAAGTATACAAAGTCCAATATGTGGTATTTTCATTGCCATTTCATTTTTTCTCTGTTCTCGTATTAACTCTATATAACTTTTCATTAAAATTTGTTCACAAAAATCTTACAATAACTTCTACGAAACTATTAATGCAAATGGTTTATTTGCTGAGTGTAACCGATACGCGAGTTCTATAACTCGCAAAACGGTTCCGAGATAGGGTAGGTACTTTCTATTTCTTATCAACACGTTTCTTTTCCTTTTTCTCTAATTGCTGCCCGACATCCATATTATATTTCCACAGATGGCGGCAGTGTACTTGTACTCGAAGTGTTTCCATATATTAACATACATACAACTTCCAAAAATTTGATAAATATGGAGATTGATTAATGGGTGAGAATTGGTGAACGTTATGTTGTGTAAAGTGATCACTTAATCCAGTCGAAGACAGGTCGTAAGCCTTGTAATTACTCATACTTCCTTATATTTCTATTTAATATAATTTAACAAAATAGTTTCGTCTCTATGAGATATCTATTATTTGTTTAATAATAGTGCTTTCGTAGGTGAAAATTCAGTAATTGTGTTTATATTATGCACATTCAAATATTGCTATATTATTTATTCACCGTGGTAAAAATACGAAGTATTTTTTGATCACTTCTTAACAGGATTACTCTAGTACGAAATTTTTTTGGTTAGTGTGTATTTCTTAAGCACTTACTTAAAATTTATTCAATTCAATAGATGTGATTAGAAATCACACCCTCCGGAAAGAAATTCAAATTTTTGTTAAGTCTTTTTTCGTGTCGCAAAATATGAAAAAAAAAATATTTTAGACAAGATTTAAAAATCTTTTCGAAGCCTTCAGCCCCTTCTGGCCTTTAAAAACATCCACCGACACACTTCACTTGTGAATAATTTAAACTATACATAACAAACGCATTTTAGATTTGTAGTCGGCTACTATTTAGATACACTTGTAACTCGCAAGCGTGAGGGTGGTCGATACAATCAATATGTCTTTTAATCATCCGAATATGCAAAAACATATAAAAATACAATATATAAATTAAAATATAATAAATATTAAATATATCAATTAGAAAGTTGTACAAATAAAATCAATTTTCGAAAAATTTTTTTGTTGCCACCGGGACCAAGAAATCCTTGTTTTCCTTTTCGAACCAGGAAATTCAAGGATTCGAACCATGAAATCTTTATTTTCCTTTTCTTATCCGGGAAAGTGCGCTGACCATTACACCATGTCAACATAGTAAATTAACGACAAATTTTCGAACCAATGTTTCACTTTCGAATTGATACATCTGTTATATCATTTTTTTAAGAGTAATCTACTTCATAGTTTAGGAGAATCTCAAATAGCTTTTGAATACTAATTAAATGTATTCATTAAGAAGATATACATATAAAATGATTTTTTTTTTTTAAATGTTGCTGCGCTACCGGGATTCGAACTTGGATCACTTTTTCAATCTGTGTAAGGTGCATTACCAACTATGCTACAGCGACAATATTTTTAACGACAAATTTTCCAACTCACACATTACACCTTTTCAGATGAATGCATCAATCGTTCCAATTATTCGAAAGCCATCTACATTGTTTTTACGGAATTCTCAAATACCTTTGAGTAAACTGATAGCAGACGCCAGAATTAATAATTCATTTTGATTAAATTTTAAACACATTGATACAACTTATGTATTATTAAGGAGAACACATTATTTTTGTGAAGTTGTAATTATACGGAACATAGGTCTGTGATATTTTAAAAACTAATTAAAAGTTTTAGTTATCAAGATATACATATAAAATCAATTTTATCGAAAAATATTATTGTTGCGCTACCGGGATTCGAACCTGGATCTCTTTTCTAATCCGGATAAGGTGCATTACCAACAATGCTACAGCGACAGTTTTTTGAACCCACATGTTACACTTTTTAAAATTAATACATCTATCCTTCCATTATTTGAAACCAACCAACAATATTTTTAAATTTTTAATTTACCCAGAATTAAACTATTTAATCCATTTTATTAAATTTTGGAAGAATTAAAATAACTTCCTGGGTTCCTGGTTCGAATCCCGATGGCAACAAAATATTTTTTCGCTAAATTGATTTTATCAGTACTTATATCTTTCTAATTGACACATTTAATTTGTATTAAAAATATCACAAATATGTTCTGAATAATTGCAATGTCACAATAATAATGTGATCTTCTTAAAAATGTATATTATAATATAATAATATAAAATTATTATTATAGTCTTATATTAGCAATTTTTTGTTATATACATTTTACAATATAAAATTTAATCAGGAAGCAATTTGTGATTGTACCGAAATTTTTATTCAGCAGTATTTATATCGCTCGACAAACGGTGCTCATTAAAGCAGTGTTTTACTAAATAAATACAGAACAAGAGGTTGACAAATCGCTTTGTGATTTTATTTAACAACCAAGTTATTTCAACCAGGAGAACCACTGATATAACTTAAAAGTTTCTAACTAAAATTTGTGAATATTTCTTACTCACATTTTATACTCTTAAACTCATTAAGGCAGGTGATTTCAGTTTTTTTTAGAGCACGATTATATTATATTATTGTTTCGCAGTCAAACACGCAATGTTCTCAGGTACACCGTAACGGTGTCCAGAAGAAAATTTTCAACTTAAATATTAAATTTTTTTAAAACTGCAATGTTACTCTCATAGTTTATTTATACAAAATTGAATTTAATTATTATTATTATTATTTAATAATTATTATTATTATGATTTTACGTTTTATAAACAGTATCGTCTAAATGCCGTCCATTTCTTTCAAGACACTCTTAAATGCAAGGCAATAGGACTCTTAAATTTGCGAACCAATGCGTTGGTTCAATGGCTGCAACTTCACGGCGGATATTTTCTTGTAGGGCCTGAATTGTTCAAGGATTGTTGCTATAAACTCTTGACTTAAGGTATCCCCACAAAAAAAAAAGTCGCACGGTGTAAGTTTCGTTGACCGAGGTCCCCAGGGTATGTCTCCGTACTTGCTGATTAATTTATTGGGAAAAATTCCCCTCAGCTTCTCTATTGAAACTCTAGCTGTGTGTGGAGTGGCCCCGTCTTACTGAAATTGTGTTTTGTTGTTTAACCCGCGAAACAGCTGCAGTTGCGGTACCAAAATTTTAATTTTTATTTTTAACTGTCTTTTGCCAGTTAAAAAAATAAGGGGCAATTATTTCTCGGGCAAAAATTGTATACGTATACATGTACGTAAGTATGTTTCTTTTAAATACTAAATTAATGTATTAATTATAAATATATACATATAAAATCAATTTTGTCGAAAAATATTGCTTTTGCGTTACCGGGATTCGAACCTGGATCTCCATTTCAAATCCGGGAAGTACACTACGAATTGTGTTATAACGCAGGTATTTTTCATGACAAATTTTTGAACCTATATGTTACATTTTTTCAAATTAATACACCTGTCGTTCCATTATTTGAAAGCCATCTACATCATTTTTACAGAATCTCAAATACCTTCGAGTAAACCGACTGCAGACGCCAGAATTATCAATTCATTTTTATTAAATTTTGGACACATTGATACAACATATATTATTAAGGAAATATATTCCTTAATGATATATTTCTTTGGTTGTCTATCAATGTAATTTTGGACGTTCTAACATAGATTAATCACTTTATGGCCATTCGTTCATCTTGATGGCATTGTTAAAAGGACACATGATAAGACGTACAATAACATTTTTAATTATACTGCAGAATGGTAGATTACAGATTTTGTCTATTGTCGTTGATTGAGTGAGAGATAAGGAAAAAAAGTAAAAAAGATAGCGTAGATAAAAAGATATGAAGAGGGGGCGAGAGAGAGTCCCGGCGGAAGCCTCATTCCCTAGTGTAGATGTCTTCTGTGTCATCAGTCAGCCGGAGATGGCGACAATGGCAGTAGATTTTAATCGTCCCCGGTTTTATTTTTGTTTCTTCTGGTTAAGTAATACAGGCACTGCAACATTCCACAATGACGCTATTGTTCTAGCACCCCAATAAGTTTTAATACGGCGATATTTTATAAATTTAAACGTCTCAACTTAGTTAATAGTGGTCCTAAAAAAAACTAAAAATATTTTTTTATTATTCAAACAGCATGTAAACATTAAATTCCATTAAGAATTTAACGATAAATAATACAGTATTGATCGTGATTTATGATTAGAGTTATCGTCGTAGGAGCCGGGGTAAAATGTTATAAAATGTAAATCAAATTAGCCTTTCATCCCCGGGATGTGTCAAAGTAAACGATTTAGGAAATTGTTACTAATAGGGGCTGTTATATACGTCGACACGAAAATCCGACGGCGATTTAAGGTTCGATAAATTATTCAGTCAGACGATAACTTTCTTCGCGCTACGCCCGTCACCTGTGGATACTATTTTCTTCAAACTAATCTACTGAACAACTATGCGTGAAACATTTTGTCTACAATCTAAATCTACCACAAAAGCGATTATCATTCCATGTTATACAAGATGTCTCTTTTATTGGTTCAGTGAAATAGCACAATAGGAGTGTGACAATACTAACTGATGACGTTACAATATGTGATGGTGATGTTACTACTACGTGTGATGATTATGATACTGCTACACATGATGATGATTACACTACTACGTGTGACGGCGATGACACTACTATATGTGACTGCAATGATACTACTAAATGTGACGGTGATGACACTACTAAATGTGACGGTAATGATTCTACTACATACATGGGACGATGATGACACAACTATGTGTGATGATAGTGACACCACAAACTAAAGAAAAGAAAAACAAAAATATCATTCATATAATAATGTTTGATATTTCTTATTTTATACATCATTTGTTTTATTAAATTGTGATTAGAATATTCATATAAGTGTAAAACAGTGATTTTTAATACCATCGCGCTATTTTGACCGTAGACTGGTAGAGGATAGGACGCTTCACTAATCAATCCTAACATAGATACAACTCTCCCCTCACTCATACTGATAATCTTTACATGCGTGCTTGTCGACTGTTGAGACTATCATTAGATGATGACATCATTGATTAGATGAGACTATTGATGCTATCATCAGACTTAGTATGCGAAAAGATTCATTCTCGTCATTTTTTCAAACAATGTAAAATACCAAATCTGATAGTGTTGAATGATTTTGAATATATAGCAAAGGTATGTTAAACATTGTATCAATTGATTTCCTTTAAAAACAAAAATATCACATAACTAATACCATACGAAAATATCAAGAGATAGTGCCAAATGATTCATCATAACAATGGAAAAAATCAGATGAGATTTTGCTGAATGATTATTCTTAAGTGAAAATTGAAGTGAATTTTTTCTCAAATTAATTAAAAATAATAATTGTGGTAACCCAGATTTTTCCAGTCAACGTAAAATATGAAAGGGCTACTAAATGACTTCTTCAATCGAATGAAAACGTTTTTTTTTAAATCAACATATCTATGCTCAAATACTAAAGAAATTGAGAATGTTTCTGAATTAAAAATCTATGAAAAAAAAGAGAATTATCCAAACGTGTTTTATTAATTATTCGACGCATTTCGTGTCAAATCATATTTAAATAATTCATTCGCATGCAGCAACAGTTGGTACGTTTCACAAAATGCCACCTATCTCAACAAACTGACGTTGCAAAGTATATCCATCGCATTATTTTGATTTTCAAATAAATTGATGAATTCTAACGATTACAATTCAAATTTTATTGTGTCGTTTTTTTTTGCTCACGAAATGACAGCACAACAGAATAGTTGAATTTGAATTTGAGTATAAATTATACGTGTAATGTGTCACATCAATATTCTTATTATTTTCAAACTAAGCTGTACTATGAAAACAGTAACAATATTCTTACTATTTTCAAACTAAGCTGTACTATGAAAACAGGACTAACTAGTTGGTGTCCTGAAACGAACCCCCGAGCACTAGATCATTAGACCAGCGTCGTAATCACTACACCAAAAAGTTACTCAAACTACATTACGACACTTTATGATTAATAATATTAAGACAATCTCTAAAAACTAAATCGTCACCTCATTCGTTAACGCGCTAGACCAATAGCATCCAGCGTACAATAAAAAAATAAAGCAAACATGTTTTATATTCATGAAGCTGTTTTTTTTTTAATTTTTTGAATATTAATGTTGTTATCGTAGATTTATATAATATTTATCGTTTTATTTGTTATTCATTTCCATTCTGGTTTGAAAGAATTTGTTTGATACAAATTATGTAGATACACGATGAAACGTTATGAATCCGTTGCAATAATTGAATTATTAATATCATCTAAATAAATTCGGTTGGAAAAAAACAATTAAATAATATCACGCAATCTGCTACCGATGACGGCCGAAATAGTGTTGCCCTTTTTGATCTCATGCAAATAAAATTGTATAGCTGTCTCCCATTACAGTTATAAATACAAGTTGTTGAGTTAAATTGTTAACTAGATAATGCCCTTACAAGACGGATGGCGTCTCAAGTAAATTAAGCAAGTAGAATCAAAAAATAAGCGTTTTATTTTCCCATATGTGATTATGTACTTCTACAAACTTACCAGTGAAACTGCATATACATGTGTTCGTCCTAAGTCAAGAGGCTGTATTACAGGTCATATCTCATCTTATAAACAGTAGACTTTCAACAGTTTAATTCTAAATCCTATAGTTGATCTCTTATATTTATGTATTAAAGGATATAAATATTAAAACAACCATATAGCATAAATATATCCCTGATCCATCTACAAGTATCTAGATATCTCACATGCCCAAGCTCACGTGTGAAATTCAATTTCAAAATTTTTCCAGAATAACCTATTACCGAGAGCCATGTCGTACATTGCGACATCATAACATTTCAAACGAGGCCAAGGATTTAAGGATACGTAGGATCACATTTTTGGAATTACGGGCCAAGCATCGATGTGATAAAAATAAGGGTAGGTCTCACTGCTTGTAAAGTATACTTACAATGTCAAATCCTGAACTGCAGAAGTCGTACAACTAAAATTGAGGTTTGTTCACGGACCAGTAAATGAATAGACATGAAATAAAGTTTGTATATAAAGGAGAGTGGTTTGGAACATTAGTTGCGGAACGAGGGGTATTCTATACACATTATTTGTGGAAAAATAAATCCGATAGTTTATGATACATTTATGCTACAGTAAAAGTATTTACTCTTGGAAAATTAAATATTTGTGTAAACAAGACGTATTTTTTACATTAATGCATATTTTTTTGTTAAGGTTTAAATTTTCATTCCAATCGAGTCATATATTTTTAAAAAGTTGGGGAGCTATTTTATTGCGTAAGTGTTATCAAAGTAATCACGTGGAAGCCACCAAAACGAAAATATTGAAACAAGGAATTTGCGTTAGTTCATGTCTTTATATTTGGTAGTCGGTGGGTTTGTTCCATTTATATCTCTTTATCATTCATTGTTTATTTGAAAGAAAATAATTATTTTCTATCCAAGTAGTTAACGTATTTTGATTTCGTTTTTTTTTTAACAGAGTACTTTTTTTAGAGTACTTTTTCGTTTCGTTGGCTTGAGTGCATCAAACAAAAAACGTCACTTTCTGTTACGTCACGCCCGCCATTATTTTTTCCTTATTACGCTCTTACTATTTTGTATTTGTCGACAAAGTATACATTTTTTTTTATTACTCTTGATTTATATATATAAAAACGTATAAACTATCATAAGATGTTTACGCGCTTTTGTTGTTGTGATTGGCACTCCTGAGATTTCTTGTTGTTGCTATTGGTCATTTATGTGATGAATATTGCCACCTTTTTCGGAGATTGAAGAGCGCGCAAAACGACAAGATGCAATTGCATCCAGTACACCGTACGGTGAAAAGATCTCAATAATCAGTGCGCATTTCGGTCGGTCGGATATCTACCCAGAAGAAGAACGATAATATCAAACCAGCAACCACAACATCAGCGCGCTCAATCAATAGGAAATCCGGGAATCACAGCTGTCAAAGACATGCACGGGAACAGAATAACTGGTAAACTAATTTCTATACCTATTGAATTTTTTTTTAATAAAATTAACGCCCTTTCAAATAGCCAATTATCTTTCTTTATTTAAAAACGTTTTAAAGTATTTGATGATTCAGTCACATTTTAGATACATTTTACCATATCTTTGTCACCACTAACGGTACTCAACGTTGTTCAAAATTCAAATTTAGTTATATTAAGAAATATGTCCTAATTATTTTTTTGATACAGAAATTTTTCTAAAAATACCAGAACACATAATCAAAATATATCAATTCTACAGGAAATGTAAAAAAAAATTTTAATGTTGTCGGTTTTGAGAATTACAAAATTTATTGCTACTTTATACCATTTATACAGGTGTTTGAAACTCGACACATTATTTCATCTTCTTTGGTACAAACCAGTGGAATACGACTCAAAACGAATGGTCAGATACATTATTGAGCCGTTTGGAGGTTAAGTACTCAATTATAGAGGGTTTTGATATGAAACTTAAACTTGTTTTTGTTTGTTATATTACTAAAATTATCATTTGTGATATCAATCGTATAATTTTTCAAATATGCATTATTTTCATTTTCATTTATTATTATTAATTTGGATCTGAAATATATTTAAAGATTTTTTATATAACCAACGAAGAGCCAATTTAACTTTTAATTAAATACACATGCAGTCCGTTATTATTTTTTCTTCTTCAATGACACTACAATCCAAATCGCGGCATTGCATGTCAAGAAAATTTATTTTTATTTGTTAAAAAAAAATTCTAAATTACCCAAAGCTCATTTGAAATTGGTACCAAAAATGAAATGTGTCTTTATGAAAAACACCTGCTGTGAAAAATATTGTTTTGCTTAGAAAATTAATGTTTCAAAATTTAAAAAAGCAAGATTAACCATCTGTCAGTCAATACATAAACGTGTTTATAGTACACAAATATTAATTGGATAATTTTGTTCATAATTACTTACATATTGAATTGAAGCTGTGTATGTGAACATTATTTTATGTTTAGAACATAATAAAAAAATAAAATACTTGCAAATTCTACAGACAATCCTTTCTACCCTAAATTATTAAATTTATTTGCCTAGCAACTATATATTTTTTATAATATTCTTCAAATATAAAATAAGCAAATTGTGATGGAAAATTAAATAAAAAACCTAGGTGTACAAATATTATTAATTATAATTAATGGTAACTTAAAGTATAGTCAGACAGACAGAAAATTAAAAAAATATAGCATAGTACAAAACATAGGAAAGGAATATTCTTAAACATTAAAAGAATAGTTGAAAATTTAAGAAATAAAAAAATGAGGTCAAAATAACTATTAATAAGGAATACAAGCGCGTAAAACCTAACCTTGTAACAATTCCCAACTGAAATTTTACCTGCAGCAATGTTGACTGATCTAAAAAATAACTAATGTTAGTTATCTAAATAAATCGAGTAGACTAGTATTTACGTAGATTTATTTGTATCATCAGAGAATTAACACTACAGTAAATATATGACTAGATAAAGTTGATGGTACTTTAAAGTACCGTCAGTATAGAAAGGGTTAAAACATTATTATTATGCATATTTTTTTTGTAAATCATGAATAAAAATTAATTATAAACTGTAAGTTATATGTAATCACAGGTTCTTAACTAAATAAACAATAATTAAGATCCAAGAAAACAAAATCTATTTTTAGTACAAAACAAAAGTCATTTTACATTTTTCTTACATTATCTGTTAGTATTAAGTGTTACAAACTTTATTCGTACGATTTTAAATTGCTACTATAAACATAATTACACAAATAAAACTAAGTTTATATACCGGTGCTAGAAAGGTCCCGGAATCGAGTCCCGGTGGCAACTATTTATTTTTTTCGAAACTAGATTTGTGATTTAGATTTTTCCAGTTCGACTTTTTTGTATTTACTTCAATTTTATTATCAAGAAACGACATACTCTGAAGTATTGCAAGAATTTTTACACTTTTTTAAAGTTTTTTTTTAAGGCTTAGGCATTTTTGTCTAGTATATGTTTTCAATCTGCGTATATTCAAAATTTAGATGAATATAAAAATCTAAATCCGTAAATGGTTAATAAAATGTATTAAAAAAACGGAGACATGTTGAATTATTTCAATGTAATTGTTTTATTTTCAAAGAAATATGTTGTTGGAAATATCTACAGCACGTGAATATTTCACAACAATTCCCGAGAAAACAATTATTTGCTCTCAAGAAATTACTTTTTGCCATCTTATACTCCCGAGTGGGATTTATGTACACATAATGAAATATTCATATCGTTTTCATACGGAAATGAGCTAAAATGAAAAACGTATCCAATATTTATGTTCGACCAATTTACATGAGGAATACCGTACCGTAGCGTGGTTATTTTAAAGCTAAAAAAATGTTTTAAAAAATAATTCTAACATTCTTAAGATCACGTTAGGTTTTACATCTCTGAATCGTATTTTTTTTATACAGATCTATTTAATTAACATGTCATCAATACTCACTCTGCGAGTATACATAATACGTGTGTCTATTTTGTATACCCTTTAACCAATCAAAATCAAATGTTGCACCCTTAGGACCCTATGCGAAACATAACCAACTCTCTCCCCACAAATACACATAATATTGAATGCCATCTGTGCTATAAATTATCCAGTTACACTCTAGAATCCTGAATTCTTCACCCCACCCCCAGAAATCACATCCTTACTAGCTGGATTGAATTTTGTATAGATTATTATTCATATACAATGAAATGAAAGTGAGGTGAAAATTTTTACGAAAATGACGCTATACAAATTATTCAATATTATTATTTAGGACCTAAATCTGAATCCTCGTCAAGCCGGCAAAGATCGCTAATTCTGTCTACACACATAATTTTTTTAATAATTTGGCTTTCCTGATTCACATATTATTTAATATCGGAATATTACGTACACGTAATTTTGTTTACGTAAAAAAGTACGTAATTTTTCTTGCATGTGATGCTTAGATTTCGGTAACCGATTTTGAAAACTTTTAGATTAGAAAATACTAATTTTATAATTATAGTTGTAAGCATGATTTCTGATCGATCCCAGATGATCGCGTGCGGATTATGGACACAGAAGGCCCAAGGACCAATCTAACACCAAGGAGAACACGACCTGCCTAAGGTACTCCTTCATCAAGATTTTACTTCTCTGTGGCCACAGATCATCTGGCTTTAAAAAGATGTGCTTCGTTAATACGCACGAAGTACTCTAAAACTATAATACTTCGTTGATAGCACGAAGATAGTACTATCTGCAACACATGAGAGAAATATGAACAGTTCAACTATCAACCACCTTACAGCAGGATGATAGCAGGACATCAACCTCACAGTTGAACTTATCATCACCACATGGCGGGACGATAACGTGTCAACTTAACAGTCTAATGTACTCCCAATAGCAAACGTTACCAGGCAAACTGAACTAGTCTAAAACCACAGTAAATAAGAAATATTTTAACAAAAGGTAACCGAAAAAATAATACAATATTGACAAATAACAATTTAAATATAAATCATTTTATTATAATGAATAAAATCTCTGATCAAAGTCAATATTGGTTTCTCGTCGCAACCCAAGCAATAAAAGAGAATTAATATTTTATATATAACCAACCAAATTTAACCACAAATCCCATTCTAAAAAAAATTCCTAAAAATGATTGATGAACAATTTAAGTTAGGTACTAAATTTATTTTTTAAATACCTATTATTTTTTTAAAAAAAAATTCTGTTAAAGAAAAAATAACATATACTTTTGTTTAATTAATGACATTCTGAAGAAGAAAATGATATTTTTCGAAAACGGAAGATGTATTTTAATTCAGTAAGTGTTTAATAAAACAAAGTTAACTATTTAAAATAAGTAAATAAATAAAAGAGAACTAATTGAAGCGATTATTTGAGCATGGTTCCATGTTATTACACCTAAAGATTTACGACATTTGGTGGGCTCCATGCCCCGAAGGATTAAGCAAGATATTAAACTAAAAGGATTTCCAACAAATGTTTAAATGTTAATTTAAAATATTTTGCAATATCCTTGAAAATAATATATATCATGTGTTTTGCCACGTCATTATTTCATTCAGCATTTATGTTATTTTTTTATAAAAATATCTTAATAAACTCAAAATATAACAGTATAATAATAGATTTTTCAATTAATTAGCTAACATCATTACAGTTAAACATTAACATGGTTTTAAAATGGATCAATGAATATCACATCAAGCAATTTATAAAAAGAGTCCACACTTAAGTCCAATATTGTATGTCAAAAAATACCATGGATGAGAGAAGTAGTTGAGACACGTTTAAAAACAGTATACGCCAGTGCATTGTGCATGTCAGGCGGCGGGCAACCTGTTCGCGTACAAGCCGCGCCTACGATAGGCGAGATGCGGCATTCCTCGGCTGTGCGGCTGGTATGCTCGGCACATTCAGGCGGGGCTTCTTATCATCACAGAAAGAAGTCGTTCCTATACTCTACATCCCGAGCAAATTAAAATAACGCGAAGCCGTTGGAATTACCGACAGACTTTTTGAATAGACTTCTTCGCGTCTCACAGAAGCTGATGCAGAATTTCCTTGAACTCAAAATGAAAAATAGTACACTGCAGATGCAGGTATCCCGCGAATTGCTGGCACAATAGAATTCAATTTAACTCATTTATAAAATGTATACGCATTCATTTTATAAAGCACTTAACGATAAATTGTTATAAATATGTAAAGTGTGGTATAAATCATTTTTTCTGGATTCTCTGGAACTCTAATTACAAGGCGTGATGTAGTTTCGATCATGATTTAATTTAGTTTAATATCGCACTGTATTTCATTTCTAACCTTTCCTACTCCGAGCGAAAAACAAAACACGCAATGCGGTGCAAAAACTTAGGCTTCTGGTTTTATTTGTATATATATATATATATATATATATATATATATATATATATATATATATATATATATATAAAACCTTGCTTGATGCGCCTTTTGAATATTTATTGAAACACTAAAAGGAATAAACCACTTGTGACTTTATTTACATCGCCCAAAAGTATGAGAGATAATTAATATTTTTTATTAATTATTTAATTTTTATCTTTATTAAGTGATCACTCAAAAAATAAGTTAAAAAAATATATTATTCAGTAGAACCTCGGTTTAGGAACTTAATTCGTTCCATAAAACTGTACAAAAACCGAGTTGTTCGTAAACCGAAACAATTATTCCCATAAGAATCAATGTAAAATGTATCAACCTGTTTAATACACCAAGAAATTGGCCCTTCGTCATCTTTATTTTTTACTTCTTAATTTAAATCCTATAAAATCAATAAAAATCCATGGCTTTATCTTAAAAAATCTTGAAAGTAATAAAACAAAAAGAATAAACGAAGAAACAAACTTTATTTTAACTTATCTTACAAAATATGTAGTAAAGTGTTATTGTTTGGAAGGGGACTCTCTTTCCGTGAATACATAGGATGCTTGAAGTTCATCAGGTTTCTGTCTCACGAAAAACCAATTCAATGATATTTATTTCTTCTTGCTTTTTATAATATGGCGAAAATGAGACATGACATTATCATTAAACAGATTTATAACACGATTTGATAAAGCTTTATCGAGGTGATATTTTCCCACAAAATTTTGCACCTCACTCAACTTTGAGCACATTTCGAGAATCGAGGATCTAGAAACATCTTCCATTCATTCGTTAGTCTCAAAAAATAATCTGTCTTCTGTCCCTGTCTTTTGCTTCTCATAAAGAAGCTGTTCCAATTCTTTTGTATTGAGTTCTGAGACTGAGGCAAACTGAAGCATTTTTCGTCAGGATTTTTGTTCGTAAACAGAGTCGTTTGTAAACTGAGGTTCACAGTATATCAGATTCTCTGCGGTAATGGGTTAGATCTCACCCGGGTGTTTGTAAAAATATAAATTACGCGATAAATATTCGTTTAATGCCATTTTCCTTCTAGTTAATCTTTTATTATTTTTTTCCAAATAATTTGAGACATACATGCATATTATAGGATGAGATTTAAATGAGTTATAGACTAAAATGTGATAAAACACCCAAAATCTAGGACAGTCATTTTTACGGGATAGCCTCTCAGCGCTTGCACCAAATCGTATATTGTCAACCTTTTGGACAGGGGATACAAAGGAAGCAGCTCCACTCCAACAATTATGCGTGCTAGTAATCCAGTCAAGTTATTGTACACATATTTATACTACTTGACATCTTTTTACTGGTGCCCCCAACCCCAAGGAACCCCAATAAAATAAAACTTTAGTTTTGTGGCGCGCCGCGCCTACCTGGCTTTGTCTGGTTTAGTCCCTGTAAAAATGACAAAAATTCTACATTTTTCTGTGCAGTGTACCGCAAGGCAGTTTGTAAGACTCACAAGTATGAAACAATTTACGGCTCGAATTGTAAATACAATCAATTTTGATCGGTTGTATCTATTTTGTGTATAAGTTTTGATCATTTATTTTTCAAATTATGTCAGTTCCAATTCTTTTATAATTTGACTGTATTTCGTATTAAAAAGGATGTGCATATATTTTTTTTATTTTTACGTTGGTAAATTTTTAAAAATTATTTTCATTTTAATATAATAAAAAACAATTTACTGCCCAGATTATACTCACAAAAGACAGTTAATATATCAATCTTGAATATAGATTATCTATTGTTTTACTTTTTTTTTTAAATATGTAAATAACATTTTTGCTTTTCATATAATATTGTTGATTGCATTTCGTATAAAAAGGATGTAATTTTTATATATTTCATTTATAATACTTACTTCTGTGTATATTTTGTTTTTTTTTTCATTCTCTTTATAGCCAATATATTTATAAAAAATTATCATAGTAAAAAGTTACTGATGATCACATAACCGATCCGGTTAGTTGCAATAACTAAATCTATAAAGATATAGACACATGGTAGTAAACATAATATATTATACTACCTTATAAGTAATTGAGCACTTCATAGAGTGAAGAAGTAAAAAGAACGGTAAAGTAAATCCATAGCTATGCGGTAATAAAGACTTTACGTTTATCTACTTTAATCGTACATAAATAAAAAATAAAAAAGTATGTTAAATACATAGAAAAACGATAATAAACAAAATGTACTACACTTCTTTTCAAATAATATACACAGTAAAAAAAATATTATGTACCCTACACACAAATTTTAAACAGCATTCATAAATAACTACCCTATAACAGATCAATATCAAAAACTACAGGTAAACAAAATATATTTATTAATTACCTTGTTTAAAACGCTTACAATTAATTTCTAGTTAAATTGTACTAATTTCAATTATCAGATAATCGTAAAATATTATTTTACTGATTAATAAAGTATTTGTCTCCAAAACGTATAAAAAAGGACCACTTTAATACCAAGAGTGAAGTTATTTTTTTGTGAATAGCATTTTTCAAATTTTTAAATATAAATAAAAAAGACTTATCGTGTTGTTGTCGGTGTCGTCAATTTATTTACTCAGGTTCATTATTGCAAGCGACCTAAAATGCGTGCTAGCAAAAGTTGACAAAACACGTAACTTTGATCTTGTCTTTCGTAATAATTTTAAATCGCTTAGCACAAATCGACCGAACAGAGTATTTTACATGGCGATTAAACATACATTCCATCGTGTCTATATTGTTAGTGTTATGCTTACATTATTTTACAGGGAGGTGCACAATACTACAATTTATCGTTCATTTCTCAATAAAAAAAATTTATAGTGAAATATACTTATATAAATTTTTAAATAACAAATATGTTTCAGGGCTGGCAATACACATGTACACGTGTTGAGATTTTGATCTGAAGATAAACTCAGAGATTGGTGAGATTGAAAGAGACAATCTTTTAGAACAGCTGTTAAGAATCCGCCATATTCAACTATCGATTTATATTTTTACTATCGGATATTGGAGGTAAAATGAGTTTACCACGGAATGTACTTTCGAGAAGTAAATATTTTTTACTAACAATTAAACAAAAAAAATTACTTTAGTAACTTTTAGTTACTACTGATCACACAACTGACCCTTAGTTCATAGATGGCGATTATGTAGTGGTATTCGAAATGATTCCACATATTAACATATATACAACTTTCAAAAATTTGATAGATATGGAGGTTGATTGGGTGGAATAGCGAACGTTACATTAAGCCAGCCGAAGACAGGTCGTAACCCATGTTACCCATACTTCCATATTTTTCCATTAATAAAAAATAGCTTCGTCTTTATGAAATATCTATTATTTGTTTAATGCCTACTTTTATCTATCTAATTACCGTAAGATTTTTTGAATGACTAAAAACATAGCATCTGCAACATTTCAGAAGACGATATAATTTTTTCTAGAGCATTGTTATTCCACAGAGCGACAAAAATTTGCACACGAGAGCGGCGCGCCGCGCTAAAGATCACCCCAAATCTCCGCACGGCGGGCACGGTCGCTGGTATGCGTCTCATTAAGCAAAGTTAGATGAGTTGCGTGCTTTTAAATCCACCACAAATCACGCATTAATGCCGTCACAATCTCTCTTGTGTACCGAAAGGAAAAAAAACGGGATGCTGCGTAATCCGCTACGTGCTCTGCCGGAATACACTCATAAGTCATTTAAGCCATGGGGAATCTCATTTAGGGCGGTGTAGTTAGTTACCCAACTACGTGGCCGGCGCAGTAATCCCGCTCGGGCTGTACATTCGGAATCCTTAATTCGCGTGACGGAGAGTTTTAAAAAAAAATCGAATCGGATCTCGAGTTAATTACGAGTGAAAAAGTTTTCTTCCTTGTCGATCGGGGAAGGGAGCTATTTGACCCCGATTGTCTCTCTCCGTGAACTCGGCTGGTTCAAAAAACTCGACGAGCTTAATAGGACACTTAATAAGAAAAATGTAAAACTAAATATATATATATTTCTAGTTTTACATTTACCTTTACACGATTTAACGTTTTAAACTAGGCATCCTTGGTTTGACTTGTATGATTTCTAGTGACAGTAAAATCGTAATTTAATACTTTATAGGGCGATTTAAAAAACTGAAAACATATGAACCCATCTACATTAAGGCATATATTTCATGTGAAGTACTATGAAACATGACCCATATATGCCTAATAAATTCCTCAGACATTCACTAACGGTTCATATGCGGCCAATGAGAGTGAAGTTGGCAACGAAATTTGTTTATACAAAAAAACTCAAAATGGCACAAATGTCCATAAAAGGTTAAGCCGTTAATGTGACTCTGATTATGAATATTCGTAATTCTTAGAGCAATGAATGACTGATACATTAGAAAGTAAACCTTCAATTGTCAAATCTTAATACAAATTAAATTAATCAATTAAATTTTTCCGTATATTTATCTATCTAATTGATTAATTTAATATGTATTAAAAATATCACAGAACTATGTCCTGTCACAGCAAAAAAAAAGGAAATCTTAGTTAACAATCACCGTTAGATCTTAGTAACGGTTTACATAATGGTTTACCATCTCTAATTATTTCATACCGTATTTCTGCAACGTTGTTAGAAATGTTTAATATGAATGTTTCCAAAATGATTTATAATATTGAGTCACTAATATAAAGACTACCCAGACTCATGTCGATATATTTTTTAGTTCAATACTTAAATATAAGAGTAATACTTTGAGACTAAAATAAAACTATATTATTACTTCGGTAATATTATTTATAATAATAAAATTATTTCATGTTTAAAATGTTATTAGTTAATATTGCAATATTATTAGCAATATTTATCGATCATGTTTCTTAATTACTTACTTAAGTAAGGTTATTACAAACAAATATCTCAATATTATTTAATTTAAGTTAAGAAACTTAAGTAAACATTTTTAAACTTTTTAATGTAACGCCTTTTATTCGGGCGTCACGTGACTTAACTTCGTTGTTCTTGAAATCCACGCACTTCTATACTTCTGTACTACAGTTTAAAATACATTGTTTGTCATTCTCAATTGTCAATTTTAAACCTTTATTTTAACTTTTGCAGTGTATTTAATTACTAAACAATAAAAATGCGTATTGTGTAACATATTTTTAACCTAATTCTCTAAAAATATTTTTACATGTTTATATATCAGCATCAGTAATAATCTTCTAATAAAAATAAAACATAAATTTTATATATTTTTTTTAAATATATCTTTTTACGCGGAGCCTTGGCATTGTTTGTTCGCGAGTCAATATACACGGCTGGAGAGTGTACATTGACTTAAGACGCGAAGCAGGGATTATCTTATTGCAGCACAGTGGTGGAGTTTTCTTGTCCGTTTTTTCTCGATTTTCTTGCGCGCCGCTGAGATTTTCATTCCTCGGCTTGGCTTGTCGGGCGGCCCAATGAGGGAGGTGGCGGCTCTGCCTGCGTTCTGTGTCAAACCGGAATTTTTCCATCCAACGACCGCAGCCGGGGGCGGGGAAGCGGGCCTGCGGGGAGTTTAATTACTTTACAACTATTTGCGAACGGGGACGCCGGGTGACTGAAATATCGTTCACGTTTAAGACAAATTAACACTGGATTACGTTTGATCAATCTTTCTACATTTTGAAGACAAAGTGATAACAATCATTTTTAATTCCTGTAAACAAGCAAAAAAATTGTTGTGTGTAAACATCTCAGCTTATTCATAGAATTTGTTGTATGTATTCTATGCCCACCGGCTGCCGTCCCTTCGTGTCAAAAAGGTGCGTCTTGATAAATGTTCCTCTAGCTTTCGGAATATGTGTCCAAGACACCTTAAATGAGATCTTTTTATATGTAGAAGCAGACGCTCCATACCAAAAATATCTCAGTATTTTTCATTTAGTCCAATAATATCCCATTTCAGGAAGCTGTCAGGAATGCTGTAGATCGAAGCAAATACCACTGGAAAGTTTTAGATGTAATATCATTTTAATATCAAATAAAATAAGATAATATATGTTTATTTATTATACATGGTTAGGTTACTAGCCCTGATTTTCAAAAATACGTGAGTATGTACATTCTTGTCATGTGGGTAATACTACAAAATTGCGACGAGTCAATCAGAACGTCCTCGGTTACGCATCTAGCAAGGCGGTCTAGAAATACAGATTGCGCTTTGTTATCGGATCGGTTCAAGTGTCGGAGGCTAGTCAGTCGACCACGAAAGAGCATCAAGGAGATTTCAGACAGCTGATTGCCGTCCAGCAGATTGCAGGTCAGATTAAGTAGGTTAGTGATTAAAATTTGCATAATTTAGAATTCCACACTCCAATAATCATGTGAAATCTTTTCACTACCATAATATTATCACTGTTTGAATAAGGGGTTAGAAAAACGGTATTTAAAAAAAATGGAAGGAATTTAGGAGAGAAACAAGAATAGGGGGACTGAAGGACCAACTAGAATCAAGAAGAAACACGACCCACCTGAGAGTTGCTCCTTTAGGTATTTGGATTTTTTTCTTCCACTAGAGCCACAGGTCGTTTGGCTTCAGAACGCGTACTCAGAAGTACGCAGAAGTACTCTTAAATACACTCTTCGGTGACGGCGCAAAGTGTTGTACAACCAACATGCACAATAGCAAGATGTACAGGCTTTGGCACCGAGCACACAAACGGTGCACTATCAGCCCCACACAGCAGGACGATAATTCACAGTTTTCACAGCGTAACGATAAATATCTACTCAAACTTCTCAACTGGTCTAAAACCATATACAATACCACAGAAAGAGGTTGTGTACTGGGTATAGCGAGAGGGTAATAAGAGGTAATAGACAGAAACATTATATCTACGTTCACGTATGTACAAAATGGTGATTGGCGATCCATATAATCATGTTATAAAGATCAAACAATCACCATATAATATTATTAAAATCTCTATATTAAAAAATACACATTTTACAAGGGTTTAATTTACCATGATTTTACACAAAATAATACCATATTCCACAAAACCATAACGACAAAATTAAAGCAAATATAATGAAAATGATAACGACCAATTAACCAAAAATTGTGAACTGGTTTTATATAAATGTATTACTTTTATACTTAAGGTGATTGAAATTTCTAGCCCCGATAAACAAAACGAAAACATTTTTCACACATGTTTAATGTGAGTTAGCACAGAATATTCTTGGAATCGATAGCAAACACATTAGCATGACACAGAAACGTTGGAAAGGTGCTATAAATATACAAAACTACACTGACATGTACATTCGTACGTGTCAGAGTAATTTTGCGCTTTTGTGAGATTTTTGCAATTGGAACACTGTAATTCTGCTGTACTGTGGGTAAGTTATTATCTTTTTTTTTTCACAGAAATCATCCTATACGCTTTTCACACCCTTCTTACGGTAGGTTTTAAATACTAGGTATGTACTAATATTATTCTACATAATAATAAACAGTGAAAACCAACTACACTGTAAGGGTATTCTCGACTGATAAAAAATGTGATCGAACGATGTGCGCGTCTTCGATATAATAGTGCAGTCGTTCGTGCAAATATATGTGAGACACTTAGAGATGCACGTGAACGTATGATTGGTGGTTTGACTGGACACAGCTCGCCCAGGAATGCAGACCTAATTAGTAATGGAACGAATCTTGTTTTATTTAAAGGATTTAATCGGGTATGGGTGACACACTGGAGCTCCTTAGGTAGGTAGTTAGGCCGGCCTGCATGGGTGGGTATTTACATCTACGCGCCTACCTCTCACTTTCCATGCCTCGTGTTTTGCAACTCCGTGAGTCTGTCCGTGTAAGTGTGACTCAATCCATGTTGTGTCTCGCCCACTGTCCCTCTTTTAGGAGTGTTTTTGATGAATGGACCCCTTAAAGTCTGGCTCGAATTACCGCACCTTAATTTTCCATAAATTTTCCATCTATACGTAAAACTATGTGTTCTTTAGATTTATGTTATACGTTTTTTATGAATAAAGACAGCACTTAAGGGAGCTGGAGGGTCTAAATTTTAAATTTTGCAAAATTTGCTAATAACTACTATAAATTTCTCCTCAATTTTCGTTTTACATACTGCATAAACTTGAATATGGTATTGAATTAAAGTCGTGTATTTTTTATTTTTGTAAGCTTTGATGAGTGGGACCGATAAAGAAGTCCTAGCTTCAAAACCGATCCCGGGAAAGGATGGGTCGCCCCCTCCCCGCTCCAGCTGTCTTTAAAAGCTGTGTAAATATGTCGAAATGTGCTGTGAAATTATGTAAAAAATTCTGTTAATTTGGCAACATTTTTCGCATAATTTATTTCTCAGTCCAGGTTTATCGATATTATCTGAATTGAGTTTCTACTGATAATGCTTCTTCAATTACATTTGGAGTAAGTAAGTTCCTCGGAGACCCATACTTACACTCGCCTAAAGTTTTCTATCATCGTATAGTATGAATGTAATGTATTATAAAATTACAATTAATATTGTTTATGTATTATTTGAATAGAAAAAGCTACAAACAAGAAAATACTTAATATAAAACAGAACAATTACTAACACAATGGAGAAGAAGTGAAAAGTTATCATACAATGAGGCGAAAAACTACCTTAAAAAATTAAATAGAAGGTAAAATTGAAAAGAGCCGACAAAAAGAAGGCCGAAATATATTGACCGAATAATGACAAAGGTTAACATAGCCTTCTAAACAAATAGAAAGATAAATTTAATAATATTCTTATTTATTTATAAAACTTGACGGTATGACGCGGTTATGATGTAAAGTAATAAAGTAACTTGCAAATACAAAAACATGTTGGACAGATGTAGTATACATTAAAGCATTATTCAATCTTTACACTAAAGCGACAAACTTGATTCTCTGCCAAACTCTCGAAGCACACCTAACATCGACATAATAATAATTAGACACAAGAGTTCCTCACAATGTAAATCCTGTACGATTGACAAAGTTTTCACTTCATTCAGATATGTGCACAGATTCGGTTAGCAACCCAGTTCGCGTCAATTCGGCGGTACAGTACGGGCACGATGAGAGAGAAATTTAAAAAAAAAAGTTAATTATGTATTAGATCGGCCAGTTTTCTGATCGATCATCGTATTAAATTAATATACATATTATTCCGAAATCGTAATTTTTTTTTTTAGGTGAACACATATACTTACATATTTACATCAAAATGATTATTGTTAAGTTTAGTATAATTGTCATCCGTTTTCAGTTTGTTCCTACCCTTTAGCAAATTTCTAATCAGTACACAGTGTTCCTTTGGCTCGGCTGGTTGTTTTGAAATTGTAATTCCTCGAGATTTGGAGATGAAGTGTCGTCCTCGCTGTGATCAGTCGTGTGGATCACTTCTAAAGTACATATTTGTTCTCAACTCGATTTGGTGATTCGTTGTATGGAAATTTTTGTCATTGTGATCTCGAGAATCCGTCGGTTGGAGTCTGTTCATATTTTAGGGTGAACTTCAAGATAAGCCAGGGTGCATCATCATCAGGTGAGTCATCCTGGTCCGATTTCCTTATTCCTATCTAACCATTTTTTCATAATCCATCCTTCGATTCCATCATCCACCATTTGTAATGGGCGACTTGCATCGGTCGCATATGTAGAAGAGATGTCAAACAATGATCACTTAATTGCGCCTAGCTAATAGTATATCTGGAGATATTATCATAAGTTGAGTTGTCAAGGTTTTATGTTACGCCGCAACTCACCGTTTGAGAATCACTACATTAGAGGTTACAAATCATCGACAAACCAAAAAACAAACCGCAAAAAGTAACGGCCCGACTCAGTACACAAAAAATGCCGAATTCATTATGTTGGAATACTATCACGAACCAACAATTGAACTCAATATATCCAGTCCATATTTGCTTCAAAATATTTCATTGTATATTTTTATTACAGTTCTATTTTTATACTGTTGAGAATTCCAGCATAATATTATATTTATTAAATCATTTCTAAATTGAATTTCCATAATAATTTTAACTACTAATTAACATACAGGATGAATATTATGTTCCAGACCGATTTTATTTAGCTGCTGTTTTGGTTTTGCAGATATTTGTCAGTTCATATTTATAACTTGTAAAGAGTAGTTAATTACAATTAATTATTAAGTATATATTGTCTCAAAAACGTGTTAAAGTCATTAAAACACTGTTCCCTACAGGAAACAAGAACTCTAATCTGCAGAAGTAATTCGCAGGTTCACTCTGGTGTCTTCGGACTTCGATATCTGCAGCGGCGTGTAGTGGTCCAGGGGGGTCCAAAATCGTGGTCCAGTGTAGCAGCCAGTCAGGAATTTCCAGGTTCGGTCCAAAGTCAAAGTCAGGTCGAGAGTCCAGAAATCCAGTAAAAATAGCAGGGTAGAGATAAATAAAAATACGTTTTGACTTGAAGAGTACAGCGGCGAGAGAAGGGAAAGGAATGCTCTCTGCAGCCGCTGGACCAGTATTTATTTCAGATAAATCTTCCCTGGGCGTGTGAGGCACCCCGTTTTGCTCCGGACCAATCGGAGCGGGTAGACAAATCCCGTGCCACCCCGATTCCAGACTCCGCAACTTTCGCTCATTTTTCTGCCGTCCTATCCGGGTAGGCAGAACTAGAGTTTTATCCTTATTTAGGGATACAGAAAATCTAATTTCAGTCTTACAGGCACCACGAGTATCTTATTTTACAGATCTTAATCTACCTCGCGATGCCTGCTACATTTCAATCCGAGGCGATAGCCCGGAAATTTTGTATTGCACCTTAAACCTGGAAAACCTCTCTCTTCTTTCAGTAAATGCGTAATATTACCCCTGGGCGATCACCCCTGTCATGCTCTTTTTATTGGTATACACAATAGATATATTTCATTACATAAATTAGAATTACAGCGAAAAAATGTCAGCTAGTTCCTCCGCTGTTGATTGGACGGAGCCACGCGTCAGCCCAGTACCTCCTCCACCCGGCGGTCCGCCGAGCACAAGTGCGTAGAGTTTCCAGCGGCGCGGGGTGACAGGCGAAAAGTGTCCCTGGTGCAGGAAAGATGGGACCCGTAGCCGTGCGGAATAAACATTTTATCTAAATAATAATGGCAATGCTATAAGCATTAATGATGATTACTGACGTCACATTTTTCGAGAAATATTTCCCTGCCACATTATGTCAATAAGTTGTGATATCGACTTGCTTCTTTGATCACCTAATTTGACAGTTTCCAACAATTTTCTGTATAGGTACTTGAAAGAAAAGATCTACACTAATAAGCAAACAACAATTCCGATGATACAGGATAATATTCTAAATGAAATTGCTGAAATAACACGCGAAGTGTGCGAGAATGTTATGAAAAATATGCTTAAAAGAGCACGGATTTTTTCCGCTGTCAGAGGCGGCTACTTGGCCAATATTATATTGTTAACATAATTGTAATAGTCCAAATAGTTAATAAATAAAAACTAAATTAAAAAATTGTTTTTCATTTTTAAGTTATTTAAAAATAACAGCAATCTGGAACATAATATTCACACTGTACTGTATATATATATATATTTACATACTTATTTCGATGGTATGGATACATTAAGCGATGTGTCACGATACCGCATGTATCGGGACAAATAAAAGACCGGGAAATCTACGAGCAACACGGATAACGTTAGTCAGTCACGATCTTAAAGCGATGCAGCCCAAGACAGAACAAAGTGGAGCAGAAATATTAGAGTAACGGACCCCAGATGAACGAGATAATGAGAAGACTATTACAGGGATTGAAAGAATCGGAATGATGTTTGTGTGAATGTGTGAAGTGACTTTTGCAGGTGAGTCGTATTTGCCCCAATATTTATCCACAACTCTCATGTCTATTCGATAGTCGCGGGATGTATTGTGTATATGCTGTGCATGTCGTCAGATCAGATTATTATGAGATTTATTTAATTGTATTTGAACTATGCCCGTCTCACTAGAAGAATCTGTGTCGAGATGAACATCAGGATGTAGGAAGCGATAGATCTTCACAATATGTATGTAAAAATAATATTGAAAAAAATATTATTAAGGAGAACACATTCTCATTGTGAACTCGTAATTATTCAGAACACATGTCTGTGATGTTATTAATATAAATGTATACCTTTATAATTAATACATTTAATTAGTATTTGAAAAAAAGGGACTTCTTCATCTAGAATAACTGTATTTGGCTACTACAGGGCAGTCAACGCTTCCTCGAAACCATCAAACATGCAGTAACCAACCACAGTCAACATAGAACTGAAGTATTATTTATTCTACATAAATATTAGAATAGAGTCTGATTGCACCTTTGCAATTTAACAAATTACGAAACCCTTTTCAAATATTTGTCCTTTAACAAAGCTTGAGCCAGGCATTTATGCTAGTGTCCCTTTATTTAAAATTTAGTTCGTGCCAAATAGAAATTGTTGACATTCATTATTATAACGTGGCTAGCTTTGCGGTGAGAAACTCGCCTAGTGACAAGGAGTTTAGGTGGTTTGATCCTCATCCCGGGAGTACATTAGTTACTTCTTCACAGAAAAGCACTTAGATTGCCGTGTTTGAAAAATAGTGAAAATAATAGTGTGACACGTATTCTCTCTATGAAGCTGCAGTTATACTTAATATGTAATACAAACAAAGAATAAATAATATTTAGAATGACGTTCAGTAATATATTTATTTAGTAATTTATTATTATTATAATTTATGAGTAAAAAACGAAACTCAAACGGATCTATAATAAAAGAATTATATAAAAAAATACTAAATGGTTTAGAGGTTGGTATACAAAAAAATCTAATTTGTACATTTTGGTTAGGTAACTATATTTTATTTTAAAGAGAACACATTATTATTTGTGAAGTTGTAATTTTTTTCAGAACATAGTTCTGTGATATTTTAATACAAAATAAATGTATCAATTAGAAAGATATACATAAAAAATAAACTCAATTTATCGAAAAAAAAATCGTAGCTGCCGCCGGTACTTAAACCAGGATCTCTTCCTATCCGGAAAAGTGCGATAACCAATTACACTACGTCAGCCTCGTAACTAGTCGACAAATTTTCGAACTTACATGTTGCAGCTATTTTTAATACGAGAGAATCATAATAAATTATGAAAAGTTCTGTATTGTGTCAATATTTTTTTAAACTTATAATCGAGCTGATACTTATACAGATTTTTGAGGCTTTGAAACCGCAAAAAAAAATTATAATCTTCAACTAAACCAGGAATCGCTATATATTCGAATTCCTTCTCGATATTTAGACTCGTATCTAAACTCACAAAGCATGTTTTTGTAATGAAACAAAAACATAAAAGAGCGATGCTTAATAACCTAATTTCTTAAATAAACTACATAATATTCTTGCGCCGTACCTCGGTCTCGGGCATTGCATCAAAAATGCATTAGGTCCTGAAAAATAAATTTAGTAAATGGCGGGGGAATGCAAAAGGATTTGCATCAGGCTCCGATGCGGGATCATCCCTCGCGAGTAAACAAGAGTCGAGATAAATAATAAAGCATTACGAGTGAGAAGCATTATTTCGGTCCGGTAATACCGTACACTGGGGTGTAAAATACCGCGCCAGTAACTTATCGCTTCGCTCTCTTTATTTAACTCCGTTGAGCGGCTAGTAATTAACACAAGAGTTTCTGACGTAAATGAATTACTCGAGTCAATTTTTTTTTATTGTTTTATTGTTACCAAGAGAAGTTTCGAAATAATATGCTGAACTGAGATATTAACAAATGAGGAGGTTCTAAATGGAGTGCAAGAAACGAGAACCATAATAGATCGTCGAATATTGAACGATTCAAGGCATAGAATGCATACCTCAGAAATGTATTTGTAAGAAGAACTAGACAAAAAATGTTCATCAAGTAATGAACAAGGCGAATGTATCCAATTACAGACAAATTCTGGATGGTGTCCAGGATAGAGACGCACGGATAAAATTACACCGACAAGTACACAGTTCTTAAGCATGAAAAAGTAAATATTGTGATTAAAAAATAAACAATACATTTTTTTAAGGTTAATTTTTCATTTATAACTTAATATTTTATATTATTTTTAATATATAATATTGATTATTAAGCTTCAATATTACATTTTTATAACAATTCTTTTAAGGCAACAGTATAGATTTAGGAAACTTTTATGTAACAATTCGGCCAAATAATAATGATCTTGTTTTATGAGGGGTGGCTTCGATATTTATGTAAAAACAAGATCAAGATTTATAATAATATTTTATAATTAATTGATTATCTATTTTAATACAAATTAAATGTATTGATTAGAAAGATATACATATAAAATCAATTTATCGAAAAATCATTGTTGTCGCTACCGGGATTCGAACCTGGATCTCTTCCTATCCGAAGAAATGCATTTACCGATTATGCTACACCAATACAATAAGTTGACGACAAATTTTCGAACCTGTATGTTCCACTTTAAAATTGACACATCTGTCGTTAAAATGACTTAATTTATATTAAAAATATCACAGACCTATGTTCTGTAAAATTACAACTTAACAATAAGAATGTGTTTTCCTTAAAAAAAAAAAAATAAAGATTATATATTTATTTATATTGCAGAACTAAACCATTTTAGAATAATCCTTTCATACATTTTATGACTTTTTTTAGAGTTTACGTTTCAATATTATTACAATTCTTCATTGTTAGCCAAGCTATAAAAAATCGGACTATTTTTGTAGTTTTCCGAGACGAGACTTGAACTCCTGACTAGTTGATTATAATTTGAAAATATTACTGCTCCACCAAATACGCAAGTCACTTATATACCGTTTATATTAAATAAATTATATCATAGTATGATATTTGATTCATCCTTCACTTTATACCAAAAACATAAAACGCAAATTTATCCTTTTACATTACAATCAATTTCAGATGAAGCAGTCTAAATATAATTCCTTCTACACGAGAAAGAACTCAAAAAATTATTTCAACTTTTTTTAAATACTGTTTTAGCACTTTTGATGACATGACATCCCCCATTTCCGACATCCCCTAAGACGCACTTAAAATTCATCGCGGTGTCTTTATTACACGTCACTTCCCTATTGGTGTGTATAAAAATAATCAAAGTTGTCTCGAATCCGGTTAGAGGCGAATTTATTTCACAACTTGTCACAATGCGCAAATTTTAGGAAGTAGCACTCACTTATATGAAGATTAGAAAATGGGGTAGGGTTATCGATTGACAAAAAATCCCTTTCGGCACTGACAGCAAGGATCAGGTGAATTTCGTCTGTGTGAAAAGAAAAGTATTTTCCATTTAATGGTAGGCACTGTACAACATTTTTACATTTTTCTCTAGGTTCAAAATTAATAGTAGAATTTTTTTTTAAATTATTTTTTAACTAGCTGGATAACGAACTTAGCCGAGACATTGATATGTTTAATTTTTCAAAAAAAATATATTGATACGACCTAATAAGAATTACGGGAATTTAATGTCCACAAAATTTGTTATATAACACATACGCAGTGGCGTGCAGTAGATTTAGGTTATGCTGTTACCAATTAAATTATACAATCATATATAATATATGTAATACAATATATGTACTTTCGTTTAGCCAACGTCTTTGGATAAAATAAATCCGTCGTGTATATGACCATGCCATGTATTTATTTGTAATTTTAGAGTACTATTAATAGCGTTTTTAAAGTTTAAGTTTTAACATAAAATAATACCTTCTTACCCATATAAAAATGTATGGACATTTTTCAAAAATACTTTCAATGACTAAACATGATTCATTTGTTGTTTAAAAATCTTTCACGTAATAATTAAAGGAAATAAATAATTTTATTAAAGGTTAACGTAGGAAATAGTTTTGCAAATCGCTTTTTGTATTTCCCAAATTAAAAACCAATTCATGCACCAAATTTAAAGAACAATCAAGAAATCAACACGTTAAAAACAGTAAGATAGTAAAATTCGCGAATTAGTAAAAAAGGAAGTAGACACTGTAATGATTTGCACGCAGTTGTAAGCCTTTCTAATATTATTCTGTTAAAAAAAACAGCATAAGTAACGACTCCATACAAAACGGATCAACCGAAAGGAATTTTTAATTCAGTAAATAGCCAATTATATGACTTGAGTAATTCACTAGCTTAATAAGAGAACAGAGTTATGTGAATAGCTCAATGCGGCGAATATACAAGAGCGCCATGGGTACAGCGGTGAGTTATGGTGGTAGTTTTTAGAACTAAGCAATTAAAGTCTCTACTAGTACACAGATGGCGCTAATTGTAAAAATTGTAATTCTTATTGTTGATATTTGTTTCCCAGATTTTTTAGTACTGCGTTAGTAGTAACTGCACGCCTCTGCACATACGTATAAACATACTTATTAACATTTTAAAAGGTTTATTTTCTGGGTCTCATGGTCATGATCGAAAATGTACATGATGCCACCATTATATAAGACCGTCTCCCATAAGTAGTATTTCTATTGAAATTTACAATTTTAGTTTTTTAGCGATGATCACATTTTACTGAACACAAAATTATTATTTTAAACTCTCTCTCTCTTTCTGGTTCTCTCTTTTAGTTTAAGAACGATGTTATTTTCAGTGTAGCTTTTGATAATTCCTCGTAGGCAGTCACGTTTATCTTAGTCAATATTTGGTCTATCTCTCGTCGTCATCTGTTTTCAATTACAATATTTCTTCTATCAATGTGGTCATATTACGATAACAAGATAGTATTCATATATTTGAGAATTTCATATTATTAATTTGATCATTCCGCAACTATTTTCGTAATATCCTCTAGAACTATTCTATTGTTCGTAGTATGCATAAAATATAAGACACTTGGCAATAACAATCCAGTGTTGCAAATCGCAAATTTAAAGTTTAATCGATAAGAAACGACTATGAATGCCTCACAATGTCTGCTTTATACCATTTAATGGCATTACTCCGGGTAACCGGGTTATGGGATGCACTTAAACAAAAATAGACAGTCGTAGAACATTTAGCAATGCCAGTGGTGTTTCAATAAAAATAACGATATATATTACAAATATTTTTAATTCATTAAGATCAATTTAAATATGCATATTCTATATTGCCAAACTATTTTGAACATAGTCTAGACACAAACCACATTACATGTAATCTGTTACTAGGTACCGCGTGTACGTCGTCGGAACGGTAAATTATGTAATTGTTAAAAAAATGTTATGTTGTACTGCGGTAGACAACTACGTTTTTTTGAAAATGCGTTATATTTTCAACATTTAAAAACAGGTTTTAACGTGGCCGCGCATTGTTCTCTACCTTGCAAAAGCGAATGTCATAGAAACACTGGTCATGGCCACGAAGCGGCAACTAACTAACAAAATCAAAAATTTCTGCGAATTTCTTTCTGCAAATTAGTTGTATAGTAATTTAATTTCCGATAATTATTATAAATTCATTCAAAAATATTGCACATTTTTGTTTTTATGTTATTTTATTTAAACACTCCACGGCAAAATAAAACGAGGTAAACCTTTAAATAATAAATATGAAAAAATATCCAATGCTTTAAATTATATTTTATATTACATTATAGCACATCAAAATAATATCAAAACGTATTATTTTTTCAAATAAAACAACGATAATTCACCTTTCAAGCTCCCAGAATATACAATCAAATTGAAAATAAAATTACAACTTCAACTGGCATTAAGGCTTTTAAAGGGTAACTTTCAAATTGGTTGTTGAATTTCAAATTTCAAATAGGAAGAACCGATACTGAGAGTAAACTGTTTTATATAATAAAATAATTCTTATAACTACACTTTGTGTGTTTTGATCTTACATATTTGCCTTTACCTTATATGTGCTTACATTCTACATATTCTATTGCACATTGGTATATTTTCTCTCTTTTATATATATATTTATTCTTTAAATATTTTCACGTTTACTTGCCTTGTATATCACGTATTCTGTTTTATTGCGTTTTTCCTTCAATGAGTTTTTGTTTTGTGAAATGTAATTTGTTTACCAATTTTCCCTAAAACAGGCTTGCTTGGTTGGGCAATACATTTTAAAATGAATATAAAATTTATGTAACAAACTGTATTTTTTTGTAGCTGTGCAAATGTTATATGTCTAAATAAATAAATAATATAAATAATTAACGATGCAATAGATCTACATAATAAACGACAGTGACCAAGGTAGGAGAACTGATGTGGAACGACAGTGTATAATTCAATTCAAGTTCACAAATACTAGTTTCTTAGTAGTGACATAAAGCATTTCCTTCACACATTTTCTCCATTACTCCAAAAAAAATATTTTTACGTAAAGACTTTCGTGGTAGAACTTTTTACATGCATAACAATGAAAATATATTTTTTTAAATAGATATGTATGTTCATCATATATATTATATTTAATGTAAATCAAACCATATTTTATAAATAATATGCTTAAAAATCTTGTAAAATAAATGTTAATAAAAATCAAAAAGGGTAAATTATTCATAGTGCGGAATAGTAAACATATTTTTGTATGTATATGCAAAATATGTAGATTCAAGTGTGTTTACAGTTTTTACGGAAAATTGTAATTATGTTATTAAATGTTAATCAACACAATAAATCAAACACGATTTTTTTTATTCAATATTTAATTTTTCCAAATAATTGTACGATCATTTCAACAGTTGTTTTATCAGTTGATGATGGTCTAAACAGTCGAAATTAGCCATCAAATTAATTGTTAAAATTAAATAAAGAACCAAAAATTCATATTTAATTTATTGTGTTGATTAACAATGAAGTTCTATAAAATTATATAGAAATAGATCTTTGAATTATTTTAAGCCGATTACCCTTATAATTATTTGAATTCATTGTACAGTCCAAATAGAGTTCGTACATTTTTTTACCATATTAAGTCTGTCATACATCGGGATATGAAATTGATGAGGGAAAACTCGCGAAAGAGTGAGCTTCTTGGCCAGTTTATCAGCACATTCATTTCCATGAATTCTCTTATGTGCAGGAATCCAAACAAATGATACATGTTTATTGTTGCTGTCTAAATTAAATAGACATCTCCTGATAGAACAGATTATCTCATTGTCTAGACAAACTTTCATATTTGTAGAAAGGGATTCAAAAGCTGCTTACGAGTCGGAGAATATAACAGCCTTATCGACGTTCCGGAGTATAGAGATGTCAACATCAGACTAAAGTAGAAATAGTGAATCCTGCTAGATTCATAAAACATATTCGTCAAGGTTGAAAATCACTGGAGAACGATAAACATCACTATCAACTCAGATGTAAAATGCATTTTATATTTTTATGCATTTGAGTTTGCTTTAATTTGCAATACTTCGTTGTATGCAATGTTTCAATGAATAATTTTCATATTAAAATTAATAATATAAATTTTCATTACAATAACAAGCTCAAAAATGATAATATTATAAATATGCAGTAATCATTATGTTAAAAAAATGGTAACATAAATGAAATTTTTCATTTTTCTTTTCTTCAAATATGATCAATTCAATTTTACAATATTATTTTGAGGATTTATAAAATTTTCTCACAACAACATCTATTTTTTTCAGTAATTGTATTCTTAAAAACAGTTTTATAGAGCTTTTTATCATATTTTTAAGTGTTATCAATCATAATATCATTAATGAGAACACATTCTTATAGCGAAGTTGTAATTATTCAGAACATAGGTCTATGATGTTTTAAATACTAATTTAATGTATTAATTATAAATATATACATATAAAATCAATTTTGTCGAAAAATATTGTTTTTGCGCTACCGAGTTTCGAACCTGGATCTCTAATTCCAATACGGAAAAGTACATTACCAATTGTGTTATAGCGCCAGTATTACTCGTGACAAATTTTCGAACCTATATTTATAATTAATACATTAGATCATAATATCCTTGTGTAGGTACCCTTATACATTATTATGACAGTGGTCTAAGTCATATTCCTTTCGTTTTGAGATATTTAATTGATTAAATAATATTTTTATATAACACAACACAATGATTCAAAATTTTTTTGGTGTACTAGATTTATATTTTATTTCGACATATAAATTTTGCATGTAGCTTATAAAAAAAGTCTTACTCTATTATCAAAATAAACACTAGCTGAATACCGTTGAACGTTGTAACAACACACTGAATATAACGCTTAAAATTTTTCACATTTGTTACAATTCGCGTCATATTATATGATTTTAAAATAATGTGACGTGAAATAATTGATGAACTTATTTTTTTCAATTTTTTGACTTGACTACTTTTAACCCTTCCCAAACCATGCAGTAACACAAGTCTACCGCCCCAATATTTCGGAAAATACACACAACGTAATATGAATATCCCATATATTTAGTTAATCCCAAGGAAAACATTTACCCTTAGAAATAAATAGTGAAAAACCAATAGAAGCGAAACTTACAAAATTAATTATTTTATCTTTGTAAAATTAATACGTTGGCAAAAATATCACTTGACAGAAAGAGAATACACATTAATTTCACAGTGAATAGAATAACAAGCATATGAATTTAATTATGCACCTTTTCACTTAATAAATGAAGAGAGATAAGAAGGAAGGTTGTATAGGACTTGATGAATGTTCCGAATTATAATATTATATTAATCCTTTTTTCACATTTTATGTTCAATATTTAGAGTAAATTTATGGCATTAACAATTTTAAAATGACTTAAGCCAATAAAAGCATTTTTTCACATTTTAGATGCTTAAACAATTCTAAATATCTCACGGTAACGCGAGTTGACAGCGTGGCTGCGTACGGGTATTTTATATCACGGTATGGTAAAGGTTAAAATAATGGGCACATATATATGAACAAACCAACGTACAATGACAACGGTCCATATACTAGTCTGTCGCGAGTTAATCAATGTACCTGATTGGTTATTTGTTCGAAGTAATTGATTAAGTTAAATTATACTGTGACAGGCCACTGCCCCTATTTTGATAATAAATGTTTTCACAAAATAAATTAAAAATGTATTTAAGATAAATATTGACTGAGTAGGTACAGCAGTACAACAATGCATGCTGCTAGTTGATGTATAATAGTTATTCCATAAGTGTCGATGACATTGTTGAAAAAACACAGTATAAATAAATATATAGATCAAATTTTTAAATTATTGATCAAACTTTATACGGACCTAATAATTTAAAGAAGTGATTGATTTGAGATCGAAATGAGTAATAATAATTATAATGCGAGGATAAAATATTGTTTAGGGTGGTTTAAATGATTTATCTTACATTTCTACTTCGGGTCAGCCATTCTTGCACCACAGACATGCAATAAATCACAACTTCTGTCCGTGTTCCACCAACAAGGGTGGAAATGGATCTCGAAAACAGTTCAGTGTTTAAAGCTCATCAACGAGATATTATTGTTTTAACTCGGTAGCTAAGACTTCCTTACTATTTTAGACTTAAATGTCATTACTTACGAATTTGGTTAAACATTAAGAATATTTTTTGATGTGTTAAAATAACTGACTCATTTATGTAAAAATTCTTTATATTGTTATATTTGATTCGATTGTTAAACGGGGGAGGGGTAAAGGCTGAGCTCTCTTGTCTCCGACATATGAGGTAACAATAATGGCGTTACATTTTTTTGGGGAACACTATTCGGGGAACATGGTGAAATTGTTTTTTTTTTAATATCAGGTAATTTTAACTTTGTGTATAATTGTATAAAGTAGTAACAAAAATGAGTAATGTTTTTTCGTTTAATTCTTTATATATATTTTGTTAAATCTTGTTTTGTTTTATTTTGTTGAATTTTTTACAAATTTTTATATTTTTAGTGAAAATAAATATAAATATAAATTTTGTTCAAGAACAGAGTAAAGAAGTAAAATGGGACGAAGATGATGGGGATCGGATGAGGGGTCATACAGGTAGAGGGAATTTATGGGATGGAAATTAATTTATAATAAAATTTAGACGATTAATCGTGTATGTGTCGTTTGAGTGAGGGTATGTTTGAGTCTCTGTGAATGATTGTGTTTTTGACAAACCAGGGTGAGTTTGTGATTCTCCTTAGAATGTAGTTTTGTTTAGATTCTAAAATTTTTATGTTACTTGAACCCCAAATGGGGCTCGCGAAAGTGAGTAGGACGAATGATTGCATTGTACAAGAGTAATTTATTTTGTAGGGATAGTGAACTGTAGGAAAATCATATTGTTGTAAAGTTCGTGATTTGTAAAGCAAACATTGAACACGAATTATAATATTTTTTAATTACCTATTTTCCGATATTTCTATTATTATCTTTATTTAATGTATTAATGTATTAAGTACACGCACACAAATTAGATATGTATTTATATGAGGCGTTCGCGAAAGACCTGGTATGATTAAATAAACCAAATATTGGTGAACTAATTGATTAAAACTTCCATACATGAATAAGAGAAAGTTTTAATCAATTTATTTATTGGTAACTATATAATATAATGTAAAAATATATTTGAACTGTATCCGTCTTACTAGAGAAATTCTGTTTCGAGACGGGCAACAATGCTTATTATTTATTACGTTATACTACAGCAAATTTTCGTCAGACTATTTCATATTAATTAGTGATCAATGCGAAACTAAACGATTATAAACGAATTTTTAAATAAAATTTCCTAACCTAATCTATTATTTATTTTACAATCCAAATCGTTAATTTTTTTACATGAAATTAAGCTATTTAAGAACTAGATGAGATTTCTTTAAATCTCTATAACACAATTCGTTGAAATATTTACATCGTCAAGTAATACAATACAGTAACGTGTCATTGAAAATAATATCAGAATAGTCTAGACGGCTGGGGCAGCCTAGGAAAAATATCGTATGATCTATAGTTGGTCAATTTAATTCAATCTTAATTATTCAACAGGGTGTGTCAAAAAGTTTAGGGATCTGACATTTTAAGTGACAAGTGAGACAAAGGTAAAGTTAAGACAGGAATAAATTATTAAAACATTATTAAAAGTTTGACAAGAACAGAAATCAAGATTTTCTAAGATCAAGGCCTAATCATATTACCAGAAAATGTCTTAAAACTGATTCTGTAATATTGCGCGTAGTGTGTAGAGGTCAAATGTCATGCTTGACCGTGTTGGCATTATTTTTAACAATTTAAATATTATATGTGGTGACTAATTCCAAAACCCCCTAAAACGACTTTATGTGTTTTGAGTTATGGATCAAAACACATAAAGAAAATGTAGATGATGTATGTTTTTTTACATCAGCATTTTTAAAAAGACAATTCTGAAACATAATTTTTATTTCTGTAAAGATATATTGTTCTGGCAGCCATACTGAATTTTAGATCACGTGTTCATCATCAACAAGTGTAGTGATTAGCAGATTTCATTTTAGGGAGAACAGCAATTTATACTCTGTCTGGTATTTTGGAACTAACCCTGATTTTAAAAATGCAATATCAATGTATTTAAGTAACTTTTTCGAGAAACAACATGTTCTACATGTTGCTGACAAAAAAATCTACAAAACTGCATATTTAACTCAAATTATCCGAAATCCATTTTAGGGGGGTTTCGAATTAGGCGCTACATATATTTATGCTTTTTTTTCAAACTAAGTCGTTTTGCTACAAAAAATAGGACTAACTCTCTGGTCTCTGGGAAGAAAAATTGACCAACCGACTACTTAGTTAATAGATAATACTACCATATTATTACCATAATTACCACAATATTACCAATAAACTAAAGAATCATATCGCATTTCACATCTGTAATAGCCTTCATGATAGATCCTTACACACACGCTTGTCCTTAGAAAATATAATTTTTCTTCTTCTTCGGAGGTCCGTCGTTATCAATAACCGTGACATCTACCATGGTCATCGATTGTGAGCCCGAGTGTAGCTGAAGAGTACTATACTTGAACCGCACACCCTTGCACGTATTGTGCACGTGGATCCACTTTTTATTATTTTTTCGGTAATTGTGTCAGCCCTCATCTGTTCGCAAGTTTCCCCGCACAATGTACTTTTTGACGCCACTGTTCTCGGTCCAGGGCCGCGGTTTTCCACTATTCAGTATATATGCCACATCTGCTCAGATTTGCCTTTAGGGTGTCTTTAAACCTTTTCCTCGGTCCGACCTGTCCTTGTTTGCCGTGAGATAGTAACGCAAACAAAACTTGTTTAGGAAGCCGTGTATCCTATCATCCACACGCACACAATGACCTGAAACATCAACTACGATGGATATATCATTGTGATTATATAAGTTACGTAAGATGATCGATGCTTTTACGACGTATTGTTGAAGGTATGAGTTGAAGATACCGAAGAGTACAAATATATCAATTTTAAAAGAGCTTAGTATTAAAGATGGATTATCCAATGTTTTATTACTTGATCCTCCTGATAAACTGCAAAGAAATACGAGTGGTGTAGAGAATTGGTTATATATAAAATCCTTATTTATTTACGAACATCTTGATCCATCTTTGTCTTGTACATAATATATCTCGTATTTAGGGTAAAATATAAAAATCTCTCACACACAAACCAACAAGATCTAGACCGAAGAGAAGACCACGATGGGGGATAATGTCAACACAGCCCTGTAAGAGATAGGCGGTTGCCCGGCGAACTAGATCACGGAAGCGATGTAAACCTTTACCATACCGTGATATAAAATATTCGTTCGCAGCCATGCTGTCAACTCGTGTTACCGTAAGAAATTAGAGTTCTATTAGCCTTTGAAGTGTGTAAAATGGTTTTGAAAAAATGGTTAATACCATAAATTTACTATAAATACAAACCATTAAATATATATATATATATAATATTATAATTGAGAACATCAAGTGATGTATAGGACGTTGCATTATATAATACAATCTTCATTTATATCTATCTTTCTTTAATTAGTGAGAAAGAGACACCATTATATTCGTATATTTGTTATTGTTTTCACTGTGAAATTAATATGCGATTTCTTTCTGTCTTGACACAAATTGTATTTTTGTCAACGTTTATTTTTACAACGGATTGAATCAAAATATAATTATTTTTTAGGATTCGCCTTACATACTTGATTTTTCACTAGTCACTTCTAAGCGCAAATATTTTCTTTCAATTTATCTAAAATATTAAATGCATGTTGTGCATATTTACCGAAAATAGGATTACCTGTGATACTGCATGGTTTTAGAAAGGTCAAGGGATGTATAGTGCGCCGTTGTGACAGCGGTTATAGAATTTCGAGTCTCATAAGACCAATAAATAAGAATAAATTGTATGTAAATATCTCTAGTTTATGAATTTTGTCTCGTAAGTATTATCACATGAGAATTGAGCCGTCTCCAGGTGTGAGAAGCATCTTATCAAACGTGAATGCGGGCATGCGGGCCATGATTTAAGAAAAGGAGCAAGAACTAGAAGATGACAACCGCATGTGCCGAAGCAAGTTGCCTGGCGTCCTCCACCCAGATGGAGGGATAATTTGTCGGTGAGTTTTGGCCGACTGCTGTGGCAAAACTTCCACAATACTACAAGCGATCTGGGACCAATAGTCGGTGGCAAATTAGTGAACACTAAGGGCTCGGCTAGATCTTGAGGGCCCAGAGCAAGCAAGATATCGACTAGGAAGAAGAAAAAGTGCAACAGACATGAGAGCCGAATAATATATAATAATTAACAATATTTGAACATGTTCAAGAACACACAATTATTGGATTTTTACCTCCAAAGGCATTGTTATTAGACAAATTATAGATATTTCATAGAGATGAAGCTATATTTTATTATATGGGAAGTATGGGTTCTACAGGTCTTACGACCTGTCTTCGGCTAGCTTAAGTGATTACTTTATAAAATGTATCGTTCACCATTCCACCCAATCAACCTCCATATCTATCGATTCTTTGGAAGTTCTATATATGTTACTATGTAGAAATACGTCGAGTATTAACTATAATTTCACTGTCGCCATCTATGGTCTGAAAATTTGATATTTATTTCCCTGAAACAACTTATCTCTTAACCTTAATCATATTTTAGAAATATATTCTTTATCTGTATATATAACAAAAACAGATCGTAGGCCCTGTAATATCCATACTTTCATACTTCCCATATACTATAATATAAATAGCTTCGTCTCTATGAGATATCTTTAATTTGTAAAATATAATGAGGTTAGACAGGACAGTGGCTATCAGTTGAAGTGAAACTTGTATAATTATAATCTTTTATCTTAACAAGTTCTCGTATTTGTGCATTCTCTCTTCCCCTGCAGACAAAGGAGATCAAATATGTAGAGTATCTACCGATGAAGGCTACCTGATGACATGAGGTCCGGAAACCTGAAGATGCCAAGCCAGCCCAGGCAGCATGTAACAGTATGTTAGAAGTTCATGAACTTAGTCCAGTTTCCATGGTACGCAAATAGTTTAAATACTTATAGTTCATAAACATAATAGATAATCTTATATGTAAGTAGTAGTTATGTAAATATGACTGAAAACATGTAGACAATTTAAACATATTCTCTCTCTCTCTCTCACACACACACACACACTCTTTAAGCCCTCTCACACTTGAGGGCAACAATGGGGTGGTAATATTTTAAAGCCGTAATATTAATTGAGAGCGGCACTCTGGTAATATTACCCCGTGACGTCAGAGGCCTCCAAATAATATCAGTCAGAGATCACACAGCTTTCGGTAATAAATTGCGCCAGCATGAACACGTGAATTTTACACGCGAGAATAATATATATATTCGCGTCAGCCCCGGATAAAATAAATAATTTTAATACATCCATCTCGGGGGTTCTCTTGTTACTGCGGGATAATATTATATACGTAGGTGGAGATAGACATCTGTGTTTGTGTATTTGTTTTTGAAATCTGCTGGTTCTGTTATGACTAATACATAAATTCAAACATTCTGCTACTTGGAACAGCATAAATTCACTCTTCACATCGGAATCAAATATGGACGTTGTCAATTTTCGGAATCGAATGCTTCACGCTTTTACACTCATAGTAGATATCTAACTATCGAGCCTCAAAAATATATGACCAATTGTTTTCGACGGATAAATGATACTAATAGATACACCGAACAAAATTGACTTTTATGAATAAAGACATACACTCCTCCACACATACACCCTTCCAAATTTACTCCCTTCCACTATCAAAAATTAAAAAACCCTTTCTATCCCGAATTATTAAATTTAAGTGCCTAGCAATTGTATATTTTTTTAAGTATTCTTCAAACATAAAATAAACAAACAATGATGTAAAATATGAAAAGAAATTTTAGGTATATAAATATTATTACCTATAATTTGTAGTACTTCTAAATACGGTCAGACCTTACATGACGTACACAAAATATAAAAATATATACAGCATAGTACAAAAGATAGAAAAAAAATATTCTAAAACATTAAAATTGTTGAAAAATTACGAAAAAATAATTAGGTCAAAAAAAAAATTAATAATCATAATGAATACAAGCGCGTCATAAATAACAATGCGCAACTGATATTTCACCTGCCGCAGTGTTGACATAAATATCAATTTGAAAAGTATAACATACAGGTTCGAAAATTTGTCGTCAATGCACTGTGTTGGTGTGGCATAATCGGTTAATGTATTTTCTCCAGATAGGAAGACATCCAGGTTTGAATCCCGGTAGCGAAAACAATACTTTTCGATAAAATTGATTTTACATGTATATCTTTCTAATTAATACATTTAATTAGTATTTAAAATATCACAGACCTATGTTTTGAATAATTACAACTTCACAATAAGAATGTGTGAACGAATTAACTCCTTGGTAACATTTAATTTGTATTTAAAAAAAGATAATGCTCACCTATTAGTGTGACAAGGCAAATAATCATCAAATATCTGAGTATGTCATCAAATTTGATTCATTTTAAATATTCACCAATAGCTATACACACAATTTTATTCTTTCACTTTACTGGGGAAAAACCTTTGATCTATTCAACAGCGAAATCATCATTCGTCGAATTGCCATCATATACCGAAACTTTCAAAGTATCGATGTGACAGATGTGACATTTGAAACTGTGAAGAGTGCGCTACGTTTAACTAACTATTTACGGTTTTTACCATCCGATATCGGAGGGTAAAATTACTTAGTTCTATTGGATGCACTTTTGATGAGTGAACATTTTTTACCAATGATCGAACAACTCGTTTTTGAAATATTTCTTTACTATAGTAACTTTTTTCACAACTGTAAAAATTTACCACTCAATAAACATTGTCATTTGTGTACTTTTAATATTTTTTTGTCAGTCAATGCAAAACCAGATCACGTTTAAGATTTATATTTTTATAGTGTGTGAAGTACTTTTTTTATTTTAAGAGATACACGTCCCTGGTCCATTAGTCATCATCAGTTTAGATTCTAAACGTTGACTTATAATTGCTCTAACGCGTTTAGTTTCCAGATCTGTTTTGTCAGAATAGTTGCCTTGTGTTCCGTATTCGTAAATCACACTTTTAACGCACTTTAATATCGCCGCGAATAATATTATTATCATACTTTAAAAATTAGCAATATTAACTTTGTGGTTAAAATTCATATTTTTTATTTATTATCTTAGTTTTATATAAATCATCAGTTTTTATATAAATCACAGATAAAACACAATGATAATAATGATAATTGGCGTAGGATTTTACACATAAATAACTTTTCGAAACAAATATCTAAACACCTACCACGAGACATTAGACCAGCATTTTACACAAATAATAGTATAGGAAATTTACTCATAAATTCTAAAGACAAAGATGATAAATTTAACAATTCTGGCGTCTATAAACTTAGTTGCAAGGATTGTGCTGCATTTTATATTGGTAAAACGGGTAGAAATTTTAATATAAGAGTAAAGGAGCATTTGAGATGTTTGAACAATAGTGGGATTTCAGAATTTTCTAACCATTTGATAGAAAATAGTCATGGTTTTTATAAAAAATTGGGATTGTCAATTTTGCATATAAACGGTGTAGGTCACAAATTAAATATTTTGGAATCGTTGGAGATAAATAAAGCATGTAAAAGTAATCAGAAAATTCTAAACAGCCAACTAATTTTAACTACGAGTCCTATTCTAAAATTTTTTCCTAAAAATTATTCGACTTAATTTGTATTGAGCAGCAATTTGAGTTAGGTACTAAATTTATTTTTTTAATAATTGTTGTTTTTTCTAAAAATTTAAAAATAGATTCTGGTGAAGAAACAATGCTATATTTTTAGATAGTTATGACATCCTGAAGAAGGAAAAGGTATTTTCCGAAAACGGTAGATGTTTTTTAAACTCAATTAGTGGTTAATAAAACTAAGATAATAAATAAAAAAAATATTATATTATTATCACATTTCAGCGCCCAAATTCGCATCTTCAACCCATATCCTAATGCTTGGCTTCAGTTTGAGTTGTGGTATGGCGCTGTTGAGGCAATTATTATTTGATCTCGACAACGACGATACTAGTCGCTTTGTAGACCAATCATGTCCAGTATGGTAAAGCACTGTTTGTTGTGTCAATTTGGATTGCTGTCGGTTGTCTGTGTGTGCTGTGGGAGAAATATAAAATCACCGTTTTCATTTGAAAGCGGAGATCGTCGACCATCCTCAAATACGCAGTATGTCTTTTCGGCGGCGACTGCAGGGACTTCAGAAACGTCATACTTGAGGTATCGCGAACATTTCTTTCAAACTTTGGTTCCCAAGATCACTGATCTTTAGTTAAAATTCCTCTCCCTTCACCGACCTTTTCCTTTATCCATCTCCCAATATTCCTTCCCCACCCTGCGGTAATCCGATTTACAACCGAAATTATCGTGTTATTCTTCCGCGGAACGAGCAACCCAGAGAAAGCACATTTTTTGGTCCTTCGAGCCGGATGTCTTAGCGTGCGGACTACGTTTATAACTATATTGTTCGTTAACAGTGTGAACTAATATTTATTTTAATTAATACTCATATTTTATTTTAATTTATAAAATGTTACCTCTGGACTTTGTAAGATGCTAGTATCACTAGAGAGTTTTGGGAGATTTTAATTTTATCTAATTTTATGAGAATATTTTTGAACCAAAAAATATGTTATATGCAGGAGTGGTATGATACATATATCTGAAAAATGTAACGCATTTTTTTCGCAATATATATTATAATGAGTAAAATAAAATTGAACAATAACATTCACAATTATGCAAATTCCTCGTTCCTCGAGCAAATACAAGTGTCAAGTTACCTTGATTTGATATTAAAGTTTATCAGTTTACCACTCAGTACAGCGGGATGCCGAGTTGAGATCTCGTCTTTCAACGTCAATCAAAACCTCATGACTAATTTTAGAAGCGACTTGCTCGGCAACATCAAGTCTTCCAACCCCTCGCGCAGGCCCTCGTCATGCGATAGATAAATTGGCCAATTCTACTCTACAGCGCTGCGAGAGTGACGAAGAGGGGAGGGGACGGACACCATCCCCTGTAATTGGCTGGATTTTCCATCTACTCTGGAAGTGCGGTCAATCTGAAGTGACGCGGAACGTCACGCATTCGTCAGGTTATATGAGAGAGCCAGGGTCTGGTCACCCCGTAATTTGTCAGCCGTAGGGATGGCTGTCGGACACTCGAATATATATGATAATACCAATAGCTATACAGCAACACAACTGAGAAATAGTAGATATTGAAGAAACGAATAGTAAAATAGATATAGACATACAAAACAACCTCACCGGAAAATTTTCAAAGACTCATAAAAAAAATTCCTAAACGTTAAATATAATTTTTTTTAGTATTATTTAATCTCAATTTTTCTTTCCCGCTTTCATATCTTTCATATCTACGTCGATATTTCTCCGAATAGTATTCACTTAACAAAGCAGACATGGGATTATTAAATACATAAAACATTGAATGGTCATTAATAACATACATGTGAATTATTATTAAAGGAGACCCACCCTTTCCCGGAACCATTTTGATAATTATGCAACTCCCTTGATGGTTTCACTCGTCAAATAAAATCAGTTATAAAATCCAATGCGATATTTACAAAATAATAAAAAGAAATAAATATGTTTAGATTATCCAGATTTTAGCACACCTTAGTTTATTAATATTCAAAAATATTTACATGATATACAAAGGAGTGTGAATATTATTACATATTTTCATTAAAATATGTATTTATACAGGGTATGAAGAAAGATAATATTTACAGTACAGATTATTACTGTGGTGTATCTATGGGACGAATGGGTGAGCGCGTGTAGGTTGGTACGATGACGAGCGTGTAAAATGGATAAATGAATCAGGCCGAACTGATGAACAGTAAACATCTTATGTCGATCTGTACTACATTCAGAATAAATACTTTTGTTACCATGAACGGGTATTGTTCTGAAAGCACAATCACGCACACAAAGAGTCAATACCATCATTAGCACGAGTTAAAGATGTAACAGTAACAAAATATAAATAAATAAATAATATCAATTTTGAATATACTATAGATTATAAGTATGTATGTGTGCATCATCGAGCGACCGGCTAACATGAATTTAAATTTCATGTATTTGCAGATATAAACAAATTAAAAAATGTACATTTTAAATATTATAATGCGAAGAAAGAATATTACTTAAAAATACGCCTTTCCTGACAAAGATGCAATGCTATTGAAATCTGTGGACGTCAAATTAATCAATGTGACGTATGCAAAGTTAGTTATTTTATAAAAAATAATAAAACATGTATTTAGGTTTTTATACTATCATTATTACCCTAGATTGCGAATGAGAATGGTTAGATACTGAGTGTTTTTGATTTTATTTTATGGATTGGAAGCATGGACTCATACCGAAGAAACAAAGCGACATGAGATGTAGATTTACAGAAAAATGCTTAAAATAAACTGGATGGATAAAATTACGAATGAAGATATTATGGTTCGGATGAGTAAAGAAAAATATGAAGTTAAAACAATAAAAATCCGAAAACTTCAATATCTCAGACATGTAATGAAGCCGTTGTCGTAAGTTTGAATACTCACCGTGCATTCCGTCTATCCAATAACCTGTCCTTTCCTGGCGCACTACTAAGTAGAGATTTCACTGACGTGGAAGCAGATTGCATTTCGACACCGAGCTGTCAACGCGAGTGTTTATTTTAAGGGGGACCACAAAAAAGAAGCGCTGTTACATAGCATCCGGAAGTGTAGTGAGACCTCTGTTTTTCACTACAAAAGTGCGAGTCAAGTGGAGGTGAAAATTGACGTCCAACCCAGGACTGACATCCAGGTAGGCCAGATCCATCTGTCATTATTCCCTTCTGAATCCAATTCAGATTGCGTCAACTAAAACATAATTTTAATCGATACAATTCACAGGATCTTATCCCGCCAGAGGCATCCGAAAAAGTATGAGATCTTGATAATGCAGTGAATGATTGCTAGAAATCGAGGCCCTGGAAGAAGGAAAACATCATGGCTGAAGAACCTGAGGCTGTGGTTTGGTCTACTCTACTGTAGAGCAATGAATAAATTCATGATAGCCAACGTCCGCTGAATAAAAAAGACGCAAGAAGAAGAAGAAGAAGAAGACTATGATTTTAAAACTTAATAAATCTTCATTCACAGTTATTATTGATATATTTAAATAAGCCCTTTATTCAAATACCAACAATGCCCAAATTAAAACTGATCGTTTTACATAAAATTATATAAGTCGATTTTTATTCGTAGCCAATATTATTTTTAACATTTTTTTAAATTAATATGCATATACGTACACCGTTCACATTCTTCAGTAAAGAAATAAATAAAAGATTCTTTTGGATTGAAGAGAAAATTGATCAATATTCCGCAACTCTGTAGAGTTTAACAGAGCCAAGCATTACTGTATAGTAAGCTGGACAACCACAAGCTGTCCAGAAGTGTCCCAGGTGGATGATTAGACTACGAAACCTAACATATGGCGACTAACGAACTAGCAATGATGCTTACAATGATCAAAGTAACAATATCAATTCGTCGTATTAAATGGATGGACATATTATGAAACCTACACCCGTAAACGCTAACAAATGAACTAGTAATATGCATTAATTAACTAGTATGAATAAATAAACAGTAATTTTTCTAAACAGAACACATTTTTCTTATGAAGTTGCATTTTGAGAACATAGTTCTGTAGTATTTTTAATATAAATTAAATTAATCAACCAGAAATAACTTAATATTTTTGATAAATAAGAAGGTAATTTTCTGAAACCGGTTGGTGTATTGATAATTAATTAAGTAATTATATAAAACAAAAAGTTAAATGATCAATATTTCTTGTATCTAAATTCTTCCGCTAAATTGTTATTGTTAACACATGATCAGCTTTTAATTTATAATTATGCACTACTTTTAATTGGATGGGTGTATGATGTAGGTATAGATTTAGGTTATGCTGTTACCAATAATATTATACAATAATGTATAATATATGTACTTTAGTTTAACCAACGTCTTTAGATAAAATAAATCCGTCGTTTATACGACCCCACCATGTATTTATTTCTAATTTTAGAGTACTAATAATAGTGTTTTTTATGTTTAAGTTTTAACATAAAATAATACCTTCTTACCCATGTAAAAAATATATGAAAATATAAAAACACTTTCTGTGACTGAGCATGATTCATTTATCGTTAGAAAATCTTTCATGTAATAACCAAAGGAAATAATTATTTTTATTAAAGGTTAACGTAGGAAATAGTTCTGCAAATTTATTTTTATTTTTCCCAAATAAAAAACCAATCCATGCATAAAATTTAAAGAATAATCATGAAATTAACCCGTTATAAACAGTAAGATAGTAAAGTTCGCGAATTAGAAGAAGAGGAAGTAGACACTTCAATGATTTGCACGTAGTTGTAAGCCTTTCTAATGTTATTCTGTTAAAATAACCTACAAACCCCAAGAACACATACAACATATGGCCAAAGTAACTACAAATATTTTGGACCTTAACTATTTAATAGAATGCTAAAAGACTTAAATCAATTGAATTGTCTCAAGAACATGAAACTATATATAAAAACTTGGATTCGTTATACGGGTAGAGGCAGTATTGGTGCACTCACCCAAACATATTGATTCATACCTATATTAATTATTGCTACAAAGTGATCCAAAAATTAAGTCCACTTTAAAATTGTTCTTCATATACACCTATAATATAGTAATAAATGTAATTCTATCTACTACTTGTAATTCTAATTAATTGTACAATTGCTTGTAAACTATGACCGTCTCGACACAGAATTTCTCTAGTGAGACGCGCACAGTCCAAACAGATTTTTACATTGTATTATATAGCTACAAATAAAAATAAAAACAGCATAGATCTCCTTACAAAAGGGATGAACCGAAAGGAATTTTCAAATCAGTAAATAGCCAATTATATGACTTGTGTAATTAATTCGCTAGCTTAAAGACAGAACAGAGTAATGTGCGGCGAATACACAAGAACACTATGGGTACAGCAGTGAGTTGGCGTGGTAGTTTTTAGAACTAATCAATTATAGTCCCTACTGGTACAAAAATTGTAAAATAATGTTTTCGTTTATGTTAATCCAATTATTTAATTAACATTTGTTTCCCAGAATTTTTAGTAATGCACAGCTTTTTTGCTTGTATATCCTGCACGCCCCTCGGTGTATGTATCCATTATGTATATATGTGAACATATTAACATGAATTTCAATAATGTATGTATGTGAACATATTAACATGAACTTCAATAATGTATGTATGTGAACATACTAACATAAACTTCAACTATGTATATATGTGAGCATATACGAATTGTAATATTTCAGGTCTCTAGGTCGTGTATTTATGGCGCTATTTGAGGAACAAACAAAAACACGACCATTTATTTTTATTGTATAAAGATAAGGGTAAGTTCAATTTCCGGTGTTGTTATCCTATTAGTTAAGTTCAGTGTATTGCTACATTCACGGTACATCTTAGCTGACTCAATAACTCGCCGTATAGTCATGGAGCCATAAAAGTTATTGTTTTAAACTCTGAACAATGACATTACAATTTGTCTTATTTATGATATTATTATCTACAAGACCTGTCTATTGTCAAGTTTGTGCAAAAAGCTTTTTACTATGTATGGTGTACGTATTATGGAATTTATCTCGAATATGGGATATTTATACCTCCTGCGAAAAAGGTCAGTTATACCGTAATTTTTTGAGACAACGCCTTTAGAATGCCACGTGGTACAATGCCGAAACGTCGGTATTGGTTTCCGCGAGGAAACCATCACCGAAAAACGTTGAAAATTGGAACAGGATGACGGTTATATTTCTGATATAAATTTAATGTAGGTATGTATATATTTTATAAAACTTGCACACATGATTGCAAACCTCTCTTTTTTAGAAATTTCTTTCTTATTAAGGAGGACACATCCTTATTGGGAAATTGTAATTATTTAGAGCACAGGTCGTAATATTTTAAATAATAGTTATATAATGCACCTTCTCAGGATTGGAAAGAGATCCAGATTCGAATCCCAGTAGCAACAACAATAATTTTATTTAATTTATTTTATATGTATGTCTTTCTAATTAATACATTTAATTAGTATTTAAAATCTCTAACTGTTCAATAATTGTATTTAAAAAAATTTCATTTCTTTAATCTTATTTCATTTAATCTTTTAAAACTGTGACGTATGTATAATGCAAGCAGGGGCGTCCAGTGTATACAAACATAAAAGCTGTACATTACTAAAAACACTAGGAAACAAACACAAATTAAATAATCTATAATATGGATCTTGAACGTATATTTACGGATTTATTACAGTTAGCGCCATCTGTGCACCAGTAGAATCTTTAAAAACTACCACCATAACTACAATCTTCAATCCGTAGCTACAATCGACGCATTATAGCAATTCACATTACTATGTTCTATTTATAATCTAGTGTATTACTCAAGTCATACAATTGACTATTTACTGAATTGAAAATTTCTTTTGGTTGATCCGTTTTGAATGGAGTCGTTACTGATGATGTTTTTTAACAGAATAACATTTGAAACGCTTACAACTTTGTGCAAATTATTGAACTGTCTACTTCATATTTTACTAATTCGCAAATTTTACAATCTTACTGTTTTTAACGTGTTGATTTCATGATCATTCTTTGCATTTAGAGGGTGGATTTGTTTTTTATTTGGGAAAAACAAAAAGCAATTGGCATAACTATTCCCTACGTTAACCTTTAATAAAAATAAGTATTTCCTTTAGTTATTACGTGAAGAATTTTCAAACAATAAAAGAATCGTGTTCAATTATAGAAAATTTTCTTAAAAACATACATAAATTTATTATATTCATTTTTATACGGGTAAGAAAGTATTATTTTACGTTAAAACCTATATTACTCTAAAATTACAAATAAATACATGGTACGGTCGTATTAACGACGGATTCATTTTATCTAAAAACGTTGGTTAAACAAAAGGTCATAATCCAATGTACAACATATATTATGTATAATTGTATAATAACATTTTAACAGTATAACCTAAATCTATACCAACTGCACGCCACTGAATGCAAGTAATACGTTTTCCAAAAAAAAAATGCTACTTAAGTATTCACGAATATACCAATTTACAAAGAATTTAATATTCTTAACAACTACGTTACATTTATTAATATTGTACATTGTCGCCATCGCTATTGTAATTGTCTTTTAAATTAGTCTTCAAAAATATCTAAAAGTATCAAAAAATTCACTAAACGGCAGTAGGTACAGATTAGCAAATAATGAATATTAATGTTCATTTACAATCGTTCACCATTGTGTAATAGATGTCACCCATGTCTAATATTTATTTAAAACTGCTGTGAATAATTATTAGATATAATTACTAGGTAATTTTTGGATTGTAGCTCGAAATGGTATAACACAAAATATTGTATTCATTTGAGATTTAAAATTAATATTTGTACAAGTTCGTATCATTTCATTTCTTTAAGTTCACTATATCCTTTATGTTTATGCATATACCAACATTCTGAAGATAATTATATTAATTCACAATAGCTCTAGGTCTAAGTACACACTACTAATATTTCATTTATTCTCACTAGAAATAATGACAAAGAACACTACATGGTCCATTGTTAATGAAATATATTAAGGGATTTCCGCATTGAAATATAGATTCTACGGAAGCCTTGGCCACGTAGCGGTCACCACTGGCCCCGTAGCGGTTACAATAGTCACCCACAGGACTTAGTAGCAAGATTATTTACTAGTTTTCTATTATTACGATAACGTCCTTAAGATCAGTGCTCCGCAACCGGTGTACCGTGGCACACTCGTGTGCCGTGAGCCGGATACAGGTGTGCCGCGGTCAAATTCAATGTATTTCACATTTTACAATTTTATAGATATATTCGAGCATTTGAATGCATTTGATCAAAAAATGCAAGGTCTAAATGAGAATATATTGACGTGCTCTGATAAATTACAAGGGTTGAAAAAAAAATTGATTGTAAAATTTGTGCATCAATTTAATACTTATACATTTTAGCTTTTTGTGTGCCGCGGAATTCTAGGAAGAATTTTGGTATGCCATAGGTGAGAAAAGGTCGCGGAGCACTGCTTAAGATCATTCGTGCACGTTCAAAGACGGATTTAAAATACTAGTTAGAAAATTAATCCTTGTGTTTACAATTTATTTTTTGTGTAAACTGCGCATTTCAAATGCATAAAATACGTTATCTGGAAGGGTGTAAAAACCGAAACGATCATTCGAAATGATTTTTTATTTTCTTTGAAACTTTGTATAGCTAAATTTAATTTCCGGGCTTAACACCGCAATGAATTTAAATGTTTGTGAAAGGGCGGTAACATACGATATTACTTCACCCTCTCTGAATTAATGCCAATATTTATGTAGGTTCAAATAAATGTTTATCGTTTAAACACACAAACCCTTTTTAAAAATTAAATAATCAAATTTCATTTAAACAAATAACTAACTTTGTATTAACCCCGTTGATTTTTTTTAATTCCGACCGGATCCGATACCTATTGTTCTGAATTCGTAAACACACTTTGGCGCGTATTTTCGAATCAACCGCGACCGTTGTTATTGATACATTTTCCACGTCCAAATTCCCATCGTATATTTCTTCATGCTCGTCTTTTCAGTGTGAAATGTGACTTTGACCCCAACAGACGTCAACTTGACCGATATTTGTTCAATCTCGACATAGCGATAGCATTCGCGGTGTGGACCTTTCAGCTCCAGTGCACCAGCGCTGTATTTTGTGATATTGTGTTTTGATCACGTATTGTCTGTTGTTTGTGTGCCGTGGGTGAACTTGTGACATCGCCGTTTTCAATTGGGATCGGAAACCGGGTCATCCGCGTACCATTTGCCTCGGCGGCGACTGCAAGGATTACGGAGGCGTCATATACAAGGTAAGGCGAGCAGTCCACGTCAAATGATAAAGAAGAAAAGGAAGATCCTCTACCGTTACACTGACAAAGTAGAAAAAGCAACACGCAGTTTTCTGGTGATGGCGGGATACTAATAAAAGTGGAGGAAAATAGTCAAAAAGGCGGGAGTTCATGATGATCCCGATCATCATAAGTAGGGTATCTCTATTCTTGGACTTTTTTCATTCCGGGACTCGATTCGATCATTCCCGGGATCCCAGATCGTGTGATACGTTAATAAAAAAAATTTGAACTAAAAGATTATATGTTTATTTTTATAAACATTGTTAATTTTATTTAAATTAAATTGTTTTTATATATTAAACATGTATTGACAAAAAAATACTATTTCCAAATAAAAATACAGATATAATCAATTATTTATATTTTAAAAAAACATTTAAAAAATCTAATTTGAATGAAATATATTGTATTTACATATTTGACATTGTGCCGTTTTTTTAAATAGTATAGTCGTAAAATAAAACTTACTTTAAAAGTTCTCGCAAAAACAGAGTATTCGTTTGATGAACAAAGAATTCCTATTACCGAATGGCTTCAAAACCGTTACAAGCCAGTGCATAATTCGGTAAAAAATAGGATTTTATTTCAGCAGAAGCACTTTCTCGTGTATGTACTTGAACTTTTATTGTACTTTACCAACACTCGTCAATGCTAGCAAATTTCCAAGAATTTGTATTTTGCGACTGAATGATTTATTGTTTCCTAAACCCTTTAAAAAAGTATGCTTTTTTTGTTTTGACCCGAACATTTCTTTTTAACTGCGTTCGTAAGACAAAAAATTTGGACTAAATTATTTTATTTACACTCTTTTAAAATTATTACGAATCCTGGGACTCGACATAGCGTTCCCGGGAGCCGATATATCGAAAACTCCACGTTTGCCCGAGAATCCATTCCCGGGTCGACCCGGGTCAGAAACCCTACTCATGAGAGACCAAAAAAAAGATGACTTTGTTACCACTGCATCTTTATCAAGATGAACGTACAGTAATTAATTCGTAAAATAAAGAAATAAAAAATTAACTATCGAACAGGGGTGAGGCCATAGAAACGACATAAGCCACAGACGACATGAAATATATAAATGGGGAATATATTAAATAAAGCGTTAGAAAATATATTTAATTAATAAATGATAAAGATATACGGAAAAAATCTACAAATCGAAAAAATATTTGGATGGTGGAAACGTATTACCATTTACCATGTCAACCATTTAAGTTTACGACAAATTTGAAACTTAACAATCTAAAATATATACATTATAAATGATAAATCTTTTATGCCATTTTTTAATTATTTTCTTTATATCTTTCTAAAGTTTTTTTTTTTAAATATGACAGAAATGTGTTCTGAAATTGCAACTTTATAATAAAGATGTACATTTAATTTTTTTTAAATAAAGAATTATTAGTGAGATGTAATTACTTATAAATAATATTTTCCTTTATTTTTACGTGATATTTCAAAATTTTAAATGTCTAAATATAAATGCTTTTACCATCCGTATATTGACCTGCCTCTAAACGATGGATCTAAACGATCTAAATTCAGAAAAATTATTACTGCTAAGGCATCTTAAATTATATTTAATTATATTTCTATTTTATTATCTGAATGCAAAATAGTCTTTGCAATTCAATTCATTTATAACAGTATAGTTTAATCGGTCATTATTATCTTTTGAGTTTATTGTATAATAAATTTACTAATGTTATTATTATAAAACACGGGTCTAACGTAATAAGGTTGTTGCCTTAAATACTTCGATAGCTGGTTCTGTGTTTTCTATCGGTAATGATGAATACAGTAATTCAATTTATGCAAATCCAAAATACACTAACCTCTGTGAACCTGTGCTGGTAGACGCCGACGTCGCTCTCCTTGTAGTCAGATGCTCCTTAAATCTGCTAGTCATCCACCAAAAACCTTCACATAACCGATAATCCGAAAATATATAATACTAAATGTTTTTATTATCGCCGCCGTAAAAAGTCCGTCCGAATCACAATAACTCTCTTCCCAGAAGCAGCTTCGCTTTTATTTTCTGTTTTTAAATCCACACAAAAAGAACACACATATTCAAAATTTTATATCAGGCCTACCAATCGAAGTATAAAAGCGCGTAAACAAGAGTAATTTTACAATTATTTTATTCGAAAAGTTATTCTTAAGATAATATTCTGCACCATTATTATTTGTTATCATTTGAAGGGGTATATAAATATTTATCGCGAATTATAATATTTTCTATGCGGGTTTCGGTCTACTCTGATATACCAATAATATAGTTATTTGTTTTAAATAATAATTACAACAAAAATAATATAAATAAATGTCGGATACCTGCAGCTCAGTCCTATTTTCATAGCACAAGTATTAACCTTAGATTGAAAATAATAGAATATTAATGTGACAGGTACTCCGTGTATTTTTAAATATATATATATATTTATAAATACCATTAACGTTTGGTTTAACCTTTTTTTAAAATCCAAACAGATTTTAAAAACGCCTAAAATCCTACGACGTATACCCATTAAACGGCCGGCGACCATTTTCGAAGCCCAAAGTGCTTTAGTTAGTTTGAAAAATGTTTTAAAAATAGATGACCCATTTTTCGGGCCAATAATTCGGAAAAAATAATTCTCTAAATTTTAACGAGAAAAATTTTAGTCTAATAAAATTAAAAATTTATATAATCCTGAGGTTTAGAACGTTAATTTCCTTAACGGACTTCAAATCATTCTATAGCAATAACACTATTGATACCCAAGTCAAATATAGCTCTATTGGACAATATTATATATATATTGTTTTTAAGGAGAATACATTCTTATTGTGAAGTTCGATTTTTTCAGTACGTAGATTTATGATATTTTTATTACAAATTAAATGTGTTAATTAGATAAATATACATGTAAAATCAATTTATCGATAAAATATTGTTCTTGAAAGAAGATGTTTTTCAAATAATGGAACAAAAGATGTGTCAATTTAAAAATGCAACATATAAGTTCGAAAATTTGTCGTCAACTTACTGTGTTGGTGTAGCATAATCGGTTAATGCATTTCCCCGGCTAAGAAGAGATCCAGGTTTGAATCCCGGTAACAACAATAATAATTTTTCGATAAATTGATTTTATATGTATATCTTTCTAAATAATACATTTAATTTATATTTATATATTTTGGACAATTAAAACAATTTATTCAGTTTCAGCAATTAATCAAACAAAAAATCGTTAAATTTCACCTACGTACTCGTACGTTTTAAAATGAGGCGTTTTTAATTATAATGCTTCTCAAAAGCCTTTTAAAAGGTTTAATTAAATCACATTTTATTAACGAGTTTACGATTCATCAGAATACATTTCAGTGATATTTAAAACAAATTTATATTTATCACTTATAATAATAGACTTACTATATTTATATGCTGTACTCATATAGGGTGGTTATATTCTCTTCTACCGCAGATAAAAGGACGAAGAAAAATAGAAAACAGATTAAGTTTCTCGGTATAGTTAATTATCGCAGCCACTGAAAATAGACTAACAATGGTGGTCCTTAGACGATACAGAGGAGGAGTAAAGTGGGCGGTCATTGATGATGAATTCACAAGAAGCTCTACAAGAATCGCTTCCAGGAGTCATTAATCGATGCGAAGTCCTCGAGGACTGCTAGCAGATAATTCAACATTGCAGAGAACGGAGAGACATCTGTTCTCTGGCTGACGATATCGCATGGGTAGACACGAAAGAAACGGCCTACGTTCCGCGAGCATGTTCCGACACGGTATGGGCCAGCTCAACCTGCAAATGGTTTTGATTGACAATTGGATCCTCAACAAAGAAGCCTGGTGACAACGATGCTCTGTAGATCCAGAGTCAATCAGCTGTCATTTATATTGAAATTACATATATATCAAGGTAGCGAAAAACTACCCTGATGAGTAGCTTGTTGGTGTAGTGGTCAAGACGTTGGCGTAGTGATCTAGTGGTCGGGGGTTCGCGCCTCGTTCCAGGACACCAGCAAGTTAGTCGTATTTTCATAGCACAAGCATTTAGCTTAGTTTGAAAATAGTAAGAATATTGATGTGACATATATTTCGTGTACGCATCTTTATTTAAAAAAAAATTAAAAAATAATAAAAATAAATATAAAATAAAAAAAATAAAATAAAAAATAAAATAAAATAATAGGGTAGGAATAAATTGCTTGTATCATATAATAATATTTTTTTCTGAGGTAATTTGCTAGGAATAAATAAATTATTTCATATTATGGGGTAAAGAGACGTTATAAAAAATTTTTTACGTGACTAGAACAGGTAATGAAAACAAAAACCACTTCCGGTTGAAACTTGGTTTATTGTTAGGCACACTTTACACGTATGGAGTAGTTAATAAAATGTACGGCTGCTGGGAATTTGGTTTCACGCACCGGTATTGCAAGGTGCGTTCAGTATCGCCGGACGGTGATGACAAGAGTGGAGGCGATAGAACTCCGTAATATCATAGTCTTAACATAACAAGGTAATAAAACTTAATAAGTCAAATCCTTGTTGTCTTCACTGTATGAAGTAAGTATGTATATTCTATTTTCATAAAGTCATTAAAAATATCTAATATAAAGTAAGTATATTATATTTTCAGAGAAAACTTTTCATTGGCTAAATTATTGTTACACTTTCATTATGATTTTTGTCTTTATCGATTTTTTTTTTTTCCAAATAAAAATAATCTGATCGGGCACTTTCATTATATTAAGGAAAACACATTCTTATTGTGAAGTTGTAATTATTCAGAACATAGGTCTGTGATATTTTAAATACTAAAATAATGTATTAATTATAAATATATACATATAAAATCAATTTTGTCGAAAAATATTGTTTTTGCGTCACCGGGATATATGTTGTATCAATGTGTCCAAAATTTAATAAAAAATGAATTGATAATTCTGGCGTCTGCAGTTGGTTTACTCAGATTACTAAAGATTTGAGATTCTGTAAAAATAATGTAGATGGCTTTCAAATAATGGAACGACAGGTGTATTAATTTGAAAAATGTAACATATAGGTTCGAAAATTTGTCAAGAAAAATACTGGCGTTATAGCACAATGGTAGTGCACTTCTCCGGATTGGAAATAGAGATCCAGGTTCGTATCCCGGTGACGCAAAAACAATATTTTTCGACAAAATTGATTTTATATGTATATATTTATAATTAATACATTAATTTAGTATTTAAAACTTTCATTATAGTTCATCCTCTACACAGACGATGTCTGAGAAAATTGAAGAACACGTCTCAGACAGATAATGAACACTCTGTCATGAATTTATAATTGTTCTAAAATCGATAGATATGTTACATATTCATTGACCCACAATACTATTCAACTGCTATCATTATTTCATTGAAATCTTCAACATCGTTTCATTCAAAGACCGTCTTAGTAGTCTATTAAGACGGACAAAACACGTGTTTTCATCCATTATTCCGTTACGCTCAATTAACGTTTCTATTTCCCTCCCAAATATAAATATACAAAGCAAGTTTCGCCTTTTTCCGAACCAATAACGGTGCTAATCGGGGGAAAACTCACATTCCCGTCCTTTGTGGGAGAGAATTTTGCGTGAGAACGCGGTGGTCGTCGAAAACAGGGCGGACAGTATGAAAAAACATTCAGAAATATGCCTAGGAAAAAATTTGAGCACCATTGAGAAGAATCGGGGAAAGATTTTAAATTGCTATTTTGAATAAAAAATAATCTACCTGAAAGATCTGAGGGAAATTTTCATGAAAGTATACTAAATCGTAAAATTGACAACATATAAATCTATACATTTTATATAAAAAATTAGACAGAATACTTTGTTTTAACCACTATTTATTGATTATTCAACATATTTCGATACCTACGGATCTTCTTCAGGAAACAATGTATACTGAAATAAAAAAATACAAGCACAAATAAAAACAAAACTATAAAATGGTGAATAAGTAAGAACTAATACGAAAATAAATTTAAAAGGTGACTGTTTGCAAAGAGGATTTGGTTATTTATAATATATAGCTTGCTATTAACACTTTTTCTTATTTTAAAAATTTTAAATTTACCTAACTGTAAACCCTTAGTATTTGTATGCATTATTTCTTAACCCTTGTTAATATCAAAAGAATGGTTTGTTTCCAAAAGGTGATTGGAATATTCTGAATAGGTGTTGCTATTTAGTCATCTCAAGTACTCCTTAATTTTAATTTGTTTTCATATTAGTTTTTATTTATTCACCACTTTAAAGTTTTGTTTTTATCTATGCTTGTATTTTTTAATTTCATACACACATACATTGTTTCCTGAAGAAGATACCATTGGTATTAAAACATGTTAAATAATCAATAAATAGTAGTTTAAACAAAGTATTTTGTCTAATTATGCATATAAATCTATAGTTTACTTAAATCTATCTCTTGTTAAACGGGATGAGGTACTTAAACCCGAACGCATTAAGATTAATATTAATGATAAGCTGAAAATCGATATACTATGTTTCCTTTTTTATTTCACGGTTTTTCTAACCCTTATCGGCGGATTTATTATATCCAGCGTTATGAAAGCAAGCCGAATGAAAATACGTTCCATGATATATAAATGTTCTGCAAAAATATTGTTTTCATTGTATTTGAGGAAGGATCGGAAATCCATTTGTTGGAAATGTATTTTTTCAACATCGGTGTAATAAATTCTTGGTGTGTGCAGCGGTGGTTACTGGCTACATGCCATATTTGTTATTTGTTTGTATTACGACATTTCCAAAGTGCGAATGGAAACAACTTGTACGTAGGATCAAAACATCACGAAATTCCCTCAAGCAGTCAGAGGTAACTAACTCACTTACCAAGATGCTGTTCGTCTGCAGGGATAGGTAAAAGAGAATTCCACACTAAAGACTATCCTGACCAAAGAAGTTAAATAAACTAGAGTGGAAGTACGAGTGATATTTTGACGCCCGAGCAGTGTCAAATAAATTAATGACATTAGTGGCACTTGGCGTATTATTATTAGAACAAATTTCGCTTTTGAAGTGGACAAATTATTCGAAATAGTGACTTGTGATGACATAAGACACTGTACATCAATTTTGGGCAGATCTGAATTATGAATGCCTCAACGTTGCACATCTTCTAGGGCATAGAATGGTATATTAAACAACCATGTAAAATAAATAAACATTTCTAAGTAACCTTTCCTCTAACAACACTGCATATCAACCAAGATGGCCAACGCTCAGTCCAGCTGTCAACATTATTCGTGAAAACCGATATACAGTATTGTTGCTGATATGTTTCACATTGTGCATCTAACTCTAACTCGACTCTCTTCTTCTCCGCTGACCTATACAGCCTGCTTCAATATTTTACTGCGTACGAGACCTGAATTCACCTCTAGTTTATTTAACCTCTTTGGTCCTGATGTACAACTTCCCGTGTTTACATTCGTACATCTTTTACATGGACCATCTTACAATGTCTATTTATCTGGTCATTCATCAGATTTTTCGCTGACACCTGTAAAATTTCTAGTACTAACAGCACTCGCAAACGTATACTTTTCTTACTTTCTTGTCATTAATTCGTTTCAGAAACAAAGCAATAATGTAAGCCCTCTATTTTAAAGAGTGTCTTAATAAAAGCGAAAAAATTTAATTTAAAATAAAATACTTTTTTTGGGGAAATACCGAAATTACGATTATTGGATGGCAGGGCCGTCTCCAAATAAAGGTTAAATATTATGTTCCAGGCCGATTTTGCTTGATCACTATTTTGGTTTGGCAAATATTTGTCAATTTGTATTTAGTAATCGTAGAAAGTAGTTAATTACAATTTATTATGGAGTATCTAACGCCTTAACAACGAGCTGAAATTATTAATACATTTTATCTAAATAATAATGGCAACGCTGTAATCATTAATGGTGATCGCTATCGACACATGTTGGAAAACTTCCTGGTGGCCGAATTGGGTCGATGTGGTTTCAACAGTACAGTGCCACCTTATACACAGCACTTATTTTCTCCTCCCCCTACTACACCCAATACCTCAGAGTTCAACTTTTTCCTGTGTGTTATCTGTGACTTTTAAACTATCAAGGAAAGTGGGTGTCCTGGTATGTGCTCGTCACTAACTAAAGTTATTGTAAAGTAACTTGTTGCTAGTGTGTATTCGGTTCCTCGCGTGTGCGTGCCGAAACAGCTATTATGTATCACAGTGCTTCGTGCTGATCATCGAAGAAGATTCCTAAAGTTCAGGAGCTGTAACTACAGGAGAGAAAATCCAGATAAGTCATTGGTATCACGTTGTCGTCATCCACAACCTGTTGCTTTCTTTTTATGGATAAATTATATATTTAAGGTTATATTGGACTACAAATTGTTATATTTTCTATACATATTATGTTCAAGCCATGGGTGATAATTGTGTCCCTCATGACTGAGGATCGCAATTTCCATGAACTTCCGCCATCTTGACTGTGCTCCTCTACTTTTCTCGGCATCCTGCAGATCTTAGAGCTGTCACCAGAAAAGTATCTGTTGCTTTTTTACTTGGTTGATCCAATGTGTAGGGTATTTTCCTTTTCCATTGTCATAACCCACCACAACAAGCTTCTCCAAGCTATCTTCTCTCTTCACAAGATGCTCAAAAAGTTGAAGAATTTGTCTCAGGCTCAGGTTGAGAACCTATCCTTGATGTTCAATTCTTGCAAAATGGAGAAATTTGAACGTCTCGCCGTCCATGGTATGCGCAACATGTGTATCCAGCACCATATTTCAAAGGCATAAATCTGTCTTCTGTCTCTTGCTTTCAGGGTCCATGATTCCACATCATATAAAAATACAGAAATAATAAAAATAATAGGTAGGTACATTAAAGAAACAAAAAAGGTGCTAAATCAAATTTAAATAGAATGAAGAAATGTCGCTTGTAAAAAATAAATACGTACGATAAATAAATAAATAATATTATACATCATTAAGTAGTATTAAATAAAAATAGTTTTTGAACAGACAGAGATCAGTGTGCTGTTCGGTAATAGACATTTTTTAAATGAATCTTTAAGTTAATGAATAAAACGTCTCTATAAGTAGATATGAGCAAATATAAATTATAAAATTCCAAAATTGGATATTTGATATTCAACTAAATGAGTATTCAAATATATCATTGCTGTATCAAATTTTTGTAATTTAAAAATAATTGAAAGTTGCAAGAAATCGCTGCAAATAAAAAATTCCTGGTAAAAACCATTAACCACCTTCCAGAAAAAACATATTGAGCGTTGTTATCGTATATCAATTGCTATTTAAGTATATCGAAAAACTGTCACATAGCGACTAAGTGACTGGTGGTTCGATCCAGTCCTAGTCTCAATTCGAAAATTCGAAAAATAGTAAATCCATTGATTTTTTTTTTTTTAATATTTTAAATTATAAAATCTTATTTAATTTAAAATATTCTTACATTTTCTCTATCCACCCCTAAAGTCTCTTAAAGAATATTTAACTTAAATAACAAAGTAATTTGACAGGCCCTCCGAAATTGCAAAAATTATTTAAAAGAAATTTTGTTGCATCGAACGACCATTAAACCTGTCGCCGAAGCCATTGTCCATTAACTTCCCCCTTCCCCAAACCAGCCATTGAATAAGGGAAAATTGGAGAAATTAGGAAAACTTTGGATGTCAAGAAGGGCAAAAGTAAACGCCCTCGCCTTTCGAGGAAGGACGAGGTAGGACTATTTACCCAGAGGCAAACTTTTGTAAAGGGCCCGGAACTTTTCATTTGATCGGTGGAAAACTTTTTATTGTGAAGGGAACACATTTGTCATCTCAAATTAGTAGGATTAATAATAATAATTTATTATTCTTCTATTCTTTTTAATTGTTTCCAATAAGAAAATGTATTACTTCGTCATTCTTAACTAGATATGGCATGCCTTCGCCATCTTTAATAGCGCAAATAACTTTTAGCAGATACTACTCTACACCAATCTTGCCTAACCCAAGACTGTGAAAGCCCATGAAAAACATAAAGAACACCTATCTTCAAAAAATGGTTCCCCGACAGTTAATCCCTCCAACAGTTGATCCATCGAACAGTTGGTCCCTCTGCCAATTGTTTCCTCAGACAATTGATCCCCCAAAGCTTCTTCAAGTACCTATTTATATTCGTAAATACCAGCATCCGTGATTGTTACTAATAGGATGAAAGCAAATTTATAAAAAATAGTGCTTTCGTACGAAATTACATATAATTCCAGATAATTAAGAATATTTTCATATTTACAATAAATCGTTTTTATGTTAAACATTGTTACTTTTTTGAATTGATAAACCATTTTCAATTTATTGTTTTAACATTTAAGTTCAGTTTTTTTTTAATATTTTATTTGCATTTTAATATAATTAAATTTAACTAAACGATTTAAAATATATTTTTATATTATTTACGGATATAAATAGATACTTGAAGAAGCTTTAGGGGATCAATTGTCCGGTGGCAGAGAGATCAACTGTCCGAGGGATCTATTGTCGGATGGAACAACTGTCGGGGAAACAATTATCGGAGGATTAATAGTCGGTACACTTCATAGAACCTAGACAGTTATACACACATATATATATAAGATAAACATGTATCATATATATATGAGACAGATAAACACAAGAGTAATCAGAATAACAAAAAAATTCTAGTTTGGTAAATTTAATACCAATAAAATTTTTATGTTACACGTTCTTATTAATTTAATTATAACGTTAAAAATCTAGTTACATACATATATACTACTTTTCATTTAGAAAGAACAATTGTATCAGTGTGAGTAACACCATACGTAATATGCAAATAGTAACAGGTGTATTGATGCCGCTTGCCGTTTTCAGTCAGTCAACACGGATCCACAAAAAAAATTTACGAATAGTTTGAATTTTGTAAATTACGAAAATATTTATTTGTGTTTATGTTTGTATCTGTAAATCTTGTGTTGGTTGCCTTTTTGTATTTTTATATTAACACCGATATTTATCTTAGTCGAATGCATTTGTTGGTTTTTCTATTGTCATAAATATATATTCCAAATAAATATTCCTAAAAGCATTATACGTTCCAATAAACTATTTTTTCTCTGTGCATAAATATATTATACTAAAATGTATTTATATAACATACACATATGATATATCAGATATATAAAAAACTGTGTACATGAAAGTTTGAGTTGTGTGTTATTTTCTAGGAGTTTTCCGGCTCCATGTATTTATTTCATATTTTTAAAAACTATATTTAAATTCTGTTAAATATCATGCAACCCGTCATTGTGTATTATCTTTTTTTCCTATCTCTTTAACTCGTATAAGTCCATCGCAATACCTATATTACACTTCATTTTCTTTGACAGCTCCGAAATTTTTCCCGGGGAATACTCAGAGGAAGTAAATTTTCCATCTTTCAAATAGATACATCTAATGTTTCTTCATATTTTTTTGTTAGACTCGAAAAATCTGACGCGAGAGTTAAGAATACATGCTTAAAAAAAAAAACCTCAACAAATTCGTGCGCCGAATTATTTCTGAAAGAGTAGTCAAGACTCAATATGTAAAGTTCAAAGTTAGTCGAATTTATTATCCGTCTCACTCCCACCGTTTACGGATCATTAAACTATCGGCAGCCGGGCCCGATCCGCGGCACGGCGGCCAGCTACGTTGATTGTTGTATAAGCCATGAATTTCAATGAGTCACTGAGCAAAACTTAAGGAAAACTACTCGAGAATGGCTCGCCGTTAACATCACACTTGACGCTGAGAGGAAAGGTGAAATGGCGTATGCCGAGACTGAAACCGTCTCTCGAAACTGCGCATTGATAACAACATAAAGAGCGGTAGTAAAATTCGTAGCACGCCATTTAATACTCCGATGCGCGATCATTCACTGGATTTTCAAGTTTGTACAGTTGATACGTCATTTTTTGAAACTTTAGCAACAATGCTATGCCAAAAAAAAATTATATTAAAATATTAAATTTTAATAATCTTCTCTACATTTATCATCAACGTAAGCAATTTTTATAAATTAAATACTTTTTTATATAAGTAAAGCATGCGTCTTTATGCCAATTTAATACTAAGCTTTTAAAAAAAAAACGACAGAGATCTTGTATATCGCTCTATTTGAAGCAGAAGTCATTAATCACAAAAAACACTATTATTATAAAATTATGAAATATATTATGACAATGTACAGGTTGAGAAGAGTAATGACAAAATAATAAATTTATTCATTAAATATATATTTTTTTAAACTATCGATATTTTTTTCGTTATTTTAGAGTTGAGATTGTAACCTGACCTGAGTGACCTCTGCACATTTAGGAATAGTTTTTAAAATGGTATGGTGAGGTTTATCACCTTCACAATCTTCACATATCCTACAAACCTCCTGCAAACATCAGAATCAAAAACACACCTAGTACCGACCCCAACAGACAATAATAATATGCGCCGGCAACCATCTAGAAATCGGCCCATTTGCGCCACTTCTCTCCCAGCAATCTTCCAGATGAGTTCATTAAACTAAAAATTCTCATTGTAGACGTTTTACTCCTGATACTTGTATCCGTAATTTTGTTTCAAGCATCAATAAAAGCGATCAAGAGTACTCGTAAGTAGTATTTTCTTGTTCCACTTGCTCTGGCCACGCACACATACATACTCCGTATTATAATTCAAAATAGATATACTCACTACGTATGCAGATGAAATTTTGCAACTTTCGCTTAGATCATTATAGATCAATCAGATTAATCGTAGATCAGCTCCGGGTTCGAGTCACGATAATTTTTTTTTGATAGATTGTTTTTTTATGTAAATAGTTTATCTAAATTTGTTTGATATTAATTTCATTCGGCAAATCTCTAGGGTAAAAACAATATACTTTAATCACACCTAGAGTTAAGAAATGTATTTTTCCTAGAATTCTAATTGATATTTAAACATACTCGCACATTACATAATTTATCTGGAATAAGGGAACTACGCACAAAATACATGAACTTATATATATATATATAAGTTCATTTATTTTGTGCGTAGTATATATATATATATATATATATATATATATATATATATATATATTGTAAAGGGTGAGACAGGAGTCTCCGACCTTCGCCGATAGCTTCATCGGAAAAACATGAGAAAAATGGGTTCTCAACGTCAGAATTACTTACTCACCTTTAAACATCAAAATTTCTCTCTCCTTCTGTGTGTATTTATTTTAAGTACTGATGATTTAAAACACTGCAACACCAATATGCACAATGAACAGCTATCAGTCGATTACACAGCGGAAGTTGAACGGTATTCGAAAACATCCCTCTCAAAACAATTTAGCCAGCCGTAGACCTGAAGAAGTTCCCCCGCGGATGATGCCTCGCGCTTCAACGGACACAATTAGACTATCGAAGGGCTTTTGGAAAGTTGGGAAGCTAGTCTAAAAGCTATTATTATTATCCTAAATATCCTTTACTTACAGACGACGCCGGGCAAATAATTGAAGAGTTTATTAACAAAGTTATTACATTATATTTTATCACCGACCTTGGGGTACACCCCGCGCAATCACTTTAATCATTCTGAATAATGAAAACCTATAACGCGAATGCTTTTGATAATCAAATGATCAAGACGTAATATTTGCGAAGTTGAATGTGAGTTGATATTTGTGTAATTTTTTGTGGAGCATTTTTGACATAAATATAATTAAAAACACAACATACATTTAAGAAACTTTTTAATATATTTTACAATGATTATTTCACAAGTGAGTTATACTTAATTAATTAAAATATTAGACTTAATTTGTAGTTTACGAATCATAAAAATTTATGTAAGGTACATAACATGATATCTAATTTAAAATTAAGAATTTGAAATCTTTGGTAATTTTCAATGTACATATCTCCAAGGGTTTTTATCGCTTTATTATGCGTATTACATCATCGTATAATACGTATAATATATTCGGGGAAGTCATGTCATTTAATTCCGATCACGCCCTTGTCACCAATATTTAACTAAACCGCACGGTAAACCAAAGTGAATACCACGATATATGATATATAAACATGAATTATAAGCCGACATGGAAGCGGCTTATCATTCACATCCGATATATCCGATACATCTGATCTCATCTAATTAAGCACATTCATCATACTTCTATAAACTCTATGTTTATCTAATCCAAATAAAGGGAATTTATATAGTTCAAATTTGACTTGATTGTATAAGTTACTATGGTGTAATCGTTAACGCATTCTACATACAATAGTAAGTCCCGAGTTCGAGTTCTGAGTCATTTCCATAAGTGAGAATAACAATTTTTAATTCAAAAAACAAAGATAATTGTAGAACTATAAACAGTTTATGTGTAAAGCGCCCTTGAGATGAAAGTTTTTACAACAATGGCGGTATACAAATTATCCATTATTATTATTATTAACCGTATATTGTGTAAGATAATACATATTGAAAGAGTTATGTTTGGAGTAACAAAGAATTTATACATTTCATAACTTTATTATTCATAACATTTCATAATTACATAATTAAATAAACTGCACTATTTATTTTATAAATAATTGCTTAAAGTAAACATGATACTGTTAATTTTTTTGTTACATAATAGCTTCCGAACTTCAATAAAAATTGTACATATTGTTATAGAGAGCATAATAACACCTCCGAAAAATTTTTGATCTTGACATAGATCTCAAAAACCACCCTTCGTTTAATATAATATACCTTCATAAATATATGTTAGAAAGGAAGTTTCTTAGTTATCCCGTGTCTGTTGGTCTTGAGAAGGACCATTGTCATTTTGTTAATCTTTTTTCATATTTTCAGCCTGGCAGAATAACTTTATTTTGTATAATTAGGATGTTTACTACCTAATATTTGACTTCTGGTAATTCTGTGAGGTAAAATATTATTATATACCTATATTTCTACGTATATATATATATATATATATATATATATATATATATGGCAACGATAACTCTCGAGCTTACATCAAATTTTGATATTCTCTTTTGAACTCTAAAAAATTGAACCTGTAGATATCTCAGCTGAGTTCGTTAACCGGCTACACTTGCACACAGATAAACCGTATCAATTCTTGTAACCAGTGCCGGAAGGAACTTTTTCCATCATTACGTAAAATAAAAACAAAAAATGAACTTACTCGCAAACAAAAAGAAACCTTAATGAATAGATTTAATTCATATTACTTTTCTTTTATCGTCGAGGCCGAAAGCCTTCAAAATACTGCCGCCGCAAACAAATAATTGGACGCGTTAATAAGTTACTCGTTATTTTGTTTACCCAATACAGTTGACTGAATGGGCTAATTGACGAATTGCGAAACCTCCCCGAAGGTTCGACTTAATTGTGTATTTCCTAGAAACGTTCGGCAGAAACAATCAGAAATTCAAATTGTGTAATAAGATTATGAATTGTAGCTGTTTATGCTGATGTAACGACGCGGCTCCCACCACTTTGTAATTTGTTTTTCTTGTATTGACTTTTGATTTAGTCAATTAATTTCGATTTAATTGTAGGCCTCCACCATAAAACTTTTTACGTTCGAGAATTTTTCGAGACAAAAACAGAATTTGATAATTCAATTCGAGAAGAGACCGACTGTCTTAAGTTACATTGTGAAATACAAAACGAAATAAAATAAATATACAGGATGTACAAAATAAATGATAAAATAAATTATTTCTGATTATATATGTAATAAAATATTTAAAAAATACAATTCTCAACCGTGTCAGAGATCCCAGCATTTCAAAATAATTGTAGTTATGCGATCATTTCTAATAATTTTTTTTTTTTTATTGATTCTGTTTGCACGAGGGTGTGGTGAAATGGGATACATGAAGGGTGATAGGAATTTGGTATAGGGACAGAATAATAAAGATTCATGGACCAACCACGAAGCACGATTTACTTGGATTAACTTGCTATACTCACAACTCTCCTGAACTTCATGAAACTTTTCGATGATTAATACAAAGCACTGTGTATCGCCCAACAGTGATTGTAAATATTCGACACGCACTGCGAGAAATCGAATATATAATAGCAACAGTAACTGTACGAATAAGAAGTGTAGCACAAACAAAAAAATAAAAAATATTGTATTGTATCATTGTACTATACCAGATTAATAAATAAATAATTTAAAAAAATTTAAATGTTTTTAACCAATGAAAAATGCTCCACACTGCCATCACAAAAATAGTTAATTTATTCCAGATTTTTAATATCTTTTTTAAATATATTCCTTCCATTAAAAGTATTTAAGTCTATTCTGAGTGCTACATTTATTTATAATTTTAGAAAAAAAAAAAAAATCAGTGGGACGTTCACTTCTTGACAGTTCAAAGTAGAGTATAGGGCTAGGGGAACAGCTAGGTATAGTAAACCTAATGGAGATACCACATGCGCACAGCTATCGATGATCTGTGAATCTGGCAATAAATACAGAACAGATTCCAAACTATATTTAGAATACAAAAAAAAAATATTTCATCCAAATTAGACTAACCAGGCAAGTTTTGTTTTTTTGATACTTTACGAGGCGCAAACCCCCCACCACTAAATCACTAGGCCAGCGTCTTAACCACTAGACAAATAAGCTACTCGATAAGAATAATACACATAATGACTGATGCCAGAAGTAAACAATAAAAGATTGTCAAGACTACTATTGTCAATAACTGTAATAGATATTCTAAATGTAATTATTTCGACTGACAGTTTTTACTACGGTCTATTGTGAGTTTCTTTGTCGAATCCAACCGCAGCAAAAAAATCATACAAAATAAATTTGTTAAATCACGTAATCAAATAAATTGCATAGTTTAAAAAACAACGTGAAAAATTTACTGAAAATATACACTTATAATTTAGTAAAACTGAAGAAATTTTTAACATATTACACAGATCACTATAGACATCGTGGCCATTTCAAAAAGATCACTCCATTCTTTAGTTTGTTCTCTCTCTTTAATTATTTTAGTTATCAAAAAAAAAATATTTTTTTTAAATGCCATGCAGCTGTGATTATTTAATGAATGAATTTTATTAGTAAATATTAACTTTAATCATAATAAATGTGATGTCCTTGGAATTGTATGGTTGTGTATATGAGTGTGTGCGAATGCCACACCACCGGCGTGCGTGTGTGCGAGGCTATAAAGGGCGGCGCGCGGCAGCTCGCGGCCTCTTTCTCTGAGTATTCATCGGCTTAACCGTTTGGTCTATACTAATGTATGATCTAATGTAATGATCTATACTAATGTATAAAATGTATAAACCTATACTAATGTAATGACCTTCTACTAAATTGTATCATATTTTAATAAAAGCATAATTTTTACAGTCTATTTCTTGGACCTTCATATTACGAGGTGTACACTAAAGACGTACTAAGAAGACAAGTACGTAACATTGACGCGGCCGGTAATTGGATATTACAAGTATATTGTATTATTCGCCTTTTTTTATTATTCCAAAATAAAACGAATAACTAAATGCGTTCAATTTCGATAAATTTTAATGAAAAAGCAGTTTACGGAAAATTTACGCTAAAATTATTCGTATTCCCTCACATCAGGCAATAATATTTCATTTTTATAACTTAATACGCGTAACACAGGAATGACCGCAACTAAGTTCCGAAACGTTATGAAGATTTACGCCCCATAATCAATTCGATCCGCAACAAACACAAATGTAATTTCACCCCGCGGGCTCCGGCTCTGGACAAAATTGCAAAATATTACCGGGGGGAGGAGTTTCATTAATTTATGCAAGCGAGCCTTCTTATTAACGCCGCGGCCGGGGGACGCACACATTAAAAACAAAAAGTTATAACGGCCGCTATCTACGGCGTTAGGAGTAACGCCACAAACTCCTTTACTTAACCAGGTTATTAGCGGTTGGATTAAAAATAACGGTCCGGTTAGCGAGTTCGCCGCTAACCGCATTCAGGTCGCTCCGCGGAAGTGAACCCACTGCGTTCCGTGCTGGTGTGAAATTACTTATATTCAATTCTTTTTTTGTATTTAAATTAAATTACTAAACAAAATTGCTATCATTAAATACACACATATTGGTACCAATTGTCCGTAAAATATATTTTTTAAATTGAATTATTAATGAATTAAAATAGATATTTGAATCACAAAAGAAGGTTTAGGTGATTTGGTCATATCTAAAAGACGAATGAGGAGAAAATAGCAAGGAAGATATAGGATGCAAGTGTTGATGGCAACAGATATAGAAGACGTCCGCAAAAGATTTGACACGACCAGATAGACCAGATACTGGAAGATAGATAAAAGTTGGAAGCCTCGATAATCGACGAGCTTATATGAGAAGATGTATAAATGTGGATGAGGCGAGAATTGTGTGTTAAAACAGGAAAGTGTGGCATTATATCCTATATACACTATAATCACAACGAGCACTGACGAAATTTTTAATAAATTCGATGTCCTTGATATTAAACAAATATACGCTAATACTACTCTCAAATACATATATAAATACAAACAGACACATTTTAAAACAACTCAAAACATAATTTTCACGCAGACAAATACAAATAACTTACAAACCCCAAGACTACATTAGGTCAAAGGAACTACAAAAATTTTGAACCTAAACTATTTAATAGAATGCTAAAAGACTTAAATCAATTGAATTGTCCCAAGAACATGAAACTATATATTAAAACTTGGATTCGTAATATGGGTATTGGTGCGCTCACCCAAACATATTGACTCATACCTATATTAATTATTGCTACAAAGTGATCCAAAAATTAAGTCCACTTTAAAATTGTTCTTCATATACACCTTTTATATAATAATAAATGTAATTCTATCTACTTGTAATTCTAATTAATTAAACAATTGCTTGTAAACTGTGTCCGTCTCGACACAGAATTTCTCTAGTGAGACGGGCACAGTTCAAACAAATTTTTACATTGTATTATATAGTTACTAATAAAATAAATAAATACCTACCCCTGAGGGGAACCGATGTGATGTTAAGTTAGTTAATCACACGTAGAAGGGTATATATGATTTTTTACTCTTTTAAGTACCCATGAATAAGTGATAAATATTTTAGTATAAATACAATTATAACATAATCATACTTTTGAAATTAGCAAAATTAACTTTGTGGTTAAAATTTATATAACACGTGTATTTAAACTCAATAAGTGGTTAATAAAACAAAGTTAACAAATGAAAATATAACATAATCTTTATTATAGATATAATTTTTCTCAATTACGTTTTAACATGATTCATTTCACTTGTATATATTTTAATCTACATATTAATATTTAATAGATCTGTTGACATTAGCAAACAAATGCGAAAAATATTTGAATTACATCCTCTGTCACATGACACAAGAAGAATAAGAGAAACTCTGAGGATAACTTTCATCAGTTTCAAGAGTAGAGTAGTCTACCAAAATGTAAAAACCTGGTATAGAAATGTAAAAACCTGGCATAGAAATGTAAAAACCAGGCATGGTCGATGAAGAGAAATTTAACTGAAGGAAAATGTAAACATTTTCATTTTATATTAGGTAAAATATCATTACTCTTAGAATATATTTAATACTAATAATTGGGCAAAAATCATCAGAATTCAAATAAATGTGAGCATATAAAAATATTATAAAAAACCAACTAAATTTAACCAAAAAATTTCATTTTAAAAAAGTTTTCTAAAAAATTTTTCTATAATTTTGTATCATTAAGTCACTTTGCACATAGTTCATCATTGTAACAATTTAAGTTAGGTACTTGATTTATTATTAAATAATAATTATTATTATATATTTATTTAATTTAAAATAGATTTTTATTAAAACATTAGATATAGATATATATATATATATATATATATATATATATATATATATATATTTATATTTATTTGACATCTTGAAGAAAGAAATTGTATTCTATATGAATTAAATAAGTGATTAAAAAAACAAAGTTATATAATAAAAACATGAATTATAAGCGCAAAGTTGATTTTGCTAATATTAAAAATATAATTAATGTATGCATACAAATTATCCTTTTCGAGTTATACTTTTCGAAATTTCAAAAATACCTTTACGATTGACCAAAATATGTACGGCCAGCGGGTCTAACAATTTATTTCCAACTGTATTTTTTTCATTTCAAAGCAACAACTTATTCATGGTGACCTTTTTTTAAATTATGCATTGACTACCCATTCCAATAAGTGATTCTGTTCTGCGGTGCTCCCTCGCACGCGAGACACCTGTGAACCACTAAAACCAAAGAATATTATTTCGACTGTTGAAATATTTGTAAATATTTAAATAAATTGATAATAAAAAGTGCAGCCACTGTGCATAAATTTTTTTTAAAATATTTTTTGTTCAAAATGGTATGTTATTTCTCCATATTATATTCAAAATTATGCACGTTTAGAATACCTGTATATAAAGTTATTTATATTAACGATTTGTATAATTTAATGAAATAATTATACTTTTTACGTCATAAATATCTACAAATTAAATGTATTAATTAGAAACATATACATATAAAATCAATTTTATCGAAAAATATTGTTATTGCTAGTGAGATTCGCATATGGATGTCTTCCAATCCGGGGAACGTGCATTAAACGATAATAAATAATTAATAAAGTAGATGGCTTTCAAATAATGGAACGAAAGACGTATCGCTTTTAAAACTATAACGTATAGGTTCAAAAATTTGTCGTCTACGTACTGTGTGCTGCATCATAATCGGTTAATGCACGTTCCCCGGATTGAAAGAGATCCAGTTTCGAATCCCGGTAGCAACAATAATATTTTTTGATAAAATTGATTTTTTATATATATCTTTCGAATTAATACATTTCATTAATATTTAAAATAACACATACCTATATTCTGAATAATTACAACTTCACAATAAGAATGTGTTCTCCTTAAACGATATATTAAACGAGATTAATTAAGAGTTTGATAAAAAATGTGATAAACATTAGTGACTAATTTCCAAATCGTTTAAAATACAATTAAGAAGCATATTGTGACTAAATTTGCTAGCCGACTTTTTATTTGAAATCTATCCTGAAATGTTAAAAATCTTTAAAAAAACCATATTAATCGTAAATAAAAAATTTAATAATGTCTCGAAATAAAGCCATTTTACAATATTAGAATACACCGGCAATGTGGCTAGAGCATTTCCTCATTTTCAGGAGAATAATATGGTAACAAAAGAATGCTGCAAAAGAAAATATGCTAGTTCTTGTAGAGGAAATCCGTTCTTATGAATTTAAATTGTACATTCGCATGTCGTATATACGAGTGCTGCTGTATATCGGTTTAATGTATGAAAATTCGCAATTACATTTTTTTTTTTACATCACATATACAATACGTGAAACACAAAAATAATATTAAACCAGCCACGACTCTGTAAGGCGAGATTATTTTATTCGTATTAAATAAACAAAATTCTGAAGGAAAAATGTATCGCATTACTCCTGCAGATTATGTTTTTCACATTGAATAAACATAATTTCAGTTATATAAATTTACCGGAAGAAATATTAAAAAGCACTGCACTGCCGCCGATGCGAATGAGACGTTAAATTGGACGTTTACAAATATGTTACGCTTTTTATTAATATAATGTTACAACGTTCACAAGATGTATTTTTTTTTAAATTTAATAATCGTATTTACAATACGCAAATATATTTTTAAATTTTTTTATTCTACACATTCTCTTAAAAGCGTATACTTGTGCAGAGAATAGGATTACATATTAATAATTATTGTTTACAATAACTATCTTATAGTAAAATAAAACATAAAAAAATTAATAGCAACGATATAAATATATTTTAAGTTTCGGGGTATATTTTTATCTTTTAAGTGTTTTTTATTATCTTTAATCTTAAATACTAAATTAATGTATTAATTATAAATATATACATATAAAATCAATTTTGTCGAAAAATATTGTTTTTGCGTCACCGGGATTCGAACCTGGATCTCTATTTCCAATCCGGGGAAGTGCACTACCATTGTGCTATAACGCCAGTATTTTTCTTGACAAATTTTCGAACCTATATGTTACATTTTTTAAATTAATACACCTGTCGTTCCATTATTTGAAAGCCATCTACATTATTAAAACAATATTTTTTGACAAAATTGATTTTATATGTATATATTTATAATTAATACATAAATTTAGTATTTAAAATATCACAGACCTATGTTCTGAATAATTACAATTTCAGAATAAGAATGTGTTTTCCTTAATAATCTTTAATCTTCCTGATGTTTTCGGGTAAGCTTTGAAATTATTTTTTTTCTATGTACGTATAGTGGTGTTGTGCAAATGATGTGATAATTTTTGAGCATGAAAATACAAATATTAATATTATATTTAAATCTATATTTTTCTTTTTTTTAATGTTTAAAGAATAGTATTTCTTTTGATAATAAAATATTGATACTTTGAATTCTTCAAATAGTATTTTTTTCTGGTAATCTTTTTTTTTTTAAGGATTACTTTTATGACAAGTTTTTCTACATTTTTTACTGGAATCAGGCTAGTATTATAAGTTGATCCCCAACTAATGATGGCATATTGAAATATGGATTGAATAAATTCATAGTATACTATGTACAAATTTTTTATCGATAAAAATGTTGTAATTCCTAAAAATATGTATATCAATTTTTTAATCTTTTTAACAACTCGATGAATTCTGTTTGAAATTTTATTTGTTGAAATTAAACAGTTAGATTGACAATACTTTTGATTGTAAGTAGTATTTTGTGTGTTCATAAATTATGATGTCGAATTATTTCGGTAAATTATTTGATTTTATTGCAAACGTAATAACGAAGGTTTTCTTACTATTTAATGATAGTAAATTAATATAGAAAAATTCTTAATTGTGTTTATATCTTCGATGGTCTTTAATTTTACACTTTCCCAATTAATTTAACTTATTATTAGGACCATATCGATAATATATGACGTAATTTGACTGTGTATAGATTGAAAAAAATGTCGTTTATTTATATAATAAACAGCACTGGTCCTAATACTGCCCCTTGGGGGATACCAAAATCTGACCTTTCTTGATCACTGTAGGTATTATTAATTTTTGTTCAAATATAATTCAGAAATAGTATTAACATATAATAATTTGACATCACAGTCTAAGTGGGAAATAGCAAGATAGTAGAGCACTTACTTAGCCTGCGAGAAAAAAAAAGTCTCAAATAATATTTTATTTCTTGAGCTCATTCTGTATTTTCGCATTCAATATTTTTCTCGTTCAGACCTAAATCAGCAAGTGTAAAAACGTAGTTTTAATGACTGAAAAATTTAAAATTTATGAAGAAATTTATATCTGAACTAAATATTATTTAGTTTAGACATTAATATTAATATTAATATTTAGTTCAGTTTATTCAGCTGCTTGGCCACGGTCAGTGTTTCCGTAAAACCTAATTTTCAATGTCGAAAATATAATTTATTATCAAAGATAATAAAAAAAGTCTACTAACTTAACCAATTATCCCGAACAAGTATCTTTTCGGATATATTATTTAAATGAATTAAAAATATAACGAAATACGTAATGTACCTTTCTGGTGGTGACAAAAGGGAGAATTCCGTAAGATGCCGTCTGGCAATAGTATATATATACCGTTACCGTTGTATGGTTTGAAAATATAATACATAGGTATAGTATTTTTATATATCTACTGGCAGAAACAACTTAAAATTGTTCATTCAATTGCAAAAATAATGACGGTGTACCAATCAACAAAATTGTAGAGATAAGTATATGAAAAATATAAAAAATGATATCATAAAAAATATCTTTGACGCCTTTTAATTAACTTGCTGTAATAATCCAAACAAAACTTTAAAAAATATTATACCATAAAAAATAATTCAACTTCATTAAAACACAAGTTGTAATAAATTAAATTTTTTTTTGAAGTATTATTAAAACTTCAACTCAAGTGTAAAAATACGCTAGGAAAAATAAGCGTAAAAATGTATTAATCTTAAAACAAGCTGAAGATAATAACAGACGTTTCAAAAAAAAAGGTCTAACACAAACAAATATAGAAAACTAGTTAAAATATCAATGTCTTGATACGAAAATCTATAAAAATATTATCGTTACGAACTTTAACGAGAAAATTAAAAATTAAAGCCTCCCCCGTTACACCCTTACAGACTAGGCAACTTCAGATCGCTATGTTGATTTCGTTCTGGAAAAATATCTACCGAAGAATTTAGGAAAATCCAGAGACTCAAATTTTTGAATCTGTCATTTTTATTAAAGGTCAACTACCTGAATATTTAATAAAATCGGTGACTGGAAAATCTTAAAATTGACTGACATTTGACTTTATCACGTTTGTATTATAGTAAGACCTATTTTATTATTATGTATGTATCATATTAAAATCACACCAAAGCCTGTATTCGAGAAAACTCTTGTGACCAATGCTCATCAATTGAAGAAAAAGACTGTATCAAGTACCTTGGAATCATAATAGATAACAATCTCAAATGGAAAGAACATATTACTAATCTCACAAACAAAATAAGGAAAACTGCCTATATATTTTTTCGACTCGGAAACATCTTATCACTTACATACCTGAAAATAATATATTACGCGTTTGTACAGTCACATTAGCAATACGGTATTATTGGATGGGGAGGTGCATATAAAACTTCAATATCATAATTAGAAATCAATCAAAAAATGATAATAAAAATTATTCTAAAAAAAAAGACTATCCAAGTATAAAACTTCAATAATTCAAATTTTCAAAATTGAAAATCAATTAGATTTTAGAAGTGAATTCCGATCTACAAGACATAGAGATCAAATTGACATCTCACAACTAAAATATACCGCAACTCAAAATCAATATATTTATCAAGGCAATAAATTTTTTAACAATCTCCCAATCACAATTAGAAAAATTACGGACTGTCATAAATTTGTAACTGAAGTAAAAAAAAATATGTACACAGACTAACTGAAACATAAATTAACTCGTATATACTCCTTCTCTATACACGAGTCTTACTCTCATAGAGAAGAAACAAATGAAGAAACAAAACAAATTCAGTAATCTTAATTTCAGAAGGTTGATAATTCCACATAGATGAGAAGAGATTACTATACTTACATGTATTACGAATTATATTATATATATATATTCACTGATTTGTATTATATTTTTAATATTAAAAAAAAGAGAAAAAAAAATGTATTCGTAATACATGTAAGTATAGTATTCTCTTGTCATCAATGTGGAATTATCAACCTTCTGAAATTAAGATTACTGAATTAGAAAAGAAGCACCCTGTTTATCTAACAATCATAAGTATTACCTAATATTATTAAAAATTAAGAAAATAATGAATTTATAAAATATGCAATATAAATTGTCTTTCACTTTTTAAACACTATTTTTTTAAATAACATATTTTCGTTCTCATTATTCTCAGAATATATTCTTATATTCCTCGCATTCAATGTAAATAAAACAAGCATTATAAACATTAAAATAATTTTTATTATAGTTATACATTCTATTGTAGTTATACAAGCTTTTAACATTTAATTTAAAATAGGTTTGCATTTGATTAACAGAAATAATCTATATGATTCAATTAATCTGCAATTAATGACAACGCCGAGGTGCTGCATATAAAATAAAAACACGAAGAAACACTCTTTAAAAACATCATTAAATAGCTTTTCCTTACATAGCTACCAAGCTCCGCAAAAATATTATTGTTAAGTTTTATAGTACGTCTGCTTATCCGTAGCTGGTATCAACTCTTTACACTGATACACTGATCTAGAACCGTTTTCTAGGATCGGGAAGATCAGAAACATCTGTGGACATTCTTCACGATAAGATCAATGATAGAATCGCTGAATTCAAAAAAGTCTTAGATATTTGATTTTCAATAAAATTTTGCAACAAATATTTTAAATAAATCATTTTCGACTATCATTTTATCGAGTTCTTAAAATATCAAATTTAAAAACAGAGTGAAGTAAGTCAAAATAAATCATTTTGACAAAAATGTCTTAAGAAAATTCGTCCCTCAATCTTCTTATCTTCTGTACTACAAATCCAGCAGCTTTTTGCGATCATTTTTATTTCATCGATCTAGCGAGTTATGAAACAACCAACACTATCATTTTTTACCCCAATATTTACTATTCCATAAGTGAAGGTGCCAAAACCGTTACCAGTTCAGATGCGACCTGCTTTGAGTGTTTTGACACCCCAGACGAACGACTGACTTAATTCAAATAAGCATGACTCGCAAGTTTACATCAAATGATGGTTCGACTTACTAATTTTCTTTCAGAAAACTGTAAATTCTACGGAGAACTGATTTGAAACCTGAAAATTAAAAACTTGTCTTAGGGCCGATTATGTGATCAGTAGTAACTTTTTACTAACGCGTCGTTCGAACGTCGAATTTACTATTTAGATATTTCCATAGGTGTGACAAATAATCAAGAAATATGCTCTATTTTACCATTATCTATGAATTTTTTCGCCTAGGTGTTCGAAATCTGTCACTTTAGTGGTAAATTTTTTTTGCATTATGTGCTAATGTTTATTAAACAACGAGATCATTATCAAACCAACTTTCATCACTAAAATAGCGGGACATTGAACGATCAATTGTCGAATACTGCAACTTTTAACAGCCGTCAAAAGTCCGCCATATTTAACTATTTATTTTCGTTTTAACTCTCAGATATCGGAGAATAAAATGAGTTTACTAAGAGATATATTTTCAAGAAAAAATTTTTTTTTTCCAACGATCAAACAACCCGTTTTCGCATTTTTATTTACTTTAGTAACATTTTTTATTACAACAAAAAGTTACTACTGATCACACAATCGGCCCTTAGCCTATCACTGTCATCAATCTCTGGAAAAAAATGCAGATAACAAAACGTATAAATTACAAAACTCAACTTGGAAGAAAAAAAATTATTATCCCAACTCATTTAGTTTATATGTTTTCTAAAATAACCACAAAGATAAAAAAAATAGAATATTTAAATAAATAATAAACAGAGTAGAAAATGAGTACACGCGCATTAATTAACTCATTTAAAATTTTGGGCTAGCAATAAACTTCAATAATCAGGTTCCTGTTTTTGCAAATTATAATAATACACATTGTTTCTGTACGGTACCTACTCTCAAAGATTGCCAGACGCAATTTTTGGCATTCATGGCATCATTTTAGACCTTTTGTAATGTAATTAATAGCGGTTGCTGTATTATTTTTACTCGCATTTATTGTTACCAAGTTTTAAATGGAAATTAACAACGTGACCTTATGTATCTTAAGCCGCATTTAAACGGATTACAAATGTTTATACATAGTTTAATTTTCACAATTTGGTCTGAATCCTTTGTGATCAATGTAGAAAATCATTTTATCTTTAAATACGCAAAAGGGATCAGTTTCGACCCTCTATATTAGGATGATTATATAAGATAATGTCCATATTTTAGTTCCTGAAAATTAATATTTAATATACCTATAATATATACCTAATTTAGAAAAATCCACAGTGTTCTAAAATGACAGTAATCATGTCAAATCTGTGCTCGAATTTTTTTTTTACAAATATTACAAAAAAATGTTCAGAAAAAAGTGTTTTTTTTTTCAAACAGACAATTTTTACGAGGGTATTTCAGAATATAAAGACTTCACTTTTACAGCTATTAGATTTAAGTAATTGTACCCAAAACTGCCCAGTAAAGCCTTGGGCAGATTTGGGTGGGAGTTTTTCGATCATCCGCCGTATAGTCCGGACCTTGGACCATTGTAAATTTATAATTATGTTATCATTAATTATGATTATATTATATCTAATTATAATACACATAGTGTGTTCCCTAAATCAACAAACAACAAAAATTATTATTATTTCTTATTAATGTAAGTACCTACTCAAACATATATTTTTTCACATTAGAAAACATTGACGATATCTATTTGTTCTTGTCATATTAATTCGATGATCTTAGTGTAGAACTTTCATTATTTTTATTTTAATAAACGGAAGGAACAATAGGCTTTTTAAATTGACATGAGAATTGATGGTTACCTTTAATTTAATGTCTACGGTGAGAGAACGTATTGTGCCAAGAATAATTAAGAAAATCAATAAAAACTTATTAAAAAAAAAATTTTAATGATGAGACCCTAGTGACCACCTTTAAAATACAAAGTAAAATAACATATTCTTATCTAATATTTTATTTCCTTGTTTTATTATATCATATTCAGTTATCCACCCATAAAATACTGTGGACTAGGTCTGTTACGTAATTTTCTTACATCTTATTTGTTTTTTCCCCTTTTTATATTTTATTTATAAAATAAATGTTATTTAACTGTGTAAAAGGCAATCCTGGCAGTAAAACTGCCATGCACTTTGGCAAAAAATATATTTAAAATTAATATTATCTAATGTACCTAATAAAGAAGAAATAAAATAATAATAATTTAAAAATATTTACACAGATGTCGATATAAGTATTTCAAAACTGGGTTTAGTTTTAAAAATATGGATGTCTGAGGTATTGTAATTATTTAGAAATAACGGAACGAAGTTTCTCGGGTGACCAGATAAGACAACTGCACACTAGTTACCTCACAATGGCTTACACCCCCCTACTCTAAATTTAAAATAAAATGTCTCCAAAAGCAAATCCATGATTATTGGTAAAGAAAATTATTATTATTATTATTCATTCATTGACATTGAAGAGGTGAATGAAATAAAATATTCAGGAGTATTAATGGACAATTAACTAAAATATTACAAACATATTTTAAAGATTACAAAGAAAATGGCCAAAAAAGTTGATTTTCTAATCAGAATAAATATCGCAATTAGTGTGTGGTGACCCTGCACGCGTGGCCGTATTGGGACGCATCCATCAACCATATAGAGTCTGAACCAGAATAACCATTCAGCAGACGCAATTTAACATTAAGCACCAGAGACAGGTACTGCCAAACACCTTCCGACAACTTCTTCGTAGGCCGTCTCAACACCAGCATCACCGGTCGACAGCATCTTCAGCGAGCTACTCCAGAGTTCAAACCGCGTATTTAAATTACATTAATTCATCATTATCAATAAACGACACCTTGTAAGTGCTCTTTTATTTATTTACCCAGCTCTAGTTACAACAGACACTCTATATTGCTCTAGTTACAACAGACACGCGTGAGACAAGAAGAAGTTAAGAACTTCTGTCTCACAACATCTTAATCTTCTGATACAATCTCGAGTCAAATATACATTTAAATAACTTCAACACACAACCTAAACTCTTACAAGTCTATAATTATATTCTCACTCCGCGTATAAATTATTGTTCAACAGTAGGTATTATTTTTGAGTGATTAAACTGAGAAGAAAAATTCAAATAATTCAAAACAATGCAATGAAGACTACGTATGTGAAAATAAAACTCTTATTTTTTATTCTACTCTGAACAATTAAATGAAAATAAACAGGCCACATCACTCGGAAGACGGAAAATTATTGGACGAACGCAGTCATCTAGAAATACTCGATAGGAATCAAGAGGCCTTAAAAGCTGCTAAACTGCTGGAATCATCAAGTGGGAACAGCTATAGAGGCCCTCATCCAGGAATGAATAGAAAACATTTGATAATGAAGATAATGACTATGCACTTACGTAATGTTAACTCGAACATTTACCTAAAAAAAATACTTGATAGCTTGTTGTGGTGGATGACGTCAAAGAACAAAGAGCCAGAGGAAGATCACTCACCCGTTAAACCAATCAAGTGAAACAAAGCAACAGGCATCTATCTAGTGACAGCCCTCAGATCTTCAGGATGCCGAGCAAAGTAGAGAAGTATGATATAATCAAGATAGCGAGAATTCATGAAGATGGATGAGAAATGTAATCGTAGTCGGTCAACCAAAGATCAAATAATAATTTAAATACTAATTTAATGTATATATTTATAATTAATACATTAAATTGGTATTTAAAACATCACAGACCTATGTTCTGAATAATTACAACTTCACAAAAAGATTGTATTCTCTTTAATAATACAAGTTCTATCAATGTGTCCAAAATTTAATAAAAATTAATTGATAATTCTGGCATCTACAGTCAATTTACTGAAAGGTATTTAAGATTCCGTAAAAGCAATGTAGATGGCTTTCAAATAATAGATTGACAGATGTATTAATTTGAAAAAGTGTAACATGTAGGTTCAAAAATTTGTCGTGAAAAATACTGGCGCTATAACGATTGGAAATAGAGATCTAGGTTCGAATACCGGTAGCACAAAAACAATATTTTTCAACAAAATTGATTTTATATGTATATATTTATAATTAATACATTAATTAGTATTTAAAACATCACAGACCTATGTTCTGAATAATTATAACTTCACAATAAGAATGTATTCTCCTTACTAAATAATAATTTACCACCAATGCTTTTTACCATTTTCTAGAATATATATAGACATCGCAATTCAACTAATTTCTGAGATATCACAAATTCGTTTACAATCAATATTCGACGGGGGGTAGTTTTAACTGAATAATTTATCAGACATTAATATTTAAAATTTAATTTCTCGATTGGTCTGTTTACTTCCACAGCTGTGGAGCTAGCTTTCGAATGGTAAATCATTCATTAATAAATCAACTGTTCTCTTAAATGCTTGGACGTTCATTACGCCGAAAACATTACATCATTAATCACGCTGGTGAACTTCCAAATGAAGCGTCTCGCTGATTTGCAAAAAAAAAATGCACACAATACGGTGGAGACCGAGATATCCACGGGCTGCATGCGGTGGAAAACATGGCTTTAGAAAAACCCTCGTTATGTAAAACTTCGATGACAAAAAAAGGCTATTTGCATAATGTCAGGGAGAACTTTGTCCCACATTTGTAGCACGAACAAAATGGCTTTATTTCAAAAGAATAATCAAATTATGGAGTGCAGCGCACTTTTTTAACAAAAAAACGTCACGCGAAGAAGTGATGTTTACTCTCGAATACGAGACTGTTCAAGAAAGCACAGGTGTTCACAAATAATACTAGGAGATGGCCGTCCAATACCAGGTGCAAGTAAAAAATAATTTCTGTAGCATTAAGTATAGAAATTTAATCGAAACCCTCAGAATTACGGAAAGATGCATAGAATAAATTTTTTTTAATGTGTACAGTGTAACGACATGTCATTTTTCGTTTCTTGAAAATTGGCATCATTATTATACCTTAATAACTTATAAGGATTTACTTATCTGTATAAATATAATAATTTAAACTTAAAGCACAGGTGTTCACTAATAATAGTAGAAGATTACTATTCAAAACTGGGTATTTAGAAATAATAATCGCTGTAGCATTCACGTTATTAAGTATAGAAATTTAATCGAAATACACTTTACTAAATTATCAGAATTTCCAAGTCCTGTCATAATTTTGAGGCACCATTAATCTTAACCATGTAAAAAAATTAGATTAGGAAGTAATAAACAGATGAATTTTTAATATTTTAATATGTCCAAGAACACACAATTACTAGATTTTCACCTAAAAGGGCACTGTTATTAAACAAATAATAGATATCTCATAGAGACGAAGCTATTTTCAATTATATTTAATGGAAATTTTAATTCAGATGGGTATTTCAAATAATGGAACGATGAATGTATTAATATGAAAAAGGTAACATATAGGTTCGAAAATTTGTCGTTAAAAATAATGTTGCTGTAGCATAGTTGTATAATGCACTTTTCCCGGTTTGGAAAGAGATACAGGTTCGAATCCCGGTGGCTCAACAACAATATTTTTCGATAAAATTGATTTTATATGTATAACTTTTTAATTAATACATTTAATTCATATTTAAAAATAATCGTTCGCTGTTACCACCACCAGTTATGAAATAAATTCAACATACTTACACATTATGTTATACATATTGTATATTCTATATTAAATTGGTTTAAGTACCTACTTCGATTATTTCCTGCATTCTTTTCTACAGCGACATTTAGTCAGTACATTTAAAAAAACTGCACTCAACAAGAATTTCTGGGAATTAAATTAAAATGATATATTTATATAATATCGAATTATGCAGTAAGGTTTCAAGGAAATATTTGAGCCATAGGGTAGAAATATATATAATTTTATTATATTAAAAATTTCATAAGAATGTAACAGTGATCCAAATAAATACAAGTAATGTTAACTATCTTTTATATGTATACTCTCTTGTTATGTATGTTATTCTAATGCTTATGTTTGTTTACGTTTCAATTTCATATTATTAAGGCTTTGAAGACTATTTAATAAATAGTGACACAAATATAAAAATTATTATATTTTTACATTTTACCATGCTAGTTATGCTTCTGAATAAAACATAATTAGTATACAAGAATTCCGAATTGAATGCACTTTATCGGTTTCATTTTTACGGAAAATTCTTTTCCGTAACTTTAATAAGAAAACCGTTACGACCCAGTAGCAACGTTATGCTAGCTCCCCCTCCCAAGTAACGGAATCGGATTGCAAACTAAAATATTGAACATTTACAAAACCTCTTTTGCATTAATACAATTTAAATATTTACGTCGGAAAACTCGAGAGAAAAACACTAATCACTTGCATAGAAGTAACCAACCTCCAGCTTATTAGACACGGTAGAAATATTTTAAACTAGAGGCACACGACTAATATGATGTAATCATGTAATTTGGCACAATTAAACTTAATGGAATATATTAAGGAAACATTTCGATAAGTCGAATATCGAGAGAAATCACAATTAATTTGGCGATTGGCGAAATTGAACAAAGAGAAATGAAAACATATATTATATTACTTTTTATTTATTTTATTAACCACATTGAGTTGAAATACATCTATCGGTTTCGAAAAATACCATTTTCTTCTTCAGTTGGTAGTGATGACCTCAAATCACAAAACGTGAGTCGATATCTTTGAGTCACACTCACTATCAGTGATTGAATGTCTGATAATATCACGGTTCATTTTTTTTTTTATTTGTATTTGATTGTGAACCGTAATTTGACGCTTGCGCATTTGAAACGAAAATTTTCCTGAAAAAATTACGTTATAATTCGTGATCAGCGCCATCTAGCTATCTGTCAAAACGTTTTACGCTTTTGATCCGAAACACTGAGAATTTGACCCAATAAATAAACTCACATTTTTTAATCGTTTTCATTCTCCTTGTGATGATATTACATTAGATACATATTAATTATTTATACTAGAATTATTTATTTCGTGTATTTTATTATCGTGAAACTGTGATCACAGTCAGAGTTTTCAATCACTGTTTTTATCGAATACCAATCACAATCACATCTATGAATCAAGAGTAGCATTTTTTCTCATCATTAATGGTCAGTACACATGAATAGGAGGCACCCCGAGATTTTCGCGTAAGTCACCATGTATATGAAGGGGTTGATAATTTTACATATCGGGGCTTTAATTTTTATTAACACTTTTATTATTAAGATGAACATATTATTATTGTAAAGTTACAGTTTTTCAGAACATAGTTCTGTATTATTTTTAATACATCTGTATGTTTCTATCTGTATATCTTTCTAATTGATACATTTAATTTTTATTAGAAGCTTTTATGCCTGTATAAAATTTCTGGAGTCAAAAATATTGAGTCAACGAAGCAAAACTGCTAATATATTAAGCTATAATAAGACCAGTGGCATCTTACGGTTCCAAAACATGTTACCTAATTCAAATTGAAGAAAATAAATAATCATTTTTGACTTACACTTATAAATAAAATATACAGAATAAAAATAAATCGTGAGCTTGAAAATTCAATTGAACAATAAACAATAAATTGTAAGATTCTGTAGGTTCCAAAGAATTCAATAGGCTGACTATGTTGAAAGAATGCCAGATGATAGCACACTAAAGGTCATGACAAACTCGATACCTCAGTGAAAGTGACTTAGAGGCAGACCAAGAAAGAAGTAGGCTAACTGTGGGAAAGAAGACTGGAACGGGATAGGAGAGTTCGGTAACTGGAGAAAAATGGCCAGGGATATATGAGTTGGTAAAGAGCACTTATGGAGGAGGCCGAATCCCACCCTGGGATTTAGTGCCGTGGAAGAAGAAGAAGGATGTTACTTTCAAATAGAAAAAAATCCATGTTCTTAACATCCAATTTAATCTATGAAAAATAATGACTTGGGGTCCTATTTTATTATAAATAATATTAAATATCGCATAAACAATCCAAAAATATGTCATATATTATTTTATAACCATCCAAAATATTAATCAATTTTCTTTTTACTTTTAAAAATATTAATATAAAAGATGTATTTAAACTCAATAAGTGGTTAATTAAACAAAGTTAACTAATAAAAATAATGATTTTCTTTTTGTTTCCATGGGTTCGTTTGTGATTTTCGATTAGGCTACAGGTAAGATAATATTAAAAATTCTTAATAAGGAAACTTAACTGGGACATCCGACACGTTATGAAAGTTTCGGTAAGAAAAAAGTTCAAAATATCGTCCCGGTAATGAAACCCATAAAAATAACGAACCTTAATGGTTTGGAAAAAGGAAAAAGTTTTTAAAGAAAAAAATATGGCATGCTTACAGGCAATAAAATGTCTTATTACTGCATGAAACTCAATCTAGTCGAGATTTTGGCCGAAACAGAGCTAAACAACAACAAAATCGTATGAAAATATTAAAAACATTTTCTCCATGTGATAAAACATGTGAACACAAACAACATCAACATTAAATGGACAAAATGTAGAGAAAATAGATTTATGGATGTGTACAAACCTTTACGGCTCTTTATCTAACTGTTATGACTTATATTACTTAAGATTTTTCTATTTCAGGCGACTGTTAAAGATTTACTAGAGACAGGTTGATATAAAAACTAAAAATACCAATAATAAATCAACAATATTTCAAATATAAAAATATATAATTACCCATACCTAATTAGAATGTGAAGATTATAAAAGTTATACAATACTACATTATTCGTATTTCCAGTATTCCTCCATGGGATGGAATCAATCAGACGGAAATTAGTTCGATGCATAAGATGTTTTTTTTAATGTTCGTATATATTTTAGGTCACGCGCGTTAAGGAACGACGTGACATTTTCGTTTGTTTTTAATTTTTCTTCAAAATTGACAACATTTTCATAATCTTAATTATATGCGTCGAGTATTTTAGGACCATAAAAATTACATACGTACAGCGTATCAGTATACGTGCTTACTACTGCAAATCAGAAATCTCCATATTTATTTATTTGAAGAAAAACGTGAAAAACTGATAGAACCTTGAAGAAAAAATATTTATTATTGCACCACCTATATAAAATGACAATCCTTATAATGTGGTTTTAAATACGGAATAAATACATTACCTTCATCTAAAAACAAGCTAGTTTCTATACTAGCGGCCATTTAAGTTCTATGTAAAGAAGACTGCTTGCTATTGGTTGAATTCCAATATAAATGACAACATGAGAAAGCTACTAATTTTGCAACCAACACCGATTATGAAATGCCAGTTTACATCAAAAAGAGCTAATACCTTATAAATAAATTAACACAATGTGTAAATACTACATGAAAAGACAACTGCGATAAATATTGGAAAAAGGTAATAGTGACGGTTACTGACTTTGCAACTGATATCCTGATAATATTTAAGTATATAGAATAAAAATCCAACAGAAATTGTTTTAAATACAAATCAAATGTATTAATTAGAAAGATACAATTTTACCGATAAAATATTACAGACCCATGTTCTGAATAACTACAACTTCGCAATAAGAATATATTCTCCTTAATAAGAAACTGTTTGTTAATCCACACGTATTATTGATTTTGTCATCAAAAATCAGAACATAAAAAGAAAATATTAATTTTTTTAATTCCCTCCAAAGAAGGTACTTAAAAGCAAAATATTCACGGCGAACTTATTAAGCGATCGGCTCCACCGCTTGCTCGTAATGTGAATAGTTTGCCAGAGGGGCGGGCGCTAATGCGTAAATGATACAAATTATTTATTAAAGTTAGATCACTGGTGTGTAGGTTTTTCTTTTGAAACTTATGAATTCACTTTCGCTTCGTTCGTTAGTTTCACAATGTTGCTCACAATCTTATTATCCCAAAAATCATCCAGAAATAGATAAAAGGCTTTCCGCAAAATGGCCATTGTACCTACCCCTACCTATCCTACATCTGATATCGAAATAAGGGTTCTCCACCTAACCCTTGGAAGCGATGAAGCAGAGCTATTTTATAAAGTTTACTACTTGAAAGATTTGTAAGCATCCGAAACTTACTTAGGCCTGAAAGATACGTTTAAAGATTTGCTACCTAAATTTAGCATTAATATATTTTTTATCAAACTAAATGTTCGCGGATTTACTTCAACATATCGTGTTTTCCATAACGTAATTTTGCATGGTAATTTTTTTAGACATATTTGAGAATAAACAACACGATATACGGAAAAATATATGTTAATCCTCGTTGAGTGACAATCACTTTTTTAATACTTAATAAATATAGAACCTACTGAACGTAATAATATACCCCTTCGTGTTCCGCAAAAAATATTCATCATTTATAGATACCTAACATTTATATTTTCAGTGGTCAAACATGTCCCAAAATGTTTTCTTGAGACAGTATAAAAATAAATATTATGTTTACGCGCATTGTTACTTCGATTGGCACCACTAGGTTTCCTGATTTATAGTAATGTACGTATATGTATGTGAGTATTGCAACCCTTTTTCGGGGACCCAAGAAGACGGTAAACGACAGGCGGTTCAATTGCGTTCCGTGCTTCGACTAGTCCGAGGTCCAAAATAAACCACCAGTGCGCAATTCAGTCGATCGAAATCTACCCAGTTAAAAGAACAACAACATTGGACTAGAAAGACAGCAAGTACAATAAAAAGGTTAGTGCAGTGTTCATATATCGTATATGTCCTTATTGTCAATCGGAAACCTGGGAACCAGCTATTGAAGGCATTTATATAAAAATATTATTTATATATTTTTATATCCTTCTTTCAATCTACGACTAAATGAGATTCTTTCTGCTATTTTTAATCGTGATTTAAACCGTTATTGTGACTGTGATTGTGTTCGATTCTAACGATAATTAATAACTGATTATGGTACGTTTAAATTAACGCTTTACGGTCACTATTTTTAACGCTTGTGTTAAAATGAAACACGTACATTGTTTGTACAGTACAAACAGTTTAGTAAAATAAAATGATTTACAACCAACAAATGATTTACAAAATAAAAATTTTAACACTTCAATTCAATTTAATGTATCAATTTTCTGTAAAATGTTCCTACATTCAAGCACGTGTCAGTACAGAAGGACAAATCTGAGATGAATTTATATATACTAAATAAAAACCCATCAAATCAATGACAGGAGAAAAATCTTTTCAAATTTACGCAGATTGGTTCTGATAAGTATGGAATATTATTTTTAACAAAAACATTGTAGTTATTCATTTTTATAAATTCTATATTAACTATATTATTTATTAAATTATTAACATTAACAATTTTTAAGGGGAACACATTATTGTTATGAAGTTGCATTTGTTGCTTTATTATTAGTTCATCATCGTTGTCACCTTCCTCGTTAATCGTAATTGATGACTGCTTTCCACTCTTGCCTGTCACCATCTTGGTTCAGATCAGACGCAGCTTCTTACTAAAAATCTATTACATTTGATTACGCCTAATTCTATTTGGATTCTAATATACCAAAAAATATATATATTAATTTGATCTCTACATTATTTTTTAATATTCTTTGGTCAAGCATTCTAATTGCGTTAATAAGCCACAAATTTTAACCTCTGTTGGTTTATACCCCTATAGTGTTATATCTACTACTATGAAGATAAATAAATTTCTTGTAGTTTAGTAACTAACTGTAACTAAATGTTACTGCTAAAATCTTTAAAATATTCTTACTACAAATCAGATTACTGTAACTGGGATATCTCGATTTTAATTGATGGAACTGTACGATTAAAATTGTTTACAATATTTACTCGTTCTTTGTCCGATCCACACGATACCTTCCATGACATAACTTCAAGTGTATTCAAATCAAATTAGGAAGATTTTACCTTAAGGCTATATTCCATACAGTGAAGTGTACACATATATAAGCGTTAAATCAAATTATGTTAATATTTACCGACTAATTTAACTTCCTTAGACCAAAGAAGAAGAATGTGATTTTTTCAATGTTATGACCTTTTAAACTTATGTTACTATTGAAGTACGAGGTCTCTAACCTGTTGCCATCTTACCTAGTTCCCTACCTAAAGGATCAAAAGGATCACCATATAAAACGGATTCTACAAGCACAATAAAGGAGTCGTTCGGCCCTAGGACATATTCTGAAGTTCAGACTCGAGAATGTCTGTAGAGACAGTTTTTATGATTTAAGGGCGGGTCTGAACCCGCACAGAGGAACTATTCCCACATTTTTTACTCCACTAAATCTTTTTTAATGAAGAGATTTCAAATGACTCACTGGCCAGGAATATTCAAGTTATTTCAGAATCACAGGTAAAAAGTTACTCTCTATGACTCTATTTTAATAGTTTGATTGAACCGTTATTATTTCACCATTTTCTTTATTTTGTCTATTGCAGGTATAATAAGTGTTAGATACATCAAAATATTTTTTTACTGTGGCGAATTAAACCGAAAGTTTTTTCTGTACATGGTATCTATTTTTATCGGTGATGACATTACCATAGCCCAAATAGAAAACAATAGAAAGGTCACAGATAAGCTGTATTCAATAATGGGTTAAACAATGGAATTGATTCGATTTGTTTTCGAAACACTAACGATACATTTGCATTGATTTGTACACAAAGGAACAATATATCTATATATCTATATATCTATATATATTGTTCTCCATTAATAGCAAACTTGTCATTAATAATGCACGTTTCGTTTAATTTAAATACTACTGAAAATTTGTGTATTTGTGTTTTTCTAATTACAGTCAAAATGAGATATAGAAACCTTAGAAAAAATGATTAATGACGTATATTATACCTGTATACCGTAAATATAAGGGTTTATGTCTGAGGACATCCGCGGAAGACTTGGTACGACCAGGTAAAACAGATAATGTAGGATGGTTCTGTTAGAAGCCTCAACAATCGGCGAGCTTGTATGACAAGATGTATGAATGTGGATGAGGCGAGAATTGTGTGTCAGGAAAGAAGAGTGTGGCGCTCTATCCTCTCTGGCTACCCCCACGGGAAAACGGCGTGATGGTAAGTAAGTAAGTAAGTGTCTTTCTCATCTTTTCTAATACGAAAAATGAGGCAAAGAACAGTGAAGAATCAGTGCCCATTCGTTAATTTAATCGTCGATAATAGAAAATATTTTTCATGCGTCATTGTAAATACACCATAAATTTCTACAAAACATTTTGAAAAATCCTCTCTATGGTAGCTCAGTATTTGTGCGCCTACTTGCAGGCGATTTAATCCGCTACTGATTATCAGCGGCGTGTACTCGGCATAGACTTGTGCTGCTAATATCGATGAGTATTTTTATTAGAGGTTGTATTCATCATTCGCACTTTCAAAAGCATGTTTTTGTGTCAGTATATCTGTGTAAGTGTGCATTATTACTAGTATTCTTGGGAAGTTTTTCAAGTTAACTTATTCAGAACTTCGCGTGATGCGAGAATTGCGTTTAGTTCGTATATATAAGCCAGGGACAGTTTTTCTAAAAAAACACATGCGCAGCTTTATTTGTCAATTTTTAATTCTTCCATAATTATACGTTTTTACTTGATACGTTGACATGAGAACTGAATTATTTTCGCGAAGATTTACATACTCAATATATAATATATCAAATAAATATTTATTTTGCAAAGATTATAGTAATGCACAGCTTTTTTGATTGTATAGAGTGCGCGCCCATGCTGATTATTAATTAGCCGGTACGTAATCCTTAAAAATAATACTCGCTGATATATAAGTATACCTAGACTCGAGAAACTAATATTCAAATTATTGCCAAGAAAATTTAAAATATAGACCGTAATAACCGTTTTAATGAAGCAGTTTATATTCGAGAATTTTCCAAACTCATCACACGTTTCGGTCCAATCAATCAATTCTTCCGCAAGGACCAACTTTCTCTATCACACCTTCTCACCACTGTTGAAATCTCGAGGGTGCAGGCTCAAAACAGTCAAGTTTACCAAATTAAAAAATGGAATATTATGAATAGTTTTTCCTCTTTTCCTATATAATTTGGCATTTCATTTAAAATCTTCATTGCACTGTACATCGTTATAAGTACGTTGGTGGGATAAGATCCTGTGAACTGTATCGATTATAATAATGATTAATTGACGCAATCTGAATTGGATTCAAGAGAGGAATATTGGCAAATGGATCTGGCCTACCATGATCTCGATCCTGGATTAGATTTGGATTTCCCCTTTTGTTGACTCGCACCTTTTTTAGTGAAGAACCGAGATATCACTGAACTTCTGGAGCTGTTTAGATCTTCGTGATTCTAGTGTTACGCATGGCGCTGCTTTCGGACGTTAAAAAAATAACACAGATTTTGACAGTTCAGTGTCAAAAGGCAATCTGTCCCACCGTCGGCGAAATCCCATAAGTAAATCGTTAATTTAATCTAAATAATGTATCATAAAATATGTTCATGTATTGATGAGTTAAACTATTACTTTTAATGTTATTGCGTGATTGGTATTCAATTGTAACGATGACTGGAAACTGTGGAGGTTTAGTTTTTAATCAACAATTTACCAGTAACTTGTTGTTTTACTGTCACACCATTTCACCGCTGGGGTAGACAGATAGGATGAAGTGCCATACTCCGTGCCGGCATTACACACAAGCAGAGCAGGCGCCTGCCTGTAGCGGCCAAATCAAGTTGGCGACCGAAAAATATATAAAAATTGAAAAACATAATCCCAAGTTGCAAAACAATAATAGTGTGTTATAAAAATAATCCAGGTATAAACAACCCAAGAAAACAAATCCAATGAATAACATTATAGCTATTTTCTAATAAAACGGTAATTTGTAGTCAACACTAGCGTCCCGCCCCTAACGTGTGCGGTACATGGACACAACTGTTTTATAAAAATTGAAAAAATTATCTTCACTTAACTAGGGAGGAAAACAATCTTGCCTGTGGCGGCAAAAAGTCTAGCGCCGGTGCTGGTCACACTCTATGTCCTGATGCAACTCTCGCCTCATACACAATCACAAATTCAAACTTGTCGATGAATAAGGCTTCTGATGAGACTATCTTCTAGTATACCGGTTTACCTGGTTATACCAAGTCTTCGTCTTCTATTTCTGGTGCTATCAATATTTGCGTTGTCCATCCAATTCACATGCTTAACATTATTTATAAATTTGTTAATTATTTACATTATCAAAATAGATTTGTTACATAAACGTGTAAGTCTTATTTCTATTGCATTTAACCTACTTTCATTACTCTTAAGCCAGCTCATGCTTTACTTCTATACCAATCTATTTGTTTATGCACTTTCTAATACCTTCGATTTTTTCGTATTGTTGGTATGTCGCCGCTTTTGGTGACCGAAAAATCTATCAAACTACGGTCCGACTACAATTGGAGTTGGTACCTCACCAAATAACATCTTCTAATAATTAGCTTCGGGGGTGCGCATTTCGGTCGATCAAAATAATACCCAAAGATCGAGGCGCAAGAGGAACAATATATGTATAAGGAACAAAACACGGGCAGAGACTGTTACTATCGTTTTAGGTTAGTGGTAATTTTTCATTCTGCATACGTGATCATATTATCAATAGAAAACCTGGGACTATAAGCTATCGAAGCAATTTACGAGAACACTATTCTTAAATCCTCTTAGAAGACATACAAAATTTGATACCTATATATTTATTGATCATTTTAATGATAAATAACGTTTAAGTTTAAGTTTAGTTTAAGTTAGTTTAAGTAAGCTTAAGTTTAAGTTAAGTTTAAGTTGTTCTGTAGATTTCACAAAAGTGCTTTATGTCATAGATTTTTTTTTTTTGGAGAAACAAACAGTGTAACAATAATAACTGATAATTACATAATACATAAAAATAACACCAGTGAAGTTTTTTCGGAATTAAATACGTAGTACATAATTAACTAAAAAATAGTTTACTCAAACAGACTGATAAACAAAAATACTTTTACATAAAAGTAAACATAATAAACTAAAAACTAGTATATATTAAAAAATAATAATAATATAAATAAACTGAAAAAAAACACGAGTTTTCTGTAGCTGGCTACTCTCTACATAAGTTCAAATTACGATTTATGTAATTATTTATATCCAAATAATTTTTCATGCCATTAAAACTGTGAAAGTCTATTGCCTCTATGGCCATCATTACCGCCAATGAGCCCTGAATGCACCAAACATTTACCGGTGCGTAAAACCAGAGCTCCTAACAGCCGCAAAAACACGCCAAGTACCGAAGCGTCAGGTGCCAATGACATGCACCGAAACCATCTGGAAGACTCACTCGTGAGCTTCACTACTCTAGTTGCCGTCTTCCTGATACCATCTTCAGGAAATGCTCCTCCGCATATCTGTATATCTCTAATTTGTAACTGTGCTCAACTTTTGTCAACCGTAAGTAATATCTCTTTTTTAACACACACCGAACATGTGAGTGTATATGTAGTTTTCGGGGCGATATCCTTGCGATTCATCTGACAAATCTACACACGTATATGTATCAACATTACTCAACATTCTCACAGATCCACAGCGTCGATACAAATTTCAATTCGTAATTTTTAATTCCCATAAAATTATACGTCACGCATTATTATTTATGAAACGTCTTCTGTCAGATTCCACAACAATCATAAAAAATATGATTCCGTTTCGCGACTGCCCCACCGAATTATGAAAAAACCGAATATGGGTTTCGGCTGATTCGGCCTATTGAGTCTGCGACTCCTGATTTATCGCGGGCTCCCTGCCGCATGAATAAGGTATAAATTCTGGAGAATATTCCCGGAATATCGGTGGGGAAACACAAAAAAAAAACTTGTTACCAATTTGCATAATGAGATTTTTTAAATCCGCCTCGGATACACCGTTGTCATATTCCCGCCTCCCCGCCGGCAATATGTTACTCAATACGTTAAAATATCGGCAACGCCGCCGCCGAGGTCCATTAATTCTCATTTACGCATTTTTCCGTTATATTATTCAAATTCAGTATCGCATTTAAATACGGCGGGGGAAATTCTCTAATGGCTTTTATGTATTATTGTCCATTAAGGGTTGATACTGTCCGTCGCTACAATTGATTGAATTCATAAATTATTAATAATCATTGTCGACGTTGACGTTAATGATAGCTGCGAACTGATTGATAACGAGTGAAAAATTAACAAAAGTTACCTTACCGCGAGTGGTAGATGTTGCGTTCGCGAACAAATTTATTATACCAGCGAATAGACAAGAAGGAGATATGTCACATCAGAGACCGAAATATTGAAAATCTTTTTTTTTTCAATTATATAAATCACAAAAAATATATATTTACTGTTTCACCGCGGGGGTAGGCAGAGAGGATAGAGCGCCACACCCTTCTGTTCTGACACACAATTCTCACCTCAAGCTCGCCAATTATTGCGGCTTCTTAGAGGACTCCTCCAGTATTTGGTTCACTTGGTCGTGTCAAGTCTTCCGCGAACTTTCTCTATTTCTAATGCCATCAATACTTGCTACTTATATCTTCCTTACCATTCTCTCCTCATTCATCCGTTCCAAGTGACCAAACCACCTTAGTGATCCTTTCTTAATCTTACTCAGTATACTAAGATAAGCTTTACATTCTTTACTTATTTTTTCATTCTTCACTCTGTCATAAATCGATCTGCCACATATACGCCTAAGTGATCTCTCTTCTGCCAGCTCCAGGCTTCACTTCTATACATCAATGTCGGTATATATCGAATGTGTATATAAAAATGTAGCTATCTAGTTAGTAGTATTATAAATATATACATATAAAATCAATTTTGTCGAAAAATATTGTTTTTCCGTCACTGGGATTCGAACCTGGATCTCTATTTCCAATCCGGGGAAGTACACTACCAATTGTGTTATAACGCCAATATTTTTCATGACAAACTTTCGAACCTACATGTTACATTTTTTCAAATTAATACACCGTTCCATTATTTGAAAGCCATCTACATTATTTTTACAGAATCTCAAATGCCAAAATTGATTTTATATGTATATATTTATAATTAATACATTAATTTAGTATTTAAAATATCACAAACCTATGTTCTGAATAATTACAACTTCACAATAAGAATGTGTTTTCTTTAATAGTAGCATTATTGTCGGTAAACTATTTTACCAATTAACCTTACAAATTATCTTCAGATTTCATCTAGAAGTGTTTCTTTTTAATAAAATATCTATTTTTTCAATTTGATAAATTTAAATGATGCGATTTTTTCGATACATTTTTAATTTCCGCCTAGAAGGCATTCTGACTAGCAACAGCGATTAGTCCATACCACGCAACTCACTCTTAAGTGTAGAAAAAATGCAAATATTTACTATGTATCCAGCATAAATATTTCGTTACATCTACTTCAATTAATTTTATAATCACAAAAAATGACGGAAAAAATTATTAAAATAATTCACAATTATAATTGAGGCAAAACTGAAGAAGAAGACAGAAAAAAATACTTAGACAAAAATATATTCACCAGATAATAAGCAAGGCGAATGCAGATACCTACAGATAATTTCTGGATAGTGTCAAGATCAGAGAGGCACTGCACCAACAAGTACACAGTTCTTTAATATGAAGGTTTGGGGAAATGAAATAGTATTAAGGAGAACACATTCTTTTTGTAAAGTTATAATTATTTAGAACGTCTGTGATATTTCAAATACTAAGTAAGTATGTTAACTAGAAAGATACACATATAACGAAATGATAGATGTTGAATTCGAACTGTAAATCCAGATCGATAGGATGAAAATGAATTGCCCAAACTTCAGGTCGCTTCGTCCCGCGGAATGGAATACGACAATACCAATGGTAAATCGGAATCACCTCAAGGTAGAGGATGGAATTAGGGAAACGTGGTAACGTATTAAGTTTCATCTATCTAAGAGTCCATGTTTCCATTTTATTCAATGCTATCTAGAATACTAGAGATTTCACAGAATTTGGTTCGGACTGATTAGAATGAAATGATTTCTCCATATCTTTAGACTATCGTTAGCCAATATTTCAGCTGGATAGACTACCATCCATTCTAAATGCGGCAGCACGGATATTATATAAAGTTTCTAAATTTTCTCATACAACATCATTTTTGAACGAGCCACATTGGCTCCGGTTCCCTGAATGAGTTGAATTTAGGAATATTTGAATATGTCCAAGAACATAAGAGGGGTTGAATTTAAATTATGCTGGTTGATGTACAAGGCGACACATAACATGGCGTCTCTGTATCTTCAAAAGCTTTGTATCCCAGACAATTTGAATGGTAGACGTCAAACTCTCAGGTCAGCCTTTACTCCAGCCGTAGGGAGGGTTGTAAATAGAACCGACCAGCCGTTGCCAGAACTCTATGTTTAGGGAACGGACATTTACGGTGGCAGGCCCAAAAGCGTGGAACTCAGTAACTTTATTTAACCTTTCTTCTCCAATGATGTAAACTGAGTTGATATTGCCTCTAATTATGTGAATATCTCTGTAAATATACTAAATACAGAATTCATATTTTAAGTATTTCTCCAAGAACCTGACGTGAATATGCCAAAACGTCCGGTGAGGTGTTGTCGTTACACTGCGCGGGGCGCGGGGTACCGAATGCCGATCGTCACTTTAGTGGCAGAACGTGCGCTGGCCGAGTTAGACGTGTCTTATGCGTCTTTATACCGTCATTCGTGACGATCAATGTTTTTTCTCGTTTTCAGTGTTTTTACACAATAATTGATTTATATATATAAATCAATTTATAATGATAAATAAATGTAAAATACTCAAATTTATCGGACTTAAAAATCGCAAAAGTCTATTTGTATACTGAGTTTATAGCATCGGAATGCGCTTTTTTTATTTTAGCACCGTAAGGGAAAGGTTAAGAAGAGACTAACAACGCACATTTTCAAAAAATCCTTTACTTAAATTCAAATAACATTTTTTAATTTTAAATACAAAGATAATGTAGGACTGACTATAAACAGTTTTTGTGTAAAGCGACCTTGAGGTGAAATTTTTTACGAAAATGGCGCTATAAAAATTATCCAGTATTATCTTTATTATATATTGCGTTTCTCTATCTATTAGTTATCTTTGACTTATTGGACGTGTTGTATATAGTATCATTTACCATATTAGCAAAAATTTCGAAGGTGTTTTTAATATTTCTAGGTTAAGATTACTTAATTGTTTTCTTTTTTATGTATTCAATAGCAGTACATAAATATATATTCAATTTGAAATGAAGTATACATTCTTTTTATTCCGAGTAAAAAAAATACATATTGTAGTGAAATCGTACGAGACGACTGGCGAGTATATTGACATCTGTTATTTTTTTCTAATCTATGCTATCTACGGTAAGATCTCTTACCACATAAAGAAGCACTTTTTAGTCGCATTATTAAAATGACGATTTTTGGTTATGTTTGCGACCTAGAATTTATCAAAATCTGTTGAGAAAACCATTCATTGGATTCAGTCTCCGATCCGCGATACGTATATGTCGTTTTTGTTCGTTTACCAGCTAACTGTTCTGCTTATATCTTTCTAAGTAATTCATGTAATTTTTTCCCACTTGTTATATTTTATTTATAAAAATAAAAATAAAATGAATATATATAATAATAATAATAATGTGTTGATTCCAGCGTGATCGGGATTTTTTTTTAACCCGATTCGCCATAAAGATAATATATATTATGTTATACATTAATGGTTATGAAATAAATATAATGCTATGAAAAAGAAACTCAAGGAAAATAATAATAAATAAAATTTAAAAAGTTAATAAAAATTAATAAGTTAACTACTTCACGGCCATTGATGTATATGTAGCTATTTTGTAGGCGCTGCCATTCCATTGTAGATGCGCTACAATAACGCGCCAATCCGAACAGTATTCTGTATGAGTAACTGTTCAGATTGGCGTTGAGTGAGTGTATATATATATACCAAAGAATAAACAAATAAAAAATTTAAAAATATCACCATCTAGATGTCGTTTTTGTTTATTTCGACAACTAACAATGCTACTTATATCTTTTTAAGTAATTCATGTAACATCTCCTTATCTAATTTTTTCCCACTTGTTATATTTTATTTATAAAAATAAAATGCATGTATATATAATAAAGAATAAATAAATAAAAAATTATAAAATATCGCCATCTATATGTCATTTTTGTTTCTTTTGACAGCTAACAGTGCTACTTACAAAGGTGGAATAGTTTTAATCACATGACGATTTTATTTACGTGTGGTTTGTTTTGAGGAGAGCTCTGTCATTGAAATATAAATTATATTGAGACCCTGACCGCACAACGGTCACCAATGGCCGCCCGCATTTAATATTATTATATATTTATTATTGTTATTCATCAGACTGGCGATCAAGATCAAAGATCCGGTGAACAATTCAGCATACTTGGATGGTTGTTTGCGAGTTTATGCGCGCATTTGTTGTACGCCCAAGCCCCGTAATGGACGCGCGAGGAAAACCATGATTTTACAATTTTTGCTCTCGCATCGATTACCGTCATAAATCTCCGGAAACATTCGGGTTGCTAACAAGCCCAGTGGCGTAATAATATGTACACGGTACAATGCGGGATTCTGGTGGAGAGCGTAATAAATACCCCATAATAAATCTTTTACGCTACAACAGCACATCTTTTAATGTTACATACAAAACCCAGCGTATTTGATAAACACCGTAATAAGATATTTTTTGATTAAGAATTTTCGTAAAAAGCAATCCAATATGTTTCAATTGTATGGTCAAGCATTTTACGTATTAGTGAATTTCCAATTCTAATTCGATTTTTTTTTTAAATACAATCACTTTGAACTTAACCACGAATTTTATTAAAACGCCAACCGGTTTCGCTGAGCTCTAGCTTCGTCAGGGCGTTTTTAAAACTTATTAAACAATAAATAAGAATATATATATCTTTTTTTTAAATTAATATACTTGATGTAACACACCTTGTGCATAATATTTTGAGAATTAAAAATATGGGTTTAAAATGTTCAAGTCACATGCGCTTAATCTCATGTCAGAGATAGATAATGCCACAGTTGTGCTATTATTCGTATAACTATGCTTATATCATAAATTTATTCGCTACATTACGTTTGTTCGGCATTGACGGTTTGCTAGTTTCTCGGTGTTTGTTCTCATTGTCGCAATCGCAATCTGGAAATATGTCGTCACAGTTTCAACATTTTCCAATATCACCGATTTACAATTTTACGTCGGAAAATCGCGTAGACTCTTAGATTAATTTTATCAAAATATCCAGAATCATAAAAAATCATTTAAATATTCCGCACGCACGCAACAACGTACCTCACGAGTGAAAGCACTTGATTGGTGATATTCACCAGTGAATATTGCGCGACGCATTTTCATGAACTTTTTGCTTTACCTGGTTAATGATTAAATTACAAAAGCTGATTTCACAGTATATATCTAAAGCATGAGTTGAAAATAATTAAGTGTTAAATAAAAAGTTTATTTAAACATATCACATTTTATTTGCAAAATTACTTAGTGGCAACATAGTATATTAATAACAATAAAAATACTTTGTTTATACTACTGTTTATTGATAAATTAATATGTTTCAAGACCAATGCTTTAAAAATAAGAAAAAGTGTTAATAGCAAATTAAACATTATAATTAACCGAATCCTTTTTGCAAACAGTAGCCTTTTAAATTTGTTTTCACATTAATTCATAATTAATTATCAATCACTTATATTAACAGTTTTGTTTTTGTCTATGCTTTCATTTTAAATTTTATTGTATCCTGAAAATTGGATAATTGGTCTCGAAAAATGTTTATTTATTATAAAAAGTCATATAAAAAAGTGTTTTTATTATTAATAGTATATGTAAGTGCCCTGATAATCCAAAAAAAATTGTCGAACCACTTTTAAATTCACAGAAAAAAAATTACATCCAAAAATTACAGTCACTATCGTCATATTTCCTTTACATATGTTCCCTAATTATTGAAAAATCTGTATTTTCTTAATTGGCTAAATTTGTCTGCTGACAAAAGAAAGTTATGGATTGGGGTCATGGTCTAGGCTGTATTTTTTCTATAGATAGATTTTTTCTGTGTTATCTGAAACAAATTATGTTTTCGTAGAAAGCAATCACTTTGTAGTTTGACATATTGCATTAATTAAAATAACAATTACTTTGTATAAAACCACAAAATGTATTATACATCAACCGATTTTGCTTGTCTCAAGCTTCATCAGGACGTATTTAAAACTAACCATACAAAAACAGTGCTCTTATATATACACATCTCTCGGTCTTTATCTCTTTTCTCTCTTTATCTCTTTGACTCCGTCCTGATGAAGCTTGAGATATGCGAAACCGGTTGAAGTATAATAAATGTCGTTTTTTCATATAAAGTAATTGTTATTTTATTTAATATAATATGTCAAACCACAAAGTGACTGCTTTCCACGAAAACATATAATTTGTTTTTAAAAAAAATTGTTTAAACTGTCGAAATAGAAGTAAATTTTCAATAAGTATTTATTTATTTATATTGGTAAATTATATTACTTATTTGTGAAGCGTATTTTTTCATAGTATGCTTTCAATAAATGACATGACAATAAAATATACGATATTTATTAGTTTGTGTAGTTTTTTGATCTTCTCAAAATATTTATTTTATTAAGTATGAATAGTAGTCCCACAGAGTTCACTCGTCGGCAGGAGCATGGACAAAAAGGGCGTCTCGTAAGGAGAACACAGCAGCTGCTTTGGCTTGTAGTCCAGACCAGACGCTCCACCTTGATCAGCCGGAACCTCTAATATATCGTGATATGAGATGTAAATTATCGCAACTATTCGCGAGTAACGTCTGACGTGTATCTTTGTTTGTACTTTTTATAAATATTTGTGTTCATGTAAAAGTAATTCCCTTTTTTTTTATTTAGTATCTTGACCTTGCCTATTCTTTGCAGAGTCCACCTAAACTAGCAAGTGGAACATAAGATTGATTGTGTGGCTTATGGCGGAAGAATCAATTCTCACATAAACCTTTAATAAAATCATAAAAAATCTGCAAACTCACTACAATATCATCAATCTCATGAAACTGCAAACAACCAAGTCACACTGTCATTATTTTTTAAATCAAGCTCAATATAAGTATATACCAGATCACTAAGAAATCATAAAATGTTGATACTTTACTAAAAAATCATTGTGAAACTTAACAAACCCAACCGTAAATTATCTTTTAAAACATGTTACTAAATTTTATTTTATTAGAGTTCATGATCATCGTGAAAGTCCATTAAAAAAAATCAAAAAATATATATGACATGCCCCCTAGCCGTATGAAAAAGCCACAAAACCAGGCATTACAGCGCACCTGTTGGCTGCATAGAAAGCTCAAAAGTTTATTCGAAGGTAATTTACAATTCTGTTCGCTAAAGCCCTTTTCCAGCCCTGAAAGCGGTTCCAAATTTAACCTCCCCGTAATTTTGAAGCATAAAAGCTCGGTGGCTGCAATTTGAGAACGATACCATTAAAGCGCAACAAATCTTTGAGGGTAAACACAACCCCCAGCAAGTTCTACGACTAGAGTGATTTATATATTACTTTCTGTTTGTACGTATAATACCGAGTTTTCGAATAGTTTTAACTGGGAGTAGGTAAGGTTCACCTTTCAACTCTTAAAACAAGCTAACGTTTACAATTCATCAAAAAATATGGTTCTCGACCTTGCTTTTCTAAAAAATCTACCATAAATACGAACAGTATGTAATGTAATGTAGTAATGTTTTATATATAATATAAATCTTAACATATAAGTAATCATGTTATATCCGAAAATTTTGTTTTTTCATATGTCAATCTTACATTGTCTAGAGTACCTATTTAGAACTAGAGTAATTTCAGAAAAACTGACGTGACGAAACAAATAGGTTATTCTCGTTACTACGGTGACTACTTCAGTACGTCAAACAACGACACATTTTAGAAATTTTCATGTCAGAAAAGCCTACAACACTCGCATGTTTGAAAATTAAGTTATCCTTTCACGTCCCGGTAGGTACCTACCTAAAAATTTCTTCTTTTTTTTTACTTAACTGTACGAAGTCACTGTACAGATAATACATATAAATGTGCGATGTTAACACATGACAAGAAAATACGTAATTGTAGAACTTTACTATATTTAAATGTTTAAAGTGCAAACGTATGTACTTCTCGTACTTACTCATTTCTTATTCTCATTCTAACTATTTACTGTCAAATCTATAATATGCTAATGGTCTAGCGGTCGGGGTTCTAGCCTCGTTCCAAGGAGCCATCTAGTTAATTGAGATAACACGTATCTTTATTATTATATTTTATATAAATCAAATTAATAATCCAATAGTACATCACACTATTGTTGAGGCTTCTAACATTGTCTGATTTTTTTGATTCCAGGTATTTCGTGGGCATTCTGTATTTCTGGTGATATCAACACTCACGCCGTGAAGCCTTGTTACTTGTTACCAACCCCTCCTCATTTGTTATTTCCACATGACTAAAGCACCTAAGCGATCCTTAATTAATCCTGTTTATGATGCAACAAGCCGCTTCGCAAGTACATCTAATTTTTTCATTCATGGATTTGTCATAAGCACACCTGGGCGACCTCCTTATGTCAACTACATTCAGTCTACCTTCATTCATCTTTTAGCAAATTCAAGCTCTCACTTTCATTCATCAATGTTGGTGCCAGTATTTATTTGTGCATTTTTAATCTTGTTTTTTATTTAATTAATTAATTGATTTTTCTAAAAGTTATTTTTTCAAAGTTAATTACAATTGACTTCCACAAAATTAACCACGAAATTTTGAAATGTTTAATCTTTTATTTTTAGAAACGGAAATACATTATATTTACACTTTACTAATACATATAGTAAAATATTTTTTAAATATTTACGTATGTACTACTTACCTACACTTATTTTATGTCAAAATAATAATTGCTGTAAAATATTTTTAAATATATTAAAATATTGTACAATACTCTTTACTTATACTTTATTTGTGTAAAAATATGTCCAAGAATACACAATTACTGGATTTTTTCCTATAAAGGCACTATTATTAAACAAATATCAGATATCTCATAGAGACATAGCTATTTTTCATTATGTTTAATTGAAAATATATGGAAATATAGGGTAATTACAGGGCTTATGACCTGTTTTAAGTGATCAGTTTATATATACAACGTTCACCAATTCTCACCCTTCAATCTCCACATTTAACAAATTTTTGAAAGTCGTATACACGTCAGTATCGAACCCACATACAAACATATATACAACTTTCAAAAATTTGATAAATGTGGAGATTAAGAGGTGAAAATTTGTGGATGTTATATATATATACAAAGTGATCACTTAAGCGAGCCGAAGATAGGTCGTAAGCTCTGTAATTACCCCATATTTCCATATATTTTCCATTTAACATAATAAAAAATAACTTTGTCTATATGAGATATATGATATTTGTTTATTAGTAGATACATTAAAATAAATTAAAATATTTTCAGTTATATTCAGTTCTTTAAATATACATTTTTGTAACATTTGTAATTATTGATTTTGACTTACCCTATTTTGAATATAGAAGATGAATTTCAACTAACCTGAAACAAAAAAATAATAATTAGATTAAAAAGATTATTTTCATAATGATTTCTAACGCCATATAATAAATACCGTTCTTACCATCCTTTTCTTACTCGTTTCATAAAAGCAAACGATTACTGATCATTATTTGTATTTTAAGTTATTAAGGACACAATAATAGCTGTCGGACAAAACAATTAAGATTATTGAAATGATATAAATGAGTTCAATAATAAAGATAACTAAAAAAAAGACATTAAAATATCATATTTGGCAACGTTTCTACTGATGTTGAAAAAAATCCAAAATAAAATGCAAACGTATACCATCAATATGTAGTAAATATATTGTATAAAAAACATAACTGAATAAAACTAAAATGTTTAAGAAATTGTAAAAGATAGCGAGAAAAATTAACATTGTTTATCAATGTTACAAACAGTAACCACTACTGAAGTTGAAGAAGTCATCAAATCCTGGATATGGTAACGTAACAAATCACGATGGTAAAGATGAATAAAACTATAAGCAAAAATCTTAGCAGATCAGTTAAACGTAGTGTTATAAAACAATTTTAATCATCAGCGCTCAGATCTCTGGATGATCGCACTGTTACGCAGGCGCGAATCAGTCTCGTGCCCAAGCATGAGCGTGCCTGTTAAAGATAGTGAAAGGCCAGTCACGCAAGGTCAAGGATTGTGGGTACACGCATCTTCGACGTGAATACATATCTCTATCAGTACACAATGGTGGTGCAGATACTTATAAATCACTAAAATAAACCGACACAATATCCTCGTCGTTCCACGCCGGATCTGATAAGGACAGCGCTTACCATATTGTGTCGACACCCAGCGATCGTTACCAAAATTGACATCGAGATATTTTTTCAACCGCTGCGGCTGTTCGTCTCAACTTGGCCAGGAACCGGACCAGCTGTCTAGAATGGCGCATCCTCCCCGGATAAGTCACTTATGGATTTCAACTAGCATCTCTTATTAGTGGCAACCGTTAACCGAGATCAATCGTATTTTAGTATATGTTTTTTTGATACCACAACTCTGTAATCAACAACCCTTGTATGTATTTATGAAAATTATCTAGTATATAAGCTCTTCTTAGTCTGTAAGAATATTAGGCTCAATTGTTTTGTTAACGTTCATCATTAAACATCGCCCAAGAGGCTTTTAAGTAACATGTACTCATTCTTTTATTGAAGCTATCCTTTTGGTGGCCCTCGGGGCAGTGGTACCATCCTGACTTAATGACGAACCAATACGTCGGGAATGTCATGAATCCTGCCGAGTGTCTCATGTTCTCGCTGAGCAACCAGTTACGAGAAAAGAGATAGTAATATTTTTCGTAACAGTAGTTACGCAGAAAGCAGCTCGTCCATATTTTTGAAAAAAAAAGATTCTATAAGATTTTATCGAACGCAGAACCTAAAGTCAATTTCAATAAATAAAATAATTAAAAACGTTAGTACAGGATTCTACTATTTTTTTAATCACCGCAATAATCAAATAGAGGTGAATGAAAAACAACAATTATTTAAGCTGATAATTCAATTGAATTAATTAAAAATTTTACCGCGTAATTTTACAGTCATTTTTATGACAATCAATTTCAATCGCTTGCATTCCCAATACACCGCTCAGTTGTTAAATCGGCTTTATGACTGTCATTTTATGCAACCTAAAATGTCACTTTTTGTTTTGCTTTTTATAATTTTTTCGTGTCTTTTTTTTATTATTCACATGTCAAAAGTGACACCAATGAATTCATTTGAGAATAAAATGAAACCGCTTTACAAAGCTAATAAATTATTGTTGTATTCTTAAAAATACGTAGAGTTATATTTATTGATTTAGATATAAAATATATTTACATTTATTTCTCAGAACATCACCAAGAATTATGTCACAAAACTTCATTTGGGTTCTAAATAATAGAAAATGTAATTTAATAAAAATATATTAATATTTTATGAAATAGAATTGCATAATACAAATTAAATTAAAAAGATATACAGAAAAAATATTTTAGTTGCTACCGGGATGCAGGTTTATGAACTCTGAATTTTTCTTATACATATCAACCGATTACGTTTTCGACAATGCTTGAACTTAAATTCTGTAGTTTTTTTTAATAATTTGTTACATGTATTATTTCATTTTCTAAAGAAATTAACTTTATACTGTAATTAATCCCAAATACCCTTTTATATTCCTGCAATTTAAATTAATGAATATCTCTGAACTATATTCTGAAATCGCAAATTCACAACAAAAATGTGTTTTCATTAAAAATAGAACTGTCACTCCAAAAAAAAAATATTCCCTTATACTTATCAACTAATTTAGAATATTTGAATGGTTTACGCATGTTAAATGTTAATATTTATGTTTTATTTAAGAACGCGTAAATTAAATAAATTAATCAATGATTCAGATTTGACAGTATATAAGAAAATTTGAATCTAGGAATTCTCGCTTCACGCAGTGTTATTCCGGATTTCGCACTAGCGTAATATTTCGATGACGTGAACAGTCCAAACACCACGTTTGTAAGATATTATTTAAATATGTATATACATATATATATATATATCTTTTGCGTATAGGTTGCGTTTTTTTATAGATAGTTTCCTTGGGAAAATCTGGGAAGATGTTTAATTATTTCACTACATTAAAAAAATATATTTTCAATTGTTTAAAATCTTCATTACTTAATACTTTTTTGAAATGTTACTTATTATATTCACCAGCGATGAATTCTAATTAAATTCAATTCATGACAACCATTTTGAATCGAAACCATGTTTAGTATTGTGTTTGACATCAATGTCACCCGACACATGCTTTTGACAGCCTCAACGGGTAGAGACATGTGACGTCATTAACGATCGAGGTGTCGGAAATTCCATCCAATATTGTGTAATGATATTTTATGATTATGTGTTTGAACTTTCCCGTATTTGCCGGCAGGAGAAAGTTTTTAAATTAAAGCAGCAATGAAAACACAAACAGGAACATACAGTTTGAGACTTTCGAAATTGATATATAATTTATATTATTGTACAATATTGAATTTAATTCAAAATACATTGTGTTTATAAATACTAAAGCATCTATTCAATATATTTGACCGATTAAAAAATGTTAACATACAGTGTACCTAGGAATTATCATTAATAACCGTGTACAATATATTTCTCAATTTAAAAATAATAATTAATATTCTTGCGAAATATTAACACAGCCGCCAATTGAATAGAGAATTTTAGATTAGGGAGGAAATATTCAAATTATCAATAATTAATCAAACAATAATTAAAACAATTTAAATCGTGTAAAAGTCTATAGAAAACAGACGGACAAATAATTCGTGATTTGAACGTATGTGCCCGTGTGTTGTCTCATAACGCATTAAAAAAACACTTTACATGTCTCAGACACTTTAATTAAATAAAAATAAAAATCCTTCCTGGTAAATAATCGGTTTAAATAACGGTTTATGTAAATATTTTAATTAGCAATATTTGAATATGTACAAGAACACACAATTACTAGATTTTTACCAACAAAGGCACTGTTATTAAACAAATATCAGATATCTTTTTAAAAGTTGTATATATGTTAGTATGTAGACTCGCTTCGAGTACCACTACATCACCGCCATCTATGGGCTAAATTTGATAATTCATTTTTCCCTTTTTTTAAACAGCATATGTGTTATCACTATAAGAATCTGACTTTTTTGAAATTATTTTAAAGCAATTATGTATATATAAAGAGATCACATAAGCCAGCCAACACAGGTCGTAAGCACTGTAATTACCCCAAGCTTCCACATATAAATAAATAGCTTCATCTCTATGAGTTATCTGATATTTGTGTAACTATTTTAATAACTGTTTAAACAATTCCTTAAATAACTATTTAACCATCGAGCACACTCTGCGATATAACAAGCTCTATCGCGCTCAGACACCAGACTCGGTGTTGAAGCATGCGTGGCGCATCTTTGAGAGTTGCCCGAATACCTAATAATAAATATATAGAAGTTGTTAACAAATGACAGACCATTAATTATGGTCGGCTTTAGACGTGTGATATTAGAGGAGACGTGAGATAAACACACGCTTGAATATTGTCGCTAGCGAAATGCTAGAAATTTCCGAGTGTAATCACACAATTTCGCATAACAGGATTGTGTAATCGTGATCTGAAGCGGCAGACAATTTATACGGAAGGTTTTTTTTTAACACGGAATATATTTGTTCAACGAATATCCCAAATAATTTGATACGAAAATTGTGCTTTTGCAAAATTTGCATTAGAAATAGCACCATAAAAAAAATATTTACTTTATTTTCATCGTTACCGAGATGCATACCAGGCACGTCCAAAACCATATTAAAATCAATAAAATTGCGGAAGCGCCGAGTATCTATCCCGCGTGCTAATGTAATGCTCTGCTAACTTGGCTACTCTTTTAGTAGGCTGTGTACTAATTAAATGTATTAATTAGAAAGATATACATATAGATTTTTTTTTTTAAATATTGATGTTGCGCTACCGGGACATAATATTTTTCGATAAATTGATTTTATATGTACAGCTTTTTAATTAATACACTTAAATAGTATTTAAAATATCACAGTCCTGTGTTCTGAATAATTACAACTTCACAATAAGAATGTGTTCTCCTTAAAAATAAAATTTAATACATTGACATATATTTATATTATGTAAACATTAAATTTAAATACTCATTTTTAACAAATTGTTACCTCCCATTGAACTATGCAACAAGCTATAATTAATAATGCTAATTTTCGTCTTCTTGTGCCGCCTATTGTGAGGGAGATTGGGGTTTGGTGCCCTTTCAGAAAGTACATTCTTTTATTTGTTTTTAACTGTATAAATAAATAAATATTTTTCGAATCGAAGACCAGATATGATACATGTAACGCGTATTTTTTTCATACACAATGTATTTTTGGACGGTAAAATATATCACGAAATTGTGTTAAAAATGTATAAAAGGTTTGTTTGTAATGTCGAGAAGTAAAAAATGTTTCCTCAATACTTTCTGAAATTGAAAAAAAATTCTGATAATTTTGATTAAATCAAAACAAATATAATGCAATGTGTACGAATGAGGCAAGGCGAACTAGAAATACATATCTTCTATACAGGACATATAGCGCTTATTTTTATAAGATATTTACATAAAAAATATATTAAAACACGACATACAATTTCTCAATTCTGCTTTTCGATTTTGCACTCTACCGCGATTTTTTTTTCATTGTACAATATATGTTAAATGAGAATTAAAAGAATGCATGGATGAACACATTTAGGCACGGTGAACGTGTTCAGGTTACTGAGTGCACTCCAACCGGCTGTGTTTTGCGAACAATTTTATAGCATATCCGCTTCCGGCTATGATTACTATGTTCATTCATTTTTTTTGTGTTACATACAGGGTGAATATTAAGTTCCAGGCCGACATTGTTTTTGAATAATTAGAAAATGAAACACATTTTTTTTAATTTGGTCTTTATTTATCGATTATATAGTTTCTTTCAATTATGTATGGGAGATGACATCTGTCAAGTGGTCGCCACTGGCAGCGACACAAATGTGTGTTCTTTTAAGTATATTTTTCATAACATTCACGCACACTTCGCGTGTTATTTCAGCAATATCATTTCGAATATTATTTTGAAGCATTGAAATTGTCGTTAACTTATTGGCATACACTTTTATTTTCAATTACCCTCACAGAAAATAGTCGGTAGCCGCCGATATGACCACTTTTTGACATTATGAGGTCGGGAAATTTTTTTCGCAAAATTTCAAGCATAGCTCAGACTGTGTGTAAAATAGTACCGTCATGTTGAAGTTACATGTGTTGCAGGGCCAATTGACCCAATTTTTCAACATGTGACGGTAGCGCTAACCATTAATGCTTACAGCATTGCCATTAATATTTTTATAAAATGTATTAATAAGTTCAACACGTTGAAGCGTTAAATATTCCATAATAAATTATAATTAATTACCCTCTACGACTACCAAATTTAAACTAACAAATATTTGCCAAACCAAAATGACAGCCAAACAAAATCGGCCTGAAACAAAATATTCATCCTGTAGATTGCAACTGCATACAGATTAGATTTTGTAACAAAGGCTAAATTTTTTTTTAAATGTGTGTATACAAATATGCGTGTGTAAGTATATATAGATAATTAAATGATACAATGAACTTTTATGTTTTTATTGGTATAATAAAAAGACGCTGGCAAAACAAATTATTAATTTATTTATGCAAAACAATAAATATTTAACTAAAATCTAAACGCATATATTTTATATTCAAAATTGAGTAATGTTAATACAGTTAGTATTAATAAAAAGCTTAAGATTGTAAATTTCTATTTTCATAAGCTATTTGATGTCTCGGTAGTGTAGCAGTCAGCATGCGGGAGATCGGGTTCGACTATTCACCGGGAAGAATTTTATATTATTTATTTATTTATTTTTTCAAACCAGTAGACGTATTTAATGCAAAAACGGCGTTATATTTAATGTAAAAAAAGGAAAATCAAGAGCTTTCAACTAGTAATCGTTAAATTGAGATTGTGATTGTGTTTGATTGTAACAATGTTTATTCGTAATTCTTCTTATTCATATCTTATTTACCAATCATCTTTAAACTTAACATACCAATCATCCTTACAATCACACAACGGTTTACCGTGGAAAAAAAAATCAAACAACTAATGGTATTTTCTCACTAATACGTCTGTCGAAAACTCCCGTTTATTTCATCCCCTACATGCTACGGTGTTTTCAATCATTTGTTGTTTATAATTTCTTAAATAAGTTTAAGGGAGTTTCCCTCCCCAGCCCCACAAACAATGCGGTAGGCTTTTGTCACAGCCAAACTGTTGGCTGGTGTCACACTCACTTGTACAAATAAACTTTTCAAATTCGTAGCTTCTTTCATCCCACCACTCCATTTCGCCGAGATCTAACCCGTTAGCACCAGAATCAAAATATTTTAATAAATAGTTAATAAAACTTTCAGTGTTTGGATATCTTGTTAACAGAATGCGGTTAGCAAATTGATCACTATTAACCAAAGAATTACAATAAGTATTCGCCCAGCAACTTTTAATTCATTGTATTTACCATCATATTAAGATACAAAACAGAAATGTGACATTTTAAAAGTTTAATTTGTTCACGATAATATTATTTCAATTTATTAAATTATCGGTTAAAACTTATTTACAATATTTTAAATACTAAATTAATGTATTAATTATAAATATATACATATAAAATCAATACGAACCTGGTGACGCAAAAACAATATTTTTCGACAAAATTGATTTTATATGTATATATTTATAATTAATACATTAATTTAGTATTTAAAATATCACAGACCTATGTTCTGAATAATTACAACTTCACAATAAGAATGTGTTTTCCTTAATATTTTAATATGTTCACGAACACACAATTACTGGATTTTTACCTACAAAGGCACTGTTATTAAATATATATCAGACATCTCATAGAGACGAAGCTATTTTTTATTATATTTAATGGAAAATATATGGAACAATGGATAAAAATTTCACAGATCTGGAGATTGATGGGTGAGAATGGTGAATTTATAATTATTTATTTACTAAGTTTTATTTATTATTTTTTAAAGTACGCGTGTTAACACTTTCAGGTCCTGTGGAAGACAAACTATTAAAACTATATGACAGTTCAGATGTATTTGATAATGTTGATGAATTTTTTATTGTTGATAAATATTTCGTTCAAAATAATTAAATTTATGGACACAATAAAAAAACAAAAAAAAAACTAAACAAAACATAACTAATGAAGGTGAGATAAGCCATATTTTTTTTTATTTTATATACAAATAATTAGAGATAGAAAACAAGCAAACGGGAACAATTATAGTGAAAAATATTTTATTTCTACTGCATATGACACAATTATCTAATAGATTTATGTAAATAGACAAGTCATCATACGTCAATATTATCATTGTTTTCAAAGTAAGCTAAGCTCTTCTGTTGTGAAAAACAGACCAAACTTGGTGCTACGCCAGCTCGTACCCCTGACCTTGGTTATTAGGCAAGTATCTTTGTCCAACATCTGGAAAAAATTAATTAATTGGACGCAAACAATTTGCATAACCTGCTTTTAATAAACACATGCAAATTATTTCCAAAGCAGAACTATTTTATTATTTATAATATTATAACACATACATACATATCACGTATGGACATAGATTCATATGTAATCAAATACAATGAAAATATATGTCCTCGTATGTATGTATAATATAAATTCAATGAATAATTAATAAATAAATATAAGATATCTCATAGAAACGAAACTATTTTTATTATTTTTGAATGGAAAATATATAGAAATATTGTGTAATTGCAGTGCTTATGACCTGTCTTCGGCTGGCTAATGTGATCACTTTATATAAAAAAAAAAAAAAAATATATATATATATATATATATATATATATATATATATGACGTTCACCAATTCTCACCCTTCAATCTCCACATTTATCAATTTTTTTAAAGTTGTATATATGTTATTACGTGAACTCACTTCAAGTACTACTACACCATCGCCATAATGAAAATTGAAAATGAAAAAGCTTTGTCTCTATGAGATGTTTGATATGTATCTAATAACAAGGATTTTGCAAAAAAATCCAGTAATTGTGTGTTCTTGGATATATTATAATATTGCTTAAATAATGTACATTTAATTGGTTAGGTAAGATTCTTATTACGTATTGATATTTTATTATGAATAATGACCATCTATTAAAATCATTGATAAACTATAGGTTGTGTACTTTTCAATGTAATACTCGGCCAAGAAATACTAGTCGGCTTTTAAAATAATAATAATAATAATGTCTATTGCAGAATTATCTGGTTGTTGATTCACCATAAAAATAATACATTCAAGTAACATAATAATTATGGAAAATATATAAATAAATGTTATGAAAATAAAAGCAAAAAAGATGAAGTTCACACATATATATATAAACAAAATATAAATACTAAATTTCAGTCAGGGCTATTAGTTTATCTGTGGCTACTCTACAGTCTATGTCATTCTCTGGTCAGGGTGCTAGCCTCCGTGAGAGCGCCGTTTGCAATAGAGAGTTGATGCTCTTCAGCCGCAGTTTTGCACTAGCAATTCGATGTCTCAGAAGCGGAACGAATCCACGCACACGACCTTGGACGATCGTCGTAGATGCGCTACAATAATTATTATATTGTGCTTAATTTTTAGACGGTTATACATTTTTTTTAAACGATTATAGTATGTTAAATATAAAATAAATCGCCTCTACTTATAGTACCTAATCCTAAATACTACAAATACCGTGTTTCCAATTAAAATACAGATCAACAACGGTTCGAACAACAATCGACACAAATTTTTATTCGATTAATCAGACAAATATGTTTTTATTAAGAAGAACGTATTCTTATTGTGACGTTGTAATTATTCAGAACACAGGTCTGTAATAATGTAAATAATAGAACGGTATATGTAATAATTTGAAAAATATAACATATGGGTTCGAAAATTTGTCGATAAAGGCACTGTCTGCTGTAGCATAGTTGGATAATGCACCTTCGCCGGATTGGAAAGAGTTCCATGTTTTATATATTTTTCAATAAAATTGATTATGTATGTATATCTTTCTATTATTAAATACTAATTAAATGTATTATGTAATTTTAATTTATTTAAAATATCACAGACCTATGTTCTGAATAATTACAATTTGACAATAATAATGTGTTCTCCTAATTAATTAACTATTAATTTGTATTTTTTTTTAAATATGTTTTTATCCGACTAACAAGACACATATGTTTCTATTCGAGTAACATATGACTAGCAAGACACATGTCTTTATTCGATCAATAAGACAGATATATTTTTATCCGACTAGCAAGACAAACATGTTTTCATTCCACTAACAAGACAAAGAAACTTGTCAAATATTTTCCATAAAGTAAATAAATGCTAAGCAAGTTAATCAGAAATTAGTTAGAGCTTGACAAAGAGTTGACATGAATTATGTTTAACTCCCCGAACAAATTAATCCACGACTTTGCCATGAATAATGTAAAACTTTGAAAATAACGACATTAATCTTTTTGATTTAAATTTATTTAAATTGAAACACAACGGATTTGAGCTCTGAAAAATAGACCGTAGGTAATATTTAATATGCCAAAGTTATATAAAGTTAATAAGGCAAACCAACCCACAATAATAATAATAATATTTAATAACTGGTTGAGAAAAAAAATTCTACTCAATTTTGACTGTGATAATAAGTATGTATTATAAAATGGAGGTGTCAATTGTTATCAAATAAATAGCAATCAAAAATAATTGTTTTTTTTAAATAAACCATACTTTGTACTATATACACACTTAATAAATTAATAACAAATCAGTCGTTCTTTACACTTGTTGATGATGTGAAACATTGTACCTCTCGAAACTATAGTCGTTATAAATACACTACTCAGTCGTGTTGGAAGTCCAATGTATTAATTATTTATAAAATAATAATAATGAGTTACTGCCATATCAATTAGTGATAATAATAGTGTTGTTTGGCCCTATGACGTATCTCTAAACCTCGGTATAGTAACCCAAATGACTGATATTAATGTTGGCAGTAAAAGCATTAATGTATCTATTTGTTTTCATAAAATGCCAACGCTAAAAAGCTTTCAAAATTCTGAGCGAAACATTTTGAAAGTCACAAATTATGCACGACCCACATAATAACACGAAATTTGACATGAATGTTAAAAAGGAAAAAAATCAAAAATTGTTCCCGCCAATGAGCGTGTGTTTTACAGAGGCACAAAATAGTGCGGGCCGCGTCTTGTCACACCACCCTCCGCGAGAGGGGGTGGGCAAGAAAGACACCCCCCCCTATACCCACCCGTGCGAGGGGGAGGGTAATCTTTCAAATAGCTTCATTCCAAGCGGAATAATTTATGCGAGTCTCCACTCCCACCCACGGCGGTGTTGCGTGGTGCCGTATACGGTGTCAGCCCCGGAAGCGACGTCACCGTGCGGCGCGGCGTCGAATGCGATTACGCGGGAGTTATCGAGAGTATTCAAATATCGAGCCTTTGAGCGCGGGGGTGGAGAGGAAAATATGGCGAAGACGTGTATGACTGGGGCGCTTTACGTTCTGAAGGACACTCGGTCCATGATACAAGCCTGAGGGATGGCTTTCAAGACGATGCTGCCGCCTCAAATCCGTGATCTCAAAACAAGAAATAATCATAAATTCTTCTCTATAGAGCTTTTTAAGTTTCTGCGGTGTCTGTGTGCTATATCTGTCTCCTCTAACTGACGTTTTGGAATTCATAGTTTGTACTATAAAAATTTCAAAATATTCAATAAACTGCCAGCAAATGTGAAGAAACCAACTAGTCTTGCTAATTTTCGTAAGTTAAGAGCAAAATATATAGTATCTAAGTTTAATAACTGGTAATTTTTTTACGTGTTTATTTTCTTTTGTATTTATAATCTCTTTACTTAATTCTAATTGCTATACGATTTAATAAAATAAAATAAATGTTTTATAGAGTATTGTTTACTAGATGTAAGAATATAATATAATTTTTCCAACTAAATGCATACATTGATCGCATCCATCAATGGATTACGAAAGATTACAATACCGTGTCAAAAGCAGGGTGTGTCGTTGTTTAAACACTGGCTTACAATACCATGCAGATAACAGGTTGTATATGTGTATATGTATTTTTTTAGACCTATAGTGGTTAGCTAAAGAACTTAACACTGTAGCTGCGAGGGCAAACCCGATGTATGATGAAGATACAAGCTACATCACGAAATACGTCAGCCCTGATGATCGATCCTGTAATCTCTGGCCGATATTTCGGATTCTAGATATACGGCAGAATACCCCAGAAAACTCCGTAGGTTCAAAAGATTCTGAAAGACCTGAGAACATTTTTATTAACATATCATCCTAAAATTATGTAATCTGCACAAACATAAATACATTTTTTTAAGTAATTTTTTATTACTAATTTAAGATCATTTTCATGATTGGTCTCTTACCACTAGGCTGCTTTGCTCCAATTAATGACGCCGTGAGTAGAGGTCTATTATACTTGACATGTTGTCTTGCCACCTCTATTCATACTCTCCACGTGGTCTAACCATCAAAGCCTACCTAATTTTATGAATTTTGTGACTTTCTGCCCAAAAATTACTATTTCTACTTCTATACTTACTTAGATTACATATTCAATATTTTATTTTCTTTCGAAACTTAATCATTTTATTTTCTAATAATTATTCAGTATTTTTATTATTCTAATCATTCACCCATTGTTATTAATAATCAGTGCTTATTAATAGTAACACTATGAAAAAATTTAAAAAAAAAACTATTACGTAATATTTTATTTTTAGTTGGTGAGTAGGTATCTTATCTCTACCAAGCGTTTGTTCAGGTTAAGTAAATTAAAATATACATAGTTAAACACAAGTTTTTTTTTGACAAGAAACAATGAAAAATTATGAAACAAAAATATTCACGGAATTTAAATGACAATACATTCTTTATTTCTATTTTAATACTTGGTAGTTAATTGAATTCATAACAAATAGCGACCTTATTTTCGCTAATCAATCATACTTATCAGCAATTATTTTTTTACCAGTTAACCATTAGTTAGCAATATTACTAATATATATTTAATCTTAGATAAATTTAACATAAATACTACTACTAATGTTTCCCAAAGAGCAATTATATTAATATTATGAAAAACCTTTATTATAGAACTCAAATTCTCATGTTTAAATGTTTAATTTAATGTATACATATTTATTGATTAATATATATATATATATATATATATATATATATATATATATATATATATATATATATATATATATATATATATATAAATAAAATGGCCAAATGTGCTAAGAAGTCAAATATAAGAAATCAGAATTCTGGGAGCGCGGGTTCAAATCCCTGGCAGACCAGTTTTTAAAAAAATTAGCCAAGACAGAAACCACTTCATTAAACGAGATCGTGTAACTGTCATCAAACAGTGGCACAGTTATAGTCGTCCACTGACTAGCTGTTTTTTTTTTTTTTATTAAATCCCTATTTATTCGGCACTTTCATTCTAACGAATCTGAAGTTTACTAAGAAAACATTCGTAAAATTGTTTTAGTTTTGAAAAATATACTGTTTTGTGATGCTTTGTTTGAAGGTTATCCATTTAAAATTTTCGGTAAGGTATTATACGAGTATACATAATTTGTAGTCAAATGTTCATTTTGCCGTTACCAAAATGTCATTTTCATTTACGGTACCGGGTAATTACTATTTAACGATATTCTTGGGGTATAATTTTCTTCGGTTCAATGTGCCTCCTTTGTGTGTGTATGCTGGAAGAAATTACAAGAGAAAAATTGTGTATAATGTCTTAAAAACTATGCAAAATATTTCTATGATAAATGCGAGATATAAATCAATTGAGTTTGAAGCTGTTTAAGGAATTTATTTAACGAAGGATCATGGTGAAATGATAAAATAAGTCGCTGAAAATATCCTATCATCCACCATTTCAATATATCTATATATCTTAAGTATTTATGTTTACCTTGTTTAAAAAATATCAAACGCGGTTCTTTTACTTTCTATATAACTTAATAGAAAAAAAGATAAGAGCAGTCGGTATAACAGATTACGCCAAGAAAATGTAATAACAAATGACCCCCCCCCCCATAACCCTCTGAAACAACACTGTATATCGGTTTTAAAAATATTAATAGGACATTTTGGGTGATATGTAGTATTTTTACACGTAAGATTACTTAGAAATTGTGTTTAATAATATTTTTGTTTATTGTATAGTCTTGTTTCGTATACTATTTGGTGCTCAAGAACATAGGTATGGTTCATCATAGATATACAACATTTTGAAATTCATAACTCAGATCTCCCCAAAACTGATATATAGTGTTGTTGCAAGGATGGTGTTTGGGACATATATTTATTTGTGTATAAATATATTAGTTATTGAATTAAAATAATGCACTGTTTTTTCTCCCCCTTTCCTTCACCACCCGACCTCGCCGCCGACCAGTCCATTGGACACCTTGAACCAGTACGGACTTCCCGTCTATACTTTGTGGGAATCCTTGACGGAGATAGTGAGTTAAGCACTATGTAATCTACATCTTGGAGGTGTCAGCAGAATCCGTATTGTGGTGAGTGCCTATTCCTTCCTGTTCTGAGATTCTTCCGACATCTATGCTTGTACGCAACAAGTGGTTTCATAATTGTTGGACAAACGTAATCATCCCGAGGTACCAGAGGGGAATCAAGAAACCAATAAGCCGGCCTAAAACTAGCTGAATTCATAATATTTACAATTAACAATTGATAGAAAAAAATGAGAGACACTTCGAGAGGCCTTCATCCACAGGTAGATATAAAACTGATAATGATGATATGTATTCACGTTAAAGTAAGCTTCAAGATAAAAAAAATTCCAATTTAAAAACCGTTTCAAGAAAATTTAAAAAAATTTAAATACAAAATGAGAGAGACCAAACACGCTTCACTTGGAGTATCATTTTCTTTGCATTTTAGCAAGCATGTAAAAAAGGGGTCTATGTATTTTTGCGTACAATATTCAATACGGTGGTGTAATTCGACAACGGTACGTTCGGAAAATTTTCACAGTAAATGTACGACTTAAGGCGTGTCATTGGTACTTTAAGTAAACGATCCGAAGATACGTTAAAGGCGAAAGAAAAATATGACGCAGACTGTCATCTCGTAGTATGGTAACAGGCTGCTTCGTGTGTACGAAACTACTGTCTAATCCGATTATGAAATGCTTAAAAGTTAAAGGCATGGTTCGTCACAGCATCACATACTGTAATATACTTGTAAACATTGGTGGTTATGACATTTTTTGAAATTTGATTTTCAGAAGCAAAAAATTATCAAAAAAAAAATTCAATTCACATTTTTAGCTGGCTTTTATTTCTAATGATATAAAAAAATATAAAAATGCATTATAAGAAAGGTTTGACTTCCGGTGACAACTAAACATAATAAATTAATAGATTTTTATTTTTTTTATTTATCAAGTTCATAATAAAAATGCAATTATAAATTCGACATATTCGTTAAACTGGTGAATATATCGAATTTTTTGTAACTGGCAATAATATTTACATGTACGGATCCAAATCCATTAACATATCCAGATAAAAGTCATAGATAAAAGATGGGGAAGCGCATAATTAATATGTTATATTAAAATACCGTTTAAAGGCCGTCCAGATATGTATCGAAAGAGATCGATATTACTCGCAAGAAAATATATTTAGAATTGTGGTTTAACATTTCACACACATTAATATTTATTTTACAATTCATTTATTGGTAGAACCAGATTTATTGATTTTTAAAATGTTTAATAATAATAATAGAAATAAAACTCGTCCATAATGACGGAAAGCTTCTAACTGATATATTACTTTAATTTATTTGAAAAATCAACGAAAATGTAATGGCAAAATAATTTACTACGTTTGACGCGATAACCGCACGTTTCCAATAGACACAAAACCTTGTTCGCTTTTTGCTGCTATGCGATTAAATATGTTAGTTATATATTGCTATACAACAAAGACAAACGGGCAAACGAAAATAAGAAAATTTTCGTACACTATTCAGTTTGAGCGCTAATTAGGTGCTTTTGATAATATTTGTTATATATTTTTAAACTATTATAAGACGTACTTTTAAAATTAGCAATATTAACTTTGTGGTTAAAATTCATATTTTGTATTTATTGTCTTTGTTTTATTAACCGCTGAATTGAGTTTAAATATATTTTCTTCTTCAGGATGTCATAACTAATGGAAAATGGTATTTTTCGAAACCGGTAGATGTATTTAAACTCAATTCAGTGGTTAATAAAACAAAGATAACAAATATTATAAAACGTGTTATATACACGGGTAAAATAACTTCCATTTTTATATTATAGACAGTGATCTATTAGAGGAGGAAGAGGTGTGTTGAAACATGTAGTTAACACCTTAAATAAAGTTACAGAAATTTTAACACAATAAATTGCAATTCTGTAACTTAAAAGACATCCTAAGGCGTATTTTATGCGCTAGTTGTTACATAAATATTAATTCATACTTTTCTCACTTTCATGACATTATAAATAAAATACAACATTGTGACAATATACAAAAAAAATATCATATTTACTTTATTACATTCAACTGTAGCATAAGTAACATCGTTCCTTGCACTATAGAACAAGAACTGACTATATTTGACCTTGGATTTGTAGATGAAATTCCCACCAACTCGGCAAGTTTCTGCAGTCACGACCTAGATAATATTAATATATCTCACTTGGGACATATTAACAGTAGCTTGAACTAGTATGCATTGTATAGATACAAATTGTTACTTTTTGTTTATATTACTATAGTTTCGAGGGGTACGTACAGCCTCTCTCAGCAATAAGACAACTACAGCCGTAACAAAAATAAAACTCAGTCGTGTGTGTAGGTTAACATTAAGATTATTTAAATAACCATACTATAGCAATAAATATCTGCCACGTCAATTAATATTATTCTTTAAACTTTGTAATTCATTTATTGTTAATCTTTATTTCGACAAATTCATGCAACCAACGATTTCGTTATCCAAAACAACATTTACATTTCATTTACACTGTGACATTTATAAATCGATTTGTATCGCAAACAAATAATCAACAAGCCGACAGAGCGACAAGGTCAAACGTTAACACATTTTACTAAGGTTATTGTAATCGTTATAACAATTGCCGTGTAAACGATTGCCTGTATCTATATTAAAACATGTTATTTATCTTAACCGGCATAAAAATCTTAGAAAATAACATATTTCTTAAACAGTTTGAAGAACTGCTACAGTATTTGTACAAAGATAAAATAATATTACACGAGTATATAAATATTCATGCAAAAAAAATATCTGGGAGTAGAAAGTATTCTTAAAATTAGAGTTGCAATAGAGAATTAGGTGGAACCATTAACTGCAAGTTATATACGAGGAACCCGATATCGTGGCTTTGCGGCGTGATAAGTTAGTCAAAGAGTAGATATCTTTTTTTTGTCAAGGTATTATATCATTAATTATGTATAAATTAATTATTGTTTTCTTGGTGTTTTCATTTATATTGTTGCATTCTCTAAATCAGCGAATACTAAACTCTCTGCTCTCTACTCACCTCCTCACTCTTAATAAGACTCCGCCTACATCCCGTAATGGATGTCGTTTAAATTGTGTGGAATAGTTCAGTTGTACACCAGTCCTGACGAAGATCCCTTAGTATCGAAACCGGTTGAAGTAAAAACAGCACAGTAATTTAAATAAAAAGAAATATAAGCACAATTTGAATACAAAAGTGTTGCTGACGAGCGTCGCAATTCTCGACGGTATTTTAACAGTACTTTTAAATGTTTTATAAATTAGCGCTCGCGAGTACGGGATAATGATATAAGTAAAAGAAGTGTAATGGATTTTAATTTTAATAATATTGCTTTTTTAAGCCACCTTTTGGTTATTTGATGACTATGTACCCCAAGTGCTCCAAGTATAATATATTCTGAGCAACCCTTAACAACCCTTGCTCAAGTGGGAAGTGATCAAGGAACACATTGATCGCAGACAGATAATAATGACCGTTGGGATGAAAGGTTCTGGGGTGAAGACTTCGCACTGATAAAATGAATGGTGACCGACCAATTTACTCGATTTTTTTTAAAGAACTGCATTTGATTTTTCAATATTCGTTTACTAAAGTTCTATAAACAACACTGGAAATAGCAAACTTTAATGATGTATATAATATATATATAAAAAAAAATCAGGTAAAACTTTGCAGAGGTAAAAACTTTTCACTTCAAAACCTCTTATATTTTGTTGAAATTGGAATCAGATACTTGGAAATATCAAATATGTCCCGAATTAATGCTCGCTTACCTAAGAAGATTGAGAATATCCGGTGTAATTAATAAAATATTAATCCATAATTGATTCTTATGAAATCTCACTATCGACAGTTCTTGTACAACTTTTATAGTAGCAATGCTTCTGTTGATAGATGTAATGCCCGTGGATTGACGATCAAGTGACAGGCACATGCGCGTTCAGGTCATCTATGTGTGTGTGTAATAAACATGAATTCGCAATTACGCTTATCGGGGGAGCACGTATAAGAAGGACCGCAAGTCAAACAAGGCCTCTTTTCGCTCCGCGTCACTCTCTAAATATAGATCAGTTTAAAATAAATACTGTAAATCATCACATTGTACAAATATAGAATTATTCTCGTCACCACTGCCATCTTCAATAAAGGACGCATCTGGTAGATCATCATCATACCCGACAAGCCATAAATATTGGCGCAAGCGGTATACGGTTTTATCAGGAGATAAAAATACGACAATAGACTTGATAGTACTGATTCAAATTCATGAGATTATAATACGATAATTTCCACACTGAAATCAAAAAAGAAAATCCTCCAAAAGGACGATACAGATAAAAAAAATACATTCTCGTATCATATATACATACATCAATTCATTGTAATCTCGTATCGAAATCTATCGATTTTATTTCCTTGCCTTTTAGAATGGATATTCATGGAAACATTTAGATACGCCGATACATTTATACCAATATTATATTTATGTGGCCCCACATATATCACATTCATATTCCGCTATCCATACCTCGCTGCTCGCTGTTAGTATTAAAACTGTGTGTGTTGGGATACTTGAGAGCGTATTTCACAGATAATGGACAATCTAATTCAATCTACGTATATAATACGTTACCATTGTATATCAACATAACATAATATATACATGTATATATATTCAGCGGGCACCACAGTAAAATAATATGTACATTCAGCAGGTACCACAGTAAATTTGTCACGGCATTAAAAATAGAGTGTTAAAGCGTTTCGTAACATTTTTATATACTCTCACTTTTATCTTGTGTTTTATTTTCACCTTAATCAGAATTTCGATGTATTTTATTATTTATACATTCTTAATATAAAATTTTAATAATTGCATTTATATTCATTTAAAAAAATAGTTGATCTTCCAATGAAGCTAGTATTAAAACGTGCCTAAGATTTAAGGAATTGGTTGCTGGGTCACTACTTTGGGGGATTTTACGATGATTTTGTCAAAATGTTATCGAGATATCGGGAGGATATGTATAATGTCTGAGGCTCCCAAATAATTACACTCGGCACTCACATTTTCGTTTGACTTTAAATAATACGTATAACTTATACTTAACTTAACCCGGAATGTGTGTGTGTGTTGGGGTGTGTACGTTTATGTGTGTGACTACAGCAGGTGTTACAAAATAGACTACTCATAGTTGTTGATGGCTTGGATGTTGGCTGATGAGTGCCTAGTTTTACTCCCAGGTATTTACAAGGTACGTTGAGAGGCTGGAGACGGTGTTGTTATTGTGGAGGCGACAGATCTTCAAACGTCTTTCTTGTATTTCTCTGAATTTTTCCGAACCATATTCTATGTATGTAATTACATTGACTTCGATTCCCTGAAAGAGTTGAATTTAAATTATCCTGGTCGATGTACAAGGCGACACATTACAATGCGTCTCTGTATCTTCAAGAGCTTTGTTTCCCAGATAATTTGAATGGTAAACATCAAACTCTAAGGTCAGCCTCTACTACAGCCGCAGAAAGAGTTGTAGAACCGACCAACCGTCGCCAAAAGTCTAAATTTAGAGAACGGGCTCAAAAGCAGGCCCAAAATTGTAGAACTCTTTGCCATCCGTCATAAGAAATAGTACATCAGAGACTTTATTTAAGAAGAAACTAAAAATGCGCCTTTTCAAAAAATCATTCCCACAAGATAACTATAAAAAGTTTTTGTGTAAAACGCCCTTGAGGTGAAAGTTTTTACGAAAATGGCGCTATACAAATTATCCAATATTATTATTATTATAGTATGACATATACATTTGAGACATGCCTTTTAATACTCATGTACATAATGTGGAGAAGATTACAAAAATAGATGATGAATTCATGAAATTTAAGATGTATAAAGTAGATATTATACATAGTCATACATAAAATATAAATATACCTTATGTTTATGTAGATCTGAATGTAATCATCTTTGTGTCCAGAACAAGACATAAACATTCTCAATTCTGTTCCTGATGCTGGTGCGCGGATTCACTATTTGCAGACAGTAGTATATATTTTTAAAAAGCTTTCTTCTTAAAGCGTTGATTTGATTACAATCCTGATATGTTCGTAGCTCGCCCAGCCGAGTGCTATTCGCTTAATAGATTTCTAAGCGTCCACTTTTCATGATTTCGAAATATTTTGCATATTTTAATTAACAAATTATGTCTAGAGTCATGCAACATGTATATGCAAGATTAACAAGTTAGTACTGTGTTGACGCAGTAAGCGCTTAGCTTAGTTTAAAAAAATTGCAATAATATTCATATGATATATATGTATTTTGTATACTGTATTTGTATTTTTTTTTACTGTCACATTTAATAAATTCCGTCTGTTCACTGTTATCAAAACTCTGTATAAATAATAAATAAAAAGTTTAATAAATTATATTAAGTGATAAATGAATTCCATTTTCGTCTTGTATTACGTATTAAAGGTGTCCAGCGGAAAATTTTCAAGTATAATATTAAATTTAAAAAAAAACTGCAATGTCATTCTCATATTTTATTTATACAAAATGGAGTTTAATGGTGCTGATTTATCGTTTTACAAACTATATCGTCTAATTGCCGTCCATTTCTATCAAGAAACTCTTGCAATCGAACTCCTTAATTTGCGAACACGCGAAAGCAAAGCGTTGGTTCAATGGCAGCAACTTCACGACGGACATTTTCTTATAGGGCCTGAATTGTTTGAGAATTGTTGCTATAAACTCTCGATTTAAGGTATTCTCACAAAAAAAAGGTCCGGTGACCGAGGTGCCCAGGGTATGTCTCCGTACTTGCTGATTAATTTATTGGAAAAAATTCCCCTCAGCTTCTCGATTGAAACTCTAGATGTGTGTGGAGTGACCGCGTCTTGCTAAAATTGTGTTCTGTTGTTGAGCCCGGGAAACAGTTGCAGTTGCGGTACCAAAAACCCGTCGATCATTCGGCAATACACATCAACAGTGACCGTCTCTCACTGGTTAAAAAAATAAGGGCCATTTATCCTTCGGGCAGAAATAGCACACCACACTGTCGTTTTTGGACAATGCAAACGTTTTTGATGGCATTTCCTTGGATTGTCAGGGCACCAGTATCGCATGTTCTGTTTATTAACATATTAATGTGTTTCCAAGCGTTCGTGACCGACCAGTGACTGATTGCGACTGGCAAATCCGCAAATCACGCGCGTCGAACAATACCCCTCCCACTTACCTCACCCTGATGGTTTACGAGCAATTACAATTTATTCTTGAATTTTTTCCGCTGGACACGCTATGCATAAACTGTTCGTATGAGAGTTCATACTGGCAATGTAAATATAATACTAAAGGAAGTGGAAATAGAAAATTAAATTAAGTAATTCTAAACGTCTAGTGGTTACGATACTCCACTAGTGATCTAGTGGTCGTGGATTCAAGAATTGTTCTAGGAGGCCTTCAAGTTAGTCTTATTTTCATAGCACAAGCGTTTAGCTTAGTTTCAAAATAGTGGGCATACTGATGTGACACGTATTTCGTGTACGCATCTCTATTTATTAAAACGAACGTATTTTTAGGTATTCATAGGTCTGTTATATTCTTTTAAATACAAATTAAATATATTAGTTAGAAAAATATACATATAAAATCAATTTTATCAAAAAACATTGTTGTTGCTATCGGGATTCAAACCTGGATCTCTTCTTATCTGGGGAAACTGCGTTAACCGATTATGCTACACCAACACAGTGCATTGACGACAAATTTACGAACTTATATGTTACATACTAATTAAATGTATTAATTAGAAAGACATACATACAAAATCAATTTTATCGAAAAATAATGTTGTTGCGCTACCGGAATCTTTCCAAACCGTGAAAGGTACATTATCCAACTATGCTACAGAGACAGTACTTTTGACGACAAATTTTCGAACCCATATGTTACACTTTTTCAAATTAATACATCTATCGTTCCATTATTTGAAAGAGCCATATACTTTGTTTTTACGGAATCTTCAGATTAAGAATGTGTTCTCCTTAATATTATACCTTACACTTTTCAAATTGATACATCTATTGTTCCATTATTTGAAAGCCATTTTCTTTATTTTTACGGAATCTCAAATACCTTTGAGTAATCCTATAGGAGACGCCAAAATTAGTAATTCATTTTTATTAAATTTTATTGCTTTCAAATAACGGAACGATAGATGTATCAATTAGATCTAAAATTTATCGTCAGTGCTCTGTGAGATCCAGGTTCGAATCCCAGTGGCAACAACAATATTTTACGATAAAATTTATTTTTTGTGTATTTATATATTTCTAATTAATACATTTAATGTGTATTTAAAAAAAAAACATTTCTATTTATTAATACGCTATCTTTAAAATAGCGCAATAATAAAAGGGATTTAATTACTCCTGAATAAATAATAATATACTACATTTCCTGGGTTCTCCGAGCGAATGATATCGAAGATTACGTCGCGTCGCCCTACAGCTTAATTTTCGCACGCTTCGCGGCAGCTCAGTCAGCTTTATCGTCAAATTATTTTCTATTAATATGATAATTTTTGAACAAAGGAAACTACCCTGTCAGAATGGTGTTAACTAATATATCTGAATTAAATTTAAAAATGTTAAGTCACTACAGACAAAACTAAATAATCATCAGCGTAAGCCTGACAGTCCGGCGTGGGTTTATTACGGCCAACAAAATTGTTCTTTATCGGTTCCCGTCCATCACTGAACCAGTGTACGTTTGTTCTAACACAGTGGTATTGTAATAGGTTATCTTAAAATTAATCAAAGTAGTTTACACAAAGTATTTTTAATTTTTTAATTAATGAGGATTGTTAAGTTAGTTAATATGTTATTTTTAATTTTTTCGTAGAAAGCAATCACTTTTTGGTTCGGCATATTAGATTAAATAAAATACAATCACTTTGTATGAAACCACGAAATTTATAACTCGCCAAACGGTTTCGTTTTCATTTTAAAAAAATATATACTATTTTGAAGAGTTTATTAAAACAGATTAGACACGTTTTGTTTGATACAAAATAAGTCACAAATGAACGTTAAATAAACTCTTGAAAACATAACATAATACCTGTATTATTAAGGAGAACACGTTCTTATTGTGATATAATATTTTAAATACTAATTAAATGTATTAATTTGTCATCAATTCACTGTGTATTATTGGTATAGCATTATCGGTTAAAACACGTTCCCGGTAGCAACAACAGTATTTTTCGATAAAATTGATTTTATATGTGTATCTTTCTAATTAATACATTTAATTTGTATTTATAACACCTTAATATATTTTTATGTTCTGTTATACCTTCACTGCATTATTTTTTTCTCATACAATTCTTCAATTAAGATAAAAACTACACACGTGTACTCAGAAATATGCCCTAAAGCTATATAGATGGCAACATGCAATATTTTTTTTTTCATAAATCATTATTTAAGGGAAGATTTCTTGATATAATAAATTAATTAAGTGTATAATCATTTTTGTTTATTTTAAATGCATTGTAATTTTTTTCTGTCATGTTTACGATTTCAAATTCTAATCTCCATATCGGAAAATTTATTTAGTACACCTGATGACTCGCAATGAAAGCAACATTGTTGTGTAATCGTTTTCAGAAGATTGTCGAATAGTAGCGATATTGGCGAATAGATAAATCTTTTAGTTATCACCCCTAACCACGCGATCCGCTTGTACAAACATCGCTCCTTACATTCCTTTATCTTATCACCTAAGCACACCAATCCTGCTCCGCTCCTCGTGATATCCTCATTCCTCGCTTTGTCATACATTGTTTTATCGCAAACATTCATCTCCGTTGTATTTGTACTTATTTACTTAATTTATGTTAAATTCGTCCGTTGCGCCGTTGCGCGCGTCGAGTGTTTAACTCTGTTTAGGCACCACGGTATAACGTCAAACAGTTTTATAGGTATTCACATTGCGCGATGGAATGAATATTCATATCTGTTTAATCACGTGGATCGCGGCAATGTTTGATGTGCAAACATTATATCTCAGTCCTCCAACTCAAAAATTTCATAAAATAGTAATCATATTCATAATTTTTGTCCAAAGTATCGACTAGGCGCTTCCATTCTTTGCGCCGCTTCGGTGCTTGTTGTCAAATCAAAACCCAATCATACAACTATTTAATAATCTTAGCCTGGAGCGACCCACCACGCCAAGAGACGTGTCCAAGCCGCCTTAATTGAGATCTTTGAATATGTAAAAGTAGAGACTCAATGCCCTTATCGCGGTACGTTAAACTCGATCCAATAAGTGAGGAACACCTGATACAATTGACTTAACAATAAGTAGTTTTTGAAATTGCTATTTTTTATCTCTACGACAGAATGAGAATGATTTTTTATTCTTGAAAATAACTTCAACTGAACACGAGATAAAGTAATGGAGGTGGAAAAGCGTCACGGGCTCCAGTTGATACCGCCCGGTAAATTTTTTGTGCTTAATGATTAAATCTTCCGTGACGCATTGTCCTCTCCTTGAACGAGATTGTCTTGTGAGAAATGTATTTAAGTGTCAAAATATGTTTTTTTAGTGATTGTATTACAATCAAATAATAACTGGGATTTTTCAAAAAGATTATTATAAAATTAAAGATTTAAAGTCATAAACACCAATGCTGGTAAGAAATTTGCACTGTTAACTGAAAGAATATAGTTGATAAAAAGAAATAAATCTGATAAAAGTTATAAAATTTGATATAAAAAAATATATCGTAAAAAAGATATATTCATTTTCATGCTTTCGTATAGAAAAATTAATATTAACCATTGTATTTCTGCATATGTAACCGCTACAAAATATTCCGACATAATTTTAAAGAAAAATATTTGTCTATAAATAATAAATTCTAAAGAACAGAATAGAATTAAAAAAATAAAAATTGGACTTGAGCCCAAAATATTTCATCACGAATCGGAAAGACAAAAAAGAAAAAGTATAATGAAATATTTCAAATGATATAAAACATTTATAAATAGTTAGGAAATGTCATTCAACGTTCCGGAGTGGTTTGCAAATACTCTCCGGTAATTATTAAAGTTAAATATACTCGACATTTCTGGACCGACATACAAAAGGAGTTACAAAAGCAAGGGATGCTGGTCTGGATCCTAGCAGCCAAAATCCCGACTAGCTGTAGTAATAAACCCATAGTAATAACAGCCCTAATACCTTTCACCACCTCGTAAAATCAAATATTAGATTATGTTAGGTTGTAATAACCTGAGAATTGCTAGAAGAGATATAAATAGAAACACATGAGTTAGGTGAACACCAAGATGAATAACGTCAGTCGCTGTTAACCTTTACCATACCATGATATAAAATATCTGAACGCAGCCATGCTGTCAACTCGTGTTACCGTAAATAACAGTTAGAAAAAATGTTTTTATTATCTTAAATGGCTTTAATGGCACGAATTTACTCTAAATATTGAGCATTCAATTTTGAAAAAATGATTAATAACATAATTTAAAGCATTCATTAAATCCTATACAATGTGTCCTTCCTTCTTATCTCTCTTCATTTAATTAGCAAGAAAGAGATAATTATATTTGTATGTTTGTTGTTATTTTCACTGTGAAAATAGTGTGTGATCTCTGTCTTTCATATCACAAATTGTATTTTTACCAAAGTATTAATTTTACAACGTATCGAATGGAAAAAATAATTGTTTTTGTATGATTCCCTTTCATAATTGGTTTTTCACTAGTCATTCCTGAGCGCTAATATTTTCTTTAGGATTATCTAAAATATGAATTGTATGTTGCATGTATTTACCGAAATATTACAGGTTTAATTATAATGGTAGACCTGTGTTACTGCATGGTTTGGGAAGGGTTAAAAAGCAATAAGTTGGCCCTGTTTCAAGACGCACACACAATCAATAATTCTATACGACTAATAACATTCTTGATAATATTATCAACGAAACAAAAACAACATTGAAAAAGCCCTCCAAGAGTCTCCAGTTGGGTAGAAGAAATAATCGGATCAGTGGAATTGACGTGACAAAGGTCCGAAAACAATGACAGTCATGGGGAGGCCTTTATCAGGCAGTGAATTGACAATTTCTGATGATGTTGATGAAGTTGTAAATATTTTTGTATATTTATTTATTCTTAATATAGTACATAAGTATGTATTTATATATACAGCGTGTTCATTTTTGTTCATCCGCTACACCAACGCAACGAGCGGGAGAAAGGCGGGGTGTATGCCGATGGCTAGCCGCGTCCGTAGGAATTCAGTCGCTATAGAGCATGTCCTTACCAATTATTCGTGAAATTTCCCTTGAAAAATTGATACCCCGACGAGGTGACATAAACTGGCCTACACGTAGCCCCGACTTGACACCAATGGAGCCTATGGGGACACCTTAAATCAAAGATATACAGTAATAATCTTCACTCTTGGACCATTAACTATAAATTGACCAAATACATTTAATATTTTTGTAGTCGTTGAACATCTTAAATATTTAAACAGTAATGATTTCTCAGAATGTTCTAACCATATTATTTATATATTGGTAACTATGTAATATATAAGTAAAAATGAGGATGGACTGCGCCCGTCTCACTAAAAAAACTCTGTGTTGAGATGGACATAGTGTTCAAGCAATTGTACTAATAAATTAGTATTACAGGTATATAAAAAAAAAATTTACAAAGTGGACTCAAAAATAATTTTTTTTGAAGAAATATGTGACAATAACTATTAAAGGTTTGAATCAATTTATTTGGTTGAGTACACTAGCTAGTTTACACTAGCTCTACCCATATTATAATCCAAGTTTTTATTTTCAGTTTCATGTTATTGGGACAGTTCAATTGGGTTAAATATTTCAGAATCCTATTAAATAGTTTACACCCAAAATATTTATAATTCCTTTGGCCATATTATGAATGTTCTCATGGGGCTTGTAGGTCCGTATGCTAATTATATTTTGAATTATTTTAAAATTTATCTGTTTACGTTTATATATGTAGTTAAGAATAGTATTATCATATATTTGTTTTATATCAAAGACATCGAATTTATTAAAAATTTTGTCAATGCTCGAAGTGATTGGGGTTTTGAGGATAACTTTTAAAATAATTTTCTGAGCTGATATCAATGGATTAATAGCAGACATAGTCGCTCCACCCTAAGCAATTATACCATGTTCTACGATTAATTGCCAGATTGTGTAGAACTCCATTTTGAAAAGTTTTATATTAAGAAAATTCTTAATATTTCTAAAATAATACATGTTTTTTTTATTTTATTTGTTATGAGTTGTGTATTATTAATTCATTTGAGGTAAGGATCAAATATAATTCCTAAGTATTTGATTTAGTCAGTACGTTCTATATAATTACATTGACACGTATAGTCGTATGAGTTGGAGCAGTTATAAACTTTTATTTTGTAAACATACGAGGGTTGCCCATTTTCTTTTATGCTCGAAGTTAGGTATTTATTTTTATTGGTATTAAGTGTTAAGGTATTCAGGTCGAGCCATTTTTTAACAATACTTATACCTTTCTCGGCTTTTTTAAATACTGCTGACCATGTATCAGCTTGGAATTGAAGAACAGTGTCATCCGCAAAACATATAACGCTTTTGTTAAAAGGGGTGTTGCAAAGGTCATTAATATATATTAAGAACAGTATTGGACCTAAAATTCTATTCTGCGAGACCTCGAAGTCAGTGATAAGAGGATTACTTGTGATATCTTTAATACGAACTCGTTGATTCCTGTCCGTGATGTAACTTTTAAACATATCGAGTTCTTTACCTAAGATACCAATTTTTTTTAGTTTCACAATTAGGCTCAAATGCGAAATTATATCAAAGGCCTTAACGAGATCAAGGAATATGGATATACGAGTATATTTATGACCTTTATCCACATTGTTATTAATAAAGTCCATGACACGGGCAAGAGCTTCGGTTGTAGCCATATTTTCCTTAAATCCGAACTGGTTTTCAGAAATAATTTTATTACTCTCAAGGTATTTTACAAGCTTAATTTGTTTACTTTTCTCTAAAATTTTCGAAAGGGAATTAAGTAACGTAATTGGTCTATAGTTGTTGATGTCACTTTTACTTCCTACTTTGTGGATTGGACCACTCATTTAATAATACCACCGGGGTCAATATCTTCCGTAAAAACGGGTTTGGTCTCTGGTTGGATAATTTAGAAACCCTCGAAATAAAGAAGGCAATAAATAGTAGTGCGCTAATTCTAAATAATCAAATTAGTTTATTCATTAGCCTCATATTAGGTACGTTTCCGTTAAAATAAATTTGATATCCATCAACACTATTTACCCCTCTCTTAATGTTCCGTCTATCTGTATATGTATTCTGTCTCTCTCTCTATCACATATAATTTTATATTCTGTATCTCTTCATGTTCTTTTTAACAATACATGTATTCTGTCTGTCTCGCTTTCAAATGTAATTTTATATTCTATCTCCCTCTTTATGTATATATAAGTGAACTCTTTTTGTATTTATGATCAGTTTTAAATATGCCCTGATGAATTTTGAGATATGCGAAACCAGTTGACGTATAATAAATTTCGCAGTTTCATACAAAGTGATTGTTATTTTATTTAATAATTACATTTTATATTACATTTTGATTTGTCGGTAAGTTGATTTAAAGGAATTTTCAGTCCCAAAATTGTAGTCCAACCCATTTAAAATACAATAATGCTATATAGCAATGGTGTTTACAATGATAAAAAAATACATGAATCACACTGATCAATTAGTTTTCATATGAACCACCCATTATTGTCAATAATGATAGGAATTTAGATCGTTCTCTCTGGTAGTAATTTTTATAACGACCACGTCAATATCATTTTGACTCGCTGTTTTGCGACTCACTCCCTGAATATTGAAATAACGACCGTTGCCAAAAACAATTTAGAAAATAATAATCGCGGTACTTTCGCTACCGTGGCAACAAGTCATTGAATTTAAACACATTACCAATAATAATTACCTCAATCTATTACCGATAATTACCTCAATCTATTACCAAAGTAATCAGCAAAACTTCCTGACATAATTCTCGAATGGCGTGACTCGGCATGATCATAATTATATTACTATTAAACACAACCTCCAGTCGAAATGCTCTCGATTGAGACGTGGTCGTTCATTATTACGCACGGGGTAGGTTCGACCCGTAACAAGCGATAAAAACGTCATTTAATAAACCTGAACTTTGTTCACATTCTCGTTTACTGCAAACACGCCTTTTTGCGGAGCTTTTTTGTAAAAATGGTATGCGCAAGTCATATTACCAGGGTTAACACCTTCGCGACACGCACAATACACATTCCGCGTGTTGCTTGAATGAAAACGAAATACGAAAATGCAAAGGGAAACAAAATATTTCAACTTATTCATTAGACAGAGATGTGACGTTTGTAAATAAATTCTGCAAATAAATTTCACAGAAATACAATTTTAGAAAAAAAAAATCTAATTGTTAAACATGTAAATGAATATCATAGATATGAATTAAATATATTAATTAGAAAGATATATATATGAAATCAATTTTATATGTATAACTTTCTAATTAATATATTTAATTAATATTTAAAATTTCACAGACCAAATGTTCTGATACAACTTCACAATAAGAATGTGTTCTCCTAAGGATATCATAGAAATATAATTTTAGACAAAAACTCAAAAATATAACGACCCTTGTTAATTCTACAAATTAATATGACAAAAATATAACTTAAGATAAAAATATCGTGACGCTTGTTATAAATCTGCAAATATAATTTTGGATAAAAAAGGCAAAATAACCCAGAAATATTATTTTAGGCAAAAAGACAAAAATGTCGTGATGCTCGTTAATTCTGCTAATAAATATAATTTTAATGTTTTATATATAAAAATGATTTATCAATTTTTTTAGAAAGCAATTTTCTAAGCCGTAACTACCCGACTTTAAGTATATCGATCTTCAAAAGTGTATTATAAAAGTTCATTTGTGCTACGTAAATCAATTTCAATATTTTTGAACACTTAAAATTAATGACATAAATGGCGAATAACGAAGATGCAAGATTTTTTTTTCAGGTAATTTATAACATTATTTTTTATAAATTTCGTAAATATTAGTTATAAATAAAACTATTCAATAATTCGTTTAGTATAATCATTGGTCTGTTTCTTGAATGTAAAAATATAGAATGTGCTTACGTGAATCTAACTAGCCATAAAAAGAAAATTGAGATAACATATTTATATATAATTATATGGTATTTAATAAACAATAAAAGTGATTTTTTTTTAACCGCGGTGTAGTTTTTAAATAACAAATAAAACAAAATATCGTAGTAATAGAACAGTACCTATCCAGTACAGCTTCGGTATAATAGCCAGAAAAAATTAATATATTTTTAAATTATAATGTTTGTTTAATGAAAAGTGTTTCAACTCTTACTAGAAAATCTTACTTTAAGCCGGCCATACACGCAGACAGACATACTTGTTCAGGTCACCTGGACAAGCAAACCGTAGCGCGTATGTGACCCGCACAGGCGACCTGACAACAATTGAAAATTTATATTTTCTACCTGTGAGTAAGTACTAACTTCGGGCAAACCTAAGCGTTGTGTGTCTCTAGGGCGCAGGTCTCGTTGTGTAGTTAGAAAAAATTGCGTCTCGCATGCTCAACGTAATTATGGAAGATTTTATCGAATTGTATAAACCTGAACCATCCATTCTTAAATAATCACAGTAATCTTGAGGCTCTATATTTAATAACTTTATCAAATTGACGTGACTGTATTAGTTTCTTCTAACAATCAATATTTATAGCATTTTTATCGCGGATTTCTTTAGTAGGACGGCGAGAAGACCTACTAGCGCTACCGCATCGTTGTAGTTGACTGAGAGATTGCGACAGGTTGGCCGCCAAAGTCGAGCTTCGGTAAACTTGTCACGTTTACCTGAACAGGTATACCGTTGCGTGTATGGTCGGCTTAACGGTCTATTAGAGTAGCTATATATCGACTACTCGAAGGCTTCTAACAATATTAAATGGACGAAACTATGGATGGTTATAAAGATAATGGGAGTGCCACCACACTTGATTGGACTCCTAAAAAACCTTTACAATGATAACACTGGCATAATAAAATTTGATAATATTATTTCGAATGGGATATACATTAGGAAGAGAGAAAGAAAGGAATGCATACTTCGTCATTTCTATTCAATATTTACTTATAATATAACATGAGAAGAGGTTTGAAGAATTTCAGGGACGATTTTAATCGAAAGAAAGAATATTAAATCACACAGAATGAACTGTAAACATCATTAGAATCATTTTAAAATTAGCAATATTAATTGTCAATTTTGAATATAAACGGTGTTGGTCACAAATTAAACAATTTGGAATCGTTGGAGATAAATAAAGCATGTAAAACTAATCAAAAAATTATAAACAACCAACTAAATTTAACCACGAGTCCCATTCGTAAATATTTTCCTAAAAATTATTCGACTAAATTCGTATTAAGTAACAATTTGAGTTAGGTACTAAATTTATTTTTTAAATAATGGTTTTTTTTTTAAAAATAGATTCTGGTGAAGAAACAATAATATATGTTTTTAGTTAGTTATGACTTCCTGAAGAAGAAAATGGTATTTTTCGAAACCGGTAGATGTATTCAGTGGTTAATAAACAAAGATAATAAATAAAAAATAAAAAAATAAAATAAAAAATATTATTAGAATCCGCGAGCAAGCAGTTGGACGTAGAAAAAAACCGGTTTAAAGCAAATAAAGCGGATGTAGATCATGCTAATGCATCACGAAAAACTTCCCAAATAACAGGATGTGAAATAGTTCAAGAGGCAATTTATTTGGGTGCGCTGATCACGAACACCGGTGACTTTGGGCAGAAATGATATTGGTTCACACTATTGCCTTTCCAATCCTCATGTCTGAAACAGAGACTTGGACAGTCAATTTTTTTTGGACCCATCCTTTCCCGGAACCGTTGTAGAAGTTTCAACTTCTTTTACCGATTCCACACACAGTACTACAGAAATGCGAAATCTACAATTAATAAACGCAAAAGAGAGAAAATAAAAGAAAACAAAAGCTAAAGTAAGAGATTGCAAAAACGAACAGAGATTTTAATATTTTAATTTAAACCGTCGTGTGCTCATTTAAGTGCTATATTTACTTATTTTTTAATATACAGGTATATAATAACAAACAGATAATCAAGTGTTATGTACGGAAGTAAAGAAACTAGTGGGTACAGGATAGCCATTAAAGGGTTAACTATCAAATACACTCTTCCATGAAGCTATTAGCTATTAGTGTAAAACAGAGACCTATGAGAAGGTAGTTATGTATCCCATAGACAACGTGATGCACGATTATCTCAACCCTACAACAAATCAGCCTGGAACAAAATTCACAGTTATTTATACCTACCCCACTAGACTTCAATAACGAGAAAAAATCCCTTAAGTTTACCAATATCTGTTATAACTATTTTTTTCTATAAGATTAGCTATAAAACATTGGTAATTCCTATTTTCAAATTCATGATCGTGTTTAGATACCAGGCTTCCATTTCTGTGGATAAACCCATAATTCATTCCTCGAAAGTTAGGAGAATTTCTTCCTCATCAGAAAAACAAATCAATCCAATCTAGAATTTGATACCGGATACCCTCTTACTGATGGAGCTTTATCTTTGTGTAAATGACGTCGTCTGCAAGAGTCAACATTACTTACACACTCAAAGACAAAAGCGGCCGATAATAAGCAAAAAGAATGAACACCACCCCTATGTCTCATTCTGAACGCGTCGCTGCAATACAACCCTTTTTGTTTCGCGTCGAGTTAATCGAACGAAAACTTGAAGCCTGCGGACCCACCGACTTTAACTTGGACAGTTTGTAAATAAGTTAGCACACAAGTTTGCTCGAATATTGCCGTGTTGACAAACCTAAGTCTGGCGTTGTGACGTCACGACCTCTCACGACGACACGCGAATAGGTATTACGGATAAGATACATTTTAAACATTATTCTACGCAGGCACGCCACCACAAGTCAACGCTACTTTATTTCGAATCAAATGTATTTACACGATATAACATTGTTGGGGTGTTTTTTTTTAATATTTTAATATATAATACAGAAACATGACTATATTTACCTGAATACCTAATGGATAACATACGAATAAAAATAATGTGTTTCAAAAATGATGTACTAAGCTTTAGATAAGTAAATTGCACATTACGACATAATAGATTTGGGAGGAACCTCTTCAAAACAGCTTTATTATTAATCAATATCATAAAAATTAAACTTGAAATAATAAATAATATGTATATTTTTCAGTGCGTCTAAATAATGTATATACATAAAATTTAAAATTATTATGTATGTAGCAGTTACGGGTGATGAATATTTTGACTTTTTTAAGGACTAAAAAATAAACAGTTTCAGATCATCATATAATAGTATGCAAGGGGTGAACAGCTGATGTTTCCGTTTTATATCTAACCATTAAAAGTAAATAAATAAGTATATTTAAATTCAATTAATATGTATAAAAAAAATTAATAAAAAACAGTATTAAATAACAGGATGGCAATTTTAAGACCCAAAGAAAATAGATGAATAAATAATATTTTTCAATGGAATTCACAAAACAAAAAACAACCTAAAAGACGCCCAAAGACCCGTTGAATAGACAAACTTATCGGATAAGAGTAGCAAAGTTCATGGGAAGTCTTTGTCCAGCTTCATCATCTTCATTGAATTGACAATAACTGATGATGATGATATTCATTATCTACAAAAAAGTAGAACCCTGCGGTGCTTTTATATTTTCTCTATAATTCGGTAATGGAGAACTACCCACTCATAGATAATCAAAATTTAGTCGATCATAAATTTTCTGCATAAAAAATCGTATTATGTCATAAAAGAAACATAAATAAATTTATTCTTTAGTTTAAGAACATTTCATATTTTTAGGCAATTCTTGTCAAGACCATACTAATACAATGCTGTCACGGAAGAACCAGCTGGTCTCTGATATCTATTGCCAGGTGAGGGTAATATTTTATGGTGCGGTATTTAATTTTTTTTTGGTAACAGGGTATATTCAATTATATTAGAAATGAAAAAAAAATATTCTCACTCGTCTCGGGGGATAATTTTATTTACGAGTAAACGCGGACGCTTCATTAAAAATTAACACAAACAATTTAGTAAACTGAAAAACAAATTGTTTTTTTACGTTTTCCCGGTATTTCGCTGGGTGCGAATTCTCCAACTTATTATTCAGGTCACATCCGGGCGGAAGTCACCGAAGATGACCCAAAAGTATGAAACACTTCCAACCCCCGGCTGAAGCAACCCCCGAGCTCCGGGCCCCGGGCCCCGCCCGCCACTGGCGGTAAGCTGTGGATTTTTTCCGGGGAAATAAGAAGAAAGGCGGATATAAATCGCGTCACTGCGATGAAAGGGAGCGATCCCGTGAATATTTCGGGCTGTTCGGAAAATTCATTGGAAATTTTCATCCCCTGGCTGGTTGGAAAATTTTTACCTCTACATTATTTAATTAACCTAATTTATGAAGACGTGTTTGTGACGTTTTGATTCGTTCCCCTTTCCAAAGTCTTTAAGAAAAGGCCTCTCTCCGTTCACCGTGAATTATATATTCACCAATAACAAATTAGGCGAGATATTTTTTGAATTTAATTTACCAATTTTGTTATTACACTAAATTTCTTATTTAATATCTTTCAGTGGCGCCAGAATGCTCAGTTTAGCAAGAAATAGCAAGAAAGGAAAAAAATACGTATATTTTATTTTTTTTGTCCAAATCGTTAAGATTCATTAGACGGCAAAAGAGTATCACGTTATCGTAAGGCAAAGATAATAATGTAATAATAATAAGGCGATCGGTAAAATTGAAAGACAAAAAATAAATTGATATAACCACATATATATTATATAATTGAATACCTATTTATCTGTTCTCTGTTCAATCCATCACAAGTTGACAGATCTATGTTACTCTTTAGCGCCTGCGCAAAACAGTGATATCCCTTCTCCTCCTCCCTTTAATAGTCATCCGCCGTCGTTTTCATGTAAAGCTGAATCCCGGGTAACACCGGGTATGTATCACTGGTTCTTTATAAGTGACCAAAAAACGAACGTATTTTCTTTACAATAACTTGTTGATTTGGTTAAATTAAAAATAATTATGTCCGAAAATCGATACATTACATAGCTAACAAATACGTATGTGACATATTTGAAACCATAGAAATCGATATCTCAAAGCTAACTCGTATTTAATATAACGTAGTACTTTTATCTGTAAGTGCTTCAATTATTATCAATATGATACAAAATTGCCGATATTCGAGTATAGCTTTAGTCTTTCGCGTGTTTGTTTAGGTGTATTATACGAGTAGTATTTTATTAGTATAGTTATAATATTATTTTTGTTGGAATATTTCGTAAGGTAAATATTTTCGTACACACTCGGAATTCTTAATATACATAGAAGATTTAATAAATATGTAGGTACTCGCCTATATTTGGTTACAAAAAAATATCTTCTATCGATTCAGGTTAAATCAGGTAAATTGATAGCTGCGAATTGTTACCTTGCGTAATGGATACTTTCATTAGCGAGATTGCGAGAATATTAAACTAACATAACCTTCAATAAAAAATAAGACAAAAAAAAAATGGCCTCCGAAACAAGGCTGTATTTTCCAACAATCATAAAACAACTTTTCAAATAAAACAAAATGGAATTCGATAAAATTTTATTCATCTTTGGAAGTTTTTCTTTTGAAAAGCGTAATACAACGATTTTCTTGGTTTAATACACGGCGTGATATCAGTGGGATGTTTATTTGGTGGTAGTAAAATTTTACAAAAAAATATGTAGATATTAGAATGGAAGAAAATGTATCTTTTACGACCGGAATACGTAATTCGCTCCCGTTCCTAAATAAGGTCCAAGCAAACATTTCAGCATAAAAGGACAACGTTCCATCAAGTAAACAAGGAACTGGGTGTTCCTTCCATAAAGAATACTCAGAACGTAGAAATTGTCATAATAAGAAAATCAAATACTATTTTATTCCCGACAACCAAATAATATACATGAATGCATGATATGTAGTACACATTATATCCGCAGATAAAACTGATTACGTTAGTTTATTCGTAGACGATAAATACCTCATGATATTTTGTTCCAAAATACGTTATTATCTATTTATGTTAAATGTTATATCAACGTGTTAGTATGTAAATGTCTGTTTTTCACTGGTTTTTAAATTAAACATCAATTATCATCAAATACACCTGAGTAGAGAGACTCGCGGCTACTAGAAAGGCAAAGAGTTACAGATCAATCGTGAAAAAATTTCAGAAATAATCGAGGCTTCGCTGGATTCGAGCACCATGATGTTTTAACGTGTATTCCAGACCAGACTAGACATAATTAAACCTTAATTAAACGTAATTATAATAGCAGATAAGCAATCGGCCAATAGCGGCCGTCACGTACCCATTGCTGACCGCTACGCGGTCAGGATCTATATTTCAATGATAGAGCCTTCCCCAAAACAAATCACACGTAATTACAATCTCATTTTAATTAAAATTATTCCACCTTTATAAGTTAACTATCACAACGAACTATATAATAAATATATTAGACCGCGATGCTCTAACACGTATTGCAGATTTATACCTTAATTATATACAATTGTATAATGCTCTAACATGTATTTCAGACAAGTCCCAATTAAACGTTAATTAATACTTTAAAAAAAAAAAAAAAAAATGTTAATTAATAAATGAATCGATATTATTAAAGTTTTTACAAATCAGTTTCGGTCTAAAAATTGACCAAACGAAAGTACGCAAAAGAATTGCGTGGAGTCAAAACTATCTCAAAACGCGACGATATTAAATCGCACCCTTAAAAAATGTAAATTTTTTTATTGACACTTACAAAGGAAATAAAGTAACACGATTTCACTCTCTTTTATCGTCAATAAAAAGTACTCTCAGCAAAAATAATATAAAAAAATATCAATCCTCTTATTTTGTCAACAATGTACGACAATGGGACAATTGAAATATACAATCTTATTCACAGTTATCCGAGCACTTTTCATAATTTTCTAAATATTGAAACATAATTAATTTTTGATCTTTTGATTTTCAAAATCATTATAAAATGATTTTGCTCATGAGAGACCTACATAAAATTGTCCATGACTAAAAACTGCTTATTACATGTAATTATAAATTTTGTTAAAAGTCTAACCCCGTAAGAATCTTTTATTTATATTGCACATATACGTGCAATGTAACACTTAAAAATATATGCAATAAATAAATTGTATATGCTTTTTTATACCTATGTATAATAATTTATTAAATTGTATAAATGTAAAAGAAATTATACTGAAGACAAGCAACATAGAATATCTCTGAACTTTTTCTACCAAAACCTTAAATAACTGCACTCGCGACTGTAGGCCAATCATGGGCCAGTGTTCCGTTTTAAATATGATTGTGGATTCAATAGGGGAAACTGGAATACAGGTAGGTAAATTAATTAAAAAGATACTTACATTTATATATATCTCAACAGATTTATAAAATAATAAATCAGCTCTTTTACCAGAAATTCTGGGCGTAAGCTAGTTTTGCAACACATTGCTTGTTAGGGCGAGCAGCGATCAGCAACTGTGTCCAGATGGGTCGAACGCTGGCAGAGATATACGAAATTTTCCCCTCCACACGACTAACCGTGGCACATTGTTTTGCATCGCAATGACAGTTGACTTATAGAATATCGATTGATGGTATGGGGTTATTAAATTGTGAGACATGTGCGAGTACGAGTGTATATGTTATAAATCAGAAGGTTATGTGTGTGGCCAGAGTAGGTTAAACAAATAGAAACTACTTACAATTGACATAAGTTTATTGATGAACGTTGCACAGTTACAAATAGAAATATTGCTAGAGATCTTATCAGTTTGGCTCGTTGGAGTCGATACCAGCGCGTTTTTGCGGCTGATGGAAACCTAGTTTTACACTCAGGTGGGTTTATCAGTTGTCGGCGGTGTTTCTGATTGTGGAGGCAATGGTGTCGCCAGATGTGAAACCTCACCACAATGACACGAAATACTCGTTATTTTTTCGAGTGTTTCATTTTAACTTTTGTTTATTTTACGTTATTATTATTTGTGTTATAATATTATTATTAAAATCGACAGAAACAATGATTAAATAACCCAACCGCACCGTTGCGAATGGCACGGTGCCGGCCCGCAGTCGCTAAAATATGGAACCAGCCAGCAGCAAAACATAGTACGCGCGACAAAATATGAGGGTGCAAAAATAAATATACGGTCGACCGAACTTTCTCGTTCAATAAAATATTTACGGGACATTTCCACACGATTGTATCGGATTGATGGGCGCCCCATTTTCTATATCACATATTCTGAAACACAGCATTAAATATCTTGTGGCGGTCGATCCTTTTTCTGTCACAAAACCACCGTTATTGATGGTATGAGCGCCTTACTCATATTTTCCCTTCGACAACCACCAGTTACTTACCTGGCTGCAATAATATTTCACTTCACAGTTACATTTCAAAGTAAGTAGAACGTATCCTTATTTTACTATTTGTTCCGTTTTTGTAAAAACACACTTTTAGAGAGATTAATAATGTGTGAACCCTCAGTGGGAGTGTGAAATTGTTGGACGGTACAGCTCTTACTCAATGGATTGTCTAATTAAGGCTCAGAAAGTGTAATAAACAAGAGGCCATTTAAATATAACTGTGAAGAACTCTTTAAATCCTTGCAAGTTATGGATATAAGACAACTGTTTACCAGAGCAATCTTAAAACTATTTAAAAAAAAAAAATTAACTTTACTTCCACGATCCGATCCAAAGGAAACTAGGAGCAAAGCCTTAGGATTACCAAATTTGCTCAACAAACTTTTTTATTTTGTGCTCCGCGAATATTTAACAAATTGCCACTAGACCTTGAAGGATCTAAAGTGATAAACGACTTCAAACCAAAAATAATAAAGTGGTTGCTTGATGTGGGTAGAAAGCAAAATGAATCTAATTTGATATTTGTGCTAACCTAACTACTTACCTACACATTTTTGTTCCTAACTTTTGTATATTACAGACATAAAATTTTTATAACTTTTTTCAATAATATTTTATAACTTCAGATTGTATGTACTTTTTTCACATAACTTTTTATAACTTACTTACCTCTAAACAATTACAACTTTTAAAATCTGTATAGGTAATTGCTTTAAAACAGACCACGTCTAGTAAAGTAATCCTGACGCCATTTGGTGTCCTTTGATTAATACTATTTGTTAGATCTCGACATCGCGATACCATTCACGGTGTGGACAATTACCTACAGTGCACCAGTATGATCATACTGTTTATTGTTTGAGTGTACAATGGGTGAACAGTAACACCGCCGTCTTTAGTAGGGAGCGGAGATCGTCGCCACCCTCGCGCACGTGTCTGATTTCGGCGGCGCCGCCAGGGATTTCGGAGGCGTCGTACTTGAGATAAAGAGAAGCACCTCACCAACATCTTCCTGTGTTCATCTCCCGATATCCTTCCCCACCTTGCAGTAATTCCGACTTACAACCGGAATTATCGTAATCCATTCCACGGAAAGTGCGATTCGAAAATCGAACACCATTCAATAAAATTGAGTAATACATCATTTCATAAACTTGTTAACCTTTTAACTGCTACCAGTATTTGTGTCCATGAGGGACATTCGTAGGTCGGTCCGTCAGTTTTATGCGGTTTAATATTGTTGACCACAAAGAGCGGTATCATTCAAAATACACATGAATACAAATGACATATGAATGACGATCCCGAATTTGTAAGGTCAAAAAGTGCATGTACATAATCTCACAACACATTTATAACTTTAAACAGCAACATTATTTATATATGTTTAAAATTATAATTAATTAAATTACATTATAATTAATGGGAATAATTTAGTAGATAACACCATTGATATAATGGTCCATTTTCTATGTGTAGTTTTCTGGGCTAATCTTCCGTGTATTCTTATCTTTTCTGGCCGACGTTTCGGATTTTATTAGAGGGTTCATCATTAAATACTGCCTTTTAGTACCGTGTCGAAAGCAGGATGTATCGTTTTTAGGAAGTGACTTGCAATACCATGTCGAAATCAACCGTATTATGTGAAAAGAGTAGTGTTGTGTTATGTGTAAGTTCTATCTACTACTCTTCGACTTCTAGGCCTTTAAAGCGCTGAAGGAAGAAACAGGTTTTTAATTTTAGGCCGTCATCCCCATTAATGTTCATTGGGTGTTTACTTATTTCAGTTGCCTCCCTAACCAGACGTTGGCCTCGGGCTTTTCTAGGATTTTCGGCAATAGAATCCGAAACGTCGCCCAGAAAAGACAGATAGATATACACGGTTGATTAGCCCAAAATTGGTGATTCACAATTTAAGGTCCCGACAGCACCCTCCAACAGTGGAGGCTTCGACAACAAAAGTCAACAGATCAGAACCAGTTTATTTTAGACATATTTTCATAGCATCACATCATCATCCCTACTGTCTCTATAACCCTAATGGGTCATAGCCTTCTTAATTAACACGCCGTTTCTCTCGAGTCCTGGATTTAAAGACATATATTTCTTTGTAGACATTGTCAGTCCACCTTAACGTCGACCTTTCAAAGCTCCTGCACTCTGTAGATCTTGAGTTCGGCAATGACTGTTTAGTTATCGTCTCTATACAGCTTAACTATCGAAATATGTATATTTTAATAAATCTTAAAACGCTTATTTCATTACACAATGTATAGAGCGCATTGTCGTAGCGTCTCTCTCTGTCTCTGATTTGAGTATCAGGGGAGGAGTAATAAGGGCTGCGCCCTCTTGTTTCAGAATTGTAGCGTCTATATCAAAATTTATTTCTAAAACTGGCCCGAAGATACACCTCAAAATTCTCCTTTCAAAAACATCTAGTGCACATTCATTCTCAGACGCATATGTAAGTACTGGTTTGATAAATGTTTTATGTGATAAAATTTAACTCAGTCTAAAAATAATAAAGGTTTGTCGCAAAATAAAGTTGATTGCTTTTAAAATTCAATAAATTTAAAAGACCTACTGCATATAAGCTCAAAAATTTATCGTCAATCTATTCAGTTAATGTGGCAATAGTATTTTATCAATAAATTGATTTTTTCTATATATCTTTTTGGTTAATTTATTTAATTTGTATAAAAATAATAATCTACATTTTTTTAAATTATATTTTTAATATAAAACAATATTAAAGTGCAAGACATATCAATTTTATTTCGCAAACTCAAATGACACAAAATATAATTTATAAATGACTATCTTGAAATGAATATCTTCCGGAAACGAGTTCAGAAAAAGACGTACAAGACTTTTCAGTAATGTTAGGTTGTCATTGCTGTCTTTCCTTGAAAGCTAAATAGATTCTGTACAATTATAAAAGTTGTATATGAAAATACATAAATTACCGGCAGAGATTTCTGCAGTTAGGATTGTTCAAAAACTTGATAATTACAAGGACCAGCTAGCATATCAATTACCTACTTTGCCTTGGACTCGAGAAAATACGTTGGCAAAAACTTTACATAAATTTAATTTAACCCAAACTGAGTGAACTTTAATATTTGATATGCGTGTAAAGAGAATGGTTGTACAAAGAATACATAAAAAGTTATCTAACTTTGTAGGTGAAAATCCAGTAATTGTGTGTTATTGGACATATTCAAATATTGATAAGAATAGAGATAGTATGTCTTCATAATTCTAACCATTCATTGTATTCAAATGACCAATTATCTAGCTTGGCTATACATTTAGGAAATAAATCATACAAACTTGTCACGTGAACAAAGAAATAACTTACAATTTCTTCACAGGTTTAACGATAAAATGTACAATTTTAACACCATTCTAAACGATGGTCATCCCATAAATAATGCGGTTTTTTCAATTACACGAAGTAAAGAATGGGGCCGAAATAAACTACCTGCATCAGGTTTAATTACTACCTGCTATAAAAGCAAGTAGTAATTCTTTTTGAAAATATTGAAGAGTGCGGTTTGATTTTAATATTTATTTTTTCAAAGTATGCTATAATGGAAGTGACAAAGGAGCATTTTGACTTCAATACAGGCAACAATGCAACGGAAAGTGCGAGGAATATCAATGCAGTATACGGGTATAGGACAATAAGCGTAACTCAATATCAACAGTGGTTCCATAAATTCCCAACTGTAAACTACAGCTAATAAGACAAGCCTAGTGGAAAAAAATTTCATCGTAACTGTTGAGCAACTATCAAATAAGCTTAAATTTGATCATTCAACCACTCATCAGGTTTCTCGCAAATTTTCAGAGTCCAATCGCGTGCAGAAAGTGAATGTGTGCTCTTCTTTTCTATCACGTCTGTTAAGATAAACCATCAGGAATAAACCTTTTTTTAAAACAATGTCCCACCCACCATATTCGCCGGACATTGCCTCATCTAATTAAAATTTATTACACGGTCTTCAAAATCATTTGTATGGAAAAAATATGAATTCTGTAGACGAGGTCAGAACAGTACTGGAGGAATACTTTTCGTCACTGACGAGTGAATTACGTAAGAGGGGTCTTTTGAAAAATGAAAGAAAGTATATTTTAGATTAAAAATTAACTTTGTTTATCTTAATTTTGTAAAATAAAAATCGTATAAAAAAACCGCATCATTTATGGAATGATCCAATATTAATGAAGTTACATAGTGGAGCATTGCGAAAGATTCTGTTACCGGGATGAGGTACAATAAAGAAGAAGCGCACCGAATGAAACGGGCCAGCAATATGCCCGGCCAATTCTCTTAGATACCCCTTTATGTCTATTTCACCATACATGTGAAATCATTAATTTATTCAATCGTTTTCAGAAGCTCTTCCTTTTTCCATTTGGAACTGAAGAACAATTTCCTATTGATTTCGCTGATGCGCTGTGCGTACCTCAATTTCATTCAAGTTTTATTATAATAAACTAACATCGCTCTGGATTTCTCAGCCACCGTTCGTTTATTCATGGAAAACAGAGTTTGTTTTTTCTTCGATCTAAAAAAAGCTTATACCTTGAAACAGAAAATTCAACTACAGGATGAATAATATATTCCAGGCCGATTTTGTATAGTTACCATTTTAGTTTGACAAAGATATGTCAGTTTACATTTTGGTGATATTTAGTAGTTAATTACAATATATTGTGAAGCATCTAACGTTTCAATAACGTGTTGAAAACATTTTATCTAATTAATAATGGAAACACCATTGATGGTAATCGATATCGTCACATAATATAAAACTTCATGCTGTCTGAATTGGGTCTATCAGGTCTGCAATACATATGGTTTCAACAGAACGGTGTCATCTCACACACGGCCCGAGCTACGTTTGCGAGAAATTTCCCCGGCTGCGTAATATCAAAAAGTGATCATATCGACTGGCCTCCTCGATCATCTGATTTGACGGCTCTCGACTGTATTCTGTGAAGAAACATAACGCCAATAAGCCAATAATAACAATTCCGATACTACAGAACAATATTGAAAATGAAATTGCTGAAATAACACGCGAAAAATGTGTGTCTCTGCCAGAGGCGGCTACTTGGCCAATATCATATTCCATACATGACTGTAATAAAATAATGGATAAATAATAATCAAATTTAAAAAATGTACTTTATTTCTCAGTTATTCAAAAACAACATCGGCCTGGAACATAATATTCACCCTGTATATCGAGATCTGTATACATTGAACTTTTTCAACTACATATATTCATATATTCTTTGCTTTAATTTCATATGATTAAAACGATAGTATGTACTTTGTTAAGTTTACTTTTTTAATTTAATATTGCCCAATTTAATTTGACGTGATAGACCAATCCTATTACAAAAATGGAAAATGTATAAGGCCACTGTACTGTTAGTAATATACAAATATTTTTTTACGTATCAATACGTAAGTTAAAAGTTTTGAAAAGTAGAATTAATAATGCGAACCGTGTCTACGTGTTCAAATAATACATACACACTAGTAATTTTTTAGAATTTAAAACAACATTATTATAAAAAATATACCAATTTACACAATATACACTTAGATAAAAAAAAGGTTTATTTCTTAAAAAAGTCACCCGAAAAATACATTCGAATAATCGAGATTCGGATATTCGACGTTTCACTTTATTTAGATTTTACAAAAAAATTGTGCTTTTTTAACAATAAATATCTGTAAGTAGGATTTAAATTTCGTTTTAAGTAGTGTTACGTACAGAATAAAAACTGTTTTTCCTCGTTTTCGTATTCTTTCGTACGTGCTGGTTTTTTCAATCTTCTGGATATTTTAACTGACTAGTAATGATGTGTAGGGACACGCACGAAGATAATGTATTTAAGATTCCAGGATGTACTCCGTCAATAAAAACTCAAATTGGTTCACGTTGGATTTATTCAAGAGAACTGTTTACAAAATATTTACCGGTGTCTTATGTACGTATATTTCCTACCTAAATTACTATTTACTCGTGTACGTGACACATAAATAGATCTGTAGGGATCGGAATTCAAATCCACCGCCATCTCGGCCGACATCGACGATAGCGGTAGCGCTGCCGGCTGCCGCTACAGGTCTGGCTCGATCCTTCACCGCCAAGCATTCTCTCTGGTTTCATCGCTTCACAACGGCGGTCTTGCTAACCCACGCGTGCCGAGCGCTTCAAAATTCTCGCACACTTTCTACATCTCTGCATTTATTTACTGCATTCACTTTATCTGTCTTCCTTCTTCGATCTATCCAACACAATAAACATCAACACGCCAAATCACTCACTTTTTCATTTAACCACCGACCAAACCCCCAAAAATCGTGATTTTATATATAAAAACACATACGAATAACGTGAGAATTAGTCGCAACTATGACTTGCAGATGTCATTTTTTCCGTTAAATGCGGCACGCAGGAAATATCGTACATGGAGCATCATTCGTTTGTTTCTAGATAGATGTATCATATACCTGAATTCTCAAATAAAATTGTTATTTACGTTCGTAACAAGTAATATAAGCTTGTTGGTGTAGTGGCCAAGACGTTGGCCTAGTGACCTAGTGGTCGTGGGTTCGTGCCTCTTTCCAGGACACCAACAAGTTAGTGATAGCATAAGCATTTAACTTAGTTTGAAAATAGTAAGAATATTGATGTGATATGTATTTCGTGTTTTTTGTTTTTAAAAGTTTTTTTTTTATTAATATTTCTAAATTACGAAGTTGACATTTGATTTCATCAGAGACTTTCATAAATCATAATTCAATTCTGATAAATAATAAAAATACGAAAACATACACTAATCTAATTAATTAAAAGCATCATATGGGAATTTCAAGACTGGAAACTTTGAGGGTTCCAAAGATTTATATTGTCCAATTATCTGCTTGCCAATAATGGAACAGTTTCTCGGACACCATCTTTGGCTAGACTCTAATTGGTCGATAAAAACACTCGCAGGCAAACACGGAGGCGATAATTATAATTACTAATAAATTATTGTCGATAGCCACGAGTAAAAACGCGAGGGAACCAAATTTAAAAAATATATATCACCGGTATGTTTAAATAAAATAATAATGATAACACATTTAAGGCAGCTGACTAAGTACGATTAAACTATGTAGAGCTAGGGTATCATGATATAATGAACATCTTACGTTAGTAAGCGGTACTACTAATTACTTAATTACTAATTAGTTAATTACTACCAAAGCATTTAAGGGATGTTTGAGTTAATTCGTACCCATGTGTATACAGTAATATTCTCAATTCTTCAAGCAACTTTAAAATATATAGAATAATCTTAAAATAGTAATATAAAAATATATCGTATTGCAATGAATATGTTTTTCTGGTTCGATAAAATATTAATTTATTAAATTAAATTAAATGTCAATGAACCCTAGTCTCTAGCATATTAAGTGAGAATACATACCACTACACTACAGCGAAAGAAACTTAAATTTTAAAATAGTAGTTTATAAATATGTTTAACTCTTTTTAATCCATACTTGTCAAAATAGGGGTAAATTAAATTTTTTAATTCATTTAAATCATATAAGTGTTAAAATTTAATGACATGAATGTATAAATAATAAAATTATTCAAAAATATTAATCAACGTATCAAATTTCAGCATCATACTTACTTACCATCACGTCGTTTTACCGCGGGGGAAGGCAGAGAGGATAGAGCGCCACACTCCTCTGTCCTGACACAATTCTCGCCTATTCACATTCATACATCTTCTCATACAAGCTCGCCGATTATTGAGGCTTCTAAATTCAGAAAGAGATCCAGGTTCGAGTCCCTGTAGCAACAACAATATTTTTCGATAAAATTAATTTTACATGCATATCTTTCTAATTAATATATCTAATTAGTATTTAAATTATATTTTCTCCTGATTCGAAATTTATTATCACAGAATATTGTTAAGTACAAACTTAAGTTACAATAATTATATGAACATAATAATGTATATAGATATTTACCTTACAAAGTCGACAACACTAATTTATCTGTATTTCATCTGTATATAATTTAGAGCGAAGCCTAAATTTGGACCGTTTATTTATTTGACGAATATAATATTGTTTAGTCTGACAACTTTGAAAGCCACGCCGTATTTCGACAATCCTGGCAACACTGATATAAGAACAATAACGAGCATTTTCGAAAAACAGAAGTCAATTCAAACTTCTCGAGTACCTGCCCGCCCGCCCCAGCCGAGCGTTACCTTAACACAGAAACTAGGCGAGACGATGAAAGGAAAATCAGTTAGACAATTTTGTTTTGAGACTTAAGTCCCCCATCTCCAGACGTTTAGCCATTAAGTGCCAAACGACAATTTAACACATTCTCATAATATTAAGGGTTGATGCATAAGTTCGTAGCATTTTCGTTTCACAAGGCTTTGGAATGAAATTGTTTTGAAATATTTATAATAGTTAACGCACACTTTACATTGTAGTCGTTCACGTTTAATATTGAATTATTTATTTACATTGTTTTTAAACCACTTTAAACAATCAGTTTCGTAAAATACTTTTTTCTTCATCAGTATGTCAAAAAGACTAACTAAAAGTTTTATCAGTTTAACTAGTTAGATTTTTTTATATCCTGATGAAGGAAAAGGTTTTAATTCAATATTGAAATATTTTAATGCCATAGTATTGTTTTTGTTAAAAATGGAATGTCAATAACAAAAAACAGAACTTTCCATGCAAAAACTGGTGTCTACACTATAAATTACTACTATATGATCATCATTTCTGAAGTTTACTGTGAACAACTCCGTCGTCTTTATGTCGCAATACTAGAAAAACAACCAGAAAGACGGCATCAAGTGAATTTCCAGCATGATAATGCCTGTACGCGTACTGTTAATATTACCAAACAGTTCGCTTGGGAAGTTATTCTAGATCCATCTTATTCTCGTAATCTTGTTCAACATCAGATTTTCATATTTTCCGCTATTTGTCCAACAATCTCATTTAATAATGACAATGCTCTTCAAAATTATCTTGATAACTTCATCACCTCCAAACCACCGGATTTCTTCATGAATCGAAAAACTAAAGAACGCTAGGAACCAATCGAAAAGAATACGGGAGAATCTTTTATTTTTTGTATTGAGACAGGTATCTTGGCTGACATTCGTAACTGAACCGGAATCAAAAGGACTAATTCTGACATCTAAGAAGAATATATATATAATAAATCTGACTTTTGACAGAAAACCTGTCGGTTAACGGATAGCTGTACAAAAGAGTATTTTTGAATCAATAAATAAGATAAAGACGGTCATTATTCCTTTGCTAAACCCAAGTTTCGTCAACGCATTAAGATTTGACGATCCTCGTGACAATCCCAATAACGAAAAAAAAAACAGTTTATCATACTTCTAGTATCATAATATCTGTTATTTCATCCCGAGCTAACATATTTCCTAGATACACAAATCACACTCTCGCTCCAAGGATTTGTTCTCACACGTATTTACGGTGACTATTTATTCGACAGAGGTGTCGTTTCGTATAAATAACACTAGCTCTAATTGTTATGTTTACATTAATAATATGTATATACATGTATGTAGGTATGTATGTTTTTGTTATTTCACTAGATGTTGTTTTTCTCTTCATTTTGATTTCTTGTTTTATATAACTGTAACCCTATATCTGAACACAGTACCTTTAAATATTACCTGTAGCGATATACATATAAAATCAATTTTATCGAAAAATACTGTTTTTGCGCTAGTTTTTGCTTCACTGTGTTAATACATCTGTATTAATTTGAAAAAGTGTAACATATAAGTTCTAAAAATTGTCACAAAAGGTACTGGCGCTGTATCGTATTTGGTAATGCACCTTCATAGTGATCCAGGTTCGAATCCCGGTAGCGCAAAACCAATATTTTATATATATCTTTATAATTAGTACATTAAATTAGTATTTAAAACATCACAGACCTATAATCTGAATAATTACAACTTCACAATAAGAATGTGTTCTAATTAATAATAGCTATATATTTTGCATACTAAGCTAGGTCAAAAACACAAATTTATATTGAGTTTGAAAAATAATACACAATGCCTTTTTGTTCATACTTCTCTAACACCATCATCATAGATTTACAGATTTTATATGTATAATACAATACATTCACAACGTTCTCTAATATCACCTATTATTAATTATTTTTGGCACCGAAAGGGTTTTCAGAAACTCGAGAACTTCGCGAAAAAAGGATTAATGACGTCACCTGAGTAAAATGTGTATTTCAATACTTAAAATAAATTAGCAGATTCAATGTTTTAAGTGATATTACAAATGAAGGTGTGCGGTTACGTATTTATGTTTTTTTACTCGGTTACGAAATAATTATTCAGCTTTTATGTTTCTTGCGCGTTATAACCCAAAACACAGGTAATAAAATTTGCAAATACCTTATATTACGTTACCTAAAACCAAAACATTTAAAATGCTATATTATTTTATGTTCGCAATATTCTCGATAATATACATAAAAGCCAGTGGTATAATAGAACATGTACAATATGCCTTCTAAGACACCGTAATTTCAAATACAAACACTGAAAAATATATTATATCTTTACTGTTCGATATTTATGACAGATCCACAGATCACCGTGCTCGTGTGAATATGCTATACTATATTTATTTACCTATCTACCTCCTCCCCTTACCATGTCTCAGAGTATGACTTTTTCAGTATATTGTATATCGTCTATTATTTGTTACTAGGGTATTTGGTTCCTCGCGTGTGCGTACCAAAACCGCTATTGTGAATCACAGTGCTTTGTGCTGACTATTGAAGAAGGTTTCTGAAGTTCGGGAGCTGTGACTACAGGAGAGAAAATTCAGGCGAGTTGTGTTTCCTGGTTGGTCCTTGAGCTTTGTTCTGTCCCTCTTCCGAATTTCTACCACCCTTCCTATATCCCGTTTCCCCATCCCTTATGTAAACATTTATAAAATTTTGTTATTAATTAGATGATGACAATTTACGGTAAAAAAATACTCCATGGTTTCACGGCCAACTGAGATCCTTTTCCTGATCTATAACTCTGCGTCAGGCGTCTCCGTCTTGGGAGGTACGAACATGGAGTGTCTCCAGATCTCTCCTCATATCAGATTCCAAGAGATTCACAGCACGTTGCGTATTTATACTCTCACCCTCTACATCCTGCTCATCTTATCTTTTTCGATTTTACGACACTAACTAATAATAATAACAAATAAATGAAAAATTTTATTTCTGAATTATTGCGAATACGCCACTGTCCTGACTCACTCATCGACCCTTATATTATTCGAAAAATTTATATTCAAAAACATTCAGTTTATTTTCCTTTAAAAGTCTGTCTCGCATATGTATGTAACAGCAGGGAGTAATATTACAATTTTTAATTTAATGAATATAAATTTTGATTTGGTGGGGATGTGGTAACCCTGCAAGCGCCACACTAATATGGCCGTATTGGGACGCACCCATTAAAAACATATAGGGCCCGAACCAGAACAACCAATAAGCACACGTAATTTAACATTAAGCACCAGATCCGGTACTGCCAAGCATCTACCGACCGACTTCTTCGCAGGCCATCCCAACACTAGCATCGCTACTCGTCAGCCACTCCAGATTTCAAACCGCGTATTTAAATTGCAGCAATTCATCTTTTCAATAAACGAAACCTTGTTAGTGCTCTTTCATTTATATACCCTGCTCTAGTTACAACAGACTGCGACACACAACCAACATACGTGAGACAAGAAGAAGTTAGGAGCTTCTGTATCACAGCATCTTAATCTTCTGACACAATTTCGAGTCAAACATATATCTAAATAACCTCAACACACACGCCCTCAACTCTGAGAAGGGCAAAATCCTCGTTTTAATTTCATTAGGCTTATTATTCAGAATAGTCGTCAACCAGACTCCAAAATATTTTAAAATATTAATGGTTGTAAAACTGTTATTGCCAATTTGCACTGGAACGAGTGTTTATGATATTTGGAAAAAAAAAATGATGTGTCAACATATTTTATGAAAGTTCAGTGCATTCCTAAAATCGGTGTGAAATATTAGCATATTATTAATTATTTACTAATATGTAGATTATACTGCAAATTTTTGTCTCTGGTTATAATGGATAGGGATAATTGTTTATTAAATTATTTTTTTTAATGGCTCTCATTTAAACGGTCATCATAATATTGAGGTTTTGGTCAACTCTAAAATGTTTACTACCGGCAAATATATTCAGTTGAGCCGCCACTTGTTGGTACAACAACAAGATTGATCAAGTAAATATAATAATATCACATTAGGCAGCTCTCAAATTATCCTAACCTAACCTAACCACGTATTGAATCTGATATTTTTTCAGTCGTCAAAAACATAGTATGTTGTCTTAATGATTTAATAGCTGTTTTTCTTGCTAACCCAATATTTAAATGGCAAGTCTCAGCTACAGACGAATGAAAGTTTAATAAGAGGCAGTGGTTAAAAATGTTATAATGAATCATATCAAAAAAATAATAAAAGCTTCTATATAACTGCGTGGAAAACACAGGGAGTTAAAACTTAAATTATTATTTTTCCAGACAACATCGTGTGGTAAACCACACCATACAAAAAGTTTTTTTTTTAAATACATATGTGCTATTTTTGATAACGTGAAAGGAAGACTTACGGAAACATTCAATTTAAAAATCGTTTTCACAATTAATGAAAAAAAATCAACTGTTTGTGTGGGACCAAAAAAAATAATATTAAGAACAAAAACTCGAACAATAAAATTTTATCAGTTTTGTGTCGAATCGTTTCTCTATAGGTAAATTTGAAAGAAAACCGAATATCGGAGTGAAGCATCAATCTTCTTTAAAAAAATTAATCGCATATATGTGTGAACCTTGTGTTATTTGTATACATTTTTTTAAATAGAAAAGATTGGTGTATATGATTTAATATAAACTGTTAAAAATTAAAAAATTAAAATTTGTTTTGGATTTTACAACTTCAAACTAATAATACCTCTTCTGCTAGCTCCAGACCTCACTTCCATACATCAGTGTCGGTACCAGGACTACATTGTGTATCGCTAGTCTTGTCATTTTTAAACTATGAAACTATGTTGTCAGGTACTTGTTTGTAATGCTGCTGTCATCAGTGTCGAGCTTTATAGTGCGTCAGATGTAATTTCTCAGTGGTATTTTGTTAACCATGTATATCATTAATACCGCCGATTGCGAGGTGTGAACGGGTCTTTTTTTTGATTCACAAAACATCGCAAAAAAACTGCAGAAGTTTGGGAGGGAGCCACTGGATCATTCTTCATATATCCCGATCCTAATGCCATCCATTTAATTTTTGACTAATAAGGACCCTTACAAAATTGTCAATAATTAGATCTAGAAGAACAGATGGCAGGCTTCTTCAACGAGGGATTGTCAAGATCGTCTCTCGGTCTCAAAAATGCTAAGACTAAGATTAACGAACATTCTTTGAGTTTTAGAATCAAAAAGTTTTTTTGTTTCTAGCCAAACAGGACTGCTGCAAATAAATTCATACTGTTCTTTAGAGATAAGTCATAACACACACTACGACACGGCGCACGTACAAAGCGAGTCGAAATTCATATACATTCTCAACTTTCAAAGATCTATGAATCGCGTAAACACACAGATACCACCAACGATGGATTCTTTCATTCATTCCGTATCCACAAAGTTTAAAAGTATTCGACTTTTGTGCATGCGCATTCAATTCTGCCTATAAAGGTCTACGAATCCTGTATACACAACGTACAAAAAACAACTTTAATGTTTATGGGTATAATGCACAGAATAGCATACATTTTTCGAAACGAGCGGATTATTTTAAGGAATTTGTTTGTGTGACGCATTTTTGACCGTTTGGCTTGAATATTTGAAGTCGAATTACTGAAACATTGAAAATCCTCTGATTATCTAGTTAATTCATCATTAAAAAAAAATATATATAGAAAATGACATGAATACTCCATCATGCTGTAAACGAAAATGGTGAATTTGTAAGTGTATAATTGAATCATTCATTCATTCTACAGATTTGTATATTTTTGATAGTAGGTATTATCCAACATCCCTTCTACAAAAAGTCATTGACCGCCACTGGATGTTAGTAGTTAACATATGTTTCCAATATTATTAGAAGATAGAGTTATGTGTTTACTACAAATGGACCTCGTAATTACAAATAAAATAATATTTAATTAATAATTATCCGCAATTCTGCACTAATATTTTCACTTTCTAAATTGCACAATGAATAGTCTGTTTCATATCTCAAAAGCCGAACCCTTGTAGCCGTATATATGCATGTGTACAAAAGAGCTACCGATTCAACAAGGGCACGATGTAGAACCGTGGGCGCTATTATCATTACTGTCGGGGAACAGCGAGCTAATTCCTTTGTTGTTTTTGCTCTAAGCACCTCTTCAGACTCGTCAAGTTGATGTGTGGTGGTCGGTGCTGGGCGCCGTTCTCGCAGGCCGCTGTAATAATAAACCCAAAATGGCCCCCGAGTGTCATTAGCGAACGGTTACCGGCACAAACTCTCTAAATTTCTCTCCAAATCCCTTTGTAAACACCGTTAAAAGAATGCTTAACATTTCGTTATCAAAAGGAAAGTTTTCCGTTACATAAAGGACCCACTCAAAAGTATCGTCCGTTCCAAATTAACCAAAGGAAAATAACACTTTATTCAGGTTCCAAGATATCGAGCGGTTGGCTAATTTGGTGCCAACTTTCGGGTTAGCTTAATTTGTGGGATCCGGCGCGAAAAGAGAACCGATCCAATGTCTAACTTGTAATAATGTTACATTTTTTAAATATAGATTTTTTTTTCAAATGAAGGTCAATCAATTCACGATTGAGTTTAAAACCGACAAAAAAGTTGTTCAAGATCAAATAATTATTTTCGTCATGCTGGCCGTGATCGTTTCAAATATATTTATACATGTTTGTTTCTAGATCGAACGGCTATAGTAGCCGCTTGTAAAACCTATTATTAAATGCTAATAATATTATTTATTATCGATTAATACCACGGTATAACCTAACTTAACCAAGTAACGAGAAAACTTACTATTTCGATTTCTCAAAATAAACTAAATATGTATTATTTATAATGTACGTAAAGTACAATTCGAGCGATACCGTACAACATGCTTGTTAGTTAACGGCTATCTGCACGTGTTGACCCTTTTGCGAGTTGCCGACTGGCGCAACGCCTGTCGGCGTAAACTATAGAACTCATGCTATTGGAAATGAAAATGCTCAATAAGTATGGAATATTTTAATGTGTACTTATTAAAACATCACAAATTTACCATCAAAATAATAATACATCTTCAGAAATTTATAATTTTTTCCGAATAAATATTGCAATGTGAATAAGGATGAGAGTGATATGAATTTCATGGACCACAAACCATTGAATTTATTATTTATTATATAAAATGCACAAATATAATAGATAATACCATTTCTTGATAATGTCAATAACACAGATAGATTAAAAGTCGCCAAAAGAGCAATGGTAAGGCCTATGCATGGATATCTTAAGATGGAGTGCTTATCATACAAACTCGCCAAAGAACCAATGTAACGGATGCGGCCCAAAAAATCTACATCGGCAGTAGCGATTGAAGGTTTGAGAGTATTGGCAGAAGAAATATAGACTCGATAAAGTGACCACATTCTAGAAGAATAGCAGGCAAAAGATGAATGAGAAAAGACAGAGAGAATTGGTAATGCCTGGGCGTAAAACAGACCTCCTAATATCCGCAAGAACACTCCCAGTACCGACATCGCAATAACCAACATCGGGTGTCAATAATTTGCTCCCGAACCAAGGAAGACCCACTAGTGAGCGCCACTCTTCTCACTGCTATATTCCAGTTAAAATCTTCTGCAAACGCTCCTCTATGTAGACTTTTCATTATATGTTTCTAAACTGTGACTGTGCTCAATCAACAATAAACTTGTGTTAACCGTAAGGAGTTTTTCTTCTTCGATCTACTCTAGCCCACAATAACAATAATCTCCGCGATCAGTATCAAACGATAGCCTCACACACATAACCTATACAGGGTGTCCTGTAAATAATGGTCCAAACCAAAACCATCGATAACTGAGACCATGCCCTATCAGAATAATCCATCATCTAATGAATGTCACACGGTTTTCGAATTGAATTTTTGCAATAGATTTTTTTTTTGTAAAATTTTAATAAAACAATTGCCACTTTTTCAAATCACTGCACATTTTAGCATTATTGGAGGTTTTCACTAGAATCAAAGCCTGCAGCTTAAAAAAAGATTACCTTGAATTTTTTCACAAAATGTCCCCTTCTGCATTAAAATAGCATTAACATTTTTTCTAAGTAGAAATATTATTTTATTTTTCATGTTCTTAAATTGACATTAAACGTATAAGTTTTTAAGCTAATGGATATTTAGGTTATGATACTTTTTTTTAAACCACAGCGCTTTTAACTTTGTTAAAAATTGTTAAATGGTACGAATTCACATTTTGAAACATTTTTTCCTGGCAAAACTGTTTTTTTTTAAAAAACAATGACGCACATTTTATAACAAAATTTATCAGAAATAATAATCAACAAACAAATATTACATTAAATAAGTAATAAATGGTACTAATTATTCAAAAATTCATAAAAGTTTAAACATCTCGGAAACCGTGTGACATTCATTAGACCTATGATGGGTTGCGCTGATGGGGCATGATCTAAGCTATCGATGGTTTTTATTTGGACCACTATTTACAGGACACCCCGTATAATCATTGACATTTTCCCTAAACTGGTGACCTTAATTCATATCTCCATACGCCTACTGTATGTAACTTTTTTATTATATATATAGTTTTATTAAATTTTTTTTTTAAATAATAATTAATCGTAAATAGTAAATAAACAAAGATTTTTTCTGATACCCGTGACCCACCGCGAATGTTGGGCATATGATGACATAATAATCCATTCAATTAGCAATACTCTGAATGTGCAATGACGTGTCGAGCATTACGTATTTTACACTAATTAACAATATGAATAATTGTAATTAACCACTACATTCACATTTCTAAATCAATGTTTTCGCTAATGAACTTAAAATTAGGTATATGAAAAGATTTTTTTTATTTTTGAAGCCAACAAAATAAAATGTATAAAAAAATACACAGATAAAAACAATTAATCGAAAAAATATTTTTATTGCCACCCGTACCCTTCCTATCCGGGAAAGTGTGCTGACCTACTACAACACGTCAACGTTGTAAGTTAACGACAAATTTTCCAACTTATACGTTGCATATTCAAATTTATACATCTGTTATTTCATTATTTAAAAGCAATCTATTTTATATTTAAGGTAAATCCGATAGGAGATGCCCGCATTAAATGAATTAAACCATTTTCATTAAAATTTTTGAAACATTAATACAACATAACACATTATTATTATGAAGCTGCAGTTTTTTAAAATATAGTTCTGTAATATTTTAATACGAATTATATGATTTTATCTGTATATCTTTCTTATTGATTGATACATTTAATTTGTATTAAAACATCACAGACCAATGTTCTGAAAAACTCCAACTTTATAATAATAATGTTTTCTTAATAAAAAAAAAAATTATTTCAATTCAGCCAGAAAACCTCCGCAAAATGTTATAACATTTAACTTCCGGAATTTATTTTCTTCAATCTAAGAAACTAAAGAAAAAACAGATCCAAACGAAAAGCATTAAGCAGTGTTTAGCAAAGTAAACCCTGTCAAAACATAAGAAAAGCGTAGAAACATTAGTAAAAGTTGTTATTTATTTCCCAAGTCAAAATCTCACTGTGGTGTATTATGGAGAAACTGTTAATTGCTTTTTAGAATAAACCATTCAATTTTTTTTCTTAACACCCAAAATGCTTGTAAATAAATCTCCGTAAGTGTTTCTAGTTATATATCATATAGATTCATTATCAACCCCTAACTGATGTTAATGGCATAAATTCAACCAAAACTGTCCATTTATTTACTGAAAAAAAATTAATTGCGTTGAGACGGCAATAATGTTGTATCATGACAGAAATATAAATAATAAATTATTAGACGAAAACGTGAAGTGCCTTGTGTAGTCACTTGTGCATTCAATATTTCTGTATGGCATGGAATCATGGTTTATTAATGGAAAAAAGGCGGATTGACGCGTTTAAGACGTCGTGCTGGAGACACCTTCTGCTCATTCACACAAACGAGTCAATCCTATAGGAATTATACATCAATTAGGATGGACCCGCCGCTTACCCAGAACCATTTTTAAGAAAAAGCTCCTATTTGGCCCTTTTCATTTACCGCCTGGTTGGCATTATTTTAATGCTAATAGGCAGCTGTGCAATTCTGTCGGTCACTTAAGTGACAAAACGGAACCGCACAGCCGCCATCACAAACACCTTCATTGTCCCCGACCTTTTCATTTATTCATAAAAGTAAAAGATACATTTAAGGATATCATCACAAAAAGTATAGTACATAAAAAAATTCAAACATACAAAGAACAGTTAAATAAAATAAAATAAAACGTGAGAATAAAAATTTCAGAACCATAACAGGGAGACAACATGGTAAATGGAGCTGTAGTCGGAGATAATAATCAGCGATAAACTCGACGACTTGCCTAGAAGAATCCTTTTATTTGTTGGTTATCTTACGAGACAACTTATTATGATGGACCACGTCATGATGATGACGATTCTCAGTTTTGAGGGACCAACGTGAAAAAAGAAAAAGAATGCATTTTAATTTTAATAGGTTTAAAATTTTAATTATCTTATTATGTGCAAACACACTCAATTTTGATTGATATTCTATACGTTGTTCATCCATTGATCATAATTATCATGATTCCTGGATCCTCTTGCGAGACACGCTTAGAGTGGAGATATATATATATATATATATATATATATATATATAGTCAGCGCTGAATCCTTAATTTGAAATGTAGAATTGTATATGTGTTCGATATTTATGACAGATCTACGGATCGCCATATGCGTGTGTAGATGTTCCACTATGTTTAATGTACCTATTTGCCCCCCCCCCCTTCTATACCCTACACCTCTAACACCCATCCCTACTGTCAAAGAGAGTGAATGTCCAGCTATGTGCTCGTCACTAGCTTGAATTTTTTCTAAAGTTACTTCTTGCTGGTATATTCGGTTCCTCGCGTGTGCGTACCGAAACCACTATTATGGATCACAGAACTTCGTGTTGATCATCGAAGAAGATACCTGAAGTTCAGCAGCCGTGACTACAGGGAAGAAAATTCCGATGAGTTGTGTTCTTCTTTATTGTCCTTTCCCTATACCAAATTCTTATCACCCTTCCAACACCCCTTGAGTAAACCATTTAGAAAAAAGATTGAACCAACCGAGAGTCTCGACTTCGCACACGGACACACTATTACTGTAACGATTGCCAAGATTAGTGTAATTGTTTTGCTTACTAATAGAAATATTTCAAAAAAAAATTATTAAACCCATATTTTACATACTCGCCTACAATACATTTAGTAATCTTAATTATTATACATAGTTATATTCTTGAGATACAATACATTATTTATGAGATACCACAAAAAATTATATTATTAATGAAGTATTATATGTATTTTTTGGTTCATTTTTATATTTATAATCTGAAAAAATATAAATGTCTCGTAGTAGATTTTTCGATCGGGTCGTAGAACATTTTTTATTAACCTGATGTGGGTGTTGGGAGAAAACAGTTAACCTTAAAAAGGACCAATTTACCAGAAAAGTTACATAAACATTGACAAATAAATCAACAACTTTTCTAAGGGTTGTTCTATTCAGAAGACATTTAGTAAGATTTTTTTTTAATTACTGTAAAGATGACAGTTAGATGTAACTAAGTATGGTATGCGTGCAAAGCAAAAACAAATATTCAATTAGTCTTACGAATCGAGGACACGAAACGTGCTTTGCAACCAGAGTTTAAAATCTTATGACACAGGCTTTGTATTGGCAGAAATACATATGAACATTTGAAACACCTTAAAACGTATCGACAATGGTTTTAGTTTTGAAATAGAATATAATTAATTATTACATGTGGAATATTGGGTTTCTCTCTGGGGATTGAATAAAAAAAGTAAAATCTTCGTTAATCACAATAAAAGACAATTAGAATAACCTTTTTCAAATGTATCTCACATAAAATAAATAACACTTTTTAGTGTAATTAATTAATTAATTAGGCTTGGTGATGTAAATAATTTGTATTTAATTATTTAACCAATTTATTGTATTTTTCATTTTATTTTATTTATTTTGAAAATAGAGATGGATGCATGGAATACAAGTTACATCAATATTCTTACCATTTTAAAACTACGCTAAATGCTTGTGCTATGAAAATAGACTAACATGCTGGTCTCCTGGAACGAGGCGCGAACCTTCGACCGCTAGATCACCGGGCCATCGTCTTAACTACTAGACCAACAATCTACTCAAATATTTATTAATCTTAATAATCATATTTTCATTGCTTTTATATAATAACATTGAACGTTTCGTCACTTTTAACATACTTTGATTTAATTGTGTTGGAACCAATACCCAAACCATAATGACAAACATTCACATTTGACATATGATGATTGAAATGAACAGAGACTTTACATATAGTTTTACACCCAAAGACTACTTTTTAGTATTGATAATATTTAAATATGGTTAGAATATATTTTTAACTTATATATTTTTTCCTTACCAATTTATTAAAAGCGATCATTTCGTTATTAAAATACTTTCAACTTTCATATTTATTCAATTTCGAAGATTTAGTGATGTATTTTGATAAAAATGTACATAAATTATCGTTTTTAATATTCATCCGACACGAAACAAGCTTTGATCTTAAAAAGTAAATTAATTTTAAAAATTAATTTAATAAGTATGTACACATAACATGATTAAAATTTAAAAATCGACTAAAATTAACAAAATAAAATAATCAAATTTTTATTACAAAGTTGTTGCGCGTCTCCTAGCGAGAATTACTCAAAAGTTTTTGAGATTCATTACAATACAAAGTTGATTGCTTTTAACGATGTATCATTTATAAAGACTTAAGAATAAATCAAATTTGTCAAAAACTTAAATGGTTGATATGGATAAAAATTGTAACGCGTTTCCCCGGAAAGAAAAAGTTTGTATCCCGCGTTTGTATCCGAAGCAACGATTTTTTTCAATAGATAGATTTTCCGTATATTATTTTTCATATATCCAATAAGTTAATTTAAAGTACACTCCCATCTATATTCGTAAAAATAATACTTGTTAGTAGCAATAGAGGAAGCTGAGGTATAGAAATGGACAATGAATCTTTGAAAATCAACAGATTTTGAGAAGTCTCAGCACGAGACGCAATGTGGCGGCTCATTTTGTGTGTCTGTTAAAAATTGATAATTTCTCAAATATCTTTAAAAAACTATGAAAATTTTAAATTTTGTAGGTACCTCTCTATCACACGTAAGTAAGTAAATTATTTAAGTATAAAAAGCTATAATATGACATTTTTTACGAAACTATGTATAACCAAGTTTGTATGAAATATAAGGTTAAATATTTCTTTATTTGTTATCTGATTCTACGAATTTGTGTTTTCATGGATTAATCAGTTTTTTTTAATTCAAAATTTCAATTTTATGTTACCATACAAAATATTATATTTTACATGTAATTAACATTAGTATACAATTATATCTATTGTAGAAGTACTATCTCTCCTAAAAATTAGCCAGGGGTTGGCAAATTGTGATTCTCTGAAGCGGTCAACATTTGTTAATGATTCAATGGGCTAATATCGAGGGAATTATGAATAAATAAATTACTCGGTCGCAAGTATTTGAAATGATTTATACATTTTTAAATTTTGAACTTTCAGCATATATTTTAGACATGAAATGCCATATGTGATATGACAAAATCACCCAAACCACAGGCACGTCAGAAACATTTCGAATGTATACAAATTGCACGTTTTCTATTAGAATTTATTTTTTATACTATTTGAATTAAACTTTTCAGTTTGGTTTAGTAAGGTTAAGTTAGTTGGTTTAATTTGACAATCCGATGATGGTGTATGTTTTTTGAATTTTGTCTTTGAATATGGTTTGATATTATTACTATTATATTATGGATAAAATATTTTTTAATGTTTTGGACTTAAATGTCATTGTTGCTTATTTTAAAGTAGGATACCGTAGTGTATAATTGTAGTATCTAAAAAGTGAAATTTCAAATCTTTGTAATATTTTTTTAAATATAATAAATATTTTAAATTAGGGCACTCAATTCTATAGGAAAATGTATATTTTGTAAATATCTGAAATAAGACCATATTATTGATATATGCTGGTTCGATGTCCATTTAAAAAATCTGTAAAGTTTCTCATCAAAATTTCCATATGTACACTTATAAATAATAATAATAATATAAAGATATTAAAATTACGTTTAAGCAAACAAACAACAAAAAAATCGTAAATATGTCAATATTTGCAAAATTACTTTGTGGCCTTATTTCTAAATAACAATAAATAATCATAATTTTCTAATCACATTTTGGAAACAGACCATTCTTTTAATATTAACAGTGGTTTAGAAATCATACATACAAACACTAGGGGTTTACAGTTAGATATATTTGAAATTAAAGAAATAAAAAAAAATGTTAATAGCAAGCTTAATTTATAAATAACCAAATCAACTCTACAAATATGGCTTTTAAATTTGTTTTCATATTAGTTTTATAGTTTTGTTTTTATCAATGTTTGTATTTTTTAATTTCAGTATACATTGTTTCCTGAAGGCGATACCATAGGCATCGAAACATGTAAAATTATCAATAAATTGTGATTTAAAGAAAGTATTTTGTCTGATTATTATTATAAATAAGTCAATTAATGTATTAATTATAAATATATACATAAAAATCAATTTTGTCGAAAAATATTGTTTTTGCGTCCGGTGATTTTATATGTATATATTTATAATTAATACATTAATTTAGTATTTTAAAAAATATCACAGACCTATGTTCTAAATAATTACAATTTCACAATAAGAATGTGTTTTCCTTAATAAATAAGTCAAGTCATAACGAACCAAAGTGATAATTCCGCAGAAATAAATAAAATCATAGGCCAATCAGATTAACGCTGAGAAGTCTTCGTCTCAAAATGGCCGTTTATGAAATGAGATGCATCATTAGCGCACACTCTCAGTAGACTTAAGCTGTATGTACAGCCACTGACAGCACTTTCGTCACCGCAAAAATATATTGACACAAAACTGGTTTCGTCACGTCGACCTTGTATTACTAAGTGACCGATGGTTACGCAAACCATATTAGAACCTGACATATTTTACCTTCGCATGAGAAAACGACTCTTGCACTGTGAATATATTTTTTGAGTCCATTGAACCCTTTGAATACCAAACGTCCGTCCAAATTAGCAATGTACGTCTCGTATTATTTTTCTTACATAAAACATTACGAGAAAATCATAAATATATTTTATGAACACGAAGACTGCCAATGCCACACGAATTATTCTCCGACTACAATGGAATGACTACGGTGTCACGATTTGCATTGTTCTTTTTAGCCTTTTTTCATCTCCGTGATAAAATGAAGATGCGCACAAAGTTTACGAATGTGGTTGAGTTGTACAGAACTTTTTTTTATTAAAGAACACATTACTATGTGAAGTTGTAATTAGTCTGTAATATTTTAAATACTTATTAAATGTATTAATTATAAAATTGTACATATAAAATCAATTTTATCGAAAAATATTGTTGTTGCGCTACCGGGATTCGAACCTGGATCTTTTTACAATCCGGGGAAGGTGTATTACCAACTATGCTACAGCGCCAGTATTTTTGACGACAAATTTTCGAACCTATATGTTACACCTTTTTCAAATTAATATATCGTTCATTCTATTAATGGGTTTTCCTTAATAATATATAAGCTGGATCAATGTATCCAAAATTTAATAAAAATGAATTGTTAATTCTGGCGCCTGCTATCAAGTTCACTCAAAAGTATTTGAGACTTCGTAAAAACAATGTGGATGGCTTTCAAATAATGGAACAACAGACTATTTTTTCATTCATATACACTAAGTGATCTCATTTTCACTGCATTCAATCTACTTCCGTTCCTCTTCTGCCAGCTCCAGGCCTCACTTCACCAGGATTCCACTGTGAACCGCTAGTCTTGCCTCAGTTAACAAGTTCCCATTAGCTTTAATTCCATTCAAAGCGCCGTTCACTTTATTCTCTACAATCACTATTTCAAAGTTGATACGTAAGAACACCGTTTGTACAATTCTAGGAAGGGCAATACATAATGAATCACACGTTTTTCTTATTCTTTTTCAACAGCCTTATAGGACTCGTAAGTCCAAGAGCATCCCTCTGTAGTTCAATCTTGCAGGTTACCCTCGGTCCTGATCTTGTTAACTTGTGTATGAGAGCTTCGTAGATGTTATGGCACTCATCTGCACTTGCTACATGTAGCGCTCATCTTTCTCAGAATATGTGGGGCGGTATACCGATTCCGAAAATATTTCGTGTTATCAGTTAATTATCTTTAATACTTTATTTATTTATTTCACATTTCGTATGCGGATTGTATCACTCAACTAAGTTAGCTTTTATCAGAATGACTTGTATATATAACGATTAGTTATAATATTATTATAACGATTGTAGACATGTGTAAATAGATTTAACGCACGTGAATGTTATGTCACAAAGACTTTTTAACGTGTGTTTAGCTATTTATTATGCAAACCGCATTTTATTTCCTGACTTGAATTCCCCATTAATAACACCATTAAGTTCAAGCATTCTGTTTGACTATTACATAATAGAAAAGTCAGATTGCTTAATTATAAAATCGATACTAATTTATTGACATGAAAGCAATTTTACGACAAAGAGAATAAAAAAAAACATAAATTTCCCTTTCAAAATATATGCGACGTTATGAAAACAAATCCCTAAGTACCTTACATACAATGTTTTTGTCAAACCGTTATAGAAAAACACTGGTTCAGTGTTTTGCCGTATATGTTTTCAGGCGCAGGAGAAAATTAGTGTCATGTATTTGAACAAAGAACGATTTTGTCCGATTCACGGCCTATATTTTATAGCCAATCTGTGCAACGTTTCAATTTAGGGATGGGGTGCGGTGCAATTAAATATAAATTAATTTTAAAAATATATTTTTTTTAATTAATTTATGTTTAATTGTATTTTGTGTTCAAAGTATTTACTTTAAACTTTTTTTCAACTTTATTTTGATTTTAACAGATATATATCATATTTACATATAACACATTTAAATACATTGCCCAACTAGGCTAGCCTGCTTTTGGGTAAATTATATATATATATATATATATATATATATATATATATATATATAATAATTTATAAAACCAAAACTCATCGAAGGCAAAACACAGTAAGATCGAATACATACGTAGCACATAATGTGAAAATATTTAAAGAGAGAGAAAAATAAAATTATATATACATAAAATATAAAAAAGTGAATAAAAAAGAGAGAAGAGAAAAAAAAATACCAATAATGTAAGCAGATATAAGGTAGATGTAAATATACAAGACCAAAACGCACACAAGTAGTTATACAAATTATTTCATTATATAAAAGAGTTTACTCTCTGTATCTGCTCTTCCTAATCGCAACAACCAATTTGAAATATCCTTTTTAAAAGTCTTAATGTCAGTTAAATTTCTAATTTTATTTTTAATTTGATTATATATTCTGGGAGCTTGAAAGGTAAATAATCCTTGCCCAAAACTAGTTTTCATTTTTGGAACTATTTTAGGCTTGTTTGCTCTTGTGGTATAATATCTTTCGGTCCTCACAGAAATGTGTGTTTAGTTTCTATGCTCAATTTTATTTTATAATATATTGTTACAGTACTTTGCAGCTCTGGCGGGTCGAACGCCAGAAAGCATTGCCACCGACTAGTTCAGTCTGGGTGTCGGACAAGAGGAAATGGACCAGTAAATTATAATTCTAGAACTGCTTCGCTTTTTCCACATATCAATACATGATTATAGAATGGAAAATAATGAAACGAATAAATGACGTCCTGAAGAAAAACTCACACAAAATATAACAATTTTCTAACTCAATGAGAACTAAAATTCTTAACCTAAAACTATTATCCATTTTCAACGTTCTAAATAATTAGTCACATAGTACACTTGATTTCACATCATACTTTTCCATCTTCGTCCGACGATATTTTGGAAACCAACCTCACACATGGACCAGGGCACGACTACTCATCAGGGCCAAATTACCTTAAAGAAATGCTATTATGTTTTCCATTCAAATTGCGGAACTGAAGCAGGTCCTTATTGCGGATGAATGGGCACTCTCCGTGTTCCAGCTACAGTCAGACGATGATCAAATCATCTGATGCCTCAGGGTCTTCGATACTCTCCACATTTGCCAGATAAAATGCAACGTGTCGCCAAAGAAAACTTTCTTCCAAGCCAGAACTAGTGAATTATTAGTGTAGACTCTGTATAATGATTATGTTATAATATTGGATAATCTTATTGGAAGTGAACGATTTCCAGTTGGTACTAAGTGTGTTGTACAGTTTCAGAGCTAAGAACATGTAGAATCTTTGATAAACCGGCGTTGTTGCTCTCAGAACTGGCGTTTAGATGTTCGTTGTTTGTCTTGTGTTGTGTCCATGGTTTATTATTGTTAGCGTGTAAATATTGTACGAGTCTCAACATATAAATTTGTCTTATGTCTAGGACATCATACTCTTTATATATCAGATCTGAAGGATATCTAAAGGGACGATCATTTATTACCCTAAGAATTGTCTTTTGTGCTGCTTTAGCCGACTCTAATATTGTTTTTGCTGCTCCTCCCCAAACTAAAGTAGCATAATTAATTAAGGGCTAGCAGAGTACAAAGATATTTGAGATTTGTCGCAATATAAAGGTGATAGCTTTTTTAAAATGAAAAAGCTGCGGCGTATAAGTTCACTCGATTATTGTGGTGAAACTGGTTAACGCATTTAACAAAATATCCCGGTGGCAACTGAAATATTGTTTCGATAAATTAACTTTTTCTGTATATCTTTCAGGTTGATTAATTTAATTTATATTTTATTTTAAATAAATCATTTAAAAAATTAGTTAATCAATGACGAACACCTGATATTGAAATTGGTATTCACATCCCTATTCATGATAATGGCCAACGTGCCGCGAATCCGTTGCAGTGAGCGGCGCCCGACAAAGCTCACTTTTCACGGTAGGCATGTGCACTTTACTGGTAACATCGACATTTCGTTATAAAACGTACTACCAGTGTGGCGTATCGATAGTGCTGTTAGTCAGGTCTGTCCGCTCAAACTGGCATTTATTTCTAAACTGTACATAATATGTAGATACATTGTGATCATAAAATACCTCTACATGAAACCGAATGAAGCGTATCGGTCTTGAGGTGGAAACGAATAAGATTACATCTAAGAAAAGGCAACCAAAAATTATAAACGTAAAAAAAAATCCAAATTTATTTAAAAAATCACTTAACCTAATCAACCGTGGAACATACATTTTTATAAAATTATTTTAGAGGACAAAATTTTTCAGCAAATTGAGTTAGAAAAATGCGTAACATTTCATAGACACCAACGAGGAAGAAATATTTCAGCAAAACAAAAGAACACGATCTGAATTTTAAATAAATTTGAAATTATATTTAAAGAGACCAAAATAAAATACAATGATCTGAATACAAGGTGGGTTGCGGCGAATCAGAAAAATATTTTCTATGTAGGGGTAGTATGATGCGCGTGTCATACATGACAGGTATTTTTTTTTAATCAATTCTAAATCGGATGTATAGCTTTTAAATTGGTTATATTTATAGTACTTGCGTTGAAATAAAATGTTCAAATATATATATAAATAAAATAAAATTGTTAGTGTACAAAATTAAGTAAACATATAACATATAATACAAATTAAATGTATTAATTTGTATTAAAAATATCACAGACCTATATTCTGAATAATTACAACTTCACAATGAGAATGTGTTCGCCTTAATAATAAATATTATTAGAGATTGTTTATCATTCATCATACAAAAAAATGTCGGTTCGTTCGTGCGTGTCCAAAACATTTGCAATTGTAATTGTTTAATATTATTTGTGAGTCTCAATTGTTTGCATTAATTATTTCATAATTGAGTTAACAATGGAAAATAAATAATTTTGTTACTTCATAATGCACTTTTATGTAATAGAAGATGATGAACAGTTTCCTTTGAAGGTCTTTGTATTTGGAACGTTGGTTTTAAAACGTCCTGAGGTTCAGTAACACAACGCCTGCAACGATATTTGTTGTAACTATTGAGAAAACATATTTATTGTTTCCGAGGTAAATTTGTAGAACTCCATACTCACATATGTGAAAATAAAAACTTGTTTTTTTATTCTACTCGTTTAATTTATTTGGTACCTTTTACCTCAGAATTCCAAAGAACAATGTTGTACCTTTTCTTCACCTTTGTATAAATAATATAATATAGCCGTCTGTCATTATAGATATAAATACAAATTGTTGAGTTAAATTGTTAGATTGATAATGCCTTTGCAAGGTGAAACGCGTCCCAAGTAAATTAAACGAATAAATTTTTAAAAAACTGTGTTTTCTTGTAGAAAAGGACAGCTATATAATTTTACAATCTAAAAAGACGCTATATTAAAGACTTAAGAACACTTGACGTATTGTTTTTTTAAATTATAAAAGTATATAGCTATCTTTCTCTACAAATTATCAATGACATTAAAATACAATAGTGTTGAAACTGAATAATTAGAAGCATTCAAAATGTATGAAAATTCCAATATCAATGTTGTTCATTTTCATCTCATGTAAATAAAATTGTATAACCGTCCCCCCATTATAGTTATAAATACAAATTGTTGAGTTAAATTATTAGAGTGATAATGCCCTTGCAAGACGAAACGCGTTTAATGATTAGAATCAAAAAAGCAAGTGTCATTTTAAAATTGCACAAAAGATTTTTTAAGCGCATGCCGTAATCCAAACATGAATGAAACATTGCACACAAGTACGAAACTCTGAGTCCGGATATCCTCCAACAACTATACACGTGTAGGTTGTACTCGACGGAACTGCGGGACATGGGATTGACACGGGAGGTCGCGGAAGGGCTGGCGGCGAACCGCAGTCAATGGAAAAATTTTGTGTCGGCCATATGCTCCAAAGTGAGAGAGAGAATTGGAATTCTTAGAAAAAAAACACAAATACGTTATTCAATTGCAAATGATTTTCTCAAATCGCAACATTATGATGACTCAGGAATTTTGAAAAGTTCTTCATTAATTTGAACCGATAATCATAATATATGTGGATAAAGCGTAAACAATTTTATTTTCGGTATTTGCCATATTTTTAACAAATAATATGCTTTCCAGGTAAAATATAACACGAAATTGCGTTAAAAAAAGCGCGTAACATTTTATTACACGTTCGCGGATCCGGTACAACGCTATATAAAAACGTTACTACGTGAATTATTACGCATAATTAGTCTTTATATACACCAACTAGAAAGAAATATTTGCAAAAAAACAAAAGAACGCCATCTGAACTTGAAATAAAATTTTGATGATGTTTTAAGAGACCACCATAAAGTAAAGAAGAATGGTCTGAACTCGACCGTTACTCGAGAAGTAACGGTAGTTCGAAGTAAGCTTCGAACTGTTTCCGAAAAATTTTCACCACATTTATGTTACTTACGAGTTTGCTAATATTGCAGCTAATGCCATTATGTAACGGTTTCTTTTATCTCATCTAGAAATGGGCAAACGGGCAAAAAAAAAACGGATTAAGGAAATTCTAAATTAAAAACTTGACAATTTGAAAAAAATTCCGACAAAGAACGACGATTCCATTTTCATAACGTTTTCGCACTCGGCGGTCGACGTGACTTTGTTTGACTCGGAGTATTTGCAAAACCGAGTAAGTGCCTGCGTAATGTGGCAACAGGTACAGCAAAATAAAGTGACAACCTATTAAGCCATCGCCCCTCCAACTGTGGCGGGAAGCGTGTGAATAAAATATAAGAATGTATGTACTTCAAACACAGTGAGCGGGAAGGCGCTCTGCAGGGGCTGGGGGTTGTTGCTTTTGTTTAAAAGGAAAACCACAATTTCACAGTAGACCGCCATTCTTATTTTAATGCCGCATTGTTTTAAGATTATCTTCATTTTAAAATATACAAAAAATAATAAACTATACGGTAACTTTGTATTTAACAATTTGTATTTTGTATACTCGTAAACGCCAACCGATTTCGAAAAAATATTTTGTTTTCATCAGGGTGATAAAAAACTAATACCATATGTGCCCATTATTATGAAAGTGATCTAAGTCATGTTTATTTCGTTAAGATATATTTAAAGGTTTGCATTGATTAAACAATATTTTTATATTACACCACACAATATTTCAAAATTTATTTAGTCTACTAGATTTTTAATTTATTTCAACATATAAACTTTGCATTTAGCTTATTTATTTATTTATTTATTAAGGAAATAAAAAATAATGGTTGAAATAAACTTACTCTATTATCATAATAAACACTAGCGGAATACCGTTGAACGTCGTAACAATATACTGAATATAATGCTTCAATTTTTTTACAATTGATACAATTTGCATCAAATTATATTAATTTTAAGCAATGTGACGCGAAATAATTAGTAAAGTTTTTTTTTTTAATTTCTTGACTTAAACCACTTTCATAATAATGGCCACGTATGCCAAATTATTTTTACGTATTTGTATTAAATGTATTTTTTAAATTGATTAAATTAACGTTTTTATTTTTAAATAGAGATAATAATTATAGTTTCATACTTTAGAGTATACAAAAATACAGAACAACTAAGCTGAGAAGGTACCCTGCCTATTGCAACAGTGTTTTACTGCATTTTATAAGGTAGTGCTTTTCCGATATAGCTAGTTAGTGGAATTAAATTAATTTTAAAAAATAAGTACAAAAATTAAAAGACCAAAACAAAATTCAGTTAAAAAAACAGACAAATACAAATTGAAACTCAAAATAAATAAAAAATATGTTCTGTATATAGGTACTGTTGATGCATGTACAGAACATATAACACATCATTATCTTAAACACTTTCAAACCTAAATAAGCGCTTGTGCTATGAAAGTGTTAGTAACATGGCGCTCTCCTGGGACGAGGCTTAGCCTCCCTGCAAAATGGCTACTTCACGAATTTCTTACCGCTTTACCAAACTTAGATGACACAAAGACGTTTGTTAATTATATTTCTAATTTTTAATTGAACAAGTTTTTATTATCAACAGGTTTTATAATAAACCTCCTTTAACCCTTCCCAAACGATGCAGTAGCACAGGTCTACCATCATAATTAAATCTGTAATATTTCGGTAAATACATGCAACATAAAATGTATATTTTAGATAATCCTAAAGAAAATATTATCGCTTAGAAATAATTAGTGAAAAACCAATTATGAAAAGGGAATCGTACAAAAAAAATTATTTTTTCCATTCAATCCGTTATAAAATTAATACATTGGTAAAAATACTATTTGTAATTTGAAAGACAGAGATCACACACTATTTTCACAGTGAAAGGACAACAAATCTGCAAATATAATTATCCCTTTCTCACTAATTAAATGAAGAAAGATAAGAAGGAAAGTCACATTATAAAGAACTTATACTTTAAATTATGTAATTAATAATTTTTTCAAAATTTAGAATAAATTCGAGCCATTAAAGTCGTTTTAGCTAATGAAAACATTTTTCCTAACACTTATTTACGGTAACACGAGTTGACAGCACGGCTGCGTTCGGGTATTTTATATCATGGTATGGTAAAGGTTAAGTAATCGCATAAATGCATAGTAGAATATATCAAATTTTAAGATTTAAGATTAAAATTTATAGAAATTTATTTTCAAGAACCGTAAAATGTTATGTATACATAAATTAATATTTGTTATTTACATAGTACCCACATTTAATATTTTATTTACAGGTTATGTTCTGTGGTTATTTTTAGACTTATATACTTTTACATTGACCGATTCAGCATCGAAGGACATTTTATGTATTTATATTTCATTTCCGTATTTATATAAATAATAATAATAATATGTTGGTTAGGATTTATTTATTTACATTTTTATATATTGTTTGCATGTATTATATTATAACAAGATTTTTCGAATGCTACACTCTGCGTAAATTTCTTAGCATTTCTGAAGCCTATAAAATAATCGCTATTCACGCGTTTCGACAACACGTGGCACTTTCAGAAAACAATATGAGTTTTTTGTTTCCGAGTTCAAGACATCCTGAGTACTATGCATGTGGCTAGACAGACTAATTTACTACTACAAGTGTATCTGCGCTCTCGCTTTGACAATTTTATTAACTATGTTCCACAATCAGCATTATATTCTTATGTGACACTGTAGTAGACGCAATGATTATGCTAAAGCTTTTGCTTAACTTGTGAGAAGTAGCAAAATCGATACTAGATACGTACAAAATCTTTTTGATTTCAAAAACGTCCTGGAGGCACAAAGTAAAAGTGAGAAGTTATCAAAATATGATGAAATTTTCCAACGCAGTTTTCGTGACAAATATTATTTATATATTATTCATACCTACCTGATAAATATTATTAATATATTATACATACCTAACCGATAAATATTATTAATATATTGTATTATACATACCTAACCGATAAATATTATTTATTTATTATACATACCTACCTGATAAATACTGTTAATATATTATACATACCTACCCGATATATATTATTAATTTATTATACATACCTAACCGATAAATATTATTAATTTATTATACATACCTAACCGATAAATATTATTAATATATTATACATACCTAACCGATAAATATTATTAATATATTATACATACCTACCTGATAAATACTATTAATATATTATACATACCTACCCGATAAATATTATTAATTTATTATACATACCTAACCGATAAATATTATTAATATATTATACATATCTACCTGATAAATATTATTAATATATTATACATACCTACCTAATAAATATTATTAATATATTATACATACATACCTGATAAATAAACAAGGTTGGAGGAAAAAACCCTTATAATAATACATATTCTATGTTAATGTAAAAACCTATTATGAGATGAATTCTTAGAATGATTGTGCGATGAAGTAATATATCCAAGAAAATGTATTCAGAATTCTCGTATAAGTCGTCAAAAGCAATTTATATATGTGAGTAAACATTCAATAACCACAAATACCTATTTGAGTGAATAATGAATTAAGATATTTGTTTCATTTGTGAAAAGATTTTTCGTACACGAATAAAACAAATACGGGCTTATGTTACAGTGAATTTGAAAGGTTGTAATGGTATTGGAATAGGTTTGGTACACTGTTGTGACAATATTATTGCAACGAATCACACAAACGAGGACATTTTTTGCTCCGGTCTGTGCAAAAGAACAATCCGTTTTCAAGGCGGTTCCGGATAGAATGAACATAACTGTTATACGAATATTGATTTAACCGAATGACAAAAATAAATTGTATAAAAAAACGTAGTGTTTGAATAGGTTATGGAATAAAATATTAATTTCATAATTTCTCATGGCAGTGGAGTCGTTAAAAAATCTACCGACTCCAACTTTATCTTACAGTCCAACTCCGACTCCGACTCTATGTGGTTTTATGCGAAAAAGAAACAAAAAATGAAATACTCTTCACACACTGTATTCACCGATCAGCTCAGCTGCTTGCACTAAAGCGAGAACACACGATGTAATTCGTAGAACAATGACCGTTTGCATAAATGTATCCGGTATTGATGATTCGCTTTCGCCCCAGATTTCTAAAGCGTATGCATTATCGAATAATTAAAGTACTTACAGTCTTGATTCTTCCTAACTGATGAATAAAGTATGTTTTTAAGGAAAACGCATTATTATTGTAAAAGTGTAGTTTTTCAGAACATAGTTCTGTGATATTTTTAACACAAATTAAATACATCTATTAGAAGGATGTACAAATAAAATTAATTTATCGAAAAAATATTTTTGTTGCCACCCGGACTCGAACCAGAAACTTTTGAAATTTGAAAGTGTGACATATATGTTTCAAAAATTGTTGTTATCTTACTACGGTGCCGTGGTGTAATAGGAAGTCTCCTATCGGATTACTCAAAGGTATTTGAGATTTCGTAAAAATAAAAAAAATGGGTTTCAAATAATGGAACGATAGATGTATTAATTTGAAAAGTGTAACATATAGGTTTGAAAATTTATCGTCAAAGTACTGTGTTGGTATAGCGTAATCGACTAACGCACGTTCCCCGGATTGGAAGAGATCCAGGTTCAAATCCCGGTAGCAACAACTATATTTCTCGATAAAATTTATTTTATATGTAAATCTTTCTAATCAATACCTTTAATTAGTATTTAAAATATCATAGACCAGTGTTCTGAAAAATTACAACTTCACAATGAGAATGTGTTCTGTTTAATAAAACAATTTACTTTGTTACATTTCCCGAATTTTTTAATGATTGCGAATGATTGATATTATTTTATTACAAATATATGCTGTAAATTTAAAAGTAATACAAAAAATGAATATCTGTGTTCCAGGAAATTATCAGCTTCAGCAGAGAAACTCGTCAAACCGTATCCATTATTTGTAAACATAGCAATATAATCTTTCAAACGTGTAAACACTCCTATAACTACATAATTCTGCTTTGGGTGACATACATTGATAACGAGAATGATAAAAATAATGATAGGCTCCCCCCTCCTACTTGGACAATTTATTAGGTAGATATCAATGGAAATACCACCTCTGTAAAAAAATTATACAGAATCTCCCAATGAAATTAATACACACTTTAAATGATTTACAAATTCAGTATTTGCCTGAGACAGAACCATTTGCCTGACACGAATTCTTAATTTTTTTACGAGATCTTACGAGAAGGGAAGATAGCTCGGACAATCTTGTTATGGTTAGCCACGTCGAAAGACAAAGAGGAAGAGGAAAATACCCACCCGTTGAACCGACCTGATAGCCCTAAAATCTGCTGGATGCAGAGAAAAGTGAAGGAGCATAACGAAGGAGGGAATTTTTGGAGATTATATCATGTCAGTCATATCAGTCATGAGGGACCGACGTGGATGATAAAGATTTGAACTCAATAGTCAATTGCAGTATGGAGTCGAAACTACACCTCGAACCTGGCTACACGTTGCACTAAATAAGGCCCAAGATCGCGTAAGATGCGCTCAGTCATGTACACATCGAGCGAAAGAGAGAGAGATCTAAGATTCAAAATTAAAGAAGACGGTGTTATTAAACAAATAATAGATATCTCATAGAGACAGTTAATTTATTGAAATGATCACTTAAGCCAGCCGAAGACAGGTCGTAATCGCTGTAATTAGCCATACTTCCATATCTTCTCATTAAATATAAATAAATGAGACATCTATTATTTGTTTAATAACAGAGCCTTTGTAGGTGAAAATCCAGTGATTGTGTGTTCTTGGACATATTCAAATATTGCTCAAGAAGATAGACCTATAATTGATGGATAACGTGGAGTAATGTAATCGCAAACACCACGAAACATTGGTTTGGTATTTGAACATATTCTCTTTATACCCCTGCTCTTATTTATTATTTAACTTTTGCCAGTTTTGTGCCATAAACTTTATCATTGGTGTATTTATCCTGTGAATCTTCTCGGTCTCCCGGTGCGCTGCTAGAGGACGAATAGTTCCATCTGCTTAAAACTTATCCCTAATGCGAGTAATAGTGAGTGGCGTAGGTGTGTCTGTTCGAAACTCCCTTCTAAAATGTATTAGCCCTATGTTATTTTCAACTTTCAACTTTCATACTTCTAGTAGCACTTCAGTTTTTTCAAAGGTTAGTCTAAGATCAGTTATTATTTTAAATCAGTTTTACCAGTAAAATAATAAAATTGAGATATTTTCGTAGAAAGCAATTACTTTGTGGTTTGACATTATTAGACTAAATATTATACAATCACTTTGTATAAAACGACGAATTTTATTAAACGCTTAACTCAAGCTTCGTCAAGGCATATTTAAAACTAACAATAAATATACTTTTATATATATATACATAAAGAGGGAGACAAAGTATAAAATAACATACGAAAGAGATACAAAATACATATACATTTATGGAAAAGCGGGAGACAAACGGAACATCAATTATGTACATACATAAGTACACCCATTTTGTATTTATTATTAGTTTAGCAAAACCGGTTGGCGTTTAATAAAATTGGTCGTTTTTTACAAAGTAATTTTGTTTTATTTAATCTAAAATTAAGATAATTATGAACTATAAAAGTATGAAACAACAAAATAAACATAAATATTATATACTACAACTAATATACTCGTATATATATATATGTTAGGTTTGAAACTTCCGCCAGTACCAGTTCATGGAACTGATATCTCTTCTGGATTAAATAGAATGGATGGGAACCTAGGCCGATGTTTTGTAATTTTTGGATTTTTATACCATGAAAAAAGTATTAAAGTTAGTTTACCTCTTCTCTGTTTGTTTACCCCCAGGTGTCGCTTTTTAATGGGACCTACTGTTCATCAACTCCGCAGTATACAGAAGAATGTGCGATACTTACTCAGTATCACGTGTCGTGTATTAATTCATTATTTATCAACAAAAATAAATAAGATCTTAGGAGAACATATTCTCATTGTGCAGTTGTAATTATTCAGAACATAGGTCTGTGATATGTTAAATCATATATATTAAAGTTATAAGCCCTATTTCGTGGTGTTTGCAAAAAATCACGCGGCCAACTCCGTCACACCGCGCGATCGCTTTTTAGGGGCTTTCCCGCCAGATATTTGGAATTTTTTTTTTTTTGCCAGACGGCCGAAGGCCGACGTAAACTTTTCGCCATAGACACTTTTCGTCTACCGCCACTCCTCGATTTACGGCGACCGTTTCCGTTCGGCCGATTTCTAGCTGTTTTTCATTTTTATTTAGCCTAAATCGCGCGTTTTCGCTCGCCGCTCCGCCATTTTGAGAGCCAAAATTATTTTTATACATTTCGGCGACGGCCCGCGGCCGACCGCATCGCCGGGCGTACTTTATAAATTTTTCCCGCTTTTAGTTTTTTCGCAAAACTCGAAAAAGTGAATTTCGTTTTTTTCACTATTTCTCCGTAACCTTACGACGAATTAATTATTTTTTTATTTTAGGAGATAGATCGAGACGCTCCAGAATTTATTTCAAAGATAACAAACTCCTATAATTTAACCGACGTCTTTTATAAGTAAAAAACGAGAAAAAAAATGTGAAAATTTTTTCCGAGTACCTAAAATTGTAAAATTATTAAAACAACAGACCCCCAAAATATCGATTCTAGAATTTTTTCTCTAATCTATGGCCATAACCTAAGGCCGCAAATTAACCTGATTGGACAATCCGTTTCATTGGTCCGCACTGTAACCTCTTTCATTGGACGAGTGATCCGATTCGCCCATAACCCTGGCCGTTTATTGGCGGAAGGCATTTATTGGTCTAAAGATATAGTAATATTCATGCATTGGTTAGATTAATGTTCATGCAAAATGGGCGCTAATTATATTATTGATAACAGCTGTTTATGTCAAATTTTTTTAACCTAAAATATAGTTTGACAGTTGTGTCAAGACGGCCATGCTGACGTTTTGACTTACGAAATGAATTCGATAGAGGGCAGTAATATGTGGAATTGGTATTATAGGTTTTTTGAATATATTAGTTAGTTTAAGAGCGATTTTAATTTTTTTAAATGCTATTGATAGCTAAATTTATATTAATTTATTTAATAAAAATTAATTTATTATTTAAACACACTACTAAATGTATTGATGATTTTAATTATTTTTTAGAGTTAATTAATTTTTTTACGGAAAAGAATTATACCGAGAAAAATTGTATTTTTTCTCTTGGGTTGCCAGCTATGCTGGCTATGCTTGCCGTTAGAAGCATCGCCGATTGTCGAGGCTTCTAACGGAACCATCCTCCGTTAACTGGTTTACCTGATCGTGCCAAGTCTTCTACGGACGTCCTCTATTTCAGGTGCCAACAACACTTACTTACTTACCATCACGCCGTTTCTCCGCAGGGGTAGGCAGAGAGGATAGAGCGCCATACTCTTCTGTCCTGACACAAAATTTTCGCCTCATTCACACTCATACATATTCTCATACAAGCTAACCGATTGTCGAGGCTTCTAACAGAACCATCCTCCGTTAACTGGTTTACCTGATCGTGCCAAGTCTTCCACAGACGTCCTCTATTTCAGGAGTCATAAACACTCGATTAATCCAACAGTATCAACTTCTTACTTACTTACTTACTTACCATCATGCCGTTTCCCCGCAAAGATAGGCAGAGAGGATAGAGCGCCATACTCTTCTCTCCTGACACACAATTTTCGTCTCATTTACATTCATACATCTTCTCATACAAGCTAACCGATTGTCGAGGCTTCTAACAGAACCATCCTCCGTTAACTGGTTTACCTGATCGTGCCAAGTCTTCCACAAAATAAATAAAATATTTATGAATTAATTTTAAATGTTTTTTTTTTATGTAAACATTTTTTTGAAATACAGCGCTTGAAAAGTCGTTGAAATACGTTGAAATTTCTTAAGAATAAGAAAGTCCATTTTAAAATTGAAATTTTTTCGCGATGTTTTTTTTTATGGCCGGCCAATGTTTTGTAAAAATATGTTTTTTAAACTTTTATCGATAAGAGTGGTATTTTCAGTGCCGTTCATTGGACGAGTGATCCGATTCGTCCATAACCCTGGCCGTTTATTGGCGGAAGGCATTGATTGGTTTAAAGATATAGTAATATTCATGCATTGGTTATAATAATATTCATGCAAGATGGCCGCTAATTATATTATTGATAACAGCTGTTTCATATAAAAAAAAATTAAAAATTGGTATTATAGGTGCGTTAAGTGCGATTTTAATTTTTTTAAATGCTATTGATAGCTAAATTTATATTAATTTATTTAATAAAAATTAATTTATTATTTAAACACACTTTATGGTTTTATTAAATATATTGATGATTAAAAATATTATTTTTAACAAAAATATTATTTATAACAAAAGTATAAATACAAACTGTGGCACCCCGGTTATTCCGAACCCGGTTAATCTGATTCTGGTTAATCCGATCCAGGTTAATCTGACCGTGGTTAATCCGACATCGGTTAATCCGACACCGGTTAATCCGTCACCGGTTAATTCGACAATGGTTAATCAGACACCGGTTAATCCGACACCGGTTAATCCGACACCGGTTAATCCGACACCGGTTAATCCGACACCGGTTAATCCGACACCGGTTAATCCGTCACCGGTTAATTCGACAATAGTTAATCCGACACCGGTTAATTCGACAATGGTTAATCCGACACCGGTTAAACCGACACCGGTTAATCCGACACCGGTTAATCCGACGTCGGTTGATCGGACACCGGTTAATCCGTCACCGGTTAATTCGACAATGGTTAATTCGACAATGGTTAATCCGACACCGGTTAATCCGACACCGGTTAATCCGACACCGGTTAATTCGACAATGGTTAATCCGACACCGGTTAATTCGACAATGGTTAATCCGACACCGGTTAAACCGACACCGGTTAATCCGACACCGGTTAATCCGACACCGGTTAATCCGACACCGGTTAATTCGACAATGGTTAATCCGACACCGGTTAATCCGACACCGGTTAATCCGACACCGGTTAATTCGACAATGGTTAATCCGACACCGGTTAAACCGACACCGGTTAATCCGACACCGGTTAATCCGACGTCGGTTGATCGGACACCGGTAAATCCGTCACCGGTTAATTCGACACCGGTTAATCCGTCACCGGTTAATTCGACAATGGTTAATCCGACACCGGTTAATCCGACACCGGTTAATCCGACACCGGTTAAACCGACACCGGTTAATCCGACACCGGTTAATCCGACACCGGTTAATTCGACAATGGTTAATCCGACACCGGTTAATTCGACAATGGTTAATCCGACACCGGTTAATCCGACACCGGTTAATCCGACACCGGTTAATCCGACACCGGTTAAACCGACACCGGTTAATCCGACACCGGTTAATCCGTCACCGGTTAATTCGACAATGGTTAATCCGACACCGGTTAAACCGACACCGGTTATACCGACACCGGTTAATTCGACAATGGTTAATCCGACACCGGTTAATTCGACAATGGTTAATCCGACACCGGTTAATCCGACACCGGTTAATCCGACACCGGTTAATCCGACACCGGTTAATCCGACGTCGGTTAATCCGACACCGGTTAATCCGTCACCGGTTAATCCGACACCGGTTAATCCGACACCGGTTAATCCGTCATTATCATCGTTTAAATTACCACCTTCTTCTTTGATTTTCACAAACGTCGTAGAGGATAGTACGCCGCACAGTGCAGATAATTGGAATGCTGCCTATTATTATTTTTAAATTCAAATTAGTATGAATATTTTGAAAAGAGTGTTTTGCGTCACTCAAGTCTTATTAAACATATCGTGTTGGATATAAGTATAATATGCCTGAGAGTTGGCAATTGGTGTAACGCACAGCTAATAATTTGAATTAAAGAGATATGTGTATATATTAAAGAGACGCCTGGTTGACTGCAATCGAAATAGCATTGGCGTTAGTTTTAGTATACAACAGGAGTTTATATATTATTATAGCTCTATTATTGTATTTATATGAACACTTTTTTTTATTATATTGGTTAGTTTAAGTGCGATTTTTTTTTAATTTACTTAATTTTCTCTATTATTATTATGTATGAGTATGTCTATTATTATTTTTAAATTCAAAATAGTATGAATATTGTTTTTAGACGTTCGATACTTATTTATCTTATTATTAATTACCATAACGCCGTTTCTCCGCGGGGGTAGGCAGAGAGGATAGAGCGCCATACTCTTCTGTCTTGACACACAATTCTCGCCTCACTTACATTCATACATCTTCTCATACAAGCTCGCTGATTGTTGAGCCTTCGAACAGAACCATCCTCCGTTAACTGGTTTACCTGATCGTGCCAAGTCTTCCACGGACGTCTTCTATTTCTGGTGCCACAACACTTGATTATATTGGTTAGTTTTTGTACGATTTTAATTTTGAAAAATTCTACAAGTAGGTGAATACGTAATGTATTTAAAAACATGAATTATTCCTTCTTATTCTTCTTATTTTCCTATCAAAACACTTTTTATAGTTTTATTAAGTGTGTTAAGATTTTTTTTTTCTTCTGAAAATTGACAACAGAGTACTGCGTCTCTGATACGTCTGCTGCCGGGCGGCAGCTGTGCGGGTAAGCTAGTCATATATATTAAAGTTATAAGCCCTATTTCGTGGTGTTTGCAAAAAATCACGCGGCCAACTCCGTCACACCGCGCGATCGCTTTTTAGGGGCTTTCCCGCCAGATATCTGGGTATTTTTTATTTTTGCCAGACGGCCGAAGGCCGACGTAAACTTTTCGCCCTAGACACTTTTTCTCCACCGCCGCTCCTCGATTTATCGCGACCGTTTCGGTTTGGCCAAATTCTAGCTATTTTATATTTTTATTTAGCCTAACTTTTACATTTTCGCTCACAACTCTGCGAGTTTAAAAGCGATAATTATTTTTAAATATTCCGGCGATGGCCCGCGGCCGACCGCATCGCCGAGCGTACTTTTTAAATTTTTCCCGCTTTTAGTTTTTTCGCAAAACTCGAAAAGGTGAATTTCGTTTTTTTCACTTTTTCTCCGTAACCTTACGACGAATTAATTATTTTTTTATTTTAGGAGATAGATCGAGACGCTCCAGAATTTATTTCAAAGATAACAAACTCCTATAATTTAACCGACGTCTTTTATAAGTAAAAAACGAGAAAAAAAATGTGAAAATTTTTTCCGAGTACCTAAAATTGTAAAATTATTAAAACAACAGACCCCCAAAATATCGATTCTAGAATTTTTTCTCTAATCTATGGCCATAACCTAAGGCCGCAAATTAACCTGATTGGACAATCCGTTTCATTGGTCCGCACTGTAACCTCTTTCATTGGACGAGTGATCCGATTCGCCCATAACCCTGGCCGTTTATTGGCGGAAGGCATTTATTGGTCTAAAGATATAGTAATATTCATGCATTGGTTAGATTAATGTTCATGCAAAATGGGCGCTAATTATATTATTGATAACAGCTGTTTATGTCAAATTTTTTTAACCTAAAATATAGTTTGACAGTTGTGTCAAGACGGCCATGCTGACGTTTTGACTTACGAAATGAATTCGATAGAGGGCAGTAATATGTGGAATTGGTATTATAGGTTTTTTGAATATATTAGTTAGTTTAAGAGCGATTTTAATTTTTTTAAATGCTATTGATAGCTAAATTTATATTAATTTATTTAATAAAAATTAATTTATTATTTAAACACACTACTAAATGTATTGATGATTTTAATTATTTTTTAGAGTTAATTAATTTTTTTACGGAAAAGAATTATACCGAGAAAAATTGTATTTTTTCTCTTGGGTTGCCGGCTATGCTGGCTATGCTTGCCGTTAGAAGCATCGCCGATTGTCGAGGCTTCTAACGGAACCATCCTCCGTTAACTGGTTTACCTGATCGTGCCAAGTCTACTACGGACGTCCTCTATTTCAGGTGCCAACAACACTTACTTACTTACCATCACGCCGTTACTCCGCAGGGGTAGGCAGAGAGGATAGAGCGCCATACTCTTCTGTCCTGACACAAAATTTTCGCCTCATTCACACTCATACATATTCTCATACAAGCTAACCGATTGTCGAGGCTTCTAACAGAACCATCCTCCGTTAACTGGTTTACCTGATCGTGCCAAGTCTTCCACAGACGTCCTCTATTTCAGGAGTCATAAACACTCGATTAATCCAACAGTATCAACTTCTTACTTACTTACTTACTTACCATCATGCCGTTTCCCCGCAAAGATAGGCAGAGAGGATAGAGCGCCATACTCTTCTCTCCTGACACACAATTTTCGTCTCATTTACATTCATACATCTTCTCATACAAGCTAACCGATTGTCGAGGCTTCTAACAGAACCATCCTCCGTTAACTGGTTTACCTGATCGTGCCAAGTCTTCCACAAAATAAATAAAATATTTATGAATTAATTTTAAATGTTTTTTTTTTATGTAAACATTTTTTTGAAATACAGCGCTTGAAAAGTCGTTGAAATACGTTGAAATTTCTTAAGAATAAGAAAGTCCATTTTAAAATTGAAATTTTTTCGCGATGTTTTTTTTTATGGCCGGCCAATGTTTTGTAAAAATATGTTTTTTAAACTTTTATCAATAAGAGTGGTATTTTCAGTGCCGTTCATTGGACGAGTGATCCGATTCGTCCATAACCCTGGCCGTTTATTGGCGGAAGGCATTGATTGGTTTAAAGATATAGTAATATTCATGCATTGGTTATAATAATATTCATGCAAGATGGCCGCTAATTATATTATTGATAACAGCTGTTTCATATAAAAAAAAATTAAAAATTGGTATTATAGGTGCGTTAAGTGCGATTTTAATTTTTTTAAATGCTATTGATAGCTAAATTTATATTAATTTATTTAATAAAAATTAATTTATTATTTAAACACACTTTATGGTTTTATTAAATATATTGATGATTAAAAATATTATTTTTAACAAAAATATTATTTATAACAAAAGTATAAATACAAACTGTGGCACCCCGGTTATTCCGAACCCGGTTAATCTGATTCTGGTTAATCCGATCCAGGTTAATCTGACCGTGGTTAATCCGACATCGGTTAATCCGACACCGGTTAATCCGTCACCGGTTAATTCGACAATGGTTAATCAGACACCGGTTAATCCGACACCGGTTAATCCGACACCGGTTAATCCGACACCGGTTAATCCGACACCGGTTAATCCGTCACCGGTTAATTCGACAATGGTTAATCCGACACCGGTTAATTCGACAATGGTTAATCCGACACCGGTTAAACCGACACCGGTTAATCCGACACCGGTTAATCCGACGTCGGTTGATCGGACACCGGTTAATCCGTCACCGGTTAATTCGACAATGGTTAATTCGACAATGGTTAATCCGACACCGGTTAATCCGACACCGGTTAATCCGACACCGGTTAATTCGACAATGGTTAATCCGACACCGGTTAAACCGACACCGGTTAATCCGACACCGGTTAATCCGACACCGGTTAATCCGACACCGGTTAATTCGACAATGGTTAATCCGACACCGGTTAATCCGACACCGGTTAATCCGACACCGGTTAAACCGACACCGGTTAATCCGACACCGGTTAAACCGACACCGGTTAATCCGACACCGGTTAATCCGACACCGGTTAATCCGACGTCGGTTGATCGGACACCGGTTAATCCGTCACCGGTTAATCCGACACCGGTTAATTCGACAATGGTTAATCCGACACCGGTTAATTCGACAATGGTTAATCCGACACCGGTTAATCCGACACCGGTTAATCCGACACCGGTTAATCCGACACCGGTTAATTCGACAATGGTTAATCCGACACCGGTTAAACCGACACCGGTTAATCCGACACCGGTTAATCCGACACCGGTTAATCCGACGTCGGTTGATCGGACACCGGTTAATCCGTCACCGGTTAATCCGACACCGGTTAATCCGTCACCGGTTAATTCGACAATGGTTAATCCGACACCGGTTAAACCGACACCGGTTAATCCGACACCGGTTAATTCGACAATGGTTAATCCGACACCGGTTAATTCGACAATGGTTAATCCGACACCGGTTAATCCGACACCGGTTAATCCGACACCGGTTAATCCGTCACCGGTTAATCCGACACCGGTTAATCCGACACCGGTTAATCCGTCATTATCATCGTTTAAATTACCACCTTCTTCTTTGATTTTCACAAACGTCGTAGAGGATAGTACGCCGCACAGTGCAGATAATTGGAATGCTGCCTATTATTATTTTTAAATTCAAATTAGTATGAATATTTTGAAAAGAGTGTTTTGCGTCATTCAAGTCTTATTAAACATATCGTGTTGGATATAAGTATAATATGCCTGAGAGTTGGCAATTGGTGTAACGCACAGCTAATAATTTGAATTAAAGAGATATGTGTATATATTAAAGAGACGCCTGGTTGACTGCAATCGAAATAGCATTGGCGTTAGTTTTAGTATACAACAGGAGTTTATATATTATTATAGCTCTATTATTGTATTTATATGAACACTTTTTTTTATTATATTGGTTAGTTTAAGTGCGATTTTTTTTTAATTTACTTAATTTTCTCTATTATTATTATGTATGAGTATGTCTATTATTATTTTTAAATTCAAAATAGTATGAATATTGTTTTTAGACGTTCGATACTTATTTATCTTATTATTAATTACCATAACGCCGTTTCTCCGCGGGGGTAGGCAGAGAGGATAGAGCGCCATACTCTTCTGTCTTGACACACAATTCTCGCCTCACTTACATTCATACATCTTCTCATACAAGCTCGCTGATTGTTGAGCCTTCGAACAGAACCATCCTCCGTTAACTGGTTTACCTGATCGTGCCAAGTCTTCCACGGACGTCTTCTATTTCTGGTGCCACAACACTTGATTATATTGGTTAGTTTTTGTACGATTTTAATTTTGAAAAATTCTACAAGTAGGTGAATACGTAATGTATTTAAAAACATGAATTATTCCTTCTTATTCTTCTTATTTTCCTATCAAAACACTTTTTATAGTTTTATTAAGTGTGTTAAGATTTTTTTTTTCTTCTGAAAATTGACAACAGAGTACTGCGTCTCTGATACGTCTGCTGCCGGGCGGCAGCTGTGCGGGTAAGCTAGTCATATATATTAAAGTTATAAGCCCTATTTCGTGGTGTTTGCAAAAAATCACGCGGCCAACTCCGTCACACCGCGCGATCGCTTTTTAGGGGCTTTCCCGCCAGATATTTGGAAATTTTTTTTTTTTGCCAGACGGCCGAAGGCCGACGTAAACTTTTCGCCATAGACACTTTTCGTCTACCGCCACTCCTCGATTTACGGCGACCGTTTCCGTTCGGCCGATTTCTAGCTGTTTTTCATTTTTATTTAGCCTAAATCGCGCGTTTTCGCTCGCCGCTCCGCCATTTTGAGAGCCAAAATTATTTTTATACATTTCGGCGACGGCCCGCGGCCGACCGCATCGCCGGGCGTACTTTATAAATTTTTCCCGCTTTTAGTTTTTTCGCAAAACTCGAAAAAGTGAATTTCGTTTTTTTCACTATTTCTCCGCCGTTCAGAGAGATATATTTTTTTTTTACCACTCTATTTGCGGAAAACGATCGCCCGGAATTTATTAGCGAGTATGCAGACTCCCATCTCTTCATTTGAATCTTTAAAATGTAAAAAAACATTTTTTTTTTTTGAAAAACGCACGGACCTACCTAGATGCGCCGAAAATGCGAAAAAACTGACACTTTATGCCCCGTTAACTGAAATATCACGACCGCGCAAAACAAATGAAATACGTTTTTTTCCAGAATGACAGCGAAACATTGACAAACTTTGCGATTTATAAAAAATGTCGATTTTCACATGAAAAAATGTACATTTTTTTATTAGAAAAGCGTCTCTATACACTATTCGGTACTAGCGGTACATGAGAAAACCCCTTATTTATGTAAAAATCTTTGCGTTTATGCTCCCTGAAGGATAATATATACCCGATACGAATTAAAAATAGTATTTTTAATAAATAATGTTTAAATATTACATCATGTCCATGTAAAAATGTCCATTTTCACGTGAGAAATGAAACATTTGAAAATTATTTCTACACTCTATGTAACATTGAGCTTATTAAATAAATATTGTAATAATACAGGTAACGGTTCATTCGACCACCTTGAGGCGAAATATGTGACGAATCCGAATTAAAAAGAGTATTTTTATTTAAATATGTACATTGACATTTTTTTTCTCTCTTTATCTTTACCGCCGAATAGAACGATTTTTCGGTAGAAATGTATTTATATTATTAAAGAAAACTACTTTTTTAAATTTACGGCGTCTTATAGCCTTTTCAGAATATTAATAAATGTTTTAAATGAAAATCTAATTTAATAATTAATTTGCCGCGGTAAACGTGTGCATTTTTTACAAATTTGACATACAGATGTCGCTATACATGCGGTTTTAGAAAAATAAATATATTAAATAATTTTGGTATGGAAAATATGTTTACAGATTATGAGATTTTCTACTATTAATATTTTTCTAATAAATATAATTTATTTTCCACAAAAGGGTGAGGAATATTTTAAATGTTTTTTTTTTATGTAAACAATTTTTTTTAAGTATTAGATTTTTTTAGTAAAACTTATTTTACATAGATGTCGCCATACATACCGTTTGTTTGCAGATTCTCTACCGTTAATATTTCTTAATAAATATAATTTAGTTTCCTCAAAAAGGTGGAGAATATTTTTTAATGTTAAAAAATACACGATAAAATATTTATGAATTTTAAATGTTTTTTTTTTTATGTAAACAATTTTTTTAAGTAAAGAGCGCGAGATGCGTTTTAAATATATAGAAATTTAATACGGATAAAAAATTTCATTTACAAATTGAAATTTTTCGCGATGTTTTTTTTGTTTTTTAAACTTTTATCGATAAGAGTGCCATTTAGTAACACCTTCTTCTTTGATTTTCACAAACGACGTAGAGGATAGTGCGCCGCACAGTGCAGATAATTGGAATGCTGCCTATTATTATTTTTAAATTCAAAATAGTATGAATATTCTGAAAAGAGTGTTTTGCGTCATTCAAGTCTTATTAAACATATCGTGTTGGATATAAATATAATATGCCTTTTGGTTGGCAAATGGTGTAACGCGCAGTTAATAATTTGAATTAAAGAGATATGTGTATATATTAAAGAGACGCCTGGTTGACTGCAATTGAAATAGCATTGGCGTTAGTTTTAGTATACAACAGGAATTTATATATTATTATCGCTCGATTAATGTATTTATATGAACACTGGTTTTTTTTTATTATATTGGTTAATTAAGGTGCAATTTTAATTTTTATTAATCTAATTTTCATAGTAAATTAATATAAACTGCTTACTTATTTACCATCACGCCGTTTCCCCGCGGAGGTAGGCAGAAGGATAGAGCGCCATACTCTTCTATCCTGACACAAAATTCTCGCTTCATTCACACTCATACATCTTCTTATACGAGCTAACCGATTGTCGAGGCTTCTAACAGAACCATCCTCCGTTAACTGGTTTACCTGATCGTGCCAAGTCTTCCACGGACGTCCTCTATTTCAGGTGTCATAAACACTCGATTAATCCAACAGTATCAACTGCTTACTTACTTACTTACTTACCATCACGCCGTTTCCCCGCAAGGATAGGCAGAGAGAGGCAATAAACTTTGAAAAACACTATGAATTTGAGGATTACATTCAGGGATTAATATATTCAAACGACGAACAACAATTAATGAATTTTTACAATAAATTATATGTTTTTAAAAATAATGTTAAAAGAAATGTAGCTTTAGATAAATAGTTAATAGTCGTCTTATTCTTTAATAAATTAGGTTCAATAATTATATTTTTTATCTATTTACACGATAAAAATCAACATCATCATCATCATCATCATCGTTTAAATCGCCACCTTCTTTGATTTTCACAAACGACGTAGAGGATAGTACGCCGCATAGTGCAGATAATTGGAATGCTGCCTATTATTATTTTTAAATTCAAAATAGTATGAATATTCTGAAAAGAGTGTTTTGCGTCATTCAAGTCTTATTAAACATATCGTGTTGGATATAATGAAACATTTGAAAATTATTTCTACACTCTATGTAACATTGAGCTTATTAAATAAATATTGTAATAATACAGGTAACGGTTCATTCGACCACCTTGAGGCGAAATATGTGACGAATCCGAATTAAAAAGAGTATTTTTATTTAAATATGTACATTGACATTTTACGACTTTTTTCTCTAGGTTATCTTTACCGCCGAATAAAACGATTTTTCGGTAGAAATGTATTTATTTTATTAAAGAAAATTACTTTTTTAAATTTATGGCATCTTATAGCCTTTTCAGAATATTAATAAATGTTTTAAATGAAATTTAATAATTCATTTGTGCGCATTTTTTACAAATTTGACATACAGATGTCGCTATACATGCATTTTCAGAAAAATAAATATATTAAATAATTTTGGTATGGTAAATATGATTACAGATTATGAGATTTTCTACTATTAATATTTTTCTAATAAATATAATTTATTTTCCACAAAAGGGTGAGGAATATTTTAAATGTTTTTAATTTCATTTTAATCAAAAATGTCAATTTTCACGTGAGAAATGAAACATTTGAAAATTGTCTCTACACTCTATTGTACATTAGGCTTATTAAATAAATATTGAAATAATACAGGTAACGGTTCATTCGACCACCTTGAAGCGAAATATGTGACGAATCCGAATTAAAAAGAGTATTTTTATTTAAATATGTACATTGACATTTTGCTTTTTTCTCTAGGTTATCTTTACCGCCGAATAAAACGATTTTTCGGTAGAAATGTATTTATTTTATTAAAGAAAATTACTTTTTTAAATTTATGGCGTCTTATAGCCTTTTCAGAATATTAATAAATGTTATAGATAATAAACGAAATTTAATAATTAATTTGCCGCGTATCCATGTGCATTTTTTACAAATTTGACAACAGATGTCACTAACCATGCCTTTTCAGAAAAATAAATATATTAAATAATTTTGGTATGGAAAATATGTTTACAGATTATGAGATTTTCTACTATTAATATTTTTCTAATAAATATAATTTATTTTCCACAAAAGGGTGAGGAATATTTTAAATGTTTTTTTTTTATGTAAACAATTTTTTTAAGTATTAGATTTTTTTAGTACAACTTATTTTACAGAGATGTCACTAAACATCCCGTTTCAGAAAAAAAAATATATTAAATAATTTTGGTAAGGAAAATATGTTTACAGATTATGAGATTTTCTACTATTAATATTTTTCTAATAAATATTATTTATTTTCCACAAAAGGGTGAGGAATATTTTAAATGTTTTTTTTTTTATGTAAACAATTTTTTTAAGTATAAGATTTTTTTAGTACAACTTATTTTACAGAGATGTCGCCATACATACCGTTTGAGCCAAATTTTAAAATAAATAGTAAGGCAAACATGTTTTTACAATATACTGAACAAAAAACTTAATAAATATAATTTAGTTTCCTCAAAAAGGTGGAGAATATTTTTTAATGTTAAAAAATACACGATAAAATATTTACGAATTTTAAATGTTTTTTTTTATGTAAACAATTTTTTTTAAGTGAAGAGCGCGAGATGCGTTTTAAATATATAGAAATTTAATACGGATAAAAAATTTCATTTACAAATTGAAATTTTTCGCGATGTTTTTTTTGTTATTTAAACTTTTATCGATAAGAGGTGGAGGTAGGCAGAAGGATAGAGCGCCATACTCTTCTATCCTGACACACAATTCTCGCTTCATTCACACTCATACATCTTCTTATACGAGCTAACCGATTGTCGAGGCTTCTAACAGAACCATCCTCCGTTAACTGGTTTACCTGATCGTGCCAAGTCTTCCACGGACGTCCTCTATTTCAGGTGTCATAAACACTCGATTAATCCAACAGTATCAACTGCTTACTTACTTACTTACTTACCATCACGCCGTTTCCCCGCAAGGATAGGCAGAGAGAGGCAATAAACTTTGAAAAACACTATGAATTTGAGGATTACATTCAGGGATTAATATATTCAAACGACGAACAACAATTAATGAATTTTTACAATAAATTATATGTTTTTAAAAATAATGTTAAAAGAAATGTAGCTTTAGATAAATAGTTAATAGTCGTCTTATTCTTTAATAAATTAGGTTCAATAATTATATTTTTTATCTATTTACACGATAAAAATCAACATCATCATCATCATCATCATCGTTTAAATCGCCACCTTTTTTGATTTTCACAAACGACGTAGAGGATAGTACGCCGCACAGTGCAGATAATTGGAATGCTGCCTATTATTATTTTTAAATTCAAAATAGTATGAATATTTTGAAAACAGTGTTTTGCGTCTTTCAAGTCTTAATAAACATATCGTGTTTGTAATATTTTTTAAGTAACGTCGATTTTAAGATTATTATTTATTTAAATGGGTATAAATATAATACGCCAGTGAGTCGGCAATAGGAGTAACGCACAGCTAATAATTTGAATTAAAGAGATACCCCGTGGACACATAATGATTTTGTCTGTGAGTTTTAGTTGAGTACTCATGTTTTTAAACCTTCTGGAGAATGACAAAAGTGTACTGTTTCTATCTCACATGTGTTTGTCATATCGTTTTTATATAGAAATTACGGTTTTAATAATAAAATTTTCGAGTATAAATGAGTAACGCCTGGTTGACTGCAATTGAAATAGCATTGGCGTTAGTTTTAGTATACAACAGGAATTTATTTATTTTTATAGCTCTATTACTGTATTTATATGAACACTGGTTTTTTTGATTATATTGGTTAGTTTAAGTGCGATATTAATTTACTTAGTTTTCTTAGTAAATAAGTATAAACTGCTACTTACTTACTTACCATCACGCCATTTCTTCGCGGGGGTAAGCAGAGAAGATAGAGCGCCGTACTCTTCTGTCCTGACACAATTCTCGCCTCATTCACACTCATACGTCTTCTCATACAAGCTAACCGATTGTCAAGGCTTCTAACAGAACCATCCTCCGTTAACTGGTTAACCTGATCGTGCCAAGTCTTCCACAAAATAAATAAAATATTTATGAATTAATTTTAAATGTTTTTTTTTATGTAAACATTTTTTTGAAATACAGCGCACGAGATGTCGTTGAAATACGTTGAAATTTCTTAAGAATAAGAAAGTCCATTTTAAGATTGAAATTTTTACGCGATGTTTTAAAGGCCGGCCGGCAGTGAAATTTTTTTTTTTAAACTTTTATCGATAAGAATGCTATTTTTATTATCATTTACACCAAAAAAATCATCATCATTTAAATCACCACCTTCTTCTTTGATTTTCACAAACGACGTACAGGATAGTACGCCGCACAGTGCAGATAATTGGAATGCTGCCTATTATTATTTTTAAATTCAAAATAGTATGAATATTCTGAAAAGAGTGTTTTGCGTCATTCAAGTCTTATTAAACATATCGTGTTGGATATAAATATAATACGCCTGTGCATTGGCAAACCGTGTAACGCACAGCTAATAATTTGAATTAAAGAGATATGTGTATATATTAAAGAGACGCCTGGTTGACTGCAATTGAAATAGCATTGGCGTTAGTTTTAGTATACAACAGGAATTTATATATTTTTATAGCTCTATGTATTTATATGAACACTGGTTTTTTTGATTATATTGGTTAGTTTAAGTGCGATATTAATTTACTTAGTTTTCTTAGTAAATAAGTATAAACTGCTACTTACTTACTTACCATCACGCCGTTTCTTCGCGGGGGTAAGCAGAGAAGATAGAGCGCCGTACTCTTCTGTCCTGACACAATTCTCGCCTCATTCACACTCATACGTCTTCTCATACAAGCTAACCGATTGTCGAGGCTTCTAACAGAACCATCCTCCGTTAACTGGTTTACCTGATCGTGCCAAGTCTTCCACGGATGTCTTCTATTTCTGGTGCCAAAACACTTGATTATATTGGTTAGATTAAGTGCGATTTTAATTTTGAAAAATTCTACAAGTAGGTGAATACGTAATGTATTTATAAACATGAATTATTCATTCTTCTTCTTCTTATTTTCCTACCAAAACACTTATTATAGTTTTATTAAGTGTGTTAGGATTTTTTTTTCTGCAAATTGACAACAGAGTACTGCGTCTCTGATACGTCTGCTGCCGGGCGGCAGCTGTGCGGGTAAGCTAGTCATATATATTAAAGTTATAGGCCCTATTTCGTGTTGTTTATATGTCACAACCGGCTAGGTAGTCACACCGCGCGATCGCTTTTTAGGGGCTTTCCCGCCAGATATCTGGGTATTTTTTATTTTTGCCAGACGGCCGAAGGCCGACGTAAACTTTTCGCCATAGACACTTTTTCTCCACCGCCGCTCCTCGATTTATCGCGACCGTTTCGGTTTGGCCAAATTCTAGCTATTTTATATTTTTATTTAGCCTAACTTTTACATTTTCGCTCACAACTCTGGGAATTTAAAAGCGATAATTATTTTTAAATATTCGGGCGACGGCCCGCGGCCGACCGCATCGCCGGGCGTACTTTATAAATTTTTCCCGCTTTTAGTTTTTTCGCAAAACTCGAAAAAGTGAATTTCATTTTTTTCACGTTTTCTCCGTAACCTTTGGATGAATTAATTATTTTTATATTTTAGGAGATAGATCGAGACGCTCCAGAATTTATTTCAAAGATAACAAACTCCTATAATTTAACCGACGTCTTTTAAATGTAAAAAACGCGAAAAAAAATGTGAAAATTTTATCAGAGTACCTAAAATTGTAAAATTATTAACACGACTTACCCCAAATACCGGTTGTCGAAATTTTTCTCAAGTCTATGGCCATAACTCGAAGGCCGTAACGAATTCTTATTCGCCGGACAATTTGATTCGTCGACGAAATTCGGCCTTCCATTGGCTGGACAAATTGATTGGTCCTCAAGCTTGCAGTTCATTCGCCGAAAAAATTTATTGGGCGTTGGTATTTTTTTATTGGTTATAATAATATTCACGCAAAATGGGCGCTAATTATATTATTGATAACAGCTGTTTATGTCAAATTTTTTTAACCTAAAATATAGTTTGACAGTTGTGTCAAGACGGCCATGCTGACGTTTTGACTTACGAAATGAATTCGATAGAGGGCAGTAATATGTGGAATTGGTATTATAGGTTTTTTGAATATATTAGTTAGTTTAAGAGCGATTTTAATTTTTTTAAATGCTATTGATAGCTAAATTTATATTAATTTATTTAGTAAAAAATAATTTATTATTTAAACACACTACTAAATGTATTGATGATTTTAATTATTTTTTAGAGTTAATTATTTTTTTTACGGAAAAGAATTATACCGAGAAAAATTATATTTTTTCTCTTGGGTTGCCGGCTATGCTGGCTATGCTTGCCGTTAGAAGCATCGCCGATTGTCGAGGCTTCTAACGGAACCATCCTCCGTTAACTGGTTTACCTGATCGTGCCAAGTCTTCTACGGACGTCCTCTATTTCAGGTGCCAACAACACTTACTTACTTACCATCACGCCGTTTCTCCGCAGGGGTAGGCAGAGAGGATAGAGCGCCATACTCTTCTGTCCTGACACAAAATTTTCGCCTCATTCACACTCATACATATTCTCATACAAGCTAACCGATTGTCGAGGCTTCTAACAGAACCATCCTCCGTTAACTGGTTTACCTGATCGTGCCAAGTCTTCCACAGACGTCCTCTATTTCAGGAGTCATAAACACTCGATTAATCCAACAGTATCAACTTCTTACTTACTTACTTACTTACCATCATGCCGTTTCCCCGCAAAGATAGGCAGAGAGGATAGAGCGCCATACTCTTCTCTCCTGACACACAATTTTCGTCTCATTTACATTCATACATCTTCTCATACAAGCTAACCGATTGTCGAGGCTTCTAACAGAACCATCCTCCGTTAACTGGTTTACCTGATCGTGCCAAGTCTTCCACAAAATAAATAAAATATTTATGAATTAATTTTAAATGTTTTTTTTTTATGTAAACATTTTTTTGAAATACAGCGCTTGAAAAGTCGTTGAAATACGTTGAAATTTCTTAAGAATAAGAAAGTCCATTTTAAAATTGAAATTTTTTCGCGATGTTTTTTTTTATGGCCGGCCAATGTTTTGTAAAAATATGTTTTTTAAACTTTTATCGATAAGAGTGGTATTTTCAGTGCCGTTCATTGGACGAGTGATCCGATTCGTCCATAACCCTGGCCGTTTATTGGCGGAAGGCATTGATTGGTTTAAAGATATAGTAATATTCATGCATTGGTTATAATAATATTCATGCAAGATGGCCGCTAATTATATTATTGATAACAGCTGTTTCATATAAAAAAAAATTAAAAATTGGTATTATAGGTGCGTTAAGTGCGATTTTAATTTTTTTAAATGCTATTGATAGCTAAATTTATATTAATTTATTTAATAAAAATTAATTTATTATTTAAACACACTTTATGGTTTTATTAAATATATTGATGATTAAAAATATTATTTTTAACAAAAATATTATTTATAACAAAAGTATAAATACAAACTGTGGCACCCCGGTTATTCCGAACCCGGTTAATCTGATTCTGGTTAATCCGATCCAGGTTAATCTGACCGTGGTTAATCCGACATCGGTTAATCCGACACCGGTTAATCCGTCACCGGTTAATTCGACAATGGTTAATCAGACACCGGTTAATCCGACACCGGTTAATCCGACACCGGTTAATCCGACACCGGTTAATCCGTCACCGGTTAATTCGACAATGGTTAATCCGACACCGGTTAATTCGACAATGGTTAATCCGACACCGGTTAAACCGACACCGGTTAATCCGACACCGGTTAATCCGACGTCGGTTGATCGGACACCGGTTAATCCGTCACCGGTTAATTCGACAATGGTTAATTCGACAATGGTTAATCCGACACCGGTTAATCCGACACCGGTTAATTCGACAATGGTTAATCCGACACCGGTTAAACCGACACCGGTTAATCCGACACCGGTTAATCCGACACCGGTTAATCCGACACCGGTTAATTCGACAATGGTTAATCCGACACCGGTTAATTCGACAATGGTTAATCCGACACCGGTTAATCCGACACCGGTTAATCCGACACCGGTTAATCCGACACCGGTTAATTCGACAATGGTTAATCCGACACCGGTTAATCCGACACCGGTTAAACCGACACCGGTTAAACCGACACCGGTTAATCCGACACCGGTTAATCCGACACCGGTTAATCCGACACCGGTTAATTCGACAATGGTTAATCCGACACCGGTTAATTCGACAATGGTTAATCCGACACCGGTTAATCCGACACCGGTTAATCCGACACCGGTTAATCCGACACCGGTTAATCCGACACCGGTTATTCCGACACCGGTTAATTCGACAATGGTTAATCCGACACCGGTTAAACCGACACCGGTTAATCCGACACCGGTTAATCCGACGTCGGTTGATCGGACACCGGTTAATCCGTCACCGGTTAATCCGACACCGGTTAATCCGTCACCGGTTAATTCGACAATGGTTAATCCGACACCGGTTAAACCGACACCGGTTAATCCGACACCGGTTAATTCGACAATGGTTAATCCGACACCGGTTAATTCGACAATGGTTAATCCGACACCGGTTAATCCGACACCGGTTAATCCGACACCGGTTAATCCGACGTCGGTTAATCCGACACCGGTTAATCCGTCACCGGTTAATCCGACACCGGTTAATCCGACACCGGTTAATCCGTCATTATCATCGTTTAAATTACCACCTTCTTCTTTGATTTTCACAAACGTCGTAGAGGATAGTACGCCGCACAGTGCAGATAATTGGAATGCTGCCTATTATTATTTTTAAATTCAAATTAGTATGAATATTTTGAAAAGAGTGTTTTGCGTCATTCAAGTCTTATTAAACATATCGTGTTGGATATAAGTATAATATGCCTGAGAGTTGGCAATTGGTGTAACGCACAGCTAATAATTTGAATTAAAGAGATATGTGTATATATTAAAGAGACGCCTGGTTGACTGCAATCGAAATAGCATTGGCGTTAGTTTTAGTATACAACAGGAGTTTATATATTATTATAGCTCTATTATTGTATTTATATGAACACTTTTTTTTATTATATTGGTTAGTTTAAGTGCAATTTTTTTTTAATTTACTTAATTTTCTCTATTATTATTATGTATGAGTATGTCTATTATTATTTTTAAATTCAAAATAGTATGAATATTGTTTTTAGACGTTCGTTACTTATTTATCTTATTATTAATTACCATAACGCCGTTTCTCCGCGGGGGTAGGCAGAGAGGATAGAGCGCCATACTCTTCTGTCTTGACACACAATTCTCGCCTCACTTACATTCATACATCTTCTCATACAAGCTCGCTGATTGTTGAGCCTTCGAACAGAACCATCCTCCGTTAACTGGTTTACCTGATCGTGCCAAGTCTTCCACGGACGTCTTCTATTTCTGGTGCCACAACACTTGATTATATTGGTTAGTTTTTGTACGATTTTAATTTTGAAAAATTCTACAAGTAGGTGAATACGTAATGTATTTAAAAACATGAATTATTCCTTCTTATTCTTCTTATTTTCCTATCAAAACACTTTTTATAGTTTTATTAAGTGTGTTAAGATTTTTTTTTTCTTCTGAAAATTGACAACAGAGTACTGCGTCTCTGATACGTCTGCTGCCGGGCGGCAGCTGTGCGGGTAAGCTAGTCATATATATTAAAATAATAGACCCTATTTCGCGATGTTTATATGTTTATATGTAACCGATTTTGTCACACACGTTTTGGTTAATATCTCGCTTATTAGGCGTTCTATCCGCATTCTGATATTTTTCCCAGACGTCCGAAGGTTGACTGAGTCTTAACATCTTTTTCTTTTTATTCTTCTTTTTCTCCTCTATTTGTTACAACTGTTTTAGTTTGGTGATTTTTGGAAATTTTAACTTTTTAATTAGCCTAACTTTTTTTTCATTCGCTTATAACTCTGCGAGTTTAAGAGCTAAAATCATTTTAATATTTTTTGGCAATTGCCACCGATGAGTAGTATCGTTACACACTTTTTTTTAAATTCTTCGTCTTCTAATTTTCTTATGAAACCTGATTTAGTGAAATTTCGTATTTTTCAGCTTTTCTCTGCGAATTTACGAATAAAATATAATTTTATTACATCTGTGCATACATCACAATGGAATATAATTTATTTTCGTATTTGTTAGCTTCTATCGTTTAAAATTCACCTTTAAAATCTAAAAAACGCGTAATTTTTATATGAAAAATCGACGTACCTACCTACATACAAATGAAAGAAAATGAAAAAAAAGAAAAACCTTGATATTTTCTTAATAAACGCAACACTTCATATTTTCAAGCAGCAACCGTGGGCTGTAATTGGTCAATACCCTCATTGGTTACATTTCATACATGGCTGCCTGAAAATTAAATAAACAGCTGTTTTACCTGTCATTATTGCAGTGCGTAATTTTCGCGCAATTTTTTTTTTGACGTTTCAAATGTATGACTTTATTTCGACTCGGCATTGTAATAAACAGCTGTTGATTTTCGCGCATTTTTTTATGTCAGGTATCGACATCCAGATTTCACAGCTTGCAATAGTCATAGATATTTTATATTTTCCCGCACAAGATAAAATTGATGTTTTCACTCCGGAATTCGGTTAATTGTGGTGAAATACATACAATTTTTCTATACGTTTTTTTCGATTTTTATAGGTTAGGTCTAGAATGACACAATGATGATTTTTTAAATGCGTCATTGAATTAATTATTATTTCGCAGTTGTACACGTGACTTAAGTACGTCTGCCTTACTACAGACCGGTCGAAGGAGTTAGTTCTTTTACGCGTCTGTTATTCAATATTTAAATTGAATACTTCTGGTGATAGATAAACCTGTAACTTACTTACTTACCTATCATCGCGCCGTTTCCTCGCGGGGGTAGGCAGAGGATAGAGCGCCATACTCTTCTGTCCTGACACATAATTCTCGCTCATCCACATTCATACATCTTCTCATACAAGCTCGATGAGTGATGGATTATTATTCTTCTCTTTTATTTTTCTTCTTCTTTTCCTTTCAAATCACTTTTTATGATTTTATCAATGAGTATTAACAAAATGTTTGTTTTTTTTAAAACCTGGAATGATGGGTTGGTTGTGTATATCGGCTCTGTTTTTTACAATTTTAGGATGCCGAGAATAGTGGTATTTTTTTACGTGGTAAGTAATCTAACCTAACCTTTCTCAAAGATCAACACGCCTTTGACCATCTCGGGTTGTTAGTTGTGTACGTCGGCTCTGTCGCTTTTGAAAAATCGACGTACCTACCTACATACGAATAAAATGTAGAACATTTTTTTCAGACTTATTAATCAAACGCAACCGTCTATATTTCAAGCGATAATCGAAGATTCTTATTGGAGGAGCTCTGATTCGTTGATTTAAAAAATGGCCGCCTGAAAACTGTGAATGATCAGCTGTTTTACCTGTGCCATAATTTTAGCGCGCTTTTTTGACGTTTTAAATTTTCACAAAATGGTCGCTGAATAAACATCTGTTTTATGTCATTCAATTTAACCTTAAGCTATGACTTTGACGTTTCTGGTCAGCCATGTTTTTTTTGAGCCATGAAATGAATTCGATAGAGGTTAGTAAGATGTCGAAATGATTTTTGGGAAACGTGTAAAAATTGTACACGTGGTTAATAGGAATTTGGTTAATTATGGTGAAGTCATACATTATACTTAGAAAAATTTTCTGTACGTTTTTTTGGATTTTTATAGGTTATGTCTAGAATGACACAATGATGATTTTTTAAAAGCGTAATTGAATTAATTATTATTTCGCAGTTGTACACGTGACTTAAATATGCCTGTCTTACTACAGACCGGTCGAAGGAGTTAGTTCTTTTACGCGTCTGTTATTCAATATTTAAATAGAACAGTTCTGGTGATAGATAAACCCGTAACTTACTTACCATCACACCGTTTCCGGGGTAGGCAGAGAGGATAGAGCGCCACACTCTTCTGTCCTGACACATAATTCTCGCCTCAACCACATTCATACATCTTCTCATACAAGCTCCATGAATGATGGATTATTATTCTTCTTTTTTATTTTTCTTCTTCTTTTTCTGTCAAATCACTTTTTATGGTTTTATCAATGAGTATTAACAAAATGTTTGTTTTTATTAAAACCTGGAGAGATGGGTTGATGGTTGTATATGTCAGCCCTGTTTTTTACAATTTTAGGATGCCGAGAATAGTGGTGTTTTTTTTTTACGTGGTTAGTAATCTTACCTAACGCTTCTCAAAGATCAACAGGCCTTTGACCCTTTTGGGTTGTTAGTTGTGTACGTCGGGTCTATTTTTTACAATTTTGGGATACCGAGAAGTGGTATTTTTTTTAGGTGCACGGGGTGAGTCTGTGTAGCTCCTGCACAATTTCTTCACCACCCCTTAGGTTGTTGGCTATGTACGTCGGTTCTGTTTCTTCCAATTCTGGGATACCGAGAAAAGTGTTTTTTTTTTTGTTGGGTGAGATTGAAAACAGAGTACTGCGTCTCTGCAGGATACGTCTGCTACCGTGCGGTAGCTGTGCGGGCATGCTAGTCATATATATTAAAGTTATAAGCCCTATTTCGTGGTGTTTGCAAAAAATCACGCGGCCAACTCCGTCACACCGCGCGATCGCTTTTTAGGGGCTTTCCCGCCAGATATTTGGAAATTTTTTTTTTTTGCCAGACGGCCGAAGGCCGACGTAAACTTTTCGCCATAGACACTTTTCGTCTACCGCCACTCCTCGATTTACGGCGACCGTTTCCGTTCGGCCGATTTCTAGCTGTTTTTCATTTTTATTTAGCCTAAATCGCGCGTTTTCGCTCGCCGCTCCGCCATTTTGAGAGCCAAAATTATTTTTATACATTTCGGCGACGGCCCGCGGCCGACCGCATCGCCGGGCGTACTTTATAAATTTTTCCCGCTTTTAGTTTTTTCGCAAAACTCGAAAAAGTGAATTTCGTTTTTTTCACTTTTCCTCCGCCGCTCGGAGAGATATATTTTTTTTTTACCACTCAATTTGCGGGAAACGATCGCCCGAAATTTATTAGCGAGTATGCAGACTCCCATCTCTTCATTTGGATCTTTAAAATGTAAAAAAACATTTTTTTTTTTTTGAAAAACGCACGGACCTACCTAGATGCGCCGAAAATGCGAAAAAACTGACACTTTATGCCCCGTTAACTGAAATCTCGCGGCCGCGCAAAACAAATGAAACACGGTTTTTTCCATATTGACAGCGAACGAATGACAAACTTTGCGATTTATAAAAAATGTCGATTTTCACATGAAAAAATGTACATTTTTTTATTAGAAAAGCGTCTCTATACACTATTCGGTACTAGCGGTACATGAGAAAACCCCTTATTTATGTAAAAATCTTTGCGTTTATGCTCCCTGAAGGATAATATATACCCGATACGAATTAAAAATAGTATTTTTAATAAATTATGTTTAAATATTATATCATGTCCATGTTAAAAATGTCCATTTTCACGTGAGAAATGAAACATTTGAAAATTATTTCTACACTCTATGTAACATTGAGCTTATTAAATAAATATTGTAATAATACAGGTAACGGTTCATTCGACCACCTTGAAGCGAAATATGTGACGAATCCGAATTAAAAAGAGTATTTTTATTTAAACATGTACATTGACATTTTACGACATTTTACGACATTTTTTTTCTCTCTTTATCTTTACCGCCGAATAAAACGATTTTTCGGTAGAAATGTATTTATTTTATTAAAGAAAATTACTTTTTTAAATTTATGGCGTCTTATAGCCTTTTCAGAATATTAATAAATGTTTTAAATGAAAATCTAATTTAATAATTAATTTGCCGCGGTAAACGTGTGCATTTTTTACAAATTTGACATACAGATGTCGCTATACATGCATTTTCAGAAAAATAAATATATTAAATAATTTTGGTATGGAAAATATGTTTACAGATTATGAGATTTTCTACTATTAATATTTTTCTAATAAATATAATTTATTTTCCACAAAAGGGTGAGGAATATTTTAAATGTTTTTTTTTTATGTAAACAATTTTTTTTAAGTATTAGATTTTTTTAGTAAAACTTATTTTACATAGATGTCGCCATACATACCGTTTGTTTGCAGATTCTCTACCGTTAATATTTCTTAATAAATATAATTTAGTTTCCAATCCAACAGTATCAACTGCTTACTTACTTACTTACCATCACGCCGTTTCTCCGCAAGGATAGGCAGAGAGAGGCAATAAACTTTGAAAAACACTATGAATTTGAGGATTACATTCAGGGATTAATATATTCAAACGACGAACAACAATTAATGAATTTTTACAATAAATTATATGTTTTTAAAAATAATGTTAAAAGAAATGTAGCTTTAGATAAATAGTTAATAGTCGTCTTATTCTTTAATAAATTAGGTTCAATAATTATATTTTTTATCTATTTACACGATAAAAATCAACATCATCATCATCATCATCATCGTTTAAATCGCCACCTTCTTTGATTTTCACAAACGACGTAGAGGATAGTACGCCTCACAATGCAGATAATTGGAATGCTGCCTATTATTATTTTTAAATTCAAAATAGTATGAATATTTTGAAAAGAGTGTTTTGCGTCTTTCAAGTCTTAATAAACATATCGTGTTTGTAATATTTTTTAAGTAATGTCGATTTTAAGATTATTATTTATTTAAATGGGTATAAATATAATACGCCAGTGAGTCGGCAATAGGTGTAACGCACAGCTAATAATTTGAATTAAAGAGATACCCCGTGGACACATAATGATTTTGTCTGTGAGTTTTAGTTGAGTACTCATGTTTTTAAACCTTCTGGAGAATAACAAAAGTGTACTGTTTCTATCTCACGTGTGTTTGTCATATCGTTTTTATATAGAAATTACGGTTTTAATAATAAAATTTTCGAGTATAAATGAGTAACGCCTGGTTGACTGCAATTGAAATAGCATTGGCGTTAGTTTTAGTATACAACAGGAATTTATGCTAGGCCACCATGCAGTAAAATATAATTAAAAGCATTAGTTTTGTTTAATTATGTATTAATATTATTTAACGACATGGAATGAATAAAAATTTTATGTCAATTTTAGAATAGACATAAAAATACATTATTTCTTTATAACAAACTATGTTAGAGCATAATCCGGACTGTGAATTTCTGTAAAATATTAAAACGAAATGAATTGGCAGAATTTTCATATATTAAAAAATTACTTTTTCAATCGATCTTTTTATGTTAAAAATATTTGGTAAGGCTTAATTTCAACTTCATAAAAACAACAATAGATGGCAATTACATTAGTTATCCAATTTGTAAGCCATCTTCACTTTGCCTCTATCTCGGTATTTTACAAATATTATTTAATTATGGCGTCCAATTATTGTAAAACGATTTTTTTTATGAAACTTAACGTAAACAAGTAACAATTTAAAACAATTACGAGTAAATTAATAAGTATATGTAGTAGGTACTTTACCATAACATTAGTTCCGTTCGCATTGTAATTCATTATAATGTTTGGAAATGTCCATCATGTTTGATTTTTCGTTATTATTTTTAATATGATTATATATTTTTACTTAATTTTAACAACATTGTTCGTATGCATTTGCTTTTTATTAGTTTGATAGTGATTATCATTTTCATTTAAATAAAATAAAACTTAGATTATTTATCGACAATCCGGTGTTTATGTAACTTTAAATAAGTACTATGGTCCATGTGTGTATATATTATTATACAGAGATATTAATAGTACTTTCTGAAAGGGGATGACGTCAGCGTCTCTAAATGTTCATTCTATATCATGTGTCTATTAATTTGAATATATACTCTTTCTATTTTGTTTTATTTGTATATAGGTATATTTACTACAGTGCAATCTGAATAATATTGTCAATCGGTTATCGTTATTTTAATCAGTCGGTCCCAAAACACTGTATATAAAATTTATTAAAAATAATCTGCTTATTATAATCAAACTTCAGTTATTGATGTAAAAGATGAAGGAAATTCCTACAAAATGACCCTTACTGATGATGACAAAAGAGAGTGAATGCAACACGCACACAGAAGATATTTCAGAAGCTTCTCCAACGTATGTCCAGATGCAAGATTCGCAACAAATTCTTTGACGTGGTGTTTATACAGAGCAATAAACTTTGAAAAACACTATGAATTTGAGGATTACATTCAGGGATTAATATATTCAAACGACGAACAACAATTAATGAATTTTTACAATAAATTATATGTTTTTAAAAATAATGTTAAAAGAAATGTAGCTTTAGATAAATAGTTAATAGTCGTCTTATTCTTTAATAAATTAGGTTTAATAATTATATTTTTTATCTATTTACACGATAAAAATCAACATCATCATCATCATCATCATCATCATCGTTTAAATCGCCACCTTCTTTAATTTTCACAAACGACGTAGAGGATAGTACGCCGCATAGTGCAGATAATTGGAATGCTGCCTATTATTATTTTTAAATTCAAAATAGTATGAATATTTTGAAAAGAGTGTTTTGCGTCTTTCAAGTCTTAATAAACATATCGTGTTTGTAATATTTTTTAAGTAACGTCGATTTTAAGATTATTATTTATTTAAATGGGTATAAATATAATACGCCAGTGAGTCGGCAATAGGAGTAACGCACAGCTAATAATTTGAATTAAAGAGATACCCCGTGGACACATAATGATTTTGTCTGTGAGTTTTAGTTGAGTACTCATGTTTTTAAACCTTCTGGAGAATGACAAAAGTGTACTGTTTATATCTCACATGTGTTTGTCAAATCGTTTTTATATAGAAATTACAGTTTTAATAATAAAATTTTCGAGTATAAATGAGTAACGCCTGGTTGACTGCAATTGAAATAGCATTGGCGTTAGTTTTAGTATACAACAGGAATTTATATATTTTAATAGTTCTATTAATGTATTTATATGAACACTGGTTTTTTTGATTATATTGGTTAGTTTAAGTGCGATATTAATTTACTTAGTTTTCTTAGTAAATAAGTATAAACTGCTACTTACTTACTTACCATCACGCCGTTTCTCCGCGGAGGTAGGCAGAAGGATAGAGCGCCATACTCTTCTATCCTGACACAAAATTCTCGCTTCATTCACACTCATACATCTTCTTATACGAGCTAACCGATTGTCGAGGCTTCTAACAGAACCATCCTCCGTTAACTGGTTTACCTGATCGTGCCAAGTCTTCCACGGACGTCCTCTATTTCAGGTGTCATAAACACTCGATTAATCCAACAGTATCAACTGCTTACTTACTTACTTACCATCACGCCGTTTCCCCGCAAGGATAGGCAGAGAGAGGCAATAAACTTTGAAAAACACTATGAATTTGAGGATTACATTCAGGGATTAATATATTCAAACGACGAACAACAATTAATGAATTTTTACAATAAATTATATGTTTTTAAAAATAATGTTAAAAGAAATGTAGCTTTAGATAAATAGTTAATAGTCGTCTTATTCTTTAATAAATTAGGTTCAATAATTATATTTTTTATCTATTTACACGATAAAAATCAACATCATCATCATCATCATCATCATCATCATTTAAATCGCCACCTTCTTTAATTTTCACAAACGACGTAGAGGATAGTACGCCGCATAGTGCAGATAATTGGAATGCTGCCTATTATTATTTTTAAATTCAAAATAGTATGAATATTTTGAAAAGAGTGTTTTGCGTCTTTCAAGTCTTAATAAACATATCGTGTTTGTAATATTTTTTAAGTAACGTCGATTTTAAGATTATTATTTATTTAAATGGGTATAAATATAATACGCCAGTGAGTCGGCAATAGGAGTAACGCACAGCTAATAATTTGAATTAAAGAGATACCCCGTGGACACATAATGATTTTGTCTGTGAGTTTTAGTTGAGTACTCATGTTTTTAAACCTTCTGGAGAATGACAAAAGTGTACTGTTTCTATCTCACATGTGTTTGTCAAATCGTTTTTATATAGAAATTACAGTTTTAATAATAAAATTTTCGAGTATAAATGAGTAACGCCTGGTTGACTGCAATTGAAATAGCATTGGCGTTAGTTTTAGTATACAACAGGAATTTATATATTTTTATAGCTCTATGTATTTATATGAACACTGGTTTTTTTGATTATATTGGTTAGTTTAAGTGCGATATTAATTTACTTAGTTTTCTTAGTAAATAAGTATAAACTGCTACTTACTTACTTACCATCACGCCGTTTCTTCGCGGGGGTAAGCAGAGAAGATAGAGCGCCGTACTCTTCTGTCCTGACACAATTCTCGCCTCATTCACACTCATACGTCTTCTCATACAAGCTAACCGATTGTCGAGGCTTCTAACAGAACCATCCTCCGTTAACTGGTTTACCTGATCGTGCCAAGTCTTCCACGGATGTCTTCTATTTCTGGTGCCAAAACACTTGATTATATTGGTTAGATTAAGTGCGATTTTAATTTTGAAAAATTCTACAAGTAGGTGAATACGTAATGTATTTAAAAACATGAATTATTCATTCTTCTTCTTCTTATTTTCCTACCAAAATACTTATTATAGTTTTATTAAGTGTGTTAGGATTTTTTTTTCTGCAAATTGACAACAGAGTACTGCGTCTCTGATACGCCTGCTGCCGGGCGGCAGCTGTGCGGGTAAGCTAGTCATATATATTAAAGTCGTAACGGGTATTTCGTGGTGTTTGCAAAAAATCAGGCGGCCAACTCCGTCACACCGCGCGATCGCTTTTTAGGGGCTTTTCCGCCAGATATTTGGAAATTTTTTTTTTTTGCCAGACGGCCGAAGGCCGACGTAAACTTTTCGCCATAGACACTTTTCGTCTACCGCCACTCCTCGATTTACGGCGACCGTTTCCGTTCGGCCGATTTCTAGCTGTTTTTCATTTTTATTTAGCCTAACTCGCGCTTTATCGCTCGCCGCTCCGCCATTTTGAGAGTCAAAATTATTTTTATACATTTCGGCGACGGCCCGCGGCCGACCGCATCGCCGGGCGTACTTTATAAATTTTTCCCGCTTTTAGTTTTTTCGCAAAACTCGAAAAAGTGAATTTCGTTTTTTTCACTTTTCCTCCGCCGCTCGGAGAGATATATTTTTTTTTTACCACTCAATTTGCGGGAAACGATCGCCCGGAATTTATTAGCGAGTATGCAGACTCCCATCTCTTCATTTGGATCTTTAAAATGTAAAAAAACATTTTTTTTTTTTTGAAAAACGCACGGACCTACCTAGATGCGCCGAAAATGCGAAAAAACTGACACTTTATGCCCCGTTAACTGAAATATCACGACCGCGCAAAACAAATGAAATACGTTTTTTTCCAGAATGACAGCGAAACATTGACAAACTTTACGATTTATAAAAAATGTCGATTTTCACATGAAAAAATGTACATTTTTTTATTAGAAAAGCGTCTCTATACACTATTCGGTACTAGCGGTACATGAGAAAACCCCTTATTTATGTAAAAATCTTTGCGTTTATGCTCCCTGAAGGATAATATATACCCGATACGAATTAAAAATAGTATTTTTAATAAATTATGTTTAAATATTATATCATGTCCATGTAAAAATGTCCATTTTCACGTGAGAAATGAAACATTTGAAAATTATTTCTACACTCTATGTAACATTGAGCTTATTAAATAAATATTGTAATAATACAGGTAACGGTTCATTCGACCACCTTGAAGCGAAATATGTGACGAATCCGAATTAAAAAGAGTATTTTTATTTAAATATGTACATTGAAATTTTACGACATTTTACGACTTTTTTCTCTATTTATCTTTACCGCCGAATAAAACGATTTTTCGGTAGAAATATATTTATTTTATTAAAGAAAACTACTTTTTTAAATTTATGGCATCTTATAGCCTTTTCAGAATATTAATAAATGTTTTAAATGAAAATCTAATTTAATAATTAATTTGCCGCGGTAAACGTGTGCATTTTTTACAAATTTGACATACAGATGTCGCTATACATGCATTTTCAGAAAAATAAATATATTAAATAATTTTGGTATGGAAAATATGTTTACAGATTATGAGATTTTCTACTATTAATATTTTTCTAATAAATATAATTTATTTTCCACAAAAGGGTGAGGAATATTTTAAATGTTTTTTTTTTATGTAAACAATTTTTTTTAAGTATTAGATTTTTTTAGTAAAACTTATTTTACATAGATGTCGCCATACATACCGTTTGTTTGCAGATTCTCTACCGTTAATATTTCTTAATAAATATAATTTAGTTTCCTCAAAAAGGTGGAGAATATTTTTTAATGTTAAAAAATACACGATAAAATATTTATGAATTTTAAATGTTTTTTTTTTTATGTAAACAATTTTTTTAAGTAAAGAGCGCGAGATGCGTTTTAAATATATAGAAATTTAATACGGATAAAAAATTTCATTTACAAATTGAAATTTTTCGCGATGTTTTTTTTGTTTTTTAAACTTTTATCGATAAGAGTGCCATTTAGTAACACCTTCTTCTTTGATTTTCACAAACGACGTAGAGGATAGTGCGCCGCACAGTGCAGATAATTGGAATGCTGCCTATTATTATTTTTAAATTCAAAATAGTATGAATATTCTGAAAAGAGTGTTTTGCGTCATTCAAGTCTTATTAAACATATCGTGTTGGATATAAATATAATATGCCTTTTGGTTGGCAAATGGTGTAACGCGCAGTTAACAATTTGAATTAAAGAGATATGTGTATATATTAAAGAGACGCCTGGTTGACTGCAATTGAAATAGCATTGGCGTTAGTTTTAGTATACAACAGGAATTTATTTATATAGCTCTATTAATGTATTTATATGAACACTGTTTTTTTTTTATTATATTGGTTAATTAAGGTGCAATTTTAATTTTTATTAATCTAATTTTCATAGTAAATTAATATAAACTGCTTACTTATTTACCATCACGCCGTTTCTCCGCGGAGGTAGGCAGAAGGATAGAGCGCCATACTCTTCTATCCTGACACAAAATTCTCGCTTCATTCACACTCATACATCTTCTTATACGAGCTAACCGATTGTCGAGGCTTCTAACAGAACCATCCTCCGTTAACTGGTTTACCTGATCGTGCCAAGTCTTCCACGGACGTCCTCTATTTCAGGTGTCATAAACACTCGATTAATCCAACAGTATCAACTGCTTACTTACTTACTTACCATCACGCCGTTTCCCCGCAAGGATAGGCAGAGAGAGGCAATAAACTTTGAAAAACACTATGAATTTGAGGATTACATTCAGGGATTAATATATTCAAACGACGAACAACAATTAATGAATTTTTACAATAAATTATATGTTTTTAAAAATAATGTTAAAAGAAATGTAGCTTTAGATAAATAGTTAATAGTCGTCTTATTCTTTAATAAATTAGGTTCAATAATTATATTTTTTATCTATTTACACGATAAAAATCAACATCATCATCATCATCATCGTTTAAATCGCCACCTTCTTTGATTTTCACAAATGACGTAGAGGATAGTACGCCGCACAGTGCAGATAATTGGAATGCTGCCTATTATTATTTTTAAATTCAAAATAGTATGAATATTCTGAAAAGAGTGTTTTGCGTCATTCAAGTCTTATTAAACATATCGTGTTGGATATAAATATAATACGCCTGTGCATTGGCAATCCGTGTAACGCGCAGCTAATAATTTGAATTAAAGAGATATGTGTATATATTAAAGAGACGCCTGGTTGACTGCAATTGAAATAGCATTGGCGTTAGTTTTAGTATACAACAGGAATTTATGCTAGGACACCATGCAGTAAAATATAATTATAAGCATTAGTTTTGTTTAATTATGTATTAATATTATTTAACGACATGGAATGAATAAAAATTTTATGTCAATTTTAGAATAGACATAAAAATACATTTTTTCTTTATAACAAACTATGTTAGAGCATAATCCGGACTGTGAATTTCTGTAAAATATTAAAACGAAATGGATTGGCAGAATTTTCATACATTAAAAAAATACTTTTTCAATCGATCTTTTTATGTTAAAAATATTTGGTAAGGCTTAATTTCAACTTCCAAAAAACAACGAAAGATGGCAATATGCGTCGTTTAAGAGGAAAGTATTCATTACTGTGGATACTAATACGAATAACATTAAAATATCTAAATAGAACAATAAGAGTTTGAAGATTAATTATTTAAATATACATTATTATATTACATACGTTATTATATTTTATTTTAAATAATCATTTATATTAGTTATCCAATTTGTAAGCCATCATCACTTTGCTTCTATCTCGGTATTTTACAAATACTATTTAATTACGGCGTCCAAGTATTTGTAAAACGATTTTTTTATGAAACTTAACGTAAACAAGTAACAATTTAAAACAATTACGAGTAAATTAATAAGTATATGTAGTAGGTACTTTACCATAACATTAATTTCGTTCGCATTGTAATTAATTATATATAATATTATTTTTAATATGATTATATATTTTTACTTAATTATAACAACATTGTTCGTTTGCATTTGCTTTTTATCAGTTTGATAGTGATTATCAGTTTCATTTAAATGAAATAAAACTTAAATTATTAATCGACAACCCGGTGTTTATGTAACTTTAAATAAGTACTATGGTCCAAAAGTATTATTTTTAACAAAAGTATAAATACAAACTGTGGCACCCCGGTTATTCCGAACCCGGTTAATCTGATTCTGGTTTATCCGATCCAGGTTAATCTGACCGTGGTTAATCCGACATCGGTTAATCAGACACCGGTTAATCCGTCACCGGTTAATTCGACAATGGTTAATCCGACACCGGTTAATCTGACACCGGTTAATTCACACCGGTTAATCTGACATCGGTTAATCCGACACCGGTTAATCCGTCATTATCATCATTTAAATTACCACCTTCTTCTTTGATTTTCACAAACGTCGTAGAGGATAGTACGCCGCACAGTGCAGATAATTGGAATGCTGCCTATTATTATTTTTAAATTCAAATTAGTATGAATATTTTGAAAAGAGTGTTTTGCGTCATTCAAGTCTTATTAAACATATCATGTTGGATATAAGTATAATATGCCTGAGAGTTGGCAATTGGTGTAACGCACAGCTAATAATTTGAATTAAAGAGATATGTGTATATATTAAAGAGACGCCTGGTTGACTGCAATCGAAATAGCATTGGCGTTAGTTTTAGTATACAACAGGAGTTTATATATTATTATAGCTCTATTAATGTATTTATATGAACACTTTTTTTTATTATATTGGTTAGTTTAAGTGCGATTTTTTTTTAATTTACTTAATTTTCTCTATTATTATTATGTATGAGTATGTCTATTATTATTTTTAAATTCAAAATAGTATGAATATTGTTTTTAGACGTTCGATACTTATTTATCTTATTATTAATTACCATAACGCCGTTTCTCCGCGGGGGTAGGCAGAGAGGATAGAGCGCCATACTCTTCTGTCTTGACACACAATTCTCGCCTCACTTACATTCATACATCTTCTCATACAAGCTCGCTGATTGTTGAGCCTTCGAACAGAACCATCCTCCGTTAACTGGTTTACCTGATCGTGCCAAGTCTTCCACGGACGTCTTCTATTTCTGGTGCCACAACACTTGATTATATTAGTTAGTTTTTGTACGATTTTAATTTTGAAAAATTCTACAAATAGGTGAATACGTAATGTATTTAAAAACATGAATTATTCCTTCTTATTCTTCTTATTTTCCTATCAAAACACTTTTTATAGTTTTATTAAGTGTGTTAAGATTTTTTTTTTCTTCTGAAAATTGACAACAGAGTACTGCGTCTCTGATACGTCTGCTGCCGGGCGGCAGCTGAGCGGGTAAGCTAGTCATATATATTAAAGTTATAGGCCCTATTTCGCGATGTTTATATGTTTATATGTTTATATGTAACCGATTTTGTCACACACGTTTTGGTTAATATCTCGCTTATTAGGCGTTCTATCCGCATTCTGATATTTTTCCCAGACGTCCGAAGGTTGACTGAGTCTTTACATCTTTTTCTTTTCATTCTTCTTCTTCTCCTCTATTTGTTACAACTCTTTTAGTTTGGTGATTTTTGGAAAATTTAACTTTTTATTTAGCCTAACTTTTTTTTCATTCGCTTATAAGTCTGCGAGTTTAAGAGCTAAAATCATTTTAATATTTTTTAGCAATTGCCACCGATGAGTAGTATCGTTGCACACTTTAAAAAATAATCTTCTTCTTCTAATTTATTTGTGAAGCTTGATTAAGTAAAATTTCGTGTTTTTGAGCTTTTCGCTGCGAGTTTACGACCAAAATATAATTTTATTACATCTGTGCATACATCACAATGGAATATAATTTATTTTCGTATTTGTAAGCTTCTATCGTTTAAAATTCACCTTAAAAATCTAAAAAACGCGTATTTTTTTTTTTGAAAAACGTACGGACCTACCTAGATGCGCCGAAAATGCGAAAAAACTGATACAAATAACCCCGGAAAAGTGAAATCTCACGACCGCCGGAGAAAACAAATGAATGCGGTTTTTTCCATATTTGACAGGCGAAACAGTGACAAACTTTGCGATTTATGAAAAATGTCGATTTTCACATGGGAAAATGTACATTTTTTGATTTGAAAACGTTCTCTGTACACTATTCGGTATGAAGCAGTCTATTAAAAAGATCATATTCATGGAGGTATCTTCGCGTCCATGCACCCTGAAGGATAATATATACCCGATACGAATTAAAAATAGTATTTTTAATAAATAATGTTTAAATATTATATCATGTCCATGTAAAAATGTCCATTTTCACGTGAGAAATGAAACATTTGAAAATTATTTCTACACTCTATGTAACATTGAGCTTATTAAATAAATATTGTAATAATACAGGTAACGGTTCATTCGACCACCTTGAAGCGAAATATGTGACGAATCCGAATTAAAAAGAGTATTTTTATTTAAATATGTACATTGACATTTTTTGACATGTCCATTTTCTCTATCTTTATTATTATCTTTACCGCCGAATAAAACGATTTTTTGGTAGAAATGTATTTATTTTATTTAAAGACTACTTTTTTTAATTTATGGCATCTTATAGCCTTTTCAGAATATTAATAAATGTTATAGATAATAAACGAAATTTAATAATTAATTTGCCGCGTATCCATATGCATTTTTTACAAATTTGACAACAGATGTCACTAAACACGCCGGATCAGAAAAATAAATATATTAAATAATTTTGGTATGGAAAATATGTTTACAGATTATGAGATTTTCTACTATTAATATTTTTCTATTAAATATAATTTATTTTCCACAAAAGGGTGAGGAATATTTTAAATGTTTTTTTTTTATGTAAACAATTTTTTTAAGTATTAGATTTTTTTAGTACAATTTATTTTACAGAGATGTCACTAAACATCCCGTTTCAGAAAAAAAAATATATTAAATAATTTTGGTAAGGAAAATATGTTTACAGATTATGAGATTTTCTACTATTAATATTTTTCTAATAAATATAATTTATTTTCCACAAAAGGGTGAGGAATATTTTAAATGTTTTTTTTTTTATGTAAACAATTTTTTTTAAGTATAAGATTTTTTTAGTACAACTTATTTTACAGAGATGTCGCCATACATTCCGTTTGAGCCAATAATCGATTAATATTTAAAATAAATAGTAAGGCAAACATGTTTTTACAATATACTGAACAAAAAACTTAATAAATATAATAGACCCTATTTCGCGATGTTTATATGTTTATATGTAACCGTTTTTGTCACACACGTTTTGGTTAATATCTCGCTTATTAGGCGTTCTATCCGCATTCTGATATTTTTCCCAGACGTCCGAAGGTTGACTGAGTCTTTACATTTTTTTCTTTTCATTCTTCTTCTTCTCCTCTATTTGTTACAACTCTTTTAGTTTGGTGATTTTTGGAAAATTTAACTTTTTAATTAGCCTAACTTTTTTTTCATTCGCTTATAACTCTGCGAGTTTAAGAGCTAAAATCATTTTAATATTTTTTGGCAATTGCCACCGATGAGTAGTATCGTTGCACACTTTAAAAAAAAAACTTCTTCTAATTTATTTGTGAAGCTTGATTAAGTGAAATTTCGTGTTTTTGAGCTTTTCTCTGCGAGTTTACGACCAAAATATAATTTTATTACATCTGTGCATACATCACAATGGAATATAATTTATTTTCGTATTTGTAAGCTTCTATCGTTTAAAATTCGCCTTTAAAATCTAAAAAACGCGTAATTTTTATTTGAAAAATCGACGTACCTACCTACATACAAATGAATTGAAGAAAATGCTTGATATTTTTTCTTAATAAACGCAACACTTCATATTTTCAAGCAGCAACCGTGGGCTGTAATTGGTCAATACCCTCATTGGTTACATTTCATACATGGCTGCCTGAAAATTAAATAAACAGCTGTTTTACCTGTCATTATTGCAGTGCGTAATTTTCGCGCAATTTTTTTTTTGACGTTTCAAATGTATGACTTTATTTCGACTCGGCATTGTAATAAACAGCTGTTGATTTTCGCGCGTTTTTTATGTCATGTATCGAGATTCAGATTTCACAGCTTACAATAGTCATAGATATTTTATATTTTCCCGCACAAGATAAAATTGATGATTTCACTCCGGAATTTGGTTAATTAAGGTAAAATCATACATTATACTTAGAAAAATTTTCTGTAGGTTTTTTTGGATTTTTATAGGTTTTGTCTAGAACGACACAATGATGATTTTTTAAAAGCGTAATTGAATTAATTATTATTTCGCAGTTGTACACGTGACTTAAATACGCCCGTCTTACTACAGACCGGTCGAAGGAGTTTGTTCTTTTACGCGTCTGTTATTCAATATTTAGATTGAACAGTTCTGGTGATAGATAAACCTGTAACTTACTTACCATCACGCCGTTTCCGGGGTAGACAGAGAGGATAGAGCGCCACACTCTTCTGTCCTGACACATAATTCTCGCCTCAACCACATTCATACATCTTCTCATACAAGCTCGATGAGTGATGGATTATTATTCTTTTCCTTTATTTTTCTTCTTCTTTTCCTGTCAAATCACTTTTCATGGTTTTATCAATGAGTATTAACAAAATGTTTGTTTTTATTAAAACCTGGAGAGATGGGTTGATGGTTGTATATGTCAGCTCTGTTTTTTACAATTTTAGGATGCCGAGAATAGTGGTGTTTTTTTTTACGTGGTTAGTAATCTAACCTAACGCTTCTCAAAGATCATCAGGCCTTTGACCCTTTTGGGTTGTTAGTTGTATACGTCGGGTCTATTTTTTACAATTCTGGGATACCGAGAAAAGTGGTATTTTTTTTAGGTGCGCGGGGTGAGTCTGTGTAGCTCCTGCACAATTTTTCCACCACACCTTAGGTTGTTGGCTATGTACGTCGGCTCTGTTTCTTCCAATTCTGAGATACCGAGAAAAGTGTTTTTTTTTTTTTGTTGGGTGAGATTGAAAACAGAGTACTGCGTCTCTGCAGGATACGTCTGCTACCGTGCGGTAGCTGTGCGGGCATGCTAGTATAAATTAAATGTATTAATTAGAAATATATTTTATCGAAAAATATAGTTGTTGCGCCACCGATATTCGAACCTGGATCTATTTCCAAACCGGGGAATGTGCATTATCCAACTATGCTACAGTGACGATATTTTTAGCGACAAATTTTCGAACCTATATGTTACCTTTTTGATATTAATACATTTAATCGTTCCATTATTTGAAAGAGCCATCTACCTTATTTTTACAGAATCTCAAATACCTTTGAGTAATCTATAGCAGACGCCAGAATTATCAATTTATTTTTATTAAATTTTGGACACATTGATACAGCTTTAATATTAGGAGAACACATTCTTATTGTATTATTATCCAAAAAAATAAGATATTCCTAAAAATATTATCCCTTGGCGAGATATATTCACTGTAATGTTGTAAAATTATTATGGCCGGCCACATGTGCGGTTGCACTGACATGAGCGAAGCTGGTCAGGGTAAGCCACCCCTAACGCATTACATAATACAGTCAACGTTCTATCGTTATATGAATATATACATTTACAGACTGGCTAGTTAGGTAGAGATATCTCAATTATATCATATTGTCTATTGAATATAATCTCTCAAGTAGGCACCTTAATCTTCATGTAGGCGTAGTAGTAATCTTTTTGTAGGCACCAATCTCTACAAATCATTAAACATTCAGACTTGTTACCTACCACAGCAATATTGCACACTATAATCCTGTTTAATAACAGTTTATATAATATCAATATTACAAGCATGAGTTGAACGTTTTGTTTAACCTTTCCCTTAAGGTGCTAAAATAAAAATGCGCGTTCCGGTGCTGTAAACTCAGTGTAGATGTAGACTTTTGCGATTTTTAAGTCGGATAAAAATGAATATTTTACATTTATTAGATTTATCATTAAAATAATAGTTGATATATATATATATATAAGTCAATCAATATCAATTATTATGTAAAAGTGCTAAGAATGAGAAAAAACATTGATCATCACGAACGACACAGCATAAAGACGCATAAGATACGTCTAACTCGGCCAGTGTACGCTCTTCCACTAAAGTGACGATCGGCATCGGCACTCCGCGACCTGCACACTGCGCCATATCATCCACCTCACACCTGACAAATTCACGTCCAGTTCTTCGAGAAAACATTTTTATTGTTACGTATGGTTAATACTTATGTATTGTAATTATGTTATCCAATACATCGATATATTCCGGAGGAATATTTAAAATACGAACTCTGTATTTAGTATATTTACAGAGATATTCACATAATTAGAGATAATGTCAACTCTGTTTTACATCATCGAAGAGGAAAGGTTAATAAAATATTTAGGTACAAAAAGCTTTTATGTGACATTTTTTTAAATATATGTAACATTAACATTACAACATTATATGTATAATAATTAACATTAACATACCGTTTGTACCCACTGAATAATGTTGGCGGGTTGGAAAATTTATAACAGGTCTGATGACCGACCACATTGTAGAAATGTTATATTAATTATTAATATTCTGCATAATTAATTAAAAATAAACATCATACGATTTATATCCTTTTGATTACACGGAATGTGTGGGAATATATGAGTCGATTCTGTAGAGAGGGATCAGAATTATTATTATTATAATGAATTAATATGATTGTGTGTGTGAGTTGTCGGATATCGATGTAAATTTATATTGACTCGAATCAAAAGGATTTGAAGGTTATGTTGTTAATAATGTAATTAGTGTGAGAGTAGTGGTGCCCCAATATTTCATCTACAACTCCCGTATTCGTTTGAAGTCGCGGAGTGTATTGCGTATACGTGAGTGTGGCAGAGTTATGAAAACAGAAACTATATGTACATTGAATTTATTGTAGACAAAGTTTACAAAAGTAGATGTTAAACCGTGCAAAGAAGTGACCGCGCGACTTGATATGGGAAACGGTTTCTGGAGCTGGAAGATCTCGATAGAAAGTGTAAAGCTCGTGAATCAATTTTCTCGAGCGCCGCTGGATCCGTTGGTGTTGTTGCACGCCGTCGATACTGAGTATTTTTATGGTTGATGGGTATTACGTTTCATGCACCGATACTTGCCAGGTGCATTCAGCCGTACCAGGCAGTGATGCTGAGAGTGGAGGCGGTAGCTTTGCACAAATGCCTCCACTATTCTTCATGTGTCTCTAACCTCCCTAGTTGACGTTTTGGATCCCATTGCATTGAACACTGTAACGAGATTCAAGAGGTCAGTCATGACAAAATAAACCTAGATTTTAAAATAACCAGAACTGCTGAATGAAAGCCTCCCATAGTGTCTCCTACGTTTCTGTCCATTAATATTTGCTGCCGAATACTTCTGCAGGGTTTTATGATTTCTTCAGTCAATGGGCTTTAAGGCGGCCAGCCAGTTTCCTAAATGACTTCCGTCCAAAGCTTTTTTTTATTTTATCATATTTATTATTACATATATATGAAAATTAGTCAGTACATATCACTTCAAGACAATATAGTGTATGGACTAACCCAAGTACAGATATTTAAATATGAAGTTAAGAAGACAAAGCAACAGTATATCAGTGTGGGACATAGTATCGGGAAGGTTGTGAGAGAGAAAGGTAGGGATAACATGATTAGAGACACAAGCAGAATAGTAGAGGCATTTGTGCAAAGCTACTGTCTCCACTCTAAGCATCACTGCCTGGTACGGCTGAATGCACCTGGCAAGTATCGATGCGTGAAACGTAACTCCAATCAACCATAAATACACAAGGTTGAGTCCAACTGAAACTGTTTAAGTTCAGTATATGTGCATAATAAAATGATTTAAATCTAAAACATTATTTGATTTTATTATTATGTCAAGCCACAACGTGTTTACTTTCTTTAAAAAAAAATTATCTAGAATAATGTTTGTAATTGCCTTAATAAAAAATATGGTGACAACAATACATAATTAGCATTACTAACATATTGTAAACATGATTAAAAATGATTGATATTAAAATTAATTATATCCTTATTAAAAAGAATTCATTCCAAACATTAACTTCAGATACTCCCAATCCCGATTATTTATCTATAAGACAATTTTCTTCAACGAGTCTTTTATGTCAACGTTTGGGAATTGCATCAACATTTCGTGTTTATTTTTATGTAAAAACAACCTCCGTACTTTACTCAACCATTCGGTTATCAATTAGAAAGCCTTCAGCAAAAAAAACTATTGGCACAGGCCGAAATAAAAATACAATTACGATTGTAATTAATTTCAATCAAAAAGCTATTGCCAAGTTAAAAAAATGATTTTTTTAATATTTTAAACAATTTATGGTTACTTTTAAGTAAATATAATAAAATAATTTATTTAGTGGTTTTTCACTTGAGTCTTTTTTTTTGGTGCTGATTGATTTCAGAGCTTCGTTTTACGTACCTACTTCAGTTTCCCATTTGCGATACATAAATTGATATGATTTTCATCAGAAAGTTATCAAAAGCATAAATACAGTGAACTAATTGAAATGAAAGAATAAAAAAAAAACTAAAAATATCAAGAGAATACGGTATTTTATATAATCATGTCCAAAAATTATCTTTAGCAGTTTTTGATAAATATTAAACATCAGTGACATCTATTACACAATGCAGAAAGATTGTAAAGAAATATTAATATTCACTATTATTTTTGTTAACCTAGCGGATTTCTTACACAAGAAAATACAATAACATTGGGTACAATTCATGCATAGCACTATGTATATATATAGTTGCCTATTCTATAATAAACCTGAAGACAATATAAATTATTACGGTTAATTAACTTCTATGTACCTGCCAGAAATACTAGAACCATTTTACCTTATTACTGTAACAATATTGAGAGGGTTGCTCAGTTTAATTCTCCATTACGCAGAATTCAATAATTGGCTAACGAGTATGCGCATGCTGCCGATGTATAGAACATAGCATTACCAGAATACAAAGGAATTCTGACATGTTTGATTATGACTGACAGATCAGAATAATTTGAGGCCAACATAAGCTATAAAGAATGTTAATATAAATAAAAAAAATTGTGGAATTTTACTTATGCATATTTATTATTATGCCTGTTATATATAATATATAATAAATATATTTGAATACTAACACTACAAAGAAGGCTAATAAATGTTTACATTTATAAATTTAAAAAAATTGTCTAATTTTTCTTTTGTATATTTAATTATTATGTATGTACATACTCATATAAGAAATAGATTTATAAAGGTGGTGCTTGACAAAATTACTTTGCTTTGTAAACTTTATATAATTTATATTTCCTACATTTTCATTTTACTGTATATTATTTTGCTATGTTTTTAATGGTTTAACTTTTATCATGTACGAGTATTTATTGTTTTCATTCTATATTTTTCGTTTTTATCTTGCTATATTTTTTGTTTTTTGCTACGCGATCTGGGTCTCATCGGCCGGTGCTAATTGCTCGTTGCTAAGCCCTAGCCGCGGGCGACTGGAAGAGGCCAGCACCCACACATGATTGTAGAGCCAGGGATGATGATGACTTAGCTCAGAAATCAGTCGATAACAAAAAAGCAAAGGCTATGTATGTTAAAATAATTTACACCATTTTAAAAAATTGGCAGACAAAGAAGGCAAGATGAAACATTTTCTGTTTCTTTTTATTCTTCTTCTTATATTACAATTAGAGAATCTTTTTTTGAAAGATAAATCGGCGGAAGCCGACTGCCATTTGGGTGGTCTGCCTATTGATTATGTGCCACGATGTGCGCTATCTGGTCTACGTGGTCTCACCAATATCGTGTTCTACTTCTGCCCTATTTCACGATCACGTCACACGTTTCTCTGACAACTGTGTTGCTCTTTTTTTAAGATTTTTTCTAATATGGAGCGAAGAATTCTCATTTCTGACATTTTCAGTGCAGATTTACTTGTGGTGGCATCTGCACGACTTACAATTGTTTTCGTCATGATGAGCTTGCACACTTTATATATATTCTCACCTTGCTGTCAGCTAACGCATATTCCTCAATATATAAATTAGTTTTGCCATTTTCTTTATTTTATCTACTCATTTGAATTTATAAATTGAATATTTTATATTTATAGTTAGATTATTTAAAACATTGTTTTTTAACCACTTTATGAATTTTTTTTTTTTTAGAGATGCGTACACAGAATACATGTCACATCAATATTCTTACTATTTTCAAACTAAGGTAAATGCTTGTGCTATAAAAATAGGACTAATTTGCTGGTGTCCTGGAACGAGGCGCGAACCCCCGACCACTTATATTTAATACATCAACCGGTTTTGGAAAATACAATTTCCTTCATCAGGATGTCAAATTAACTAGGTAAAACCATGGGCTTTGATCAATTTTTCCATATGTTTCCGGCCCGATTAACATTTTGCCGAGTAGTATGAAATAATTCTCGATGGACAAACTCAAACCCCCTCTCAGGGGCTGGTTATTGGGTGTTGGCAGAAAGGAAACTGACCAGATTCATGGAAATAATCACGTGAACAAAAGATTATTTCTTTATATTCATTTTCGGTTTTGCATAGTGTTTCAATCATGGGATAGCGAGAATATTTTAGTTATTTATTATGTTATTAAAATTCTTTTCCTAATATTTATGGTTTAGATAAAAAAAATAATAATATTAATGATAATGGTTTCATATTTGTATTATAGACAACGGATGAACCTGTCTCCTTTAGTACAGAATTCGGTCTAGTCAAAAAGACGGTGAACATCTCTTACATTATGGAACTTGTCCTTTTTTGTATTTATTAAAATGTTTATAACGTATATATGATATGTACATATATTAAGAACGTATGTCAAATTGTTCAAATGTTTTGAAATTCTATTTTTAAAAGAATTATTATTTAAAAATAAATCTAATACCTAATTTAAATTTTTTCGATGATTAAAGATGTGGAAATTGACTTAATGACACAAAATAATTAGATTATTTTTTTCAGTTTACAAAGTTTTAATAATCTGTATTAAAATGAAATAAAAACCACAATTTAAAATTGCAACAAATATTACATTTTATATTTAAATATTTATCTACTTCTTTTTTAACGGTCTCATGGGACTCGGAAGTCCTCAACCGCAGTCACAGCGGCGCGCCATACATCCCTTGACATCGGCTCCGTGATCCTGTCCGCCGGGCACCCTCCTACCTCTTGCAGAGCTGTTTTGACATCATCCCCCATCCCAGTCTTGTTCTTCTCTTCGGTCTCGATCCTGTTGACTTGTGTGGGTAGTTTATGCATGTTACGAGACTCATCTGCCCTTGCTACACATCCCGTTACATTCTTTTTTATCTCACCTTCCTCATGATATTTGGGGCGGTACACTGACCCCGAAGTTCAAATTTCTTAATTCCCTCCATTCTCCGGTAGATCATCAATACTTTATTTTCTATCATCAATACTATATCTATAAAAATATTGGCCTAAATAAATAAATAGCATCTAAAGTTTTATAAATTGAAATTAATTATAAATCACGGATTACCATATATGTATATAAACATGAACTAACGAAAATTAATTCACTCACGTTATCACTTTGTTACGCAATCGAATAGCTCCGCGTTTTTTTTTTAAATATACGAATCTAATGGAACGAAAATTTAATCGCTGACAATATAATATGCGTTAATTTAAAAAATATGTCATATTTACACTAACTGTTGCATAAATGTGTCATAAACTATCGGATTTATTTTTCCACAAATAATGTGTGTAGAATGCCTCTCGTCCCGAAACTAATGTTCCTAACCCTTCTTTTATATTTACACTTTATTTCATGTCTATTCATTCACTGGTCTGTATTCTAAATATAAAATAGGTACACACGTGTAATGAATAGATGATTAAAAGCAGTTCTTGGAAGTACTTGAAGAACAGTTTGAAGTGAATCAAATAATACTCCTGGATCGACACAATGTACGGCACCTATCTCGTGCTCTATCTCTACTTGCGCTCATTAAGCTGTGTCACCGGAACAATCAATCGCTGACTCAGCGTATAAACCATCATCTCTTGTATGTGCACGCGACCTTAGTCAGCGAGTGGGTCCCAATAAAAAAAAATATCCAGCAAAAAAACAAACATTCGTGGAAAATCATTATTAAATACACATAACAAATAACAGAACATTTTTACGTCTAAAATACGCGTCATGTGTCATAAAATAAAGCTTAATGCGAACAGGTGTTATATCAAAAATACAATTGCTTTCATTTTTTTTTAATTCAATGACGTACAGTATAAACCATACATTAATCATGGCACACCATAGCGATAAATTAATGAATTAAAACAGATATTTTATATTTAAAATGAAATCACAATTTTATTGTGAAGTTGCAATTTTAAAACATAGTTCTTTGATATTAAAAACAAATTATATAAATCACTTAAAAAAGAATGTAAAAAAAAATTTTTGTATCGAAAAATATACAGTTACAATCGTGATTCAACCCCGGGAGTTTGTCTTGCCAGGAGAATGAGTTTGCCATTACCATGTTAACTATTTTCGATTTTACATGTGTTTCTTTTATTTTCGTTAGATCTAATATTTACTAATAAAAGCTTGAAGATAACTTAATGAAACCTTGACGATGGCTTTAATAAGAAATTATACATTTTTTCAGACTTTTTTGTGGTTGAAAAATAAAAAAACAAATTAAAGCAGTTGAAAAAATGAAATGTTATATTCAATTGAAAACAATTGAGGAGGATGAACCAAAAATATTACAGAATATAAGTTAAGAATTTGTCGAAAATGTATACGATTGCTATAGCGAAATCGGAGAACGCGCTTTCCCAGATAGGAAGAGGTCCAGGTAGCGACTAAATATTGATTCGATAGATAGATTTTTCTATATATCTTTCTAGTTGATTCATATAATTTGTATCAGAAATTTTGAAATACTAATTAAATATATTAATTAGAAAAATATACACAAAAAATTAATTTTATCGAAAAATATTGTTGTTGTGTTATTGGGATTCGATATTGGATCTCTTTCCAAACCGGGGAAGGTACGTTATCCAACTATACTATAGCGACAGTATTTTTAAAGACAAATTTTCGAACCCATATGTCACACATTTACAAATGAATACATCTAAAGTTCCATTATTTGAAAGCCATCTAAATCGCAGACCTATGTTCTGAATAATTACAACTTCACAATAAGAATGTGTTCTATTTAATAACAGAAATTTTGAATCTACCGTACAGTTATAAAACAGATGGTTTCTAAGGCCAACGATATGGGAACACGTGATGCGCGAGAGTGTTCGGCGTTATCAAACGGGTATTTGCGTGAAGTGCAAACTTGGCTGTATGGTGAGCACGTATTGCACGCTCAGTCGAATATCAATCGTGTACGCTGCAATTTCGCTTTTAAACTAAGCCTGCGTTAATAGGCCACTTAATGAATAAAATCTTATTGTAGTAATCAAGATATCTCGACTGTATTGACATTGGCACGATGGTATAGTGCAACCGTATAAAAATTCATTTTGTGCAGCAGGCAGGTGTACCAACAACGAAATGGCGCGACGCCTGTTTCGAGATCGAGCCGGTAGGTTTGCAAGCGTGGTTAAGTTAGCTCCTTTCTGTGTTTACCAGTGAGTTTTTTTTTTCTTTTCTTGGGAAATATTTCTCGAACAATCTGTGTCAAATACAGAAATAACATTACTTCCAACCAACTCGGTTCGCCGCATTGTTGAATATTCAAATGTTGCCTTTCCGATGCCATTGTTCGGTAATTTCCGTCGAGAATTTTACTTTTTCGTTCGGCCATTACAAACGAGTAAATTTATATTATTTATTTTTTCTTCAAATAATTTTTTTATAAAATCAAATACGTTCAATATTAAACAAAATTATTTCGTTACATTTTTACTTTAATTTTTAACTTATGTTTTATTATTACAATTATTTGGATGTGTCGGGTATTGATCCCGGTACATTCACGTACTAAGCGAGTTCTCTACGTCCCAAGTTAGCTCTGCGTCAAATTGCCATATAAGAATAAAATGCTATTTTTATTACACATTTTTTTTAAAATAGAGATGAGTACACGGAATACGTACCACATCAATATTCTTACTATTTTTAAACAAAGCTTAACACTTGTGCTATGAAAATAGGACAAACTTATCGGTCTCCTATAATGAGGCACGAATCCCCTACTATCAGATCACTAAGTGAAAATCCTAACTGCAAGACCAACAAGCACGTGTATGAAAGCATATACGGTAACTATGCTAATGCAGCCAATTCAGTGCACTGGGCCACGTTAGATAGGAGCCCAAAAAGTTCGCGCCTTATAATACATTAGACCTGATAACTTTCTCAACGTTAATAATGATCCTCAGCAAGAAATAGAATTTAACAAATAGTTTTTCGCGTATATTACGAAAATTAGTGAAAATATTATTAATATCTATAGTAGCAGTTCCATGCTAATATCTCGGGATGACAATTCTCGAGAAATTCTGAATAATTTTGATTCTCTTTTCTCGAGAATTTGTCATTTTGAAATTTCGAGAATTGTGTTTCTCGGGAAATAGTTTATGTGAATCTCGAGAATATTTCAAATTTTTCACTTATTTATAAATATATTACATTCTAAATTAAATTGTTGTCCGAAACATCGTAATTCACATGTCATGCAGGGTAAATAAATTATTCATTAAATTTGTCGATTTTCTTCAAAATAATTTTACAATATTATTAAAGAAAACACATTCTTATTGTAAATTTGTAATTATTCTGAACATAGGTATGTGATATTTTAATATTTTAAATACTAAATAAATGTATTAATTAGAAAGATATACATGTAAAATAAATTTTATCGAAAAATATTGTTGCTACCGGAATTCGAACCTGGATCTCTTTCCAATCCAGGGAAGGTGCATTAATCAACTATTCTACAGTGACGAGAGTACTTTTGACGACAAATTTTCGAACCCGTATGTTACACTTTTAAAATTAATACATCTATCGTCTTTAAATCTCTGTTTTTTAAAACAAAGTAGATGGCTTTCAAATAATGAAACGATAGATGTATTCATTTTATACGACTATTGTATATTGCTCTCTGCTAATCTATTCTTAGCTACGCAATCTTAGGTTGAGGTGGAGTTGGATTTAGTAATTATACAAAAATTCATTATCAGAATCATTTACAGAAAACCATATAGGTTTGAGGAATGCCAAATTCTTGATATTCGACAGCTCTATGTAAAAGGACTTAGGGAGAACTAAGCTTTATTTTCATTTCAACAAAGAGCTTCATCAATATCCATCATATAATTATGCTACCAGAGCAAAAAAGATCTCACCTTGAAGCCTGAAATGAGAACGAGCTTTGGTCAATCCTCCCATTTGTAACTGGCTCCCAAAGCCTACATAATTTTGCCGAATAGCATGAAATAATTCTCGATAGACAAACTCAAATACGAACTCAGGAGCTTGTTATTGGGTTCTGGCTGAATGAAAACTAAGCAAAGGTTCATGTAAATGATCACATGAACAGAACGTCAATTCTATATATTATTTTTCTGTTTTGTATCATGTTTCAATCATGGGAAAGCGAGAATATTTTAATTATGTTATTAAAATAATTTTATAATCCTGTTTACTTTATTTTTAATATTTTTGGTTTAGATTGAGAATAATGGTTTCATATAAATAATAATAAAGATATAACTATTGTCCGGGCAAAGGTCAGTTTTTGGCCGAAGTTTGACTCTTTCCATAACTTTCAGCCGAAGGTTCAACCGTACTTAGAAATCTTATAATACCGACTAGAAAGTATACATAACAATGCAAATTCTACACTGCTACTGTTTTCTGGTGTTGATAAATAAATAAAACGCAGTTTTCCAGAAATGATAAACTCAGTTTTATTCACTGTTATTTTTTTAAATGAAATAAGTTATTTATTTCAAATAACACAACAACAGTAACATAGTACCAAACCAAGTTTTGAGCATTACAATTTTACTAAATTAAATCTATAATTACTCAGTTAACAATGAAAAAAAATATATATAAGGAAATTCAAAGTAACAATCTAAATTAGATTACAAATTTTAGAAGCCAAAAATTGTCCCCGCGCGACTCATGGATGCGGTATGCTGACGTCACTTGTCATAGTTTGTGCGTTTTCGTCACTTCTCGGCGGCTTCACAAATATTCGGCTTCGTCCAAACCTTCGGCAGATTTCAACCGAAGCCGAAGGTGGCCGAAACTTCGGTCGGACTTTAGACATAACGAATGAACCTGTCTCCTTTAGTACAGACTTCGGTCTCGTTAAGAAGACATTCATGAATTATGAATGAATTAAATATGTTTGAATGATCGCTTCATTTGTTTATAAATATAATATTATTTATAATTTATAAGCAGTATGTACAATAAGTTTAAATAAATAAAACAAGTGACAAATGTTAATAGGGTATCGCTTTTCTAACCTACTCTGACATTTTCCGTTTTTCCAATCTGATATACCCACTCAATCATAACCTCATAAATTTATTTCCCCGTACCCCTTTAATATGTGTTTTATCGGATAAGCTTTTAATTTATCACGAAAAAGTTGAGTGGATACCCCGTCACTCAGATTTATTCCGTCCATGAACGTTCGTGACTAGTACAGCGAACTATAATTCAGACGGGTCTAGGGAACAATTACCACTTCTTGGGAGGCTGCATGGTTATTTAACATTTTGCACGCACGCCCCACCGCCGAGGAACTCGGCTGATCCGATCCATTACCGCACTGACGATGGATCATGAAGTAGCGATGGAAAAATTACACTACTATTGACCATCATCCATTAATCACTTGGCGCTATAAACAAAACAGATTCTCGCAACTGTTTTTATATTTATTTATTTTAAAATTAACGGCTCCAATTGATCCTTTTACACTATACATAATATTATATATTACAGTATTACATAATAAAAAGAATAATTTAAAAATATTTATATATATATATAGTACATGATAAAAGTGAAATCATTATAAACATGGCAAAAATAATACACAGTAAAAAAAATATCTACGAAATATAAACTATATAAAATTTACAAAGTATTGAAATTTTGTCAAGCACCATCTTTAAAAATATATTTCTTGTATATAAAAATATATACATAATAATAAATATACATAAGAAAAATTCCACAAAATTTTTATTTACATTAACATTCTTTATAGCTGTTGTGTTGGTCTCAAATTAGTCCGTCTGATCTGTCAGTCATCAGCAAACACGTCAGAACTCCTTTGTATTCTGGTAATACTATATTCCATACATCGACAACATCCGCACACCCATTACCCAAGTATTGAATTCTGTGTAATGGAGAATTAGGCTGAGCAACCGTCCCAATATTGTTACAGTAATAAGGTAAAATGATTTTAATATTTCTGACAGGTACACGGAAGATGATTCTTTTTTCGCAATAAGTTCATTGAACATTGGATGAAATCACAATTCAATTGCTCTCGTGGTATATTCAGTTTATAATTGACAAATCTGTACAAGCAAATTAAGTTTACACATATAATTGCATTCTAAAGGATTGCACAAATGAGACTGAAGAGTTAAAATGAATGTCATATTTCAGGCACGTCAAATGATCTTGGGATAACAATTCCTACACCCTTTAAATTTTACACGAAAAAATTTTAATATTTAATTTTTAAATTCGTTGTTCAATTGAGTAGAACGACAATGAGTAGAGACAGATGGATCGTCGTTTACACTCTGCCATACAGCTTCCACAACTGATTCAGCGTGCACAGATCGATGAGTGTCTCTTCCTGGAAGTTCTACCAATGATCTATGTTCCTCAAAACGGGAAACAAAGTATTTTCGTTGATTTTAAATAATAGATCTTAGAAAAGAATATAAATATTTTATAATTTTACGCAATATAAGTAGCCATCATATATCTCCAAAAAATGTTTTATAACTTGCAAAAAGAAAAAAATGAAAAAGAAATAAAATTAATATGGATATTTTTAACCCTTCAGTCTCGTTTGGCCTTATATGAATAATAAGGACGTTTCACGCCGGAGGTCATTAAGAAGTATATTTTGTCCGGTAACCATGTATCGCCAATCTGTTACTTACATAGCATGGCGGCAGGGAACGGTTGCTATGTAACATTAACCTTTACCATACCGTGATATAAAATATCCATACGCAGCCATGCTGTCAACTTGTGTTACCGTAAGAAATTAGAGTTTTTTTATCGTTTTTAATGAGACAAAGCTCTTGAATTGGCTTATTTAAAATGGTTAATCGTATAATTTTCTCTGAATATTGAACATTAAATGTGAAAAAAGGATTAATATAATAATATAATTCGGAGCATATATCAACTCCTATACAATACAACCTTCCTTCTTATCTCTCTTCATTTAATTAATGAGAATGAGACAATTAATTATATTCGTTTGTATGTTATTATTTTCACTGTGGAATTAATGTATGATCTCTTTTTGTTTTACCATAAATGGTATTTTTGACAAATAATCATTTTTGTAGAATTCCCTTTACATAATTGTATTTCACTAGTCATTCCTGGGCGCAAAATTTCTCTAGGATTAACTAAAATGTGAATTTAATGTTGCGTGTATTTACCGAAATATTACAGGTTTAATTGGGGCGATAGACTAGCGATACAGCATGGTTTGGGAAGGGTTAAAAAAATGCGGCGGCGAATGAGAAGGACTGATTTGGAAGCATTCACTCATAGAATGGTCCCGAGTAAGTGGTGGGTCACCTCTCACATATTATTTTATTTAAAGTGGTCACTTTATTTAAGCATACTTTACAAGAATTTAAGCAATTTATTTTATTTTACTACCTATGGGCCTCGTAGATTCTTTGTCCAAAAATATTTATGAACATTGTGACATTTTAAATTTGAACAACGGCGCCGGCAAAGAACTGTTTTACTGATCCAGATGGACTTGGTGTCTGTGGAGGAGAAGACTGGACGAAGGGAAAGACCTACAGACTGAACCAAGCCTGTGGCGTGATGCGTTAGCGTTCGATCCACCGGTGCTGGCGCATTACGCAACAACATTATTTGTGCTATTTGATCTCTTCATTCTCAAGAATACTTGTTACATTTCTCTTTGTTCGAGCGGAATTCTTCAGAAGGATATCATAATTGGATTTAAATGTAAACAATCTCACGCTTTCTTTATCCTGTCATATCAATCTAAATATTCTCTAATATTAAAAACACATCCTTTGTTATATTGAACGTCTTTATCTCAGGAGCATAAGCAATTGTTGCAATCAATTTAATATGATAAGGAAGCTGCTATGATATAGCTGGCGTACCCGGTACTGGAAGCCGAAACGTTCTCCAGTTTGCTGAGATGATTACAAAATAAATATTGCAGGAAGCAATAAAGAATGTGGATCGCGACTCTTTTTTTGCACTAGTACTTTACTTAGACTTAGAAGAACTATACTTAGAAGAAGAAGAAGAAGAAGAAGAAGAATTAATAATTACGTAAATAACAAATAATAACTATAAAAAAAAATGTGTCAGCTGTCTGAGACACATATACCCTACCATCCTTGCATAAAATACGTTATGCGGATTCAAAAAAAAATATTCATGAACTTAGTTAATTAAATAAAATTAAAATTAAAATCTCCCCCACGGAGAAACGAATCACAGTCTCTAGCGTGGCAAGCGACAATGCTAACTATATATAACACCGCTAAAGAATCAAACAATAAGTAAAAAGGTTTTTTATTAATACTGGATTATTGTAAATTTCAACAGAACTATTATATTTTTTATGTATAATTAAATCTTCTTCCTCCACGTCACTACTTTCCAGGGTGGAATTTGGTCTCTTACACAAGTGCTCTCCATCGTCTCATATTCTTGGTTATTCTTGTCCAGTTCCCAGACCCTCCGATCCTGCTCCAGTCCTATTTCACACAGTCAACCCACACACACAAACAAAATTATAATAAGACCACTGGTCACTTTTGGTTGTGAAACGTGGTGCCCAACCCAAATCGAAGAAAACAAATTAACATTTAAATAATAAGAAAAATGTATTTACACAAGAAATGTATGTAAAAATATATCTTCAAAAGAAAATGGAAATTACAGAATAAAAATGATTCATGAGCTCGAAAATTTAAAATATTCTGTAGGTCCCAAAGACTGCGATGGGCTGGTCATATCGAAAAAATGACAGATATCAGGACACCAACGATCATGACCATGCGCATACTCCAGTGGAAGCCACCTAAATAAAATTAAATATCAATATTAAAATTTAATTCACTTTTAAAATATTTACTTTTGAAAAATTAATTACTTAATAAAATAAAACACAATATTGTTCACAGGGCTTTAATTAAAATTAAAACGTTTTCGACGCTTACTGTAATAAACGTCGTCATCTTCCAGTAATAAACTAAATAAAATCAAGTTTATTACTGAAGATGACGCAGTAAGCGTCGAAAATATTTTAACTTTAATTAAAGTGTAGTGTGAAGTAAACAACTTTATGTTTTAATTTTAAAAAAATGGACTACCACATAGTTAATCACAAAAAATTTGAAATATTAAAATTTTACGTTTAGAATGTACAATTAATAAAGATTATCTAAAATATAAACCAATGCATTCAATTTTGGCGCAAAAAATCAGCATTATATTCTTACGCTACAATTTGATACAATCAATATTTGGCACAACCAAAATCATTTTGAATTTGGGAGCTATCTGGTATCGATCCCTGTACTAGTGCACATAAAACACAAGGTATATAAATAACGTTACGAATTTTTCTAATGCAGTTTTTCTGTCAAGTTTTATTCGAGGAAGCTGCTCAATGAATTATAAAATACATATTATAAATAGTTTGAAAATTTTCAAAATATACATTATAAGAGGCTATCAATTATTAGACGCACCTTTATTTTTATATATCAATAATAAACAATAAAAGCATTATGTAAACTTTATTACAACAAAGTCATACAATCACAATAAAAAAGTTTTTAAAATAGGCAAATTATTTCTATCACCTTCAGAGTCTGAAATTTCTTCAGATTCAGTGTTCGATTTTGCTGAATCACTTTATGACTCAGTTCTACTAGTAATCAGTGATGATTTATCACGACTGCGGATATTACAGCGTTTGTAAGACGCCATCGATCATAAGACGTACCCCGAACTCAGAAACACCAAAATAGGATAAAACACGCATCTTATAATCCAGGAAATACGGTAACACACACGGTAATACACAGAAACACGAGGTACGCAAATCTTGTTTAAATTATATCGTACATAAACAAATTGATATGACAATGACATTGAATTGAGCACCAGCTGACTTCAATTGAGTCAGGTGATGTGCGCGTCAATACTATCTATGCTGTATAAGCACAATACAAATGCAGAAAATGATAAATATGAATTAATGGATGGATATAAATGAAACAATGTTATTACTTTACTTAAGTTTATTAGCACTACTCGAGTTACTGTTCTCTCGAAACTCGAGAAGTGCTAATAAACTCAATTAGTTAACATTGTTTCATTTATATCCATACATTATGATGAAACTCTACAAAGTTAACGCCGATTCTATTAATAATACAATATAAATTAATGTATGTAAATTTCAAAGTGCCGTATTAACGAAGCGCTGTAAAATGAGGTACGCCTGTATCAAAAGGAAAAATTAATACGAACTACGTATAATCTATAAATAATCAATTATTCACGTAAAATATGTGTATTTTTTAGATTGTTAACTTTGTTTTATTAACCAATTAATTAATTAATTACATCTACCGATTTCGAATAATATAATTTTCTTCTTCAGGATAAAACAATAATTATTTAAAAATAAATTTAGTAAGATGAATCGGGGTAAGTGCGACATAAACTCTGATATGATATGAAGTGTATATATAGGAGAGGGGTTTGGAACATTATTTACGAGACGAGAGGCATTCTACACACATGTATCTAATGAAATATAAGTCCGATAGATTATGATATATTTATGCAATAGTAAAAGTATGTACTTTTCGAAAATTAAATATTTGTGTAAACAAGACATATTTTTTACAATAATGCATATTATATTGTCAGCGTTTAAATTTTCGTTCCAATTGATTCATATATTTTTTTAAAAAGTCGCGGACCTATTTTTTATTTTTTTATTTATTGATTAGGAAAACATACAGTTAATCAACAATAACATATTTTTACACGCATTTTAAATGTATTGCTCAACTAGACAAGCCTGTTTTAGGGCAAATTGGCAAACAAATACACTCCACAAAACCAAAACTCACTGAGGGCGATACAATAAGATTGAATATATAACATATTGCAAGTAGACGTAAAAATATTAAATATATATTCCAAAAATATAAAAAAGAGAGATAAAATAAATAAATACCAATGTGCAATATAATATGATGTAAGAGCTCTTCTTAATTGCCAATTTGAAATATCCTTTTTAAAAGCCTTAATATCAGTTAAAATTCTAATTCTATTTTCAATCTGATTGTACATTCTGGGACCTTGAAAGGTGAACAATCTTTGACCAAAAGTAGTTTTCATTCTTGGAACTATGTCAAGCTTATTTGCTCTTGTGGGATAATTTCTTTCAGTCCTCACTGGTGAAGCGCTCACTTTTAGTTAGTATATTCAACACATATAACTGTCTTACATCCAAAACCTGAAATTCCCTAAAAAGTGGCTCTGAAGGATATGAAAAATCACGGTGATTTTTTTTATTATTGATTTGTTTTGCTTTTGATTGCGTAAGGGGTAGCAAAGTTTTCACGTGGGTGCTACCGAAATTAAAATTTTGGGACACAGAATTCGCATTAGTTCATGTATATTTATTTGGTGGTCTGTGATAACCAACATTGTTCATTTTATAAAGTATCTAACGTAATTTTTAAGGCAGGTGGGCGCCCATATTTTTATAAGAAAAAAAAAATTTGTATTATTTATTTATTTTATGTACACAGGGATATATTTTTAATCTTGCTCGTAACAAATAGCGAAATGTGAAAACACGTTGTGATAAGGATTGCATATTATTTGAACAGTCAAGGTTTGACGAGGGATGGAAACCTTGACGAGGGATCTGCCATATATTTTAACACGTTCTCGTATGTTGTTATTTCCGGATCAAGTTCTAATGTAGAAGAAACCTTTTTATATGATAAATTTCTGAAAAATATGCTTTAATAAATCACAACTTTTGGCTGGACCAAATTCAATTTACGATATACGTAAGAGTAAGTACTATAAAAATGTATTATATTTCTAAACCTTTTTTTTCCTTTGAATACAGATAAAATATTTCTTGTAAGAAATGAATCAAAAAATAAATTTCACGGTTGACAATGTGATCAAAAATTTCGCAAACAGTTTTATTTAAACAAAAAATAAAGAGTAAAAAATATTCGCACAGTAAACCAGTAACGGCGTGCGTTTGATAAAATAAGGATCAAAAATATTTACAGAAATTACATCTGGCTTCATAAGCAGACTAAATCTGTAATACTCGCAGTAGTCAAAGGGCTTCCGAGCAATCAAAACGAAACACTTGCGCGAGGCTCGAAAACGACGAACTCCCTCCGAAAGCACAGCCCTTAGTATTACAGGCACGTAACGGAGCGAAGAAAGAATGACGCTAATGTAATGTAAATACAGGTACGAAGAGAGAAGAAAAAATATAAGGGTTGAAAAAAAAACGGACTGCTCAGTGCAAAATCCACCCCCACCGACACTGATTGGGCGAAAGGGGACGGCGAAACAAGATACGGGTCATTAGTACAAAGGGTAGTACCGCCACTACTTTCAGGGCACTGCGGTCCTTTGTACCATTTCACGCCGGTTAAACAAGGGTGGGTTTTAATACATAGTAGCCTACCTTTAAAAAAGGTAAGGGTGTGGAAATGCCGAATTCAATTCCGACTAAGCGAATGCAGCCTTTTTAATGCCGGAAACAACCTTGAAAACGGGAATACAATTAAGCCACTGAGGGCGATTTGCATAATTGAAAGCTGTTATTTTATTTTGGTTTTATTTTTAATAAAATATTTTCATTTTTTTAATAAAGTACGTCTTACGACATATTGAAAATTTTGTAACTTTATTGTTTTTCATATTAGGTCAATTAACTCTTGCAGAAGACGTCATCTATACACACTTTAAAAAAATAAGATAAAACGCGCATATTCTTAAATACTATTTTGAAATTAAAACTTTCGTTAATACTATAACATTTGAATTTTATTGTCAAACGCGAGCTTTTAACTATCAAGCTAATATATTTAATATATTAATATAAAATTAAGTATGAAAGAAATTGAGAATAGCTACATAAATGTGAATACATCCTGAATATACAGACATGATCAGATGGTCATTAAGCAAAACATATTATCTTTTGTCGGGTGTATATATAATATATAAACAAATTATATTTAAAATATATATTATATTAGCCCATATACATATATACTTTTGTATGCCTTAGAATGAGAATAAATCATGCAAAATGGATTATTAACAATTTGAATGTGAAACAATTTTATTATTATAAGTAACAAATATAGCCTTATAAAATAGCGAAACATCGAGTATTTTATCATAAAGGCTTGATCTAATTTTGGAAATCAAAAATTAAGCCAATAATAATTAAGCCAACTCCGATTGTTTCAGAATTGTGCGTACAAATTGCGGGATTCAAAAATACTGTAAACCAGGTCGGAATCCTGGATTCCGGGATTATATCGTAAAACCTACGCAAGCCTATCTGCACGCGGACAAATAATGCGATTCTAAGAAACTTAGTGATAATATATTTACGTAAAATATTTAACAATGTCGTGCCTAGGTACAATAACGCTCGCTAATAAGTAAATTAATCAATTTTGATACACATTGCATATTTATATTAATAAGACAATTAAGGTTTTTAGACGTTGTAGTCATGTTTGAAAAACATCGCTTGATTTAATCGCAATAAATTTTAGGTTAAGAAATCTAAAATTATACACGATCGCTTAGTTAGGCAGTTTAATTCACGATTAATTGCAAAGTTTAACATCATATTTAGAGTCGCTAATGTAGTATAACTTTTTAATTAAAACATATTTTAGAGAAAATTTCACATATTTAACGCTACACTAAAACCAAACAGTTTACCCAATGTAATAATATTAAAATATATTAATTTTTAATTAAATCACATTTTATTTGTGAAGAATTTTAATTTTCCAAAAAAAAATTTAGTACATCTTTCCAAGTGATTTAAATTATTTAATACCTATTTTAATTTATAAATTTTTATTATTTAGCATATTATTATTATTATCTATCATAATATTAATTACAATTTACTCGTATATACATATTGTGTTCCAGAAAATAATTTAATTCGTTAGAACCAATAACGAATTTTATGTTTCTCTTAAAATTGATAAAGTTTAAAGATATAAACACTATATTTTTTATTTATTATCTTAGTTTTATTAACTACTGAATTGAGTTTAAATACATCTACCGGTTTCGAAAAATACCTTTTTTTTCTTCAGGATGTCATAACTTACTAAAAATATAGCATTGTTTCTTCACCAGAATCTATTTTTAAATTTTTATAAAAAAATAACAATTATTTAAAAAATAAATTTAGTACCTAACTGAAATTGCTACTCAATACAAATTTAGTCGAATAATTTTTAGGAAAAAATTTTAGAATAGGACTCGTAGTTAAATTTAGTTGGCTGTTTAGAATTTCCTGATTACTTTTACATGCTTTATTTATCTCCAACGATTCCAAATTATTTAATTTGTGACCTACACCGTTTATATGCAAAATTGACGATCCCAATTTTTTATCAAAACCATGACTATTTTCTATCAAATGATTAGCAAATTCTGAAAACCCACTATTGTTCAAACATCTCAAATGCTCCTTTACTCTTATATTAAAATTTCTACCCGTTTTACCATTTAATATTGCTAATTTTAAAAGTATTATATAAACACTATATTTAAAGAAGGACAAAATGATAATAGACTGAATGTAGAATAATAATTGTGAGGACTTTAGATGTGACGTTGTAAAAAAATAAAATTAAAATAAAACCTTTGTATGCATATGGAATACCCGGCGTCGGTTGGTTAGAATTCGAGATATGAAAATGAATTATTCAAATATTCGCAAGTGTGACTTCGGATGGTTTCGCTGGAGGATGTGGAATTAATGAGTGGAAATGGGAGAAATCTTTGGAATCAACTCGTTCAAAGATAAATAAGGATTAAAATAGCTCCGGAGAACATTTTCTGCATAAAACAGGATATTTCTTGCGCCGGAAGGATTTGTTCACATTCTATGAAGTGTGCTATGATTTATTTGATATTGTATTCACTTTACTCGTGCTCGTATACCATTCTATTATGAGCGCACTTATTTCGGTTTCGGGTGGTATTCTTAGGGCTCAAATCTGGTATGAAATACAATGATCGCAGTGCTATTTCGCACACCACAAACGCGTATTTTGTTGACAATAAATCTCGCAAAACCGTTAATTTAATATGTGTTCATTAATATGAATGGTTTAGTATGTATTGTTGAACAACCTTTTGAATATTATTTATTCTGACACGCATTTTGAGATATACAGGGTGAATATTACGTTCCAGGCTGATGTTGTTTTTGAGTAACTAAGAAATGAAACACAATTTTTTTATTTGGGTTTTATTTATCGATTATTTAGTTTATTACAATTACGTATAGAATATGACAATGGCCAAAAGTAGCATAGAAGCGTGCTCTTTTAACCATATTTTTTATAATATTCTCGTACACTTCGCGTGTTATTTCAAAAATTTCATTTCGAATATTGTCCTGTAACATGCTGTTGACTTATTGGCAAGTACCCTCACAGATATAGTCGAGATCAGGTGATCGAGTAGACCAGTCGACATCACCACTTTTTGACATTATGCGGCCAGAAAAATTTATCGTAAAATTTCAATCGTAGCTCGGGCTGTGCGTAAGGTAGCACCATCCTGTTGAAACTATCCAATCGGCCAAATTCGGCTACCAAAAGTTTTCCAACATGTGACGATAGCGATGTGATGTGATCAGTATTTGAGTAGTGCACGGCCCAATATTTCATCTACCACTCTTGTGATCGTTTGTAAGTCGCGGAATAAATTATATATATGTGAGCGTAGGTATGTGAGTATAGGTTATAAGAAAGAAACTACTTACTGCTGACATTGATTCTATTATTGTGTAACTTTACAAAAGCAGAAGTTAACCCGTATAATGTAGTTACAACGAAAATTGGTATCGGAGGCGATTCCTGGAGCGGTACCTGTCGAGTGTGTTTAGCTTCGCTAGGTGGTGATGATGAACAAAAAGATCATATGGCAACAATTTTAAGGAATTTGAAACTTTCTGACAAACAGAAAATCACCAAATAAAATTTCATTACAAAATAACATACAATTGTCTTATAATACAAAATAATGCATGCATCAGTAAACTTTCCAAATAAAAACTAGTAAACATGATCTCGCCAAGATTTCACAGAGAAGCTTACCTAACAGAAAAACATTTTAAAAAATGAAAAAAATAATGATTTCGTCCTTCGCCACAGCTGCATTTCCCTGAATTTTCCAGATGAAAATCGCCTGGGAAATGGTGAAGCTTTCACAGGTAAAAAGGCAACGAAGCCATAGTGCCTTGTGGAATAAAACTTGTAGAGAACTCATTTACTTTTGGAGTTCTTCCCGGCTGAAATTATCGGGTTAGTACCGTAGCATCTCTGACTCAAGTCTGCAAATCTGGACCAGAAGGCGAGGAGATATCATCTGACTGAGGTAAAGTTAGACACAGTTTTCAGTTTCCAGGGACAGATTTGGAAAAAAGTCTGGAAGAAATTACTAATTTATTTTTAATTAATTTCATTGATACTATTACGAACGTGTTTATACATAATTAAAACTCATTCAACTAACTTACTAACTAACCTACCATCACGCTATTTCACTGAGAGAGTAGGCAGATAGGATAGAACACCACACTCTTCCTCCTTCACACTGTCCTCTAATTCTGGTGCCATCAGCACTTGCGTCATATACAAAAATATTAAATAATCCAAATTTTCAAAATTAAAAATCAATTAAACTTTAGAAGCGAATTCCAATTTACAAGATTTAGAAACCAAATTGATATTCCAAAACTAAAATATACTACTATCAATTTGTATCTGAAGTAAAAAAAAATGTACGCAGACTAACTGAAATATTAATTATCTCGTATATATTCCTTCTCTATACACAAGTCCTACTCTCATAGAGAAGAAATAAATGTTAAATTAAATATATATATATACATATATCCTACTGATAATTCTAAAATGTATTATATTTTATAATATAAAAATAAAAAAATTGATAATATATCTATATCTTTCTTACTATTCTCTCATTCAACCGTTCCATATGATCAAACCACTTAAGTGATCCTTTCTTAATCTTACTCACGAAATTCATTATCTACCTGCACATATCAAAAACGGATGAACTATGGTAAAATGTTATATGTTTACCGCGCTAATGGCCAAATGAGGAACACATGGATGAAATAAATAATATAATGCTACATACATGTGTTCAAGTTTACACCATCTTAAAAAGAACACCTGGACTGCGTAAACTCTTTAACGCACAAGTTCATACGCAGTCCACATGACCAGTTAAATAAATTTATTTTGTATATACATACATATAACGTTCCATTCCCATGGGCTGAGTAAATAACAAGTGGACAACACATATTTTGCAGACCTGCCTATAAAAAGACAAAGTATATTTTTAACTTTAGTTTTATTAAATAAATCTACCATATAACAACAACCTTTGTTTTATTCACTGACTATTGTAAGTACACCAAGTATTACAATTATATATTATTCTATAACCACGACAAATTTCCAGTATTCATATATAAAACTGACACGTGGACATACACCACAAAATCATACACAAATTAAAAGTTTAATAAATAAAATTAACCCTTCCCAAACCATGCTGTAACACAGGTCTACCATTAAAATTAAACCTGTAATATTTCGGTAAATACATGCACAATAAAATTTATATTTTAGATAATCCTAAAGAAAATATTAGCGCTTAGGAATGACTAGTGACAAACCAATTATGAAAAGGGAATCGTACAAAAACAATTATTTTTTTCCATTCAATCCGTTGTAAAGTTAATATGTTGGTAAAAATACAATTTGTGATATGAAAGACAGAGATCACACACTATTTTCACAGTGAAAAGAACAACAAACATACAAATATAACTATCTCTTTCTCACTAATTAAATGAAGAGAGATAAAAAGGAAAGACAGATTGCATACGATTTAATGAATGCTCAATATATAGAGTAAAGTGCCATTAAAGCTGATAAAAACATTTTTCTAACTATTATTTACGGTAACACGAGTTGTCTGCGTTCGGATATTTTATGTCATGGTACGGTAAAGGTTAAAGAACTGTGCTTGTAATATTCGCCAAAAAACCAAGGTGACAGACGTCACAGAAAAATGTAATTACATGATCAAGTCACAGTGGGCTGGACAAATCTGTCGAAAAGATAATGGTCCAAAGGTTCAGGAATTGAGACCTGCATCCGTATTAAGTGCTGACCGTTCTTAAGCTCAATGAAGCAACAACATCAGAAGAGTGCTGGGTAATATATGGACGAGAAAGACTAAAAACAGATATTATTGGCGATCTTTGGGAGAGTATTGCATCCAGTAGAGGAGACACACATGCTGATGATTATTTCAAAAAGAAAAATTTCATCAAAAGTCATCAATTAAAATTTTCTTATACAATATTAATAATAATAAATTAAACAAAACCGAAAAAAATTCAATTCTTGAAGTATCTACACTCAATTTAGAAAATACTTTATAAATACATCACGATCATAACGCAAAAAAAAACCACAACAATTTTGAATGCTGATGAAAAACAATTTTAATTAATAAAATAAAATACAACGTTGTTTACTTCACACTGCACTTTAATTAGAATCAAAACGTTTTCGACGCTTACTGCGTCATCTTCAGTAATAAACTAAAACTTAAAACTATAAGATATTTTATCGACTACATGGGTGGATAAGTTATTAAATAACTAACGTTAGTATTTTATTGATTATTATTATTAATATTATATCTGATTTTACTATTGATTAGTTTTAATATCGGAATAATGAAACTAAAACGTCTACGGTATTTTTTAAATTAAACGCATCCTTCTTTTATAAATTAATAAACTGTTTTTTTTTTTTGCTAAATAATAGAAGGTCGCCACTTAGAGTGGTAAGTATTTCTTAAAATGTGTACGCTGTGAAATAATAATAACACGAATCACACTGGAAGTCTGGTTATTTGGGTTTGCCTCGTCATTAAACATCCATACGATGGATGTACTGCCTTTGTTAGAATTAATGATTCAATAGGTTTCGAACAGAGTCGTGTCATACCTCCACGGCTACTCAATCTCTACAGTATGGAACAATTCAATGACGTAGATGTAAGAACTGGCACGAGTGATTTATTTTTATCCATTGTATGCAGATGATGTTGTATAAGTAATAAACACGCTAAGGAATAAATAATAATAATAATACTTTAGAGAACACATTCTTATTGCGAAGTTGTAATCATTCAGAACACAAGTCTGTGTAAAATAAGTTCGAAAATTTGTCGTTAAAAGTAGTGTCGCTGTAGCATAGTTGGATAACGCACCTTTCCCGGTTTGGAAAGGGATCCAGGTTCGAATCCCGGTGGCGCAACAACAATATTTTTCGATAAAATTGATTTTATATGCTTATATTTTGAATTAATAATACATTTATTAGGTTCACTTTTTACATGTATTATGTACTTACATTGATAAATAATGTCTAACGGTCTAACGTATTACTCTGCCAAATTAATATTCATTAAGTATACATTTTCACCTAGTTAATTATTATGAGTGTTGCGTAATATTTCAAATACCAGACAAATTAACCAAACACATATATTTGGGTACCCTGCCTGCTACACTAGTAATTTACTGCATTATAGCAGACAGTGTTCCTCCGGTACAACAGTAAGCAAAGTGCAATGATAAATGTACAAAAAATATTCATATAAACAGTTAAACAAGAGATGCACTTAGGTAATTCAATACAACCAACAATACAAAGAATACAACCCAACTAACAAAAGTGGCTTTCTAAATAATTATGTTTAATTATTCATATAAGATTAAACGAATTAAAAATAGAAGAAAAAATATTTAGAATATTTTTTTCATGAAATATATAATACTATGAAGTATTCAAAAAAGGAACAGAAAGTAAAAATATAAGTTGAAAATATGAAGAATTTATCTACCACAATTAGCAAAATCAATTTATGTGATCAATTCTTCAAAATATTTTCATATTTTAAATATTTTCATATTTTTAAGACTCTTAAGAAATTAAGATCATCAAAGTATCACTTACAAAACTGAAAATAATATATTACACGTTTGTACAGTCACATTTACAATACGGTATTATTGATGGGAAGGAACATATAAAACTTCAATATCACAATTAGAAATTACTCAAAAAATTATTCTAAAAATAAAAACAAAATAATAAAAATCTATTATCTAGCGAATTCCAATCTACAAGATTTAGAGACCAAATTGATATTCCAAAACTAAAATATACCGCAATCCAAAATTATTATATTTATCAAGGTATCAAATTTTTTAACAATCTCTCCATCACAATTAGAAAAATTACAGACTACAATAAATGTGTATATGAAGTCAAAAAATATGTACACAGACCAACTGAAACATAAATTATACACGACACTATACACGAGTCTTACTCTCATAGAGAAGAAATAAATGTTAAAAGAAATATATATACATATTCTACTGATTATTTTTTAAATATATTATATCTTCTAATATTAAAATTAATATAAATAATAAGTATAATCAAATACAATAAATTCCGGCTAATTGGGTCGGGGAAGCTTGTTTGGGTCAAATCTTAAATCCGTTCCTTTTAATTGATAAAAAATTGTTTATAGTTTAATATATGTTCTTTATGAAATTCAGTGGATAACACTACTAAAAATTTTACTATTTTTTTTATTAGACATCATATATGTTTGCTGTCGGCGTGGCGCCGGGGATTCCCACATAGCCATGGTTAAGCGTGGTGGAGATAAAGTACATTCAGTAACAGTTACATAAACCATCATCTCTTGTATTATATGTTGACGCAAGTCGAGTACCTACTCCCTGTGCATTTTGTCCTTCTAATGACTTAGGGATTTCGCCGACGTGGGAACAGATTGCCTTCTGACACCGAACTGTCAAGATCTGTGTTTTTTTAACATCGGAAAGTAGCGCCGTGCGTAACGCTAGGGCAACGAACAGGCGGTGATCTAAACAGCTCCGGACGAGCAGTGATATCTCGTTTCTTCACTAAAAAGGTCCAATCCAGGATCGAAATCAAGATAGGCCAGATCCATTTGTTAATATTCCTCTCTTGAATCCAATTCGGATTGCATCAACTAATCATTATTATAATCGATACTCTCCACAGGATCCTATCCCACCACGACGTGCGTGTAGTTTTCACAACTTTATTTTAAAATCTTTAACATTTATTCAAGAATTTATTAAAATGTAAGAAAATTACTAATTATTTAATTTTGTGTTGAACTGTCTATATTTGGGCCCAAAATTTTTCTTAATTTTTAAATCGTTATTACTTATATATAAGGAAAATTAAACGTTTCAATTTAAAATATTTATTTTATTTTAGTTTCCAAAATATAACTTCACCCAATCTACCCCTGCACTTCTGAAGGAGCGTCTTATACACCACGGGTCTTCATTTTTTCCGCCAGATATCTCTTAACTGAGTTTATTTTTCACTAATGAATTCCAGGAGCACAAATCCTCAGATGTTCATAACAGCGGCGAGACGCCTTCCAAGATCAGAGTATTTGCCAGGAATGGAGTTAAATACCAAATCATTTGCCAGATTTGTGTACTCTTTTGATAGAGACGCTTGAATATAAGTAGCGACAATAAAGATTTATAAAGAAAATAGGGATCTCTCATCAAATATTTTACTATATTTCAAACTAAGATTATTTTGAAACAACAAGGTATCTAGGTTTTGGTAAAAAAAAAACCTACAATAATTTTTTCTTTAAAACTGGGCTACAAACAAACTGTGTTATAGTTGCACTTGCTAATAGCAATATTTTATTTCTGTCTGATTCGATTGTTAAAGGGGGGAGGAATAAGGGATGAGTACTCTTGTCTCCGACATGTGAGGTAACAACAAGGTGTAAGATTTTTTTGGGGGACCTTATTCGGGGAACGTGGTGAAATTGTTTTTTTTTTTATATCAAGTAATTTTAACTTTATATATAATCGTATAAAGTAGTAGTAAAAAAGAGTAAATTTTTTTATATAAAACTTTTTTTTTTTATATTTTGTTAACTCTTTTTTTTGTTTGATTTTGTTGAATTTTTTACATATTGTTATAATTTTAGTGAAAGTTTTTATAAATTTTGTTTAATAAGGACAAGAACAGGGTAAAGAAGTGAAATGGGTCGAAGATGGTAGGGATCGGATGAGGGATCATATAGGCTAAGGAAGTTTATGGAAGGGTTTGGGATAGAAATTAATTTAGAATAAAAATTAGATGATAAATCGTGTATGTGTCGTTGGAGTGAGGGTATATTTGAGTCTATGAAATATTTTATTTAAATATGAATTATATTGTACAACGCGTCCAAAATTAGAAATCGAACCAAACTCCTCCGAAGAATTCAAATAATGAATATGCGAAACTTTGAAGATAAATTTGATATAAATGTCAGATGACAACTTGCTATTCCAAGTTTGTGGTGCAGTATGACAATATTAAATAAGCTAATTTTTGTACTGCTCACTCAACTGTGTACCATTTTTATCACGATTATTGTTTCGAGAGAGTCCCTCTCAGAATTTTAATAGATATAAAAATAATACTCATCGTGTGTGTAGTACAGTATTTGATTTATTTACTAAATTAATATAATCATGATAGAAAATGATTTTATAGTATTTTCTGTGGGTTGATTTTTTCGTCTTGGGCAACATCTTAAAGGCCATCATCTATCGTCAAACGGCCGTGAAAAACTAGGAGTGTACGTAACGTGTTATTTTTTTTTTTTTATATATACCTAAATATGTAACGTTAAGCCTAGTTTTTCTCAGATTTAAATGAGATTTTAACTGCGTACTTAATATCAAGAACCTTCTCTCCACCTTGAACTTTAATTAACCTAAAACTGAAATAGATGTCAAAATCAACAAAAGGTATGTTATAATACTATTTTTAATTCACATAGTGTGCTATTAATACTGCTTAAAATCTGCCAAGATATAATAAATTTTTTATGAACGTACTTTATGCACTGAAATCGATTGAATGCAGTGGAAAAAAGACATGTGTGAAAAACTGTGTATGACAGAAGTGTAAAATGAAGAAACTAAGAGCAAATGTAGGTCTGTTTGTTGATTAATCGATAGAATTAGGAAAGAGTCGCTGAGATGGTATGAGATATGATTTTCTACAAAAAAATATGTAAATGGGGAATGGTTAAAAGACAACAAAAACAGAGAGTATCCGCGAAAGACCTGGCACAATCAGATAAACAAAATATTGAAGAACTTTCCTGTTAAAAGCTTCAATATACTAAGCATATACTAAAATGAAATATTTCAAATTTTTCGTGATTAACTTTGTTAAGTTCATCGAAATTATTTAAAAATTTGTAACAATTTTTTTTACATTTTGAAAAAAATAATTCATTATTAATATAAAACACATCGTTGTTTACTTCACACTATACTTTAATTAAAAGGCTATCGACGATTACTGCGTCATCTTCAGTAATAAACTAAAACTTAAATCTAGAAGTTAGACTATCGAATACGTATGGGCGGTATGAGAGCAGTGTTGGTTTTAATTTCTAATTAAAGTGTAGTGTGAATTAAACAACGTTGTATTTTTTTTTTTTCAAAAATTTCTAAATTTTGTTAAAAGTTTTTTTAAATTTATACTAAAATGTATAAAAGTGAGCGTAACAAGAGCCGTGTGCCAGGATAGAAGAGTGTGGAGTTCTATCACCTCTGCCTATCTGCACGGAAACGACGTGATTATAAGTTAGATAGTATGATTTATATGCCCAATCATATTGTACAGTATCTGTAAATTATTGCAGACCAGCGCTTCCCAAATGGAGATACCCGGAAATCTTATGTTCCGCATTTTTTACTCAGTACGAAACAACACGAAGCACTGAAACCGACTTGTTCTTTCAGACATACGAATACAGTTGTCATCAATTAAACAGAATAAAATAAAAAATTGTCAAAATAATAAAGTATTACACTTTATTTATCAAAATGTTCAATGTCATTTTTTTTTTAATAATAATAAAAATATACAAAAATAATTAACATTTAAGAAAAAAATATTGTTGATTTTTTCCTTTCCAGACTCGTATAAAAGACGACTACATTTATTTACGGGACATAAGAGAAAATAAAACGTGTTATTTTGCACCTGGAAAATGTAGCGTTCAATTTAAAAAATTTGACCAAGAAAATTTTTCACCTGCAGCATATTTTTTTTTTTATTATTTAAGCGTTTTGTTATATTTTAAAAAATGTAAAAGGTTCTGCAACTAAATTTAATTGAGAAACTGTTGTAGAAATATTCTAAATGTTTTGCAAGAAATTTGTCAAAATGATGACAATGTTTTTATTAAACTTCGAGAACTACTTTCTAAAAAGTGAATATAAGAAAAAAAAATCTTGAGAGGTATCCAAGTACTTGTTGAGAACGTTCACAGATTAATTCAATAATAATTATCGTAAGAATTGTTGTATTTTTCACACCACTTAAACGGTATTCACACGTATTACAGCGTTCAAGAAAGATATTCATTTGAAATGAAAGTGTATAAGAGTTGTAAAAACGAAGTCGAATACATAAATACTAGAATGCTCACTTACATTGCAGCAAAATACAAACATCCGCGCAAATGTATTTTGTCAATAAACCGAAAAAAAAATTATTTATTGTTCGTTCAAAAAACACTTTTCAATAAACAACGACAAAAAAATTGTCAAATTCATTATTATTATGAAATACTTTAAATATGTGCCCTTTTTAAACATAATGCTTTATTTTAATCTTTAAATTTAATTAAACGTAACTTTAGAATACAATAAAATTAAGAGCCATTTGATTTAATATATATATTCTTAAAATCCAAGAATTTGCCGAAGTCTATCGCCTCTACCCTTATCATCACCGCCGACGACCCTAAACGCACCTTGCTTGCACAGCTCATGACACCCGTAAAAACACAATGGAGTGACAATATAGAAGACCGGCTCTCGGACTTTATTTCGCTGGCACCTTCCAGACGATATCTCCAAGAAACACCTCTGAAATTCTTTGTGTGTAGTCACTTCATTGTACGGTTTAACTATTTTTCCTGCTCTGCTCTGCTCTGCTCTGCTCTGCTCTAGCCATACACACTTACACAATACACTCTGCAATCATGAACCAATGAACACCTAAGTGATAAGTGATTTATTGGGGCACCCATCTCTCACACTGATACTTCTGATCCATATTCATCTACAGTATCTCATACACGCAAATATCTAAATCATATCTATCAATCTAAATTCCCGGTAAATTCTTTCATAGCCTTTTCTGCTGTTTCTCTGTTATTGATTTTTTTTTCCCGTAAATAGTTATCGAGGTGCTTGAAAAGGTAAAGGTTGCCGTAAAACAAAATGGTTCCTTTTAGGTTAATCAGTCTTGGTTATTTGTCGCATGTTTTCTTCTACTAAATATTTCAATTCATCGTTTTCAACAATAGCTGAACGTTCTCGGCATTTTTTTTATCTTTAAGACTTATTATTAGGTCTCCGTTCTTAAACACTTCGAACTAACGCCGCACTGTTTATTCGTAGTTTCTTCACTCCTGGTTAATATTGCGTATTGTTTGAGATGTATAATGTCTAAGTACATTATTAATTAGTGTAAAAAAAATCACGTTATTGAGGAGTATAGAAGCAAAAGCCGATATAGCATTTTTTTTTTAATTTGTAAAAAAACTGATTATGAATAACAGTCCCTTTAATTTGGTTTGAAACACAAAATATATACAACACCCTCTTCTAAAAATAAGCTAGTTTCCATACTGGCGGCCATTTAAATTTCTAATTGGCAAAGACTCCTAATGGATGAATTCTAATACGGTGAAATATCGATCGATCGTTCCTCAAATATTCGTTTTCCTGCATGTATCGTTTATTTCTTCCAGTCTTGAATTAATTTCATACAAAACACCCAAAATAGATCACATGGATCGTTCCTCTATGCATTGTTTTACCGCATTAATCGATTAACGGCACTCGTAAACAATGAGCGGAACATTCAGAAAGAGAGAGAGATTGCTGCTACTGACTGCCCTTTGTCATAATACAATATAAAGTTTTTTTTTTTTTGTTTCTGTGCAGCTTTCTAACTTTATTTTTAAACACATTCACTAACATGTGAAATATCTTATCTATCTATGTATCTTATCTATGTAATATGTATCTTTTTTGGAATATGCATTAAAAATTTAAGTATGAAAAATTTAACTTTTTACTATATTCCCACATTCATAGTTTATTTCAACAGATCCCTTCAAAAACGATAGGTAGAGGTTTCACTGTATATTATAAATGGCAGCGGGAAAAATGACTGATTTTACAACAAACACCGATTTTGAATGATTAATTTACTTCAAAAAGAGCCACCTCCAATGTATAAAAATTATATGAGAAGACAAACTGTATTAAGTATTAGAAAAAAAATGGAGATTGCTGCCTGTGATTTTATGCTCCTCAATTCATATTTTGAATTATAGTAATACAAATTAAATGTATGACTATAATTTATAGCAAATTCGTGTGAAAAAAATATTTTATTGAGGAGAATACATTATTATTGTGAGGTTGCAATTTTGCAGAACATAATTCTGTGATATTTTAAAACAAATTAAATGTATCGGTTAGAATGATATACAGATAAAATCAATTTATCGAAACAATATTTTTGTTGCCACCCGGACTCGAGCCACAGGGTGTTTGAGATTTTCCGCAAATATAACGAAGATGGCTTTCAAATAATGGAATAACAAATAGATCAATTCAAAGGTGCAACATATATGTTTGAATATTTGTAGTTAACTTAAAATGATGACGTAGTGTAATAGCGCGCTTCCCCGGATAGGAAGGGTTCCTGGTTCGAGTCCGGGTGCCGAACAAAAATATTTTTTCGATAAATTTATTATATTTTTTTTATTGATACATTTGATTTGTATTCATAAATATATCTTAACAAAAAAAGTTTAAAATGACAGGATAATAAAATCTATCTTTATTTTTAAAACAACCCAATAATTTCAAATATAAAATTAAGTTAGATTGGTCATGTTCATAAAATTTTTAACTAAATATTTTTTTATGATAATATATCATTTGTATTTATAATATTATAAATACTAATTAAATGTATTAATTATAAAGTTGTACTTATAAAATCAATTTTATCGAAAAATATTGTTATTACGCTACCGTGATTCGAACCTGGATCTCTTTTCCAACCCGGGGAAGGTGCATAACCAACTATGATTCAGTGTCAGTATTTTGGACGACAAATTTTCAAACCTATATGTTACACTTTTTCAAATGAATACATCTATCGTTCCATTACTTGAATGTCATCTACATTGTTTTTACAGAATTTCAAATACCTTTGAGTAAACCGATAGCAGACGCCAGAGAATTAACAATTCATTTTTATTAAATTTTGGACACATTGATACAACTTATATATTTTAAATACTAAATTAATGTATTAATTATAAATATATACATATAAAATCAATTTTGTCGAAAAATATTGTTTTTGCGTCACCGGGATACGAACCTGGATCTCTATTTCCAATCCGGGGAAGTGCACTACCATTGTGCTATAACGCCAGTATTTTTCTTGACAAATTTTCGAACCTACATGTTACATTTTTCAAATTAATACACCTGTCGTTCCATTATTTGAAAGCCAAGTAACATATAGGTTCGAAAATTTGTCAAGAAAAATACTGGCGTTATGGCACAATGGTAGTGCACTTCCCCGGATTGGAAATAGAGATCCAGGTTCGTATCCCGGTGACGCAAAAACAATATTTTTCGACAAAATTGATTTTATATGTATATATTTATAATTAAAACATTAATTTAGTATTTAAAATATCACAGACCTATGTTCTGAATAATTACAACTTCACCTTCCCCGGATTGGAATAGAGATCCAGGTTCGAATCTTGGTAGCGCAACAACAATATTTTTAGATAAAATTGATTTTATGTGCATATCTTTATAATTAATACATTTAATTAGTATTTAAAATATCACAGACCTATGTTCTGAATAATTACAATTTCACAATAAAAATGTGTTTCCTTAATTATATAGTATTATATATGAAATCTACTTCCTACACAAATATACATATAAAAAATTAAAAAATTGCATTAGAAATCCAGAGCGTCCTAAAGGGCCGATTTTCCTATGTCCATTGCAAATTGTTCCTCTCTCGGGGGAAACTTTTTGATTGGTTTTAGGTATATAACGCATCTTTGAACCCGAATCTCTCAAGACACGGGTTAATAAATCCCTTCTCTTTTCAACTCCTCTAACAGCATCCACCCGGTAGATGAATGGCCTTACCTAAATCACGCGAGGAAAACAAAAAAGCACCCTTATCCTACCTATGAGCCGGTACTTGTAAATAAACTTTATTATACTTTCATCACACTCGCTTCAGATGCAAATGCCCGAAATATCTAAGGACGTTACCTCATCTTAGTATATCATCTAGAATTCTTTCATCTCGGCGTTTTTATTTCTTAGCCATATATCGCCTTCCCTCACATTTATCTTGGTTATTAGATTTCAACAGCAGTTCTTACTTCCGCCTTTCCATATATTAGTGTCTATGCTGTGTTCGAGTGACAGTAGTATATTCTAACAGTACGGTCGCTAGTGGAGATTCCGTTGAAAGATTATTTTATTCGATAATGTAGTAAAACTTATTACCATTAGACTTATTTCTAGCATCTGCCTCCAACTTCTCTATCCGACGTTTCGGTACCTATTGCAGGACTCATGTAGCTGATGCGACTTATAAATGTTGGTTGTATAGTTGGTAGAGCAATATCGTGTGAAAAACAAAGTGAATCGTTATTTGTTTTATCTTAACTACATGCATGCGATACCGTGCTGAAATCAGGATGTATATGTGTACATTTGTATTGTGTTCCATGGTAATGCCGTGTCATAGGCGTGACTAATTTTTATTATTTAAAAAAATAGAAATGCGTTCACGAAATACATGTCACATCAAAATTCTTACTATTTTCAAACCAAGCTAAACGCTTGCGGTATAAAAATGGGACTAACTTGATAGCCGCCTGGAACGAGGCTCAAACCGCTGAGCACTAGATAACTAGGCAAGTATTGTAAACACTAAACACAGGCATGTCATTATCTCTTATCGGCCTATATAATTTTGCTTTTTTTAAATTCAGTTTCTTTTCCAAACCTTTATTAAAGATTATATGTACATTAAAATTATGTTAACAACACGACAATCTATTTGTATATAATACACTTGAATTCACACATTTTTTACATTATTAATATTGACTGCTATTTTATTTGAAGATATTTTCTCTTTCGAACAAACATTAGTTAATATTTCTTTTATATTTGATTTTTAATTAGAATTTGATATAGCCCCTTATTTATAATATCAGTACATATGAATAGGTCTTAAAACTATATTACAACACAAAAATATTTAAAGACAATTAATATACCGCACTTCACATAGGAATTATAAAATAATATAAATATATTGTGATGTTACATTTCAAAATGGGTGGCATACCGAGCGCTGCATTACCGACCGGAGTAGCCGCGATCGAGGAGAGAGAAGGCGTGATTGGAAGGGGGGACTTTTTGACAGGCTTCGACAACGGACGTAGAGACGAAACCTAAAAACCTATAGTAAATTTGGGAGAGGTTGGTCCCTGAGTTTGTCCACGTAGAGGAACTCGCGTCGAGGAATGTGTGAATCAGGGTTGTTATTATTAAATACAATTCCCATTCTTTAGAGACAGGCATATCGACACCACACACACCTTACCCACAGACTGAGTCTAGCCGGTGGCGTGGTGCGCTGGCGTTCGACCTACCGGTGCCAGTGCACGACGTAACAATATGTATCTTAAGGGGGACACTACCGAGAAAAATGAAAAAAAAAACATTTTTCATTTTATTATTCTAGACTTATTTTGTACAAGAAAATTCAATCAGCACATTTCTACGATAAGTAGAATTGCTTGAAATTTAAATACAAAGTGGCCATCATCGTAACGGTGAGACAGTCCATTGAAGCTCGGCCGCTCGCACTGCATCCTACCCATATCCAACTTCTTATAAATGATACATGTTTTTTACTACATACATTAAAAATAATTTTATTTATAAAAATACATTTATATAAATAAATAAAATGAATGGGTATTATTTATTATGTAATGAACAGTTTTAAAGTGAAAAAAAAATGTTCAAAGTGGAACTTTTTAGTTTTTCGGCTTTCCTGAAAAGTTAACTTTTTTGTACATTAGTCCCATTATTTTGGAAACCATAAAGAATATTGAAGTATTTTTTTATATGTTCATAGCATCATTGATTGCATTCCTGACTAAGAAAATGTTAAACGAATCAGCTGTTCAATTACCGCTTTTTTTCAAATGGAGAAAAAAATATCCAAATTTTAAAGCTGTTACAGCTTTTAATTTAACTTTTAGTTACATTAACTTATTTAATACTAAATCATAAGTGTGCAAAATTTCATTAAAATCGGATTTGCAGTTGTTGAGAAAATGGGTCCTACTTTTCAACGTAAATGGTCCACGGTAGTTAATTGATGTTAGTTAATTATCAATTAATGAGGTAATAAAATCTACAATTTGGATGCTTTTTTCACACCTCGGTGCGCCGAAGGGTAAATAAAATTTTAGTGGTCTTACCTGTCCAATATTGGTGAAACCGTGCTTCGAAGCTATCAGGTCGGCCGCCTCCTTTCCCGCCGGCACATGGACCGCGAACTCGTTGTTGTACACCATGCGTTTCCTCGCGCCGGCCGCCCCGCGGAGCGGGCCCGCGGCGGCGAGCGCGCACAGCGCCCAGAGAGCCACTCGCAACACTGGACCACATCTTGGTCGCATCATAACACCAATAACTTCACCCAAAAAAAAATCCAAACAAGACCACGAACAACGGCGCGAACAAAACACAACAAAAAAAAAACTGTTCAATCGGCGACAGCCCTCCGCATTTGGCACCAACAATAAAATATAACACTGATTTCTCAACTTGTTAATTTGTTTTACAATCATTCATCGTCCACAGTTTGATGCACGGAAAATTTATTCAAATCGAACCAACGCATTTCAAATTAAACACATTTATTCAAATTATTGCATTGCGACACATACATTTTAATGGTACCATTGGCATTCAACGCTCATTTTGATAGGTGGAACAATTGATCTAATTTGTGACGTGAATACCGAGCGTACACTTTCACGATCGGTCGCGGTCGGTGGGTTTAGTTGTTGCGGCGAGATGACGGCAAGATTCACTGTATCGACAAGTTTCACTATTGCGGATCGAGATTGCGTATTCTGACACCAATACTTGGATTTCTGTTAGACTCGACACCGTTTTGGACAGGTTAAGAGAGATGTGGAAAAGAAACAGGCGTGGAAGAATAACAAGACGAAGGGGAGCGGTAGAAGGCAGAGACGACCCCCAGTCAGTTGAGAGCAGCTGTGAAGCGGATCCTAATGGTGCACCTGCAATAGAAAAAAAACCTTGTAAATAATCTAAAAATCAAAATAGACAATAAATTTTAAAATGATATTGATAATAATTTTTAACTGAATACACTATGTTTTTAATGGAATTTATCAACCGAGGCAAGACTGAAGGTGCACAATGGAGTCCTGGTACCGACTGATGTATGGAAGTGAGGCCTGGAGATGGCAGAATAAGAACGAAATTAGACTGAATGTAGTGGAAATGTGATCACTTATGTGGCAAATTTATTTATGACAGACTAAATAATGAAAAAATAAAAAAAAAATGTGAAGCTAATGTTAGTATATTGAATAAGATTATGAAAGGATCACTTAGGTGGTTTGGTCATATGGAACGGATGAATGAGGAGAGAATGGTAAGAAAATTATATGACGCAAGTGTTGATGGCACCAGAAATAAAGGACGTCCGCGGAAAACTTGGCACGACCAGGTAAACCAGATAATGGTTAATAAACTATCGGCGAGTCTGTATGAGAAGATGTATGAATAGGGATGAGGCGAGAATTGTGCGTCAAGACAGAGGAGTGTGGCGCTCTATCCTCTCTGTCTACTCCCGCGGGGAAACGGCGTGATGGTAAGTAAGTGCATTTTTTTAATATACAGAAATTATTATTAAAATGTAGTTTTAATATCCGACTGCTTCATTTTATATATATATATATATAGAATTATAATCATTGAAGGGGAAATTTTTTCTGCACATTAATCTACATCGATCGCTGTAAGATCAGAACAGACAATAGTAGTTGAACACGCCAAGATAATTAAATAGCAATGGACAGGCCACGTTACTTGAAGGATGGACAATTGCAGTCATCCAGTAGTACCCGAGAGGAATAAAGAGGTCGACAAGACGTCCCAAAATCCGGTGGACAACAGAAATATTCAATTATTCATATATTAGTGAACAGCTAATATTAGTGAACAGGGAATAGTGGGGAGACCTTGGTAAATTAATGAAAATAAAAATAACATCGATTAATACTGTTATATTATTAACATGTTATATTATTCCGTAAACGTTATTTCTGTACACGAGCTATTACCATTCCTTTTAATATAATAAAATTATAACAACGATACTCCAAATAGGGTGGCTTCACACGGAAAAAATACAAGAGGTGTAGCTAATCTAAATTTAACAATTTCCAAAATCATCCATCCGTATGGATCGAGGACATTAAAATTTGTTGTTCCTACACTAAAAAATATGAGTTTTTACAAAAAAGTGCGCTTTCTTCCAATTTGGATATCGATAATAACGTGTCTTACCTGTAATCATAAAATGAATTGTTTAAATTGTGACTGAAAGTTGTATTTATTTATTTATTGACATACATATTTTTGTTATAACAGAGGTGAATATATTATAATATAACATGGTAATATGTTTATTGTGTGATATAGAATAGACTCCACCTCTGATATATACAGCGTTGACCTGGCTACTTTGCTAGACTGAAGTCTGTGTTAAAGTAGTCAGTTTTTTTCGTGCATTTATTTAAGATTCGACAGGACTAAAAATAGAGATAAAAAATAAATGTATGTATATATAAAATAAAAGAAAATGAAGTGGGAGTGTTATAGAATTAGTGAATTATTAGTGTAGGCACTGTATAATGATTATGTTAGAATGTTGAATAGCCTTGCTTCTGATTGATTTCTACCCTATTGGATCATATGTTGGGTTCATATTTGTGTGATCTTATTGGAGTTGAACAATTTCCAGTTGGTACTGAGTGCGTTATACAGTTTCGGAGATAAGAACATGTAGAATCTTTAATAAAATGTCGTTGTTGCTCTCAGAACTGGCGTGTGGATATTCTTTGTTTGTTTTGTGTCGTGTCCATGATTTATTGCATAGGGTGAATTATTGTTAGCATGGAAAAATTGGACAAGTTTTAAAATAAAGATTTGACTAATATCTAGGGCATTGTACTCTTTAAATATAAGATGTGATGTTTATGTTTTGATTATATTAAATGTAATAAAATCGATATAAATGTACCTGCAGACAAACGTCTAGCAAGATGTTTTATTTTTTTTAAAAAAACACTTAACTTTAATTCATAAACAATCTTTCAAAATCCTTCATCTATCAGGATTCTCAGAATCAAATCATCTTTATCATTGTATTATAGTTCCTATAATATGAAAATAAATATTTGTATTCACTCAAGTACTACGATTTAATTCTATTTTTCTACGTATCAAGTGCCGCATGCCCTTGAGCTATCTAAAATCGTGATATACTTTCAACCTGATCAAGCCTGAGTTTTCTTAGAAAACCATTTGATCTTCTATACCTGACGGATGCGAAGATGAAAAGCTCTTTGTTTAATATATACAATTATAACTCATCCCACAACGAAACAGATCTCGGGCCAAACTAGAAATAGAATCCTCTTACGAGTAGTTTATTCTACACAGAGGCAGAAATCAATTAGGTGAAAAAGTGAGCGGACCTTCAAAATCGAGGCCGGTTTAAAAACAAACTCTATTTATATCACAAATCACAGACAACGACGTTGACCTTTTTTAATCAGGGATGATTTTTGTGTAGTCTGCGTCTTAAGTGTTTATATTCCACATTATATTAAACAAATGGTCAGTAGATCAAATGGAAAATACATAACTGCTTACTACGATAGAACGAGTGAATCAGGCAATATCACAGACTACCAAATATATGGTGTAGAATGCCCCTTGTCCCGCAACTAATGTTCCAAACCCCTCTCCTATACGTGTACTTTATTTCATGTCTATTCATTTACTAGTCTGTGAGCAACATAGTATTTTGATGCACCATATTTAAAATAGTTATTTTAAATCCGATAAAATTACGACATGCAAATATTCATGATCAAATATAATAAACCAAAATTATTTAATATTTTAAACCTTTTAAATATTTATTTTTAATGTATGGACAATTATCAATGGATCGTTAATAATCGTAATACATAGTCCTAGTACGGTGAAATGAAAAAGAAAAAAAACTAAATTAGTGATATAACATGTGACATGTACTTGTGGTTAAGAAATTGTAAATTCTGAAAAATTAAAAATAAAACCGATGTTACAAGTCAACAAATAAAGAACGTAAACAAAATATTAAAAACTATCGCGTATGTTCAAAAATGCACGAGTTTTAAGGCCAACAAAGTCTAACCTAAAAACACGCGACAGTCTTCCATTTTAAAAAGACATCATTCCATTTTTAAAAGCAATCAACTTTATATTGCAATACATTCTAAATACCTTCGAGTAATATACGCTAGATTACGCAAAAATTAAATCAATCAGATTTATTAAATATGGAAAATCTTCTATACGACAAGTACATATGTTGCGCCTAACTCCAAAACCCCTTAAAACGGATTTCGGATAATTTGAGTTAAATATGCAATTTTGTAGATTTTTTGTCAGCTACATGCAAAACACATTATTTCTCACAAAAACGACTTAAATCAATTAATATTTCATGTTCAAAATCAGAGTTAATTCTAAAATATCCCAAAGCAGAGTACAAGTTGCTATTGCCCCTAAAATGAAATCAGCCAATCACAACGCTTGTTGATGATCACATGATCAGAAAATCAAGAATGGCTGCCAGAATGATATACACAAAAAAAAATTACATTACAGAATAATTGTCTTTTTAAAAAATGGTAATGTAAAAACAAACATTTTGTACATTTGCTTTCAAAATATACATTTTGAACATTGATATATAGGCTTCCGGAGTATCGGGTCTAATAGACCCTTGCTCCTTCATCATAAAGTATGATATTCAAAATCCATAACATTTTTTCATCCATAACATAGTCGTTTCAGGGAGTTTTAAAATTAGGGGTCACATATATATTAATTCATTAATGTATGATTTAGTAAGAATACATGACATAAATTTCTAATTTGTCTGAAATAGCGATATGGTAACGCATTACTCTGTATAGGAAATGTTCCTGGCGGTAAACAAATCTTTTTTCAATACATGGATTTTTTTAATATACATATTTCTAATTGATTGATCACTGAACTATGTTCTAAAATTGCAACTTTACAATAAAAATGCATTTTTTAATTAATTATCTTATTTTTTATTTTCATTTACTTATTTTTACTGTGTTGATGTTGAAAAATACAAAATTTCTGAGAATCTACTGCTGTTTCACGACGAGAGATGTGTAGTAATATTGGTGTGGGGAAATTCACTTTAAGTATATTTATTCTACAGTGCAAGGCTGTAATATTTGTTGACTCTAACGTGAAACCACTCCGCTGGAAGGTTGTACTGAAAATCAAGGATAACACATCGTAAACCTGCATATTTTTGACGTACGTAACCGTTAAGCCTCACTTTATTTTATTTTTATTTTGATCACCTATAACTTACGTATCTATTGATTAATGGTTTATTTTATTTATTTATTTACATATCAAACTATAAACGTCATTAAAAGCTGATATTACATTGGTCCATAGAAAATTACTGTTAAAAATATTCAGAGATAAAAAAGTAGAAATTTTAAATTACCCTTGTTGATTAAATTATTTTGTGTGTATATATTTTATTTTGTATTACACTTTACGTTACATTATTTAAATTCACGTATCTTATTTAAATTATCGTTATAAAAGCAAATATATACAAATACTCTGAAACGTGCTTTGGAGCTGGATGAGTGTCGTTATCCAAACAATAATAAAAAAAACCAAACCATAATTTACCTACTCAAAATGAATTTTAAAACCCTTTTAATAACAGTTATATAATAGTTCAAAGAAAATTTTAGTAGTAAAATACATAATTTCAGAGATTTGTCAATAAATAAAATCACTTCCATTTACACCGAGTGCAATAAGTTGAACAAATACTGTTACATACTGTCAGCGTATTTTACTCCAACAGAAGTGACAGGTCGAGACCATTGACGTTCGCATTTTCCCGCTAACAAAATATGACGACAGCCGCCGTATCGCAGGATCTTTCAATTTCGAGCGTAAAAACAAAAGCCTGGTATTCCACGATTCAAACCGATGCCGTCAAACAGGAAGTCCGCCGCCGTCCGTCAAAGCCTCCAGCCGCGACGCGTGGCGCTGCGGGCTGTAGTGATCGGTTCCGGTCCAAAAGTCAATATCAACAGTGACAAAATGGCGGCTGTGCCGGCAACATTTTCAATTTCGATAAAACATCTGGGTCCGGTCCCGGCCCGGAATTAAAGTGCGAGAGTTGCACTTCTATATGGTAGCTAATATTTGATTCGCAACACCGAAAGGGGTGGATTATTCTGATTGGATTGATTTATTTGCACTCCATCAAGTAATATTTGTACTGAACAAGGATTAAAAAAATGTAAATATGATAAATGACTATATGAAAAGAATTGCAAACGAAGATATGATAGAAAGAGTAAAATAAACAAGACAATAGTATCGAAAACAGAAAGGCTAAATAGAAAGCATATATAGTAATACATAGCAACTACCTAAAAAACAAAATATAAAAACTAATCGAAGGGTGTTGAAAGCCGAGAAAGAATCACATTGCTTTAACAATGACAAAAGCAACTCGTGATATCTTATCAGAGAAGAGCCAAAGAACAAACTAATAATAAAAATTGCTCTACAAAACAACTCTAAGAACTATTTCTAAAGAATTTTTAATTCATTATGTCGTAGTTTCTGATTGAGTTGAATTCCTTTTTTTCTAAATTACACCATAAAATAAGAGATATGTAGTGATCTGTCTTTAAAAAAATATTATTTCAAGTAAAAATTCCAAAGATATCTATCGATGAAGTTATTTTTATTTGCCAAATTTTAAAACTACAAACCAGATACGTCTACATTTAAGATTGATCGACTATGTTAGGCAGAACAGGTTTAAAGAATGCCTTCTCTAAAACACACAGGAATGGTATAGTAAGCTTAAGGGACGCAACTTTGAGGAAAACCTCGAAGATGAGTCTACGACGTTGAAAAAGACGCTAAATATATATTGTTGTTTGCGATAAAAAAACTCCTGTGATAGATACACATGACGCAGGTACAAACACATACTTGATAAGACAAAGATCTTCAAAGAAAGGTGAAGAAATTCAAAAAAACATTTTTTTAAGTACCATTTCTAATAATTTACAATTTTTTTTTTTAATATTTTAGTCTATCTTTAAGTTCATATAAAATTGATGGTACTACATTATTTCAGATTCCGTTTTATTTCAAATAAAAAAAAAATTATGTACAACTTATAATTCTACGACCAAAAGCGTTCAAAATTGCTTGATTGAATTGAATTGAAAAATATATTTCCATCCACCCCCGGCGCTGGAAAGAGCGTACAGGAATCGCAAAAATGTAAAACATTATTCGAAATTACATCGGGATATGAAACAAAATTTCAAATATCGACAAACATGTTTTTTCCAAACTTCGGTTGGATTCGGAAATGGAGAAAAAAAAGTCGAACGTTAAATAAAGTTTCGGACGAAGTTGACAACTGCTGCTGTATGTGATTTGTATATTTTTATTTCTTTGCTGAAAAATACGTGTACGTGAGGGGTACATCAATTCGGTTGGGAATTTTCGCATGATTGTTAACTTTTTTAAAACGTACTTTTACGGTGTTTAAGCATTGACAAATTCCAAGACGTTTTTCAGTTATATTCAATCCGCGTCTCCTTATGTATTAAGTACATACTAAAAATTATTATAAGCGCTAATCGTGTTCTAAGAAAAATTTTATTACATATTCCGAGTAATAGATTAAATGTTATAATTATATATTCTAACAATATAGCAACACTATTCAGTACGAAATAAAGATTTTCAAATAAACAATATTATTAACAGTTTTTCCTTACCGCCCTATTAAGGCGTATTAAAAATTCCACTAAAACTGTGGTACTAATACGTGTAAATGTATCCCCATAACCGTAAAATCATAATACGTTGTGTCTAATATAAGCGATATTACTATACTTAAATGGTTTACTAGCCAGATCTCCATCATATAGCGTCTTCCGACGAGATACTTTGATAAACACTCGGAAAAGACCTTGGAGAACAAGATTCCTCTCATTTCTTTCAAGGGGAGGAAGTTGATACTCCAGCATCTGGCTAATTCAGCCATAAGCACACAATGACAGCCTACAGAGTCATAAACGCTAAGAATCAACAGCAATCTTTAGGACTACTCCGGGAATGGGTAAAACTATTCAAGATAGAGACAGATCATTCAAACAGCCACCAACTAGATCTAGAGTATCTGTTTTAATTATTTTAGGTTAAGCTAAGTAGTGCGGAGTAGTAGGTCGGAAAAGCTAGGTGGATAGTTAAAAACAAAATATTTCAAAATAATAAAATCGATTTGATTTGAAATTGAACCATAACAAACCAAAGTAATATGCAAAAAAACTAATTAATGGGTAGTAACTTGAAAATGTTAAAGAATATTTATACCTAAGCCAAATCCTGATTTTGAGAAAGGAACTAAACCACTGACGTCGAACAAAGGAGAATATTGTGATGAGTAGCCTTTGGATTACTTAATCACTTATTTACATAGGAGAGAAACCTCCGGATCTTTGGACACGCGTGCGTGATAAATTCATTCTTCCTGTACTGACGAAGTGCAGTCACGGACTCTTACACACCTGATTGTATCAAAACAGGCTGTTGTACAAAAAGCTATGGAACGACCAATGTTTACTGTTTCACTGAGAAACTGGAAAACCAACGAGTGGATAAGGTAAGTACAAAATTTGTCGACGTTTTTCAAAAGATTGAAGTAGATCTATGCTGGACGTGCAGTGAGACTTACGGATAAGAAATAGACCTTTAAAATTCAATAATAACGTCAATGGTAAAAGAAGAGGAAAACGCTGGCCTCACGTGAATAAAATAGCGATCGGTGGCAAAATTTGATGAAGTAGTGATGGGTACTACCTGCAAAATGAAGAAGAAAATAATTTCAAAAGTGAGCATTATGAACTTGAACAGCCATTATCCGAGAAGTCATGTATAAGGTGCATCTACTATACAAACAATATATGATGTGACGCATTTAAATGGCTAAAAAACATGTACAAACTATATTGCTATGTACTCGCGACCGAACTCCCACATTATACTGCACCTAAGAATATCTGTTCTGAGGTACAGTATAACGGCCTATTTATGTCATGTGAATCTGCCTACACGGTAAATATTTTAACCTAACGTTAAATCTAACGTTTAACGACTTAAGTTTTTATTGACCACGTACATCTCTGCAATTATTACCAGTCAATTAAAATCATATGAAAATTTAAAAAAACCAGAACCTGAAAAGATTAGGATAACGTGGAAATATCGTCTAATGCGTAGATGCCTAAGTACATATATCAAAAATATTTTAATATTAAGCCAATGATGAATCATTACATTCTTGTATTTATATTACTATGATAAATCATATGTAAGACTGCGTTAGACCTACAGGCGTCATTCTAGAGCCAACCATTATAGTTCAAGCAACGCCACCAATATTTTAATAATCAATAAATAAGGTAGGCCCACGCGATACTCTCCATGGTTCAGTGCACACTGTAAATAAAAATCATATCTACTGTTTCGTCGCGTAGGTAATAATCCCATATGTAATCTAGAGAAACATACAATGCATTATGTACTTTCACAATATCTACCCGAATAAAACGAATGACTGTAATCGCAAGTAGTTTTATATTTGACCACGAGGGTGTCCTAATAAAATATATACATAATTTTAGTGATTATGTACATACATACATGTAAGATTACATTTTTAAGTAAAGACAACAGACTTAGAATTGAAATTAAGGACGTTTTTGGTTCAGGCACTGCTATATAACGTGGAGCAATGGAATCGCAAATATGGTTTGGTATTTGGGCGCATTCTTTTTCAATAACTGCTCTCAATTCATTAACTGTTACTTGTTATGCGTTATAAACTTTATATTTAATGACTTTATCTTATAAATGTTTGCGGTCTCCCAAAACTCTACTACTGAACGTTTTGAACAGTTTCAAATTTATCCATAATGCGAATGGTGAATCGCGTAGGTAGATCGGTTTAAAACTCCATTCTAAACTATTTTTGCACTTCAACTAAGTCCTCACACTCCAATAGCTTATAAATCAGTTTTTTCAAAGTTTAAACTAAAATCAGGCTTTATTTATAACTAGTTTTACTTAAAAAAAAAAAATTAATAAGGTCACCGACTGTCACCCTGTATTTTGATCTGACTGGTTTCCGAACAATCCCCTCAAGAAAGTTTCGCCCCTTTGATCTGTTCCTGTTCCGGTTCACGATACCAATTCCATAAGCGTTCCGGGTTACACCATCCAACCACCGCAGCTTGGGTCTTCCGACACACCTTTGGCCAATAGATTTTGTGTATAATACTTTCTTTGCTGGTCACTCTGAGTCCACTTGTAGAACGTGACCAGCTCACTTCAATTGTGCTATCATAACTATAGATAACTTTGATAATGTTAAGTTTTATCGTATATGCCACATCCGTTTCCATTTTTGGCACCAAATATCCTTTTTATTATCCTAAGTTCAAAAACCTACTGAATTTTTTCTGTCATAAGTTCAACTTTAAAACTTCCAGACAGACAGACATTTAGTTTTATAAATTAAGTACGGGGTATATCCTCTACCGAAAACTCTGGATTTTCAACCGGTTGTATACGTTTCGCTCAGTACACACTGATAAAATATTTTACAGGACTGTTGAGTCCAATTCTTATCGATAGCCTTCGAAAATCACAGATATTAAAAGATATAGGTCAAGAAAATAATAATGCACTTAAAGAATCAATCCATAGATGGAACCAGGGTCAGTACAGTTAAGAGAATAAGAATAAAACTAAGAAATCAACGTATAGATAGCGCTAAATTCACTCGTAATATAAAGGAAGTTACGGAGATGGTTAGTAATGGATTGACCTTGATCTAGATTTGATTAAAAGGTTTTTTGTTAGACTTGTTTTACCCTTCCAATGTTTGTATTTATTTAAAACATTTATGATGGTTATAATATTACAATAAGATAGTTTGTAAAAGTGTTAAGCGAATAGTGCTGATGAATAGCCACGAGTAGAGTACTCAGAGCATCAGAGACTAAGGAATTGAAAAAAATAGTTAAAATTAACATAACTGAGGGATGTTTATAAAGCCTGCGGATAAGAATGGTGTTACGTACCTTTTGAGGTAAAGCCTTGATAATAGCACGTGTTACCGTGTCGGCCTAGTTTTCCTTAAGAACATAAACAAAAAACGCGATCTAACCTTGAATCAACACCAGTTCCATACGTCAGCGGTTGCGAAATCATTAAATTAATCACACATATATATATATGTGATTAATTTAATAGAAAACAGTCTATAACACACACACATATATATATATATATATATATATGTGTGTGTGTGTGTGTTATAGACTGTTTTCTTCTCTACTAGAGTCCGAGATTCGTGTATAAAGGAGTATAGTACAGAATACAATTTTATATGTGTCCTATTCTGTATACATGCTTTTCAGTCTCAAATACAATTTATAATATTCTGTAATTTTTCTTATTGTAAGAGGGAGATTATTAAAGAATTGAATAACTAGAAAAATAAAACGAATTATTTTCTGGGGAAACCTGCGTCAAATAGTCATGAGGACTTTTACACTCCCGACGTTTCGAGTAAATATCATTACTCATTCTCAAGGGACTTTTATATTGAATCCTGCCCTAAACTGACGAGTAAACTCAACCGTGCGATACAAGAGCTAAAATGAGAATGCCTTCTTAATAATTGGTGGTTAAACATATTATTTGATAAACTTTTTCTTGCACCTTTTGTTTAACAAATTATCTATTAATTTAATATTATAACCATTAATAATTGCAATTTGTTTAATAATATTCTCGGTATATATTTAATATTATCAGTTGACAACGCGATTAACTGTATCTAATGGTAACGTACGGTGACTTGTAATTTAACCGGCTTTGTGCATACGTGATTACCTTGCTAAGTAGTTATTTGATTATTGTAGGAGAATTTTGTTGGTTTATTATAAATAATGGGGTTATTTTTTACCTGCGTAAACCTAAATATAAATATATACACGAAATGCAAAAAATAAGTACATATACAAATACAGGAATACGTATTTCACATAGTAATGGTGAATTGCGCAACAACTAGATGTCTACACACCGTTGACACAAATCGCCGGCGTAATGGCAGACAATAAAAGTGCGGGAAACGTGTTTTCGAACACGCACCGGTCAAGGCGGGAAAAAACACAGCCGGGACAAAACGTAATAAAAGAACTCCCAACACTTGAATTAAAATGTCCCAATAAAATTCCACTCTACGATAATTATCGCGCGTGTACTAATGAAAATGTGAATAATTTAAAAAAACGCGAATAATATTCCACGTGTTGTTTACGACCAACATCTTGATGTGAAATCGATCGAGGAAAATTTTTGTCCGCTAAGCAAATTAAGGCTATTGAAATTGCTCACGTTACAAATATAATAATGCTATTCTTTGAAATGTAATATGTAAAATATACATTTATTTATTTTATTTCTGCATTTGTACATATATATATTTCAAAAGCGATTTTCCACTGCTTCTGAAATTAAAGATTTTCAACCATATAAATCAGTGCTCATATAGTATGTCTGAAAAAATTGTTCACAGAACTTTGCTGAACTGGTGTTCGATCAATATTACTTTCAGCGCTATTATTCGATTAATTAAAATATTTTATTGATTCCAAAATACATATTGAATACCAAAAATTAAAGGACATCGAATTTCCAACAATTACTTTTTGTAACATGATTTATAACAGATTAATAATTAATAAATTTCGCAAGTATTTATTTCAAAATACGTAGACTTAAACAGTGAATGTAAAAATTGCATGTGAAAGAGAGAGACAGAATACATATACAGATAAACGGAACACTAAAGGATGGAAACATACAGTGTTGATAGATATTAAATTGATTTTAAAGAAAACATACCTAATATGGGGCTAATGGATAAACTAATTTGGTTATTAATAATTGGCGTACCACTATTTATTGCCTTTTTTATTTCAAGGATTTCTAAATTGTCCCACCGGATTATATATATATATATAATATTATGTATGTTTCCTTTAAAATCAATTTAATATCCATCAACACTGTATTTTTCCATCCCTTAATGTTCCGTTTATCTGTATATGTATCCTGTCTCTCTCTTTCGCATACAATTTTATATTCTGTCTCCCTTGATGTTCTATTTAACTATATATTGTATTCTGTCTCTCTCTCTCTTTCACGTGTAATTTTATATTCTATCTCCCTCTTTATGTGTGCATCTTTTTGTCTTTATGATCAGTTTTAAATACGTCCTGATGAAGTTCGAGACAAATGAAACCGGTTGACGTATAATAAATTTCGTGGTTTCACACAAAGTTATTGTTTGAAATATTTCATTTTTAAATTAAGTTGGATTTTCCACTGGGATCGTCAGCTGTTCTCCAAACATGTGGTTATAGTTGTAAAATATAATGTTTTTCTGAGTTATAGAAAGTTAAATAATGATTTATGTAATACTAGAAATAGAATAATACATAGTTTCTATAAATATATATAAATGTATACGAGTGGAACCGACAAGGAAGCTTCTAAACCGCTCCCGGGAAAGGGTGGATCGTCCCACCCCCCTTTCAGCTGTTCTTTTTAAAATTAAAATAAATAAAAAGATACTTTAGTCATATCCAAAAATGTCAACTTTATTTTGAATATATTTTATATTTTTGTGAAACAATTAAAGCGTCCATTTTCAAATTACTGTTATATCATTACTTTAAGGTAGTTGATTGTACCAGTCTTGGTTCCAAATTGCTATTTTCAGTGAAGCCTTCTTGCCATTTCAATCTTTACTCTCACCTCTTCTTAACGTGTCTTTATTAGTCCAGGATCCTGAGTACTTATAATATTTGACTTGTTTTGTGAAAAGTAAAAAAAAAATATGATTCAAACAAAAAAAACAATCGATCTGTTCCATTTAAAAAAAAAATGTAATTAAGAAACTAATCATTATTTACTAATAATATTATTCACTTTTTTTTTCTATGAAAAAGTACCAAATTATTTTATTGTACTGCACGAAACACTATTTTACATTAGTGATTTATCAGTAATCATTAACAGGAGTGAAAAAAACATTCCGGAAAATGCTAAATCCCACACGTTCATTAAAAGGCACATCTCGTGTCTATTGTTGTCATTTCCGGCACATAAATGTAAAAAAGTGCAGTCTGTATCATTTCAGTGCACAATAGAAAAGCATAGAATTTTGAGTCCGACAATATTAATGATTTGATAATATGTTTGCGTGACTCGTAATAAACCAACATGTCAAAAGCTAAAAGTAAAATTTTAAAGGAAACGGAAATGAATTTTAATATATAAAAATGTACATGAAACACCAATATATCGATGTTGGTTTTAAAGCAGAAACGGTTATAAACGACCCTGAAAATAGCGATGGAAATTGTATCCACTATTAGTAGTTCGATGTATGCATAGATCCACTTATACGTTTTGAAATAAACATAAACACGATAAAAATACTCAGAGCAAAACGCTTTAACCAAATTAGTAAAACTAATATTATTGAGATTCCTCAATTCACGAAGAATTAGAAAAAGAAAACACGTTTCCCCACATGGAAAAGAACCAGATTCGAATCCTGGATAAAGAAGAAACTAAACATTATTTCGACAAACAAATTTCTTTCTGTATATCTATCTAATTGAATACTTACTATTGTGAATGATAAACGCTACAATCTGGTTCAAAATACAATATAAATACAACACAAAGTAATAACATCCATTAAAATTTCAGAGTTGCGAAGGATGTTATTGGTCAAATCATAATACAATTCATACAGAACATTGTTCGGATTGGCGCGTTATTGCAGCGCATTGACAATGTTTGCCGAAAGCCGTATACATGGATTCGTTCCGCTTCCGAGACATCTGAGAGTTGCGGACGTAAAGCTGCACGCGGCGCTCTCATGGAAATCTGGTTCCCTGACCAGAGAATGGCAACGACTACAGAATAGCTACAGATACAATAATGGCCGTAACTGATGTATTTATATATGTGTGGTATTTATATTTTAAATACTAATTCAATGTATTAATTATAAATACGTACATATAAAATCAATTTTGTCGAAAAATATTGTTTTTTGCGCTACCGGGAATCGAACCTGGATCTCTATTTCCAATCTGGGGAAGTACATTACCAATTGTGTTATAACGCCAGTATTTTTCATGACAAATTTTCGAACCTATACGTTACACTTTTTTAAATTAATACATCTGTCGTTCCATTGTTTGAAAGTCATCTACATTGTTTTTACGGAATCTCAAATAGCCTTGAGTAAACCGACTGCAGACGCCAGAATTATCAATTCATTTTTATTAAATTTTTGAACACATTGATACAACTTATATTATTAAAGAGAATACATTCTTACTGTGGCGTTGTAATTATTCAGAACATAGGTCTGTAATATTTTAATTACTAATTTAATGTTTTAATATAATAAGAATAAGAATGTGTTCTCCTTAATAATATTTATATATATATCTACGTTTTTTTTTTCAGATGTATTAATTTGAAAAATGTAACATATAGGTTCGAAAATTTGTCATAAAAAATACTGGCGTTATAACACAATTGGTAGTGTACTTCCCCGGATTGGAAATAGGGATCCAGGTTCGAATCCCAGTGGCGCAAAAACAATATTTTTCGACAAAATTGATTTCATATGTATATATTTATAATTAATACATTAATTTAGTATTTAAAATATCACAGACCTATGTTCTGAATAATTACAACTTCACAATAAGAATGTGTTCTCCTTAATAATATTTATATTTTGTTTATACGTATTTTCTTTTAACTTTAATGTATTATTATCTTTATGGCAAATCGGGTATTCATAAAAAAAACCTGATCACGCTGGAATATTATTATTGTTATTATTATATAAATGGCGGCGGACAAAAGCAACTGACTGAAAGTAGCACCGATTTTGAATGACCAATTTACGTTGAAAAATAACTATGTTTGATTATTAACACGAGAAGACAACTGCATTAAAAATTAGACAAAATTATAATGCAGGTTGCTGACAACTGCAGTAATGCTGCAACTGCATGTATATATGATGTTTAAATCAATCACAACAACTGAGTTAATGGGTGCACGTGCACTAAGTACACATTGTAAGCAAAATACTGCATGCATTTACAGTAGGTACATTAAAATCACGTGTTTTATACGGTATGTTTATACAATTATCATTTATCGCATGGCAAACAAGCAATAAATAAACGGTTCAGAATCAAATTAGTTAAAGTAAATACAGTATTTTCTCGATTATAAGACGCGTGTTTTTTTTTTCTATTTTGGAGTCTCTGTATTCGGAGTGCGTCTTATAATCGATGGCGTTTTACAATCGCTGTTAAATGTGATGAATCATTACTGATACTAGCAGAACTGAGTTGAAAAGTGATACAGAAACATCGTACACTGAATCTGAAGAAATTTCAAACCCTGATACATAAATAAAATGCTATTTTTAAATTACTTTTATTGTACTTTTAAAATTAGCAATATTAACTTGGTGGTTGAGATTCATATTTTTTATTTATTATCTTTGTTTTATTAACCACAATTGAGTTTAAAAAACATCTACCGGTTTCGGAAAACACTTTTCCTTCTTCAGGATGTCATAACTAACTAAAAATATAGTATTGTTTCTTCACCAGAATCTATTTTTAAATTTTTTAAAAAACAACAATTATTTAAAAAAAAAAAAAATTTAGTACCTAACTCAAATTACTGCTCAATAATATGTAAAACTCAATTGTGGTAAATAAATATAATAAATAAAAAATGTGATTGTGTGACTTTGTCAATTTTTATAATACTTATATAATTTTTTTGTATTTTAAGTACTAATTAAATGTATTAATTAGAAAAATATACGTATAAAATCAATTTTATCGAAAAATATTGTTGTTGATGATTTTATATATACATCTTTCTATTTAATTAGTATTTAAAATATCACAGATCTGTGTTCTGAATAATTACAATATGTTCTCCCTTAATAATAGTTTTTATATTTTATTATTGGTAAATAAAAATAAAGATGCTTTTTATAATCGAGGAAATACGGTAGTTGTCTTAAATGTATCGACAGTCAACGATATCAAAAGTCTCCTCGTCGTCCTTGAAAGAATCTCCGCGGTTATACTTATTTAAAGGAACAACGTGATCTAACAACAGGGCAAAGGATTTCACTGAAATCCTGAAATTGAAAGGCGGCTATTTCTGTAAAAAGCCTCGGTAAAATCAGTCTTTAGTCAGCTCAAATATTTTGTATCAAAAAAATGACATGAAAATTAGAATCGAATATACATGTGCATGTTATGACGTATACACAGTGTGAATAATTATATTTTATTTTTTATATGTGTGAAAATATAAATACAGTGTATAATTAATTACAATTACTATAATTACAGATTACAGATGTAACAAATCCAACTACAGCAAACCTTATCTAAAACAGTGAACAAAAGATTATTTCAACAGCCTACACAAGAATATAGCTTTCATATTTCTAAAAAATAACATACTCATTAGTGGCTTCTATGTTGTTTCGCGGGAATGTATATCAAATTTCAAACCATAGATGGCGACAGCGAAGTTGTAGTAAAATACTTGAAAGGTTTCTACATGGTAACATTCACATGGTAACTTCCAAAAATGTGACAGATGTGGAGGTTGATGATTGCAAGTAAAATTGGTGTAATTGGTGACAGATCGAAGCCCTGTAATACCCATACTTTCCATATAATATAATACAAATAGCTTCGTCTCTATGGGATATCTATAATTTGTCTTGTAAAATATATTGCTGGAGAAGGACGTAACGCATCCCGTGGATAGTACAACGCAGGAATACCTCAATCCTGCAACAAATCCAACCATAACAAGCCTTATCTACAACAGTCATCGAATGATTCTTCCAATTCTTTGACTATTACGCATCAAAACGACAGCCTAGAAAAGGAGATCATCCTGGACACAACTTTCGGCCAAAGAAGACCTGGAAGAGTGCCATGACAGTGGATAAAGATACACCGCATCAGCCGTGAGGGTGACGAGACATCTGAATGAGGTACTCGTAAGTATACATCAATAATGACGTGAAGAAAGAAGAATTACAGATACAATTGTTTTTTCGTCGTACTAGGTGAATATCTGCATCAGGGCAGACTTTTATTTATTATATACAATTTTGTATTAAGTTTTCTGGGTTATTCTGACGTGTGTCTCCAACCTCTCCGGCTAACTTTACAGCGATATCAGCCCTGATGATCTTGAAAAGTGGCAAGAGAGGTGGGATACGGCAACGCAGGGAAGATGGACTTTTCCCTTTCTTCCTAATTTCCTAATTTCATTTTGAATGGCAGATGATTACTGGGCATGAATAATTCCGGAATAAACTGTTTAAGTTTAGACTTGTGGATGTTCCGTGATGTACATGTGGTAGAGTGGAACATAGACACCTGACCATATTTTGTGGAATTATGAGATACTTAGAGATGCACGTGAACGTATGATTGGTGGTATGACTGGATTTAGACACCGCCCGCCCAGGAATGCAGACCTAATTAGTAATGGAACGAATCTAATTTTAAATATGGAATTTATTCAGGTATGGGTGACTCGTTGGAGCTCCTTAGGTTGGCAGTTAGGTCGGCCTGTAAGGGTGGGACTCCACCTACGCGTCTACCTCTCACTCTCCATACCACGTGATTTGTAAGTTTGACTCAATTAATTTTGTGTCTCATCCACTGTCCCTCTTTTGGGAATGTTTTTCGATTAATGAATCCATGAGTGTCTGCTATGAACTACTGCACCTTAATTTTTCATCAATTTTGCATCTATATTTACAACAACGTTCTATGGATTTATGTTATATGATTGTTATGAATAAAGACAGTTTGTTGAATCACGTTAATAAAATAAATGTATTTATTAATACCTAAAATAAGATATTTGTTTACTTTTATAATTATGTTAACCACTAAGTTAACCATAAAAAACCTCTAATTATGTATTCTAAATGGCAATCGATTCTGTATGGCAGTTTTGCACCATCGCAAACTGTGATATGGAATTACATATTTGAAGCAACAACTAGGTAAAAAAAATTAAGAATTAAATTAAAATAACTTTATATTTATTAGTATGTAGACCAATTGTATGTGTTGCCATCAAAAATTACGTTTATTGGAACAAATGAAAGAATTCTCATGTATATTACGCTAAAAATGCCAGTAGTGGGGATGTAAACTCTGCATTACCAGTAAGAAAATTTATCAGGCGGCTTCCCACGTCTTTTGGCTAAAAAAAAAAGCACCTGGCTTGTGCCATATTACCGCCGGAACTGTAAATTACGTAATTAATAAAGGTTAATCGATGTTTTCGTGTCAATTATATATTATTCTAGTACCGTATATATTTATATTTCCGAATGAAATTTTAAAAATTTAAAAGTAAAATAACGATGTCAGTCATAGTCATTCTGAACCCTTCAGAATTAACATTGGGGCCATGCGAATTACAGAATCAAAATCATTTCGTTTCAATAATAAATCAGAGTTCAAACAAATATTGCAAATTTTGAGCAAATAGCGTATTACGTAATATTATATTTTACCTATCACACACAATATTATATTACAATAGTATTATATAATCATATACATGTAGAATATCATTGTCCAATTATTGAACAAAGAATATTTTTTAATGAAACAAAAAAGACCAGTCTCGTTGGATAAATGAAATTATCAGAGCGGTGGAAATGACGTAGCAAATATTTTCAGATGACTGAAGATAGACGCAGTGTCATGGGGAGACTTTCATCCAACTGTGGATTAACAATGCTGATGTTGCTAATGATGTTTTACGGCGATGATGATGCTGTATTTTTTATAACTCACGATTAATATATTAAATATTTCCTTCCAACAGCTAATAATATGTAAAGCAAATTGTAACATGTGATTAAATTGGTGTTATGTGATTAAATTAAAAATATATATTAAGGAAGCACATTCTTATTGTGAAGTTGTAATTATTAAAATTAAAAAGGTAACATATAGGTACGAAAATTTTTCGCTAAAAATATTGTCGCTGTAGCATAGTTCGATAAAGCACCTTCCCCGGTTCGGAAAGAGATTCAGGTTCGAAACCCGGCGGCCCGATAACAATATTTTTCGATAAAATTGATTTAAATGTATATCTTTCTAATTAATATATTTAATTCATATTTAAAATATATATATTGTATTGTATTAGTTATCTTATATTTAAAGAGTACAATGCCCTAGACACAAGACAAATCAATGTTTTGAGACTCGTTCGATATTGCCATGCTAACAACAACTCACCCCAAGCAATAAATCATGGACACAACACAAGACAACAACGAACATCTACACGCCATTTCCGAGAGCAACAACGACATTTTATCAAAGATTCTACACGTTTCTAGCTCCGAAACTGTACAACATAAAGAAAGATAAAGAAGGAAGAAGACAGGAATACGAAGAGTAGATGGACGAGTCTGTGATGTTCGGTGTCGGCCCCGCCAGGCTCTCGACCATCGTGCGGGACTGTGGCAGCACAGCTCTTCAGATGGCTTGGAACGGCGGTGAATTTGAATCGTTGTCCCCTACACATGTGTTAGAGGCATAAGTGCAGGGGCGTGCACTGCATACAAGCGAAAAAGCTGTGCATTACTAAAAATTCTGATAAACATTAAATAATCCATCATGTACCAGTAGAATCATTAGTTGCGTAGTTTTAGATGCTACCGCGCAACTCCACGGGAGCACTGTAGTCCTCTACTGGTTTATTATTCATTGATCGCTACTACAATTGCTAGTAATTAATCTATCGTTCTATTTAAGCCATACAATTACTACCTACTGAATTAAAAATACCACTCTGCAGAGTCAGAAATGGATCCATGTTGTTTCCTAACAGTACAACATTTGAAAGGTTTTGAACTTGGTTTAGAGTAAATCGAAGCATCTACTTCTTCATTTATTAATTCGCAAATCGTACTCCCTTACTAAACGAGTTGTTTTCATGATTGCTCTTTGCGTTCTAGGATAATTCATTTTTATTATGACAGTTTCATTTTGCCTAAAGACGTCGATTAAACGAAAGTTCATAAACCTATGTACAATATAGCATATAGTATATTATATAATATCACGGTAACAGCATAATCTATGTCTATATCTACTGCTCGCCGCTATAAAAATGGTACGTGTGTGGCATTCAATCCTCTCTATTTACCCCAGGCGTGATAGTAAGTATGTAAAATATTTAAGTCAAATTTTTTTTCAAGCACTGCATTGTAAGTTTTGATTGAAATATTTTATTCTTGCCAGCAACACGATAATTTCACATATATACGAAAGAATTAATATGAATAGGATAATTGAAAACGTCACATAAATGCATATTATATGCATATTGATGCATATTATATGCAAATAAAATTAAAAAAACAATATATTTTTTAGAAATATTAGAAATTTCCCTAATATAAAACTTCTTAAAATGGCATACTACGCTATCTGTCAATCAATCATAGAGCATGGCATAATTGCTTGGGGTGAAGCGACTATGTCTGCAATTAATCCAATAATAGCAGCTCAAAAAATTATATTAAAAGTTATCCTCAAATCCCCAATCGCAACAAGTACTGACGAAATTTTTAATAAATTCGATGTCTTTGATATTAAACAAATATACGCTAATACTACTCTCAAATACATGTATAAATACAAACAGACCCATTTTAAAACAACTCAAAACATAATTTCCACACGGACAAATACAAATAACCTACAAACCCCAAGAGCACATACTACATTTGGTCAAAGGAACTACAAATATTTTGTACCTAAACTATTTAATAGAATGCTAAAAGACTTAAATCAATTGAATTGTCTCAAGAACAGAAACTACATATTAAAACTTGGATTCGTAATATGCGTAGAGCCAGTATTGGTGCACTCACCCAAACATATTGACTCATACCTATACTAATTATTGCTACAAAGTGATCCAAAAATTAAGTCCATTTTAAAATTGTTCTTCATATACACCTTTCATATAGTAATAAATGTAATTCTATCTACTTGTAATTCTAATTAATTGAACAATTGCTTGTAAACTATGCCCGTCTCGACATAGAATTTCTCTAGTAAGACGGGCATAGTCCAAACAGATTTTTACATAGTATTATATAGTTACTTATAAATAATAAATATTTTTTTTTTTGTACATCAATCGAATTACGTTTATAACATTGTGCTTGTTATAGCAAAGCACAAAGCCACCTATTGATAAAATATTAAAATGTTAAGTTGGAACGAATACACGTTCCATTTGATTGTGCGTCTCTACCGTGTAACTGTTCTGTTTAACACGACTGCTTGGAAATATATGCCAACACAGTCATTTAAATACTTCAAAGACTTCATTCATGATTCGCAAATCCAATTACAATCCAGTAATTCAAGGCAAAATCTTAATTAAATCCTCACCTTTACTTATTAAGCCCGCACTGCGCGAGATTTCTCAATGTTGACTATTCGCCGTTTACTCTTGGGGCCGGTTGTCGGATCAGTAGTAAATTATCACTATAGTAAAAAAACGTTACCATAGTAAAAAAATTGTGATAACGCGTTATTCGATCGATGGTAAAAAAATTTATTCATCGAAAATGCATTCAATAGTAAACTAATTTACCCTCTAATATCGGATAGTAAAAACCGTAAATCATCATTTAAAAATGGCTAACTCTTCACAGCTGTTTCATGAGAGTACCAATCGTGAACAATGTGTACGGTGGGAGAACGAGAGAATGTACAGATTTCGAATGCGAGGATGAGTATAGACATAGATAAAGCATAAAATTAAATGAAATAAATCAAATTTGACAATATTCTCAGACATTTGATGATTATTAGCCTTACCACACTATTAGGCTTGATTAACTTTTGACAACAGTAAACTTGACGCACGAACAAACTGCAAACGTTTTTTTACCACAGTCTATAGTAAAAAGTTACTATTTTCTATTGGTAAAATTTTACCACTAATCAAACAAGTACTGGCACTTAAACAAAGAATGTAGCTCTGAGGATTGCCAGTGTCAACCTTCCCGTCACCATTAATTCAAAGCTTTGAATTATTATTTTGAATAAGTATTTCGTGACTTTCAGACAATGTAAAACCAGTTTATAAATATTACAGGTATATTTCTCTAAGAAGACATAAATATATATTCAACACTTTACAATTTATGTTAAAACTTTCAAATATACATTTTTAATGTCAAGGTTTATAATTCGATTTTTTTAACTATTTGAAAAGCCACTTTTATAGTTAAAAAATAAAAATGTACGCATGAATTTTAAAAAAATATTAACCATGACTTTGTAAAAAAAAATGTTGAGAAATTCAATAATATGGAACAAGAAATATCAAAAAATTTAATGTATTATTTATTGCCTGTACAGAAATACATTTTTTATCCAATATTTAATAATGTAAATATATACGAATAAAATTAAGTCGCGATGTACTAGAAGATGTAAATAATTAATGATAATAAATATATAAATTTAAATTACTGATCCAGGTACGTGTCAACATTTTAAAACTATCATGCTAAATTATATTTTAAAATCATGTAAATTACCCTAAGAAAATGAAATTGTAATGGGCAGGTCACATCGCTTGTAGAACAGACAATCGTTGAAGGGGAATCAAGAGGCAGACAGGCCGCCCTATAACCCGCTGGACTGATGAAATCATCAAATACGTGGCAGCGAATAACAATGAATAGAGAAATGTGTGAGACACTAGGGGAGGCCTTCATCCGGATATGGAAAGAAAATTTTGATGAATTTCCTTATGGGTTGGCTCGTCCGTCCGTATCGCATAAACAGTCACATGGCAACACAAATCAAATAGCATCTGCTGTCATTTAAATGTTACAGAAAGTGTGCTGTTATAGTATCGAAGTATTTTACATTATTTATTTTTTTAAATAGACACGGAATACATGTCACATCAATATTTTTCAAACTGAGCTTAACGCTTATACTATGAAATTAGGAAAAACTTGCTGGTGTCCTGAAGCAAGACACAAAACCCCTGACCACTAAATCACCAAGCCAGCATCTTAACCACTACACCAACAAGCCACTCAATTTCGATATATTACACCTTCGTTGATTTAAAAAAAAATTAAGGCTATATAAATTATAAATTAAAAATTAAGGGTTCCTTTTAGTATTGATATAATTATAATAAATCCATATTAATAACGGTAATAAAAATCTACGTTAATTATATTTTCATTTGTGTTTATAATACAAGAATATCATTAATTGAAAGGTTGAGACAGAACGCTTCGTTGACAAATTTAATCATCACGATCGCGTTACCCCTAGCTGTGAGCACTTGTCGTGGTTGTGCCTCAACTACCCAGAAGTTTACACACTGCTTCACTCATATTTTCCACCCCATCCTCCGACCGGGTACCCCCGCACCTTGCCGACCTCTCACCTGGGTACAAACAAAACGCTCGCTACCGAAACAACAAATTACTCACCACCTCACTGTATTCCTTTTGCTAATTAAATTAATATTTAATGTTAATGCCATCTGACTGTGGAATAATTTGCGCCAGCGCCTATGACACAGCAATATGATACACGCCTTTGAAAATCATTATACATATTACACACACTCGGGGGCGTGCAGTGTACACAAGCAAAAAAGGTGTGCATTACTAAAAATTCAGGGAGACAAATATAAATTAAATAATCCGTGATGTGATATAATTACGTTAGCGCCCACCGTGTACCGTGTAATCCTTTACTGGGTTATTATTCATTTATAGCTACTAATATTGCTAGCCACTGTTTTAATCTATCGTTCTATTCAAGCCATACAATTGCTACCTACTGATTGAAAATTCCAGAAATGGATCAGCTGATCCATTTTGTAAGGAGTCCTTACTTATGCTGTTTTCTAACATAATGATATTTATCAAAGGAACACATTCTTATTGTGAAGTTGTAATTATTCGGAACATAGGTCTCTGATGTATTAAATACTAATTAAATGTATTAATTTTTAAAGATACACATATAAATAAAATCAATTTTATCTAAAAATATTGTTATTGCGCTACCGGGATTCGAACCTGGATATCTTTTCCATTCTGGGGAAGGTGTATTACCCTCTATGCTACAGCGTTAGTAATTTTGACGACAAATTTTCGAATCTGTATGTTACATTTTTTCAGATTAATAAATATTGTATACTGAATATCATCCATTCCCAGTATACTTCAATTACACTCTAGGACCCTGACGGGCTTGCTTAATTCAATTAATTGTTTTTTTCACAAAATGAGACCCAAAAAAGATATATATATATATATATATATATATATATATATATATATATATATATATATATATATATGTAATATGTACGTAGTAAATCCAAATGTTGTTGTCAAGTAGACGTCAGGTAGCGGTACACGTGTTCTTTGATAACTCTGATATTAGTGAACGCTGGCGTGTCGCCCAAAATGCTGCGGCGTGTCATAGGTGTCATAAAGCGCCCTTGAGGTGAAGTTTTTTACGAAAATGGCACTATAAAAATTATTCAATGTTATTATTATTATTTTACACTTTCACCCTTGTTGGACCAATTTTTCCACATATCTCTATAGAGCCTGTATCTTTTTCCCCTAAACTCTAACTGCATATTTAAAATTTAATATTAATTTTAAATCACAAACAAACCTGCCATTATTCGATTGTCAAAATTGAAATAAGAAATTAAATAAATGCTTTTTAAACTCACAAACATGTTTTCACAGGTAGTTTTCAATTGTAAAACTGCCATTACTGCCAAGTAATGATTTTCAAAAACGTCACCCTCTATTTCTCATCAGGATAATGGCAATTTTTTGACCTCTCACATGCAATCTTATTGAGTTCATTTATGCAATTGAATACGTTGCACGTGATATTGTCCACGCAAAACGAAGATTTCAATCATATTAACGATACTCTAATAATTAACAGAAGGCGAACGGGGTACCGTTGAAGCAAGTTAAGTAAAGAGAGCATAACAATTATTCGATCAAGTCTCCCAGCAGTCGACATATTCAATCAAGTTGCTTGCGTCTTGGGATTGTACAATAAACTTTAATTGAAACGGTCCACAATATCAGATCGACTCATTTACCAAACAAAGGGGCACAAAACGAGATCTCCAAAGAACTCCCCCGGCTTAAATTGTTCCCAAACAAGAAGACAGAGTTGAGAGAAATGGCCCGAGTAATTAAGGGGCTCGAACAATAAATTCTATAGAAGACACGACATTTCTAAACATATACAAATAGTCCAAATATCGCGGAGAATTCTTAAAGTGTTGTCGTTGACAATGACAGATAATTTTCCCAGGCAAAGGAATTTTATTAATACGACATTCAACTCGTGTTTTTCTCTTAAAAACACGTGAAATGCCAAGATTGTACTTTTAATACAATGCTGAATGTTGTATGCTTCATTATTGGTAGTGAGAAAGAGAAATTAAATACAGAAAAACAAGCGTATTAACCTTTACCATACCATGATATAAAATACCCGATAGCAGCCATGCTGTCAACTCGTGTTACCGTAAATAACTGTTAGAAAAAATGTTTTTATTACCTTAAATAGCTTTAATGCTAAGTATTCAAATTTGAAAAAATTATTAATAATATAATTTAGAGCATTCATCAAGTCCTATACAATGTGTGCTTTCTTCTTATCTCTCTTCATTTAATTGGTGAGAAAGAGATAATTATACTTGTATGTTTGTTGCTCTTTTCACTATGTAAATAGTGTGTTATCTCTGTCTTTCATATCACAAATTGTATTTTTACCAACGTATTAATTTTACAACGGAGCGAAAGAAAAAAATAATTGTTTTTGTACGATTCCCTTTTCATAATTGGTTTTTCACTAGTCATTCGTAAGCGCTAATATTTTCTTTAGTATTATCTAAAATATGAATTTTACCTTGCACGTATTTACCGAAATATTACAGGTTTAATTATGATGGTAGACCTGGGTTACTGCATGGTTTGGGAAGGATTAATACAGAAAGTAACTATAATTAAAAGATTGCAACGATCTCCAAAGTCTTCCGCGGACATCTACTTCTGGTGTGATCAACACTTAAATAATACATATTTCTTACTATTCTCTCTCCATTCAACCGTTCCATATAACCAAACCACCTAAGTGCTCCTTTCTTAATCTTCCTTATTTCTTCATTCATATACGCATAAGTGATCTCATTTCTACCGCATTCAATCTACTTTCGTTCCTGCCAGCTCCTCGCCTCACTTCCATACATCAGCGTCGATACCAGGACTCCATTGTGTACCGCTAGTCTTGCCTCGATTAATAGATATTATTTGTAGATAAATCTACGAGGTTCTATCCCTAATCCGATATATTAGCAGGCCATCACCTGTTCGATAATATTCATGAGTTTTCGTAATTTTATAGTTTTATTTCTTCCTGCAATGGATTTTAAAAATTATAATCATTATTCTACGTTAGAATTGTTAAAAATATTGATACCAAATGCGCTATAAGGCCCGGCTCTATTAGACCCCTACACGCCAGTTCCGAGAGCAACAACGACATTTTATGAAAGACATGTTCTTAGCTCCGAAACTCTACCACACACTCAGAACCAATTGGAAATTGTTCACTTCCAAAAATATTATTAAAATATGGACCCAACATATGATCCAATCGGGTAGAGATCAATCAGAAGCATCGCTATCCAACATTCTAACATAATCATTATACAGCGCCTACACTAATAATTCACTAGTTCTACAACACTCTAACAAATTTTTATTTATGTTTATTTTTATTCCTGTCGAATCTATATCTTTCTTGAATTAAATAACACCACAACAGCACGGTAAAAACTAGCTACTTTAACACAGACGGCGGTCTAGCAAAGTATCCAGGACAATGCTGTATATATCAGAGATGGAGTCTACTCCATTCCACACAATAAACTACGAGTGTATACATAATTGCAATATAATTGTATCTTATGTTTATCGTGTTAAATTATAATATATCAAAAACATGTATATAAATAAAGTCTAATAAATAAATAAATAAATAATGTGAGACCCAATGCATCGCATCGGCATAGTTATGATACAGCGTTGTGACGCTCGAGAAAGTCGAGCTCTACCCGAATTCAACAAGGGGAAAATAAAAAATTGTATCATTCGTGTTTCATTAGTTATTATTAACTGTGTTTAATTTTACAAGCACTATGGTCCGTGATATATTATGATAAATGATGATATATTTATTAACACTCATCGTATTCACATAAATTAATCAAAACAAAATGCAGCACGCAATGTTACAAAAATTGTTTGCAAAACATTGCCTCAATGACAATACGTCATTTAATATAAATATTATTTCAATTGCAAATTTTTAAAACAACACGTCTACGGTCACGTTGGCAGTTAATATTCGTATTACTAATACAAACAAATAATATTATTCCTCACGAGTCAGATAATATAATTATATTACATTTATCACGCTAAAGAATGCACGGTTCAATCGTAATAACAAATCCTGATAGTAATATATACACTCATCCCATATTATATTTTTACTAAAGGTATCTAAACCAATGAGTTCAATGATTCAAACCAATTCATTTATAAACTGTATTTTTGTTATATTTGTATTATAATGTATTTGAAATAAAAAAAACAGATCATGTTAAACGTGATTTTAATTCACATTATATTATTTCATCTTTAAGAATTGCGCTAGAATTATATTATTAATAATTATATTTTTCAAGAACAACAAAATTCTTTTGAATATTTATTTGTTAGGCTGACGAAATAAGCTACCTAAGGGGATTAGCTCGAGTAACATTATTGGATCAAGTTTCGATATAAAAAAGACCCTCGGTATGGTACCCCTACTTCCACATCCCTATTCAGGTGACTTGTGCACGTCTTGCGTATGCCAAACGACTACCAAAATACAAATTCTTGCCAACTCCGGAATGAAAGCTGCCAGTATAATAAGCATCAAAGGCTGTATGAAGACAGAATGGGTCTTGATTGGTAAACAAACCGAAGCGTTGTGGAAAAGCCTTGTCGAGGCGTTTGGCCTCAAGCCTTCCTAAAATAAGGGGGCGAAAATATTGATTATCATAATAATACAAATTATACTTACTTCAATAGTAAATTAACAAACTCATGAGTATCTCTAAATCGTTCACAAGTTCTCAGTAAAAATAGACAATTTTAAATAAGACTATTTTGTTCTATGGTTATTTTCATTCTACTATAAAAACATCTCCGAGTAATCCTCGTTTCAGGCGCTTCGACGAGGGTGGAATATTTTTTGGCCAAAATTCGATAATTCGTTTATTGTTTTACTTGTCCGCCATCATTCTTCGAACGAAAACAATTTAAAACCAGGGGAGTAACTGGATTAGATACATTCCACTTAGTTCCAAATTACATTGCTAAAACCGCAACAAACGCAAACTTTGCTAAAGATGTTCAGCCTACGAAAAGCAACAAAAGTTCCTTTGGATAACATGGGATTTCAGTGCAGAAAGTTATATCTTTACAAAAGTAATAGTAATTAAATTTTGAAGTATTTTGTAGCACGGTTAATCGAATTTCGATATAAATGTGATCCATTCTGGTTCGCTTCAACTCGTTTCGATTTTTACACTCAGATTTGTCCACTCGGGCAAACACGATGGGTTCGAGACTTCGCTATTAAAAAAATATGTATAATTTCAACATAGATCAATTATTAAGGAAAACACATTCTAATTGTGAAGTTGTAATTATTCATAATATAGATCTGTGATATTTTAAATACTAAATTAATGTATTAATTATAAATATATACATATAAAATCAATTTTGTCGAAAAATATTGTTTTTGCGGTTACATTAATTTAGTATTTAACATATCGCAGACCTATGTTCTGAATAATTACAACTTCACAATAAGAATGTGTTTTCCTTAATAATATATGTTGTATCAATGTGTCTAAAATTTAATAAAAACGAATTGATAATTCTGGCGTCTGCAGTCGATTTACTCAAAGGTATTTGAGATTCTATAAAAATAATGTAGATGGCTTTCAAATAATGGAACGACAGGTGTATTAATTTGAAAAAAATGTAACATATAGGTTTGAAAATTTGTCATGAAAAATACTGGCGTTATAAAACAATTGGTAGTGTACTTCTCCGGATTGGAAATAGAGATCCAGGTTCGAATCCCGGTGACGCAAAAACAATATTTTTCGACAAAATTGATTTTATATGTATATATTTATAATTAATACATTAATTTAGTATTTTATAGATCAATTAAATTTAGAGATCAAAATTTTCAATGTATAATCATTAAAAAAAATTATTTTCCAAAAATTATCTCTGTTTATAAAATAAAAAATTAACATTTCTCAATATTATTTTTTACATGATATTTTTTTAAAATAATTATCAACTTTTAGTATTAATTCTTATGTACATACATACGTATATTAAAACAAGTTAAAATAAATAAAACGATGAATTAAGTGCTGTCGGCTTAGTACAGGGCTTTTGCAGACCGCAGTTCGCGAGCTGCATGCGACACTTTTCATAGGTATTTGAGACTATTCAACTCCACCTCATATTTTCATCTACAATCGTATTTGATACATTAAATAGTTTGCCTGAAACATACGACACAATAAAAAAACTAGTATTTGCCATTCTCACAAACTTTGATTGTACTTATGTATGCAAACAAACATTCCCTTCTGCGAATCAAATAAAATATAAGTTAAGAAGCAAATTAACAGACGATAATTTACAATCTTGCCTAAAATTGAAAATATGTAATTACCTGCAAGACATAGCAAAGCTTTCAAAAGCGATGCAAGATCACCTATTAACTGGTGCACAGAACTACTGAAACTTATACTCCCATATATTTTATTTTTCTAAGTAGCCTACGACTTTATTGTGAATTTGACTTTTAAATAAAAAATCTTGACTTTATCTCATTTTTTGCGTCATTAAAATATATATAGCCTACAGTGAAAATGTGCGGGTCTATAAAAATTTTAAGATAATGTTTTTTTTTACTTTTCTCACTAGAAAGACTGCCGGCCTCTGGCCTAGTATAATACTTAAGATAGTCGGAGGTTCGAGCTTCATTCAAGATTAACAAGTTGATCCTTATTTTCATAGCATAATTGTTTAGTTCGGTTTGAAAACAGTAAGAATATATATGTGAAAATGTACAACGTGCAGGAGAATAAATCTTGCATACTTTGGACACGCTTCCAGAAGAAACTACGAGAGTTTCGAGAAGCTCGTGATCCCAGAGTCAGTTGAGGGAAAGCGAGCAAGAGGACAATCTCCTCAAAGATGTATAGACCAAATAAAAGAGTTAACATGGGTGTCTTTAATCCCTGCAATCAACATGGATACTCAAGACCGGAAGGAAAAAAGACGTTTTTTACATCTACTTCCAGATATTTTAAAGGAATACGACAGCTCAGCTTTGACCATACGATAAAATACTCCAAAATAAAAAATTAACATCAAAAATACTGGAGACAATAAAATTGAATTAATGTTCACCAAAAATAGTACTGAATTGAAGCCATGTTACAGAATTCCAGGTGGCGATGCATTGGAATGTGTAACTTACGACAATCAGTGAAACGTTCGATGAGTACAAGGAACAACATTTTAGTGAGTAGGAAAAATTACAACAGACAAGACTGATTGGCTAAATGCCACTTGCAATTACCCAAAGTATATTTAAGTAATGCCCGAAGCTGGCAGAAGAAGAACGAAAGTACACTAAATGTAGAGAAAATAAGTTAATAACAGAGTAAATAATAAAGAAAGGAAAAATGTAAAGCTGATCTTAGAGTAGTGAGTAAGATTAAGAAAGAATTACTTAGGTGGTTTAGTCATATGAAATGGATGAATGAGGAGAAAGCAATAAGAAAGATATCTGACGCAAGTGTTTATGGCACCAGAAGTAGCGGACGTCCGCGAAAGACTTGGCACTACCAGGTAAACAAGATACCGGAAGATGGACACAATAACCGGCGAGCTTGTATAAGAAGACGTAAGAAGTATGGATGTATAAGGCGAGAATTGTGTGTCAAGACAAAAGAGTGTGGCGCTCTATTCTCTCTTAGAGAAGCTAGCACGTAAGTAAATATGTTAGAGATTAAATTTGTAAACATTTAGTTCGATTAGGTTAGAACACAAAGACAAAACCTTTTTTTTTTTTAGTGGCAAATAATAAAATAGAGTAACAAGACGTAAATATTTAGTTAACACTTTAAGATACTTTTGAAATTAGCTTAATTAACTTTGTGTTTGAAATTCATATTTTTATTTGTTAACTTTGTTCATTAACCACTTATTGTTATTAAGTGGTTAATAAAACAAAGTTTACAAAAAAAAAAAACATTTTAATATTAAATATGGTTTAAAATTTGGCAAACATTTACTATTTTTGGGAAACGGAAGTATTTTTTATATGCATATTTTCATTAAATTTAGTAAGTAATTAAAGTTGCGACTGACAAACAAAGGCCAATACAGCAATGCGTACTTTATAGTAGTTAAAAATTAACCCATTTAAAATTAACAGTTTTTATTTTTGATGAATGAGATAAAACTAGGTATACTGACTGTATTATGTATTAGCGGGTAAGACATTTCTTCAGAGATTTTATTATTTTCCAAATGAATAAATGACTGATCGTCGGTTCTTTTTACCGCGGAAACATAAAATTGTACATAAAATTTGTTATTCAATAAAACGGTAAAATATTTTAAGCACGGAGACAAGAACTTAACTGAAAATACAGTTCCGATAAAATTTATCATATTTTTTTTTTTTGTTGTTTTCATATAGGTATGCATTATTTACATCGACTAAGTTTATATTACATACCTACCATAGTACGATTTTTTAAATCAAATAATTCGCGTTTATGAGCTACCTTAATAAAATAACAATTTAATGTAGCGGTAAGCGATAATAAAATAATGTTTTATTTATTTTTCTTATTTGGTATCTTATTGATTTTATTCTTAAAATAATTTACATTTTATATGTGGAATTGCGATTCTTTTAAACATTGTTTAAAAAATACTTGTTTCCTACTAAAAAAAAAAAAAAATATCTCACTAAAAATTAATGTTAGTTAACTAAAAAGATTCAATTTGACGAGTATAATATAACTACCGTTGATATTATTTAATTGGGAAAGCAGTATAATGTCAGTAGTAGTAGCCAAAAAATAGTTCAGTTTAATTCATAGACAATTAAAATAAATTTATGATATAATAATTCCTATTTCTCACCGACCTTCAACGTGGTCCATCATAACAAGCTTCTCCGAGCTATCTTTTTTTCATATTTATTTTATTTTATTTATTTATTAATTTACGTCCGTATGGGCTTTTACAAAATTGATTATATATAAAAAAAAACATGAGCAAGTACACAAGTGGCATGGGATATATATATATATATATATATAAATAGAAAATACATACATAGCTTTAAAAAAAAATGAAATATAAGCAAAATAAACCTTAAAAATTAAGGTTCAAGATAAAAATAAAAAATAGGTTTAACACAGAATTACTGAGTATCAAAATCAATTGTATCTTTGATTCAGAACAGTATCAAAAACATCAATCTTATTTTTAAACATTGAATATGGGAATATATCTACAAGACCAAAATCGTTCCCAAGCCTGTGAAGTCTTTGTGTGGGTGTATTCCTGTGAAAATTAGAATACGATGCATTTACATGAAAATGAAGATTTCTGAAAAATTACAGGATTCAACTTAAATTTTTTACGAGTCTATTATTGTTATGTAGTTCCTGCAGAATGAAGAAATTCGTACATCTCGCTGTCTGCGGTATGTGCACATGTGTCTCCAAAATCATATCTCAAAAGCGTAAAACCAATTCTTTTCGCTTGCCTATAAAATTCAGGATTGTATACCTTAGAGAAATATTTATCAAAATATTGTAGATAATACTGACATTAATATCTTCGTTAAATGTATATAATACATCATTTCTATCGAGTTACGCCATTTTCAATACACCTAATATTTCTTTTAAAATTACCTATTTGTCAAATGTAATGTCAGACATAAATCGACTTGCGTCCTATTATGTGATTAAACGATATTTCAGTGTTGTAAGTCATTGAGTAACGATATTTTTTTTCATTTTATCTCATAAAACTTATTAAAATGTCATATCCATTCGAAAAACTCATTTTTTTTCCACTGTAAATCCACATCTTACATATAATAATATAGTACTTGGGGTGTGCAAAAAGTTCCTGGAAAATTCAAATAAATGGATAACAAATTCAATCAGCTGCTTTTTTTTTCCACCAAATATATGACCAATATTCTATAGAAAGGAATCAACTTCAAATATTACCAATATTCTATAGAAAGGGATCAACTTCAAATTTGTTTATGAATTGAAGAGTGTGATCGGCGCATAACGCTAATGGATTTTTATGCAAAGTTCTATAACCCCACCCAATGATATCTGACTAAAAAATATTTTTTCTTTTAAAATTATTTCAAATTATCCCAACATTCTATGGTATCATTTGCATCGCTACTTGATGAACGTTCTCAATTAGTGAGCGGACAGTGATAACTTTTTCTTTTGTAATTAAGGTTGACAGTCTTTCATGACGACTGTCGTCTTCAATGTCTTCTCGCCCTTATACAATAATCATATTGAACGCAGTGGTTTTATTTGGTGCATTATCCCCATAAACTTTGATTATAGCGTATACAACATCATATTTTTAAAACATGGACTATTTCATATTTTACGTCACATTTTTAAAACTAGAAGTTAAATAAGAAAAATAATTTATCGGAATCCAGGTTTATTGAATAGGATTCAATACAAAATGATACATTACTATCAGGGACGTGCAGTACAAACAAGTAAAAAATCTATGCATTACTAAAAATTCTGTAAAAACTCCCTTTTGTATGGAGTCGTTACCTATGCTGTTTTTTAACGGAATAACATTAGATAGGCTCACAACTGAGTGCAAATCATTGAAGTGTCTACTTCCTCTTTTACTCATTCGCGAATTTTATTATCTTACTGTTTTTAACGTGTTAATTTCATGATCATTCTTTAATTATGGTGGATGGATTGGTTTTTGATTTAGGAAAAACAAAAAGCAATTGGCAGAACTATTTCCTATGTTAACCTTTAATAAAAATAATTATTTCCTTTAGTTATTACATGAAGGATTATCAAACAATAAATTAATCAAGTTCAGTTATAATAGAAAGTGTTCTTAAAAATGTCCATATATTTTTATATGGGTAAGAAAGTGTTTTTTTACGTTAAAACTTTAACTTTAAAAACACTATTAATAGTACTCTAAAATTACAAATAAATACATGGTATGGTCGTACAAACGACCGATTTATTTTGTCTTAAGACGTTAGTTAAACAAAAGTACATATATTATATATGATTGTATAATTTCATTGGTAACAGCATATCCTAAATTTATACCTACTGCACGCCACTGATACATTTATTTATCAAACTAGGTGTATTGCCTAGTAGCTTAGCGTTAACGAATTAAAACTACTTATAGTAAATTTTTGAATACCCCTCGTGTGTTCACGAAATTTTCATTTATAAATGCATTCAGCTGGTATGGGTAGCATTTATCTGAAACCCGACAATTTCGTGGTATTAGTTCCTAACTAAGGAACCGAGACATGGACCCCACCATATGAATATTATATATAAATGAAGAGTTACCCAAAACGTAAAGGAAAAGACTACGTTTGTAATATATTTCGAGAAATTGAGTGCCTAACTTTCAAATTCGCCAGAGAACCGAGGTATCATTTTCCTAAAAAATATGCTTACTCAAGCGGCAATGAGCTAGACATATCTGTCGAAGAAATGATAAATGATGAGGGAACAAGATTCTATGCGGAGACCTCACATCAGTAGAAGTGTTGGAAGCGCTGAAGTGTTAGAAGTGATAGAGCGACGACGATGGATGAGAAGAACTAAGAGAATAGGCGATTAATTGTAAATCGTAAATTGTAAATAAAGATCGGAAACTGTGAGAATTTTTGATATGGCAGCTTTTCGGTTCCGTCTCGTCACATTGTGCGAGACGAAGTTAAAAAAATTTAAATTCCAAACAGCCGGCGAATGAGTACAACCATATGGGAGCTTTTACTTGTAAACGGTCTTGGGTAAACGGCGGGTCCATCCTCACAATTAAGAGACACGGGCTGATAATAGTTTTAATACTTATTAATTTATTTGATATTATTCAATATTACACGTGCATTTTATCTGAATCCTGCCAACCTTACCAGGCCGAATACCGTATCGAGATGGGTAGTGTTCTACCCAACCGTGTTGTATCGGCTATAAGTTAAAACAACAACATGACAATAAACACGATATATTGAACTATAATACAAATTATCACAGAGAACAATAAAAATTAGGAGAGAAATAATATATAATTATGATAATGATATTAATAACAAAATTATTTTGTATTTATTATCTTTATTTTAGAAACGAAAAAAAGAAACAACAATTATTTAAAAAATAAATTTAGTACCTAACTAAAATTGTTGCTTAATACAAATTTAGTCGAATAATTTTTGGGAAAAAATTTTAGAATGGGACTCGTAGTTAAATTTAGTTGGTTGTTTATAATTTCTTGATTAAACTCAATTCAGTGGTTATTAAAACAAAGATAATAAATAAAAAATATGAATTATAACCACAAAGTTAATATTGCTAATTTTAAAAGTAAAATTATTTTGAATTGAATTTGTGAATAACATTTTAAATACCTGCATATAATTTTAAAAGATAACATTGTACTAAAAATTGCATTCATTTATTATTTTGAACCTTAAAATGACATCAAATCTCGCGAAACTATAAAGCTCTGTTATTAGCTAACTAATGAGGTCATGGGTACATTAAATATTTCCTACATTACGTGTTTGTTTTGTTTCTATAGTGTTGTTGTGTCATCATTCTTCCATATTTTTTGATTTATAATGTAACCAAATTTTGAAAGATATTTTTCCTACAAACGTCATCTGCACGTGTTTTAGCCTTTCTTGGGTCCAGGGTTCAAACATGCGAAGAAAACAAATTTTCTAACACGATTATTTTTATCCAGTTTATATGTAATAAAAAAGGGAATCTATCACTATGCTCTATATCCGCATTTTAAATTAGTGTTATAACATTTATATTATGTACAATATATATATATATATATATATATATATATACGTTATTTTATATTTAATGTTACAATTATAAAACAATGTGGAGACATTACTGACCTCCGAAATGGATAGCAACAAAAACTATTATAAATGTAAAAAGAAAAATGATGAATCAGTAAGAGAGACATACATAAAAAAACCTTTCTATCAAAAAAAAAAAAAACTTTGGTTGCTAACTTTTCCTATGCGGAAAAATGTGTTATCATTTTACCAAGTCATGCAATTAAATTTATGACTAATTTGGAAATTACACTATGTAATCTTTAAAAATGAATTATCTATTATACCATTTTTCAAATCAATCAACTTTACATTGTTAAGGAGAACACATTCCTATTGTTTACATTCAAAACATAGATCTGTGATATTTGTAAAATTTATCGTCAAAAGTACTATCTGATGTAGCATAGTTGGTTAATGCACCTTCCTCGGATTGGAAAGAGATCCAGGTTCGAATCCCGGTAGCAATAATAATATTTTTCGATAAAATTTATTTTTTATGCATATCTTTATATTTAATGCATTTAATTAGTATTTATATTATATATTGCACAGAATTCCAAAAACCTTTAAGGACGTTCCCAAAAAAATCACTTTTCTTACAATCCTTTTGAAACTTTGAATACGCATACTTATGAGTGTCTTATGGTAGTAAATTTGTAAATATTGACTATGAAAATGGGCATATTTAACATACGAACCATACCCCAGATCGATGTTGTAGCGCACGTTTAATTCAATAGCAATAGTAATTTTCTTACCATTGTTTTGGAAAACTGAGAATCATTCATTGAAAATTTAACAAATATCTTTCTGTAAAAATAACTAAAGCAAGTTCGTTTTGTTATAAAAAATGTTAAAAGTGAGCTACTTTTGAATGGTTTTGACGTTGCATTTTATAATTTGAATAGTGAAAGATTTTTGAACTTCTGCGCATGTGAGTGGAAGCGAAAAAGTACACTGTACCTTAACTGTTTTTTATTCTATTCATAGTAGTTTACATACGGGGGAATCTTCTTGAAGATTGAGTATTACTGTTCTTTGAGAACGTCCTTAAATAATTCACGCTAGGTGATGCCAGGAATAAATCAATCAATTTATTTAAATTTGGATAATCTTTGACGCAACAACTTCTATATACGAGTATCATATTTTAAATACTAAATTAATGTATTAATTATAAATATATACATATAAAATCAATTTTGTCGAAAAATATTGTTTTAGCGTCACCGGGATACGAACCTGGATCTTCATTTCCAATCCGGGGAAGTGCACTACCTTCGTGCTATAACGCCAGTATTTTTCTTGACAAATTTTCGAAATTATATGTTACATTTTTCAAATTAATACACCTGTCGTTCCATTATTTGAAAGCCATCTACATTATTTTTACAGAATCTCAAATACCTTTGAGTAAACCGATTTGCAGACGCCAGAATTATCAATTCATTTTTATTAAATTTTGGACACGTTGATACAACATAGGTCTGTGATATTTTAAATACTAAATTAATGTATTAATTATAAATATATACATACAAAATCAATTTTGTCGAAAAATATTGTTTTAGCGTCACCGGGATACTTATAATTAATACATTAATTTAGTATTTAAAATATCACAGACCTCTACAATATTACAACTTCACAATAAGAATGTGTTTTCCTTAATAATAAGAGTATCATATTAAATGAAAAAACTTTTTTATTGTGAAGTTACAATTTTAGAACAAAGTTCGATGATATTTTTATCTTTTATTCCATTTTTAAAAGCAATCAACATTATATTGCAATTAATCCGAAAAACCATTGAGTAAAAATGTGATAAATTATAAATGTGTCCAACCAATCGACAATCGCACAAATGAATATCAAGATGTCCAAACAAATTAATGTCTTCGGTCGCTATTTCTATAACCGGATAGTAGTATCTGAGCGAGACAACAAAATAATTCGCCATCGCGTATGACCTGTCTCAGCGGGAGAAATTAACGATCTTTATGGCGGAGAAAAGTAAGAGATTGGGCGGAAAACTATTTTTATTGTTCTTTCGATCTTGTTTAATTTATGATTGTTGTATGGAGAAAATGGTTGGGAACGGGACGCGGGAGAAGAACAGGGTGGTCCGTCTTCGTTTGCACTAATATCCACGGCTGTCTCTACGCGACAATATTTTAAATTAAATATTTAATAAAGATATTTTATTAGGACGTTGGTGAAGTTGTATAAAAAAAACCTCGATACTTAATCCTAGAGTAGCCAACATTTACATTCTCTCTATCGATCTCAATCGAATATGGAATATTTCTATGTTTAAGGACGTTCCCAAAAAAATCACTTTTCTTACAATCTTTTTGAAACTTTGAATACACATACTTATGAGTGTCTTTTATATGCAGAAATTTTTTTCAATAGTCCTTGCGGTAGTAAATTGACTATAAATGAGCATATTTAACATACGAGCTATACCCCGATCGATGTTGTAGCGCACGTTTAATTGAATAGCAATAGTAATTTTCTTACCATTGTTTTGGAAAACTGAAAATCATTAATTGAAAATTTAACAAATATCTTTCTGTAAAAATAACTAAAACAAGCGCAGTATTCGTTTTGTTATAAAAAATGTTAAAAGTGAGCTACTTTCGAATGGTTTTGACGTTTTCTTTTATAATTTGAATAGTGAGAGATTTTTGAACTTCTTGAATTTTTGAACTGTTTCTTATTCTATTCATAGTAGTTTATAGTAGTTTACATACGGGGGAATATTCTTGAAGATTGAGTACGACTGCTCTTTGAGAACATCCTTAATAAGCGAAAATACTTTAAAACTTTAATACCTATAGAGAAGAATCGGAAAATAAAGAAAAGATTTATCAAAAAAAAAAACTACAGAATGAGACATTTTTATTATTTTTGATTACGATACATTTGTTAAATATAGTGTTTAGTTTATATATTTTTTTAATTTTAAAGATTAAAAGAATACTAAAGCACCAATTATGTAATCCTGTAGTAGATTTAAATTAATTACAATAAATTTCTAAATGTATTCATAAAGAAAATATTTTTTATATTTTATAGAGAAGTTGCTATTTTAGAGCAGTTCTAAGGTATTTAAAATAAATCAGATGAATCGATTAGGAAGATGTACCGACAAAATCGAACAATGAAAAAATATTTGGTCACCACCGGGATACAAACTAGGGCCTTAAAATAGTAAACTTGTCGTAATTGTGACGCTTTCTCTTGGCATGAGAAAGTTCCGGGTTCGTTTCTCGGCGAAAATCAAATATTTTTTTCTGTTTATCTGTCTAATTGATCCATCTGATTTATTTTAATTGATTTTTAATTTACAAATTTTTTATTATTATAGATTTAAAAACTGATTTATATTTTGATTTTTGTTATTAGTTAAACAGTTTTTAAAAATATCACGATTTAAAAATTAAGTAGGTATAAAAATACTTTTCATTATAGCTTAACATCTCGCATTTCATCCTTATGTTCCGCAAGCAGTACAAATGAGAAAAATGTTTAATTAATATTTAACGAAATTTTAGTGGCTGTTCGTTTATTAATTCCTAACTCGAGAATTTCCAACCACTTGTTAAGTTTAATTTAATTAATATATAATACAATCAAAGACTCTGGAATGTATGAATGTAGGAGCAAAAATGGGCGATTTGATTGTATGCTGTTTATTGTACGCCGATGATGCAGTACTAATGGCGAATAATGAACAAGAACTAAAGAATCTGGTGAGTAGAATGTAAGGAAAGCGACCTCATGATAAATGTTAACAAGTCGAAAGTGATGGTATTCGAGAAGGAGGAAAGTAAGACACCGTACAAAATAATTGTAGGTAATGAATGTTTGGAACAAGTAGATGAGTTTGTATATTTGGGAAGTATCTTTGATAGAAACGGAAAGGCTGAGAATGATATCGAAAGAAGAGTGATTGCAGGAAATAAAGTGAACGGCGCTTTGAATGGAATTATATGTAACGGGAATTTGTCAACCGAGGCAAGACTAGCGGTGCACAATGGAATCCTGATACCGTCACTGATGTATGGAAGTGAGGCCTGGAGCTGGCAGAAAAGGAACGAAAGTAGACTGAATGCAGTGTAAATGAGATCACTAAGGTGTATTTGTGGCAAATCGATTTATAACAGAGTAAAGCTGATGTTAGTATAGTGAGTAAGATTAATAAAAGATCACTTAGGTGGTTTGGTCATATGGAACGGATAAATGAGGAGAAAATGGTAAGAAATATATATGACGCAAGTGTTGATGACACCAGAAATAGAGGACGTTCGCAGAAGACTTGAGGTAAACCAGTTAATGGTGAATGGTTCTGTTAGAAGCCTCAACAATCGGCGAGCTTGTGTGAGAATTGTGAGAATTGCGAGAATTGTGTGTCAGGACAGAAGAGTGTGGCGCCCTATCCTCTCTGCCTACCCCCGCGGGGAAACGGCGTGATGGTAAGTAAGTAAGACTAGTATCCATCAAAAATCTTTTTTATTTACTCGTATTTTCGTAATAAAAATCTCATTTGTCAAAAAACTAACATACCTACTCGTTGTAATGAAAGGTTCGCTCGTTCTACAATCAATCTATCCAATAATTTTCATGTTGCGTTTGCGGCTCTTTTTAAACACAAAACTTATCCAATATTTGCAAAATTTCTTTGTGGCCACATTTTATATAAATAATAAGACAAAATACTTTGTTTAAACTGCTATTTATTGATTATTCTACACGTTTCGATACCTGTGGTATATTCTTCGCGTAACAACGTATACTGAAATTAAAAAATACAAGCGTCTTTTCTTCAATAGTTCTTACTTATTCACCACTTTATATTTTTGTTTTTATCTATGCTTGTATTTTTTAATTTCGGTATACATCGTTTCCTGGAGAAACTACCATAGGTATCAAAACATGTAGAATAATCAATAAGAAGTATTTTGTCTAATTATTTATAAAAAAATTGTCATTTAGAAAATAAATTACTGTTCAAATTAATTCTGTAAAGTAATAATCGTCATTTAATTAAAAATCTAACGCAAAAATTATCTTTTAACATTTTTTATTTTATTTTAATTATATCGACCTATTTCTTTATTAATATTTTATATAAAGTTAATTTACTTACGGGAATTTTCATATAAAAACATTTATAAAATCAAAATCAATTTCAATGTTAATTCGTTATTTTTTTCTTCTATCGTTCCTCACATTTATTGAAAATGAAGTCGGCCAAGCGGTTCCAAGATAAATTTGATAATTAAAAGCAGTTTACGTATAAAAAATTACAAAGCATTCATTCAAGAGATTATTTTATCGTTTATTACATTGAGTTCAATTAACTTTTACTATCAAATTTTTTATTAGAGTTTAATAAAAACACAAAAATTTTATTCATTGAGAGCTAAAAATAAATATTTTATAATTCTTCATCATTTCAAATTAATTCACAGTGTATTATTATAGATTTTGATCTTATTTTACATAAATGTCGATAGCCACTCCCATATTTAAGATCTTTCTTATTTGGGAGTACACAACTCTATTGTTATACAGAATGGAGCAAAATTAATCATCCGATATTGTTTTTGAATAACTTTTTTACTAAATAAAAAAATAATATTTCGTGTGATGGTAATCTTTATTTGAACCTTTAAAATTTTTTTTAAGTGCAAAAGATGATATCCATCAAGTGGCTGCCGCCAGTGTTGATACACATTTGTGCCCGTTTCATCACATTTTCCACGACTTTCTCCAAGATTTCCGGTGATAACTGTTCGCATTCCTGTCGAATATTCTCTTTAAGGGCTGCGATTGTCTGAGGCTTGTTGGCATAAACCCGCGACTTCAAGTAGCCCCAAAGAAAGAAGTCTGGGATAGTTAAATCAGGCGATCTTACGAGTATTATGTTGTCGAATGTATATATAACTCATATTTTATATTTAAATCAACAATTGTTCTAATTAAAAAAATAAAATAAATTTTAAAAAAATGTTTGAAATTATCGCACCATCAGTTCGTTTTACAAAATACATATTCGTATATTATTCCATTTTATCTGCCTGTGTTTATACCTACATAAGCAGAGAATATAAAATGTCACACGTTCTTATCCTGTCAAATATATATTTCTTCATCTTACTTCTTAAGAGGCCATAATACCTGGATGAGATTTTTCAAATGAGAAACCCTACAAATTGCCAAATAAGTTGAAAAAAAAAAAACAAAAACTGTGGCAAAGCTTGCTCTTTTTATTGATAATTATAGGAATAAATATATCAAAAATAATTTAAAAAAACCATCCCGAAATACTATTTGAGCTTTTACACATATTTAGTTTTATCTATATGATGAAGAAACATGAATACAGAATGTATCTAGGAGCAGATAGAGACAAGCTGATGATGAGTGAATATTTCTATAACTGCATTTAAAAGCAAATATTTCTATTTTGCTCATCTATATCTATAAATATTTATCTATGTCCTACAAATTAATTGGTTTATTGAATTAAATCTGCCTCGCGCATGATTTTTTCCTGATTTTCACAATACATGTTTTTCATTGCTCATCTTCCTGATGCTGCACCGTAATGTAATGTGGCTTAAAAAAATCTTTAGGTTAAGTATGTTCAATATACTGGAGAAAAATGTATCAAAATCAATTTAATCGTTTTAAAGTAACGGAAAAACAAATATTGTCTTTCATAAATGTTTTAAATCAAAAGTAGGTTCTCTCATTATGGATATTAATATGTCAGAATTCTAGGAGTGGTTTTCCTTAGATTCTGACGTCTTAATATAATCAAAGATCCTTTGCGAAGCCCACAATTTGTAGATCCATTGCAATAAAATAGCATCCTTTATCTAGTCGATGAAGATCACTCTTTTCTTATTTTGCTTTCCACTTTTCCATTCATCACTAGTTTTTCCAGATTAGCATCTTATCTGGGTTTTGAAAAATGAGACGCTGGATTGTTTTAAAATGAAAGTATTAGTAAGAGAACACATTATTATTGTGAAGTTGTAATTATTATGTCTGTGATATTTTGAATATGAATTAAATATATTAATTAAATATATATATATATAGATATAAAATCAATTTTATCGAAAAACATTGTTGTTGCGCCACCGGGATTAGAACCTAACCGGGGAAGGTGTATTATCCAACTATGCTACAGCGACGATATTTTTAGCGACAAATTTTCGAACCAATATATTACCTATTTGATATTAATACATTTAATTGTTCCATTATTTGAAAGAGCCATCTACCTTATTTTTACGGAATCTCAAATACTTCTGAGTAATTTGATAGCATACGCCAGAATTATCAATTTATTTTTATTAAATTTAGGACACACTGATACAACTTTATTATTAAGAGAACACATTATTATTGTGAAGTTGTAATTATTCAGAACATAGTTCCGTGATATTTTAAATATAAATAATTAATTAAAAAGCTATACATATAAAATCAATTTTATCGAAAAATATTGTTGATGCGCCACCGGGATTCGAACCTGGATGTTTTTCCAAACCGGAGAAGGTGCATTATCCACCTTTGTTACAGCGACGATATTTTTCGCTAAAAAATTATTTTTTCATTTAGAAAACGACATTAATTCCGGATAGCCCTAATATATTATGATTTTAAACGACACAAAGTTAACACTACACCATAAATACTTGTTTTTAAATGTAATACGCTCGGGTAGCAATAGGTGGCACAAAATAAAATATCCTGTTTTAATAACTCTGAATAATCGATTACGTTGTGAATAATTTTACAAAGCGACAGTAAATCAATGGGGCATGGAATTTTAATTAAAAGGCGGTCATCTCATCTATCGATCACAGAATTTGCCTATGTCGAATAAATATTGTACACTGTCGATCTAGAAAAAGTTGGGCCTGTTTTTATACTCGTAATCATATTTGAGATAACATTTTTTGGCAGTACTAAAATTGCAATAGTTTTAAAATTCAGCATTTATCTAGTAAACAATTGTTAACTTTCTTTAGAATTTGAGAAAGTAATAATCGTTATGTTCACTGTTGGATGAAGGCCTCCCCAAACGTCTTCCACTCTTCTCTATTCATTGATATTCGCCGCCACGTATTTCCGCAGAGTATTTTTGCCACGATTTCGAATCGGACGGGCGAACTGTCGGCTTCTTGATTCCCCTCAGGTACCACTGGATGACTGCATTAGTCCAACGATTGTCCATCTTCATTGCAATTTTATTTTATTGGCGTTATGAATTACATTAATATAATTGCTAATGTTTATATTTTTATTAAGTAAAATGGAGATAATTAATAGATCTATTAATAATTAAATGTATTAATTATAAAGATATACACATAAAATCAATTTTATCGAAAAATATTGTTATTGAGCTACCAGGATTCGAACCTGGATCTCTTTTTCTCATCCAGGGAAGGTGCATTACCGATGCAATAACAATATTTTTCAATAAAATTGATTTTATATGTATATCTTTATAATTAATACATTTAATTAATATTTGAAACATCACAGATCTACGTTCTGAATAATTACAACTTCACAATAAGAATGTGTTCTCCGTAATAATTAGATTTATTATGAGAAATTCACCGTGAACTACTTGCAATCTTGCAAACCTTGCAAGGCATGTGCCAAAACGTCGAGGCCGACAATATACATAAAACTCATCTAACCTAAAAGAGACACCAGTTATATATATATATATATATATAATTTTGAAGGTAGGGATAAAAAAAATACATTTAATTTATGACATTAATGATGAGAATTTTATACAGAATCCGTTGCAATCTTGAATTCTCCGTAAAGACATGACGTTGGACTAATAATATATCACATCACAGATAAAAGTGAGATATACAGATGATATAATTTGCTCCAAGCCCGTTTTATACTTGCATTCTTTATGTGGAGTTAGCGTATGAATAATATTTATTATTTTTTAATAGATAAAATTGCAAGTTAAAATTCATCTGGACGAATTCTTGCATTTTTTAAAGAGATGGCGATTGATAAATACGTAATTTTGTCATTGTAGAAAATGTACGTTCATTATATTTGAGATGACTAAATCTGCCGAAAGCCCAGAGCTTCCGGGAAGAATCCATTTGTGACGCGTAACGGTTACCGGAGCGCACGAATTGAGCATGTAAACGAAACCTTAAAACAAATAATGGTCGATACAGTGCAAAATGTTGCAAGTTTTTTTTTTGGGAAAAAATAGCCAAAATTCAAACGGTCAAAGGTCACCGTCACACGGATATGAAACGAAAATGGATAATAAAATATTCATTTTAAAACGACTGTTTAAAAAATTCACGTCGATTACTACTGTATTATTGATAAATATGTACTTCAAATGTACATGTATTTACAAATATACATGTATATACAAATGTACATGTGTATACATATGTACATGTATATCAAACAGTGGCCGTGCGTGCGAAAGTGATTTTTGCGTTAATTACACACGCACAGGTCAAAGGAGCGCATTATTTAACGCGACAGGCGAGATTGCATTTGCAGTCGCAATCATTATTTTTTTATTTAATTAGTGATTAGCATTTGTGTATCATTTACATACATTTTTTATTTATTTAGTAATTATGACTTGACCAACTAAAATAATCGAATTTATCCATGATTATGCGGTATTAGCAAGATATTTATATAGATTGTAGTCAAGAATGTTTTTATCATATTTTATATTTGTATTTATTATCTTTGTTTTATTAACCACTTAATTGAGTTTAAATACATCTACCGGTTTCGAAAAATACAATTTTCTTCTTCAGGATGTCATAACTAACTAAAAACATATATTATTGTTTCTTTACCAGAATCTATTTAAAATACACATATTTATATATATATTTAAAAAATAAATTTAGTACCTAACTCAAATTGTTACTTAATACAAATTTAGTCGAATAATTTTTAGGAATAAATTTTAGAATGGGACTCCTAGTTAAATTTAGTTTGTTTGTTTCGTGGTAGGTGTTAATATATTTGATTCGAAAAGGTATGTATGTATTAAATCCTATACCAATAATCATTATATTTTATCTGTGATTTACATAAAAATTGATTATTATATTCTTTTAATTTATTTTTTAAAATAGTGTATCAAACCTGTATTATACCTGTTATTAATTGCTATTTTATTAAATAAAAACATGAATTTTAACCACAAAGTTAATATTGCTAATTTCAAAAGTTTTATCATATTTTAGTTATCATAAGCCTATAATTTCATTTAAATAATAAATATATATTGACGGTGTTCTTAGTTTTATTTCAATGGTACATAGCGTTATTTTATTTATTCGGTATTATCATTTTCTTATTCAATAAAAATGCATCTCTTAGAGTCATCAATTATGTATTACATAAAGATATTTCAAATGCGTTTTAAATAAAAAAATAATATGTCACACTAAATAAGAAGGAACATTAAGATAAAATTCGGGGTACGGGAAGTTATATATTTATTTACACGTTGGAAGCTATATATTTATTCTGTAATTCTCTATTTTTATAAGTAATTCATCAAATTCGTTTGTTTAAAACGAAATTTAATAAAAACTTGCAAATTTTAATCAGAATTCAGCTTTATAATGAGACTGAAGGTAAAGAGAACAGAAGGGGTATTATTTGATTGAATTATTAATCTCAAAAAGATATCGAAAGGATCACAAGTGTAGCTATATTGTTTCACCGCTGAGCTGTTGAATTTGAATTTTTCATAGAATCTGTGTCAACTGTATATAAATATTGACAATGTATCGCCGTGTGCACCATCCATAGGAACTAATGGTGCAAGATATTGAAGATACTATATATATATAGGCTAGGAGAAACATTATTTTAAAATGATAAATATTAAATAAAAAAGATTTAGGGGTGTTATAACTATTAAATATACTTTATCACAAAAATATCTAAAATTCACTGGAAATATCACAAAAAAAAAACACGTCATCAAAATGAATATACTATATTATTAAGGAAAACACATTCTAATTGTGAAGTTGTAATTATTCAGAACATAGGTCTGTGATATTTTAAATACTAAATTAATGTATTAATTATAAATATATACATTAATTTAGTATTTAGAATATACTATAATTACTAAAATATAGATAGATGTAGATTTCATCTGTGTTTTATTTTTAATTTTTTCTCTGTCAAATATTAACGGAGAAATAAAATTTTCAAGTTTTTTAATAGTCTACCATTTTAAAACTGCAGAAGTTATCATGCTGATAAAATTTGTTATGTCTTAACATAAACTTTTTAACGAATGATGGCTTAAATAAAGCTCGTCTGCCTGGTCACGATTAAAAAATGTAACGGAATTTCCCGTTACATTTTTTTCCGTTTCATTCGGAATGTGTATTAATTTTATTGGAATTTATATAATATGTGAATGAAGCGGTCTGAAAATCCAAAACCATAACACTTAAACTATTTTCCGATTACTTGACACTCTCTAACACTTGATTTAACTTCAATCAAGCATTTTTTTCTTTTATTATAATATTAATAAAACTGAAATAATTATTCTTCTAGCAGAAATATTCTTTACGGCCTCTTATGCCTTTATATGGATTATAGGAATAAATATCTTTTCACCAACACTTTTTCTATTAAAACGAGGCTTCAACTTTTCTACGTCTATCGACAAACGTGTCCAGTGTCACTTAGTAGAACATAATCTAAGATCATTAATTAATATCTTAATAATTGTGACAATTTTTTCTCAGTATTTTAATCATTATCTAATACTGTTAGATATTAAAGCGAACAAAATACCTCCAAGTAATTTTCATAAGTAGCGCACTTACTTTTTGTCAGTATAGAAATATTTTGTAATATGGTGTTAGTTTTCTTCAATAAATCAAATCAAGTTTCAAGAAGATTTGTGGGGACACCAGCTATAGATGACTGCAGCCACACTTGATGTTATAATAAACAATAATTATAAATGAATCTTATGTATTTAATTAAGTCCAAAAAATAATATTTTTAATATTTATCACAAAAACATTGTGATTATTCATTATAATAAATTATTTATAACCACCGTGAGTTTAATAATATACCAACCAGTTTCGAAAAACCGGTTGGTATATTATTAAACCGGTTTTTAAATCACCCTGATGAAGAAAAATAACCTTTTTGAAACCGGTTGGTGATGGTGATGGTTAAATACAAAATTGATATATAATTACATAACGATTTACGTTCAGCTGTGTTATTTTTTTTAATGTGTTTAAATATGAAGATTTTTATTTATATTTTATTATTTCATAACATTTTTAATGATTACTTTTTTTCATACCTTTTCAAATAAAATTCTATAATTTAAACACCATCATTAGTAATATTCATTGTAAATGTTCTTTAAGAAAAAACATTAAAATTACCTAGATACAACATTAAAAGTAATAATAAAAAGACTAGCAAAACAAAATGAATAAACTTCAATTGAAAAATTATAGACTGCATGTTTTTCTTCCGCGTATTTTAAAATGAATAATCATTATTTTATCATTATCATTTGGTTTTACCTTTACAGAAATACCCGTGAGTAATAATATTAATAATTCTATAGATACTAGTATAATAACAAATTATAAAACGTGACGTCATAATAACAAAAACTGATGTAACGATAAACTATGAAACAACCATCTCACTAAGTTCATTTTGATATAATTAATTACTAAGCATTAAAACCGTATACGTAATTTTGCTTTTTAATGTTCAATAAAATTAATGGAGCTTTTAACATAAATCATTTGCATTATTTTTATTATTGTATTCATAAAATGTATTTCTATTAGAAATTTTGTGTTATCAACATTTCAATCCATTTTTTAATGTATCCATTTGATTTTATCTTACTGATTTCAAAATATTTTTCTCCCACACAATTTAAAATTTTTAGTTCAATAAGTAATATCAAATTCTTATGAAAACTAATTTATTGTCACAACGATGTTAACTATATTTATAGAAAAACAATTATTATTTTATGAATTATTCACGAGTACCTACGATAAAAAATTCAAAATTTATTAAAATATCAAGAACACGTTTATTCGTGGCATGTTATGAATTTAAAATCACGGACTCGCTTTTTGCTAGATGGTCAAAAAAACTCGCATAGATAACACAAATATCCGGTTTAGAAATAGTCTTCACTGATATGTGCGTACTCTTCTGTAGATCTTTCGGTGTTGCAAGATATAAGTGCCAGATAAACACAAAAAAATTGATGTTTGCACGACGGCCATACTGAAGCGAATAAAAATTAATATAACTGAGATAATTTATTAATGTATGAGATTGGCTAATGGCATAAATTGCACATTCAAAAGTTTCACTATCAATTATCAAATATGATAAAAACATTTAATATTCAACGTAATTGCACTCACTTTTCTAACGGCAACATCACACACTTGCAACGGAATTTCCCACATAAATTAATTGACTTCTATCAAGTTTCCATTATACAATTTCAAATACAAACAAAAAGTACAATAAACATATGTTTTTCTGTGTCCGTTGACACACAAGCACAATTCACACGACTGTATCAAACAAAGTATTATAATTAGAAGGAGAAAAATTAAACAGCTGATGCTTCTCTCGCAGAAATGCTAATCGGCGGTCACGGGAGACGGGCGCGGGAAAAATAGTAAAATCGCGAACGAAATGACCGCTGCATCTGGACGAGCAGCTTACATAGATCGCGTATCAATGACGTAACGAGCGAGCGGACCGAGCGGTAGAAAACAGCGGGCGTCCGCCTGGGCGTTCGGCGAACAACTGATTACGGAGCGAAATGGGAGTGTTTACTTCGCGCTGCCGACGTCCGCGGCGCCAGCTGCCTACGGCGCCGAGGGCGGCGGTGCGCGTGCGCGCGACCCGCCGCCCTGAAGGCCACCTCGCGCCGGGGGTGAAAGCTCCGCTATGACGGAAAACGCGCCGAAATTGCGAACGACAATTTTCAAAGGCGCTGTGCGCTATTTTTGACATTTTTCAGCTGATAATTTTGATAAGTAATCATTTTATTTCCATGGGCAGTACATACATACATAATATATCATCATAACGATATTTTGAGGTACATTATTTTTACGTACCCTCAAATAACAAATTTCTTAGATGGCTTAGATACGTCACTTAGTTACGCACTTCAGAATTAGTGTTTTAAAATATTTTTTTGAAGTACCTACTAACCATCGTGACAATTTTCACAGTGGTAGGCAGAAACGATAGAACCCCACACTTTTCTATCCTGGCATACCATTTTTTACTATTCTTCGTACATATTCCCATGCGTGTGCATCGAAGCTTCTAACAAAGCCGTTCTTCATTATCTAATTTAACTGATCATGCCAGCAGTGGCGGTCGGTGACTTTTTGTAGAAGGGATGCTGGATAATAAGTCTATACCTACTAATGATTCAATTACACAATTTATTATTTTCATTTACAGCATTAGAACACGTTTGTAAAGTAGCTATATTATTTTCTGTGTTCATTTTTTATTTAAATGATGAATTAAATAGATAATTGAAGGATATTTAATGTTTCAATAATTCGGCTTCAAGTATTTATGCTAAACAGTCAAAAATGTGCCATACAAACAAATTCCTCAAAATAATATGTATGTTATTCTTTACATTATACTCATAAGCATTAAACGTTAACGAATGCGTATACAGTATTCGGAACAAATGATAGAATCCACTGTTGCTGGCATCTGTGTATTTACGCAATTCATAGATGTTCTAAAGTTGAGAATGTATTAGTGACGGTAAACCGTTAGGTGACTGTGATTGAGTCGATGATTGGTAACTAAGATTTAACTGTCGGAGGCTTACTTCCTATTATATTAGTCGTTGTTCAAAGAATTACGTTAATCAGTTATCAATCATTGTTATAATCGAATACAATAATAATAGTTAAAATAACGATTTTACCATTACTAGAATTTTTATGTACTTCGACTCGCTACGTGCGCGCGCTGTCATAGTGTGTGTCATGTCACGACTGGTCTCTAAAAGACAGGATGAATAAAATTTACAGCAGTGCTATTATCGGCTAGAAACAAAAAGTTCAAGGCCTTTTGAATTTAGAACACAAGGGATGTGGAGCATCCAAACCATCTATGGTCTTTCGATATTACTGTATATTTTTGTCGCCTTTAACGTTTACCTCATAAATTTTCTTTTCTCAACCTTATGCGCTCCACAATTCATGTTAACAACTCTCTCAATTCTATTAATTACGCTACAAATAGTTTTACATTTAATTCTATTTGATTGTTTTTGTTCCAGCGACGTAATATATTATCGAACGTACATATACCGATCAATGAAAATATTATATAAGTTTTTACTTTCTTTGAAATTTACCTAAAATATTTTAAATAATAAATCTAATTAATATTGTATTAATAAATTAAAATTACGTGAACTCTTTTTAAAGTGTAATTTAATTGACGTGTCGTCATATATGACTCGTCTGTATATACGTGCTAAAATACGGGGTGGAGAATTACTACTTTCCTATTATTAATTACTATTTGATTAACTAATGGGTGGTATTAAAATATCAGTGGCGTGCATATAATTTGTATTAAATGAAAGAAAATAAATATTTATGTGCTAATGAAGGACAACTTTTGAACAGATGTGTGATGCATCAAATACCATCCTGCATCAAAGATTTACAAGAAATAGTAATGTAAAACAAACAGTTATCTATGACGCGTGTGAGTGTGTGATTATCGCGTTTTATTTAAATAAATTAACGTTGTAAAAATTATTAATTGTCGACTAAATTCCGGTTATTATTGACAGGTTATTTCTAATCTATTAATAGCATCTACAAAACTTGAATTTATTTTAACGAGAACACATTATTATTGTGAAGTTACAGTTTTTCAGAACATAGTTCTGTGATTCATACAAATTAAATGTATCGATTTGAAAAATACACAGGAAAATTCAATTTATTGAAAAAATATTATTCGAACCTGGATCCGTGTCTATCCGGGAAAATGATAAATTAAATTTCCCTGTATACCTTTATAATTAATACATTTAACTGGTATTAAAATACAACAGAACTATGTTCTAAAAAACTGCAACTTCACAACACTAATGTGTTCTCTTTAATAACTACTCCTTGTTGAGACAGCCTGTATTATGTTTATGCGGAGCATTTTTTATGTATGCGTGGTACACCCTTGGAAGAAATCACTCGTTATCACGATCAAATAAGTTTAAAAGAGTCTTCAGAAGATTTGTATTCATAAGGAAACGTAACAATAATAAAAGTAAATTTTAAAATACTTCTGTAAGTTTCTATTGTTGTTTTTTCAATATTTATATGTTTTATAAAATTCCTTTTCAAAGATTCTAAAGAAAATATTTTTTTCAACTCTATCAGTTCAAATTAACTTAAGTAACAGAGTTTAGGTGTTATATCAGTGTTTCCCAACCGGTGTATCTCAAGCGGTGCACCGACGTTTGTCAACCGACATTTGATTTCTCGGACACTAGATCCCTCAGACATTTGATCTCTCCTCCAATTGATCCCCGGGACGATTGATCCCTCGGACACTAGATTCCTCGGACAGTTGATCTCTTCTCCAATTGATCCCCGGGACGATTGATCTCTCGGATACTAGATCCCTCTGACAGTTGATCTCTCCTCCAATTGCTCCCCGGGACGATTGATCCCCCAATGCTTCAAGTATCAATTTATATTCATAAATACCAGCAATCGTGAATGTAATAAATAAGGTGGAAGCAAATTTATACGAGTATTTCTCTGGTACGAAATTACATATAATTCTAGATTATTAAGAATGTTTTCATATTTATAATAAATCGTTATTATGATAAATATTATTACTTTTACGAATTGTGATCAAACATTTTTAATTTATTGGTTTAACATTTTAATCGAAGGATCAAACGTCAGGGAACCGTCTCAAGCGGTGCCGTAAAATAAAAACCTGCTGGAAAATTCAAACATCTGCTGAGTAAACTATTCTACTACATCTTTATTTATTTATTTATTTTAATTTTATTAGTAACTATATAATACTACGTAAAAATTTGTTTGGACTGTGCCCGTCTCATTAGAGAAATTATGTGTCGGGACGGGCATAGTTTACAAGCAATTGTTCAATTAATTAGAATTACAAGTAGATAGAATTACATTTATTACTATATAAAAGGTGTATATGAAGAACATTTTTTAAATGGACTTAATTTTTGGATCACTTTGTGGCAATAATTAATATAGGCATAAGTCAACATGTTCGGGTGAGTGCACCAATACTGGCTCTATCCATATTACGAATCCAAGTTTTAATATATTGTTTCATGTTCTTGGGACAATTCAATTAATTTAAGTCTTTTAGCATTCTATTAAATAGTTTAGGTCCAAAATATTTGTAGTTCCTTTGACTAAATGTAGTATGGGCTCTTGGGGTTTGTAGGTTATTTGTATTTGTCCGTGTGGAAATTAGCGCATATTTGTCTAATATCAAAGACATCGAATTTATTAAAAATTTCGTCAGTGCTCGTTATGATTGGGGATTTGAGGATATCTTTTAATATAATTTTTTGAGCTGCTATTATTGGATTAATTGCAGACACAGTCGCTCCACCCCAAGCAATAATCTATGATTGATTGACAGATAGCGTAGTACGCAATTTAAGAAGTTTTATATTAAGGAAATTTTTAATATTTCTAAAAAAATATATTGTTTTTTTATTTTATTTTTAATGAGTTGTGTATATATTATACATATATATATTATATTGTAATGTAATATTGTACATATATATATATATTATAATATATATATTGTAATATATATATATTATACATATATATATTATACATGTATATATTATACATATATTGTATATATTATACATTTGTTTGTATACTAATCTTTACTTATTTTCTTTGATTTACCACAGATTTAGCTTCAATGTGATGCCATGCATCGTTTATACCCAGATCACTCACTAAACCTTTCCTTTCTAATTTTTCTCTAAAGTCACCATTCTGCAGATTCTCAATTTTTTATTCTAAATGGTGCCGAAACTATTTATTTTTCATGGATCACCATCCTTGAAATACCCAAATGTATTCTTGAGACGACAAAGAAATGGTCAGTTTACATACCGAAACACCAGAGAATCAACAATAGCGGACCTGAGTCTAGAATCAACCACCACAAAATCAATCACAAACCTTCATTCCCTCTTTCCCATGTGTACTGATGGATTGCTTTGTGATCGCATAAAATGGAAATATATTGTTATAGAATATACTTTTTATGGTTAAGAAATTAAAAACACAGTAAAAAATTTAACTTAAAGTTTTGTTGCAAATTGTTAATTGAAGAGAACGAATAACATTTATAATTTGAATGTTAGGAAGTATTGAGTTATAACGTAAATAATATTATTATGTACCTTAAAGAATATTTAATTATACGTAAACGATAATAATGAACTCTCATATTTTGTTCTTATAATCAATTCTGATAATGATTCCTTGTGTTATGTAGCTTCCGCCGGGATAATTTGTACATAAGTTGCTTATTACATGAAATAGGCAAAAGATTGACTAACTCCGTTGCTTTATGCGTGAATTAAACAAATTGTCTGCCGAATGCGTGAATTGGGCGTGATTTTTCAGTAGATAGTAGAGCTCCAGTGGTGATTTTTGATACTAGTGTCATTAGATTATATAAAAACAAATTAATCATTAACTACATTAACCTTCACTAAGCGGCCAGAACTTCCGTGTGGTCCGAAGCGGGGTATAGAAATACCCCAGATCATATGCATAGAAACGATAATAAAAAATTCATGACGGGCGACGTGGTCCCAAACGCCTCACCGAAGGTCTCTTGTCCCCGAATGCCAAGTGCGTGTTGCAAAAAGCGATAAAGCTATCTCCCTCATTCGCATTTGTGGTATAGGGCTACCCTGTGCAATAGTTAGTTAGAGTGAAACAAATAATAAGGACAATAACTAACAAATAAAACATAGGGGTATGTTATCGACATGCGCAGGTGTATATACCGCGCGAAGATCACTGGACCGAAAACAATATTTTTAAATATTATAGGCTTAGAAATTTAAAAAAAAAAAAAAAAGAACAAAATTTTCGTCATTATTTCCGTGAAGATTGCAAAAAATAATAATGAAATCGTTTTCATAATTATTAAGTTATCGAGTTTAAAGCGATCTATGGGGAATGTGAATACCCCGCCTCGGGAAGGCTAGGTTAAATATGTCGAAATTGTATAGAACTAAAATATGACGGCGTTTGAATATTATTTTTAATTTCTTATGGTGCAGTTTACACATAAAGTATGCACGCTCACTTCTTATGCGCGCGCGTGTGAGTAAACAACTGTCACCGTAAAAAATATTTTATATAATATGGACTATAACAATATAATTCATTTAACGGTCAAAGTTAAAATATAATCCAAGTTATTTGTATAAGTTTTGTTAATAAAAATATTACGCTGGGTTATATTCATATCAACATGGTTTAGTAATGTGAAATAATTGAAATTTCATACAGTGCCCAATTCATGTATTCGGCAAATAATTTGCCTAATTCACGAATGAAGCAACAGGCTTGCAATTTTCATGAATTAAGCAATTTTTTGTCTATTTCACATTATAAACAATTTCACGGATTCTGTATAACACATATATATTTCAGTGGCGTGCAGTAGGAATAGATTTATGTTATGCTGTTACCAATAATATTATACAATCATATATTATACATGATACAATATATAATATATGGTATTACAACGTGTGTCGTACATAGGATTATGAACTTTCGTTTAATCAACGTCTCTAGACAAAATGAATTCGTCGTTTATACGACCCTACCATGAATGTATTTGTAAGTTTAGAGTACTATTAATAGTGTTTTTTTAAGTTCAAGTTTTAACATAAAATAATACCTTCTTACCCATATAAAAATCAATATAAAAAATTGACATTTTTAAGAACATTTTTTATGAATGAACGTGATTATTTTATTGTTTAAAAATCCTGTACGCGACAACTAAACAAAATAATCATTTTTATTAAAGGGTGACGTAGAAAATAGTTCTGCCAATTGTTTTTTGTTTTTTCCAAATCAAAAACAAAATCATACTCCAAATGCACCACGAACGCAAAGAACGGTCATGAAATCAACACGTTAAAAATAGTAAGATAGTAAAATTCGTGAATTAGTAAAAGAGGAAGTAGACACTTCAATGATTTGAACGCAGTTGTATGCCTTTCTAATGTTATTCTGTTAAAAAAACAGCATAGCTAACGACTCCATACAAAATGGATCAACCGAAAAGAATTTTCAATTCAGTAAATAGCCAATTATATGACTCAAGTAATTCACTAGCTCAAAGATAGAACAGAGTAATGTGAATAGCTACATGCGGCGAATGCACAAGAGCGCCATGGATAAAGCGATGAGTTGTCTTGATAGTTTTTAGAACTAAGCAATTATAAAGTCTCTACTGGTACACAGATAGCGCTAATTGTAAAATAATATTTCCGTTTATGTTAATCCGATTATTTAATTTATCCCAAAACTTTTAGTAATGCACAGCTTTTTTTCTTGTATGCACTGCACGCCCCTGATGTATTTATGGTTTACAAAATATGGTATGTATTTATTTTGAAATTTCTTCTTAATAAGAAATCTAACTTTTTTTTATTTGTAAATCAGTGTGGGTAAATTTAGAATTTAAATAACAACACAAGTAATCAATAGACGCCTACCTAGTTTCCTGTCGAGTTTTTACTTTGGCAGTATTTCAAATTTAGAACACTCTGCTCATTTATTGCTTCATCTCGGCAGTATTACCAAATTATGTGTTAAGATTATTAGTACTGAAAACGAGAGGCTAGACACGCGCTCATGATGCGGGGTAAAAATAAATAAGTATCAGGTGTGCGCGTTTGTGTGTGTGTGCGCGCGTACATATGTGTATGTGTGTGTGTGTGAGAGTATATCCTTTCTGATTTCGGAGAATGTTGCGAGATGCGTGTGTAATCTGACGTGACGTTCGTGATAGGATGTGACGTGAGTGGTTTAGATCGTGTCGGATCTATGACGCCGTGTACAAGAAAAACATCTCGAGCCCAACAATCATAGGAGGTTTTCGGTTGGGAAAAATCTCACATTTCTCTACAAAGTAAATAATAATAGAGAAAATGGATATTCTAAAAATTTTGTCCCTAGGCACGGATCGCGATAGTACTTTTTTTTTTTTTTATATATTTTTAACATCACTAAAGTTTCTGAACGATAATATTATTCAGTTGGAAAAAAAATAAGACTAAGATGAAATAAGCTAGGAGGAAACTAATTTTTTAATTATTCTATATGTCGATTTAAAAATTTTCACTGACATTCATAATCTTTTTCTTAATGTTTTAATCTCTCTGATTTCCCACTGAAGGGGCCATCATCAGGGGTGATATCGCTGATGCAACGTAGAAGCATTATGTCGATATACCATCGAACTAAGAGCTTTTGGTGGCGAGGAAATCCAACGATGATAATTCGCAGGATATATGTGTTAGAACCGCGAAATTCTAATTAAATTGAACAATCGAATCTCCGCTACAATACTAAAATATGCCATATTTAATGAGAATGTTTTGAACGCGTTCGAAATGTCTTCCTTCAACAACCCTACTTTAGATCAGGCATTTTAAATCACTCGGTTATGATCAGCAAATCTAAATGTGTTAGCAAAGTGTACATCGTCTTACGCGACATACAACACTGACACTTTATTCGCAATTTCAAGTACGTGGCGCATTTTTTAAGTAAGTACCGTTGCTGGATATTCCCGGTGTAGCGCTGCGATTGCGATGTTGTTTCTTTCATTTGTTGACTCACCACATGCAACATTAGAGACATTCACATAGTGTGGTCATCTTGTAGTGAGTGGTTGAAATGTTTAAAACCATAGATCAGGTACAGTCCGTGATTCGTTTTTTGAATGCACGAAACATGAAACCAGCCGACATTGATCTCCAAGTGTATACTGATTTGGCACCAAGTGATGAACTCAAAGACGGAGTACAAATATGGTTTTCATCTAAAGTGGCGTCCTTACTTACTAAAAAAATGAGCCTCGTATGTATCTATTTTCTCTCTCCTCTAAAATGCATCACAATCCTTGCACAATCTTAATACCTTGCTATACTGCTGCTCTTTATACTGCATTTTGCCATAGTAGCCTTTTTATGTACGGACAAAAAAAAATTATAATACAGTTTCAGCACTTTCTTATTTCAAACAAAGAATAAACATCTTACTTCAGACTAATCCCGATGAAGAACGCAGCGCTAAAGAATTCTCAAGACTATAAATATAGTCATTAACAAAAAAAAACTGCAAAAAGCATAACAAAACATCAAACGTTAGACCACTTTTTTAGGTCCTTAGGCTAGTCCAGTCCAGTAGGCGGAGCTGATAACATGCGATTCTTCATGTTCCTCTCCAGGATTCAAATTTTATTTCAACATTTTATTTAATATTTTTGGTTTATTTGAATTAATACTTATATAATGAAAATGTTTTCTAATGGGTTTCCAATTAAGAACTTAGAATTTTTTTGATTTATTTACACCCTATCTCGACTAGTTTTGAGAGTTGTTTACTCTCGTTTCAATTCGTCATAATTAGATATTTATTTTATTTTATTACATTATCATCATAATACCAACATAGGTTGGCTCCGGTATCATCGTACCAGAGCCATACCTGTACAATTTGACGTGAGACTCGTTATCACATTAAATTCAGAAGGCAGCCAGAAAGAAGCTATATAAATAATACACCCCCAAAAGGGGAGGGTAGACGTCACATTTATGTGTTGCAGTCACAGAACTCGGTCACAGTCCAACAGAAATTCACCCTGTCCAGATCGCAAGAGATGCGAAGGATAGCCAGTAGAATACTCCATTAGGATTTTCTAGCCACTGCACTTCCCGGCATTGCCTATCCCAGCAACCCCCAGCGAGAGACCCACACCCTAAAAATCCCGGAAATGTCCGAGATTCCTTTCATTTCTTAATAGGTCACCGTTCTGGGGAATCCGATGACATATTCCTTCTAATCCTGCAATCATGATCTCACGCTCCAGCGTCTGCCTCACCTTAGCGCAAACACACCACGATTCACGGAAAGTCCTAAGTTGAAATACAAACTTAGTAACTAATTTTTATAAAATTGGAACGAATCCTACAAAATTTGTGAGGGTTTGAAAAAATTATTCATTATACGTCATTTCACTTTACGGCCAACTTTTCCGGAACATATCTAGGCCGTAAAGCGAGGTATTGGTGTATTGCAGATTCTTATCTAATCAGAATCTAGTAGTCAAAAACACAAACGCGAATAAAATATTCACATCGATTACTTATGGTATAAATACAAATTAATTGTACTAATTAGAAAGATATAAATATAAAATCAATTTTTTCGAAAACCCTGGTTCTCTTCCAATCCGGGAAATGTGCATTATCCGATTATGCTACACCAATTAATTAACGACAATTTTTCAAACCTATATGTTAAATTTTTCAAATTAATACATCTGTAGTTCCATTATTTGAAAGCCATCTACTTTGTTTTTTACGGAATCTTAAATACCTTTGACTAAACCGATAGGAGACGCCTGAATTAACAATTCATTTTTATTAAATTTTTAACAACTTATATATCATTATGGAGAATACATTACTATTGTGAAGTTGTAATTATTCAGAACATAGCTCTGTGATATTTTAAATATTAATTAAATGTATTAATTAGAAAGATGTACATATAAAATTAATTTTATCGAAATTTGTACGTGTTGGTATAACATAATTGGGTAATGCGCGTTCCCCGGATTGGAAGAGTTCCAGGTTCGAATCCCGATAGCAACAACAATATTTTTCGATAAAATTGATTTTATATGTATATCTTTCTAATTAATACATTTAATTCAGGCGTGTGCAGTCAGTACATTGAAATAAGCTGTACTTAATTATATATTTCGAGAAATAAAGCGAAATTAAATATTTATCTGACAGAATGCTACCATATTTTAAAACATGAATAATATGAAAATAATTGTAACAGAAATATTACGAGATACAGATATTATTAAGATTTATTTCGCAGAAATTCTGGTCAAGTACAGCTTACTTCAATGTACTGACTGCACGCCGCTAATTTAATTAGTATTTAAAATATCACAAACCCATATACTGAGCAACTACAATACTTTTGAAATTAGCAAAATTAACTTTGTACTTAAAATTCATATTTACATTTGTTAAATTTGTTTTATTAACTACTTAATTGAGTTTAAATACATCTACCGGTTTCGAAAAATACCATTTTCTTCTTCAGGATGTCATATATTACTGTTTCTTTACCAGAGTTTATTTATAAAAAACAACAATTATTTAAAAAATAAATTTAGTACCTAACTCAAATTGTTAGTTAATATAAATTTACTCGAATATTTTTAGGAAAAAATTTTAGAATGGGACTCGTTAATTAAATTTAGTTGGTTGTTTATATTTTTTTGATTAGTTTTACACGCTTTCAATTTCAGCTTCACAATAAGAATGTGTTCTCCTTAATAACTTGAAATATGAACATAACGAAGTAAATTTAAAAAAATTATAATTATTTTATTAAGGAAAACACATTCTTATTATAAAGTTGTAATTATTCAGAACACAGGTCTGTGATATTTTAAATACTAAATTAATGTATTAATCATAAATATGTACATATGAAATCAATTTTATCGAAATATATTGTTTTTGCGTCACCGGGATTCGAACCTGGATCTCTATTTCCAATCCGGGAAAGTACACTGCCAATTGTGTTATAACGCCAGTATTTTTCTTGACAAATTTTCGAACCTATATGTTACATTTTTAAAATTAATACACCTGTCATTCCATCATTTGAAAGCCATCATAACATATAGGTTCGAAAATTTGTCAAGAAAAATACTGGCGTTATAACACAATTGGTAGTGTACTTCCCCGGATTGGAAATAGAGATTCAGGTTCGAATTCCGGTGACGCAAAAACAATATTTTTCGACAAAATTGATTTTATATGTATATATTTATAATTAATACATTAATTAATTATTTCAAATTGTTTTAAATTAATTAAATTTAATTGTTATTACGAGATAATTGAATATTCAAAGATAGAAGAACCATATGATGCATGGTCCATCGAGAATACCGGAATTCTTTAACCATAAATCATCGCAATATTAAATGATCTACACTGATAGATCTTTTATAAATTGGTTGATACAAAAGATAATTGAAGGAATTGGTTCGGCGGCATTCAAAATTGACCTTTTTCTTTAAATGGCTCGTCCGAAAGGGTTATCACAAACAATTATTTAAAGTTTTAAAATTATAATTGTTTCATTCCAGTAGTTAATTTTCATTACTCTAAAAATTATGTTAGCTCGTCCCTGCGAGTCAAATCACCAAATTTTAAATTTCCAGTTAAGCTAAATGACAGCATACATTTTTCGACCTAGCAGAGATGTTATTTAAAAGTTTTTCGGAATACAGGTGATTTCCAAGTACGTGTATGGATGGCTGATAAAAGGCTAAAAATAAATTGATAATGGCGAGAAATCAATTTTTAACCTTTTTATTTTAAAAATCAACCAAAACACAATTGCTAACTAATTTACTTCTTTGATGCGATAACAGCACACTCTTGTGTGGTAGAATTGATCTTGTTTGTTTTATTTATAAAAATGTGACTCATTCGACCATATGATAAATATGATAAATGTATACTGGTTTTACGTTGCTATGCGATAAAAGAATATTGTTTGGGACATATATTTATTGCCATATTAGATATATTAATTGCTTTGAATGAAATAATGCTCTGTACTCCCCCCCACTCTGTTCTTTTCTATCTCATCCGTCCGTGCCAGTCAATCAAAAGACGATCCAGTATCGAAACAGTTTCGGCGATAGCTTTTATACAAATATCGGAGACTTGGGAGTTTATATTGGTATTTTGAATCATCAATATTCTTACTATTTTCAAACTAAGCTAAACGCTTGTGCTATGAAAATAGGACTAATTTGATGGCCTCCTGGAACGAGACTCGAACCCCCGACCACCAGATCACTAAGCGAGTATCGTAACCACTGACCACAAGCACGAAATGTTGCGTGTAAAATCTTATACAATCCACTTTTGGAGGTGCCAGCAGAATCGAATCCGTGGTGAGTGCCTTTTCCTTTTATCCTGGGTTTGTTCCGGCATCTGTGCTTGTATCTGACAAATATTTTATGTGTAATATTACATAAATTATCAAACAATGAATTGATATGATGTTAGGTTAAGTTAATAGAAGGAATAATTATTATTGATAAAACTTGCAATGAAAATAAATAAATTGTGATCGATAAATATTAAAAATCGTCACATAAAAAAATCCGTGGTCCTGTTTAAGTATTCATTAAAACTATGTTTTAAACCAAGATAGAAAATGTTTATAGTAAAGTCCGAATACCTATTGACCTTTGCAACAACTCTCCGTAAAAACTATCGTCCTGGATGATCTGCTCCAGGTTCATCCAATTGCGATTCCTAACGAGCTCCGACGACAAAAAAATGTCTTTTAGAAACAAATAACAGGGCGAGACTTTACCTTTTTCCGGGAAAAATATTGAAGCCTGAATGGTCCTTAGCGTAATTTCATCTTACTAATTAGATTCCGCCTAATTGAGTCTGCATTGTAATTAAAATCGGAACCTGTTAAAGCCTTCGATAATTATCCGAGACCTTCTACTTTAATCTATCATGATAATAATTATATAAGCGACGGGCGATTATTTACATTCAGGCTATTTTTCCTCCGTGAAAATAGAGAACATTACTTTGTGAAAGGGAGAAGCGAGTATATTAAACAAAAGGAACGGTTGATCCTTTGTGTTCAACAGAAGAAAAAAATGTGTAGCCCTGGATTAAAATCACCGTGCGATACTAAAGGTCAGCCAGTAATTTGATCTCGTAATCAGAGACGAAAATTTTAAATCCGAACACAGTAGCGTAATGCAAATGCACCAAATACATTAGGGCTCACGTTAGATAGGTGTCCAAAAGTTCCACCCCACATATTACATTTGGTATACATTTTTAAACTCCACCACAATAAGTAAAAGAATTATAAAATTTACGTAAATACAATTAAAATGGTACTCCGCTAACATGTCGAATTAGAAACCAGACCATCACCGTAAAGAAATCTATGATTTTTTTATTAACATATAAATATGTTGTATCAACGTGTCCAAAATTTAATAAAAATGAATTGATAATTCTGGCGTCTGCAAGTCGGTTTACTCAAAGGTATTTGAGATTCTGTAAAAATAATGTAGATGGCTTTCAAATAATGGAACGACAGGTGTATTAATTTGAAAAAATGTAACATATAGGTTTGAAAATTTGTCAAGAAAAATACTGGCGTTATAGCACAAAGGTAGTGCACTTCCCCGGATTGGAAATGAAGATCCAGGTTCGAATCCCGGTGACGCTAAAACAATATTTTTCGACAAAATTGATTTTATATGTATATATTTATAATTAATACATTAATTTAGTATTTATGATTTTTTTAATGTTGCGAGTACATAAAATAACTGAAGATAAATGTAGTTGTAAATATTAGATATGAAAATAAGAAATCAAATTTGTTCTTACTACTACTTAATATTGTAATATTAATACACGCAGGGATCCATTATAATGTGCATTGGAGACTAGTGCCTTTGTAGTTGAACCTTAATTTATTTTACTGAAAGAAAGCAATGGTGATTTTTTTAAATAAAAAAAGATGAGAATTAAAACCGCGCACAATTCTAGATTTATACAAATGTTAGACGTTACTCATTCAACAATTCTGGATGGCTAAAAAAATCAAAAAAGATTAATAAATGGGTGCCGCACGAAATAAACGGAAACAGAAAAAATTGCCGTTTAAAAGCCCTATGGGGTCTACTTGGGCTATAAAGTGTTACTTCATCCCATCTCGCAAACAGATTATCTGTTATTATTTCAATAACATATAACAGGATAAGAATTTCAACAACCAAGCTGCTGTTGAAAGTGCATTTCGAGATTTTAACATTGAACACCGAAACTTAACTCTAGCGACATAAATAAACTTGTAATTATTTGACAAAAATATCTCAATTCTATGCTGCTTTTTTCGATCAAAAAAGATGTTGAGAAAAATAGATGAGAAGTATTTGAAATGTGAATCTATGGAATAAGCAGGATGAATAGAGTTACAAATGAAGACATTATGGTTTAGGTGAATAAATAAAAATAAGTATTTAAAACAATAAAAATACGAAAACTTCAATATTTCGTACTAAGTACGAGATCTTGCACCTCATAATGCCCTGGAAGAAGGAGAATATCATGGTTGAAGAACCTAAGATAACGGTTTGGCCCGTCTACTGTAGCTTTTCCAGACAGCAGTAAACGAAGTGATGATAGCCAACGTCGGTTGAACGGATAGGGCACGAGAAGAAAAACAGAAATATGAATTTGAATTTGAAAATTATCAACCGCAATTTTATTTCTACCAACACAGGGGCTTAATTTTTTATGTTACGCCACTGCCTTGGACGTAAACAGTTCGTTATTTTTGTTGTTTCTAAGTCTCGGATTCGTTTCAGTTGTAACAGGTATGCAGTGTCAGATTCGTACTACCTCTCGAGTCATTTAAATCCGGTTTCTAGGACTTGGAAGGCTTTTGTATGAAATTCCACGTGTTCGTCTCCATTCTTCACTAGCACAACTGATATTCGATGCGACTTAGCGCACCGAGACCCGCATAGCTCGTGGATTCGCTGTGCGATACATAGGCGACACACATAAACTACAGGATGAATATTATGTTCCAGGCCGATGTTGTTTTTAAATAACAAGAAAATAAAACATAATTTTTTAATTTAGTTATTTATAGATTACTAAATTTATTACAATTATTACAAAATATGATATTGCCCAATTAGCTACCTTTGATAGTAGCACAAATGCGTTCTCTTTTAACCATACTTTTCATAACATCCTCGCAAACTTTGCGTGATATTTCAGCAATTTCATTTCGAATATTATCATATAGTTTTGGAATTGTTATTGACTTATTGGCATAGATCTTTCTCTTCATGTACTATCACATAAAATAGTCTGGAGCCGTCAAATCAGGTGATCGAGGAGGACAGTCGATATCACCACTTCTTGACATTATACGGCCGGTAAAAATTTCTCGCGACATTTCAAGCGTAGCTCGGGCTGTATGTGAGGTGGCACCGTTCTGTTTAAACCACATTTGTTGCAAGCCCAACTGACTCAATTTGGCCACCAAGAAATTTTCCAACATGTGACGATAGCGATCATCATTAATGGTTACAGCATTGCCATTATTATTTAGATAGAATTTTTTAATAACTTTAAAGCATTATTGAAGCATTTGATAATTCAAAATAAATTGTAATCGACTATTCTTTATGACTGTAAAATACAAAGTGATAAATATTTGTTAAACTAAAATGGCGACTAACTAAAATCGGCCTGGAACATAATATTCACCTTGTATTTAGCTCTATACTTGTAATTTCATACTGGAGTAATTTCAGAAAAATACGCAACGAAAAGTCAGTATACAAATACGTCGTTTGATTATTCATTTAAAGGTTGTTTTTAGAGGTTTGTTTCTCAAATTGGCAAATCTTTTTCCAGCGACAGCCGACAGCAGTATTTTACTTATTTATTATGTTATTAGAATTCTTTTACAACCATGTTTAATTCATTCCTAGTATTTTTGGTTTAGATAAAATAAGTATATATTAATAATCATAATGGATAGACATAACGGATTAACCTGTCTCCTTTAGTACAGACTTCGGTCTAGTTAAAGAGACAGTGAACATCTCTTACATTATGAAGCCTTTTTTGTATATTTATAATGTATAATATGTACGTATATTGAGAACATAAACAGAATAAATAAATAGATAAAACACGTCTTGGAGGCGGATTACCATTTCTCGTATCATCCTTCCGATACCATCCTTTACATAACGAACAACAAACACAACAGACCTCCATAGTCCGTATAAACAAAAATGGTATTAAATCTTTGACACACCTAACATTAAAACTTATACCACAATATTTATTCTCATTCCTGCTATTGTTTCACTTAAACACTATTTAAATATATTCACTCGTTTTTACCATTTACGATATGTGTTTGTTTTACAAACTCATAACTCGACTTTATACTCGCACTGAGTAGATTCGTTTCGCTTGGTTAATATCCAAAATAGACTACACCAGCAGCTAAAAGCAGAAATTTACGTATCTTTTAGCCAATGGGAAAATACTCCATCGCTGTTAAAATATAGTTGATGTTAAAAATCTCGTTTTGATTATAATTAGTAGTTAAGTACCGTAGAACGGAGAAACTAAATAAGAAAAATACACGACCCCACTCCGATCTGTCATCCGCTACTCTTTTACAGTTCGCTATACCGACAGCACGAGTATCCTGGGTAACGCCATCCAACCATTGCATCGTGGAACTTCCAACACTTCCTAGGCCAATAGGTTTTGTCGAAGAACTACGTGCGATTAATTATTTTTATTTAAAATAATAAATGGCATGCTGGACGTCCATAATTTAACTGAATTGATTTTGTACCAAGTTCCCGCGCAAAGTACCATATCGCTGGCGCTGTTTCGTGTAATTGCTTCATACACAATTTTTTATAGTAACGCGCCCCACAAAAAAAACTTGGCTTGGGAAAGATTTTGGTCTTGTTGATATTATATATTCCTATGTCCAATGCTTAAATATAGGAGTGATTTTTTTGATACTGTACCCAGACAAAGGTATAATTGGTTAAGGTATTTAAGCTATTCTGTGATTAACTTAAAAAAATCTTTTTTTGTCTGCTTAATTTTCAAAAATTATTTTTATCATTTCACAAATCTTTTTTAATTTAGATTTTTTATTTTATCTTTTTATTTTCTTCTTATTCACATACATACTTCACTTCTACAAATTTATTATTTTGTCATTTTTATTTATATATATATATATATAATTTCGAAGTAACTTGTGTACTTCTACTGTATTGTACGAACTATGCAGAATTATTTTGTACAAGCTGCACATATTTTTATAAATATTTTTTTATAATAATATAGATAAATAAAATATAACACTTTCTTCGTTGATAAATCATAATCAATATCCTGAATGTGACCGATCTACCTCAGCCGTATTATCTTGATAAGTTGGACAATGTTGGATTTACCAAATTCTTCGTCTTATTCTTGGTATATATCACATACGCTACACGCCGTTCTCATTTTCGGCTTCAAATATCTTTCTTAGTATCTCACATTCAAATTTCAGTAGTAATTATTCATCTGTATTATTCCGAACCTTGCATTTACGTCCGTACGTGAGAACTGGTATTAGGAGTGTTTTATTAAGCTGAATCTGATCTGAAAGCAAACGAGTTTTCAGATGCATTCGGATACCAAATTTATTGGGCTCCTGCAGTATTTTTGTAATTTCAGCCTTTACTTCAGCCGCAAGATAAGGTGTAGAACCATTACCATTCATTACCAGGAGACCAAATTTATGGAGAGGGCATTCGCTGTGACAAGTTTCAAAGGGCTGAAGTCTCTGCCTTCAGTAATAAAAAAAGAATACCAAAAACATATTTCGCAAATTCATATGGATTTCACATATCTAGGGTCCAACTTGACCAAGGATAATAAGGAGGTTGAATAAATAGAAAATACTTTTCATTGCTACCGACACTAAAATCACAGGAAAACTAATATTAACAATTATCCTTACTGGTGGGATAAGATCCCGTGGACTGTATCGATTATAATATTGATCAGTTGACACAACTCGAATTGGGTTAAGGAAGTCCTGTGTTGGACGTCGTGTTCACCTTCAGTTGACTAGCACGTTTGTTGTGAAGAACTGTTGACAACACCGCTTTTTCGTGATCCTAGCGTCACGCACGGCTCTGCTTTCGGATGGCAGAAAAAGACACAGATCTTGACAGTTCGGTGTCAGAGGGCAATCTGTTCCCCCGTCGGCGAAATTCCTAAGTAATTGGTTGGCCAGAGCGATACAGGTATATTAAGGTATATATTAAGATTTATATTGAAAGGACAAATGCACAGGGAGTGGGTACTCGACTTGCGTCAACACAAACAATTTATCTCAACGACCTGTATTTATTTCTACTATGGGGGACAACTATATAATGCAGCTATACAATGTGAAACAAGATACAAATCAGCTGTACAATCTGGAACAAGATCACCAATACGACATTGCTGCATTAATTTGATTATGAATGATGCACGTGAGATCATGATTGCGGGATTAGAAGGAATAGGTCATTAGATCCCCCAGAACGGTGACCTATTAAGAAACGAAAGGAATATCGGACATTTCCGGGTATTTTTTAGGATGTGGGTCTCTCGCTGGGGGTTGCTGAGATGGGCGATGCCGGGAAGAGCAGTGGCTAGAGAGTCCTAATGGAACATTCTACTTCCTCTCTCTCGCACCTCTTGCGAGCTTGACAGGGGGAATTTCTGTCGGACTGTGACCGAGTTCTGCGACTGCAACACATAAATGTGACGTCTACCCTCTGTTTTTGGTGGTGTATGATTTATATAGCTTCTTTCTGGCTGCCTTCTGAATTTAATGCGATAACGAGTCTCACGTCAAATTGGCTCCGGCACGATGATATCGGAGCAAACCTATGATAGTATTATGATGATAACGTTAATGACTGAATCTAATAATTATGACGAATCGAAACGAGAGTAAACAACTCTCAAAACGATTCGAGATAGGGTGTAAATAAATCATTTTTAAAATATCAATATCAGAAGAAGAAGAAGAAAAACGTCAGTGGGGTGAGAGTTGTGTTTTAGGATAGAAGAGTTGTTGATTTTATGAAACTGCTATATGGGAACATTTCATTATAGTATATATTTAACGAATCTCAGGTAGATACTGTAGAAGCATATTATTTATGTATACAATTTTAATTATAGTGATCCCTTTTATTTATTTGAAAAGTTATTCATTTCATGCAGGCATGGTGAATATTCATATTTATTTATTTATTATTATTCCATGTATTTAAAAATGATTTCATTTTACGTTACAAGTACGACTTTCATCCACGATAATAATATTTGTTTTAATATGTGAGTAGGGGTACATAATCCTTTTATAAATTCTATCTTCTTTGTTTTGAAATTAATACAACATTATGTTTTATTTGTACGGCGTGTGTTGCCAGTTTCGGTAAATTTCACAATAAAGGGAAAAAATAATCCACATTTTAGATGGTAGTATTTATAATATTTTGCGGGTTTATTCAATGAAAAATTATTTATATTGGGTATACTTCCAATGCTGATTCATCCACATGTATTTTTTACTAAAATAAGGGTCTTTTTAAAAAATAAAAATATAGAGATGACAGACACGGAATACGTGACACATGCATTTTTGCTATTTTCAAAGTAAACTGAACCCTTATGCTATGAAAATAGGACTAACTTGATGGCTTCCTGGAATAAGGCTCGAACCCCCGACGTATTGTAACCTCTAGACCACAATAGGGATTCCGTGTTTTCGACTTTTTTCAATTCCCGGGACTCGAGATTCAACATTTTAAAGTCCCGGGAATTCTCGGGAATCGAGACAATGACTTTTATTTAAAAAATATATTTTAATAAATATACATATGTATATATAAGGATATATTATATCTAGGTAAAAGATATAGTTTATTATTAATTATACGTAATGATTACGATTGATTTATTGTATGTAGTTTCTTGAAAAGGAAATTGATTTCACATGTCTATTGAAAACAAAAACACGTATACCTATAAAAATTATAAAATACTAATTTAATAAACTCAAAAAACATACAAAAATATAACAATTAATAAAGAAACACATCGGAAGACAATAACGTACGTATTTGACCAAAGTCAACTGAAGTGTTCAACATTAGCCTTACTAAGCTCAGAGGGTTCTTCTTATGAACCACCACAATCTAAACTTTGGCGATTCACTATACCTATAAAAACTCATGTTGCTCTCCCTTTACCGCAACATTAGTTGCAACCTCCCCACCCTTCTCTTTCTTTCTAAACATTTATGTATCCAAATATTTTTTGTAGATTTTCATTATTAATATCGCATGTTAAATAGTTATTACGTTTATTACAATACGTTTTTACTGTCAAAATCCCTTAATAAAATAAATCATAAAGTTTTTTAAATAATTTTATCTCTCCTAAATTTTAATTCGAAACATGACATGAATCTATTTTATAAGGAAACATAATTCCCTGTTTGAACAAACCGACAAAATCGTTTACTTCAGAATCACTAATTCATCCTTGACGTAAATTTTCATATTCTTATATATTTACACATGTACAGCTCATCGCTGAGTCCCTACCTGCTGTATGACAATGTTCAGACGGGATTAACTCAAAAAAGTCTCGAGTCTCAGGTTTCGGGACTCGAGACAGCAAAAAACCATGGAATTCCCGGGTTGTCTCGACACAGAAACCCTAGACCACAAGCACGCCATATTCTATTACTGTAGGTTTTTTTTGAAGATGGAACGAAGTAGAAATAATAGAATTGTACAATTTAGTAACAAAATTAATTTTTTAAATGACGATGTTATTGAAAACGAATGCATGAAAATTTGAAACTAAATTTCAAAATGTTATTTAATAAAAATATTAATAAAAAGATTCAAAACTCAAAAGGTCGCGTGGAAAATATAATACTTCATTCTTATTAGGGCGATAAACTTCACAAAGACGTCGTTTACAATTTTGATTAATAATAATTGATAGAATATACCTGAATTTTCCTTTTGCCTACAACCAGCCTATAATAAAAGCCCGTTAAAGGCGTAATATTATATAATATCGTAATTACATTTGTAATGTCGTTCATGTTCATATTAGTTTTTATAATAATCAAATATTTTTTAATACAAAAAATTAAAATGAAAACAATAAACGATCCATTCAACTAGTCAGTCGCGTGTCACTTAACCCTTAAATACCTTTAGACTTATATATTCGATATAGTATAGTGTATATAGTATTCGATAAAACTGCCCTGAGTCGATATTTTGGGTTTTCAAAAAGTCTTAATTTTCAAAGAGATAACATTATTTTAATATTCAAACTGTGTTTATCTAACTTTTTAATATTTTTCAACACGTCAAAATATGTATTTGCCGTGAACTATTTACTAAACTAAAAATTAAATATTTTATTTAATTAGTTATTAGTAAATATTTTTATACTTACTTAACATTTCCTTAACCTTCTAGGTAAAGTATCGTTGAGTAAAAAATGTAATTTTTAATTATTTTATTTTGATACTTATTCACGTGGCAGATTATGTTCAAAAATATTTTGTATTCTATGATGTAGGTACTGATAAACATAATATTTTTTTAAATTACAGCCATTTAAAAATGTATCAATCAAATATGTAAAATATTAGAATGATTAAAAATTTCATTTTTTACTTGCGAAACTTTACGTAAGAGGGGTCAATTTATCTATAAAATAAGAAAATCTCTATTAATTAGAAAAATAACTTGATAAATTTATGTTTTTTAAGGTTTTTCTGGCCAGTCTATTGACAATTCAAAATGATAAAGATCCTTACTAACTTACCATACGCCGTTTCCCCGCAGGAGTAGACAGAGAGGATAAAGCACCACACTCCTCTGTCCTGATACATAATTCTCGCGTCATCCACATTCATACATCCTCTCATACAAGATCGCCTTATTTCTGGTGTCATAACACTTTCGTCACATACCTTTCTTACCATTCTAATATTTCTAAAAGGGTTCAATTCGAGGCCTTGGGTTCGACTACCGGGTTAGCGATTAATCTACCAACTCGATTGTCTAAATTTAGAATCTGTTTTTGTCTTCTGCAAAGTGGAAGGTTTGAAAAAATCATCATGATGCTACTACTGTCAATCACAAAAATCACTTCTTTCCATCAATATTAGCGTCTTAAAAGCTTTCTGTCTTGTGTTCGAATTTTGATTGGCACTGTCCTTGGAACGAACAACATTTCAAATCTTTTTTACTATATATATATATGCATTGGCGTAGCGAGAAACTGTCAGGCGCAGAATGAACAAGTAAGCCGCCCCCGCTTTTTAGTTATATTTTTTTTAGTACGAAAAAAATTATATAAAACGATCTTCTTTATACCAATCCGAATCGTACAGAAACTTAAAATAATACATAATACAAACATATACGGATAGCCTAATAAAACAATATCTATATCAATATTGAAGAAAATTATTTTGTTTTTAATAAATTAATTTTGTAAATTGACTTAAATCACTGTTTTATTACCCAGAATATGAACAATAATACAAGTCAACTCTTTAACACCAGACACATCCTTAATTACTGTCTGAAAATATTTTTAATTTTAGTTAAATTGTATTATTGATAATGGGAAGATGATCCCGAAAACATTCTTACGTTTAATATATAAAATATAGTGAAATAAAACAGTTTTTCAACTCAATTTATAAAATAATCATGGAATTCCACAAATTTTTACCAAAAACAGATAATGTTATAAAATTGATTAACCTTCCATCATAAATGAGGGGTTATTTGTAGCTGCATTTTATAACAATTCATATACTGGGTAATTCTTTGGCAAACCAAGAGAACAGGATTCAAACACATTATGTGGAACCAACCTTTCCTCTCCGATGATGTAAACTGAGTTGACATTGCCTTTAATTATGTGAATATCTCTATAAGTATACTAAATACAGAGTTCATATTTTAGGTATTCCACTGTAGTGTATGTATGTATTGTACACTTGTAGTGTACAATTAAAAATGTTTTTTCAAAGAACCTGACGTGAATTTGTCAATACGTGTATGTATGCGAACATGTGAATGCTATGCTTAAGGCGCGTTGTACCGGATGTTTAGTGGCACAGCATTCGCTGGCCGAGTCAGACGTGTTTTATGTGTCTTTTTTCTGATATACATCTCTCACGTGAGCTATTTCATTTAATACTGTTAAAAAATATATAAAACATTAATTCACATAACATTCGTTAAACAGTAATTTTAAATATTTAGTAAATAATTAAAGTAATTAGTTAAAGTTCCATTTCACAAAATAGACGCACATGAGCAGAAGCCTGGGCGCCTTTGAAGCCTGGACCTCGAGATGACTGCTAAGGCTGCCAGACCACTGAATAGTATTTTAATATTTAACGGGAGACACTAAGTATTTAATATTGTATACATGTACAGTGAACCGTGCGGACATTTAAACTACGGAAAGTTTCGCCCGCCAGATTAGCATTTTATACGGTCCAGACTTGGATGCTGAATATTCATGTCTGATATAATTATACTCCAAATAGTATCTGGCCGGATATGTCCCGCGGGTACACAATGTCAAACCAGTACATTTAAAACTATATAATATTCCCGAACCCTAAGAGCAATACTCATTTCACATAACATTTATAAATTTACTGTTTTTATATATTTTTAATATATTTATCTATTCAGAAAAATCAACGATACAGATATATTTTCTAGTTAAAATTTTTTTATAATTTTCATGCACATAGCGAAAAAAATCTTTATAAACAGCAACTCTAAAAACATACAAAGATTTTATAAATTAAAATTTTTAAGAACTAAATATAGATACATATAAATAGAATGAAAATTAATGAAAGAAAGGATTGAAAAGTTAAAAAAAAAGTGCGACAGGATCAGATTTCAAAACCAACATGGCGATGTATATGTATGTATTAATTTGAAAGAACTGCAATACATAAGTTCGAAAATTTGTCGTCAACTTACTCTGTTAGTGTGATATAATCGGTTAATGCAATTCTTCGGATAGGAAAGGATCCAGGTTCGAATCCTGGTAGTAACAAAAATATTTTTTTTATTAATTGAATTTTCCTGTATATCTTTCTAATTCAATTGGTATTTAGCAATATTTGAATATGTCCAAGAACACACAATTGTAGGATTTTTACCTACAAAGGTACTGTTATTAAACAAATATCAGAGAACTCATAGAGGCAAAGCTATTTTTTATTATATTTAATGGAAAATACATGGAAATATGGGGTAATTACAAGGCTTATGACCTATCTTCAGCTGGCTTAAGTGATCTCTATATATATAACGTTCACCAATTCTCACCCCTCAATCTCCAGATTTATCAAATTCATTTTTATTATTCCTATAAAAATTTGATTTTTTTGAAATTATTTTAAAGCAATATTCTATATCTGTAAAATGTTTTTTAACATATTATACTAGAATACGCCTGAAAAATTGATATTTTTCAATTTTTTATATATTTTATTATTTTGACCAGTATTATTATATATTTTATTATTTTGACCAGTATTAGCAATATTTAAATATGTCCAAAAACACACAATTACTAAATTTTTACCTATAAAGGCACTGTTATTAAAGAAATATCAGATATCTCATAGTGATAACATATATGCTGTTTTAAAAAAAAAGGAAAAAATTAATAATTCAATTTATTTGTTTGTAATTGTAAGAAATGGGGTAGTCTGCACGGAGCTTAATTTTAATTCTAATTGGTATCTAACCTCTGGTTGGCTGGGCATTGACCAGTGAAAATGCGGCTTGGGACAAAGTTATGAGAATGTAATAATATAAGATTAATAATTATTCTAGGAGATTATTCCGCAACTGTTCTGGGAGATGAATACAAATCGAATAATTCCTCTCTTTGGAATTCAGCGGTGATAAAAAGATGAAAACAAACATTTAAGGCGATATTTTCTGAACGCACTGCTCTAGAATTTTTTGTTAAATGAAAAAAAATATTGAAATACGTCAAAAAAATATGATTTCTGTGATTGAAAAATTGTCTAGAATAAAAGATTATAATCAAACGAAAATATGACGATAAAACGTCTTCAAAGTTGTTGCGTTTTATGCTATGACACCATCAATAGACTGGCTCCTTCAAATAGTAGAAAACGTATGGGAGAATTAAAGATAGATATGGATATAAAGAAACATAAATTTAAGATGAAAGGAGTAACACGAGTGTGCGGATGATACCATAGCAGAAGAAATTCATCCATATATTTCAATTGCCTTTTTCTATATTAAAACAAGTTCTATATCCGTCCTAAAATAGGCGTGCGGCGTTAAGGGTGAGCTTTTATATTTCCAGTTTGAAATTCGAGAAATTATACACGAATTAGGTATGCTTTCAGACGAGATTAATAGTCAAATTCTTCTACGTTCCAGAGAAATAATTAATGACGTTATTTGTTACGTAAATCATACGAAAGAGGAAAGTTTGAATAGAAAGAGACGACAATAAAATTGTTGCTTTTCTCGCATTCGATACAAGTGTCAAACACAATGGATTATAAGAAAATATATTTCGTTTATGTAATAACTTACCATACTAACACAATTTTGTAGCACGCGGAAAATGCATCTAATATTCGCGGTCTCTCTTATAATGCTTGATTATCTTAATTATGGTAAATAACATTCAGTCTATCAGTTTTAAATTAGTATAAATGTTCTATCTAAAGAATAGTTTTTAAAAGAGTCAAATCTAGTGTATAACTTCTGATATAAAGAAATAATAAAAACCAACATTTTCGTAGAAAACATAAAAATTAGAATTATAATTGAAGGCGCCGCCATATTCCTAATTTTTCAGCTAAAACAGTTTTATTATCGATTATTTACAATTTTTCTGAATCTTTTCACTAGAATTATGTACGTTATTTTCACACAACCACTTTTATATTTAATTTCCGTACCTAATAGAAGGTTATATATCTTTTTAGCAAAGTCTTCGGTCTAGTCAAGAAGATAGTGAACATCTCGTAGATATTACTGTAGCCGAAAAAATAAAATAAAAAGATCTCTCTATTTAAAACAATGTAATAATGTCGTATCATGTAAGGATAAAGCTGATCTTTATTTATATCAAAAAGATATATTTTTTTTAAATAATGTAATAATACGGCATTAAGTTCAATAGCAACAAAAAAAAAATCAATAGATTCCTTTGCCATATAACCACCGATATATGATTTTATACTACACAACTAACTGTGGTGTACACTCTGCGTGTATAGCCAAGACACATATTCCGAACAGAAAACAAAAAATATAGACAAAGGTGGTTCGCCGATCTTTGCTTCTCTCAACTGGCGATGATGATGATGATGATGATGATGATGATTATGAGATCGGAAGAAATGAAACACAAAATATGTTCAATCCAGGCACACTACGGCGACAGGATGCGTTCCATAATACATCGTTTTATTTCAGTTTAAACAGTACATTAATTTATTCATATTTTTCCCACCGTATTAGAAGAGATGCATTTTATAAGAAAATAACAGTATTTTTTTATGGAATTCTATCCCACGTCTCTCCGACACCACGCCGATGATTATACCTCCAAATCCCTACCTAGTGTCCTTACAACATCAATTATTTGGCGTCACCTCTGCAACGTCTCAATCCTGAGCGATACAACACATTACTATTATTTTTCCAAATATCCGTCAAGTACAGTTGATAAAAGCTTGATGCGGAGACTCTAAAGCGCGGCGTCGCACAACAGTCACCATTCGATTAAACATGGCAGACGTGTGTCACCGCCGGAATGGTACGTCACGTATTTAATTATGGACTGGTTGTATTAAGGATGAGTTATGAATCGTATCGGTTATGTACTGTTTTCTTATAATAAATTATATTTTCAATGTTGATAAATAGGTTTTATAGAAATACCGTAGTGGGCGGCCGATTTGCAAGCTGACCGGTTTCTGCTAATTTTATTACGTTCACCTTCCCTGTATAAATTCTAAAATTTTTTGTATGATTATTTTAATTCTCATATTTTAAGGATAAACTAAAATAAGTTCAACTAAATTAATTAACATTGCACAATTTTAACTAGCTCATCACAGTAAATAATCATTTCAATTTGTTTGAACCAATTAACTTGTCATATTAACAACTGATCAAACAAGATGTTTTCTACAAGCCGCGCTCCAGCGCGGAATATTTTTATATAAATAATAAATTAAAACGAAACCAAATTGGAACGATTTTCGATATGAAAAACAAAATAATTGTTTCAAATATGACAATATATTGTGCCCTTCATAATATATCAGATTGTAATTATTTCTGGTAATGATCATGTACTTTATATAACATTAATAGAATAGAGTAAAGTAGAAAAGATTTCAGGCAATCGCATTCTATAAAAATAAGTTAGGGATGATTTCTGACAAAGATTCTGGGCTTATTATACTAGGATACAAAATAATATAAAACCAATCAATATTTCCAGTGGCGTGCGGTAGGTATAGACTAAGGTTATGCGGTTACCATGATTATTATACAATACTATATAATATACCTTATGCTATATTGTACGTAGGCTACAATCATGAAAATACAAGAACAATTATGAAAATAACACATTTAGTAAGGTAGTGAAATTTTCGAATTAGTATGAGGATGTAGATGTTCTAAGTCAAGTTCAAAACCTTTCAAATGTCATTTTGTTTCAATTCTGTGAAACAGCATAAGTAAGGACTAAGTACAATATAGATCAGCTGATCCAATTCTGACTCTACCGAGTGGAATTTTCAATTCAATATGTAGCAAGTATAAGGCTTGAATAAAACTATATATTAAAAGAGTGGCTAGCAATTGTAGTAGCAATAAATGAAGAATATTCCAGTAGAGGATTACAGCGCTCAGGTGGCGTCGCGCGGTAACTTCTAGAACTACACAACTAATGATTCTACTGATATACAGTGGGCGCTAGTGTAATTATAAAATATACATTATTTAATTTATATTTGTTGCCCAGAAGTTTTAGTAATGCTCAGCTTTTTTGCTTGTATGCAGTGCACGCCCCTGAATATATCCCATTGCAATAATGTACCACGAATGAAGGTACGATAATAAAACTGGCAAGGCGTTATTTCGGTCGACTAAATTATACATTAGATTGTCCAATAAGTTGGTGCGGTTTTTAAGATTTCTAAATTTTATTGAAATATAAACTAAATACGTATGTAAATAAACTAATCCTATTTAAGTAATTCCCGTATTGTTTAACGTTTGTATTCTTATAGAACTGCTTCTAAACTCTCTTCACTAAAATTATTCGGCCGTCCAGACATAGAACTATCGCTTAGGTTGAAATCATCTTCTTTAAAGCAATTAAACCATTTCTGACCTGTTATTTTTATAACAACTCATGCTCGTCGATTGCATTGATGCTACGAACTGTTTGTGCAGCACCTTAATTACGGTTAAATTCGTAAAAAAGGATGTCTCTGAGACGAACTTTTTTATCAACCTGCACTTCCACCATGCAACACTGATTTTTCTTGTTGTTGGTATGATTAATTTATGTAGTGTGAATGTCACCGCTTTTGGTAACCGAAGGATCTGTCAAACTACAGTCGGATCACAACTTTCAGTTGGTATCTATCTCGCTAGATAAACATCAACCAATAAGTAGCTACGGAAGCGCATTATTTCGTCCGGTCGGAATAATACCCGGAGATCGAGGCACAAGAAGAACAATACATCGGATCAACCCTCGACGGGCAAAGAAACAACTACTATCCAGGTTAGTGGTAGAAGGAATTCATTGGTACACCGTTGTTGACATATAACGCAAAATTTACAAAATGGTATATGATACTGGTAACAGATAATATAACAGATAATAAATGAGACATAGATAAAAAACCGAACGTATTTAGTGGACAGTCTATTATTTAAAAGCAACTTACCAATTTACTACAATCAAAAGGTTTTTAAATAGTTTTTAAAATAAATCTTGCAATCTGAAACGATGCACAGTCAAGCATGAAATGAAGTGAAGGAAAAGCAATGTGGCGAAATGGTAACATGTTACACGGATAGGAAATGTTTCGGGAATATGCATATAGATAATATTCTTGCTCAATTTCCCATCAAGGTTTATCTTCTATCTCATTCTCTGAGAGTGATTTCCGAGAAAACCCAATTCTGCACGTTGAGATTAGGTACATGACTGACATTTTACCCAATCTTTCACGAACCAGATGAACAAACCATCTCAAATTATTATATTTTTTTGTAAAAGTGAGACTATTCTCCTATTTACAAGATATTGAACACGTGTATACGAGCATACCTATATATAACATTAACTGCGATAACCAAGTCTTAATAAAAATTTTATGGTGTATATTTGTCGGAGGCGTTCACTTCATACGATAAATAAAAAGCCTTTTACTCATATAACTTTAATTTTTTCGAAATAAATGTAAATTATATATCTGATTTTAATAAATTCACATTTTAATTACAAAGGAACAGAGCGTATTTTCACGATAAGTAAAATAAATTTGATTTTTTTTCTTTTTTATATTAATATTAAAAATACAATACAATTTTAATAATCAGTGGATATATATATATATATATCCACTGATGTTTTTTAATTTTGAAAATTTGAATTATTGAATATTTTTTGTATGTCTACTATTTTTGGTACTTTAAAATCTGTGAAAAGTTGAATACTTGGATAGTCTTTTTTTTTTTTAGAATAATTTTTGTTATCATTTTTTGAGTGATTTTTATTGTGACATTGAAGTTTTATATGCATCTCCCCATTCAATAATTGCAAATGTGACTGTACAAACGCGTATAATATATTATTTTCAGATACGTAAGTGATAAGATGTTTCCGAGTCTGAAAAATATATAGGCAGTTTTTCGTTATTTTGTTTGTGAGATTAGTAATATGTTCTTTCCATTTGAGATTGTTATCTATTATGATTCCAAGGTACTTGATACAGTCTTTTTCTTCAATTGATGAACATTGGTCACGAGTGTTTTCTCGAGTACAGGCCTTGGTGTGAATTTTAATATGAATTTCGGTGTTTTGTTTCTGATGAATCCCTTAAAAAGATTTACAATCGCAGAAAAATCTATATATAGAAAAAAAATAATTTTCTATTTCTAGTAGTCGTGAGACATTTTTTCCCATTGGAAGATTTCAGATTCCATCTACGTACCTTATTACCTCATTAATTGTTGAAGTAAATATATTATATATCGTCGTCTTATTCTTCTTCTTTTCATATTAGTCCATCTATTAGTTGCCTTTCGCATTCCAGCATTCAACGAACATCCTCGCTTCGACAGCTAGAACCATCCCATTAATTACATGCACCACTGGATGTACTAGACTAGTGATTTTATGTATTGGGCATACTAAGAAACGGTTGTCATTCTGCATGGCTCCACAATCACACCGTGAATCTTGCCATATTCTTCATCTTTCAGACTTTTCTTTCTACAATCCGTTTCTTTGTGGATTCTGTTAAGAACTTTCCAGGTTCGTCATGATTGATCGAATCATAATGGCAACACTCATATTACATAGTTCTTTTCATATTTACCAGTTATCGAATGACTGCAACAAGCGCTTGAAATACTCATATTTGAAGCGTATTCCAGGATCTCATATATCTTTATTGCACGGTGTCCGATCACACACCTTTTTGTGAGTTCAGCTCCTGTCACATCACTTCCACGAACGCTGATGATTTGGGCAGGAAATTCAAAGACGCATACAACTACCTAAACTTGCTATGAACTTACTGTCGAGAATACGGAACGACATCAAAGTGACAAAAAATAAACAGTTAAAATTATGTTGGCAATATTTGAATATGTCCAAGAATACACAATTACTGAATTTTCACCAACAAAGGCACTGTTATTAAAATAAATATCTCATAGAGACGAAACTATTTTTTATTATATTTAATTTATGCAGTTTTAGGGAAATGAATATCAAATTTAGTCCATAGATCACGATAGTGTAGTTATACTATATATACAACACTTTTAAAATTAGCAATATTATATTGTCACAAATTAAATAATTTGGAATCGTTGGAGATAAATAAAGCATGTAAAGCTAATCAGGAAATTATAAACAGCCAACTAAATTTAACTACGAGTCCTATTTTAAAATTTTTTCCTAAAAATTATTCGACTAAATTTGTATCGAGTAGCAATTTGAGTTAGGTACTAAATTTATTTTTTAAATAATTGTTTTTTTTTTTTTTTTAATTTTTAAAAATAGATTCTGATGAAGAAACAATGCTATATATTTTTGGTTAGTTATGACATCCTGAAGAAGAAAATGGTATTTTTCGAAACCGGTAGATGTATTTAAACTCAATTCAGTGGTTAATAAAACAAAGATAATAAATAAAATAAATATATATATATATACAACAGTCAAAAATTGTATAGATATGGAGATTGATTAATGTGTGAGAATGGCGAACGTCATTTTTGTATAAAGTTATCACTTAAGCCAGCCGAAGACAGGTCGAAAGGCCTGTAATTACCCATTCTTCCATATCTTTCCATTAAATTATGTTGATTCACACTCTTATTATTACAATCTTCTTGAATACAGCGGAGACTTGGACAGCCTGCAATAGCGATAAACGCAAAATATATTATTAACAGAAAACATTCTTATTGCGAAATTGTAATTATTCGGAACACAGGTCTGTGATATTTAAAACATAAATTAAATATATTAATTAGAAATATATACATATAAAATCAATTTTATCGAAAAATATTGTTGTTGCGCCACCGGGATTCGAACTTGGATCTCTTTCCTAACAGTGTGTCCAAAATTTTATAAAAATGAATTGATAATTCTGGCGTCTGCTGTCAGATTACTCAAAGGTATTTGAGATTCTGTAATAATAAGGTAGATGGCTCTTTAATAATGGAACGGTTAAATGTAATAATATCAGAAAGGTAAACATGGGTTCAAAAATTTGTCGTCAAAATTACTAGAGTTGTAACATATTTGGTAATGCACCTTACCCGGATTGTAAAAAGAGATCCAGGTTCGAATCCCGGTGGCGCAACAACAATATTTTTCGATAAAATTGATTTTATGTATATATATATATATATATATATATATATATATATATATGTATCTTTCTAATCAATATATTTAATTCATATTTGGAAAATATATTGCTGGAAAAAGACGTAACGCGTCCCGTGGACAGCACAAAGCAGGAATGCATCAATCCTGCAACAAACCCAACCACAGCAAGCCTTACCTACAACAATGAACAAAAGATTCTTTCAATTCTTAGGCCGTAACACGCATCAAAGTGACAACCCAGAAAAGAAGAATACCCTAAGCACAACTTTGAAACGATGAAGACTTGGAAGAGTGCCATAACGGTGAATAGACACGTTGCGTCTGGCTGGAAAGACCCTGGAGCTGGAGTCAACTGTGAGGGCAACCCAGGACCGGCACTAGAAAATGCTTATTAGTATTAAATACAAATTAATCTCCGGAAATTCCGTAAAAACAATGTAAATGGCTTTCAAATAATGGAACGACAGATGAAAAGTGTAACATAGGTTCGAAAATTTGTCGTCAAAATTACTAGAGTTGTAGCATATTTGGTAATGTACCTTACCCGGATTGTAAAAAGAGATCCAGGTTCGAATTCCATTAGCGTAATAACAATATTTTTCAATTTATATATATATCTTTCTAATTAATACATTTAATTAGTCTTTAAAACATTCCAGACCTATGTTCTGAATAATTACAACTTTACAATAAAAATGTGTTTTCCTTAATAATTATGAGTTTTATCTGATCGAGGCCACTATATTTCAATACTAACATGAAGGAGAAAAAAAAATTGCAGGTACGATACTCTTAGGTAAGGATAAATCACGTGAGGAAAGGTAGAAGGGTAGAACGGATGCCTGCTGCCCGCTTAGCATCACTCATTGTACCTAGTTGGTAGCCAATGTTCCCTCTAAAGTGATCACGTGTCATTGCATATACAAAAAAATATAGCATACACACAATTTTTATGAAGACTTATTCTTCACATGCCGCTTTCTATCGAAAGTGTTCGACCATGTTGCGTGACCAATGTTGATTTATCATGTATAAGTTCACCAACATTTAGGATAATGAACCCTGTTTGAGACATATATTTATTTGTGTAAATATATATTTATTATTGAACGAAAAATAATGCACAGTACCTTCCCCCCTTCCCTTCCCTTCCCCGCCCGGCCCGGCCACACCGCCGACCAGTTGATTGGCGACCTTGGGCCAGTACGGTTATACGTGCTCGGTACAGTTTATAATATTATACTAATTCGACACTTCGCATCTTTACTATGAGTCGGAACCTTTGACGAAATAGTGCGTTAAAATATACAGTCCACATCTTTGAAGATGTCAGCAGAATCCGGATTGTGGTGAGCGCCAGTTTCCTTCATGTCCTGAGATTCTTTCAGCATCTATGCTTTGTACGCAACAAACCCAATGAATCTGAGATTACACAGCCAAGATAATTTATTTCTAGCTACGCCTCCGCTGTGTTCTATCTTCTGTATATTATAAGAAATCATATTTTTCATTGCGGAGAATGTGTCCGAAGTCCTTGTTAGTTATTATTTATCTTAATTTATTTATACATCTTAGTAATGTGGTCATTCGAGGCCTTACACTGGTACGGTAATATTATTCTTATTTTCTCCCCCAGCACACAAATAATAGCATCGGTCATCAAAATTGAACAAAAGATTTTTATACGGAAACATTGTCGGTGGCCCCTCTGTGCGTTCGCGCTCCTCTGGTCCTGCTGCGTGCCACTACCGCAGGTGTCGTCCTATGTTCATATTCGCTACAGAACAAACCATTTCCTACTATTTATGCAAATGCCTTCGATAGCTGATTCCCAGGTTTCCGATTAACAATAAGCACACATATGATATATGAACTGGTCCGATGTTGTTGTTCTTTAAGTTGGGTTGTCTTCTTTAGATTTCGACCGACCGAAGCGCGCACTGGTGGTTTATTTGAACAGCTGGACTGGTCGAAGCACGGGATTTAATTGAATGACCTTAACCTTCTGAAAGAAGGGCGGCAATACTCACACACACATAACAACAATCGAAGTAACAAGGCGCGTAAACATCCCCCCCCCCCCCTAACCATGGCCCGACTTGGTTACTAATCCGATGGTAGACTGCCTAACTTAGTAATAGGCCGATGTAAGACCCGGTAAACATCTATAAACTGGACGTACACGTGCCTGAAAGACACCACTTGTCGAACGAAAAGCCTTTATGGATTGCGCTATCGTCCATGCTTAAAATAATCGAAAAAATTTCATTTTTCATTGATTCTGACGCACTGTTTCATTTTGAGATTAAACGACAGATCTATTTCCGACTCGTGCCCAGACGGTGGCCGCCGGCCCAGCGACTGCGGCCTTTTCAGACACCTGTTGCCCCCTCCCCTCTTCCGGCCTGTGAATAAATTACGGGCAAATCTGCGGCGCCTGTTAAAAATTAGTCCGAAAGATAATGTCGGAAGCGAAAACAAAGCACACAGTACAAGGGGCGAGTTCCGTCGGAAACGAATCTATCTGATCGACCAATCACTGGCGGTCCTGGAAAACGATCATTCGCGAACTGATAAAAGTCACGAAACGTCTCGACACGGCCGTTATTTCTTTTTATTTGTTCGAGACACTCGCCGATAGGAAGTTGTCAAAGTAGCGCTTGATCGCTGTCAAAATAGGCGCACGCCTTTGTTTAGACAGCTCACAAAGTTTTGACGTACCTACTAGGTTTCATAGTAAGATACTCGCTTCGTGACTAAGCGCTCGGGGGATTCGACCTTCATCGTGAGAGTCCTGTTTATCAGAATTAGTTTGAAGAATGTTAGGAATTTTAATAGTTCGTGTACGCATCTTACTTAAAATATATAATGAACTGTTCGATCTTTATATCAAGATTCTATGGATCGGCGATCGTCGTCCTGCGCAAATATTAATTATAGAACAGTTCCTGTCCATTACCTATCCACTACCCCCTACTCCTAAACCCAGAACACGACCTTTCTCTGTGGTGGTATTTTCTATGATTTTTGCGACCAGTTGGAATTGAAACATGGAACTAAATTGCATGAATTATCTTCTCGCCGTGTGGGAATGATAAATCAACGAAGAGTTAACTAACACTTTTAGGACGGACCCGCTGTTTACCCAGGACCGTTTATAAGCAAAAGCTTATACATGGTCCTACTCATTCGCCGCCAGATTGGTATTTTTTTAATACTAATAAGCTGCTGTTTGATTTCGTCTCGCACATAGTAACAAGACGGAGCCTCACAGCCGCCATCACTAAAACCCTCATTGGCCCCGATCCATTATTTATTGATACATCGCCGATCTCCGCTTCATTTTAGAGAAACAGAGATCGCTTATCTCAACGAAGTAGAGGAAAAAAATAACACGCCCCCGAAAAAAAGAAAAGCACAAAACAAAATTAATAGCAAAAAAGAGTGTACTGTGTGTGTTCTGTTTTCTCGCTACTGTGTGTGCCGAATTCTGTACATCTTGGTATTGTGCATGGTGCTTGTTACATGACACTTCGCGCCATCATTGAAGTGTATGAACAAGAGTACTTCAAGCGGAGCACAATAACGGAGTACGCGTCCTGGAACCAGAAACTCTGTGGATCCAGTGTAAAATCTAAATACCTTAAGGAGCATTTCACAGGTGGGTTGTGTTTTCTGATTCTTGGTGGTCCTTCAATTCCACTGTTCTCTATCCCTGTTCCTTTCTCTCTCAAATTCTTTTCACTATACTACATACCAATCCACTGTTCAGATATATACATTTTGGACTAAGTAAATAATGGGGCACTATACGTATGCGGGAACAAAGAAGTCACTTAGTATTTATTTATCACGCTGACTAGCCACTGTACATTGTTAGAGCCCCATATATTTCACCCAGCGTTCACGTATTCGTTTGATAATGATCGCGGAAATGTACAGGGTTATTTAAAATGAATGACTCAATTTCGTAATTCTATAATTCAAACTGCGAACCAGTTACTAATGTACATTTGATAATACTCACAATAATGTTTAGGAATACAGTTTATAAATTTTCAATGTGACCCCTTTTAGCTGAACTTGTTCCACACCCGATGAAGCATGTCTTGTGTTACTGAATTGTGATACGGTTACGCAGGTTGGACATAAACTGCTTATTTTACGAACTCTCAGAAGAAAAGGTCACAAAGTGTGAGATCAGACCTCGAACCTCGAACATCCAATGAGGTGGAGCTCCGTCCTGTTGAAAGATGAAGTCTTCTGAATTTTCATTTAATATAGCAGTATGAAATTGAGTCCATCATTTTGAATAACCCTTTATTGTATCTATTGAATGTGTGGCTAGAGTAAGTTGAAGAAGGGAAACTACTTACGATTGAAATAAGTTTATTGTTGATTGAGCGCAGTCACAGTTTAGAAATACACAATGGAAGGTCTACACAGAGGAGCGTTTGCTGGAGAACTTAACTGGAATACTCAAGAGTGGGTCTTCTTTGGTTTTGGGTGCATGTTATTAACACCCAACGTCGGGTATAACGTATTGCGGTGTCGGTACTGGGAGTATTTTTGCGATTTTTATCTATGTTTAACGCCCAGGTATCTGTAAGGTGCGTTCAGGATCATCAGCGGTGAAGATGATTGTGGAGACGATAGCCCTAAAAATTATTCGAGTAAATTTGTATTAAGTAACAATTTGATTTAGATACTAAACTATTTTTTAAATAATTGTTGTTTTTTTTTAAAAATAGATTCTGGTAAAGAAACAATAATATATGTTTTTAGTTAGTATTGATATCCTGATGAAGAAAATGGCATTTTTCGAATCCGGTAGGTGTACTTAAACTCAATTAAGTGGTTAATAAAACAAAGTTAACACATAAAAATATGAATATTAACCACAAAGTTAATATTGCTGATTTCAAAAGAATTTAACATATATTTATCACTTTGCCCGACTTCTCTGAGTACAAGAAATAATGCCCACTTACTCCATAACATATAAAAAATATTCTTATAGTATTTATCCATATGTACCGATGTTCTAAATTTCAGAATTATAAAAGCCTAGAAATTTTGAACAAATATTTGGCCCATCTACGAATTTTGTAATAGCGAGTGAATATACTCGCTCTGGGTTTACAATTACAAATTTCAATTTCGGCATTCGACCGCTTTGCGGTCATGTATTACGCAATATCATATTTATTTTTGTATACCCGTGAGGTAGTTCATTATAAAACTAACCTCATAATCTATACAATTTAAATAAAACTATTATTTTTTTACTAAATATTTAAATTGATCTACTTACATGTCTTTAATTATGTAACTTGTATTGCATATACTAATGTATATTTTACTCCAAAAAGTATATTATTGATATTTTTGATGTTTATAATTATTTTTGTGAAAAATATTTTTTTTTGTATATCTAACTTTACATAAATCACTTTGATTAATTTAACATATTGCTGTATCATATATTACTACCTATCAGAGCACGTCCGTTCTGATAGACATGAAACGGGTTAACATTAAATTAATCTATGTATATACAAAGTTTATTTTGATTAAAATTCCCTACGTTTATGCCTTAAATTCTGAAAACAAGTGAATCTTGTGCAAATGTAAAATACTGTAAAACTCCTAACCTCTTCGTTACTAGTAAGGGTCTTACCACAAAATAAAACAACATCTTTATTGTTATAATTAATGTTTTGTTATTCAGCCTTTATGATCATAACAATAAAATTATTCTAAAGCGTATTAAAAAATTCTAAAGTACTCCAAATGTATGTTCGTGACAAATGAAAAATTTAATAGAAAATTCGTATAATTCATTAATATATGTGTCAAATGTAAAAATCTTTTTGTTGTGTAGTTATATACATATATATTAAATAATAAATAAAAATGATAATATGTATTGTTGAAAATTTGTAAATTGAAATTGTAACAGTAATGCCTTCTTTTTATGAAATATCTTACTTATAACGATCGCTTTTCAATGTAAAAAAAAAAATTTCAAAGATCAAACCATTTACCTGAACGTTTCAATATGTTAGTTAGTCAATTAGGTTATGTTAAAGTATTTGCAGTGTTTAATAAAATAGAAGAAGATCCAATTCATAAAAACCAATACCTATTATAAGAGATATCGTCTTTTTTTTTAGAGATATTTTGGAAGAGACTAAAATGTCGAATAATTTAATGTTATAAATGAAAAACGCTTCAAAGTCAAATTAAACCCACAATTACAAGAAATGCCGTTAATTGTTACTTACCATTACGCCGTTTCACCGCGGGGAAGGCAAAAAGGATAGAGCGCCACACTCTTCTGCTCTGACACATAATTCTCGCCTCATCCATATTCATACATCTTCTCATACAAGCTCGCCGATTATTATGGCTTCTAACAGAACCATCTTCCAGAATCTGGTTTACTTAGTCATGTCAAGTCTTCCGCGGACGTCCTCTATTTCTGGTGCCATCAACGCTTGCGTCATATATATATATCGCTTGCGTCATATATATATCTCGTATATATATATATATATATATCTCTTACCATTCTCTCGTCATTCATACGTTCCATATGACTAAACAACCTAACTGATCCTCTCTTAATCTTGCTCACGATACTAAAATCAGCTATACATTCTTTCTTTATTTCTTCATTCTTCACTCTGTCATAAATGGATTTGCCACATATATGCCCAAGCGATGTCATTTCCACTACATTCAGTCTACTTTCGTTCCCCTTCTGCCAGCTCCAAGATTCACTTTCACATATCAATGTCGGTACCAGTACTTCATTGTAGACCGCTGGTCTTGCCTCGGTTGACATGTTCGCATTAGCTATAATTTAATTCAAATCGCCGTTCACTTCGTTCCCTGCAGTCACCATGTTTTCGATATCTTTCCAAGTCTTTCCGTTTCTATCAAACATACTTCACAAATACACAAACTCTTATAATTATTATTTTAGATTGTTAATATTATTTTATTAACCACTTAATGAATTAAATACGTCTACCGGTTTTTAAAAATATAATTTTCTTCTTCAGGATGTCATTAACTAATCAAAAACATATGTTATATTGTTCTTTTAACAGAAAATATCTAAAATTTTGTACCTAACTTAAATTGTTACTTGATGATACAAAATTATTGGAATAATTTTTAGAAAAATATTTTAGAATGGCACTTGTGGTTAAATTTTGTTGGTTGTTCATAATATTTTGGTTAGTTTTACACGCTCTATTTATTTCCAATGATTCCAAATTATTCAATTTAATACAAACACCGTTTACACGTGAAATAGACAATCCCAAATTTTTATCAAAAGTAAGTTCATTTTCTTCATGATCAGAAAATTCTGAAAATAAAATTTAAAAATACGAACTCTTCTACTTGTTCCTACTTTTAAATACTTTGGTACGTATTTAATATATTTTTGTTGTGAAATTTTGAAGATATTATATATCTCAGCACTCCTCAGACATGGTGCGGTTCTTTGTACAAATTTATAAATTTGTATAAGTATATTCATGGAGTAATCCAGTACTGATGTAGCTACTTTTCATCATCGATAATAATTATTCAATATTTAAATGTCGGAAAGATCAGTACTGGATTCACTAATGTGATTAGACAACTTAGAATCTGGATAATAGGGTTGGAGATATCGTCTCCAGAAACTACAATAATTTCAAGACGTCAATCTAGAATATTTTTACTTTAATTAACATAATAAATATTTAACAATATTTGAATATGACCAAGAACGCACAATTACTGACTTTTCACCTACAAAGGTACTGTTATTAAACAAATTATAGATATCTCATAGAGACGAAACTATTTTTATTACATTAAATGGAAAGATATGAAAGTATGGGTGATTACAGGGCTTACGATCTTTGCAATTTATTCTTAGTCACCGTGCGCGCGCTTATGAACATGACATGCGTAGATCGGTAATTCATTTCCAGTACCTACCGACTACCCCCTCCTCCTATGCCAGAACACGACCTTTTCTGTGGTGTATTTTCTATGATTTTGTGCAGTTGAAGTTGTACCTTCGAACTGAAAGTATCGTATGTTGACTGCCATGTGGGTACAAATTGTTAGCTTGGGTTCATTTTCGTCCAGCTGTATAGAGCTGATATTTGTTCGTGAGTAATCAGTTTGTCTCTACCGTGCGAACCGACTGTACTTGTAACTTAGTGCTGTACCTCTTGCTATTGTGTATGATGTTGTTTCGACACTTTTGCACTATCACTGAATGTGTATGTCTAAGTGTATTTCGTGCGGACCAGTGTTGTACCTACGTGTTCTGGAGCCAGAAGATTTACGGATCTAGTGGAAGAAGATTCGAATACCGTAATTTCACAGGTGGGTGGTGTTTTCTGGTTCTGGGTGGTCCTTCAGTCGCCCCCTGTCCCCTGCTCCTGTCCGTCTTCCAAATTCCTTCCACCCTTTCTGCACATTTTATTTCCCCACCTCCTCGTACAGACAAGCGGTATACAAACATCATAAGATCTTTATTAATATTATAATATTTAAATGTTCAACACAGACAACCGTTTCTATACATTAAATATTAGTTTTGAAATTTGATTTTAAAAATTTAAAAAAATAATAAAGCATGTATAAATATAAATCAATGTATTCAATTACATCCCAAAAAAAAATTATTATACATTTATATGACATTTTAACACCTCAGTCTATTAGAAGAATAGACACCAGTCAGGTGAAAAATCTTAGGCCCTTTATTATCGATCTCAGTACCGGTAAAGTTTAAAATAATACTCAAAGTGAGTGTTAATAAAAATGTTTTGAATATTCCCAACGCGCTATTTCTAACACAGTTCTCGGAACAAACTTTATTGGAGCATCCGCTAAATAAACGTAATTTACGTTAAAATATATTAAGTAAACAAACTAAGCTATTTTATTTTTCTCTACTGGCAACATCAAGTACTAAATCCCATTCATAGTTTGATTTCGAATTGATATCATCAATCACGTTCGCTGCGATAAAGCCTAGCGTGTTGTAACCGGTTTTTTCTAGAGATTTCTAATAGATTTCGTATATATAGACTAATGATTTCTGTCCTAATTACTTTGACATTTTTTTTTAAATTCGTGATTCAGATAAAACGAAAATGAAGATAATTTCTATTTAACTGAAGTGTGTCATTTTGTGAGATCATTTCTGTCATTTCATCGGTACATTTTTTTGTATTAGTATTTTTGCCAAATTAATAGACATACCGTAAAAATCGTATTTTTTTTTAAGAACATATATTTGTTATGAAGTAATACAAATTTGATTGCTTTTAAAATAGAATAATAGATGTATCAATTGGAATTGATCGATTGTTATAGCGAAATGGGGAATTGATTTGGAATGGATTGGATTTTATTTGTAAATATTTAATTATTTATTTTACATTTATTATGCTGTCAACACTCATGAACAGCTGTCGCACTAATTATGTTATTTTATATCAGTGTAACCGCCAAGATAACAAAATTACTAGTCAAGTAAAACAAAATTAAATACTAAATTAATGTATTAATTATAAATATATACATATAAAATCAATTTTGTCGAAAAATATTGTTTTAGCGTCACCGGGATATTATTTAAAATATCACAGACCTATGTTCTGAATAATTACAACTTCACAATTAGAATGTGTTTTCCTTAATAAACAAAATTACATTATTAGTCCGAAAGCTGTTCTTTAATGTTGACAAGATTTAAAAATAAATCAAAAATTCTTCAAACCAAACATCATTTAATTCGACAGAGCAACTCGATAAAAAACAGAATATTGTACAACAAAACAATAAATTCCCATCGCGTTTCATTGTCACGCCTGTGTAAGACAAAGCATTTTTCGAATCCCACAATGTCGTCCGAAATTCCTTTAAATTCAATTTAAGCGTCTAGTTAGAGAGCGCCGACATTAAAACGTTGTATCCGCGCCCAGCTGACAGCCCGCAATCGGATCGTTTCCCGCCAAATAAATCGAAAAGTTTCCTCTCGCCCGGACGGCCAATAGGATCGCGCGGTCCGCCCCACCAATCGCCGCCAGCGTACGCCTGCCATCTAGCGGCCGCCGCGGAAACCAATCGCTTCCCGCCGAAATGCCGTCCGTCACATTCCGAACAGAGTCGATAGCTGCAACGCTTTAAAAGTTTCTAAAATGTGATGTAATCACTTCTGTTTGTACATTTTTTTATGTTGAACCGATCGCCAAATGAATCAGCTATTTACCTGAATTATTTTGAGAATACAACCGTTTATAATTATACCATAATATTTGGACAATTAAACGCAGCTTTGTAGGTGATGCTTAGTAATAGGACCCAGCAGAAAGCAATTACAAAAGAAATATTATACAGGTATTTATTTTTATAGTTATCCACATAGACTACCAAATATATAATCATGAACTAACGCAAATTCTTTCCAATGTGTGAGTGTGGTGCCGATGAGGAAACCCTTGACCATATCTTTTTAGCCTGTCCATTGCGGATGACAGGTTTTTTTTACAGTAATCTCGCCAATGGTAATTTTCAACTCCCGATTAACTTGTGTCATCTTCTTTCCCTTAACTCGCCACATTTAATTTATATAATAGCAAATTTTTTGAACGACAATAGTATTAACTTGTAATATAATATTTCCTATTCTATAATATTATAAAACTTTATTCTATAAATTAAAGTTTTAACTTAATTAATGGCACAAATCACTCTTGAATGGTAGATTGCCTATTTAAAAGAATTCAGAAGAAGAAGAACGCAAGTTCTTTGTTTCAATATTTGCATTTTGGTGTCACCCACGTGATCATTTTGGTACCACTTACGCAATTAAATAGCTCTGAGACTTTTTTTTAAATATATGACTCGATTAGAACGACAATTTAAACGCTGACAATATAATACGCATTAATGTAAAAAGGTAGATGGCTCTTTCAAATAATGGAACGATTAAATGTATTAATATCAAAAAGGTAATATATAGATTTGAAAATTTGTTGTTAAAAATATTGTCGCTGTAGCATAGTTTGGATAATACACCTTCCCCGGTTTGGAAAGAGATCCAGGTTCAAATCCTAGTGGCGCAACAACAATATATTTCGATATAATTGATTTTATACGTATATATTTCAAATTAATATATTTAATTCACATTTAAAGAAGATAAATTCAATACAGGAAAATCTTTAAAAACTTGTTTGGTTGTGTAAATTTCGTATTTGTATTTTATTTTTATTTTATAATTATTATATTTAATTCATATTTAAAATATCACAGACCTATGTTCTGAATAATTACAAGTTCACAATAAGAATGTGTTCTCCTAATAAAAAAATACGTCTTGTCTAGACAAAAATTAAATTTTTGCATAAATGTGTCATAAACTATCAAATTTATGTTTTCGCAAAGAATGTTTGTAGTATGTCTCTCGTCCCGCAAATAATATTCCGAACCCCTCTCCTATGTGTAGACTTTATTTCATGTTTATTCATTTACTAGTCTGTGACTATGCACGTATTTACATTTAATAACTACGTAATATATTTTTTAATCTCTCATTTTACTTTATTTTATACTTTTTCGATACTTATTCAATCTCTTCATATAAATTTGACAGTTTATTATCACGCTAAATAAATATGGATACTAAGTTCCGAAACCACTGATAAATCGGTTTAAATAAGTGCTCCTTGGCTCGCATGTTCTAACATACAACATACAACGCGTCAGTACATGTGAATTTCTATGTAAGAAGCACATGTAAAAGATTTTGTCGTCTTTTCTTTTTAATATAAGAGGTGTATCTGTTATTATGATTATTTATTAATATACACAATTGAATATGCACAAAAAAACGGTCATTTCTTTTGGTATCTACCGCGCACGAGTTGTGCTTGGAGTTGACATTTACCAAATGACAACACTGCACCGCGTAAGATAAAATTTCTCGGTGTGATTTTTTTATTTTGAAAGTTTGCGAGCACGAGGAAGTTGTCCCGATACTAAAATCACGAAGATGTGATTTCGTATTGAATTAAGAATGTATGAGAATAATTAAATAATATTGGGCATCTGTGTTATCCTGCACCATACTGTGAGATTTGTTTGCTATTTTACTGGTACGTTTGCAGGATGTGAAGCATCCCTTCCTTACACGTAAGTACTCCTGTTGGTAATACATGTGTGATATAATTAACATTTTATACCATAATTGAAAAAGTGTTTTTTTTTTAATACCAATGAAATATCTCAATGTCATCAAATACCGAACACAGTGTTCGATATTATCCACTGAAAAAATTACGTTCAGCATTATTCATCTATTCATTTTTTGTGCAGAATTCGAGATAGATGGAGAAACTTGGTTAGATGTAGATCAATCTTGTACAAATTCGGATAATGCAGTAAGTAGAATTTTTGTACGTAAAATGGTTTTCTTAATATTAATATTTACGTAAAAGTGTGCTTTTATATGTTACCTTTATGTTTTATAAGTATATTTCCAAATTTATAATTAGTGTAATTCTAGTTCGCTATTACACGACAGCTATTCGGCAATACCCTCCACTGTCGGCTATCACCGAACAAGGAGACCATTTTACAAAAATGTTTTAAAAATAATGAAAATGTTCTGTAACAGAAAAAATAGTAATTAGATTTGGTAACTAAGTATCATATCAGTATTTTTATATAATTAAGTTGAAATAAAATACACCAATTTGTTAAATATTTAGTATTTTTCCTTAGGTGTCCGCCAATTGCCATCTCTCCCCTATCTACTAATTAATGTATAGCTTTGCTTTGTTTTATGATTCGATTGTAATTCCTGTCATGCCACGAGCAAGCCGATAGTTACGTCTATTTATAACAACAAATTTCCATAATAGGAAGCATATCTAAAGGAATTGTTCGCAGAATGAAGGTGAACTGGTGGAGTGTATTCGAACGTATAAATATAATTTTCAAAAGACTGACAGACCGCCCTAAAACCTGCTAAACTAACAAAATCATCAAACTTTAACGTGACAGTGTATAACAGTGGATAACACTTGGAGAGGCGTTCATCCAGCAATTATTAGAAAGTGGCTGACTGACGGTGATGATAACATGCGTAGACTTTCAATGTTTTTTGTGAATTTTTCAATCCATCTACTCGTGTGCAAGAGATTTTATAAATCGGTCGGTTCAGACAACAATCTACTTTGATTACTCGGGTAAAAATATGTTTAGTACACAGACTAGCAAATGAATAGACATGATATGAAGTGTACAAATAAAAGAGGGGTTTGGAACATTATTTGTGAGGCGAGGTACATTCTATACATTTATCTAACGAAACATAAATCCATATTTTTTTATTTATGTGCTTGTTATATATTTATTTAAATAATTGTTGTTTTTTTAAAAATAGATTCTGGTGAAGAAACAATGATATATATTTTTAGTTAGTTATGACATCCTGAAGAAGAAAATTGTATTTTTCGAAACCGGTAGATGTATTTAAACTCAATTCAGTGGTTAATAAAACAAAGATAATAAATTTAAAAAATATGAATTTTAACCACAAAGTTAATGTTGTTAATTTTAAAAGTATAAACATAAATCCGTTATATTATGACACATTTATGTAACAGAAAAAGTATTTACTTTTCTCAAATTAAATCTTTGTGTAAACAAGACGTATTTTTTACATTCATTTACGTCAGCGTTTAAATTTTCGTTCCAATTGATTCATATTTTTTTTTAAAGTTGCGGAGTTCTTTGATTACGCGAGTAGCTCCAAAGTAATCACGCGGGTGCCACCAAAGTGAAAATTTTCGGACAAGGTATTTGTGTTAGTTCATGTTTATTTAATTTGTGGTTTGTGGTTTAATAGCAAGATGAAAATAAAATGAACTACGAAATGGATGGAGGCAGCTAATATCTCCGAGCATCCGAACAGACTAGCTACATGCTCCATAAATCTTTGTACACTACGCATCACAATTGTTTCCTGTCAAAATGTCAACTGTCAGATCCAACCAGATCAGAGTGGATGCGAATTCCTTTTAGAATAATCCCTAACTAAGACTATCCAGATGCTCTTAGATATTTCGTTACACACCGCCTACGCTAATTGTAATAATTATTATTTTTAATTTATCACATTATTTTTTTTATATTTATTAACGCTTACACTCACATATAATATATACCGTGACGTTACAAATGGGGGTCGCGTACACAATTGCCCCGTAATTTATTTTTGTCAAGCACCTTGACATTTCACAAATAGTTACCCTCAGGTTGGTATCATATTCGGTGTCTGAGCTTATAAAAACGGTTGAAATCTATGGTTTGTTTTCAAACCATCGCCAGACCTGTCAGACTAAAATGCAGCGTGTGTGATTCACTCTACCTAGAGGGTAAGTATTTTTTTATTGTTCAATCACTATTACATAATTTGATGTTAACTTGTTAATCTAATCGCATGATAAATGATCTTTACAGGAAACAAAACGTTTCCTTCTGGGCTTTGCATCTTGTAATCTTATATTTTTCTTGATTAGATGTCTTACTTTTACTAAATACTAACATCTTTTATTTATCATTTCCAGGTATAATTATAAATTTTTCCCAGTTTAGGATGAAGGCAGCATGTGACAAAAATAAGGTAGGTATATGTGCTCAAGGTAAAAGAACCCGTGGATCTCATGTTCTATACTATGCAGCCGGTGAAAGGGAAGAACGTAGGTCTTCTACTTCACAATACACATATTATGAATAGATGTTCTAAATATGACAATGATTTTTTTATAATATACTTTGTTTTCATAATTACCATTTGCATCAATTTTTAGATTAATTGGATTACACGCATGAATTTTAATGATGGTTTTATAACCACGACAAGTAGATTTTCCGCTTAACAGGTGCCAAATGACGATCAGAAATCACAACCAATCTTTTAGTACCTACAATTGATCCCTCATATTCCTAACATGCTTTCATATGCATCATAGCTTAACCGGCTCCAGGTTTGAGTCTCGGTGGTGACTATATTTTGCCGATACCTAGATTTTTTCTGTACAAATACGAGATTTATTTACCCAACCAAACAAGTTTTTAAAGATTTTCCTGTATTGAATTTATCTTCTTTATATAAAAAAACTGACTTATTTCATTTTCTTTAAAGAGGATAAAATAAAAATTCACCATTACTATCACACTAGGAGCAAAACTAATGAACATGCTATTTTTAAAATGTCCAAATTAGGAATAGAACAGAGACATGCATCGTACATTGCTCCTAGACTGTATAACCAACTGCCAATTTCAATTAAATTAGCAGCAAATATAAATGTTTTCAAAAAACAAGTTATAAAATGGATGAGAGGTCTTCAAAATTATTAAACTATGTATTTAACATCTTTCCCCATTTATAATTTGATCGATTTCCCAACATTTATTTCCTTTTTCATTTGATGAAAACAAATTCTTATATCTAGTTTACTATGTATTATGTATGTTTATTATGTATCCACCTCTGTTAGTGCAAAAATATGGATGTCAAAATATATATAAATAAATAAATTGATCTTGTATTATAAGCCAACCCCATAATTCAAGATCTTTCTTATTTGGGGGTGCATAACTTTACTATTGTTTTTTTATTGTCGTATAAATAAATAAATAAATCCAAATTCATTTTAAAAAGATTATGTTAATTTTGTACAAATTTATTTACAGGAAGAATTGCGGACGGAATGTGTAAACAGACACATATTGCGATTATATCTTATTAGTTTAGTAGATTTCGGGCTTTGTTAGCAATTTCCCTGCACCTGCACGACTTGTATGTAATATATTAAAGTGCAATCACCTCGCGATGTTTGCAATTGGCTGCACTGCCGCCCGTCTCCCCTGAGGAGAGATACCATCGTATTGTTTCCAGTGAAAATGTTCTTATCCCGGAGAAATCCCGCTAGCTCTCCACACCGCGTTAGCACCTGGGCGGGGTGCAGCTCCCGGGGGCCAGGGGGAACAGTAAGTGCATTAGAGTGTACATATTTAGAAAACGTGTACCAATGTACATTTTTACTAAGAGTTTTTAAATTTCACAACAAAAATCGACAAATAAAACTACAATTATTCTTAATTTATATTTTAATGGAGTTAGAATACTCTTTTTTTTATTGTAAAAATTCGTATTTACATTAGTTTTCACCTTATTTTTATATGAACAATATAATATACATGTACATACTGTGACATTTTTAAATATACGCGGTGGTACCGAGCGCTACTACACCAATCAGGGTGGACGCGGTCGGTAAGAGAAAAGGCAGGATGAAGGGATGGGGTGACTTCCGCGCGGGCTGGAGAGGTGCGCGGAGCGTGCACTGGACGACGTTCCGCCGAAAGATAGCGACGGCCAGCAACAGACTTTAAGGATTATTTTCACGGCAAATAAAGAGAGAATTTGGGCCTTGATTTTCCCGTGAAAGGCAAGGAGACTTTCGTGCAGTTAGCGAGTGGAGAGCGAGCGCCTGGCGGCGCCACGTGGGGCGAATTTGAAGGAAAATAGAAATAAGGATTTCTCGGATACGGTGGACATGGGAGATATGTGGTTTTCGATCCATCCGTACCATGGAGGAGAATCTCGGCTGATAACTGTGCGAACAGACAAGGTCCCCGAGTTGGATTTGACAAGAAGGTTAGTCGCAATCCCCTCCTCCCCAGGTTTCTGTCATTCTGGAAAACGGCATACACCTCAACTCGGGAAGTAGAGAAATGGATCGAGTAAAAACCTGCGAAGTGACTCCTCGACGGTCAATAAAGTGGGCGAACCTCGTTCGTGAGATTTTTGTTGTTGCAAACCTGAAGATTTGAACACTATCCATTCATTTAAATCATGTAAATAAATTGTTAAATGTGTTTGTTGTGTAAATCGAGTGTTTCATTTGTTTAAGACCATTCCTATCCATCCTAGCCAGCCACTCTGACACTTAACATACAGACACCCGCAGACTGAGCCAAGCCGGTAGCGTGATGCGCTAGCGTTCGATCCAACGTTGTCAGCGCGTTACGTAATAATGTGTTACAGTGATTGCGTATTACCAGAGAAATTATATTTTCACTAGAATAAATATAATTTCACTAACTCGATCAGTTAAAATATATCAAACAATTGATTTACAATTTCACTTAATATCAGTTTAAAGCATATCGGTAAATTGTATTGTCTATTTATTAATTCGAAAAAATACAAATATAATTTTATCCTATACAAGCACTATTTTGATAAGTTGATAACATAGATTGAATACTTTTTGACATAAACGTTTTAAAAGAAAACAAAAACACGCAAATAAACGTGTCACATCTGTCAAATTGACAGTTCAGAGCAGCATATCAGTAAAATTATATTTTCGCTAGTAGAAATACATATCTTCCGATTAAAATGTATTCATGTATGATTTCACTAAACCGGTAGTGAGTGTATAACTTCACTGGTAATACACAAATACAATAAATAATAGTAGTATATTACAAAATAACTTGCCACTCAACCGGCCCTAGGGCACCGAGTATCCTTCTTCTTTTAAACAGGCAATCCACCCTTCAAAAGTGATTTGTTCCATTAATCAAGTTAAAACTTTATTTTATAGAAAAAAGTACAACAATATTATAGAATAGGTAATATTATGTCACAAGTTAATACCATTGTCGTTCAAGAAATTTGCTATTATACAGATTGAATGTGGCGAGTGTGAGAGAAAGAAGATGACACAAGTTAACCGAGAGTTGAAAATTACCATTGGCGAGATTACTGTAAAAAAAACCTGTCATCCGCAATGGACAGACAAAAAAGATATGGTCAAGAGTTTCCTCCTCGGCACCGCACACAACGAGTATCCGTGCAGAGTTTAAATCAATGGAAGAAATATCTACCATAATCGAATCAACCGAAAAACATTTACTACAGGGAAAAGAATCGAACCCCGAAATTTAATTTAATTAATGAAGCTCACAAAAATCTAGCTGGCTTCGTTAGATTTCAATCATCTGTTTGAATTTCTTTTCGTTTCTGTTAACATTTTATTACCATTAAATAATTCTCACATATTTAATCTCATACGTAAAATTCAACAGACTTAACCCTTCTCAAACCATGGAGTAACACAGGTCTACCTCTCTAATTAAATCTATAATATTTCGATAAATATACGCAACGTACATTTCATATTTTAGTTAATTTGAAGGAAAATATTTACGCTTTGAAATGACTAGTGAAAAATCAATTATGTAAGGTGAATCATACATAAATAATTATATTTAATTCGTTCCGTTGCAAAATTAATACTTTGACAAAAATACCATTTGTGGCAAGACAGAGAGAAATCATATATTAATTTCACAGCGAAAACAATAACAAACGTACAAATATAACGGTGTCCTTTTATCACTAATTAAATGAAGATAAATAAAAAGGAAGGTTGTATTATATAATGCAACCTCCTATACAGAACTTGATGACCAAAATTTTTTTTACATTTAATGCTCAATACTTAAATTAAATTTATGCCATTAACCATTTTTTCACATTTTAAAGACTAATAGAATTCGTATTTCTTACGGTAACACGAGTTGACAGCATGGCTGCGTACGAGTATTTTATATCACGGTATGGTAAAGGTTAAGAGTATTGTAATTGTTAATTCTTATCATAAATTAACAGACATTGTAATCGTTCATTCGTATCATAATTTAATAGATATTGTGAGTATTGTAATTGTTAATTTATATCATAATTGAATTGAGATTACGAGTATTCTGATATCATAAGACTTCAATACAAAACAAAGACCACCAATTATTATAACCGTTTTGATGACAATGTTAAACTTCATAACCCCAGCTATTCAAAACTTTACGACAACAGTGATTTTTCGATTGTCCGTATCTAAAAATTATTTGGCAACCTTCCAAAATAAGAAATCACTCCGAGTACACCAGATCGCCATGTCACACCAGCAAAAAATTGGATCGCAAATATCCATAACGATATTTGATCTTATTTATCATTCAATTAAATTAAAATATGTTAAACCTATATTGATTATTTGTTGAAAATATAAAAGCAATATTTGAATATGTCCAAGAACACACAATTACTGGATTTTTACCTACAAAGGCACTGTTATTAAACAAATATCAGATATCTCATAGAGAAAAAGCTATTTTTTTATTATATTTTAATGGAAAATAATGGATGCGAGTCCATACACTTACATATATACAACATACAAAATTTTAATAAATGTGGAGATTGAAGGGTGAAAATTGATGAACTTTATATACATAAAGTGATCACTTAAGCCAACCGAAGACAGGTCGTAAGCCCCGTAATTACCATGTACTTCCATACATTTTTCATTTAAATGTAATAAAAAGCTTTGTCTCTATGAGATATCACATATTTATTTAAAAATATAATCAATTATTCAACACATCATCATACTAAATATCAGATGAGGAAGTACGATATTGTGTGATATCCGTGAGTCTCACAGAACCCATGTAAAAAGATTAATTATATCGTTTTGAACGTTCTTTGCTAGGAAATATTTGTCCATGTGTTTTTGTCTAATGGGCAAGAAACCACTTCTGAACGAACAAGAAATGAACAAAACGCGTTGGTTCAAAAAGTTTATGAACGGAAACGTAAGTGTTAAAGTGGAAAGAGGTCGAGAATGCTATTATTGAAACGAAGAATTGAAAGCTTTAGTGAAAGAAAACACCAGACAAAGAACCGGTACTGATTAACTGAAGAGAATCTATCTTATCTCACGACAACTTTCACCTTGTCAAACACCTCGAAAACTCGATAATTGCTTTTTAAACATATACCTTATGTATGATATATATAGTGTATGTATAAGAGTTAAATGTTAGTTTTGGTCTGATAAACTTGTGAACTAATTTATTGCACAATTTAATTACTAGACTTTATTGATGTACATGTTTTTGTTGTGACAGGTGTGAATATAAAATATTACAATTAATACACGTAGTTGTGTGGTGTGGGATGGAATAGATTCCGCTAGACTGCCGTCTGTGTTAAAGTGGTCAGTTTATTTTCGCGCTGTTGTGGTGTTATTTAAAATTAAAATATATAAATATGTAATTAGAGTGGTGTAAGTGCATTATTAGTGTAGGTATTGTATTATGATTATGTTGGAGTACGGGACAGCGATGCTTCTGATTGATCTCTACCAAATTGAATCGTATATTGCAGATACAATTATCTGTAAACTATGCCCGTCTCAACACAGAATTTTCTAGTGAGACGGGCTCAGTTTAAATATTCGTATTATATAGTTTATAATAAATAAAAAATATTACTATTTACCTACTAGAAAACACCTATGGACTGTAATCCGCCTGATTTCTATTCAATATGTATAAATAAGAAATAGAGGACGTCCGCGGAAGACTTGGCACGACCACGTAAACCAGATAATGGAGGATGGTTCTGTTAGAAGCCTCAACGATCGGCGAGCTTGTATGAGAAGATGTATTAATGTGGATGAGGAGAGAATTGTGTCAGGACAGAAGAGTGTGGAGCTCTATCCTCTCTGCCTACCCCCGCGGTGATACGGCATGATGGTACGTAAGTAAGTAAGTCTGTTTAATTGAATTTTATGTTTAAAATCGTCCATTATTTTTGAAATATAATAGTTTAAATTATAATAATATATAAAATATGAATTAAAATATATTTATTAGAAAGATATACATATAAAATCAATTTTATCGAAAAATATTATTGTTGCGCCACCGGGATTCGAACCTGGATCTCTTTCTAAACTGGGAAAGGTGCATTATCCAACTACCCTACAATGATAATATTTTTCGAACCTATATGTTACCTTTTTGATATAAATATATTTAATTATTCCATTATTTTAAAGAGCCATCTACCTTATTTTTACAGAATCTCAAAAATACCTTTGAGTAATCTGATAGCAGACACCAGAATTATCAATTCATTTTTATTAAATTTTGGACACATTGATACAACTTTATTATCAGGAGAACACTTTCTTATTGTGAAGTTGTAATTATTCAAAACATAAGTCTATGATATATTAGATGTGAATTAAAATATATTAATTCAATGAGGAATTTTATAAGGTTGAGAATGATATTGAAAGGAGGGTGATTGCAGGGAACAAAGTAAACGGCGCATTGAATTGAATTATAGCTAACGGGAATTTGTCAACCGAGGTACGTCCTGGTACCGATACTGATATATGGAAGTGAGGCCCGAAGGCGGAAAGTAGGCTGAATGCAGTAGAAATGAGATCACTTGGGCGTATATGTGGCAAATCTATTTATGACAGAGTAAAGAATAAAAAAAATAAGGAAAGAATGTAAAGCTGATGTTAATATAGTGAGTAAGATTAAGAAAAGGATCACTTAGGTGATTTCGTCATATGGAACAGATGAATGAGGAGATAATGCTAAGAAAGATATATGACGCAAGTGTTGATGGCACCATAAATAGAAGACGTCCACGGAAGACTTGGCACGACCAGGTAAACCAGATAATTAATGATGGTTCTGTTAGAAGCCTCAACAATCGGCGAGCTTATATGAGAAGATGTATGAATGTGATTGGAGGAGTGTTGCACTCTATCCTCTCTGCCTACCCCTGCGTAGAAACGGCGTGATGGTAAGTAAGTAAATAAGTAAGTAAGTAAGTAAGTAAGTAAGTAAGTAAGTAAAAATCATGCTCATTCTTACACCATTTTACTATCATATAATAAGCAAGAAGTACATTTATTTCTTTATCACAGTATTTAAACCAGCTAGCAATCACATTAACTAACAATAATGACGGACAGTTATATCGAAAATTCATAATCCTAAATTGTCAAAAAATCAACAAAAATACAGAACCAAAAATTTATTTCGTTTGAAGCAATAGCCGCATTACGTGAGATGAGATATCTTGTCTGTTTTATGTCACCATGTAATGACATCACGTTTTCTAATTCTTCACCTCTTCTTCCATATTTCCCATAAACATCAAAATACCCATGACACACCTCTACCTGAATAAATCTGTAAAAAACTGTATTTAATTTAGTTATCTCCTGATGATGTGAGGAACTGCACCTTTCGAGACTATATTAGTCACGTTTGTGTGGTACAAGGCTTCTTCTTCTTCTTCTTTTAAATAGGTTATCCACCCTTCAAGAGTGATTTGTGCCATTAATCAAGTTAAAAACTTTGTTTTATAGAAAAAAGTACAATAATATTATAGAATAGGAAATACTATATTACAAGTTAATACCATTGTCATTCAAAAAACTTGCTATTATATAGATTAAACGTGGCGAGTTAAGGGAAAGGAGATGACAATTAACAAGTTAACCGGGAACTGAAAATTACCATTGACGAGATTACTGTAAAAAAAACCTGTGATCCGTAATGGACAGACAAAAAAAAATATGGTCAAGGGTTTCCTCCTCGGCATCACACTCACACATTGGGGAATCTATCAAGTTCAATCTGAATAAATGAGAGGCCACCTGGCAATGTCCAATTCTCATTCTAGATATATTTGATACTGTTGTTTTGGAGACTTTCCTTTTGGAGAACCAGGGAGTGCGGGGAATAGATCATTGAATTATTTAAGCCGATAACCCTTATGATTATTTAGATCCATCCATTGTGCAGTCCAAATAGAATTCATACGTTTTTTTACCATATTAAGTCTGTCATACATCGGGATTTGGAATTGATGAAGAAAAACTCCGGAAACAGTAGCCTCCTTGGCCATTTTATCAGCACATTATTTTCCATGAATTCCCTTATGTGCAGGAATCCAAACAAATGACACATGTTTATTTTTAATGTACAAATTAAATAGACATCTTCTGATGGAACAGATTATCTCATTGTCTAGACAAACTTTAATATTAGCAGAGAGGGATTCAAGAGCTGCTTGCGAGTCGGAGAATATAACAGACTTACCGACGTTCCGGAGTACGCAGATGTCCAAGGCCTCTTTAATTGGTACAAGGCTTAGTTTATTGAAAAAAAATTAATAATAATATTGTATCACAAATTAACCGCAGTGTCTTAATATTATTATAATACAGATTTTTATGAATTTATGAAATTGTGTTAAATCAACATTTTTTCATTTAATAATACTGAATCATGTCGAACATGGACGACGATTATTTCATTGGTAATTTGTGAGTCGCATCTTCATTGATGTAACGCAACCTGTTTAAGCTATTATAACTCCCGATAAATTAATATTCGAACCATGTTTTTTCAGCTCCCTAATTTTACAAAGTTAAGTTTTAATTCATTGGAATAAATGCTTCAAACAGAGAAAATTTCACATTGTTCGTAACTTTATAGATAAATTTGCTAACTCATCTCATATTCAATGTTAATTCATATGTTAAATTTTCATTTCATTTGACTCCAAATTCGCAAATTACTAAAAACTAAGAATCATGTTTAAAATTTTTAAAAACAAATTTTAAATATTTTAACATTTTAATTTACAGCTCTGTGGGGGGGCTAGGTTTATTTCGTAATATGAGTCGAAATATGTGACCCGAGTTCTCGAGTCACTTGGATGGTGTGGCTGATATTTGTAGGTTATGTAATTCGGATTAGAAGGTTTTGAACATGACGACACCGATGGTCCTATCTCTCTTCAAGTCTCACGCACGCGGATGAATGTCGTAGTTAATGGCGGGCAGTATGTATAGATTTAGGTTATGATATTACATAATCATATATAATATATGTAATACAATATATGTATCTTAATTTAACTAACGACTTTAGAGAAAATAAATCCATAATTTATACATGACCTTATAATGTATTTATTTGTAATTTTAGAATACTATTAATGTTTTTAAATGTGTTTTTAAAGTTTAAGTTTTAACGTAAAATAATACCTTCTTAGGCATTTAAAAATTTATGAACGTTTTTAAGAACACTTTCTGCGACTGAACATGATTCATTTATTGTTTAAAAGTCATTCACGTAATAACTAAACGAAATAATTATTTTTATTAAAGGTTAACGTAGAAAATATTTCTGCACCAAATTTAAAGAACAATCATGAAATCAACACATTAAAAACAGTAAAATAATAAAATTTGCGAATTAGTAAAAGAGGAACTAGATACTTCAATGATTTGCACGCAGTTATCAACCTTTCTAATGTTATTCTATCAAAAACAGCATAGGTAACGACTCCATACAAAATGGATCAACCGAAAAGAATTTCCAATTCATAAACAGCCAATTATATGACTCGAGTAATTCACTAACTTAAAGACAGAACAGAGTAATGCGAATAGCTCGATGCTGCGAATACACAAAAGCACCATGGGTACAGCGGTGAGTTGTCGTGGTAATTTTTATAACTAAGCAATTAAAGTCTCTACTGGTACACAGATAGCGCTAATAATAAAATAATGTTTCCGTTTATATTAATCCAATCACATATTTTACATTTGTTTCCCAGCATTTTTAGTAATGCACGGCTTTTTTGTTTGTATGTGCTGCACGCCTCTGGTCGCAGTGTACATGAATAAGGAATGTGTTGAACGAATATATTGTGACTAGACCAAGGTATATAATTTAAATAAGACTAACAAAAGTTGGACTTTTTTACAGGCCGGTTCACAATTAAAAGTACACGAGTATAATGTTAAATTGCACACGTAAACTTAGAAATGTTTAAACGTAGAAATGTTACTGGAAAGCCAGAATGCGGAGAAGTGACTAACTTTCGCTATTCTAGGAAGTACCCGTCTCGATACATTTCTGAGGCGGACTGATATGTTAGTCCAGTTCCTGGATTGACAGCCAAGTACTTTAGAGCTCATGCAGGTTGAGAGTCTCTATTCTCCAGGAACTCCGTACTAAGAAAAGTCTTTTCACAACTACCCAGAAAATATTTTTACCATACTTTGGGTATTTCTAGAAGAGATTGAGACAGCCTAGAGAAATTGGTGATCACTGGGAATGTATAAGGACGGAGGGTGAGATGTCAACCTCCAACAACTTGGACAGACCGAGTCCGAGAAATGACCGAAGCCTCGCTATACGTCGCACTAAACAAGATCCAAGGTTGTGAAGAGTTCACTTTTGGAGACAACATGCACGCCTTTAACTCTGTTCCGAATTCGTAAACACCCTTTTGGCATGTCTTTTCGAATCGGTCGCAACCCATGTTACTGACACATTTCCGCATCCAAATTCCCATACGTATATTTCCAAATACTTGTCTTGTCAGTGTGAATTGTGACCTTGACGTCAGTAGACGTCAACTTGACCGATATTTGTTCGATCTCGGCATCGCGATAGCATTCGCGGTGTGGACCTTTCAGCTCCAATGCACCAGCACCAGGGATTCTGAAATCTCGGGTTTTTTCAATTCCCGGGACTCGAGACTTTGATTATTTTCTTTATGAACTGATATTAAAATACCTTATATTTCGTAAACTCGTCCATTCATCCATAGTTAGGCTGAAGCGAGCACCCAAATTTTTAAGATTATTTATTTTGCTAATAAACTCTTTTTTTTATCTTCGTAAAAATTTAAAATTAATTTCATGTTATCCGACTTCAGTAGTTTTGTTCGATGGTTTCACGAATAAAAGAATTATTTGCAATAGCTTTGACAGAAATACTATCTTCAGCAGCCAGCCGGCGACAATTTCAGAAATTGATTTTCTTTTAACGCAATTTGATAATGATGGCTGAATTATTTTGATTCTCTTCGGATTCTTCGAGCATCCTATATCGGTTGATTCCGAAGTTTTTTTATCGATGTGAATTTGAATTCTTTCTAAGTGTCTTCCCAATCTACTTGTTTGGCCCCTTACAAGAGATTTGCTTTGGACAGTGGATACATTGGGCTGATTCCTTTTGTGTGAGCTTTTTGAAATGTTTCTACACTTTGGATTGTTTGGGAAACCGGGCATGGATTGTTTTCGACTGCGCAGATTTTATTTTAAAAAAATAAATGTAGGATATATTAAATAAAATTTGAATCGGAAAGTCTCGAGTCCCGGGTTATTCTTTTTTAAGTTCCCGGGACTCGAGACAGTAAAAAATCTTTGAATTCCCGGGAATAAATTCCCGGTTTGTCTCGACACAGAATCCCTAACCAGCACTGTGGTGTGTAATATTGTGTTTTGATCACGTATTATTTGTTATTAGTTTGTGCCATTGGTGAAATTGTAATATCGCCGTCTTCAATTGGAAGCGGAGATCTGCTGATCTCGGCGGCGACTGCAGAAGTGACGAAAGCGTCATATATAAGGTAAGGTGAACAGTCCTTCCGAATCCCGGTTCCCCGAGATCACTGGTTCTTCGACTAAAATCTTTATCCACTCACCGACCTCATCAACTAAAGATTCCCTATTTTTCCTTCCCTACCCTGCGATGATTCCGATTTACGACCGTAATTGTCATATTTTTATTCCACAGGACGCGTGACTCAGAGATCGCGCAATTTCTTCATTTGGATCCTATCCCTGCAGGATTTACAGTTTAAATTAAAGCTTTATTCTATCAAATTTAATAATTCTTACAAAAAAAAAAAATGAAATATTAGTGAATCTTATTAAGGAGAACACATTATTATTCTGAAGTTGTAATTATTCAGTACATAGGTCTGTGATATTTTAAATACTAACTTAATGTATTAATTATAAATATATACATATAAAATTAATTTTGTCGAAAAATATTGTTTTTGCGCTACCAGGATTCGAACCTGGATTTCTATTTCCAATCCGGGGAAGTACGCTATAACACAATTGGTAGTGTATATTTATATATATATAATATTTTTCGACAAAATTGATTTTATATGTATATATTTATAATTAATATATTAAGTTAGTATTAGTGAATCTATTTGAGATACAAATTATAATGAAAACTTATTATAAAAAGCAAAAATTGAATGTTTGCTTTCAATTCTTAATAAAACTAAAGTCGTTTTTAATTTACTGAAAAAAATAATAAACTTATTGAAAATCCTGCCATATAGTTTATACAATACGTACAAATATGTTATCAAAATCAAAAAAAAATGTGACAAAATTGTGTGATAAACCGTACCTATGTAATGATTTTCATTTAACTATGGCTAATGCGCACAAGATTCAAACATCGCAACAATCGCATATAGTAACAAGAGGTCACAAAAATAACTGAACAAAAAAATAAAAATAATAAAATAAATGAATAATATAATAAAAAATAACGATAATACTAAAATAAATGGCTCTCAGTGTTGCCATCTTATGTACATCTTATGTACATCTTTTGGTTAATCGGTTTCGCTCACTGACAACGCCCCACAATGCAATGTTACGGCAGCAGAGTAATAAACAGACTGCGTGCAGTTGTCTTGTGCGCACATGTCACGAAATTGCAAAAACATCTACCTTTTTGAAAGTGACAAGTAAAGCTTCCTTCATTATTCTACATATTGAATGTTTAAAGACAAACTTGCTTTGTGTCTTCTAATAGAATAGCACAGATTAACGACAAGTTATGGATGAATCAAATAATTTATTTATATTTTATTGTGTCTGTCGCTTTCGAATAATATCTCGACACAGCGTACACAAATACGTTTATATACAATTCAGTAACAACCTTATTGTTAATTCACTAACAGAATTGAAGCGCCTAATTCCAAAACCCCCTAAAACGGATATCGGATAGTTTGGGTTAAATAAGCAGTTTTGTAGATGTTTTTGTCAGCAACATGCAAAACATATTGTATCTCGCAAAAGCCACTTGAATCCATTGATATTGCATGTTCAAAATCATGGTTAATTCCAAAATACTCCAAAGCAGAGTATAAGTAGCTATTCCCTCTTAAATGAAATCAGCCAATCACAATGCTTATTTTTTTTTTTTTATTAAGGGATTTTGACAGTGAAAATATATTGTAATAAACATAATAATTATTTAACATGCGATACTAATAAATAAAATCCACAAAAAATATTTGGATACGAAGTATGTTTAGATAAAAAAATAAGAAGGGTGGGGAGATTGCAACTAACGTTGCGGTAAAGGGAGAGCAACGTGAGTTTTTATAGGTATAAAAGGTTTTTATATGTATGCTTGTTGATGATCACGTGATATAAAATAATAACGATATAAACAGAAAAAAATTACATTACAGAATGCTGATTTAAAAACAAACATTTTATACATTTGCTTTCAAAATATACGTTTTCATCCATAACTAAAAAAACACATAAAATCGTTTTAGAGGGTTTTAGAATTAGGCGCTACAAATGTCGACGTTATAAAAATTGCACTGGTGTTTTCGGTGATTGTCAGACTGTGTATCAAACAAATAAATGAAATTGTGGTCTTATCGTATTGCTGGCAGTATTCTGTGATGGTAATTACTATTGTAGACATACTAACTAGCCAAAACATTTCAGATTCTCAAAACTAATTTGCCTTGCTTTGAACTAAAGCATGCTCGTATTGTAACGAATTCTTCGTTAACTAGTCAAACGCCCTTTAAATTGCCGATTTGATTGCCTACCTGGATCTAGACGAGGATAAGCCAAAAATACCTGTATCATTACGTAGTTGTTTGTTATTCGAACGCCACTAAAATACGCCAGGAAAAATACTAAATAAAATAAATAAAAAATAAAGTCGAAAATTATCTACATTTTTCGTTCTAGATTATGTACTCAGACTTTACGGAAGCCAAACTCGTCGTGGATGATTTTATGGGTAGAACTATGACTGATGTTAAAAGAAGACGCTACCCCAACGATGATAATTCGCCTATTCGCTAGAACTATCTCTCAAGCCTACTGAATCTTGTCGGCCGTGTCGGAGGTCTATGCGTCACACTCGTCCGGCCACTTTTAGACTACTCGATTCATAAGTAAACACTTTTACGAGATAAACCATTGTCTCTGTTATACATGCAATCGCATCCTATGAAAGAAGTTCTGCGTGTGTAAGGATCAATGAATCATTCACACCATAATTTGACATTACAAAAGGTATCAAGCAGGGTTGTGTAATGTCTCCATGGCTATTCAACTTGTATATGGATAATTGTGTGAAAGAACTGGAATATATGAATATTGGAGCGAAAATGTACGATTTGATTGTATGCTGTTTATTGTACGCCGATGATGCAGTACTAATGGCGAATAATAAACAAGAATTAGTACAGAGGCTAGTGAGTACAATGTACGATGTATGTATCTGTGTAAAGCGATCTAATTATGAATGTTAACAAGTTGAAAGTGATGGTATTCAAGAAGAATTAAAGCAAGACAACGTGCAAAATACTTGTAGGTAATGAATGTTTGGAACAAGTAGATGAGTTTGTGTATTTGGGAGGTATGTTCGATAGAAATGGAAAGACAGAAAAAGGTATCGAAAGGAAGGTGATCGCAGGGAATAAAGTGAACGGCGCTTTTAATAGTATTATAGCTAATGGGAACTTGTCAACTGAGACAAGACTAGCGGTTTACAATCGAGTTCTGGAAGTGAGGCCTGGAGCTGGCAGAAAAGGAACGAAAGTAGACTGAATGCGTTGGAATTGAGATAACTTAGGCTTATATGTAGCAGATCCATTTATAGCAGAGTAAAGAACGAAGAAATAAGGAAAGAATGTAAAGATGATCTTAGTATAGTGAGTAAGATTTAAAAAAGATCATTTAGGTGATTTAGTCAATGGTAAGAAAGATATATGACACTAATGTTGATGGCACCAGAAGTAGAGAATGTTCTCGAATAACTTGGCACGACCAGGTAAACCAAACACTGGAGGATGGTCCTGTTAGAAGCCTCAATAATCGTCTAACTTGTATGAGAAGATGTATGAATGTGGACGAGACGAGAATTGTGTGTCAGGACAGAAGAGAATGGTTCTCTATCCTCTCTACTTACCCCCGCGGGAAAACGGAAAGTAAGTAAATAAGTATTTAAAAAAGATTTTATTATTATTTACGATTTGATAGGCAGAACCATGCCTTGTTTGGATGGAAACTCGCCTATTCGCTAGAACCATCTCTCGAGCTTGCTCAATCTTGTCGTCCGTGGTGGAGGTTGACGGACGTCTTCATGCGTCACAATCGTCCGACCACGTTTAAACCCTTCGATGCACAAAAAAACACTTTTACGCGATAAAGCACTGTGCCCGTTTTGTGATAAAAATCTACGATGAATTTCACCCCCTTTCATACCCTACGACCAGAGAAATCGGATCACAACTCGTTGTTCCTCCTTGGTGTAAGCTGCAGGCGGAGCGGACATGTTGACACTGTAATAGCCGGAAGGCAAGTGATGCGATCGGAATCAAATTTCGCATACGTGATTGCAGTCGTACCAACTCTCAGAAAGCAGTACGACAACCTTTAGATTTGTTATGGTGAAAACGTAGATAATTTTTGACTCGCCCTCGTGGTTATTAAATGTTACACAAATACTTAATTGTGAAATATATTGGATTAAAAAAAATATGTAAATAGTAAGAAGCGAACAGCGTCAGCTTGGCGAGCTTAAAATCTCAAAACTGGCTTCAAACCAAACATAATGCATGTAAGTAGTTTCAATACATCATTAAAATGTTCGTGCATTTTTATAGTTCTTTCAGAGTGCTTGCTATAATCTAAACAATGTTGAAACCGACAGAATTCTGATAGAGCTTGGTTTAAATGAATTAATTTAAACCAAGTTTTGGAAGACGGCGGTACACGATACTTTGCCAATCGACGAGAGATGAGAGGAATCATGGATTATATGGGACAGAATGGAATATACGGGTCGTTAAATCTTCAGACAGATCGATATGGTTAAATAATTAAATTTCTGTAATCAAGTTCGACGCACATCGATATGTACTCAAATCAGAGTCATCCGCGTTTTGAATATTAAATAACAAATAACACAAATATACAATCCATACAGAATATCAAAACGATTATAATTAATAAAATGAACTTATTGTAAAATCTATCAACATCAAAAAATAAATAATATTATACCTTTAACATTCGAATTTCGCGAGACACGCATTAGGAGATTTTCACATTTTTCACTTTTCTACATCACAATATAAAAAATGCGCGAACAACATTCAAAATGATGGATAAATATTATAAAATATACACATAGAAAGGTAAACATTTTAAAAAATAAATTATTAATTATTATAAAATGATTGATCGCAAACAATAAACCGTTATGAAACGTCACTCTGAAATTTGAAACGACCATAGACAACCAGGGCACTTGGACAAATTGCACGCGTGGGTAGGTAATACTCGTTGGCTATTTTCGTAAAGCAGACGCACAAAGAGAATTATATTGTATTACAAAATGCCCGTCAACAGTGAAGGAAAATTAAATTTAAAAATCGACAAAAATACAACAGCAATATAATTAACTACGTTTGACGAGATAACTGCGCAATTTAACGTGTTGTTTATTTTATGTTGCTGCGTGACTTAATATATAAGTTTTATATCCGCTACTGGATGAAGGCCTCCCAAGTGTCCCCCACTTTTTCTGTCCATTTTAGCATAATCCGTTAACACACCAGGTTCGAACTACGGAAGCAACACCAATATTTTAGACAAAATTGATTTTATATGTATATCTTTCTAATGAATACATTTAATTTGAATTAGAAACATCACAGACCTACGTTCTGAATGATTACAACTTCACAATAAAAATGTGTTCTCCTTAATAACATGTGCATTCTCAAATTTCTAACATTTATGAATCGCGTAAATACACAGATAACAGTAACAGTGGATTCTATCATTCGTTCCGTATCCATAAAGTTTGAAAGTTGCGCATTCAGTTCCGCCTGTCAAGGTCTTCGAATACTGTATACGAATTCGTTAACAGCATCCAACATACAAAAAACTATTTCAATGCTTATGGGTATAATGCATAGAATAGCATACAAATTACGAAGCAAGCGAATTGTTTTGATGAATTTGTTTATGTGACGCATTTTAAAATAATACATTAAATTTCCAGGCATCGACTGCAAAGTTGCTACAGATATATAATAGCCATAATTAAAATCTATTATTTATATTATGTTTATGTAATATACCTATGTATGTTTTACATTTTCCTTTTCCTCTTTACTTCTTTTAACATAAATATAATTTTTTGTAACTTGAATTTATATGGCGATTGGAATAAACATATTATTATTATTATTAATGTATTTAGTGCTAATCGTATGTTTTGAAAACTTTAAATGTTAATACTGCGAATAATTACTTAATAATGTAAATAGAAAATACTTCTCTATTCAATATACACTAGGCGAGAGTATTCATGTAAAACGTGTAAAAATGTTTAGGTATAGAACTTTAAAATGAAATAAAACACATGAAAATCGTGGTAATGGCCACGGTATTCGCTTTATTGGAAAGATTATTTTATGCTATAAGTGTTTAAATATGATTTCGCGCATATGGGCGCCGTGACTAGCTCGAATAAATCACAATCTGGAAGTTTAATAGTCAACATTATATCAGCAAAAACGCGATGAATATTGTGGAATAAGAGCGCTGTACTTCTCCATTGACTGTGTAACATTCTGACCGGCATAATTTCTGAAGAAACAGCAGCTTCTTCGGTTCAGCAGCAGCACTGTAGGACGTCTCTGCGGATGCATATTATCAATTAGAGTGTGCGTGGTGCGAAAACGATCCGTGGTTATTCGAATTACTTGCTCGGATGAACGATTATGTCGACCGTAAAATGGACCTAGCTAACTAGTAAGTTTTTCGAACTGAACCACGATTTTCAAAATAAATCTGCACGATTTGCAAGCGTTGTTCTGGCGTAAGTCTATTCACGGCGAAATGGCAATCTAAACTGAGCACAAATCATGTCAAATTGACTGTCGCTGTAAAAAGTGTTGCCAATTGGAAAACCAAACCTCTAAAAAAACACGCATTATATTTTGAATAAATAAAATATCTTTAGTGCGAGCTCCATTGAATTGCATGAGATATGAAAAATGTAACGAGATTAGGAACGTCAAGAGTCACAGCAATTGGCAGAATCCAGCTCGATTTTCGTCTGTAGGCTAGTAGGTACATATAACATATAAAGGTAAGTGCCAGGTATCCCACGCAAGAAGCCCATGAATATTTAATGGACGTGCCATCTGTCGATCACTTCTGAAACCAAAATAATCATTCCATTCGCCAAGCGGGCCCCGATGCTATCGTTTTGAGATCGAAAGGAGTACATATATGTACATGTTTATTTATTTGAATAGTGCGGCTACCAGGAGCACATATGGATGAAGCGATTGAAAGGTTGTTAATGGTATGAAAAGCTTACAGCGCGCCAAATGTAATGCTACACTAATGAAAAATGAGGTTTGCCAGTTTGTCGATCTGAAAATATATTATGGATAAAATTTATAGAACGAAAACATTAAACACATTTTTTAAAGTGAACGGTGTAGTAAATTAAATAGAATTTCTAAACCACCGTCACACGGATTTGAAGGAAAATGGATAATCAAAAATAGATCTTAACCCTTCCCTAGCCATGCTACGTGCACAGGTCCACCGCCCCAATTAAACCTGTATATTTCCGTAAATATACGCAGCACAAAATTAATATTTCAACTAAATTAAAAAATCATTCACGCTTAGAAATAACTAACGATTTGTAGAATTCGTTACATAACCAATTATGTAAAATTAATTACTTTTCAATTTGATTCCTTGTAAAATTGCTATGTTGGAAAAAATAGTATTTGCAGTAAGACAGAAAAATATCAAACATTAGTTTCACCGTGAAAAGTATAACAAACATAGGAATATAATTATTTATATAAATTTATAATATAAATTTATATAAATAATTATATTATTTATATAAATTTAATAAATATAAATTTCTCACTAATTAAATGAAGAATAATAAGAAAGAATGTCATTTTGTATAGAACATGAATCAATGAATGTTAAGAATAGTATATATTTTTTCATTTTTATTGCTCGATATTTAGAATAAATGTATGTCATCAACTATTTTAATGCAATTTAAGGTCGTAAAAGCATTTTTTCATTAAAAATGCAAAAAAAACTCTTAACTTAACGGTAACACAAGTTGACAACATGGTTGCTTACGAATATTTTCTATCACGGTATGGTAAAGGTTAAAATGTTTGGCAGAAAGACTGCTATTGTTTAAAAATTCACCTTACGAAATATTTCAAACCTACACCTGTGCATACGAAATAGACGACAGCGATCGCGGTGTCATTTATTTCGCACGCATGGGTCACAGGCACGTTTACTTTCGCAGTTACGATGACTGAAATTCGACGCATCCTTTTAAATATATAGTTGACCTATGCGTGCAAAAGCGAAACTTTGGCTATGTTGTCAAAAGTACTATCGCTGTAGCATAATTGGATAATGCACCTTCTTCGGATTGGAAAGAGATTCATCTTCGAATCCCGATAGCGCAACAATAATATTTTCGATACAATTGATTTTATATGTATATATCTTTCTAATTAATACATTTAATTAGTATTTAAAATATCACAGACCGACCTATGACAACTTCACAATAAGAATGTGTTCTCCTTAATAAGATGTTTTACTTCGATGGTGCGTAAGCATTACACACTCAGATAATTTTTATATAAACTGTATATATTTTATATAAACTTTTATATAGACTGACCAAAACAGCTGAATTAAATTGAAACTGTAAAAAAATGTGAGAGAACTCCGTTTTTAATATAATAATGACAGTAGATTAATGTGAAACGATATTTTTTTATTAAAAAAGTAATTCGCACATGTGATTCATGTCACATCAGTATTATATTTTTAAAGTGACCTATGTCTCCTAGGACGATCTTCCCCTGACCGCTTGATCGCACTTAAGGCAAGTGTCTTACAACTAGACTAACAAGCACGTCAAAATTAAGATGGCATATTTGACTCTTAGCGTTGAAAATGAATATTTTTTTAATTTTTAACATTTGCCCGTCACATTCGTAATTACTCCGTCGGACAAACGTGCGATCAGCGCGACCGACAAATTGGTATAACCATGTAGCGTGGATGCAGTGTGAACTACGTAACGAGATTGATGTCACTTCCGTGATTTTATTTGTCGATTTTCTTTGTTTCACTCCAGTGCGAAAAGATGACAATTCGGCACCGAAACGTTGCTTGGTAATGAGTTGTATTACTGAAATTAGGGACATGAATTTAGCGCGCATGTATCCATAGACGGAGCAGTCGCTCGTGCTGATTGACCGTATTCCAAATGTAGAGCAAATGACTAATAAATCTGAGCCTTCGTGCCTTTCGACAAATGGTAAAATATTCTCTGCACACATCGCATATTGGAGCCAGACAATCCTCACTGGTGTCCATGTTTGTAGCAGACTGTATACATATTTTACCTTTTGAATAATTGAAGGTGACCTCAAAATTTACAGTTCTCTGTAAAAAAATAAATCACACAGTCAATTATAAAATGCTCGTGTTTTCACGACACAGTTAAACGCTAATAGTATTTTCACACATACACGCAAGACTAGCGGTGCATAATCGAGTTCTGGAGCCGACACTAATATTCGAAAGAGACGCCAAACAATGTAAATGTGGTAGCTCTAAAATATGCGTTAAAAATGAATGAACAAATTGGCAGTAAATTTCAGAACAGAACATTATAGATTTTTATAATTGAAATCTTATTGAGAATATATACTTATGCAGACGAAAAGTTACAACTATTTTATTTTTTTTATTTAAATTTATTTTATTAGAACAAATTCTTATTGTGAAGTTGTAATTATTCAGAACATAGGTTTGTGATATTTTAAACACCAATTAAATGTATCAATTAGAAAAATATAAATATAAAATCAATTTTATCGAAAAATATTATTGTTGCGCTATTGGGATTCGAACGTGGATCTCTTTCCAAACCGAAAACGGTGCATAATCCAACTATGCTACAGCGACATTATTTTTGACGACAAATTTTCGAACCTATATGTTACACTTTTTCTAATTAATACATACTATCGTTCCATTAATCCCGGTAGCGCAAAAACAATATTTTTTCCATAAAATTGATTTTATATGTACATGTTTCTAATTAATATTTAAAAAAATATTTTACACTTATTGTTTTACACATATTTTATGTATACATAACTTAATTAATTATAATTTTTTGTTTTACACAATATTACCCAACTCAATAGAGAAATCAATTGTCGTGTTTGAATTGGGGAGTATTTAAGTACTAAATTAATGTATTAATTATAAATACATACATATAAAATCAATTCTGTCAAAAAATATTGTTTTTGCGTCACCGGGATTCGAACCTGGATTTCTATTTCCAATCCGGGGAAGTGCACTACCATTGTGCTATAACGCCAGTATTTTTCTTGACAAATTTTCGAACCTATATGTTACATTTTTCAAATTAATACACCTGTCGTTCCATTATTTGAAAGCCATCTACATTATTTTTTCAGAATCTCAAGTACCTCTGAGTAAACCGACTGCAGACGCAAGAATTATCAATTTATTTTTTATTAAATTTTGGACACATTGATACAACATAACATAACATATAATAGTTTTCCTTAATAGTATTTAAGTTTTAAAATAATGCAAAGGAAGGTAAAAAATTATGATATAAATATAGAATTAAATTATTAAACACATATACATAAACATAATCTAAAGTTTTCTAATATTTGTTTGATTTGCGATTTGAAGGCTTTATAATTTTTTTCTATTTTGATTTCATATGGGAGGGCATTAAAAAAATGTATACCTTGATAGGCGTAATAGTGTTGAGAAGCACTAGTTTTAAATTTTGGGGATATCTAAATGTAATCTATTTGTGGCGTAGCTAATTAAATAACAAAGGATCGGTAAGATTGTTCAGACATGTAAAACGTAGCGAAGAGAGAGTAGTAGAAAAAATTTGAAACGAATGTTGAAGACAACAAGAACAGAGGAGGTCCGTGAAGATCTGGTAAATCAAGTATTATTCCGTGTTATTCTGATTCTTTTTCGGTTAGTTCTTACTAATATTATTTCTAGTCAAATTAAGCTACTAGAAAATTAAAAGTAATTTCAATACGATCACGTTCGTAATCTCCATCTGTAATTAATGCAATCAAATTCAAAATACTATGATTTAAAATAAATCTAAATAATAAGAAAAATGCTTTGTTTAAATTACTATATATTATACATGTTTCAAGACCAATGTCCCTTTCGTAGAGATACATCTTGTACACTAAAATTAAAAATACAAGTATGGACAACAAACAAAACAATTAAAATATAAGTTATGAGTAACTAATTAGGAATTACTGTGAAAACTAATTTAAAAGGTAACTATTTGTAAAAATAATTTGGTTATTTATATTGTTTAATTTATTGTAAACAGTAAAGTATTTATTGGAAACAGTAAGTGTGAGTACGAGGATAGGGCTTTGATTATCGTCTCTTCCCGTGAGGTCATAGTAGTCTTCCTATCCGGGTAAATGCATTAACCGATTATGCTACACCGACACAGTGAGTTGACGACAAATTTTCGAACTTATATGTTGCACTTTCAAATTGATACATCTGTCGTTTCATTATTTGAAAGCCATCTTCATTATATTTACGAAATCTCAAACATCTTTGAGTAATCCGATAGGAGACGCCAGAATTCATTGAGAGAAAGCAGAAAACAAAAAAAAACAATTAAGCAGAAGACACACGATTGGCGATCTTTGAGAGAGACGTACATAGATATATTCAGCAGTTGAGAGGCACAGACTTATGATGGTGAATTAGCCTAATATATATACTAGTTTACCAAATAAATTAAATAAATAATATAGATTATTTATAACTTTATTAAGAAAAACACATTCTTATTGTGAAGTTGTAATCATTCAGAACATATGTCTGTGATATTTTAAATACTTAATTAATGTATTAATTATAAATACATACATATAAAATCAATTTTGTCAAAAAATATTGTTTTTGCGTCACCGGGATTCGAACATGGATCTCTGCGTCTGCAGTCGGTTTACTCAAAGGTATTTGAGATTCTGTAAAAATAATGTAGATGGCTTTCTAATAATGGAACGACAGGTGTATTAATTTGAAAAATGTAACATATAAGTTCGAAAATTTGTCAAGAAAAATACTGGCGTTATAGCACAAAGATAGTGCACTTCCCCGGATTGGAAATAGAGATCCAGGTTCGAATCCCGGTGACGCAAAAACAATATTTTTCGACAAAATTGATTTTATATGTATATATTTATAATTAATACATTAATTTAGTATTTATAACTTTGTTTTTAACCACTTTTATGAGTTAAATTTAACGTCCAGTTTCGGAAAATACTTTTTTTTAAAAAAAGACGCGTACATGGAATACATGCATACATTAAACTTAGCAAAATATTTGTTCTATGAAAACAGAACGAACTTACTGGGATCCTGGAACGAGGCGCAAACCCCCGACCACTAAATCACAACACCAACAAGCTACTAAATTTCTTTTCCATATCCTTCATCAGAATGTAAAATAAACCTACTAAAACTAAATTAATCTAATGTTTTTAAATGCTATTTTATGAAAACTATATTTATTTTTTAAAAAATTAATCTAGTACTTAATAGTGATTTATAGCTTAAACACAGTTGCGCCAAATAACGAATGTTTAACATTCTAGAAAAATTTTAAATATTTAATAATAAAAATAACAATAAAAACATAATAAATATTCAAATACCGCCCATTACATCCCCTCTCTTATCCATTTTAACTCCACCCCGTTAACTCCAAACACACCATTATCACTGTCTGAAAGTGTTTTAATTTTAGTTGAATTATAATATTGATCATGGAAAGATGTTTTCTAAAACGTTCTAACTTTTAACATAATAAAAAATTGTGTTTTTAAGTGTGTTAATTAGCCTACACGCGTGAAGAAGCGAAATATGCGGTCTATGTCTGCCTACGTTTTAAATTGGTATATACTGTCTAATGATATTTTGTCTAGAAGGTTCCAAAGAATGATTACATCCAGAACTTCGGATATTATTTGCTCTCGAAATAATACTCTCCAAAACTCCGGAAAGTTTCAGAAAATTTGTGATGTTTCTTGACAATATATTACACGTGGGAGTTTAATTATACCCATTAATTATTTTAGCACTCCAATCTAATAAACATGACATTATTACGAATAAATTTATTTCGAAGACTTTTCTCTTTGCGAAATATTAATAATATTCGAATTATAATTCTGAGTATAAGTTTTAAATAATTTATACACACACTAACACGCGTCAAGGGGTCGCAGTGCCCTGCCAACAGTGGTTAGGGTTGTATAATATTTTCGGAGACGGCATGATAGTAAGAAAAATGTAATACCTAACGTCAAAAACGATACACAAATTTTTACATGGAAATGCCTATGACGAAAATAATAACTGACATTTGATATAGTAAGAGTAAATATATTAAAGCAGTTCTTTTTTTGCCTGACATAAAAACGAGTCGGTATTATAAAAGTAATACAGATAAAAGTAAGTGAATTTTATTTTATATAATGAATTCTTAAATTAAATTCGTTTAATTTTGTCTTGTCATGTTTTCAATTTTACTACTTACTTACTTACCATCACACCGTTATCCCGCGGGGGTGGTCAGAGAGGATAGAACGCCACACTCCTCTGTCCTGACACACAATTCTCGCCTCATCCACATTTATACATCTTCTCATGCAAGCTCGCCGTTTGTTGAGACTTCTAACAGAACCATCCTCCATTATCTGGTTTACCTTGTTGTGCCAAGTCTTCTATTTCGCAGACGTCATCTATTTCTGGTGCCATCAACACTTGCGTCATATATCTTTCTTACCATTCTCTCCACACTCATCTATTCCATATGATCAAACCACTTAAGTAATCCTTTCTTAATCTTACTCACTATACTAACATCAGCTTTACGTTCTTTCCTTATTTCTTCATTTTTTACTCTTTCATAAATAGATTTGACACACATACGCCTAAGTGATCTCACTTCCACTGCATTCAGTCTACTTTCGTTTTTCTTCTGGCAGCGCCAGGCCTCACTTCCATACATCAGTGTCGGTACCAGGACTACATTGTGCACAGCTAGTCTTGCCTCGGTTGACAAATTCCCGGTAGATATAATTCCATTCAAAGTGCCGTTCACTTTATTCTTTGCAGTCACCCTCCCTTTGATATCATTCTCAGCCTTTCCGTTTACTAAATATCAAAAACAATTTACTAAATATGAAAAAAAAAAAAGAATACAAATACTGATATTATTGATTTAGTGAGAAGGCTTCAATAATACCACATGTGACAGGTTCTAGTCCTTTGCATTTTTTTCAGTGACATATTTACTTTGATTTAAAACAATTTTAGATAAATCACCTAGAAAGATACACAAAAAAATCTATTTATCGAAAAAAAATATACTCGTCACCAGGACTTTTTGTAGCCCACAAAGAGTTTTAACAATTAAGCTATGACACTCGTACGTATGACATGTTTTCAAAATGAGATATTTATTTTCTATAAAATGTAGTCCCACGTGATATGTGAAACGAAAGTAACTACGTAACTTTTTTATTCGATAAATCTATTTTAGAATCATAATTTCCCATTTAATTGTTTGTAAGTGACCATTTTTTCACCTATATAATAGTCAGATATTCCCTGACATAAAAAAAGATTGTTGGGAGCAGCTGGATGTGAAAGATAGAGGATAAAATGACAAAGAAAGAAATGGCGGTCATTAACACAGACCTTTATTTAACAGTATATGAACGCAGGCAGAAAAATAATCTAAACAAGAAACCTTTAAAAGTTCATTTCATACAAAGATGAATAGAAATGTATATTCCTTTAGATGACAGCGTTGTTGATGAAGTAAAAAACTGAGGTTATAGATGGTATGATTATTCAGCTAGACTGTAGGAGCCAATGACTTCACTGCGCGCCTTTACTGTTGCTAAGGCTGTTGCATTAATTGCGCAAGAGCCTTTCTCCAAGTATCGTAAACCACATCGTTATCAAATGTTAAACATTCGATCCTTAACTAACAAATCGGTCATATATGAATACGGAAACGAAATCAATATTTTGTAATTGCTTATTTATCCCTAATAATTTTACCTTTCCCCGTCTATTTCTATGACTTTCTGAACGTCTTGGATGTAGTGTCATTTGCCAGTAAAAAAAAATTATTCGCCAAAGTAGCGAAGATATCGAACGTGCTTTTAATATCTCTAGATTAAGATTACTTAATGTTTTCTCTCTTATATATTAAATAGCCATTTTACAGTAAGAAAATATATATAACAGTAAGTAAAAAACAAATTGAAATGAAATGTTTTCTTTAATGTTGCGGAAATCTACGAATTTATGGCAAGTGTAATTATCTATTAACTTTATTATCTATGCTATGTTATTAACCTTTCTTATTGAATCTTGACGTGAGTAAATCAAACGTGCTTTTAATATATCTAGATTTAGATTACTTAAATGTTTTCTCTTTTTTATATTCAATGTAGTAAATACGCGAATATATTATTCAATATTAAATGAAACAAGAAAAATATTCTTAGAATACAGTCTAAAACTGCCATGAATATTTTTAGTTGTCAAAACCAATGTACTATTTATATTTTTCAATATTATTTTTTCATGATTCCAATGGAAGCCTCAACCGTCACTATAACCAATACATATAATCACGACTTGAAAAGAGGAATGCAAGTCGAATAATTCAAAATATAACTGAATGGTCGAATACTAAATTAATAAATATATATATATAGCCGCGTAAGTTCTTTGGCCACATTATACGTCAAAGTGACTGCCTAGAAAATGGGATTATCATGGGCGCAACTTTGGGCCGAAGAAGAACTGGAAGAGTATCACAGCGGTGGATAAACGCGTTGTATCTAGCTAGAAAGATACTGAAGTTAGCTGTGAGGGCGACCCTAAACCGAGACTTGTGGAGACGCATCACGAACCGAGTCTCATCTAATTCAGGCCCCTATATATCAATACTGGCAAGAAGAAAGGTCAGTATTCAGTCGCAGGAAGAGGTATAGAACCAACTAGCCGTTGGCAGAAGTTTAAGTTCAGTGAACAGGTATTTTCGGTGGCAGGCCCAAAAACGTTATAGAGAACAGTGCATCAGATTATTTTAAAAGCGACTGAAAACACCCCTTTTTACAAAACCGTACCTTTAACTCTTAACCAGAATCGTGGGTCCATTTGGACCCGACAAAAAAATAAAAACTTAATTTCTCCCAAACGTGCGGCATTAGAATATCGCGCACCTGACTAACCGGTGCTGGACACTCAACACTTAAAGTTGACTAGAAACGCAAGTACGCGTTATTGTCGGGTCCAAATGGATACGATACCAGTTACGTAAATTTTTGTGTTTTGTTTATATTCATCTATTTTGTATTTGTTAAAATGATGAGATATCTCAATGATCAAGATATTGCTACTTTGATGGAAGATGAAAATTGGTCAGATAATGGGGGCTAAATAAGGAACACCAAGTTGAAGATAAAACAGAACCTACGACGCCAACGGCTCAAGGAACACGTAAAAGAGGAAGATGCTACTTATGCGGCCCTAAAAAGAAAATAAATAGGCGCGAAAATGTGATAGATGTTTAAATTATATTTGTAAACATTTGAAAAAAAATGTATCATGTACTAAGTAGCATACATAAAGTTACCTTTTCTATTTTTTTATTTATTTAGGTTTACACTGTCATTTTTCTATATATTTTTAATAATAAGAGAAATTTATATTTTTGTTAAGGGGAAAATACGTAAAATCCAGGAAAATAAAAAATACTTCGCCATTTTTCTATTTTTTCGAATTTTTAGATACTTAAACTATTGGACTAAAAATTTTTGCTAAAATATTGGACTCAAGATATAAAGTTACAATTTAAAGTTATTTATGCATGTTGTTAAAATAAAATTGATTTACCTTATAAAATAAGCTTGTTTAATTACATTCCTAAAAAAATGCACTAAAATAATAACAATCAAGTTAATCAAATAAACTAATCAGGAAATTGTAAACAGCCAACTAAATTTAACTACGAGTCCTATTCTAATTTTTTTTCCTAAAAATTATTCGACTAAATTTGTATTGAGTAGCCATTTGAATTAGGTACTAAATTTATTTTTTAAATAATTGTTTTTTTTTTTTTTTTAATTTTTAAAAATAGATTCTGATGAAGAAACAATGCTATATATTTTTAGTTAGTTATGACATCCTGAAGAAGAAAATGGTATTTTTCGAAACCGGTAGATGTATTTAAACTCAATTCAAGTGGTTAATAAAACAAAGATAATAAATAGAAAAATACATAATTATTAAGTAATTAGAAGATATTTTGCTGTTGGGTCATTTTGGACCCACGATTGCATATACGTTTGTCAAAATGACGATTCCGGTTAAGAGTCAAGTTCAAATAACAATTTTTAATTTCAAATATAAAAATAGTATAAAACTAAACAGTTTAGGAACAAAACGCCCTTGAGTTAAATTTTTTTTTACGAAAAAAGTGCTATATAAATTATTTAATGTTATTATTACGATTATTAAATTAGTCAGTACAAAAATAGAATCAGTTTTAATTAAATGATTAGTATTTGCAATATAATATCAGATAGTTATAACAAAGAAATATGTAATGTGCAAAGAAAAAATAAAATAATACAAATTAAATGTATTAGTTAGAAATATTTTTATGGAAATAATTGATTTTATATGTATTATCTTTCTAACTAATAATACATTTAATTTGTATTAAAAATATCACAGACCTATGTTGAATGCGAATATGTTCTCTTAATAAAATAATATTTTTTTATGCTCAATTAAATGACAATAATATAATTTATTAATATAATATTTCTTTATTTTCATCCACTTTATGAGTTATTGATAAACATACCGACAGTATGAAATGTCAAACACGGACAACCGTCACGATAGATTGAACGCTGTATGAAACGGATAGTACTATTATATTACGGCGTGCGGTCTACCAAGATATTTACACCTCAGCTGCGGTCTACACTATAATTATTGTCATAACTACAATAATTCACTATTTTACAACACCTTAGAAATTAATAAAATCTTATTTGTGCGTTATTATATTTAATGTTATCATAATGTTGATATTTAAATTAAATAAAGAAAATGCATCATTGAAATGTGTTAGAAGCACGTGCTGCGAACACGTGAACAGAACATGCTTCCGAGTAGTTTCAATAGCAAGCGACAGTAATATCAAGAAACGTGTTTTAGTACAATAAACAATTCAAATTTACTGTAGTACGTAGTATCTTTACGAACGGTCTATTAGAAATATATTAAAATATAATAAATAAATAATTAAAAGCACTGTATTTCATTGTCTCATAAATAATTCTTTTTTTTCAATTACATGAACTAAAAGTCGAATGGGGATGGGATAAACTACCTGCATCAGGTAATATTACTAACTACTATAAAAACAGGTAGTAACTAATTCTTATTAAGGAGAACACATTCTTATTGTGAAGTTGTAATTATTTAGAACATAGGTCTGTGATGTTTTAATTACTAATTTAATGTAGTAATTGTAAATATATACATATAAAATCAATTTTGTCGAAAAATATTGTTGTTGCGATGCCGGGATTCGAACCTGGATCCCTATTTCCAATCCGGAGAAGTACACTATCAAATGTGTTATAGCGCCAGTATTTTTCGTGACAAATTTTCGAACCTATATATTACACTTTTTCAAGTTAATACATCTGTCGTTCCATTATTTGAAAGCCATCTACATTGTTTTAACGGAATCTCAAATACCTTTGAGTAATATTCGTCCTGAAAGATCTGTAGAGCTCGACGAGGACGTCCTGCAAATCTTGGTAGAAGAAAATCCCATCGTAACTGTTAAAGAACTAGTAGAGAATAATGGATTTGGTCATTCAACTATTCATCGACATCTGCGTGCCATAGGAAAAGTAACCATGATAATGCTTGGCAACATACAGGAAGAATGATATTACAAAGGTTGGAACAGTTTGAATAGGAAAAGATACCCCACCCACCATATTCGCCGGACATTGCCTCATCCGATTATCATTTATTATTTGTTTAAAGATTGTTCTTTAAAATCATTTAGACGGAAAAAAAAATGAATTCTGTAGACGAGATCAGAACAGTAATGGAAGACTATTAATTGTCACGGACAATTGAATTTTGAAAAAGGAACCTTGCGAATCTATCAGAAATGTGGAAGAGCATTGTAGAAAATGAAGGAGGGTATATTTTAGATTAAAACAGAACTTGGTTTATTTAACTTTATTTTGAAAATAAAAGAAGTAAAAAAACCGCCTTATTCATGAGATGACTTAATATTTTTAATTTTTAATATTTTTTACTATTATACACAAACCTTAATACTAAAAAAAAATTATAAATAAAACAATTAAGACATTTCTGCAACATACATTAACATTGATGCAGTATCTCTCGTATTTAATATTTTCCGGGAAGTTTTAATGCTATATATCATTACGGTACGACAACGCGAGGCGAGCAGTGAATAAATATGGTAGCGCAAGTCGGAAAAAATCAAACTTGATGTTCGTAAAATTTAATATGGCAGATATATGAAGTATATCGAAACAATGTAATATTCGGCAGAATTCGGCAAATTGCAATAGGTACATAAATTCGATGGAGCAGATGTAAGAGATTTATCGAAACAACGTATGAGAGACTTTTAAGATGAAATTTTTTTACAAATAAACCCGTTACGTGTGTCAGATACATGTATCAAACCACACCTGCACAGAACATGTTTTGGTTCGAAAAAATATTCATAAATTCAGTTAAATAAATAAATTTTAAATTTGGTGAGGAAATGAACCTTGGCTTCCTGCGTGACAAGAAAGGATACTTAATATTACACTAGCAAGAAGTACAAATAAAATGTGTAAATAGCTGTTTACAAATATCCTAAGCTCTATAATAATATCAGTTTACCATGTGTTCCGTATTCGTAAATGTTATTTTCTAGGTGAACACATATACTTCCATACTTGAAACAAAGTGATTATTGTCACTTAGTAACTTACTTACTCACCATCACGCCGTATCGCCATCGAAATCTTTCTTAATAAAAAAGGTAAGTAAAAGAGTATCAAAATATATTTTTTTAATATATTTATTTAATACAAAATTATAGAAATAATTCGAAAGATAGAACCAGGATCTCTTCCTAAATTCGACTCTAAAATTCCTTCGAGTATTCCGATAGGAGAAGCCAGAATTAATAATTTATTTGTGTTAAATTTTAGACACATTGATACAACTTATATATTATTAAGGATAGCACAATCTTACTGTGAAGTTGTAATTATTCAAAACATAGGTCTGGGATATTTTTTTAAATACAAATTAAATGTATTAATTATAAATATATACATGTGAAATCAATTTTATCGAAAAGATCAGATTATTCAAATGTATTTGAAATTCTGCAAAAATAAAGAAGATGGCTTCCAAATAATGGAACGATAGATGTATTAATTTTAAAAATGTAATATATATAGGTTCGAAAATTGGTCGTCAATGAACTGTGTTAGTGTAGCAAGAGATTCAGGTTCGGATCCCGGTAGCAACAACAATATTTTTCGATAAAATTGATCTCTCTTATTAATACATTTAATTTGTATTTAAAATATCACAGACCTATGTTCTGAATAATTACAACTTCTTTTTTTATTTTTTTATTTCTTATCTTTGTTTTATCAACCACTGAATTGAGTTTTAATTTTAAAAGTAGAATTACAACTTAACAATAATAGTGTGTTCCCTTAACAGTATATTATATTCTAACGCAAAAAATCAATATTGCATACTTTATACAAATTTAATTTCACAGTCAGAGAGAATATTAAGGCGGTAGATCGCTCGCTTATCATGTCAGGGGTATCAGGATCGCTACCGAAATCTTTCTTGTTAAAAAAAGTTTCTGGTACCGGCAATCATGAAAATAAAATACAAGGTAAGAATATTACAATTTTTTTAACGCAGTTTTCATAACATAAGTTTACTGAGGTACCCCTGAATAAACATACGTTATATTAAAAGTCTGCCGGGGCGTATATCCCAGAAAAATAATATTCTCACAATTTAATATAAATAGTTTTTCTACATACGAGTAATATCGGGTTTTCTGCTAGTCTAAAATAATCTAATAAAAATTCTCCTACGCAAATAGGAAAAATGAATGTTTCGTAGCCACTTTTTTCCGACCCGAGACACTCGAGAAATATGTTTGAGAACGACAATGTTTCAAGTTAAGGGGGAAGTGTATAAAACAATATTTACAAGACTACAGAATTTCCGTTACAATATATGTGTTGATGCATAAGCTTATATCGTTATTTTTTTTTTTAATAATAATAATAAACTGTAATGTATCATGATGTAGCGATTGTGTGACGCGCGCATGTTGGCAAGAATGGGAGCGTGGAAGGGATAAAAGAACGTCGCGCTTGGATGCGCGCTCTCTCGCAGCAAAGTCGTAGATCGGAACACATCTAATATATTCATTGTAAACTCTGTAATAAACTGTATTATTGTTACATCGAGTTATCTTGACTACTTTAATTCCCGCACACAATGAGAATCATCAACAGGCAGTCCAAGAAGTAGTGATGAATTAATCACTGATATCTTTGAGTCACACTCAATATTAGTGATTGAATATCTGGGAATATCGTGATTCGTGATTATTTTTTGCTTTATTTATATTTGGTTGTAAATTGTGAACTGTGATTCGGCGCATGTGCATATGAAACGAAAACATTCATGAAGTAATGACCTTACCCCAACGCCGTCTAGTAGTCTGTCAAAACGTTTTACGCATTTGAACCGAAATGATGAGAATTTGACCAGAAAAGTTAACTCACATTTTTTAAAGGGTTTTTATTCTCTTTGTGATGATATTAAATTATATTTATATGCTAGAAGGTGATTTTTACGCAAATGAAGTTTTAATAATAATAGGAAATACTCTCATAATTATGCTTTTTTTATTTATTTCGTGTATTATGATATCGTGCGGTGCATGCGTATTAGTAATGAAACTGTGATCACAGTCGCAGTTTTCAATCACAATCACACCAGTGAGTCAAGAGTAGCATTTTTTCTAATCACTACCAAGAAGACATCAATCCTATAGCAGCCGTATCAAACCGGTGCAAGAACTTTACATAAACAAAGTATGTAAATAAATACAATAGTAAACGTATACACGCAATCTCATCCCTATATGAAGGAAGTTCTGCGTGTGTAAGAATAAATGGATCATTCACATCATGGTTTGATATTACAAAGGGTGTCAAGCAGGGTTGTGTAATGTCTCCATGGTTGTAACTTGTATATGAATAATTGTGTGAAAGAACTGGAACATATTAATGTAGGAGCAAAAATAGGCGATTTGATTGTATGCTGTTTATTATACGCCGATGAAGCAGTATTAATGGCGAATAATGAACAAAAATTGCAGAGTCTAGTGAGTAGCTAGTCTAGCGACCTTATTATGAATGTCAACAAATCGAAAGTATATTAATGTTTGAAACAAATAGATGAGTTTGTATGTTTAAGAAGTATGTTTTATAGAAACGGAAAAGCTAAAAAAGATATCGAAAGGGTGGTGGCTGCAGGGAATAAAGTGAACAGCGCTTTAAATATAATTATAGCTAATAGAAACTTGTCAACTGAGGCAAGACTAGCGGTTCACAATTAAGTCCTGGTACACACACGAATGTATAGAAATGAGGCCTGGAGTTTGCAGAATAAAAACGAATGTAGACTGAATGCAGTGGAAATGAGATCACTTAGGCATATATGTGGCAAATTCATTTATGATAGAGTAAAAAATGAAAAAACAAGCAAAGAATTTAAAGTTGATCTTAGTATAGTGAGCATAGTGAGTATAGTATAGTATAGTATAGTATAGTATAAGGATCACTTAAGTGGTTCAGTCATTTGAAACGGATGTATGAGAAGATAATGATAAGAAAGACATGTGACGGAAGTGTTGATGGCACCAGAAATAAAAGACGTCCGCGAATGACTTGGCACGACCGGAATGAACCAGATACTTAACAGATTTTAGTCAATTATACAAAGCTTTACAGTTACAAGTCAAATACAAAAGATGCGTTTCGAGCATCGGCTCTGATGCGAGAGACCGCGCCCGACAGCCGGACAGTCTTTTATTCCTTTCGCACTCGTGTCATTCAAGCCCCTTAGCGCCCATGCACTCATCTATAGATACATCACCATTTATTTACGCCCTTATGACTTTTTATATCATAAATATCTACAATACATAATGTTGACGAATTACCTTCGATAGCTAGTTCTAGGTTTTCTATCGGTATGTTGAATATATTCGTTCAACCCATGTTAATAAAAAGACACCAACATTAGCAAAACCGGGCTGTTAGTCGCCGATTCTTCTACAGATGGTTGGTCTCCTTGCAGTCTTAAATCATCTTAAAACTCGACCGATCAGCCTCCGAAACTTTATATAACCGATAACCAAAAAATAATACACAAAATGTTTTTATATCCCCGCCGTAAAATATATCACCGACTCCGAAAACAGAAGCAATATCGCTTTTTTCTGTTTTTAAATTTACAAAAATAGAATACATATATTCAATCTATAATACCAGGCCTGCTCATCGAAGTATAAGTAATGCAGTTTAGCAAAAAATATAATTATAATTAATATATATGTAATAAATAAGAAATAAAAAAAATAGGCAGCATGCACACAAAAAATTATTCTAAATACAATACAGTATAAATATTTGAATATATCCAAGAACACACAATTACTGGATTTTTACCTACAAATGCACTGGTCAAAATAATAAAATATAGAAAATTGAAAAATATTGATTTTTTCATGCGTATTCTAGTATAATGTGTTGAAATCATTTTGCAGATAAAGAATATTGCTTTAATATTATTTTTAAAATAATAATTAGATTCTCATTGTAACACATATGCTGTTTTAGAAAAATCAATTATCAAATTTAGTCCATAGATGGCGATAGTGCGGTAGTACTCGAAGCGAGTCCACATATAAACATATATACAACTTTCAAAAATGTATATAAAGTGATCACTTAAGCCAGACGTAGACAGGTCGTAAACCCTGTAATTACCCATATTTCCATAAATTCTCCATTAAATATAATAAAAAATAGCTTCATCTTTATGAGGTATCTATTATTTCTTCAATAACATGTATTAATTATTTAGTCATTAAGAAGAGAAAAATGATTAAATATTTATTATTATTTAAATAAAGCATCAAAAATTTTACGTTTACATTTAAGCATTGAATATTGGAATACATCGATAGATTAAAATCGTTCCCTAGTACGTGAAGTCTTTATATAGTTTAGTTACTATAATAATTAATTTTTGAACCATTGTGTACTGTTTAAACGAGATAAATCACATTTAAAAAAATACCATAAAATAATGTTACACCTGATAAAATATACGTACATTAAACATACTTATTTTAAACGAAAACTAAATTAAATACCCCACAGCTATAATTAAAAAATCTTCACGTTGTGAAAAGATTTTACATAATGAATTTACTAACAACAAGATCTTTTATATTAAAATTGGCCATAAATAACCTTTTCAGCGTGGCAAACAGTGTTCATAAATAGGTAAACTAAATTATCGCCGGAAAACCTACGACATTCTCCTATAAATAATTATTAAGCGAACCCTCATCCCCCAGCAATCTTGGGGGTTGTGATATTATGATCATAGGGACTCTTTTCATGTTATATAATTTAATACATTTTCAGTCGCTGTCAATTTGCATGAAGAAATATTTTATGTATATTCCAAAACTGTACCAAAATCTATATTTTATTTAACCGGGGTGTATTGAAAAGTTTCCGGAATCGCCGCAAGGAAGTTGTTTTTCCAAATATTTGTACGTCGATGTATTGGCAATTCTTTCATATGCAAATGTCAAATTGATTTGTCAAGTGGTCTGGTTTTGAAAAGTATTAAAGTCGAAAAACTTGTGTGCTTTCAATTATGGATAAAAATAAAATTCGACCTGTCATCAATCTTTTTCATTTTCATCAGAAATCAAATCTGGGTTAAATGCTGTACATGAGGATTCTTCGCCTTCATTTACTTTCCTGAGTTTTTGAGTTATAGAATTCAACTGTGTCCAAAAACGGCTACCTCAGTAGAAATTGTGGATAAAATCCAAGCCATGGTTTTGGCAGATTGCTAAATAAAAGTACTTGAAATTGATGAAGTCCTGGGCATCTCGTATAGTGTGTATTTTAAGAAGCGAATCAGGTTAATTTTAAGCAAGACGGATGCAATATTTGCTCAATCCAGAGCAAAAACTCATTCGAACTCAAACCTCAGCCGATTCTTTGAAAGTGTTTGAGAAGAGTACGGAGAATTTTAGTAAGCGATACGTAACCATGGATGAGATCTGGATTCATCACTACATAGCATTCCGGAAACAAAAACACAATCAAAAACAGTGGATTGAACAAATTGGACAAAGACCATTCAATGTGATCAGTTTTCTGAGACACCAAAAAAATTTTTGCAATTGATCATACATGAAAAATTTTTATCTGACCAATAGATAATGCACAAGACTTTTGAAAAAATTGAAAAGATAAATTCAAGTAAATCACCCGGGAATAGTCAAAAAATTGAAAATTAAAAATTAACCACGACAATGTATGCTCTCATTCAAATGCAAATCCTTCTTCATCTAACGTATTCACCTGATTTTGTTTCCTCGGACTTCGTGTTCCTGAAACTCTTGTCCGAAAAGAGATTAGGATCGAATGAAGAAGTAATCGAGGAATCGAAAAGCTAAAGGAACGTTGGACGAAATGTTTTGAGCTTTGAGAGGATTACGTTGAAAAATAAAATACAACTTGAATCAGATTTATTTAATTTTCAATAACGTTTTGGAAACTTTTCAATCCATTCTCGTAAAACCCGTAATTTTTGGAGGCTTGCGCCACGGGGGATGAATCGCGCCACGTGAAATAGATTTTATTACACACAAACACCACTACCACTTAACAGTGAGAATATAACGTAGTATGGTACAAATTCGAGCTTAGATATATGTGTCAGTTAACAGTTTCACCTTAAGCCTGATAGAAATTGTGAAGGTTCATTTTGTCGACAGAATACCGCTAGGAATCCTTAGTCGGTAGCCAGATCACCTGAAAACTCAGGTGACCAGTTATAAGGTTGACCTTGGCACCCGTGCACTTCTGTACGGGAAATACTTCATCCTTCTCAGATGTCAATTTGAAATATAACTTTTAATTTAATTTTTAATTACTAAACCATAAGAAACTGTATTCTGTAACATACTATTCCTCTGATTGTCTTGAAATGTTTTATATTGTACCTTAGGTCAAATTGAGAAATTAGTGACGTAATCACTGGGAATGTTCAAGGGCGGAGGGCGAGAGGTCAATCTTCAATAAGATTGCCAAATAAAATCCGAGACTGTATGTCGATGGCCTAAGCTTTGCTACACGTCGCTTTAAAGACCTAGGATTGCACAGACCGGAAGACTACGATGGTCATTTATGAGCACATGTGAAGATAAATCAAAAATTATCTACACTTTCGCCATAATACACCTTCAAGGTTACGTACTTAGCGTTGATATGACTGCAGTCACGTGTGCGAAATGTGATCCCGATCGCGTCATTTGCCTTCCAGCTATTACAGTGAAAATATTTCCGTTTTGCTTTGTATCAAGGAGGCTCAATGAGCAGTGATCCGATTTCTTTGGTCAGAGGGTTCGAAAGGGGCAGAAATTCATCGTATTTATATCACAATATGGGGACAGTGCTTTATCACGTAAAAGTGTTTTTTTGTCCATCGAGAAGTTTAATAGTGGCCGGACGAGTGTGATGCACGAAAAGGAAGCAGAACGATATTTTCAATTATTTTTATATAGGTAAAACTTGCAGAAATTTTGATATTAGAATTAAGGAGCATTAGAGATGCCTAAAAAACAACAACTATTCAGAATTTTCCAATCACCTTTTAGAAACAAACCATTGTTTTGATATTAACAAGGGTTTAGAAATTATACATACAAATACTAGAAGTTTACAGTTAGATAAATTTTAAATTTTAGAAATAAGAAAAAGTGTTAATGGCAAGCTAAATATTATACATAACCAAATCCTCTTTGCAAATAGTTACCTTCTAAATTTATTTTTATATTAGTTCTTACTTATACACCACTTTATAGTTTTGTTTTTATCTATGCTTGTATTTTTTAATTTCAGTATACATTGTTTCCTGAAGAAGATACCATAGGTATCGAACATGTTGAATAATCAATAAATAGTGGTTTAAACAAAGTATTTTGTCTAATTGTTTATAATTAAAATAATTGTGTAAATAAATTGATGAACTAAAAATTTTGAGAGAGAGACCTTAACCTTTACCATACCGTGATATAAAATACCCGAACGCAGCCATGCTGTCAACTCGTGTTACCGTAAATAACAGTTAGAAAAAATGTTTTTATTAGCTTAAATGACTTTAATGGCACGAATTTACTCTAAATATTGAGCATTCAATTTTGAAAAAATCATTAATTACATAATTTAGTCCATTCATTAAGTCCTATACAATATGTTCTTCCTTCTTATCTCTTTTCGTTTAATTAGTGAGAAATAGATAATTATATTTGTATGTTTGTTGTTCTTTTCATTGTGAAAATAGTGTGTGATCTCTGTCTTTCATATCATAAATTGGATTTTTACCAACGTATTAATTTTACAACGGATTGAATGGATAAAATAATTGTTTTTGTATGATTCCCTTTTCATAATTGGTTTTTCACTAGTCATTTCTAAGCGCTTATATTTTCTTTAGGACTATCTAAAATATGAATTTTATATTGCATGTATTTACCGAAATACTACAGGTTTAATTATGACGGTAGACGTGAGTTACTGCATGGTTTGGGAAGGGTTAATATCACACTAGGACTATATATCAGAGTCATTAACGATCTGTTGATTGTCTGTACATTCAAAATGAAATAAACACAATTAATAATAACAAACGTAATATTGGGAGCCCATAAATCTTGTATCTACATATATTGTATCTTCACGTAACAGAAATAGGGGCAATACCTATTCATTTTACATGTGAATAAAATTAATGTCACAATTCACACCCGACGACTGCGTGATTCGCAGCACTATTTAATTTGATTTAAATGTCTCCTTACAAGGGTGTTTTTTTAGACGTATAGAACTTTAAAATTAAATAAAATTAAAAATCGTGGTCATGGTCATGGTATTGACTTTATTGGAAAGATAATTTTATGGCATTAGTGTTTAAATATAATTTTCTAGTTCAATTTTTGGCCACTTTTTGGAACAGCTGGGGTAGTATATCGGCAATAAAGCGACGTCTATCATCTCTGGTTTATCGGTGTAGACTAGCGATTTTACACGTCTCTGCAGAAAATAATCAAGAAATGGCAAACCAAACTGAGCCATTTCTACCACAAATTATTAAATTTAAGTGTTTAACAACAGTATATTTTTTATAATATTCTTCAAATATATAATAAATAAATTGTGGAAAAAAATCTAGATACATAAATATTATTAGTTATAGTTTGTGGTACCTAAGTACAGTCAGATCTTAGATGACGTACACAAAAAAATAAAAATATACAGTATAGTACAAAAGATAGGAAATAAATATTCTAAAACATTAAAATAATAGTTAAAAATTTAAGAAAAAATAAATTTGGTCAAAATAACTATTAATTATCACAAGGAATACAAGCGCGTCAAACTTAACCTTGTAACAATGCGTAACTAACATTTCACCTGCTGGAGTATTCATATAATAAAAAATAACTGACATTAGTATTCTAAATAAATCGAGTCGACTATTATTTACGTAGGCTTAGTAGTATCGTCAGAGAATTAACACCACAATAAGATACATGACTAGATAAAGTTGATGGTACTTTAAAGTACCGTCAGGGTAGAAAGGGTTAACCTATCGTCATTATTGTCGGTACCTATATTTCAAAGCATTATTGGCCATGGTTATTAAAATAGGTACAAAAAAATATTTAGATCTGTAAAATATGATTATATGTAAATATATATACACATGTAAAAGTCTTAACGTCCCTCCGTAATCGCGTTCACGCGTGTCGCGTACTAACTAAATTATACATCGAGAATGATCTAATAAATCATTTTAAATAAAAGCAGATATTTGACAATCTGCTTATAGACAATATAGATGGAAGAAAAATATGCAATTTATACAAAAATTGAAAATTATGTAATGAAAATGTGTACATCAATTAAATTATGTGAATTACTTCGCTATTGAATTTTCGTTGATTTCCTTTCATTATTATCTAGCTAAGTATAATAACAATTCATAAAATTAATAACTAAAAACCAACGGCACCAAGGGAGACTAATAAAGACTGCAACAAAAAATAATGTTTATTTTTTTTTTTAATTATAATATTTATTAAAAAACTATTTTACTCACTTTGAAGAGCGGGTGATCACAGAAATCTGTGCTAACGTGGGGTCACCGCGGTGATCGAACACTCGATCTTTGCATCTTCAGCCAAATATGCACCACGCAAACCTGACAAACAAAATTATTATATAAAACAAAAATATTTACAATTTTTTATCTGTATTATGTAATGATCATTTATTTCCCTTCATCATATATGTCACATATTATATAAAATACATATTTTTAAGCTACATTGTATCTCTGTGTAATAATATATTTCTAACCCTCGTGTTTCCTATATTCTTCTATGGAGCACAATCATAAACCCTCTATGCTTTTAAATTAATGAAAATCGAAACCTTTGAAGTTTGTTATTAACATGTCGAACACGTATACATTCATTTTGGAAGAGGTAGAAATCAAAGAAAGACTATCCACACATTCAGCCTACAGTGCCTGTTATTAGCGTCTAATATTAAATCCAAATAAAAAGGGCAAAAAGGTATCCATCAAAGATGCATCTTTTCCCCACACATATTCAAAGAACATATTAAAAGAAAGGTACTTGAAAACTGGGATGGTGGGATTTACATAGGCAGTAAATAACAAGGGCGTGCACTGCATACAAGCAAAAAAGCATTACTGAAAATTCTGGGAAACAAATAAAATAATCCATATGTTACAAACGTACGATTTATTATAATTACACTAGCGCCAGCTATGCACCGGTAAAATCATTAATTGTTTAGTTCTAAAACTCACCATTACCCGGCGCCGCCGGTGCGTTATAATCATCTATTGGGTTGTTCTTAATTTTTATTGCTAGTGCAATTATTGATTGTTATTGTTTTTAACCAATCGTTCTACTCAAGCCATACAATTGCTACCTACTGAAATGAAAATTCCGCTAAGCTGATCTGTATTGTATGGAGTTCTTATTCATACTATTTCTTAACAGAATAACATTGGAAATGTTTTCAGCATGATATAGAGCTGCGTGCTGATATCATTGAAGTATCCATGCCTCTTTTACTAATTCGCGAATTTTGCTATCTTATTAAACATTTTATTTCCATAATCATTCTCCGCATTCGAGGACAATGTATTTTTACTATATAATAACCTAGTACATATATAATTGTAAAATATGACAGCATATCATTTATCTATACCTACTGCACACCACTGGTAAATAGCCCTACAATCTGATGGCACAACTGTTGATGCTAAATCAAAAAAAAAGCCAGATCTTCTCCATAGAATTAAAGAAGCGAGACACAGGTGAATATTATATTCCAGGCCGTTGTTATTTTTGAATAACTAAAAAACGAAACACAACTCATTAATTCGGTTTTTATTTATCAATTATTTGATTTATTCCAATTATGTATGAGATATGATACTGGCAAAGTGGCCGCCTCTGGCCTCTTTTCTTAATACTCTCGCGCACTTCGTGTGTTATTTCAGCAATGTCATCTCGAATATTGTCCAGTAGCATCGGAATTGTTGTTGGCTTATTGGCGTAGACCTTTCCTTTCAAGTACTTCCACATAAAATAGTCGGGAGCCGTCAAATCAGGTGATCGAGGACTCCAGTCAATATCACCACTTTTTGACATTATGCTGCCGGTAAAAATTTCTCGCATAATTTTAAGCGTAGCTCGGGCTGTGTATGAAGTGGTACCATCCTACTGAAACCACATGTGTTACAGGCCAATTCGGCCACCAAGAAGGTTTCCAACATGTGAAGATAGCGATCACCATTAATGATTACAGTATTTCCATTGTTATTAATATAGAATGCTTTAATGACTTCAACGCGTAGTTGAGGCGTTAGACGTTCCATAATAAATTGTAATCAACTACTCTCTACGACTACCAAATTCGAACTGACAAACCAAAACGACGGCCAAACAAAATCGGCCTAGAACATAATATTCAACCTGTATACATGACTTGAGATAAATAAAACTAAAACCAAAGTCATGATTGTTGATCGGGCTGGAGCATTATCTACAAATAGTGCACAGCATGGAGCAGGAGATCGTGAATAATGGTGGCTATGATGTTGAAGTTAAGAGAAAAATTGGGATGGCAAAAAGTGCGATGTTTGCTAAATGCAATTTGGAAATACGGAACTATGATAACTGCTCGATTAAGCTTTTCTAAAAAAATTATCTCGTAAATATCTCAGCCAAGTTTTGTTGCCAGCCTGCAAAACACCATTGCATTCATTTCATACACAATATTTTTTATTATTGCATATATATATGGAAAATAGTTACTGACCAGCAATAAGACTGCCTTGAAAATGAAACTAAAATACATAAATATCAAGTCAATTATATTAGGGTCATACACGATTCTCGAGATCGAGTGCGCGGCCCGCTCCAAGGTCGGCTGTGTCTCAGTATCTGGAGTATTAATCTCAGAATGAAGCAAAAAACATAATTTATGCGCAATTAAAAAGACCCCTCATTAAGTTGAAATATTACGTAATCAGATCGTAAAGTTTACAGATGTCTACTTTTAAAATTTAAACGTCGGTAAAAAAGAATTTAAATTGTCACATTAACAAAATTTATCGATATGCAAAGTGGGGCGGATTCATTGTAAAATGTTCCGCATTACAATAATTAAGGGTTTTCTGTACTAGCCCCGCATTTAAAGCAGTTAATCGTTGGGTTATTGCATATTTTAAAACACGGGGTGGTCAGAAAAATAACAACCACGCGTGTAAATAATAATCTCAACCGTCAGTGATATGAGCATTTCAAAAAAAATCGTAACTGTGCGATTATTTCGGTTAATTTAAATATTTCATTGAGTCCAAATTATACATTTAATACAAAAAATAAAGGTCATCGAATTTCGAGCGGCTATATTATTTATTGTTAGATGGTCTAGGGCATGAAGCAAAGATATAGATTGATAATTGAACAATTTCGCAAATATTTATTTAGAAGTACCTAGACTTCAAACTTAATAATTTCATACAATAATATTTTCCATAACAGTGCTGAATTTGCAAATACTCCTTAAATATTTTCGACTCGTAATATAGTCAGGTATCCACCCATAAAATATTGTGGACTAGGTCTGTTACACCCTCTATATATTGCGTTTCGAATATTTTTATATATTTATTAATTGAATTCGTCAGTGTATTTTCTTAAGAAATCCGCTAGATGACAGTACCTACACATTATTCATTTGCAATATTTCAGCAACTGTTGTGGACATTATTGTGCAATAGATGTCTAATATTTCACTGTATCTATCAATTTACTCAGTATGTATTAGATATCACTGATGTCTAATATTTCACTGTATCTATCAATTTACTCAGTATGTATTAGATATCACTGATGTCTGATATTTCACTGTATCTATCAATTTACTCAGGATGTATCAGATATCACTGATGTCTAATATTTCACTGTATCTATCAATTTACTCAGTATGTATTAGATATCACTGATGTCTAATATTTCACTGTAGCTATCAATTTACTCAGTATGTATTAGATATCACAGATGTCTAATATTTCAATTTAATATAGCTCTACGTTTACATATGTATATAGCATGTATCATTTTACAAATCAGCACAATAAATCAAACACGATTTTTTTGGTTCTATATTTAATTTTTCTAAATAATTGAATGATCGTTTCGACTGTCTAAGCTATTATCAACTGAATCAGAAAAATCGTGTTTGATTTATTGTGTTGACTAACAATGGAGTTTTATAAAACGAATACCATTTGTATTCAAAAAAGATTTTACTCATATTTGATTTTTTCTTACTGGAAATAAAGACAAAGTATTGTTAAAGACGTGGTGCATTATTAAAGCAATATAGTAAGGGATTTCTGCATTGAAATATATGAATAACTATGCAAAATTTGGATCGGAAGACATATTATATAATACGACACACATTTACGGTTACATCGAGGGGGAGAAGGGAGGTATGTATATTATGTACTAAGTCATATAGAGTAACTACACAAAATTTGGTTTAGATCGATCAAAAAATGTATTATGTTAATTATTGAATAAGAGAACGATTATATTCTTATTCGGTTCCTGGACGTTGGCGTATATTGGCTATATTTATTTTACTGACCAACGACCATACAAACTGCACTCTAAATCTGACCAAAACATTGTTGTAAAAGTGAATTCCACCAATTTTGCCTTGAATTATTATAAAATGTAAGATCTGATACATTTCTGGATGTCTCATAATATGTCAGAGATGTTGCAGTTTTCTGACATTGATTGATCTGATAACTTCCTTGTCTTCATTTTTCCTATTCAAAACATATTCGTTACTTACTCTATCTCAAACACATCGAGTTGTCTTTGCGTTGTTTCGGTAGTTAACAAATCCAAACTGTAGAACAATGTAACATGGTATTAACTTTAGATTACGCTCATGGCTACAAAGCAGACGCGGTCGCTTCATACATGCTTTGAATACTTTATATCCCTCGTGTTCTAGAGTCAAAAAGCTTTGGACTTTTTATTTCTAGCCGAAAACAGGACAGCTGTTAATAAATGAGTCCTGTTTTTTAGAGACCAGACACGCACTACGACATGGTACGCGCACCGAGCGAGTCGAAACACATATACATTCTCAACCTTTGAACATCTATAAATCCTGTAAACACACAGATACCAGCAACAGTGGATTCTATAAATCGTTTCGTATCCACAAAGTTTGAAAGTATTCGACGTATAAGACCAAATTGATATTCTAAAACTAAAATATATCGCAACCCAAAATCACTACATTTATCAAGCCTTCAAATTTTTTAACAATCTACCCATCACAATTAGAAAAATTACAGACTACTATAAACTTGTATCTGAAGTCAAAAAATATGTACACAAACTAACTGAAACATAAATTATTTTATATATACTACTTCTCTATACACGAGTCTCACTCTCATAGAGAAGAAATAAATGTTAAAAGAAAAAAAAAAAATATATATATATATATATATATATATATAACATTTATATTAAAATAAAATAAAAAAATAAGTGTATATAATAGATTCAAGAAATGCTAGGTAAAAATATTTAATAAACGTTTAATACGAATCATAATTTAATTCCGTTAAAATAAAATTAAACAGATGTATTTATTTAACCACCCTGTATTTTTAAAATGAGAAAAGGTTTTTTAGTATTTCAATTTGGTCTCTGTTAAGAAATTAAAGCCAGAATTATTTCTGTTGAAGAAATGGTAATTAGTTGGGTCGATTTATAATCATATAATTTCGTGTCAAATGTTAGAAATACCACTTTGTGTTGAAAAGCGGATGTTTTGTTCGTGCCTTACTTATTACTACAGTCCCTACTGCGACAACGAAAGGCGCCATAATGAAAAATTTTACAACGAACAGAATGAATGAACCGCGTAGGAAAATATTATTGGCCTACGTAGCACACGCATGCGAATGACGTGTCGACGTGTCGGGTACTTGAATATGTGATATTTTATTGTATATTTGTTTTGTTTGCACTTTTTCTAAGTAAATATTATTTACGTTTTTTTATAGAAGTGAAATTAATTAATTTTATGAAATATATTTGTGATACAAATTGATTTGTGTCACTGTGATAATTTCGACCTATTTTTACTAATATAGCACAATTCACTCCGTAAATTTCTTCCAACAGCCGTTATTTTCTCAAAATTTACTGCTATTTTTTATTATCTTGTCCACTGACTCTAAATATAACTTTTCTTTTGAATCCCTATTACACACACCTTCCTTTAAATTATCTTCTAATCGTTTACCGAATAAACACTGCATTTTCTCAATCTAACAGCACAATCTCTAATCGATCTGCTTTAACTGAAAAAAAATTTCGCGTTCATGATAAATTTAAATAGTTTCCACACAATACAAATCTAACAATTCAAATAATATTTTTTATTTGTTATCTTTGTTTTATTAACCACTGAATTGAGTTCAAATACATCTACCGGTTTCGAAAAATACCATTTTCTTCTTCAGGATGTCATAACTAACTAAAAACATATATCATTGTTTCTTCACCAGAATCTATTTTTAAAAAAACAATTATTTAAAAAATAAATTAATTAATGAATAATAAATCATTCCAGTAAATTTTTATTAAGTAACAATTTGATTTAGGTGAAAAAAACAGATATTATAACGAATTACATTCTAGAACCCACTGCGATCGTTCTAGAATACCCAATTGTATCGATAAAGTTGGAAAAGTATTGACTCTATTAATTAGTTCCTTACCGTTTCTCGAATATTAGTCGATGTCAAAATATTGTATTTATAATGTTAATTATAAAGGAGAATACATTATATTTGTGAAGTTGTAATTATTCAGAACCTAGGTCTGTGATATTTTTTATACTAATGAAATGCATTAATTAGAAAGATATACATATAAAATCAATTTTATCGAAAAATATTGTTGTTGCGCTACCAGGATTCGAACCTGGATCTCTTTCCAAACCGGAGAAGGTGCATTATCCATCAATGCTATAGCGACGGTACTTTTGACAACAAATTTTCGAACCTATATGTTACATCTGCTATCAGTTTACTCAAAGGTATTTAAGATTCCGTAAGAACAAAGTAGATGGCTTTCAAATAATGGAACGATAGATGTATTCATTTGAAAATGTGTATCATATGGGTTCGAAAATTTGTTGTCAAAAGTACTGTCGCTGTAGCATAGTTAGATAATGCACCTTCCTCGGTTTGGAAAGAGATCCAGGTTCGAATACCGGTAGCGCAACAACAATATTTTTCGATGAAATTGATTTTATATGTATTATCTTTTTAATTAATACATTCAATTTGTATTCACAATGTTAATAATTTAAATCAATTACAGGAAAGAACATACTATTTTCTTTAATAGATTTAATCGTATTTTTAATTAATTGTGTAATATCACAGCATTATTGTAATCTATACTTACTACATACCACTGGTCTTTAATCTTAGATATGCTAATGGCATATCATTTGATGCTAAATCAGACAAAGAAATTACTGACCTTCTCTATAGAGTTGAAGAAAAAAGATACAGGGTGAATATTATATTCCAGGTCGATGTTGTTTTTGAACACTTATAATAAATTTAAACTTAAATAAAACACTTTTTTTTATTATGGTTTTTATGTACCGATCATTCCGTTTATTACAATTATGTTTAAAATATAACATCGGCCAAGCAGCTGCCTCTGACAGCGACACAAATGCGTGCCATATTTTCATAACATGCTTGCACACTTCGCGTGTATTTCAGCAATTTCATCTCGAATGTTGTCCTGTGGCATCGAAATTGTTATTGACTTATTGGCAAAGACTTTTCTTTCAAAATTTCAAGTGTAGTTCAAGCTATGTGTGTGGTGGTACTGTCCTGTTGAAACCACTTGCCCAATCGACCCAATTCGGCCATCAAGAAATTTTCCAACATGTGATAATAGTGATCACCATCAATGGTTACATAATCGCCATTATTATTTAGATAAAATGTTTAAATAACTTTAACATCTTTTTAAGGCATTAAATACTTTATAATAAATTGTAATCAAATATTCTCAACGACTACCAAATATGAATTGACAAATACCTGCCAAACCATGGTGATCGAACAAAATAGGCCTGGAACATAATATTCATCCTGTATTTGCAATGAAAAAAGTTTGGAGTAATAAAAGTTTGGCTAGATGACAAATGTGTATTTTTTGTGTATTCATCTGATATATTTTAATTATTAAAGAACTCTGTTACAAAATTGCAACATCACAACAAAAATGTGATTTCACACCGTTCAAAACCTGTTAGTATACTTTATATGTTGATTTCTTTACATATATTACCATCTTAACTGATGCGTGATGGAGATTGCACCACATAAAATCTGCCAGCATATTTTATACATCGAATATATCTTTTACTTTACTGTTTTAATTAAATTATACCGTTTATTACAGATGTTACAAATGACAAAGTATATTTTATACATGGGGCTTCAAAAATAAAACCGTTACAATCCAATTAATCAAATTAAATTGTTCACAACATATTAGACATCCAAGAACACACAATTACTGAATTTTTACCTCCGAAGGTAACGTTATTAAGACAAATTATAGGTATGTCATAGAGACGAAGCTATTTATATTATATTATATGGAAAGTATGGAAGTATGGGAATCGTTATTAAAGTCGAAAGAGTGTATTTCATTTATTAATAGATCAAATTGAGCCTCAATCGACAAAATATTGTAACCGATATATTCTCAATTTTACAGGACGATCTTAGTTGTGTAATAGTAATGAAATAACATAATTTGAAATTTCTATCAAATCATCATTAAGTAGATATTTCTCAAAGAGAATTGTTAAATTGAATTGAATTAAAATATTACGATGTTTTATATGTATTTATTATTTGAAGGAGTGTCGATCGCGAAAAATATCGTCCATCTTTCAAAGAGGCGTGCCTCAAATTTGTTAATTTAATAAGAATAATATATTAAGAAAAATGATAAAATCAAAAAAAAAATTTTTTTGATTTAAAGACCGTGTGAGATGTATTTATTCTATAAATATTACCCATTACTGTTATTTTTAAGAATGACACATTGAAACAAAAACAGTTACGTAAAAATGTTTGTATGTAATATTACTTCATTGGAATAAAATTCAGATACGCCTCTTTGAAGGATGGTCGACGAAATGTCGACCTTGTCCAAATATTAAATATTAAACTGTACATTTTTATGTGCAAACTGTCATCAATATTTTAACTATTTATTATTTTAGCAATGCTTATTTTACCCTTGAAAATATAAAGCAACACATTTGTTATGTATAACGAAGTTGCGCCGCCAATAAAAATAAAAATAACGAACTAGCTTAATAAAATTTGATAGATAAAATAAATTTATATTTATTCAATATTATACATCAATTAGAAATGGTTAAAACGAATAAGAACATACATTTTTTTTCAAATTTATTATATTCACAATTTTTAAAATAATAATAACTGATCGAAATTTTTTGTATTCAATGTGTAATTTGGAATTAATTAAAAATTTCAATTAATCGAAATAATCGCACAATTCATTTTTTTTATAAATGCTTATATCTCTAACATGATTGACATTAGGCACATATTCCTTGAATATTTTCGACTAGTAATTTAGTCACGTATGTTCCTATAAAATATTGTTGACTGTCACATCCAATATTGATGATAAACAAACAGTGCAAATATTTAATAACTTATGACATAATAAAAAAATAAGACCAGTGAAGTTTCTTCTTAGCTGGATAAATTGAAAATATCACACTAGTTAGTTAACTAAAAAATAATACATGTTAAATATAAACAAAAAAGGATTTTTACACTATTTAAGAGGAGTGGATGGGGAGGAAATGGAAAAAGAACGCAATAAAATATTTATTTTTTTATTTATTTGACATTTTTACAATTTTTTTTATAATTTGAGCTATTAATTAAGTATTGTATATTATTTAAATTACATGTTAAATATAATATAATTTACTTGTTGCATTAAAAAGTATATACTTCTATACATATTCCTATACTCATATATATATACACACATTCGCATACATACACACATACACTCATGTATATAAAATTTATATCAATAGTTATTAAAAAGTTGGCGTAGTTTAATATATTAAGTTTAAGTTATTTGTTCTGATAAATACGGCGAGTCACTAAGTTATTTAAAAAATTATAAAGGTAACATAAATCTTGTGCGTTTCTTTTATTCAAAAAGGGGGGGGGGTTATGGAAACACTCGCTTTCGCGTACGTTTAATGTATCCTTTTACCATCTTAATTGACGCATGACAGTATATTTAAATTCAAATCCACCGCCATCATCGCCGTCCCCGGCTGACCAACGACACCGGCGACATCTACACCAGGGGACCAGGCTCCGGCCGAGAAAAGCCGCGACCAATCTCACCCGACCACTCGCCCAGAACAGTTGGGCTGCATCGAGACCGAGCGCCGCCCGCTAGCTCCGCTAATTCTTCACACTCTGCTCTCTTCCGTGCTCTCCTTTCTAGACTTGACTAATACACGATTACACACGGCCGCACGTTTCATTCCGACACCAACCACCGTACATTACACAGTGAACTGTGAAAAAATTATTCACTTTTACCGGTAATGTAAATAAATGTGAGGCCAATGAAAAAATAATGATTCAGACATATCAAAAAGTTCGTATTTTGCCCCTTGACTTAATTTTTAACTGAAAATGTCGATTACTAAAATCTCATAAGACACATCGTGTTGCCATATGAATTTTAATGAAGAAGGTGGTAACCGATATCCTCGGAGTACTGAGTTGATCCATATCTGAACATGTGGAGCAAGGTCAATAAAGATTATTTCCGTATCCGCCTTGTATATTAAATATTAAAGGTTGTCAAGAAATACGTATTGTAAATTAATTGATTTTTATTTCGAAACAAATACATGGTATTTTTTTCGAAGTAGCGATACCGCGTAATTCTATGCGTCCTGGTTTTTATTTGCGCATTTTTTTTTTCTATTAGAAGAAAGATGTTATGAAGAGTATAATAGGAGAGGGTTTTGGAACATTATTTGCGGGACGAGGGGCATTCTACACACATTTATCCTACGAAACATAAATCCGATAGATTAATAAACATTTATTCAACAGTAAACATATTTACTCTTCGAAAAATATTTTTTTATGTAAACAAGACGTATTTTTTACATTAATGCATATTATATTGTGAGTGTTTAAATTTTCATTCTAATCGAGTCATATTTTTTAAAAAAGTCGTGGAGATCATTGATTGCGTGAGTGATGCCACCAAAATAATAATTAAATTTATTTGAATGACTCAAGAGAAATTCTGTCATCATTAAAATTTATTTTCAAGAATACATTTTTCCTGTGAGTTGCATTTTCAGAACATAGTTTTGTGGTATTTTTAACGCAAATTAATTCACTAGAATACAGAAAAATCTATTTATCGAAAAATATTTAGTTGCTACAGGAATATATATTTTTTTGTATATCTTTCTATTGATTATTTTAATTCGTATTAAAAAATATAATCATACAAAAAAATATTCCTTTGTATGACTACAAATCTGTAAATAAATGCATCTACATACAAAATATATACAATCCATTTTTTTTTATAAATACTTATATCTCTAACATGATTGAGATTAGGCACACATTCCTTGAACATTTTCGACTAGTAATTTAGTCACGTATATACCTATAAAATATTGTTGACTAGGTCTATCACATCTAATATTGATGATAAACAAACAGTACAAATATTTAATAACTTATGACATAATATAAAAATAAGACCAATGAAGTTTCTTTTTAGCTGGATAAATTGAAAATATCACACTAATTAGTTAAATAAAAAATAATATATGTTAAAAATAAATAAAAAAGGATTTATTATATAAAATAGCATCTACATGCAAAAAGTGTAAAATATTTGTCTCAACACGGGCATAGCCCAGTGAGGCTAGAATTATCTAGGTATCAAACACATGAACTCAAACTGTGTTATACGTTCTGTATAGCTAGTAAGAAAAAATACCAAAGTATTGCTTCTATGGAATCATTTATCTTATAAATATGAATATTATTCTACAAAATGGTTTCATATATTATTTATTATCTGTTTATTGACATTCGTCCAATAGCCATTTCAAAAAGGACCATTTAAAGGGGACAAACTTAACATAGACGCACAGTAAAATAAAATAAATTTTTAAATCTTCCTACTGGCAAGTATCTATCATATAAGCAACACTACTAACATAAACAACTAATATATGACATAAAATCAACTTGGTTAAGACATGCGTGAAAATAAAATAAAATTAAATTAAATTAAATTAACAAGTAGAATCAATAAAACAAATCTTTTATTTTCACATATATGATTATAGAGTTACAAACCTCAGTTACAAACCTAGTTACCTCAGAAACAGTAAACTTAGTTAAGATTATATGATAGATACCAATGATATTATACAATATACGTCTTTCGACAAAATAAATCCGTCGTTTATACGACCCTATCATGCGTTTATTTATAAATTTTGAGTACTACTAATACTGTTTTTAAAGTTTAAGTTTTAACGTGATATAATACTTTCCTACCCATATAAAAAATGTATGGACGTTTTTAAGAATACTTTCTATGACTGAACATGATTCATTTATTGTTTGAAAATACTTCACGTAATAACTAAAGGAAATAACTATTTTTATTAAAGGTGAACATAGGAAATAGTTATGCCAATTGTACAAGAACAATAATGAAATCAACAGGTTAAAAACAGTAAGATGGTAAAATTCGCGAATTAGTAAAAGAGTAAATAGACACTTCAATGATTTGCACGCAGTTGTAACCCTTTCTAATGTATTCTGTTAATAAACAGCATAGGTAACGACTCCATACAAAACGGCCATTTATATGACTTGAGTAATTCACTAGCTTAAAGACAGAACTAAGTAATATAAATAGCACGATGCGGCGAATAAAAAAAAAGCGCCGAGAATACAGCGGTGAGTTTTTAGAACTAAAAAATTAAAGTCTCTACTGGTACACAGATGGCACTAATTGCGAAATAACGTTTTCGTTAATGTTAATCCAGTTTTTTAATTTATACTTGTTTCCGAGAATTTTTAGTTATGAACAGCTTTTTTGCTTGCATTCACTGCACGCCTCTAATATATCTAAATAACTAACTTACACATAGCAGTTTTTAATAAAAGTTTCCGTGGACTTAATATTATGTTATTAATAATAATAAGTTTATAAATGTAGTTCAATTACAGATCCGAGATATGATTGGTCGCCAAGCTGCACGTACGTGGCGAAAAATTTCGTTAAATCTTTAATTATTTATTGGTTTAGAAAAGTTTTACTGTATGGTAAACCACTTTCTCTTTTGATTATGATTATTGGCCACAAAACGGCCACTACCTAGCAAACGCAATCAGCATGGAATTAGTGATTGCTCTCTGCAAGTGAACATAACTGTGTATAATAATGTAATGCTCTTCAAATCTTATGACAATTGGCGTGTACGCACGGCGTCCACAATGCTTTCTGCTAGTAGGTAATAATATAGAAAATATTATATTCAATGTGCTCCTTTACATAAATTCAATTTCAACCAATTATTGTTTCACAGTCTAGCTTCACTGTATTATGAGATATTATTATATAAAGAGCGCAACAACGCCAAAACATAAAAAGAAATTATATGTTATATATGAAAAATATTATTCCCAGTTCGGCGTAAAGCCTCTTGTTTTCAAGGGCGAGCTTTCATTTTTCCAGTTCGAAATTCGAGAAATTATACCCGAATTAGATATGCTTTCAAGACGAAGTTAATAGTTAAATGTTCCAGAGAAATAATTAATGACGTTATTATGAGAGAGAAAAAGGTTTGAATAGAAAGAGACTATAATAAAAAAAATGTCAAAACAACTCTTACCTAGAGTCTTATCTGACCTTATCCAAGTTTCTCATATTAATATTATGGAATGAGTGTTGTTATTTGAATTAATCCATTGAAAATTAAATAATTTATTGAGTATCTAATTCATATATATGAATATGTTTCGAAATCAGACAAAGTACCTACATATATTTATATGTTCTAAATTTAAAAAAGTTATGTTCAATTTATTATTTTGTTTAATATTATCGATTTAAAACATTCTGTTGCCGTTTTGGTGATATGTCTGTTTCATAATTATATACTAATTATGAAATAGACAGCTTGTATTTAAAATGCAACAGTTTTATGTATAATCGAAATATTTAATTGCGACATTAAAATAACGTACATGGAAAAGTAAAAAATATATAATTTATAAAATTTGCTACTAATGCTGTGAATAAGTTCAATATTAATTCATACTGTGGGTAAAATATGCGTGGAAATATATATTGTTGGCATTTTTAAACGAAAATAATGATAGCGCGGATTCCACGACCGTCATGGCCGGATTGAGCGATGTGTTGACGTTCGATGGACAATTAATATTATGGTATTTTATAAGACTGAAAATATATTATTTAAAAACGTATGTTTTCACTAAAACAAAGGTATTTGAGATTCCGTAAAAATAAGGTAGATGGCTTTTTCAAATAATGGAACGATTAAATGTATTAATATCAAAAAAAAAAAAAAAAGGTAACATACAGGTTCAAAAATTTGTCGCTAAAAATATTGTCGCTGTAATATAGTTGGCTAATGTACCTTTCCCGGTTTGGAAAGAGGTTCAGGTTCGAATCCCGATAGCGCAACAACAATATTTCTCGATAAAATTGATTTTTGTTTATTTTTCTAAATAATATATTTAATTCATATTTAAAACAAAGTATTTTAAAAACGTCGAAAATAGGTAATATGTCCTTCAAATTGAATGGTTTATAAAACTATTAATTTTTAACATTTTACTAATTTAGTTTACTACAGATTTGTCTTCATAATCTTGGCTTCAAGATTATAAGAAAATATATTTTATTTATGTAATAATTTACCATATTAACACAATTTTGTAACGCGCGAAAAATACATCTAATGGCCGCGGCCTTTCGTGTAATGCTTATATTGTCTTAATTATGGCAAATAACATTCAGTCTATTAGTTTTACACGAGTATAAGGTCCTATCTAAGTAATAGTTTAAAAAAAACCACTGACGTAGAGTATAACTTCTGAAATAAATTAATAATAAAAACCCACATTTTCGTAAAAAACGCGAAAATTTTAATTATATTGAAGACGCCGTCTTAATGATAAAATAACAGGTCGTATATATAAATGAATTTGTGAATAAACAGGCAAACCGAAATGTGTGTGCTTCGTGTTCACGATGATATAATTTTATGTTAACTTTGTTTAAAATCTACTAATCGAATATTCTACTATTACACGTATGTTAACGACTTACTATTACCATTTTCAAACAGGGATAGCAGTAGGCAGTAGCGCAAATGACAACGCTAAATTAATATTATTAATAATAATAATATTATACAGTAATAACACATAGTAACCCCCGGGGGACAGGGGGCAACTAGTGAAATACAACAAAACACTATCTCACGGGAAACAAGACGGGCACAAAAAAAAGAGATGACGTTGATTCTCTGATATTATCCAGAAAACAGCACACTAGATTAAGTTTAGAATATTTAGTATTTAAGTTTAATATCTGATCAATTTTCATGTGTTTAGAGATTATAAATACAATATAAAATAAACGCATGGAGAACATCATGGCTGATGATCTTGGATAGTGAACAAAGTGATGATAGCTAACATCTGTTGAACGGATATGACACAAGAAGGAGAAAAAGATCTTTCTGTATCTAGTTTACCCGAAATAAAGTGAAATCTCGATCGATCATTCTTCGAATAATCGTTTTCCTGCATGCATCGTTTATTTCTTCCAATCCCGAATTAATTACATAAAAAACACCAAAAAATAGATCGAATGGATCGTTCCTTTTTGCATCATTTTACCGCATTAATCGTTTAAATTACGCAGCACACAATTTGTTTCAATTATTCAAGAGAGAGAGAGAGAGAGAGAACACTGCTGCTGACTGCTGCTTAATAGTGTACAAAACAAAGTTTTTTTTTAAATTTGTTTCTGTGCAGCTTTATAATATTGTCTTTATTTAAACACATTCATTTACATGTGAAATATGTACATTTTTTAGAATATATATTAAACATTTAAGTATGAAAAATGTAACTTTTTCATTGTTTTCCCGCATTCATAGGTTATTTCAACAAGTCCCTTTGAAAACGATGGATAGAGGATTCACAGTATATCATTCTTGCCATTCATTTGTTTATTAAATCATAGGCGACCCTTTTTTAATCACGTTCATTATTCTAAGATCATCATTATATTCAATCTTAATTTGTTCACTATTTGGGTTATCATAAATGGATTTATCAAATGTGCGCCCGAGTGACTCCATTTCCACTGCTTTCAGCTTACTTTTGTTCATCTGCTACAGACTCCATTATATTTGTAATTAACACTTCTTGAAAAATAAACAGAATAGATGGTAAGATATAACTGAAAATATGAATGACAGAATTAGAAAAGATAAAAGATATAAGAAAATAGTATGTCACTGCCGCGGGTTGGTCTCACAGCTGAGTCTCCAGCAGATGCAAAATATCCACCCACCGTTTGGATACTTTTCCAGGTGTTCTTTATTCGTGAGTTGCGTCCAGAATAATTTCCTTTTCAAGCTATGCTATCGTAAATAGATCTCACTGCGGTTGGATTTATTGCAGAATTGGTTCATGCGCACATCGCGCTATTACGTGACATTATTATACTCAGATAGGCTGTAACAAGGGAAATAAGTGGAACCATGTGTCACCGTAGTCGCCGTCGGATCAAATAAAAATCTCAATATAAATCAAATAAAAAAGTTTTAACCCAAATTTATAAACGCATCGTAAATTTCTCGTCAAAATAATAACATACGTGCACGCTTTCAGATAATTACAGATACAAATACAAATTTCATTATATTTTGTTTTTATGTCAGCTAAAAGGGTGAGACCCACCCTTTTAGTTTAGGTTTAGAAGCTAGGGCACTAATCAAAGCTAACAAAAATACGCGACTTTAATTCAATTACATATTTAAGTATAACCAAAATGAAAAAGAAGAAGAAATTCAATGTGGTTGTTAGCAATTAAAATTTAAAATTTAGACCCTCCAGCATCCCTTAAGAGCTGTCTTTATTCATGAAAAATCATATAACATAAATCTATAGAACATAGTTTTATATACAGATGGAAAATTAATGGAAAAATAAGATGCAGTAGTTCAAGACAGACATTCAGGGGTACATTCATAAAAAATATTCCCAAAAGTATATATATTACATATATTACAATTATATACATTACATTACATAGTCAGAACGTTCATACTCGCTCTTACTTCCAATTCCTTCAGTTATTTTATACAATTGAGGATACTAGTTGCAATCTCAGCAACTTCCATTGATTATGCATCTTGTTACTTCGATTGGCACCACTGAGTTTCCTGGTTTATAATAATGCACATCTATGTGTGTGTGTGTGTGTGTGTGTGTGAGTATTGCCGCCCTTTTTTCAGAAAGCTAAGAAGACGATAACCGACAGGCGTCATTTTTATTACATGCTTCGACCAGTCTTTCTATCCAAATAAACCAACAGTGCGCGCTTCGGTTGGTTGAAATCTAAAGAAGACAACTCAGCTAGAAAAATAGAACAATATCGGACCAGAAAGACAGCATAAATAAAAAGGTTAGTGCAGTTCATATATCATATATGTGCTTATTGTTAATCGGAAACCTGGGAACCAGCTATCGAAGGTATTTACATAAAAATCCATCTTTTTTTTATTTGGATAAAAACGTGAAAAAATTATAGAAGCTCGAAGAACAATATATTTGTTAATGCACTATATTTATGAACGATAATCCCTACAATCTGGTTTAAAATACAAAATAAAACACCTTCTTCCAAAAACAAGCAAGTATTGGCGGCCATTTACATCAAAAAGTGACCAAGTTACATCAAACTGTTAATTAAGTTAAGTTAAGTTAAGTTAAGACACAATGTACAATGACTAAAAAAAAAAAAGTTGCTGACTATGCAAGTAATCCATAAATAATTTAAACAAGTAACTAATAATATATAATTTACTACTAAATTAATGTATTAATTATAAATATATACATATAAAATCAATTTTGTCGAAAAATATTGTTTTTGCGTCACCGGGATACGAACCTGGATCTCTATTTCCAATCCGGGGAAGTGCACTACCACTGTGCTATAACGCCAGTATTTTTCTTGACAAATTTTCGAACCTGTATGTTACATTTTTAAATTAATACACCTGTCGTTCCATTATTTGAAAGCCATCTACATTATTTTTACAGAATCTCAAATACCTTTGAGTAAACCGACTGCGGACGCCAGAATTATCAATTCATTTTTATTAAATTTTGGACACAAAATCCCGGTGACGCAAAAACAATATTTTTCGACAAAATTGATTTTATATGTATATATTTATAATTAATACATTAATTTAGTATTTAAAATATCACAGACCTATGTTCTGAATAATTACAACTTCACAATAAGAATGTGTTTTCCTTAATAATATAATTTACTAACGGATCAACAGCCAATGCTGCAACTTGCAATTTTGCTCTCTTCCAAAATGACAAAGACATGTTAAGAAAGTCAAAAATTGTCAAAACTTTCTCATACAAGTCGACGCGCATTAGCGTTATTCTTCTAAAGCTCAAAACACTCCAAGATCGAAGGAAAGGTGACGTCAACACCGAACTACAAAGTTGTAAAAGTTTCACGTACAAACCTGACAACTGTAAACTTTACAAGGCGTACTGACTATGTTGCGAGAAGTGGGGGAGATCTACGTGTAATGCACGTATGACGTCAGCACTGGATCTAATGCTAATTCTATATGACACGGTATAACTTGGTTATAAACAGAAAATAAGTTATTTGACGCTGTGCAATAATTCTTTCAGTCATGTCATAAAGAGCAAACATTTTCTAATGATTTTTCGATGCCTTTTTATGGTCATTGAAATAAAATTCTGTAATGTCGCCATCTTCTGTCATATATTTTAAGAAAAAACGTCTTAAAAGATTTTATTCAATTAACCATTTCTCTCCGATGATGTGAACTGAGTTGACAATGCCTTTAATTATGTGAATATCTATAAATACAGGATTCATATTTTAGATATTTCTCCATAATGCATTTATGTATTTAATCAAATAATTAAAATATGTAAGTATTTATCATACGCAATAATAAAAAATGTTTTTTCCAAGAACCTGACGTGAATTTGTCAAAACGTGTCTGGGTACATACGGAGAGGTGTGGACGGCACAGCGCGCTGGGCGCAGGGTGCCGAATTCCGATCGTCACATTAGTGGCAGAGCGTGCGCTGGGCGAATTAGATGTGTCTTATGCGTCTTTATACCGTCGTTTATGATATTTTTTCTCATTTTCTGTACTTGATTATATTATATTATATATATATATATATATATGTCAATTATTATTTTAATGATTAATATAAGTAATAAATGTACAATATTCATATTTATCAAACATAAAAATCGTAAAAATCTGCATGTACACTGAGTTTACAGCATTGGAGCGCGCGTTTTTATTTCAGCACCGTTAGGGAAAGGTTAATAATAATTTTAAAAATACCACTACTGTGTCTTTTATATGCCCTAATTGGTAGATTAGGTAAAGTTAGGTTAGGTTAGTTTTATTTCAGCATCGTAAGGGAAAGGTTAATAATAATTTTAAAAATACCACAAATGTCTTTTATATGCCCTGATTGGTAGGTTAGGTAAAGTTAGGTTAGGTTAGATTAGGTTGTTTGAATTGTTAATTCTGGCGTCTGTTATCGATTTACTCAAATTTATTTGAGATTCTGTAAAAACAAAGTAGACGGCTTTTAAATAATGCAACGGTAGATGTATTAATTTGAAAAATGTAACATATGGGTTCGAAAATTTGTCGACAAAAGTACTGTCTAGTGTAGCGTAGTTGGACAATGCACCTTCACCGGATTGGAAAGAGATCTAGGTACGAATCCCGGCAGCAACAACAATATATTTTTCGATAAAATTGATTATATATGTACATCTTTCTAATTAATACATTTAATTAGTATTTAAAATAAATAACAATCTGATAAGTGATGAACAAGTGTCTACTGTTACTTCATTAGTGAATATGATAACTGGACTAATTACAAATATTATTTTAGAAAATATTGCAAAACACTTAAGAAACTAATCCAGGTCATAAAAATGTTGTTTACCATCGCCTAGCCAAAAAAGTTTTTAACAGTCACTTAGTGAAAAACTTGGCCAGCTAACAATCGGGGGATGAAGAGGATAGTGTAGGCTTTCAACACCTAAAAAAGCTTCAAGGTGAAACATGTAGTTTTTTAGGTCTCAAATAAGAGTAAAGTTTCAAAATATAAATTATGCCGCAGGACTGTCTTTGAATAAAACCGAATTAACAGCTTGGAAAGGAGTCAAAAGAGAAAATAATGATGCAGATAACTGAGAAAATCACGGAAAACACTCCAATTTTTTTTTTTTACTTTTTTCTAAAATTTCGTCCATAATTGACGGACTTTACTTTAACGAATTTCATTTTAAAAAATAACAGCCACTATTTTGAAACAAGATGGCGGATTAAGCTGGTAAACGCCATTCATCGTAAATCAATTTTTCACATATATTTGACCATATTTATGTAGATACGAACTATCGAAGCGATCGAGTCCATAAAATTAATTTTGTCCCATGTATATATGTAGATATACTCGTACATATATAGATTTTCTTTAAATATCGATGGGTAATTTGGGATCTCCTAGTCATGATTGAAAACTTTACATCGAAATTTTATGGAATCACGGACAGGGTAGGATGTATATAGAATGAATTATTTATCATAAAACTATTTTATATTCACAACAGTTAGTCAAATATAAATAATATTTATTGTTAGATCTTTATTGTACTAGGAACTCATGGTTCTTACCCATTTCATTCTCCCTTACCACAGAGCACCTTTTCTGTTGTGTTGTCTATGACTCTGATCAGTTAACAATTTGACGTCCTGTTGTTAAGTTATCGAGTTGAACTGTTAGAGTTGACGTTTTCGCTAGTGACATTTTATGCGGATTGAACTGTTCACCTCGCCATTATGCGTGGTGCGTGTTATACCCTTTTTGCGCTATCAACGAAGTGTGCGTTTGAGAGATCTAGTACGTAACAACAAAGTCAGAAGATCCGCTGACATCGCAAGCAAGAAATTTAGACAAAAAGTGTCTATATTGGAAGGTGGATAGTGTTCTCCTTTCTGGTTGGTCCGTAACCCCCTTCCTTTTCTGTACGTGTACCAAATTCCTTCTATCCATTCTAAATCCCCATTACCTATCCCTTGCGAAATCATCTTGGATCCATCGGCAGGAGATAGAGCATTTGTTAGTATCGATCATTGATTTTCTATGTAAATTATCTACTTTAGTTTATAATTATTTATAAAAAAAATAGATATAGATTCATACGTGGACTGTAAATATGTATATATGATGAAATATAAAGTTCTTTAGAATTTTTCGAAAGCTGTGTGAAAGCATGAGACTGTCTGCAGAAGGCAATATTTGTATCGAAATCTAATCTCTTCAAAGGGAGATAAGAGACACATGACAGAATAGCCCAGAAATCTGTACAGTGGTGAAAGCCTGAGAACATGTTTAACTGGAAAAATGTAAATATTGACACGTGTGTAAAAAAGGGATTTGAATATTTTTATTCGTTTAACTCATTTCATACGAGGTATATGAAAAGGATTATGTGGAATTATTTTTTTTAATTTATATTATTTTTACGTGAATAAAGAAACCGAAATATTTCTATGTTATAAAAATGTGAAAGGGATTACTAAAATTGCAATATAAATCTAGATTAGTATTTAAATAAATCCAGGGCTCGGAATGGACTGTGGCAAATAGTAATGTCGCTTCGTTCGTTTGTGGAATTTTCGAAAATATAGCTCCGGTTCATGAGACATTCACAAATACAGCTCCGGCTCACGATTCAATCGACTTTTTCAATTACAGGTTATTTTTATTATTCTAAATTCAATTCAGTCATTGTACTACTGTAATATTTGTGTATAGTTTTTTTAAATCAAAAATAAGAATAAAATTTCGAGTATTATCAACCATTCAGGTTCGTTAAATCACTTGACTTTGACATCAAAACATAATATGCATTAATGTAAAAAATACATCTTGTTTTAATTTTCGCAGAGTAAATACTCTTACTGTTGCATAAATGTGTAATAAACTATCGAATTTATATTTCCACAATAATGTGTGTAGAACGCCAATGACCTGCAATACCGACCTCGTACGGACGCGGTGATTGATTGGCTAGAAGACTGGACGAATAAGAGAGGCTGGTTGGAGGTTGGCGTGCGAGACTTCCGCGCGAGCTGGTCATGGGTAGTCGTGAGCGTGGCCGGCTTGACTACCCACCAAGCAAGATGATGGTAACGGATTTCACGTGGTGAATCAGAAGGATATGGACCCCCATTATACCCATGTAAAGAAGCAAACATCTGGATAGACCCAACGAGACATTGATGCCAAATTTGACTTCGAATAGTAGGACGAGGTCTTCCGAGATGGACACCGGGAAGATAACAGGCACATCACAACCGTAAACAAGTGAAATTTTGCTCTGGGCGTGGGACGACTGAACTATGGCCGCCATCACTACACATCTGCTTAAGTATTATATTTAAGTAACTGAGACCCGAGCGAGTGTCTTCGTGTCTGACTAATCGACAGCGAGGTTTAAGAAGGAGCTTCAGGAGGAAGAAAAACCACCGAACATTGTGACATTCTCGAACTATGTCAGAGCGTCCACCGGTTTCACTTAGGGTAGAGCATAAGATTGGGGTGTGCTATGAAGAGAATTGGCTATTATATCTGCCACCTGCCTTCAACAGTCACTTTTAAAGGAAAATAAATGAAAAAAAAGAAGTTTACAGCATTATAATTGACATAAATGTTAACATAATTAAAGTAAATTATAAACAATGGTCTTACAACTGATAACTTTGTTAAAACTACAATTTAAAATACAGAAAATCTCAATGCACAACCATAAATGGAATAAAATTATTCCGCATCGACCATAGAACGTGAGTGAAATTCATTCTAGATTTTATCACTATCACCAATAAGTGCTAATATCACCGGTAGATGACCAACCCTCGTTGAGTAACCACAATTTATTAAAAAATTCTGTGTGTTGAAGACCACAACGACGAGTTCCACTTGATGACTGTTATTACAAAAATATTGGATTACTTGTGTCTTCTTTGACTTCGTCCACGGTAACATGTCAAAGTAATATTTGTTGCTAAGAAAATGTTGAGATCTAAATTGTGATCTCGCATCTCGCCATAATACTTGGGTAATCTTCCAGGACTTTTTTCCAGACATCACATTGAGTGACGGAGTGACGAACAAAGTGACACAAAAATAGCGCTTCTTAGCGCGGAAGCTTATTCTCAGGAAGTGACTACGTCCTACAAGAATAATTGAAAATAACGCACACACTTTACATAATAATGACACTACCTAACACGAATGCATAATACAAAATATAATTGTTCTTATCCTCTCTGGAATCACATTGTTCCGAAATCGTAAAACACACTTTTGGGGAGTCATTCCATTCAGCCGCGACCACTGTTATTGACAAATTTCCGCGTCCAAATTACCATCCATATATGTTCTAATGCTCGTCTTTCCACTAGGAAATGTGACCTTGACACTAGCAGACGTCCACTTGGCCGATATATGTTCGATCTCGACATCGCGATAGCATTCGCGGTACAAACTTTTTAGGTCCACTATATTTTGTGATATTGTGTTTTGATCACGTATTGTTTGTTGTTTGTGTACCGTGGATGAACTTGTGACATCGCCGTATTCTATTAGGATCGGAGATCGTCTCATCCGTATGCTATTTGTGTGATCTCAGCAGCGACTGCAGGGTTATGGAAGTGTCATATACAAGATAAGGCGAGCAGTCCTTCCAAATCCCGGTTCCCGAGATCACTGATACTTCGATTAGAATCCCTATCCCCTTATCAACCTCATCCTTTACCAAAGTTTCTCTACTTCTCTCCCATACCTTGCGCTGATTCAGATTTACCACCGGAATTGTCGTATTCCATTCCGCGGAATGCGCAACTCGGAGAACATTTAGATCCTATCGATCCGGATTGAAAGTTCGAATTCATATATTTTTACATACAAGTTATTTTACACGAGGCGCTAATCACTCTCCTTCACCCTGTCCGTCAACGGAAATACACAGAAAACTTTATTTTCGTGCGCCAGGCGTTCTTAGCGCTATAATGCGTCAAGCATTACGGTGGGTAGGTATCTTTGTGTATAAATTTACTTGTGTGTAAGAAAATATAGTGTACATAATGTGTTTAAAACGAATGTTCTTACTGCATGATACTATTTCTATCCATCCAAGCCAACCATTCCGGCATCATACACAAATACACCAACAGATTGAGCTTAGCCGATGGCATTGCCCTGGCAATCCGCTGGAGCCAGATCGCAACGTAACAAAGTACACTTTACTTCATGTCATCCCCTACATAATGAGTGTTCTGTATTCATAATTATTTTTTTATAGGTGAACACATACTTTCATACTTGGCCCTGAATAATGATTGTTAACTGTAGTATATTGTCACCAGTTATTAGTTTATTCCTATCCCTTTAGCCTATTCCCAAACCAGTACAAATTGCTCCTTTAGCACGACTGGTTGTCTTTTTGAAGTCGAGGAGAGGAAGTGTTCTCGTGTATTTGTTCGTGTTGGTTCACCACTTTGCACACACCGTCGTGCGTGTGAACGTGAAACTCATCAGAGTTTTGTGCTGTGTCAATTTCTACATTGGGTGAACTTCCGGAAGTGCAACGTGGTGGCGTCATCAACCAGGTGAGTAAGACTGTCTTTTGGTTCCGTGAGTCCATCCTGGTCCGCTATTGAAGGTTCCTCTCCTCCATTCCCCTATTCACTCATCCACAATTCCGATTCCTTATTTTCTATCTAACCCATCCCTTCCGATTCTATCATCATCCATCCACACTTGGTCACCGGCGACTTACGCAGGCCACTGCGGAGAACATTTTTGAAGTATAAAATTGTTTTCGTTTTAAAGCTGTTATTACTTCTCTCGACTTATACACGTCTCTTACTTTATCATTGTTGATAATGCAATTAGCCCAGGAAATCATTAGCGTACACGTCTCAAATCTTTTCAGCCTTGTGGCTTCTTTTTACGCCCATACTCTCAATTCACAAGTATTGTAGAAGTCTATAGCCTCCACAATCAACACCGCCGATGATTCCTGAAAGCACCCGGAAAATACCTGGGTGCAAAACATAAGCTCTTACCAACCACATAATCTCGCCGGTACCGCCCAGATATTAGCAACAATAATATGAGCGGGTAGCCGCTCAGCAAGCCGGTCTATTAGATTCACTTATCTCTCAGCCGGATTTCCGATCTGTTCTCCAGCACAGGATTCACGTTTTCACTGCATATATTTAATCTATGGTTGTGCATCAATCAGCAATAAACGTCTGTAGTGACCCTGCAAGCGCCCCACAGACGTGGTCGTGTAGAGACTCACTTACCAACCACAGGGCCGAAACATTGTGACGAATTATGCCCTAGGATCTAGCGACCACTTCTCCGCAGGCCATCCTTTCGTCGACATCTCAAGCGAGCCATTCCAGCATTCGACTACATACACGCATTTAATTATATACCGCTTCTGTATAATTCATATATGTAGTCGAAACATAATCATCACACATGCATACCTTATACCCTGCGACATGCACTAACACCCGTGAGTCTAAGAGATAATTAAGGGCTTCAGTCTCACATCTACAAAACCTTTTGATAAATCACAGTCAATCATATCCAACAACCACAACCCCTACACGTCTATTAACTGTAAGTAGTTTTTATTATCCAACCTGCTCTAGTTACATTCACGCACACATCCACATACACCTAATCATGTCATCCTCAAACGAACACAGTGGAGAGTTGAGAGAAATAGGTCCCCAGCTACACACATACAATCTTCTTATCAATACTCTTTCACAAACATCAGTTACACAACGTTCAATGTTACCAAATAATAGGTGACCCTATAATATGATAAAAACTGTATTGCCTTCCATTAGATGCTCAGGATTATCTCAATTAAATAAAAATATGCAAAAGGAGTCAATTATTACTAGCTATTAAAATGTGTGCCAACCATTAGGATTATTTACCATAGCCAAATATTAATAAATACTGGTTTGTACATTAATCGCGAAGATCTTTTAATTTTATCGTTTTGATAACTAGTTCTTACGAATCAGGTTCTAATTCTCACATAGCATTTCATTTTATACCATACAAATGTGTAAGTATTGTATTTAAAAAAAAAATAGAAATCACATATTAAAAAACCACCCATTCTTGTTTGTAACGCTAACAAGAATGTTCTACGTGATTATGTATTTAAAACAGTTATATGATTCGTCTTATGTAAATCATAAAATCATTTAAAAAATCTGGGCTCGTTACAATATGAATTAACTCCAGAATGATGATACCGGAGCCAACCTATATCAAATAATGACCACATGTAATAATTGTGCAATGTAAATAAAGGAAAAGAATAAAGTAATATTTGAATATGTCCAAGAACACACAACATCTGAATTTTCACCTACAAAGGCACTGTTATTAAACAAATAATAGATAACTCATAGAGACGAAGCTATTTTTTATTATATTTAATAAAAATATATGGAAGTATGGGTAATTACAGGGCTTACGACCTGCCTTTGGATGGCTTAAGCGATAAAGTTATTTTTTATTTTTCTGTAATATTACTAATTTTGCTTGATTCTCAATACAAGTTTATAATTTGGTTTCGTGAACTGAAAGCGTCAATTGAAAACCAATATGGTGTATGAGAAAGGTTCTTAACCTTTTGTCGGCTGCGAAAACCTCAATGCCTACGTATAACATACATATTTATTTGAAAATCTGTGGCCCTCAACCTTTTCGTTGTGATTTCGTTCAAATTAAAAAATGTTGGCCATCACTCACGATTAATCACTTTGATAAATTATTGAAATAAATAGCCATAAAAATCTACACGTAAAACTCTGATTTACCGTGAAAATCTAAAAACATTTTTAAAAATTAATATTTTTTATCTTTTTAAATAAAACAAACTTTTTACTCCACATAACCGATGTATCCAAAACTATAGAATTTAGAAAGTCTGTACTGGGAAAAGAATACACATATATTTTTTTAAATAAATAAAGACACACACACGCAATATGTGCCATATCATGCTATGAAAATAGGTCAAACTTGATGATCTCCTGGAACGAGGCTCGAATCCCCGAGCACTAGATCACTAAGCGAGTATCATAATTATTAGACCACAAGCACGTCAATCTTTTTTGTACTTTGTACATGTGTTAGACGAGATGGAGACAAGAAATTGGTAATCACTAAATCACCGCATAAGGTCGATCTCCAACAAGATGAACAGATCAAGTCAGAAACACAATCGGACTAAACAAGGCTGTAGATTGCGTAGAGTGGAGTAAGCAGTTCGCGCTATTAAAATACACTAAGAATACTGTGACGATTGAGTGCAATATTTTACTTATCCTCATACTTATCCCTAGAGTTTGCGCCTGCGCGTTGAGAGTTTTTTTGGACATTTCCGGATTACAGAGAGGCGAGCGGCGGTGGCCACGCCTGGCAATGATGAGTCTTTGCCGTGATCTACCGCAGGCTGGATACCCCCCATGCAACTAAAAATATTGAGAAGAAATCAACGCTTGATTGAGTATGCCGCTGAGAAACTTTAATCAAAAATAAAAGTGCGACCTTGGTCTGTAGCGACGATAAAAATAGGAAATAGTATTTGATGAGAGACTTCCTTGTAAGACAGTCTGTGTCATGATATGATGATAATGGAACTGAAAATCTGTATTTTATCAATATTTGTAAAATATTATGGAATAAGTCACCCCTACAGCGCATACATCATTTATTTTATTTTTTACTATATTTTTCTTATTAAAACTGAGATTTTTTTTCAATGTTAGTAGTTAAATCAATATACACATTATCCACATTATTTTTTTCCACAAGTGATGAAGGTAATTTTTTTTAAGGTAAGTAAGTGATGCTGATGAAGGTGACCCACTAGTTCATGCTCTCAGCTGAAGCTGCCGATGGAGGATAAAGATCCCCATCTTACCCCTCACAATACATGAGCAGATCGACGTTTCAATTCTTTAAAAATATGACTATTTTACCGTTCTCGACTCGAACTTCTAGACTTTTTCTGTTGACTGTTTTTATTAATACCGTTTTAAACAACGACACTCCCGAAAAATATTCTGTTTTTTTCATTTACTCACGATAATTCGTGAGCATCTTTTTCATAAAACGGGACAGTACTTAAAATCGTGAAGACATTGCTAAGATTGAATTTTGATTTTGCTAGAGATTTTGCTAAGTTGGGAAACGCTGCCGATCGGGAAAGTCAATATTCTATTTTTATCGAGGCGTTGAAGCCAAATACGAGAGAAGAATAGCACTTTTTAAATATGGTAACATTTCAACAAAGGAATGTAAACACAAAACACTCCCTCCATCTTAAGATGGCGACAAACGTATGTTAATAAGAAAATAAAATAAAAAATCAATTTTGTTTGTTTGTGTTGAATTATATATCCGTTTTATGAATATGGAATTATAATACGAGAAGTAATAAGATGTGAAAAGTATTGATAGAGAATATATACCGTGAACGGCATGACGCACGAATGCTCAATCCCGTAACAAATCCAACCACAGCAAGCCCATTGTTCTGTTTCATCGGCCAAATTATGCGTCAAAGCGATAGTCTAAAAAAGAGATTATATTGGGCACAACTTTATGCCGAAGAAGACCTGAAAGAGTGTCTCAGCAGTGGATAGATGTACTGCATCTAGCTTAGGAGACCCTCGAGTCAGGTGTGAAGACAAACTAGGACCGGGACCTCAGGAGGTGAATTCGAGTTGAGTCTCATCTGATTGAGGCTACTAGGTGTCAATACTCGACATAAAGCAAGAAAGAAGACGACGTGAAACATGCTGCAGATAGGAATCTATCTACCTACATGCAAAATTTAATTTTAAAAACAATACACAAACAACACCTACCAACACAAAAAAAAAACGCAAACCAACCGTTTTCAAACAAATAACATTAAATACTTATTAAATGTATTAATTAGAAAAATATACATATGAAATCAATTTTATCCAAAAATTTCCGAAGATTCGAACCCGGATCTCTTTCCAAACCGGGGAAGGTACATTATCCAACTATATCACAGCGACAGTACTTTTGATGACAAATTTTCGAACCTATATATTACACTTTTTCAAATTAATACATCTATCGTTCCATTATTTGAAATCTATAAAAACAATGTCGCTGTAGCGTAGTTGGATAATGCATCTTCACCGGTTTGGAAAAAGATCCAGGTTCGAATCCCGATGGCGCAACGACAATATTTTTCGATATAATTGATTTTATATTTACATACATCTTTCTAATTAATACATTTAGTTAGTATTTAATTAAAATTATTAGCCATTGGAAACTATAGAAAATTACGTTTTGCACAATGAATTTATCATATCATGGTGGATCGAAGTTCATGGTACGAGGCCCCACTGTAAGTATAACAAAATTTCATTCCTTTCTTTCTACCTTTAATGAATCACACACATATGCGATGTTTATATATAATACTGATTACATTCAATTGATTTTTTTTAACTGAAATACTTTTTTCTCAACTTGGTCCAGTTGTACTAACGATGTAATTTTTAAATTAACTTTAAAAAAGTCATCATAAGTAAAATGAGGCTAATAGTTGGAATCTCGACGACCTCTATATTTTTTTCATTTGCAGAAAAACATGAAAAAAGGCTTGAATAAAAAAATATAATATATTAAATAATGGCTATAATCAAATTTTAAACACAAAATAAATTATTAGGAAGAATACATTCTTATTGTGAGTTGTAATTAATCAGAACATAGGTCTGTAATATTTTAAATACTAATTAAATGTATTAATTAGAAAAATATAAAGGGTGTCCAGCGGAAAAATTTCAATATTAAATTATAATCGCTCGTAAACCATCAGAGTGAGGTAAGTGGGAAGAGAATTGTTCAACGCGCGTGATTTACTGATTTTCCAGTCGCAATGAGTCACTGGTCAGGAGCGCAACGCGCGTTCGCGGTTGAGCAGTATTTAAAGTGCAGTGATTCATTGGTTCGTGCGCGTCGCGCTTTTTATACTCACTTTAATATTCGACGAGTATGTAATGGGCCGAGAACGCAACTTATCTGGTGTTGGGTTCAAAAGTTCAGACAAGAAGTGACAATGGTTAACCAAACTTCTCCGGAACCATCAACGTCAGCATCTACGCCAAAATATGTGGCTCAAGTTTGACGTGAAATTATGCGCAATCCGCGTAAATCGATAAGGAAGATTGCAGCTTGTATTGGAATAAAAAAATCAACAGAGCACGTTCGTAAAACTTCACTCATACAAACTTTTTCAACGAAAATGACTATTCTTTACGTGAAACCTTAGCGAGAGCGATGCTGAAACATTTTTAAACAGCATGAATGCTTGGAAGCATAATGTTTACTGACGAAGCACATTTTCATATCGATTGCTATGTTAATAAACAGAACATGAGATACTGGTGCCCCGACAACCCAAGGGAACGCCATGAAAAACGTTTGCATTGTCCAAAAACGACAGTGTGGTGTGCAATTTCTGCCCGAAGGATAATACGCCCTTATTTTTTTTAACCAGCGAAAGACAGTCACTGCTGACGTGTATTGCCGAATGATCGACGAATTTTTGGTACCTCATCTGCAGCTGTTTCCCGGGTTCAACAAAAGAACACAGTTTCAGTGAAGAAACTGAGGGGAGTTTTTACCAATAAATTAATCAGCAAGTACAAAGACATACCCTGGGCGCCTCGGTCACCGGCCTTACACCGTTCGACTTTTTTTTCTCGAGAGCTAACAGCAACAATCCTTGAACAATTCAGACCCTACATTCATAAAATTAATTAATTGAAGCACTAAACTAATGCATAAATGGAAATTTATGCATTAGTTTAGTGCTTTAGTGTAAAAATATCTGTAATATAATACTTAACAACATATAACGGAAAATCCCAACATTAAATTCAAATTATCACCAACCTTCCAAATTATATGAAACCATTAAACAATCTCTACTACATTATATAGACTCACTATATAAAACACCCCAGTGTACCAGTCTGAAGATGGCCGTGACAGGCTGAAACCGCTAATGGTCATTAAATAATAAATAGTAGAAAAAAGTGTTTTAATAGATTTAAAATTAGCAATATTAACTTTATGATTAAGATTCATATTTTTAATTTATTATCTTTGTTTTATTAACAACTGAATTGAGTTTAATTACATCTACCGGTTTCAAAAAAATACCAAAAATACAATACAAAAATACAAAAAATAATTTTCTTCTTCAGGATGTCATAACTATCTAAAAACATATATTATTGTTTCTTCACCAAAACAACATTTAATATGTTGGTTAAAAAAACAACAATTATTTAAAAAATAAATTTAGTACCTAACTCAAATTGTTACTTAATACAAATTTAGTCGAATAATTTTTATTAAGGAAAACACATTCTTATTGTGAATTTGTAATTATTCAGAACATAGGTCTATAGAAAATTTGTCAAGAAAAATACTGGCGTTATAGCACAAAGGTAGTGCACTTCCCCGGATTGGAAATGAAGATCCAGGTTCGTATCCCGGTGACGCTAAAACAATATTTTTCGACAAAATTGATTTTATATTTATAATTTATAATTAATACATTAATTTAGTATTTAAAATATCACAGACCTATGTTCTGAATAATTACAACTTCACAATAAGAATGTGTTTTCCTTAATAATATATGTTGTATCAACGTGTCCAAAATTTTATAAAAATGAATTGATAATTCTGGCGTCTGCAAATCGGTTTACTCAAAGGTATTTGAGATTCTGTAAAAATAATGTAGATGGCTTTCAAATAATGGAACGACAGGTGTATTAATTTGAAAAAAATGTAACATATAGTTTCGAAAATTTGTCAAGAAAAATACTGGCGTTATAGCACAAAGGTAGTGAACTTCCCCGGATTGGAAATGAAGATCCAGGTTCGAATCCCGGTGACGCTAAAACAATATTTTTCGACAAAATTGATTTTATATGTATATATTTATAATTAATACATTAATTTAGTATTTAGAATAATTTTTAGGAAAAAATTTTAGAATGGGTCTCGTAGTTAAATTTAGTTGGTTGTTTATAATTTTTTGATTAGTTTTACACGCTTTATTTATCTCCAACGATTCTAAATTATTTAATTTGTGACCAAAACCGTTTATATGCAAAATTGACAATAACAATTTTTTATCAAAACCGTGACCATTTTCTATCAAATGATTAGCTAATTCTGAAAACCCACTATTGTTCAAACATCTCAAATGCTCCCATACTATTATATTAAAATTTCTACCCGTTTTACAACTACTTGCAACTAAGTTTATAGACACCAGAATTGTTAAATTTATCATCTTTGTGTTTTAATTAAATCTCAAATATACGTTGGTAGATTTACTATTTTCATTGATACAATTAAACTTCTCGTGCATTTGTATTTCTAAACTATATAAATATACTATAATTATACTTTCTAGAATGGGAATCGGTTACAGTGAGGCGAGATGTAAAGTAGATTTTATTTCGAAACAGTAGACCTAAAAATATGGATCAACTTACTTAAAACAAATTTTCTTAATACGCATAAATTATAGCCGATTCGACTGCGTAAATACAACATAACAATTTTAATATTGTTTTGGTATGGAAAAGTGAAATATCGAAGAAAGTTTGGTTTTCGTGCATGATTAAGTTTAACAACAATTCCGTAGCGCCCAAATAACTTTATGAACACAATTTAATTTTCAAACTGTAAATGGATACGCGTTCAACAATTTGAGCAACCACTGTAGTTGCTATTTGTGTGCCGGTTATTTTTAAACGGTTACTCTTAAATCGATATCGTAATAATCGGTTCCACAGAAATAGTCGAAAAGTAAGATGCGAGAAATATCGGTATCATAGTGTAAAATTTAAAAAAAAATAGTTATTTGCAAGGTTAATGATTCTTAACGACTTTGATCGGTTGTTTTTCCGTAACAGGTTTCAACTTTCAATATGCATTATTGAATTTGATAAATTAGGTAAAGTTAAAAATAAGTCTTTTTTTTGCTGTTCGTAGTTCTTGGTGATACGATTTCAGCACCTCGCCCCGCCCCCTCTCCTTTTTTTTTGACACGCCGAGTACCTATCTCTCTGCCATCTTAACTACTTTCCTAGTAAACTATGGTAGCAAATTGTTGTATAAGAATGTAATGTACATGGCACCTATGAATTTTTCAAATAAATAAAACTATGTATAAAAAATGTGTGACTGAAAAACTTAAAAATAGAATGATAGAAATAGTGCCTGTGAAATAGACAGACAATTTTGAAATATTCTGTAATGTATTAGAACGTTGTTATAGGTGTTTAATATCATTGTATATTAGATACCAACGAAGATGAAATATGTATGGGTGATTTGATGTATCCGTCTGAGACGTGTAATATTTGCGTTTTATCCTCCTTTACACAGTTAAGAGACAACAGAACCATAGTATTTATGTAAATATCACATGTAGGAATGGTATTCGAGCAACGTCCCAGATGGGATGCGTCTTAATAAAGTATCTAAATAAGACTTAATTATTTAGACATTAATCGAAAGTGGGTCGAAATGTGAATTGGTCTTGGCGACTCGAGGATATTATTAAAATATTCATCTGTTATAATAAGACTTCGGTCGTGTCTAAGACTATTAACCATAACTTTTTATATACATAAATATATAAATATATTTATTTTTCAATAAACCTATTAAATAACTATCATTTTACCAGTCCCAAGACACAATAAGGTAATTTACTCAAAATTCTGGGGAAACAAATATAAATTAAATAATTAAATTAACATAAACGAAAACATTATTTTACAATTAGCGCCATCTGTGTACAAGTAAATACTTTAATTGCTTAATTTTATAAACCACCACGACAACTCACCGCTGTACCCATGGCGCTCTTTAGTATTCGCCGCATCAAGCTATTCACATTATTCTGTTCTCTCTTAAGCTAATGAAGTACTCGAGTCATATAATTGGTTGTTTACTGAATTGAAAATTTCCGTTTTGTATGGAATCGTTATCTATGCTGTTTTTTTTTTATCAGAATAACATTAGAAACGCATTAGTTTGCTATCGAAGATTATTCCTCCTTACCCCTAACGGTAGTATCCATCTACAAAAAGAACGCACTGTTCCAAATCTTTAAAGGTGTATACGCAATAATTTATCGACCGAGAACATAGGGATTGGGGCATCCAAATACCCGGCCAAATTCATTAACCAGTCCTCGGGTGTTTTTCGTGAAAGAAATAAACTGATCCTGATTTTATATTAATATTATATATGTACATTACATACTAAAAATGTTTGATTTCAGTATTGCATTCAAATAATATTTAATTAAATAAATAAAATTTATTTTCATAAAAAAATTAGAGTTATACAATTGTTATTATTTTATTAAATAATGTCATATTGTTTAAACAAGGGGACAATAATAGACAGATGACAAGAATAAATTTTATTTTATTACATAAATTTATATTCTATTTCATTGCGTGTACTATAGATGTCAAAATTTTTCTCTATAATCCTGTGTCATTCAGCATCCGATATCCTCGTCTAGTTTAGGTAAATATAGCATTTGTACGGTATATTGGTGTGCATTAGTTTCTCACAATAGACTTGCGAGTTGTGGGTCGGGTTTGTAATATCCACTGAGGGTGGACTCACGAGTTGAAACGGTTAAAAGCAATATTCCAGCGGAAATGAATGCAGAAATTCCCGCATTGCTAATGGATTATGTTTTAGTTACATTTATGATAACGTTTTCTATACGTGAATACCTGAACGCCATGAAAATAATAATATATTAGTGTTACAAAAGGTGTTTCATTTATAAAAATCTTTTTTTTTTAAATTAAAAAAACCGGGTACACCCGGTTCTCGGTTATTTTTAAAATACGCGGCTACACGGTTCTCTTGTTCCGGTTCGGAAGTTCTAATAGGGATTGATAAAAGTTCCTACGGTAAATACTAGTGATGGACAAATTGATATTTAGAACGTTATTGTGACATTGACAAGCGTAAAATAGACACATTCGTAAAATATTGCTGGAGAAGAATAAAAATCCCACAACCTACTTGATGATCTTATCTATTCGTGATTCCAACTATTCGAATATCGAATAGTTAATGATAACATATTCGAATATTCGAATATATTCGTAAAAAATTTTAAGAAAGGAATAATTTACTTCGGATGATAAATACAGAAATGTTTCTCCAAAAATGTAAGATTCGTGATTAATAACTTGCACAACTCGAACTCTTCGTGGAGATAAAGAGAAGACAGTATTCTCAATCTCTTTACAATTAATACATTTAATTAGTATTTAAAACATCACAAACCTGTGCTCTGAATAATTACAACTTCTCAATAAGAATGTGTTCTCCTTAATAATTATATCATAGTGAAATATTGCAACCATAGTCTTGCACATTTTTCACGAAAAGTGCAGTTCTGGCTCCATGAAATGGGGAGAAATTACTCCCAAGAACTTTTAAAGTTCCAAACCTGAGAATAAAACTGCTATAACAGTAGTTTTTTTTTTTAGTTTTCTTTTATTAATATTAAAAATACAATACAATTTCAATAATCAGTGGATATATATATTTTAACATTTATTTCTACTCTATGAGAGTAAGACTCGTGTATAGAGAAGGAGTATATTCGAGTTAATTAATGTTTCAGTTAGTCTGTGTACATATTTTTTTTACTTCAGTTACAAATTTATGATAGTCCGTAATGTTTCTAATTGTGTTGGAGAGATTGTTGAAAAATTTGATACCTTGATAAATATATTGATTTTGAGTTGCGGTGTATTTTAGTTTTGGGATATCAATTTGATATTTTTATCTTGTAGATCGGAATTCGTTTCTAAATTGAATTATCTAATTGCATCTCTTGATTAACTGTATATATATATATATTTTACATTGATCATTGCACTTTACTTACTGTTATACCGGAGGGACACTGTCTGCTATAATACAGTAAATTACTAGTATAGCAGGCAGGGTACCCAAATATATGTCTTATTGATATGTTGTTTGGTATATTTGTCTGATATTAGAAATATTACGCAACACTCATAGTAATGAACTAGGTGAAAGTGTATTATTAATGAATATTAATTTGGAAGAGTAATACGTCAGACCGTTAGACATTATTTATCAATGTGAGTACATAATACATGTAAAAAATGAACCTAATAAATGTATTATTATTATTATTAACTAAATTTTAAATTCACAAAACAAAACTTAGCGAAATAAACGGCGGGTAAATATGCATCAACCTAATATTATCGCATTTGCCTATTGTTTAACAAACTAAATCTATTGTGAAACCAACTATATGAATATCTTCATCAAATACCCTGGAAACACTTAATACGCGACCGCATTTTACTATTTTTCTTCCATGATTTTGCTGTATGTGGTTCCTATAAATATTCTTGAATTATTATTGTAGTCAGATTTATGTCAGCGGACATGAAATATGGAGCAGCACACAATCAGAAAAAAACAATATTCACAAAAAAAAAATATTCAAAAGAAAAATCTGTAAAAAATATTATAGACGCTATCTGAGTAAAGTGCATAAAATAAACGCAATGTAATTGTAATATGAGTAGAGCCAGTATCGGAGCACTCACCCAAACATATTAACTCATACTTATATTAATTATTGCTACAAAGTGATGCAAAATTAATTTATTAAGTCCACTTTAAAATTGTTCTTTATATACACCTATTATATAGTAATAAATGTAATTCTATCTACTACTTTTAATTCTAATTAATTGTACAATTGCGTGTAAATTATGCCCGTCTCGACACAGAATTTCTCTAGTGAGACGGGCACATTCCAAACATGTTTTTACATTATATTATATAGTTACAAATAAATAAAATCTTGACTCAAAAATAAATTCGACAACCGTGTAAAGAACAGATAGAGTACGGCCAATGTAAGTTTGCGCATGGGATTTCGGCCACGCGCATCTATACGAATACATTCGTAAAACTTCGGAAAAGGGCGCACATGAAGAATGCCTACAGTAGGTAAACCAAAAAGCGATCTTCTGAATTTAATTGACTTTTCAATTTGGGTATTATTGAAATATACCCAATATAAAGGTCGGTTTCATTTGATAAACATGTAAGAAAATAACAGTTCAAAAATATGTTTTAATTACTTTTATTAATACTGACTTCTTGCAAAATTTAACATAGGTCATAATTTAATTTTATGTTAAGAATTTATAAATAATGTAAATAACAATAAAAATTAAATTTCTCACATTTAACCGCAACAATATCACAATAAAAAGATTTATGAAAATTATCTCATTTACATTTAACTGAGAAAATATTACTCGTCTTTGAACTTTTTCAAATTACAAACCCCATTGGCAGCTTCATTAAATATGATAGATACGTTGAATAATATTTCACGCGCTTGCCCTCGTAGTGCTTGCCCGCGTCCCAAAGAAGACGATGAAAACATTATGCAAATATTAAAAATTCCGTAACTCTCGATTAGGTTTAGTGTACCTGCACTAAAAAAGCGATCGGAAACGTCAAGAGCGCACAAACTCCTTGAAGGACAAGGGGTGACTAATTAAAATGAGAGCTGATTGTTGACACACTGAATTAGGCCACACTCCTTCCGCAAATGCGTTTCTGCACAGATTTTTAAAGCATAAACTTAGACTGGTCGTAATCTACGTATCGCGAGATGCAAATACATATTTGATCAGCAGCACGTATATGCATAGGGGTGATTACGTCACGAGATAAGTCTATCCAAATTCGATGATCACTGACGTTTTAGAATGAAGAAATTAAACTACCCCATTGTTTGCATTAAAGTTCATTAATATTGAGCTCGGCAATCAATATGACGACCCTTACTCAAATTTGACGAGTAGGTCGGACAAATTCGAGAATGATTGAGATTTGCAATGAAACACGGCTCAGCGGGTAGGCAGGTTGTTGGTTTTATAGAGTCAATGAAGTCCTAGGGTTAATTATTGGCCTTTGAACGGTAATTATTTGAATTTGACGTTCCGTAATGAATAACGACCGGGGGGGCGTCCATTTGACAAATGACGCTCGCAGGACCGGATCGAGGTAAATATTAATTAGTGGGTTGTTCACCGCACTTTATAACCGTACTGCTCTGTGTCGCGCTTCGCTCTCGCTCCCAAGGGCCGGGCTCAGAGTCATACTGCACTACTGAAGAGTCTGTACAGTTGAGTGTATGAAAGCTATGCGTTGTTAAATAATGTTATAATATATGAATTTTCGCATGGGTTTACAATTAAGACATTATTAAATATTTAAATCAAAGTTTTGAAAATGTACGATATTGAAAGAACTGGAAGAACAAAAAATCATAATAATAAGCTAAAACTAAATATTAAAGTAAGATAGCGTGCAAAATACTTGTAGATAATGAATATTTGGAACAGGTGGGTGAGTTTGTGTTTGATATGTATGTTTGATAAAAACGGAAAGGCTGAGTAAAATATCGCATTGAATGGAATAACATCTAATGAGAACTTGTCAAGATTGACGGTACACAATAGAGTTCCGGTACCGATACTGATGTATGGAAGTGATGATCTGGCAGAAGAGGAAGAAAGCAGACTGAATGCAGTAGAAATGAGATACTACATATAGCAAATACTATAAATAATGAAGAAATTAGAAGATAATGTAAAGGTGATCTTAGCTGACAGTGAATGGGATTAAAAAAGGATCACTTAGGTGGTTTGATTATACCAAACGGATGAATGATGAAAGAATAGTAAGAAAGACAAGTGTTGATGGCACTTGAAATAGTGGACGTGTCCGCTGACGATAAACTGGAAGATGGTCTTGTTAGAAGTCTCAATAGTCGACGAGCTTGCATTAGAAGAGATAATAAGTTAGTTATATACTAATAATAATAAAATAAATTTTATAGAAAAATATTGTTGTTGCGCTACCGGGATTCGAACCTGAATCTCTTTTTCCAATCCGGGGAAGGTGAATTACCAACTATGCACAACATTACCAACAGCGCCAGTATTTTTGACGACAATTTTTTTTGCATGGTTGGTAATGCACCTTCTCCGGATTAGAAAAAGATATCCAGGTTCGAATTCCAGTGGCCCAACAACAATGTCTTTTGATAAAATTGATTTTATATGTATATCTTTATAATTAATATATTTAATTAGTATTCAAAACATCACAGACCTATGTTCTGAATAATTACAACTTCACAATAAGAATGCGTTTAATAAGTTAGTTAATTACTAGATGAAAATTCGTCAATAATAGCTAGATTGAGGTTGCAAAGCTGAGTTGATTTATTTATTTTTAAAAATGCTACGTCTAGGAACACATATTTTTCATATCCACTCAATCGACAAAATGCTTTTTTTATCGAAATATTTTATCGCAAGCCAATTACTAAAAATGTAAGAATTATATTTATGTAAATAATAGGCGAATAAAGTCAAAACAGACCTGCAAGAGATAAACGAGTGCCCGACAGACCGGACCACAAAGGGATAACTGCGGTCGTAGACTTACGTGGAGTTACGGTTTTTTTTTCAAAAAGTACGTAATTTATCATAATTCGTATAATGAAAAATTATCACGTTCATATAAACCAAAATATAATCACCACAAACATTTTCACCGTCCCAGTACGGTCCGTTACTATCCCGTTATTAAGAGCGCGGGTCAGCCACAAAGCATGGCCAATCGTTTAAACTGAACTGTAAAATAATGTATTTTCCAGTTAACTGATGAACGCTATCCCGGTTGTATTAAACAGTTTGATATTTCATGACAGAGTTGATTAAGATCATGATGTAAAAATATAATACGCTGAAGGAAATTTGATTTTAATATTTATATTTGTATTTTAAAGAGAAGATTTTAAGAGAAATTTAACATTTTTATTATGAAGTTATAGTTTTTTTCAGTGTGTGTGAAACTTTAAGTTGAAAATGTATCAATTAGAAATATATATATATATATATATATATATATATATATATATATATATATATATATATATATAAATAGCTTTTAGAAAATGCAATACTAGATGTATCAATTTGAAATAGCTGCGACAACGAAAATTTATCGTCAATTTACTAAGCTGACATCAGGGGCATGCAGTGCATACAAGCAAAAAAGTTGTGCAACACTAAAAATTCCGGGAAATAAATATAAATTATTAAGGAGAACACATTCTTATTGTGAAGTTGTAATTATTCAGAACATAGGTCTGTGATGTTTTAATTGATTTTATATGTATATATTTATAATTAATACATTAAATTAATATTTAAAACATCACAGACCTACGTTCTGAATAATTACAACTTCACAATAAGAATGTATTTTCCTTAATAATATAAGTTGTGTCAATGTGTCCAAAATTTAATAAAAATGGATTGATAATTCTGGCGTCTGCAGTCGGTTCACTCGGAGGTATTTGAGATTCCGTAAAAATAATTTAGATGGCTTTCAAATAATGGAACGACAGATGTATTAATTTGAAAAAGTGAAACATATAGGTTCGAAAATTTGTCATAAAAAATACTGGCGCTATAACACAATTGGTAGTGCACTTCCCCGGATTGGAAATAGAGATCCAGGAAAAACAATATTTTTCGACAAAATTGATTATATATGTATATACTTATAATTAATACATTAAATTAGTATTTAAAATATAAATTAAATAATTGGATTAATATAAACGGAAACATTATTTTACAGTTAGCGCCATTTGTGTATCAGTAGAGACTTTAATTTCTTAGTTCTAAAAACTACCACGACAACTCACCGCTGTACCCATGGCGCTCTTTCGTATTCGTCACATCGAGCTATTTACATTATTCTATTCTGTCTTTAAGCTGATGAATTACTCGAGTCATATAATTGATTATTTAATGAATTTAAAATTTCTTTCGGTTGATTAATTTTGTATGGAGTCGTTACCTATGCTGTTTTCTAACAGAATAACATTAGAAAGGGTTACAACTGTATGTAAATCATTGAAGTGTCTACTTCATCTTTTACTAATTCGCAAATTTTACTATCTTACTGTTTTTAACGTGTTTATTTCTTGATTGTTTCTTTAAATTAGGTGCATGGAATGGTATTTGATTTGGGAAAAACAAAAAGCAGTTGATAGAACTATTTCCTATGTTAACCTTTAATATAAATAATTATTTTCTTTAGCCATTACGTGAAGGATTTTCAAACAATAAATAAATCATGTTCAGTCATAGAAAGCGGTAGTGTCGTATAAACGACGAATTTATTTTATCTAATGACGTTGGTTAAACGAAAGTACATATATTGTATTACATATATTATATATGAACGTATATTGTCATTGGTAACAGCGTAACCTAAATCTATACCTACTGCACGCCACTAGTAATAACGGTAGTATCTATCTACAAGAAAAACACGCTGTTGCAAATTCTTAAGGATGGACACGCAATAAGTTATCGACCGAGAACATAGAGATTAGGGCATTGACATAGTATTTTCTACTATAGGAAAAATTCCTGGTATGAACCTGGCATGAATCTCAGTGGCGGCCTAATTAATTTATTAATAAATTGATTTTTATCTCTATGTATGTATATCTTTCTAATTGATATATTTAATTTGTATTTTTATTTGTTGTTATTAATCAGTTCAGAAATTATTTTACACGCCTACAATAAATAGTAATGTTTTTTTTAATAAAAAAAAACAAGTATTTAATAAAGCCGAAAAAATGTTTTACATAATACAGGTGAACCAGAAGTCACTTTACAGACTAAAAATTAAATATCAATTTGTATTTTTATTTACCTTTTAAAAGATTTTCTAAATAGCATAGATTTTTTTACATATACATGAAGGTTGCGTTTGTGAAAATAAAAATGGGGATCATTTACAAGATATTTTCTCTTTATGTATGTAGAATAACATGTAATTTATGAAGAAAAAATATTAATATGTTTAAGTGACTTGGTGCCGAACAATTGAAAATTTTAAATGCACTTTCTTCAATCATGACCAGTTGATTCCGAAACTAACTAACTTAAGATAGAGCGCCACATTATTCTGTCCTGACACACAATTCTCGTCTCATCCACATTCATACATCTTCTCATACACAAGCTCGCTCATACCTTCCTCTAAAAATGTAATAAACGTAATATATTATATATGTAAATATGGTATATAACGGACTATGTACACGATAACGTAAAATATTTTTTTATCCATAGTATGTCATTGTCAGATAATGTGCATTTATATTTTAATATCAATATTGGTATGTTTGAAATTGGTGCTTTTTTGGTAGAGATAAAATAATTTATTACGTACATTGTTATGATTCATACGCGAGTCATCTGAATGCGCTTACAACATTTTGAATTCCAACTCAATTTGTGCCAATCCAATTAAAATAAATAAACCTTTCAACGCTGTGCGGTATTGTATATAGTAAAAACATCACTCGGCAAAAAAAATTAAACCTATTATATATAACACTAAACAATACATTCGTGGAATTTCTAACTTAAATTATTATTATACCAAATTAACCTTAACATTTTTTGGCATCGAAGAAATTGAATTTCAATGATTTTTTTATGGATTCAACACATGATAAATTTTTCGTCATAAAATCTTATTAATATTATAGATTACACTATTAGTTGTGAAATGCGTATGTCCGTATTTTTTTAAACATTTTAAAACAAATTGAAAAATCAGGCTGATTAATGAACTTATCCGAGATGTTTACAAGATCAATTGTCAAGTGTGGTTTTAGGGTTTCCTGATCAAAGAAATTATTCACCGCAACAGGCAGTAAGTTAGTTTAAAGATGCGCGTACCTATCTCACCATTATATACCTACTAAGTAAATCTTTTTTTACTTTATTATTTAAGCTGAAAGAAAATTTCTTTCTCTCTCGTTTGATGTGCTCATAACTGATTGTTGTTGTTTTGAATTCTGCTTCTACATTGCAAACTGTCTGTTGCTAAAGATCGATCTTTTGCCCTTTGCTCTTTGCCAACATTTGCCTTTGTCTTCGTGTGCACATTTTCGTGGAAGAATTTTGGCCGGCGGGGGTGACGTTCCTAGACACGAAAGCAGACGAGTATTAGCTTTTCCTGAGTATAATTGAATTGCGTATAAATGTGTACGTAACAAATATTGTCATTCTATTATCATTCTTTATGTGGTATCGAAATAAATCATATAATAATGTCAAAAAAAATTAAAATATGTACATATATGTAATTTGACGTAATCTTGGCTACAAGATTATAAGAAAATATATTTCGTATATGCAAGGATTTTTTATACTAAGGCAATTTTGTGACACGTGAAAAATGAATTTAATGGTCGTGGTCTTTTTTATAATATTTGTATTTTCTTAATTATGGTAAATAACATTCTGTTTATTAGTTTTAAATGAGTGTAAAGGTCCTATCTAAGTAATAGTTTAAAAAAAAAGTCAAATCTAGTGTATAACTTCTGACATAAAAGAATAATAAATAACCACATTTTCGTAAAATGTATTAGTATTGAAAGGTAGGCCTTAATGTGAAACCATCAAGAAATCCAAATCAAAAGTCTTAATAATAGGTGACCACAGAAGTACAGCAATTAGGAGACGTACGTCAATTTTGAATTTGGTATTCTTTTGTGTTGACTTTTCTGATGCGTGTCTCCGACCTCAACAGAGCTAGGTGTCGCTGATGCGACTTGTGACTTGGACTTGGATCTCAGATCTTTCGGAGTACCGGGTCCGCTGGACCCCTTGCTCCTTCATCATGTTGTATACCATAGTGGCCTGTAAAATATTATTATTAGGTGTTGATTATTATCTTATTCTGCAGCATGGGGCATGCTAGCTGGCGCGGTGAGTTATGACCTCTAAAGGACGACGGTTTTGGGGTGTTTGATACGCGACGGAACGGTTATGTCTTATCTTGGTAACGCGTTGATCGTGGGGTTTCGGTGCTTGGGGAGGTCAGCAAAAACGCTTGGAGATGTGTTTTATGAACTCTTTTACGGGGAGAATGCCCGAATCGTGATGTAGTTGTGTGACCCTTAACCATTTAGGGGCACCCATCGCTGTCCGGATGACCTTGCTCTGGAAGGTCTGTAGTTTCTTTATGTGTGTTTTTACCGCGCGGCCCCAGATGGAGGCTGCATATAGGAGTATAGGCCTTAGGATGGCCTTGTATAATAGGAGCTTGTTGTCGGTGGCATGTTTACTATTCCTGCCTAGTAGACGATACATTGCACAGCGTACACGTGTTGCAACACTTGTTTTATTTTGGATGCGTTTGCTCCACATGAGTCTGGCATCCAGCCTAACATCAAGGTATTTGATGTCTGTCGCTGGTCCAGGATACTTTTACGTTGGGCTTATGGCGTTTGATTCGAAGGCGCCTTCATGAAAATATTTATTATTTATTTACACCCTATCCCGAATCGTTTTGAGAGTTATTTACTCTCATTTCGATTCGTCATAATTAGATATTTGTTTTATTACATTATTATCATAATACCATCATGGGTTGGCTCCGGTATCATCGTACCAGAACCATACCTGTACTATTTGACGTGAAACTCGTTATCACATTAAATTCAGAAGGCAACCAGAAAGAATCTATAACATAAATCATATACCCCCAAAAGGGGAGGGTAAACGTCACACTTATGTATTGCAGTCGCAGAACTCGGTCACAGTCCGGCAGAAATTCACCCTGTCCAGATCGCAAGAGGTACGAGGGAGAGCTAGTAGAATGCTCCGTTAGGACTACTGCTCTTCCCGACATCGCCCATTCCAGCAACCCCCAGCGAGAGACCCACGCCCTGAAAAATTCCGGGAATGTCCGAGATTCCTTTAATTTCTTAATAGATCATCGTTCCTGGGGATCCGATGAAAATAGTGTCGCGGTACTTTTTGAGGGGTTTATTTCAACTCGCCACTTCTTGCACCAATCTTCTAAGAGGGTGGCATGTTTTTGGTCGCGGCGGATCGCGATCGGTTGCGCAACCGTGGTGTCGTCGTCTTGGGGGGGTTGGGGTGTATCGTGTGAGAAAACGTTGACTAGGAACGGTGATATTGATGCGACAAGTGAGTGTTGGTATTATATCAAGTATTGGCTTGCAATACCGTGTCGAAAGCTCAACACGGAAGATTTTGAACAACCATGTAAACTTTAAAATATTTATAATATGATGTTCAATGATTCCAATTCTACATTCTAAGTTCTAATTATAATTCTATACTTAATTTTCACATATTGTGTAATAGAAATATATTCATATATTCTAAAGGACAGATACAAATTTTAGAACTTTTAAAATTTAAGTGTATTATTCAAAGTACGCTACAAAATTGTAAAAACTTTTATGAAACTTTTTTAAAAACTCGATATTTTTACATTTTCAATGTACGTTTTCTTTAAAAATATTCTAAATGTAATAGCATCGAAATAATACAAAAAATATCACGTAACCGGCAACCAGACTTTCTCCGTAAAATATGCTGACACTATAACAATACATTTCTATTGTACTTTTATTGTACCAGAAAATAAAATAATAATTTTAATATTCCTTTATGCTAGATAGTTAGCGTTATATATCCTACTGGCTGCGCTCTTATATATCTTTTGCTTGTGCTGAAGTTCATTTTTGTATGGGGGATTGGTTCGTCAGAATATTACCCGTTCGTGTAACAAAAGTATGTATTCTTAATGCCTCGATACAGGTCAATATAATTTGTTAACAGTTCAACAGTTCTCTTTCACGCGCGTTATCTTGCCAACGTTGCGCGCCTCTACGTATTAGTCTCATAGATACATCACAGTTAGAAATATGCAATACAATAAATAAAATATTTAATTATGAATTAATAATAATGCATTTAATTTAGCGTGATCGGGGATTTTTTATGAAGACCCATTCCGCCATAAAGATAATACATTTAAGTTACGAAATATTATTTATTTTATGAGAAGAAAAGCAAAAATATATAAATAAATAAAAAACTCCACACATATATATAAATATAAACAAAATATAGATACTACATTTCAGTCACGACCATTATTGTTTATATCTATAGCTATTCTATAGTCGATGCCATTCTTTGGTCAGGAAACCAGCTTTCCATGAAAGTTGGTGCTTAGCTTCAGCCACAGCTTTACGCCAGCAACTCGATGTCTCAGAAGCGGAACGAATCCATGTGTACGGCCTTCGGCAAACATTGTAGATGCGCTGCAATAACGCGCCAATCCGAACAGTACTCTGTATGAGTTGTTGTATTGAATTCGGAGACGGTTGCACGTTAATATACTTGTATACATTGTTAATATATTTATATAAATAGTTTAGTGGACTGAAAATATAGTCATACCTTGTTGGAGAAAACAAGGTATGACTATATTTTCAGCGTTTATGCGGAAAACTTCGCATGACATGTACATATATATATAGTGGAGGTTGTTGGTGGAATTAAACGTAGAATTTTGTGTTAGTACCGCACGATCCGACTCGTGGACGAGACTCATCGGGGCGAGCTACTGGGCGAGACGAGGCGCGACTTTTCTTTGCAAGAGCCTGGGCCCCATGTGTAGTTATCGCCGGTGTCGTCGGTCAGCCGGTCAGCTCTATATATATATATATATATATATATATATATATATATATATGTATGTGTGTGTATTATCTTCGTATGAATATTTATGTTTATGTTTATGTCTATGTTTAGAGGTGTTATTTTTTTCGGTATTTCGCACTCTATTAAGATAAAATATAGACTTTATATTGACTAATGTAACCAATCCATGTGCATATTATGCTATTACATTTTTTTTATATTGTTGAATTCTATGTCATTTTCATTTCAATTGCGATTCTTTAATTTTTCGTTACAAGTTGTCTCCCCTTCACAAGCGAATAAATACGTAACAGAGTAGGAAAAACAAAAAAATAAACTATATATTTTTTTTATTCTAAACTAAAACTTGGTAGTCTTTACACTCATGATGACTAACGTAAATACATTGTATGTATATAATACATGCCCACATAAAATATTCTCACAATGGAGAAAGCAAAAATAATCCCGGTAAAATGATTGGCTGATTCAATTATCGAAATGGGTATCATTGGTTGGAGAGGCAGTGAATTGAAATACCATGGAGACAATTCAATTCTAGAAAATAATAATATTCCATTCATGAAAAGGCAATCGGATGCTGGAGGATTTAATATGCATCATGCACTACTCATATTTAATTACTTACACGAGTCTTTCTTTACATCCAATAAAATATCTTAGTATCAATCTTATCATCTTGGTATCAATCTTAGTATCTTAGTATCAATCGTATCATCATAGATATCATTATCAACATTACTATCACCATCGTCATATTCAATGTTCTCTCTATTATTTTTATTCCTGCTTGGAATAACATATTTTTGCACCACGCAGTTTTAATAATAATAATAATATTAGATAATTTGTATAACGCCATTGTTGTAAAAACTTTCACCTCAAAGGCGCTTTACACATAAACTGTTTATAGTTCTAAAATTATCTTTGTTTTTTTTTAATTAAAAATTGTTATTTTCACTTATGAAAATAATTTTTTGAAAAGGTGTGTTTTTAGTTTATTCTTAAATAAAATCTCTGATGCACTGTTTCTTATGACGGAGGGTAAAGAGTTCCACGCTTTTGGGCCTCCCACCGCAAATGCACATTAGTTAAGTTCCCTCTTTCAAAACTAATCCACCCTTTCACATTATTTACGAAAATATTAATTTTTGTTATTCATTTATATCAGAAAATATACACTTTATTATTATATATATGAAATGAATATTATTTAAATACTAAATTAATGTATTAATTATAAATATATACATATAAAATCAATTTTGTCGAAAAATATTGTTTTAGCGTCGCCGGGATTCGAACCTGGATCTTCATTTCCAATCCGGGGAAGTGCACTACCTTTGTGCTATAACGCCAGTATTTTTCTTGACAAATTTTCGAACCTATATGTTACATTTTTTTCAAATTAATACACAAAATTGATTTTATATGTATATATTTATAATTAATACATTAATTTAGTATTTAAAATATCACAGACCTATGTTCTGAATAATTACAACTTCACAATAAGAATGTGTTTTCCTTAATAATGAATATTATTTATTATAATTAAGACAATAAGACATTATAAGAAAGACTGCGACCATTAAATTTGTTTTCAGTGTGCCAGAAAAATTTCTAAGTGCTTAAAATTCATTCATATTCATAATACCTTTACATATGGGTCCAAAGCCAAGGTTTCGAAAATAAATCTTAATTATGAAATTATCAAAATGTTAAAAAATTAAATTATATTAGGAGAACACATTCTTATTGTGGAGTTGTAATTATTCAGAATATAGGTATGTGATATTTCAAATATGAATTAAATATATTAATTAGAAAGATATACAAATAAAATCAATTTTATAGAAAAATATTGTAGATTCCGTAAAAATAAGGTAGATGACTCTTTCAAATAATGGAACGATTAAATGTATTAATATCAAAAAGGTAACGTGTAGGTTCGAAAATTTGTCGCTAAAAATATCGCCGCTGTAGCATAGTTGGATAATGCACCTTCTCCCGTTTGGAAAGAGATCTAGGTTCGAATCTCGGTGGCGCAACAACAATATTGTTTGATAAAATTGATTTTACGTGTATATCTTTCTAATTAACATATTTAATTCATATTTAAAATAGAATTATACATTGTTAAATTTGCATGACAGTTTTTCATTTTTTGATAGTTTTAAAATGCTTCGTATTCATATAAAAAATATATATATTTTAATAAATATATTATATTTATTCACTTGCTGTAGTGGTTCGATTATAATTTAAATCTGAGTTTTGAATCAAAAACGTAATAGTTTCTTACTAAATAAAATTTTTATCGGTCCCATTAATATTTATTTTCCATTGTTTATTGCTGACACGAATCGGCACACTGAAAATAAATGTATGTTATTGCCTCCATAACCTTAATTCTGACAAGTAATGTTCAGTTTATTGATTTAAGATTATTAAAAAGAGCCTATCTAAATAATAGTTTAAAAAACTATATTATAGTGTATAATTTCTGATATGAATTATAATAAAAACCCACATTATTGCAAAAAAATGCGAAAATACGGATTTATTTTGAAAAAGAGTTTTTCACATTTTTTAAAGGGCGCAAATGAGTTTACCAAAAAAATAAACAATACATTTTATTAGGTACCGAACCCATATGGTAACGTATCAATTATTTTTGTCCGAGTTCAAGGTAGTCACTCGTTCTTAAAATGCATTGATAAAATTGATTTTTTTTTATGGAATGTCATAAATCTTTCTTTTCATTTATTATACTAATTATAATTATATTATCTTTTACATGACGGAAATAATTTAATGTATACTTTTTGAATGACTGGCATTTTGTGTACATTTTAAACCGAGCAGTTTTGTTTGCACTATCCAAGACAGATAAGATTCGAGTTTTTCAGCAAAGTGGAAAATGAAAATAATCTGCAAACCTTAAATGGAAAATATATTAACTGTTTATAAACATGCCTTTAGAATTCCAAAGGTCCACAGAGTCGCGGTGATCGGCAAAGTTTTAATTATTTATAATTCAACAAGATTAGCAATTATTTAAATCTGAAAACATCGGAGAAGTGAGGGCGATATGATTGATTTGTGGGGATGCCTTCGTCCAGCAATGTATTGAAGATAATAAAATTAATAATTTACCGCTTGTATTTAAAATCCATTCAAAAGACGTACATTACAATAATGTAATAAAAAATCAATTGTAATTCTCTTCTCCGGATAGTGAGAGGTCTAGGTTCGAATTCCGGTAATAACTAAATATTTTTTCCATAGATAGTTATTTTCTGTATATCTTTCGAGTTGATTAATTTAATTTGAATTAAAAATCTACAGAACTATGTGCTGAAAATGCAATTTCAAAACAAAAATGTGTTCTCCTTAATAATGTAAAAATTGAAATAATTATTTACCAACACTACAGCAACATTATAGAATAACATTTTTTAAATTACTGACAATGGAAAAGGGTTGTTTTTTGTTCCATTTAAAATAAATGTATACCTTACATGGAAACAAAAACTTACTGTGACGTCTACTCTCCCCTTTTTGGGGTGCATGATTTCTATAGCTTCTCTCTGGATGCCCTCTGAATTTAATGTGATGACAAATCTCACGTCAAATTGAACAGGTATAGCTCTGGTACGATAACACCGTAGCCAACCTATAATGGTATTTGAGATGTTAATAACTGTATATAATAAAAAATGTAATCTTGACGAATCGAAACGAGTGTAAATAAATAAATTCAAATGGAAACAAAAATTCACATTTCTATCTAATCTGTATTTTTCAAAGGAAATTGATACTATTAAAATGTCCACTCGCACGTAATACATCAGTTTCTTTACAAATTACTTAAGTCCGACCGAAGCTTCGTCTTCGGCTTCAGCCACCTTCGGCCAAAAATACACTTTCGGCTTCGGCTAAAATCTGCCGAAGGTTTGTATTTAACCGCCGAAAATGCACGAACGAAACGAACGAATGATGACAGCGCAACGCGTCATCGGGTTGCGTAGGGGGAATTGTTGATTTCTAAAATTTCTAATCTATTGCAGGTTGTTACTTTTTAATTTTCTTATATTTTATTTTTCATTGTTGCTGAGTAATAATAGCATTAAATTTATTAAAATTGAGATGCTCCCAACTTGGTTTGGTACTATGTTACTGGTGTGTTATTTTAAATAAATAACTTATTTCATCACAATAAATAAATGTGAATAAAATTCAGTTTATCCTAGAAAACTACCATTTATTTATTTAATGGATATTATTATCAACACCATAACGCAGATAATAAAGTAGCTTTGTAGAATTTGCATTGTTATGTTCACTTTCAAATCGGTGTTCAAGTTTTCTAAGTACGATAGAACCTTCGGCTTCGGCCAAAGTTTATGGCAAGAGCCGAACAATCGGCTTCGGCCAAAAACTGACCTTCGGTCGTACACTACAAATTACACTTAACACACTGTAGGATATTATATTCGAGTTAATACGTGAACCTCATAAACAATAAAAAAATTCTCATACAATATGTACTAAAACAAAAATATCTGAACTATCAAAAATTGAATAATAAAAATTTCGTTTTGAAAAATGGCGTTTAATATTTTGAATATTTTAAAGTGAGAGAAAAATCAAAAATCTGCCAACAATCTTTTATTTTCGTTTTGCAAATGCAAATCGATGTAATATACATTTGAAGTACTTTAAATGGCCTGTGCATACTGTTATTTATATTTGCAACCAATAACCTTCTTTTTGTCAGTGATTTGTCTTCGACAGTCGTTTGCTAAGATCGATATGTTGCTGTAATATATAAAGCTTAGGGGTTAACCAACTGCCAATATCGATTAAATTAGCAGCAAATATAAATGTTGTGACGTTATAAATTAGGGTCACGTTCGAAATTGCCCCGTCACTTATTACATGGTCAAGCACCTTGATATTCACAAATAATTGCCCTTACGTTGGTATCGAAATCTGTTTCTGAGGTTATAAAAACGGTGGCGATCTATGGTTTTTTCAAAATCATCGAGACAGCTGTCAGACTAGCGGTTCAATAGCCGCGACCAAAATGTAACGGTGAGCAATCCCGTATGACCAAAGTGTAAATACTTCTGTGTTATTCAATCACTAGTGCATAAATTAATATGGTTTGTTAATCTAATCGCATGGTAAATAATCTTTACAGGAAACAAGATGTTTCCCTTTAGTTTCACCTTTGGAGTTCACCTTTGGTTTCTACATTTGGTTTCTTCGTCTTTGATTTATTCGCATCACTGCAGGCAACATCTTTCTGACATGAAGTGATCTTCAACAAATCCCGTTCACGAATCTCATCGCGTTGGCTTGGATGCTGAAGGTCAATCACTATGAAGACCCAAGGAGATGGGATCTATCTATTTTAACATCTGATTGTCACCTGCATGAAGGACGTCGAACTCGCGCCCATCCCGACGAGATGAAGATTATCAAGTGTATTGTATTTTTATTTATTTCATTTCTTCTTTTTGCTTTTCTGATTAGATGCCATTTTTATAATGAATAATATATTTTTATTTTTCACCTCCAGGTATTACTTATAAATTTTTCCCAGTTTAGGATGAAGGCAGAATGTGACAAAAATAAGGTGGGTGTGTGTTGCTGAAGTAAAGAACCCGGGGATCTTGTGCTCGTCACTGACTAGGGGTAAATGGAAGGAACGCAGGTTAATTTTACTTAATTTTTACAAAAAAGAAGTTATAAAATGGATTAAAGGTCTTCAAAATTATCAAACTACGTATTTGACATCTTTCCCTATTTATAATCTGATCAATTTCCCAACATTTTTACATGTTGTTAACTTTTATATTGTATTATAAAAATGATGAGTCTATATTTTTTTAAATGATAAAAGATGGGTGTATATTTTTTTTATCTGTTTTCATTTATTATAAACAAATTCTTACATCTATTTTACATTGATCTTGTATTATATAAACGTGGATAGCCACCCCCATAATTCAAGATCTTTCTTATTTGGGGGTGCATAACTCTACTATTGTTTTTTTTTATTGTCGAATAAATAAATGTAAATTCATTTTAAAAAGATTATGTTAATTTTGTACAAATTTATTTACAGAAAGAATTGCGGACGAAATGTCGAATATATAAATATAAATAAATAAATACAAGATGCCGCTCTCACTGTTTTATAAATGGTAAATTTACGTTTTGAGTTTTTATGTAAATAAAATAAAACAAACATATGTACACGACTCGTACCATTAACATAAGATGTGAAAACTGCCACAAATTTATTTAAAGTTACATTAAAAATAAATAATGTATCAAGTTTCGCCATTGTTTGTTACACAAGAAAACCAATTTATCCGAGGTGCTCCTGTCTCTTTGCAGGTATCTCATCACGATGATCCGTTTATCTTCCAAGACGCGAAGTATGCAGACACTTCAGATAAGCTCCGGATGCTGTGAGGAGAGTGAGGGAGAGAGCATCGGTCCTGTCATTTCCCCGGGGAACACCCGCGACAACCTGAAACTGCAACGTCACTGAAGACTGAGGCGTTCTGCGACTGTTGTGCATACTATTCAGTCTATGATTCACCTGGAAACGGAACTACCCCTAACCACGTGCAGGGATGCAGAACTGAAGAACTACCGCAGGGGGAGTATTACTTCATTACTGATTTGTCTGCCTTTTAAAATATATGTATATATATTTTTAGACATATTTATAATCATTAAGGAGAACACATTCTTATTTTGAAGTTATAATTATTCAAAACATAGGTCTGTGATATTTTAAATACTAATTTTTATGAATTAGAAAGATATACATATAAACTCCATCTTAACGAAAAATATTGCTGTTGCGCTACCGGGATTCGAACCTGGATCTCTTTCCAAACCAAGGAAGGTTGGCAGCCATGCCATGAGAAGCATGCGGCATGACATGGTTGCCAAGTGGTGTTAAAAAATGCCAACCTGAATGTGATTGACTGATATGGGAGCTATCTCAAATACCTGTAAATTTCTGTAAAAATAATGTAGATGGCTTTCAAATAATGGAACGACAGGTGTATTAATTTGAAAAAATGTAACATATAGGTTCGAAAATTTGTCATGAAAAATACTGTCGTTATAACACAACTGGTAGTGTACTTCCCAGGATTGGAAATAGAGATCCATGTTCGAATCCCGGTGACGCATAAACAATATTTTTCGACAAAATTGATTTTACATGTATATATTTATAATTACTACATTAATTTAATATTTAAAATATCACAGACCTATGTTCTGAATAATTACAACTTCACAATAAGAATGTGTTTTCCTTAATAATTAATATCATATTTTTATTTTGAAAAACAAATCCATTTCTACCGTCAGAAATTTGAACATTATAACCCTGTAATAAAGGGTCTCGAATACTAGTAATAAAAGTAATAATAAAATATCTGCAGATCTTAAAAAGACATATTAAAACGTAAGGAATGTGTTTTTCTCGTAAAATTTATTTCCCTTTGATGATGCTTCTGAAAATGTGTTACTGTTTTCTGCCACCCTCGAATTCAAGTATGCAAAGTTTATAATATGGGTATATAAAATAATATTACGTTATTTTCTTAAGTTTCTCGAAAATTTAATTATTAATTTTGTTAAATTTGAGTTAAATTGTACAAGTTTTACTGGTGTAGTTGTGATTCTTAAGAAGCACATTACTCATATCGGAATGCCTCAATCCTGCAACGAATCCAACCACATTTTTTTAATTAAATGTAATAATTAGAGAGATATACTTATAAAATCAATTTTAACAAAAAATATTGTTGTTGCGCTACCGGGATTCGAACGTGGATCTCTTACCAAACCGGAGAAAGTGCATTATCCAACTATGCTACAGCGACAGTACTTTTGACGACAAATTTTCGACTTTCAAATAATGGAACGATAGATGTATTAATTTTAAAAGTATAAATATGGAATCGAAAATTTGTCGTCAAAAGTACTGTCGCTGTAGCATTGTTGGATAATGCACCTTCGCCGGTTTGAAAAGATATCCAGGTTCGAATTCCGGTAGCGCAACATCAATATTTTTCGATAAAATTGATTTTATATGTATATCTTTCTAATTAATAAATTTAATTCATATTTAAAATATTAATGGTACAATAAACAAGTTTTCTAATTAATATATTTAATTAGTATTTAAAATATCACAGATCTATGTTGCGTATAATTACAACTCCACAATAAGAATGTGTTCTCCTTAATAACAAAATATTTTTCCACTTTGGGCCACAGGGTGCCACAACGGTGTACAGATCTAGCTTGTGACTCTTAGAGGTGCATTACGATCCGAGCAACATCTGATTTAGGCCACTATATTACATATGTCAATACTGACATGAAAAAAGAAATAAGAATTTTGCGTTGTTGAATATTATAGGTAGTAATGAATGTTTGAATGTTTGGACAAGTAGACGACTTTGTGTATTTAGGAAGTATGTTTGATAGAAATGGAAAGGCTGAGAATGATATGGAAAGTAGGGTGACTTGCAGGGAATAAAGTAAATTAATTAATCAGCTAGAGTGTGTATATTTGGGAAATATGTTTACTAGAAACGGAAAAGCTGAGTAAGATATCGAACGGAGGATGAACGACGCTTTGAATGAATTTATACGTAATGGGAACTTCTCAACTCGTTGCTGTGACACTGATTTATGGAAGTGAGGCCTGGAACTGGCAGAAGAAGAACGAAAGTAGACGCAGAGTAGAGTAGAGGCAGAAGAAAGAAGAAAGAAGAAGAAAGTAGAAACTGGCAGAAGAAGAAAGAAAGAGAAAGTGAATGCAGTGGCAATGAGATCACTTAGGCGTACGTGTGGCAAATCTATTTATGACAGAATAAAGAATAAAGAAATAAAGAAATAATGTAAAGCTGATGTTAGTACATTGAGTAAGATTAAGAAAGGATTACTTAGGTGGTTTGGTCATATGAGGAGAGAATAATAAGAAAAATGTATGACGCAAGTGTTCATGGCACCAAAAATAGAGAACGTCCGCGGAAGCCTTGGCACGACCTGGTAAACCTATGGAGGATAATGGAGGATGGTTCTGTTAGAAGCCTTAACAATCGGAGAGCTTGTATGAGAAGATGCATAAATGTGGATGAGGCGAGAATTGTGTGTCAGGACAGAGGAGTGTGATACTCTATCCTCTCTGCCTACCTCCGCAGAGAAACGGCGTGACGGTAAGTAAGTAAGAAAGTAAGTATGTATGTAAGTAAGTAAGTAGGTAAGTAAGTAAGTAAGTAAATAAGTAAGTAAACAAGTAATTAAATAAGTAAGTAAGTAATTAAGTACGTAGATAAGTAAGTAAGTATGTAAGTATGTAAGTAAGTACGTAGGTAAGTAATTAAGTAAGTATGTATGTAAAAAAGTAAGTAGGTAAGTAAATAAGTAAATAATAATCATCGTTTATTATCTACACATAAGAGTGAAGGTGAAAATTTTTGCGTGACTTTCTTTCGTATATTTTTATACGCGGTCGGTCAATATGGATCAGTGATATACATTGCCAGTTTACCGTTGGAGAGAAACGTTTTTGAAATCCACACCATGATCAACATTCCGACCGCCGGCTTATCCCTACAAGGAATTGTCAAGATCATTTTTCTCGCGTGACCAATAAATCATGCATCATCTTTCTAAAGATGCTTGGAAGATCAACTAGTGAAAATTACCCGACCGATTACCTACAATAAGTGACCTATGATTCGATTTCATCAGCGGCCGAGGAGAGAATAAAGTGAACGACGCTTTAAATGCAGTAATTTTTAATAAAAAATAAAAAAATGTAGATAGCAAACTAGTAGGTACACAATTCAACACCAACACTGATGTACGGAATTGAATCCTGGAGCTGGCAAAACAGAAACGAAATGAGATCATTTAAATATATATAAATAGTATACGTGGCTAATCGATTTATGATTGAGTAAACAGTAAACAAATTAAGAGAGAATTTAAGCCTTAGCTTAGATTTTAAAAAGTTTTGGTTGGGTTGTTTAGTCATGTAGATCAAATTAATGAATGAAGAGCGATGTAAGGCTATTATAAATCGACTTTTAATACGTTATGTATATTTTGTATATTTTAGGTGGCAATATTTTTTCTAATACGTATGATACATTGTATTTTAACTATGTACTATTAAACACAATACATACCTTAATTTTTTTTTAATTACTGTCAAACATATTTTACATATATAAATTCGTTATATTTAATCAAATACAAGTAAAAAAATATACGAATTCTATCCAGACTGTACAACGAATGGATCCAAATAATCATAATGGTAATCGACTTAAAATAATTCAAAGATCTATTCCCCGCACTCCCTGGTTCTCTAAAAGGAAAGTCTGCAAAAGAACAATATCACATTGTATTGCCAGGTAGCCTCACATTTACTCAGATTGAATTTAATAGATTCTCCAATGTGTGAGTGTGGTGCCGAGAAGGAAACCCTAGACCATATATTTTTTGTCTGTCCATTGCGGATCACAGTTTTTTTTTTTATAGTAATCTCATCAATGGTAATTTTGAACTACCAGTTAACGTGTGTCATCTTCTTTCCCTTAACTCGCCACATTTAATCTATAGCAAATTTTTGAACGACAATATTATTGACTTGTAATATAATATTTCATATCCTATAATATTATTGTACTTTTTTCTATAAAATAATGTTTTAACTTGATTAATGGGACAAATCGCTCTTGAAGGGTGGATTGTCTATTTAAAAGAATAATAAAATCAATATGACCTAATAAATTAATGCATATATTCTTGTAATATAGTCTTCAAACAATGAACCATAAAAGCGACATTTGACTCACCTATAAAATATTACATTTGATCTTAATATATTTTTAAAACCAAATATTGAATACGTATATGACAAACAAAATCTTCATCTTTGAAATGTTACATTGTGTATATAAATATAAAATCCAAAATAATTACTGATACCTTTCTAAAAATAATCATCTTTTTGGGTTAGTCTATTATCTCAATTACGTCAGATTCGAAATGAACTAAATTACTAAGGTATCTAGAATTTCACTCCACAAATATTTATTATATTTATTATCTATCTATTTAAAATTGTGTATTAACCATTAATATTTCACTAATTATCGTATTTTCATTCGTCTTAACGATTTCATTAATCATAACAAAGAAATAAAGAATTGAATTGTTATATTTTTGATATTTGTAGCGTTAAATTTGTGGTTAGGTTAGTTTAAAAATAAAAAAATAAAATGGAATAGTTCAGTTCTACGCAAGTCCTGACGAAGATACATCAGTATCAAAACTGGTTGACGTATACATAATTCACAAGATTCTAAACAAAGATACAATTTTAAGATATATATTTTATATTAACAAATGTGTATATATTTTACAATATATACACATTTTATAAAATAATATTTTTTAAATACAATAGTTTCGACTTCGAGAGTTTGTACGGCCTCTCGTATGCCTGACCTCAGCACCTAACCTGTTTCTAACACTGTGTGGGCTATAGAAAAATTTCTTATACGCAGAAATATACATTACATCGGTCTCTGTACGAGAGTTCTTCAGTGTAAATAGATATCCACTCAGCTCGTGTATACAAACTTTAAATTTAGCATGATGACGACATAAAGTTGTGTTTATTATTTTTATATGAATATAAAAAAGATCAAAACCATGCCTTCAGCTGGCAAAATGTAACTGTATAAATTTGTTAACCTCTTTTTTATTGAGAGTCCATAACGCATTAGTTGAACATTGTTCCACTTAGATGCAGGGGAAAATCAAGCTTCCAAATGCACTTAACCTTCTAGAAACATTTTTTGTGACGCGTTTCCTGCTGCAGAAATGTATTCTCCTATGTAGACATAATTATCGCCCTGTTCAAGTTTATTTCTCATGTTTTAAACACGTATAATATATTTTTTATTTACTATGTATCACTGTTTTATTAACCACTTAATTGAGTTTAAATACATCTACCGGTTTCGAAAAATACCATTTTCTTCTTGAGGATGTCATAACTAACTAAAAACATATATTATTGCTTCTTTACCAGAATCTATTAATAAAACAATGATAATAAATAAAAAATACGAATTTTAACCACAAAGTTAATATTGCTAATTTTAAAAGTACATATAATATATATTATATAGCTAAAAAAAACAGTTTAATACATACCTACAGATTTTTAAAATCCATTGCCCGACAAGCAAGCCTGTTTTATTGGCAAATAAATCATAATTCACAAACCAACGTGACTCATTGAATACTAGGCAAAACACAATTTAAATACAAAATTAAAGTACATACAAGGCAAAGTAAAAATGAAAATATATAATATCAGAGAATAAAAATACGATTGTGCAATACAATATGTATAAATTTATTATATTTAATGGAAAATATATGGAAGTATGGGGTAATCACAGGGCTTACGACCTGTCTTCGTCTGGCTTAAATGATTACTTTATATATAACGTTCACCAATTCTCATCCCTCAATCTCCACATTTATAAAATTTTTTGAAAGTATATATGTTACAGTGGATGTGTATTACCAGTGAGAATATATTTTTACTGACGTTTCAGTGAAATCATATCCGAATACGTTTCCACCGGTGGAAATATATTTCTACTGGTGGAAATATAACTTCACTAGCAAGGTTTAGCAAATCTATATTCTACCCTAACCTAACCTAACCTATATGTTGAAAAGAAAATAAAAATGGCTGAGAATATAAACACGGTAGTTTATGCAGTAAATAATTTTATTTAATATAAATGAAAATACTATAAGCGAATAAAAGTGACAGTTGTACATGCCACCCACGCTACCAAACTATATGTTGCCATGCTGTAGGGCGACATATCGACACTTAAGGCCAAATATTCCCGCGCGGAGTATTCTCGCTTGTCAACAAATACAAACTCACTAAATGTAACCAGTGAATCTGTATCTTCATTATTAGATATACATCCACTGACCGGCTTAGCGAAAATATACTTTCACCAGTGAAAATATATTATCACTGGTAATACAGATTCACTGTAACATATACAACAATACATAAATATATTACTAAGGAATACCTAAAATACGAACTCTGTATTTAGTATACTTATAGAGATATTCACATAATTAAAGGTAATGTCAACTCAGTTTACATCATCGGAGAGGAAAGGTTAAGATTATTTACTCTTGTGGGGTAATAATATCCTTCTGTCCTCGCAGATGTAGCGCTTATTTTCTTATGAAGCTGGGTTCGATTACCACGAACGTCTATCGAATCAACAAAGCTGTTCACCATTACGTTAGTCTCTGTTACTCTTAAATAAACGTTAAATGCGAAATGAACACACATGCATCTAAAAATAATATTTTTATTTAATTTGAATACTTGAGCTTGTACGAGCTGCCAACATATTCGCGATGGACAGAATATTTTATGAGATGTAAATACCAATAATGCTAATTTTTGATTCACCCACTTATAACATGACTCGCATGCAAAATATTATTAACATATCCAAAATACGCTTAAATACAAAATTAACAGTGACAGGAGAACAAGTGCGTTTGATGATTATATTAATGGTAGATAATTAATAGTGTACTGTTCTAAATTTACGTGCATATATATATTAAACTTCGATAAAAGGCTATGCATTAATACGTCTTCTATCTATTCCGAATTCGTAAAACACACTTTTGGCAAGTCTTTTCGATTCAGCCGCGACCACTGTTATTGACACATTTCCGAGTCCAAATTCCCATCCATACATTTCTTAATGATCGTCTTTTCAGTAAGAATTGTAACTTTGATACGCCAGCAAACGTCAACTTGACCAATATTTGTTCGATCTTGACATCACAATAGCATTCGCAGTGTAGACCTTTTAGCTCCAGTGCACCAGCATTATATTTTGTGATATTGTGTTTTGATCACGTATTGTTTGATGTTTGTGTGCTGTGGGTGAACTTGTGACATCGCCGTATTCTATTGGCATCGAAGACTGGCCCATTCGCGTGCCATTTGTGTAATCTCGACGGCGACTGCAGGGATTACGGAGGCGTCATATACAAGGAAAGGAGAGCAGTCCTTCCGAATCCCAGTTCCCTGAAATTCACTGGTCCTTCGACTTATCCCCTCATCGACCTCATTCTGTACTACGTTTCCCTGCTTCCCTCCCCTACCCTGCGGTGATTCCGATTTATGACCGGAATTGTCGTATTGGATCTTTTGGATCCTATCGATCCAATTCATCTATCATTAATAGAACTAACAATGTTTTATACTACAATTTGAGACGGTAATAAAAATATGTGTATTTTTGCACTGCTATTATACAATACAATAAAATACTGATATAGCAAGTAGGGCACCAAATTACGTGTCTCTTACTTTGCTACAATGAATTTGAATAAAAAAATAAACTATTATTATTACATAATACGGCCTATAATATTTTCATAATCATGTCATCAATAGGTAATATTAAGACTCCCAATAAGTTATGTTATTTTAAGTTTTTTGTCAAGTTCTTTAAAAAATTTTCTTTTTTAATAATATTCCAAAAAAAAGAACCACTCCTGCAACAATCGTTTTTATATATCTATATAAAAATTTTATATATTTATATAACTGTATATCGTTTTTGGGCAGAACTGAGTTATGAATGTATATGCGTTGTATATCTTCTTGGGAATCTGATAGTTTATTAAACAACCATAAAAATAAATAAAAATAATATTTACCCACATTTAATTGTTAACAACACTATATCATCAAAGATGGCCGACGCTTCTGTTTCGCTACCAACAAACAGATATGCAGTAATATCAGTTTTTACAAATGTTGTATATTATATTTAAACTTAGCATATTGAAACAAAAATATTATGTTGTAATAATAATAAAGCTCTTCTATGTTTTAATTTTTGTATTTTTATCTACTTTTACATATGTAACAACAATATTGAAATGTAACATTTAATATTTTGGACAGATCTAAATTGTGAATGCCACAACGTTGTATAACTTCTTAGGCATCGAATGGTATATTAAACAACTATACCAAATAAATAAAAATACTATTTAACACAACTTTTATACGAGCTTTGCTGCAACAATACTGTATGTCATCCAAAATGGCCGACGCTCCGTCTGTCTATCAACATTTGTAAAAATCGATATGGAGTGTTGTTGCAGGTAGGGTCTCATTTATTATAAGCTTTATTTTTGTACAATTAAATATTGTAAATTCGTTGTCTTTATTAAGGAGAACACATTCTTATTGTGAAGTTGTAATTATTGAGAACAGACGATCTGTGATGTTTCAAATACTAATTTAATGTATTAATTATAAATATATACATATAAAATCAATTTTGTCGAAAAATATTGTTTTTGCGCTACCGGGATTCGAACCTGGATCTCTATTTCCAATCCGGGAAAGTACACTACCAATTGTGTTATAGCGCCAATATTTTTCATGACAAATTTTCGAACCTATATGTTTCCCTTTTTCAAATTAATACATCTGTCGTTCCATTATTTGAAAGCCATCTATATTGTTTTTACGGAATCTCAAATACCTTTGAATAAATCGACTGCAAACGCCAGAATTATCAATTCATTTTTATTAAATTTTAGATACATTGATACAACTTATATTATTAAGGAGAACGCATTCGTTGTGTGAAGTTGTAATTATTCAGAACATAGGTCTGTGATGTTTTAAATGCTAATGTAATGTATTAATTATAAATATACACATATAAAATTAATTTTGTCAAAAAATATTGTTTTTACGCTACCGGGACTGTTTTTAGTTTTATCTACGTAAAAGTTGTTTTCTTTTATTCATTTAAATATTGTATGCTTATTTTTTTAAGTAATTTCATGTAAGTTAATTATAAAAGTCAATCTAAAGACAAGCGCCTAATAAGGTGCGTTTTTTTTTTTAGATTATTGTGTAAATAAAAACTATATATATATATATATATATCATAAAATGTTCGATGTTAAAAAGAAATAAATCAAATTAAAAATAATAATCAAATACTATTATAGAACAAGTAAAAATTACTTATTTATTAGTTACGATAGCTGACGATACATTGTTGAAATGCAAACATTTAATTTCTTACATATCTCGTGAAAGTAATACGTCCTAGTTAATGTAGAGTTTCTTTGTTTGAAATTTGCAAACGCGATTCGTTCAAAAGGGAAAGTTCGGTGGATTTACTCGAAGACAACATGACTGCTAGAAACATGACTATGAGTATTCGTATATACACATATGAATACTATACGTTTGAATGTGAATATACCCCGTAAGCGGTGACCTCTGTACACACTTGCGAAGATTAAACGGGACAGCGATCAGGGTCACAAGTTGAAATATCTTCAAAACCAGGGAGCTGAACACATACACACACACACCCGAAGATTGCATAAAATGATCGTCAATGTGGTACAGTAGCAAAATATTCATGAGACCAGACCCGCAATAGTCTATGAAATTATTTTAAACAAGGCCCATGAAAGGTATGTGAATCTGAATCGCAGTGGCATTTTATGTGTCCACATTACGGTTTCCAGAATATTGTTCGCCCACAATTGATCGCGGCTACAGTTGTTCGCGGCTACAATTGTTCGCGCCCACAATTGTTCGCGCACACAATTGTTCGCGCCCACAATTGTTCGTAACCAAAATATTTATTCCAAAATTGGTCACCTAATATATTTAAAAAATATTTTTGACAAATGGAACTGTTTTCTTTTATAATGGCATTTCTTTTTTTATAGCTATTTATAATGGATTATTTTACATTTGTCCAAAGCTGTTCCGTGTACATTTTTACTTATCTTCAAATGATAGGTTAGGTTAATTCATTTGAGCGTTGTTTTATTAATTTTTTATATACGTATGCTGTACTACTCTTTTTTATAAATTTACAAGTACATAAATATAAAAGTCATAATTATATATTTTTTAATTTATCAATTTTTTTTGCAAAATAAGTGACCGACAATTTTCCAGACGAATAATTGTGAACCGCGAACAATTGCGGCCGGGAATAATTGCGGACAAACAATTGTGGATGAAAAATTGTGGTCGAATAACATTCCTAGGCCTCCATGTTACACACACATGTATTAATTATTTATTTTTTAATAAAAATATGTATAATATACTATATTAGTATAGACGAAAGTTTTTTAATCAGTGCATACTGCAAGTTCTTACGCTGGGTTGACGAGATTCGACAACACCAGAGCTTCAGAAACTTGGAGAAACATCATGGAGTGGCTTTCACCCTGACTTTGAGACTATGGTATTATTTTGAATACTAAAACTCTTCTACAATGTGGTAAGACGACACGCACAGTAGCGTAATGCAACCATTATGGTGCATCGGGTTCCACGTTAGATAGAAGCCCAAAATCAAATCAACTTTTGGTACCAATACCTTTGCAAATGTCGTAATTTTTCCGGGTGCTAATATGCTCTAATAATTTTAAAAATCAAATGAATCATAAATTTTTTAAATGACTCAAGTGTGCTACAAAATTATATGAAAACATAATATTACAGTAATACCCCGCTAACACATTTATATTTAGATACCAGATTTCCTTCGGTTGTAAATTCAAAAACATTCCCTTTGTTCATGAATGTTTGAGTATAATAGGAGACAAGAGACTAATTATTTTCGTACAATTGAATGGACAAAAATTCGTAGTATTTATTATTCTTAAATCTTATACACCGGGGCCCCTTTCTTTCTTTCCCAATCTTTTTACATACGCCACTGAACACACAGTGCCTTTTCCCATTTAAATTCCGAGATTTGATATAGAGTCTGGCTCATCTACTCTTGAAGCTTTGTATTCTATAATATCTTAATACTGACACTACCTGAAGCCCCGAAAACTTTTCATTTCACTGATTATGTTATTCGTAAGAATTGAACGGAAATAATTGGTGATCCATGAAGAATTCCTATATCTAGCAATATAGAGAACTGATGATGACGATAAAGATACCATAAATTGTTCAAATTCAACCAATATTGAACTTTGATCTTTATTCCCGTGCGCAGTTCACACGGCCACATATTATCGCACAAGTTCGTCAAGACGAGCATACATTTATATACTTCTCCCACACGAGAGACGCTCTCAAATTAGATACAATTCTAATAGACTCGACTCGCCAGAGAATGGAAACTACAATTTGCGTGGAGATCACATATCGTGCTCATACCTTCGTCACTTACAAGTACAAGACAAATTTCATACCATTCAAATAACTACGTCGAGTTATTCTTCACACAGGTATATAAATATAATACAAGACGGTATTCTATTATTTAGAATTCGATCACGTAATACGAGATTATTTTCTATTCCTTAGAATTCAATCAATTTTGCTAACAAAGATTTTACACAAATAAAAATATTCTTGGATGACAAAATAAGTCGTTCAAACATCGCCAAAACAATTTTTTTCAACAAGTTTTTAAAATAGTATATTAAAAAGAACTAATAATGTGAATTTTTAAATTTAGTATTGAATGGTAACACGACAATACAGATGAATCAAAAAATACATATAACTTAGATTTCTGAGTGTTTCTCACTTATTTTATACATGTTTTATTTGAATAATCTAAAAAAAATCATTTCGATTCAGTGTTGCGTAAGGACTGAGCTAGATTATGGAATGAAAAAATTATGATTAAACGATGTGGTCGTGAGATTTTGCTCATAATGTTGATATTAGTTTTCTTTTTTTAATAAAAGTAGAAAAGCGTACGCTGAATACATGTTCAATCAATACACTTACTATTTTCAATACAAGCTAAATTCTCGTGCTATTTAAATAGGACTAAGTTGATGATCACCAGGATCGAGTCTAGAAGCCCTGACCGCTGAGCGAATGTCTTACCTTAGCACTGTAACAAACAACCACGTGTTACTGATATCTAATTAAATATATTAATTAGAAATATATACATATAAAATCAATTTTATCGAGAAATATTGTTGTTGCGCCATTGGGATATGAACCTGGATCTCTTTCAAACCGGAGAAGGTGCATTATTCAACTATGCTACAGCTACGATATTTTTAGCGACAAATTTTCAAACCTATATCTTACCTTTTTCATATTAATACATTTAATCGTTCCATTATTTGAAAGAGCAATCTACCTTATTTTTACAGAATCTCAAATACCTTTGAGTAATCGAATAGCAGTTCTGAATAATTACAACTTCACAATAAGAATGTGTTCTCCTAATGATATTAAATTATTATTACACTGACATCACATTGTTATTACACTGACATCACATTGTTATTACACTGACATTATACCGACATTTTTATTGTTTTTATATTTCTTTAGCGATATCGATCAAAGCATTGCAATATTCATAAACTCTCGCCTTCTTGATTCCTATACTTTTTTTCGTTATCCCGCAAATCTTACAGCTGTTGAGTTGACAGGCTGCGGTTGACAGTTGTAGTTCCCGCAGTCCAATTGCGCGAATCAATTCTACCATTGATGTGTAGTGCAGTCAATCAGTCAATCTAATAAACAACAAGTATTTTTATATTTAACTACTTCCTTTTCATAGTATTATATGATTAAAAAGTAATTATGTCGTTTTTGTATTTAGTTAACACAATCACTATTTTGATTTCTTACTTATTATTTAAAAAGCAGACTGATTTCTGATTTCAGTGCCGATAAATCAGCGTTTATTAGCAAAGTATCTTTATTTTGAAGATTTTTTATATAATTAATACACTAACAAATACAATAAGTATTATACAAGTAGTATTTACCTATTATTTATGTGCAAGCCTGTTAACCGCTTCCTACTTCGCTAGATACAAATAATGTACCTGTTTTGAGGTAGGTAAATAAATACAATAAGTATTAAAGAGTATTTACCTATTATTTATGTGCAAGCCTGTTAACCGCTTCCTACTTCGCTAGATAAAGGGTTTTTCAATAGGGACGCTCAAACTTTCTTTCAACAGGGACAAGAAACTACGCCATATTTCTTCAATTTTTTTTGAGGTTAACACTCATAGTTAGTTGACAAATCATCATGGAGCAGTACACACCGGAGCAACGCTTGCAAATTATTCAAATCTACTACCAAAATTCGCGTTCGCTCACCGCCATCGAAAAATCAAATTCGATCGAAAAATCATCTTTAGCGACGAAGCTCATTTTTGGCTCAATGGATATGTAAACAAGCAAAATATGCGTTATGGGCAGGCACCAATCCACACGTGCTTCACGAAACACAATTGCATCCCGGAAAAATCACTGTTTGGTGTGGATTACATGCCGGAGGTGTCATTGGACCATATTTTTTTGTTGACGATGCTAATCGTCATGTTACTGTGAATGGTAATCGTTATCGCTCCATGATAACTGATTATTTTTGGCCTCAATTGCAAGGTATGGACTTGGCCAATATGTGGTTTCAACAAGACGGCGCTACCAGTCACACGGCACACGCAACAATTGACTTATTGAAAACCAAATTTGGTGAGCGTGTTATTTCGCGAAATGGACCAGTTGAATGGCCGCCTAGATCATGCGATTTAACACCATTGGACTATTTTCTTTGGGGCTATGTTAAATCTTTGGTCTATACCAACAAGCCGGCGACGTTACAAGAGCTAAGAGAAAATATTGAACGCGAAATTGATGCGAATCGGGCCGAATTATGTGAAAAAGTGGTAGAAAATTGGATTCAACGATTGGACTTCTGCAAACGTGCCCGCGGTGGTCATGTGAGGGAAATTGAATTTCATACATAATTGCCACTAAATGTACTTCAAAACATAATAAATTTTTTTTAGATATATTTATTCGTTTTTGTTTTATTTTAAAAAAAAGTTTGAGCGCCCTTAATGAAAAACCCTTTACAAATAAAGTACCTATTTTGAGGTATGTTCATTCCATTAAAGATAAAAAACAGAAAAATCAAAAAGAAGATAAATAAAAGCAGTAAAATAAAAATTTTGATACAGACTAAAGACATGTAAGAAGCAAGGAACAGTGTAATAAAAAACATTAAAGTAAGAGCATATTAAAGAAATGGAGTCAAAAGTAATAACAGTATAAAAGCAGGTTAAAATAAACAGACATGAAAAACTAGAAAAGAGCATATTAAAAATGTATTTATTAGACTTTATTGACATACATGTTTTTGTTGTAACAGAGGTGAATATATTATAATATAACATGATAAACATAAGATACAATTATATTGCAATTAAGTATATACTCGTAGTTTATTGTGTGGGATGGAGTTGACTCCACCTCTGATATATACAGCATTGTCCTAGCTACTTTGCTTGACTGCCGTCTGTGTTAAAGTAGCCAGTTTTTTTCATGCTGTTGTTTAATTTAAGAATGATAAATATTCGACAGGAATAAAAATAAAAATAAAGAAAAAAAATGTAGTGATTTTGTTGTAGAACTAGTGAATTATTAGTGTAGACACTGTATAACGATTATGTTCGAATATTGGATACCGATTAATAGATGGATAGCTTCTGATTGATCTCTACCCAATTGGATCATATAATGGATCCACATTTGTGTAATCTTATTGGAAGTGAACGATTTCCAGTTGGTGCTGAGTGTGTTGTACAGTTTCGGAGCTAAGAACATGTAGAATCTTTGATAAAATGTCGTTGTTGCTCTAGGAACTGGCGTGTAGATGTTCGTTGTTTGTCTTGTGTTGAATCCATGATTTATTGCTTTGGGTGAGTTGTTAGCATGGAAATATTGGACGAGTCTCAACATATAGATTTGTCTTATGTCTAGGGCATTGTACTCTTTAAATATAAGATCTGATGGATATCTAAAGGGACGACTATTTGTAAAGTTATGGTAAAAAGATCAGAGTAGATTAAAAAGAAGAACAGAGTAAATACAACTTAAAAAGTAAGATTAGAATAGAAAAAAGCAAGAAGCAAACAAAACATGATAAGTATGAGGTAGGGAATAAGGACAGAAAAGAATTACATAAAACGAGTATCTTTGATCATCTAAGGACCTCTCTCAGCTGACTTCTTACAATTTTGAAAAATCATTGCGATATAGTTACCATCTCTTGTGGTAGCTTATTGTAAATCCGCAATTCTATAAAACATTCATGTCTTTAAGTAAATGAGGTTTTCATTAACTGGACAGCTAGTCTATCACATAGAAAGATACAAAGAAAAATGTATATAGTTAACACTGGGACACAAACCTAGAACTTTATGTTACCGGGGGAATGAGTTACCAATTACAATATGTTAACCAGGAATTCTGAAGTCACGGATTTTTTCAATTCCCGGGACTCGAGACCCAAATTTTTAAACTCCCGGGGATTCCCGGGACTCGAGACTTTGATTATTTTCACTATGAACGACGATATTAAATACCTTATATTTCGTAAACTCGTCCATTTATCCATAGTTAGGCTGAAGCGAGCACCCAACTCTTTAAGATTATTTATTTTGCTAATAAACTCTTTTTTACCTTCGTAAAAATTTTTAATTAATTTCATGTTATCCGACTTCAGTAGTGTATAACCCTTTTGTTCGATAAATTCACGGATAAAAGCACTATTTGTAATAGCTTTGACAGAAATACCATCTTCAGCAGCCAGCCGGGCGACAATTTCAGAAAGTGATTTTCTTTTAACGCAATTTGATAATGATGGCTGACTTATTTTGATTCTTTTCGGACTTTTCGAGCATCCTACATCGGTCGATTCCGGTGGTTTTTATCGATGTGAATTTGATGAATTCTTTCTAAGTGTCTTCCCAATCCACTTGTGTTTGACCCCTTACAAGAGATTTGCTTTAAACAGTGGATACATTGGGCTGATTTCTTTTGTGTGAGTTTTTTATAAATGTTTTCACACTTCGAATTGATTTTTATCCATTATGGGCTAAAATAATTGACAAATAAAATAGTTAAAAAATAAAAATGATTCTGTACGAACTGTAAACGACAAATATAAATCAGGTAAATAAATAGTAACCTATGTAATTTTATTTCGAAAAATTATAGGTCCGAAATCCGCAGTTCAGAATATACAGCGACGAGAACCGTAAGTACGAGAAGAACGTATTTGGCTAAAGCCAAAATACAAACTGATACTATCAACAAATAAAATAAACCCGAGGAGAATTCTTTGAAATTATTCTAGAAATAGCACGTGCACCGTATTTGTAATTACATGCCGAAAAGAATCGAGGGTAAACACTTCAAAATATTTTTTTTTCGTTTAAGTGGTATTTTACAAATAACGACGAAACCTTTTACTACAAAGACAATATAATCTCTCGTTACAATAAATCATTATCTGCCTCCTTAAAAATATTTTTGTCGATCGGCAAATGTGAAAGGATTTTTTTTATCACTGCCGAGTGACGAATTCCCGGGACTCGAGACAGTAAAAAATCTTTGAATTCCCGGGAATAAATTCCCGGGTTGTCTGGACACAGAATCCCTAATGTCAGCCAACTAATTGCGCGTCAAATCTCGTATATTACTTTCTTAATTATTATATTATTAAAGAACGGTTTTAAAAATTACAGAATTACAATAAAAATGTAATTTCATTGATAATACTTTCAATAATATATTTAATAATTGTAAATCATATTTCTCATGGAAACAGTAAATCATTATCACGAATTACTCTAATCAATTACCCATTATATTTTAATATTGTAATACTATATAGTGTATTAAAGAAATTTAGCGCGGTCCGTGTTATCGTGTAAGGTAAGGTAATTGTATATAATACGAAATATATAAAACTAAAATGTGTATCGATAATTTTAATGCGTTATTTTATTGAGTATTTAAAAATTTTGTACGAGTCGTTTAAGATAATCTATTTTAATATCCACCGTGGTGAATGATCGTGGAATTTGTCAAAAATTCTATAGGAATTTCGTGCCGGCCATTAGTATATTTAAGAAAACATATTTTATGTCATTTTAGGTCGTAAATCTACTAAGCAAGTTTTTCACATTAGGTGACAAATGCGACAAAGAATTTAACCAAAATTTTATAAAGTCCGATTTTTAATGGATTTCGATCTGCACTATCTGCTGCAGAAATTGCTAGATTTTGAAATTAAATAAATTTTGAAAGATACCTATTGCAAAAATCACAATGTCGGTACATTTGAAAAATTTCAATGCACTTTCTTCGATCATGATCAAGAGACACTGAAGCCACTCGTAATTAAAATGTTTATATATATATATATATATATATATATATATGCATATATATAATTTAAGGTTTACGCTAGGTTTAGTGTATGGAACAGGCGTGTCTTCTAGGTTAGATCGTGTGTTTTGTTGACGGTTTGCTTAAGGAAACTAATGGGTTGACTTTGAATCAAAATTAATTAGACTGTGATAGATTGACATCTCTTATGAAGAAGCATGGCTGTACCGTAAATTTTTTTGGCAACGCCTTGACAATGGCACGTGTTACTATGCCAAAACAACGTCCTAGAAAACGTCCTAACCCAGAAGAGCCGCCAGTTTCATATAATTTATATATATATATTATTAAGGAAAACACATTCTTATTGTGAAGTTGTAATTATTCAGAACATAGGTCTGTGATATCCCGGTGACGCTAAAACAATATTTTTCGACAAAATTGATTTTATATGTATATATTTATAATTAATACATTAATTTAGTATTTAATATATATATATATATATATATATATATATATATATATATATATACATCCCCATTATGCGTCAAAGTGACAGATAAAATTAAGGAATTTATTACTGAAGACGATGCAGTAGCATCGAAAACGTTTATAATGAAATATTATGAATATTATAAAGAGATTATCCCGACCTCAACTTCGGTCCGAAGAATATCTGGAAGAGTGTCACAGCAGTGGATAGATGTGGATAGCCGAGTCTCGTCTGATTGAGGCCACTATATGTCAATACCGACACTGAAGAGGCAAGAAGAATATATTCAAAATACAACTCGGTATATTCGATATATCGAATTTGGAGTGGAATCTAATAAACTCCCTGAATTCTTGTCAGATTATCATTAACCATTGAATAACTAACCTTCAAAATATCTCAGCTATGTTCGTTAGCGAGCCCGATTCGGCATCTTGTTTCAAAACGGTGGCTGCTCAAAAATTTTAAAAATTCTCAAATCCATTAATGAATTTTTTTCACTTTCAATTATCTACACTTTCGCCATACGACTTCATGCGTACGTGGTACGACTGCGATCATTTAATCCCAATCGCGTCATTTTCCTTCCGGCTATTACAGTGTAACATGTCCGCTCCACTATCAATTTGCACCAAGGAGAAACAACGAGCAGTGATCCAATTTCTCTGGTCAGATGGTGTGAAAGATCGACAAGACTTCAGCAAGCTCGAGAGATGGTTCTAGCGAATAGGTGAGGAGGTAGCATCTTCTGTGAACATCAGTCATAGTTCTGCCCATCAAATCATCCACTTAGAGCCTGGCTTCTGTAAATTCTGCGTAAATAAATTGTAAAACGAAAAATGTAGATAATTTTTGACTTGCCCTCGTATATATCTATAAGTCACAAAAGAATTTGATTGTACAATCACAAATTCATTTTAAAAATACAACATTTCCGAGAATGAATGCTTATGATTCAGCAGATTTGTACTAGAATTATCTCAATTGTACTTATTATTTCAATTGGATTTTCGCAAATTATAAAAAAGAATAATTGCTATTATTGTGTCTTATTTGTATAGCACTTAAAATCATGATTTTTTTTCGTATGTATAATTAACGTGTAACAATCTGTTGGTTTTTTAATATAGATAATATAATATAATATATTGCGATGTTTCCAAGTCTAATAATTTCCGGTGAAAAAGCATTTACATACAATACAATACATATATACATACATACATACAATGCTTTATATAGTTGCCAAGTAGCCATTATGTTAATTGCTTCAAATCATATATTCTTGAGTAACTACTAAATTAATTAACACTGTCCGAAATCAACAAAATATCAATATAACAAGGAAACTGATAATATATGGGTAGGTACATATTGTGTACTTTTAAATTAGTATTACATGAATTTTTAGAAAGACATTTGTAAGAGCTATTGCAATATTTTTTATACCGTGACGTTTGGCAACATCGCTCATCTAGAAATAAACTTGAAATTAAATCAAATTAACATATTCATCGATTTTTTTATTCAAATCGTGTAACCAGTTATACAAACGCTCGATCTGAATAGAAAAAAATAAACAAAAAAGACGCAAAATAGATTTTTTTTTTAGAACTAGGTAAATCTATACATCATTTTTTATATTTTCAATAATAACTTGTAATCATGTTTTTATTTTCTTATGTCTACTTTGAAAATATCTAAATACCTGTTACGGTAAGACTACATATTTGACTTTTTTCATTAATCACTAATAGATAACTACGTTTTTACGGCTGAGTGATGCTATTTTTATAAAATCGCCAAACTATCTGCAATTAAATACTAATTTAATGTATGAATTATAAATATATACATACAAAATCAATTTTGTCTAAAAATATTGTTTTTGCGCTACCGGATTTATATCTTCGAATGGAGGCCTATAAAGGTGTCCATTTTCAAAAAAAACTGTGTAGAAGACAAATATAAACATTTGTATGGATAGGTAATGCAAATTTTGACAAAATTAAAAAAATAAGAATTTGAAATAGTTATAATTAAAAACAGCTTATTGAAGATAATGAATTTATTATTATATATTGTGTAAAAAAAATTCAATTAAAAACTAAAAATGAATTGTTTTTTCTTGTTTTTTAATGGACCTAAAGATCTACTATATGTTAATATAACCAATTCACCCTATAGCACTTGTATATTGCATATTATCTGGACTACCCATGGTCCTATTAGTCCGTATAGTTGAGGTTTTACTGTATATATCAAATAACGGTAATAAATTAAAACTGCTCCAATTTTCCTTCTTAAAAAATATCGATAATTTAACAGAAAACCAAGACAGAATAACTAAATGCACACTACACACCGCATCACCGCACCCGACAAAAGAAATCTTAGTACTGATCCGCCAGTTTTCGGACATCTCTTTAATGCAGCCTTTTGTATGTCGGGTCGGGGTTTTTGTCTGTTTAAGTGCTTTAGCGTGTGATCGTAACAACATTTTATTTATAAATATATATATATAAAATTCGGATTTCGCTATAAAATTTACGGATTTCTAAATTATATTTATGATACAAAATTTCGTACGCAATCCCTAATATGAACATTAAGACATACTGCAGAAGCTGAACATCAAGATCTCGCAATCATTTGCCGAATTTGAGACGAATCGTTAAATTTTTTAAAGATAGCTTGGAGAAACTTGTTGCGGTTGGCCACTTCGGAGGACGAAGAGGAAGAGGAAGATCTCTAACCCGTTGGACCGACCAAGTGGAAAAGGTAACAGGCACTTCTCTGGTGACAATCAAGATCTGCAGGATGGTATATGATGACGATCTTCGTACTAGAACGTATGACGGTAACGTTTTATGACAGTAGTAGTAGTAACAGTTATTTATATCGTATATTAATTATTTTAAAGGTTCACTCCTAATAGTAAAATTTTAAATATGAAAATGTTAGCGAACATTAATGAACATTATTTTATTGTAATTATTTTCAATTAAATAAATAAAATGAAGTATGTTGTATGGAGAGAGAGAGAGAGGAGAGCCCGATAATTTGTTGCTACGCCACTGTTAAACATATTTGTAACAGAGATTTTAAAATTGATATTCTTTTAATAAAATGCTTCTAAATTATACAAACATGCTTTCAAGAATCAATTAACTGTAAAACTGCCACTATTGCTAGACAATCAGTTTCAAACACGCCCCCCTCAATTTTTTCCAACTGGATAGTACCGATTTTGTTTATATACCCCTCATACCACATTATGGACATACTAGACGCCATTAATTTAACTGAACTGATTGTATACCACGTTCCTGCGCGGAGTACCAGGTCTATGTACTAATTTTTATAGGAATGCACCCACACAAAGACTTCACAGGCTTGGAATTTCAATATTTAAATATTAGAGTGATGTTTTTGATGCTGTTCTAAGTCAAAGAAGAGTCAAAAAGAGTCATTCTGTCTTAAATCTAAATATTTATTGTTTCTTTGTCTCGAACCTTAATTTTTATAGTTTGTTTTGCTTATTTTTTAATTTTATATTATTTTCTTTTAAAGCTATATATGTATATTCTATCAATTTCTATTTTTATATATTGCTTATATTCCATGCTACTTGTGTAGCTGCTCTTGTTTTTTATACCTAACGAATTTTCTAAAACCTTATAAGAGCGTAAATTAATAAATAAATCGTACTACTAAAAATTATCTCAATTTTAATTGATTTTATATTTATTTGATCGAATAAAAAGTGTTTCTAGTATTCGCTTCAGTAATAACAATAATACAAAGGTTATATCTATATCAATAAGCATTCCTATTGAAGGTTAACAAGCCGTGAATCAATTGAAAACGGTCATACAAAGCAGAAATAATATACAACTATTACAGTATACATACAAAACCAGTTAAATCATTATCCATCTATCAGTACATAGAATATTGGTTTCAACTAATAGTAATCGCAAACTTTGTTAATCGATGTGAAATATATGAAAATTAATTAACACAAATTGTATTCATTTTTTCAAGTCTTTACAGGCAGTTTAAAATTAAAATGCTCTTTTTTAAAAAATAATGACGTGGTTATCACTCTAGCGGTTAAGACACTCGCCCAGCGATCTAATGGTCGAGGGCTCAATTTTCATTCTAAGACACCAGCAAATTAGACCTGTTTTCATAACAAGCGTTTAACTTAGATTGAAAATAATAAGTATATTGATGTGACACGTATTCCGTATAGGCGTCTGTAATTTTTTTTAAATAATAAAATAAAAATATTTTAACATTATAAATTTTTATTTGTCAGAAAATGGTTGTTTAGCATTGTATTTTATACAATCTAAAGATTATTTTATTTCACTTAGCGTTAAACAGCTGGCCTAAGAGAGGCTGCGTCTCGCGACCATTTTAAAGCGACACAACCTATAAGTCACCCCCTGACGATTTACCCGAAACATTGGGACAACTGTGGTACTTATTAGGACTAACAGATACGGAATAACCAAGAAACTTTCTTATTAGAACACATTCTTATTGTGAAGTTGTAATTATTCAGAACAATTATTAAGAATCAGGTCTGTGATAATTTAAATATGAATTAAATATATTAGTTAGAAAGATATACATATAAAATCAATTTTATAGAAAAATATTGTTGTTACGCCACCAGGATTCGAACCTGGATATCTTTCTAAAGAGGGAAAGGTGCATTATTCAACTATGCTACAGCGACATTATTTTTGACGACAAATTTTCGAATCTACATGTTACACTTTTTCAAATTAATACATGTATCGTTCCAATATTTGAAAGCCATCTACTTTGTTTTTACGGAATCTCAAATACCTTTGAGTAAACCGATAGCAGACGCTAGAATTAACAATTCATTTTTATTAAATTTTGAATACATTAATACAACTTATATATTATTAAAGAGAACACATTCTTATTGTGAAATTGTAATTTTTCAGAACATAGGTCTGTGATATTTTAAATACTAATTAAATGTATTAAAAAGATATACATATAAAATCAATTTTATCGAAAAATATTGTTGTTGCACCACTGGGATTCAAATCTGAATTCCAAACCGGGGAAGGTGCATTATCCAACTATGCTACAGTGACATTATTTTTGAAGATAAATTTTTGAACCTATAACTCTAATATTATATATTCTAATTAATACATTTAATTAGTATTTAAGAAACTTTTTCACTGACAATATATACATATGGCTACCCTATTATATGTATATGGATGTAGAATAATCTGTAGCGATTGTTTAAAAAGTGTATAACATCAAAAAAGCGATATTACTTTTGGGTAACCGGGTTGATTACTTACAACGGTAATGATATAACCATACCTTCATCAAAAAAAACTTACATTTGCAGTATTGATAGAATCGGCGATAATTTTGTAGAGTTCCATCATCAAAATGGGTGAATATAAATAAAACAATGTTAATACATACGTATATGTATCCTTCAGTATAATCTTAGCTGCAGTGTCAAACACACGTTAGATGATATTCAGACTTTGATAAATCACACGGCGAATCCTTAACTAATGAATGCAAGAAATGGACTGCTATACTATGTTCCGAGAAAATGACGTCTCGGAACCTGTTCCGGTGCGAAAGTGAAGTGTCAAAATCATTGACCCTTTCTCTTTACAATCAATGCATGGAGTTGTTAGAAGAAAACGACGAAGATTTCGAGCGAGTGCTGTATAGCGTTGTTGTAACAGCTTATTTGATAGTTATCAGTGTGGTTAATAATAATAGAGAGACCAAACAAGGGAATCTAGATTCTTTATTGCAACGCGGAACAAAATGAATGAATTATGTTATATATGTTTTTTTGTTGTTGTTGTTAATAACGTGTTTTTTTCGGATTTTAAAATATATTTTTTTAAATCTCATGTCCAGAACGTATCCCCCGCGATCAACGGAGGTTACCTGTACTTCTCTGAAAACTCGAGCAGTGCAAATATACTCAAGTAGAGTTATAACGTTGTTTTATTTATATCCGTCAATTTTGTACATTTGCACGTTCGTACGAAGATATAGTGATGTCCAAATTTTAAAAAATGATATTCATCTCTAAATGAAGATATTATGGATAAAAAAGAACGACGATGTCCTAATTTGGGAAACTTGGCATATTCTGCATTCCAAATGATTCCGAAATTGAGTTGAGTGCACCGAGTTATGCATGCACATATATTACGAGAGTTGTGGAGCTAAAAGCATATATGTACGTATCTTGTATTTTATCATCCATACTCGAGTACCCCGATTATAACATGTACAAGTCCATTCAGTCAAATAAATTCCATAAAGGAGAAAAAATCTTTTAAAATTAACGTAACGTATTTATTTATTTATTATTATTATTATACATGCCCTATTCAGGCACTAGCATAATTTGTAAAATAATAGAAAATTTAATCAAAAATGCAATACACAAACAAAAAAATTACATAACTTTCACAATCAAAATTAAAAATAAATACAAAATGTGAAGTAAAACAATATATCCGTCACCATTGAGTTGAGACAAAAAAATGTAATAATACAGTCCTATAAAAAGTTAAATTTACAGAAAAAATGTCCACTACCTCCGCATATTCATTCCCTAAATAATGCATCTGGGGACTGCGGAGTTAGCTAATCCATGAGTTTTGACATTACCACTGTAATAGAACAATGAATTGTGTCTCGATGACCTCAATGGTACGTGAAAGTTAAGCAGACTAACAATCTGGGGGTAGTCTATCATACCAATGATGATCCTGTATAGATATATAAGGTCGATCATCGTTCGATTCACTGATAATTTTAATAATTTCAGACGGCTAAGTAGATAATTAGAGCGTATGTTCAATTTAAAATTAACGAATTTTAGAAACTTTCTCTGAACTCTTTCAACTGCCGTCGAGTGAACAATGAAGTGTGGCGACCATATGACTGAATTATATTCTACCTGAGGTCTGACTAGAGAAGTGTAGAGGACTTTATAAGTGTGCAGGTCTGAAAAGTTTTGTTTTAAATTTGTTAAATGATATTGTTTTCAAAGTAGAAAGAAAGATAAAAAAGACACATTTCCATTTAAATCTTTTCATATGGATATATGTGATTATCAACATCTTCATCAATGTTTGTAATTAACCAATTATAACAAGCACCTACATACACTTTGACCGATCTAATCCAAATTTTGCATAGTCACTCCCGTAGCCATCCGACTTCTTCCCAAATTTTACTCTTTGCACTTTAGGCCATCTTACTCTCCCTCTGCCTGGATCAAATTTTACGAACATCTTTAATCTGCGCAAAATCTTCCCCCCCCCCCACCCCTCCTATTCGTCAAAAACCTCTATTTTATATTATAACTGTGGAGGTCTATCGCCTACACAATCATAAACATCGCTGATGACCTCTGAATCCACCTTACAAACATACCTAGTAGTAAAACAGAACTGATACTCAAAAACAAAAACACACCCGGTAGCAACCGTATGAATAGTGCCAATAACATGCGCCGGCAGCATCCCGGGAAGCCGATTCTTGAACATCATTCCTCTCGCGGCTGCATTCCCGTCAAGATCTCCAGCAAACGCTCTTCGATGTAGACTTTTTATTGCATATTTTCTAACTGTAACTATGCAAGTTTATTCAACAAACAATAAGCATATTTTTATTGTAAAGGTGCAATTTCAGAACATAGTTCCGTGTATAGGAATAAGATCCGGGTTTGTTTCTTCTTGTTTCAGAACAGAATTCATGTAAATACCTACAGAAGGTTTAAGAAACATTTCACATAAATTTAATTTCAATTTTTCAATTACTACAGTAAAATTCCCTTGAATCAAATAACTATGTGTAATTCGGAATTCGTAACTTATGTCAATTTGAATTGATCAAATTGTTTCGCTAATTTAAAAAAATATTTTAAAAAAATATTTTCTTATAAAACCTTTGCATAATATAAGATTTTTCTGGTATGATAATTGACACATTTAAGCAACAATAAACTTCTGTCAACTGTTAATATAACAATACAAATTAAATTCAATTAGAAAGATATACATACAGATAAAATCTAATTGTCGAAAAATATTTTAGCTGCCACCGTGATTTGAACCGAGAACTCTTTCTATCCGGAGAATAGCGCTATCCAATTACATCATGTCAGTTTAGTAAATTGACGACATCTTATATGTTGGAGCTATTTCAAATTAATAAATATTTTATTTCATTCTTCATTCACACTTCTTCAGTGTCTTCATTATTTAATTTTAATAAATTATTATTATTTTCTTTACCAATAATCATGAATTTGCTTTTGTAGACATTTAATTTTAATTTATTCTGAATTCTATATATACCTTCATCAATACTATTTCCTTTAAAAATTATCAAAATTAACTTTGTGGTTAAAATTCATTATTTTTATTTGTTAACCTTATTTTATTGCACTCCATGATACTTCGTTTAGTCAATATTCCTAGGTCAATATCCAATTTCAATATTGATTTGAACGCAATTTAAAAAAATAGCAGTTAATAACGGGTATAATACACGTTTAATACACACTATTTTAAAAAATTAATTAAAAGAATATAATAATCAATTGTATATAAATAACAGATAAAACATAATGATAATAATGATTATTAGCGTCGAATTTTATACATAAATAACTTTTCGAATCAAATATCTAAACACCTACCACGAAACATTAGACCGGCATTTTATACAAATAATAATATAGGAAATTTTCTCATAAATTCTAAAGACAAAGATGATAAATTTAACATGGCGTCTATAAACTTAGTTGCAAGGATTGTGATGCATTTCATATTGGTAAAACTGATAGAAATTTTAATATAAGAGTAAAGGAGCATTTGAGATGATTGAACAATAGTGGGTTTTCAGAATTTTCTAATCATTTGATAGAAAATGATTATGGTTTTGATAAAATTTGGGATTGTCAATTTTGCATGTAAACGATGTTGGTCATAAATTAAATAATTTGGAAACGTCGGAGATATATAAAGCGTGTAAAAACTAATTAAAAAAATTATAAACAACCAATTAAATTTAACTACGAGTCCCATTTTAAATTTTTTTCCTAAGAATTAATTGAGTAAATTTGTATTAAGTAACAATATGAGTTAGGTACTAAATTTATTTTTTAAATAATTATTGTTTTTCAAAAATAGATTTTGGTAAAGAAACAATAATATATGTTTTTAGTTAGTATTGACATCCTGAAGAAGAAAATGGTATTTTTCGAAACCGGTAGATGTATTTAAACTCAATAAGTGGTTAATAAAACAAAGTTAACAAATAAAAATAATACTATTTCCAGTTATGTATATTAATGAATCATCTGCAAATAATTTTATCTCGCAATTTTCAAGACATTTTGTTAATAATAAATAATACAGGACACAAAAACTATCCTTGAGCTACACCTTTTTCAATTAATTGTGCACTCGAAAGTGAATCTCCAAATAGTTAAAAAAAACTATTTCTTTTCTGTTAGGTTAAATCCGATATGTATAAGTTTCTTAACAAGTGTATGTTTATCTATCGCCTCAACATTTTAAGTATACCTTTTAAAAGTATGTAGCAGAAAATCTATAATAGTTATTCGTTATTTTATTTCACAAAATACAAGGTATAACTGCAAATAACGGTTTTTATTACATTCTCTGTCGAATAGTAAATCCTATCATTAAATCTTACAAAGGCTGCCAGTCTGTGTTATTATGACGGTGAATGGAGTTTGGTTAAGGTTTCATTTGCACTCACCACAACTTCAGAACCGAACAAAAGAAAATGCATTTTCTACAAGATGGCGGCGTATCCCGCGCAAATTGCTGTCACCGAGATCGGCGCAGCGCTTGTCCTTTAGGTTCGTTCTGTTTATTATCTCAAGTCCGCATCGTTTCAATTGGTTTACTTACAGATTGTTAAAAAGCGAGGTCGCACCGGCGTTATGTCGGCCGCGAGTGAAAGGCGAGCCGGGTTCCCGAGTGCGCGCGGATAATAATGTGCTTAATGCCCGCGGAACTCGTTCGCCCGCCATTTTTCAAACTGGCCAATCGGATGATTACAATTATGTCACACAAATGAAGCGGTAGAAAAGCTAACTAAAAATGTCCGTAATGTGTAATGAAGATCGGATCATTTTTTAGACGATAAAATTTATATATGATATACTAATTAAATGTATTAATTATAAAGACATACATATAAAATCAATTTCATCGAAAAATATTGCTGTTGCGTTACGATTTTATATGTATATCTTTATAATTAATACATTTAATTAGTATTTAAAACATCACAGACCGTCTGTTCTGAATAATTACAACTTCACAATAAGAATGTATTCTCCTTAATAATGATAAAATTTGTATATTATATACTAATTAAATGTATTAATTAGAAAGATATACATATAAAATCAATTTTATCGAAAAATATTTTTGTTGCGCTTTCGGAATTCGAACTTGGATCTCTTTTCCAATCCGGGGAAAGTGCATTACCAACTATGCTACAGCGACAGTACTTTTGACGACAAATTTTCGAACCCATGTGTTACACTTTTTCAAATTAATACATCTACCGTTCCATTCGTATTTGAGATTCCATAAAAATAATGTAGATGGCTTTCAGATAAAACAATAAGAATGTGTTCTCCTTAATAATATATATTTTATTCCTACTACCTACGAAAATCGAGACTGCTAGTACGATGAAATTCTAGTTAAATATCAAAACCAATCTGACTATTTTTAAAGTTTTATATAAGTCACATGTGGTATGCTATATATAATAAAAATCTAGGATGGCGAAATAAGTTATCTTAGAAAAGTAGCAGGAGTATCATAATTGGATCGGGTAAAAAGTGCCACTATAAAGGAGATCCTCGGCATGGAGCACATTCACATAGAAAAATCTCAATCAAGGTGGCTTGGACACCTCTTGTGAATGTCTGAAAAACGACTACCAGATATAATTTATTGGCGGAGAGGAGGAGGTCGCCCCAGATAAAAGTTGAGTTAAATAATAAAGACTGTTTGAAGACAGATTGCGTCTTGATTGGTCAATAAGTACCGAGACGAAAAATCTGGCTTTTCATGACTGTTTTTTTTTTACTTGATATGAGTACATGACGCCAATAAATAAGAATATAATTAAAGGCAATGGAAATGAACATATTGCTCTTATTATATTCTACAATTGTTTCTGTTACATTGAATTGAAGATAATGTTATATACCACACAGGGGGAAAACGTACGTTAATTTGATGTTTAAATATCATATTTGGTAAAAATGGACATGATGTATTTGCCTCCGAGGTACACATATACATAGACAAACTTTTGATAAGAAGATGGTTGGGGGTCTCTTAGTCGTGACAGAAGAAAGTGCATTTTAATATTTCCAAAATGGACTTTCGGTCTAGACCGAAATCTGCTTAATAGAGAGAGTGTAGATAATTGCAAGAATCGTTTAATAACTATGCAAAAAAACGCAATAAAGCTACCGACCTGGTAAGAAAGAAAGAACGTGAAATATTTTGAAGTATTTATCTTGCACCAAACTCTCGCAATAATCTTTTAAATTCTCGTTAATGAATTTTTAACATCCAATACTCAAACATGAATATCGATCGTCAATATAATGTCGGCGTTTTGTAGTTGAGAGCATTGACGTTCATTCAGAACTTGGCATCGCGAAACACGAAACTCGAAAACTGAACAAAAACAGTTAACCATAATTTAAATAGATTATTTGATTTCGTTATGTATTCAAATGATTGATCTGCGTATTGAAGCATTGTTCAGGGGAAACTTTTAAGGGTGCTTCTTCAAAACTTGAATTTCATGGAGAAGATAGCTAATATTAATTAGTATAATAATGGATGGAGGAGTCTAAAATTATAAACATGTTTTTTGAATATTGTACAGCGTTCTTAGATCGGCATTAAAAGAGAATATTGAAACTTTGGCACAAAGTTTTGCACAAATACTTACTTACTTACTTACTTACTTACTTACTTACCATCACGCCGTTTCCCCGTGGCGGTAGGCAGAGAGGATAGAGCGCCACACTCTTCTGTCCTGACACACAATTCTCGCCTCATCCACATTCATACATCTTGTCACACAAGCTCGCCGATTGTTGAGGCTTCTAACAGAACCATCCTCCATTATCTGGTTTACCTGGTCGTGCCAAGTCTTCCGCGGACGTCCTCTATTTCTGGTTCCATCAACACTTGCGTCATATATCTTTCTTACCATTCTCTCCTCATCCATCCTTTCCATATGACCAAACCACCTAAGTGATCCTTTCTTAATCTTACTCACTATACTAACATCAGCTTTACATTCTTTCCTTATTTCTTCATTCTTTACTCTGTCATAAATAGATTTGCCACAAATACGTCTAAGTGATCTCATTTCCACTGCATTCAGTCTACTTTCGTTCCTTTTCTGCCAGCTCCAGGCCTCACTTCCATACATCAGTGTCGGTACCAGGATTCCATTGTGCACCGCTAGTCTTGCCTCGGTTGACAAATTCCCGTTAGATATAATTCCATTCAAAGCGCCGTTTACTTTATTTCCTGCAGTCACCCTCCTTTCGATATCATTCTCAGCCTAATACTAATACAACTATTTTTAAACTTAATAATAACAACATGTCTTTAATATGTATTTCTATAGATAATCACCATAATGATCTTGGTACTAATTTTTAAACATACTATTTATCAGGGGCGTGCACTGCATATAAGCAAAAGAGCTGTGACAAAAATTCTGGAAAATAAAAAAAAAACCTTATAAAATTTTATCCGCCATTACACGAATTAGCGTAAACAACGGCACATTTTTGACGACTTTTGTCTAACCGTGGGTAATTTAGAAAAATTGCGAATCATTTGTGTACAATGTCATAGGAATGCTGTCGGGCAATTTGCTAGTACGTACGTCTAACTTGTTTGTTCGATCCGCTTAACAATCATACTGAACTAAATATTTTCTTACTGAACCTATATTAATGTTTTGTTGGCATCTTTACGTCTGCCAATTTTGTGTATTTTTCGAACAATTTGGGCTTAATTTTATTATCTTACTGCAAACTGCTTGCGATGACATTCTTCTGTAGAGCTGATTACTTTGATTAGCTAACATTAAACGTTTTGTTTTCGTAGTGTATTCTAACATGGTCATAACGTATTTTGTATGGTGTTTATCTGTTATCTATTAAGCGAGCGAGTTTTAATTTTTTGGGTTGATTATTACCAATATCACAACGAGCACTGGCGAAATTTTTAATAAATTCAATGTCTTTGATATTAGACAAATATACGCTAATACTACTCTCAAATACATATATAAATACAAACAGACACGTTTTAAAACAACCCAAAACATAATTTCCACACGGACAAATACAAATAACCTACAAACCCAAAGAGCACATACTACATTTGGTCAAAGGAACTACAAATATTTTGGACCTAAACTGTTTAATAGAATGCTAAAAGACTTAAATCAATTGAATTGTCACAAGAACATGAAACTATATATTAAAACTTGGATTTTTAATATGGGAAGAGCCAGTATTGGTGCACTCACCCAAACATACTGACTCATACCTATATTAATTATTGCTACAAAGTGATCCAAAAATTAAGTCCATTTTAAAATTGTTCTTCATATACACCTTTTATATGGTAATAAATGTAATTCTATCTACTTGTAATTTTGACTAATTGAACAATTGCTTGTAAACTATGCCTGTCTCGACACATAATTTCTCTAGTGAAACGGACACAGTCCAAACAAATTTTTGTATAGTATTATATGGTTACTAATAAATAAATAAATATTTAATAAAACATTGAGAGAACTATTAATGAAAACAATTATTAAATAATTTTCCAAATTAGAAAAAATATCTCTTTTTTTGGTAGGTACCTAGTATATTTTTTGTATATTAGGTTAGTATCGTTAATAAGAGCATAATTTAGTTTTGTGTCACTGCACGCCACTGATGTATACATAACTATCATATATACACAAATAGACAATAAATAATTATGGACTACAAATGTATAACTCTCTATATAAAATTATTTCAGTGTAACTCCCTCTCCAAGCACAAGAGCTAGTCTCTTTTTTGGAGAAGTAAGCAAATAAAAAACATGTTATTTTAATAATGTATAATACTTCAATAATAACTCATATAAAAAAAATTTCATAATAATAAAAAATAAAAACTGTCTTAATACTAATTTTTACACATAGTTTTCATAAATATCTAGATTTTTTATATGATGTAGAATAATATACCCAGAAGGCAAGAGAAAGAAGCCGAATTGATGCCTTTGAGTTGTGGTGCTGGAGACACATGTTACGCATACCATGGACGGAGACACGTACGAATATTTCCATTCTGTAGATGTTGAACATCAAGTACAGACTCTCAACCATTTGCCTGAGACGAATCCTTTAATTTTTGGGCACTTTGCGAGAATGGAAGACAGCTTGGAGAAGCTCTGTGCGGTGAACCACGTCGGAAAAAAAAGAGATAAAAGAAGAGAAAAGTGGAGGAACATAGGTTGGAAGTTCTTGGAGATCAGAATCCTCAGTCATGTGGGATGTGACGTGGATGATGTTTTAATACTAATTATCTATATATAATCATTATAATGATATTTATACTCATTTCTATACATAATCTATATATACGTTCTTGATTCTACGTATTATTAGTGTGAGTACATACTTTTTTTATTAATTATGTTAATTTTACATTATTAATATCAATGTTTAATTTGTACCCATTGTTGAAGGATAGCGTGTGTAGACCATAGTGGGTTGTCAAATTGTAACACACACACAATTTTAAAGTCCAAATTATTACTGTAACACTTAGCAAATTCTCTATGTATGTTGTAACATCAAAATGTTAATGTTGTATTACAATTATTAAATATATAACTGTACAAAGGTTTTTGGTGAAACTTTGTGGAATACCATGATTATTTTATAAATTGAGTTGAAACACTGTTTTATTTCACTATATTTTATTGTATTAAACGTTAGAAAGTTTTCGGTAACATCTTAGAGAAGTTAGAAATTTTTAATAATAGTAATTACAATAAGGAAATAATAAACATCCAAATACCGCCCATTACATCCCCTCTCTTGTTCATTTTAACTGCATATCCACCCCTATATCTTTTAACTCCAAACACATCCTTAATTACTGTCTGAAAATGTTTTTAACTTTAGTTGAATTATATTATTGATAAGGGGAAGATGTCCCGAAAACGATTTAACGTTTAATACAATAAATTATAGTGAAATAAAACAGTGTTTCAACTCAATTTACAAAATAATAAATATATCAATACATACACAATCGTTTTACGCCCTGGATTCCCAATTTACACAATCGTCGTACTAAATTTTTGATATCCATTTCTATTTTCAAACATATATTCTTGATTACTAATTTCTAAACACAATCATTAGATATATTAAATTCTTGATACTTATTTCAATACAATTATAATATGTTATTGATTTCCTCTTTCTACACACAATCCAATTGAGTACTGATTGTGGTGATGAAATATTTATATAGTAAAATTAATTAAATATAACATACTTTTTTTGATGTAGTGTATTGAAAATCTTTTTTTTTTAAATACAAATTACATGTTTTAATTAGAAAGATATACATATAAAATCCATTTATACATTAACCGATTATGCTATACCAACACAGTGGATTGACGATAAATTTTCGAACTTATATGTTACACTTTTCAAATTGATACATCTATCGTTCCATTATTTGAAAGCCATCTTCTTTATTTTTACGGAATCTCAAATACCTTTGAGTAAACCAATAGGAGATGCCAGAAATCATTTTATATTAAATTTTGGACACATTGATACAACTTATATATTATTAGTGAAAACACATTTTTATTGTGAAGTTGTAATTATTCAGAACATATGTCTGTGATATTTGTATTTTGTATATTTTTCTAATTAATATATTTAATTTATATTTGAAAAAATATCACAGACCTATATTCTAAGTAATTCCAACTTCACAATAAAAATGTTTTCTCCTTAATAAATGAAAATCTAATTAATGAACTGTTTACAGACTCTCAATAAACATTTTTAAATTAGTGACACGATTAAACAATTTTATTTATTTAAACTCTGAATATTTTTAAACGAAGCTAAACGCTTATGGTACAAATAGAAATAACTTGTTAGTCTTCTGGACCAAACCCGTTCTGCTCGAACCCCAGACCACTGGATCACTAAGAGGGTGAGAGGCTTATTTATTATAATTTTGCAGTCTTATAAAATACGATAATTTTAATAATCCATCGAAATTCAATACGCCGGTCTATTCGGCCATGACGGACGTCGAATCCGCGCTGTCATTGTTTTCATTAAAATATACTGAAAACATATGTTTTCACGCATATTTTAGCCACAATATGAACTTATTCACAACATAAGTAGCAAATTTAAGGGAAAACATCGTTTCTTTGAACAATATAAACATTTTATGTGTGTTATTTTATGTAAGTCGCGATTAAATATTTCGTTTATATATAACACTGTTGTTTTTTAAACACTAGCTATCTGTTTCATAAATAATATGTAATTATAAAAAAGATATATCACAAACACGGCAACGTGGCGTTTTAAAACGATAATATTAAATTAAATAAATCATTTTTAAATATATAAAATAAATTAATGCATAGATTACTTAAACACCTACAAGTCTTAAAAACATCCATACATATTGCTTTTGCGAATATCGTAGTTGTCGAATATTTTAATATAAAAATATACAAGGACCAATGTGATCATAATAACCGGCGCCTACTATGCACGTAAACCGATGCAGGATGACCACGTTCTGAAGGAAGAATTTGATTTTGTAATTCATCGGTAACCTGGGTACCTGAATAGTGAACGCTGTTTACGTTATACAGGTTGCCAGTGGACAGGACGGATTCGGTGAATTATTAATCAAATGATTTGCTACTCTGCTACAAACAAACATTGTGTAAACATTGACCATTAATTGAATTTAACAGCGTAATCAAACCGGTTAATTAGATCACTTTAAAACATTAACTTTATTTACAAAATTATATTAAAATATCAACGATTATAATTGATGGAATGGTATAAGGTTAGATAAGGTTAGATTGGTATCAAAAATTTTAAAGTAAATATTTTAAGTACGTACCGGATTTTTTTTTAATGAACACGACATCATTTTTACTTTACTTTACTTTCTTCAGACGCTACACACCTTAAACTACTTCTCAACATAATCGCCACTATCATTAAGGCACTTGTCATAACTGGCCACCAATTTGTATACACACCTTCGTCGTAGAACGACGCCGCCTAGGACGAAATCCATGTCTGTACTCCGTCTTTGAGTTCATCATCGTCAAAGAACCATTTCAAATTAAGAAAAAAACAGAAATCACTCGGCACCAAATCAGGACAAAACAGAACACACTTGACGGTGAATTTCAGCTGGTTTCATGTTTCGTGCATTCAAGAAACGAATCACGAACCGTATCTCACAGTAGACGGGCTGATCTATTATTTTGAACACTTTAACCACTCACTAGAAGATGGCCACACTATGTGAATGACTCTAATGTTGTGGTGAGTCAACAGATAAAGCGCTACACCGGGAAAATAGAAAAATAAAAATGTTACCCATTCCGTGGACAAGAATTTCTTCCAATTCTTTGACCACATTATGGGTCAAAGTGACTAGAAAAATAGATTATCTTGGGCAAAAGTGTAGGCGAAGAAGACATGGAAGAGCGCCACAGCGGTGGAAAAATATGTTGCGTGGTCCAGTGGCGTGCAGTAGGTATAGACTTAGGTTATGCTGTTACCGTAATATTATATAATATACTATATGCTACACTGTACATAGGTTTATGAACTTTCGTTTAACCGACGTATTTAAGCAAAATGAATTCATCATAATAAAAATTCATTATCCTCGAACGTAAAGAACAATCATGAAAAAAACACGTTTTGCTTACAAACTCGGCATAGTCAGAAATGGATCAGCTGATCATTTACTGATTTACTAAGGTAGTGAAATTTTCGTTGAAATTGAAAATTCCACTCGGCATAGTCAGAAATGGATCAGCTGAAGCTACTAAGGTAGTGAAATTTTCGAATCAGTAAATGATCAGCTGAGCCATTTCTGACTATGCCGAGTGGAATTTTCAATTCAGTAGGTAAAATTGTATGGCTTGAATAGAACGATAGATTCAAACAGTGGCTAGCAATTGAAGTAGCAATAAATAACAAGCTTCGGTGACGTCGCGCGGTAGCATCCAGAACTACGCAATTAGTGATTCTACTGATATACGGTGGGCGCTAGCGTAATTGTAACATATGGATTATTTAATTTATATTTGTTTCCCAGAATTTGTTGTAATGCACAGCTTTTTTGCTTGTATGCAGTGCACGTCCCTGGTTGCATCAGCCGTGAGGACGACCCAGAACCGGCACTTGTGGAGGTGCATTAATAGCCGAGTCTCATCTGATTGAGGCCACTATATGTCAATACTGACATGATTTCAGAAAGAAGAAATTAGAATCACACTAACGAGGAATATATAAATACAAATTAAATGTATCAATTAGAAAGATATACAGGAAAATTAAATTTATCGAAAAAATATTTTTGTACGACTTGTTGACTCATGTGTATATTATATTCGCGGTTTACCAAAATTTATCCCGAGTATATTCTTTCCTTTCTTTCCTCACCTATCCTTAAGCACGAGGAAAAAAGAAGATGTCACAGTGATTTAAGTCTTCCAACTGCAGCAAGTTTAATGCGCTTGAAACTTTTGTACGGATAACTACCGTCGCTTCACTCCGCTTTATCTTACTTTAATCCTGCTTATACATCATAATCCTTTTCGCGAGTGTTAACATTGTAGACACCCCGCGACGCTTGTACTAATGGTGGAGAGGAATCTATCAATGAACCAGTATCCGGCAGACGAAAAGTAAGTTCCTTCATTTTTTCCTCATATTTCTGTTCATATTCCTCATAAGTTCTGATTGATACGAACCTGGATACTTTCCTATACTAAAATAGTAAGTTAATGACAAATTTTCGAATAAATATGCTGTAGCTCTTTCAAATTGATACATCTATTATTCTAAATTTTAAAAGCTACCATAGGTAAGAGATAGATATATAGGAAAGGATCCAAGCTCGAATCCCAGTAGCAACAAAAATTTTTTTTCAATAGATTGGATTTTCTGTATACATTTCTAATTGATTTATTTTTCTTTATATATTTATTTATTAATGTGTTATTATTATAATGATACAGAGCAATAATTTTTAAAAAATCGTGTTACACTTCTCTAAAATTCATGTACTTGTGCAGAGAAATGGAGTGTATATTAATAAAAATTATTGTTTACAATAATTAACTTACAGTAAAGTAAAATATAATAAATTAATAGCAATAACGATATAAAAATATTATAAGTTTCGGGGTTCATGTTTATTTTTAAAGTGTTTTTTGATAGCGTTGATTATTTATTTATTATCATCAAGCTGTTAAAAAAAAAATTTCCTAGGTACGTATAATGGCGTAGTGCAAATGATGTGTTCATTTTGAGCATGAAATTACAAATTTAAACCTACTACGATTTTCAGTTATGCTATGATATTTTTCTTTTTCTTTTAATATTCAATGAATATAATTTCTTTTAACTAAATCACAAAATATTGGTACTTTGAATTCCTCAAAAAGTAATTTTGATACATTTAATTTGTATTAAAATAACACAGAACTATGTTCTGAAAAACTGCAACTTCACAATAATGTGATCTCTTTAATAATTTAGAGAAATATGTAGGCTTAAATACTCGTATAATTTATGTTTGATTAAACTTATTTATTTACTATCACACCGTTAATCCGCGGGGATAGGCAGAGAGGCTTCTATCCTAGAATACCACTACTACCTCGTCTACTCTCATACATCTCATGTAGGCTTTTCAGTTATCAAAGCTCGAACAGGACCGCCCTCCAATATTCAGTTTATCTGATCATGTCAGGTTTTATACTTGTTGATTACACAAGTCATAATAGAGGTAACTTTATAAACAGGAAAATAAATTGCATTACCTTATTTACACATACATGTACAACAAGTGGCGGGCGGAGATTTTTTGTAGAAGGGATACTGGAAAACAATTTTATACCTACTATCAAATATAACATATAATCGAAGGATATTAAATATTTCGGCTTCAACTATTCAAGCAAAATTTCTGAAAAAACGTACTCTATTTTGTGCATTATACTCATAAGCATGAAAGTTGTTTTTTGTACGTCGGATGCACATGCATAAAAGTCGAATACTTTCAAACTTTGCGGATACGGAACGAATGATAGAATCCAATGTTGCTAGTATGTATATGTTTGCTGTTGAGAATGTATATGTATTTTGACTCGCTCCGTACGCGCGCCGTGTCTTAGTGTGTGTTATGTCTAAAGGGCAGGACGAATTTATTTCTTTTCAGCTAGAAACAAAAAGTTCAAAGCTTTTTGTATGAAGCGATCGCGCCTGATGTACACACGTATCCCTAAGGGAATTTTCGTCCAGTAACAATGCGTGAAATTAACGTTACGCACGCATACACATGATCAACTATTATAATATAAAATATTTGATTGATAAATTCCTTTTTTCTGCATACATACATTGTCATTTTTACAATTTTTTATAACATGAATCAAGTATTCTACATTATTAAAGTTACATGTGTTTTTTTTCGCTTACTTCTCCAAAAAAAGAGACTAGCTCTTGTGCTCGGAGAGGGAGTAACGGTATAATAATTTTTTTATATTTTATTTATTGTCTATTTGTGTGCTTCTGAAGTGTTTTGTAATACTGTGTTGATCGTGCTACAGTTAATACGTTTTAAATTACCTGCTCATTGGAGTCCATGTAAAAAACGTTTATTTTTCTACGTATAAAATGAGATATTCCGGCGAAGAAACTATCTAGGCCATTTTTTTTAAATTCTTGGTTAATTTATTTAATAATTTTAAATAAATTCATTTCAACAAAAATTTATTCAAAAAATATTTCATGTTTTAAAATCACTAATTATTGTATAATGAAACGTACGTATTGTGACGCACGTGTATTGTTTAAATATTTATTCTTATTTTAAAACCATTGGAAATGACAGTATCATCTAATCAATTTATTATTATTACATAGAAAAATACAATGTATGATGTGTTGTTTACACATACATATATATAAATATATATGTGTGTGTGTAAACAATATCGAAGATCACCACCATAATCATCGTCATCATTATCATAATCATCATCACTATCATCATCGTCATGATTCGGAAAATATCGTTTCGAGGTCTCCTAGTCACAATCGAAAAAAGTGCATTGAAATTTTATATTTTTGTTTACAGTTAACTGTCTAATGAAGTAATCAGTCATCTCTACCTGTTTACATACCTTAATTTAGATAAATCATTTACAAAAAATATATATATCTATCGAAAAAAATATTATTCACCACCGCGAATCGAATTCGAAAATATCTCTTCTCGTATATAAAGTATAAATTCGTTGAAAAATTAAATGATTAACGTGATTTAATGGTAACGCAATCTCGCGGGAAGAGAAAGTTTTTGATTCGAGTCGCGGTGGTAACTAAATATTTATATATTGTAATCAAATTAATAGGCGAATTTTACCAATTCGTAAAAATTACGGTGGCATTATCCTTCTTAAAATTTATGTAAAATATGACCAAGCACCTTTTTCGTATGAGCTCTTCAAAAATGTATATGCGTCTCTCTTTTGCGTCAATATTGACGTGACTCATGTACTCATTTGTTTCCAGTAAAACTGTACGATTAATGTTCGTTATGAATATTTTAAACGAATTCTTAGTGAAAGTTGTAAAATCCGAATGGAACGTAATTAATACGCCCTCATAAATATTAATTTACACGGACATGTGTTATTTGAGCGTCAATGGGGACATGAAAATGATGCTTGCGTATTCCACTGAAACGTAAGTGGTACAATTAAGGTGAAATGTACGACTATATAAAAAAAATATTTTTAATGTATATATTTATTATTAATAATAAATATATACATAAATGCCAAATAATATACAAGTTGTATCAATGTGTTCAAAAATTTAATAAAAATGAATTGCTAATTCTGCCGTCTGCTATCGATTTACTCAAAGGTATTTGAGATTCTGTGAAAATAAAGTAGATGGCTTTCAAATAATGGGACGATAGATGTATTAATTTGAAAAAGTAACATATAAGTTCGAATATTCGTAGTCAAAAATAATGTCGCTGTAGCATAGTTGGATAATTAACCTTCCCGGTTTGAAAAGAGATCCAGGTTCGAATCCTGGTGGCGCAACAACAATATTTTTCGAAAAAATGGCTTTTATATCTATATCTTTCTAATTAATACATTTAATTAGATTAATGCTTCTCACGTGCTAAGACAGATCATTGCTATCTTAGCTACTCCCCTAGTAAACTGTGGTGCCAAATTGTCATACAAATGTCGATTATTTTTTTGTATTAAAAGTTAATGCATTGATTTATACATTTAATACAACTTGTAAGTTGTATCAAATATTATCAAAATTTAATATCGTGTAAATAATAAGGAAACGCAAGTTAGCATACCGATTGTCTATACTGTGCGGCGTTCTTTCTTCAACGTCAATTTTGAAAATAAAAGAAAACGAAGAAGATAAATAAGAAGTAAACGCGAAGGAACGTTCTGATTATCTATACTAAAATAAAGAGCAAGTGAACAAAAGATTCGTCCGATTCTTCAGCTGCTTTATGCACCAAAGTGAAAGTAGTCTCCTGTAAAAGGAGAATGTCGTGGGCACATTTTTTGGGCCAAAGAGTGCCACAACGGTGAATAGACACCTCAACGTATCTGGCTATGGGAAACCCTGGAATCAGCTGTGAGGGCGACCCAGGACCGGAATTTGTGGAGGTCCATTACGAGCAGAGTATCTGATTGAGGTCATTAGTCAATGAAAGAATCATGTGATACAGACGAACGGGCGGGCAGATACAAAGAATTATATATGTATCTAGGATATTAATATTAAGGAGAACACATTCTTATTGTAAAGTTGTAATTATTCAAAACATAGGTCTATGATATTTTAAATGTATTAATTAGAAAGAAATATATATAAAATCAATTTTATTGAAAAATATTGTTGTTGCGCTACCGGGATTCGAACCTGAATATCTTTTCCAATCCGGAAAACACGACTTTCAAATAATTTGAAAAAAGTGTAGGTTCGAAAATTGGTCGTCAAAAATGCTGTCGCTATAGCACAGTTTGTAATGCACCTTTTCCGGATTGGAAAAGAGATCCAGGTTCGAATCCCGGTAGCAACTACAATATTTTTCGATAAAATTGATTTTATATGTATATCTTTCCAATTAATACATTTAATTTGTATTTAGGACATTACAGATTACGTGTGAAGAATTGTGACGTCACCATCGACATGGAGCGGTCACATTTGTACAATCCTTTGGCTCAATTGCAGTTCATCTAAAGAAGTGAAGCATTCCAGATGACAAACACAGCGACCAATCATATCATTGGATAAACGCTCATTCCACCGACCCGAGCTCATTAAACCTGTTGAGACCAAACCTCTAACAAATTAAATATTTAATTTTGATTCACTATCGATATCGGCAGGGTTTCTTCTACAGTACGCTGTAATATGTATTTAATCTTTACGTAGATATATCGGCTTTCGAGTATTCGCAAAGAATACCTTGAACCGATATTTCAGTTTTCGAGAAAGTTCTATTCAAATCCTCATATTAACAAATTTAGTTTATTAAATGAGTTTTTGTCAGGGAATAATATTATTTTTTTTAAAACTTATTAAATGTATTAATTAGAAAGATATACATACATAATCAATTTTATCGAAAAATATATTGCTGTTGCTACCGGGGTTCGAACCTGGATCTCTTTTCAAACCGGGGAAGATGCATTATCTATCTATGCTACAGCAACATTTTTGACGACAAATTTTCGAACCATTGTTTTTACGAAATCTCAAATACCTTTTAGTAAACCGATAGCAGACGCCAGAATTAACAATTCGTTTTTATAAATTTTTGGACACATTGATACAACTTATATATTATTAAGTAAAACACATTATTGTTGTGAAGTTGTAATTATTCAGAACATAGGTCTGTGATGTTGTGCATTATTCCCCGGATTGGAAAGAGAACCAGGTACGAATCCCGATAGCGACAACATTATATTTTTCGATAAAATTGATTATATATGTATATCTTTCTAATTAATACATTTAAATAGTATTTAAAATACACACAAACCTATGTTCTGAATATTACAAATTTACAATAAGAATGTGTTCTCCTTAATAAAATTATTTTTTATAATAAACATTTTCACCAAAACTCCCGGACTAAAAATTAACTAACCTAACTTGACTTATCATTAAAAAAACCTATTAATCACTTATTTCTCTTTTATTTTCTTCTTCTCGTGCCATATCCATTCAACGAACGTTGGCTATCATCACTCTGTTTACTGCGGCCAGGAAAAGCTCTACAGTAGACTGATCAAGCCATTGCCTAAGGTTCTTCAGCCATGATGTTCTCCTTCTTCTCTTTGTCTCGTCACGTGTCCTAGATATTGAGTAATCAGATTTTTATTATTTTAAATACTTGTTAATTCTTTATTCATCTGAACCATAACATCATTATTTGTAACTCTATCCATCCAACTTATTTCCAATGCATAAGTCTTAGGTGAGTTTCTTTGGTTTCCGCAATATAATATTATATTGAGGTATTTCCAATCAGTATTTACTTAAAAAACATAAATTTTAGCTATATTATTGATAGAATCGGCGTTAACTTTGTAGAGTTTCATCATAATGGGTAGATATAAATGAAACAATGTTATAACTCTATTTGAGTTTTTTAGCACTACTCGAGTTTCGAGAAAAACATTAACTCTCGACGACATCAGACTAAGTCTAACTAGTAACAACTTTTTCAAATTCGCGAATTACTTCATGGATAATAATCAATCCTTTCATTCGTGCACCGTTAAACTTCTCCATCCCGTCACGCGTAAAGGTAATAAAATGAATAATTTTGAAAGTTTAGAAATAAAAAGAAATTTGAACTCGGGTACTAATTTGTTAAACAATATTGCATTTTATAACTCATCTCTCCTCTCAATATTCCCGTTACAACCACCCTCCCACCTTCACACCCTAATTACTTGTGTGTCTACCACCTAAGCCTTGTCTCCTATATTTGTGTGTTGTTAGTTTGATACTTCACCTGTCGATGAGAATTACCGTTTCTCTCGAAACTCAAGTAGAGTGCTAATAAACTCAAGTAGAGTTATAACACTGTTTTATTTACATGCATAAACTTAAACTTTTTAAAACAACTATTGTAACACAGTCTAGCACGCGTGATTGGAACATTCAGTTTTTGTCTGTGACCATTCGTGTTATTACAATAAGTGTGAGTTCCGTGGTCAGAAATAGAGATCAAGGTTCGAATCCCGGTAGCGCAAAAACAATATTTTTTGACAAAATTGATTTTATTTGTATATATTTATAACTAATACATTAAAATTAGTATTTAAAACATCACAGACCTACGTTCTGAACAATTACAACTTCACAATAAGAATGTGTTCTTCTAATAATTAATGTATTAAATATACTATTTTTAACGGTTTACACGTTTACCGTATTGAAGGCCGGCTTGCACGTGTTAGCCATCAGCAGTCTGCCAATGTTCATTAGTATGCGTGACATAAGCTCAGCGTGTTTTATTATTTAATATGACATCACACCATTAATATTCATCATTGTTAAAAAAATATCGCTTGCTCTTTCGTTCCGAGTTTCTCCTCAAAATGTCACCAAGAGGCAGTACGCGTTCTCGTGTATAAAAATTATTTGACTTTGAAATACTGCAATCAATTAATCTTGTCAAAGTAATCATTTTAAGTCGGTGAATAATTGTATTGGTTTTTTACTACCTTACAAGGAATTGTAGATATTTTTTTTACTGTTTTAATTCCTAGTTTTTTTCTAATACTCGTAATAATAAATAATCAATAATAAATCTCCTACAGTAGGTATATAATCAGTGGCGTGCAGTGTGTATAGATTGTATGCTGTTACCAATGATCATATATAATATACCTACTTTTCTATATAAAAATCAATACAAAAAATGTATAGACGTTTTTAAGAACACTTTCTATGACTGAGCATGATTATTTGATTGTTTGAAAATCCTTCACGTAATAACTAAAGAAAATAATTATTAATGGTTAATCCCGGTGACGCTAAAACAATATTTTTCGACAAAATTGATTTTATATGTATATATTTATAATTAATACATTAATTTAGTATTTTAAAAATATCACAGACCTATGTTCTGAATAATTACAACTTCACAATAAGAATGTGTTTTCCTTAATAATTAATGGTTAACGTAGGAAATAGTTCTACCAATTGCTTTTTGTTTTTCCCAAATCAAAAACAAATCCATGTACTAAATGCGAAAAACGATCTTGAAATTAACACGTTAAAAACAGTAAGACAGTAAAATTCGCGTATAAGTAAAAGAGGAAATAGACACTTCAATGATTTGCACGCAGTTGTAAACCTTTCAAAAGTAATTCTGTTAAAATAAAACAGCATAAGTAACAAAACGGATCAACCAAAAGAAATTTTCAATTCAGTAAATAGCCAATTGTATGACTTGAGTAATACACTAGTTTAAAAATAGAATATAGTAATGTGAATAGGTACAATCGACGCATTGTGCCTACTAGCACGAGTTGTAGTTTTTAGAAGTAAGCCATTAAAGTTTCTACTGGTATACAGATGGCGTTAATTGTAATAAATTCGTAAATAATTATAGATTATTACATTTATATTTGTTTCCCAGAATTTTTAGTAATGTACTACTTTTTCCTTGTATGCACTGCACGCCCCTGTATATAATACTATGGACAGCGACACCTATAAGGCAACACTTATTGAAATAATCATAATAAGCGCCTGTGAATGCTAAATCTCTAGTTAAGTTGTTGAGCGTGCACATTAATTCAATATTTCTGCCAAGGTAAGCTTTTATCAACTGAGACAGATTAAAAGTATTCGGAGACGTCTCCCCCCTGAGGCAGCCCGTCTACTCATAAATCCTTTTGTTATGTCACGTGTGGACTATTGTAGCAGCATTTATGCTGGCCCGCTGATGTTTCAGCTAGATAGGTTACATATAATCCATTCTAAATGCGGCAGCACGGATAATATATAGAATTTATATATTTTCTCACATAACATCCCCTTTGCGTGAATTATATTGACTTCGTTTCACTGAAAGAATCAAATTTAAACTGTGCTGGTGGATATGTTCCAGTGGTTGTGTATTACCAGTGAGAATATATTTTCACTGACGTTTCAGTGAAATCATATCCGAATACGTTTCCAGCAATAGAAATATATTTCTACTGGTGGAAATATAACTTCACTAAATGTATACTCTACCCTAACCTATAATTGAACCTAACCTGACCTAACTAACCTAACCTAACCTAACCTAACCTAACCTAATCTGACCTATGTGTTGAAAAGAAAATAAAAATGGCTGAGATTATAAACATGTTAGTTTACGCAGTAAATAATTTTATTTAACATAAATGAAAATACTATAAGCGAATAAAAGTGACAGTTGTAAACGCCACCAAACTATTTGTTGCCATGCTGTAGGGCAAAATATTCGCGCGCGGCGTATTCTCACTTGTCAACGAATACAAACTCACTAAATGTAACCAGTGAATTTGTATCTTCATTATTAGATATACATCCACTGACCGGCTTAGCGAAAATACACTTTCACCAATGAAAATATATTCTCACTGGTAATACAGATTCACTGCAACAGATATACAAGGCGACACCTAACATGGCGCCTCTCTTTCTTCAAGGGCTCTGCATCCCAATCAACTTGAATAATAGTCTCAAGTCAGCCTATACTTCAGCCGCAGGAAGAGTTGTAGAACCGACCAGCCGTTATTATGTTTTTCTATGTTTAATGAATGAACATTTATGAACGGTGGCAGATTCAAAAACGTGTAATTCTTTGCCCTCCGTCATAAAAATTTATTTTTAAAAATACTAAAAACACACCTTTTTCAAACACAAAAAAATCACACCATAAGTTCAAATAACAATTTTTAATTTTAAATACAAAAATAGTGTAGTACTGAACAGTTTACGTATAAAACCACCTTGAAGTGATTTTATTTACGAAAATGGCGCTATAAAAATTTTACAATGATATTTTTATTATTATTATTAATTCGTTTATGTTTGTATGAACGATATCGCGTTTGATATTTTTACAAATTTAATCAGTTATCTTTTGAAGGTTTTATTTATTTTTGATGCGCAGAAAAAAATTCCATTAATATTATGACCATTTCTCACAAACGCTAGGCTTGATCTAAGAAAACTACCTTACCTTATATAATATATTCAGCAGTTTAAAAACATGCATAACAGTTAAACATGGAAATACAAAAATATTGACAGGATAAATTAAAGTGTCTCTGGTATATTATATACTATTAAATAAAACATAATCCCTTTGTATTACACACCTACCGGTTTCGCTTAGCTCAAGCTTCGTCAGGGCGTATTTAAAACTAACAATAAATACAAAAAGAGTGCTCTTATAAGATAGAATATCAAATTACATATATAAGAGAGAGATAAAATACATATACAGTTAGATAGAACATCGAGGGAGACAGAATAGAATAAGAAAAAGACAGAATACATATACAGTTAAACGGAACATTAAGGGAGGGGAAAGAACAGTGTTAATGGATATTAAATAGATTTTAAAAGAAATATACCTCATATGGAGCCGATGGATATATTTATTCATATAAAATTCGTGGTTTTATACATAGTGATTGTGTTTTGTGTCAAACTACAAAGCGATTGCTTCCTACGGAAAAAATAAAAAACTTTAATTTTGAATAGCTCAGATGATAGAATTTGCGGTATCAGGTCTATATATCAGGTCTATTTTTTTTCAAATATAGTCTTAATATGTGATCGTTGTAGCACGTTTTGTGTTGTTTGAAAATTTGATTTAGATAGATCAAAGGGTATAGAATTGTACAGAGAATAGACAGACAATCAGATATTAAGTTTTATATACATATAACGATAAGGTCTCCGAAATCTAAAAATAATCATTTTTAATTCGGTGGATGATAAACAGTTTTCCGAATTCCGAATTCCGAAAAATTTCGTATATTAATTAATATCAAAAATTATTTCTTGCGAAAATATGAATTTGATCAAAAATAATAAGATATATGAGAATGACAAAAAACATGACAAAATATGCCAATCAAATCTAATTAAATGACCAACAAATTGTGTATCTCGGTACCATTGTGTCATAAATTTTGTGGCATGTACAAGTGTCTCAAAAGTATTTTTCATAATAAAAATTCTGTAATAAAATAATGAATGGGTTTAATAAAAAAAATACATTTATTTTGCATTTAAATACGGTCCCTGAAAATTTATTTCTTAAAAATTATGTTTTCTAAATGTGATCCGTTATTTCGCTGGCACTCTTCTGAGAACTGCTCGGCACGTATTCTCCGTGATCACTGCCATTTTTTCTAAGATATATTTTTTTAATTGGTCCAAAGAGGGAGTAAACAGCCCCTTAGGAAAAAGTCCATTGGTGTCAAGTCGGGGCTACGTGGAGGCCAGTTCATGTCAATTATCATCAATTTTCCAGGGAAATTTTCACAAACACCTGGTAAGTACACCCTCCATAGCGACTGAATTCCCAAGAACGCGGCTAACGATCAGCATACCCCCGATCGTTGCGTTGATGCAGCGAATGAACCAAAATGTAAAAAAAATTTGGAACATACTGTATTTCGCGAACAGTAATGCCTCAATCCAATAACAATTTGACAGCGTAGAAAAGTTAATTATCCGCAACTTTACGACGAAAAAGATATGAAAGAGTGTAATAACGGTAGATGGATGCGTCGCACTTGACTGAAGAGACCCTGGAGTGAGCTGTGACGGCGGCCCAGAATCGAGAGACTTTTAGAGGTGCATTACTAGTAGCAAAAGACAAAACTTCATTTCGTTATGAACGTTTTACGAAATGCACGTTCACCAACCTGAAGCGTTCAAAATGAACGCTTCATTCAAAGCATTTATTATATTTATTTTATTAAAGTAATTTTGACAGTGTAAGCTTAATGTAACTAACATAATCCAAAATCCATATTGCCTCAAAATACTGTATTACGCATTCGTCCGTAGTCACTTAGAGTACCCATCTCAAATCTGGAACCCATGGCAGATTACATATATTGCGAGATTAGAACGAATACAAAATAGGTTTATTCGACATCTGAATGTTAGATCTAATCTATCATTCAACTCCTAGTTAGATGCAGCAAACTTCCACAATATGAATACACTAGAACATCGAAGAACACGTGCTGACCAAATACTTCTCTTCAAACTATTGCAATGCCATATTGACTGTCCCAATCAATTAAAAATAATATCTCTCCACGTACCATCTAGATCGACCACGCAATCCGCACTCTTTCACATTCCCAGAAGTAGAACATCTTACATACAAAATTCATTCATTCACCGGTCATGCAAATACCATTATGAGAAATTGACTTTTTCAACATTAGCCTTACTACGCTTAAAGGGTTCTTCTTATGAGCCACCACAATCTTCTAGCTATCACAATCATTCTACTTATATAAACACGTCTTTCTCTCCTTTTACTAGAAGCAACCTCCTCACCCTTTCTTTTTATTTATCTTTAGCATCTTAACTACTTATGTACCTAAACATTTCTATGGATTTTCATAAATAGTATCACATGTTAAATATTTTTTTTATTTTTTCGTTTTCCGGAAGGGAGTGCCTCCTCACTTTCCTTCTGCTCATCGACCTTGTTACACCTCGTCTATTTCGCTGTCAACTATTCAATCCATGTTAGTCTATTCTATTTTAATTATATTATTTAATATATAAACGTGTTTTGTTCTTTATTTAATGTATTATAAATATCTAATTTACTAATAAAGTGAGTCAACCGGGGACAATGAGGACAAATTTTTGGCAGCTGTGCGGTATCGCCCTGTCATATATGCGCTATCGAACAGCTGCCTAGTAGCGTTAAAAAATGCCAACCAGACAGCGAATGAGTAGGACAGAGATAGGAGCCTTGAGCTTACTGCATCGGTCCTGGGTAAGCGGTAGGTCCACCCACATTGTATACTTCAATGGAGTGTTTGAAGCGTGAAGCGAAGTGTATAGTACATACTTCAATGAACTACATGAAGTGAGCGGCAAACTCTTTCGCAATTAATTGTATGCGTTGCTGTGTAAAAGCTTCGTTGCAGGCAACTAAGCTTTTTAAATGCTAATTAAATGTATTAATTAGAAAGACATGCATATAAAAACAATTTTATCGAAAATTATTGTTGTTGCGCCGCCGGGATTCGAACCTGGATCTCATTCCAAACCGGGGAAGATGCATTACCCAACTATGCTACAGCGACATTATTTTGAACGACAAATTTTTGAACCTATATGTTACACTTTTTCAAATTAATACATCTATCGTTCCATTATTTGAAAGCCATCTACTTTGTTTTTACGGAATCTCAAATACCTAACCTAACCTAACCGATAGCAGACGCTATAATTAACAATTCATTTTTATTAAATTTTGGACACATTTATTAGGAGAACACATTCCTATTGTAAAGTTGTAATTATTCAGAACATAGGTTTGTGATATTTTAAATACTAATTAAATGTTTTAATTAGAAAGATATACACATAAAATTAATTCGAATAATGCTCCTTCCCCGGTTTGGAAAGAGATCCACGTTCGAATCTCGATGGCGCAACAATAATATTTTTCGATAAAATAAATTTTATATGTATATCTTTCTTATTAATACATTTAATTAGTATTTAAAATATCACAGACCTATTTTCTGAATCATTACAATTTCACAATAATAATATGTTCTTTTAAAATTAGCAATATTAACTTTGTGGTTAAAATTCATATTTTTTATTTATTATCTTTGTTTTATTAACCACTGAATTGAGTTTAAATACATCTACAGGTTTCGAAAAATACCATTTTCTTCTTCAGGATGTCGTGACTAACTAAAAACATATATCATCGTTTCTTCACCAGAATCTATTTTTAAAAAAACAACAATTATTTAAAAAATTAATTTAGTACCTAACTCAAATTTTTAGGAAAAAATTATTCGACTAAATTTGTATTAAGCAACAATTAGATACTAAATTTATTTTTTAAATAATTGTTTTTTTTTTTTTTAATATTTTTTAAAAATAGATTCTGGTGAAGAAACAATGATATATGTTTTTAGTTAGTTATGACATCCTGAAGAAGAAAATGGTATTTTTCGAAACCTGTAGATGTATTTAAACTCAATTCAGTGTGGTTAATAAAACAAAGATAATAAATAAAAAATAAGAATATGTTTTCCTAATAACTAAGTTATTAGCTAGTGTATGTAAATATGGTTGTGAAGAATTGAACTATTGAAGCGTCAACACGATTTAAAAAACGTGCAAACAAAAAAACTAGTTCATTTAAGTATTTCATAGTGTGGACCCATCACTAAGTATTAGCCTCATCTTGTCTGATTGAGGTCACTTCATGTACTCAATATCTAGACAAGAATGTATGAAGGAGGCTAATATTTCTTTTAAATTTGACTTAGTACATCTTATAAATTATTCTTATTCAAATGTTGCATAGGCAAATTTAAAAGGAAACTGTATTAGAGTGAAGTGTAAATTTATTTTGAAATTTATGTGGATGTATGACCTTTTTTCATATAGAAAACAAACTTAAATTCTAAAACCATAATGCTACTGTATTATGTAGAGATAGGTAATTATTTTAATTATATCCTACGTACGTAGGTACGTAGTTTGGAAAGCCAAAGTGTGTAAATATGAAACCGGAATTTGTGTTTAGAAAATACACGTTTATTGTACGAAAATGAAACAAAATATGTTATTCAAAGTATTGACCATCGCTAGCTATACATTTTTCCCATCTCTCTGATAATTTGTAGATGCCACGTCAAAAAAATTATTGCTTTTTTGAGGCAAACCAATCATCGAGCCATTTTCGTGAAGTGAAGCGCTGCTCAGCAAGTGCGTATTCCATCGATGCAAATAAGTAGTAAATACTAATTTAATGTATTAATTATAAATATGTACATATAAAATCAATTTTGTCTAAAAATATTGTTTTTGAGCTACCGGGATGGATCTCTATTTCCAATCCGGGGAAGTACACTACCAATTGTGTTATAACGCCAATATTTTTCATGACAAATTTTCGAACCTATATGTACACTTTTTCAAATTAATACATCTGCCGTTCCATTATTTGAAAGCCAAGATGATTATGAAGACGATGATGAATGAATTGGATATTCCCAGTATAGCACTGCGATTGCAATGTTGCGCATGTGCAATGGACTTCTCCATCTGTTGACTCACCACATGCAACGTTAGAGCAATTCACATTGTGTGGACATCTTGTAGTGAGTGGTTGAAATGTTCAAGACAACAGATCAGCCCGCCGACTGTGAACGCACGAAACATGAAACCAGTTGACATTCATCGCAAGTGTCCTGATTTGACGCCAAATAACTTCCATTTTATCCTTCATCTGAAGCGGTTCCTTGATGACAACCGTTTTGATGACGATGATGAACTCATAGACGGAACACAGGCATGGTTTTCATCCCAGGCGGGGTCGTTCTATGACGAAGGTATACAAAAATTGGTATCCCGTTATGACAATTGCCTTAACCCTTTCCAAACCATGCAGTAACGCAGGTCTACCATCATAATTAAACCTGTAATATATTGTTAAATACATGCAACATAAAATTCATATTTTAGAAAATCCTAAAGAAAATATCAGCGCTTAGGAATGACTAGTGAAAAACCAATTATGAAAAGGAGATGGTACAAAGACAATTATATTTTCCATTCAATCCGTTGTAAAATTAATACGTTTGTAAAAATACAATTTGTGATATGAAAGACAGAGATCACACACTATTTTCACAGTGAAAAGAACAACAAGCTTAAAAACTAATTAAATGAAGATAAGAAGGAAGGACACATTGTATACCGCATAATGAATGCTCTAAATTAAGTTATTGATATTTTTTTCAAAATTGAATGCTCAATATTTCGAGTAAATTCGTGCCATTAAAGCCATTTAAGCTAATAAAAATATTTTTTCTAACTGTTATTTACGGTAACACAAGTTGACAGCATGGCCGCGTTCGGATATTTTATATCATGGTATGGTAAAGGTTAATAATGGTGGCGACTATATTGAGAAGTAGTTTAAGATGTGTAAAGTAAAGTGTTGTAAAAATTATGTTGTGTTTCTTAAAAAAAATTCCGGTACTTACACGAAAAATGCACTTCGTACTATTACGTTGCATTCTACTTCAGGTATCTACATTTCGAATGTCAGTAATTTAAGAGTGTCATGAAAATGTGTCGTCATCAATATGTAAGCCGATATCGCTTCGTTCAACGCAGTGTACAAATTCACAAGTTTAGAAACACTACTCTCTGTATGTATTTCTAAAAAATTATGTAACTTACTCGTAAGTATGCCATTAGTGATATTGATAATCGTTTCACGTTACTTTTTCTATTGGATCATGCGTTTTACGTTTGCGCCACAGTTTTGGCTAATCAGCTACAGTCAAAAGAAACAATTTAAATTTACGTAAATAGGTTATGAATTCACGTCGCTGAAGCAATTGGACAATAATACACTTTGGTCATAGCTAACATGTTCAACGTACCAATTAGATAGTTTTTCACTATTCTATTATATCAAACTGTTCCGAAATCAACTAATAGCCAAATTTAATATTATATCATTTATATTTATGATATATTTGTTTACCGAGTCAAGCACATATTTGCATTTCTTTTATGTAACTTGTTGGTCTAGTAGTTGAGACACTCGCCTAGTGATCTTATGGTAGGGGATTTCGTTCCAGGAGACCACGAATTTCATTTTGGATATTGTCTTAAAACATCGGAGTTTTTGTTAGCTTACTGGCGTAGACCTTTCCTTTCAAGTACCCTGAAAGCCATCAAATCGATATCACCACTTTTTGACATTATGACAAAAATTCTCGCAAAATTTCAAGTGTAGCTCAGCTTGCATGCGAGGCAGCACCGTTTTATTGAAACTACGTGTATTTCAGGTCCAATCAACCAAGAAGTTTTCCAATATATGACGATAGCGATCACCATTAATGATTACAGTATTGCCATTATTATTTAAATAAAATGTTTTAATAGCTTCAACACATTGTTGAGGCGTTATACACTCCATAATAAATTGTAATCAACTAGTCTTTACGATTATTAAATTCTAACTGACAAATATTTTCCTGACTAAAATGACAGCCAAACAAAATCGGCCTGGAACATAATATTCACTCCGTACTTACGTTGACACTGTATTAAGAATAAATAAAAATGTGAAATTTTCAACACCTTTTTTTAACCACCCTTAGGCAGAAAACCCTTGTGTAAGTATCATTATTACAGCAGGCATTGTTGTAGCATGTTTGATATCGAATTTTCATCATAAAATCTTTGTATCAAACAACATTCTGTATCTTTGAAACTTCAGCATGCCTCGTAGTTCATATTTCTTATTGTATTTCCAACAACAATAGCTGAACCAACGTTGGTTTTCTAGACGCACCGTTAGCGTAGGTTTTTCTCGGCATTCATGTTTCATACGTAGAATGTTCTCGCGTGCTTTTGAAGCCTTTTAGACAACCAGTGCAAGCCAAATTAATCGCCTTTTTCAAATATCATTACGACTCACAATAAGCTCTATTATACAAGCGCAGTTTCGTTAATAATACCGCCATTAAAGAAGGGTTTGTGTATGACTTACGTGTCTCACAATAATAAATGCACTAAATTACTATGCTTTTATTGGACGGTGTGCATTTTATTGAAACATGTTCCGATTGCCTTTGTTTCTTTTTGTTATTCATGTGTATTCTTCTGTTGGCGATTCTATGCAAAGTTAAATATAAGCTCACCGGCATTTTGAAAAAAAAAAATATATATATTTATTTGACATTTGTACAATTTTCTTTTATTTTTAAGTATTTTACATTTTTTCCAAAAAAAAAAGAGACCAGCTCTTGTGCTTGGAGAGGGAGTTACACTACAATAATTTTATATAATACCTTACATATTCTATTTATTGTCCATTTGTGTGCTTCTGAAGTGTTCTGTAATATTGTTTATTTTCCAATTATGTGTTTTTGAAGTGTTCATTTAGTTTCTTTCTAAACTGTTTTGTATCTTTTATTTCTTTAATTTGATTTAATCACTTTCAGAATTTACGCAACCGTTTTCTACTTGCATCTCTGGTGTCTTCTATCTTCCTCCGCGTTATGATTAGTGGCGTGCAGTAGGTATAGAATTAGGTTATGCTGTTACAAATGATATCATACAATTATATATAATATAATAATATTATAAAATAATGGCTGTGACTGAAATGTAGTATTTATGAACTTGTGAACTTTTTTTTATTTTTATTTTTGATTTCTTTTTATAACGTAAATAATAAATCATTTTGGAACGACTCTCAGGCCCTCAGACGACCGATTCCAGGCTCTGGTTGCTCGAATGCGAATAGTCACATTGAGAAAGAGGCAAGAAAGGTGGGATGCTGCCACGTAGGGCAGATGGACTTACACCTTTCTTCCCTTCGTGGAGGTGGTCCTCCGACGCTGGACCACTACGAGATGCAGATGATCTCGGGTCATGGGCATTTCATCAGTAAACTCTTCGACTTAGGACTTTCCGTCAACCGCGGTGTGTTTGCGCTCAGGTGAGACAGACACCCGAGCACATCCTCTGGAACTACGTGATTATGAATGATGCACGTGAGATCATGATTGCGGGATTAGAAGGAATAAGTCATCGATGACCTATTAAGAAATAAAAAGAATCCCGGACATTTCCGGCAATTTATTAGGGTGTGCGTCTCTCGCTGGGGGTTGTCGGGATGGGCAATGCCGGGAAGAGCAGTGGCTAACAGAGCATTCTTCTGGCTCTCCCTCCCACCTTTTGCGACGTGGATAGGGTGAATTTCTGCCGAACTGTGACCGAATTCTGCGACTGCAACACATAAATGTGACGTCTACCCTCCTTTTTGGGGGTGTATGATATATATAGTTGCATTCTGACTGCCTTCAAAATTTAATGTGATAACGAGTCTCACGTCAAATTGTACAGGTATGGTTCTGGTACGATGATACCGGAGCCAACCGATGATGGTATTATGACAATAATGTAATAAAATAAAATAAATATGTAATTATGACGAATCGAAACGAGAGTAAACAACTCTCAAAACGATTCGAAATAGGATGTAAATAAATAAATAAATATATTAAATATAAATAATACTTAGTAACTTAAATGTATTATCTTTATGGCGAATCGGGTATTCATAAAAAAACACCCAATCAGGCTTGAATAAAAACATTATTATTATTATTATTATATTGCCAGTGTTTAATTTTCGCTTCAATCGAGTCATATATTTTAAAAAATTCGCGGTGCCATTTAATTGCGTAAGTGACACCAAAATGCTAATATTGAAACAATGTATTTACGTTAGTTCAAATCTATATATTTGATAGTCTGTAGTAATCTTAATGAAACAACTAGAAAGATATTATACAGAAATGTTTTTTGCTACCGGGATTCGAACCTGGACTTCTTCCTATCTGGGGAAACGACAAATGTTGAACTTATATTCTGTAATATTTCCAATTGATACATTTCCATTTTCATTTTCATTTCAAATATTAATAAGGAAAACACATTCTTATTGTGAAGTTGTAATTATTCAAAACATAGGTCTGTGATTTTTTAAATACTAATTTAATGTATTAATTATAAATATATACGTATAAAATCAATTTTGTCGAAAAATATTATTTTTGCGTGTGTAGTCGGTTCACTCAAAGGTATTTAAGATTCCGTAAAAACAATGTAGATAGCTTTCAAATAATGGAACGGCAGATGTATTAATTTGAAAAAGTGTAACATACAGGTTCGAAAATTTGTCATGAAAAATATTGGCACTGTAACAAAATTGGCAATGTACAATACTTTCCCGGATTGGAAATAGAGATCCAGGTTCGAATCCCGGTAGCGCAAAAGCAATATTTTTCGACAAAATTGATTTTATACGTATATATTTATAATTAATACATTAAATTAGTACTTTTAAAATTAGCAATATTAACTTGGTGGTTAAGATTCATATTTTTTATTTATTATCTTAGTTTAATAACCACAATTGAGTTTAAAAAACATCTACCGGTTTCGGAAAACACCTTTTCCTTCTTCAGGATATGTCAAAACTAACTAAAAATATAGCATTGTTTTTCTATTTATCCAGAATCTATTTTTAAATTTTTAAAAAACAACAATTATTTAAAAAGTAAATTTAGTACCTAACTCAAATTGCTGCTCAATACAAATTTAGTCGAATAATTTTTAGGAAAAAATTTTAGAATAGGACTCGTAGTTAAATTTAGTTGGCTGTTTAGAATTTCCTGATTACTTTTACATGCTTTATTTATCTCCAACGATTCCAAATTATTTAATTTGTGACCTACACCGTTTATATACAAAATTGACAATCCCAATTTTTTATCAAAACCATGACTATTTTCTATCAAATGATTAGCAAATTCTGAAAACCCACTATTGTTCAAACATCTCAAATGCTCCTTTACTCTTATATTAAAATTTCTACCCGTTTTACCAACATAAAATGCAGCACAATCCTTACTACTAAGTTTATAGACGCCAGAATTGTTAAATTTATCATCCTTGGTCCTTAGAATTTATGAGTAAATTTCCTATACTATTATTTGTGTAAAATGCTTGTCTAATATCTCGTGGTAGGTGTTTAGATATTTGTTTCGAAAAGTTATTTATGTATAAAATCCTACGCCAATTATCATTATTATCATTATGTTTCATCTGTGATTTATATAAAAACTGATTATTATATTCTTTTAATTTATTTTTTAAAATAGTGTCTATCAAACATGTATTATACCCATTATTAACTGCAAAATTAAAATTATTTCCAATTCAATAATATAATATATAATCAAACAGAAGGTCTTCCTATGGGAGCACCCACAAGTCCACTAATAGCAGATATTTTTGTAGACGATTTGGAGAAAAAAATTTTCGATCGTGATTCTTCTTTGTTAAATAATGTTTTGTTATGGAAAAGGTATGTGGATGATGTATTGTGTATTTGGTCGGGTTCACAACGACAACTAACTACATTTCTAAATTTAATTAATTCGTTTAATAATAAAATACAATTTACATTAGAAATGGAAAATAATTCTACCCTAAATTTTTTGGATCTAACATTGATTAGAAATAATAATAAAATTGAGTTCAAAATTTTTAGAAAACCAACTTTTACAGATACTATCATACACAATGAATCTAATCATCCATTATCACATAAACATTCAGGGTTCCACTCCATGATACATCGTTTAGTCTATGTCAACATCCAATTTTAATATTGAATTGAATACAATTAAAAAAAATAGCAGTTAATAATGGGTATAATACATGTTTGATAGACACTATTTTAAAAAATAAATTAAAAGAATATAATAATCAGTTTTTATATAAATCACAGATGAAACATAATGATAATAATGATAATTGGCGTAGGATTTTATACATAAATAACTTTTCGAAACAAATATCTAAACACCTACCACGAGATATTAGACCAGCATTTTACACAAATAATAGTATAGGAAATTTACTCATAAATTCTAAGTAAAGGATGATAAATTTAACAATTCTGGCGTCTATAAACTTAGTTGTAAGGATTGTGCTGCATTTTATGTTGGTAAAACGGGTAGAAATTTTAATATAAGAGTAAAGGAGCATTTGAGATGTTTGAACAATAGTGGGTTTTCAGAATTTGCTAATCATTTGATAGAAAATAGTCATGGTTTTGATAAAAAATTGGGATTGTCAATTTTGCATATAAACGGTGTAGGTCACAAATTAAATAATTTGGAATCGTTGGAGATAAATAAAGCATGTAAAAGTAATCAGGAAATTCTAAACAGCCAACTAAATTTAACTACGAGTCCTATTCTAAAATTTTTTCCTAAAAATTATTCGACTAAATTTGTATTGAGCAGCAATTTGAGTTAGGTACTAAATTTACTTTTTAAATAATTGTTGTTTTTTAAAAATTTAAAAATAGATTCTGGATAAATAGAAAAACAATGCTATATTTTTAGTTAGTTTTGACATATCCTGAAGAAGGAAAAGGTGTTTTCCGAAACCGGTAGATGTTTTTTAAACTCAATTGTGGTTATTAAACTAAGATAATAAATAAAAAACATTAAATTAGTATTTAATCTCAAATAGTTTTTAGTAAGATCCGACAGGAGATACCAGAATCAAATTGATAAACCGCTTTAATCAATTGATGTTATATTAGTTCAACACGCTGAAGGTATTTTATTGCAAATTAAGATAAATATGTTTTCTTGTATATCACCCATGTTTAATTAATTAATTAATTAAACAAGCATCTCGGTTGTGCAACACCGCACAATGAAACATGCACTCGTTTAACAAATGTACTAAATATTTAACGTCTAGTATCTCAGTTAGCACATAGTTACAGATCACCGTCCACATATTCTCATGTGTTTATTATTCAATATGACGTCATTAACATATTTTTTAACTCGTAAATCAAATGTAACTCCAGTGTACGATCATTTGTGAATCTATTACAAGTCTCGCATATAAGAAATAATATAAAAATAATTATTAGGAGAACGCATTCTTATTGTCAAGTTGTAATTATTCAGAAAATACGGTCTTTGATATTTTGAATATTAAATATTTAAAAATTATTTAATTACAGTAAAACAAGTTCAATATGAAAATTAGATTAACATGAAAAAATATTCTGATCCCAACAAAATGCTACGTAATGTTTTACTTTATTTTAATATGAAGAAAAAAAACGCTAAATATCGGCCGCCACGTCATCACCAAATTGTTTACTGTTTATGACATTATGACTCAACATTCTGTTAACTAGGCCGACAGCTAACAATAAACAAAGATACCGTTTGCCACACATAGTGTTCCGAATTCCTAAACACACTTTTAGCGCGTCTTTTCGAATCAGCCGCAACCGTTGTTATTGACATAATTCCGCATCCAAATTCGCATCCATACATTTTTTCTTGCTCGTCTTGTTAGTGTGAATTGTAACCTTGACTGATATTTTTTCGATCTCGACTAGCGATAATATTCGCGATGTGGACTTTTCAGCTCCAATGCACCAGTACTGTATTTTGTGATATTGTGTTTTGATCACGTATTGTTTGTTATTTGTGTACTGTGGGTGAACTTGTGATATCGCCGTATTCTATTGGGATCGGAGATTGGCTCATCCGCGTGCCATTTGAGTGATCTCGGCGGCGACTGCGGAGATTACAGAGACGTCATATACAAGATAAGGCGAGCAGTTCTTCCGAATCCCGGTTCCTGAGATCACTGGTCCTTCGACTAGAACTCCTATCCCCTCACCGACCTCATCCTGTACCAAGGTTTCCTTATTTCCCTCCACTACCCTGCGGTGATTCCGATTTACGACCGGAATTGTCGTATTTCATTACGCGGGACGCGCGACCTGGAGTTTGCGTAATTCGTTCATTTAGATCCTATCGATCCGGATTTACAGTTCGAATTCATCCCATGGTTTCACGTTAAACGAGTATATTCTATACGCAATGTGAAACGTAAATTAAAAGAAAATAGGTACAGTTCAGAAGTTATAGAAAGTCTGAAAATACACGTAATAAACACACACATGGGGCATCTAAACAAGTTTCAGCTGAAATAAGTTAACAGATTTATTACTTATTTGGTGTGGCGGTAAGACATTTGCCTGGCGGCCGAGTGGCATGGGTAGTCCAGGAACATAGCTCAAATGCTAGCTTAAAATGAATAATATTAATAACATCGATATGATTTGTATGCATTTCATACACGATTAGTTTTTTGATGAATATCTGTCTGATTTTTAAAATATAAGTATGTTTTACTTATTTATTTATACCCTATCCAGAACCGTTCTGAGAGTTGTTTACTCTCGTTTCGATTCGTCATAATTTCATATTTTTTATTTTATTACATTCGGTCATTATTAACATTATCATCTTAATACCATCATAGATTGGCTCCGGTATCATCGTACCAAAGCCATACCTATACAATTTGACGTGAGGCTGTTATCACATTTATTTCAGAAGGCAACCAGAAAGAAGCTATATGAATCATACACTCCCAAAAAAGGAGGGTAGACGTCACATTTATGTGTTACTGTCGAAGAACTTGGTTACAGTCCGGCAGAAATTCGCCCTGACCAGATCGCAAGAGGTGCAAGCGAGAGCCAGTAGAATGCTCCGTTAGGTCTCTTTAGCCATTGCTCTTCCCGGCATCGTCCATCCCAGCAACCCCCAGCGAGAGACCCACACCCTAATAAATACCCGGAAATGTCTATGTTGTGTGAATCAACTTTCTTATTCAATACTTTCGCTTAAGGGCTTATTGGACAGAAACATATTCAACGATCAAGTATCTATTGATGCGGTCATTATATATAGATGGTAACCAGCTACGACAACCCCACGTACAAAACATTTTATTTTAACAATATTTGAGTATGTCCAAATTTTTGTAAGTACACACAATTACTGGATCGTTTTCAATCCACTGCCGGATGAAGGCCTCCCCAAGTGTCTCCAACATTCCTATCAACACTTCTATCCATTGCCACGCTATCCGCCTTCTGCTATGGAAATTTAAGTATGAAAGAAAATATACAAACTCAAATATTTCGGATTTAATTTTAAACTGTCAATAGCCCGTTAAACGGATACAAAATCATTTTTAAAAACTGACAGTACGTACTGACGTAGACTAAATATTCAAGTAATTGAACATTTTTGCTGTCAGAATTTGCAAAAATCTCGAAAAGACCTCTGTCCTATCCGCGTAGTTCCGCTGTATAGCGTATTGATTGGACCTCGTAATTGCCTTACGGGGTAAATTGTGTCGAATAAATTAAAAGTGTCATGGCAGAAAAGGGGAATTATACCCTTGGTAATGCGAAGCGATAAACCATCCCCGCTGTGTATGATGCCGACAATAGAACAATTTATTTCAATCTGTAGTTTCTACACGAAGCAAATCATATTGATTAAAATATATGCCATTTGTTCCGTATTCACAGAATTCTCCAGCCGAATACCCGCTCGAGATAATTCTGGTCGACATCCAATACGTATTAAACATATTTTTCAACAATTTATTTTGTATTATTGCTAACAAACAACTAATTTATTTACACTTATTTGTCGGCAGTCGCATGTTTTTAGTTGCCTTTCACGTTTTGATTGCTGGTTGCTCATTGCTTATTACTGGTTGCTTATAGCTTATTGCTGGTTGCTGATTGCGTATTGCGTATTGCTTATTGCTTATTACTGGTTGCTGGTTGCTGGTTGCTTATTGCTGATTGCTGGTTGCTGGTTGCTGGTTGCTGGTTGCTGGTTGCTGGTTGCTCGTTTCTGGTTGCTGGTTGCTGGTTGCTTATTGCTGGTTGCTGGTTGCTGATTGCTGGTTGCTGGTTGCTGATTGCTTATTGCTTATTGCTTATAGCTTATTGCTTTTTGCTTATTGCTGGTAGCTGATTGCTTATTGCTTATTGCTTGTTGCTGGTTGCTGGTTGCTGGATGCTTATTGCTGGTTGCTGGTTGCTTATTGCCGGTTGCTGGTTGCTGGTTGCTGGTTGCTTATTACTGGTTGCTGGTTGCTGGTTGCTGATTGCTGATTGCTTATTGCTTATAGCTTATTGCTATTTGCTTATTGCTGGTAGCTGGTTGCTGGTTGAAAATTGTTGGAATTAATTATGACTTATTTTCAGTTGCCTGGTGCTCAGTGCAAGTAGCTTGTTGCTTATCGCCAGTTGCTTTTTTTTTGTTTTGTAAAATGCAAATACATACATTTTCATCCACTATCTTGGCGTGCTTTTTAACACAGCTTCATGACGCATTTTATCCGGGAAGTCTCCGAAAAAACACATTTTATGTTAAAATAATTTAATCTCACTTTCAATTAACACAAAATGTACTTTGGCACGATTATTTTTGCGTGACTGTATTTTTTGTGTACAGTGCTTAACTGCTTAATTGTTGCTTTTATAGTAGGCAGCTGTCTCTTTTATTTTTATGGTGTCTTGCATAAATATTGTTTGTCCTAATGGTTTGTTTGTCGGGCCATTAATTAATTTTGTAAATTGAGTGTATGTAGTTTTCACACGAAATAAAATTTATTGCGGAAAAAATTTTAATTTATCGTCTCTATAGAAAGACTGAGAGTTTAAAATTAAGTTAAACGTTAAGATAAATCTTTGATGAATTATTATTTATATTTAAAAGATATAAATAGATAAAAATAATAGGTACACAGAAAATATCTACCTACAGAAAAATACAGTTACAAAAACAAGCAAATCCTTTTTTTTTTAAATCAGCACAATAAATCAAACACTTTTTATTGGATCTATATTTATTTTTTCCAAATGAATGGAGGATTAAATCGTATTTTATTATTATGTTGATTAACAATAGAGTTCTATAAAATGTATTCAAAAAATAAAAGAATTTTTTTTTAATATTTTCAAAATTACTTTATGTCAACATATTTATAAATAATAAGAAAAAATACTTTTAAAACCACTATCTATTGATAAGTCAACATGTTTTACGACCAATGGTTCCTTTATCAGAATACAATGTATACTAAAATTAAAAATACAAGTATCGTTTACGCGCCTTGTTACTTCGATTGGCACCACTGGGTTACCTGGTTTATGATAATGCACATGAGTGTGTGTGAGTATTTCCGTCCTTTTTTCGGAAAGCTAAGAAGACGGTAAACGACAGGTGTCATTCAATTACATCCCGTGCTTCGACCAGTCCAGCGGTCCAAATAAACCAACTAAATAGGAACTACTGTGAAAACAAATTTAAAGGGTAATTACTCGTATTTGTAAAAAGAATTTGGTTATTTATATTTAATTTACTATTAAAAATTTTTCTTATTTCTAATTTATCTAACTGTTGCACCCATGGTTTTTGTATGTATTATTTCTAAACTCTATCAATGTCAAAAGAATATTTTGTTTCCAAAAGATGATTGGAAAATTCATAATTTTATCTATGCTTGTATATTTAATTTTAGTATACATTGTATCCTGATGAAGGGACCATAATTCTTGAAACATATTAATTTATCAATAGAGGTTTTAACAAAGTGTTTTTTTAATTTAAAACTTAATTTATTAATTTTAACGTGATAATAAAATGCAATTTTTTTAATAATTCATTATTATTTTTATTGCAATATTGCAAATATGTTTCTAAATATAGCAATAAATGACACGTTTTCACAGTATGACCGTTACTTTTGCTCGGTTAGATCAGTCAGTAAAGATCAGATTAAGTCAGTAAAAATCAGATTAAGTCAGTAAAGATCAAACCCTTTGTGCGATTTGTTGCATTTACATTAAATTCTACAGTTAATGTCTCGTATCTAATACTTGTAACAAATTAATTGGATTCATTTAATTATATCATATTTACAAACGTTGTTAGCCACTTATTTGGCAATTTCACAAATTATAAAGGAATAAATAATAATATAAATTAATAAGGGAAATAAATCCTAAGCGCGTTCATTACACGAACAATGGACACCATTTTCGAATGAATTTTCTTGTGTTTTTCATACGTAATGCAGTAATAACAACTGCAGAGAGCATTGTATATCATTGATTTGAAATAAAGCCTAATCAACTAAAGGAGGCAGATATATAATAAAATATAAAACTTTTTCTTTAAAATTTGCTTTCTATATTTCTCATAAATTTTAAAACAACTTATTTGAAATTATTTAAGTCACGCGTTTATATACTGAGTGGAACCTACACGCGAGTTACATAACTCGCAAAACGGTTCCGGAATCCATATATATAATGACCCACCCCCCATGGGGTGGGTCATTTCTGCGGATAGCTTTGTGTTAAGATGGAAAAGGAAAAACCCAATAATTAAAGGGTTTACTGGATGGAAGTGTGGTTGGTTATACATCGGCACTTTTTAAATTGTTTTTGCGCGGGAACCGCGCGAAGGAGGGACACGCGGGCGACAGCGCGCAGGAGCTTGGTACTTCGAAATTCGGTCGCAACGGATCGCTTCACTTGGAAACAACGCGCGTTCTGCGTTTCGTTGTTTTTGTAAAACTATTTGACGCAGAACGCGCGTTGTTCCCCCGTGAAGCAATCAATTGAGAATAAATTTTCGAGAACCTAACTCCCGCACGCTGTCGCCCGCGTGCACCTCCTTCGTTTGTTTCCAAAAAGTTATGTCCCTCTCCATATATAAAAATTCAAGAAGAATAACTTTAAACTCGATTTATTACAAACTTTGTTTTGTAACATAACACCTACATCCTATAATGCCTTCAATTATTTATAATGTTACCTTATATCAAATTCTGTAATAATTAATACGTTTTGGTAAAAGCACTCCAGAAATTCTTTTGTTTAATTACTTAATGAAATAGAAAGACAAAACAAGAAAGGTACACTTAAGGGTGAGCCTTCATTTTTCCATTTTGAAATTCGAGAAATTATACACGAATTATATATATATATATATATATATATATATATATAATTAAATTATTGTAAGTATCCGATAATTAATTAATTACGTTATTTGTTACGTAAAGGTTTGAATAGAAAGAGATGACAATAAAATTGTTGATTTTCTCGCATTCGATACATGTGTCAAACATAACTCGTGTCGGGAATATTTTCGACCTTTTTTCATATTGATATATGAAATCATATAGAATAAAATAAAAATATGTGTTGTCATTTGAATTAATCAATCGAAAATTAAATCATTTATTGGGTAGCTAATTAATATGTATAAATATGTTTTGAAATCAGACAAAGTACCTACATATATTTAGATGGTCGCTTGAATCGATGTTTTAAATAAATAAAAATTATGACATCTTCAATTTATTATTATCGATTTAAAACGCCCCGTTGCCGTTTTGGTGATATGTTTGTTTCATAATTATAAACTGTTTATGAAAGAGACAGCTCTGTTTAAAATGCAACAATGTTATATATAAACGAAATATTTAATTCCGACTTGCATAAAAATAACGTACATAAAATGTTTACTTTGTTCAAGAAAACGTTGTTTTCTCTTAAAATCAATAAAAAGACATCAAATTTATTAAATTTACTACTAATGCTGTGAATGAGTTAAATATTAATTCATATTGTGAATAAAATAAGCGTGAAAACCTATATTTTCGGCATCTTTAACGAAAATAATGACATCGCGGACTCGACGACAATCACATTCGGATCGAACGGCGTATTGAAGTTCGATGAACAATTAAAATTATCGTCTTTTATAAAATTGAAAATATATTATTTAAAAACTGATTATTGTGTTTTTGATGTAAAACTTTGTTTGAAATAGTAGCCGAAGCCTCTAATCATGTGATTAAATATAATTTATTATTTAAAAACGTATGTTTTCACTAAAACAAAGTATTTGTTTTGCAAATTTAATGGTTTATAACTGTATTAATTTTTAACATTTTGCTAATTTAGTTCAATGCAAATTTATCTTCGTAATCTTGGCTTCAAAAATATATTTCGTTTATGCGATAATTTACCATATTAACACAATTTTGTAGTACGTGGAAAATGCATCTAATGGCCGCAGTCTTTATTATAATGCTTGTATTATCTTAATTGTGGTAAATAACATTTAGTTTATTAATTTTAAATTAGTGTAAAGGTCCTATGTAAGTAATAATTTTAAAAAAATCAAATCTACTATATAACTTCTGATATAATTGAATAATAAAAACCAACATTTTCGTAAAAAACGAGAAAATTTGAATTATTATCGAAAATAGTGTCATAAGCTTATTGTATTAATTAAATCACACACTTTACTGCACACTTTCTCGCAACGTGTAAAAATGTAATTAGCTTTTGGTTTGTTCTTATCTCAAACACTACCAAAAAAAGGTGTTCATCGCACGCTCCAATAATGTTGTACACAAATTATACTCATTCAATTAATGTTGCCACAAGTGAATTATTATTCCAACCTAAAGTGCCTCTCGTAATAAAGATATGGGTGGGTACCTACATAATTCAACACTGAATATTCTGCGAAAAAAAAAAAACTTAAAATTACACCTCGAGGAATAGAAAGGGATGATGACGTGTCATCTACTTTTCCATTCCGGGACCGTTAACCTAACGACGGTAGCGAAGTGGAGTGATTTAAGCGCCAATATTCAAACTTTTCAGAAAAGCGATTTTAAAAATGAAAAATAAAGTATTATTAATATAATAAAACACTCGCATTTATCCGGAACGCTCTGAACTAAAAACAAATTGTACAATTTCAAAGATCTGAAAACATATCATATATCGCCCCAACAGGGCATTATTATCTATGATAATTTAGATAGTTCTCATTTTATTTTTTTTTATTTAAATTTAATAAATAGAGATGCATAGACATCAATATTCTTACTATTTTTTATTAACTAAGGTAAACGCTTATGCCATATGTTTGGGGCATATATTTATTTGTGTAAAAACATATTTATTTTGAACTAAAATAATTCACTGTGTCTTCCCCCTCATTCCCTTCTCCGCCCGGCACGACACCGATCAGTCGATTGGCGACTGTGATCCAGTGCGGTTAACGATTACAATATTAAACTAATTTGAGACTTCGCGTCTATACAGTGTCTGAACTCACCGTCGTCTAAAAGAACCTTTAACGAAATAGTGATTAAAGCATACAGTCCACATTTTGGAGGTGCTAGCAGAATCCGGATTGTGGTGAGTGCCAAACTCCTTCCGTATCCCGAACTCTTCCGGCATCTATGCTTGTACGTAACACTATGAAAATAGGACTAAACAACCACGTCTTCATAATAACATATGTCGCATTATTTTCACTTATAAATAAAATGAGGCGCGCTCCGTAATAATTATTTTACAACGTGTATTCTTTTTTAATTCAGATTTTTAGGTAGGTATGGTAAATAGGTAAATAAAATATGCAGTCACCATTGTACCGAGTGTGACTTTTTGTCGTATATTTTTCTGAGAGTTACGATAATTATACATCACAAAACTCTGAAACCATGCATGGCACGGGTAATTCATCCTTTATAAAAATGTGTTTTATCATTTAAGTACGACCCGTATATTAACCAATGTGTTATCCTGAAGTAATTATTAGCTAACTATGTACAGTCAATATTCATAAAGTATTTCCTTCCTCACATTCTTATATCTTCATATTCCACTTTGAAACACTGCATTTTAATTACTAATAAGATACATAGCCACTCTTGAGTCTCTGGTATGAGTGTGATTGCTATTCGATGGAAACTGTGACTGTGATCACTGTCTTTGATAATATCGCGATATACGAAATAAATTAACAAGTCAGCGCCTAAATATTACTCAATTCACATAGTAAAAAAAAAAGTTACTAAAAAAATTAATTCTCTAATAAAATAAATGTGTATTTTACGTAACAATGTTTTTAGACAAGAATCTCGAATCACGCTATTTTTAAATACTCAATCAGAGTTAGTGATTGTAACTTAGCGATATCAGTGATTGACGCACATTTCGTGATTTTTAGTTCATCACCTATCTATTGCATCATACGTCCATAGCGTAAAACTAGTGATGTTAAATCGTTATTGTGACTGTGATTGTATTCGATTGTAACGATGACTGATAAGTGATAGTCGTAATTCTTTGACCAATGACTGGTACACTAGAAAGCGCATCTCCCAATAGTTAAATCTTAGTTACCAATCGTCGTTAAATTTCAATTACCAACCATCGTCACAAGTCAGTCGCACAACGATTTACCATCACTACATCTAACGCAATACATGGCTATATTGCCATGACACGTGTACATCGATCGACACACCCTGCTTTCGACACGGTATTGCAACACCAACGGACCTTGCAGTGGGACCTTATAACACAAATATGTTCGTTAACTCTTCAGAACGTAATGCCGTACAAATCTGGCTTCGCGTTGGGCATAAAACTCTTCTAAAATAGATCTGAATATTAAAATAATTAAATTAATCAACTAGAAAGACATACAGAAAAAATCAATTTATCGAAAAAATATTTTAGTTGCTACCGGTATTTGAAGCGGGACCTTTACTTATCCGATGAAATACCTTAACCAATTTCGCTTTACGTCAACGAAGTACCATAAATTTACCATAAATTTTTGAATTTATATTCTGTACGTCTTTGAAATCGATACATATATTATTCAATTTTTAAAAACAATTAAAAACTATACTATAGAAGAGTCTCAATAGAATCTAGATTTCAATGATAGAACTTTACCCAAAACAAATCACACCTAAATAAAATGTCGATATAATTAAAATTATTCCACCTTTGTAAGTTAGCTGTCAAAACAAACAAAAATGACATCTAGATGATGCATAAGAATCACGGATAGACAATAATAAATACAAAAATGCTATTTTATCAGTATAATGTGCATTTAAGTAATGACGGAATCGAATGAAACGTCAAAATTCTCGTAATAAAGACATTTCAAATTGAATATATATTTACGTACCGATATTGTGTACATAAAAGAAAACATTTAAGTAATCTTAACCTAGATATTAAAATTACGTTCGTTTTTGCTCTGCTTGCATCTCACAGACCTATCCGTTTAAGCAAGCTCTTTACAACAACAAATGCTACTACCGAAGCCGCCACATCGAGAAAGTCATATTGCGATCAATCCTAAATACCTTTGAGTATTAAACGCTGGGAAACGTCTCGTAAATTATTAAACATCTCTAAACTGTTAAATGAGAGATGACAGTTCTTCTAAACGAAGATCACTGAGTGTTTCCCAAGTGATTAATGGCGTTGTATTGTGTTGTTAATAGTATCGTACTGATTTCGATCTTTTGTTTTAACGCATTTACATTTCCCCTCGACTTATATTGATGTAACTGGTAACGCGTTTCCCCGAATAGAAAAAGATCCAGGTTCGAATCCCGGTAGCAACAAAAATATTTTTTCGATAAATAATCTTTTTAATTATTGGTACATTTCATTTGTATTAAAATACCACAGAACTATGTTCTGAAAAAATTGCAACTTCACAATAATAATGTGTTCTCTTAAAATAGTTTTCTCATATTGACAAGTTTCGTTTATATATTTATACCCTCCATTAAATTAGACCTTTTATTTTCTACAAAACTAATGCCGTCATAAAATTTTCTAAACGTTATAAGCCATAAGCCGCTTACCGGAATCTTAACATATCTTCAAGACTTTCAATTGGTTCATAAATAATTAATTCCTACTTTCAACTGAGTTTTGAAAAATAATCTCTCTCTCTCTCTCTCCTTTTCACTTATCGTTACCTTCTGACATGAATGACACAAAATACAATCTAAAAATACATCGAAAAAGAAAATACTAAGATACTTTCGTAATAAGATTGATAACTAACAACGCAAAACTTTACAATAAAAGTTAAAACAAACTAAAAATAAATCATATAATTCATTTCGCAGACTAATTAAATTCTTAATGCATTCATCAATTAAATATTTTTTACTACATACTAAGTAGATGTTTTTCTGACGAAGTACCAATCGCAATTCTGGTCCGACCGTGGTTTGACAGCGATCCTTAAGTTTCCGAAAGCGGTAACATCCACACTACATAAATGACTCATACCAATTAACAAAAAAAGGGGTACCAGTCGAAGGAACAAAAGGTGCGTAAACACTGAGTTTTATTTTTTACTATTTTCGAGAGATCCGGTCCCTCTCATCAACAAGGATAAATAATGACAGTTGTATGACATTCCACCCCTCTCCGTGAATAAGTCATCATCTAACAGTATTTCATTTGTCATTTAGCCTTGTTGATGGGAGCGACTACACGTCATCAGTTATATAGATTTATATATAGGTTCAAAAATATGTCGTTAATCCAGTGTGTTGGTATAGCATAATTGGATAATGCACGTTCTTCGTATTGGAAGAGATCCAGGTTCGAATCCTGGTAGCAACAACAATATTTTTCGATAAAATTGATTTTATACATATATCTTTCTAATTGATACATTTAATTAGTATTTAAAATATCACAGATCTATGTTCTGAATAATTACAACTTCACAATAAGAATGTGTTCTCCTTAATAATGTTGTTAACCTTTACCATACCGTGACATAAAATACTTGTATGCAGCCATGCGGTCAACTCGTGTTACCGTAAGAAATATTTAACATTTTAAATGTGAAGAAAGCTTTTATTAGTTTAAATGGCAATAAAAATCAACATCCTGATATAATTCGGAGCATTCATCAAGTTCTATAGAATACTAATTTTTTTCTTATCTCTCTTCATTAAATTAGTGAGAAAGAGAGATCATATATTCGTCTTTTTGTTATTATTTTTAATGTGAAATTAATGTATCATCTCTATTTGTATTACCACAAATGGTATTTTTTCCAGCATATTAATTTTTCAACTGACTGAATTTAAAAATAATTATTTTTGTAGGAATCCCTTTACACAACTAGTTTTTCACTAGTCAGTTCTAAGCATGCACATTTTCCTTAGAATTAACTAAAATATGAATTTTATGTTGCGTATATTAACCGAAATATTAGAGTTTTAATTAGGTCAGTAGACCTGTGTTGCTGCATGGTTTTGGAAGGATTAATTAGTGTTCCTTCAGAATTTACACGGGTCATTCGCATGTTTTTCGTGCCCGTCCCAGGACGGTAAGTATCTATTGTATATAGTAACGAATCTGTTTGTCATTTTCTCACAATGTCTGCTTAAATCACATATTGTCCGCACGCGCTCCGCATGGCTAGCCACGCGTTAACATGCTATTGTTAGTCGAATAACATACAAACAATTAGCGATATAACAAACATACATGCACCCACACTGTACAATCACGAGGTTTGCAAACACTCACTGGTCTAGTAATCTATCGTCATTACATTCTACTCAATAATTAATACTCTGATGTCTGATCTCTTATGGTATATTTTCTGCAACCGTACCGTTACCAGAGACGGACTCGTTTCTTGAAACATTCTCCTTTCCTCCTTCATGTAAGTATTGAAATACAGGACCGGTTGTGTAATCAGTAGTAACTTTTTACTAACGCCCGTAGTAAAAATCCTTTCAACACGCGAAAAATAATCATGAAATATGATTTATTTTATACTAATTAAATGTATTCATTAGAAAGATATACATATAAAATCAATTTTATCGAAAAATATTGTTGTTGCAGACAAAAAGTGTAACATGTAGGTTTAAAAATTTGTCGTCAAAATTAATGTTGCTGTAGTTGTTGTGTAATGTTAATGCACCTTCCCCGGTTTGGAAAGAGATCCAAGTTTGAATCCCGGTGGCGCAACAACAATATTTTTCGATAAAATTGATTTTATATGTATATCTTTCTAATTAATATATTTAATTAGTAGTTAAATATTAGTTACCAATCATCGTCATAAACACAGTCACAACTGTTTACCATCACAACCATAACCATATTAAATATTACCCGAATCAGCCGCGTCGTCACCCAATTCCGTACCGTTTATAACAATACGCCGGCATCTGTCAATTCTTTTAACATGAAAAATATTTCATAACTTCGTGTTAAACGATCTCAACTGTCTTATAAACCCGACCAATTTTCATTCGCTCGTTTAGTAAACTATTTTAATCCGGATTATTTCACTCGAGTTAGTGTTCAGGCTCGCGCGGGTCAGCTGGTCAGCTGGTCTCCGGTCAGCTGCTCGCGGTCGGCACTGAGGCTGCACTCAACTGACAGTTCCCCGTTTAAAACCAACTGCAGAGTCAACTTTCTAAGAGTGCTGCGGCATTCTCACATCCTCGGTAATCTCGCTCAATTATTGGCAGTTCACTCTGGCGACTTTACTGTAAAATAATTGTCGATTCTTGTGCATTTCCATAAGTTTCTAATTGAGAATAGAATATCACAAATATTGATATTTTATAATAAAAAACGCAGTGTAATAAGTTATTATTGTTGGTTTATTAAAAAAATTCCAATAAATTAGATCATTAAGTCAATTTATGTCAGATAGTTTATTTATTTTTTGTGATTTCTTTGAGATTACGCGAATGTGTGTGTGTGTCAGCGCGTCAGCACTGCTGGTTGTAGATGTATGTGGGTGTGTTTGGAGGGCTTAAAAGAATGACGCGCGCAGAGCGCGGCCTCTTTTCTCTACCGTTTGTCTCCGTGAATAGTTGTATACTCTGTACCATAACAGTATTACTATTGTAATAAAGTCACATAGAGAATTTCTCATTGGACTATCAACAATCTTCGGTGAGGTATACAACTTGGAAAACAGATCACGAAAGTACGTAAAAAAATTTTAATTTTTTAAGGATGAACACATTTTAGTTAGTTTTTTATGATCCTGATGAAGGTAAACGTATAAACTTAGTTTCCGAAACCGGTCGGTGAATATAAATAACTCATATTAAAAGTTAATAAACCATTAATTACATTGAATAGAAAATAATAGCGTATTTATTGCTTTCGATTTTCTCTTACTCGTTAACAATACTGCATAATTTTGAATATTCTCTGTTCATTTCGTGACCCAGGAACAACAAGGTGTCATCTGACATTTTGGTCAACTTTATTGTTATCAAAATTCTGACAATATTGTAAACACGCCAATAACATAACAAAAAAATATGGTTATATTTTAGTAACACTTCTAATACTTTTTAGAACTATAATAGTATTGATTTGAATACAAATAAAATGTATGAGTTATTTTATAGAACGTTCAAGAAATTAGGAATCAGTTTACTATATTAAAGCTCAATATCTCAGTTCGATGTGAACGTCAGATGATACCTCGTTGTTTCAAGGGCACGTTTCAAATGCTATGTAATTTTAAATATTTTTTGCTTAGTATCAGCATATACATACCTACATATTCATAACGTATAATATATACTAATATCTGCATGCGTGTTTCTATTGTTTAGTTTGTTCACTAACTTCTTTATCTCTCTTACTTTTGATATATATATATATATATATATTTTGATATATACTTTTGATATATTTCAGCCAAAAAAATTGTATTAAATTCAATTTTATTAGTGCAGATTTTTTTTATTTGTGATCAAATAGTTCAAATTCTCTCCTACGAAATCAATAAACACACGATATGTTATCGGGTTATTGATATGGTGAACTTGACATCGTGTGACAACTGTCGGATCAGCCTCAAACTAACACCACGACATCTAATGCAGACGACACAGCAGCGCATGCATCATGAAGAGCGAGGAGCAGCGCTAGCACACCGGGCTTCTTTTATATACTTCATCGCGGCAACAGCTAACTCTTGCAAATTGTAATCACTATATTGAGTTAAATTAAGTATTCTCAAAGAAGTACTCCTCCTATTCCTTCCATTCTTCACTGTTGCCAAGATGAATATGGAAACACACAAACACGGATTATGATCCGAAATATGTAGTCGATTATTAACATAACATCAGATAATAATTTCAAAATAACTTAATTTTATTCATTCGGGTATTTTGCTTGTTTCGTAATCTGTGCACCGAGTTTAGTCAAGAGAAAGGTGTTGCGATTCGGTTGGTTTGTTAATTGCAATATTAATCTTGTAAATAATATGGCCGTAGCCGGAGCTCGAGATTCTGCTTATTGGTACTAGAAAATGTATTAGCAGTAATACCACTAGCAGAAATCTAGTTAGGAGATCGTGCAATAACGTAGGAATACTATTATTAACTAACGGAAAGCGATTGCTGTTGTGGGAGCCCTTCGGGCGGCTATTGTAGCCGTTCAACAGCCATGTGACTGCCGCTACAGGGCCACGACCAGCCTCTTTGGATTCGATAACACAGTAAAAAGGGCAATCTATCTAATTGCTTCCTGTAACCCTACTATAAGGTCCAAAAAATTTTAATGATATTAAATTTCAAAAATTTCGAACACTGTGTAACACACAATTACAATCATATTGTTGACCATTGTGTACAATTACAATCATATTGTGAATTGTTTTTTTAACACTTCTGTAATTTTTGCTAAATCGCGTAATTATAAAAAAAAATGCACTACACGTGTATCATACCACACCTGCAAAATTATTATTGTCTGTTCAAAGGTTGTTTAAATTTAATTTCTGGTTCAGATGGTGTTATTTTTCTATGTTGAAATATTTCTTGTTCGTCTACAATAATTCAAAATACAACCGCGTACATCAGTACATTGAAATAAGCCATACGTTATTATAATTTGTGGAAAATTAATTATACAAGACGTGAAGACGTACAAGATTCAAGGACTTTACTGACATTAATGATTACAATTGCATTATAATTATGCAAATAATATTATCAGATCAGATAAACATTACATTTTGACTTATTTCCCAGAATATCTAGAATACTATGTACAGCGTATTTCATACTAGCATAAAATACAGTTAAGGACGTTGTTTTATATTAGTGTTTAAATACCCATTCTAAACGTGGACTGCACGACTAGTGTGCATTTATTTCCGTTTATCCCGTCATTCTTGCACTTGACGATTTTCCATTGATTGTATCAACATTTTCCATATTTAATATCGTTATTTTATCGAGCTCGCATTTTTGCAGTCTTTCTTTATCTAAACTTCGCTTTTTTTTTAACTGGATCGTCTTCCATATTAATAAAACATCACGCACACAAATACGTTTTAATGTCTGACGTCAAATGAAACGTTAATAAAATAGAATAATTGTGACGTTAAGTATCAAAGTGTGACATCTCCATTTTTAGACAAAATGATTTGTGAATGTAGTTTCACAGATTATAAAACTACTGTTAGGCCTATGAAATCATACAATTCTATATCCTTAAGAATTTGAAGCATTTTAAATTGTAAAAAATGTTATCATTTCATAGGCTTAACAGAAGTTTTATTATTTACAAAACTACATTTATAACTCATTTTGTCTAAAAATGGAGATGTCATACTTTGATACTTAACGTCACAATTCTAATTATTACCTAGGTACCTACACAAAATTTAAATCGCCTTATTATTTTTAACTTACGTTAATTTAAATCACTTTGTAGCAACATTGCGATGTTTCAATTTTAAAAAAAAAATTAAAAACTTTTCCCACTTTCCTTCAATGACATGCGTGAATTTCTCATTCAATTTTCACTTGTGACGAAAGGAACAAGATTTACACCCCCCCACCCGAGAACCTCTTACAAAATGTTACGTAATTTTGTTAATGTTACGTAGTTAAATGACGCATTTTACCCGAGAAGCCTCCGAAAAGACGTATTTTACGTTAAAAAATATATAGCGTAATTAGTATCCGGGGGATTTTAAAAGATCAGTGTATTTATAGCGCGTGAAAAAGTGACATCATGGCTTGATAACGTTTTTAATACAAGCAAAATGAACGGTGAGCATTAAAAAAAAAAAATGAAATAATTTATGACGAATGTAGATCGCATATAACCTTGAATAAAAATATTATGTTTGCACCTACATAGCTGCATTCAAAATGAAAATATTTCAAGTACAATATTATTAATATCTAACTGTACACAAGTGCATGTTACATTTGAGGAAAGTGTTAATGAAATATACGAATTGGGTGGATACGATACATTTTTGTTTCGAAGGTATATACATTTTAAATATAATAAACAGAAAAGTTTAAATAAATTATGCTGTAAAAAAATTTTAAATTGGAATAATACTATTTCTGATACGAAATTGCATAGAAAGGTAATTATTTGATTAGAAATATCCTTCCATTTATAGCAATCGTTTCCAAAAATAAAATATCAAACAATTCGTATAACGTTTCAAAACATTAGTTATTAAATGTTGTTTATAGTATTTGATTGATATGTGTAAACTCAATTCAGAAAAAACGAAGCTTAAACAACGTCTACGATGAGTTTTGATAACACTAGTATTATAATACACACTAATTTTATATTTATTTACTACAGGTAAAATAATGCACAGAAAACTCACAAAAAATTAACACAATTTATTATTACAGTAAATAATAGATATAATAGGTTTCAATTTACAAATATTTACATTTTACAACCAACATAAGAAAATGAAAGGCGATGGACAGGTCACAGAACAGACAATAGTTGAACTGACGCGGTCATTCAGAGAAGTCAAATATCCAAGAGAAGTCGGGAGATCTTGCTGAATTAACTAAACTATCAAGTTCGAAAAATCTGACACAGTTCATCCAACAAACATTCTCCGTGATGACGATGACCACGTCACATTTCAGTTAATCTAACTTTCAGTTAAATATTTTAATTTCAGTTTATTTTATATACCTAATAAACAATCTTTTCTTCACATAAATCAATTGTAATGACGCCTGTATATGTGCAATAATATTAAGTATTGAAATAGAATTGTTTTATCAATTTTATCTATTCCTCAAATTGGAGAAACAAATTGACGTGCATGGTTCATCCATTCACTATTTAACCATAAATAGTATTCTTATATCTTATTCTTCAAATTTGCGGACATATTTACATTCGAAGTTCATTCGTTAATGCCTAATATGAAATAATGAATACTTTTTAGTTTTATTCTCGTTTTGAAAGTTTTTTTTCAATTTGTTAAATTCACAGTACTGCGATATCGACGCCATTCTTCATCATAATGGATCGCGTAACGTATTCCGAAACGTCAGATACGCGAGCAGATCTAGATATGGAAATCCAAAAAACTCTGGTCAAAGCTTTATTCACTTGCCCGCTATATTTGAGGAGTTAATTATAGAACCCACAAGGGTACAGTTATATTTACTGCCCTAATTTCCTACCGGTGAACCGCGTGACTAACTGGAATCTATTATAGGTCCAACAGGGTTCTAACTTGTAACAGGAGTCCGTAACATTTACGTGACAAAACGCATGACCACTCAGTTTAAATGTTGTTCCTTTTATAAATGATACTTTAAAAAGTCAAAAATCACTTACACTCATATAATGCGTGCTTATACATGTGGATGAGGATCGTTGTTGAATAGGTATGTACATAAAATGCATACGGAAATAAATTAAATAAATAGATAAAAGCTTTTACTGTCTGAATCAAAACGGAAAACTCTTAGCTTGCCATGCAAAGAATAACAAACAGAAACGAGCATGCTGCACTCGTCGCACGCAAAACATAACAGCTGTCAACTAGATCTAACTACAAACCTAGTTGTCAAATTGTGAAGGAAGAGTTAGGTGCTCTCTCGCTCTCGTATTAGCTAGTGTGGAGCCACTGTTATCTGTTGACTTCGGGCATGTTAGGAACTGGTTATCATTTGACACTTTCGCACACCAATTTCACACTAACGGAAGGTTGACAGGCGACGTCACTCACAAACCGGAATCGCGGAAACAAATAATAGAATCGAGAAACCGGATCGCGGATAACCGACCAGCTAGGTCGAAATCGCCTGACGAACTAACAAATAATACCAAACCCACTTTCGCCTGAACACTCGGCGGCCAACGCAACAACAATATTTCCATGTCGGTGAGCTTATTGAATCAATCGACGGCCAGTGTACGCTCACCAAAACTTATGTGTTTTGTTTTTGCCATTTAGCTGACGGATTCTAAATAACAACAATATTCAGGCGCTCGAATATAACCTAACATATTTCTGACATAAATGACGTTTGTTTACAGCTGGATGCGTCTGCGCGGAAGAAATACCTATTTGTTTACTGACATCTATGAAATTTTATAAAAAGCTTTAAAAATAATTAATGCCTACTGCTGTTATAGCAAGATACCATACTTTATATTAATATATGTATGCGCTAGAGGGCAAATCTATATAACATTATTTTATTTTTCCATCTTTTAACAAAATATGCAACTAAAATTAGTAATAGCACACCAAAACTGAACTTAAAAAACTTGACAGCAGATACCAGAGTACACCCAATTACGAGAGACGTCAAAAAACGAAAACCATTAATTTTAAATAAAAGCAATATTCCAATTTTTAAGTAAATAATGAGATGAGCTGATTGTAACTAGATAAATTTGGATGTAATAAATGAAAAATTAACATTTACTAAGGAAAATACAACAGTCAAAAATGCCAAAAATATTAGGTTTTTCTTTCTAAATATTGATTTATTACATTTTATTTCTTGGAAATAAATTTTATATTACCCCTACTATGTATAGAAAATTGTTATTTAGTACGGAATCCCAATTCCATTAAATTGATTTATGTTTTAATCAGTTTCTCAAATCATTGATTTCTTTGGTTGACATTTTTAATCAGGGTCGCGAACCGGAACCGAACCGAAAACCGAAAACCGGAAAAAAAACGTTGTTTTGAGCTAATTTCTGGTCGAAAAATCGATTCGCAATGTGTACGTATGACATACTGAGGCTTCTTCTTCTGCCTTCTTTTATGTTATGTATGTTTTATTGTAAAAATAAAATGCTTTCAATACAGCAACTTTTTCTTTATTGTTATAAAAAGTACAAGAATAATTAAAATGGCTTGTTATCCTGATATGATTGTTGGGTTCCTATGTCCTAAACACCCAGCAATATAAATATATGTGGGCGGTTTCCAAGGCAACGCTTCAATTTCGTACCTCATCTGGTAAACCTTTTCCAAAGTAATTAATAAATTGCCAATAGTGGTAAGTTAAATGGTAAGATACATTATTATCTATCTTAAATAAAGTTGATTTAATATGATGAAAATATCAATGAACACATTATAGATTGACTATCAAATGTTCGCGATCCAAACACCCAAACCTATAAAAATAACTTGTGAATAAAACAAACTACTAGATTCTTTCTATACTGTTGTAGTACTTTTTTTCCTAAAAGCAGGTTCCGGTGAAAAGTTGGCAAGCCTAGAGAAAGTCAATGAAATATGAATAAAAAAATGTATTTCGTCTGCATCAAAATCCGCCCTCTATTCCGCAGTGCACCGCACAAGTTACCAAATATTCTCCTTTCACATTTTAATTATGCATGTGATCACTTTAAGTTATAGCGAAAAACCGTATAAAGAGAGCTATGATGGTGTGGGTGTATTTACATTAACTTACTAATATTTAAATACGAGCTGAATCAAAAACCGTAAACCGAAAACCGTAACTGAACAGATATATATTTTTTTTGCATAATCGGAACGAAAAAAATAACGGTTCGGGTCCCTGTATTTCCGTCTAATTTACCATCCATTCAATGAAAATTATATAATTACATTAATTTAGTTAGTATTTAACAATTTAAATTGATATTTCATGCAATTTATTTATTTCCTTTATTTCTTTGTGTCTTTGAACTTTGGACTAAAATCATTTTAAAATTAATTGACCTATGATAAGATACATAGTTGTTGGAAAATAAAATATCATCAATTAACCTTTGATTGAGACAAAAAAAAAACATCCTACCACCATTACATATTGAAACTATTCGTAAAAGCTTTAAACAATAACGGTTCATGTTTTGAATATTTTCTGACAAATTTTCTTGGATTAAGCACGGTAAGACAGGTATTTTCGATGGCCCTCAGATCAAAAAGCTTACGAAAGATTCAGCTTTTATAAATTAAATTAACAATATTGAGTTATGTGCCTGGTCTTCACTTATTTTAGTAATAAATTACTTTCTTGTAACTTAATCAAAAACTGTGCTATTTTTGTGCTCTTAGCTGCAACGTGAGACTATTATCATTACAGTCACTTAGTTCGCTTTTCTCACAATGGTAGTCATTTAAATGAATTTAAAAGAAGAGAGGTACCAAGGAAATATGCGATATCTATATGATGGCGGATTACTGTTGAAGCCTTCAGCATGACTTATAGAACCTTGCTCCAGAAAGAGTTATGAAATAAGGTTTTTAAATTGTGCATCATGAACATTATATTTATTATCAAGTAAATCAATAGTTAAAAATAAATCGATTCGGTCGTTTTTTTTTTTAAATATATTATGCGTGATCAGAAAAATAAACATAAAAGGTAAATATCTCAAAAATTAGAGCTGATGGAGGACATCTACCATTTTTGAACTCAGCAATCAAGTATACTCAGGAATAGATCAAATATTTTAGGAACCAAAATATATTTTAGCCAGTGTCATCTGACACGTTTTTGTAGTTTTTTTCAAGATATGTAGGTATGTTTATATTGTGTGAATGTGAGTTAATATGGTTTTGCCGGAGTGCTGCCAAATATCAGAAACCCAAATATTTGAGAATGCTTATTCTGCCATTGTTATCATTAATAATTACTTAAATATGAAAATAAATTTAAATAAACCTAATTATAAACTGAAATAACTCTTAATAATCAAATGGTATTTAATGAACGTATTACAAACTAATTCTAATTTATGATTGCGCCGAGGTTGATAATTTTACACCTACTAACCCCGATTTACAAATTTTACTTGTTTATGCGCGTCTCTTCGGTTATATTGCTTATGGAAAAGTTTTATTCAGACTGGCAACTCTGGAGTCCTTTCTTTCCGGTTAACAATCTGCCAAGATGGTTGGTGCTAAATATTTGTGTTTATTATCTAATATTATCGTTGTCATCCTTTTATTTTTCAATATAATGCCCAAATTAAAATATATCTGATCGCCATATTTACCCATTCAAAATTTGAGTGCATGTTCATTTTTGTGGTATTAAATTTTGTTGGTTATAGTCATGTGTCAAAATGTTGTGTTTTCTTTCAGGGTCGTGTTAGGACGCATACGATCAAGAAGAATGCGAAGATTATTATTGAGAAATACTATTCTCGTCTGACCCTTGATTTTGACACAAACAAAAGGATATGCGAGGAAATCGCCAATATCCCAACAAAGCCCCTGAGGAACAAGATCGCCGGGTGAGTAGTTACTGTACCAATTAACTCTTAAAATATTGTTTTACTTAGAAAATCAAGTTGTTCGCTAAACCCTTATTGCAGAGTAATTCTCTCGATGCATTATTTTCTACATATTTATTTATTTATTTGCGAATTACTTGACGAATTAAAATGATACTATTCATTGATTTAAAGGGGTTAGTGTAATTATTTGCAGTTTTAATTAACCTACAATCTTAACCAAAATGTATTGATAAACATTAACTCCTTGAATGTGTTGATATATTATAAATATTTGTTCTCAAGCAAGAAACGAAGGTTCAAAGAGTTACTTACTATACATAACTGATATCAAAATCAAATATCAAAAATTATTAATTTAATGTCAGTTCAAATATAAATGACAAACCATTTTGTTATACTCTGTAAGCTAAGTTAGACCGAGTCCTGTATTATAGCTTTAATAGGGTAATATAATAATTTAAAACTAAATGTACCACAATTGTGATTTTATTTTTCTAATTATTAAGTTGTTCTGTAACAAATTAAATTTATCAGTGGTTCACATGTTTTATTCCTTAACAAACTAAACATTTTATTTGATGTGACAACCATCAACACGATTACACCATTGTAAAATCAGTGTACATTGAAAACCATTGAGAGGAACTGATTATTAAATAACTTACCTGACTCATTAGTGTAATGACCCAAATGTGGAATCAGTAACTGTTTTCAAGTTTTAATGCTGCACTTTGGATCCCCATAAGGAAGCGGTATTATAAAATTATTGTGCATTTTATTCATAAAACAAAAAGATATTTGAAGTTAAATTATTTGTGCTTGTTATAACATCATTAAAAACTGGAAGTACTGTCCATACCAGTATTTTATGGATCTAAATGATTAGCCGCTGTATATATGTATTTTTTTTTTATTTTTTTTTTTACTTTGAAAGTATAGTGGAACCCTGATTTTACTTACATGCCTGGAATTCACATTTCTCCTCCATTTGCGTGTTATTTCTGCAGTCCCGTGTCATTTTAGTACATTAAGAACTCTATTTTACATTTGTCTTTCCTGTGATTTATGTCGAAAATTTATTGAAATATGTTCTGCCAGTTCGCTTTTTGCCACAAAGCCAAGAGTGTGCTTGTCGTATATATGCATTATTCATTCTCATACCTACGTAATTTGTATGTCTTGTTGTTTTTATTGCTTTTTTACAATAAAATTGCTTGGAGGATTGAATAGACAACATTGATGGCTGGGAAAGAATTCATGAATAACCCTTGCAGACTTATTTAGACGTTGATATCAATGTAATAACATTGGACATAGTGGAAATTGATAAAACAGTGGACAGTCATATAAGCGAAAACTTAACAGAAGAAGACCCTTCCTACGAAGAAGTGAGTCTGCTCATCACATAAACCCAGTTCACACAGAGGATTTTTTTAATACTCACAATTTACATTTTCCCTGTTTAAATTTTGTTTTGTTGGTCCCTTCAAAATCTTCAGGATTCCACTGTATTTAAAATAGGCTTGGTCTTAGGATTAATTCTTAATCCTTAGTTATGTAGGCAAATATACATCCGAAGAAATTATCTGTTTCGTATTACTCAAATAATATCTTGAAATTAAAATGATGATTTCAATTTACATGGTTTCGTAATTATCATATGTTACTGATGACAACCTTGGCAGACTGATTCCCAGATTTAATTATTTTTTTATAATTTTATTTGCAATGAAATTCTAATGTTAATTTTCTTCATAGGTTTGTCACCCATTTGATGAGGCGTCTTCGCCACTCACAAGTTAGGGGTATCTCAGTAAAGCTTCAGGAGGAAGAACGTGAGCGACGTGACAACTATGTCCCAGAAGTGTCCGCTCTGGAGCACGACATCATCGAGGTCGACCCAGACACCAAGGAGATGTTGAAAATGCTTGAGTTCAACAACATCACAGGACTTCAGTTGACCCAACCTGTCACTCAAAATTTCAATAGAAGAACCTAAGTTTATTTTATAATTAACAGTATGTTTTAATTAAAAATTTCATACTGCATAATTTTGTTTTATTTATAAATTTTAGTGTTTTTAAATGTACTCTCCAGATCCAAAGTCTTTGTGATACTGTGTTTAAACTTTAATCTGCATTCATAACAGTGGTGTAAAGCATGTATGTAATTTAAGATATTGTATAAAACGGTTTTGCATTTCAACTGCATGCTTCGCGAAGGATATATCCAAGTTAGCATTAATGGATAAATTTTCTTATAAAATAATAATACCAATCATTGCTCAAAAAATTATGAACAATCAATATGTAAAACGCTTTTGCCTGGAGCTTGGTATTTATTTTGGTCAGTTCAAAGGTAAAATAAGAGTTTGATTTTCCAAAATTCACTAGAACTCAACCGCGGGAGAGGATGATGCTTCATTGTTGTCAAATGAGATGAGCACCTGGCGCAGATTGATACAAAGCTAGCGGACGTGTATATCGTAATAATTTCTGTGATGCGTTCTCGTCTCCACAAATGAGTTTTAGTTGTGTTTAGCGCATGGATTGTGAGAATGAATACTTCAAGTATTCTTTAGACTCATCACAAGGCTCAACAAATGTAAATGACAAAATTACTACCCGATATGAGTACTATTATAAAATTTAGTACACAAGATGTTTTTTTTAGCTCATATCCTTAATTATATTATTCTGCAAATGTCATGTAGTCTCTGAAACAAATATATGGTAATAGTCTTATGTAACTGACTGCGACTAAGATTCCCGACTAGAAATCAAATTCTGTGAGTGCAGGTTCAAATCCCTGGCTGGCTGTTTACCACAGTTTATTTAGCTAAGGCACAAACCGCTTTAATGAGACCACACTTGTAATATGTCGCGTTATCTGGTCATAACGGTAACTTGCGTATTTAAATCATTTTTAGAATATGTCTGATCACTTCCCTTTTTTTGATTAATTATAATTTTAAAATTAAAAATTACATTTTTCGGAAACATCGGCTGCGCAACGGACACTTAAAAATAACAATCTGAATTGCTTTCTGTAAGTTAAGTGCAGATTATTGTGCGTCGATACATATCAATGGTCGCGTTCATATTTTATATTTCTCCATTTTTACCGGGTTACCAGCCTGAGAAAAAACGTGAACAAAAGTGGCGATATCATAGACATAACATTCTGACACCGAAGCGAGTGAAAAAAATAACCACTTGTATTTGACACATTTTATATAAAATATACGTCATCAATATTTTTACTGTTTTCAAACGAATGTAAACACTTGTGCTATGGAAATAGAAATAACTTAGTGGTCTCCCAGAATGAACCGTAAATCACCTGATTTCTAGACGAGTGCTTTGCCGCTAGTTTGATAGTCTTGAGCAAATGAATGTCTATACATATTTGATAGTTTATCAAGTTGCTTGTGTTTGCGTACACAGATTGGCGCGCAAGACTATTTCGTTGGCACGCGAACATTTTTAAATATAAATCCCTTTTATTTCAATTTCTCAAGTAATTAATTTATTACATTTACAAATAAGTTGGAAACCATGTAAGTTTCTTTGATTCGAAAGAATCAAATTTCTTCGTTTCGTTATGTTCGATTATTTCCGGAGTAAATAATGTAAGTACTATTCCGTGAATTAATTAACAATCATCTTAATATATCTTACTTCGGAATGTTTTTCCACATTTACTCAAAGTTGCTGACGCAAAACACACATTTCTATTTATTATATTTAAACTGTTTTGTCGGTTTATTATTAAAAGTTTAGTGTTTTTAGATAAAACATTACTAGGTAATAATATACCGAGTTAAAAAGATAACACAATTAGTAATACGCATAACACAATTTTTTTCCATGCCGTATGCGGGACGTTTTTTATCAACATTTTTGAATTTTTGGCACGCGCGTTCAAAAAGATTCATCACCGCTGAAGTAGTGTATAATGTCGACATTACGAACCCATGCTCAATTTATAAAATGATTTCACCTTGAAAAATATATGTTTTAAATACCTTCGCTCATTTCATAAATGAATTATACAAAACTTGAAAAAATATTTTTTAGTGAGTGGCAAATACTATGATGTTTCGTTAATTCTATTATAATGCAATTGTTCACTATGATATCAGAATAATCAATCTAGTGGTTGATTGTATTGTATCGGTATAGTCTATTTACTGTTACAATGCATGAGATTGTATTGTATCGGTATAGTCTATTTACTGTTACAATGCATGAGATTACAAATGTTTGTGCTTTGTGCGTGATGTACAGTCCAGACAACATTATACAAGTATACGACAAGTGAGACGACATTAAAAAATAATGTAAGATAATGACTTTCAAAGTGCCTAATTCAAGTGCAACACAGGGTTTGCGTTAGACTTTCATACAGGGATAGGGTTTAATAGAGTCGAAGTGTTTTAGACCCTCAAGGTATTGCAATTTCTTGAAGCTAACGCAGTTTCTCAGATATGTATCTTTGAATGACATTAATGAGTTGAATTCATGGCTCTGCATTCTAAGATGCGAGTCCGTGCGTAAGAAGATTTTTTTTTCATTTTCATTGTCGATAAATCGACGTTCATTTTTATAACATTATTTTTATAGCTTGCATCAATATAAAAATTCTCAATACAAATATAACAATTCATTTCATTTACATGTAAGCCTGTTGGCCGCTTCCTACATCGCTAGGTACATATAAAGTATCTGTTCTGAGGTAGGTAACCATACTCTTTCTATTTTTATCTGCAGGTATTGTTCATTACCGATACAATAATTGTCTCTACGATTTGAGTCTACACCAAATTATGTATTTCCATTGTTTCAAAAGTATGATGATAATAATATGGAGATTGAGAAATGAAATGATGAATGTTTCTATTACAAAGTTATAGTAAAGCAAACATATAAATATCCCACAACTTTGAATACATAGTTTTTATCCAAATAGTATAAAATTACCGACAAAATGGCGACATTTTATGAGCTAGCAATATTATTTATTATTTTCGGGTCCTCAGGCTGTCACCCTGATTAATGCTCAATGCTCGGCCTCAGCGTATTATTATCAGCAGTCGGCAGTCTTTCGCCCGCTGCCTTTCTAGATAAATTGAAATGTTGTATTTTTTGTCTACATTAAAATATAATATATTCGGAATTTTAATTCGAATATCATAGCATTTTTGTTAAATATTAGTTAACATTGTGCAGGTTGATATTTTGCTTGTGAAGTTGGTACGCCATATGGCTACTTTTGTTTTTGTAAATGTTTGCCTGTTCGATGTAGATGTTTGGCAGTTTGGGCACGCAGGTTCGAATTGTTCTGGTTTACGAGCTCTTATGCCAGTCGAGCATAATCGGGAGGCGTGTCGATGAATATACACTTATATTAAGTCGAAAAAATGGAGTGTCCGCATTTAGTCGAGCACGTGAAATTAAATTGTGAAGTTTTGGCAGACACATTCGCGACCACAAAGGACTTAAAGTGTTCAGGTAATCGTTTAATTCATCGAATTATCGTGTTGCGTATTCCCGCGGTTGTGTAGCGTCCAGTTCTGAGAATTTTCTAATTTAACTATCCGACTCGAGCATATTATGATGCATTACAAAAATCAATACAGCAAGCCCTAATCAGCTGTTATCTTATTCTTCGGAGGGGGGTGGGGTGGAATAGGGGAACGGCCTGCCCGTGGCCGGAATACTCGCGCGATATGCTTGGCGACCTGGCGCATTAGACCGAAAATACGCAATTTGAATATTAAAAACGCCTAAAAATGCGTGTATTTGAGTTACTTTTGCCTTCCCGGTCTCGGCTTTCTGAAGCTTCCTTCTTTATTTCATGGCTACTTGCAAATGGAGACTGGCTAATGGCTCTTGGCCTAATGACATCATCGTACATAATCCTCAAATTAGGATACACTATACAATATGAATCACGTTATTTTGCCTTACGGCGTGTACAAAAAGTTTTGCGCGCAATAAAAACAAACTGAACTAATCGTGGCAGAACACCTTGACAATTATTCTCGCCGCTTCCTTGCGGTTCGCCTGTCAATTGATTATTAAATTCACTATTTTTTCATTTTATGCTTCTCCTTGCTTTCTGTTTATATTAAAATTCTTTTCTTTGTGGTTTCAACATTCAAATGATGACTAAAAGGTTTTATTCCAGTAGTAAAATCGTCAATTAAATTATCTAAACATGTAACGCTATCGGTCGAGTGCTTAGCACAATACCGTGTCTCCATTTACGTTTCGCATCTTTGGTACACAACTCGTTATTTACAACTTCTATTATTGGACAATGACCTTAACATTGACTACTTCTACTGCCTACCTTTAAGATGATATAAAAAAGGAAAAAATATCTCTATAACTACATTATATTATATATTATTACGATTACAGGTTTATTTCTTCACATTATTAATCTTTAATTATACACATGACATAAGTAAACAGTAATGTGTGAATGTTGCTAATAAAATAACTTATGCATTTAATTCACGGCATTGAATAAAAAATAATACTTAAAGATTACAGTTTCTTATATTTTTTTTTGACAGATGTCGGAGATTGGAGCAAGTTTTTGAAGAATTGCGCAACTAATTTTAACTTAAAGTGATTTCTTTAGCTGTCCCACGTAAATATAGGAACTAAAGATGTATGTTCACGGACGAGACTTCACTCTCAAGTCTCAAAGATTTGGCAGTAATGGTCGAAATACATCAGTTGGTCATTCTGCTCTGTGCCAAAATACAATACACAACAAATGACTACTGTCTTTTGCGCGATTTTCGAGACGAGTCCTATCTGTGTACACACATCCTAAGATATTTGACTTATATAATTTTTGCTTTCTTAATTATATATCTAATAATTTTTCATTTTTTGTGCTTAATTTGGAGTATCTTGCTCTCTGGATATTTAGTACGTTTTCTTCTGGCAGTGTTCAGGCCCACGTTTTGCTAGCGTGTAATGCAATTGGTCTGAGAATTGTTTTATAAATTATCAGGACTTAATGTTTACATTTTTATTTTTTAAATATTTGTTTAGAACATTATTTACACTGATTTTAATTAGCTTGGGTCCGTCTTGCTTTTAACTTTGTTGTCACTGTGTTTGAGTCGTTGATGGTAGTAGTTGATTCATTCTCGAAGTTCTCAACTACATTCTATCTATTTGCTCTTTATTGCTTAATTATATATCTATTGTAAAACATCCTGATTAAAAAAATTATCACGAGACATTTTTGAATCTCTCGGTGCAAATAACAAAATGCACTTTTATTAATTATCATTACATTTATTAGTCAAATTGAAAGTTCTGGTCCATTCTGGCAAAAAGTAACATAACTTATTTCTTCAGTTTCAGAATGCTCATCCCGAGAGCAAGCTTGGATATGTTTACAATGTGGTATAGTCAATTGCGGCCGATTCATTAATGCTCATGCTAAAACACATGCGGAATGTAGCGAACACCAACTTTGCATGAGTTGTGAAGAATTTTCTGTTTATTGGTAAGTAAACTATCTTTTCTTACATTGTTATGTAAAATAGTGTGAATTTTAAAGTGTCTTCTTTAAACGTATTTGAATTGTAGGTGTTGTTCTCGTAGTATCAATCTAAATGGTGAATTGTTGAATTGATCTTTGATTTTGCCCTTCTAACCTATTCTAATCTAACCCTGTTAACTTAATTTTAGATTCAAACTGCTTGCGTTAGCTTATGTTTATGACAACATATTTATTGCTTTCACTAAAGTAAAGATTCTATCTGATTTATTACAAATTTTTATTACTTCATTATCGGTGGTATTCTAATAATTTTTAACAAAAATTTTGTCTTTCAGAAAATATTGTTTCTAACAATAACAATCACAAATAATTTAACTTTAATGATAAATTCTTATTGGTTAGTGATGTTGCGATTCTTCAAAATATATAGTTCTTTGATTAAAAGCTAAAGTATTTTCTTTCATTCATTTTGTCTCAGATTTATGCTTTGCATTTACTTATACATACATTACATTGGTTTCATGTTTTTAATTTAGGGAATCTTGCGATAGAGTAATATGCTTACATGTATTTATATATATACATGTAAGCATATTACTATGTGTATATATATATATACACATAGTAATATTTTTCTACACTTATAAACATATCTCTTTCACCATGTTTAACATTGTCATCTGAAATGAGTGTCAAATTGATTGGTTGACTCGCAAAATCTTGAGCAAAAAGGAAGCATATTTATTTATTTAATTCTTAACATAGTGCATACATAAGCACTCCTATATATAATACAATAATTTAAAGTTATTATTGTATTCGGATACTTTGTCATATACGCAACTAACTTAGCCCCAGTTCTCGATTAGTGTCATTTTAGGATATTATTTAGTTTCATAACTTTAGTAACAAAAAATGGAGAAAAGTGTTTTTTATTTTTTTATTGACTTTTTGAGTTGTCTTAGTTTTGATCTAGGTGTGCGATATGTTCTAATATAAACAGTAATAAAGTCTTCTTTTACTAAAACTTATCTTTTACATATCTGGTCAGTTTCACTTTAAATCTATTCAATTTCTCCTCTTTTCTTATGTTTTCTGGCATTTCATTAAAAATCTTCATCGCACTATATATCATCGATTTCTGAGATTTGGACTTCTTCCTGAATGGCAGTCTTTGTATATTCCTTCCTCTTGTACGATGCTCGTGCCCACGTTGATTTGCATCAATTTTTCTTATTGAGTATTTTATAAATAAATACATACCATTATATTCAAATATTTTTTCCGCTTAAAGGTCATCATATTCAGATCTTTCACCATTGCACTGATCCAAGAACATCTATTTTTTCTGAGTATTATTGTCAAAGCTTTATTTTGCAACACTGACAATTGTTGCATTTCTTCTTCATTAGCCAAAAACAAAATGCTGCTGCAGTAGTTGATGCAAGGAATAATAACAGAGTTGTGTTCTATTTTACAAGATTTAGTACTAATGCATAAGGCCAGTTATGTAATTAGATTGTTGATGGAAAAAATTAAATTTTTGAACCAAATCTGATAAACAAAGGACATGTGAGATACTGTTTTTACTGTTTTTATACTGTTTTTTTTTGGCAAAAAATTAAGTGAAAAAGATTTTAAGAATCTGCTTTACAATAAAAAGTAATTCTGAGGATAAATGTATTTTTAGTTAATTTTAATCTGTATATTAAAAAATATATATTGTAAAAAATAATGTTGAAGAATGAATGAAGAAGGAAAAAAAAGTTTTTCAAATAAAAACAAACAAAATAATGTTATATGCATTTTAGATTAGATATGCTGTGCCTTCTTTATTTTGAGTTATTTTTTATAAAAGTGGTGTTTTACTGCCAAATTACTATTGTGTATTTCTGATATTATTTGAGTGCTCTGCTTCTAATATTTTGTCAATAGATGTTAAAATATTGATTACTTTATCCAAGCTATAAAGCAATTCAGAAGATAGCACTATTAACGAGTGGTTATGAAACTAATATTAATTTTATCTATCGAATAACACTAAGCGAAACATAATCATAGGTGTTGAAATAGCCCCTAAATTGATTTCTTTCATTGGCATGTATGTTACATATTTGGTAGCAGCAAACTTCACACTTTAACTAACTGCGAAACAATATAATCATTAATTTAAACATTTTGTTTAATTCTAGTTACAAATGTAATGAATTTGCTGTAAATGACACGGATGACAAGAGAATAGATAAAATCAGAAATATTTTAACAAGGGATGAAGTCATAAATGAAGCTCACGAAGTTCTCGCTCCTGATATTGGGGCGAATCCAGAGATCGAGAGTGCCTCAATGGGCAAAAGTCAAAATCCTTTACCTCAATTAAATCACGTGGCAAGAACTGTTCCACCAGCCATTGCTGTGGCGTCTGCCAAGAATTGTACCAGCGGAAGGACTCCCAATAATATAGCATCGAGGAATTTTTCTTCGCTCAGCGTAGCCGTTAATCGTATTTCAGAAAATACAGGACCAGACTCTGAACAGGATTTGTGGAAAGAAAGAATTAAAGTTAGTTATTTTAAAATATATTTAATTCCTCTATTTGTCAGTCATACAATATTCTTTATTCTCATTCATGGTTATTCTTTTTGTCATTGAGTTTCTATTCTTAAACATTAAAATTTTTTAAACTCTTTAAAATGTTTAACCGCTAAGTTACTGTTAACAATATTTTGAATTTTATTACTAGATTGATACATTAAGTGATAAATGTTATTTTCAGGCACCGAAAGACTCGGTTCGCAGTTTACGCCCACGTTCACGGAAGCGATCTCACTCGGAAGACAGCAGTTCTGCCGAAAATTCTTCTACCTCGTCGACTGGAAGCAATGCACCTTGCAAAAAGACGAGTCCTAATTCTCCTACGGCTAATGGTAGAATAGAACGCCACCGTGAGAAGAAAGTGGTTGGTTTGAGGAATTTGGGTAATACGTGCTTCATGAATGCGGTGCTGCAGAGCCTCAGCAATATCCAGGAGTTCAGCTGTTATTTTAACAATATGCCCTCATTAGAGGGAAAGAATAACGGAAGAAGAGTTTACCATTCGAGGAGTTATAAAGAAGTGCAGGATGTGGTGATGGCAGAAGAACTTCGAAAGGTGGGCAGTGGTGTTTTATTATCAACAAAGATTAATAAATAAATATTTTATAGGGGAATATTGCATACCATAAAATTACGTCAATTTTAGTTGTAGTGTTGTAGTTGTTGGTAGAAAAAAATAGACATGCCTATTGGTTTAGCAGTAAGACATTGTAGAAGTCCTACTACAACAGATCATAGTTGTTTAGATTGTTAATATTTTCCCATTTACCAAATACTATGATTTAATCTTAACCCTATTTATCAATATTTGATGAAGGTTATCAGAGGACAGAGTTAGAATTTTAATTTCCCAGATGTTAGTTATGAAACAGATTTCTATTTTCATGTTTCAGGTGTTGATTAACTTAAATGCGGGAGGGTGTGGATCCAAAGGAGCTATCTCTCCAGAGTGCCTGTTCCTCGTCATATGGAAGGTTGTGCCCCGTTTCAGGGGTTATCAACAACAAGATGCACACGAGTTTCTTCGGTATATGCTCGATAGGTAAAATTTATTTTTGTGCATTTTATCTATCAAATTTATCTATCCGTTTTCTTTCTTCTTACAAATAATTCATTTTCACAATGCTATCAAAAGTTAGATTACCATGTTTTCCCGTTACAAGTTATAGATAATGTGCAGTAATATTTTTCATTATTGAATTGAAATTAAAATATTTCTGAGAAAATAATATATGTATTATGTCATATCTGCTTGAGAAATATATTTTTCAGCTTGAAACTTTTATAGGTGGTGCCGGCATCACCGCAGTTGAAAATTATTTTTCTTGTAATTATGGTATACAAATAATACAATATCCAATTAATGTTATACATAATTGCAAAAGATCATTGAAATACCAAAGAGGTGGTTTTGTAAAGTGTGAAAGTCTCGATGTTTTTCAACTATTCAGCAGTTTCACTTGACACTCAATATTAAGGGGGTTCTTTCATTATTCCACTTTGAAATTTGAGAAATTCTACACAAATTACACCCTTTCAAGATGAGGCTAATAGTTAAAACTACTTATAACATCATATTTTAAATATCTAACGCAATCTTAGATTAATAATTAACAATTCATATTAATTAAAAATATTGTTAATCAATTAAATGAAGGAAAAGGTATTTTCCAAAACCGGTTGGTGGAAATTATATTGTAATTAGCTTTGATAGAAATGGATGACCATAATCTGATTGATTTTCTCGCATACGAGACAAGCTGTCAAAGATAACTTGTATCTAGAGTTTTATCTCGTTTTTTCATATTAATTTTAGTGGAATGAAATAATATGTGTGTTATCATTTGAATTAATTGATCGAAAATTAAATAGCTTATTGAAGTACCTAGTTCAAATCTATAAATGTGTTTTGAGATCAGTCAGAGTACCTATGTATATTTAGATTTGACTCTTAACGTGATGTTTTACATTCAAAATTGTTGTCAGATGCGTTTGTTCAATATTATTGATTTAAAACAGTACATTGCCGTTTGTGAGCTGATTGTTTCATAATTACGTAGTATTTTGCTATGTCTAAAAGACAACAGTGTTAAATATGTATGTACAATTCAATTGCGACTTACGTAGAAAATGACGTAATAAAATGCTTACTTTATTCAAGAAACCATTGTTTTCCCTTAAAATCAGTGTAAAAGTGTCTAATTTATGAAATTTGTATGAAAATAAATCTTATTGGCATATTTCACCAAAAACTAAGGAGAACCGATTCCACGTCCATCATCGCGTAACTTTAAATATGAACAAGCAAATTGTTTGATTGCTGTTGAAAATGTGTCACTTTAAAATATTTATAATAGATTTTTTCAAACTCCCCTGACCACTGATATGACTTAGTTGCATTGATTTCATCAGATTTTTTCTTTCTAATATTTGAAATTCTTTGTGACATACATATTAATATTTATTCTTGATTTAATTTTCACTGCTTATTTTTTGTTAATCCAAGAAAATGATTATTTTTCTGTTGAAATCTGTTTCCACACCTGCAAATTCCATTTGATTAAATTCAAACTTCTGAGAACAGAACTGTAGCAAATGTGGATTAACACTTTTTTCTTTTATATTCAGAATTTCCCCTTTCTGCAAATTACATATTGTAATAAATTTAAAGGAATTTTTTTTAATTACGTGTCTATTAAGATATGGTCACATAATTAAGCCAATTGTTGATTTAGAAAGTGGGGGATTTAATACAACAATGAATTGCAGTGTTGCTAGAGTGGGCAAAAATTTAGTAGCTAACATTTGTTAATGTTTTATGTTTCTTAATATTATGTCACCCATGTTTAACCTCTGAGCTAATGAGTTTTTGACAAAAAAATGTGCTTGAAAAAGTGCTATTTTAGTAGTGAATATTTTATTACAAATCTAATATATCATTCAGATCATAGTGTAATTTTTGCATTCAGGCTACATTGTGAAAAAAGTCACAGACTTACCGCTTATGAATTAAATGTATATTTATATACACATAATTACATGTTAAGTACTGATTAAAGATTAGTCAATTTCGTGTAGTCACCGATTGTATAAAAAAAGTCTGTGCGAATAGCCATTTGATACTTAAATATACTGTTTTTTCAAAGGAGAACACATTATTATTGTGATGTTGCAGTTTTTCAGAACATAGTTTTATTTTAATACAAATTAAATGTATCAAAGACATACAGATAAAATCAATTTATTGAAAAAATATTTTGGTCGCTACCGGGATTCGAACCAGGATCTTTGACTATCTGTGGGAGTGCTGCAGTTATAAGCTATAAGTTCAAAAATTTTCCGTCAACTTACTCAGTTTAGCGTTAGCGTAAAGGTAACACATTTCCCTGGATAGGAAAAGAGCCTGGTTCGAATCCCGATAGCAACCAAAATATTTTTCGATAAATTGATTTTATCTGTATATCTTTCTAATTGATACATTTAATTTGTATTTAAATATAGTGTATTTTATTAAGTTTTTGGTAGTTAATTTAATACTGGGGCGAAAGTACAAAGATAAAAATCTTCAACACTAATAAAATTGCTGGAATTATTCTTACTAATACTAATATTGTTATTTTAATTAAGGAATATAACATTTTCTCATCCTTAATTAGAAATCAATAAATACCAGTAAAATTTATAATATAGGTTAAAATATAATGCAAATGTAAATAATATAAACTATAAAAATAAGAGCCATGTATATTCACAAAATATAAAAATTAAGCTTAAATTACAGAATAAGTGATTGGAAATGCAATTATGAATAATTATCATAAACTGATTTATTAACGACCTTCAAATGTCTAAACATAGGAAGCGGATCGAGAGAGATTAACATGTAGTACACTATGGTCGCTAAGTATTTAGGTTAAACACAAATTATGGAAAATGCTTCAATGTTTTTTCTTGACTAATTTTTTCTTAAACTTCAGGTAGAGATAGTCAGATTTAAACAATTAAAAATTTGCAAGTCAAGTGTCAAATTAGAAGGTTCGTGTTTACTAATGAGGAAAGGCTATAGGCATATTTATGATAAAAATAGAAGTAGATAGCTGAAGAGAAGTAGAACAATTTACAAGCTTCAAAAAATATAACGTGCCTGATATAAACACATGTTGTTGGTGCACGAACATATTTGGATAAGATAATGAGTTCTTAAAATGCTGTTTTTCAAATAACATATATAGAACTGAAGATGAAGTTCTGTGGCTTGAAAGCAATCATACCGATTTTGATTAAAAATTTTCATGGGTTGCATTGTATTTGGGTCATTACAGTGCATTCATACATACACATATGTTGCGCATTGTGAGTTTTTCGATTTTAGGTAACAGTCACAACTCAATATTTTCAAATTATGCAACAAACCATTACTGGCTTATGACAAGGGATTCAGATTTATGTATTTTGAATTGTGTATGTAAATGAAATATTAAATAAAAATAAGGTTCTGCTAGTGTCTACATATTCTGTAAGTATTCTATGAATTTCAATGATAAAAATACTTACACAACAGGAAAATATATTATTATAAAATGTTGTACGTGACTATGACACATGAGTAAAAGGTAGAAAATAATTATTAATATCCAATTCTTTATAATTCAATTTTATCACATTATTTTTTTAGTAAATTAAATTTATAATTAACTTTGCAAATTAATAAATAAAATTATTGGCTACTTTAACACAGACTTCAGTTTAGCAAACATTGTATATATCAGAGGTGGAGTCTACACCATTCCACACAATAAACATATTACAATGATATATTATAATATATTCACCTCTGTTATAAATAACAAAAATATATATATCAATAAATAAATTGTCATTTAACTGTTTAAGATTTCAATTTATTTGCAAGATGTTGATTAAATCCATGTTTTCTGAGATGTGGATTATCTCGACACACCAGTGATCGGGAGATAATTAAACAAATAAATAAAACATAGACAGTTGATAATTAAAAATAAAAGTAAAGAAACATTTAATACATTCTTCATCAACAATAAGTATTGTAATTATTTAAAATCACAATCACTTCTCTGTAGGTAGCAGACACACCGCATAATTTTTTGACAATGTTATTTGTTATAAAAAAAACATTTTCTGAGCAGATTCAAATTTTTGAATTTATTTATAAAAAAAAATTCATGAATTTTAATATTTTTTTTTTACAAACCCCATGACTAAAACTGCATTTATATCTTTTTCAGATTACACACAGAATTGCTGCAACTTTTGCCATCAGATGTGAGCTTAAAAGATGGAGGATATTTTTCTCTCGCGCAGAGAGGACGAAGTTCTATTGTGACAACTGTATTTGGAGGAACACTCCAGAGTGAGGTGTGATCTATGTTGACTTTTTGTATTTCTATGGCCTGCAAATAACTCCTCAAATTATGAATTTGCTAACCGGTTGACTGTCCAAGGCTTGTTCCTGTTTTAATATATTTTTATTTATGTTTTTTGTAGTATGATCTTAGTAGCTAGGCTTACAAAGGCTCTTTATACAGTAAAATCCCATTTATTTGAAGTTGAAGGGAACGAAAATCAAGAAAAAAGTTTGAATAACAATTAACGACAATGAAAATAAAAAATTCAGAAATTTGATTTTTTTTTTACATTCTAACTTTTTTCATTACAATTCGAAGTAATTATATATATTTATAACCACACATTTAAATATAACAAACAAGTTGCTAAAATACGGCGTACACAAATCACAACATTATTTAAAAAAATCTGATTATAATATGATAAAGGACTATCTTTTCGTGCCATTTTCAATAACAAATAACAACATAATCGTCAACATTACCATTTCTCCACTGTATTGAAGTTAACAATAAAAATTTCCAGTGCTTTTAAAATTTGTTTTGTGGTGGCCGCGGGGGAGTTGTTATCAATCTCTTGTATTAATTTGATTTTTTTAGAAATTGTTGGTGTCCAATACAAGTTTCGTATTGATGTCATTTTCGAGAATATAAAATTATCAGTCAAAATCATAAAAATGTTTTAATTTAAATTGAATGAAATACAGGAAAGTCTGGAACGCAAACCACGCATTTGCGAATATCAAAATGTCTAACATATAAATATTAGAGAAATACAGTAAAACCGCGATATAACGAAATCCAAGGGACCAAAAAATAAAAATTCGTAATAACGAATTCCCACATATAACGAAAAAAATAAAAAAACCTACTACATGTTACGCGCTGTCGCAAAAAAATGTTGCGCGGCTTCAAAAAAGATCGCAAATTCTGCAAACAAAGGAGGAAAAAGGCCATAGTGAACTGAATATCTACAAATTTTTAGTAGTTTTGTTATTAAAACAGATAAGCAAATGGATAATCAAAGGAATTAAATTAAGAACAGAACCTATTCAACACCAATTGGAAGATATTTTTGTAATTTCCAGAATATTGCAAACACAAAACAATATTTTAATTGGGTTTAAATGTAGAGCCGCTTCAAACATAGTTTTGGGCATGAAACATACAAAATAATTCAAAAATAACAATTTTACAGTTGAATCGCGGCATTTTTATAAAATGAGTCGTATATAAATTACGAAGGTACTTGCCGGTAACCACTTCAAAATATATTTATAATCGTTAAAATTGTTCACTTAAAAATTATCGTTAACATTGTTCACTTAAAATATACGAAAACAATAGTTAATAGAAATACAAAATGCCGTACAAAAATAGTCCATAAAATATTTTAACGAATTATTTATATTATGTATTTTTACATGTATTTTCCAGATTATGGACATTTCACAAAAAAAATCGAATTATGCAAAAAAATAGATTGACAATTTCATCTGATAGGGTCCAAAAATAGCTTTGAATAACGATATTCGATTTATAAGTATAATTTAATATTAAAAATTTCCAGAGGGTCCACATTCTGTTCCAAAGCTTCGACTTACGGGGAATTTCAAATAAACGTTCTACGAATAAACAGAATTTTACTGTAGATGTTTGTTAAAATTATTCTCTATTTTAATTGAAAGTAAAATTTTTTCTTAATTTCTACTAATTTTTCAAATATGTCATGTTATTAATTAGAAGCCAATTTTTAAAATTTAAAATTTGAAGTTGGGGTTTGAGTGCACACACAGGTAACTTATTTTTAAAGTGGGGGCAATAGATTTCAGTGTTATTGATCCATAATTGTTTTTGGTTTTAGGAATTGAAAGTTTTAAATTAACAGTGCATTACATACATATATATACAAGCAAAAAGGCTGTGCGTTAGTAGAGATTCTGGAAAATAAATATTAATTAAATATTCCATATGTTACGAATAGACGATTTATTATAATTACGATAGCGTTCAACAATTAGAAACTTGCCTGTTGTACACTAGGTTATTTGATATTTCTTACTAATAAATTTGCTAACTGCTATTTTTAATCTATCGTTCTACTCAAGCCATACAATTGCTACCTACTGAGTTGAAAATTACACTGCCGATCCGCATTTATTAGCATCCTCTTTTTACGAATTTGCAAATTTTACTATCTTATTGTTATTTGCGTTCAAATGTGACAGTAATAAATGATGGGTTTTCACCATTCTAACTGTTGATGAGTCATGTTCCATCTCTTAAATTAAAGTGTTCTAAAAACTTCCATAAAAGTTTTATTTTGATTTTTATATGGATAAGAAGATATATTTAACTCTTTATAGGTTCACTGTTTGGCTTGCGGCACCGAGAGCAAGAAGCATGATCCTTTTCTGGATCTTTCCCTAGATATACCAGAGCGACTGATCCCCAGCAGTCCCGTGGGAGGAAGGAAGAGTGCCGCCACCGCCGATGATGGAAACTGCACACCTTCGTCCCCCGAGTGTAGTGTCCTAGACTGTCTTACAAGCTTTGTTGAGGTAAGCACTTTCACACCAATGAATACGATGGGTACATTTCTTAATCGTCATCATTATATTCCAAAACAAAGTGTTAGCCATATCATTGAGACATATAAATATTTCCAGATTGAGGAATTGGCCGACACCGAGCTGTACTTCTGCAGTAGCTGTAAGAGCAAACAGCGATCCACAAAGAGATTCTGGATCAGGCGGCTACCGAATGTTCTATGTCTGCATATCAAGCGCTTTAGATGGAATAATTTTTATAGGTTAGTTGCACATATTAAATAAAATGAAACTATAATATTTTCATGTTGCCATTACAGTAGAACCGCATAAATTCGAAGTTCAAGGGATCAAATAAAATTGAATTCGTATTATGCGGAACTCCGTTAATAATAAATTCAAGGGATAAAAAAAATTTACTAATTTCATGATGAGATTGCGTATAAAAAATTTGTGAAAAGCAAGCATATTTCGCAAAATCATCTCGAAAATGCAGTATTTATTTTACTAATACAAAATCCTGATGTGATTTATCATACATATGTACTACTGAAACTAATTAGGTTGAATATTAGATCTATTTCTCGTAATAAGTAAAGACAAATGTTCCCAGGAAATTAAACAATCATTAAATAAAATACACAATAACTATAACACTAAATTAAGAATAATAAGAACAAATTGAAACATTTGTAATTTTCAGGCTTGAAGAAAATCATATATTTTTCCATGTCTCATTTTTTTGACACTTCTGCAGTACAAATTTTACCATTGCATCAAATGAGTGTATACTTCCAATCTATCACTCGAAAAGTTTCACGTGTAATAATAAGATAAGTTAACAATAATGTCATTTAAGGAAAATGAAGATTATTAACCTACAAACGCTGTTATCAGAAATACAATTGTTCATAAATACATGAAATAATACGAAAAGTCAATTTTTCAAAAAAAAAATCTTAATAACACATAATCGAAAGGGGAACTTAGAATAAGCGAAAAAGGAATAAGCTAAAAGCAATTAGCACAAACAATGTGTCTATTCTACGGCATATATTGCTAATGCAGCCAACTGAAGAAAGCGTACACGGAATTCTCCAATTTTATCACAGCATAATATATACATAAAAGAAGTTCCACACAAAGTAGGTACAGATGCGTGTTGTATCGGCAGGTATCGCAAAATACATAAAGAACGCTTCACACGGGCATTGTTAATTTTTTATAAAATGTGATGTAAAAATGTATTAATTTATGAAAATTATTTCGTACTACATGTTAACGAGATTTTCGTGTTAAAGAGGTTCATTAAGTATGAAACTGACAATTTGGGCCTTAAAGGTGTTTGAAAATTTCAAAACACATTGTATTTCAAATAAAAGCGGTTTTACAGTATTTAGATATTTAGTATTAAGAGTGGTTATGTCAAAATATTTTTATGTAATATTATACTTCATTGGAACAAAATTCAGATATGCCTGTTTGAATGGATGATGGACATGTGTTTGGGCAATGTAACTAGTGATGAGCTAAACCGTTCTTTTAACCGTGATTGTGACTGTGATTGAGAGATTTGTGTTTGATTATAATAATAATTAGTAACATATTCATTTCAGTGTCGATAAATTGGTGTTTATTTTTATAACAGCATTCTTTTTATAGCTTGCATCAATATAAAAATCCTTAATACAAATATTATAATATATTTCATTTACATGCAAGCCCGTTGGGCACTTCCTACCTTGCTAGGTACATATAAAGTACCTGTTCTGAGGTACTTTATATGTAGCCATAAGGTACCATAAGCTAGAATATAAGTTGGAAGTAAGGTAATAAATTAAATTGAATGGTAAAAAACAGAAAAAACAAAAATCAAAAGGAGACAAGTAGAGATAATAAGTAAATTAAACAAAGTAAATTTTTTGAAAGAAGAACAATAAAAGAAACAAGCAGGGAGCAAACAAAACATGATAAATACGAGGTATGATGTAACGACAAAAAGAATTACATAAAATGAGTAGCTTTGATCGTTTAAGGAACTTTTCCAGCTGACTTCTTCCAATTTTGAAAAGCGATTCCTTTATAAGCACACAGAATTGAGGATACGATACCGTTGGCATCTTTTGTGGCATCTCATATTATTCGTAATTCATCGAGCAATCACTGGTACACTAGAAACTGAACTTCCAAGAATTAAATCTCATTTATTAGTTATTGTTACAATTGAATACCAATTACACAATCACAGCTACAATAATGGTTTAGCTCATCACTAAATGTAACCCTAGTTGCAACACAATTTTAACCAAAAACGAGATATGCATTTTTGAAAGATGGACGACGATGTGTCCGATTGATAGGCCATATGTGTTGTGTATATGGCCAGAGCATGTTATGAAAATGGAAAACTACTTATGAATGACACTTGATTTATTGTTAAGCACAGATTACAAATATAGAGAAGTTTAACTGAACTAAAGTTACTACGCACAGATAGTTTATGGAGGCATATCTTGTAGCTGTTATTGGAAAGGCGGCATCGAGAAGATGAGGTTTGTTAGACGGCCTTCCCGACGGTTGCTGGCCGTGTTAAATTACTATCTGGCATATCGGTACTGGGTATGTTTACGACTGCTGAGAGTTTTGTTTCATGCACCGGAATCTGCAGGGTGCGTTCAGTATTGCCGGGCGGTAGTATCACCATAGTATTAAGATACATTGTAAAACACCGACAGTACACCAATGATATTTGATAAGACTACTTAAATCAAATCTATTGGTATAGTTTGTTTTGATCGAGTTTATCAAACTGAAAGATGCATATTCGAAAATCAAATGAATAATTATTAATGTCAAAAATATATTAATTACAATGTTGATAGAAATCACACTGAAAATATAACAACACAGGTGATTTTTATAGACTAATATTACAATTTTAATTAAAGTTTAGCTTTTGCCATTTTGACCATTGAACCAATTATATAGTGTATCAACTTCAAGTCACAATTTATCATGCCTTGGTGTAGAGATGGGGCATTATGGTGTCTTGTGTGGTTTAGTTTGTAGCTAATGTTTTGTTTTTCTAAAATATTTTTGCCTCATGTTTTGTACTGCCAATATTTTTTCAGGACAAAAATAGATACAAATATTTCATTTCCCATCACATCGCTGGACATGTCACAGTTCGTGCTGAGTAACTTGCCAGAAACCAGGAGATCAGGAGCAGGAAATAATCTGTATGATTTAGCCGCAGTTATCGTTCATCACGGTAATGGGTAAGTGTATTCTTTATTTAAAAAATATATACATTAATTTTAACGAAATCATATTGGGTCATCCTATAAATAATTTGTTTTTTTTATACAATTAGAGGGGGCAATGTCCGGCGAATATGGTGGGTGGGGCATCATTTCCAAAAAAGGTTCATTCCTGAGACGTGACAGCAAAGAAGAGCACACATTCACTCTGCACACGATTAAACTCTGAAAGTGTGTGAGGAACTTATTGACCCAATTTGGTGACTTTTCCGATGGCACCGCGGGTGGCGATGAATGGTTGAATGACCAAATCCAAACTTTTCTGCTAGTTTCTCAACAGTTACGATGGGATTTTGTTTCACCAGGGTTTACAGGACGTCGTCGTCGAACTCTATGATAAGGCTTGTCTTCTAGGCTGTAGTTTCCGGCTCAGAATTTCTGGAACCACCGTTAACACCGGCTTATCCGATCCCCATAAACTGCATTAATATTCCTCACTCTTTTCGTTGCATTTTGCCTTTAATGTGCAATATATGCTGAATATGCTTCTTTGTCACTTCCATTATAGCTTTGGAAAAATAACTATTAGAATCGAACTGTACTCTTTAAATCTTGCACTAAGAAGTTACTACCTGCTTTTATAGCAGGTTGTTTAGTTCCCCCCCCCCCCGCCCATGACTTTTAGTTCATGTAATTAAAAAACCATATTATTTACGGAATGATCTAATATTTTATTTGTGAGGCTTGGATTCATACTCGTTTAAAAAAAAATTAACAGGTGCCACCTAACGGTAACAGGTTCTACTCAAAGATTTTTGAGAAATATTGTAATTAAAAATATGTTTTTTTTTCAAATGAGAAAAAATATGTGTTTCATTTAAAAATTTGTAGATATTTGAGTATTTTATCTATGGCCATTGTAGCTTTAATTGGTAGATCTGTCTACCGGCATGGAAAGTTACAGGTTCGAGTCCTGGTGATGATTTTTTCAGTAGACTTTTCTTTGTACCTTTTGAAATGATGTACCTAAATTTGTTTTTAAGATATGCATTATTTAATAAAGTAAAAATAAATAAATCTGAAAAGTATATTGTAGTTCTTTATTTATCTTAAATACTACGATGGAATTATAGCTAATGGGAATTTGTCAACCAAAGCACAAAACTAGTAGTACACAATGGAGTCCTGGTACCGACATTGATGTTTGGAAGTGAGGCTTGGAGCTGACAGAGAAGTAACGAAAGTAGACTGAATGCAGTGAAAATGAGATGTGGCAGATCCATTTATGACTGAGTAAAGAATGAAGAAATAAGGAAAGAATGTAAAGCTGATGTTAGTATAGTGAGTAAGATTAAAAAAGGATTACTTAGGTGATTTGGTCATATGGAAAGGATGATTGAGAAGAGAATGGTAAGGAAAATATATGATGCAAGTGTTGATGGCGCCAGAAATAGAAGATATCCACGAAAGACTTGGCACGACCAGGTAAACCAGATACTGGAAGATGGTCCTGTTAGAAGCCTCAATAATCGCCGAGCTTGTATGAGAAGATATATGAATGTGGGTGAGGCGAGAACTGTGTGTCAAGACAAGAGGGTGGTTTCCCGCGGGGAAACGGTGTGATGGTAAGTTAGTTAGTTACTTATAGCTTAAGAAGTTGACGACTAAATGTTTTTTACTGCACATAGTAGTTTATTAATAATAAAATTCATTGCTTTATTTTTTCAGTGCGGGCTCCGGCCACTACACTGCATTCGCCATCAACGACGGGCAGTGGTTCCACTTCAATGACTCGTGTGTCGGTCTAACTGACGTCGGTACGGTTGCCTCTTGTAAACCTTACATCCTCTTCTATATCCGACGGGAGATTTCTCTTCCCAATCACCTTGGCAGCGGGTCGTCCCAGCAAATGGAGATACCGGCAGAGAAGCAATTAGAAGACTCATGACGCAGGAGATCCAGTAAAGGGAAAGTCACCCTCAAACATTGACAACTGAAACAGATAACGGTTCATTAGTTCTATCACATTGGTCTCATTGTATGGTGTCAAATAATTTATGGATCGTCTTGACAGATAAGATTGTCTTGTCTGTCGCGGTAGATACTTTTCACAGAAGCTTAATTTGAATAATATGCAAATTCCCATGTAAATAATGTTGCCCGTCCTTTTCATATTGCAAAGGACTAGGGTGTTTGGATAAATAGAATTATTGTGCTTTAGCATTTTTCTGTTGTATGATCCATTTTCAATCAATACTGCAGCACATCACCTGTCGCTAATCAAGTATTTTTTCATTTGTTTTTGTCACAGAAAATGAATATATTTTTGGATATTTTTTTGTAGATATTTTAATTGTCCCTCGTTGTAGCTACGCTATTTTAGAGGATTTCTTTTGTGATTTCAGTATACTATTTGTATAAACTTAAGTATTTTTCATTGTATGATTTTATAAAATTTATAAACATACATGTTTTGTATAATTAGTTTTTATTTTATTTAGATGGACTTAATTTTGAAATTATACCTTTCCATGGTACAAAATTATTAATTTTTTCACTCGGGTACCTCATTAAGAAAGATTTTTTGGATAACTAGTACATACATATAAGCATTTTACGTTTTTTAATAAATTTTTCTCATTGCATTTATTGAATCTACATCTTATTTCTTTTTGTATCTTGAATCCAATAAAGAACAATCAATATTTTCATCATATTGCAATAATCATTTAGGCTTAATTTCAAAACTAGATACGGTAAGTTTTATATTTATAACAATGTGAAAAAAAATAATTTCACACTAGCAATTGAATGTGGAATTTTTTTTATTTACAAAATATTGTCATTAAAATATCATCACAATTTTATTGTACATGTCAGTTTTTAAAAGCATGAAATTCTTTAATTTTTTTTTATTACAAAATGCAAATAAATCCACTGTTTCTTCATAGTGAGTGACACAAAATGTGTGTCGCGGTCACAAATCACTTTCCATGCTGTCGCTCCTCATCTTGTCCAATCTTTTAGTAAAATATTATAATGTAAGGTAATACTCGATAGTGTACTTACCCCCCCCCCCCCCCCCCCCCGCCCACCCTCACTCGACAATTACGCACTAATGAGTAATCAGAGAAAAATATGTGACGAAAAAGTGGCCAAAAAAATACATCACGTTCATTACTATGGTGACTACATATTTTATTCAGTACCCATAAATGTTAAATTAACTTTTTAGAAATGTTCACATCCTGGCATGTACGTAAATTAACTTCTTTGTGAATTCAATACTTAGAAGACGCATGCCTAAATATTTCAATTAAAAAAAATTATACATTCCTAGTGCACAGCCCACACGGTACAATGCTAAGTGACTGTTTTCAAATTTTAAAATGTCAAAAATAAATTTTCATTCTTTCTTTCCTTCCCAGTAAATTGTACACACACGCAATGTTTGCACAAAACCACGATAGTACTGATTTTATTTGCTCGATTTTTTCCTCAGTCATATAGTGTTAACAAATGTAATTTTGATTTAATAATTCATTGTATTATTTTAGAACAATAGTTATCGTTGCACGAAAATCTTAAACTGACATTGTCTACAAGCAGGTTTTTGCAATGATCTCGTAATTAAATGAACTGCTATTATATTTGTTTAAATACTTGTATGCGTACTGATAATGTTTTAATTTCTTTTCCACAGATCAATTTCTGGAAATTAAACTGGTATTACTTGATTTAAAAAAATATATATTTTTAAAGTTAATGAATTTTTTATAACATACAATTTAACGAGTTGCAGTCTTCGTATGACCGTTCTGTATAGTTTTGTCGAATTGATAATTCATTTATTAAAAAGGTGACATAATTTCATTGAGGATTTGAAAAAAATATTTTTGAAAAATCAACATCAAAATATGTGTTTCTGTTTCAAAACAAACCATCTGTTAAATGTCAAAATTTCTATCGATATGGCAGCAAGAAGTTTCAACACTATTAAATAAGAGTTTCCTACAATTGACTAAACATTAAATTAAATGCAATAGTGATCAGAGCATGGATGAATACTATGCCTGATTTGAAACGTTAACTTACTACTGTATATGCTTGAATATAAGACGATCAGAATATAAGTCAAAGTTAAAAATAATAAACACCCGCACAAAAAAAAGAACTTAAAAAAAAAGTTTTTATAGTTAAAATGATTTTATTATATTAGGTATACATATTTAAAACATGATAGTTTTGTTTTTTGTATTTATGACACATGTTCATCTTTCACCGGTTATGAACAAGTTTTTGTGATATTGAAGTACCATCATTACGATTTCTGCGAATCTATATATTCCACTACCTTCAAATTAAAACTGGTTTAATATGACATTGATTTTTAGTTCACTTATCGTGGTATATAAAATATTTTTGAAAATTACATTAACACGCATTAGATTTTACCATTTGATTATATGTCCAAGTTAATTTTTATTGTTTAAAAAAGCAACAAATTTCTCGGCTCGTACTCGAGTATATACAGTGGTTTACAGTATTGCCGAAATGAAATTCTAAATAAAATGTCAAGTATTTTTGTGATCCTCAAAATGATGTCAATCCTACGAGCCTTAAACTCTTTGTGCAGACCTTACATTAAGGTTTATTGAGAGAAATCATATTTATTTCAGTTTAATTATTGTAATTGTGCAGTAAAAAGTTGAAAATTTTATAATTTTTGCAATCTTGCCTAAAGCAGCCCGTTTATTCCCGGGTCCTCTAGATTTTGTTGGGAAAAATTTCTCCAGTGTTAAATTGAGATATGTATTTCTAAATTATTATCAAATTCATGCACTACATAATTGGTTTGTTGCGTTTTTTGTAAACCTCTTTATTTGAGGAACATTTTACTTGAACACTAATGGTTTAACGTCTCAACTCTTACGCAATCATCCTAACTGACAAATATGTTACTTCTAATTCTAGTATGTATTATATTTAATATGTACATTTTTGAATGGCAGAATTTTTTTAAATGTTATTCTCAATAGAACGTAACAGAATACAATGTACGTTTGTATTTAAAAAAAATTACTGCCACTTAAAGTGTAAGTGTGTTTACAAAATATATAATATACTAGAACAATTAAAAATAACATGTTTGTTAGTTTCAATACTTTACATAGTGGTGTCGAACTTATAATTTAGTAATTTCTATGAATCCTATTGTATTTATCAATTTTTATAGAGCTATTTTTGATATCATACTACATATTTATACCATAACAATCCATATATATATAACATAGCAGTTTAGCTTATTTCCAATTTGTATGATGATGTCATTCCATGAAACGTGAAATATTTTTTGAATAATTTACAATCCGCTTCGAATAATAATACAGTTGATATTTTCCGATTCATCATTCTAACTTTATCATATGTTATGCTATTGGTCTCACTTGGATAGTTAATGGGACACCGCACCCTTCTGTCCCTTTCATAATCTTCGCCTTGTCAACATACGTACATCACATTCATACTTGTTGAGGCCTATAAAAGGACAGGGAAATTTTTAAAAATGCGTAATTTGTGTCGCAAATATTTTTTAATTATCGTCTCATTTGTTGGTACCACGTTTACAAATCGACTACTGCAGTGGTTCCCAACCAACGCGCCGCTAGCGTGTGCTGCAAATTTTATTGCATACAGTGAAATTCAACACTATTAGGTTTAGGCGCATATGTACAAATTTTAATCGCTCGACTATTTAGTTGTATGTCAAATGGCTATTGGATCATACGGGAGTGCGCATATTATCGACACGATTGTTACTCGACAAAAAAATTATAAAATTTATGTGCATCGGCGTTCATTTGACTAAATAGTCGATCCGTGACCGCTCAGTTGTACAGGATCACGCACACAAATGTTGGAAGATCTCATTGACGAGTGATTGACTATATATGCACTTCCAACAACTAATAAATAATTTAATCGAGTGTATGCGCTCAGCCTTAATTGTTAAATATGCCTGTATTTGTATGTAATATTGCTGTTTTTTTTTTTTGTAATATATTAAACAATAATTGTGAAAAATCTTTATTGCATGTGGTTGTTTTTTTTTCAGGTTAAATATGTTAATTTAAGAGTTTGAAAAAAGTGATAGGTGTATAAGTATTCTTCGTTTGAATAGTGTGCCGTGACGCCAAAAAGGTTGGGAATCACTGGATCGTTGTAATTACGTACATAGTAATCTTAAGTACATTTTAATTTTTGACTTGGAGTTCTTGAGAATTTTTCTTCTATTAATTTGATAACTATCATGCCAATTAAAGGAAGTAGTAAAGATAATAAAGTGTCGTGATGTTATATTATGTAATTGATTATTTTATAAATCTTCTATTATATATAATTCATTTGAATCAATCACAAGGACCGCATAGTTTTTCATGTTTATTTTTCCTATACAATTTTTTACTCCTAGAATAATTTTTTTAGTATAGTTATGATACATTTTTTGCTTCATTCTTGAAGCCTTCAGAGTGAATTGTATCTACGATTGGTAATGAAATTGAAAATATTTAGAGAATGTAAGGATTCTCGCTTAAATGAATACATATTGAAAAAAATAATAATTATGCTATATACTACTTAATGTTCGCTCATATGTCCTCTGTATATTATAGGTTTTACCTTGGCGCTGAAATTTACCTACTGTGATTAAAAATACACTGATGATAATTAAAAAAAAAATATGTAAACAAAATGATTGTTTTATTTTAACGTGTAATTTGATGCGATTTTTGCTCATCCCCCAAAATTTTTTTTTTTCGTAATCTCGTAACCAAACAGACACGTTATGATCTTTACCATGATGGCTACATGACCCATAGACGTCAAACTCATGTTTTTGACACTTGAGAAATTCACATGTCCTATCATGTCACTGTCTTTGTGAAATCAGTACCTATCAACAATTTTTAATTAGAAGTATTATACGTACCTAGTATGTAACGATGCTAAACGATCATTTTTTTGACAAATTAATTTTTAAATAAATTAGTCAAATTTCACTCCTTCCTTCCCAGTGATTACAGGTGATTAACTATGATTAATTAAAAACTGACATTTCATATTGTAGCCACCACACGAGGGATTTGATGCACATTTAAACGATGAGATGGTACCGAGGGAAATAAAATATTCCTCTAGGAAGTCAAGTGAGGATGTCGAGAAGTGCCCGATCTCACCAGGTCCAGGTTTGTCGCTCGATCACGATGGTGCCGATGCCGCTCATGAAGACGATACCACATATTAATACGTTATTTATTTGGGAAAAATAAAATATTTAATCAGTTCTCTGCTTGTGAGCTAACGCACTATCGCCATGACTATAAATTAAGTAATTATTTTAAAAATAGTGCTTAAGGCGCTCCTTTTAATAATAATTCATCTTTTCGCGTTTTTTTTTTTTTTTACCAAAATTTATTACTTAATTTATATCGGAATTATACTTTTTGTTACGCGCCAAATACTCAAAGACCGCATTCCAGGATAATCACTACAAGAGATTACCAGGATTGCCGTTAGAAGGAAAGACGCGCAACTAACTTCGGAGACATAGCACTCTTCTTACCGCCTTTGCCGTGCGTGTCGTTCGTAGTCTGACCGTGCCTTGAAAATAAACCCATAACGTTCTTATTAATCACACCCACCTAATATTTTATAAAACTATTACTTGGTAGGAATTAGGTACCTTTACATTAATTTGCTGATTTGAGTCAGCCAAAATACATATTTATAGGACAAACAAAATATTATTTAATTAGAAATGATGAGCATTAAAAAAATAATGATAGTTCGATTATTTAAATTAATTAACATATTTTGTTGACTCCAAATTATATAATGAATATAAAAAAATTAAAGGGCATCGAATTTCATATTTTTTGTTACATAATTTAGTGCCTGAAGCATAAATATTAATTAATAATTGAACAATTTTGCAAATATTTATTTCGAAGTACTTGCGTAAACAAGTTTAACACGATTTTGTAAAAATTTTATACAATAATATTTTCTGTAACAGTGCAGATTTTGCACATATTTCTTGAACATTTTCAACTCGTAATACAGTTGGGTATTCACCCATAAAATATTGTGGACTAGGTGTGTTACATTCTGTATATTAAAATCAAGACGATGATTGCGTGCGAAGAGTTACGAATGTGTATGTGCTAGTTATCTAGGTAGAGTCCCACAGTACCGTCTCCGTAAGATTTTATTTTGATTTTCACAAAAATCGCACGAGTAATTTTCAAAATGACATTTAAAATATGTAGAAGAACTTCTTAGCTACAGATAACATTGATAAAATCATAATAAGTTTAGAAAATAATTGAATTGCATGATAAAAGAAAATTAGCTTACAGAAAAGTATCCGCCAGTATCGGCCATCACAAGTATGGATCATTAACCCTTCCCAAACCATGCAGTAACACAAGTCTACCATCATAATATTTCGGTAAATACATGCAACATAAAATTCATATTTTAAATAATCCTAAAGAAAATATTAGCGCTTAGGAATGACTAATGAAAAACCAATTATGAAAAGAGAATCGTACAAAAACAATTATTTTTTAAATTCAATCTGTTATATAAAATTAACGTTGGTAAAAATACAATTTGTGATATGAAAGACAGAGATCATACACTATTTTTACAGTGAAAAAAACAACAAACATACAAATATAATTATTTCTTTCTCATTAATTAAATGAAGAGAGATAAGAAGGAAGGACACATTGTATAGGACTTAATGAATGCTCTAAATTATGTTATTAATCATTTTTTCAAAATTGAATGCTTAATATTTAGAGTAAATTCATGCCATTAAGGCCATCTAAGCTAATACATACATTTTTTTAAACTGTTGTTTACAGTAACACGAGTTGACAGCATGGCCGCGTTCGGGTATTTTATATCATGGTGTGGTAAAGGTTAAAAAAAAACAATTGTCCCAAACATAGCCGTGTGAACGCAAGCTTTATGGATTGACTCTTTAAAATTTTCATATTGAATTCATAGTCTCCATCGTTTAATTCCAGGCAAGAAGAATATGTTGTGTTTTTGTGAGTTACTGGTGGGATAAGATCCCGTGGACTGTATCGAGAATAATATTAATCAGTGGACGCCACCCGAATTGGAAATCTGAAGGAACATAAGGGCAGATGGATCTGGCCTACCTTGCTTTAAAATTCTGGGTTGTGTCGTCTTCACCTCCGGTTGACTAGCACGTTTGTGGTGCAGAACCGAGAGATCACTGCACTTCCGAAACTATTGAATACACTTCCTCTTCGCGGTCTCAGCGTTACGCACGGCGCGGATGTAGGACGGCAGAAAAAGGCACAAGATCTTGATAGTTCGATGTCTAAGCGCGATCTGTCCCCCCGTCGGTGAAATCGCAACTAATGAGTCGGCCAGAGCGGGACAGGCATAGATTATTGGTTTGTATATAGGTGGACAAAATGGATATGGTGTGACTTGCGTCAACAGTTGCTTTTCATCCTTTTTTGCTAAAATCTTTTTCAAAGAGTAAAGTTTTGCCGTGATTCCAGGTTCCTCTTTTCTTCTTTCCCGAATCACACTTTCCATTATTAACCACCTTCGTGTATCTCCAATCAAGTCAAAAAGTGGCTGGTACTGGCGGACATTGTTGTGGCCGATACTGTAGGAATCATAAACAAAAGTTATATCTGATCACAGACAAGAAACCATACACTTTTCTTAAATGTTTAATTATTTTATGATAGTTATTTGAATAACGAATACATATCAATATTAACTACGTTATATTTCCTTTAATTTTAGTAATAACTCGTTGATTTTTAACTTGTCACTGAAAATGCTTCAGCCACAATGCACATCGTCGAACTGAACTGAACAATCGCGCACTCGCACAGTAATACTTGTGTGAGCGTACTGCATAGCGAGAGATTGATCCATAACAGTATCTGGCCGATACTGCCGGCCGGCCGGTACTGTAGGACCTTCCTTTATGTGTTTGTTAGGTATTAAAACACAACGATTTAAATATACATATTATAATAAAGGATAACCTACTAGCCAGCCTCGAGGTGCTCTCGACTAATACAAAGCATTAGATTTAAATATATTTCCGTGATTTTGGTTGTTCATATTGTTGTTTTTTTAATATCTGCGCAAAATGCGTTATTCGAAAAATTTCTGTGATTTGTAACGGGAGTGTTTTATTTGATTTATTTTAAATTCTAAACTGACGCAAGGATATAAAATAATCTGGGTAAAGATACAATCAGTGGCGTAACAAAAAAAAAAAATGTGCCCCAATGCAAAATAGAAATAAAGACTTTCTGTGTATTGTGTATAGGATAATACATATTAATTTTAAATAATACGCGGTTTTAAAAATTAAATAGTATTAAGGAGTACACATTTTTATTGTGAAGTTGTAATTATTTAGAACATAGGTCTGTGATATTAAATACTAATTAAATGTATTAATTAGAAAGATATACGTATAAAATAAATTTTATCGAAAAATATTGTTGTTGCGCTACCGGGATTCGAACGTGGATCTCTTTCTAAATCGGGGAAGGTGCATCACCCAACTATGCTTTAGCGACAGTACTTTTGACGACAAACAAATTTTCGAACCCATTTTTTCAAATTAATACATCTGTCGTTCCATTATTTGAAAGCCATCTACTTTGTTTTTACGGAATCTCAAATACCTTTGAGTAAACCGATACCATACGCGTCTGTTCTTAAGCATTTAGTTAAGGTATATGTACTCGCAACTGAAAAAAATCCTTATTTCGCTTTGTGGCGATGGTCTGGTACCTAACCTGACATTTTAGTGAAGTGTTAATGAAATCGTGTAAAAAATATTGTTAAACAATTTTGTGAACAGGTGTGAAAACATTGTACCTACGAATACACGTGAGAAATTATTTTTTTCATTTTGTAATATTTCTTCTTAATGTGGTGAGTCTTTAATGGTACTATGTACCATTAAAGACTATGTACCATTAAAGACTCACCACATCAAGAATGGTAATTCTTTTAATGGTACTATGTACCATATATACACATATATAAATAAATAAACAAACTGTGGTGACCCTAAATGCGTTCATAGACATTGCCGTGTAAGGATTCACCCATCAACCACATAGTGTCCGAATCGAAGCGACCAGCGAATAAACATTATGCAACATAGACGGTTATTGCCAAGCAACTATCGATCCCATCTCCGCAGGCCGTCCTAACACCAGAATCGCTACTCAATAACATTTCCAGTAAGCCGCTCTAGAGTTCAACCGCTCATTTAAATTGTATTAATTTATCATCTCAATAAACGAAATCATGTAAGTGCTCTTTCATTTATATACTCTGCTCTAGTTACAACAGATATCCTACACTGCGACACACAACCAACACCGGTGAGACAAGAATAAGTTAGGGGCTTCTGTCTCACAGCATCTTAACCTTCTGACACAATCTCGAGTCAAGTTTGAATAACTTTAAGACACAAACTCCTACAAAACAAATAAAATAAATAAATCAATCCTAGAACTGCAAAAATGTGTCAATCAGCCGGTCAATCACATATGTATATGTAACTGTAGTATTGCAATGCAACTGTGTACTTTTTGATCAGAAATTCAAATCGTAATACATTAAAAAAATATTCTACGATATAACTTAAATTTTAAATATTTGAATGTGTCCAAGAACAGACAATTACTGGATTTTTACCTACAAAGGCACTGTTACTAAACAAATATCAGATATCTCATAGAGACAAAACTATTTTTTAAAATTATATTTAATGGAAAATATAAGGAAGTATGGGGTAATTAAAGAGTTTACGACGTGAACCTGTTCACATACTAACATATATACAACTTTCAAAAATTTGATACATGTGGGGTTTGAGGGGTGAGAATTGGTATATATATTTATATATATATATATATATATAAAACATTTACCAATTTATATATATATATATATATATATATAAAACATTTACCAATTTATATATATATATATATATATATATATATATATATATATATATATATATATATATATATATAAAACATTTACCAATTTATATATATATGTATATATATATATAACATTTACCAATTTATATATATATATATATAACATTTACCAATTTATATATATATATATAACATTTACCAATTTACATATATATATATAAAGTGATCACTTAAACCAGCCGGAGACAGGTAGTAAGCCCTGTAATTACCCCATACTTTCATATATTTTTCATTAAATATAATAAAAAAATAGTTTTGTTTCTATGAGACATCTGATATTTGATTACTTAAATGTTCATTTCAAACACGACACTGATTTTGTTGATAGTAAATATTTTCACAAAAAACGCAATATTGTTTTAAAAAATAATTAAAATCAGACAGGACTATTACACGGCGGTGTGGTGGTAGCTATAAGTTGATGAAAACTTTTGAAGAAAAATTTTCAGCTGAAAATCATAAATTTCCCGTAACAAATACACAAATTTCTTGTTACCACGCGGCGGTACGATGGAGCCGGCTCGCCTGGGAGAGAAATGTTTTATTTACTTCCCAAATATTAAGGGAGCTGAGAAAACTTTACGGATATTATTCGTCACTCGCCAAATATATATTCCTCCCTTACAGAATATTTTCTTGTTCCTTTTCCCTGGCGATATTTCTCGCCTAACATTTCCTAACTTAATCACCCAATGAGCCTCCGAAGATCCTTTCTCCAGTTATCCTGGAGTTATATTCATCCCTAGGGGAATTGTCAAAACACTCCCAGCCGATACTAGGAAACTGCCGAGGTGTTTCGGCGAATGATATTATATAGGTAATACTTCCCGAAATGCGAGATAATAACTTCTCGAGATCTACAATATCGAGGCATCTACTCTGACATAAAGGTTGTTTTTTTTAGAGGTTTGTTTTTCAAATTGGCAACACTTTTCCAGCGATACCCAATTTGACAGCTGACAGCCGATTTGTGCTCAGTTTGCCATTTTACCATGAATAGATGTACGCCAGAACAACGCTTGCAAATTGTGTAAAATTTATTTCGAACATCGTGATTCAGTTCGCGAAACTTACCGTACCCTATGTTCATTTTATGGTCGACATAATCATCTATCGATAATCGTCTATCAATAATCGAGCTAGTAATTCGAATAACCACGGATCGTTTTCGCACCACGCATACTCTAATTGATAATACGCATCCGCAGAGACGAGAAGAAGCTGTTGCTGTAGTGGAGGGTAGTATTGAGGAGGACCCGAATGAGTCGATTCGCCATCGTGAACGCTATTGATTACTGACTTTTTCGTTCCCCAATTGAAAGGCATTAATGTGGAAGAGCTGTGATTTCAACAAGATGGCGCAACATACCACAATCAATTTATTGAAGGAAATATTCGATGAGCGCATAATTTCGCGTAATGGATCTGTGTATTGGCCTCCAAGATCGTGTGATTTAACACTTTTGGATTATTTTCTATGGGGACATGTGAGTGGCTAGTCTACGCCGTTAAACCAGAGATGATAGATGACTTGGAAGCCAATATTCATCGCGTTATTGCCGATATACGGGCCCAGCTGCTCCAAAAAGTGGTCGAAAATTGAACTTCCAGATTGCGCTTTATTAATATGCGCGAAATCATAATGTGATAAGATTATCTTTCTAATAAAGCCAATACCATGGCCATTCGATTTTTATTTAATTTTAAAGTTCAATATATCTAAAAAAAAAACACCCTTTATTGTTAGATACGAAAGCCAAGTAAAAAATAAGGTTCCCTACGCTGTACACTCGCCACGCGAGATGCTAGGCGAAATCCGGCAACACTGCCTTGATTGTTGGTCCCTTAACTACATCCCCACTACCGGGAGCAAACGCTGCGACGCTCAGTAAAGGCCTGACAGCCATCCGCTATGGAACCCGCCATCGCCGTTACCGCCAGGTGTGAAATCCGTTCGGTGATTCGATTTTTAAACGCGAAGAAGCTTAAACCTGTTGAAATTCATCGATAGTTGGAAGAAGTTTATGGCACAGCTTGCATCAGCGTCCAACACGTCCGCAAATGGTGCAGGGAATTCTCCGAAGGACGCACAGACGTCCACGACGAGCAAAGGAGTGGGAGGCCATCGGTGTCGGACGAAGTCGTGGCGAAGATTGAGCGCATTCTCCTCGAAGATCGGAGAGTAACGCTTCGGGAGCTTGCTGTCCAGGTTCCTGAGGTTTGTGAAAAAACCATCGACAACATTTTGACCGATAAACTTGGTTATCGCAAGGTGTGCGCGCGGTGGGTCCCACACATGCTTTCAGAAACCCACAAAGACAATCGTGTCAAGTGTGCCGAGGGGTTTCTTCGAGAATGCGCCGAGAATACCGAAGAATTCTTGGACTCCATTATTACGGGAGATGAAACGTGGTATCCCTACGTCACTCCAGAAACAAAATAACAGTCCAAACAATGGCGCCATCCTGAATCGCCTAGGCCGAAAAAGTTTAAGCAGACGCTTTCCGCAGGGAAAGTGATGGCTACGGTGTTTTGGGACCGAAAACAGGCTTGCCTAGTTGGACAATGTATTATAAAATGTATGTAAAATATATGTAACAAACTGTCAAAAATAGATACTTATTATTTGTGAACTAATCTCATAACATGTTTGTAGGCGGAAGAAAAACTAATTTATCGAGAAATAATGATTTGAGAAAAAATAATTTATCTACTTTAGAACCATCTATTATCCGAATTTTCGATAATCCGGATTTAAAAAAAAAAAATGAATAAAAAGTGAACTAAATATTAATTAAATATATTAATTAGAAAGATGTACATATAAAATCAATTTTATTGAAAAATATTGCTGTTGCGCTACCGGGATTCGAACCTGGACTCTTTCCAAACTAGGGAAGGTGCATTATCCAACTATGCTACAGCGACAATATTTTTAGCGACAAATTTTCAAACCTATATGTTACCTTTTTGATATTAATACATTCAATCGTTCCATTATTTGAAAGAGCCATCTACCTTATTTTTACGAAATCTCAAATACCTTTGAGTAATCTGATAGCAGACGCCAGAATTATCAATTCCTAAAAATTAACTATTTCAGTGTAATTCAGTAAGTTAGCTAGTTTTAAACAAAAATCTGTAATTGAATATATCAAAAACCTTTTTTTGTAGGTATATAATTACATATTAGGTATGTACAAACATGTAATGTAGGTATGTGAAGTAATATTTCAATAAAAAGTGTTCATAATAGATTTTTTTTTCATCTCGATTATACGGATTTTTCGTTATCCGGATCATGTTAATCCTCAATTAGTCCGGATAATGGAGGTTTTAAAGTTACTTTGCTAACGTATTTTAGTTAACTATTAAAAATAAATTAGAGTTATAAAAAACTATTCATGTCTCATCAATATTGTTGGGATATTTCTAGTATAATATAAAGGGCAACGCCTATCTGTCTTAAAAACCTAGAACAACTGAACCGATGTTGTTGCACTTTTATCTAGTGCATTGGAAATTTCTCTTGAAAGTTTCAGATTTATCTCTTAAACTGAGCAGTGAAGTCTAAATACACGTTAGTCTAAAGTTTTTGAGTTAGTTAAAATAGTTCACGCAGCGTGCAACGTCAACACCACATCTCGAAGGCGTCTAGCATGTTCCTTTCTTTCCTTCTCTGGGTTCATGTTTTGACTCGATAGGCTAGATAAAATCTACTAAATAGCGGGGAGCTCGGAACATCCGTATCTAATTGGTATACCTTTTAAATGTCATGAGCGTGTTAACACGTCAAACTTTCTATATCATGCCAAGCTATAAGCGTGTTAACATGCACTTTTGGACCAAACAGGGATTAAAGTCATAATTTTAGATTATTTTATCATCTGTGGACGACAGGTCCCAGCTTTTGATAGATAAGTCAAGCCCTTAAAACCTTGTATTACCCTATGCGGTGTCTTCCATTTCAAATAGAATTGGCAGTTAAAAGGTTAAGTATAACACTTTAAAGAAGCATGCATTTTGCCATAGCCAATTCAATTGACTCAATATTGAGAGTAAACTAGTACTAGTAAATACAACACAATTTTCACAACACTTTACTTTATTCTGACGCTACATACCTTAAACTACTTCTTAACATAGTCGCCACACACTTGGCGATGAATATCAGCTGGTTTCATGTTTCGTGCATTCAAGAAACGAATCATGGATCAAATCTTACAGTCGGCGGGATGATCTGTCGTCTTGAATATTTCAACCACTCACTACAAGATGGCTACACTAAGTGAATGTCTCTAATGTTGCATGTGGTGAGTCAACAGATGAATCATTGCGCATACGCAACATCGCAACCGCAGTGCTACACTGGGAATTAGTGATGGTAAAATATTTATTTAAACCGTTATTTTGACTGTTATTGTGACTGGTTGTGTTCAATTATAACGATTATTGATAACTCATTAACGTAATTATTCGAGCAATGATTGATACACTAGAAAGTAAGCCTCCGACAGTTAAATCTTAGTTACCAATCATCGTTAAATCTCAGTTACCAATCATCGACACAATCACAGTCACGTAACGGTTTACCATCACTACCGGGAATATTCGGCAACGGTAATTAAGAAACGCGCCTCGTATTTACTTACATTTTATTTATACATATTGTCTTGCACATTATTATTTTAATTCTCTGATTTTATGTATTTTCACTTTTACTTTGCTTTGTACACATTTTCATTTTGAATTTAAATTATATTTTGCCTAGTACTCAATGGTTTATTTAATTTGTAAAATATGATTTGTTTATCAATTTGCCCTAAAACAGGCTTGCCTGGTCGGGCAATGCATTTTAAAAATCTGTTTTAAAAAATATATATTATGTGTGTTTAGGATATAAATAAATAAATAATACATAAACTATGGCAGAAGTCATCCTCGCAACGAAGGTGAAAACATCGGAAATTCTAATCTCGAATAAAAAATCTTAATTGACACTTCGTCATTTCTAAGTTTTTAATCATCTGGCATCAAACCTTCTGCGTTCTTTCGTCGGTGACCTCCGATTCTCGCCCCGCAGGCTCACGTCGGGCTGGCTGTTGGATGAAAAACAAATCGTGCCGCGTCGACTCCTGAATTGAAAGGACATCAACATTTCCTGCCCCCCTGTACCGTGCTCACGTAGGCAGTCCGAGCGATGGAAGTTTGCCGATAAAGCCGGTAAACGGCCGCCTGATTCTGTGAAAAACCTGAAAACTTCCTGAAAACTGTGGCGTGACGTGAAACATCGTGTTTTACTTTTCACTGAGTTTAATAAAATCTACGTGTAAGGTAGGAGCCATCATTTATAGCCATGCCTTTCATTGTCCTGTATATGTTTATTTATTTTCCTTTAACGCCCTATATTTTTATTTAATTTAAAATGTAACAGTAAACTTTTTATTGACATTTCAATATAACATAAAAAAATAAAAACTAAAAACGAAGTATAATTTACATACAAATATTTCTTCAGCTCAAGTATACTCCTGCAATGAAAAATGTTCAACTTGTTACCGAGCCGATGCATCCGCGATATTGGCGAGTTAACAGCATAATTATTTATATGTACCTACAAAGAACATTTCATGTTGTCTCGTTTGAGTTGGTACTTTATACGAAACCATTTGTATCAATTCGGGGCAGTCCAACATGCTATTGATAATTTTATATACATATCGCTCACATCTCTTCTCTAGGCTAATTTTTTCAAATGAAGAAGACTCATTAAATAATCGTAATTTATATTTTATATCGGAATATACAATTTAAAATTGAGAAATCTTAGAAATTTATGTTGCACTCTTTCGATTTTTAGAATATGTGAGTCATAGTAGGGAGACCACAGAGTGGAGTTAAATTTCAGCGTATTTTTGACAACGGATGTGTATAAAGTAGTTAGAGAGCGAAGCGAGTTAAAGTTTTTGGCTGTCCTTAATTCAAATTTCATTAATGTTGAAAAATGATAATATTTCGTCGAAAAGTACACCCAAATCCCGCATAACTGCGATTCTACTTCGATCAATATTGTTAATGCTGTATTGAAAAGGGACTTGATTTTCACTCCTATTGAAAGTTATCTGTTTATATTTTTCTATATTGAGATATAGTTCGTTCGCACAGCACCACACAACCATAAACCAAATTTAAGTAATTCTGCAAAGTTATAAAGTCATTTATGTTAGAAATTGTTTTATATTATTTAAGATTATCTGCAAACAATTGAATTTGAATTGGGATTATGAACGGATGGAAGGGATTTGGTACAAGAACATGACAAGAGGGACTCGAGAACCAACCAGATACTAGGAAGAACACTACCTACCTGCAGTGGTGCTCTTTTGTATGGATTTCTATTTTGCTGCGGCCACAGGTACTCCATTTTCAGAAACACACACTTCGTTGATGCGCAAGAATTACTATCTGCGCCACACACAATGGCAAGAATGAAACTGATTTCTGATCTCGGTACATACAATAGCGGAAATATTCACCCAAGAATAGTGTAACATCATGGACAGTACACACACATAGTAAAAGATCGTGCTCTGGGGGGTTCCGAGTCTCGGTGGTAACTATACAGAGTGGCCCAAAAAAGTGAGAAAATTTCGTAAAATATAATTACATCAAAATTAGTTTAACTATATCAAAATTAGTTTAAATAGTTTACTAATTTACTTGCTTACCTACATTACGTTTTATTTTGACAATTTCCGGTCGCCATCTTTGATTATTAATTTTCCCATGATAAAAATCACTGCAGAAGACCGTATTCTGATCAAAAATTTGCGAATTGAAATACGTCGGGGTGCTAGGGAAATGATCAAAGAGTTTCAAAACAAAGCCTGGAGTATAGTTAGACATTACAGCAAAACTGACATTACAGCAGGATGGAGCTCCATCTCACACATCCAGAAATACAATCAACTTTCTTCGTTGTGAGAATGTTATCGAGCTAGGCATGTGACCACCGAACAGCCCAGATTTAAACCCACTAGATTATGCAATATGGGGTGTTTTGATGATTTCTGATTAGCTAAATATTGTGCAAAAAAAATTACATTGAGAGTTATAATTAATTATATTATGTTTTGAAATAACTCATGCGTTACGAGATGTTATCACTTTTTTTGTGTATACACCATCCTGTATATTAATTCGATAGAAAGTTTTTTTCTGCGTACCTTTCTAAATAATACATCTAATATTTAAAAAAGATAATCGGCTCCCATATACTTTTAGATGTCTTTATTAATGAAATGCCGTTTATGATATGTACAGTTTTCGCAGGGGGATGTTTCCACCCGCCGGCTCTGGGGTCGGCCCGCCGGCGGCGACGGGCGCCGCGGACGAGCCCGACCCCATCCCCCCGGTCACGTGCGGAACGGACTTGAAAAGCTAAACAGGCTCTATTTACAGACCGCGCCAAATCGACCGGGTATCTGTGAATACAGTTTGCAAACATCTCATGCGAGGAGAGCCACGAGAAACATTCGTCTAACGACGTTTTCGGAGTTAAAGAATGCGCGAAGAAGCGCCGAGAATTTTCTTTGAACTCAACTGGGAGACCCGCCCACGTACGCGGGGGTGTTTCGAATTGGAAAAGGTGAGAACGGACTAAACCAAGTTATATTTTTTTTGGTGAAGTCTTTAAAATATATTCTGTAATATTAGACTGATTAATGTCACTCTTATTTTTATCTTATTTTCTTCTTTTAAAAAGGCAATCCACCCTTCAATAGTGTTTTGTGCCATTAATCAAGTTAAAACTTTATTTTATAGAAAAAAGTACTATAAAATTATATTATATTACGAGTCAATACCATTGTCGTCCAAAAAATTTGCTATTATATAGATTAAATGTGGCGGGTTAACCCTTCGAAACCATGCAGTAACACAAGTCTACCGCTCTAATTAAATCTGTAAATTTTTGATAAATATACGCAATATACAGTTCATATTTTAGTTATGTTTAGAAATGACTAGTGAAAAATCAATTATATAAGGCGAATCCCACGAAAAGAATTATTTTTACTTCATTCTGGTGGGATAAGATCCTGTGGACTGTTTCGAGAATAATTATAAATATTAATTAGTGGACGCCAACCGAATCGGAAGTCTGAAGGAACATAAGGGCAGATGAATCTGGCCTACCTTGCTTTAAAGTCCTGGGTTTATCGTCGTCTTCACCTCCGGTTGACTAGCACGTTTGTGGTACAGAACCGAGAGATCACTGCACTTTCGGAACTATTGAATACACTTCCTCTTCGCGGTCCCAGCGTTACGCATGACGCGGATGTAGGATGTCGGAAAAAAAAGGCACAGGATCTTGATAGTTCGCGGTCTGAGCGCAATCTGCTCTCCCGTCGGCGAAATCGCAAGTGATCGGTTGGCCAGAGCGGTACAAGTATAGACGATTGGTTTGTATATGTAAAATGGATGAGGAGTGGGTATTCGACTTGCGTCAACACATTCCGTTGTAAAATTAGTATATTGACAAAAATACCAATTGTGGCAAGACAGAAAGAAATCACACATTAATTTCACAGTGAAAACAATAAAAAACATGCGAATATAATGGTGTCTCTTTCTCACTTATTAAATGAAGATTGATAAAAAGGAAGGTTGTATTATAAAATGCAACCTCCTATACAGAGCTTGATGAATGCTCTGAATTATAATATTACATATTTTTAATATATTTAATGCTCAAAACTTAAAGTAAATTTATGGCATTAACCATTTTTTCACATTTTAAAGCTAATATAACTTTAATTTCATACGGTAACATGAGTTGACAGCGTGGCTGCGTATGAGTATTTTATATCACGGTATGGTAAGGGTTAAGGGAAAGAAGATGACACAAGTTAACCGGAAGTTGAAAATTACCATTGACGAGATTACTATGATCCGCAATGGACATGCAAAAATATATGGTCAAGGGTCTCCTCCTCGGCACCACACTAACACATTTGGGAATCTATTAAGTTCAATCTGAATAAACGTGAGGCTACCTGAGTTATTCGTTTAAATATTGTTAATTTTATTTATTTATTTTTACCTACACAGTTGAATTCATAATGCCAGCTAGCCCGTGCGGAGGCAAACATTTTACACTTTTTATAGTTAGACGTAGTATTTTTATAAATTAATTAAAATATATTTTTTATTTTTTTAATACATGCCAAGAAAATTATGTCGATTAATAAAAATTAATAACTTAAAAATGTACATTTTACATACACATGTTACTTACTTACTTACCATCACGCCGTTTCCCCGTGGGGGTAGGCAGAGAGGATAGAGCGCCACACTCTTCTGTCCTGACACACAATTCTCGCCTCATCCACATTCATACATCTTGTCATACAAGCTCGCCGATTGTTGAGGCTTCTAACAGAACCATCCTCCATTATCTGGTTTACCTGGTGGTGCCAAGTCTTCCGCGGACGTCCTCTATTTCTGGTTCCATCAACACTTGCGTCATATATCTTTCTTACCATTCTCTCCTCATTCATCCTTTTCATACACATGTTCGCGATGATAATTCTTAGAACGCTTTTCGCTCCCGTATTAGAATGACATTACCAATACATACGTACCATACTCATTGAGAGATAACCGTTGATAAAAGCTATTATACATATTGCAAAGGAAAAATCAGAATTTTAAAACTGGGACCCCAACCTTCGATAGAAGACGTTGCATGAAGAAGAAGAAGAAGAATTTTAATATTACAATTTTTATAAAATTTAAAATCCAAATGTTGATACTGAGGTATGATCGAAACGCTATGGGTAAGTGCTCCGCGCTAACAAAGCCGATAATTAAGTGAAACTATAGAACAAGTGACGTCAGCGGGTGGAGGACCCCGCCCCTTCGCCTCTCCCCTCCAGGCCTCCAGGGGAGTCCATGTTGCCGAAACAAAGTGCAAATGGATTGATTGGGCCAATTTTCGGCACAAAGGGCGTCGGAAATAGCATTAAAAGCGTCAGGACGCTGTCTACCGCCCTAACTGCATTATGTAAAGTGGCCGCCTTCGCTTTGGGTCGAACAAGCCGCACGGCACAACAGCGCCTGCTAAAAGTCACACTGTCAATATTCGTAGCATTCTCCTCGGCTGTTGCGTTTTTAGGCGCAGCGGTCTTTGTTAGCAGTTGTTTTTCGCGTTTTAATGATAGTAAACCGTTATTGTGTTCGATTGTAACGATTAGATTTAACTGTTGAAGGTTTAGTTTAGTGATTTGAATGCTCACTGGGGGCCTAAAAACAATCAAAATAATATTGTTATTTTTGTATAGTGTTTTTTGTATATAAAAAGTTATAAGAATATTTTTGTCTGTAATATAGGTGGAAACAAAAATGTGTATGTAGTTAGGTTAGCACAAATGACAAATTAGTTTCATTTTGCTTTCTACCCACATCAAGCAACCACTTTGTTGTTTTTGGTTTAAAATCGTTCATCACTTTAGTGTCTTTAAGGTCTAGTGGCGATTTGTTAAAAATACGCGGTGCACGAAGCAAGAAAGTTCGTTGACCGAATTTGGTATTCATTTTTGGCACTGAAAAATATCCTAAGGTTTTGCTCCTAGTTTCCATTGAATATATGAAAGAAAAGAAAAAGATCCCAGTGCGTGCAATATTTTACAAAATCTTAAAAGCCTTTTTTGGGAATATATTTTAAAGTTAGAGCAGTTAGTTACTAAAACCTTATGGCGCCCATTTATATTAACTTTTTTCTTTTTCTTTATTATATGCCACTATTATTACAGTTGGTCATTATTACATTCAGTCATTAACATCATAATACCATCATTGTAACAGAGCCACACCCGTACATTTTGACGTGAGATACGTTATCATATTAAATTCAGAAGGCAGCCAGAAAAAAGCTATAGAAGTCAAGCACTCCAAAAGGGGAGGATAAACATAAGAAATAATCAGTTTCAATCGATCACATTTAGTCACAAAAACAGTTTAACCACCACCACCATAATATTCATTGAAAAGATTCCGGAGTCGCCGCTAGGAGATTGATTTTACCAAATATTTTCATGTCGTTATATTGGCAATGTATTCATATTAATTGACTGCAAATGTCCAACTGATAATCAGGTTTTGACAAGCATTCAAGTCAAACAACTTAATGTGTTTAACCTAATTGATAATTTGTTAAACAAAAAGTTTATTAGATTATATTGATATTGACCCATTGATAGTGGGAAGCAGTAGAGAAAAATTGTGTTTTTAAATAATTTTACTTCAAATACGATTATGAAAAATATCCCAAATTTTATACAACTAGTTTTTTACACTAATAACAAATAAAAGAATTATATATTAAATAACAAGGAAAAGGACGATATTTAAAAAAAAATCTGGGGTCTACAAATTAATTTGCAATGAATGCAATTGTTTTCATACAGATAAAACTTTTGATATCTGAATTGAGGAGCACTTGAGATGCCTAATAGTAAGCTAAATATATATAAATAAATAAATAACAAAAGTAAATAACCAAATCCTCTTTGCAAATAGTCACATTTTAAATTTGTTTTCTTATTAGTTCTTACTTATTCACTACTTTATAGTTTTGTTTTTATCTATCCATGTATTTTTAATTTCAGTATACAGGTGGCCCAAACAAAGTGAAAACATATCGTAAAATGTGATATAATTACATAAAAATTAGTTTAACTATATGAAAAATAGCTTAAATAGTTTATTAATTTACTTACTTACCTGTATTACGTTTTACTTCGACAATTTTCGGTCGCCATCTTTGATTATTAATTTTCCCATTGTTTATATTTGGTTTTTTCAAATTGTTGCCCAGAATGACAAAAATCACTGCAGAAAACCGTATTCAGATCAAAAATTTGCGAATTGAAAAACGTTGGGGTGCTAGGGAAATGATCAAAGAGTTTCAAAACAATGCCTGAAGTATAGCTAGACATTACAGCAGGACGGAGCTCCATCTCATACAGTTAGAAATGTAATCAACTTTCTTTGAGAGAATGTTAATTTCATCGAGCCAGGCATGTGGCCACCTAACAGCCCAGATTTAAATCCAGTAGATTATGCAATATGGGGTGTTTTGATTATTTCTGATTAGCTAAATATTATGCAAAAAAAAAATACATTGAGAATTATATTATGTTTTTAAATAATTCATGTGTTACGATATGGTCTCACTTTTTTTGGGTCATTCTGTACATTGTTTCTTGAAGAATATACCATAGGTATCGAAACATGTAGAATAATCAATAAATAGTAGTTCAAACATAGTATTTTGACTAATTTCTTTTTATAAAATGAGGCCACAAAGTAATTTTGCAAATATTGAAGAAGCAATGTGTTTTCAATTATGGACAAGAAATAAATTCGAGCAAATTTAAAAAAAACCATAACCAAATTTAAAATACCTTCCACTATGTTTTGATCCATCTTTGGTTTGGCTCTTTCAAAATTCCGTAAGCGGAAAACTAAAACTAAAAACGGGAAAAAAATTCGAGTCGAATGAAGGAAAGGTGACCGAGGGTGAAAATTGCTATTTTCAGGACCTCGAAAAAAGTTATTTCTATGAGGGAATCGAGAAGCTGAACAAATGTCGGACCAAGTGTGTTTAGCTTCGAAGGGATTATGTTGAAAGATAAAATATAACTTGATTTATTTTATTTTCATCGTCACACCGGAAACTTTTCAGTCTATTCTCGTACTGTATGTAACTTACATGACTTTATTTTTATTTTTACGTGTATGAAAGGCAACCATGGCAACAAGACCATGGTTTAAATACGAAGCTATATATATATATATATATATATATATTAAATATATTGCTTTATCCTAATACTTTTTAGCTTAAAAAATATATACATTATAATTAAGATTCCAATAATTTCGCACACATTTATTGCATAAAATATTGTAAAAGACAGTCTTTACTTTACATTTTATTCTTTCCTTAATATTATATATGCTTGTAACTAATAATTGAAAACTTTGCCTGCCACAGTACAAAATTTTTGAAGCAAGACAGGCACAGTATAACAAGAATTATATTGTATAGTTATAAATAAATAAAACATATTGTGGTGTTCACGAGTGCATGTAAATATGTGTGTGTGTGTGTACCGAGGTCGCGGGCTGTGAAGTACGAGAGATGTGTGTGTGTAAGCGAACGGTTATAAGTGAATGCGAGGAGTAGGCGCGCCTCTTTCTACTCAGTCGCGATATAGTTAAGATCATATCTTGTATAATAAAATTACATTGTAGTACCTACCCGCCGATAGGGCAGCCTTGAATTACCGTGTAATAGCACATTTCACCGCTGAAGGATTTTTTCTTTGCATTTCTGGTTACAGACAAGTGGAGCGCTGTCTGCGTCTCGTTTAACGAACGCTCACAAATATGTGATTTCAGATTTAAAAATGAAGGGTGAGAATAATTGTATAATGTTAGGTACCTGTGTTACGCTGTGCCGTGTTATATAAGTGATTTGTATGTGTTTGTTTTTACAGGATATAAATCCCTTCCTCACAATGGACCTCCACGTTAGGGAGGCGCCATTTTTGGTACAAGTGGAATCCTTAATCAAAATATGTGATGGCCAGTAATAACATCATGGACCAGGGTAGGATGAAAGATTACGATTTGAATTCCATCTGCTCAACGTCATCTTCACAGTAAAGGAAAAACAGTACTTCGATATCTTACCAGGACAACGCTAATTAACACAAGTAATAAAATTTTTGTGTTCGTCGTGGGGCAAACTATTCAAGTGAGATTCGACATGGTGACTTACTAAAATATAAACTTTATTTTAATTGTAGTTGATCCTCGAGTGCAAGTCATTCTTATTTGGTGTTGTAAAATCTGAGTCAAAGTTTACTCATTTCGCTGAAGTCGAAATTGATAATATTTCATTTATGCTTCTGCATAGAATAATTTAATGCTTTACAATTTTACTATGTAATTTTCTGTTAACGTTAACACTCTTTTTAATTTATTTTCATTATGTAAAATTTCTGTTAATTATAATGTTGTAAAATCTGATACTAAATCTTATTTATTTTTCCTTGAGAATTACTGTCGGAAGCAGGTGAGGGACAGAATAGCCTATTCTGTTTACAGTACCTACAAGTCTCATACTCTATCTTGGATAAAACCGGTGGACGCGCTGACGTTCTGTCGTGCACGTCACAATATATATACCATATATTGTATATTCACCAGAGTAAATTTTTATAATTCTTACATACGGAGGAGTTTCTATCAGTGTCATACTACGTGCTTCAGCCGGTCAATATAGGACAGCTTGGTACATAACAAAGCGGCAGTCTAATCTTTGCGTCTTCTTCAATAGCTTCATGGGACTCAGAAGTCCATGACCGCAGTCACTGCAGAGCGCAATCTATTTCTTGAGATCACCATTGTGATCTATTGTGTGTCCGTCTACCTCTTACAGATCTTTCTTGAAATTATCCGCCCATCCTAGTCTCGGTCTTCCCATCGATCCTGTTGACTCACCCACACTTTAAAAATAATATATTGAATAAATAGGTAATAATACAAATTAAATGAATGAATACGAAAAAAAGTAACAAAAAAAAATTTCAGCTGCTGCTGGAATTCTAGCCTGGATCTTTTCCCATCCCAAGAAATGCGTAATTAGTTGATATAGCGTAACTGGTTAGAGTATCCAGATTCGTATCCCGTTAGCAACTAAAATATTTTTTTGATAAATAAACGTAAAAACAAACTTTATTTTATAATATCTTACAAAATATGTAGTAAAGTGTTATTGTATGGAAGGGGACTCTCCTTTCGTGAAATCATCGAATACTTGAAGTTTATCAGGTTTCTGTCTCACGAAAAACATATCCAACAATATTTGTTTCTTCTTGCTTTTTATAATGTTGCGGAAACGATTTATAACCAGATTTTATAAAGTTTTATCAGCGAGATATCTTTTCACAAAAATTTGCACCTCGAGGATCGAGATTCTAAGAACATCTTCCATTCATTCACCAGTCTTTGAAAATAATATTTCTTCTGTCACCGTTTTTTGCTGCTCATAAAGAAGCTGTTCTAGTTCTTCCGTAGTGAGTTCTGAGACTGCCTGCTTGTTCGTAAACGGAAATTATGTTCGTTAACAAAGTCGTTCGTAAACTGAGGTTCTAATATAATTTGTATTAAAAATAACACAGAACTAAATTCTGAAATTGCAACTACACAACAAAATATTGCGTGATCCTTAAAACTATTTTTTTTATTTCTCTCAAATCATAGTTACGGTTATGCATTTTTATCGCACAAAGTGCACGTCCACAAGATGCTGCTAAATTCCAGACAGCAGACCTAGTTTGCATTAATCGTTAATGGACCACAGATTTCCTGAGTGCGGAATTAATTGACGCGACAATACTAATTGACAACGGGGATGCTGGCTGGACCACCTTTCATTTCTGGTCTGCTGGGACACCGGAAGCGGAAATCTCGTCGGACCCATCTGTGACAAGTAATTTGGAACACAAATTGCCATAGTTGCAGTTGTCTCAATACGTGCTTATTTAAAAGTGGAATATTTTTAATCAATCAATGCATATACGGCCTTAATTATGGATATATAATTATAGATATATATATGTCTTTAATGATTGATCGCGTCTCCTGTAGTGTTTAAGTGAGAATCTATACCCACCAATATACCTTCAGATGATATGATCCTATAATATTTAAACCAAGGTATGTGGGTACCTTAAGATAAACAAAATAAGTCAATACCAACGTTTATTTCATATTTTTATTTACAGGTGTCGATTTTTTGTTTGTACCTACTATAAAATAAACAATTCTCACCGCTTATGGTTGGTTGTGAAATCAGTGGTAACTGGTAACTTTTTACTATGATAAAATAAAAAAATAAAAAAACAGAAAATCGTTGGTTAAAAATGGTGGACTCTTTACAGCTGTTTCAAAAGTCATCTGTCACATTGATACTTCAAGTATACGACAATTAATCATTAAATATCTCGCTATTTTATTGATAAAAGTTAGTCCGATGTATCTCATTGTATTAAACAACTTGATTTCGTTGTTTAATATAAGTAAAGGATGTTTTTTATAGAGGCTTGTTTTTCGAATTGGCAACACTTTTTCCGGCGACAGCTAATTTAACAGCTGACAGCTGATTTGTACTCAGTTTGGTTTGCCATTTTACCATGAATAAATTTACGCTAGAACAACGCTTGCAAATTTATTTCAAAAATCGTGCTGTTGATTCTCATTTTCAATGTATAATTTTGTTCAGCGATGAGGTTCATTTTTCAACAAGCAAAATTACCACATTTGGAGTGAAGAAAATCCACAAACCACTATTGAGAGGCGGTTACATCCATAAAAAGTCATTGTATAGTATGCTTTATGGGCTGGTGGAATCATTGGTCCATATTTCTTTTAAAATGATGCCGGCCAGAACGTTACAGTCAATGAAGAGTAGAGAGCTGTAGATCCATGATTACTGATTTTTTCGTTCTCCAATTGAATGGTATTTATGTGAAAGAGCTGTGGCCACACAGCGCACGCCACAATCAATTTATTGAAGAAAAAATTCGATGAGCGCATTATTTCGGATTATTTTCTGTGTGGGGATATGTGAAGTCGCTAGTCTACGCCGATAAACCAGAGACTATAGAAGTGGTCGAAAATTGGACTTCCAGATTGCGCTTCATTTGATCCCGCCGTAGAGCCCATATGCGCAAAATCATATTTAAACACTAATGGTATAAAAATATCTTTCCAATCAAGCCAATACCACGGCTATTACCACGATTTTAATTTATTTTTAAAGTTCTATACCTCTAAAAAAAACCACCTTTACATGCACATAGACCGAATTTTTTTTTCCAGCAAAGTGACAGATTTCGAACGCAGGGGTGAATAAAGGACGATTTAAGGATTATTCGTTTTGCCGCACTATGTGCCGAGATTTTTTTCAATACCTTGACGTACTTACTAACGATCCGAAAATATTTTTTACCACTAGCGGGTAAAAATTAAACTAAATAAAATTTACCAATGTCCAAATTTACTACTGATCACACAAGTCAGCATTTTATGAAGAGCACTTATTTACTAAAATATATAGGTTAATGCATACGTAATCACCGCTTTACTTAGCGTGATATATGATAAAACGTGTACTTAATGCGATCACAGTAACAGGCGTATACTGGGTGTATAAAAATAAATAGGTTAGCTGGTACAGGTGGGTAAGTGTACATATCCTTTGCACTTCACAAATTTCAGAGCCAAATCAAATCTGCCCTGTCGCAAATTGGTTTGATAATAAGATTATAGCAGGACTCTAAAGTTTAAGGCCAATATTTGCCATTTGGAGTTGTTAAGTGTCGGCGGCAAAGTGGTAGGGGTGGGACGGGGTGTGACGCGGAGGCGGGGGAGGCAAATCTAATTTAGCCCGCGCCATCGATATTTCGGAGGTGGGATGTTATTATATTACAGCCTGAAATGGTGACGGCATATTTCTTACCAGCGGAGAGTTTTGTGCACTTATAACTTTATGACACTGAGAATGTATAGGTACGTACAATTATTTATTATTATTATTCACTCCCTATTCAGGTATAAACATAAATTGTAAAATAATAAAAAAAAATATTAGAAGTGCAATACGCAAAGAAAAAAATATACAATATCATATACATTCAACATAGAATGCAAACTAGTGACTGCGGAGTTAGCTAATGCACGTGTTCTGACATTACCACTGTAATAAAACAATGAATTGTGTCTCGATGACCTCAAATTCAAATAGACTAACAGTTGACTATGATAGAATATAAATATATTTCTTCAATATTAGCAAAATTACTTTATGGCCTCATTTTATGCAAATAACTAGACAAAATACTTTGTTTAAGCCACTATTTATAGATTATTCAACATGTTTTGATATCTATGGTATCTTCTTCAGGAAACAATGTATACTTAAATTAAAAATACAAGCATAGATAAAAATAAAACTATAAAGTGGTGAATAAGTAAGAACTTATATGAAAACAAATTTAAAAGGTGCCTATTTGCAAAGAGGATTTGGTTATATATAATATTTAGCTTGCTATTAACACTTTTTTTTATTTCTAAAATTTCTAATTTATCTAATTGTAAACCCCTAGTATTTGTATGTATAATTTATAAACCCTTATTAATATCAAAAGAATGGTTTGTTTCCAAAAGGTGATTGGAAAATCCTCAAGTGCTCCTTAATTCTAAGTTTTACCTACATAAAAATAATTGCAATCATTGCAAAATAATTTGTAGACCCCCGATTTTTTAAAAATATCGTATTTATCCTTGTTATTTAATATATAATTCTTTAATTTTTTATTAGTGTAAAAAACTGGTTATATAGAATTTGAGATATTTTTTATAATTGAATATGGAGTAAGATTATTTAATAACACGATTTTTCTCCTACTACTACTTCCCACTATCAATAATAATAATAAAATTGAACATTTTTCGTTATTTTTATTTTTATTGTTTATTATAGTGGTTCATGTCCAGCGTAAACTGAGATTCAGTTTTAATGTGATGACCTTGGCCTGATCGGTGATAAGGCATTTCGTCTTCTGACAAACGTCAAACACGGTAGCGCCAGTTGTAATCTTCTTTGTCTTCTGACAAATCTGTGTAGTGCTAGGTCGATAGTTAAACTCTTTATCACATGAAAATTAGTAGTTTATTAAATATCCGAGATACAATAATATATGATACAAGTTAATGTATTCACGTCGGAGCAGTAAGAGAGAGATCTGACAGACGCGACTCCCTTATAAGGCATTCTCAGCGCACATACATACACACACACCTATCGCTTCCCACTATTTATTTTGGGAAATTAAATATTTATCAGACAGACTATTCATATATGTGCCGTTTACTTCTAAACTCCACTATAATAATAGTAAAAAAAGGTATATTGTAGTTTTACTAGGAAAAAAATATACTTGAGATTGGTTCAAATACCGTATCAAATGAATAATTTAAATAGTAGAATAAACAAGAAGATGTTTAGATTTCGTGTCAAAACCCTCTATAATTAAGTACTTAACATCCAATCGGCTCAAAAATGAAACTGACCATTAGTTTTTAGTGGTATTCCACTGACTTGTACTAACAAAGATCTAATAATGTGAGAGACAAACATCTAAAATTTCAAACACATCATCTAAACACCTAAAATTTCAATACACATAAATGGTATAAGTAGTAATAAATTTTGTAATTTCTCAAAATCGACAACATATATTTTTTTGTATTTTCTGTAGCATACACCGTATCTTACATACATACGACGTATTTTAAAAATATCTATTGAAGAATTTAGATGAAAATTATGTTTTTAAACGTTTTTCGTGATTTCTCGATAAAAATAACTGTGATAAAAACATAATGAGATATTTATTTTATTTAAAAAAGTACTGACAGTACACGCCGCTGCTAAATAGTAACGATATCTTCAAAATTCGGTCAAGATAGAGTGACTATATTTACCTCAGGGTTTTAGAGTGCAACTAAGCAAAATTTGAAACAAATGGTGTTCAATATAATACACATTTATGTCAGAATGAGGTTGGGGTGGGGTGACTATATTACTCTCAGGGTTTAATTTTATCTGTCAAATATACCTATTCACATATAGCGCATTATTAATGAATGAACGTATCAATACTAACAAAAAAATATATCATTGTTATCAACAACTGTTGATACACTACTGAATGACGGCCCCCCCATGACTGTCATTTTCTTCAGCATTCTACTGTTCATTGCTATGTCACTCCTACAATTTCGACAGTTTCATCTATTCGTGTACCGTCTCCGAATTCAGTACAACAACTCATACAGAATACTGTTCGGATTGGTGCGTTATTACAGCGCATCTACAATGTTTGCCGAAAGCCATATACATGGATTTGTTCCGCTTCTGAGACATCGAGTTGCTGGCGTAAAACTGCGGCTGGAGTTCAGCATCAACTCTCTAGTGCAAGCGGCATCTCATCATCGAAAACTTGTTCCCTGTCCAAAAATTGAGTTTAAGTTCATAAAAATGTTTTAATCAAGTTAGTACGAAAATGTGACCGCGCAAAAAAACCTTTTAGTTATAAAAACATTGCAGAGTATCTAAATGTTTTTTTAAATAATAAAATCTATATTAAATGTAAAATTTAGTAGGTAGGTCAGGTACACATGATTTTTCTTGAATGTCTGTGATAATTTTTTTAGAATTTATTGAAAAAATAAATATTTATATACTTACCTGAAATTGTATTTTAGTTTCTGTTTTAAGGGTAATAATAATATTGAATAATTTGTTTGTGAATAACCATTTTCATAAAAATTCTCTCCTCAAGGGTGGTTTACACATAAACTGTTTATAGTCACATTGTATTTGTTTTTTAAAATTAAAAATTGTTATTTTCACTTATGCGAATGATATTTTGAAATGGTGCGTTTTTAGTAACTTCTTAAATAAAATCTCTAATGCACTGTTTCTTATGACGGAGGGCAAAGAGTTCCACATTTTTGGGTCTGCCACCGCAAATGTCCGTTTACTAAATTTAGACTTCTGAAAATGGTTAGTCGATTCTACAACCCTTCCTGCGGCTGTAGTATAGGCTGACCTGAGAGTTTGACGTCTACTATTCAAATTGTCTGGGATACAAAGTTCTTGAAGATACAGAAGCGCCATATTATGTGTCGCTTTGTACGTCAACCAGCACAATTTAAATTCAACTCTTTCAGGGAATCGGAGCCAATTTTGCTGATGTAAAAGGGATGTTATATGAGAGAATTTAGAAACTCCATATGTGCTCCGTGCTGTTGCATTTAGAATGGATTGTAATCTATCCAGCTGAAACACTGGCAGGCCAGCATATATGCTGTTACAATAGTCCACACGTGACACCGCAATGAGTGGATGGGCTACCTCAAGAGGAAGATGTCTCCGAATACTTTTAATCTGTCTCAGTTGATGGCAGCATGCACTGAAAGTTTTTTTGATTTGTGTATTCATGGAAAGATCTGAATCAATGTGCACGCCCAACAACTTAACTGCAGATTTAGCATTCGCAGACATTGATTCCTGTATTAAGTTTTGCCTTCTAGGTGTTGCTGTCCGTAGTAGTTTTATTTTGGATGGATTTAACCATTATCCATTTTGTGCCATTCACTCGCCTATTTTTTCTGCGCATCTTGCAATTTTTTTTTTTTAATACCTGTCTAGCCCGGCTCACAGAAATAATAAATTTGCGAATCGTCCACGTGATAGTGGGGCCATAACCCAGACGATATTATTATATCTTTCGAATATAAAATATACAATATAGTAATCCGTAAACTGAACCTAAGCTATAAGGAATTTACATTGGTGTATACATTTTTCCATTTACCCAAAATCGTAGTAAAATACCACGGTACCCAGTTATCTCGAATACTACATTTTTATTCAATATTCATGAACATCAAACATATATTTTAATACTTTATATAAATTTACACAATCAAAATTTAATTAATAATACATGCCTACGTAAAGTACAAGTTAAATAATTGTTTTCCAATAAATAGAATTAAAAAAAAATAGTCATATATAAATGAAATGGCAATAGGCAGGTCACACCGCTTTGAGGACAGATATCCAATGGCACCCGAGAGAAATTAAGAAGCCAACAGGCCGCCCTAAATCCCGCTGGACTGATGAAATCAACAAGTTTACGGCAAATACGTGGCAGTGAATAACAATGGACGGAGAAAAGAAACACTTGGGGAGGTTTTCATCCAGCAGTAGACAGCTGACAATGACATAAATGTTTATTTTTTGTAGCATAAATAGTATATATGAAAAATAAAGGTAATTGCTTTACTAGACGTAGTCTGTTCTAAAGCAATTACCTGTACAGTTTTTAAAAGTTGTAAATGTTAAGGGGTAAGCAAATATAATGTTAAGTGAGTAGTAAAAAGTTATGTTAAAAAAGTATAATCAGAAGTTATAAAAAGATATCGAAATTTTTTTTAAAAAATATTATTGTCAGTAATATACAATAGACGGTGACAAGAATGTAAAACAATTGCATTCCTTCCTTCCTTCCCAATGAACTGTATTCATAACACACAAATATAATAACCACGAGAGTTCAATTTATACTCGCACTTTTTTTTTGTGTCAGTGACTTCACAAAGTAACAGTGTACTGTTCCGTGAATGTATTTTGGTTATGTGTTTCGACAAAAAATAAATAAAATAAAAGTAAATGTATGAGAATCGGCCAATCTAAGTTCCCATCTAGACAACCTAATTACGGGCGGTCGACATGAAAAGCTCTTGCTTCGACCAATTCCTTCATAATAAGAATTAACACGGTATTCCATTAGAGCCTCGTTCTCATGTCACATTCTAATCGACGACACGTACGCGTGGCGAACGTTGGAATGGACGCGGCGTCGGTGTACCCGCGATGGTACGTGCATTTTGCCTGCGTATTTAAACATGAAAAGTTGTTAAAAATATGTATAGAGAAACATGTTTTGTAAATAATTATAAATAGCGGAGGTTAAATCAACTGAATTACACTGTCACGCGAGGGGTTGCCGGTTGGGGTGCAGAACGGTTTTTTGAAAGGACATGCGAGGATTTTGTTAATAAGTACGCCGGGAAAAGTGAAATGAAGTCAAATGTCACCATCGTTCGTCAGTTGGGTGTTTTTAAATCTTCTCATCAGCTGGTAGAACGGAATAAATGTTTGTAATTTACCGCTTTATATTAATGTTAATGTTTAATAACTAATCTCTATCTTTTCATAATAGATTTCTGCGAGTACTAGTGTATACAACTGGCGTCTCTTCTGGGTTAGATCGCGCACTTTGTATATGGTTTCCTGGAGGAAACCTAGGCTGAAGTTTCGGCATGGTAATAAGTGCCATTGTCAAGGCTTTGCCTCAAAAAATTAAGGTACAACCGTACTTTTTCGCAGGAGATATAAATCTCCAACACTTTTTTGAGGCAGCGCCTCAATAATGGCACGTGTTACCGAGCGGAAACGTCGACCCAAGGAAACCATATATCTAGAGCGTGATCTAACCCAGAAGAGAAGCCTGTTGCATATATGTGTATATAGTATATATGTATATCCCCCGTGACCGAGGATTGTGTCCCGCCTTCTTAACTATGCTCCTCCACTTTTCTCGGTATCCTGCAGATCTTAGAGCTGTCACCAGAGAAGTGCCTGTCACCTTTTTAACTTAGTCGGTTCAACGGGAGGGGGATCTTCCTCTTCCTCTCTGTCCTTCTCCGCAACGCATCACAACAAGCTTCTCCAAGATATCTTCCCTTCTCCCAAGATTCCCAAAAAATTGAAGGATTCGTCTCAGGGTGCAGGTTGAGAGTCTGTCCTTGATGTTTAGTTCTTGCAGAATGGAGACGTTCGTATGCTGGCATGGTATGCGCAGTATGAGTCTCCAGCATCACATCATCATAATAGGTGTAGAGGAATCTATGGTGATTTTAGGTGATGTTTATGAGCACTTGTTGAGTCATCTATCTATCTGATCAGATCGAACGTCGTGTACACTAGTTTGAATTTTTGTTTCTAATCTCAAGCTGATCTCTGAGTTTATCTCCAGATCAAAATCTCAACACGTGTACGTGATATTGAGATGTATCTCAATTTTTGAGATTATCTAATCATGTCTCCTTCCGTGAACACGGGCCATTACGATCAAATACAAGGTTATCTGACAAGCGTGATAGAACTTCAAAATAAAAAAAACCAAGTATGATATTAATGATTTAATTTTATTTGCTATTAATAATGGAATATAATTTTATTCATAAATACACCACGATTAAGTTTGATACAATGTGTTTGGGACATATATTTATTTGTGTAAATACATATATATTCTTGAACGAAAATAATGTATTGTGCCTTAAACGATTACAATATTACTAATTTGAGACTTCGCGTCTATACAGTGTCGGAACTCGTTATCGTCTAAAGGAACCTAAGACAAAATAGTGAATTAAACATACAGTCCATATTTTGGAGGTGCCAGCAGAATCCGGATTGTGGTGAGTGTCAAACTCCTTCCGTATCTGAATTCTTCCAGCATCTATGCTTATACGCAACGCAATGTATTCTTCGGATCTAATTTTCAGCCACTCTTTCACATAGATCTGGTATAATTTCACCAATAACAGGAGTATGTCGTTTTTTAATTGTTCAATTTTGGTTGAATATCTTTCTAATTAATACATTTAATTAGTATTTAAAATATCACAGACCTATGTTCTGAATAATTACAATTTTACAATCCGAATGTGTTCTCGTTTATAATTAATATATATCATCACTATTGGCTCTGTAACCCCTGGTGGATCTTGGAGCCTTCTAGAATTTTTCTCCACTGGCCCCTATTACGAGCCATTTCTCTTTGATGAAGAAGAAGAGGTCAAATTCTGACTATTGTACAGCTGATGCCACACATTTCACATTTTTACAAACTTTTTACCTCTTATCAAGAGTACCGCTCCAAAAAATACGGTAAAACTAATAATCATGTTATTTTTATTCTTTTGATTCGATTAAAGTTATGCTACTTTTAAAACTCGTGCAGATGAAAATTGTTTTATGGAACAACTTTTTTAAACTGGGCATGCAACCGAAATGTTTACTCTTTTAGTTAAGGACGTTCCCAAAGAGCAGTCGTACTCAATCTTCAAGAAGATTCCCCTGTATGTAAACTACTATGAATAGAATAAAAAATAGTTGAGGTACAGTGTACTTTTTCGCTTACGCTCACATGCGCAGAAGTTCAAAAATCTCTCACTATTCAAATTATAAAAAGAAACGTCAAAACCATTCAAAAGTAGCTCACTTTTAACATTTTTTATAACAAAACGAATACCGCTTGTTTTAGTTATTTTTACAGAAAGATATTTGTTAATTTTTCAATTAATGATTCTCAGTTTTCCAAGATAATCGTAAGAAAATTACAATTGCTATTCAGTTAAACGTGCGCTACAACATCGATCGGGGTATGGTTCGTATGTTAAATATGCAAATTTTGATAGTCAATATTTACAAATTTACTACCGCAAGCACAATTGAAAAAAAATTCTACGTATAAAAGACACTCATAAGTATGTGTATTCAAAGTTTCAAAAGGATTGTAAGAAAAGCGATTTTTTTGGGAAAGTCCTTAAATACTCTTATAATTTACTTTGAGATTTTAATAAAAATATTTAAAAAAAAACTACTATAAATGTTGGCAACCGATGAAAAAGTCTGAACTCACGAAACATGATTTGCAAATTTGGCTACTTCTTTGTACAAAGTAGTTTTAATATTTTTGGAGTAAATAAAGCAAAAGCATGTTTTAGATTTTATTTGTTGTAAGGCACTCGGTACCGTGTGGTATCATGGTACCTAACGGTACGATAAAATAAATGTATAAAGAATTAGACATTTTTATTGTTCAAAATTCTTATTCGTTTGCACATAATGTATTAAGCGAAAAGCTTCAATTAGGCATTATTGGCTGGTTGGTCATACCTCAAGAGCGTTTAGGTCAATGAACATGAATAAATATATCAAAAAATTTTGGATAATATCATCCCTAAATATATTATTTTTTCAAAGTAAATACGTCACTAAAAAAGGAAGTAAAAAGACAAGAGTTGATTTGCCATATGATAAAGAACGATGTATTGAACAAATCTGATGAAAATTAACTAAGTATGTCGGAACAGTACAACAGTTCACTGGCAATAAGATGGCAACATTTAAAAAATATATTTAAAAACATTTTTCAGTGAAATATTTATAAAATTCATTTATATAATATTCCCGGTGTTGCGTATGCGAAATGGTTTCCATCATCTGTTGATTCACCACACACAAATTTAGAGACATTCACATAGTGTGGCCATATTGCAGTGAGTGGTTGAAATGTTCAAGACAATAGATCAACCTGCCGACCGCGAGATACGGTCCTTGATTTCTTTCCTGAATGCACGAAATATGAAACCAGTTGACATTCATCGCCAAGTGTGTCCTGATTTGGCGTCAAGTGATTTCCATTTTTTCCTTCGCCTGAAGCGGTTCCTTGGTGGCAAACGTTTTGATGAACTCAAAGACGGAGTACAGATATGGTTCACATCCCAAGCGGCGTCGTTCTATGACGAAGGTATACAAAAATTGGTGCTTCGTTATAACAAGTGGAGACTATGTTGAGAAGTAGTTAGAAGTAGCAAAATTCCGGTACTTGCTTAAAAAACGCGCCACGTATATGTTACTTTTCTACAATTTAGTAATTCAGAATGAGACACTAGAGACATCCATAATTTAAAACGCACATCTCTTTTGTAACTTTTAATTCTTTTGTAGATAGATCATAGAAAATAGATCAATTCCATACCGGAAGGTAGGTACAGTAAAAATATCTGAAAGTACAGAACAAGGCACGTGACAATGATATTTGAAAATATGATTATAAATATAATTGTTCGTACAAAACGGAACAATACGCGTATGATGCCCGTGGGCCAGGGGTGGATTGGCGATCTAAAATGTGGTAGGGAAATTTTTGAGGTAACTGACCCAATTGAACATTTGAATATTTTTTTAAAGACGATTAAAAAATAAAACATAATGTGAAAAGACGCATTTAGATCAATTATATATATTTTTAAATGATACGGCGGTCTCTGCTAATTAGATCGATAAATACATAATTAGCTATCTAATTCAATAAGTCACTTTCTACTGAAATTAACATACATGCTTTTAGTCTGTTGCGCAAAAGCACAGATGGCGGAAGAAGTCTGGATATTCGGAAGGAGTTTGGCACTCACCATAATACGGATTCTGCTGGCACCTCAAAAATGTGGACTGTATGTTTAAATCACTAATTTCGTCTAGGCTCCTTTAGACGACACTGTATAGACACGAAGTCCCAATTGTATAATATTGAAATCTTTAGATTCACGTGTACCGCACTCGCTCAAGATCGCCAATCGACTGATTTGGTGGCGTGCCGGGAGGGGAGGGGAAGGAGGGGAATGCACAGTGCATTATTGTCGTTGAAGAATAAATATGAATTTCCAAATAAATATGTGTCCCAAATATAGACTACTGTTGCAAATAATAAATACTTTGTAATCTAATTTTTTATCGATGCCTCCATAATCACTGTTCTTCTACACGTAGAATATTTTAGAAAATTAAATGGTTTTCCAAGATGCAACAAAGGTTAGTACTTATACGGATTTTTTTTTAGTACCAAGTAGTTGAGGGTAGTGATGAGAAAAAATGCTACTCTTGACTCACAGGTGTGATTGTGATTGGTATTCGGTAATATCAGTGATTGAAAACTGTGACTCTGATCACTATTTCATTACTAATGTTCATGCGCTGCACGATATCATAAAAATAATATTAATATTAAAGCTTCAATTGCGTTAAAAACATATTCTAACATAGTTAATTAATAAAAATCTAATTAAAATATCATCACGAAGATAATGAAATCTTTTTATAAAATAAAAGTGTATTTTTCGGATCAAATTCCCAGCATTAGCTGTTTTAAGCATATTTATGTGTAAACAGTCAAATTCCCAGCAAACATGATGACGTCATTCCTTTATAGATTTTGCGTATTCATTACATAAATTTGTGAAAAAATTTAGTAGTTTCATTAGTTGGAAAGTCAAATAAATAAATAATAATGATAAAAAATTAATTTACGAATCACTATGTTTTCTAATATTCAATCATTGATAGTGAGTGTGACACAAATATATCAGTGATTGACTCACAGTTCGTGATTTTGTAGTCATCACTAGTTGAGGGTATGGTATTTTTAAATTCAATGTATATTTTAGTACATTTGATACAGATACTAGGTCTGTATGAGTAAGTATATTTAATTTACTAGTACTGCCTGTAAAGTATATAAAAAACATGTCAAAATAGTATATAATTTAAAACACAGCATTTGCCTAATGGCATATCAAAATAAGTCCGACGTTGACACGCCGTCAATAATAATATACGCGTTTGATCGAATCGCAAAGTTAAATACACAGTTAAAACAATCGATGTGTATCGATCTATACGTCGCCGTTTTTTCCGAATCGATGCAAGCGGGCGCCGTCTTTTTGATGTGCCCGGCCACTAATAAATGAACGTCCTATAAATTGTTATCTCCATTAAACAAATGTGATATCTTTTTATTTACACATTAACAAAAATACGAGAAGTTGAAGAGTCATTCTAACACTTACCGGGGCACCGGGACGGCTGCGCTCACGGAGACGCCTCCGGCAGGGTTGCGCCACGAAAGGTGTTCAGATATCACAATACATTTAAAATATTATTTAAAACTAACTTACAGTCCGCCCAAGAACGATATTTATTTATTTTATTGACACCGTATCCCGAATCGTTTTGAGAGTTATCGTTTCGATTCGTCATAATTACATATTTATTTTATTTTATCACATTATAATCATAATATTATCATCGGTTGGCTCCGGTATCATCACACCAGAGTCATAACTGTACAATTTGACGTGAGACTCGTTATCACATTAAATTCAGAAGGCAGCCAGAAAGAGGCTATATAAATCATACACTTCCAAAAGGGGAGGGTAGACGTCACATTCATACATTGCAGTCGCAGAACTCGGTCACAGTTCGGCAGAAATTCATCCTGTCCAGGTCGCAAGAGGTGCGAGGGAGAGCCAGGAGAATGCTCCGTTAGGACTCTCTAGCCACTGCTCTTCCTGGCATCGCCCATCCCAGCAAACACCAGTGAGAGACCCACACCCTAATAGATTCCCGGAAATGACCGAGAGGACGATATGTAAGTTCTAACCCATTCCCCGCGGGTGACTCAAATATGATTTGCGCCATTAATCAAGTTAAAACTATATTTAATAAAATAAAGTACTATAATATTATAGAATAGCACTACACTCACACATTGGGGAATCCATCAAGTTCAATTTGAATAAATGTGAGGCTACCTGGCAATGCTCAATTCTCATTCTAGAGATATTTGATATTGTTCTTTTTTTCCTTTCTTTGTTTTGGAGACTTTCCTTTTGGAGAACCAGGGAGTGCGGGGAATAGATCTTTGAATTATTTTAAGCTGATAACCCTTATGATTAATTGAATCCATTGTGCAGTCCAAATAGAATTCATACGTTTTTTAACCATATTAAGTCTGTCATACATCGGGATATGGAATTGATGAAGGAAAACTTCGGAAACAGTGGCCTCCTTGGTCAGTTTATCAGCACACTCATTTCCATGAATTCTCTTATGTGCAGGTATCCAAACAAATGGCACCTGTTTATTGTTGCTGTCCAAATTAAATATTTATCTTCTGATGGAACAGATTATCTCGTTGTCTAGCCAAACTTTCATATTAGCAGAGAGGGATTTAAGAGTTGCTCGCGAGTCAGCTAATATAACAGCCTCGTCGACGTTCCGGAGAACGCTGATGTCTAAGGTCTTTTTAATTGCTCTTGAGAAAACCGTAGCTTCACATTTATTGTCCACCGATATTAACAAAATTTTATTTGATTAGGTGTCCAGTTGATTAAATTAAAATTTTTAAAACATATTTTTTTCATCACTACTCATCATTTTAGCACATCCTTGGCTTCAATTTTATTCGACTTCAACGCGCACCGCCCGAGTGCGCGGTCTATATTGACTCTAGACATTTTTATTGGCAAAACATCTTACGGGATCCCCGTCCCGGCCTAACCACAGTATTTATAATTAATATCCACTTGTTAAAACACTCTGGTGGGATACAGATGTTTTCCACGGGATGTACTATCGGTGATGCTGTAATTACAGGGCGCTTCGGACCTCTGGGTGACTCGGCAACTTGTGGACTCCATCAGTTTTAACGCGTTACTTTAAGGCCAATGTCTTTTGCAGCTTTCTGTGAATTCTATGAACGCATTTACTTGATACACGTTTCGCCTTGTAAAGGCATTGTCAATCTAACAGTTTAACTTGTATTTATAACAATAATGAGTGGCAGCTACCAAAAATGACGTATTTTTTTCTTAGATTGTAAAATTATATAGCTGTACTTTTCCACAAATTATACATGACATTAAAATGTCATTAGTGTTGAGACTGAATGGTTACATAGAATAATTAGAAGCATTCAAAATGTATACAAATCGTCAGAATTCCAATGAAAATTGTTGTCCATTTTTATCTTATGCAAATAAAATTGTATAGCTGTCCCCCATTATAGATATAAATACAAGTTGTTGAGTTAAATTGTTATATTGTTAATGCCCTTACAAGGCGAAACGCGTTTCAAGTTAATTAAATGAGTAGAATAAAAAAATTGGATGTGGATCTTCAATTTTTCAAAACAAAGCATTTTTTAATATGAAAATTTTTGTTCTACCCGAGCTTTACTTATTATTATTTAGTAAGGAAGTAGTATATAGTATATAGTTACGGTTACGATTACGGAATCATGACGGAGTGACAATTGGCTACATCCAACTATAGTTGTTAATCGTATTGACCGTTGTGGATTCAGTGGCGGATTTAGACTTGTGCAAGTCGCAATAGCAAAAAGACCCGCTATTCAGAGGGCCCCCGAATTACTAAGAAAAGGGAATTAAAATCTGGAGTAATAGAAAAAGCATCTATCTAGCGTTATATTTCAATTTCACGCAATTTCCGTTGGATTAGCTCGGAGGATCTAGGTTCTAGGTCTGTTATTAATAGTTTTAATGATTTTGCGTGAACTACGTTGGATCCGTTTTCCCGAAAGTGTTGAATTTTGAATAGCGCTGGTTAATATACAAGGCGACACATAACATGGCGCCTCTGTATGTTCACAAGCTCTGCATCCAATAACAACTTGAGTAGTAGATGTAAAACTTTATTTCAGCCGCAGGAAGCGTTATAGAACCGATCAGCCGTTGCCAGAAGTCAAAGATGAGTGAACTGGTATTTGCGGTGGTAGGCGCGAAAGCGTGGAACTCTTTGTCCTCTACCAAAGAGACTAAAAACGTAAATTTTCAAAAAATCATATCTATAAGTTTAAATATTATTATTATTAATGTTCTTTTTATTGTTTAACCTAAAATATAATAATCTCGTAACAAACTACTTTCCTGAAAATGAGCAGAAGACAGACGCCACCAAAATTATCGCCAATCATCGTAAGAGACCAAGCTTAAAGAGTTTAAATATGTGGGGATAAATGGGATAAGGAATAATAGATATTCAACAAAAAATAAATAGTAGGATACAACCACGAAACGCTTCCAATTTTGTGTAATGAATTGCGTCAGTACTGCCGAATGCGCTAACTGTGTGAACCTAACAATCGTCTTTATTGTATTATTCGCTCTTATATCGGTCGCGGTTGCGAAGATTACAATAAGGTACATTTTAAGCTAATATTTCAGTAGAACATGAATACCTCGATGAATGTTAATTCGAATTTATCATTAATTCGAACTTTTTTGTTGGTCACGTTTCAAAATAGTACACAAGTATTATGTGAAACCTGTTTTGTTTACATTTTTATTTATTTATTTATTTACTTAAAGATATTTAAAGTATTTTAACAATCTCACACAAGCGCAATTTTGAATAAATATTTAGTAATATATTTTTATAATATCACTAACATCTCTTTTTCAAATTGAAAACAGAGAAGATGGCTTTCAAATAATGGAACGATAGATGTATTCATTTGAAAAGCGTAATATATAGGTTCGTAAATTTGTCGTCAATCCACTGTGTTGGTATAACATAATCGAATAATGCACGTTCCATAGATTGGAAGACATCCAGGTTCGAATCCCGATAAGTTGATTTTATATGTATATCTTTCTAATTAATACATTTATTTAGTATTTAAAATATTACAGACCTATTTTCTGAATAATTACAACTTCACAATAAGAATGTTTTCTCATTAATGATGTATATCTCATTCTAAATCTACCTTTTGGTTCCTTTCTGACTTCTTACATCCTTCGGACAAAGTTTAAAGGAATGGCTGTGCGGCTGACCGCACCCCCCGCATGTAAAAGTATATAATATATAACACAGTGCAAAAATAAGTTTAAAAAATTAATTTATTAATGATCCTTATCGCTACTGAATTTAAAATGTTAAAAAAATATGTGAGATAATATTTCTATAGTCTAATGGCGTTATAAAACGAATACTCTAATACAATAATACGGCTATTGGAGATACTCTCCCGAGATCCGTCTGTCCGCCCAGCCTCCGCGCCTGGACCTACAGTGTTCAGATCAACACTCCTCTCTTTAATTATCTCTCAGCCGCTGCTTTGTCGGCTTCTTCTGCCTTCATGGGTCTCTTCCGATTGGCCGAAGAGCTTTGCCGGTGTTAAAAACCGAGTACTTCTCAAGAAACTAATGGACTGAAATAAGTGTTCACTTCTGACATCTCAAAACCAACAAAACTAAAGTTGTCTACATTAAAATCATGTATATTTTTTTTCTCAAACTTTGGAAATATTTTCACCTCTCTCTATACTTAAACAACGTTATATTTATAGCCATTAAGCAATCGCCCTACGAAAAAGCCGTAAATGAAATGTTATGATTATTGCCAAAATTATTACAAAAATTGATATGTAGTCATTTTCCACATATGTAAATATGATCAATCCCATTAAGGTAACGTTATTTATTTTATTTTATAATATATAGAACACTTACAGTTCAATGACAAAAAACATAAAAAAAAGGTTTATAAACAGAGTGAATATAATGTTCCAGGCCGATGTTGTTTTTAAATAACTAAAAAATAAAACTAAATTTTTTGATTTAATTTTTATTTATCGATTACTTGATTTATTACAATTATGTTTAAAATATTATATTGGCCAATAACTACCTCTGGCAGCGACACAAATACGTGTTTTTTTACCCATATGTTTTATAACATTTTCGCACACGTCGCGTATTATTTCAGCAATTTTATTTCGAATATTGTCCATCGAAATTGCGTGGAATTGCGAAATTGAATGGCATCGAAATTGTTATTGGCTTATTAGCGTAGACTTTTTATTTCAAGTATCTTACAGTAAGTACAGAAAATAGTCGGGAGCCGTCAAATCAGGTGATCGAGGAGGCCAGTCGATATCACAAAGTTTTTCACATCACGCGGCTGGGAAAAATTTCTCGCAAAATTTCAATGTGACACTGTCCTGTTGAAACTGCGTGTGTTGTAAGCTCAATTGACCCAATTCAGCCACCAAGAAGTTTTCGATAATTATTCAAGAATTATTTAGATAAAATGTTTTAATGACTTATTCTATTTATATTTTAGTATTGTAAATATTATTTACTAATGAGTCAACCGGAAACAATGAGGGCTGTGCGGTATCGTCATGTCAATATGCGGGGCGCTAATATAGTGATTTTCGGTTGCGGTATATTATAGTTTTCGAATGTCAATTCTATAGAATTCAATATTCAATAGAATAGATCGGAATCAGCTTCTAATGTTTAATTTAATAAATTTGGATAATTGATTTTTTTTGTATATGTCTATTATTTTAGGTACCTTGAAATCTGCGAAGAGTTGTATACTTCTCGGAGATAGTAATTTTTTTTTAAGAATTATTTTTATAATCATTTTATGATATTGAAGTTTTATATTTTCCTCGCCATCCAAAAATACCATATTATAAATGTGACTACAAACGTGTAATATATTATTTACAGATTTGTAAATGATAAGATCTTTCTGAGTGTTAAAAATATGTAGGCAGTTTTCATTATTTTGTTTGTAAGATTAGTAACATGTTCTTTCCTTTTGAGCTTGTTATCTATTCCTTGGTATTTGGTACAGTATTTTTCTTCAATTGATGAACATTAGTCACAAAAGTCTTCTTGAGTACAGGCCTTGGTGTGAATTTTAATATTAATTTCAGTATAACCTTTCTGTTGAATAGCAAATCTTAGAAAGTATGTTTTATCAGTATTAATTGATAGTAGGTTATCATCCGTCCACTTTTTTATGGTATTAGCATCCTCATTTGTAGATATATTAGCGTCAGTCCAAATTTTTTCATTAATTATTAGTACTGTATCGTTTGCAAAAGATATTATTTTACCATGTAATTTAAGTTTAAATATATCGTTAGAATATAGAATAAATAATAATGGTCCAAGTACTGTGCCTTGTGGTATGCCACAGTCAGTGGTTTCAGATGTGCTATTGTGTCAATTTATTTTTAATTTTTGTTTTCGGTACGTTAAATTACTAATTAGCCATGATAAAACAATGCCATTGAGGTCAATATTTTTTATGTTAGTTATGTAGTTTCTTGTGTGATATGCTATCAAAGGCTTTTCTTAGGTCACTATTATCTATAGCATCTTGTGTGCTAATTTTACATTTATTTATGTTTCAGTTAGTCTGTGCACATATTTTTTGACTTCAGATACAAATTTATATTAGTCTGTAATTTTTCTAATTGTGATGGGGAGATAGTGTTTTATAATAAAGGTTATAATTTTTATTCATTTTCCACTATTTTCTCATTTCCTACCGTTTTAATGTTAGGGGTGTAGGCTTTATCGTCGGAGGGAAGGTTGGGTATCACTGAACGCTAGTTTATCAGACTCGCTACAAATGCAAATCTCTCTGCTCAACAAAACGGCACCGAAATACCAAAAAAGAAAATAGTGGGAATGGCAGCATCGCTCGGAAACGCCTGCATTAAAAAAATAGTCTATGTAGGATAAAGTATTGATTTAGTTTTGCGCTTAAATTGTGTATTTTATGTAACTATTTAATGTATGTGTTTATTTTGTAAGTTGAAGTAAAGTCGAATAAATAATGAATTGTTAAGGAGTACTTCACAATAAGAATGTGTTCTCCTTAATAATATAAGTTGTATCAATGTGTCCAAAATTTAATAAAAATGAATTGATAATTCTGGCGTCTGCAGTCGGTTTACTCAAAGGTATTTGGATTCTGTAAAAATAATGTAGATGGCTTTCAAATAATAGAACGACAGATGTATTAATTTGAAAAAGTGTAACAAATAGGTTCGTAAATTTGTCATGAAAAATACTGGCGCTATAACACAATTGGTAGTGTACTTCCCCGGATTGGAAATCGAAATCCAGGTTTGAATTCCGGTAGCGCAGTAACAATATTTTTCGACAAAATTGATTTTATATGTACATATTTATAAATAATACATTAAATTAGTATTTAATAATGGATTGAGTTTAAAAATATTGGACAGGTAATAAAAGATATGGAATAATATATTTTTAGTCTTAAGATTTAGAAATGTTATTTTAGGAGATGTTGGAAACTTGAACATGTAAAAAAACACCAGGAAGAAGACTGTTCTTTCTTTTATAAAGACCTTCGGCGTGGGGCCAATTGACTTGAGACAATAGAGCTTTTGGTTATGAAAATTTCTCAATTGAGGTGGCATGAACACGTCTTTCGAGTATTAGTGAAACATTTATGGCTGTTAGGCCGATTGAAATCTAGGAAAATTAATGAACGGTAACTCAAATAAAAAATATTTATTACTTAACTAAACTGCAAAATATAATACGAATTAATTAATAAACCTTTAGACTTTTCAATAATTTTTCATGAATCCAAAATAACGAACAGGAGCTATAATTAAAATTGAAAGGATATTTCAAGCCGGAGCTATGTTTGCGAAAATCCCACAACCGGAGTTATATTTGTGGAAATGAATGTGAACAAAAATTCTTTTATAAAATTGGAAATTAAAAAATCTTAAGTATGTAATAAAATTTAAAAACAAATTACGTTCATATTATATGTATTCAGCTTCGAAAACTTAAATCCTTCATTGAATAATTTCACATCTGAAAAGTTTATTCACCCCCGCGTTGATTTCTGATTGGCTGAGCCCGTGGGAAGAGAGAGGGGTGGGAAAAGGCGATGAGATGAGGGGGAGCAGGAGGGGGAGGACCAGAGCGTAGAGAAAAAGTCGGAGCGTTCTGCGCGCATCACAGATGCAAATTTTCTGGGAGTGGCACTCGAGAAATCGCGGATGTTAGATGTTCAAAAATTCTGCATAACAATAAATTTATAATTATAATTGTATTTAAATCAAATTAGAGGTAGACGAAAGGCACAGCCTAGATCGGGGTGCAGAACTGCAATTTAGTTGTATGTGCAAAACACAGACTAGTAAATTAATAGACGTGATATGAGGTGTATATATAGGAGAGGGGTTTAGAACATTCGTTAATATTTTCATTCCAATCGAGTCATATTTTTAAAAAAAGTCACGGAGCTCTTAGATTGCACGAATGGAACCAAAGTGATCACATGAGTGCCACCAAAATGACAATTTTGGGATAAGGAATTAACGTCAGTGGTGTAAAATATTAAAATTTTTCTGATATTGAGAACCAAAACTACTGGTTTACGAAACATTTTTCAATATGTAAATATTTTTTAACTTACAAAAATATCAAAGAAAGGGCGACATTAATAACAAAGGTGTCGTTGACTGCATCGGGTCATAAAAGTGATACAAGCACATGTTTCTAACTAATTAGTTCAAATCGATGAAGCGCTTAATACTTATTATCCATAATAATTTTTACAACTACTTACTGCCTAGCTGGAAAAAGAAGTCACATTTTTTTAATCATGTAAAGTATAGGAAACAGAGTACAAACGGTAGCGGAGTATATTAGAAAGAAGAGTCGTGTGTAGATGTCGCCGGTGTAGTAAAGCGAGTTGGCGGCACTCGATCCGATTCGTATCGAACCGAACGCCGGGCGAGCTGAGCGCGGTTTCTCTCGACAGAAGCCTGCCCCCTGGGTGTAGATGTCAATCAGCTGGGAACAGCAATTTGAATCGCTGCCTTCACATGCATCCACATACCCACCTACATAGGTATTTATAAAAATATTTATATTTAAGAGAATATAAATTTTGTTAAATAAAATAAAATCACTCTGTATGAAACCACGAATTTTATTATACGCCATCCGGTTTTAGTTAGCTCAAGCTTTGTCAGGACGTATTTAAAACTAACAATATATACAAAAAGAGTGCACTTATATATACATAAAAAGATTGAATGATGAATATAAAATTAATAAAGGTGATATAGCTCAACTGAGAGAGCATTCCACAAGGCAACAGCAAAGTTTGTTTTTATTGGAAATAAGGTCATTCATGTCAATAGGTATTTATAGTTTTGATGGTGTAACTTTGATTGTGACGATGATTGGTATCTGAGATTTAACAGTGATTGGTATGTAACATTTAATTGTTAAAGATCACTTTCTTGTGTACCAGCCATTGCTCGAAGAACGATAACACGATAACGGTTTAAATAACTATTTAACGCAGCGCCGGCGTTACGCACAGGCGAAGCAGGCGCCTCTCTGTGGCGGCCATATCAAAGGGGCGGCCGAAAAATATATAAAATTTAAAAAACAAAATCCCAAGTTGTAAAACGATAATAGTGTGTAATAAAAATGATCCAGGTATAAACAACCCAAGAAAGCAAATCCAATAAATAACATTATTTATTGGCAAGTTTCAAAATGCCGGCCTAACCAAATACCTCCCCTAACGTGTGCCATGCGGGCGTCCGATTTAATGGATGATTTTACAAAAATTGAAAACATCTTCTTCACTTTAATCTTGTTTGTGGTAGCGAAAAGTCTTGCGCCGGCACTGATTTAAGCATCACTAATTTATAGGCATTAAAGTGAATTAATGTCAACAAAAAAGAAAATTGTTTATTTATTAATATCTTTTTAATATACTGATTTTATCAACATGTTATTAATCATAGTCATAATATAACATTTACATTTTTACAATAATAACCTAATATAACACATAATATTATATTTACATTTTTAAGGGGATAATGTGTTACAGAATACACTTTTTAATGGTTGAGAAATTAGAAACACTAAAAAAATAGAAATAAAAATTGTTATAGATTTACAATTGAGGAGAGCAAACAAGATATCAAAAATAAAAATAATAACTCTGTTTACATTCACTAATTTGTTATTTATTATAACGTTTTCAATGCTGACGCATCATCTTCAGTAATGTTACTAATACTAAACTTAAGACTCAAGGATATTAAAAAAAATTTAACGATTAATTGTAACAAAAATGTCATCAATATTCAAACATCTTCCATTACGTTCTTTCTCCTGGTCTTGTTGACTACGCCCTTACATCCACCCAACTCTAGTTCTCCTCCCCTCCAACACTCCTACTAACAACACTAAGTAGCACATAGTCATCGAAGTCTAATCGCGTGACACGGGACAGTTCTCAGCGTTCCAAAGGGAACGTTTGTATTAGACGTTTGAACGACTTTTAACTATGTAGATACATGTCATAAAGGGTACATTTATTTTTCTTAGTAACTGCAAATCTGTTTGGATTAATATTAATAATTGAATATATATTATTAAATTTTATATATCCAGCAAAATGTTTAGTGTTGATCCCAGATTTCCTCTGCCGAAGCCGTCGAATGCAAATGGCGAGGAAAATTCAGTCTCTGACACGTTTATCCACACAAATACAAAACTCCCTTTTGTACCTACGTACATGTGTACAAGAATTCTGAGGGAAATCTTTTGTTGTGTGAGGACACCTGACTCAACTTGTGCCAGTATTTGTGAACCTCGGCCTGTCCACACGGGGACAGCACTGCACGCGAGGGAAGGTTTATTTAAACCCCGGAGATAAAAGGGAAAAATTGTTTGAAATAAATAAAGAATATTCAAAGTTTATCAATCAATTAATGTTTTGGATTAGACGTTTTGGATTATGGAGAGAATGTTGGCTGTACAATGGTACATCCATAATCATGGATGGTTGAATGAATGCGTGTGGGTAAACGAACAAATGTTTGTCAATGTATATAGACGTAGATACGATTCAGAAGAATTTCGAAGGTAATCTTGTAAATGATATCAGTAATGTGAGGTAGTGGATGTTCCAATATTTCATTCACCACTTTCGTATCCGTTTGATATCGTGGAGTGTATTGTCTATACGTGAGTGTGGCAGACAGCAGGTTATGAGACAGAAACTACTTACTGTTAGCACTTAAAGAAGATAGCTAGAATGGAGGGTCCCACCCTTGCCCGGGACCGGTTGCACACCAATGCAGTGTATTGTTCAGTACAGGAAAAAATAAAATAAATTTTATAGAATTATTAGCAATTTCGCAAAGTTTTAAGTGTAGTCTTTATGTATATAAAACTTATAAACATAAATCCATACAAAAATATAGTTATATTTGATTGAAGACGTAATAATAAAAAAATATATGTCATAAAACCAAGAAGAAGAGAAAAAATATATAAACATAGTAATATAGATGTCATTACATTGTCCAGCATAAGACATAGAGATAGAGAGAGAGGTAGGCGCGTAGGTAACTACCTACCTAATGAGCTCCACCGTGTCACCCATACCCGAACATTTTTTTTATGTAAAACAAGATTCGTCCCATTACTAATTACTATTAGCAGTGAGTTTATTGTAGTTAAGCTTTACAAAAGCAGAAGTTAACTCGTCTAATGAAGTTACTACGCAAAATAATATCGGAGGTGATATCTGGAACTGTTGACTGGAAGGTGGCGATAAGAAGAATAAAGGTTATGCGGTGAGCGAAACTGGTCGCACTAGTATTGCTACATGCTGTTGGTACTGAGGTCGTTACGGCTGATGGGAGTTATGTTTTGCGCACCAGTATTTACTGGGTGTGTTTAGCTTCGTCGGGTGGTGATGATAATAGTGGCGGCGATATATCTCCACAAGAATTTAAAACCTATTGTAGTACGAACAACATACGATGGGGTGTTGGAATAAATTAGGTTAAATTAATCTTACTAGGTTCCATGATTATGACTGGTCTTATTTAGAATTAAGATACATATCGTGTAAAGAAGAGTTACAGAAAAATGAATATTACCAAAGTTAACTATAGCAGTGCTATCATTGTAAAGGCTTTTTAGGAGTCCAATCAAGTGTGGTGGGAAGAAACATTCATAGTTACATCCATTTAACATTATCAAAAGCCTCTCAGTAGTCAATAAAGCAAATATATAAGGCTTTTAAAATTTATTCATAAATTCTAAAGACAAAGATGATAAATTTAACAATTCTGGTGTCTATAAATTTAGTTGCAAGGATTGTGCTGCATTTTATATTAGTAAAACGGGTAGAAATTTTAATATAAGAGTAAGGGAGCATTTGAGATGTTTGAACAATAGTGGGTTTTCAGAATTTTCTAATCATTTGATAGAAAATAAATGGGCATGGTTTTTATAAAAAATTGGGATTGTCAATTTAGCATATAAACAGTGTTGGTCACAAATTAAACAATTTGGAATCGTTGAAGATAAATAAATCGTGTAAAACTAATCAAAATATTATAAACAACCAACTGAATTTAAGTACGAGTCCCATTTTAAAAGTTTTTCCTAAAAATTTTGATTTGAGTTACGTACTAAATTTATTTTTTAAATAATTGTTTTTTTTTTTAACAGATTCTGGTAAAGAAACAATAATATATGTTTTTAGTTAGTAATGACATCCTGAAGAAGAAAATTGTATTTTTCGAAACCGGTAGATGTATTTAAACTCAACTAAGAGGTTAATAAAACAAAGATAACAAATAAAAATATAAATATATAATGGAATGAAGAATTCACGAATTCAGAATTAACTCTTTAGTTTTCTGATCTTTAACAAATCTTACATGTTCTGGTGCTATTTGCCACGAGATAAAGATTTGTAATCTGGATTGTAGAATATACTGAACCACTTTACTCGCATGGAATATGAGAGAAATTAGACGATAATTAGTCATTTTTGTGTATGGGAATCATAATATTTCTTTTAATATTGATTATTTTAATTTGTTTGTAATCACTAAATGAGTCATTTTAATACACTGATCGGTTTTGAAAAATACAATTTTCTTCATCAGGATGTCAAATTAACTAACTATAATCGTATTTATCACGTTATTCAAATGTTTTTAAAAATCTATTTAATTAAAAATAAATCTTGTACCTAACTAAAGTTGTTACGATGATGAAAGATGTAGAAATTGATTTGATGCAAAATTATTAGAATTTTTACGACTTCCGAGGTAAGTTTGTAGAACTCCATAATCACATACCCATGCGGAAATAAAACAATTGTTTTTTGATTCTACTCGTTTTATAGTTATAAATACAAGAGTTAAATTGATAATGCCCTTACAAGGCCAAACGCGTCACAAATAAATTAAACGAGTAGAATTAAAAAAAATCAAGTGTTTTATTTCCACATCTGTGATTGTTATAATATTTTGATTAATTTTACGCGGTTTATTTATTTATAATTTTTTAGTGCCAAAATTTAATACCAAATTCGCTCAATGAACTTACTTATTTTGTGTTCCGCGAATATTTAACAAATTGCCACTAGACCTTAATGGGTCTAAAGTGATTAACGACTTCAAACTAAAAATAACAAAGTGGTCGCTTGATGTGGGTCGAAAGCAAAATGAATCTAATCTGTAATTTGTGCTAATCTAACTACCTACACATTTTTATCTTCAACTATTGTATATTACAGACAATAATATTTTTATAACTTTTTTCAATAATATTTTATAACTTCAGATTGTATTTCTTTCACATAACTTAACATTATACTTACTTATCTCTAAACAATTACAACTTTTAAAAACTGTACAGATAATTGCTTTAGAACAGACCACGTCTAGTAAAGTAATTATCTTTATTTTTTTATATGTACTATTTTTGCTACAAAAAAAATAAAATAATGGTTCTTAATTATTTAATTTACGACCAAAATCGTATGATATTTCTCGTCCAATTCTCCGGCTATTTAGAAGAATTCCAAATACATTGGATAATTCTCATATCTTCATTTCTCTATCTAACAATGTTGAAATAATGAAAATGGTTTTCTACTTTCCTCTATATTTTTACTCTTGCAGTTGGCATGATAATACGAAGTGTACTTGTGCATACATATATGTAAGTACGTAAGCATAACTGTTTGTTTCCGTAAATTCCACTATGTGGTAGTATAGAGTTTTCCGCGCCATCCCTGGCAAATGTGGCATTGCGCTTGTGTGCAAATATAATTTGCCGGATCGCGAAAGCCTCCATTGCGCCAGTGTGCGTTTGGGGGTGTGTGTATGCAAAAGGCGTCGCTTGTGTGTAAGTCTGTATTTGTGGACTTGCGAGGTTACATTTAATACGTAGAATATATCTGAATCATGAAACATGGAAAAATGTCTTTCTGAAATAAATTAAATTACATATATAATATTTCAACATATTATAACAAATCGTTTAAACTCTAAATCGAATGGATTTTCACTTAAGAAATATAAAAACATAATAGTTATTATTAAATAAAATAAAAATTGTTATCTTTATAAGGTGAAGAATTATGTTAGCAAAATTTTAAAGCTGTACGGATCGAAATAGTGGAGCATGCTCGACACCTTCGAGATGTGGTCATGGCACGCCAAATTAGTGAACGTCTCAATTATTCTAGAATTCCGCACTAAAGAAAGGTTCTTCACAACGTGCAGGAAAATAATTTTAATTTATTTTTATTGGAAATAAAACGGTAACAGTCTAAGTCATAAGTGTACTGCTAGACCCTGCGGGTATACCTTATTACATTAATGCATCAAGCAGTGTATTTCGAATTTATTGCTAATATGAAAAAAAATCACTATTTTACAAAATCATATTTTCTGCGTTGATAGTTTAATGATTTCTGTGGAAACCCTGACCGCGCAGCAGCCACCAAACGAACAAAAATGACATCTAGATGATGCATAAGAATCAGGATAGACAATAATAAATACAAAAATGCTATTTTATCAGTATAATGTGCATTTAAGTAAAGACGGCAACGGATGAATGGTTCTCTCACTCGACCTAGAACACATTACAATTTTTGGTTATGATGAATTTTTGGTTATGATGAATTTTTGGTTATGATGAATTTTTGGTTATGATGAATTGTCGCAAACGTAACCAAAAATTATATTATCATAACCAATTGCAGTTTCACCGCAGTTTGTAATGTTATGCAAACGAAAAAAGAAAACATTTCATATTTCGCGTCGCTTTGACATTGCCACAGAGAAAGAGTTATATTCTATGGTTATGGTGCGACGCGGGATGAGCATAGATAGACAGATGGTCAATATACTTGCCAGTCGTCAAAATTCGTACGATTTTGCTAATGTATATTTTTCTTACTCGTAGTGAAAACAATGTACACTTAATTTAAAATTGAATATATAAAAGGTAAAATATTTAAGAAATCTTAACCTAGAAATTTTCGCTACTTTGGCGAATATGTCGACTTTTTTTTACTGACACTACACTACACTACAGTCCAATACTGTCCAGTAAGTCATAGATGAATGATGGGGAAACTCAATATTATTATAGTTATATTTCACATGGATAAAAAACATAATTAAATGTATGAGAGAAAGAAAGATGTAAGGAAATATAAAGTTATTATCACACTAATAATTTCTGAGATACGTATTTGCTCTCACGAGATCCTTGTGAGACTTTCAGCTTTATTAGTCCCCATGTAATTTTTTCACACTTTGAGCATGTTGCTAGAAGAGATAGAGATAGTCTGGAGAAATTGGACCGGAGGGCGAGGTCCAAGATCGCGAAGAATCAGAATAGAGGACCGCGATGCTCAGTCATGAGCACATCGACTGAGAGAGAAAAAGACCTTCCTCGAAAACCCTTGCGATTTTAATATAGTACATTTTTAACTAAAATCATATCGTAACCAATATCTAGAAATTTTTCAGGCACTTTAATATGTTATTAAACAAATATAAGATATCTCATAGAAACAAAGCTATTTTTTATTATATTTAATGAAAAATATACGGAAGTATTGCGTAATACTAACACATACACAACTTTTAAAAATATAATAAATGTGGAGATTGAGGGGTGAGAATTGGTGAACGTTATATAAAGTGATTACTTAAGCCAGCCGGAGATAGGTCGTAAGCCCTGTAATTACCCCATACTTCCATATATTTCCCATTAAATATAATAAAAAATAACTTTGTCTCTATGAAATATCTGATATTTGATTAATAACAGTACGTTTGTAGGTAAAAATCCAGTAATTGTGTGTTCTTGGGACATATTCAAATAATGATTCTTTAATCTGTTTTTGTTTACGTATAACACTTACCAGCACGATGTCTTCTGAATTAAAAAAAATATATTTATGAAATTATATTAAATATGAATAAAATAATAACAATTCATCGCTATATAAATCAAAAATATTATTAAGAACACATTCTTGTTGTAAAGTTGTAATTACTCAGAACTCAGGTCCGTGATATTTTAAATACTAAATTAATGTATTAGTAGAAAGATATACATATAAAATCAGTTCTATCGAAAAATATTTTATGTAAATATCCCGTTAGCGACATGAATATTTTTTTAATGAATTAATTTTATACGTATGTCTTTCTAATTAATACATTTAATTAGTATCTAAAATAATAAATGTATTACGAATAGATCATACTCTAAATAACAAAATCAAAAAATTGTTTCGAAAGCATTTATGAAAATATAAATCAGATTTAAATCAATATATAAATATCAATACGGGAGATTTATATATCCCACGAACAATTAGGGTTTTACCGTAACTTTTCAGGCTGTCTTAATAATGGCACGTGTCATCGTACTGAAACTTCGGGCTAGGTTTCCTTAAGGAAGCCATCTGCAAAAAACGCGATGTAGCCTAGAAGAGACAATAGTTCTGTACACTTGCGTCCGCAAGTTCTTAAATTAAACTTATATTTAACGAATATCCCACGCAACTCATCCTAAAGTGTTATATCCATATTTTAATTTCAGCTTTAAAGTACATATTATATATGTGATGTCCTTGGGATTGTATAATTGAGTGTGTGTGTGTGTGTGTGAATGCCGCACTGCCGGGGCGTGTGTGCGGGGTTATAAAGGGCTCCTCTCTTTGCGTGTTCATCGGCTTAATCGTTTTTCTTGTACTAGTGATATACCTTGTAACTAAATTGAATCTTACTGTAATAAACATGTAATAGTCACAAGGAGTATTTCTTGGACCTTCACATTACGAGGTGTGTACTGAAAACGTACTTAGAAGACAAGTACGTAACAATGTAAAATACCGTTACATTTAATTAGTAGAGATAACGAATTAATAACGTGAGAATATCCACCTTCAAAGTGATGTACGGTAGTGTAGCTGAGATATATAAATGTACGATAATATTGACAGGCATTAACACGGCAGATTGGTCTAGAGCATTTGATTCTGAGGGCACAGGAAAATCGCCGGCTGGCCAGTTTAAAAAAACAATTAACTTAAGACACAAACCGTCATTATTTAACCAGATATCGACTTGAATATTATCTGTCGCCAGGCGGAGTCGCGGTTGCATGTCACGTAATCGCCGGAAGAATAGATTACGTATTTAAATTGTTTTAAGAATATGTCTAATTGGGTAATCGTTTGGTAGACAATTGATATTTTTTTTAAAACTTTAAATATTAAAAAATAGTTAATTATTTTAACAAAAACTAGACTTTTAATGTTATTTAAATATAATTTTAACTAGAAACAAACTTTTATTATTAATAATCATTTAAAGTCAAAATTCGACAAATGTTACGAAATTTTTAAGATTAGGGTTATGATAAAAAAAAATATTTGCAGAGCGATTTTGCCAAATATCCAACTGACACAAGGAATTGGCGCGTACCGTCCACCGTGTATATCTGTACTACTAGTACCATCTATACGCGTTTCTTAAACTATATTTTTAAATTCTCGCTGTAGTGTTATAACCAGGAGCGTGCAGTGCATACAAGCAAAAATCTGTGCATTACTAAAAATTCTGAGAAACAAATATAAATTGAATATAGATTAACGTAAACGGAAACATTGTTTTACAATTAGCGCCATCCGTGTACCAGTTAATGGCTTAGTTCTAAAAACTACCATGAAAACTCACCGCTGTACTCATAGCGCTCTCGTATATTCGCCGCATCGAGCTATTCGCATTACTCTGTTCTGTCTTTAAGGTAGTGAATTACTCAAGTCATATAACTAGCTATTTACTGAATTGAAAATTCCATTCGGTTGATCCGTTTTGTATGGAGTCGTTACCCATACGTGCAAATCATTGAAGTGTCTACTTCCTCTCTTATTAATTCGCGAATTTTACTATCTTACTGTTTTTAATATATTGATTTCATGTCTGTTCTTTAAATGTGGTGCATGGATTGGTTTTTGATTTGGGAAAAACAAATAGCAAATGGCAGAACTATTTTCTACGTTAAGCTGTAATTAAAAGAATTATTTCCTTTAGTTATTACTTGAAAGATTTTCAAACAATAAATTAGTCATGTTCAGTCATACAAAATGATATTATTTTATGTTAAAACTTAAACTTTAAAAACACTATTAATAGTACTCTAAGATTACAAATAAATACATATTATGGTCTTATAAACAACGGATTTATTTTGTCTAAAGACGTTAATTGAACGAAAATACATATATTATACATGATTGCATAATATCATTGGTAACAGCATAAACTAAATCTATACCTGCTGCACGCCACTGGTTATAAGAGATACTACCGGCATGTCATCTTAAGCAGAATTCCCCCACATTTGTTTCAAGAACTCGTTTATAAAAAAAAGTACGAAAAGTGACAGTTGAATAAAAAACGGAACATTTGAATGTTCACACATTCAAATGTCGAAATTTTTCGACTATGATTGGCTATGACAACCGTTCGAATTAAGTAACGACAGATTTTGAGCACACTCCGAGGAGTGACGCATCCGCGCGAAGGAACAAAAAGCAACACACACACTCGCACGCCGCCGCACGTATCCAGAAACAATGAACGAAAAAAACTAACCCCCTTTTCCGCCAAACGTCAAAAGGCACATTTGTATTCCGGATCTGGCCGCCAGGGGCGCTGCCGGTAAGGGAATTAGCATTTTCGGTGGGAAAAGTGCCCGCCACTCCGCGCGCGGGACGGGGCGGGGCGCATACAAACTAGACACATGCCGGAAATATTACGGGGAGACTTTTAAAATGAGAACGCGAAAAAAGTTGGACGACGTGTGCATGTGTGTGTGTGTGTACTAAATACACACACATGTATGTAGATTATTATTCTATTGTAAAATGTATTAATACATACACGGGGAGCGGTTGGAAATGCAGATTGCAGATTCTGTATTTTTAAATTTCGAGAGGTTTTCTTTAAATGACAAGCTGTAAGCGTCGGTAATAACACTTCCAGGATAGGATAATGACCCTAGAACCTCGCTGGACAAAATGTATTTAAATCCAGAGAGATTATGTTAAAAATAAAAGAAATTTAAATAAAAAATGCATTAGTTATTTATTATTAAGGAGAACTCAGGTCTGTGATATTTTAAATACTAATTAAATGTATTAATTAGAAAGATATACACAAAAAATCAATTCTATCGAAAAATTGTTGCGCTGCCGGAATTCGAACCTGGATCTCTTTCCAAACCGGGAAAGGTGCATTATCCAACTACGCTACAGCGACATTCATTACTTTTGACGGCAAATTTTCGAACCCACATGTTACACTTTTCAAATAAATATATTAGTTATTTTATTATTAGGTTGTAAACATTTCAAATTACTCTCTTATATATACATATTTAACATTTTGTTTTGTAATTTGATCTTAACAATTGTAATGCAATTTTTGTCCAGTGTAATAGTAATTATGTATATTAGAGAATCAAATAAAATCGCAATACGTAGCAATACGATTTTTACAGATGAAAATATTTATAATCTATAATAATATTACGCTTCCCCATCTATATCTATGACTTTCTGGATGTGACGACTTCAGTAGTGTCATTTGTGGCTGTAAAGTGCTTGCTTAAACGGCCAGGTCTGTGAGAGGCAAGCAGGGTAAAAACGAACGCGTTTTGTTATATCTTTGGGTTAAAATTACATAAATGTTTTCTCTTTTATATATTCAATAACAGCACGTAAATATATAGCTTATGATTTTTCTATTGGAATTTGAAACATTTTTACTAAACATAGCGAATTATAATGACAATGTATTGAAGACTGCCTACATATTTTTTAGACTCACAAACATCTTATCACTTACATATCTGAAAATAATATATTACGCGTTTGTACAGTCACATTTGCAATACGTTATTATTGGATGGGGAGATGCATATAAAACTTCAATGTTACAATTAGAAATAACTCAAAAAATGATAATAAAAATTATTCTTAAAAAAAAAAAGATTATCCAAGTATAAAACTTTTCACAGATTTAAAAGTACCAAAAATAATAGACATATACAAAAAAAATTCGATAATTCAAATTTTCAAAATTAAAAATCATTTAAATTTTAGAAGCGAATTCCGATCTACAAAATATGGAGATCAAATTGATATCCCAAAACTAAAATATACCGCAACTCAAAATCAATATATTTATCAAGGTATCAAATTTTTTAACAATCTCCCCATCACAATTAGAAAAATTACGGACTATCATAAATTTGTAACTGAAGTAAAAAAATATGTACACAGACTAACTGAAACATTAATTAACTCGAATATACTCCTTCTCTATACACGAGTCTTACTCTCATAGAGAAGAAATAAATGTTTAAATATTTATATATACATCAACTGATTATTGAAATTGTATTATATTTTTAATATTAATAAAAAAAAAGAGCCAAATATTAAGAAAACAGAATCTCCAAATTTTCATAAGACTGCAACGTAAAAAAACGAAGTAAAATGAAGATTTTTATTTAAAACTTAAATTTAAATACATTCGTGGGTTACTTAGAAGAATATAATATAAAAATATATATATATATATATATATATATTTATATTTTTATATATATTTTTTAAATATATATATTAAAAAAAATATATCGATGAACTGTATTATATAATATTTTCGTTTGTAAAAATGGCACACAGGAATGTTGAAAACCTAAAAAATAGATGAAAAAAGGCATAAAGTGAAAAAAATGAAAGAATAAAAAAATAAGCGAAATATAGACGGAGAATGTAGGAATACTTTTCAAATTACACTTTTATTGTGTAATTACCCGATTTAAATTATGATAATGGCTGGTTGTACATAGACGGAATAATATTGGAAACAGTAGATTTAATAAATCTAATATTTATAACTTAAATATTTTTACATTATATGCTATGCATATATTTGATCTTATTGTGTTTTGCCTTCGGTGAGTTTTGGTTTTATAAAATATATAAGTTTATCAATTTGCCCTAAAACAGGCTTGCCTAGTTGGGCAATGTATTTAAATGTGTGTAAATAAGTATTTATATCGTTATATTTATTATAATATTTTTATATCGTTGTTGTAAATATATTGAATTTTATTTTATTATAGGCTATTTATTGTAAACAATAATTATTAATATGTAATCCTCTTTTCAGCATTATATTGAATCATTGTAATTATAACAGATTAATAAATACATAAAATAAAAAAAATACTCTATTTGGGATGCAGAAATTATATTTCGTATAAAGCAAGCACAAGCTGCTTCCCAGGAAGAAAGTATATTGTGCAGCCATGATCTAAACTTAAATATCCGAATGAGAATGATTCGATGTTATGTGTTCACTGTAATTTTACGAGCAATGAAATCATGGACCCTCACTGAAACAATCCTAAAACTACTGCTTCTAAAAATAAAACCGGATTGATAGACAGTGGCGTAACTATAAAAATCAGGCTCCTTAAATAAGTGCATAAGTGGTACGAAAATATTACTACTTCGTGGTTTATCGATTAAATAATTAAAATAAAATAAGTCGTTTTTTTTCAAATAATATTAACACTTTCATGAAAAAACGCAAGTGTTTTTAAGCACTAAAAACTTAAAAAACACTAATTTAAATTTTTCTTTATTTCTTTTACATAGTTAAACATTTTTTTTCTATAAATATAATACAACAAAGGAAAAAAAATTAGATAACGAGATGTTAGATGAATTATTTAGAAAGACATAAAGAATAAAATATATATATAAATATAATAAATATATGTAAAGAAAAAAATCAATCTTTCGAAGATAAAGATAAACAATTTTTACAGGGTGTAATAGAACTAGTTCACAGTATTTTATGGGTGGATATAATATAACAAGAAAATGAAAAATTACATAAGAATATGTTCTTTTACTTTGTATATTACTGGGGTCTTGTCATTTTTTTAAATGTTTAATAGGTCTTCATTGATTTTGTTAATTATTCTTGGCACAACACATTCTCTCGTTCTCTCACCGTACACATTGTTCGTGATGGGTACTCTCATGGTTCGACCCGACAATCTGGTTGAATAGTTAGGTGAGGTTCAGTCTTTATATTTCCATTATTTATCAACTATTCGAATATTATAGCATATGTTGCTTTTTTGTCAACTGGTAAGATTTTGCATATTGTAAATAGTTTACTAAAATAATTTTTATTCAAACACTTCGTTCTGTTATCTACTATAAGTTTTAAAGATCTTCATTGTGACTGTTTAATTTTATTAATATATGTTTTATATGTCAGCCCATAGCTGCTCACACCATAACTGATAACCGAGTCGACCATCGCAAAGTACAGTGAGTACAGTGTAGAGGTGCATAACCTCAATATATAAAATGCACTTAACGCATTCTCGATATATATATTAACAGAATATTGCTGGTGTCAATGTTAAAATCTTTTCATAATACATAATTCTCGATTATTTAATTTTTATAATTACATTTCTTGCCATGGATTACTATTAATGTTGGGAAAGATATGAATACTCTCAAAAATATTAATGGTCCCTATCTAATGTGTTCCCTAATGCATTGCATTGGCATAGTTACGCCACTGTTGACAGGGTTACACATGTATTAAGGGTGTTATCCAGAGATAGATTTAAAAATCTTTAAGTGGCGATTCTGTGAGCCTGTTGGGAAAAACATTTCAAAAAGTAAACCAAAAGTTTTGTATCGTTCAGTATTCCTCGTACCAACAAGGATAAACACAGAAAAAAGGTAAATTTTTCAAGTCATCGTATTACAAGGAGCCTCAAAAAACCCTTTTGTTTAAGTCCCAAAAAAGGCTCCGTTTAAATCAATTCAAACAAATCTTGGTCAGGACTTTTGATTGGGGTTCGAAGAGATCCTTTCTTTCGGATTAAAACCCTCCTTTGGCGGTGAGTTTCACGAAAAGTTTGCCGAGCTCACCACCTGTTTAGAAGTCGCCATCTACAAAGTATTTGGGGAGGAGTAAAAAATGTTGTATTGATTGACACAAATAGGATGATATTTTAAATCAGCCCTTGAGAACTTATTGACAGTATTGGATTTCAATAATGGGGATGCTAGAATTTTGAGGGAATTAATGTAATTTTATAAAATGATCTCAGACACCTTTAAATGAGTAATTCTCCGTAAAATTTAGAGTACTGTAGACGGTGTTTAATGGAGGTAATGATTTATAGAGTGCGGTCAAGTGAATTAAAATAACACTAGGCCACTTGGAACACGGAAGATAAATAAAGTTGATATAAAGAAGATAGAAATTACAACAAATCCTGCAGGTCGCCAAGACACACTTTGGGTGGGTGATGAGGATGGCAATAATGTGTGTAATATACAAGGGCGTGCAGTGCATACAAGCAAAAAAGCTGTGCATAACTAAAAATTCTGGGAAACAAATATTTTGCAATTAGTGCCATCTGCGTACCGTTAGAGACTTTAATTGTTTGGTTCTAAAAAAACACCGCTGTACTCATGGGGCTCTTTTTTTATTCGCCGAATTGTGCTATTTACATTACTCAGTTCTGTCTTTAAGCTAGTGAATTACTCAAGTCATATAAATAGCTATTTACTGAATTGAAAATTCCTTACGGTTGATCCGTTTTGTAAGGAGTCGTTACCTATGCTGTTTAATAACAGAATAACATTTTAAAGGATTTTAACTGCGTGCATTGTCATTGGAGTGTCTACTTCCTCTTTTACTTTTGCGTTTTTAACGTGTTGATTTCATGATTGTTCTTTAAATTTGGTGCATGGATTGGTTTTCAATTTGAGAAAAACAAAAAGCGATTGGCTTAACTATTTCCTACGTTAACCTTTAATAAAAATAATTAATTTTATGTGAGTAAGAAAGTACTATTTTACGTTAAAACTTGAAAAACGCTATTAATAGTACTCTAAAATTACAAATATAAACGATTCATTTTGTCTAAAGGCGTTGGATAAATGAAAGTTCATAATCCTATGTATAACATAATATATTGTATTACATATATTATATATGATTGTATAATATCATCGGTAACAGCATAACCTAAATCTATACCTACTGCACGCCACTGGTTATATAGTACAATTAACGTTCTCTCTTAGACGGGAGCCCTAGTGCGCGCTAAGCAAAGTGAGTTGACAACAAATTTTTAACATATTATATATAGCGCTTTCCCATCTTTTATCTATGACTTAATGGACTGTAGTGTTATTTTCCTGTTAAAAAAATATTCGCCAATGTAGCGAAAATGTCGAACGTGTTTTGAATATGTCTAGGTTAAGATTACTTAAATGTTTTCTCTTTTATATATTCAATAACAGTACGTTAATATATATTCAATTTAAAATGAAGTGTACACTGTCTTTATAAAATAAGAAAAATATGCGTTAGGGAAATTGTACGAGACGACTGTCAAGTGTAAATATTTAATATTATTATTAACTGGAGAACACATTCTAATTGTGAAGTTGTAATTATTCAAAACAGACGGTCTGTGATATTTTAAATATGAATTAAATATATTAGTTAGAAATATAAAATCAATTTTATCGAAAAATATTGTTGTTGCGCCATCGGGATTCGAATCTGGATCTCTTTCCAAACAGGGGAAGGTACATTATATAACTATGCTACAGCGACAATATTTTTAGCGACAAATTTTCGAACCTGTATGTTACCTTTTTGATATTAATATATTTAATCGTTCCATTATTTGTAAGAGCCATCTACCTTATTTTTACAGAATCTCAAATACTTTTGAGTAATCTGACAGCAGACGCCAACTTCATAACTTCACAATAAGAATGTGTTCTCCCAATAAAAAAGTTGTATCAATGTGTTCAAAATTTAATAAAAATGAATTGATAATTCTAGCGTCTGTTATCAGATTACTCAAAGATATTTGAGATTATGTAAAAATAAGGTAGATAGCTCTTTCAAATAATGGAACGATTAAATATATTAATATCAAAAAGGTAACATCCTGTTAAAAAATTAGTCGCTAAAAATATTGTCGCTGTAGCATAGTTGGATAATGCACCTTTCCCGATTTGGAAAGAGATCCAGGTTCGAATCCCGATGGCGCAACAACAATATTTTTCTGTAAAATTGATTTTATATGTATATCTTTCTAATTAATATATTTAATTCATATTTAAAATATCACAGACCGTCTGTTCTGAATAATTACAACTTCACAATATGAATGTGTTCTCATGTTTTTTAACATTGCTCAGCCAAAGTTCTTTGAAGCGACTGCAATTAGGTTTCGGGAAAACTATAATAAGAAATCGTTCTAATAGAAAATTTCCCACTTTAAAGCATCTCGTCTTTTGATTTTCTTGTGATGTTACGATTTTAATGTGGTTTTTAGCCCCTCATTTGATCAACTATTTGTGATAATTTTTTTTTTAACATTCTTGACAACACGTGACTTTTGATAAAAATGAATGAATTTCACTAACATAACTCCCACAAAAATGTTACGAATTGCCGAAGTTTAATATAATAAATATTTATATAGGTATTGAGGTATCTAATTACTCGAATATACATATTCCGTGTTTTCTTAAACAACATTTTCAAAATTTATTTACAAACACTCCACTGCATCCAGTAAAAACAAATTACAGAAAATATAAATCAAACATGTCCAGCTACGGGCGCTTTGTTCCAATGGGCCGCTTTCAAGACAGAACCACCATTTCAAATCGCGTTCGATTTTGGCGTTTCCCGCCTGTTTGTTCTATGGCGGGCGGCAAAACAAAACACAATTAGTCTCTTTTCATGCGAGGCCGTTGTAGAGGATGATATGGGCTTAAAAAAGACTCCGGATATTGAAGGCCGATACACTGATCGCCATATTTCATTAATAATTATAATAAAATAATACTTGTGTGTGTGAGAGAGAATCTTATCTATTATTTATTTATTTAAAAAGATGTAAATGATTATCCTGGGTACAACTTAAGACCGAAGATAGCCTGGAAGAGTACCACAACGGTGAATAAATACGCTATAAAATAATAATTATAAATAGTCCCATAGACATAGGTAAGTAAGACGGTGCCCAACGGCGGCGAATTCTTAAGGGCGGAAAATTGGAGGCGGAATATAAGTATTATATATAATAAAAATATTAGAATTGTCATCCCGTATGTAAAAATGTAAAAAATAAAAATTAATAGGCACTTTAAGGGTTCATTTGTCATGTTTGTGTGAAAATATCAGTAGGCAAGAAGAAAAACTATTCTATAAAAATTTGGCAAAAAGCGGCAGCATTGCATTTTTTTTTTATCAAATAAAGTATTGCATTCAATCATAAAATACTATAATTTCAAAGGCAACATAAATTTAAACAATGCTTATTTATAGGGATTGGTTAAGGGTAGATTATAAATAGTAGGGATGGCATTTTAAAATTTGCTAAGGACGTCACTGACTTATGTATATTAATATGAAAGAAAATATAAAAAAACTAAAAAACACGTATGTATGATGGAATACCACGTAGGGAAGTGGTTGGCTTTAAAGGTGTTGGATAAAGATGTGTAGGGGACAGCGGTTCAAGTTCACCGCCGTTTCTAGCCGGCATTAACACCAGCGACATCTGCATTCAATATCTAGCCGGCGGCAAAGTGCTGCCGCCACAGTCTGGCCCTATCGTTCATCGATGACTCATCTTCCGTTCTGCTGCTCCACCATGGCGCTCGAGGCCGGTGGGGCCGTCACCGAATACCACCGACTCGTTCCATTATTCTTCAACAGTTCTTTCACAGTTCTCACTTCTCTACATTAATTTTTTTACACACTTTTCTCCAGTACGCTCTATTCTAAATTCTGTCACAATAAAAGTCTCTACACCAACCGTGCGTTTCCATTCATTATTACTACCTACCTACCTATCCCCACAGATGTGTCCATAGTAGAATGATTTCAAACATATGACGTTGAAAATCGTGTTTGGTCTATGTGTAATTTTTGGTATGATATGCAAAGTCTGATGTGTAAACTCGACCACAGTACTTAATAGGTTAAAAAGACAAACCATCGAATAAAGCGACCCTTGTAATAGCAGCCTCTTGGGTTCCAAGCTAAAGTCGTGAACTGAAAAAGCCCATTATCGAAAGTATGACCTTTTTTCACTAAATGATGTACGTTCTGCAATCGTTTTACATGGCCACAATTGAAAACGTCACTCGTACAATTTTGGGCTGTGTTGAGTTAAGTATATATTAAGTATTATTGTACGCCAAATTACGCACATTTTGGTGTAGTCGGTAGTTCGAAATTCTACTACCCGACGGAGTTACGGCATGTTGAAATATGCCCTGTGGTAGAACAACGTCGTAAAGAACTCAAGATGGCGGACTGATGTGAGTAGAACAACGCAACGAACTCAAGATGGCAGACTGATGCGAGTAGAACAACACGGACTGATGTGAGTAGAACAACAAGAGGGCAACTGATGTGAGTAGAACAACGCTGTACAGCACATTTTATTCATTGAATTCTGTCAAACATCACTTTGAAAGGAATTATTATATTGTTCTTTCATTTTTTGTTTTATAAAAATCTACCAATTGAATGATATGTATATTCTTTTGTTTTAATAACTTACGATCTGGCTTAAGTAATCACTTTATATAAATATAACGTTCACCATTATCACCCATCAATCTTCATATCTATCAAATTTGGAAAATTGTACATATGTTAATATGTGGACTCACTTCGAGTACCATTACACCATCTATGGACTAAATTTATTAATTCATTTCCTGAAAGAGCATATATGTTACAATGAGAATCTATTTTTTTTTTTTAAATTATTTAAAGCAATATTATTTATCTGTAAAATGTTATATTAGAATTATATTAGAACATTATATTAGAATACGCCTGAAAAATCAATATTTATCAATTTTTATATATTTTCTTATTTTGACCAGTATATATTTGAATATGTCCAAAAACACACAATTACTGGATTTTATTAAAGTGTTATTAAACAAATTAAATGTCTCATAGAGATGAAGCTATTTTTTATTATTCTTAATGGTAAATATATGGAAGAATGGGTAATTACAGGGCTTACGAATCCAACATGTGGTCCAATATATAATCCAAAATCCAATATAGGGAATATGAATCCACCATGATGTATTTGTTTGGTAATCTTTTCGTCATATATTCTTCCAAGACTAGGGAGGGGGAGACATAAACAAACTATTTATTATTTACTTATTTGTAAGATTTTGATATACATTCAAGTAAGACTGATGTATGGAAGTGAGGCTTGGAGCTGGCAGAAGAGGAACGAAAGTAGACTGAATGCAGTGAAAATGAAGTCACTTAGGCGTATATGTGGCAAATCTATTTACAATAGAGTAAAGAATGAAGAAATAAGGAAAGAATGTAAAGCTGACGTTAGTTTAGTGAGTAAGATTAAGAAAGGATCATTTAAGTAGTTTGGTCATATGGAACGGATGAATGAGGAGAGAATGGTAAGAAAGATGTATGAAATATGGCACCAGAAATAGAGGACGTCCGCGGAAGACTTGGCACGACCAGATAAACCAGATAATGGAGGATGGTTCTGTTAGAAGCCTCAACAATCGCCAAGCTTGTATGACAAGATGTATGAATGTGGATGAGGCGAGAATTGTGTGTCAGGACAGAAGAGTGTGGCGCTCTATCCTCTACCCTCTACCTCCTATCTACCCCCCGTGGGGAAACGGCGTGATGGTAAGTAAGTAAGTAAGTAAGCTATCGAGCCGTAAGTAAGAGGGGCCGTAATGAGAGAGCGAGGATTCATTGTAAAGAGGGCCACTATAGCGAGTTGTCGTTATTCGAGCACGCTTTAACGTTACAATGGCTATGTGTACAGCCTCTAAATTCTGCGTAGATTTATAAATAGGTACCGACCGATTGAAAATGACGTAGATATCGACTTTGGAGTATACAGGCATCAGCCAACACGTTGTTTATTGGGAAAATCATTCTGTAAATCTATTGTTCTGGAGATTGGCGTGTATCGGACCCCTATCAAACTTATTTCACTTGGAATAACACAGATGTCAGCTCAGTCGCCGGCCGCACTCTCCCTTTGTAACAAGGGACGTATGTTGTATTGTGTATCATTCATTATAATATAATATAAATGTATTAGATATAATATCTTGAGCTCACCTTTTCTATAGAAATATATATATATATATATATATATATATATATATATATATATATATATATATATATATATATATATATATATATATTGCGCTTCGTCGCTATCGCATCTGTACAAATTGTCATTGAGAGTGTCCTTTTTCTTTAAAATATCTTCTAGATGCCAGTGAAAAATAATGAATATTAATATTCATTTAAAATCTTTTCGCATTGTGCAATATATGTAATTGACGTCTAATATTTACAGTTCAAAACGATTTTACACATAATATCGTATTCACTTCTGATTTTTTTTTTTACCTGTCTATATATTATTTCATTTCTTTAAGTTTACATTAATTTACGATAACTCTAAGTGTACATATGTATAATAAATATGAATTAAATATATTAATTAGAAAGATATACATATAAAGTCAATTTTATCGAAAAATATTGTTGTTGCGCCACCGGGATTCGAACCTGGATTTCTTTCTAAACCGGGGAAGGTGCATTATCCAACTATGCTACAGCGACAATATTTTTAGCAACAAATTTTCGAACCTATATGTTACCTTTTTGGTATAAAGTTGTATCAATGTGTCCAAAATTTAATAAAAAATTCATTGATAATTCTGGCGTCTGCTATCAGATCACTCAAAGGTATTTGAGATTCTGTAAAAATAAGGTAGATGGCTCTTTCAAATAATGGAACGATTAAATATATTAATATCAAAAAGGTAACATATTGGTTCGAAATTTTGTCATTAAAAGTATTCACGCTGTAGCATAGTGGCACGACATGCCATAAGTATATGCGGATGTCTGTTTTAATGTAGGTACCAAATCAATCAAATTGAAAAAAAAAAAATATTTTTGATATATATGTTTAACATAATACACCCAAGTTAAATTTAATGAAATGTCGTCGATTTATTACAGAGATTTCTCAATTCGCGCCATCAATTAATTAATCTGATTGAGAAATAATAACATGTATTTAATACTCATCTATAGTTCTGTCGAAGGTGACCGAGTGAATTTCTTCATCGTCGACGCTTATCCTTTCGTAGACAGACTATATGTGTACTTACCCACAATAATATGTATTCAAAATTATTGATGAGCTAGCTTGGCGACGATTATTTCAAAAATCACTTGGCATACTTTTTAACAAAACATCACTGTTATGATGCAACTGTATGTGTAAAATGAAATTGATAATAAAGTGAATACAAAACTTTTTGAACAATTATTTATACTATTATTAAGGAGAACACATTCTTATTGTGAAGTTGTAATTATTCAGAACATCGGTCTGTGATATTTTAAATACTAAATTAATGTATTAATTATAAATATATACGTATAAAATCAATTTTGTCGAAAAATATTGTTTTTGCGTCACCGGGATTCGAACCTGGATCTCTATTTCCAATCCGGTCTGCGGTCGGTTTACTCATCCTTGTTATTTAAAATATATTTTTAAAATTTTTTTATTAGTGTAAAATGCTGGTTGTATAGAATTTGGGATATTTTTTATAATTGAATTTGAAGTAAGATAATTTAAAAACACAATTTTTCTCCACTGCTCCCCACTATCAAGGTGGGTAAACATATGATCTGATAAACTTTTTCATGTATTTTTAATATCAGTATACATTGTTTCCTGAAGATGATACCATAGGTATCGAAACATGTAGAATAATTAATAAATAGTGGTTTCAACAAAGTATTTCGTATAATTATTAATATTATTATTATGTTTATATTATAGTTGGTTCATTGCTAACCAGGCAAGAGTTCTTCAGGCCTCTTTGTAGTCTTGTGAATTTATAGCGATGGTTGATATCATCGATTTTCTGGAAAACCAGCTCCAGTTTCCGTTCAAGACGTATGTCGGATCATTTGTTAGTTTATTATTTGCATGATATGAAAAGGGACAATATTGGAAATCTGAGGATTCCGATACTCCAGAATTCCGATGTTGTCCCTTTTTATCTCATGCAAATAAAATTGTATGGCTGTCCCCCATTATAGATACAAGTTGTTGTGTTAAATTAATAGATTGTTAATAACCTTACAAGGCGAAACGCGTCTCAAGTAAATTAAACGAGTAGAATAAAAAAAAGTGTTTTTTTTTCACATATGTGATTATCGAGTTCTACAAACTTACCTCGGATACAGTAAAGAAGCCTAAATTTCAGAAATCGATGATGTACAGTGCAATGAAGATCTTCAATGAAATACCAGATGATATAAGAAGGGAGAAGAAACTACATAGATTTAATATGAAACTATGAAAATATGAGCATGATTAGTTTTAGTAAAAAGGAACATTTTGATATTATTTACATTAGAGCATTTATATACATATTTACGTATGTAGGTGAGCAATATATTAAGAATAAATAAATATGAAACAGGGGGGATTTTGTCGAGACTTTGGGCTTCCGATTATTTTAGGATATGGGGATGAAAATAACAATTAGTATTTTTTTAAAAATAATAACCCTTTTTCATAACATTGTGTGCTTATTTTATTAATCTTTTATTCGATTCCATTTAATGAGTAAGATTATATTTTAAGAATCTCTGAAATAAAATGAATATTATTATATTGTATTGTTGTAAGAATAATGATTGTCATTTGAAGTTATCACGGCCATTGTATTGAGAAATAAAAAAGAATCAATTGTGGTGTTAAATCACAAAGTTGATTTTAATCGTAATCGTATTGATGTGAAGCAATCTTACATTCGTGAATAGTGACAGAGGTCATTTTAAAACTACGATTGGTACAATCGTTTTAATCGATTGTTTTATATTATATTTTATCTATGCAAAAATGAAATTAATTTTTATTTGACTCTTTTAAATTGATCAATATTCAGTAACAAACAATAAATAAATCAGACTCAATAATAAAAAGCCAGCAAGATACTTTGTTCTGAAAAGATTTTGTTGATCCTAAGAACACAAAACTTGCGATACAACCGACACTTATGAATAGGATCTATATAAAATATTATAGATACACATCAGATCCGGACTGGGTGCATATATTTATATCCCAACATTTCTTCTACTTCTTCTTTTAAATAGGCAATCCACCATTCAGGAGTGATTTGTGTCATTAATCAAGTTAAAAACTTTATTTTATAAAAAAAAGTACGATAATATTATAGAATAGGAAATATTATATTACAAGCCAACACCATTGTCGTTCAAAAAATTTGCTATTATATAAATTAAACGTGGCGAGTTAAGGGAAAGAAGATGACATAAGTTAACCGGGAGCTGAAAATTAGCATTGACGAGACCACTGTAAAGAAAACCTGTGATCCGCAATGGACAGGCAAAAAATACATGGTCAAAGGTTTCGTCCTCGGCACCACACTCACATATTGGAGAATATATTAAGTTCAATCTGAACATATGAGAGGCCACCTGGCAATGCCCATTTCTCATTCTAGAGATATTTGATACTGTTCTTTTGGAGACTTTCATCCCAACATTTGAAAAGCATGCATTCAATTTTACATTAACTATCAATACTTAAACATATACACAATTCTCTATCTGTAAATACTGAGAAAATATTTTATATCCCATTCTCTTTGAAAGAAAGAAATTTCCAAAACAATATTATATTATCAAGATACATTCGTCGCAGTGCGTAAATAAAAATGAATGCAACGATGCCAAATATTTATCCATAAAAAGCAAAAAGCAGTATCTGAGTGTCATAGTAGATAGATAATTAAAATGGAACGCACCAAAGTAAGAAAACTTATTTACATATTCATATAATCTAGAATGATTAAAACAATGTACGACATTTTTCCCGAATTTATCTTACAACACTATATAATCGGTTGGGGGACTTTCAAGATTAACCTCTTACCTGTAGAAAAGATTCAGAAGCTGGTTTTGAAAGTCATCCTTCGAAAACCATCAATATTTACAACTTCACAACTATTTAACTCTCTAAAGGTTCTCAGTTTAAATAATATCTTCAATAAGAACGCACTGCTACAAATTCATAAAGACCATTTTAATTCAACAATTTTCACAAAAATAAGCAATCGACCGAGATCGCGGGGCAACTTAGAAATCCCCAAATTTAAAACAAGTGCTTCTCAACGTCATTACGAATGATCAAGGTATAAATTTGTTTAATGCCCTCCCATATAAAATCAAAACAGAAATAATTATAGTCTTCTAATCGCAAATTAAACAAATATTAAAAAAACTCCTACAGCAATTACAAGTTCTAATTTGATAATGCTTATGTATATGTATTTAATAATTTAATTCTATATTTATATCTTACTTCTATACCTAACTTTACATTATTTTAAAACTTAAATACTTCCCAATTCAAACACGAGAATATTGAGTTGGGTAATTTTGTGTAAAAAAAATAAATTATAATTAATTATGTTATGTATGAAAATTTCGAAAGCGCAGTGTCTATTTTGATCACTTGTGAATATTCTATACACATGTATTTTGGATTAATATTGTTTAACGCTGACAGTTTATTTTAGAAAGTTTCATGAATAGAAAGTTGACATCAGATGCGAATGAACATATTAAGAGTAAATAAATCTATTTGTAGCGCAGTGGCGGTCGGTGACTTTTTGTAGAAGGGATGCTGGATAACAAGTTTATACCTACATACTATCAAATGTACAAATATAACATAATCGAAACATATTTAATATTTCAATAATTCGGCTTTACGTATTCAAGCCAAACTGTCAAAAATGCGTTACACAAACAAATTCCTCAAAGCAATCCGCTCGCTTTGTAATGTGTATGCCATTTTGTACATTATACCCATAAGCATTAAAGTTATTTTTTGAAAGTTGGATGGTGTTAACGAATGCGTATACAGTATTCGAAGACCTTGACAGGCAAAACTGATTGTCGAATACTTTAAAACTTTGTGAATACGGAACTTATGATAGAATCCACTGTTGCTGTATGTTTACGCGATTCATAGATGTTCGAAAGTTGAGAATGTATATGTATTTCGCGCCGTATTGTAGTGTGTGTTTCTAAAGGACGAATTTGTTTGCAGCAGTGCTGTTTCCGACTTCCGAAGCATTTTGATTCTAGAACACAAGGGATGCTGAGCATCCAAAGCATGTATGAAGCGACCGCGTCTGTTGTAGCGATCATAGAATGTATGGATTTATGTGAACTTATGATGATGGTAATAAAAAGATACGAGATGGGTGCTGACAGGTTGACCAGATTCTGAATGTCCCGTTAGAAGCTTTAACGATCGATGAGCTTGTATTTATGAAAGATAATGAGGCAATAATCGTATATCAGGATAGAATAGTGTGACGTTCTATTCTCTATGCCTACCTCTCCAGGGAAACAGAATAATTTTAGGATAGAAAGTTATCATGTTAATATTATTTCATGTAGATTCTTTAAGTTATTTTGTTAGAAGTAGACAATAGATTAGCATGCACAAGAATGTATGACTTTGAATGAACCAAGAGTTATGTGACAGAACAGAAGAGTGTGGCACTCTATTCTCTCTGTTTATTCCCGTTAAAGAAATGGCGTGGTTAAGATACACGCCTGGTGATCCAATGGTCGGAGGTTCGAGCCTCACCCCAGGAGACTACAAAGTTAGTCCTATTTTTATTGCATAAGCGCTTAGCTTAGTTTAAAAGTAAGAATGTCAAGTCAATGCCGATAAATCGGTGTATATTGGTAAAATGTTAGGTTAGGTAAGATATTTCAGAAAAATACGTTGTTTACGTAAATGCCTTCGATAGCTGGTTTCCAGGTTTCAATAAGCACGCATATGATATGTGAACTGCACTAACCTCTTTAATTTTTCTGTCTTTCTGGTCCGATATTTTTGTTCTTTTAGCTTAGGGTTGTCTTCTTTAGATTTAGAACTACCAAAGAGCGCACTATTGGTTTATTTGGACCGCTGGACTGATCGAATAATAAGAATGATGCCTGTCGGTTACCGTCTTCTTAGCTTCCGAAAAAAGGGCGGCATTACTCACACACACACACATGTCAATTATTATAAACCAGGAAATCCAGCGGTGCCAATCGAAGTAACAAGACGCGTAAACGTACGTCATAATCACATTTATTAATGTTTACAAGCCTTATCGGCCACTGTCTACCTCGCTAGGTAATTATTGATTCCTCTGGTCAATAATGTTGATATGATACGTATTGCTATTTAACATTTTTTTTATTGTGTATTGTTTAAAAAGTAGCCTTTTCATACTGTTTTATCTTAGCCTAGATCCGATCCTGGAGGCAATCAAATCGAGACTAGAATATTTATTGTTGAAAGATGACGTCACATGGAGGACCCTCGACGTCTCGGTGATGGCGAGATGAAGTCGGCGCGAAATCAAACACCTCTTTGTGCGTGAATATTTCCAAACTGTTGTCGAGTATTTTGATTAGGAATCATATTTTTACAAGAAGAAGTGACCGTCTGATTTTCAACGTCATTTCTGTCTCTGTCGGCGGTGTAATCAAAAACATTCCGTGCAGGATGGCGGAGCTCGGTTCGAGCCGATGCGGACTGTAAGAGTTCTACGCGGAGTTAAGTGTTTTATAAGTTTGTTTTGATTTACTTTGCATAATAAAACGTTCGTTGGTCGATGAATCTTTATTTCTTTCTGTATTCTATAGGATCTAAATTTCGAACATCGATAGTATTCGAATTTGAACAATAGTATTTACTTTAAGAAACCATTTTAAATCAAGCTACAAATAGAACACGAAAATAGCTTGTTGATTGTTTAAAACTGAATTGATTGAAGTATAAAGCATACTTCAAGTTCAGTAAGTACTCGGTTAACCGAAGACTTTCGATAACGTAAAGGATTTATGGTGAGTCGCTGAATGCTGTACGTTCCAGCATAATCAAGCTTCACTGAACGCAGTCAGCGCTGCCGCGCGACGCGCGCGGGCCGAGCGGTTAACCATTTCAAGAATCATAATAGAATCGTCATAATACAAATCAATGAGAATAAATTCAGTACAAATAATGAGTATTCGTTTCCATTATATTTTTCTTTTTCACACAGTTCTAAGAGACACACACAGATATATACCTAACGTGACTATACGAACCGTTTTGAACGGGACCATCGCGTTTTTAGGTAGCCTGTCCCGCTATCCCCAAGTACAGTTTTGGGACGCCGAAATATCTCGTTTACAGAAATAGAGTAACCCACGATAACAATTTTTAAAAAAGCCACGAAAAATCAAAAAATCTGCGCTTAGTAGCATGGCGATGACAGCATACGCATTCGTCTTCTTCTTCGTCATTCGACGTGGCCCACCACAGCAAGCTTCTCCAAGCTATCTTCCCTTCTTGCAGGGTGCCCAAAAATCGAAAGATTCAACTCAGGCTGCGGGTTAAGAGTGTCCATGATGTTCAATTCCTGCAGAATGGAGACATGTGCATGTATTATAAGCGCAAAATGTGTCTCCAGTAACACATCTCAAAAGCATCTATCCGTATTCTCTCCCTCGCTTTAAGAATCCATGATTCCATACCATACACAGATATGTAATGTATTAATTTCTAGATACTTGTATAATTGGTCTTCTATACATTTTATAAAATTTCTTGACATATCAATAATAGTTATTTTTTAAAACCGGCAGTAATACCGTAAAACTTAGAACAATTTTTAAGACTCTGTGTATTTATTATTTGTGTATCTGTGTAATTATTATTTTTTTTAATCAAAAGTACACGTCTACGTAAATATTCAAATAATGAAATATATATTTTGTTAAATACAAATTGAATGTATTAATTAGAAAGATGTACTTATTAAATCAATTTTATCGAAAAATATTGTTGTTGCTACCGGGATTCAAATCTGGATCTCTTTCAATCCGGGGAACGTGCATTATCCGATTATGCTATACCAACACTATGGATTGACGACAAATTTTCGATCTTATATGTTACACTTTTCAAATTACATCTATCGTTCCATTATTTGAAAGCTATCTACTTTGTTTTTACGGTATCTCAAATACCTTTGAGTAAACCGATAGCAGACGCCAGAATTTTGGACACATTGATATAACTTATATATTATATATAGCATAATCGAATAATATACTTCCCCCGAATTGGAAGAGATCCAGGTTCGAATCCCGGTAGCTTCAACAATATTTTTAGATAAAATTAATTTTATATGTATACCTTTCTAATTAATATATTTAATTTGTATTAAAAATATCACAGACCTATGTTCTGAATAATTACAACTTCACAATGAGAACATGTTCTTTTTAAGAACATATTTTATTATTCTATTGAGATAAAAAAAACTTTCCATATAATAAATTACTTACTTTTCGTCGGTACACGTAATCCCGCATCACTCCCCTTGTTTCGTCTGTACAGCATCCCAAATCCAGATATAATCCTGTGATGGCAGTCCTTTTGAAGGAATCCTTAGGAAAAATTAATTCATTTCCTCAAATGTGGCGATAAAAGGATTCGCGTGCGGGAGTTTTTGTGTTCGTCCGACTCATAGTTAATTCCGTGGATGAACGAAGGTATGAGGGGAGGCGAGGTGGTTTGACTATAATTTGGATCACGAACGCAGCTTATGCTTTGCCTTGTATGGTTTGTTTTCAAAATTATTAGATGTTACATTTATATAAACTTGTTTGTTACTCAGGGATATGAATTTAGCTCAAACTGCTCATTCTTGGATTCAAATTGATTGAAACCTTATTGTTGGGTTTTGCTGCAGTTGTTTGATAGAATCCTGCTCCAAGACCAGACAAATGATGACGAAAATTATAATCCGTGTGTATTGATTGGTGAGTCACTTTTGAAAGGACTTTAAATTTATGGGGTGGTATCAAAATGAAAGTTAAATTCTTTTAGCCTGATTTATTTACAGATATTTATGGAAATATCTCATTATTGACCATGGGTAATCAAAATAGTGGAGCGCCATATTTAAAGTCGGCGTTGTTGGCCGTAAAAATTGCCTTTTTTTAAAAATATGAGAGTTATATTCCCAAATGTGTGACGCAGTAATTATTACACGACACTTAATTGTTTTACCTTACATTACAATACATATTCATAGGGCCCTTCCATTTTGCATTGAGGCCGATTCTTTTAGTTACGCTATTGCTTTCGGCTTTCCATTTAAATTTCTCTCAAGGCCCTCAAAACAGTATCGATGATACATTTAATAAGAATTAAGCTTAGTTTTTAATTAAGAGTAAAATTTCAAGAATATAATTTTTTTTTGATTTTTTTATAGTTGATCCGAAAACTAGTTTTCATAAATACATAGATACTGATTTAGGATGCATTTTTCTATGAATTTCTGGACAAAACCTCTTCAAGTACCGTTCAAAAGTGGGCGAGGGTCATTGATGCAATCGTCTCGAAGACTAGAAATCATTATACACAACTTTGACGGGGTACTGAGTGGTTGAAATGTCAAGGGAGGGAAATGTTTAAACAATATAATTCTGTTATAATTTATTTATTTGTTTATGGTACAAAGACCTTTTATAACTATAACATATAACTTTTCAGTATATATATTTACTGTTTCCGAGGTAAGTTTGTAGAACTCTATAATAATATATGAGCAAATAAAACACTTGTTTTTTAATTTTACTCGAAACGCGTTTCGCCTTGTGAGGGCATTATCAATCTAACAATTTAACTCTATAACTTGCAAATATAACTATAATAGGGGCCTGGTTCCCCGTAAATTAATTTATTAATTATGTTTTAAGTACAATACTGTGATATGATGAAATAAACAAAAAAATTAAATCAGATTAACATTGCGAACAAATCAAATTAATAAAAAGAAAAAAAACAAGATATAAAAAATAATAATACGTACAACGTAATTAACAATCTTTTCTTTATTTGATATTTAATACAGACGAATGTATCGCTACCTTGTACACTTTAAACATTTAAAAAAAAAATTGCGTTTGTACTACTTGAATCAAATTAAAGTCAAATGCCATTGAAAGTATTCAATTAAAATACAATCAAAGTAATTATTGGAAATCGGTAGTAATTTTTTTTTACTATTTAAAAGTTATACACGAAATATTTTAAGTATGTATTTGCAGTATTTCTTACTATTTCTTAAAATAGGGTATAGGGTCTGTGCAATAAAAATTCTGATTTATTTTATGGCATCCGGGAAATAGGACTCCTATTACTCGTATAACTTATTAAAACTATCAACAAAAATAGTATGTATGTAGTTATTTTTTTGCGTTAATTTCAATGCCGATATAATTTTAGATATCGTTTATTTAAAAAGGTAGGTACCGGAATTTTGGTATGCCGGTGTATAAAGATGTGAAAAAAACAGTTTTTAAAATTAACGTCTTATACAGGGGGTTTCAAAAGCAAAATCGTCACTACACAATTGAAGAAATTCATATTATCTATCGATGATTTACAAAATTAATACGCTTTTCATAAAATGCTTCAAAAAGATTAAAAATAATATTATTTTAAAAACATACATAACGTTCATTACTAACGAGTCGACCCCTACAACGTAAAGATCGTAAGTAAAAAAAATGTAATTTTAGTATTTTGCGCGTATTTGATACATTTTTACTCGTAAATTACTGTAATTTTTAAAATATTATGTATTATTAGTACTTACATATATTAAAATTTTTTTGCCATTTAAATAAGTATCAAATACGTTGAAATTTCTAGAATGATTAAAAAATGTTATTTTTTACTTACGATACTTTACGTAGGAGGGGTCAAAGTCTGAATGTTGACTTGTTCTAGTGTGCATATTATGACAGAAACACGTAACTTATAAAAAAATTGTTAATACCTACAGAAAATGCCAAATTCATAGCCATACACAATTGTCGATATAGCGAGATAGTTTTATAAGTAAATGCGTTATAACGAATCTGTACTGTTTACGTACATATTGATTTTGAGCCGGAATGGGACGGATTGACCGTATTCCCTGTACCCTTTGGGCTGTCGGTCTGCCATGCCTGAAGACGTGAAGAGCTCTCGAGATAAAATATTTTCAAACAACAGCTGCGTGTTTTTGAGAAATATTTGAACACCTCGCGACTGTGAGGAAAAGCTGAGTTTCAGGTGGAATTGCTTTAACTTCGAATATATATAGAATCGTTTTTAACCAAGAGGTCATTACGATAATACGACGTTTGATTACAATGTTGATTTTGTTTACTTAATTTTTATATAACAATTGTTTTATTAAGTACGTCATAAATAACAACACTGGCATATTGGTGATATAAAGACGTTCTGCTTTTATGTTCCTTCCTCGGGAGGTCTTAAAATCACGACTCGGTACTTGTAAATAATTTGTTTATTGAAATATTATAGGTGCACAAACGTACAAGGTAGCGTGTTTACGGAGACGTATTGAAACGAATAGACTTTCAGTTCTTTCTCGTACGGATGTTAGATACGATCTGATCTCTGAAGGGCTGTGTTATAGTTTACAAAGATATTTCTGAAGACATTTCTCCCATTAAATAATATAGAAGATAATTTAAATCCGGGTAAACAAAGTCATCAATTAGACGATATGCGATAATCGTTTCAACATACATCCACTTAAGAAAGCATAAATAATGGTTCTAACCCATATCTCTCTTCAAATCAATAAATGTTAAGATTGACAAACTAAAAGATAGGGATGTGGCTTCGGAGGATAGGTACATACATAACACTACAAGCATTAGTAATATGAACGTGTATTTCAAGTAAAATCATGTACTTATTGTGCTATAAATGCGAGTAACATACCAATAAGGTACATCGCATGTTATATATGGCCATAATCGCGTGTGATGTTGCAGTCTATATTTACTATTAATACGAGAATATTGACGCATTTTGAATTACGATCAAAACTAAGATACCAGACTCGGACATCAGAATCAAATTTGGGTCGCGGATTCAAATTTCTAGCCGTCCATTAAAAAAAATAGCGAAGACACAAACCACTCTATTCAGCGAATCTGACGCCAGGAGGCGTCAAAATTATGTGTCATGGTACATTACTTATTAAATTTATTTTCAACGTTGAATAATTCTGTAATCGGCACTTCGTCACTTGTTCGCTATTCCTATGAAAATAATAGTTTATTTTGGTTTTAGGATTAAACTAAATGAATTTGAAATATTTTAAAACGAACAATTTTTGTTTCAAATCTTTGTGACGATGGCCTTGAATACTTTTTCTTAAAGAAGTTTTACTTCAAACTTTAACTTAAATCAATCAACTGGGTTTTGCCTATCCAACCTAAGTAATGCGTAACAATTTTATTTTATACCGATAGTTTATGACATATTTTTGCAACAGTAAAAGTAAATACTAATTAAATGTATTAATTAAAAATATATACATGTAAAATCAATTTTATCGAAAAATATTATTGTTGCGCTACCGGGATTCGAACCTGGATCTCTTTTCAATCCGGGGAAGGTGCATTATCCAACTATTGTCGACAAATTTTCGAACCCGTATGTTACACTTTTCAATTTAATACATCTATCGGTCCATCATTTGATTAATTAGTATTTAAAATACCACAAACCTATGTTCCGAATAATTACAACTTCACAATAAGAATGTGTTGTAATTAATAACAGTAAAAGTGTTTACTCTTCAAAAATGAAATCTTTAAATAAAAAAGACGTATTTTTTACATTAATGCATTTTATTTTGTCAGTATTTAAATTTTCGTTCCAATCTAGTCATATATTTAAAAAACGCTGAGGAGCTATTTGATTGCGCAAGCGGCACCAAAATCATTGCGTGGGTGACACTAAATTGAAAATATTGATACTAGTAATTTGCTTTGGTTCATGTCTATATATTTGGTAGTCTGTGCTACCAACCAATCGCAGAAATTAGAAAAACTCGCACCTAATATATTTACGTAGATTTAATGAGGACAATAAAAACATGAGATATGCTAAACAAAGAATTCTTGTTAAGTTCATGAATGCAGCGTGACAATCTGCCTCAAGGCGTTTGAGTTTGCCTGCACAACGATTTCAGACATAACATAATAATAATTTATTATTGACCTGAAGACGCCGAAGTCGTGTGAACACCGCTTATCTAAATATGCTGCCTTAATCGACTTTTATAAATAAATGAAAACATTTAAACGAAATAATATAAACAAACCATTGTGTCGGAATACACTGCCTGGTGATCTGTTCTACTAAATAAAAATGTACGTTTGTATGTATGTAAATATAAACTCGTCCTCATCCTCGCGTGCGAGATCAGCGTGAAGTGAACTATAAATCATCACCGCATAAACCATTATGATGCAAACTTCGTGACGTATTTATAAATACAAATTAAAACTCCGACGACGATTTCCAGTTCAATTCCCCTGCTGAAGTGTGCTGGAGCCACTTGGCGTCGCTAGTTGATTTTTGACGTGAAATGTGATGCATGTTGTGTTAGTGCCAGAACGATACTTTACGTATTTTAAATACAGATTTGTTTAAAAGTTTCACTAAATTCATATTTGTATTTTAATTACAGAATAGTATTTGCAATATTTGAATATGTCCATGAACACACAATTACAAAATTTTTACCTACAAAGGCACTGTTATTAAATAAATGTCAGATATCTCATAGAGACAAAGCTATTTTTTATTATATTTAATGAAAAATATATAGAAATATGGGGGTAATTACAGCCCTTATAATAGTTTTGTCTCTATGAGATATTTGATATTTGTTTAAGAATAGTATTTATTTGCGTTAGTTAGGTTGTACTACGGTAGACTATTTTATTAAGATAATAAGTTGTATTTAAAATAAATTAAAATTGGTTTTATTGGTTATTAGATTTTTTATGCAGCCTCAGTCTGGGTGTCATGGTTAGCAGAGTTGGCACTGTATCTTGTAAATGTGTAATTTTAAGCAAATTCGGGTTTACTTTTTCATATTTCCTTACTGGACTTACTTAAAAGATAGAACGCCATCGCAAGGTCACCGGCTAGGCTCAATCTGTGGGTGGCTCGGTGTGTGTGTGGTATCGGTATGGCTGACTCGTAACGATAAGAATGGTCTCAAACAATAACTATTTACACATTAAACACACTTTAATTACATTAAATATCCGACATTGCAAGCATGTAGAGAGTTTCAGATCTCCTATTACTAATAGTTCTTTCAAACAAAGTTCGCCAATTCCCCGACTGACGAGGTGACACTTTTAGGAGTTACGGTTTCTATGATATTTTACTTATCCATTTGGGTGATAGATGATAGCTGTCTTCAGGATGCCATGTGCCCGGACTAATCTTTTATCTTGCCTTCGATAACTTTCGAAGGCACGTCATCTTGAGCAGGTCCAAGTAAGAAGACCTCGGCACGTTTTCCACGGCCGCCCGCCGGTAATTTTTGCACGAGTCCCGGCTAGATGATCCATCGTTACGCGGGTGAATCGGGGCCTCATCCCCCGTATTCACCGCGTCTCACAATCTCCTTTTTGCCATTCTGCACAGCGCTCTTCCTTCCCCCTCCTTCGTCCAGCCTTCACCACTACCGACAGCGTCCACTCGATCGATATAGTAGCGCTCGGGGCTGCCGCTCATATTTAAATGTCACAATTTTACGCGAGAGATCATAGATGCAATAAAAACTGTTATTTTTTTCTATTGTATCATTTGTCTCCGAAGCGGCCACCACAACCGCCCGCATGGCCTAGCAACAAACAATCGTTGGACGATTGCTTACTGTTAATTATAAATAACACATCTCACGTCATCTTGATTGCCAGCTGGCGCCTGCACTGTAAAATTGTTTTTGAAGAGATAAAATCTGTCTACGGCGAATATTCTTTCTCGAGTAAAATTTTCATGATTTTAAAATTTGTACAAGTACAGATTTGAAGTATTAATAAAATAAATAGACTTTCATAATCTTCTACTTTATCGGTCTCATAAGATTCAAAAGTCCATGAACGCAGTCACAACGGCGTGCCATACATCCAGATATCGCCACCGTGATCCTGTGATGAGTGCATACTAGTTTATCTTTATCTAGATATTCGGTGTCATAAATTATACGTCATGTATTTTTTATAAATTATCATTAAAAATTTACTCATATAATATTTAATAACAAGTATAGGCATACATATATAAAATAAAATAATTGTACAATCTTATTAGGAGAACATATTCTTATTGTGAAGTTATAATTATTCAGAACATAGGTCTGTGATATTTTAAATATTAATTAAATGTATTAATTAGAAAGATATACATATAAAATCAATTTTATCGAAAAATATTGTTGTTGCGTCACCGGGATTCGAACCTGGATCTCTTTCCAAATCTGAGAAGGTGCATTATCCAATTATCCTACAGCGATATTATTTCTGACGACAAATTTTCGAACCTACGTGTTACACTTTTTCAAATGAATGCATATATCGTTCCATTATTTGAAAGCCATTTACTTTAAGTTGTATAAATGCATCCGAAAATTTAATAAAAATGAATTGTTAATTCTAGCGTTTGCTATCTGAAAAAACAACGTAGATGGCTTTCAAATAATGAAACGATAGATGTATTAATTCGAAAAAGTTTAACACATAGGTTCGAAAATTAGTCGTCAAAAATAATGTCGCTGTAGCGTAGTCGGATAATGCACCTTCCCCGGTTTGGAAAGAGATTCAGGTTCAAATCCCGGAAGCGCAACAACAATATCTTTCAAAAAATAGATTTAATATGTGTATATCTTTCTAATTAACTCATTTAATGAGTATTTAATTGTATAACCTGGCACTTTATCACTTGACTGGATATGACAAATTACTTCCCTCTGGATATTTCATTTTTTAAAGATGAATCAACTGACGTGAGCTATGTGTATCGTACCTAGGTAGATACCTTACGTTGCACGTGTTCAACATGAATTTAATTATATACCAGAAGGTAGGTAGGTACCGGCCAACTATTCTGAGTAAATATGCAAATATTATTTTTTTCTGTAATTTTAGACGCGCTTTCACTTAACAAATGTAATGTTTTATCTGTAATAAAATTAATAAATATAAATTTAGTATATATTTATTTTATATATGTAGCATTCATTCGTTTGTTATTAGTTCTCTTGACTCATCCATGCGTATTAGTATATAAACATAGAAAATGAAAAATGGATACATGTTTCGTTCACTGGACGAAAGGTGTATATATGCCAAGGAACTCGGTAGTTCAATGTTGCTCTACCGCAGTCATCATACTATCATTATCACCGAAATGTATTTGTTATAGGTACCTACCGCAATGTAAACAATACAGTAGGAGGGCCTTACCTGCCATGTATAGGTACCAACGCAACGGTAGGATCGTAAGTAATGTACACACGTGTATGGGACTGTGTGGTAGGTAGATCGTTGACATAAACGATAGGGAAACAAAACAAATTTGTTTTGGATATACCCAATACCCACCCTGTACACGACTTCAAAGGAGTAGAATGAAGTCTATATATCGCACACAGTGGATAAAAATATAAAAACATTTTTATACATTTTTTGTTACTAAAGTTATGAAACTAAACAATATTTTAGGTCATAAAGATATTCTAAAATGACACTATCCGAGAACTGGGGCTAAGTTAGTTGCGTATAAGACAGAGTATCCGAATACAATAATAACTCAAAATTCTGTTTTTTTAGTTGTCTTAGTTTTATCTAGGTGTGCGATATATAGATGTGCTTTATGTTTGAATTTCATAACATTTCAATATAAAAAAAATATTGTATCTTAAAAGGTTAAGAATACCAAGTTCAATAGAAAAATAAAACATTTATTTAATGAATTTAAGCTTCAATTTTACCCTACAAAAACGAAATACATTGGTACTATTTATTTGCGAAAAAATACGTATCTAAATTAGCTGGATGGAAAAAATAGTTTATTTATGTAATTCAGTTGATTTTAATATTAAGTTTAATATTCTCTTACTTTGATAAATAACGTTTATTTACTAGATAGTTCTGATTAATTAAATTTGAATGATTTAAATAGTATCATTAACAAACAGGAAAAATACCCAGTTATATCCATTCAGACAAATAGCGGTACAATAAATATATATACATATAAATATGATGCAAATAATAATAATAATAGATTTATTAGGTTCACTTTTTTTACATGTATTATGTACTTATATTGATAAATAATGCCTAACGGTCTGACGTATTACTCTTCCAAATTAATATTCCTTAATAATACATTTTCACGTAGTTCATTACTATGAGTGTTGCGTAATATTTCTAATATCGGACAAATGTAGTATAACTATTTAAAATAAGTGAACATAAATCATTTTATATGATATCTTATTTAAATAAAACATTAAAAATATTACACTTTTAAAAATATGTATAAAATACAATAATAATAAACGTAGATTTTTTGAATAAAAGGAAAAATAAGTAAATTAATTAGTAAGCACGTAAAATTAGAAATAAGATTTCCACAAAAAAAATAACATTATTACTAAACTTATTAAAAACTACTCCATATCTAATATTTAATGTAACTATTTTGTATTTAATAATAGTTATTAGAAATATCTAAACATGCGACATCTTTTTTTATTTTTATTTTTATAGTGAACACATAAAACAATCAATATCTTATTCTGAAGTTGTAATTATTCAGAACATAGATCTGTGATATTTTAAATATGAATTAAATATATTAATTAGAAAAATATTAATATAAAATCAATTTTATCGAAAAATATTGTTATTGCGCCACCGGGATTCGAGCCTGGATCTGCACCTTCCTCGGTTTGGAAAGAGTTATTTCTTTCTAATTAATATATTTAATTCATATTTGAAATATCAGTATTTTATTTGATATTATTTCATTTAAGACCTTTCGCTAATAAAACACAATAATATATTTGTACATTACATAAGAATTGTGCATATTTTATAGACAGCAACGTAAAAAATAAAATAAATTTTTTAAATTCAAAAATAATCAAACACACGCCACTGAAATGGACAAACAAATTTGCTCGGATAAAATGCGGTTGACGCTTTGTTGACATCCCATAATATCTCCTCTTCCAGGACGCAGGCGTGGAGTGGGGGTACTTCACACTCCTGGAACTGCGCTACATTCTGGAAAAAATGGGTGACCACCCTGAAGTATGGAAAAATATCTTTGGGGTTGATTTTATAGAAATCCGTTCTGACGTCAGCCCATCCTTTTTATACTCGTATATTGCAATATACAAGAAAGTGTTAAAACTGCATATTAGCTTTTAATTTTATTAGAATCGCTTATGTCCTGTTCTCTATTTACTCATTTGATATACACTATTTTGAAAATTTTATAACCAAACAGTTATTATCTGATATATATTTTTTATATACTGTAGGTTAGTATATAAAGGTCCGAGCCTTAAATTTCCTATTACATTTGGTATCATATAGCATATATATATATAAATATATATATGCTATGGTATAGCCAAGCCTGATTTTCTAAAGATTTTGGAATTTTGCTAGTATGTAAGGTGCGAAATGGCACGTATTAAATAATTACTGAACAAACGTAAACATTATGAACATATATTTGACAGATTATTGACTACGCGAGATGGTAGATGGTCAATATACTTGCCAGTCGATAAAATTCATATGATTTCTCTATTACCTATATGTATTTTCTTACTTGTAATAAAGACAATGTAAATTTCATTTCAAATTGCTTATATATTTGCGTACTATTATTGAATACATAAAAAAGAACACATTTAAGCAATATTAATCTAGGGATATTAAAAACACGTTGGACATATTCCCTACTTTGGTATTTTTTCTTACTGTTAATGACACCAACATATCCAAATAGTAAGCACAATCATTAAAATTAAACTAGTTGTAAGCAATCGGCTAATGCCGATTATTTACTGTTAGGCCCTGAGAGAGGCTATTCTGGCCTTATTGCGGGTCTTAATAGAATCTATATTTTAATGTTAGAGCTTTCTCCAAAACAAACTATACGTTAATAAAATCTGGATGCAATTAAAATTATTCCACCTTTGTTCGTTGATAGATAATAATAAACACAAAATTCCTCTCTGAAATTAATGTTGGTAAGATTATTAGTATTACGTATCAGCTTATTCTACTTAAAGACATTCTTGAAAAAGCTGAGATCATGTTTACATAAATGATTATTAAATACATGTAAAAATTACAAACTGTCAGTGTCGCATCATTCTTTGACAGTACGACCATAGAAAAAATTGGTACGATTTCATTCACGACTTCTATGATACGACGCGAGATGACCATAGATAAGAGAGATGACAGCTCAAAATTCGTACGGTTTCGCAATGTTTGGATTTACAATGTACATTTAATTTCAAATTGAATATATATTTACGCACTGTTATTGAGTATATAAAATAGAAAACATTTAAGTAATCTTAACCGTTTAGGCCGTATAATCAAGCACTATACAGCCATAATGACACAAGACGTCCAGAAAGTCATAAACGGGGAAACTTAATATTATTATGATGGTTAACGTAGCGTAATGGTAAAAATTTTCCTGGGAGGGAAAATAAAAAGTTTACCGTACGTATTCCGTTAGGTAACCAAATATGCGAGTTAATTAAAAAATTAATCTATTTAATTTTTATTCCGTAATATGTCAATTTTATATCATCAAAAAGGGGCGTGCGTTTTTAATTGATTGATTTATTATGACAATTACTTTAGAAAAGTCGTAGAAATGTTAAAAATCTTAAGTTTTAGATTTTAGAGGAGTTCAACTAAAAAATCACAAAAATAAGTATGTAAGTATATAAGATATATGTGAAAGTAAGATGTACAGATGTAGGTACATAATACATATTCATAATAGATACACAAGAGTCAAGCCTGTCGTGAATGTGAGATCTCTTCCAAATTACTGTACCATCAAGCTCTCGAACAATTCCTTTCATCAGTTTCTGGTAGGTGGATGTATTCTGTTGACAAAGTTATACAATTTTTCCTAATGTGGACAAAGTTAAAGCATGGGATGTCACCAAACAAGGGGGGACAATGGGTCCGAGCATCATGATGGTAAAACTGTTGACAGAACCCCGAGGAGTATCATCGAGCATCCGTGTTTACCAACGGAGGGACCCGAAATGAAACCACTTCAGACGTGGAAGACAAATCGTTTTTGTTTCACCACTGAAATGGAGATATCGAATGTTGGTACCGAACGCAAACAATTCAATATTCTGTGGGCACTGTGTTTTTAGTAAATTTATGCAAGATGATTTATATATATTTTTAAGAAGAACACATTTTTGTTGCGAAGTTTCATTTTCAAAATATAGTTCTGGGGTGTTTTTAATACAAATTGAATGATGTTTAAAAATGGAATAATAAATATATCAAACAAATATCATAGAGACAAATGTATGCAATGGGATAAATACAGGGCTTATGACCTATTTTCGGCTGGCTTAAGTGATCACTTTATATATTTTTATATATATATATATACACTTTATTAAGGAAAACACATTCTTATTGTGAAGTTGTAATTATTCAGAACATAGGTCTGTGATATTACAACTTCACTAAATTAATGTATTAATTATAATTATATACATATAAAATCAATTTTGTCGAAAGATATTGTTTTTGCGTCACTGGGATATGAACCTGGATCTTTATTTCCAATCCGGGGAAGTACACTACCAATTGTGTTATAACGCCAGAATTTTTCTTGACAAATTTTCGAACCTATATGTTATACTTTTCAAATTAATACACCTGTCGTTCCATTATTTGAAAGCCATCTATATTATTTTTACAGAATCTCAAATACCTTTGAGTAAACCGACTGCAGACGCCAGAATTACCAATGCATTTTTATTAAATTTTGGACACATTGATACAATATATATTATTAAGGAAAACAAATTCTTATTGTGAAGTTGTAATTATTCAAAACAGACGGTCTGTGATATTTTAAATACTAAATTAATGTATCCCGGTGATGCAAAAATAATATTTTTCGACAAAATTGATTTTATATGTATATATTTATAATTAATACATTAATTTAGTATTTAATATATACTTTCATTAAATATAATAAAAAGTAACTTTGTTTTTATGAGGCATCTGATATTCGTTTAATAACAGTACCTTCGTAGGTCAAAATTCAGTAATTGTGTTCTTGGACATATTCCAATATTGCTCATAAATATATCAATTGTAAAACTATACAGATATATGTTCTAAATTTGTCGTAATCGTAATCGGTTGCTATAGTGAAATGGTTAACACGTTTCCCCGGTTAGAAATAGGCCCTGCTTCGAATCCCGGGAGCAATTAAATATTTTTTAATAATTTTTTTTTCTAGATACGGCAGTTACTTTGTGGTGCACTATAGTTAATATTTTTTTAAAATACTTAAATCAAACTTTGTACTACACATAATATTATTGTTAGTACCAGCAGTAATAGTTTTTCGATAAAATGATTATATATGTAGGTATATCTTTATAATGATATTTTTGATATTTTTGTTATTTTTGCACGCTTAACTTATATGTATCGATTCTAAATCATCTAATTTTTATGCGTTTTTAACATTTTTACGCGTAAAACAGATATCCTCAAATTTTAATCAAATCTTTTATCATTTGTACGCGACACTCTTTTGTCCTGACACACAATTCTCACCTCATCCACATTCATACATCTTCTCATGTAAGCTCGCCGATTATTGAGGCTTCTAACAATACCATCTCTCAGTATCTGGTTTGCCAAGTCTTCCGCGGACGTCCTCTGTTTCTGGTGCCATCAACACTAGCGTCATACCAGGTATGTAAATATTAAATCAGAATTTGCCTATACATGGCCCTAGCTCTCAATGTAGTTGCCATCATTTTCTTGATTTGATATCTGACAAAGATTTTCAACTCATAAAAATACAAGTTTCATACACCAGCATAGTTTTTAATAGCGTTGAACAATCAGCGTTGTCGAATTTTGTGCCTGGAAACTACGATTTGCGGACAGCACTGATTTTCTGTTACCATTTGAAGAAAACTGCTGCAGAATTGCATCGAATACTTATAGAAGCTTACGGTGAGTATGCTTTTGGTAAATCACAGTGCTTTGAGTGGTTTAAAAAATTCAAAAGTGGCGATTTTGACGTGAGAAACAATGCTCTGTGTTTGGTGGGATCAGAAGGGTGCGATCTATTATGAGCTGCTAAAACCTGGCGAAACCGTTAATACTGAACGCTACCGACAACAAATGATCGATTTAAATTAAGGTTTTCGTGAAAAACGACCAGAATATCAAAAAAGGCAACACAAAGTGATTTTGCTTCACGATAATGCATCATCACATACAGCAAAACCGGTCAAGGAAACGATTGAGGCGTTTAGTTGGGAAATACTTTTGCACGTGGCATTCTTACCAGACTTGGCTCCGACCGGTTATTACTTATTTGCATCGATAGGATACGCACTTGCTTAGCAGCGCATCACTTCTTACGAAAATGGCTCGTTGATTGGTTTGCCTCAAAAGAGCAATAGTTTTTTTGGCGTGGCATTCACAAATTGTCAGATAGATGGAAATATTATATAGCTAGCAATGGGCAATACTTGGAATAAAATATTTTGTTTCATTTTCACACAATAATCGTGTATTTTCTATATAAAAATTCCGGTTCCATATTTACATACCCAAGTACATATTTCTTAACATTCTTTCCTCATTCATCCGTTACATATGATCAATCTTGTGATCCTTTCTTAATTTTACTCACTATCATTATTGTTCTAAGAAATTATCAGTATTTTAACACCTCAAATAATTTGTGTCGTTGAATGTTAAAAATTCAACTTGTTTTTCCACTATAAAAACACATACATACATCTATCATATTGTAGATATTAGATTTAATTGAAAAATATACATAATAATGAAATATATAATTTGTATAATGTAAGCTTATACACTAAAAAAATAATGCAACGGAAAACAAAATAATATTTTAAATACTAATTAAATGTATTAATTATAAAGATATACACAGAAAATCAATTTTATCGAAAAATATTGTTGTTGCGCTTCCGGGATTCGAACCTGGATCTCTTTCCAATACGGGGAAGGTGCATTATTCAACTATGCTACAGCGACAGTACTTTTGAAGACAAATTTTCGAACCTATATGTTACACTTTTCAAATTAATACATCTATAGTTCCATTATTTGTAAGCCATCTACTTTGTTTTTACTGAATCTCAATTTTGTATGTATATCTTTCTAATTAATACGTTTAATTAGTATTTAAAATATCACAGACCGTCTGTTCTGAATAATTACAACTTCACAATAAGAATGTGTTCCCCTTAATAATAAAATAATTAAATACTAAATTAATGTATTAATTATAAATATATACAAATAAAATCAATTTTGTCGAAAAATATTGTTTTTGCGTCACCGGGATGCGAACCTGGATCTCTATTTCCAATCCGGGGAAGTACACTACCAATTGTGTTATAACGCTAGTATTTTTCATGACAAATTTTCAAACTTATATGTTACATTTTTCAAATTAATACACCTGTCGTTCCATTATTTGAAAGCCATCTACATTATTTTTACAGAATCTCAAATACCTTTGAGTAAAATGACTGCAGACGCCAGAATTATCAATTCATTTTTATTAAATTTTGGACACATTGATACAACATATATTATTAAGGTAAACACATTCTTATTGTGAAGTTGTAATTATTCAGAACAGACGGTCTGTGATATTTTAAATACTAAATTAATGTATTAATTATAAATATACATATAAAATCAATTTTGTCGAATAATTACAACTTCACAATAAGAATGTGTTCCCCTTAATAATAAAATAATATTTCGCAAACAAAGCAAGGGTAGTTTTGTTAAAAAAAAAAATATATTTTTTAAACAGGTACAAAATACCCACAAATTTAACACAATTTGTATAAACTGATAGCGTTGAAAGGTTGTCAAATATTTCAGGCATAATGGCAGAACGCTTTGCACTCAGTTTGGATTATTCAACAATGAGTTTAAAACATTTCTAACAAAACATGTTCAACAATGAATTTTAAACATTTCAAACCTTTTCACGGATAAACACGCATCCCGGTGCAATTTTACGAGTGTTTCATCGATACCATCGCTTACCGATCGCCAGTTCAGAATGCAAATAATGCAATAATAGTGCAACGGGTAATATTATGTGGTGCACTTGGTAATTCAAAACTGCATTATTATGTTGGCAAACAGGGGACCCCTTTATTCTTGTGTCAGTTGGCGTAACTTCGAAGGAAGATTAACTTTGAAAGGGTGCGTGAAGATTTGGGCAGGGGTGTTCAAATGATCAACTCATGTTAAAATATTCAAATAATTTTATTATTTCTCATCAGTGAAGTGCACTGCGCATAGACTTAAAGACTTAAAAGTTCGATGGGCTGTATTGTCCATAAGAGGTTGTGTTCATCTGAACGTTTCAGAAATATACGGTGTTCAGCGAAAAAATTTCAAGATTAAATTACAATTGTTCGAAAACCATCAGAGTGATGTAAGTGGGAGGCGTATTGTTCGATGCGCGTGATTTACAGATTTGCCAGTCGTAAAATTGTTATGATTATGAAAATAGACCAAAAATTACTGGAATTTCTTTAGAATGGTACTTGTTATATATGATATTATTCATAATACAAATTAAATTAATCAATTAGAAAGGCAGGGCAGGGGAATTCAAATGATCAACTCATGTTAAAATATTCAAATAATTTTATTATTTCTCATCAGTGAAGTGCACTGCGCATAGACTTAAAGACTTAAAAGTTCGATGGGCTGTATTGTCCATAAGAGGTTGTGTTCATCTGAACGTTTCAGAAATATACGGTGTTCAGCGAAAAAATTTCAAGATTAAATTGCAATTGTTCGAAAACCATCAGGGTGATGTAAGTGGGAGGGGTATTGTTCGACGCGCGTGATTTGCAGATTTGCCAGTCGTTAAATTATTATGATTATGAAAATAGATCCAAAATTACTGGAATTTTTTTAGAATGGTACTTGTTGTTATATATGATATTATTCATAATACAAATTAAATTAATCAATTAGAAAGATATACAGAAAAAAATTATTTATCGAAAAAGAATTGTTGCTACCGTGATTGTGACGTGTCACTATTCTACTACAGCAATCGATTATATTTTATTAGTTAGAATATTGATAAGCGTATCTCAATTATTAATATGATTATATTTCATTGAAATCCTTGCAAACCCCTGGTGTCATCCACCATCTCAGTATGTCAAAATGGACTGTGTTTCCTCGAAGAAAGGATAGTCTCACTTATGGAAATGTTTATGTTTAATTTCCCGCAAAGAATTTCTCGGAAGGATGCTGTGGACAGCGGATCCTTACAATAACATTCGATTTCACGATGGGACCTTTATCTGATCATATTTTGCGATTTCAAATATCAGCGTTGAGAAAATATTTGTAAGCAAATACTTGCTTTTAAAATAACACATGTAAATACAATAACAAAATGCAGAATGTACATTTTTTTCGTATAATCTTACACGAAATATATTTTTCGCGAATGTTTTGAGTCACGGAGTAGTTAGAATTTCGCTATAGTGTTTATATGTATTTGGGTATAGGTTAGAAAACCAAGAAACATATTTAAATAAATGCTAATGGATTTGTTTTATAATTTGTCTTTTTAAAAACATAACAAACTTGCAGAAGACTAATTGCTAGGCCCCGCTGACGACTACGGTCACAGAAGCCACGCTTTAACAAAATATAAATATTTTTTTATTAGTAACTATATCGTATAACTACGTAAAAATCAGTTTGGACTGTGCTCGTCTCACTAGAGAAATTCTGTGTCGAGACGGGCATAGTTTACAAGTAATTGTTCAATTAATTAGAATTACAAGTAGATAGAATTACATTTATTACTACATAAAAGGTGTATATGAAGAACAATTTTAAAATGGACTTAATTTTAAAATTAATTAAATTTTTATTCTAATAGTGGTCTAATTAATATCATGATTATAGTTTCGTGACAGCAATGGTGAGCTTGTAGTGCTGTCTCTATCGTAAACAGATGTATATAACAAAAAACTTGTGTTTTTTGTTCGGTTAATTAACTAATGAGTGAGTAAACTTGAATTTTGACGGCTTTTTCGAATATTTTTTTTAATGTGGCCATCAATGTGGATTTTTTTGATGTGTTCAATATGGTAATTACTAGATTATCATTTTTAAAAACTATTTATCAAAATTTTTCTTCAAATATTAAAAATATTTATTTAGTTATCTGATAATAAAAACTTTTTTCTCACGCATTATTATCTATTATCTGATTCCTTTTCTCGATGTACAGATTTTTACAATATTCTTACTATTTTCAAACAAAGGTAGACGCTTGTGTTATGAAAATAGAACTAACTTGCTGGTGTTCTGGAACGAGGCGCACTAGGCAATCACTAGGCCAACGTCTTTACCACTTACACCAACAAGCTACACAAATTATGGTGGTAAACCGCCATTTCTTTAGCTAGCTACAACAATCCTCTATATAAGTAAGTGTATACATAGTATTTAATAAACAAACTGAACAAATATGTACCATATAATGTTTTAATAACTGAATTAACTTTAATAATAAATAATTCATTAACTTTGTATATACCACTGAGTTAATTATATTCAGCGGCCGGTGAATACAATTACGTAACAATTTTAGTTCAGTACAAAATTTTTCAATTAAAAAAATAATGAATTATCAAATGGTTAAAAATATAGTAAATGAATTATTTATTAGGTAATAAAAATAAATTATCACCACGTGTTTGTGTTAAATATTAAAAAATAATTAACTTTAATATGAAAATTCACCATGCATTTCTTTGGAAAGCTCTGTATGTCCGGTGTAATTTTAATTGTAAGTCTAATTTTAGACAAGACTTCAAAATCTTATTAGTTATTTGACCTAATTTGCTCTTTATAAGGTTCAAAGAACGGCAAATTATTTTTTTAAGTCGTGAGTTATCGAGTCTCGAGCAAGTTTGTTATATACGAGTATACTAATGAGCCACGATTTACCGACCTTTTGATCTTGGAGATTGAGTTGATTGATTGAAAGATCGATTACTGATTAAAATGAATAATTTAGATATGTTATTTGATATTTTACTTATATAATTATATTTATTCTAAAAATAAATATATGTAGTAAATTGTCATTATAACGTTGCGTTGATATTTTGATTTTTTAATTTTACTACACTTTCTAACTTTATCTCATTTAAAATACTTGATATCAATGACCTAATATGCTTTTATAAAATTACCCATAATTGCATCAACTCCCCTGTGTGCCTTCAGAATATTAATTTTATTCCATTATTTCACATTTCCTAATATACAATACAAACTTAAATTACATTTTATAACTCTCTCCCTTTTACAACTCTCTGCCTTTTATCACTCTATGAACATTTTTTTAAAGATATTGATATTTGTGCACTCTCCGTCCGAAGAACCAGATGTTATCGCAATGTAGTTCGTATGGAAGGAATTTGTGTACAGGGACATGAAAAAAACAGGGAAGCTGAAGGACCAACCAGACTCTAAAAAGAACAAGACCTACCTGCGAGTGTTGACCCTTCTTTGTTAGGATCACTACTTTAGCTGTGACCACAGGTATTTCACACACACAGTTCGCTGATAGGCACGAAGTGAGCACTACCCTCACCACACAATTGCAAAGATGAAACAAACCTAGTTAGCGAAAAAACCGACCACACCCATGAACGTAATGTGAAATACAACAGTTCAGTCTGTCACGCTCAAATGTCAACTTTTAACAGTTTTAAGCGCTCAAATAGCGAAAATGTAAACTTCAGATCAACTCATCAACTCCATAGCAGGACGTCATCTTGTTATCTGATTAAAGTCATAAACAACACACGTAACAGAAAATAAGTTGTATAGGGGTGAGGTAAACGGGTAGGTAGGTATAGGGGAGAGGTAAACAAGTAGATGGGAACATTATATAACACTACGTCAACTTTTAGATATTTTACTGGATACGATATGTCAAGATACTTTTAATTTGAATATTTGCCCGAGTATTTGTAATAATGTATCTATTTTAAAAGAAACATTATTTTCAGTGCGAGGAAAAAATAATGGCTTCTGGGTGCATCACTTCTTTTGACCATAATTAAAATTGCTGTGGGAAAAGTGTGCATATATTTTTTTTATTAATTAGTATTTGTTCGTTCAACAATATATTTTTTAAAATATGTTTTGCAAAACCACCAGCACTAGCATGTGTACCTGCGAGCTCTGGTCGAAATACAAGCAAACGACGTATAATCGTCTCCGAGTTCAGTACAACTCATATAGAATACTGTTGGGATTGGCGAGTTATTGCAGCACATCTACAATGTTTACCGAAGGCCGTATACATGGATTCGTTCCGCTTCTGAGACATTTGAGACACGGTGCAAGCGGCGCTCTCATGGAAAGCTGGTTCCCTGACCAGAGAATGGCAACGCCTACGGAATAGCTACAGATACAATAATGGCCGTGAATGAAGTATTTATATATGTAGTATTTATATATTGTTGAAATTTATATATATGTGTGAACTTTTTATTTATTTATTTATATTTTCCTTATTTTTCTTTTTCGTAACATTATGTAATATTTATTGCGTAACTTTAATGTATTATATAATACGTATTATCTTTATAGTGAATCGGGATAAAAAAAACCTGATCACCCTGGAATAAATGCATTATTATTATTTACAATGCTCGCCTACCGATGAAAAGGTCAGAGATACGATTTTTATACAGGGCAACAATTTGGTTATACACTGGATATGTAAAATATCAATCTACCTGCATCAACACCCCTTGCTCCTAGAATAACACAAAGTGTGGGAATGCCAACACTAACAAAATTGTTGTACACTCTTACAAATATTGGTCGCATTTATTTCTGTTATCCTATGTTTTCCTGGAAAAAATGTTGAATAGTTTTGATGTTATCTTAAGCCTCCGGTAAGGAGGTGAGCAAATAGATAGACGTGTGTGACGTGATTTTCTGTAATATTCCGAATTAATACAATAAAATTTATCAAAAGAATATATTCCTGCTTGTGTTGTTAGGTAGAAATTAAGTTCAGGTAATTAGATTATATTTTATTGAAGTGATTAATTGCTACTTTTTATTGATTGTATTCGTGATTGGTATTGGTGATATCAGTGATTGATAACTGTGACTGTGATCACCATTTTGTAAAAATATCACAATATACGAAATAAGCAACTAAATAAAATTCAAACGTAACAAGCAGTTAAGCAATCGGCTGAGGGCGGACATTAGTAGCCACAGATGATATATATATTTCAACGATAAAGCTTTTTCTAAAACAAACTGCACGTAAATGAAATGTCGAAGTACTAAAAATTATTCCATCTTTGTAAGTTAGCTGTCAAAATGGAGCAAAAATGACATCGTGGATTAACAATTTCCATGGTAAGTAAGATTTCTCCCTTGCCATAGAGAGAAGAAAATGTGACTAATTAACTAACTAACTAACTTATCATCACGCCGTTTTCCTTACGGGGGTAGGCAGAGAAGATAAAGCGCCATACTCTTCTGTCCTGACACACAGTTTTCGTCTCATCCACATTCATACATCTTCTCATACAAGCTCGCCGATTATTCAGGCTTCTAACAAGACCATTCTCAAGTATCTGGTTGACAGATCCAGATTTAACAACTTAACTAACCAAATTAACTAATATTTTGGGCTAATTTGAGTTATTGAGTGAAATGGGTTCCAAATGCATTATTGTTTATTTCTTCCATACGCACAAACTCTTTTTAATGGATATTAAAGAAAATAGCAAGAGCTGAAGTTCAAACTGCATCAGTTATTTATTTCGATTTATGGATCATTATTGTTAATTTACAATATTTTTATTTATTTTTAATTTCTCTCATCTCACAGTGGTCATTGACAATACTGAAAATAAGTTAAGACCTTAAAACTGAGCATATTTGCATACTCAAAACAAAATATACATGAATGTATGTTGAAATTAAATCAACACTTTTGAGCTCATTATCTCAAAACAGTGTCAGTGTCAGATAGAACCTTGTTATTCTGAGGGGTCGAGATATCAATATACGATTTATAAAAGAGTATAAATTTAAGTAATCTCAACCTAGAGATATTAAAAACACGTTCGTTTTTATAGACCTGGCCGTTTAATCAAGCACTATAGAACCATAGTGACACTATTGAAGCCACATACAGAAAGTCATGGATGTAGATTAGAAAGCATAATATTATTTTCGATACTTTTCCCAAAAAAATAAATTACTTCACATAAATAAATAAAAATCAAAATATAGCACACCGTGAACAAATTAAACTGGTTAATAAAATAAATGTGTATTAAGTATACAGCTCGCAATATTTTTAGACAAGAATTACTAACAACAATGTTGTTCAGTAATGATTAAAGTATTGCCTGAGTGACGAGAAATATGGAAAACGCCCTAGTGTAGTTCTGATAAATATATTGTCTGAATCTGTAATAATGTATGAATTTTGGATTTTTTATTTATTTAATTGTTAACATAGTGCATACATGAGGACTCCTTATATATGCTCTAATATATACAAGTATTTTCTTTTACTAAAACTTATCTTTTATATATTTAGTCAGTTTCATTTTAAATCTTTTCAATTTCCGTTCCTTTCTTGTATTTTCTGGCATTTCATTAAAAAATTTCATCGCACTATACATCATCGATTTCTGAGATTTGGCCTTCTTCCTGAATGGCAGTCTCAGTCTATCTCTTCCCCTTGTACGATGCTCGTGCTCATGTTGATTTGCATCAATTTTTTGTGTGAATTCCGCTGATATTTTCTTATTGATGATTTTGTAAATAAATACCATTATATTAAAATGCTTAAATCTGCTTAAAGGTCATCATATTCAGATCTTTCAGCGTTAAACTGATCCGAGTATATCTATTTTTTCAGAGTATTATTCTCATAGATTTATAGATCAAATGCAGATACAAAAGTCCAGTTAATTGTATAGTCGATAATTTATATGTTTTTAATTACAATTATTTAATCGAATTTATGATTTTACAACGATCTTACGAGGATTACGAATTATCATTAATTTTACATTGTATGTCAGAGATTTAAAAATTGTGTAATATTAAAAAAAAACAACATTTTTATTTAATATTACTTTCAGTTTAAAGCTATATTTTACGTCATCGGAATATTATCATTATTTCTGTTCCCCTTATCTATTTCACCCATCTTTCCTTTTGTACGCTTACGATACAACCGAAAGAATATAATATTAAAAGTGTTAAATATTAAATAAAAATACTTAAATAAATATTTCGCGAAGGCACCTCAGAAATTTATAAAACCTTTCACAAAAGAGGAGCGCGGGGTAAAAGCGGACCGCGGCGAAATACACTTCCCCAAATAAAGCATGTTGCCGAATCGGGATGAAGAATCAATGGGTGCCGTCGCTCGCCTACCCCCGTTTAGAAGTGTAGGGTGGTGAAACTTTGGGGACAGATCCGGCGAGATGGAAAAAAACGTCGCAATTAAATAAGTCTGCCTGACTGCTCCGCAATGGAAACATTTAGCAACAGACGTACGGCGCGGACGGTTTCTGCTAATGTAACGACCATTGTCGTGTAGGAAACGCTCCGTTTCGTGAATTTTTCATGCTTATTTGTATTGTGTGTGGGTCCGAAGACAGTGCGTCCAATTATCCCCGATTGTTGGGGAAATTAGGGAATGTAATTTCCCTGCGATCGGAAAAGAATTTATTCCGATATAGTTAGCGCGCTTTTTTTGATTTATTGATTTTTTACATATTTTAAAATTTTACATTTATACATATCCCACCACCCCTGTAATTTTTTGATAACGCGAAAATTGTTTTGTGCACTTTTATGGTCCGGTGCTGTAATTTATGTGCTAGGGGAGAAATTAAGAAAACATTACCAGTGTAAGACTATTTAAAAAAAAATGAAACAAGTTTTCATATATTTATTTTTAAATTAACGGCTCACATGATAAAAGTTAAAATCATTAAACAAAATTATATTAATTTCATTAGAAAATTTCATTTTAGAAACATTAATTTCATTTCATTTTCAGTACCGATAAATCTGCGTTTATTTTTAGTTTAAAGATTGGATCAATACAAAAATCCTTAAAGTAACCAATACACCAGAAAGTACAAGTATTAATACTACGTTCCAGTTACATGCAAACCTGTTAGCCGCTACCTACCTCGTTAGGTACATATAAAGTACTTGTTCTGAGTTAGGTAGTAATTGAGTACAACTAGAATTTACTGGGAAATAAATATAAATATTGTAATACAAATTGTATCAATAAAAAAGATATACAGATACAATCATTTTATCGAAAAACTATACACAGAACTGTGTTCTGAAAAACCAATATACAATACAATAATAATGTGTTCTCCTTAATAAAATATAAATTTAATTTTTGTAATCTTTGGTATATTTCAACGCTAAACGACCGGATTACTTAAAAGTCTAACTGTAAGTCATTTGCCTTGTGACCAAGAACGGGTTGAATCCTCGTCCTGGGAGACTATTAATTTAGTACTATTTTTAATACAGTTATAATATGAGCGATATTACCCTTCAAAATAATAAATAAATAAATTAAATACTTGAATGTTTTATACATGGTAACATGTGGAGGTTGATTGTAGGTAGAAATAGTGAACGTTACGTTGCGTAAACTGATAACTTAAGCCAGCCGAAGATAGGTCGTAAGCTCTGTAATACTCATACTTACATACTTCCCATATAATATAATATAAATCTCTTCGTCTCTATGAGATATCTATATGTCTTAAAAATAAGGCTTTATTTTATCGCCTTGGTACAACTACTATCTTAAACTCACTCAGAATTGAACAATTAGGTACATACTGTGTTAGCGACTAGATTAAAGTAGCCGCGTCAGAATTCGTAATCATACTGCTGCAATCTTCTAAAGGGTGTTTTTTTAGAGGTTTGTTTTTAGAATTAGTAATACTTTTTCCAGCGACAGCCCATTTGACAGCTGACAGCTGATTTGTGCTCAGTTTGGTTTATAGACTTACAGCAGAACAGTGCTTGCAAATTGTGAAAATTTATTTCTAAAATCGTGGTTAAGTTCGCAAAAGTTACCGTGGGCCACGCCACGTCCATCCGAGCAAGTAATTCGAATAATCATGAATCGTTTTCGCACCACGCATACTCTAATTGATCTGTTGATTGATTGAGCTGTTGTTTCTTTAATGATGCCAGCTAGTACGTTACAGTCAATGGAATCCGCTATAGATCTATGATTAACACTTACAGCCCGGTGTGTCAAAACAAAACTTGTCCGGCGGTGGTGGGTCATTTTGGACCCACCTCAAGTTCACAGTTTTTTAACCGTTTTGTTAGAGATTTTTTATAGATATTTCATTTTAAATATGATTAAATGAAATGACATGATATGGCGTAATTTTTCTGCTAAAAATTTAAAAAATATTACGAATAACGTACATATTCTCACGCATCAACAGACACCCTACACAGCCAAAATACAAACATCCACTGAACATGTGATCTTCTCGTCGGAACCTGAACAGGTAGTGTCATAAAACTTACAGGTAGGCGCGGCGCCCCTCAAATAATTATATTACTGTGTAATTCATATATTTACAAACACCCGGGTCAAATCTGACCCACCACCGTAGAGAATGTTTTAATGTGGTAGAGCTGTGGTTTCAACAAGATGGTGCAGCATGCCAATAGCGCGCGCCACAATCAATTTATTGAAGGAAGTATTCGATGAGTGCATAAATTCGCATAATGGACCTGTAAATTAACCTCCAAGATCGTGTGATTCAACACCTTTGGATTATTGTCTGAGGATATGTGAAGTCGCTAGTCTACGCTGATAAACCAGAGATGATAGACGATTTGGAAGACCACATTTGTCGCGTTATACGTCTCCAACTGCTACAAAAAGTGGTCGAAAATTGGACTTCCAGATTGCGCTTTATTCGAGCCAGCCGCGGCGCCCATATGCGTGAAATTATATTTAAACACTAATTTTTTTTCCAATAATGCCAACAGCATGGCCATTATCACGATTTTTATGTATTTAATTTAATTTTAAAGTTCTATACATTTAAATAAAATACGCTGAATTATCTCTACATAAAAAAAATATGCACACCGGTGAAACTTTAATTTCTTGTCTCAGAAATTTGTCAGTATACGTCGGTATGTGTAAGTTACGTCATTACTTCGTTTTGCGCTCATATTTATACTGTCCTTTACGCACTTTCGAGATGAATCTCAGAGACAAGTCTCGCCCGTGAGCACTTTTCATAATCGTTGAAATTGATCACGCTTTAATGATCAGGATATCATCTTCTATGTGTAGGTACTTAATATTTTTGATACCCATTAAACGCAATAAAAATATTTTATTAATATTCCCCTATTTTTGCTTCGACACTATGTATGCAACAAAGAAAACAATGTTGCAGTCAAAATAAAAAACACTAAATAGACTTCATCGTAGCACACTTTGATGCTTGACTGAATTCTTCAGTTCTCATGCGTCACGCTGGGCGTGCGTTCTGTTTGCAACATTCCCCGACGCAGCCACAGTCACAAGGTACTTGAAACATTGTACCGATAGTATTTTGAGAAAGTTTTAAAAGCAGTGGCGTTACAAAATGTACTTTGTGTTTCTAATAATTTATTACAGGAGTGAAAGTTAAATTACAGTAATCGACGTTTCAATTACGCGACATTTTGTCAACTGCCAAACTATACTAATTCATTGTAGTAGAAGGGTGCCCACAACTTTGACAACTTGAGGTCACAGATTCTATGATCTGGCGTCTAAGCTCGTGTGGATAGCGTTAATTTTATAACACTTTAAGTTGAGGTTCACTAGGATTGTTTAAAATGTTGAAAAGAAAATTTTATTAGTCGTACCAAAAATTAAATTAAAAAATAAACACTCAAATAAAGTAATTAGTATTATTATTGAGAATACAGGTCATCACTCTGAATACAAGTCTGTGATGTTTTTAATAGAAATTAAATGAATTCATGAGAAAGATATACATTTAAAATCAATTTTATCTAAAAATATTATTGTTGCTACCGGGATTCGAACATGGATCTCTTCCAATCCGGGTAACATGTATTAATTGATTATGCTACAGCACCACAATGCATTGATGAAAATTTTTCAACCTATATATCTATAACTTCACAATAAGAATATGTTCTCCTTAATAATATTTAAGTTGTATCGATGCGTTCAAAATTTAATGAAACTGAATTATTAATTCTGGCGTATTAGAGATTCAGCAAAAATAACGAAGATGGCTTTCAAATAATGGAACAATAGATGTATTAATTTGAAAAGTGTAACATTCAGGTTTGAAAACTTGTCGTCAATGCACTGTCTTGCTATAGCACAATCGGTTAATGCACGTTCCTCAGACTGGAAGAGATCCAGGTTCGAATCCTGGTAGCAACAACAATATTTTTCTATAAAATTGATTTTATATTTATTTATTTCTAATTAATACATTTAATAAGTGGTTTATTGTTTTTATTTTGTTCGCGAATGTTGTATTTCTCAAAATATAGGTTAACACATTGTTTTCGCCATGTGAAAGACATTCTTATAATTGCTTTTGATAAGTTTAGTGATACAATATAATATATATAAACACCACCCTTAAAATCAAATAATAATAAAAAAATAGTTTTTCTTATTTTCACGTGTTCTACAACTTTCTATTCCCTTGCATAGTATTTTAAGTATTCTGTCAATTTTTACTCACTATATATTATAGTTTTTAATCGAATGATTAATAAAAACCGAATATATTGGCTGCAGATTCTCATCAGACCAACGGACAAAATAGCAACATCAAATTTACATGCACTACTTAGATGAAGTACGAATCTCTCTCGGGATGTACTTCACCACTAAAACCTCAAGTTGTTTCACGTTGGATTTATTCTAGAGAATTGGTAACAAAATATAATATTTATTGTGTATAAATAGGCCGTTATATTATATACAAGGACACATGTTTTTACATATGAATAACGTGAAATTAATCGCAAATATGGATTAGAGGTGTCATTTGTTTGCCGTTAAATGCGGCACACAAGAAATGTTGTACATGTGGCATCATGTATTATTTTAAATACTAAATTAATGTATTAATTATAAATATATACATATAAAATCAATTTTGTCGAAAAATATTGTTTTTTAGCGTCACCGGGATACGAACCTGGATCTTCATTTCCAATCCGGGGAAGTGCACTACCTTTGTGCTATAACGCCAGTATTTTTCTTTATTTATTTAAAAAACAATATTTTTCGACAAAATTGATTTTATATGTATATATTTATAATTAATACATTAATTTAGTATTTAAAATATCACAGACCTATGTTCTGAATAATTACAACTTCACAATAAGAATGTGTTTTCCTTAATGTATTATTTTGTTTGTGTAATAATATAATTAAATAAAATACGTACAAAATCACCACTAAATATAAATTACGTCGAAGGAGCCATGAAAGACCGTTAAAAAAATGATTTCCAACGATCTTAAAATATTTACAAACCATGGGCCTAACAGATTTGAAAACCCGTAATCGAAAGACATGATGTGTACATATGATAATGGTTACATAAGTTACCTACATAAGGTTACCTACATGTTTTGGACACTGAGTGTATTGTCAACAGACACATTTTTTTTGGCATTAGGTATTTAGATAAATTATCTTTTATCTTTACATTTATATATTTTTTATTTATTTGAATATGTCCCGACTCAATAGGATTAACCAGTTAGAATTAGAATTGCCACACTATCGTTAAAATTAAAAAAAAAATGATACCCCCACCCCTGAATAAGTTCCCCTTTTAAGCGCTAAACGCGCGCATGCGTCTAACGAGCTTACACTCGAATTGTGTTCGGTAAATACCAGCGAATTTAATTGTATTTATTTAACGTATTGGCTACTGTTATCAATTTAGGCAAAAAATATCAAACCACGGGGACGGTTCTCCATCTTTACAAGTAATTATATACTAAATAAATTTTTCTATTTTAAAATCTATATAATCAAATCAAATCGAAATCTGAATAAAAACTACAGTAGTTAACATGTCCAAAAAATCTGTTATGTCCCGTATATTACTGGTATGTTGTATGTCGATACATTTTTAACAAAGTGTGTGGTTTGGAGGTTTCCTGGTCATGATCGAAAAAATACACATTTTTGGAAATCGCGTCATGATATTCTTCGCAACAGGTAGAATCAGAGGTGGGCTGGAGGGGGCTCGGAGGGATTCGCACGAGCCCCTTGTTAAGATTAGAAAAAACAATATTCTCAGATCAAATCAGTACTTAACTTCAATTTCTGTAGATAGTTTAAATGTTTTATGAAACATAGAACTTTGTTGCCTTTTGATTTTTCTCTTTAATTATATATATTTATTTTGGATGCATAATAAAAGAGAAGTTGCTGTTTTTTGTTTATAGTCTAACAATGCTAAAAAACGTAGATATTTGATACATATATATGCCAGATGTTAGATGTTCGGCGCAATACTTTTGTGAACGATGCTTTGAACGATTATCCTTCATACTTCACACGTGCACATTTCTTTCCCTTCCCTTTCCCTTTACCGTATTTGTGCACAATTTTGAGACAAACAGTTCCTAATATTTATTACTTCATACCATCATTTCCAAAAAATCCGCCCATACCCCGAAATACCGTTAATAGCTCTTAGATTAAACGAGCCCTTTGTTAACGTATCGCACGACGCAGAGTACGACCAGCCTAAGTTTGCGCTTTAAAAAATCTGCGCAGAAACGCATTTAAAGAAGAGGTGTAGCCTAATCCAGTGTGTCACTAATCAGCTATCATTTTAATTAATCACTTCTTTTCCTTTAAGGAGTTAGTGTGCTCTGGACTTTCCGATTTCTTTTTAGTGCAGGTACACTCAACCAAATCGAGAGTTACGGAATTTTTAATATTTATACTATGTCTTTATCATCTTCTTTGGGACGCAGACTAGCACTAAGAGAAATATTATGCAACGTACACAAGTTCATGTCTAATGAAGCTACCAATGGGATTAGTGATTTGAAAAAAGTTCAAAGACGAGTAATATTTTCGCAGTTATATGTAAAAGGCTATATTTTAATTATTGTGCCATTATGTTAATTTCTAATGTTATTTTTATAACATCGTTGCTGTTGAATGTAACAAATTTAATTTTCATTGTTATTTACATTACATTATATCTTTACTACACCACGATTCCAGCATTCTCCCCGTTATGGAATTCATAAAATAAATCTCCAAGCATTTCTATGCGGAACTCCCTAAGCGCCGAAACCCAATGATAAACGTTTTATCCTCGAACGACATAACCAACCCATCACTCATTAAATGTCCCAAGACCATCCTCACTTAGAGGATTTTAACTCACTGCGCCATTGAGTAGTTTTCATGCGCCATGTTTTTAATTGCAGAATAATAATAAAAAACCTTAATAATAACATTTTATCAGGCCATTATGGCAAAAAAACACGATAAAGGGGCAAGGGGTCCTGTATGATAAGATACCAAAGTCCAAAAAAAACATTAAACTTAATTATTCATAAATTATTAAAATCAAATTTTTATATTAATATTATTTTAAATTGTGACCTCTGTTAAATTGTGTAGGAAGTCAGTATTGATAAAGAGTTAAAAATATTTGTGAACTTTTATTTTCTTATATATTTATTAAATAAATTGATTATCAAATGAAACTGACTTTTTATTAATTTAATGTCTAAATTTAAAAGTTGATTAAATTCAGAAGATCGCTTTTTGGTTTACCTACTGTAAGAATTCATCATGTGCGCCCTTTTCCGAAGTTTTACGAATGTCTTCGTATAGATGCGCGTGGCCGAAATCTCATGCGCAAACTTACATTGGTCGTATTCTACGTATCGTAAACAGTCGTACGACAGTTTGTCAACGACTGTTCGATCATCAGTGTGCGCACTGCCGTACATTCTCGTAGCCCTCGCCATCACGACAGAAAGTCATCGGTATTAAAAATAGAATATCGATGTGACATGTCCTCCATATTCACTATTAAAAAAGACCTGCCTATATTTTTTTAAGTGTTTTTATGATAAAAACACTTAAAAAAATAAAGTGGAATTGATATATTGCGAACATCCCACGGTTGTACATTCGTTGTCGATATTGAAAAAAAGTAAAACGTATTATATAGACCGATATCAAATTATATTTCAGACAAATTAAAAAGAATTCTTATAATACATGCTTACAAAAAATTAATTTGTTACATAAAAATGGTTTTTGATCTTCTTTGCGAACAATTTATAAAGGATGAGTAAAAAAATTATTTATCCAATTACAGAATGATTAATTTTAGGAAGTATATTGGGGCGATACGTTATGAATTCACAGAATAGTAAATGAATAGATATAAAATAAAGTATACATATAGGAGAGGGGTTTGGAACATTAGTTACGGAATAAGAGGCATTCTACACACTTTCTTGGTGGAAACATAAATCCGATAGTTTATGACACATTTATGCAATGGTAAAAGTATTTACTCTTCGAAAATTAAATCTTTGTGTAAACAAGACGTATTTTTTACATTATATTGTCAGAGTTTAAATTTTCGTCAAAATTGAGTCATATTTAAGAAAAAAGTCTAGGAGCTATTTGATTGCGTAAGTGGTACCACCAAAATGCAAATATTTGAACAAGGAAATTGCGTTAGTTAATGTCTATATATTTAGTAGTCTGTAAAAGAATTGTTTGTTATGCAGATTTAAATTAGAACATTTTTTGCAGATAATTGGCTAATGATAATATAAAATATTTTCTATTAATATAATTTTTTTTTTTTAATTTCTCTTTTAAAAAAGACACGCGTTAATCATATCAATCATTAATAGAATTAGTAATATGTATCGAACCGGTGTCTCTTATGGCTAAAATCGAGTTTTTCGTACACGATTTTCATAGGGAAATTCCTAACCGACGTTTCGACACGGCGGCGCGTGCCATTGTCAAGGCTTTGTCTCAAAAAGTTACGAAATAACCGCGCTCGTTCGCGGGAGATATACATCTCCGACAGTTGAGTGGGAGATTTAGATCATATGTTGGCCTAGTCAATAGAAATTTGAGTCATTAACAGTTAACAATCTACTTACGATGCGGCGACTGGCATATTATCTTGTTTTTCTAAAATGCGAAAACTTTTTTCACGTTTTTAGAAAATAAATGTATGAATCATATACTTGGAATTTTGTAGGGACCGGGATATTTTTTTTTGTAAAATATTGAAAATAAATATGTAAATTATTTGTTACATTTAAAAAAATGTTAACACATAAAATAATATGAAATAACAATAGAGAACTGAAACAATTATTTAAATCTCCATACATATTAACTGCATTCACCCATCTCTATCCGCGTGTAATGATTTCATTGTGGTTCATCGACACTGAAATAATCCCATGATACGTGCTTGAGTGATCCATTGAGAACGAGGTGTGAAGAGTCGCCGAAGCGTCAAGAACCTTTATTCGAACGCCCCAAGGGTGTAGCGTGTGATTAGTGAGAATACAAAGTTTATTTTAATAAATATTTCACTCGCATTGACTGACTTGTTCCATTGTTAATATGATTCGGTGCACATTTGAACACCGTGTGTATTGATTTTGAAAGTGTAATAAGATGTTTGTTTCTTTAAAAAATATTTTTTTTTAATCTCAAGTTACTGGGGTTGTATTTTGATTTGAATTTTTTGTTGTTGTTGTTGGTAAATAAAATCGCTTGCTCGACCCTTGTAGTGGTGGCAAATCGTTATTTAAATCGATATTGTAACTGTGATTGTGACGATGATTGGTAACTAAGATTAAGTTATTGGAGATTCAGTTAGTTTCTAGCGTACCAGCGATTTCTCGAAGTAGAATAATCAGTTAACAATCATCGTTAGATTCGAACACAATCAGTCAAAATAACGGTTTAATCAACACTACGAATACCATAAAGTGAGAAATGCATTGGTAAGTGGATGCCTGCAGTGTCACTATCGTATATTTATGCACGCCAATGTTTAGGTCGTGTTTTTTTTTCTAAGAACTGCACTGGAATGCAAAATAAACATTGTTAATTAAACCCACTCATTATTTTATTACAGAATTTTTAATATGAATATATAAATAGAATATCTTCACTGGCGTTGTTAAGATAGAATTTATAATAATTATTTGAAATGAGATAGTTACACGTTTTCTAGATAGGTACGTTTATAGTTATATAAAAAATTTGTCGGACAACAACTTAAAAGCCTTCTTTAAACGACAAATGTGGTATTTTTCAAATAGATGAAGGATTATTCATAGTTGTGAATGTACTCAAGGTAAAAAAAATCTCAATTCTGACGCCACGACATGTCCTGTTTGTTTAACGACTTATACACAGTTTGTCTCACAATTTGGGTACTTCATTCATAAAAGTATTCACAATGAACGGTAGGAACTTCCTTTTTTTTTGTTGTTCCTAAGTTATTATTTGTTGTTTGGACTTGCGCACGAGAACGGAGCTGAGTAGTTACAACAAAGCTTAATGAGTCTTTATCCGAAGAAAATGGTTTTGGGTGGCATTTTGTATTGTGTAGAAATAGGAAGTTTCATGGACGCTTTAGTTATATTTTGGTATTGTTGTCTATTTCCTATATTAGCGGTATATTTATTTATGTTTCCCGCTTTAAAACAAAATGTAAAAAAAAAGATTTAATATTAAATATTAAGAGAACACATTCTTATTGTGAAGTTGCAATTATTCACAACATAGGTCTGTGATATTTTAAATATGAATTAAATATATTAATTAGAAAGATATATATATATATATATATATATATAAAATCAATTTTATCCAAAAATATTATTGTTGCACCACCGGGATTCGAACCTGGATCTTTTTCCAAATCAGGAAAAGTGCGTTATCCAACTATGCTACAGTGACAATGTTTTTAGCGACAAATTTTTGATATTAATACATTTAATCGTTCAATTATTTGAAAGAGTCATCTACCTTATTTTTATAGAATCTCGAATACCTTTGAGTAGTCTGATAGCAGACGCCAGAATTATCATTATTAATTTTAATTTTGAAAAATACTGCAGATAATCAATAGTTTTTTATTGTCAACTAGTCTTACAGTATCATTGAAACAAATTATAATCTAAAATGCTCACTTCTAACATATGCAAAAACAAAATTTTAAACCTTTTTAAAAACAATGCATATTAGTCTTATTATACTTTGGTAGGGTAATAAGGCCTATGGCTGTAACATATACAACATATTTTAGTTTTTTAATTTTTTTTTATTAACTACTTATTGAGTTTAAATACATCTACCGGTTTCGAAAAATACCATTTTCTTCTTCAGGATGTCAATACTAACTAAAAACATATATTATTGTTTCTTTACCAGAATCTATTTAAAAAAAAAAAAAACAAATATTTTTAAAATAAATTTCGTACCTAACTCAAATTGTTACTTAATAAAAATTTACTCGAATAATTTTTAGGAAAAAATTTTAGAATGGGACTCGAAGTTAAATTTAGTTGGTTGTTTATAATTTTTTGATTAGTTTTACTCGCTTTAAAACATAGTTAACAAATAAAAATATGAATTTTAACAACAAAGTTAATTTTGCTAATTTCAAAAGTACATATATGTATAAACATTTAAATTACTAACTTTGTTTTGTATTTAAGATTAAAAATAAAATAATAATTATTAAGGAGAACACATTGTTATTGTAAAAGTTGTAATTATTCAGAACACACATCTGTGATGTTTTAAATACTAATTAAATGTATTAATTATAAAGATATACATATATACTCAATTTCATCGAAAAATAATGTTTTTGCGCTACCGGGATTCGAACCTGGATCTCTATTTCCAATCCGGGGAAGGTGCATTACCAACTACGCTACAGCAGCAGTATTTTAGACAACAAATTTTCGAACCTATATGTTACACATTTTCAAATGAATACATCTGTCGTTCCATTATTAATTCAATTATTTAATTTATATTTGTTTCTCAGAATTTTTAGAAATGCACGGCTTTTATGTTCGTATGCGCTGCACGCTCCTGTTGATTAAAATTTATTATGGAACATCTAGTTAGAGTATAAAGAAAGAATCGATGAGATGTCACGTGGAACGTATGAGCGAAGAGAGAATCAGAAACAGAGGGTGTCCATTAAAAACCTGGCATGTTCAGATAAACCATGTATTGGAGAACGATTCTGTAAGAAACCACAACTGAAAAGCGTGCATGAGAAGATATTTGAAAGTGGACGGAGCAAGCGGAGAGTGGTGTGTTGGAATAGAAAATAGTGTGGCGTTCTATTCTTTATGTCTAGCCTTGCGGAAGAACGGCGTGATGGTAAGTAGTAAGATAACTGCGGATAATAAGGCCAAGCTAAGAAAGATTTGAAATAAAATGAAAAATTAGGAGAACACATTCTCATTGCGAAGTTGTAATTATTCAGAACATAGGTCTGTGATATTTTAAATATAAATTAAATATATTAATTAGAAAGATATACATATAAAATCAATTTTATCGAAAAATATTGTTGTTGCGCCACCGGGATTCGAACCTGGATCTCTTTCCAAACCGGTGAAAGTGCATTATCCAATTATGCTACAGCGATAATATTTTTACGACAAATTTTCGAACTTATATGTTACCTTTTTGATATTAATACATTTAATCTACCTTATTTTTATAGAATCTCAAATACTTTTCAGTAATCTGATAGCAATATTTTTCAAATTAATATATTTAAATACTAAATTAATGTATTAATTATAAATATATACATATAAAATCAATTTTGTTGAAAAATATTGTTTTAGCGTCACCGGGATTCGAACCTGGATCTTCATTTCCAATCCGGGGAAGTGCACTACCTTTGTGCTATAACGCCAGTATTTTTCTTGACAAATTTTCGAAACTATATGTTACATTTTTCAAATTAATACACCTGTCGTTCCATTATTTGAAAGCCATCTACATTATTTTTACAGAATCGCAAATACCTTTGAGTAAACCAATTTGCAGACGCCAGAATTATCAATTCATTTTTATTAAATTTTGGACACGTTGATACAACATATATTATTAAGGAAAACACATTCTTATTGTGAAGTTGTAATTATTCAGAACATAGGTCTGTGATATTTTAAATACTAAATTAAAATCCCGGTGACGCTAAAACAATATTTTTCGACAAAATTGATTTTATATGTATATATTTATAATTAATACATTAATTTAGTATTTAAAATATCACAGACTTATGTTCTGAATAATTACAACTTCACAATAAGAATGGGTTTTCCTTAATAATATATTTAATTCATAATTAAAATTACTTACGATTGCTTCTGACGGATTTTTATTACATAACCGGCGCGCGCTCTTCTCATAAAAAACTGCAACGGGGTACCAGGAAGCCGCCATCAGGAGTCAACTTGCTTACGTTTAGTGTATGTTTGTAAGCACCGTGAGTTTATTTATTTGAAATATGGTCGGATGACGTATAATTCATAAATGAGTGTCTGTCTACATGTCGGTATAACATTCCTAAAAAATTCTTATTTGTTTTTTTGGTATAATTAAGATTTAGACAGAGTCTTGTTAAACTGATCACAGTTTGCAATATCGTGTATAAGGTTTTATTAATTACCTCTAATACACTTACCTGTAAGCTAATCATGAAATTTTATTAATGACGTCAATCTCATAAATAAACATACACCTATAATAACCAATTTATTTATATATTTTAGTACTTAGCACTAGCCAATAACTTTCATTATTGTTATAATCAGTAAAAAAAAATCTACATTTTTATAGACTACATTTGGCACATGAGACAATTTCGTTAATCTGCAACTGAATAAAATTATTTGATGACATATTAATAAATACATTTTAAAACACATACATTTATACGGTTTTGTATCATCAAATCGATAAAAATTAAAAACCCCAAAAAATGTTCATTCACTAATTGAAATAACAAAGAGATACCTATTGAGAATTTTAAAACAGTCTTCATAAAATATTAGAATATTCAAATAAATGCATTATGGGACAGCTAGAAAATAAAACCTCATCAATCCATGAGTATATGTATTTTTTAAAAATAGTATGTGTTTATAATAATGTACATACGAGTGTGTGAGTATTGCCGCCCTTTTTTCGGAAAGCTAAGGATGCGGTAACAAATAATCAATCAAATAAACCACCAGTGCGCGCTTCGGTCGGTCGAAATCTAAAGAAGACAACCCAGCTAAGAGAACAACAACATCAGACCAGAAAGGCAGTAAAATGAAAGAGGTTAGTGCAGTTCATATATCATATGTGTGCTTATTGTTAATCGGAAACCTGGGAACCAGCTATCGAAGGCATTTACATAAACATTAGGTATATTATAATTTTAGTACGTAGATACAAATGTATTTTATAAGTACATACCTATCAAAATTTAGAGGTGTGTGTCCGCGATGGGAAATAAAAACTAAAAATCTTGTCACGATTTTAATATCGTGAGGTCTTTAGGTTACTCGACTTGTAATACGATACACGTTAGGTAGGTAGGTATCTGTCTATTTCGGTATTTAGTGATTTAAACTTGTTAATTATTGAGAACCAAAAAAAACCTTTTATCATGTTTTTTTTATCTATATTGAGTGAATTTGTATCCCATACTTCTTGTCTGATGGAAAAACTATTTGTGCTTTTGTTAAAAAAATATAAAGATACATACATAAAATCAATTTTATCGAAAAATATTGTTGTTGCACTACCAAGATTCGAACCTGGATTTTTTTACAAACTATGCTACAGCGACAGTATTTTTGACGACAAATTTTCGAACCAACTTTTTAAATTAATACATCTATCTTTCCATTGCTTGAAAGCCATCTACTTTTTATTTATTCATTAGTATTAAAATTTTTGGTTTTTGAGATTCTTTGCATAAAAAAGTTGATAGCTATTGGAAAATGGAAAACAGATATATAATTACTTAACTTGGCGAATTTCGTATCGCAATTTCTCTCCATTTTTCGCATCCCAGGGATAAACAAAATTTTTTTTAAAGATAGATTTTTTCTGTAGGTATATGTTTCTAATTGATTTGTCTAATTTGTTTTATAAATACTGTATTATAAGCAATATTTAAATCCGTCCAAGAACATACAGTTACTGAATTTTCACCAACAAAGACACTGTATTATCATATTATGGTTTATCAAATAATAATGTACCCAATATGTCCAAATGGGAGTTTCATTTATTTATTTTATTGAATACGAGTATAATGAATGAACAACAATAGAGTTGTGCATCCCCAAATACGAAAGATCTTGAATTAATCTCAATGGTAGGTATTTTGAAACTATCTATTAGTAAGATTATTTAGTATTTTTGTTAAAGATCATAATTATGTTCTTGTTGAATATATTTTTGAGACGGTGAACCCTTAGAACAATTAATAAAACAAAAAGTCTACTACGAGCAGCGTATGAAGGGAATAATTTCATTCCTTTCACACCCTACCGTTTATCGTTTTAATTTTAGGGCAAGCTAATATTACTAATCTTACACCGGGGGTTATCTATAGTCTCTGTGTCCACCCCAAGACTAAATAATTTAATAAACAATGCTCACCCTTGCATGGCACAATTTTGGCCCGTTTTTAAATATTTAAGTAGTGTTTCACGGAGATAATAAAAATAACTAGATTATTCTTTTTAAATTAATTTATTAAATATAACGGTATTGATTATTTTGTTATATAATATCTTACAATAAAACACTATATTTACAAACAATATTAGTTAAACAATTTCAAAATACATACATATTTACATGTAAACGAATAAATCAATAATAATTTTTTAGCAAGTTTTGGGTTTTATTACTTGTATTGATTTTTTAACAAACATAAATTATTACCGATTTATATTCATTGGTTTTATAGAGGTAACCGTTCAATAGGTAGATAATTTATTAAAAAGTGCTCTCAGATTTTCTTGGTCAATTAGCAATTTTTAAATTATTATGCCGTGTGTACGTAGAATCAAAAGCACTATTACAGCTAAGAAGATACAGTGCGTAGAATAATGATTTTTTTAAATAAAAAAAATTCTAGTATAAAAGTAGGTAAATTTTTTACTGTTTTAAATATATAAAAATTATGATTTTTTTTTCATATTACCATACACACACGAACTGTTAAAATTATTTTATTCAGAAAATACTGTTGTGGCTTATATAATTAATTTAATTTAAAACAGATAGTTTAGTGATATCCTTTAAAATATTTCTACACATAACACTATCACACTTAAACAGTTTTTATGGTCCTCATATTGTCCTTATTAAGGTACCTATTGTCCTTTATCATTTCCATAATAAAAGATTGCTTTATTTCAGACTCGAAATACTAAACGCAATTTTTTTTTCACAGCACGACAAGATTGGAAAAAGCTCGCACAATATTTTGGTATACTATATTTGATAACAATGTGAAAAATAATTGTTTAATGAAAGTTTACTTAATATTGTGACTATTTGTTTCATCGACAGCAAATATAAATATGGCAAATCTTTCTTAATGTTTCAAAATTCCAATACGTTTATTATTCAAATATTATACGATTACATCTCTATTAAATGTTACATACATTTACAATCTTATAATACGATAGTGCAAAAATTGAATGGCCTTTTTATTTGCACTGATATCGACTACACATTTACAAAAAAATGTCCAAGGAATTACAAGTAGACGAAAAAAAATTGGTCGTAGAATTTTTATACATTAAATATTTTTAAATGTTTCATATTTTCAAAATTGAAAATATCTGTGTTCATTTTTAAGATTGAAAACATTGGTTAATATTTGTAATTTGAATAAATACATTTTTTAATGGAAATTTCTGGTGTAGATGTAAGATTGAAATTAATATTTTTTATACAGAATAAGAGCGGTTAAATTGTACTATAATATTTACATTATTAAATAAAAGTATCTATTTATTTTTCGTATCTATTCTATTAAGTTATTTTCCTATAAATCAGAATTGTTAGTGAGATCGTTATCACGTATGTTAGGACTAGAGAGAGGCTGTGGTCTCCGAGGCTGGGCTGCAGCCAACTGTTCGTAATACCTCCCCATGAGGGCCTGGTCGATCGCCAGACCTGGAAACACACCCCAATGACTCAGAAGAGGGTACTGCAACCCTTGAGGAGAACTTCCGGAAGTTTCCGACGAGAATCTTACGGGCGGGACGTCTTTGTCAGAATTTTCTAACGATGTTTCCTTTTCTTCTTGGTCGCTCGCAACAACGTCGATGTCTTCTTCCGCGTTGTCTTCATCACCGCTGCTGTTGAAGTACGATTTGGGATATGCGGTCTGCTTTTTGTGAATTTTTTCTTCGTGTCTCATCGATATTTCATCAGGAGCTAGAAGGGAGGCGACGTCAAATTGCCTCTTTCTCGCGATTCCTGGTAAGGGAGCGAACACCGCCGTCGGAGTGGGAGGCCAGAAGTGTTGTAAGGTGGGCAAGCCGGGTGGAGGGGAGACAGAAAGTGGCGGAGGACTGGGAGAGTCGTTTCCTTCATCATCAACAGCTAATCCCATGTGTTTTCTTACCTTTCTCTGCGCTTTTCTCCTCCTGAAATCTCCCTTTCTGAAGTCGTCCACATTTGCCGGATGTATGGCCCAGTAATGTCCTTTGCCGTTCGCACTCCTCCCCGCTTTGATGAAGCAGTCGTTCAGAGACAGATTGTGACGGATAGAATTTCTCCAGCCGGGTCCGCGAGACCTGAAGTAAGGATAATTGTCGAGGATATGCTGGTAAATATCTGACAAAACTAACTTCGTCTCCGGCGAGCTGAGGATTGCCATGGCGATGAGACCGATGTAGCTGTGTTGCGGTTTCGGTTCTTCAGGCTGGAGAACTCGGTGGTGGAATAACGACATGGAAAGTGCCAAGCGAGGTCCGTAAGGTCCGGGATAAGCCGGGCAAAGCGGAACGGGGCCAGGGTAATGATGCAGCTGAGAGAACCTTAGCCTTTCTGCCATCGCGTAGTTGTAGAGTTGCAGCCTGTACTGGTCCAACGGAAGCAGTCCAGTAGGTATTGCCGGGGCGGTTTGTCCTGAGCCGGGTGCTCCTCCAGGGGTCGGTTTCACGAGAGAGGCCAGCGGATAGGGGAGGACCGTGGCCGCAGGGCCCGTGGGGCTGTCTCCGTTGCTACACATTTTCTAATAACAAAAACACTATTGAACTAAAACAGCACCTTAATTATTCAATAAATATTCCTTCGCACGAGGATCTTAAAACTGGTAAAGCCTGTTTTTTAAAAATGTTTATCACAACCACACGGTGTTTAGTTTGATCAAAACCGTTTTTGTCTGCATGTTTTGTCGCTAACGTCAAATGTCAACAATCGCAACACGCACGTGGCAACCCCTCGCAGTTTGCCAACCGAGTGAGCCATAAATCATCTTCGGCGTAGTGGAACCCTGCCTGCCCCCTCCACAGCCTCCGGCGGCATCCCAGCAAGCACCAGATTTGCGCGGAACATTCGGCCGCGTATCGCCCCGATACTTGATGGTGGCTCCGTTCGGATTCTCGGTATAAGCCGAGCACTTATTTGCTGAGAAATATTTGAAAAGCTTTGGTGGGCCGAACGGGAAGGAGTGCCGGCCAATAGGAAGCCGGCTTTCTGTTGGCACGGTGTTGGTATACATGTTTTTGTTTAGCGCGGGGTGGGGCCGCCGGGGGGAGGGCGGGGCGGGGAGCTAGGGGATGAAGCGGGGGGCTGGGGAAACTTTGTGCCGAGGATGATGAAAGGTTCTCTGAATTTTTCAGCGGCATGGTTATCGAGAAAGCCTTACAAATTTAATAAAGGAAATTTGTCCTATTAAATTGATATCAAAAGTTTGTGTGTGCGGAGTAAGAATGTGACATCTTGTCACAAATTTAGTTGAGGAATGATTTATTGACCTATTATTAGGATGTATTATAAAGATGTACCTATTATGCACTTACTTACCATCACGCTATTTTTCCGCAGGGGTAGGCAGAGAAGATGGAGCGTCACATTCTTCTCTCCTGACACAAAGTTCTCGCCTCATCCACATTCATACATCTTCTCATACAAGCTCGCCGATTATTGGAGCTTCTAACAGGACCATCCTCCAGTATCTGGCTGACAGATCCAGATTTAACAACTTAACTAACCAAATTAACTACCTTTTACCTGGTTATGCCATCTCTCCTCATTCATCCATTCCATTTGACCAAACCATCTAAGTGATCCTTTCTTAATCTTACTGTAAAGATGTATTATTAGGATCTATTATTGAGATATATTATTGGGATATATTATTGGGGTAAATGGCACCGTCAAATTTAAACCGCATATATTACAGGCTCAATCGATCCAATTTGTCCATCAGTAAGTTTTAACAGCATTGCCTCTTGCATCCTGAAAGAAATAGAGCCCAATGATTCTGCTGGCCCACATGGCGCACCATACAGTAACTCTGCGTAAGTGTAAAGGTCGTCGGTGAATTAATTGTGGATTTTCAGTGCCCGAATGAGGGCTGTATTGTTTATTAACAAAACCCGCCAAGTCGAAATGAGTTTCGTCGCTTTTCTTTATCGGTTTGTGTCTGTTTTAATGACTTTAACGTGTTATTGAGTCATTAGATGCGCCAAAAAAATTGGAATCAATAAGAGCGTGCAGTGCATACAAGCAAAAACTCTGTGCATTACTAAAAATTCTAGGAAACAAATATGAATGAAATAATTGAATTAACATAAACGGAAGAATTATTTTACAATTAGCGTCATCTGTGTACCAGTAGAGACTTTAATTGATTAGTTATAAAAACTACCATGACAACTCACCGCTGTATCCATGGCACTCTCGCCAGATTGAGCTATTCACATTACTCTGTTCTATCTACAAGCTAGTGAATTACTCGAGTCATATGATTGGCTATTTACTGAATTAAAAATTCTTTTCGGTTGATCCGTTTTATATGGAGTCGTTATTCATTGTAGAATTCTTAGTAATGCACAGGTTTTTTGCTTGTATGCGCTGCACTCCCCTGGTTAATAGGTGAGTAGGTACTTGCATAGTTTTGACTGATTTCAAAATATACCTACATGGAAGAAACGGAGAAACCGATGGTGGCTGAGTATCAGAAGTGAACAATGTATTTAATCAAGTTAATTAATTAATGTTCTTTATGGTATTTCCATGAAACAAGTTCAGTAGCAAAATGCACGCATTACGATTTAGGTAGATTTAGAAAGATATTCTAATGTCGCTGATAGATTAGCGACATCTGTACTGATGATGGATTCTACAATGGGATTCAAAATATTGCACCCAAATTAGGGTCGCGTATGGAATGCGGTAACTATAGGGCAATTAGTCTACTAAGCTCGGTGGGCAAACTATAAAAAATATTAATAGAAAGAGCAAAAATGGTGACGAAAGAAAAAATATAAAAGGCGTATGATAGAGTTATAAGAGAAAGGTTATTAAAGGTACTCTCTGATTACAGGGTGAATAGCAAACTTATACATGCAATTGCATCCCTGTATGAAGGAAGTTTTGCGTGTGTAAAGATCAATGGATCTTTCACACATTCATGATTTGACATTACAAAGGGTGTCAAGCAAGGTTGTGTAATGTCTCCATGGCTGTTTAACTTGGATAATTGTGTGGAAGAACTAGAATATATGAATGTAGGAGCAAAAATGGGCGATTTAATTGTATGCTGTTTATTGTACGCTGATGATGCAGTACTAATGGCGAATAATGAACAAGACCAGGGACTAGAATGTACGATGTATGCAAGGAGCGCGACCTTATTATGAATATCAACAAGTCGAAAGTCACGGAAAGCAAGACATCGTGCAAAATACTTGTAGGTAATGAATGTTTGGAACAAGTAGGTGAGTTTGTGTATTTGGGAAGTATGTTCGATAGAAACGGAAAGACAGAAAGATATCGAATGAAGGGTGATTGCAGGAAATAAAGTGAACGGCGCTTTGAATGGAATTATAACTAATGGGAACTTTTTAACTGAGATTCACAATGGAGTCCTGGTACTGACACTGATGTATGGAAGTGAGGCCTGGAGCTAGAAAAAGAGGAACGAAAGTAGACTAAATGCAGTGGAAATGAGATCACTTAGGCGTATATGTGGCAGATCCATTTATGACACAGTAAAAAATGAAGAATTAAGGAAAGAATGTAAAACTGTATTTAAGAAAGGATCACTTAGATGGTTTGGTCATATGGAACAGATGAATGAGGAAAGAATGGTAAGAAAGATGTACCAGATACTGGAGGATGGTCCTGCAAGAAGCCTAAAGATGAGAAGATGTGTGAATGTGGATGAAGCGAGAATTGTGTATCAGGACTGAGGAGTGTGGCGCCCTATCTTCTCTGCCTACCCCCGCGGGGAAACGGCGTGATTTTGCGTAATAATTAAATATACCCATTTCAGTTTTATAACCATACCGACGTGGAAATTACTTGCGATTCTGACGAGAGCAGTCCGCTGTTATTTGGAGATATCACAACACGCGACTCTCCTACGGGGAAATCTAGTACGCCACAGGCTCCAGAGCGAGACGCGCATACCGATCCCGGGCGTCCTCACCGCGCGCAAGAGAGGGACGCACTGCACTCACACTCTCAACTGCACAATTCCAACAAAGAACGAAAAGGGTTGCGCGAGACGGCGAACAAAATCGACCGCACAAAAACCACGCGACAGAATGGGATGGCGTGATTCGCACAATACTATTTCGCGTTGTATCGAAATTTAATACGAGAGCAGGAATACGCGATTTTTCGTGTGCGAAGAGGTGAGATGTATATTTGTCGGCGAGGTGGTTTACGACACGCCCCGTTTATGCGCCATCTTTGTTTACGATCGTGTTGTTTCGCATTTATTTGGGTTCGGAAAATTGGGTAAAGTTTTTTCGTGAATTCTAGTTTATTCAAATCGAATAAGATTTTTCGTTTTCCTTTGAAGTTTATGCCGAAGAAAAGCGCCAAATAAATTCAGGTATTTCTGATTTGTCGTAATTTCTGGGAAATTCCCGTCTTCACTAGGTACGAAAATTTATCGAATACAACGAAAAAGAATGGTCGATTTAAAAATATACATCACTGAAAATATCATTGTCAGGCATAAATTTTATTTTAATTATTATATTGAAAAAGATTGATACCAGTGGCGTGCAGTCCATACATTTAAACAAGCTGACAACAAAGTAATATGACATTTTTACATTATAGGTAATACTTAGGAGAGGAGTGTCCTAGTTGTCTCAAATCAAATTGTCAATAAACAGAATATATTTTACATCTTAAATATTTATTTGCAAAATTACTTTGTGACCTCATTTTATATATAAATAATTAGACAAAATACTTTGTTTAAACCACTATTTATTGATTATTCTATAAAAATATAATAAATAAAACCAATATGAACTGATATAAATAAATAAAAATAAATAAGAACTAATATGAAAATATATTTGAATAACCAAATCCTCTTTGCAAATAGTCACAATTTAAATTTGTTTTCATATTAGTTCTTACTTATTCACCACTTTATAGTTTTGTTTTTATCTATGCTTGTATTTTTAATTTCAGTATACATTGTTTCCTGAAGAAGATACCATAGTTATCGAAACATGTAGAATAATTAATAAATAGTGGTTTAAGCGAAGTATTTTGTCTAGTTATTTATATAAAATGAGGCCACAAAGTAATTTTGCTAATATTGAAGAAATATATTTATATTCTATCATAGTCAACTGTTGATCTATTTGACTTTGAGTTTATTGAGACACAGTTCATTGTTCTATTACAGTGGTAATGTCAGAACACATACATTAGCTAACTCCGCAGTCCCCAGCAATTTTTTTCTTTGTGTATTATTGCACTTCTGATAAATGTTTTTATTATTTTACAAATTATGTTAATGCCTGAATAGGGCGTGTATAATAATAAGAATTTTGTCTAATTATTTATATTTGAATATATTGTAACCTACGTGAGACTACTAATATGACTCAGAAACTTTCAGTGTCATTGTCAAAGTGTAAAAATGATTGTTTTGAATAGAAAATAACAATTTTACAATTTATTTATTATCTCAGAGAACTAGAAATTTAAGCTTAACAGATATGTTATATTTTATGCCATTTTGATTAATTTATTTAATTTCGTTTGTGTTCTAGTTGTCTCAACATTTTGGGAGTCAGTTGTCACATGAGACAACCAGCCCTATCAATATTAAAGTTTTGTATGAGTTTATTTAAACAACTTAATGGAATTATTATGATTATTATCAGATTATCATGGCTGGAGATGGAAAAAGGCTAACTCAGCGTGGTAATACACTTGGTGATGTTATGATCAATGCCATAAAAAAATATTTGCGCTGTGTTGCTAAAGATTTTAATATAAATTATAGAACACCATCTCGTTATTATAAAAAGTGAACTCTCAAAATACAAACAGTGATGTGAGTCACTGTTGAAAATTAGATATGTTAAAGTTCGGCAGGTTTTTGAAGATGATGATGACATTTCAATACGTTACATCACTAAATAGAGAATTTCCCGAGTCTTGGAGTATAAAATTTGAAGCTAGAATCGAAAGATATGCCAGTGAAAAATGGTTCGGTTTAATACAATCTTCTAAAAAATTGCCAACACCTGAGCAGTCAAAACAAAGAAAAATTAAACGGGTTTAACTACCTGACAGCAGTAGCGAAGAAGAAGAAAAATATTATCTTGTATGCGTCTAAGCCTAGTATTTTAGTAAAATTAATGAAAAATGTCTCGAGTGGGCTCATGAAAATTGAGTTGGAAAAAAATCTCTATTTTTTCGCTGAAATAATTGTGAAACTGATGACAATGATTAAAAAGTAATTGTGAATAGGTTTAATTAAATTAAAAATGGTAATTTCCTTATTTTATTGTTTATGTATCCCAGTTTATTTTGTTTTAGTAAAACTGTATTTTTTGTTATAGATAGAAAGTTGAGATTTTTATTTGTTTAATAATTATTAAAAATATATAAATATGTTCATAATTTGTTAATTTAAGTAAATAAATCTTTTATTTTAATTATTACGTGGATTAAAATATCTATTAATCCTTTGTGACAACCTACCCCAACCACTGAGACAACTAACCCCCTCTAAGGGGTATGATGTCTCAGATTTCTTTCAATGAAAAAACTATTATCTGTTTTTTATATGTTTGACCATTTGATTATCATATTTTTATTAAAGGTGACGAATGGCTTTATATAGAAACTAAAAAATATATTTAAAAAAACCATTCAGTTTAAAAAAAAAAAATAGAAAACTATTTTTTGTGACAACTAGCACACTCTTCCCCTACTCGTAGCGCAATTAATAACATAAAATTGTATTTAGGGGTTTCTTAAAGTATCGTACGTAAAAATAGGTTATTTTTAATCGCTCTAGGTATTTCTAATATATTTGACACACATTTTAAGTGGCTCAATTTTTTAAAAATATATTGTATGTTCTTCGTATGACGGAATGTATATAATTCATACGAAATTCTAGAACTACAATTGATCTATTTGTTAGTTAAGTTACTTTAAATAGGAGTGGATTTAATAAATATTAAATTTTTCAAATTTTAATGTATGGTGCCTGGTCCCGTCGAAGAAAGTTTCATCGACGTATGAAAATGAGTAATATTGGAAAATGTAATTTCATTTGAATTAATTAATATTGATTTTTTTTAAATATCAGTAAAATCTTGACATGTTATGAACCCTTTTCTAGTTTCTGTTCATTGTTCTCAATTGAATTATTTCAGCATCTTTAAGAATTTTTTTATAAGTACCTTTTCATTGTAGTTTCAAAAGATTCTTTGGTAGCCTATCAAGCGCGGCCGCTTCAAATAGAGCGAGTCAAAATACAAAATTTTCAAATTTATGAATCACGTAAATACACAGATTTTAGCAACAGTGGATTCTATCATTCGTTCCGTGTCTATAAAGTTTGAAAGTATTCAACCTTCGCGCATGCGGATGCAGTTCCGCCTGTCAAGGTCTTCGAATACTGTATACGCATTCGTTAACAACATCCAATTACAAAAACGACTTTAATACTTACGGGTACAGTGCACAAAATAGCATACACATTACGAATCGAGCGGATTGTTTTGAGGAATTTGTATATGTGACAATGACAGTTTGGCTTGAATACTTAAAACATTGAATATTCTTTGATTATCTATTTGATTAATCATTTAAATAAATAAAAATTAGATATGTAATTTATGTTGCAGAGCGTAAATGATTTATACTTATATTTATATTGACTATTTTTGTCAATAGTTTAATTTTGTTCGTGGGCTAGTCCATTGATTTGTATATTTTATAATAGGTATAAACTTATCATCTAGCATCCTTTCTACAAAAAATCACCGATCGCCACTGCTATCTATATATACATAGGTAGGTATAGGTATATTTACATTTATTATTTATTTATAAAAAAAAAATTAATAGGTATGTTGAGTTATGAGGAGGTAATTATTATAAAACTATAATGACTACTTTGAGTAGCTTGTTGGTGTAGTGGTCAAGACGTTGGCCGAGTGATCTAGCGGTCGGAGGTTCGCGCTTCGTTCCAGGACACCAGCAAGTTAGTCCTATTTTCATAGCACAAGCGTTTAGCTTAGTTTGAAAATAGTAAGAATATTGATGTTACATGTATTCCGTGTACGCATCTCAATTTTTTTTTAAAAAAAAGAGTAACTATAGCGATTAAATAACTATTTTTAAATAATACCTACACTAATTTAAAAACATAGGCAGGTTGGTAGGTATATACCATCTATCTATGCAGGTACAGTACATACTAAAAAATGTGTTTAAATAGAATTACTGGTAAACAAATCAAAGTGTAGGTATATGTACCAGGCGCGTGCAGTAATTAAGAAAAATTAAATATTTAGATATCTGACATGATATTATGATATATTAAAATCTGAATAATATGATAATAATTGAGGTAGGACAATGCGAGATATTTATTTTATTTCGATTATTTTTCGGAAATTTTAAATAAGTAGGAATCAACCTATAGCTTATTTTAAAGAACCTACCGACTGCACGCCACTGATAGGTAGGTACAATTATCTACTAGTGATATTATTAAATTATAAAAGTCCATTTTTGTGTGTCATGTGACGCTGTACCTGGGATCAAGCCGAATTGTAAGTAGTTATTTATCCAAAATAAGACAATTTAATTAATTTCAACAATAAAATAAAATACATGTTAAAAAATGTTCGTCTTGTATTTAGTAATTCGTTTCATTAATAAATAATTAATCAAATATCATATATCTCACAGATACAAAGCTATTTTTAAAATTATATTTAATGGAAAATATATGGAAGTATATAAATACATACTAACATATACACAACTTTCAAAAATTTGATAAAAGAGAAGATTGAGGGGTGAGAATTGGTAAACGTTATATATATATATATATATAAAGTGATTACTTAAGCCAGCCGAAGACAGGTCGTAAGCCCTATAATTACCCCATATTCCATATATTTTCCATTAAATATAATAAAAAAATAGCTTTGTATCTATGAGATATCTGATATTTGATTAATAATAGTGCCTTTGTAGGTAAAAATACAGTAATTGTGTGTTCTCGGACATTTTCAAATATTGCTCAAATAAATAATTAAATAAATTTAGTTGAGATAATAAATGTATTTTTTAATGTTGTTATATTTACTATGTTTTATTAGTTATTCAGTAAGGGTAGTTTACTAGTATCGCCACTCACTTGGGTACTATCATAATGTTGTATAAATTAAATGTATAAATTTGAAAGATATACACTTCTCCGTGAGATCTGAATTGAGTGAGATTATGCTGAACAGCTGCCAAAATACGTTAATTTTAGATTATATCATATTTTAGTACCCTCTTAAATTTCTTACACATTTAATTAATAACAATAATCGAAAAATATGTTATTTAAGTCTACTAGGTATTGAAAAATAGTTCAATTAGAATGTGTTGTTATATCTTCTCTGCCTATCCCTGAAGTGAAACGGTGTGAAGGTCCCCCCCAATCCTGATTTCAGTAACCATATGCTCTGCTTGTATTGTGTCTGTTATGTACAATCATCAAATAAAAGGAGAACGTTTTACATACCCCGCCCATAAAATTCACACCACCGTTTGTTATTTGAATCAACTCACAAATTCTATGGCTACGTTAAAAAAACAAATATGAAATTCGAATCTTTTTCAAAACGCCAACGGTTCTCAAATATGAGCACACGGTTAAGGGGTAGTTTTTTTTTATTTACAAAAACCTGCCTGTTTTAGAAAATCTCATGAATATTATATTTGTATAAAATGCTGTAGGTATTACAAAATAAAATATTAATTAATGATTTTTTTATAATTACAAATATCCTGCGGGGTGCCTACTATTTCGGATATTGTAGGGTAGACTTGAAATTGGGGTTGTCAATTAGTGATGCAGTTGATTACTTAGGATTATTGTACCAACTAATTATGTTATCTATACCTGTATAATACCTGAATTGTTGGTTTAAATAATAATATAGATATATTAGGTACATTAAAATCTTTAAAATCAAATATGTACCATTTAAATTCTCTAATATTTATACCATCTATCGACATATACTGTTTTTGTTTTGTATTTTTTATGTTTTTAATGAAAAATACTTACTTGAAAACGCTGTTTACTCTCTGATTTTAATATTCTTGATTACATATTACTGACTTTTACTCTCTGCAACATTAAATATAGTAAAAATAATAATATATTTTTTAAAAATAAAGCTGCGGTTCGATCTTGACGACCCCATAAAAATTAAATATAAATTAATTTTATTAGTAGAACACATTCTTATTGTGAAGTTGTAATTATTCAGAACATAGCTCTGTGAATTTATAAATAAAGGTATTTGAGATTCCGTAAAAATAAGGTAGATGGCTATTTCAAATAATGGAACGATTAAATGTATTAATATCAAAAAGGTAACATATAAGTTCGAAAATTTGTCGCTAAAAATATCGTCGCTGTAGCATAGTTGTATAATGCACCTTCCTCGGTTTGGAAAGATATCCAAGTTCGAATCCCGGTGGCGCAACAACAATATTTTTCGATAAAATTGATTTTATATGTATATCTTTCTAATTAATATATTTAATTCATATTTAAATTATTTTTAATTTCTCTATTTTTTTAACAGTATAAAAGCTTAGGTTGGTTTGAAAAAAAGAATAGTGCCTTTTCATGATGTATGAATTTCAAATATGCATCAAAATGTACTGAAAAAACTCATGTATCTGCTATACCTACTTTTAACACACAATTCTATTATACATCTAAATATCTCGTATACACAAAATAAAAAAGCTAGAAATTTTAATTTTATTCAGAGATTTAACATTTTTTATTTCTTGGTTTATTCTAGAGAATGTCACATTATATAATAATTGGTTAAGACACACCTAAATAAAATCATTACAGATTTTTTTGCTAAAAATAAATAAATATTTAGCTTTGAATATCCTACTTAAAGAGATTAAAAAGAATAAATCATTATTTTTTTAATGTTTAAAAATCGCTGTTATGGTGTGAAAAAAGGGGTTGAACATTTTTACCGTTAATTTTTGTAGGTTTGGTTTTTCATTCTGTAACAATGGAGCGTTTGCTATGGTACGTGTTCGTTATTTAAATGTTTATTTAACATTTCAATCACGGCGGCCATTGCTGTAGTAGATATGTAAATATTAATATAAAATTGGTAAAGTTAACAACACAAAACGACGACACAACTTTGATCGCCACATCAGAAGAAGAAACGGCCACACTGCTCTGAGACATTGTTGTAGAAAATTGGTCTTGAGATAAACAAAACTAATGACTATTGATCGACGGTGTGCGGAACAATTGCTCGCCCGCAGTTGATTGTCCACAATTGCTCGCCAGGAAAGTTGTTCGCCAAAAAAGTTGCTCGTCAATTGCGTGTCAAGATGTTTTAGTTCTTTTTAACATGAATATAGATTAAGAAATACGTTTATTGAAAAACATATTCATATATTTTCAATTATTATTTCCGAACAATTGTCGCCAACTAAAAGTATTTATAAAGGCTTATTAAGATTAATAATACGATTTAAATTCTAAGTCGTTTCATAAAACAATAAATATTTTTATTTATAATATAATTATATAATTTATTGCAACACTAATCGTCCAAAATAAAAAATAAAAAAATAATCAAAACATATACGTTAAGTCACAATTATTTCTATCCTTTCGCACAGTTACGATATTTTTTTTTGATATATTAGGATCACAGCCGCTTATAGCTATTAGGTTAGGTTAGGTCAGAAAAGGCGAATAGCAATTATTGGCGAGAAACTTTCCTGGCGAGCAATTGTGTGGTGAGCAACTTTCCTGGCGAGTAATTGTGGGCGAGCAATTGTTGTCGAGCAATTTTCCGGTAATCATTGATGGACATAACTAACTTTTACAAAAATATGTTCTTCCAAACCTTGGAATTGTCAAGGTTTTCAATTATCTCGGGCCATAATCACTGCTGACCATAATTAACCAACGGATAAGTATGGTAAAAAATTTCATGTCCAGACTACAAAATATGGAAAGACCCCGGTATTTACAAGACAACGAAAGTCCGGCTTGTACAGTCTCTGGTGCATTCTGTAATATATTTTTAAATGGTGTGTACTTGTGGACCCTGAAAGTAAGGAAGAGAAGATGGATTTATTCCTTTGTGATGTGGTACTGGAGACACACGTTGCGCATACCATGGATGGCGAGACGCACGAATATAGGGCAGACTCTCAACCTTTGCACGAGACCTTGCGAGAAGGCAAGATAACTTCGAGATGCTTGTTGTGGTTAGACACGTCGAAGGACGTATAGGAAGATCCCCTACGCGGCACAAAGATACGGGCACATGTCTGGTGATAGCCTTAAAGTCTACAGGATGCTGAGAAAAGTGGAGGAGCGTGATTAAGAGAGCTATAGTTCACGGAGATCGTGATCCTCAGTCATGAGGGATCGACGTGGATGTATAACATATACATAAATCAATATGTGTGCATTTATTTAGAAAGAAATTAAAAATTTGTCCTTACTTATATCGTTCTTCCGAGATAGACTACCTACTCCAATCATTCTACTCTACTTTCTTTTGTTCTCGATTACATCCATGGTCACGATAAAATATTCAAGATTGTGACTGATTGAAGCTATCTTCTCCTGTTGGTCTCATTACCCAGGGTTTTGCGAATCATGTAATCTTCCTCTCTTCATATCACACATTCATACCATCTGAGTCGGCCTTTTTTTATTTTTTCAGGTCTAGTGTCATTTTAGCTCCACGCATCTTTTAAGTTTGTTTCTGTATACTACTTTTTTTCCTTGGAATCACGTTGTTATACGAGATACTCCACTTAAACCACGCTGGATTAATTAATTTAAACGTAAAAAATACGGAAGACATATTATGAGAAATACATAAAATTTTGATTTATTTTTTAGAATAAGGACTTCATGACTAAGTTTGTATGTATAGTAGCAGGGACGTGCACTGAATATTAGTAAAAAAGCTGGGCATTTCTAAAAATTCCGGGAAATAAATATAAATTAAATAATCCATAAGCTAGCGCCCACCGTGTATCTGTAGAATCATTAGTTGCGTAGTTCTGGATGCTACCGCGCGACGCCACTGGAGCGCTGTAGTTCTCTACTGGGTTATTCTTCATTTTTTGCTACTACAATTGCTAGCCACTATTTTAATTTATCGTTCTGCCATATAATTGCTACCTACTGAATTGAAAATTCCAGTCGGCAGAGTCAGAAATGGATCAGCTGATCCATTTGTATGAAGTCCTGATTTATGCTGTTTTCTAACAGAATGACATTTGAAAGGTTTTGAACTTGGCTTAGAGCTAATTGAAGCACCTACTTCCTCATTCACCAATTCGCAAATTTTACTAAACTAAAGGTTTTCATTGTATAGTAACTGTATAAGTATATTATAATTTCATCAGATCCAATAGGCCAAGATCCATAACGGGTTGATGACGATGACGAATAATAAGCGTGTAGCTTTTGGAAAAGTACAGTGTATTATATTCTCGCTATAGAAGGTGATTTATCGGTTCCTGTTGTTATAATATATGAAAATACGTTAAAATTATGTATTTATGAGAGAAAATAATATATTTTTAGAACTTGCCTAAGGGGGTTTGAACCGTACCTTACACTTAGTAACTAAACAGAGCTAACTTTAAATATAATGTTCTTCAACGGAAATAAGGAAAACAAATTTACTTTGACGGCGAACTGAAAAATTAATGAATATTTTCTCTCGAAACTTCTTAGAAAGTGGTAAAATAATTTTCCTTACATCTCTCGTGTTCTTGATTTTGGTTTGAAAATATTTTTCACAACAGCGGTCTCCTCTGCGTGCCTCCATTGTTACGCCACTGAAGTTTTGTTCCCGAGATGTTGGCGCAGGCGGGGAGACTTAGGTACACTGTAGTCGTCTTACAAAAATGACATTTGAAAGGTTTTAAACTTGGCTTAGAGCCGATCGAAGCGTCTACTTTTTCATTTATTATTTCGCAAATTTTACTACCTTAGTAAACGTGTTGTTTTCGTGATTGTTATTTGTGTTCGACGATAATGCATTTTTATTATGATGGATTAATTTTGCCTAAAGACGTCGGTTAAACAGAAGTTCAAAAACCTACGTACAATGTAGTATGGTAACAGCATAACATAAGTCTATACTTACTGCACGCCACTGCAAATACCTATAATAATTTTAAATATGAATTAATTAAATATATTAATTAGAAAGATATACATACAAAATCAATTGCATCGAAAAATATTGTTGTTGCGCCGCTGAGATTCCAACCTGGATCTCTTTCCTAACCGGGGAAGATGCATTATCTAACTATGCTACAGCGACAATATTTTTAGCGACAAATTTTCGAACCTATATGTTACCTTTTTGATATTAATACATTTATTTGTTCCATTATTTGAAAGAGCCATCTACCTCATTTTTACAGAATTTCAAATACCTTTGAGTAATCTGATAGCAGACGCCAGAATTATCAATTCATTTTTATAAAATTTTGTACAAATCGATATAACTTATCAAGGAGAACGCATTCTTATTGTGAAGTTGTAATTATTCAGAACAGACGGTCTGTGATATTTTAAATATGAATTAAATATATTAATTAGAAATATATACATATAAAATCAATTTTATCGAAAAATATTGTTGTTGCGCCACTGAGATTCGAACCTGGATCTCTTTCCAAACCGGGGAAGTTGCATTATCCAACTATGCTACAGTGACAATATTTTTAGCGACAAATTTTCGAACCTATATGTTACCTTTTTGATATCAATACATTTAATTGTTCCATTATTTGAAAGAGCCATCTACCTCATTTTTACAGAATTTCAAATACCTTTGAGTAATCTGATAGCAGACGCCAGAATTATCAATTCATTTTTATAAAATTTTGTACAAATTGATATAACTTATCAAGAAGAACGCATTCTTATTGTGAAGTTGTATTTATTCAGAATAGACGGTCTGTGATATTTTAAATATGATTTCAAATATACATATAAAATCAATTTTTTTCGATAAAATGTATATCTTATATATGATTTTATATGTATATATTTCTAGTTAATGCACTTCATTAGTATTTAAAATATCACAGACCATCTGTTCTGACTAATTACAAATCGCAATAAGAATGCGTTCTCCTAATAATTATTTTAAAGACGTAATTCATAATATAATTAATTGATATATCAGTTACATTATAGTGCTAAAAATAATTAGAATTCTTAGTTAGTTATTTAGTACACTGCATATTTCGGAACTCTAATATTGACGGAATAACTTGTGTGTTGTGCATAGTTTAGTGTAGTGGAAAATTTAAAAAAAAAACATCGTTCATTATATCAAAAAATTTGTTTTGATTAATAAAACAGTTCATGAATATTTTTATTTTATTCAACATAATTTACTTAGTGCGTATTAGTATATGAGTACTCTCGTCTTAGAGGGAACGTTGATTAATAGAGCGTGATGATAATGTATTTTATACTTGTTGTTTATAATTTTTTAGAATTTGCAAATCATTTGATAGAAAATGGTCAAGGTTTTGATAAAAAAATTGTGATTGTCAATTTTGCATAATAACGGTGTTGGTCACAAATTAAATAATTTGGAATCGTTGGAGTTAAATAAAGCGTGTAAAACTAATCAAAAAATCATAAATAACCAACTAAATTTAATTACTAGTTCCATTCTAAAATTGTTTCCTAAAAATTATTCGAGTCAATTTGTATTAAGTAACAATTTGAGTTAGGTACTAAATTTATTTTTTAAATAATTGTTGTTTTTTTCTAAAATGGATTCTGGTAAAGAAACAATAATATATGCTTTCAGTTAGTATTGACATCTTGAAGATGAAAATGGTATTTTTCGAAACCGATAGATGTATTTAAACTCAATTAAGTGGTTAATAAAACAAAGTTAACAAATAAAAATATGAATTTTAACCACAAAGTTAATTTTGCTAATTTCAAAAGTATGATGATAATATGTTGATTCGATTGTAAAAGTTAAAGTAAATAATTAAAACAATGGATAAAAATATATACTGCTGGAAATAGGGGAACATCCTGAATAAAGGAATTCCGCATTGAAAATTTAGTTATGTATTGCAATGTACTTTTTTAATATTTTTCATTATGTTAACTAAAACTGAAACTCACTAAAGTACATAAATGAAGAATATAATCAAATTTATAAAAATATTAGCACTTGTATTATAAATATTTCTGTAAATTTATTATACATTGGTCTTACTGCTTCCCATCTTCCCCTTTTTTTAAGAAAACCTACCATTATGATTTTACTTTGATGTTATAAAGCCATAGGTAGAGAAAGCAAATGTAATTTGGTGATATTTGTTAAAAAATATATTTCTTAAAAGATAAAAAATGGTCTTTACGGAGTACCGTGACTTTATTTTTTTTTTTTTTTTACATCTAAACATTTTAGCTCGTGGGAACCTCTTTCTTTTTGGCATTTCATAAAATATATGTAATGATAAAGTTACCAGGGTGACTGCATATTTTATTTAGTACCCATAAATGAAAAATTTACGTTTAGTCATTTTTTTTAGAAATTCATATCAGCTACATCATACACATGTTCAAAAATTAAAATACATATATCCTTTTGTTTCGCACACCGGTAGGTAGATAAAAAACTTATTTGTGAATTCAATACTGGAATGTGGTCTTTACCTTAAAATTTTAATAAATACAAATTAATAGATACGTACTTATTAACAATTATTTTTATTAATGGTTAACACAGGAAATAGTTTTTTAAATTGCTTTTGTATTTCCCTAATGAAAAACAAATTCATGTACCAAATGCACCTCGAATGTAAAGAACGACCATGAAATTAACACGTTAAAAACAGTAAGATAGTATAATTCGCTAATTAGTAAAAGAGGAAGTAGACACTTAATGATTTGCGCGCAATTTTAAGCCTTTCTAATGTTATTTTGTTAAAAAACAGCATTTTTAACGACTTCATATAAAACGAATCAACCGAAAGGAATTTTCAATTCAGTTAATAGACAATTATATGACTTGAGTAATTCACAAGCTTAAAAATAGATGAGAGTAACGTGAATAGCTATAATCGACTCATTGTAGCTACTAGCGCTACGGCTACAGAGGTGGGCTCTCGTGGCAGTTTTTACTACTAAGACATTAAAGTTTCTATAGGTAAACAGATGGCGCTAATTGTAATATATCCGTAAATATACGTTTACGATCCATATTATAGATTAGGTATTTAATTTATATTTGTTTCCCAAAATTATTAGTAATGCACAGGTTTTTTTGCTTGTACGCGCTGCACGCCCCTGGTTGTGAGTTAGGTAAGGATAGAAGATTATGGCGCTTCGTATTCACTGCCTACCCCTGCGGAGAAACGGTGTAAGAGTAAGTTTGTTACTTAAAATCTTCTCGTGCCGGTACGTCGGTACGCTACATGATCTACATGCTCAGTTTTCAAAGTCACGCGTGGGAAAACTATTTTCAGGTTAGTTAGGTTAGCTTAGGTTAGATTAGGTTAGGTTAGGTTAGGTTAGGTTAGGTTTTAGAATTTTTCAGGTTAGAATTTTTTAAATTTGATACGGGAAAGCATTCAAACTGACTAGAATTGTGATTTTTGTAGTATTGTCATTAAATTTAAAAAAATATTTATTCAACACCGTACCTATGGTGTTGTCGTGTTATAATATCCCATATTTATATAATAATTTACTAAAACCTAAAAATCTTCTGTATAGAACATTTTCTTTGTGCGACAAGAGCTCACAAAACGCGAAGTATCAGAAAATACGAGAAACTTTGATAAATATAATAATATATATTACGTATAAAATCCTCTGTCGACAGAAATAGGACAGTCCGCCAAGGAGTTTAATTACATCCGACGGGGGCGGATGGGGCGGGGAGGGGTAGCTACCCCCGTGGTCTGTGGCTCTCAATTTACACTTGAATACTGATAAAAAGCCGTTCAAGATAAATGTTATTGAATAAACTCTTCAGTCTGGTTTTGATACAAATTCAATTATTGTTAGATATATACAGACAATCTTTTAAAAGTAGTAATTATTTATTTTGTTTGAAAATCAATTTATTTTACAGTATGTATTGCATTTGTAGTGTCACGTGTGGATTATTGTAACAGCATATATGTTGGCCTGCCAATGTTTCAGCTGCAATCCATTCTAAATGCGGCTGCACGGATAATATGTGGAGTTTCCAAATTATTCTCTCATATAACATCCCCTTTAAATCCGCTACATTGGCTCCGATTCTCTGAAAGAGTTGAATTTAAATTGTGCTAGTTGATGTACAAGGTGATACACAACATGGCGCTTCTGCATCTTCAAGAACTTAGTATTCCAGACAATTTGAATGGTAGATGTCAAACTCTCAGGTCAGCCTCTACTTCAGCCGTAGATGGGGTTGTAGAACCGACCAACCATTCTATAAATTTAGTGAACGGGGATTTGCGGTGGCAGACTCTTTGCCCTCCGTCATAAGAAACAGTGCATCAGACTTTATTTAAGAAGAAACTAAAAACGCACCTTTTCAAAGTCATTTCCATAAGTAAAAATAACAATTTTTAATCTTAAAAATAAAGATAATTGTAGAACTATAAATAATTCATGTGTAAAGCGTCCTTGAGGTGAAAGTTTTTTAAAAAATGTCGCCATACAAATTATCCACTATTATTATTATTAGTACAAAAAATATTAGATAGACACATAAATAACAGCGTTAACTAAACTATGCACCGTGATAACGAAGCTATTTTGTTATGTTCATGATATATTTTAAAACCTCAACTGGAATAGCTTAATAATAATTAAGTAGATGGTTGGTTTAGTGGTTAGGACGCGCCTCGATCCAGCATTCCATCAAGAAAGTCCTATTTTTATAGTTTCAAACAAGCGTTTAGCTTAGTTTGAAAATAGTAAGAATATTAATATGACACGTATTCCGTGTATTCTCTAATCTAATCCTCTTTGTAAATAGTCACATTTTAAATTTGTTTTCATATTTGTTCTTACTTATTCACCTTTTATAGATTTGTTTTTATCTATGCTTGTATTTTTTAATTTCAGTAAACATTGTTTCCTGAAGAAGATACCATAGGTATCGATACATGTAGAATAATTAATAAATAGCGGTTTAAACAAAGTATTTTGTATAATTATTAATACACTAACCGGTTTGGATAAAAGTTAAATTAGCATATAAGTGGTTTAAATTTAAAATTAATCAATAATTTGATAATGAAATGAGTAATCACAACGTTATGATTCTATTAAATATAATAAATGTATTTGTAAGTAATAAGGAAGATTATTAAAATTCATATTTAAATGTTTTGATAATCGTGAAAATATCTAAAAATTTTCGACAAAGCACAGTCAGTGTTCGAAAAACAAACATAAATAGTTGTCCACGACAAAAAAATACGTGGTTGCGAAACTTGCATAAAAATAACGAGAAAAATGAAAGGAAGCCAAAAGTTGTAGGGGATCAGACAGAGGGCGGGCGAAGCGAGCCCCCTCCAACTCCCACCCCCATTTCCCTCGGGATTTCATCTTTCTCTTTGGCAGTGAATGTATCATGGCGCACCCCGCTTCAAAATATTATGCGACGTTAGAAAATCATTTTGGAAAATTATTATTCAGCTTCCCGAACAAAGGGAGCGTGACGTGCAAATTGCAAATTGTTTTGAATCGAATGAGTAGGTACTCGATTACTTTCGATACGGGGATTTCACCAAAAGATCTGTATACATGTGCATCTAGGTACGAGTGTTCGTTTCATTAAGTGCATTTATTTAAAACGAATTTATTGATTTATGTATTTTTTTTTAATCAATAAATTTATAAAAACTCTTTTTTTTTTTTTTTTTTTTTTTTTTTTATATTTATTATCTTAGTTTAAAGTAAGATAATAAATATAAAAAAAATATGAATCTTAACCACCAAGTTAATATTGCTAATTTTAAAAGTATTATAAAAACTCGTTTTAAATTTCAAGAACCATCGTTCTACGTGGAGACAAAATGATTACAATATAAAACATTTCCTACCATTTGAGATGTGACTTTAAACCACCCTGATGTCTTCACAGGATGTTATTGCATTATAACGAACTGTGATCGATATGTGTGATCTGAGTTATCGAGTCACTCATCTGGAGTTACCGACGTTTGTAGGTTATGCGATTCGGATCAGAAGGTTTTGTATCATACATAGTGAGACTTAACTGAAGACCCTTACTCTCTTCAATGTCTCACACGTGTGAGTAGTTACGCTGTGTATTCAAAATGAATTCGAACTGTAAATTCGGATCTCCCTCCATCTGTCAATACCTAATTACTTGTATGTTTACCACCTAAGCGTGGTCTCCTATATTTAAGTGTAGTCAGTTTATTACTTGTCGATGAGAGTTACTGTTTCTGTCGAAACTCGAGAAGTGCTAAGAAACTTAATTAGAGTTATAACAATGCTTCTTTTATATCCATCCATTATGATGAAACTCTACAAAGTTAATGCCGATTCTATTAATAATATAAAACTAATAAAGAAATTATAAACAACCAACTAAATTTAACTACGAGTCCCATTCTAAAATTTTTTCCTAAAAATTATTCGACTAAATTTGTATTAAGCAACAATTTGAGTTAGGTACTAAATTTATTTTTTAAATAATTGTTGTTTTTTTAAAATACGGTAGATGTATTTAAACTCAATTCAATGGTTAATAAAAAAAAGATAATAAATAAAAAATATAAATAATAATATCCTAATTAAATCTTTAAAAATCAGATTGTAACCTTTTAGAACACCGGATATTTGCAGCGATTTATAAAAATTGGACGAGTAGATGCATTTACCGTAAATTTGGGGTAAATAATGGTCAAATTATTTCTAACAAATTGTTAAAATAATGAAAATATCTTTACTGATCTGCTTAATGACAAAACGAACTAGTTATTTTGGTCCTTAATAACGGGTGAATCGAACTGAGTTCCAAAAAAATCTAGTAAAATTGATTAAACTGAGGAAGTGTGACATATCATAGTGATTGTTTTTGAAATTGGTTAATTATTAAAAAAAAAGAAATTGTTCATACATTATTTAAAAAAAAAAAAAAATACCAATTGAGAAAGTTTCCGTACAAAAATATATGGGGTATCATACCAACTGCGGTGTAAAATTTGTAGGGTAAGTGTATCTGGTCTTATAAATCGTAATCAGCTGAAATAATCACAATACTAATATATAAATCACAAACTGCCTATTATCAGCACCTCGGCACAAAAGATTATCAAGATATAGGAAAGATTGTAAACGCATACGTAACTCGCAAGTTGACGTCAAACAACTGTTATAATTTGAAATGGTATTACAAGCAAACCAATATGTAGATTTGCACCATCTCTGGACTGTCTCTTCAAATATTTATTTATAATATTTCTTAATAGATTGCGGCACTGAAATTTAATTTTTAACGTAATTAGAAGACGTGAATGCACTTTTCTTATAAATGCACTGACCCCGACTCACCTTACTTAATTTTGCACTTTTGTTGTAACAAATGTATTTGTTATATATCTAAATTCTGTTTACGCGCTTTTATACTTCGATAGGTAGGCATGATATAAAATTTTGAATATGTGTGCTCTTTTTGTGTGGATTTAAAAACAGAAAACAAAAGCGAAGCTGCTTCTGGGAAGAGAGTTTTTGCGATTCGGACGAACTTTTATGGCGGCGATAAAAAACACATTTAGTATTATATATTTTCGGATTATCGATTGTGTGAAGGTTTTCGGTGGCTGACCAGCGTATTTAAGGACCATCAGTCTACAAGGAGAGCGACGTCAGCGTCTACCAGCACAGATTCACAAAGGTTTGTTTATTTTGGATTTGCATAGATTAAATTACTGTATTCAACATTATCTATAGAAAATCCAGAACTAGCTATCGAAGTATTTACAGAAACAAATTCATTATGGGATAAATATTACGTTTGCTTTATAATATTTACAAAAAATAAGTATGGATCAAAGTTATGATTTTTGAATCGCTTCTAATAAATTATTTCAGTTTCCAGCGTATTATTGTCCACCGCACGTTTTTAGATTTCATATCAGTTCAACATTCGAATACGCAGCTACCCTCGGAGCCACCCCCTCTTCCAGACGTGCTCGGATTTGTTGAGGCAGCCTTAAAAAGGCTTTAGCATTGAAAATCTTATCTTGTAAGATTTTCCCAAAAAGGCAGCTAAAAGGTTTAACTACTGGGTATTCGTTTTTCCGATACTGATCCGGTTTCCATGATGGATTTTCGATACATTACGAAAATATTATTATACCCCGGATATCCTTTTGAAAAGAAAAATGTGTATTGGGGATAAACTAATAAGGAAAATAATATTGTGGAGAATAGTAATGGGTTACTGAAATGTTTGATCCATAATATAATGTATTATATAATCAAATTAAATGAATCAAGTAGAAAGATTTACAGGCAAAATCTATGTAGCGAAAAAATATTTGCTATATTTGAATATATCCAAGAACACATAATTACTGAATTTTCAACTACAAAAGCACTGTTATGAAACAAATAATAGATGTTTCATAGAGAGGAAGGTATTTTTTTATTATATTTAATGGAAATATGTGGAAGTATGGGTAATTACAGGACTTACGACCTGTCTTCAGCTGGTTTAAGTGATCACTGTACAAATATAACGTTCACCATTCTCACCCATTAATCAATCTATCAAATTTTTAAAAGTTGTATATATGTTAATATGTGGAAATACTTCGAGTACCACTACACTATGTACTATGACATCTATGTACTAAATTTGATATTAATTTCACTTAAACTGCATGTATGTCACAAATGAGAATTTAATTATTTTTAAGCAATATTCTTTATCTATAAAATGTTTTTATTACATTTTACTACAATATGCCTGAAAAATCAATATTTATCAATTTGATATATTTTTTCGATAGATAGATATTTTCTGTATATCTTTCTAGTTGATTAATTTAATTTGTATTAATTGTAATTTGCGGTTGCAGGCCCAAAAGCGTGGAACTCTTTGCCTTCCGTTATAAGGAACAGTGCATCAGAGACTTTATTTAAGAAAAAACTAAAAACGCACCTTTTCAAAAAATCATTTCCATAAGTAAAAATAAGGATTATTAATTTAAAAAATAAATAAATTGTTAAACTATTAACAGTTTATGTGTAAAGCGCCCTTGAGGTGAAAGTTTTTACGAAAATGGCGCTATACAAATTATCCATCATTATTATTATCACAAAAATATGTTTTGAAAATGCAACTTTACGATATAAATAATTATATTATTATTTATTATTATCCTTAATATTATATTATCATTTTCAAATATTTTAATGCATTTTTATAAAGTTAGTTAGTACTCTCAAGCCTCGGAACTTAGCGGTTGCTTGGTCATCTACTCTGCGTACAAAATACAGTAGACAATGAAAGAAAGCTCGCATCGCGCTCAATTTAACACTATCATTTAAACGAGTTTCGAGGTAAGTCTTATCCGTACATTTTCCCTTATTTTTTATCTGAATTAAAGGAACAGTTTTCCCTAACCCAATCATGTCAAATCACCTTGCATTTGGGATATAAAAATTTAATATAATAAAAAAAAAATTATACTAATACTAACTAATCATAATAACAAAGTCGCTAAAAATATCAATGAAATAATGGAGCTAATGTAAATACATACGACAGATAATTATTCAAATACACATTCTCGAAATGCATCTTATTGAGTATGATATAATAATAACAAAAATGCTTAAATATTATAATTATTAAAATACACATTCCTTAAGTGCATTTTGTTAAACGTAGAGCCAATGTACCTTTATACATAAATGTTATTATAATTATTATAATACACATTATTTAAATGCATCTTGTTGAACATAGAACCAATGTATACATATAATTATTAAAATACACCTTCCTCAAGTGCATCTTGTTAAACATAGAACCAATATATATACATAAATGTTATTGTAATTATTAAAATACACATTCTTTAAATGCATCTTATTAAATATAGAGCCAATATATATAATTAATAAAATACATATTTCTCAAATGTCTTATCTTGTCGTTTTTTTTGGTAAAGACCATAAAAGCTGTTCATTGAATAGAAATATGACGCAAATTGGCACATCCATTTACCTCGAATGACACATTTATGTCAATCGATTAAGGGAAGATATTCATGAAATTAGAACCTAATATATAAGGCTGTCTATTGTTGCGTTTTATAAAAATCTTGGTAAGCGTTTAGCCTGAATGGCCGTGTTTATCCAGAGCGCGTTTCAATGGTATTGTTAAGTAAGTAGGAGGGAAGAAATCAACAACAAAGAATTATTTGATGGATAAATTAACAATTTAGCTGTGGATACTTGCATGGGTGCCTACTCAAATTTCTTACGGCTTTTGTGCGAAATAATAAATATCGTAAATGTATCGATAAAAAAATATTCATTCAAGTGGTAAGTAGTTATGTATACAAGAATAATTTATTTTGTGAGAACATTTATATTTATACATTCATGAATAGTTTATTTTATGTAGCGGTAAAATGTTTTCTTAGCGACATAAATGATTGATTTATGTATTTGTCCCGAATACATTATCACAATTAAGAGTTTGGCTTTGAAATGTTATAAAAAAAAAAGGGGAAAATGATGTATGCGCACAAAATACACCTGTTCATAGCTCGCTTCGCGCTGAACTCCGTACAGTTCTTTATGCGCCTCTGAGAGAAATTTCATCTGTGTATTAGGGTTAGAAGATTTTTCAATATGTACCGAATTTCGACTGATATTAATATTACATAAATATTCAAATGATATGTTTCTATACAGGGTGTAACAGACCTAGTCCACAATATTTTATGGGTGGATACTTGACTAAATTACGAGATATAAGCATTTCAAAAATATCCTAAGTGCGCGATTATTTCAATTAATTTAAATATTTTATTAATTCCATATGATATGTTGAATGCAAAAGTTAAAGGTCACCGAATTTCGAGTGGCTAGACTATTTTTTGTTAGATTTGAGGCTTGAAGCAAAGATATCGATATATCGATTAATAGTGGAACAATTTCGAGAATATTTTTTCTGAAGGACAATTCAAGGATTTCGTAAAAATTTCAATCAATAATATTTTCAGTAACAGTGCAGAAAGCAATGCACCCATAAAATACACCTTGTATATATATACTAAAGTAAAATTTCTGTTACACCTTGTATATATATATACTAAAGTAAAATGTAAATGTGTAATTACACATTTTCAATTTTTCTATATTTATTGATTCTCCATATAATTTATTTGATGGCACATTTAGGGCGATTCAGTATAAGATGAACATTATTCTCCTTTTTTTAAAAATAATAATTTCATTTCTAAACACTGTCTAATAAATTTTGTGAATTTTAAATTGTATATAATATAACTTTAAGCATAAAAAATTTAAAAATTTAGGTTTTATAAATATAAAAAAGAAATAAATATTTTAGCTCCTTTTATTTAATTGTGAAGACACGGTCGTAAATCCTCTAAAGCCAGATTTAATCTTTTTCCAAATACTATTCAGCAATTATTGGAGTTCGGATTCTTAAGAATTTCAAATGGGTGGCAAGGGTTCGCAGATTTCAAAAAAAGTGTAACACCAGAAGGACATTTAGAAAAATAGAGCTGCAACTCGAAAACTGTCACATCGTATTTTGTAATTTTTTTGCGTTCTTTTTGTAGATGCGTTCAAATTGTCTTTTGTTTACCTTGTTGAAGTACTTTTCATCGAATGGGATACTGTTCAGTGTTTCGTTTATTTGTTTAATAAAGTCACTAGTGATAGTGTTAACCATTAGTATCATCAGGATTTCAGATCAGTAATTATTGCGTTGTCTAATAATTTCCTGTATTTTATAGTTTTTATTAATTTTTGGGCTTAAATAATGGAGTGCCAAGTTGAGAAAAACAAACATTTTCGACACACTTATTTTCGCTATTAATCAAGGGTCATCCAGGAGCTCAACATGGAAATTCTGCTGCATTCACCCTACAGTCTCGACCTCGCTCCGTCAGATTATGATCTTTTTGGTCGCTCTCCAATCAAATGCGTGGCGTTACGTTCAACAACACCGATTACTTCAGAAATTGGCTCGATAACTATTTCGATACCAAACCAGCCAATTTTGATGGAAAAGGCATTGACAAAATGATTAAATGATGGGATGAAGTCCTAAACAATAATGTAGAATACTTCATTGATTGAAATAAATAATTGAACAAAAACACTTTTCGGTAAGCCTTAACTCCGGGAGTAACTGTAATGACCGGTGGCAAAGCTACCGACCGGAGGGCCCGGAATCGCTGAATGACCTCAAAAATTAAAATAATTACTATAAAGTTTAATAACCTTACTTGCTAATGAAAAGTAGGCATATATTAAGTTATCCAAACCCATAAATTCGATTTAGGACAGTAAGAGTATTAATTATTCGTAACCTATATAGGATTATCCAGAAAGCGTAAACTAAAAATAATTTAAAATGAAATTAAATTACAAAAAAACATATAAGTATTATATCAATGATTTTTTATTAGAAGAATAATTCTTATTGTGAGGTTGTAATTATTCAGAACATACGTCTGTGATATTTTAAATATGAATTAAATATATTGATTAGAAAGATATACATATAAAATATTGTTGTTGCGCCACCGGGATTCAACCTGGATCTCTTTCCGAACCGAGGAAGGTGCATTATATGTTACATTTTTGATAATAATACATTTAATCGTTCTATTAAATATTTTATATGTATATCTTTCTAATTAATATATTTAATTCATATTTTCAATGATTTTTTTATTTATTTCAAACATCATTCAATGCCATTAATAATATAAGTTAATTTCAATATTTGAATATGTCCAAGAACATCCAATTACTGAATTTTCACCTACAAAGGCAATGTAATTAAACAAATAATAGAGATTTATTATAATTAATGGAACAGGACTTATGACCTGTCTTCGGCTGGCATATATAATATAATACAACATGGCTTTTTCTCTATGAGATATCTATTATTGGTTGAATATTATCTCAATCAAATATGCACCTCGACGACGTTTGATACAATGCATCCTTTGGATACAATTTTCAGCCACTCTTTCACATAAATCTGGTGCTATTTCACCAACAACACGAGTTGTGTAGTTTTTAAAATTATTATTGGTTTAACAGCATAAATACTGACTTTACACATTCTCATAGAAAAATTTTTAACGGAAATATATCACATGATATAGGCTGCCAATTGACAGATCTATTTCTGGAGATGATTGAATCGTTAAATACCGTTTTCAATAAATCGATAGTCTCAGTTTTAGATAAGTTTTAATAACTTGTAAACGTTGTTCCAATGTGAAACACTCCATGATACGGCAGACTACTTTTAAATCTATTCAATTTCTCCTCCTTTCTTATGTTTTCTGGTGTTTCACTAAAATTTTTCATCGCACAGTGCATCATCAATTTCTGAAATTTTGCTTTCTTCCCGAATGGCAGTCTCAGTCTATCTTTTCTTCTTGTATAATGTTGATATACATTAATTTTTCTTATAAATTCTGCCGATATTTTATGAATAAATACCATTACATTGAAATATATTTTCTGCTTTGCTTTTTTTCTGAGTAATAATTATTAATAATATTATAAATATAATTATATATAACTTATTTTTTGTAGTAGCCGACGTTTCGGACCATATTATAGTGTTAACCTGCAGCTCCGACGGTAATGAAACACGGTTGAACAACTCAGAGGAAATTCTATTATCATTTGATGGCCGTGAAAATCTACGTGTGTATTTTTACATAATGTATATGTAGCAGTGGACAGCATCCATTTAGTTACAGAAATCCACTGATATCACGAGGACGAACATAAAAAAAAGGTTTTCATTTGGAAACCTTTCTGTTATCTACGTCCACAGAATTTTTTTTTGGCACATAATCTAAAAACATCTAGATTTTATACGATTTTCTTCGGTTGTGGAACATGGTTTGTGTAATTTTACCTTTGTATTTCGAAATAGAAACAAATAGATATCTATAATATTGAATACTGAAATAATAAGTTTAACACATCATATATACAATATTACACTTTTATAATTATAAGTATTATAAAACGAAGAAATAAATCAAGTAATGTGATATTTAATATGTAATCTATATAATAAATACTATTTTAATTGCTATAATTATAAATTTTATGTACGTGCATATGTGATAAATACAACAAATTAATACCCTTATCAATTAAAACAATATTTAAAACATAATTAGATTGCTGACAGTTTTAATGATAATTTACAATAAATACATACCAGAATAAAATTATTCTGGTATGTATTTATTATTAATAATTATTATAAATTATTACAAAGTATTATTTTGTAACACTGACAGTTTTTACATTTCTTCTTGATTAGTCTGAATAAAAATAGTAATGACAGATGTCAAAATATTAATAAACATGGCTACTATTCCTATTTGAAATTCTACCACATTCATTGTACAACCCTGTATTAACTATTTTAAAGGTATTGTATCGCACAGGATTACTCGCCGAGGAGGCGCCATATAATTGATATGATAAGACACGTGTCAATAATTTAAAGGTGTAATCATCAATATGCCCGTGGGATAGATTTTAGGAAAACAATTACGTTTTAGCAAAACGTCACAAGCGGCGGCTTGTCACCGTGTAGGTACTTGCAAATATGACTATATGTATTGTTATGAATTTGAATAAAAACAGAGTATTCTGCATGCGGCAGCCATTCTCGATTTTACCACGTAGTGTACCGTTATTGAACATCTTTTGTGTTCCATTTTTTTCGACCTCATAATCATCATTATCGTCACTGGTTGCGAAAAGCTGAGATCGGGGAACCACCCTTGTCTACATACTTGTTTCCTGTACGGAACAGGTATACCTTATAGCAGCGGCGTGCAGTTAGTATAACGAAATAAGCTGTACTTGACCAGAATTTCTGCGAAATAAATCTAAATAAAATGTACATCTCGTAATATTCCTATTAAAATTATTTTCATATTATTCATGTTTTAATATATGGTAGCATTCTGTCAGATAAATATGTAATTTTGCTTTATTTCTCAAAATATATAATTAAGGACAGCTTATTTCAATGTACTGACTGCACGCGCCAGCATGCAGCCTGCATGATATATTTATATATTAGTAGAATATATAAATATATCATGTTATTGGTAAATAATATTCGATTAAATAAAAGTTTGTTCTGGAGGCTGGAGAGGGAGGTGGTACATCTGTTTTTCCGGTGATTTGTTGTTACGTCACTGATATATATATTTGTGCGTCTCGCGTTAATAATATAAAATAAATAAATATATTTGTGATGTAGTAAAATGAAATAAATCATTGAATTTCGCTCGGATGAATTCAATCTTATTACATATTTCAAAAGCGTCATACAGGTAGGTAGGTGCACGGTCCAAAAATTGAGCCTAATTCCGAAGTAAAAAAGCCATTGATAACAATTAATTTGAAGAATTATTGTCAAGTGTGGAATGGGTGAGTACCTGTGAAAGAAATGAAGTACAAACGTGACGTCAAATAGGATTAGCCGCTGCACGACACGAGATTATAATTTGAAAACAATGTGTAATGCGAGTGTAATCCCTGCGTGACTGAATGAGTTTCCGTAACGCAGTATTGAAAGCGTATTTGCTGAACGCGCGCAGGGCTGTACCAATGTTTCACAAATGTGTTGGAGGGATTTTTAATTTCCAGAAAGTGAAGTTAATCACAAAACGTACAAGTTACGGCTCAACTAGAACAAATTTGAGTGATTTATTATTTTTATTAAAAACGGTCATTTGCAAGCTGGACGTCCTTAATGTGACTGAATTGATTACGTACCATGTTCCTACGCGAAGTATCAGGTCGCTGGCGTCGTTTCACGTAAGTGCATTAAATACAAAATATTTTTCAATCCCATACACAGATTTCACAGGCATGGAGACGATATTGATCCTGTCAGTATATATGTGTCCAATGAAACGAAGGTATAATTGATTAAAGTATTATATCCTTCTGTGTTTAACAAAAAAAAAAATAATGATATTTTTGGCTTAATTTTTCAATTAATATATAATTTTTTAAATTTATTTTTCTTCTTGGTGGGATTAGATCCTGTGGACTGTATCGATTACAATAATGATTAGTTGACGCAATCCAAATTAGACTCCAAAGAGAGAAATATTGACAAATGGATCTGGCATGCTTTGATGTCGATCTTGGATTGGACGTCAAACAGTTGACTCACACCTTTTAAGAGAAGAACCGAGATATCACTATAATTTCGGAACTGTTTAGAAAACCACCTCTTCGTGGTTCTAGCGTTACGCATGGCGCTACTTTCGGACGTAAAAAAAAAAAAAACAGATATTGACGGTTCGGTGTTGGAAGGCAATCTGTTCCCACGTCGGCGAAATCCCTAAGTCATTAGTTGGCCAAAGCGGGACAGATATATTAAGGTATATATTGGAAGGACAAAATGAACAGGGAGTAAGTACTCGACTTGCATCAACACTTCTTATATATTGTACTTCTACTATATTATACATAACAGCAAAATAAAAATTACAAAATACCGTCTACAAATACCATTCGTGTTTCGTACAAGAAACAAGAATGTAGACAAGGATGGTTCGCAGATCTCAGCTTCTCTCAACCGGCGATGATGATGATGATTATGAGGTCGATAGAAATAAAACACAAAAGCTGTTCAATATCAGCACACTACGGCGACACGACATAATCGAAAATGGCTTCTCGCCACCAACCTCTTCCTAGATCCATTTACCAATATTCTTTCTCTACGCTGCGATAATTTTGACATACAGCCGGAATTATTGTAATTTCACTTCCATGGGACGTGCTTACTTTTAAATAATAGCCCACCTGATCAACCTAGTGAGAGGAATTACCAATAATTGTTATAAAAAAGGGAAAAAAACCGAATGAATCGATTTATCCTAAAAATCCTTGTTGTACTTTCTGCGCCTGCAATATTATCTCGACAAATTTGTCTCATACATTTTGAGTATTCGTAAACAATGCAGGAGAACGTATAATATTGATTAGTTTATTAAAAAAAAACAAATTTTTAATTTGATAAAAACGTTACAAACTTCAATTCAAAATATGATATATTTTTTCAGTAGTCAACCCTAGAAATATGGAATATTTTCATAAGCACTGATGAATCTTGACAATGTCCCCATTGAAGATTGTCACAACAATAAAATGCTGAACCACTTAATCCTGCGAAGTGTGTTGAGACCTTTACTTTTTCAATGGGCCCTCTGTTCCATATTGTGCGGTGGGTATATTATATTCCGGGGTAGGTAATCGCAGATTAAATAAATAAGTAATTTTACCAAAGCTTGTATTTTTTTTCGCTACTTAAGTGGGTGGGTTTGGTATTCTCAAAAATATTTTGTTGTTATTTCCTCCGTAATGTGCGAAATTCAAATATTCCTTGCTTTCTTAACAAACAAGGGATGAATGCAAAGGCGATTAAATGAAATCGTCGATATTTCAATTGTGATTTGAAGTGTGTGAGTATTTCTTATATACGAATTATAAGCACATGTGTCCATAAATTATATTGTTTAAGAATATATTTTTATAAATATGAACAAATTCATCAACAATATTAAAACTGTCAAAAATTATCCATTAAAGATTTAAATGGCATCTATTTGTTTATAATAAATACACGGCATATTTATTGATATACTTATATTTAATTGAATATTGTATTATAAAAGTTAGTATTTTTTTAAATATCCACATAAAATAGGTTATATTTTAATATTGTTTAAATAAATATATTTAACGTATATTAAAGAGATTTATAATTCTGCATGTTAACGAGTAGAAAGAGGTTTAATGGATCTAGGTATTGAGGTCATGTAAAAATGAATATACAAATTATAAAATAAAGAATAAATATGTGTAGGTAAGCTAAGAATCGGCTAAGAATTTATATAATATACCTATAATATGTAGATTTATCCAGGGCTCACCAAGAAGCGGGAACACTTTTGCGGTTAGCGGAATTCTCATTAACATAGTTCTGGTTCGTGGGATTCTCGCAAATATACCTCCGGGTCTATCCTTTCCATTTATATTTCTCTCTACATTTCCAGTTTAATATTTTGGGCTTTATAAAAATGATTAAGTCAGTCCTGGTTTTATCCTAAATTATTTGTTCCGTATTCGTAATTAATTAAATTAATTTTATTTATGTAAACATACATACTTTCATACTTGACCCTAAATAAGTATTGTTAAATGTAGTATATTGTCACCAGTTTTTAGTTTATTCCTACCCCCTTAGTCTATTCCTAAACCAGTACTGGTTGTTTTGTTGCTTTCGAGGAGAGGAAGTGTATTATGATATTATTTGTGTTGGATCACTACTTCACACACACCGTTATGATTTTGTTGTTTGTGAGCGTGGAACTTATCAGAGTTTTGTGCTGTGTCAATTTATACATTGGGTGAACGTCGTCAACCAGGTGAGTCGAGCTGTCGTTTGGTTCGTCCTCCATTCTGGTCCGGTATCGAAGGTCCCTCTCATCCCTCATCTATCCCCCCATTCGTTCATCTCTCCCTCATTCCGATTCCCTACTTCCTATCTAACCCACCCTTCCAATTCCATCATCCAACCACCACTTTGGTGACGGTGTCTTGCGTCGGTCACATTATTATTTCAAGGCATGCACAAAATACTTATTACCTTCAATACTTATGCACAAAATACTTATTACCTTCAATACTTATGCACAAAATACTTATTACCTTCAATACTTATGCACAAAATACTTATTATTTTCAATACTCATGCACAAAATACTTATTACCTTCAATAATTATGCATAAAATACTTATTACTTTCAATACTTATGCACAAAATACTTATTACTTTCAATACTCATGCACAAAATACTTATTACCTTCAATAATTATGCACAAAATACTTATTACTTTCAATACTCATGCACAAAATACTTATTACCTTCAATAATTATGCATAAAATTCTTATTACCTTCAATATTTAAGCACAGAATACTTATTACCTTCAATACTTATACACAGAATACTTCTAACTTTCAATGCTTATTCCGAGTAATAAATAAGTCGTAAATAATATTGGATTATTTTTATAAGTATATTTCAATTCAATTCAATTACCAAGGATTTATTATAATTAAAATTATTAAATATTTATGTACCAACAGTGAAGACTAACTAACCCGTGGTAAAATATCTTGTACTTGCATATGGGCTTGATGCGAGAATTAAATATGGACATATTATTAAAATCTTTATAGAATTACTCGTCATCTTGATAATAAAATTGTTCAAAGGGTTTAACAATATAATGCCCACCGATTGAAATGTTAAATAGAGAAGCGATAACGCCCTGCAGAGACTGTTCAAGTATCGATTTATCAAAATGAAGAAAGAGTTAAGGTCTCCGATAACAATCTGAAGGCTTAGGGCAGCAGACCGCCCCTTAAAATTTGACCACCGGTCAAAGAAAATACATCAAGATTGTGCACTTCATCCCCCGAAGAATTAACAATAATTTGTGACTGAAGGGGTGGTAGCTCTTGTCATATTTTGACACATTTGAAGTCTTTATACTGGAAATATATCGGAAAAACATGTTTTTGTGTATTCTCAGAAGCACGCGTTATAGCGATGGTATTTTAATTTTAAATATTTTTAGATCCTTAAATTAAATAAAGATCAGAGTACAATGAAATCCCAATTACAAGTTTTTGAAGGGACCAATAAAAAAAAATTTAAACAGAGAGAAAATTATTTAATTTTTGTTGGAAAAAACAAACAAAATTTATTGCTGCATGTTTTTTTGAATAGTTTTTTCAATATTATAATTTTTTATTTTTATTTATTATCTTAGTTTATAATAGTTTATAATATTGCTAATTTTAAAAGTATCAATATTATAAGTTAATTTAAAGGTTTCTGGTGGTGCATTGCTAATACTAGTAAGGTATGCTTTGAGGCCTTCAATATACTTCATGGCATCGTCCTTTGTAGGAACTTGGTTTATGGGATGAGCAGATATTTCATCTTCGTAGGCAAGTTCTTCTTTTGTCAAGTTTTCGTTTATGCGACTGTCCACTACTTCATCAATTTCCACTACGTCCAATGTTATTACGTTGGAGTTAACGTCTAAGTAAATCTGCAAAGGTTATTCATAAATTCGTCTTGTCTTCTACCCAATTTTCTTACTGATTCCAGCTTGTAAAAAAAAAAAAAAAACAACGAAACGTACAAATTACGTTGGCATGAGAATGCAAAATACGTATATACAACAAGGAAACGACCAACACACTCTTGGCTTTATAACGAACTGGACGAACGAATTTCAATAAATTTTTGACGTAAATTGCGGGAAAGACAAACGTAAAATAGGGTTTGTAATGTAATGTTGTAAAATGACACGGAACTGCAGAAATAACACGCAAATGGAGGGAAAACGTGAATTCCGGGCAAGTAAAATCAGAGTTCCACTGTATATATATGTACACTGTACACTGCATATGTATATATGTAATACAGAGTAGTTCTAGCGAAGGTCTTATGGAATAATATAATTCCAATAAAGACAAAGGGTTAAAGGGACAAAAGTTAGTGGTTAGGCCAATTTCCAATGCTCGCGATAGCCGATTGCTATTCTGCAAGTTATGGATTAATGTTTGTGTGGGTAAGAAAGAATGTTTGCGAATCAGAATGATTTGGCAGGTTATGTGAATGATGAAACTGCTTTATGAGATCACTCGCGTGTCTTTTTAATAATTTGCGGAATGTATTGTGTATGTGTGTGGACAGAGCGGGTTAGAAAACGAAAACTATTTACGTTGACGTCGGTACTGGGTATGTTTATAGCTGTTAGAAGTTTTGCTTCACGCACCAGTATATGTAAGGTGCGTTCAGGGTCGTCGGGGGTAATGATGACCGTGAAGACGATAGACCTCTACAAATCTATTATACAAGGTGTCACATAAGTATTTTTATAATAAAAATTCTGTAATAAAATAATGGATGGGTTAAATAAAAAAATGTTTATTTCTCATTTAAGTACATTCCCTGGAAATCTATTTCTTTATTTAAAATGATGTTTTCTAAATGGTATTAAATGGAGTGAGTTAGAAAAAAATATATATTTGTTTCAAGAAATCAATATTAGGTACTACAAGATATCATTTACCCGCAAGTGTCCAGGGTACTGGCGACACGTGGCAATCTACTATTTAATTTGGTCCATAACAGTCGCAGCTTGCATCTCGGGTTTCTTTTGCGGGATCCGTCCTATCAAAGTAGGATCGAGGGGGCGCGGACCGATGCACCCTGCCACCCTCCCCTTAGCGGTTATACGAGCACCCATTGTACACCATTGAGAGAAATAAATGAAATAGGCTCGGTAACCTTCTGCGACAGCTATTTTTTATAAACATCTTATAAATCATTTTTACTACGATATCGAATTGGATGAGTAAATGTGTTTAAATTTATTTTTATTAATAACCATCCATTCACGTGACAATACTCCTCCACTCACTTTTCTCGGCATCCTGCAGATTTGATAGATATCAACAGGGGAGTGCCTGTCGCTTTTCCACTTCGTCAGTCCAACGGGTGGGGGAAGTTATTAATAACACTTAAATAGGAGAACTAAATAAAAAACATTATAATGCAAATTAAATGTGTCAATTAGAATGTATACAAGAAAATTAAATTTATCGAAAAATACAAAGTTTATCCAAAAATTTAATAAAAATTAATTGGTTTAATTTCTAAGGAATATTACTCAAAGATATTTGAGATTTTCATAATAAAAGGTGATTTAAACGAAGAGGTTTTAAAAAAAATGAAATGATAAATGTACCAATTTGAAAGAACTGCAGCATACAAATTCGAAACTTTGTCATTAAATTACTACAATATGTTAGTGTGGTGTAATCAGTTAACGCATTTCTGTGGATAGAAAAGGATCCAGATTCGAATCCCGGTAGCAACAAAAATATTTTTTCTGTGTATTAGATTAATTTAATTTGTATTAAAAATACCACAGAATTGTATTATGTAATTGAAACTTTACAAGAAAAAATTGTTTTCATTAAAAAAATAAATATGTGTTAACCCTATATGTACGCAATGAAAATATAATTTTTAAATATGTTTGTAAATGAAATGTATAAAATGTAATTAAACATGTGATTAAGTATATAAAAATAAATAAATCTTGTTATCAAAATATTTACACGCAACCAAAACATAAATTACAAAACCGCTGGAGTTTTTGTAATTTTTCTTTACTTTATTTATCGTATGCTGAGCTTCATGGTCCTCTGATATGTATGGAGCATGACGCATAATTTGTCTACATTTCTCTCGGTCTTAAGCCATCTTGATAATTATTATAATCTGTAGGTCCGAAAGCTTTACTTGTCCCCTTAGTGGGTGTAGTAATTATTATCAATAGGTTTGTCTTTCATAACACTACTATAATACTACGAGGGGATCCCGTATTCGTACCTCATTTAAGGATAAACCTACATAGATTGTTAGAAATGTGTGGTTTGATGGAAGAGAAGTCAGTAGAAAAAAAAAACAATAGTATATTCGTAAAGATAAGTCTAATTTATTTATTAAGGACATAATAATTTGTCTTTGAGGTGGACAAAATAGCAGTGTACATATAAGTAATACATGTAATTATAATTACTGTTTAATTTTAAATTTATTTTATGTATTAAAATAATATACACAATAGCATCCAAATATGTACCATTTATATTAAAATGAATCGCAGAATTAAAATTATTATCAAAAAAATGTTAAGAATTTTGAAATCATCGATGCTTACGCGCCTTATTTCCTGGTTTATAATAATGTACACGCGTGTGTGTGAGTATTACCGCCCTTTCTTGGAAAGCTAAGAAGACGGTAACCGACAGGCATCATTCAATTAGATCCCGCGCTTCGACAAGTCCAGCGGAAAACTAAACCATTAATACGCGCTTCGGTCGTTCGAAATTTAAAGAAGACAACCCAGTTAAAAGAACAAGAACATCGGACCAGAAAGAGAGCAAAAATAAAAAGGTTATTCCATTATTATTGGGAATCAGCTATCGAAGGCATTTACATAAACAATCGAGAACGGAGTTATTTTGAGTGCCGGTCGATTGAATTGATAGAGAGAGCCAGAAGATCAATATAAGTGGTTCAGAATGCCAGCTGCTTGTTTTGATTGGTTGACGCTGTGAAATACAAATACACGTGAGATGTTTTTGTATTTATGAATTATTGTTATTAAATGAAACGAGCTGCAGGGACTACACGTATATATATATATATATATATATATATATATATATATATAGTAATAGTATCAGTAAAATTATTTTATTTTATATTTTCGTTAATTATACTATTAATTAAATCGGTGATCGTTATCGTGATTATGATGATACCTGTTTTAAAATAAGCCACTAATTGCGGTACAGTACGCGGATGAGACTTGTCACGGAGATTCGCTTTAAAAGAGTATTAGTAGCGAATAATGTGTACGGGGAGAGAAGGAAAAAATGTGTTGTGCCAAGAATAATAATTAACAAAATCAATAAAGATCTATTAAACATTAAAAAAAATAATGCGACCCCAATGACCACCTTTAAATACAAAGTGAAGAAATATATTCTTGTCTGATTTTTTATTTCCAGTGATATTGTGTACTAGGTCTGTTACACACTGTAAAGATTGTTTATCTTTTTGAAAGATTATTTTTTTTAAAATAAATATTTATTATATTTATATGTATTTTATATATTTATGTATATTTTATTCTTTATATCGATTTCTATCGATGCAGTAAGGAGGTGAAGAGGATCCTGTTTTAATCGTTCTTCATCAGAATGTATACTCTGATCGAAATACATGCAAGTGACGTATAACCGTCTCTGAATTCAGTACAACAATTCATACAGAATACTCTTCGGATTGGCGCGTTATTGCAGCGCATCTACAATATTTACCGAAGGCCGTATACATGGATTCGTTCCGCTTCTGAGACATCGAGTTGCGGGCGTAAAGCTGCGGCTAGAGCTCAGCACCAACTCTCCGGTGCAAAATGGGCGTTACTGAAATATTTATATTTTGTTTAAATTTAAATATACGTGTGAACTTTTCATTTATTTATATTTTCTCTGATTTTCTTTTTCATAACATTATATTTATTTCGTAACTTTATTGTATTATATTTGCTTTATGGCGAATCGGATTAAAAAAAAATACCTGATTATGCTGGAATAAATGCATTATTATTATTATGTCTTTCTAAGTAATTCATCTAACATCTCCATATCTAATTTCCCCCCCTTGTTATATTTTATTTATAAAAAAAAATTTAACTATGTAAAAGGCAATCCTTGCTGTAACACTGCTATGCAGTTTGGGAAAAAATAAAATTATAATGAATATATATGTAATAAAGAAAAAAGAAAAAATAATACGAAATTGATATAAACTAAATTTTACTTCAAATCTCACGAGACGAAAGATCAAAGTCTAATTTTTGTACGTCACCATAAAGAGTGAACCATTAACAGATGATAAACTTTGCTAGTGAGTTAGGTTCATGATTATGGACACGGTTTTGGTTAACGGTAATGGAACTAGCTTATAATTTTTTTCTCGATTTTCACAAGGTTTTATGATGGTTATTTCTGTTTACGCGCCTTGTTACTTCGATTAACACCACTGAGTTTACTGGTTTATAGTAATGTACATGTGTGTGTGTGTGTATGAGTATTGCCGCCCTTTTAACCTTAACCGACAGGCGTCATTATTTTTACATCCCGCGCTTCGGTCAATCGAAATCTAAAGAAGACAACCCAGCTAAAAGAACAACAACATCGGACCAGGAAAACAGCAAAAATAAAAGGTTAGTGCAGTTCATATATCATATGTGTGCTTATTGTTAATCGGAAACCTGGGAACCAGCTATCGAAGGAATTTACATAAACAATTAAAAAAATATATTTTTGTAGTTTTTGCGATTTTGATTTATATTATCATTTTATATTACTAAAGACTATTGAAGAAGTGGATCTTTTTTTGTTAGATTTAGTTTTATTGAAAAATTCGCCTGGTAGTCAGATCTTGTTTTAAACGTTTGATTAAAATAATTGAAATAAGATAACATGATTCCGATCATGTGTTTCAAAATGGCGGCCGTTAAAAAAATTTAAAAATTCATAACTCCGCTAATATTGGACCGACAGAAAAAAACCACAATTACAAAACACCGATAAAATCTACTTAGTACTTGGGGCCAATTGTCATATTTAATTTATTCCATTAAATATTCAGTAATCTTTACTTGTTTTCATTATTTCTTGCAAAATGTTGTGATAACACATTAAAATTCCTTACTCGGCGCGAAGTGCGAAAAATAGATGGCCTATCGCAAAGCACTCAATCACAGCAACAATGAAACGAACTTGCGCCGGAACAATGAATTTAAAACTACGTTAATTTCCCGCGCTTATTGTGTGTGTGTGTGTGTGGCCGCGCTAATGTTGCCAGGTTGCCGGTGTATTTATTTATTTGTTGGCAATACCGCGAAACAAATGGCTGCGGACGGCGTAAAACACGGTGTTTTGCGGTTATCTGTAATTATCCACGGCTTTTCGGGAACGAGGGACGTGGGGAAATAAAATTTATGTAGATTTGTCTTAATTGCCGGCGGCAGTGAATGGTATTTGAATAAATGCCGGCCTTGTGGGCGGAGGTGGGGGGGACCCGGTTGTGACGCAACGTCCCGATCGCGCTCCACCATGCTTATTTTTATTTATTTATTTATTTCAATAAATTTGTAATAATTTGACGAAGAGTTGAGAATGTTCGATGGCACTGATGTCAAAAATGACATCACCAATGTGTCTATATCTACAAACAACAAATAAATACTTGATGCACTATGTACAACATTTCACATGCCCGCGAAAAAAAAAACACCTGCAAGCCGTACATGCGACTAATACGTGTTCCGTGTTATTTTATAAAAAGCCGATAAAATAATTTGTAACCAATTCTTTTGAATAAATCCAACGTGAAACAACTTGAGTTTATATTGACGGAGTACATTTTGAAATATTAATACATATCCTTCATGCATCTCTTTATATCATGCATGTATCATCATCAGTTAACATATCCTGAAGATTGAAAAATCCAGCGTCTGAGAAAGAATACGATAACGAGGAAATATAGTCATTATTCTGTATGTAATACAAAGGTCCCCTCTCATTTTGGATCACGGTATTCGCATATAAAACCGTTTGTGCAATTTTGAGAACCAATTCTACGCTGCTAAGAACGCTGAAAGACATTACCATACCAGTATAAGGCCTAGATTGACTGAATTACTAAAGAAGATGTATTAAGACGCGTCAATAAGTCACGAGAACAATAACAACTATCAAGAAAAGCTGTATACTTCGGACATATTCTCCGCGATGAAAAGGGAGATATTATCTTGTCTGTGTAACCTCAGAAAGTGGTCCAATGTCCAAAATCCTAGTGATTTTAAATATTTTATATGAGATCGCCAATCTTTGTTAGAAAAATACACATGAAGAGGAAGAAAAATAAGAATTTATTTCAGGCATACACAGTTAGTGATAAGAAAAACTAAACATAGACAAAAACATCACATGTCAAATATGATCATAATATCCGACGACAATGTATTTAATTACTTTTTCAATATTTGCAGAATTGCTTTGTGGCAACATATTGTACTAATTATTAGAAAAAATACTCGATTAAAGTTTAAACCACTATTGATTGATTTATCATCATGTTTCATGACCAATGGTCCCTTCATCAGGATGCAATGTAGGTATACTAAATTAAAAATACAAGCGCGTTAAAAAAACAAAACTATAAGTTTAAGTGATCGGTAACTAATTAGGAACTACGGTGAAAACAATTTTAAAATTTTGTTATTTAGGTATAATATTTAACATTTTTTTATATTTATAATTTCTAATTTATCTAACCTAACCCATGATATTTGTATATAATATTTCTAAACGCTTATGAAATTTGTCAAAAAAATGGTTTGCGTATAAAAGATGATTGGAAAATTCAGAAGAGTTATTGCTATTTAGAAATCTCAAATGCTTCTTAATTCTAATATCAACATTTTTATATGTTTTACTTATATTAAAATAATTACAAACATTGCAAATTAATTTGTGGACACCCAATTTTTTAAAAATATTATCCTTATTCTTATTATTTAATTTATAATTATTTAACTGTTAATGTTGATAAATGAATAAATAGTGGTTTATAAAGTGTTTCTTCTTACTATTTATTTATTTAATTATTTCAATAAAAACGTTAAATAGACGAATAAAACAGTATGTCGTTTATTTGACGATATTTATTCGACAAATTATTTTTCAAATGCTCTCCTCTTTGCCTGTCCTCCGAGTGACGTATAATTCCTTTAATTCGACCCTCTTTCAACAGATGGCATTGCTCATGCTAATTTCCTCCCCTGCCCCTAAACTTGCAAACTTCCCCCTCCTGAAAACGGTGGCAAAAGGTTCCGCGTTGCGAGGAGATTTGTTTGACTTGGAGCCTTTTGGATCTCGAACGATGCTGGAAACAGTTTTGAATATTTAACAAATATTTACGAAGCCAAAACGAAGTTAACGGTTGTTCTTTGGAATAAAAAATTAGTTTGAGGTGGTTTGTGTGTCTATAGGTATATAAAACGTAATTGCCTATGGTTTTGTGAAAACCAAATTTCAATTCATTTTTAAGACGTTTTATAAAACTTTTTTTTTTCATTTAAGAGATAATCATTTTTTTAAATTGAATTCTCTATTCTATAGTTTATTTATTATTATTAAAAGATGTGAATTTCATTTGATCCCTGCTTACATCAATAAATCAAAGTACGGACGATACGGTTATGTTGGTAGTGTTTTTTTAAAATTAATTAAATATTAATCATAATACAGAATATATGTAGAGAAATATCATATAATCACATTTTTACGTCATAAATTTCCAATTCACAAAGTTCTAATTAATCTATTAATTTCCATCAATGCGCTTGTGGGCTTTTACATAACAATAATAATATATTTAATTTAAATATAACAATAAATACAGTTTGAATATAATATTTTAATATAGCAGTTTAAATATAACATAATTTAAAAAACTAAGTATAATTCAAGTACAAATATATCTTCAATTCAGGTATGCTCCTGCAATAAAAAATGTCAACGAAATTCAACTTGTTGCCGCGCCGAAGGGATGCATCCGTAATTAAGGGTGTGTCATATTTTCAATACGCGCACAATTACGTATGTGTGGTATTTCACATACAATTTTATTTACGATTTCAGAAGGGTGGTATAGACTCGTCTATATTTGTACTTAACTAATTTTTTACCATTCTAAAAACCTAAGATAAGAATGTTTTTAAATCTTAATAATTTATTTGACTAATCATTACAAAAATTGAATTGAGGGATACAAAATTAATTGTATTGATAATCATATACAACTAACATTATATATATATATATATAGCATATAAAACTAATTATAAAAATCTAAAGATATGTTCAGGCAAAGTAGTAATGAAGTACATAATATAATATTAATAGAAGAGGATAGAAGCTGATGAGAGATAGGGTGGGAGAGAATTAATTTAATTTAATTTAAATTTAATTTCTATTCTTACATATTATACATTACAAACAATTCTTAAAGTATATAAAAGAGGTGAATAATCTTCATAATGTAAGTGATGTTCACTGTCTCCTTAACTAGACCGAAGCCTGTACTAAAGGAGACAGGTTCATCCGTCGTCTGTCATAAAAATATGAAATTATTTTTTATTTTATTTTTATCTAAATCAAAAATACCCAAGATTGAAACTATGTAAAAAGAAAAATGAATATAAAGAAATTACATTATGTTCATGTGATCATTTCCATGAATCTTTGTTCAGTTTCCTTTCTGCCAACACCCAATAACCAGCTCCTAAGATGGTGTTTGAGATTGTTCATCCAGAATTGTTTCATACTGCTCGGCAAATCGTTATAGGCTTTGAGGGCCAGAAACATATGGAAGAATTGACCAAAGCTTGTTTTCATTTTAAGCTTCACGGTGATCCTATTCTTCATTGCTCTCGCAACATAACTATGAGATGGATATTGATGAAGTTCTTTGTTGGAATGAAAATAAAGTAAAGTAAAAAATTGAAACTATTGTCATAGTAAAGGGAGAGTAAGATGTGTCTGTAGGTAGAATGATTGGCAATAATTGAAAATGTAATGATTCATAAAAAAAATTCTTTTAGCGTAGTAAGACTGATGTTGAATAAGTTAATTTCTAATGTGGTATTTGAATGAACTGTGAATGAATGAGTATTCTGTGTTAGATGTTCTACTTTTAGGAATGTGGAAGAGTGCGGATTGCCAGGTCGGTCTAGATAGTATGTGGAAGGATATTAATTCTATTTGGCTGGGACAGTTAATATGACCTTGCAGTAGTTTAAAGATAAGTATTTGGTCAGCACGTGTTCTTCGATATTCTAGTGTTTTCATATTGCGGAAGTTTGCTGCATCTAAACAGGAGTTGAATGATATATTAGATCTAACATTACGATGTCGAAGAAATCTATTTTGTATTCGTTTTAATCTCGCTATGTATGTAATCAGAGAACAATTAAATTATGGTTGGACAATAATCTACTCACTAATTTACCTACTTAATAATTCAATTTACTTATTATCTCTACTTGTCTTCTTCTGATTTTAGATTTATATGTTTTTTACCATTTAATTTAATTTGTTACCTTACTTCCAACTTATATTCTAGCTTATGGAACCTTTTGGCTACCTACCTCAGAAAAGGTACTTTATATGTACCTAGCGAGGTAGGAAGCGGCCAAAAGGCTTGTATGTAAATGATATGTATTATAATATTTGTACTAAGGATTTTTATATTAATGCAAGCTATAAAAGGAATGTTGTTATAAAAATAAACGCCGATTTATCGGCACTAAAATGAATTTGCCATGGGTTCCAGATGTGAGATGCGTACTCTTAAGTGATTCCCATCGAAAGCGTAATACAGATTTGAGGCAATATGGATTTTGGAAGTGTTTGCAGGTTTGAAGTATGAATCCTAGCATTCTATAGGCCTATGAAGTAATATGGTCAATGTGATTCTTGAAAAAAGTTTGCTAACGAGGATTATTTCTAGCTCTTTAACATCTCTTTTATTTTCTAGCTGAATGGTATCTATTGTGTAAGTTATATGAATGTTACTTTTAAAAATTAGCAATATTAACTTTGTGGTTAAAATTCATATTTTTATTTATTATTTTTGTTTTTTAACCACTGAATTGAGTTTAAATACATCTACCGGTTTCAAAAAATACCATTTTCTTCTTCAGGATGTCATAACTAACTAAAATCATATATTATTGTTTTTTTTCCAGAATATTTAAAAAAAAACATTATTTAAAAATAGATTTAGTAACTAATTCAAAGTGTTAGTTAATACAAATTTAGTCGAATAATTTTTAGGCAAAAATTTTAGAATGGGAATCTTAGTTAAATTTAGTTAGTTGTTAATAATTTTTTGATTAGTTTTACATGCTTTATTTATCTCCAACGATTCCAAATTATTTAACTTGTGACCAACACCGTTTATATACAAAATTGATAATCCCAATTTTTTATCAAAACCATGACCATTTTTGATTAAATGATTAGAAAATTCTGAAAACCCACTATTGTTCAAACATCTCAAATGCTCTCTTACTCTTATATTAAAATTTCTATCCGTTTTACCAATGTAAAATGCAGCACAATCCTTGCAACTTTTAATGTAAGAACTTAGTTTAATTATATTTTCAATGCTCTTTTACAACGTTATTTGTGAAACAAACATTATATTATATGATAGTTCACGTAGTAATGTAGACATATTTTTCGTGTCACATTCTCAGTTAAGTAGAAAAATATACAAATTATAGTGTTGGCACTTTGGTTGGTAATATACACGTGTGACTGTTTAATAAGAACTTGAATATGTCACGTGCTTTCATTGTCCCTGGAAGCCATGCCTTTCACAGTGCATAATAATGCTTGAAGTATTTTATATATTTAACTCTTCAATGTCACATTGTATAAATGTGCACCAAAATTGTGATATTTAAAAAATACTTCAGCAAATAATGTAAAATAAATATTATATAATAATATGGACTCGATGAAAGAAAATTTGTTAACTCGTTAAAATATTTTAAAGTGCCACCAAAAAGTATATTTGATCACCAAATAATGGGCGTCTTTCAGTTATTTAATGGATACGAAAAAAAAAAAATTTTTAACTAACCTAAATAAGTTAGTTTAATTTTTTAAGTTATTTAGTTTTATTAAGTAAGTTTAAGTTACTTTAGTTTTTTAAAGTTAGTTTAAGTTACTTAATTTTTTTATGTTAGTGTAAGTTACTTTAGTTTTTTTTTAGATTAAGTTGACGTAAATAAAACATTGACGTGACATTAAAGACAATGAATTTGGAGATAGTTCCTTTTAAACTAAGCAAATTATATCAATTTGTCTGGTGGAACTAAAAGACATATTAGTATTCAGTTTGGCCTTCCGCATCACCTTCCATAATGTATTCGATTCACACAGCTACGCCAGTCACTATCTAAACAATCATTGTTTGTCATGTTGTTAATTTGAAAACAAAATAAACTAATTAATATCGTTGCCATGGTAACGAGTCACGATGGTTGTGACTTAGCAACACTTCCCGAATGGCTGGCTGAAATTACAAGACAACCCGTGCAGCAGTTTTTTCAGCAGTGCGTCAATCGCGTCATTCATCTGGGTAATAAATTATTCGAAATTAGCTTAGTCGCAAAATATAAAGTTTTTAACAATAATTTATTGATAAAAGTAAGATAGATAGAGGATAGGATGCCAGGGGTACCACCACCGATCTAGCTCAGTCTGGGTTCTGTAAGTGTGTGGGTGTTTGTGTGTCGTTTGCTATCTCGGATGGATGGAAATGGTTTTAAGAACAAACACTGAAGATATACACTCATACAGAATACTGTTCGGATTGGCGCGTCATTGCAGCGCATCTTCAATGTTTACGGAAGGGCGTATACATGGATTTGTTCCGTTTCTGAGACATCGAGTTGCTGGCGTAAAGCTGCGGCTGGAGTAGTGCAAGTGGCGCTCTCATGGAAAGCTGGTTCCCTGACCAGAGAATGGTAGCGTCTACAGAATAACTACATATACAATGGCCGTGACTGAAGTAGTTATATATGTAATATTTATATTTTGTGTGTATATATGTGTGAACTTTTTATTAACTTTATTTTATTTTTTAATATTTTCCTTGGTTTTCTTTTTCATAGCATTATATTTAGTTCATAACCTTAATGTATAACATAATATGTATTATCTCTATGGCGAATCGGGTTAAAAAAAATCCTGGTCACGCTGGAATAAACACATTATTATTATTATTATAAGCACATTTAACTTAATTATTAATGAGTCAAAACAGAATGGAGAAGATAATATATTCCTATATATAACAATACATGAGGATGCTTTTGTATTTCCCGTCTTGTAGTTTGATTGTTGATTTTATCATACACTTTTAATTGACTTAACAGTCCTAAAGCACTTTATTAAGATGAGTTGCGTTTTATGTTTTACAGTCAATTATTTGATGCAGTTTGTGATCACAGAGTAAATAAACAAAATTTTCCTTGTAATATAACTTCAACATAATTTTTATTACTCTATGCAGTCTTTCTGTAACACAACCATATTAATATAATTTACAATATTTTGAGTGTGTCCAAAACTTTGTAAGGACTAATTACTGGGTATTATCCTCTGGGGGATTGTCGTCAAGATTAAGATATCTCACAGAGACGAAGCTATTATTTTTATATGAGAAAGTATGGAAGTCTTGGGCGTTACAGGGCTTACGACCTGTCATCGCCTGGCTTAAGTGATCACTTTACACAATGCAACGTTCACCTATTTACCCACGCTACCATGTATATCAAATTTTTGGAAGTTGTTTATATTAAATCAAGATGGAACATTTCACTTATTTATTACCAATTATGCTAACGCTATCTATTGACATTTTTTGATAATTTGATATTCTTTCTCATGTGATAGTATAGATGTCGCTGAAGCTGAGACTTAATTTGAAGTGGAGGCAATATCCTTTATGTGTGTAGGAAATTTAATCGAATTATTAATCCGTACTAGAATACTATTATTTCTTTTACTAAATACATTTTATAATAGTTTTTTAAATATTTTTTATAATCGTTTTGTATCGTTTTTGTAAAGTCATTTTGTCTATTTCGTAAGATGACATTAATGGATTATGTACTTTGATTTAATTATACTTTAAAATATTTTTTTTTTGTTTTAATTTAAATGATGTTTATATATATATATATATATATATATATCTACTATAAAACAAAATTAGCAGTCATAAATATTTGATTTCTTTTTTAAACATTTTCGTTAATTTTATTACAAATAAATTCTATTTTTATTTGTTAATTTTGTTTTATTAACAGCTTTATTTAGTTTAAATACATCCGAAAAATACTATTTTCTTCTTCAGGATGTCATTACTAACTAAAAATACATATTAGTATTTCTTTACCAGAATCTATTTTTAAAAAAACAACAATTATTTAAAAAATAAATTTAGTACCTAACTCAAATTGTTACTTAATACAAATTTACTCGAATAATTTTTAGGAAAAAATTTTAGAATGGGACTCGTAGTTAAATTAAGATGGTTGTTTATAATTTTTTGATTAGTTTTACATGCTTTCTTTATCTCCAACGATTCCAAATTATTTAATTTGTGACCAACACCGTTTGTATGCAAAATTGACAATCCCAATTTTTTATTAAAACCATGACCATTTTATATCAAATGATTAGAAAATTCTGAAAACCCACTATTGTTCAAACATCTCGAATGCTCCCTTACTGTTATATTAAAATTCATACCCGTTTTACCAATATTAAATGAGTAAATTTGTATTAAGTAACAATTTGAGTTAGGTACTAAATTTATTTTTTAAATAATTGTTTTTTTTTAAAATAGATTCCGGTAAAGAACCAATAATATATGTTTTTAGTTAGTTATGACACCCTGAAGAAGAAAATCGTATTTTTTAGAACCGGTAGATGTATTTAAACTCAATTGAATGGTTAATAAAACAAAGAAAACCAATAAAAATATGAATTTTAACCACATTGCTAATTTTTTAAGTAATGAATTGTTAAAATAATTTTATATTTTTAATGTAAATGATATTTTTTATAACGTTTTCTAGTTTATATATTATTTTTTGTAAAATTATTTTTCTATTTTAGATTATCGAGTTCAAGAGGGAACGCGCGGGTAAGTGCGCAGTTGTGTCGATTGAAGAATTAAACCGTGAAGCCTTTTCTGTTCTAACCTGGCAAATTGTAAGAACACAGCGCCAAGCTGTTGATGGTAAAATGCAGCACTTTATGGTGCCAATTAGTGCATTTAGTCTAGTGGGAAATTACCTGCCCCGTAGCAGGTGTGGCACTAAAAGCGTATGCAGTGTGCATATGTATTTACATATATGCGGTTGCAAATGTAACGATGCTAGGGAACCTATCAAAAAGTAAGGCTTGCGTATATATATTTTTGTTTGATGTAGAAAAAAATTTGCCTTTTATTTTTACGTGTGTGGCGCAAACCATAGATGGCGAGACATACGGAGGTCTACATTCTGTAGGAACTGAAGATCAAAAATATTTTTCGACTGAATTGATTTTGTATGTATATATTTATAATTAATATATTAAATTAGTATTTCAAAAATAGTGTTCCGAAATCGTAAACAAGTTGTTATTGAAACTTTCCGCGTCCAAATTAATATCCATACATTTTTTCAGGCTTGTTTTTTGGGTGTGAAATGTGACCTTGACGCCAACAGACGACAACTTGATCGACATTTGTTCGATTTCGACATCACGATAGCATTCGCGGTGTGGATCTTGCAGCTCCAGTGCACCAGCACTGTATTGTTTATGATCCTGAGATTTGCATGCACTGTAATATTGTTTGTTTGCACCGTAGGTGAACTTGTGACGTCGCCGTATTCAATTGGGATCAGAAATCGGTTTATCCGCGTGCTATTTGTGTGATCTCGGCGGCAGCTGCAGAGATTATGGAAGCGTCATATACAGGGTAAACCGAGTAGTCCATCCGAATTCCGGTTCCTCGAACCCTTATCCCCTCACCGACTTTATCCTGTACCACGTTTCCCTATTTCACTCCCCTAATATTAATTTAGATAAACTCTCAACCATTTACCTGAGACGAATCTTTCAATTTTTTGGGTATCTTACGAAAATGGATGATAGCTTGGAGAAGCTTGTTGTGGTGGGCCAAGTCGAAAGACGAAAAAGAAGAGGAAGATCCCCGTATGTTAAACCGACCAAGTGGAAAAGACAACAGGCACTTCTCTGGTGACCGCCCTAAGATCTACAGGAAGCTTAAAAAAGTGGATGAGCATAGTGTAACATTTGAAATCACGCGCGCAGACCTAAAGCGACATCTACCGACGCGAGCAGGTGCGGCCGGTAGAGCGATGTCGGAGGAAGGAGGAGGGACTTCGTTACGAGCGTCGAGAGAGAGAGGTCGTGTCGAGCAATGGCGAGAATGAAGACTGAATGTTAATAAACACGGAGAACAAGAGGTATTTGGGCCTTGTTCTGTCCGTGGGCATACCGGGAGGAAGGACTCTTCACCTAGTGTTTCATTCACGGCAGGAACAAGAGGAATTTGGGCCTTGTTCTGTCGGTGAATGTCTTTAAAAGGACTCTCAAGAGGCTGCGACCGAATACGGAGCGGGACGAGCACCGTCCACGCTCTGACGACGGGATTGGTCCCCAGGAAACCTCCCGACGACGAGACGATGCTGTGGTCCAGCCAAGGAGTCTTAGAAATCCCTCTGCGTGTAATGAAAGACAATTCTACCCTGTTGTGTGAATAAGGTGCAATTAATGTGACTTTAGTGTTATTATTGTCTGAGACCTCCCCCACACATCTGAGATAGGCATTCTGACACCAACCCTAAGGTACCCACAGACTGAGCTTAGCTGGTGGCGTTGTGCACCAGATTCCATCGGTGGATGAAAGTCACGGCGTTACAAGAAGGCGGGAGTACACGGAGATCGCGATCTTCAATCATGAGAGACCGACGTGGATGATGAATTTTCTTTAATAGGTTTTCAGCCTTGTTCTGGTTACTCTATTAGAGTTGAAATATCTTCTTCTTCAGCGGCCTCAAGGAACACGGAAGTCCATAACCGCAGTCACAATAGAGCTTCTCGACATTTCCATTGTGGTCTAGTCTGCTCGACGATTCCTGCAGATCTATCTTGACTGTCATTATAGATATTACGCTAAAGTAAAAATGTATGTGGAACATTATTCTTCGTCATGCTGTCTTCGTTGATTATAATGCATGAAATTTATAATACGTCAACCGGTTTCGCTTATCTCAAGCTTCATCAGGACGTACTTAAATCTAATCATAAATACAAAAAGAGTGCACTTATTTATATACATAAAGAGGGAGACAGAATATAAAATTATATGTGAAAGAGAGAGAAAGAATGTATATACAGATAGACGGAACATTAAGAGAGGGGAAAATACAGCGTTAAATTACATAACGATTAAAACGTTAAATTACATAATAATTAAAATTTGTTAAAAAAGTTTTAATTCTAATGGAGATTTTTTGAATCAACCTCCATTTTGTCACGCTTTATTTAAAATTGGAGTGCACTCCCGCGGCAATGTTGCTAATAATTACTTGTGGTTATTAAAATTGCTTTTAAAGCAAAAATAATTGATGCAATTTTCGTGCAAACTTTTTATCAAAGTTTTGTAAAATAATAATAATAGTGTTGTCATGTCTATAACAATACTTGTAAATTTGATTGCTGATTAAAATATTGTATGTGTTTATTAATAATAAAATTCTTACGGTCGAGTAGTATCAAAATTTTAGTGTAAAAGTCAAAATATCTGAATTTTGAGTTAATGATGTAGAAAATCTGGTAATCTTACCATCGTGTTTCTACTCGATAAGTATAATAGCTCAAAATTAACTGACTGAAGTAACTATGCCACTGCACAACACAACAGCATGAAAAAAAAAAAAACTGGCTACTTTAACACAGACTTTAGTCTAGCAAAGTAGCCAGGACAACGCTGTATATATCAGAGGTGAAGTCTACTCCATCCCACACATTAAACTATGTATTATGTATGTTATGTATCCACCTCTGTAACTACAAAAATATGGATGTCAAAATATATATAAATAAATAAATAAATTGCAATGGATTGGAGCCCACATTAGACTGGGGTCAAAAAGGTTCACGCAAAAACAAAAATTTCCACATCGATTCTTTTTTTGTAATGGACTAATAGTTTTTTAAAATCTACCACAGCAAAAATAAAATTTATAAAATCAGTTTTCGTGTTTATTACTCTTACATGCTGTCATGATAGAGGATCTTGATTAATCATTCTTAACCACCATGTATACCTGTGAGCTCTGGTCGAAATACAAACAAGTGACGTATAACCGTCTCCGAATTCAGTACAACAATTCATACAGAATACTGTTCGGGTTGGCGCGTTATTGTAGCGCGTCTACAATGTTAGCCGAAGGCCGTGTACATGGATTCGTTCCGCTTCTGAGACATCGAGTTGCTGGCGTAAAGCTGCGGCCAGAGCTCAGCACTCAGTAGTGCAAGTGGCGCTCTCATGGAAAGCTGGCTCCCTAACAAGAGAATGGCAACGACTACAGAATAACCGTGACTGAAATGCAGTATATATATTTTGTTTATACATATACGTGTGAACTTTTTAAATATTTATTTTAATTTTCTTTTCATAACATAAATATTATTTTGTAACTTAAATGTAATCTAGTATACGTATTATCTTTACGGCGAAACGGGTCTTCATAAAATAAACACGTTCACGCCGGAATGAACGAATTATTATTATTGTTATTATTATTATTATCATTATTATTATTATTCTTATTAATATTATTATTATTACGAGAGCTCGTTGAAAACTTATCGACGTTATCGATGGTAGTATCCCGTTAGTACGTATGATTAGAAATTAAATTATCTCTCCAAAGCGCATATGTGAATGTCAAAAACACATGTAAGATTGAAAAAATATCCTAAAACCGCTGAAAAATTAAAATTGTGTTACAAACAATATACAACTGTACATACAATAAATAATATGACGTTTTATGGCAAGCCGATACATAATTTAGGGGGTCCTTTTTTCCACTTTTCATCATCATTAATATGTAATTTGTAGTCTGTAAAATAATATTTTACACATATTCCTTGAACATTTTCGACACGTAATTTATTCAGGTATCCATCTACCCATAAAAAATTGTGGACTTGGTCAGTCACAAAAAAAATACTAAAAAATTCTATGCAATTATGAAACAAATAAAGAAAAAACAGACTTCGTATGTGTCGCGAACTGATCGACATCACATTAAACGAGTGGGTACCTGTAGACTTTTTGGCTATCGTCAACAAGACGATAAAAAATTTCGAACGGCAGTGTACACAATTAGTGACATGTAATAGGTTCATGTTTAGGTAGGTAGTGGCACGATTTTCAGGACTGCACGTGATACGCATAAGTACAGGACGCACAAGCGCGGGCCTAATGCACAATGCATAAATAATTCTGTTAATAACAAAGCTCATGGCGTCCGCCATATTGTCGCGTTGGTTTGTGTTTCGCAGCGCTAAGAGCGGGATTGCGGTCGCCGCTGGGAAGGGTTGCCGTGGCTCTGCCCAGGGGCGGCGCGTCACGGGCGTGTTGTTCTATAATACAATTAAAACATTGCAAACGTTTCGAGGTTTGTCGGGATTTTTTGTGAAAATATAAACATTTGATGAAGTATTCAGATTTAAAGTTGAATAAAATACTTTTCTGAAATTAATGCTTTGTCTTCATAAAGCGTTTATATATATATATATATATATATTTTTTTTTTTTTTTTTTTTTAAATATCAACTTTTTTACATATACAGCGAAATTTCACGATCAACGGGGGATTAAAAAAAACACGTTATTAATAAATCAAAAATTATTAATAACATTAAAAAAAGACATATATAACAGTGGCGGTCGGTGACTTTTTGTAAAAGGGATGCTGGATAATAAGTTTATACTACTATCTAATATACAAATCTATAGACTAGCTCACGAACAAGATATTTAAAATATTTAAATTTAATGCAGTTTACATAATCTATCGTCAGGTGGCACGTGTACATGTGTGAACGTCGCCGCAGCGGTAAAATATGCCTTTTTGGGCGTTTGTTGACTAATAATTGAGTTTTTTTTCCATTTAGTGACCATTTCCATTTGATTGTTAATATTAAATTATTAAATTTTAATATTTAAAACATAGATATTACGGAAACACACGCTAACTAATGCAATCGGCGAAAATCCGCATTGACAAATCTATTTCACAGAAACTCTGGCAGTGGCCGCTACGCGAGGTCGAAGTACAAACTTTGTGGAAATGTGACGTATTTGTAAATATATAGATTATAAGTTTTAAATCGCTACATATGTTGGGAGAATCAGGTTATGTGTGTGAGCGCCTGGTACCCCCATATTTTCGCCCATCGCTCACGTGTTCTTTTGTTTATGATCGCGGAGCATGTGTGTGTATTTGTGTGTGGTCAGAGCAGGTTGAACAAGAGAAACTACTAACAATTGACAGAAGTTTATTGTTGCTTGAGTACAGTTACAGTTAGGAAATGTGCTATAAAAAGTCTACACCGAGGAGCGTTTGCTAGATATCTTGACAATAAGAGTAGCGCGTAGGGGTCGGTCTTTAGATGGCTGAGAGTGCATTGTATTAGCACATGTTGCGGTCGGTACCGGGCGTGTTTTGAAGCTGTTATTTGTTGTAAATGATGTTATGATGACCTCCACAAAACTAATATATTAAAGTGTGCCTATATACATATTGTTACGGTGCAGTCTGGTTTCTCTAGATAGGAAGCCAGACTGCCTTCTATAGAAGCATCGCTACCGGCTAGACAGTGGTTGCTTTGTTTAAACCACTTAAACCACAAAACTACTGTGCCAAAGTGGTTGCTTTGTTTAAACCATAAAATGCTTTGTTTAAACCACTATTTATTGATTATTCTACATGTTCCGTTACCTATGGTATCTTAATCAGGAAACAATGTATATTGAAATAAAAAATACAAGGGTAGATAAAAACAAAACTATGAAGTAGTGAATAAGTAAGAACTAATAACAAATTTAAAAGGTGACTATTTACAAAGAGGATTTGGTTATTTATAATATTTAGCATATTATTAACACTTTTTCTTCTTTCTAAAATTTCAAATTTATCTAAATGTAAACCCCTAGTATTTGTATATATAATTTCTAAACTCTTGAATGGTGTTTTTCCAAAAGGTGATTGGAAAATTCTGAGTAGTTGTATTTTTAATTTCAGTATACATTTTTACCTGAAGAAGATACCATAGGTATCGGAACATGTAAAATAATCGATCAATAGTGGTTTAAACAAAGTATTTTGTCTAATTATTTATATAAAATGAGGCACAAAGTAATCTATTTTTCCCTAACCGCCCCTGCATCGTCGCCCAGGGGCGGCTGGGGTGGTTTGGGAGTGGAGGAAGGGTGGGGAGGACTCGGTTTCGAGTTTAGACAGAATGTACCGAGAATTAGCGCCGGGTGGATACAAAAGGAAGGAAAATAGTTTTGCGGACTCCGCTCACTAACTACGGATTGTTAGTGACGCCATTGCGGTGGCTAACATTTTGTGATGCGCTGTCTCTGCAAGTACCTGTCTACCTAACTAAGTAGTATACCTAAATTAATAAATAATATTATTTTGTATCCTTATATAAATGTGTAGTAAGACAATGATGAAAATACATATGTGTAAAATAAAAAAAAATTGTTCTCTAAAAACAGAAAAAAAATGCAAAAATTAACCAAAAGGTTTCTAAAATAAAAGTAATTATTTTGTTTAGTTAAAACATTAAAATTAAAAATCGTGTTCAGTCATAAAAAGTGTTCTTAAAAACGTCCATACATTTTTTATATTGATTTTTATATGGGTAAGAAGGTATTATTTTACGTTAAAACTTAAGCGTTAAAAACACTATTAATAGTACTCTAAAATTACAAATAAATACACAGTAAATATATAAACGGCGGATTTATTATATCTAAAGACGATAGTTAAACGAAGGTACATATATTGTATTAAATATATTATATATGATTGTATAATGTCATTGGTAACAGCATAACCTAAATCTATATCTACTTCATGTCACTGGTTGAATATGCTACGTTTTATCCAATTTTCTTGCTGATTCAATTTTGTAAAAAACAATAAAATAACGAAACGTACAAATTACACAGGTGTGACAAGTAAACGACAAGTAAATAACCTTCACACTCTTGGCTCTATGGCGAATAGAGAACTGACCGAACAAATTTCTATAAATATTAGACGTAAATAGCGGGAAAGACCAACGTAAAATAGGGTTTTTTATGTACTAAAAGGACACGAGACTGCAGAAATAACACGCAAATGGAGGGAAAACGTGAATTTCGGGCATGTAAAATCGGGATTCCACCTTTCTTCCGCATGGCACCGGCCCCACTTTACTATGGACCACGTCTCTTGAGTAGACTATTACATGTTTGTCATCACCGGGACTCGAAGCCGAAACTATTTATTGCCATGTGAATACAATAAAAATTAATATGTGTAAATAATTTTTATACCATTGCATTATTCCAATCTTTAAATGGCGATGAAGCCTGGGGCTAAATGAATTCAGACGACAGTGTAGAAAGGAAAGAAGAATGGTGCAAATTGATAGAACAGAAAAAAAACACGTGTCATTAAAAACAATAACAATAATATCGTAATATGGGCATATCAAAGATAATTATATAAAAAAAAATAACTTAAACACCACAGTATAAATAAAACGCCTATAATTGCTTTTTTTTCACACAAAAATCACCTAAAAGACAAATATTTTGATAAATTAGAAGATAAATTAGTAGAAGAGGAACGAAAGTAGACTGAATGCAGTAGAAATGAGATCACTTAGGTGTATACGTGGCAAATACATTTATGACAGAGTAAAGAATGTAAAGCTGATGTTAGTATAATGAGTAAGATTAAAAATGGATCAAATAGGTGGTTTGGTCGTATGGTAAGAAATAAGTGTTGATGGCGCCAGAAGTAGAGCTGACCACTGGAGGATGGTCTTGATGGAAGCCCCAATAATCGGCGAGCTTGTATGAGAAGATGTAAGAATGTGGATGAGGCGAGAATTGTGTGTCAGGACAGAGGAGTGTGGCGCTATATCTTCTTTGTCTACCCTCGCGGGGAAACAGCGTGATGGTAAGTTAGTTAGTTAAATAGAATTCTAAAAGAAATATCTTTAATATACTAAAAGTAGATACGAGTAAAAATTAACATTTAAGATTAAAAAAAAATTGCAAATATTTAAAAAAAATGCCAATAGAAGATTATTTAAACTAAATATTTAAGTAATTTATATGTACGTTTTTCGTGCCCGTCTTAGGACGGGTTATTGAATATAATACTAGTAGTAAAATTATAATCAATACTATTGCACCAGAATACGTACGAGAATTCAACACTGGAACGGATTACTGATATTGTAAAATAGACTAGCTGTGGCTGATTTGACGATATATCCCAGTGTTGTGCAACGTCGGATTTATTGTCCACAAAGAGCGATATCACAAAACCGCCCTGCTACGTGGATTATTTTATAATTTAATATTCCATCGGCACTCCAATATGACCGTAAAATAAATTACACCGAGCTGAGAGCGCCCTGATTCGGTTACAGGGGCGGGGCAGTATCGCAAAGCGCAGGTATATTTTATCGATGTTGTAATCAAATTAATCTAGTAATAAAACTTCGTAAGACTATTTTAAATTAAGTTTTCTTTTAAGAATGAATGAAGGGTGTATTAACTAGATAAAGAAGAATTAAATAACTAGATAGGTGCCGGGAAAACCATGTTACAAAGTGGTTATATTAATTTTAAGGCTTTGACAATATTTAACGATAGCGTCACTGATTATTTTGATCCTACATGCTGGATACAATACATATTTACAATCGTATGGTGAAGAATTGTTTGCAGGTATACCAGAATATTTATTTTCATTTGTGTAAAAATTCAACCAAAAAAAGTTAATTTCAATTAATTTCTTTAATTCTTTAATCGCTCTCTGTCCTGCGCTGTGTCGATTACTTGGACCTATTGATAGTTGCATCTTTCTTCGCAGAGTCTCTCCATTTGCTTTCACATGTTCTCCTAGATCATTTCACAAGTATTCTTTCCTCTGGCACTGATGAGGAAATTTGTTTAGGCAGTCTTTCGTTTTCCATGCTATAGAGAATATGTCCAAGACAACATAGCTAAGATTTTTCTGTTTGGAGCAGCAGCGGGTTCATACGAAGGTCCTCTAGATATAATATTATATAATACACCATAAAATATTCTGTAATCTTCATAAAAAATATAAAAGAGAGGTTCAAATGTCTAGTAGAACTATTATCGGAAGTTCTTTGTCCGTTAATTTTTCCTTACATGACAAGGTGTAGCGCCTCATACGTCTGATGACGTGTCATTTATACATATTTAGACTTTGGACATGTCTCACGTCCAAAGTACACCAGCTTCCTTATCTTTGGGGTATGAGTTACTTCATTGTAATAAAGAGAAAAAATGGTACTCTTGACTCACTGGTGTGACTGTGATCACAGTTTCATTACTAAATAGCAAGCGCGGCACGATATCACAATACTATCATACTCATAATCATAATCATACTCCATTTGCATAGAAAACTTATTCTAGCGTATATATCTAATTTACAATAATATCATGACAAATACAAAGAAAACCTTTTAAAAAATATTAATTTTTCGGGTCAAATTCTCAGCATTTTGGGGTCAAATGCGTAAAACTTTTTGACGAATCTACCGGATGGCGCTTATCAATAATTATATTTAATTCCTTCATGAATAGTTTTATTTCATATACACATGCACCGAATCACGATTCACAACCAAATATAAATAAATTTAATGAATGGATCACGATATTCCCAGATATTCAATCACTGATAGTGAGTGTGACTTAAAGATATCAGTGATTGACTCACGGTTCGTGATTTTAAGCTCATCACTACTTCATTGCCTTTCTTAACTCTTGTTAGTAAGGTATAAGTTACTTTTAGTATTAAATCTGTAAACCCACATATCGAACCCTTGAAACTTCTTCAGTAAAGGTTCAACTTTTCACACCATAAGAAAATATAACACCGTATCATTCGCACTCATAGTTCGCAAATCGATTTTGATAATGGCTTTTCCATTACATCCAGTCTTCCGTTTCTTTTATTCATTTACAATTTTCTAGTTTAGTCGACGTTTAATGTAGCCGATGAAAATAAACAACAAACATGTCCGAAAAGATAGGCATAAAATATTAAAATATGAAATTATCTAATTTAAAGCCAAATGGGCAAAAAAATCTCAAACTTATGCCTGCAAATTTACTGAACTAGAATAAATCTACCGACCCCAAATTCTCAAATGGAACATTTTAATTAGGAATTCAACACTTCGACGACACAAACTTCCCCATAATTCCATTTCCCCATGGAACTCCGGCGATGTGTAATCGGTAAATAAATACCCATAAATGCCTCTTGATTATGTGACAGAAGCCGAGTCACATCCACCATCCCGAAACAACCCTAAACCTGAAACTAAACCGGTAGAAATTCACAGAAACCACGGTAAGTCCGGACTTTTAAAACCTCGGCTTGTCGTCCATGAATGAGGGAAAATAGCCAGTAGCAACCGGGAGGGTGATGTTCAAAGAGTACGAGTAAGCACAAATAATAACATTATTAAAGCAGCCCCTAAATACGGAGTTAGTTGAATACCTCTCAATAATAGAATGAATCGAGGGGTTGATCTCTGCATATGCGTTTCGCCCCAGGGTGTCTTACAATTCGCGAGCTGAGCGCCCACAAATAAAACCGAAAGCGGACAATCACCACTTCTAATACCACCCTTATTTCGAGTGGATCCACGGAGTTGATTCGTATTGACGTCCTCGATGACGATGCTGCCTTTTTGTTTGGGGTAGATTGAATTCTTTAGGGATAACAGTAAAGACCGCAATTTTACGCGTTAGGATTCTGTTGCACAATGGTTGAAGGATGCTGCATGCTAATCATGCGTCACTTGTAGGTCTTTAATAGGAAGATTAAGAAGATTAAATTGTCGTCTGTTATACTAACTATTTACAAATTACAGTTAGATATTTTATTTAGTTTTATTTCTGCTGATAATAAAAATAAGTATAATGTAAATGTTTAAAATGTCAGACAGTGTTCTTCTTTCTTCTCGAACGCTAAGAAAATTGTCACGAACTATCCCGATATATATTATATTAAGGAGAACACATTATTACTGTGAAGTTACAGTTTTTACAGAACATAGTTCTGTGATATTTTAATAGAAATTAAATGTATACATTAGAAAGATATACAGGAATATTCAATTTATCGAAAAACTATTTTTGTTGCCATCGGGATTCGAAGCTGGATCTTTTCCTATTCGGGAAAATGCGTTAATCGATTACACAACACCGCAGCCGAAAAAAATAAAATTCAGGTATAAACAATCCAAGAAATCGAATCAAATATATGACGTTATTGTTATGTCCTAATAAAACTGTAATTTGTGGTCAACACTTGTGTCCAGAACGTCTTTTAGTAAAAAGCCGTCTTTGGGTAAGTTTCAAAATGCCAGCCTAACATAATACCGCCCCTATCGTGTGTGGCACGCGGGCGGCCGATTTAGGGGGCGGCCAATTTATGGCGATGGTTTTACAAAAATTGAAAACGTCATCTTCACTTAAGGTACTGGGGCGCCGATGGACATTAATATTTTTCGCAGCGTTTTGCAAAAGAAATAAAAGATGTTCGATGTAAAATCGCCATGCATTTCTGAATCCTGCGAGGGTTGTAATATTACTACATCAAATTAGATTGACTCTCCCACGCACATGCGAGCCTCCTCAGCGGGCGACTATTCACCCCCTCGGTTCCACAGTTACCGAATTAGAAATACGATCTAGTTCTCCCAAGTTAGAATATTATTTAACCACAGTGTTCGTGTAAGCCTATTTATGGGGTTATAGTACTCTTATATGTGTATTCACATATAGTGGTACAATTTATAGAACAAGTCTTTAATTGTATGTATCTGTATGTGGCCACTTGACGAATAATGTTGGCAGCTGTACAGCGGCGCCAGGTATTTCCGTAAAACCAATTTTTGAGTGTTGAAAGTATTAAGTATATTATCAAAACAGAGAAGCGATTTACCACAGATATATTCTTAAAATGATTGATATAGTGTGTGTACAAAAAATATTCAAATAAATAAAGTAAAACATAAAGACATTTTGTTTATACCACTGTTTATTGATAAATCAACACGTTTCAAGACCAATGGTCCCTTCTTCAGGGTTCAACGAATACTAAAATTAAAAATACAAGCGTAGACAAAAACAAAACTATACATATAAGTGGTGGAATTAATGTGAAAACAAATTTAAAAGGTGTCTATTTACAAAAAGGTTTTATTAAGGTCGATATTAACACTTTTTCTTATTTATAAAATTACTAATTTATTTAACTGTATACCCCTGGTAAAATGTATATGAAGGTATGTAAGATTTCTTAAATCTTATTAATGTCAAAAGAATGGTTTGTTTCCAAAAGAGGATTGGAAAATTCAGAATAAGATTTGGTCTTGAAACACGTTGATTTATCAATAAACAGTGGTATAAACAAAGTTTTTTTACTATTATTAATATAATATGTTGCCACTAAATAATTTTGCAATTATTGAAGAAATATATATCATTCCCGTGACACGCGTGAGATCTGATGACAGATTACATTTCCGGGTCTCTCTGCCTTGGCTGTAATTAGTATTATTTACTTACTTTTAAATAAATCTGAAACCGAATAACAGATGAGAGATATTCAAAATATTTGCTAGTAGTAAGATTTTAAAATATACCTAATTTATGAAACTGTAGAGTTTCTCTCATTAAATGATCCTTCTTGAAACGGCTATTGGATGAACGCCAATAAACAGATAATAAATAATAATTTAAACCATTTTGTTAAATAACCTACAAATAAGGCGTACGATTCCATTAGCTATGCTAAAAACAATACTTTGGTGTATTTTTTACTGGTGATATATTTTTACAGCGTGATAATAGGTTCTCGCGTTCGTGTTGTATTCAAGTATATAGATGTTAGTCATTATTAAATATAATTTATAATAAACGCCAATGTATTATTTTAGTTTTCGTCGGTATTTTTTCGTTATATTTTTAAATTAATAGAAAGCCGACGGCATTAGTCAAATGGAATTTAGTTTTTATTATAATAAAATATTCCATTCTTCGTGATTTTATCAATACGCGAGGCCAATTGATTTTTAAGGGAGTCCTTTCGGAAATGGGCAACGCAGGATAATGGCGGTTATAATGACAGACACGTGACCAACACGTGTCATACACAGGAAATGAACGCCGTTTACAATCAGATCAAATGCTTGGAAAATTTTCAATGTAAACATGTTGTAATTTTTTTATGAAAATTTATAGACAGGGATGTTACGAAAAAACTTACCGAGCGGAATAACATATTGTATTTCTGCTTGGTAAAGTTTTAACAGGTTTTCGATTTGATATTTAGGGAGTAGTAATCAGATTATCGATAAAACAAACAAAATAGGTACCTTATTATTTAAAATACTAAATTAATGTATTAATTATAAATATATACATATAAAATCAATTTTGTCGAAAAATATTGTTTTTGCGTCACCGGGATTCGAACCTGGAACTCTATTTTCAATCCGGGGAAGTGCACTACCATTGTGCTATAACGCCAGTATTTTTCTTGACAAATTTTCGAACCTACTCAGAGGTATTTGAGATTCTGTAAAAATAATGTAGATGGCTTTCAAATAATGGAACGACAGGTGTATTAATTTGAAAAATGTAACATATGAAAAATGTAACATCTACAATACAGTCACTCAGATCCAATTTTTTTCCATATCAAAAACAAATTATAACCATAGCTGATATACATGATGTATTTTGACCAAATCATTAAATAACTGAAGCAATCATATATGTACATAAAAAGCTTTAGTAATAATGAATTCTAAGTAACACCCCTAATGAGCTTTGGCTATTTGAAAGGGCGGTCAAAAGGTACAAAAAAAAAAAAATATTTAATTAGATTTTTTTTTAAATTATCTGCTATTTTGTACATTTCTCTAGATGTAAATCTTAAGTAATAATAAAAAAAATAACACATAAATTAGTAAAACATAGTACATATGTAAAACTTTTATGAATTAAACATTTTATTAATTCAATTATCCCAATCAAATCATAAAACAATATATAAACCGACCATCATTTTATTGTTATTACACAGGTTTTATTTCTTATCTAATTTTCCTTCATTTTCATCATTTTGTTCCCCCTAGAAATTTTTAAAAATATCTTTTATTTGTTCTCGTTTTTTAATTTTTCTATTTTACACTCCTTTCATCTACATCTTAAAATTGATTTTTTATTACGAAAGTCTTAATAATCTATTATATCAATTTAATAAGTCTTATTCCAATTATTATCTTACACTTTATCTTATCTATTGTTAATTCAGAGAAATTAAGTAATTGGTTTAATATTTTGTTACACGTTTATTATGATTTTTTTTTTAAATACGACGATTTTTTTTTTATAAATAAAGTTAAGTAGTAATTGCGTAATAGAGAAAAATAAATAGCAGCTGCGGAGTAAAACAATGTAGCGTTTCTTTGTCTTATGTGGTGATTTCAACTAAGCAATAAAAATAGGTGTTATTAGGCATAACTTAGTAGGTATTCCGTTTAAAAAAACAAAATCAAAATAAATACGATCACAGAAAATAATTTTTGATATTCATATTTATTCAAATGGACAATGAATAAGAAAGGATTAAATTTAAGCTAGCTTAATAATTATATATCATTTAAGTGTTTTATTATTTATTATAGGTGGACAAGATTACATTTAAAAATTAACCAACTTACTAGAACTCGAATTATTGAAAAATTTTAAATAATTTTTCATAAAATAATCGTCCATTGTTACGAATAAGCCTTGCAGTTTTAAAATTGTTTCATATCGCAACATTGACGAAGTAGAATAATTTGTTACCCAGTGCAGTGGCGTGCGAATTGTAAATACGATTTTAGAAATATCCCAATTCATCCTTTTATAAAAGTTCAAGACAGATTTATATATTATATATGTATGCTTTATTATATACGTTACGATGTGATGATAAACATAGTAAAAGTGTAGCATATTATGACACGATATTTTATCGGCGAGTTTGTCTTTTTACACACAGGACAGGATAAATATAACATTCCAGGCTGATTTTGTTTGGCTGCCATTTTAGTTTGGCAGACATTTGTCAGTTCGTATTGGTAGTCGTTGAGAGTAGTTGATTTCAATTTATTATGAAGTGTCTAATACCACAATAACGTGTTGAAGTCATTAAAACATTTGAACTAAATTCGATTATATGGTCGCCTCACTGCTTTGTTCACCCGACGGCGGTTTAAAGAATCCAGAGAAAGTATTTAAGATTTATTAATTTTAAATTTAATATACGCTCTGAGGATATCAATTATTATTATCTCCTTAGCCGTCTGAAATTGTTAAAACTGTCAGTGAGACGTACGATGTCTAACCTTATATTTCTATACAGGATAATAGACTGTCCCCAGATTGTTGGTCTGCATTGAGATTATTGAGACACAATGCATTATTCTATTACAGAGGTAATGTCAGAATACATATATTAGCTAACTCCGCAGTCCCCAGATTGCATTCTTTGGGGAATGAGGTAGTGGACATTTTTGCTGTAAATTTAACTCTTTATATGACTACATTATTACAATTTTTTGTGTCTCAACTCAATATTGACCGAAAAATTGCTTTACTTCACATTTTTATTTTATTTTTGTTTTATAATTTTGAATATGAGAACATGCTGATCGTATTTAATTTTTTTCTTTGCGTATTGCGCTTGTGATGAGATTTTCTGTTTAAAAAAAAAAGTTATTGCCTAAATAGGGTGTGTATAATTATAATAAATAATAATGGTAAGGCTGAACCATTAATGTTGATAGCTATCGTCACATGTTGGAAAACTTCTTGATGGTTGAATTAGGTTAATTAGGTCTGAAACACATGTGGTTTCAATAGGACGATGCCACGTAAAGCACTGTACTACGCATGAATTATAATGTCAAAAAGTGGTAATATCGACTGGCCTCCTCGATCACCTGATTTGACGGCTCCTGACTATTTTCTGTAACGGTACTTAAAAAGAAATGTCTATGCCAATAAACTAACAAAAATTTCGATACTGCAAGACAATATTCGAAATGAAATTGTTGAAATAACACGTGAAGTGTGCGAGAATGTTATGAAAAATATGGTTAAAAGAGCACGCATTTGTACCCCTTCCAAAGGCGGCCACTTGGGCAATATCATATTTTATAAATAATTGTAATTAAAAATATAATCTAAAAATACAAATTTAATTCAAAAATTATGTTTAATTTTCTATTTATTTAAAAATAACATCGGCTTGGAACATAATATTCACAGTGTGTGCGTATGTGTGAATTCGGAACGTTTATCAAAGAAAACAGTACACACAATATTACACTGTATGTGAAAACCTGAAATCATTTTTAGAAAAATTTTAGAATTATTTAATGTTTGAATTTGATGACGGTTGATTTACAATATAGACCAGGGGTCGGCAGAATTTCTAGAGAGAAGAAACAAAACATCGAAATTCATATTAAAATTCACACCAAGGCCTGTACTCGAGAAAAAACTCGTGACCAATGTTCATCAATTGAAGAAAAAGACTGTATCGAGTACCTTGGAATCATAATAGATAACAATCTCAAATGGAAAGAACATATTACTAATCTCACAAACAAAATAAGGAAAACATCTTATCACTTACATATCTGAAAATAATATATTACGCGTTTGTACAGTCACATTTGCAATACGGTATTATTGTATGGGGAGGTGCATATAAAACTTCAATGTCACAATTAGAAATCACTCAAAAAATGATAATAAAAATTATTCTAAAAAAAAAGACTATCCAAATATACAACTTTTCACAAATTTTAAGATACCAAAAATAGTAGACATATACAAAAAAAATTCAATAATTCAAATTTTCAAAATTAAAAATCAATTAAATTTTAGAAGTGAATTCCGATCTAGAAGATATAGAGATCAAATTGATATCCCAAAACTAAAATATACCGCAACTCAAAATCAATATATTTATCAAGGTATCAAATTTTTTAACAATCTCCCCATCACAGTTAGAAAAATTACGGACTATCATAAATTTATAACTGAAGTAAAAATATATGTACACAAACTAACTGAAACATAAATTAACTCGAATATACTCCTTCTCTATACACGAGTCTTACTCTCGTACAGAAGAAACATGCATATATATCAACTGATTATTGAAATTGTATTATATTTTTAATATTAATAAAAAAAAAGAGCCAAATATTAAGAAAACAGAATCTCCAAACTTTCATAGGACTGCAACGTAAAAAAACGAAGTAAAATGAAGATTTTCATTTAAAACTTAAATTTAAATACATTCGTGGGTTACTTAGAAGAATATAATATACGGAAGTTATAAGTTTTAGTAGCTCTTACTTATGAAACAAGAAAATCTAAATAATTAAACATTTTTTGTGAATTGTAAAGTTTACTAGTCAGAACGGTGACGTTGCATCGCTTTCAAAAGCTTTGCTAAGTCTGTCAAGTAACTATTTGTTTTATTGTAGGCTAACTGGCTTCTTAATTTATTTTTTATTTGAGTCATGGAAAATAATGATTGTTCGTATAAATAGGTAGAGCCAAATATTGTGAGAATGATAAATGCTAGTTATTTTATTGTGTCGTGTGTTGCAGCCTAAATAGATAGACACATAAATTATTATTAGTAGAACACATTCTTATTGTGAAATTGTAATTATTCAGAACAGACGGTCTGTGATACAACTTTATTAATTTGTATCAATGTGTCCAAAAATTTAATAAAAATGAATCGATAATTCTCAAAGGTATTTGAGATTCTGTAAAAATAAGATAGATGGCTCTTTCAAATAATGGAACGATTAAATGTATTAATATCAAAAAAGGTAACATATAGGTTCAAAAATTTGTCGCTGTAGTACAGGTGGATAATGCACCTTCCCCGGTTTGGAAAGAGATCCTGGTTCAAATCCCGGTGGCGCAAAAACCAATATTTTTCGACAAAATTGATTTTATATGTATATCTTTCTAATTAATAAATTTAATTCATATTAGAAAAAGTTTTAACAACATTAATTGGATAAGGCATTGCACTTAAAATCTAAAAAAGTACACTTTTTCTTCTTCTTCTTCTTGTATTCCCGGAAAAGCTTTACAGTAGACTAACCAGACCATTATTACCTTAAGTTCTTGATTCATGACGTTTTTCGTCTTCCAGCGTCTCGACTTCCAGCAATCTTTCCATAATCCAATTTCCAATATTCTAATTTCTTTAATCAAATTTTTAATTATTATTTATATTTAATATATTTCCTACGCTACTGCGTGATGCTGTAGTGCAACAGGCCATGCATCTCTCGTTTAATTGCATCCGTTGCGATTATGCACGCTAAACGTTAGCTTTGAATGACAGTTTATCGGCGTAGAGCAGCGCCCAATTATCCTCTGCCGGTGGGAAAGTTCAGTACCAAGAAAATGATTAAGTATAGATACCTACGTAATAATATAACTATTTATGTCTTTGTATTGTATAGCGTATTAAATTAATTGTTTTTTTTTAAATAAACAATTAATTTAATTTATTAAATTATAATAATAATATAATTATAATAATAAATTATATTAAAATTATTATAATAAGCGTTTTTATTAAATTCATTGTTTTTTTTTTAAATAAACAAAACCAATCAATAAAATATACTTCTGCATTGTTCACTCTCAACGATTTTGAATTTGATTGAAGAAATTCGGTGGTTTGGAGGTGAAAAAATCGTCAAGTTAATTTTAAAGAGAAACGTCGTTATCAAAGGAGATTCTTCAGATTGTTGAATAGAGAGCGGAAAAGACGAAAATCTAATAGCGCAAGATCAGGAGAATATGGTGGATGTGGAATAACCTTCCAACTGGGCTTCTATAGTAGCCGCTTTTATAATGTTAGCATTATGCGAACGGGCATTAAGATGTGCAAATTGAAAAATTTCAGATGTATTTAATAAAACAATAGTGTAGCGTTAATTTGACATTTTAATACTACACTATTGTGAAAGGACGTTGTTTACCTTAAACGAACTAATGTTCAGTGCCTCCTACCTTACCTCCCACCCCCTCCGCTAGCGAGCGGTCAGTCGATCGGGGACCTTGAATCGGAACGGTTAAAAGCTGTTATCAACTCCTAAGGTTCTATGTGTCGAAGTTTGGCGAAATTGTGATATAATTCCATACAGTCCGCTGCTTCCGGAGGCAATCGAGAGACCCAAGACAAGCGGAATTCAGTAAGTCCCCTTTTCCTGTTCCTCTATTTCTGGCACCTAGGGTGCAATTGCACCACACGCAATAACTCGACAAGAATTGAGCAAATATACATAATAATATATAGGTGTCATATCGCATAGAACGTTAACAATTACAATAATTAAATGTCAGATATCTATTTATTTATTTAATTCCTAATATAGTGCATACATAAGCACTCCTATATATGGTCTAATATAAACAAGATTAAAGTATTTTCTTTTATTAAAACTTATCTTTTACATATTCGGTCAGTTTCATTTTACAATATTTTTCGACAAAATTGATTTTATATTTATATATTTATAATTAATACATTAAATTAATATTTAAAACATCACAGACCTACGTTCTGAATAATTACAACTTCGCAATAATAATGTGTTCTCCTTAATAAATCTATTCAATTTCGTCTCCTTTCTTATGTTTTCTGGCATTTCATAAAAAAAATTCATCGCACTGTACATCATCAATTACTGAGATTTGGCATTCTTCCTGAATGTCTATTCCTTCGTCTTGTACGATGTTCGTGCTCATGTTGATTTGCATCAATTTTTCGTGTAAATTCCGCTGATATTTTCTTATTAAATAAATACCATTATATTAAAGTATATTTTCGGTTTAAAGGTCATCATATTCAGATCTTTCAGCAAAGCACTGATCCGAGTACATCTATTTTTTCTGAGTATTATTCTCAAAGTATTATTTTGCAACACTGACAATTATTACATTTCTTTTTTGGTATCCAAAAACAAAATGCTGTATCTATAATGTATATGTAAAAAAAAAACTGTATCGAAATAATCTTTAGAATGTATCTATCGAAATAATATAATGCTTATCGTTCTAATTAAATACTTCCCCTGATTGGCTTCATCCCTTTCCAGGCTTTGGCGGCTACACGTGACGGGCGGAAATGCTAACGGCGCGCGCCGGCCCGGAAGGGATTATTATAATTCCACGTGCATTGGAGGTTGTTAGCGAAACTGTTGACTTGGAATGGAATATTCTTCAATTTTGTGTACTTTTGACAAGTCACGGTATTCAATAAGATTCTAACATATGTAACACATGTATTATTACGCCATTTCCTGTGGATGTTGAAATAGAGGACATTGCATCTTGTCTTTCAGACATCCGGCCACTCAGTTTTTACATACCTATACAGGTTATAACCTCATAAATTCCTATCTTGAAATACGTTATTCCATTCAGAGTTTAACTTTCTTATATAAGCTTTGCTTACTACAGGGTGAATATTATGTTCCAGGCCGATGTTGTTTCATTCATAAATCGGGCTGATCGACCCAATTAGGCCACCAATAAGTTTTTACAGCATTGCCTCTTGCATCCTTGTTCAATGATTCCGCTGGCCCACATATAGTAACTCTGCGGGGGTGTAAAGGTCGTTTGAGAATAATGGCTATTTTGTTTATTAACAAAGTCGAAATGAGCTTCGTCACTCATGACGGTTTTTTACAAAAGGCGGGTTTGTGTTTGTTTTAATGTTTTAATAACTTTAACACATTCTTGAGACGTTAAATACTCATCACAGGTTTTTTTTTTACAGTAATCTACCCAATGGTAATTTTCAACTCCCGGTCCTATATGTCAACTTGTGTCATCTTCTTTACCTTAACTCGCCACATTTAATCTACATAATAGTACATTTTTTGAACGACAATGGTATTGACTTTTAATGAAATATTTCCTATTCTATAATATTATTGTACTTTTTTCTATAAAATAAAGTTTTAACTTGATTAATGGCACAAAGCACTCTTGAAGGGTGGATTGCCTATTCAAAAGAATAAGAAGAGTACCCCTACGTAAAGTATTGTAAGTAAAAATGCTAAAATAAAAACGCGCATTCCGGTGCTGTAAACTCGTGTACATGTAGATTTTTGCAATTTTTAAGTCATTTTGTGATATCCTATGTTATTAAATAATTACTCATTTTGTTAATTATGGTCATGATTTCAGCGCGATTTTCATCGAAATTTAATACCTATTTGTTGATTGTTAATAATATTCTTACGAAAAACAACCTTACCTACTTCTGGTATTTTTACCTAATAATTTTCAATCTTAAACACTATTGTTGTTTGCTCATCTAAATTCCACGCTTTATATACAGAGTGGTCCAAAAAAGTGAGAACATCTCGTAACACATGAGTTATTTCAAAACATAATATAATTAATTATTATTCTTAATGTAATTTTTTTTTGCACAAATACCCCATATTACATAATTTACTGGGTTTAAATCTGGGCTGTTCGGTGGCCACATGCTTGACTCGGTAAAATTAACATTCTCACGACGAAGAAAGTTGATTGTATTTCTGGCTGTGTGAGAAAGAGGTCCGTCCTGCTATAATGTCCAGTTATGCTGTAATGTCTAGTTTACTCCAGGCTTTGTTATGAAACTCTTTAATCATTTTTCTAGTACCCTAACGTCTTTCAATTTGAAAATTTACGAAGAATACAGTTTTTTGAAGTGATTTTTGTCATTCTGGGCAACAATTAAAAAAAATAAATAAATATAAACCATGGAAAAATTAACAATCAAAGATGGCGACCGGAAATTGTCGAAATAAAACGTAATATAGGTAAGTAAGTAATGTAGTAGAATATTTAAGGTATTGTTGATATAGTTAAACTAATTTTGATGTAATCATATCACATTTAACGAAATGTTCTCACTTTTTTTTGGCCAACCTGTACATATCTGTTTCCGTGTTAGTTGTAATCGCACCCAGAGATATGGACGCCGTTATTATAGTTTACTCCGCCCTCATTCATCAGACTACTATTGTCCACCCTTAAATCAGGGCTATTCGTCTTTGGATCCCTAGACTTGGATAAACAGGACAAGGAATTAAATATAAAATTGTTAAGAACTATTATGAAAGTAAATGATACATACTTCACTTCACTATACGATACGTGTAGTGAAGTGAAGTATGTATCATTTACTTGCTATTCATATGCGGTGTACACATATACGATACGTGTAGTGAAGTGAAGTATGTATCATTTACTTGCTATTCATATGCGGTGTACACATATACGATACGTGTAGTGAAGTGAAGTATGTATCATTTACTTGCTATTCATATGCGGTGTACACATATACGATACGTGTAGTGAAGTGAAGTATGTATCATTTACTTGCTATTCATATGCGGTGTACACATATACGATACGATATTCTTTCTTTGGTCCATCTCACAGTGCTACAACAAGAGATGGATCTAACTTTTTTTGTGGTTAAACTAAGCAGTGACGTTGTTTTAGCTTTCAATTGATTAATACTATTATATTTGAGTTGATAACAACACTATGAATTAATGTAACGCGGTATTAAAAATTAATAGATTTAAAATCGATTTTTTTAAAGGAGTAGAGACATCTAAAGACAAAATCAGCAAGTTGTGTAGAAAGCTTTTACAATTCGTCGATAGGTGTCAGTAACAGCAACATGCTTATTTATCATTCATTACATTAATTTTATTATGAGGAGGTGTTTATTTTGTTTGTATTCATTTGTAAATCATAAATAATTTTAAATACACTGTCAAAGGCTAACGTAATCATCAGATACACGATTTAAATTGTTTAAAAATATATTTACGCTTTTTTTAATATCGAATAAAATATTACGATTCACTGATTTTATTATTTTGGAAAGTGCATAAATATCTTGTTTATCGTTTGACAAGTAGATTTTTAAGCTCCAAAACTAATTTTAGACCGTTCCAAACAAATAATCCCCCATTGCATAAACCTAGAATGACACCCCTTTGTTGGCGCGCTTTGTAATTTAGACCTTTGTATTGAAACAGTAATCGCCAGTAAAGTACAGTCGCGCGACAATAGATGGCGGTATGACAGTCATGGCCGGTGTCAGCTCCCTTGTTAGCGAGCAGTGGTAAAATGGCATGCATTATGGTGGCTTTACAACTAACCAGGGGTGGTCAACTGGTAATATTTATAAGAAATTATTTTACAATATTTACGTAATTAAATATTTTCATTAAAACAAACTTTTTGTTTTACTTACAACTTTTATGTACGTCATCATCGGCTATTATTAATCCGCTGTTGAATGAATGCCACCCTCTGTTATTCTCGTCGGTCATCCATTAAACTTTGCCATGTCTTTCCTACTGCTCCAATAATTAAATCTGTTAAGCATACGTGACGTACAGCGATCAAAACAAATTACTGTATTATTACGCGAAGTTCACAAAACACATCAAACTTAAATTAATAATAAATTAAGTTGTAATCAAATATTTGTATTAACATTTCTATCAGTTTCGAATTATCGATACATTTTATGTCATATTTTTTAAAAGGTTAGTCATAAAATTAATACGCTAATGTTATGTCTACATGAACACGAACAAAATAATGAGTTTGATTTTAAAAACAGTGATATGGGGGCTCTTAAAGAGGTTTTTTTTTAGAGATGGGTAGAAACTAAGCTAAACATTTGTGCTATGACAGCTGGTGTCCTGGAACGAGGCGCGAACCTCCGACCATTAGATCACTAGGCCATCGTCTTGACCACTACACCAACAAGCCACTCAATGATTGAATGAATTCAATTGAATGGGAAATTCATTCATTCGTTGTAAAATTCATTTGATAGTGTACATATGACATTTTGGTTTTGAAGGTACATTACATAACTTTAAAAAATCGAATATTGCAATGCTGCTGAAAGGTGATTTAAATTAATATGGATTAAAAATAATAAGGTAATTTGAATCTTAAACACGTAGGTAATAATTATAATAATTTCATTTTTTTGACCTTGAATAGAGTTCATTAATATGGAAGACGATTTAGTTCAGAAAAAGTGACGTTTATATAGAGAAAGACAGCGAAAATGAGCGAGCTCGATAAAGTAACGACATTAAACAGATTGCGTTGGGACGTGACACGTGCAAGAAAGATGAGAACAACCGCAAACTAAACATGTTGCTGATATTTTCTACCGTGCCAAAGATCTTATGGCGCCCTAGGAAAAGGTTTAATCATTGATATCAATGTAATAGTAGTTAGGAATAACATAAAAAAACTCGTATCAAAGAGCCAAAAAAATATTAATTCAACGCGTTTCACCTTATGAGCGCATTATCAATATCAGAGATTGATAATGTGAAACGCGTCTCAAGTAAATCAAACGGAGTAGAATTAAAAAAACATGTGTTTTATTTTCACATGTGTGATTATCGAACTCTACAAACTTAATTCGTGATCTCGCATCGGCAGTTGTGAACCACTGTTTTAACCCTTACAACATGTCAGTACGTATTTGTCCAAACGGTACATATATTTGAGTTAAATACATCAATTTTCGAACCCTTTTAATGAACTTTTTTCAGAATATCAAAATCTACAAGTGGAAAACATTTCAAGCAACAAATAGACAGATGTTGGTAGGGGACCCGTGGAACAATAATATATAATTAATTATTGTGGTACGTTATCAAAAAATATTATATATACAAATTAAATGTGTCAACTGGATAGAAAATCAAATTATCGAAAAAAATATTTTGTTGTCACCGGGATTCAAACCAGGAACCTTTTCTATTACACCATGTCAACATAGTAAAAGAACAACAAATTTTCGAATCTATATGTTTCACTTCCAAATTGATACATCTGTTATTCCATTTTTTGAAAGCAATTTCTTCACTTATGCGGAGAATTTCAAATAGCTTTGAGTAAAACCCGATAGGCGACATAAGAATTAAATTAATTAATTCATTAACATCACAATGATAATGCGATCTCCTTAAAAATATGTATTTAGTGTTGGAATTGTTACTTATTAAGTACTATACAATTTATGTAAATTAATCATACTAAGCTCCTAGACAAATATATAAAAACAAAACTATATTTATCTGAAAATATTTTCATGATAACGAATTTAAAATGTTTCATTAACGGTGTTCAAAAACATTAATTTAAATAATTAGCTTTACAAATTAGCATAACTCCGAAACTCATAACAGAAATAATTTTATTTTAACATATAAATTATTATTGGTAATAATCTAACTATATAATATCTCAAAAAATGTAAATTAGCTCGCTTGAGAGATAATAATTTATAACTTATAAATTTTATCTCCGCAAACACCGAAATACGGAATGACGTTGGATTTATATGTTGGAATACACTATGAAAACAAAACGTTTAGTCTGTAAAGTAAAACAAATACGTAGAAATGTCATTCCACACAGTTTTCACTAAGAATTAATACCTTTCGAAGACAACAGAATTAAGCACAAACTGTTGCGATGAATTTTGAAATGGATTTAAAAAAAGGTATATTGATATAATGTTACTATATTTAACCATCATAAGGTTAGTAGATTTTAGAAAAATGTACACATCGATACAACATAGATGTTTACGTTTTCAAAACCCATTTCAATAAAATGTAGAGTCAATAATTCTTCCAAGGCGAGGATAGTACGCAACCAGCACAATATTCTATATTTATTGCGTAAAAAACGCCCTACATAACAATCGCGTCATTTGATATTGGTGCAGAGGTTTCTGGTTACAGCGTGCATATTTAAAATTGCCATTACTGGTCGAAATGTGGGACAGAAATAATCGCCATTTTGCAAGGCTTGTCAGAGAACTATCTCTTTCTATACGTAGGTGCCTACCTATCAATCAATTATTTGATTTGATTGACCCACAAGATACTCGTCAGACATGTTGAGAGTTTAATCAATAATATTTTTATTGTTTTAGACGTACGTATATGTATTAGTAATGAGAAAAAATGCTACTCTTGACTCTCTGGTGTGATTGTGTTTGATATTCGGTAATATCAGTGATTGGAAACTGTGACTGTGATCACAATTTCATTTTATATGCATGCACAACATATAAATAAAAAAATATAATTTTGAACGCATTTATTTATATTATTCAAACTTCATTAGCGTAAAAAGCATTATCTAGCATATATAATTGATATACAGCAAACAACTACTCAGAATTTTTCAACCACCTCTTGGAAATAAACTATTATTTTGCTATTAACAAGGGTTTAGAAAGTATACATATAAATACTATGAGCAAGCTAAATATTATAAATAACCAAATTCTCTTTGCAAATATTCACCTTTTAAATTTGTTTTCATATTAGTACTAACTTATTCATTACTTTATAGTTTTGTTTAATTATTGATATATATTCAATTCAATATCATAACAAAGAGAATGAAAACCCTTTTAAAACATTAATTCTCATCGTTTCAGGTCAAATGCGTGAAACGTTTTGGCAAAACCTACTAGATGGCACATATCACGAATTATAACGTCATTCCTTCATGAATATTTTCGTTTCATGTGCACGTGCGACGAATCACGGTTCACAACCAAATATAAATGAAATAAAAAAAATGAATCACGTATCACGATATTCCCAGATATTCAATAGATAGTGAGTGTGACTCAAAGATATCAGTGATTGACTCACGATTCGTGATTTTGAGCACATCACTAATATGTATGCTTACCTATGTCTTAAACAGCGGTACTCAGATACTGGTATGGCCAGTATCTCAGGACTGAACCTATCGTACTACAATTCATACCTACTGTGAAGATGTTAGTAATAAGATGGAATGCGTACTAAAAATGTTTTCTCCCGTACAACTAATATTGGATTGTACGACTTGCATATTAAATCATATAAATTGGTTTTTTATAACAAGATCTTTATAACAAGATTCTATGGATCACCGATGTGAACGCAACATGTAGAATAACTCCTATCCATTACCTACACAGACCTTTTACTATGGTTTTAAACGAGTTGAAGTTGAAACTGTCAGTAATTGTTTACCATTGGATGCGTTGATAAGTTGGCAATGAGTGCGTTTACCATTGGGTGCGTTAACAAGTACCAAGTTCTTCCTGCCGTGTGGGAACGAATTGTTGGCTTGTGAAATATCGTCCTGCTGTGTGGGCTGATGGTGTACTGTTTATGATTTTGATTTCTCACTCTGCATGTCTAAACCTGTACATCATTCATCCCACATCGCGCAATCAACGAAGTGTGGTTTCCTGTAGTCAGAAGACCTATGGATCCAGTGGAAGAAGATAAATCCCGATATCGAAAGGAGCATTTCCCACGTGGGTCGTATTTATTCCTGGTTCTGGTTGGTCCCTCAACCCCCTCTGCTCCATATTTTTGTCCACCCTTCCTACATTCTGTTTTTATCAACTCCCTTATTCAGACACTGGTCATGGAACAAAAATATTTACTTAAGTATATATATATATATATATTTTTTTTTTTTTACTAACTAACTTACCATCACGCCGTTTGCCCATGGGGATAGGCAGAGAGGATAGAGCACCACACTGTTCTGTCCTAACACACAGTTCTCGCCTCATCCACATTCATACATCTTCTCACCGGGACCATCCTCCAGTATCTGGTTATCCTGGTTGTCCAAGTCTTCCGCGGATGTTCCCTATTTCTGTTGTCATCAACGTTTGAGTCATACATTTTTTAAATGTATTTAAAAAAATATCTGAATAATTAAAACTTCACAATAAGAATGTATTCTCTTTAATAATTTATATTTATTGTTTTGTTTTTTGTCTAAGCTTGAATTTTTAATTTTAATAGTATACATAGTAGTCTGAAAAAGGGACTATTCGTCTTGAAAACATGTTGGTTTATCAATAAATAGTGGTTTAAACAAAGTGTTTTATCTTGTTATTTATATAATATTTTAATCTGGTTTATATCTACATATGGAACAGTCTATACAATTCCTTAATAATACTTCCATATCCTGTTGTAGATGTAATATTATACGTAATAATTTTTTTTTATAAAAATCACAAAGCAATTTATAATATTTTTACTACAGTGATTGATGCCTTTACCGGTGGTGAATTTTTCATGCAAAATATCTGACAATTGTTATATTTACCTTCCGAACTGTCAAGGCCGTCGCGAGCCTCGGGGGATTGGCCACCGACCAGGCTATGAAGGTACTTGCCATACCGTGACCTGGAGCAAGACGGCGGCTGGCTACGCTCACACATCCTAGATTAGGTGTCTCGCTCGTGAGATGGAGCAGGAGAGGGAACGCGAGAAGTAGACCGACTATATAAGCGGCCGATGCGTTTCGGATGTCACAGTTTACTCGAGATACTTAATCAGACAAAATGGCATTCAAGGTAAGTGTACTTTAAAAGTGTTAGATTTGCGGATAGAAAATAAAATATAATCGGCTACAAAATTAACAAATTATTAATCTCAGATATTAATAATTATAATTATTATAAATAAAATATAAATAATATGGAGGTGAATAGTACAAAATTTAAATCTATATTGAATATTTGATCAAGAACGAGATATTGAAATGATACATATAATATAATTTTACAAAATCTTAAATAAATTAATAACTGGATCCTTTCCTATCCGGGAAAATGCGTTAAACCGTTTACACCACAACAACAGAGTAAGTTGACGACAAATGTTCAAACTTATGTGCTGCAGTTTTTTCAAATTAATACATGTTAAATAAATTCCGAATTTAAAAGTAATAAACTTTTATTGCGAAAATTTCAAATACCTTTGAGTAATATTCGGTAGGAGGCGCCAGAAATTAAATTAATTCCCGTATATTAAATTAATTAAAAACAACTAATATATTAAGAATACATTATCACTATGAAGTTGCAATCAACTTACTATGTTTGTGTGGTATAATCGGTTAACGCATTTCCCGGATAGGAAAGGATCCAGGTTCGAATTCCGGTATCAACAAAAATATTTTTTCAATATTTTTTTTTTGGTATGTTTCTAAGTGATACAGTTATAATAATTTGTATTGTAATACCACAGAACTATGTTCTGAAAAAACTGCAACTTCACAATACTAATGTGTTCTTAAATAAATAGATCATTTATTTTCTTTTTAATGCTTTTTAATTTTTAAACACGAAAAATAATTTATTTTCTAAAATGCGTATACGTAAATATGTCTTTAATCATTAATATATGTTAGAATGTATATTTTTTTAAACTATACATAGTACTACACACGTGTTAGGTCATTATTAAAACTATAGTAATAATTATCCTACTGCTAAACTATCACGAAACCGTGGAACTAAGTAACAACGCGTGTGTAGTAAAAAGGTTAGTTTATTGAAAAAAAAAAATGTTGCATATTGCATTACAAAGTAATAATATTTTTAAATGTTATTGAACAGTAATATGTTAAAAATAAATAAATCTATAATCCTGTATTTGGGACTCACCGAAATGCATAGTTGATTGCTTTTAAAAATGGAATGACTAATGTGTCAATTATACAATAGACTTCAAAATATTAGTTTTGTTAAATTGTAGAAAACGCAATCGGTTGATGAAGCGTAATATTAACGCATTTCCCCGGATAGGAAAAGGTTCAGGTTCGAGTCCCGGTAGCAATCAAAATTATTTTAACGTTATATAGTTTTTTTTTCTGTATATCTTTCCAATTGAAAATTTAAATTTGTATTACAAAGGCCACAGAACTATGTTTTAAAATTACAACTTAACAATAAGAATGTGTTTTTATTATTAAGTTGTACATAGGCATAATATACTTAGTTCTGTTGTATTGTGGGAAGATAATTATTCAAATAATTACATTTTTATCAATATTTGAGTATGTCCAAGAACACAATTACTGGATTTTCACCTACAAAGGCACTATTATTAAACAAATATACTAAATTATACTAAATTACATTAATTTAGTATTTAAAATATCACAGACCGTCTGTTCTGAATAATTACAACTTCACAATAAGAATGTGTACTCCTTAATAAACAAATAATAGATATCTCGTAGAGACGAAGCAATTTTTTTATTATTATATTAAATAAAAATATATGGAAGTATGGCTAATTACGACCTGTCTTTGGCTGGCTTAATAAAACTTTATATAAATATCACGTTCACCATTCTCACCCATTAATCAATCTCCATATCTATCAAATTTTTGAAAGTTGCATATATGTTAATATGTGGAAACACTTCAAGTACTACTACACTATCGCCATCTATTCGCATTGTGACATACATGCGGTTTCAGGGAAATGAATTATCAAATTTGGTCCCTAGAATATTTCATTTATCAACGTTATATTTGTATAAACTGATCACTTAAGCCAGCCGAAGACAGGTCGTAAGTTCTGTAATTACCCATACTTCCACATATTTTCATTTAATATAATAATAGATGTCTATTATTTGTTTAATTACATTTTTCACAGAATTTCCTTTTTAAAGTTTTTTACGCGTTTTCAACGCCAGTTAAAAGATAACTTTATTAATTTATTTTGAATATTGTAATGTATAAATGTGTATACAAATCATAACAAAACTGACTGCCACAAATGTATTAAATAATAGTTTTAGAATATAACATAAAATGTGCCTTATATTAGGTTGACATATAATTAACCGCTTTTAAAAAAACATATGTTGTAACATAACCAAAAATGAAAACATATTATGTACAATTATCATTCGGGGGTGTAGTTACCATCAACGTCAATTACTGCTTCTCATATTCTTGGAAGACGGTCGATTCTGCGGACGAAGAAGCACTGGTTTTTTGAGGCATTCCATGATTTGACATCCTCTATCAATTCCTTCAAATCGTTATAGACTTAGCCAACTTGCCAATTTTTCAGAGAACGGCTGTGTCGTAGTTCGTAAGAGAGTAGGGCGGATGTGGGAGCAAATCCCATCTCTTGCTAGCGATGGATTCGATCACGCGGCATTCGACACGAGGACTAGCGTTGTCGTGGTGGAAAACGATTTGGTTATTTTTGTGCGGTCTTTTATATAAGTAGTATAAAGGCGATCAAGCCGGGCTAGATACGTGTCGCTGTTGATATTGCACTTCCTTTTTCCATTTCTGTCCGGGATTCGCCACTTCTGTCACTCATCTTTGTCAATCCACCATTTGTAGCAGTGGTGAAAAATGTCGCGAAAAAACCTAATAGCAAGTCCAGCGATTTGACAGATTAAAATATTTTTTGTCAACCATTTACCAAAATTATTTATATACAAGTGATCATGCCGTTGTATTTATATTTTATGCAATAATGCTATAAATAAAAATATATTATCAATTTAAAGAATAGTTTAATAAAATTTAGATAACATTGACAAAACTTTTAAGATAGGGTTGAAAATTACGTTTTTTTAATTAAATTCGTATATATTATAATTTTAAGTAAATGTAATATAATGTGACTACTTTCCTATATATTTTAAAATCTAGACGAGTTATTTGCGTTTTTCTATAGTATTTAAAAATCTATGGACCAGCTGGAAACAAACTATGTTCATGTTTCAAAAAAGTTTATACTTAGTTATTGAAAAAATAAATAACTAGATAGGTATATTGCGAAAATTGTGGTCTTCATTTTTATATACCACTAATATTTTTATTTTTTACCACTTTTCTAGTACCTCGCATTCGCCTGTGTGTTGGCAGTAGCCCGTGCTGGAGTGATCGCTCCCGTGGCTCACTATGCCGCCCCCGCCCACTACGCCGCCCCTGCTCAGGTTCATTACGCTGCCCCAGCACAAATAGCTCATTATGCAGCTCCCGCCCAGGTTGCCCACTACGCCGCTCCCGCTCAGGTCCACTATGCCGCTCCCGCTCAGGTGCACTACGCCGCTCCCGCTCAAGTGCAGTATGCCGCTCCCGTCCAGGCCCACTATGCCGCTTCTGCTAAAGTAGCTTATGCCGCTCCCGTTGAGCAGTATGCTGATGCCCCAGCTGAATACAACTTTGAATACTCCGTACATGATGAGCACACCGGAGATGTCAAGAGCCAGCATGAGACCCGTCATGGTGATAATGTTGAAGGATCTTACTCTCTGATCGAAGCTGATGGAAGCCGTCGTGTTGTTGAGTACACCGCTGATGAGCACAATGGATTCAATGCTGTGGTTCACCGCGAGCCCGCCCAGCACGCCGTCGCTGTGAAGCCTGTCGTGAAGGTTGCTGCCCCCGTGTATGCTCATGTCGCTCCCGCATATGCTCATGCAGCCCCCGCCTACGCGCAAGCCGCTCCCGTGTACGCTCAGGCTGCCCCTGCCTACGCTCACGCCGCCCCCGCCTACGGATACGCCCAGGCTGCCCCCGCTTACCATGGATACGCTGCTCCCGCCCAGTCCTACCATCATTAAGCCTCCCACCCCATTGGTTGACTAATCACGAAACAATATCTTGAGTTAGGTAGCTAATTAAGCTGTAAATAAATTATTTTCACACCACTATGTTCGATTTATTTTCTGTATGCACTATTTTATGACCCTTTCCTCCCTTATTTAGAATAATAGCTCTCAGCGATCAATCGCTGTAGTAATTAAATTAAATTAAATTGAACGTTACCAATTTTGCGTTCGAGACTTAAACCGAAGGTTGTAGATAATCTTCTCTTTAAAAGAGGAATACTAATATATACGTGCTAAGCAAAGTGAGTTGAGCAAAGTAAAAATCCTTATGAACGATTTTTTCGACACAAATATTTAATATTGACCTACGCATATAAATAATTATACCTCCACCATCTTCCACCTCAGGAGCAGGCCTGATATTCTCGACATCATAATACTTAAAGACACTGCACCAACTTACTCAACTTACTTCCAATCTATCGTAATTCCTTTCTTTGACCATAATTCAGTCCTTTAAACCATCACTGACGGACCCGCTCCGTACAATCCTCACAATCGATTTCGGAACAAAATCCAGTGACAAAAAGTCCCACTACTTATCAAAAATAAAAAACAATCCCTACCTCGATACCGGACTCCCCTAGTCTAGACGCCGCAGTAAACAAATTTACGGAAACATTAAGTACCGCGATCCAAGAAGCCACATCTACAATTCCAGTGGACGCCAAGCGCCCCGACCTCCCCGAAACGATTAAAGATTTTATTAGGGGAGAAAAACCTGCCCGGAAAGACTGGTAACGACACAGTGATACTTCGGACCGCGGCAGATCCAAAAATCCTTCTTCTCTCAAATAAACGATGGGAAGACTTCGTAACATCGGTTAGCGATGACAGCAACGCCTGCCGGAAAGTTGCCTAATCCACACGGAAACCAAAAATTCGTATGTCGCCTCTTTAGGGCTCAAATGGAGTAGTATACAGGGCAGAGACCTTTGTATACAGCCTTGAATAACAATTCACTTGCACGCGCACGTGGAAACCACCCTCACTAGCCCTGTAATTACTTATATTTTCTTTTAAAATTAGCAATATTATCTTTGTTTTATTAACCATTGAATTGAGTTTAAATACATCTACCGGTTTCGACATATAGTTAGTTATGACATCCTGAAGAAGAAAATAATATTTTTTGAAACCGGTAGATGTATTTAAACTCAATTCAGTGGTTAATAAAACAAAGATAATAAATAAAAAATATTTATATTTTCCATTAAATATATAATAATAAAAAACAGTTTTGCCTTTATGAGATATCTAATATTTGTTTCATAACAGTGCCTTTGTAGATAAAAATTCATTAATTGTATGTTCTTGGACATATTCAAAATATTGCTAATATCTGTATATCCTTTGTCTCGATGAAAAAGCTAAGTACGGTATTAGACTCAGTGCGGTAATAGCTCCCGCTCCCCTACATTTAAATAAGCTGAACGTAACTATGTATTTTGAGAAATAAAATATTCATCTGACAGAATATTACGTTATATTCAATATTGAATAATATGATAATAATTGTGATTGGAATATTGCGAGATACATATTTAATTCCAGTTAAACAGAGCCTGCACGCAAGCCGCTGCCAGTTTACGAGTGTTCGTACCAATACGAATTATTCGGAAGGAACGGCTTTTCGGAAGTGCGAATTATGAAAATATACATTTTTGGCAAACATTTAAAAACAATGATTCATGGTCACCACTTGATGCACCGTACTACAATCAAAACATCAACATATGTACTATTTTTAATTTTATTGGCACATTTCACCTTCTACGAAATTAACAAAAATTTTAAAGAAAATTTAGTAAAAAACGTTTTCAATATTTTTCTAACGAATAACACGAAACAGATTCTATCGCTTGCCAGTTAATCGTATTTCTTATAAACACTTGATTAATTATATTTATTGAGAATAATGTCTTATGACGAAATCATCCTCAAACACAATGATGTATCTACGGTTCCTCTCTGCCCTATTAATATGGCGGATTAGTCACGGCACTTTTTTCTTACTTGCCTTGCATATTATATCACACTCTTCTCTGAAAAGGTATAAAATTAAAATTTATTCATTAAGTTCCATATATTTTAGATATATTTTTTTTAAAACCACACTATCTAAATTATATTTTTATTTTTTAACTTTATTTTATTAACCACTTATTGAGTTTAAATATATCTATCAGTTTCGAAAAATACCATTTTCTTCTTCAGAATGTCAATACTAACTAAAAACATATATTATTGTTTCTTTACCAGAATCTATTTTTAAATAAATAACAATTATTTAAAAAATTATTCTACTACCGAACTCAAATTGTTACATAATACAAATTTACTCGAATAATTTTTTGGAAAAAATTACTTTTACACGTTTCATCTCCTGAAGAAGAAAATGGTATTTTTCGAAACCGGTAAATGTATTTAACTCAATAAGTGGTTAATAAAACAAAGTTATCAAATAAAAATATGAATTTTAACCACAAATTATTATTAATTAAATTATATGTTTTTTTAAATAAATTACCAAACCATCCACTACCAAAAAATAAATTGACTGTTTGGCTTCATATGAAGAGCGTTGACTTTAGTCGAGACTAAATATAAACAACACGATTCTTGACCTGAATGGTTAATCTAAACAATCCAAAATTTTTTGTTTAGGAGAGATAAGGAATTGTAAGAAATTAATCCAATTTTATAAACTAAGTATTATAAAACTAGTTTACGACCGGGAACGGTGCCTCATGTTGTGGAAATTACTCAGTGGTACATATTAATTTTACCGAAAGTTCCGGCCGTTCCTGTATAGAAAATCAGTCAATATATATAATAAAAGATTTTATTGCGTTAAATATTAACGACATCCAAAATTTTGATTTATTAAAATAAAATAACAAGTTATGCATATAGTAATGTTAAATAACGTGTGTCCGTTTTTAATCATTTCCAGTGTGCATAAAATTTTATCAGGTGCAAAAAAATTCTGTCATATAGATATATTTACATATTTTAGAAAACCTGTGACGTCATTGTCATGTCTAAATCGAGTGTTTTATTCAACAAAAAATTAAAGAATTATTACTGGTCGCTACTATCTATCTGATAATACGTTAATAATTTGGTTAATTAAGTGAGGATTTAACTTCTTCTCCTTTTCTTTAATATTACAATCAATCAATATTATTAAAGTATTTTTTATTACATTAAGTTATTACATCTTAATACCATCGTAGGTTGGCTCCGGTATCATAGTACCAGAGCTATACCTGTCCAATTTAACGTGAGACTCGTTATCGAAATCATGCACCCCCAAAAGGGGAGGGTAGATGTCACATTTATTTATTTATTTCTTAATATAGTGCATACATAAGCACTCCTACATATGCTCTGATATAAACTGATATAAATTTAGTCAGTTGGTGAGCTATATTCCCCACATGTGCCATGTATATTGAGTTCTGCTGCTCAATGCGTTCCACAAGAGACACAACACTCATGTGGGTTTACTTATTCAAAGGCTTGGGCACTTTGCGGTCTTTTCCACCAGCTTCATATGTTACAGTTTTGTATACCATTGTCATGGCGCGTAACGCACTATGCTGGTAGAAATTGGAAATTTATGAGATAGGTGAGGGAATGATATAATTTAGTGAGGAAACATATCTATATTTAATAAAATTAAAAATGTACATATTTAAATATTTAAGTGCACATATTTTTAAAGTAAACCATCACCTTATTGTTTTAGAAGCAGTAAAATAGGGTGTAGCTATTGCTTCAGTCAGTAAATGTATTCAAATATATCAACGGGAATAGTGAGGGAATGATATTTAAAAATAAAAAAACCGACAATAAAATTTTAATTAGTGAACTTCGTAGTAAAAATATTAAAACTACAAATAATTTAGAAAAGTGATTGAATCATTGTAAGGAAAGAGAATTATTCATTGTGGAGAGAATGATCCGAAACGACAAAATTCAAGTTATCTCTTAGAATAACGAGTTTTGTTAGATGGAGTAATGATTAGTTTTAGAAATAATATAATTGTATTATCGGGTGTTTTGTTAGTTGTAATTCTATGTGGTTTTTGAACTAAGCATTAGAGTGTTGAAAGCTATTATTGGAATATTATGTTATATTATAAAAATCCTGGCAATATGTTTAATAATATGTAAATAGTTAATTGAGTGTTACAGCTGTGGATTGATTGAGGTTCTTACGTGCTTGGCCGTATTTTACATTCACCTCAATACTTATCAAGCCAAGCAGTTTCTTCGAAGAGGTGAGAATCGCAGATAGGTTGAAACGCCATTTAGATAAGGGGAAATTGTCAGGAAGAGTTTCAAATCCAATATCTAAATTTCTAACGTAGATAACGCCCATCTGAAAATATTAGTGGGTAATTATTAAAAAATGACAATGTTAAAAAAAATGACATTGTGTAATTTATTTTTATATCACATACCATATATATATACGGGGTGGCTCAAAAAAGTGAGAACATTTCGTAAAATGTAACATAATTACATCAAAATTAGTTTAACTATATCAACAATAGCTTAAATAGTTTACTAATTTACTTATTTATTTACTAATATTACGTTTTATTTCGACAATTTTCGGTCGCCATCTTGAATTATTAATTTTTCCATTGTTTATATTTGTTTTTTTCAAATTGTTGCCCAGAATGACAAAAATCACTGCAGATGACCGTTTGTGATCAAAAATTTGCGAATTGAAAAACGTTAGGGTGCTAAAAAAATGATCAAAGAGTTTCAATACAAAGCCCGGAGTATAGCTAGACATTACAGCATAACTAGACATTACAGCAGGACGGAGCTCCATTTCACACACCCAGAAATACAATCAACTTCCTACGTCGTGAGAATATTAATTTTACTGAGCCAGGCATCTGGCTACCGAACCGCTCAGATTTAAACCCACTAGATTATGCAATATGGGGTATTTTGATGATTTGTGATTAGCTAAATATTGTGCAAAAAAAATTACATTAGGAATTATAATTAATTATATTATGTTTTGAAATAACTCATGTGTTACGAGATCTTCTCACCTTTTTGGGCCACCCTGTATATACATGATGCGCCGTTAGAATCCAGACAAAATTGTATTTGAAGTTCCAGGGTTAGGCGCTAGTTGATATATATGTCAGTAAGACTTTGATAACCTCAAAATGCTTGTCGACCCAAGCATAGAGTATAAGCTTTGGTTGAAGCCTCCTAACACTCCCTATCAAAACTCTCTGGACTACTAAGTGTGGGGCGTAGTCGAGAAACAAACCAACAAGTATAGGCAGAGGAAGGGGTAACTAAAATTACTTAAATATATGTCGATTGCACGTGGTTTATCCACAGTTTGAAAATGGCGTTAACCGCCCAAACAGTTGTAGCATGCAAAACTCAATGACACTATTTGATTTATTAATATTCATTAAAAATAAACATGAAGTTCTACAAACTAAACACAATAACAATATGTGTATATAAAAATAAAATTAAAGGAGAGAAAAGTAGATAGAGATTAATATTAACAATAAAAATTAACTTAATATAAAACACCCCCAATTACATCTCCTCTTCTGTCAATATTATTCTCGCCCACAACCGCTTTTACATTTCACCGAAACATTCTCTCTCCCCAATACCGCACATACTATCTCCCCCACCCTTATAGTCGATAGTCTATCTTCTAGCTTAAGCTATAGTTTATTGATGAAGATGTAAGTACGCAGTAAGCGTCGAAAACGTTTTAATGAATGAATATTTAATTAAAATGTTGTGTGAAGTAATCAATAAAAAATAAGATAAAATGAATGTTGAATTGATTTATTTAAAAATAAATAAATGTTATTTACCAATGGGCATTTTTTAGGGATGTTTCCATATTTTTGAAAAGTTTGGACAGCAAACCATTTGAAAGGTTTCTGCAAAAGTTCGCAGAGTTTATCATTCATTTGGATGAAGCTGCGTTTGAATTGATTGTCTTTGAATTCATAAGATGTTAATGAAATCTGAAAAAACACTTTTGGTAAATATTAATGCAAATAAAATTGATTTAATATAGTTGCATATTGATGAAGGACACGAATCAACTTGGTGTTAAAATATCGTCCATCGTTCTTCTTAATGTGACCGTTTTAGTATGAATTAAGAGTCAAAAATATGTGCTCTATGCCTATGAAAATTTTATTATATCGCCTGTATAATGATCTCCGTGGACTTCTCCCCCCACTTTGACTTTGTTTCTCCACTTTTTCATCATTCTGCAGATCTGGAAGAAGAATCTTCATCATTCGACGTGACCAACCACGACACGTTCTCCAAGCTATCTTCTACGCAAGATTCCTAAACAATTAAGGGATTCGTACGTTTGAAAGCGTATCACCAGTACCACATCTCAACGGAATCAATTCGTTTTCTCTTTTTTGCCTTTAGGGTCCATGATTCACACCGTACAAAAATATAGAATGCACCAGAGAATGTACAAGCCTGACCTTTGAGTAAGAAATACCGCGCCATACCATACCACACTTTTTGCCACAGCTATGCGTCGTTTAATTTATGGCATGTAGCTACCGTCGTCAGCAATTAATTAATAAATTATTTATGGAATCATATCAAATCATTTATTGTTAGTGTAATAAAATTACAGCGATATCGTTTTAAATAAACACCATTAGAACAGGAACCGTTTTGATAAGTTAGGCATTGACAGTTAGTTGTATCATTTTGTGAAATAATATTTGAGTATACATAGATCAAATATTGTTAATATAATAAACTGGTCTAAATTAGAAATATATAATATTGAAAATAGACTTTTAAGGCGTATTCTAGTGTAATATGTTAATCATTCGTCATGTATACAGACAAAGAATATTGCTTTCATAATTTCTAAAAAATAAGATTCTCATTAATGACATCAATGCTGTTTTAGGGGAATGAATATCAAATTTTAAACCATAGATGGCGATAGCATAGTTGTAGTTAAATACTCAAAATGTTTCTACATAGTATCATATATATAACTTCCAAAAAATTGATAGATGAAGAGGTTGTGGGTAGAATTGATGAACTTTACTTTGTGTAAAGTGATCACCTAAGCCGGCTGAAGGTAGGTCATAAACCCTGTAATATCCATTCTTTCCATATAATATAATATAAATAGCATCGTCTGCATGAGATATTTGTTCAATGTGAATTAAATATATTCATTAGAAATATATACATATAAAATCAATTTTATCGAAAAATATTGTTGTTGCGCCACCGAGATTCGAACCTGGATCAAGAGATCCAAACCGAGGAAGGTGCATTAACCAACTATGCTACAGGGACACACATTGATACAACTTTATTTTTGGAACACATTTTTATTGTGAAGTTGTAATTATTTAGAACATATGAATATATTAAATATTAATTAAATGTTTTAATTAGAAAGATATAAATATACAAGAAATAAAATGCTGTAGCATAAACGAATAATGCACTTTCCCCGGTTAAGAAAGAGATCCAGGTTCGAATCCCGGTGGCGCAACAATAATATTTTTCGATAAAATTGATTTTATATGTATATCTTTCTAATAAATATATTTAATTCATATTTAAAATACCACAGACCTATGTTCTGAATAATTACAGCTTCACAATAAGATATTTGTCGTTTAATTTTTAATTTATATTGTTAAATCTATCCAATTATGCCATATTCTATTGTTGTTTAACAAGACGCTTAGTATAATTTTATGTTTTTTTGACTATTTACTTAGCTATTTTTTTCGAAATACACTCGATATGTTTGCCCCGTTTAAAGTTTTTATCAAGAACTACTTCTAGGTATTTGTCGGTCTTTTCAAGATCACGTTTAGGGCAGTTATAGAATGTTTTGTGACCAATGATTATCAATTGAAGAAAAATATTGTATTAAGTATCTCACAATAGATGACAAACTCAAATGGAAAAAAAACATATTACTAATCTCACAAATAAAATAAGGAATACTGCCTACATATTTTTAAGGTTCAGAAACATCTTATCACTTACAAATCTGAAAATGAAATATTACACGTTTGTATAGTCTCATTTAGGATACGGTATTATTAGATGGAGAGGAGCATATAAAACTTCAATATTACACTTAGAAATCACTCAAAAAATGATATTAAAAATAATTCAAAAAAATTGACTATCCAAGTATCTACATAAACTATAAAGTACTAAATATAATAGATATGTATATAAAAAAATCAATTATCCAAATTATTAAAATTAAAAATAAATTAAATATGAGATCTAAATGATATTCCAAAACTAAAATATACCGCAACCCAAAATCACTATATTTATCAAGGCATCACATTTTTTAACAATCTCCCCATCACAATTAGAAAAATTATAGAATATAAATTTGTATCTGAAGTCAAAAAATATGTACACTAACTAACTGAAACATAAATAACTTTGTATATACTACCTCTCTATACACGAGTCTTACTCTCATAGAGAAGAAATAAATGTTAAAAGAAATATATATATATATATATATATATATATATAGTTAATTTTGCTAATTAAATATATATATATATATAGTTAATTTTGCTAATTAAATATATATATATATATATATATATATATATATATATATATATATATATATATATATATATATATATATATATATATATATATATATTTAATTAGCAAAATTAACTTTGTAGTTAAAATTCATTATTTTTATTAGTTAACTTTGTTTTAATAACCACTTATTGAGTTTAACCCTTCACAAACCATGCAGTAACACGGGTCTACCGCTCTAATTAAATCTGTAATATTTCGGAAAATATACGCAACATTTATATTAGTTCATTTGAAGGAAATTATGCTTAAAAGTGACTAGTGAAAAATTAACTATGCGATTTCTACAATAATAATTATTTTAAATTTACTCTGTTGTAAAATTAATACGTTGACAAAAATAAATCACACATTAATTTCACAGTGAAAACAATAACAAGCATACGAATATGTCTCTTTCTCACTAAGTAAATGAAGATAGATAAAAAATAAGGTTGTATTATACAACGCAACCTCACATACAGAACATGATGAATGCTCAGAATTATAATATTACATATCATAATATTTAATGCTCAGTTCTTAAAGTAAATTTATGGCATAAACCATTTTATCACATTTCAAAGACTAATAGAACTCTTATTTTTTACGGTAACACGAGTTGACAGCATGGCTGCGTACGAGTATTTTATATCACGGTATGGTAAAAGTTAAAAAATGTATTTATCTTCTAACATTAAAAAAATTGCGTGTAAAATGCCCCTCGTCTCGTAACTAATGTTCCAAACCGCTCTCACTTAATTTCATGTCTATTTATTTACTGATTTGTAAAAACCACAGAAAATCTAAAATTGTTTAAGTAATTTGTAATTGAATTATGATTTTCGCTTATGTTCAATGAACTTATTAAAGCCGAGCCTAAGAATATTTATTTTTGATCTAGTATGTTTATTTAAAATTTTGCATCATAAAATTGATAGTCCTAATTTATTGCGGTACACCAACTTCCATGTACCTGCCAGAAATACTCATTTTACTTTATTACTGTAACAATATTGGGACGGTTGCTCAGTTTAATTCGTCATTACACAGAATTCAACACTTGAGTAACGAGTATGTGGATGATGCCAATGTATGTATGTATGGAACATAGCATTACTGAAATACACTGGAATTCTAACATGTTTGTTTTTAACTAACAGATCGGATGGACTGATTTGAGACCAACACAATCTACAGATAATGTTAAAGGCGAACAATCATTTTTCCGATTTGAAATTCAAGAAATTACACATGAATTAGATATGCTTTTAAGACGAGGTTAATAGTTAAATTCGTATAAGTTCCAAAGAAATAATTAATAATAATAATAAAGATTTGAATAGAAAGATACGACAATAAAATTGTTGATTTTCTCGCATTCGATACAAGTGTTAAAACAAAACACATGTCTAGAGGCTAATCCATGACTTATCCAAGTATTTAATATTAATATTATGGAATGAGTGTTGTCGATTGAATTAATCTATCGAAAATGAAATAATTTTTCGATGTACCTAATTCACATATATTAATGTTTTGAAATTAGGCAAATACCTACATATATTAAGATGATCGCTTATATCAATGTTCTAAATTTAAACATTTTATGACAGCTTTAATTTATTATTTTGTTTAATATTATCGATTTAAAACGCCACGTTGGCATTTTGGTGATATTTGGTCTGTTTCATATTTACATATTATTTATGAAACAGACAACTTTTGTTTAAAATGCAACAGCGAAATATGTAAACGAAATATTTAATTGCAACAAACCTAAAAATAGCGCACATAAAATGTTTAATTTGTTCAAGAAAACATTGTTTGAAATCACGTTCAAAACTTGATTTGAAACACGAAAACATGTTCAAAATTTAAAATCAGTAAAAAAAAATCTAATTGATGAAATTTACTACTAATTTTGAGAATAAGAACAATATTAATTTATACCGTAGGTAAAATATGCGTAAAAATATTTTTTCGGCATTTTAAAATTAAAATAATGATAGCACGGATTCTACGACCGTCATGGCCGTATCGAGCGGCGCATTGAAGTTCGATGAACAATTAAGATTATTATTAAGGAGAACACATTCTTATTGTGAAGTTGTAATTATTCATAACATAAGTCTGTGATATTTTTAATACAAATTAATTATAAAAATTAGAAAGATATACATATAAAATCATTACATCAAAAAAAAAATTTTTGTTGCTACTGGAATTCGAACCTGGATCTCTTTCAATCCGGGGAAAGTGCATTAATCGGTTAATTTTTTAACATTTAATTTTTATTTAATAAAAATTATCGTATTTTATAAGACTGAAAAAATATTATTTTAACTGATTATTACATAGTTTTAAATAGTAGCTGAAGCCTCTAAGCATGTGAGTACATATAATATATTATTTAAAAACATATGTTTTCACTAAAATAAAGCATTTTAAAAACGTCACAAATTGGTAATATGTCCAGCAAATTTAATTTTTCATAGCACTATTAATCTTTGTCTCCGTAATCTTAGATTCGAGATCATTCATTATAGAAAAATATATTTAGTTTATGCAATAATTTTTCAAAATTAAGATAATTTTGTAGCACGCGGAAAATGCATCTTATGGTCGTCGTCTTTCTTAAAATGTCTGTATTTTTTTAATTATGGCAAATAACACTCAGTTTGTTAATTTTAAATAATAATTAAAAAAAAGACAAATCTAGTGAATAATTTCTGATATAAATTAATAATAATTTTTTAAATTCTAATTGAAGGCGTCTTAATTTACACTTATAAATAAAAAAATTGTCGAATTCTTCTTATGTATATTTAATTATTATGTATGTATATAAGAAATAGATTTTTCAAGGTGGTGGTTGAAAAAATTTCTATACAATAAATTAATATTTTTATATCCTACATTTTCTTTTTACTGTGGAATATCATTGCCATAATTAAACTTTTAACAAATATTAATTGTTTTCATTCTATATTTTATTTATTATTTTCATATATTGTGACAGGTGTAAAAGGTTTATTTGAAGTCGTTAATAAATTAAATACTATATACACAATAAATAATATGCCATCATTTTTATAGGCAGCCAATTTATATTTTAATTAATTTTTTTGTCCATTTTGCATTGGGGCCCAATTTTGGTAATTACGCCACTGAATATACGCAAACGATTCTTACTTTACAAGTGGCCCTGCTACATTTTTTTCTCGTTTGCATACTCACAGTTACGTTGTTAAACATGGGATGTAGAACATTCATGGTGAAATTCATCAAGTAATTGGTTGTCCTGCTCAGCCTGCCAATGGATCCGTGCACGTCGTTTCCATAGTCAGGGTTTACATAGATCACTGAAATTCTTTCCAGCACAATCTGCTTGAGGTTCTGAAACTGTAAACACATTATTAAATACAAATGGTCCAACACTGGTTGCGTGAACTTTTAATAAAATCTTATATTTTGTTGTGCAATCACCCTAATTTGTTGACAGTTTAAAATGATCATTATTTTAATTTATCAACATTGGGTTAAAAGGACTTTGTTAAAAAAGAAACGGGTTTTAGGATTGTTTGCACATATTTTCACCTACATACATTCCAACAGTGTGAATTTTCAGCCTTAATTCATGGCTTCCGCTTGCACGGGGATTTTTTCGCAGGAAGGGTTAGATGTCATAAGTTTTTTTTGCAAAGAGGTGAGAACTAGTTGTGTTCATCCACCAAATTTGAACCCTGAGACTTCGACGCTTTTTATTATAAAAATATTCAGTGTTTGTAAATTTATAAAAATGTAACTTTTCAAGGTTAAATATCTCTCGTGGGAGGCCAGATAACAATTAGAAATTTCAAATATACATTAAATTAAAAAAATATTTATTAGATGTTTGAAATAAATAATGAAATATGGCCCAAGTTTAATAATTTACATTTAAAAAATAAAGTTTTATCTATGGCGTTTTGGGTGTTTTTGCAATCATGAATTCATACGTCGTTAGGGCGTACTTAGATGTACAAAATGAGCAGAATGACCATCTTGTGAGTACCCATCTGTGCAGTTAAAACTCCTAAGGGCGAGAGCTAAGTTTCATCAGTGTACAATTACACGAGCTCTTATATTAGGTTGATACATTATAATCCGCCATGTTTTTAAAATTATTTTGCAACATTAATTATACTGTATTATTATATTGCAAATAATATTGTAACATAATCAAAATCAAAAGTAAACTGAAAACATATGTATAATTATTATTCGAGGAAGTAGTCATCGTAATCGTGAACTGATCGATGTTGAAGTTTTTAGCCAGTGGGACCTGATCATCAAAATCCGAAGATCGATCACCATCTTTGAAGCGGACAAACCAATCTCAGCATGCGAAAAAGATCGTTGAGATCGTCAAATGACTCAGCAGCTTTTCTCCGTTTCTATAAGTTGTATAGCATAATTAATTTAATTTCTTACCCTTAAAGAATTACATTATGAAAAATGACAATTTAACGTCAAATTCAAAAAACGAAACGATGCGAAGTAAACGACGGATAATAATTTAATAGTATTATAACTCTCAACCGTTATTAATACATTTAATTAATATTTAACACAATTAATAAATTTAATATATATATATGTGAACAGTCATATCATGCAAGTATGATGAAAAAATCTGTTTATCGAAAAAATAATTGGTTGGTACCGGAATCCGAAACTAGAACTTTTCCTATTCGAAGAAACGCGTTATTCTTATTATTAACTGTATCTCCATATGAAACACCCGAGAATCTAAATTATATATCTCCTGTGAGACTCGGCCAATATATGTATGTAATTACAATAAATAAATAATAATTTCCTATCACAAGTCATTTTTATTTAAACAAACCTCACTAGCTGTCGAATGACTAGATATATAAAGGAGCACTACCAACGCAACTAAATTCTTCATGTTGTTATATACGAATGAGATCGTAACTCTCAAAAATCACGAATCATTGATTATATTATATAAGGCACACCAATCAGTATATATTATGAATAATTAGGATAATATTATGAATTCTATTGAGCACAGCAATTTTAATTCGATTACGTTGACATAAAAATCAACCAATACAATTATTTTTGTCTCGATGAAAAGATAAAATCTCTATCGGTTATTTTTTTATACGGATTTGGTACTCCAAAAGTGTACCGTTAGACTTTACGTACGAATTAGAGGGGATACAGGAAGACTCAGGAACGTGTCCGATATACTGAACTAGTTAATACAGTTGCAAACCAGATCCAACATTGAACTAAAGCAGCGATGAACTGCCAATACAAAGGTTTTTGTTATCAATCTTATGCAATTAAACGCGATAATTATTATAGCAAACGAATTATATGCAATATTATTATAGCAAACGAATTATATGCAATAAAAAAAACAAAACAATTATTTTTATAAATTGAGTTGAAACGCTGTTTTATCACACTATAATTTATTATTTTAGAATGTTTTCGGGAACATCTTCACATTATCAATAACACAATTTAACTAAAGTTAAAGAAATTTCAGATTGGGTAAACTTTAAAAGATCATAATGGAAGTAATTAATGATTAGGAAAATTACGTAAATAAAACTATTAAAAATAATAGTACATAATCTTTTATCATTGAATTGTAGTAATCAGTTTTCTAAAAACATTTTTACTTTATATTTGATTTGAAATTCATTTGTACATTCATATTCGTGCTCAAGCAAACGATGAAATATATACCTAAATAAATGATATTGTTAGAAAGAATATATTATCTGTATGAACGGGTCTTACCCACGTTTTATACAAATACGTTATATTGCCAATTTAATTGATGAATTTAAAGAAATTAATTAATTATGAAAAACACATTTCTCCTGTTAAGTCGCATTTTCAGAACGTAGTTCTGTGGTATTTTAATACAAATTAAACGGATCAATTAAAAAGATATACAAAAAAAGAAATCCATCGGTCGATAAAATATTTAGTTGCTACTCTTCATTTTCGCTACAGCAATTAAATACATTTTCGATAAATTTTGAACTTATATTCTGTAATATTTATAATTGATACATTTACTATTCCATTTTGAAAAATTATGGACAACGCGCTTCCCCGGATAGTAAGAGGTCCAGGTTCGAATTTCGGTAACAATTAAATATTTTTTCGAATGATATATTTTTCCTGTATATATTTCTACGCGATTTGTGGTAAATAAATTAATAACTAAACTTAATTTAAATTTAAATTGTAAAATTTATTTTATTAAATCAAACTTTGTACTATACTACAACAGCTCCAAGAGTATTATTATCATGACTATAGTAATTATAAATGTGTTCTTTCATATCCACATCTAATATTTATAATATTTGAAACAAATACAATGTGGCTACACTTTTTAATAATAGAAATAAAGTAAGTTTGAATATAATCATTTGAGTTTTATTATTTAAAGCCAAAAAGACTTATCTTGCACAACCCTGGTGACACTTGCAACTAATATATTTGTAAACAAGAAGTTTGTATAAAAAAAAAAAAATTGAGAATGAAACCAAATACACAATTAACTATTAAGGAAAACACATTCTTATTGTGAAGTTGTAATTATTCAGAACATAGGTCTGTGATATTTTAAATACTAAATTAATGTATTAATTATAAATATATACATTAATTTAGTATTTAAAATATCATAGACCTATGTTCTGAATAATTACAACTTCACAATAAGAATGTGTTTTCCTTAATAATATATGTTGTATCAACGTGTCCAAAAATTTAATAAAAATGAATTGATAATTCTGGCGTCTGCAAATCGGTTTACTCAAAGGTATTTGAGAATCTGTAAAAATAATGTAGATGGCTTTCAAATAATGGAACGACAGGTGTATTAATTTGAAAAATGTAACATATAGTTTCGAAAATTTGTCAAGAAAAATACTGGCGTTATAGCACAAAGGTAGTGCACTTCCCCGGATTGGAAATGAAGATCCAGGTTCGTATCCCGGTGACGCTAAAACAATATTTTTCGACAAAATTGATTTTATATGTATATATTTATAATTAATACATTAATTTAGTATTTTACACAATTAACTGTTTAGATTTAGTTTTATACGATGAAGAACGAACGTTGTTCTGTCGACCTTAAATAACAAAACTTGGGTTAAGTTGATTTGATATGCTTTAAATTATTTTTTAATATTTGAATCATTAGGAATTAGAAAAAATAATACGTTTTATATATTATATTTTGTTGTCTGTGAGGTCAACTATTATCATTGTTTCATTGTAAAATGCATTTGCATATTGGACTGAATTTGATAATGATCTGAAATCTAAATGGATGCAATTTAATATTTGTTGAATTTATCTATTATTATCTATCTCCACAAACTATAAATGCATTATATGATTTTTCATTACAACTTTATTACATACAATTGCAAAAACACCCTATCCGCCATATTTTGGATTTTTAAAAAATATTTTGTCTCTCTATACTAGACTACATTATTTATATGCACAAACACTCAATATATATGTAAACTTCCATATTAAAATCAAACGACAAAAAATTGTTGAGTGTAAAAATACGCCATATTCCTTTAAATTGAAATATATATTTAAAAATATTTCTTTTAAAATTAGCAATATTAACTTGGTGGTTAAGATTAATATTTTTTATTTATTATCTTTGTTTTATTAACCACAATTGAGTTTAAAAAACATCTACCGGTTTCGAAAAACACTTTTCCTTCTTCAGGATGTCATAACTAACTAAAAATATAGTATTGTTTCTTCACCAGAATCTATTTTTAATTTTTGTAAAAAAACAACAATTATACTAACAATTATACTAACAATACTATATTTTTAGTTAGTTATGACATCCTGAAGAAGGAAAAGTGTTTTCCGAAACCGGTAGATGTTTTTTAAACTCAATTGTGGTTAATAAAACAAAGATAATAAATAAAAAATAAAAATAAAAATTAAAAATATTTGTTAGATTTTTGAAAAAAAAAATATTACGTGTAATTTTGATAATGCCCAAGTTTAATAATTTATAAAAGTAAATTCATACACCATTAGGGCGTACATAGAAGAAAGAAATTGCGTGAGATGAGGCCAGATTGTCTTTATTCGTTGCCTATTGAATTTTGTACGCGTAGCTGAATGACCATCTTGTGAATACCGATCTGTGCAGTTAAAACTCCCAAGTGCGAGAGTTAAGTTTCATCAGTGTACAATTACACGAGCTCTTATATTAGTTTGATGCATAATTATCCGCCGTTTTAAAAAAATTATATTGTAACATAACCTATATCGAAAGTAAACTTAAAACATATTACGTATAATTACATATTATTCGGGGGCATAGTCACCGTAACTCAGCCAGTACCTTATCCGAAGATCGACCATTTCCTGACTTGTCGTCTAAGCTGATATCACTAGGTTTGAAGCGAACAAACCACTTCGGCATGCCCTTTCGCTAATCGTTCCTTCGCCGAAAAGATCGTTGAAAGAACGTGAAATGACTCAGCAGCTTTCCATCTTTTCTCCAAGTGGTACAGGTGGAAGTTTTTTTTATTTCCTTATTATTTATTTATTTATTTATTAGATGACATACATATTTTTGTTCTAAATGACGTGAATATATAATAACATAATAAACATAAGACATAATTATTTATACTTTTAAAATTAGCAATATTAACTTGGTGGTTAAAATTCATATTTTTTATTGTGTGGGATGGATTAGACTTCACCTCTGATATATACAGCGTTGTACTGGCAACTTTGCTAGACTGACGTCTGTGTTAAAGTAGCAATTTTTTTTTCGTACTGTTGTAGTGTTATTTAAATCATCGACAGGAATAAAAAGAGAAATAAAAAACATATGTATAAAAAATATGACCGGGATTCGATCCTGGATCTCTTTCCAAACCGAGGAAGATACATTATCCACCTATACTAGAGCGACAATATTTTTAGCGACAAATATTCGAACCTATATGTTACATTTTTGATATTGATACGTTTAATCGTTCCATTATTTGAAAGAGCTATCTACCACCTATCTTTCGTGAAAAATTTTCGAACCTTTCTCGAATGTTAAATTTTTCAAATGAATACATCTGTTTATGCTACAGCTATTGGTTTAAAAATACTGTAGATGGCTTTCAAATAATGGAACGAAATATCAGTCAAACAAAATAGGTTTGGAACATAATATTCAACCTGGATTGTTGGTGTTGTACAATAAGGTTTAAATTTATCATCTCAAGCAATCCGCTCATATCATTATATTTGAGATGGTAATAATCTATTAAGAGTGGCGAGTCTTACGATATTTAAACTGAACCTGGTATTACAAGAATGATATATATATTAATTATAAATATATACATATAAAATCAATTTTGTCGAAAAATATTGTTTAAGCGTCACCGGGATTCGAATCTGGATCTTCATTTCCAATCCGGGGAAGTGCACTATCTTTGTGCTATAACGCCAGTATTTTTCTTGACAAATTTTCGAAACTATATGTTACATTTTTTCAAATTAATACAAGTCGGTTTACTCAAAGGTATTTGAGATTCTGTAAAAATAATGTAGATGGCTTTCAAATAATGGAACGACAGGTGTATTAATTTGAAAAAATGTAACATATAGTTACGAAAATTTGTCAAGAAAAATACTGGCGTTATAGCACAAAGGTAGTGCACTTCCCCGGATTGGAAATGAAGATCCAGGTTCGAATCCCGGTGACGCTAAAACAATATTTTTCGACAAAATTGATTTTATATGTATATATTTATAATTAATACATTAATTTAGTATTTAAAATATCACAGACCTATGTTCTGAATAATTACAACTTCACAATAAGAATGTGTTTTCCTTAATAATGATATATATATATATATATATATATATATATATATATATATATTACGAATCTTGTAAAATAAGCTCCATAGCGAAAACACGGCTTCCGACGTAAACAATCGACTTTACACCAGCTCCTACGCGTCGTAGAACAAATAAAAAAAGGTACAAATAAAAGGCAATTCACGGCAGTTTTGTCCGTATACGTTAGTAAAGCTTTCGACAAAGTATGGCATAACGGCTATTTCTTCAAAGCAGATCAGGGAAGTATCCCCCGCAACCTAATTTAAATCATAGTTAGCTTCCTCGGAGATAGGAAATTTAGAGTTGAACTAGAAGGTCTCTCGTCGATACGCCCACTACTAGCAGATGTCCTAGAAGGCTTCATAATATCACCGCTATGTTTCAATCTATACTTCTGCGACATGCCTCTCCGCCGAACACCAACATCTAATATCACTTAAATAAGTCGATTGTACGTGGTTTATTCACAGTTTGAAAATGGCGTCAGCCGCTGAAATAGCTGTCACATTTAAATAATAATAATGCCTTACGCAAACTTGCAGCACTCAATAACACTATTCAATACAATTAAATTATAAAAAAAAAAATAGATTTCATAAAAAATAAACATGGAGTTCTACAAACTAAACACAATAACAATATATACAAAAAGAAATAAAAGGGGAGAAAACAAAAAATTTCAGAAAACATAGAGATTAATATTGACAAAAAGAATGTACTTAACATACAACACTCCCTATTAAATCTCCTCTCCTGCCCATGTTAGCTTCGCCCACAACTACTTTTACTTTTCACCGAAACCCCACTCTCTCCAACACCGCTCTCATACCACTACTTCCCCCTCCCCCACCATGTAGTCGATAGTCTATCTTTTAGCTTAAGCTTTAGTTTATTACTGACGATGACACAGTAAGCGTCGAAAACGTTTTAATTAATATTAATTAATTAAAGTAAAAAATTAAGAAAAGTAAAAACACTTTTGGTAATTATTAATGCGAATAAAATTAATTTAATATAGTTATACATTGATGACGGGCATGAATCGACTCGATGTGAGACAATCGTCCATCGTTCTTTTAAGTTGACCATTTTGTGTAAATTTTGTGTTATAACTGCCTGTTGCCATTTCCACTTGGTCGGTACAACGGGTGGAGAATCTTTCTCTTCCTTTTCATCCTTCGATGTGACTCACCACGACAAACTTCTCCATCTCCAAGCTATATTCTATCGTAAGATGCCCAAAGAATTGGACTCGTTTCAGGCAAATGGTTGAGAGTCTGTCCATGGTCATAAAATCTTGCAGAATGTATACATTTGTGGGTCTTACCGTTCATGGTATGCGCAACATACATCTTTAATATCACATATCAAAGGAAACGATTCGTCTTCTTTTTCTTGCCTTCAGAGTCCATAATTTTGCACCATACAAAAGTATATAATGCACCAGAGATTACAAGGCCTCTTTATTGTAGAAATAGGCGGTCTTTCCATACTTCGTCAAGTCTGGACATAAAACTTTTCGCCATACCTATATGTCGTTTAATTTATGGCATGCACCTACCGTCGTCAGTAATTAATAAATAATTAATTTATGGAACCGTATCACAATTAAATGATCGTTTATTGTTAGTGTAATAAAATTATAGCTACACCGTTTTAAACAAGCCTCACTTGAACAAGAACCGTTCTGATAAGGCATTGACAGTTTGTTGTATCATTTTGTGGACTAATACTTAATGAACAATATTTGAGTATACATACATAAAATATTATTAATATAATGTACTGGTCTCAATAAGAAACATATATCGTATATATCGTTCGTGTTGATTGAAAGTTCCGGCTGTTTCTGTATAGAAAATTACTAAATATATAATACAAAAGATTTTATTGCCTTAAATATTAACAACATCCAAAATTTTGATTTACTAAGATAAAATAACAAGTTATGCATATAGTAAAGTTAAATAACGTGTGTCCGTTTTTAATCATTTCCGGTGTGCATAAATTTTATCAAGTGCATAAAAATTTTATCATATGGATATATGTACATATTTTAGAAAACCTGTGACATCATTGTCATGTCTAAATCGAGTTGTTTTATTCAACTAAAATTAAAGAATTATTACTGGTCGTTACTATCTATCTGATTATCCAAATCAATAAAATAACGTAAAAAATTGAATTTTCAAGGTAACATTATAAACAATAAAAACAAATATGAACCAGTAACAAGATTAATTATTAATAATTATTATTATATTAAAAACGAGAATAGGAATTTTTTCCAAAGGGGTGATACCTAGTTTAATATGTTAATAATTTGGTTAATTAAATAAGGATTTAACTTTCTTTTCCTTTTCTTTATTATTACAATTGGTCAATATTATTAAAATATTTTTTATTACATTAAGTTATTACATCTTAATACCATCATAGGTTGGCTCCGGTACCATCGTACCAAAGCTATACATGTACATTTTAACGTGAGACTCGTTATCGAAATCATGCACCCCCAAAAGCGAAGGGTAGATGTCACATTTATTTATTTATCACTTAATATAGTTCATACATAAGCACTCCTACATATGCTCTGATATAAACAAGGTTAAAGTATTTTATTTTACTAAATTTAGTCAGTCGGTGAGCTATATTCCCCACATGTACCATATATGTTGAGATCTGCTGCTCAATGCGTTTCACAAGAAACACAACACTCATGTTCCGCACAGCGACGGGACCGCGGAGAGATATAACCGCGCCTCAAGAAAGGCGCCGGGCGAAAAGTCTATCTTTCCGATTTACGGAAATATTTCACCCAGCACTCCGCGCTACTGAAATCCCGACGCCTCTGTGCGCGGCGACTGGCCGAGTGGAGAGGGGATAACAGGCCGAGGCTGGCCCTGCCCCCGGCGCCAGTAAAATTAAGAGCATTGTTTTTGTTAAATAACTAGATTTAGAAAATTATTATGAGTATGTTATGAATAAAACTAAATAAAGTTTTCGGATGGCGATCGCCCAGAGATAATATTATGCACCTTAAAAATCGTGCAGATGGTTAAAACAGATTTTTAAAGTTTTAAGGTGCCCGCGGTAAAAACTACCAGGCATCGCGAGGCAGGTCAAGCTTTGTAATAAAAAATATTCGCGATGCCTGGGAATTGTCTGTCCGAATTTCGCGAGACAAAATTGCGGACAAAAACGAGTTCTGCCGCCTCGTACGGGATGGCGTAAAAAATGAGCAGAGCTTTGGAGTCTGGCCGCCAGGTGGTGGCGGCGCTGGACCAAAGCGGGGTGGCGCGGGGATCGGCCGCGCCACCGGATTGGATCTCGGTCCAACAGGGGGCCTCACGCTCCCACAGCTTAGTCAGGTTGAGATGATTTCGACATTTCTAAGTCTATTTATATATATAGTTAAATTGAATAATTATATTACTCTAAAATTAATTCAGCATAATTAATAAAACCCCTGGTTCCGGAACTAGTGTAAGATCTAGCTCTCTACCTTACTTATTACTAATTTTTACGCTTAATGCTAGTCTATTCGCTTAATGTCTAAATTTGGCCAACGTGATCGTTCTAGTGGTTAAGAATATTCCCCATGTTATGTCCGCAATAATCCTAATTCTTTTAACCCGCGTTTTCAATTATCAAATATCCAAAGTTTACAAATATCCAAATATTATAGCCGTTCAAATACCTATAGAGCAATTATTAAAATAAATATACCGATTATCTTATGGTATACGACTAGGTAACAGAAAGCTTCCGATCAAGCGGTATGATATTCGAGCGCACTCGTTATGACGCTAATTATGTACTTATTATTTAGAACTAGAATGTAGGAGTGTGGTAGGAATTATAGATATGTACGCATTATTCGGAGCTAAAATGTAAAAGTGAGGAAGAAATTATACATAGGACACCAACCTTGTCGTAGACTCGTACTCGTGACTGTGGCCGCTTCGTGGCGTCGCCTAGCTGTTCATAAATTATATGGACATGTGGAACAACATGCGACATGTTAGGTGCCTGCCTCGCTTGGCAAATATGTTCCGTGATTATATGATAAGTTCTCTAGACACCAGTCTGTGGCGTACGTTCGGCTCCCCTGACCCCAAATTCAGAATCCGTACGTCTGTAGACGAACTCCGAACCCCGATCACCCAACGCGTTCAAAAGTTTAAAGATGATGATGATGATAATCCAAAGTTTTGATTCGGCCAATGTCTAAGTGAACAATATCATTTGTTATGACTCATTCAAGATGCATGGCCGAGGTCCTTGTATCTCCAATACATTGCTGTTCAGTATCGGTAGGAAAGTGGCCAATCCGGGGCCGCGTCCACCACTGAAGGTAATTAATTGTGATGATTGTGACAGCTATTCAGTATCGGTAGGAAAATGGCCAATCCGGGGCCGCGTCCACCACTGAAGGTGATTAATTGTGATGATTGTGACATGACAGTACGATTCTCAGGAAATTCCCATCATTCCTTTGGGTGCGTCTGAAAACATACGTCATGCGACAACGGTGTCAGAAGAATAGTTTAAATTATCTGCAGGATGATCCTCGGTGTCTCGAACAATGCATCTCGAATAGAGTCAGGAACAACTGGTTAGGATTGTTATCACTGCATGCTGGTGCGTGTGTATGCGTGTAGATTGCCGACGTGTCGGCTTAGTTGTAGAACATTTCAGGAACACTGTCTCGGGGTATTAACCTCTGGAGACACTACTATCATCCTCCTCATACAGCTGAAGTACGGGTACCACGGCGACCACACAGAAATCACTTCGATGCAACCCGGTGCGGACTAAGTTATTTACGCCAGATTATATATCGGAAACAGATCATGAACGGTAAACATACTGTAACGGAATGGCAAACATCAGCCGGCCAAATTCCTGGTAAAAGAGAAATCCTTGGGACCTTCACTCGGGGCGCAAGACCGCATGCAACATCTACAAAACAATAGTTTTTTTAACACCGAGCGGGACTATTGAAAAGGTCATAATTTTAGAAAGCTGCCCTTGGAACAAACGAATATTGTCATTTTTTACCAGGAATAGAGATCGGGTGAAAGCCGGGAGAGGAGAAAGCTGACAGGCCATTTGAACCGATATGTGGGAAAAGGACATCTCTCCCTTAGGGTTACCCTTAAGTGAGAAAGAGATGGAACCCAGAAATTGGGTATATAAGGCCCAGCAAATCCTAGAGAAGACACTTGGAGTGGGGGTGAGTCGCTGGACCCTGGTTATCGTGATAACTGGTATACCGGATGAACCCGAGGGAGGCGCATCTAGGGATGCTGGCGTTTATCCTGTTCCTCGGAACTCGGTACGTTGTTTACCCTAGATGGCGCGGATGAGGAGGAGGATAGAACGTCTGAAGACTCTGGGCCATCCCTCTTCGGACGGAGGCTTGAATACGGAGGACGTTCTATCGGTTGTAGCGAAGGTGACCGGTGGAGGAGGATAGAACGTCTGAAGACTCTGGGCCATCCCTCTTCGGACGGAGGCTTGAATACGGAGGACGTTCTATCGGTGGTAGCGGAGGTGACCGGTGGAGGAGGGTCATCGGCGGCCGATATCTCCAACTGGAGGTAACGGAGGACTATCGGGTCAGCACAATAAGGGCTCCAGCCCCGACAACGCTGACTCCGAGAGTCCGAGGTGCTCCGGCATCAAGGCCAGGACTGGCGACGTCCGTAAGAACCCGAGTAGGTGGGGCGCTCAGGAGGTTACTTTGTGACCAGTACCCACAGAGCATCATGAAGGATTGGAGGAGGGCGCCGTGAATCCGCCTTGCGGGGCGCTCGGAGGCTCCAGTCGCGGAAGGTGCTGAGGCTGATGACAGCCTGTGTGTCTGTTAGGCACTAGCTTTGGCAGAAGCTGTTGAGTGTGTGGGCCGCTCAGGAGGGTGTGTCGCACCCAGAGCCCACGGAGCAGCCGGGAGTAGGGAGGAGGGCTGCTGGAGCAGGTGGGGCGCTCAGGTGGAGGTATCACGTTCGGAGGGATACCGTTCGGTGACGGCTGTCCGGTACCCACACAGCATCAGGAGGGGTCGAGGGACGGCGCCGGGGATCGCGTCGCGCGGATCCAGGAGCCATTGACCCCGAGGATGGCTGGTTTAGGTTAAGCTTAGATTTAGATTATTTGTAAGGTAGTTCTTAAGTATTACGATTATTTAGTTAATTAAGTCGTAGCTCTTAAGTATTTTTATGTTGATAATACAAGAATCTATATAACCAGACTTCTCTTTGACAACCTTCCCGGTTCCTATCCCGAATATCAGCAACCTGTGTGATAAGATGACTTGGCGTGTATTGTGTAACGGCGCGCCGGCAGACTGACAACCGCTCGGCTGCAAGAATTGAGGAAAGCGCGTTCACCTCATCGAGGTGGAATGCGTGGATTTCCGGGGGTGGGATGGAATCGGTGCGCTTCGCGCGCCTCACCTTAATCCCCCCCCCCTCCATTTTACGTTACAATACGTAGAGTTAGCCTGTAGCCATGTCCACCCTACGCAGACCGATGATGTCCAGAACTCTTTCGTTATGGCTATCATTACCAAACCAATATAACCATAGCTAGCCCGTCCACACTTCATGCCACCGAATGACTCTGTTCAGCCTCCAAAAGCACCTTTTCTTCCCAATCAAATCATCTTAGGAAAACTACAATTCACATAGGCGTTGAAGGTCGGTCGAATGAAACACCTGGTTTCAGCTGGATAACCGAAAGGATAAATGTTTACATAATGTAGGGATCAATGCGGAATCTTACTTGTGAGATGTGCCGTAAAGTAAAATGTTCAGTGAGTTGTTAGCACAATATCAATAATAAAGGTTAGTATGATTTACATACGCATGCGGTTGTGCGTTCCCAAAGTAAATACACACACAAAGTTCTCGGATAAATTCTATCATTTCTACCTACTAGCCATTACTTCGGATCAAAATGTAATCTATAAAATGCGCCCGTCAGGATTTATGAGATTTTTAGATCTAGATTTCCGCGGATAAGTAAATATACAAATAATTACGTACATAGTTACATGATTATCTACACGGCCGATAGTAATATATAATTGGTCCTAAACAATGAGATACATGTAACTGAAACTTGTAGGTGGGTGTTCCCAATTTATAAAACGGACAGTAATTAAATAAAATGAAATATCAAGTGGCCTAGCGGTTACGCCAGTCCCTTTCTATGAATGAGTAATTACATGATGATCCGAATCACACTACAGTATTTGTTAGCGGTTTTAATTATGTATACAAGCATGCTAAAAGGTAAACTTAGTATTTTGGGTCCTCTGCTACTGTCACCACACTCGCGATTTCGGAATTTCAACACGACCTTCGCGGACCTGAAAAACAACACGATCACCCGTGCGATCACGAAATTAACTCCCCCGAGACGCGTTTACAACCCCCGACCCCCTCCTGGCGTCTCATCCCCGCCCCGCTACACTCCCTTACCCTGTTGCATCAGCTCTCGAAATTTCTCGGAATTCATATTTTTTTTTTATCAGTTGGTTATATGTGGATCATCACAAGGTTAAATAAATAAACGGTCCAGCGGTTGCAAAGATCACTTCCCTCGCTCGCTTCTGCACCGCTGGACTTCTCTGAAGAAAATTGTGTTTTTATTTATCTCCGCTTTGACCCCTGCTATTCGACTGGATTTCCTGGATTTTCGACTTTTGGCTACGACATTTGGACTGAACCTGGAATTTCCTACGACTTTGGCTGCTACACTGGACGACGATTTGGACCCCCCTGGACCATTGCACGCCGCTGCAGAGATCGACGTTCGAGTACCAGAGGGAACCGGCGAGCCACTCCTGTACGAATATACAGTCTTGTTCCCTGTACGGAACAAGTGGTCCTTCTAGACGGATTGCCGCTTTGCTCTGCAACTAGCTGTCATATTGCGTCATGTCTCGATCTGGATTGCGATCGGGACACGCTGAGGAGCAGGAGAGGAGATTGGAGGCTGAGGAGCAGCGCCACGAGCCGTCGGACTCAGACGACCACCAGTCTGAGGATGACCGCGGCTCTCAGAGGCAGTCAACCACAACCATGACTGAGGATACCATTCACCGATTGAGGGCGGAACTCTGGCGTAGTGAGCGGCAGTATCGTCGCCTCATTAAAGAATTGCAGCGCGATCATGGAGAGGCACTACTCCGGGTACAGGCAGTCACGGCCGGTGCCGATAATGTTGGCAGAGAGGCGGCAAGAGCCGCCATCTGGGACGAGTCGACAGCCCTGACGAGGGCCCTCGCACCGGGCACAACACTGGACGCAGTGCCGAGCGCGGGACCGAACGCGGCATGGCCCGCCGCGCCGGGAACCGCTCGGGCCGCGGGACCGGGCGCCGCCGCACCTGCGGCGCCGGAAGCGGAGCGAAGTGCGCCGCCGGCTGGGGGCCGGCCGCCGGTTTCACCGCTAGACATCGGAGTATGTTATGAATTCGGGACCACGGGCAGGATTCCGCGGGCTCACTCGGATGACACAGTGCAGACATCGCTTCAGGATGGAGGCGCGGCGCACGGTGCTACTTCATTCCCGAGGGAGTGGGTTCGCGACCAGCGGGACCCGATGACATTGGTGGCAACCGCCATCTCCGATGCGATTCGATCGGCGAGGTTCGGAAAAAGCCCGAGGACACACTCGGGCCAGGACGAGCCGCGCATAAACGCTTTCATTGCGCGACAAGCGGTGGCAAAGGATTTGCCGCCGTTCAGCGGTGATCCGCTAGACTGGCGAACATTCAAGGCGCAGTATGATCGGCTTAATTATTAATACTTATTATTATATTAAAGATGAGAATAAGGATTTTTCGCAACAAAGTGATAAGTTTAGTAATATGTTAATAATTTGGTTAATTAAGTGAGGATTTCCTGGGTCTCTTGGATGATTGACTTTATTTTATATTCATGATAACACTGACGATGCCGATTGGCTTTATCGAAGAGGTGAGACTCCATCTTGATTCGGGAAAATTCATAGGAAAATAAACAAATCCAATTTCATGGTTTGTGACATAAACATTTCCATGGAAAAGGTATGTGGATGATGCATTATGTATTTGGTCGGGTTCATAACGTCAACTAAGTACATTTCTAAATTTCATTAATTCATTTAATAATAAAATAAAAAAAAATACAATTTACATTAGAAATGGAAAATAATCTTACCCTAAATTTTTTGGATCTAACATTGATTAAAAATAATAATAAAATTGAGTTCAACATTTTTAGAAAACCAACTTTTACAGATACTATCATACACAATGAATCGAATCATCCATTATCACACAAACATTCAGGGTTCCACTCCATGATACATCGTTTAGTCAATATTCCTATGTCAACATCCAATTTCAATATTGAATTGAATATAATAAAAAAAATAGCAGTTAATAACGGGTATAATACAGGTTTGATAGACACTATTTTAAAAAATAAATTAAAAGAATATAATAATCAATTTTTATATAAATCACAGATAAAACATAATGATAATAATGATAATTGGCGTAGGATTTTATACATAAATAACTTTTCGAAACAAATATCTAAACACCTACCACGAAACACTAGACCGGCATTTTATACAAATAATAGTACAGGAAATTTACTCATAAATTCTAAAGACAAAGATGACAAATTTAACAATTCTGGCGTCTATAAACTTAGTTGCAAGAATTGTGCTGCATTTTATATTGGTAAAACGGGTAGAAATTTTAATATAAGAGTAAGAGAACATTAGAGATGTTTGAACAATAGTGAGTTTTCAGAATTTGCTAACCATTTGATAGAAAATAGTCATGGTTTTGATAAAAAATTGGGATTGTCAATATTGCATATAAATGGTGTTGGTCACAAATTAAATAATTTGGAATCGTTGGAGATAAATAAAGCATGTAAAACTAATCAGGAAATTGTAAACAGCCAACTAAATATAACTAACTACGAGTCCTATTCTAAAATTTTTTCCTAAAAATTATTCGACTAAATTTGTATTGAGCAGCAATTTGAGTTAGGTACTAAATTTATTTTTTAAATAATTGTTTTTTTTTTTTTTAATTTTTAAAAATAGATTCTGATGAAGAAATAATGATATATATTTTTAGTTAGTTATGACATCCTGAAGAAGAAAATAGTATTTTTCGAAACCGGTAGATGTATTTAAACTCAATTCAGTGGTTAATTAAACAAAGATAATAAATAAAAAATATATAAAACCTTATGGCTTTCCTTCGTATTAACTTTCTTTTCCTTTTCTTTATTATTACAATTGGTCAATATAATTAAAATATTTTTTATTACATTAAGTTATTACATCTTAATACCATAATGGGTTGGCTCCGGTACCATCGTACCAAAGCTATACATGTACATTTTAACGTGAGACTCGTTATCGAAATCATGCACCCCCAAAAGGGGAGGGTAGATGTCACATTTATTTATTTATTTCTTAATATATTGCAATAAACACTCCTACATATGCTCTAATATAAACAAGGTTAAAGTATTTTATTTTACTAAATTTAGTCAGTTGCTGAGCTATATTCCCCACACGTACCATATATGTTGAGATCTGCTGCTCAATGCGTTCCACAAGAGACACAACACTCATGTGGGTTTACTTATTCAAAGGCTTGGGCACTTTGCGGTCTTTTCCACCAGTTCCATATGTTACAGTTTTGTATACCATTATGGCGCGTAAAGCACTATGCTGCTAGAAATTGGGTATTTTTGAGAAAAGTGAGGGAATGATATAATTTAGTGAGGAAACATATCTATATTTAATAATGTTAAATATGTACATATATAAATATTTAAGTGTACATATTTTTAGAGTAAACCGTCACCTTATTGTTTTGGAAGCAGTATAATAGGGTGTAGCTATTGTTTTAGTCAGTAAATGTATTCAAATATATCAACGGGAATAGTGAGGGAATGATATTTAAAAATAAAAAAACTGACATTAAAATTTAAATTAGTGAACTTCGTAGTAAAAATATTTTAGAAATAACACAAACTACAAATAATTTAGAAAAGTGTTTGAATCATTGTAAGGAAAGAGAATTATTCATTGTGGAGAGAATGATCCGAAACTACAAATTTCAAGTTATCTCTTAGAATAACGAGTTTTGTTAGATGGAGTAATGATTAGTTTTAAAAATAATATAATTGTATTATCGGGTGTTTTGTTAGTTGTAATTCTATGTGGTTTTTGAACTAAGTACTAGAGTGTTGAAAGCTATTATTGGAATATTATGTTATATTATAAAAATCCCGGTAATATGTTTAATAATATACTAGCCTACCCGCACAGCTGCCGCCCGCAGCAGGCGTATCAGAGACGCAGTACTCTGTTGTCAATTTGCAGAAAAAAAATCCTAACACACTTAATAATACTATAAAAAGTGTTTTGATAGGAAAATAAGAAGGAGAAGAAGAAGAAATAATTCATGTTTTTAAATACATTACGTATTCATCTACTTGTAGAATTTTTCAAAAATAAAATCGCACTCAAACTAACCAATATAGTCAAGTTTTAATGGCGCTAGAAATAGAGGACGTCCATGGATGACTTGGCACGATCAGGTAAACCAGTTAACGGAGGATGGTTCTGTTAGAAGCCTCGACAATCGGTTAGCTTGTATCAGAAGATGTATGAATGTGAATGAGGCGAGAATTGTGTGTCAGGATAGAAGAGTATGGCGCTCTATCCTTCTGCCTACCTCCGCGGGGAAACGGCGTGATGGTAAATAAGTAAGCAGTTTATATTGATTTACTATGAAAATTAAAATAATAAAAATTAAAATCGCACCTTAACTAACCAATATAATAAAAAAAAACAGTGTTCATATAAATACATTAATAGAGCTATAAAAATATATAAACTCCTGTTGTATACTAAAACTAACGCTAATGCTATTTCAATTGCAGTCAACCAGGCGTCTCTTTAATATATACACATATCTCTTTAATTCAAATTATTAGCTGCGCGTTACACCATTTGCCAACCAAAAGGCATATTATATTTATATCCAACACGATATGTTTAACATTTAAAATTCATAAATATTTTATCGTGTATTTTTTAACATTAAAAAATATTCTCCACCTTTTTGAGGAAACTAAATTATATTTATTAAGAAATATTAACGGTAGAAAATCTGAAAATAATATTTTGTTCAAACAGCATGTATGGCGACATCTATGTAAAATAAGTTGTAAAGAAAAAACCTAATACTTAAACAAATTGTTTACATAAAAAAAAAACATTTAAAATATTCCTCACCCTTTTGTGGAAAATAAATTATATTTATTAAGAAATATTAAGAGTAGAAAATCTCTAAATCTGTAAATTGTAAAAACATATTTTCCTTACCAAAATTATTTAATATAATTTTTTTTCTGTAACGGCATGTATAGTGACATCTGTGTGTCAAATTTGTAAAAAATGCACATGTTTACCGCGGCAAATTAATTATTAAATTTCGTTTATTATCTATAACATTTATTAATATTCTGAAAAGGCTATAAGATGCCATAAATTAAAAAAAGTGGTTTCCGTAATGTATGATTTCACCATAATTAACCAAATTCCGGAGTGAAATCATCAATTTTATCTTGTGCGGAAAAATAAATATAGAGAAAAATGTACATGTCAAAAAATGTCAATGTACATATTTAAATAAAAATACTCTTTTTAATTCGTAACATTTTTCAATGATAACGTCCCTGTTCATTGATAAATATAACCACGAATACCCTTAGCTTCGTGTCTACGTGCTTGTAAATAATCAATTCATATTATTTACTAAACAAACTTTATTACAAAGTTGAGAAACATAGTGTCATTTTTTTCAAACCGCCATGTTTATGATCATGTGATAATATTTTTTGTTGGCTATTTTACCAATTAAAGCGAAAGGAAGATTAAAAGAATAACAGGGCTACGTTCACTTCCGAAATATATACTATATGTAAACTTAAATACATCGCAAATGAAAACTCATATTGAAAATAGGCTTTGTTATTCATTCAGTTTTTCAATATGTATAAACGCTATTCTGTTCTATATATAGTAAAAAAGATATTTCAGAAGTAAAATCATCTCAAACATTTTATTTTTTACCACATTATCGAAATAATAATACCGCATTTAAAAATAAATATATTGTGTCATTCTGGACACATTTGTAATTCCCGTGAATACTATTTAAACAAATTCATAGCATGAATCTATATGTATAAAATGTCTGTGCTTACATTATTTCAAATTTTGCGCGAAAAACTTATGTATTGGAAATATACAGCGAAATAATGACAGTTACAAAGCTTGAAACGTGTGTTTACCACATATCTCAATGTGGAAGATGGCTGTTCTTTGTAAACATTGATTCGAAAACAAAATAGTGTAAAGAACACTACTGCGGGATCACCATAAAAAAAATGTCTAGACCATCTGTAAGAATATTAACATCACGAGTTTTTATTTTGGTGGAAACTCCGATTATACAGCATAGTGGTTATACACACTCATCAGTTCAATTTTACACTGTAAATGAGATGTACGTTCATACTTTATTCTAAAAATTTTAAATCTTTAATTGATGCAATTGAATTCATAAAAATTTTAACATTAAAAAATATTCTCCACCTTTTTGAGGAAACTAAATTATATTTATTAAGTTTTTTGTTCAGTATATTGTAAAAACATGTTTGCCTTACTATTTTTTTAAAATATGAATCGATTATTGGCTCAAACGGCATGTATAGTGACATCTCTGTAAAATAAGTTGTAAAGAAAAAACCTAATACTTAAAAAAATTGTTTACATAAAAAAAAACATTTAAAATATTCCTCACCCTTTTGTGGAAAATAAATTATATTTATTAGAAAAATATTAATAGTAGAAAATCTCATAATCTGTAAACATATTTTCCTTACCAAAATTATTTAATAAATTTTTTTTTTCTGAAACGGCATGTATAGTGACATCTGTGTCTCAAATTTGTAAAAAATGCACATGGATACGCGGCAAATTAATTATTAAATTTCGTTTATTATCTATAACATTTATTAATATTCTGAAAAGGCTATAAGATGCCATAAATTAAAAAAAGTAGTTTCTGTAAATAAAATAAATGAATTTCTACCAAAAAATCGTTTTATTCGGCGGTAAAAGATAACCTAGAGAAATTGGACATGTCGAAAAATGTCAATGTATATATTTAAATAAAAATACTCTTTTTAAATCGGATTCGACACATATTTCGCTTCAAGGTGGTCGAATGAACCGTTACCTGTATTATTACAATATTTATTTAATAAGCTTAATATACAATAGAGTGTAGAGATAATTTTCAAATGTTTCATTTCTCACGTGAAAATGGACATTTTTGATAAAAATGAAATAATATTAAAACATAATTTAATAAAAATACTATTTTAAATTCGTATCGGGTATATATTATCCTTCAGGGAGCATAAACGCAAAGATTTTTACATAAATAAGGGGTTTTCTTATGTACCGCTCATACCAAATAGTGTATAGAGACGCTTTTCTAATAAAAAATGTACATTTTTTCATGTGAAAATCGACATTTTTCATAAATCGCAGAGTTTGTCATTCGTTCGCTGTCAATATGGAAAAAACCGCATTCATTTGTTTTCTCCGGCGGTCGTGAGATTTCACTTTTCCGGGGTTATTTGTATCAATTTTTTCGCATTTTCGGCGCATCTAGGTAGGTCCGGACATTTTTCAAAAAAAAAAATACGCGTTTTTTAGATTTTTAAGGTGAATTTTAAACGATAGAAGCTTACAAATACGAAAATAAATTATATTCCATTGTGATGTATGCACAAATGTAATAAAATTATATTTTGGTCGTAAACTCGCAGAGAAAATCTCAAAAATATGAAATTTCACTAAATCAGGTTTCATAAGAAAATTAGAAGACGAAGAATTTAAAAAAAAGTGTGTAACAATACTGCCTATTGGTGGCAATTGTCAAAAAATATTAAAGTGATTTTAGCTCTTAAACTCGCAGACTTATAAGCGAATGAAAAAAAAGTTAGGCTAATTAAAAAGTTAAATTTTCCAAAAATCACCAAACTAAAAGAGTTGTAACAAATAGAGGAGAAGAAGAAGAATGAAAAAAAAAATATGTAAAGACTCAGTCAACTTTCGGACGTCTGGGAAAAATATCAGAATGCAGATAGAACGCCTAATAAGCGAGATATTAACCAAAACGTGTGTGACAAAATCGGTTACATATAAACATATATATAAACATATAAACATCGCGAAATAGGGCCTATTACTTTAATATTAATTAGTTTAGTTAATTCTGTGATACAGCTGTGGATTGCTTGGGCTTCTTGCGTGCTTGGCCGGATTTTACATTCACCTCAATACTTATCAAGCCAAGCAACTTCTCCGAAGAGGTGAGAATCGCAGACAGATTGAAACGCCATTTAGATAAGGGGAAATTGTCAGGAAGAGTTTCAAATCCAAGATATAAATTTCTGACGTAGATAACGCCCATCTGAAAATATAAGTGGGTAATTATTAAGCAGTGTATTAAACAATGTTAAAAAAATGTACATTGCGTAATTTACTTTTATATCACATACCATATATATATATATAGGGAGACCCAAAAAAGTGAGAAAATTTCGTAAAATGTGATATAAATAACAACAATAGCTTAAATAGTTTACTTATTTATTTACCTAAATTATGTTTTATTTCGACAATTTCCGATCGCCATTTTTGATTATTAATTTTCCCATTGTTTATATTTGTTTTTTTCAAATTGTTGCCTAGAATGACAGAAATCACTGCAGAAGACCGTATTTTGATCAAAAATTTTCGAATTGAAAAATGCTAAGGTGCTAGGGAAATGATCAAAGAGTTTCAATACAAAGCCTGGAGTATAGTTAGACATTACAGCAGGACGGAGCTCCATCTCACACAGCCAGAAATACAATCAACTTCCTACGTCGTGAGAATGTTAATTTCACTGAGCCAGGCATCTGGCTACCGAACAGCTCAGAACTAAAACCCAGTAAACTTTGCAATATGGGGTATTTTGATGATTTCTGACTAGATAAATTTTGTGCAAAAAAAAATTACATTTGGAATTATATTATGTTATGTTTAATTAATTATATTATGTTTTGAAATAACTCATGTGTTTTGAAAGGTTCTCACCTTTTTGGGACACTTTGTATATATAAAATGCGCATTAGAATCCTGACAAAATTGTATTTGAAGTTCCTACTATATTTAAATGCAGGGTTAGGCGCTAGTTGGTGCTAAAGATAGCTAAATATATCAGTAAGACTTTCATAACCTCAAAATGACCGAGCCTGTCAACCTAAGCATGGAGTACGATAGAAGAGCGGCGATAATAGAAAGCCTGGCCAAAATTGGCTTTCTTACAACGTTGACATGTTTTGGTCGAAGCTTCCTAACAGTCTCGACCAAAACTCTCTGGACCACTAAGTGTGGGGCGTAGTCGAGAGACAAAGTAACAAGTGTAGGCAGAGGAAGGGGTAACTAAAATCACTTAAATATATGTCGATTGCACATGGTTTATCCGCAGTTTGAAAATGGCGTTAACTCGCGGCATGCAAAACTCAATGACACTATTTAATACAATTTGATTTATTAATATTCATTAAAAATAAACATGAAGTTCTACAAACTAAACACAATAACAATATGTGTATATAAAAATAAAATTAAAGGAGAGAAAAGTAGATAGAGATTAATATTAACAATAAAAATTAACTTAACATAAAACACCCCCAATTACATCTCCTCTTCTGTCAATATTATTCTCGCCCACAACCGCTTTTATATTTCACCGAAACCCTCCCTCTCCTCAATACCGCACATACTACCTCCCCCGCCTTGTAATCGATAGTCTATCTACTAGCTTAAGCTATAGTTTATTGATGAAGATGACGCAGTTAGCGTCGAAAACGTTTTAATGAATGAATATTTAATTAAAATGTTGTGTGAAGTAAATAATAAAAAATAAAATAAAATGAATGTTGAATTGATTTATTTAAAAATAAATAAATGTTATTTACCATTGGGCATTTGCTAGGAAGGTTACCATATTTCTGAATAGTTGGGACAGCAAACCATTTGAAAGGTTTCTGAAAAAGTTCACAGACTTTATCATTCATTTGGATGAAGCTGCGTTTGAATTGATTGTCTTTGAATTCATAAGTTGTTAATAAAATCTGAAAAAACACTTTTGGTAAATATTAATGCGAATAAAATTGATTTAATATAGTTGTATATTGATGAAGGATACGAATCAACTTGGTGTTAAAATATCGTCCATCGTTCTTCTTAATGTGAAATTTTATTATAATGTCTGTATAATGATCTCCATGGACTCCCTTTCCCTTCCTCCTCACTTTGACTTTGCTTCTCTACTTTTTCAGCATTCTGCAGATCTGGTGGAAGAATCTTCATCATTTGACGTGACTAACCACGACAAGTTCTCCAAGGTATCTTCTACGCAAAATTCCTAAAGAATTTAAGGATTCGTTTCAGACAAACGCTTGAGAGCCTGTCTATGGTCTTAAGTTTTTGCAGAATGGAGACATTCGTGGGTCTCATCATTCATGGTATGCCCAAATGTATCACCAGTACCACATCTCAACGGAATCAATTCGTCTTGTCTTTTTTGCCTTTAGGGTCCATGATTCATACCGTACAAAAATATAGAATGCACCAGAGAATGTATAAGCCTGACCTTTGAGTAAGAAATACCGCGCTATACCATACCACACTTTTTGCCATAGCTATGCGTCGTTTAATTTATGGCATGTAGCTACCGTCGTCAGCAATTAATTAATAAATAATTTATGGAATCATATCAAATCATTTATTGTTAGTGTAATAAAATTACAGCGATATCGTTTTAAATAAACAATAGAACAAGAACCGTTTTGATAAGTTTGGTATTGACAGTTAGTTTATCATTTTGTGGAACAATATTTGAGTATACATAGATCAAATATTGTTAATATAATAAACTGGTCTAAATTAGAAATTTATAAAATTTAAAATAGACTTTTCAGGCGTATTCTAGAATAATATGATAATCATTCGTCATGTACACAGATAAAGAATATAGCTTTCATAATTTCTAAAAAATAATATTCTCATTAGTGACATCTATGCTGTTTTAGGGGAATGAATATCAAATTTTAAACCATAGATGGCGACAGCGAAGTTGTAGTTAAATACTCGAAATGTTTCTACATAGTAAAAATTTGATAGATATAGAGGTTGTGGGTAGAATTGATGAACTTTACTTTATGTAAAGCGAAAACATAAGCCGGCCGAAGATAGGTCATAAGCCCTGTAATATCCATTTTTCCCATATAATATAATATAAATAGCATCGTCTCCATGAGATATTTATTTAATGTGAATTAAATATATTCATTAGAAATATACACATATAAAATCAATTATTATTATCGAAAAATATTATTGTTGCGCCACCGGGATTCGTGGTGTAAAAGGTTTAATTGAAGTCATTAATAAATGAACTACTATACACACAATAAATAATATGTCGTCATTTTTGTGGGCAGCCAATTTATATTTAAATTTATTTTTTCCATTTTGCATTGGGGACCAATTTTTGTAGCCCTGTGACATATTTTTCTTTGTTTGCATACTCACAGTCACGTTGTTATATGCAGGATGTAGAATATTCATGGTGAAATTCATCACGTAATTGCTTGTCCTGCTCAGCCTGCGCACGGATCCGTACACGTCATTTCCATAGTCAGGGTTTATATAGACCACTGAAATTCTTTCCAGCACAACCTCTCTGAGGTTCTGAAACTGTAAACACATTATTAAATACAAATGGTCCAACATTGGTTGCGTGAACTTTTAATAAAATCTCATATTTTGTTGTGCAATCACCCTAATTTGTTGACAGTTTAAAATGATCATTATTTTAATTTAATTATTTTTTGTGTGGTGGCCATGTTTGTTTTACGGGGCGCAGCATATTTTGCAATGTGAAGGGTTTTTCGGGAACTGAAATGTCTCAGCACCTATTTGACGTATCAATATAGGGTTAAAAGGACTTTGTTCAAAAAGATACGGGTTTTAGGATCGCTTTGACATATTTTCACCTACATACATTCCAACAGTGTGAATTTTCTGCCTTAATTCATGGCTTACGCTTGCACGGGGATTTTTTTGCAGGAAGGGTTAGATGTCATAAGTTTTTTTTACATAGAGGTGAGAACTAGTTGTGTTCATAATTATGTTAAGTTATGTTCATAATTGTGTTCCAAATTTGAACCCTGAGACTACGACTCCTTTTATTATAAAAATACTCTAAGATTGTAAAATATATAAAAATTGGACTTTTCAAGGCTAAATATCTCTGGTGCGAGGCCAGATAGAATTCAAAATTAGAAAATTCAGATGCACATTAAATTTAAAAAATATTTTTCAGACTATCTCTCAACCGTTATTAATACATTTAATTAATATTTAACACGATAAATAAATTTAATATATATATATATATATATATATATATATATATATATATATATTATTTATTCTTATTATTAACTGTATCTCCGTATTCTTATTATTAACTGTATCTCCGTATGAAACACCCGAGTATCTAAATTATATATCTCCTGTGAGACTCGGCCAATATATGTATGTAATTACAATAAATAAATGATAATTTCCTATCACAAGTCATCGTTTTTAAACAAACCTTACTAGCTGTCGAATAACTAGATATATAAAGGAGCACTACCAACGCAACTAAATTCTTCATGTTGTTGTATACGAATGAGATCGTAACTCTCAAAACTCACGAATCATTAGTCACCAATCAGTATATATTATGAATAATTAGGATAATATTATGAATTCTATTGAGCACACCAATTTTAATTCGATTACGTTGACATAAAAATCAACCAATACAATTATTTTTGTCTCGATGAAAAGATAAAATCTCTACCGGTTATTTTTTTATACGAATTTGGTACTCCAAAAGTGTACCGTTAGACTTTACGTACAAATTAGAAGACATACTCAGGAACGTGTCAGATATACTTACTTACTTATCCACATTCATACATCTTCTTATACAAGCTCGCTGATTGTTGAGGCTTCTAACAGAACCATCCTCCATTATCTGGTTTACCTGTTCGTGCCAAGTCTTCCGTGGACGTCCTCTATTTCTGGTGCCATCAAAACTTGCATCATATATCTTTCTTACCATTCTCTCCTAATTCATCTGTTCCATATGACCGAACCACTTAAGTGATCCTTTTTTAATCTTACTTACTATACTAATATCAGCTTTACATTCTTTCCTTATTTCTTCATTCTTTACTCTGTCATAAATAGATTTGTTACAAATACGTCTAAGTGATCTCATTTCCACTGCATTCAGTCAGATATACTGAACTAGTTAATATAGTTGCAAACTAGATCCAACATTGAACTTAAGTAGGGATGGGCTGCCCATATGTTAACAAGAGTCTCGATTCAATTGAGGAAGGGGCGGATTTTTTTATCACTCGTATGCAATAATTATTATGACAATAGAATAATACTTAATATATTCACTGTTTGCAGTAGTAGTAAGTTTGTAGAACTCCATAATCACATATGTAAAAATAAAACACCTGTTTTTATATTCTACTCGATTGGTTTTATTTATATGCGTTGGTTTTGTAAGAATATTGCCAGTCTGACATTTTAACTCGACAATTACTTAATAAATCACTCAATAATAATAACCAGATACTAAATAATCAAGTAAATCTATCCAATAGTCTGATATTAAAGTTGTTCCCACGTAATCCCCACTCTTCTCTCCCACCGCCTACCTGATACTCTGTTCCACTCTGATATACTGTTGGTCTGTCGTCTTAACCTCCTATTTAAACATCTATATTCATGTTAGGTTAGGTTACATGCTATATTGTCCTGAAGAAGGTTGGGCCCATCTGAAATTAGCTTTCTTTAAATATGAATTAAATATATTCATTAGAAAGATATACATATAAAATCAATTATATCAAAAAATATTGTTGTTGCGCCACCGGGATTCATACCTGGATCTCTTTCCTAACCGGGGAAGGTACATTATCCAACTATGCTACAGCGACGATATTTTTAGAGACAAATTTTCGAACCTGTATGTTTCACTTTTTCAAATTATTTGATATTAATACATTTAATCGTTCCATTATTTGAAAGAACCATCTACCTTATTTTTACGGAATCTTAAATACCTTTGAGTAATCTGATAGCAGACGCCAGAATTATCAATTCATTTTTATTAAATTTTAGACACATTGATACAACTATATTATTAGGAGAACACATTCTTATATCTTTCTTATTAATATATTTAATTCATATTTAAAATACCAGAGACCTATGTTCTGAATAATTACAACTTCACAATAAGAATGTGTTCTCCTAATATCTAATATTTAATTCATTATGAATTACGAAAATAATACGTTTTATATATTATCGTGTGGGTTATGAGGTTAAAAATAATTATTATTTCTTCGTAAAATGCATTTGAATATTGACTGAATTTGATAATGATCTGAAATCTAAATAGATGCAATTTTACATTTGTTGGATTTATAAATTATATTCTCCATAATTATGTTAAAAATTAGAATGTTTTGCATTTTAGCTAGTAGTTTTCAATATACAGTATGAATGGTAAGTCGTGTAATCTAATAATAAATAAATTGAACATATATTACATTAGTTATAATAGTTACACAACTAAATTTTGACAATTTTTATTTCGTGCTTTACATTTTTTCAGTAGAATATTTTGTTAACTTAATTATTTAGGGGTGATGTGTTATAAAATATCCAAAGTTCGCTAATAAAAAGTCATTATTGTTAGTTATTGAACAACAACAGTATCTATGTAATGAATGTTGCATTTTTCTTCTGTGTAGTTGTGCTAGTTTGCCATTTAACTGAACTTTTTTCAATCGTTGTTTATTTATTTACTCTTACTTTACTCTGTTTTTTAATTTTTTATAAATGAAACATTGCATTTATTTTATGTTTTACATTATATTTATATTCTATTAATTGCATCCTGTTTTACTCTTTATATAATATTTTTTTATCTTTTTACTTTTTAAATACATTGAACATTATATTTATATGCTATCTAATCGCATCTTGATTTACTTTTTATGTATATTTATTAGTATATTAAACACTACACTTTATTTATTACTATACCGTAAAGGCACTGTCTGATATAATACAGTAAGATCCTAGTGTAGCAGGCAGGGTACCGAAATACACGTTTCACTTTACTACAATGTTATCTGATTATAACAATATAATAACACACTGTACTGTACTATGAATCAATAAAATAATTTATTAATATTATTATTAGTAAATACTAAATTAATTTATTAATTATAAATATATACATATAAAATCAATTTTGTCGAAAAATATTGTTTTTGCGTCACCGGGATACGAACCTGGATCTCTATTTCCAATCCGGGGAAGTGCACTACCTTTGTTCTATAACGCCAGTATTTTTCTTGACAAATTTTCGAACCTATATGTTACATTTTTCAAATTAATACACCTGTCGTTCCATTATTTGAAAGCCATCTACATTATTTTTACAGAATCTCAAATACCTTTGAGTAAACCGACTGCAGACGCCAGAATTATCAATTCATTTTTATTAAATTTTGGACACATTGATACAACATATATTATTAAGGAGAACACATTCTTATTGTGACGTTGTAATTATTCAGAACATAGGTCTGTGATATTTTAAATACTAAATTAATGTATTAATTATAAATATATACATATAAAATAAATTTTGTCGAAAAATATTGTTTTTGCGTCACCGGGATATCCCGGTGACGCAAAAACAATAGTGTTTGAAATTAAATGGACTTATGGACATATGTAGTGTTCTTCAAGAAGCTTTGGAAAACGAAGCGGTATAAGAAATAAGATATGTGTGATCGTCCAAGTTTCCCAAATAAATGATACCGGGCACTCACCTGTTGGCTATGCAACCTTATGATAACGAAGAGGAATGGGAGTTAATTTCTTCAGAAAAAAAAAACTATGCTATCGGTTTAAATTAAACAGGATCACTTCTTAACTCCTTGAGTAGCAGAATGAGAGCGCTATCGCAAAAGTTGTAGAGAAATATTCAAAGTTAAGTATGTTAAAAAAAAATCTATTTTATCGCTCTAGATGATTTAATATTCTTTTATGAATTAAATAATAATCGCGTTAAAAAATATTTATGATAAAAGTTATTTGACAACCCTGCAACTCATGTTCGTCATTAAATAATATACTGTTTTACTTTTAAACCACTTTATTATTCACATATATTAAAGTATACTATTAGGAGAACACATTCTTATTGTGAAGTTGTAATTATTCACAATGTGTTTTCCTAATAATAAAGTTGTGTGCTAATAATAAAAATGTGTCCAAAATTTAATAAAAATGAATTAATAGTTCTGGCGTCTGCTATCAGATTATTCAAAGGTATTTGAGATTCTGTAAAAATAAGGTAGATGGCTCTTTCAAATAATGGAACGATTAAATATATTAATATCAAAAAGGTAACAAATAGGTTCGAAAATTTATCGCTGTAGCATAGCTGGATAACGCACCTTCTCCGATTAGGAAAGAGATCCAGGTTTGAATCCCGGTGGCGCAACAACAATATTCTTTGATATAATTGATTTTATATGTATATCTTTCTAATGAATATATTTAATTCATATTTAAAGAAAGCTAATTTCAGATGGGCCCAACCTTCTTCAGGACAATATAGCATGTAACCTAACCTAACATAAATATAGATGTTTAAATAGGAGGTTAAGACGACAGACCAACAGTATATCAGAGTGGAACAGAGTATCAAGTAGGTGGTGGGAGAGAAGAGTGGGGATTACGTGGGAATAACTTTAATATCAGACTATTGGATAGATTTAATTGGTTATTTAGTATCTGGTTATTATTATTGATTAATTTATTAATTTCTTATGCTTCTAAATTGTTAAGGTGTAAATTTATCCCATTTTTATATAAAACTGTGTATTCTTATTAAAGGTATGGTTATAATTAATTAAGTGATCGACAAATTCTGAGAAATCTGTACTTGTTAAGCATCTAATAAGTTCTTTTATTTGATTTTACAATTTTTTAAAAGTTTTCTTAAATTATTATTAGTGTGGACGTATAAAACTGGCATTATCTCTGTTGGGAGATTAGATGTACTGAATGTAGAAAAATTATTTATATTTAAAACTCTGCACCGTTGCGCAGTTGGTCCATTTGCCCGACAATATATTTTCCAATGAACTCTCCACAATCAAACTTGTAGCCTCCAATAATGGACATGTCCCTAAAATAATCGATAGAATTATATCAAACAAATTTAACCATATATTATAATCGTATGTGGCTCTCCAACTATAAATTCTAAATATGAATTAAATATATTAATCAGAAATATATAGATATAAAATCAATTTTATTGAAAAATATTGTTGTTGCGCCATCGGGATTCGAGCCTGGATCTCTTTTCTAACCGGGGAAGGTGCATTATTCAACTATGCTACAGCGACAATATTTTTAGCGACAAATTTTCGAACCTATATGTTACCTTTTTGATATTAATATATTTAATCGTTCCATTAATAAATTCTAATAACGAACTATCCAATGGGTTATTTTAATCGCGTATAAATGCACACGTGCGCGACTTTTGGATAATATGTTGTGACATTTCAAATATACGCGCCAAGACCGAGGGCGCCATCTACCAATGCGAGTAGGCGCGGCCGGAGGAAAGAGAGGTCAGCGGTGCTCCGCCGAAATTACAGTATTGGCGACGGAGATCGACAATTGGAAGACTATTTTCGCGGCGGAACAAGAGATTTTGGCCTTGTTCTGCCCGTGTAAATCGTGTAAAGAGGGACTCCACAGTGACCAGATGGGTTCGGGGTAAAATTCTGGAGGATGAGATCACTTCCGAGAGACTAACGCCGCGGCAACCCCGTGGCTGACAGGGTGGAGATCGAGGTGTGCTGAATCGGCAACATTAGTGTCCTCACTAGAAGGAGAGTTTAACATGAAGAAAGAAGATGTTAAAGACAGGTATCGTGCGTAGAATGTCGGGTTGTTATGTTATATGTGATTAAAGTGTAAATAATGTGTTGAAATCTAGTGTTATTATTGTCTGAGACCTCCCTCATACATCTGAGATAGGCATTCCGATACCAAAGTTTATTGACCCACAGACTGAGTCTAGCCGGTGGCGTGGTGCGCTGGCATTCCATCCTCTGGTGATAGCACACGACGTATCAATGTATATAGTAGTTCCTGTTAGATGTGCAATTATGTAATTTTCGGATTAATCGACATTTTTTTTCATTATCTATCCCGTTCCTGGGATTTGATCGTTTGAATTTGGATGTTTACTATTATTAAATTAGATTAGTTAGGTTCAATTAGGTTAGGTTAGATCAGATTACAATATTGGCATTTTTTGTCATTAAAAATGGTATACGTAAAAATGGGAGGTATGTTCGATAGAAACGGAAAGATAGAGAAAGATATCGAAAAAAGGGTGACTGCAGGGAATAAAGTGAAAGGCGCTTAGAATGACATTATAGTTGAGAAATGTCAACTGAGGCAAGACCAGTGGTTTACGATAGAGTTCTGGTACCGACACTGATGTATGGAAGTGAGTCCTGGAGTTGGCAGAAGAGTAACGAAAGTAGACTGAATACAGTGGAAATGAGATCACTTAGACGTGTATGTGGCAGATTCATTTATGACAGAGTAAAGAATGAAGAAATAAGAAAAGAATATAAAGCTGATCTTAGTATAATGAGTAAGATCAAAAAAAGATTACTTAGGTGTTTTGGTCATATGGAATACTTAGAATAATAACTTTCTCTAACTCCGGCCAGGGAGTAGTTCGAAAAGTTTCATTAACTAGTATTATTTGTATATATTACAAAGAATCTGTATTACCAGCGAGAATATATTTTCACTGATGAAAGTATATTTTCACTCAGCCTGTTAGTGGATGTATATCTAACAATGAAGATACAAATTCACTCGTTACATTTAGTGAGTTTGTATTCGTTGACAAGTGAGAATACGCCGCGCGGGAATATTTGGCCTTAAGTGTCGATGTGTCACCCTACAGCATGGCAATAAATAGTTTGGTGGCGTGGGTAGCATTTACAACCGTCACTTTTATTGGCTTATAGTATTTTAATTTATATTAAATTAAATTATTTACTGCATAAACTACCGTGTTTATAATCTCAGCCATTTTTATTTCCTTTACATAGGTTAGGTTCAATTATAGGTTAGGGTAGAGGGTTAGGTTAGGTTAGGTTCAATTGTAGGTTAGGGTAGAATATACATTTGCTAAAACCTGCTAGTGAAGTTATATTTCCACCACTAGATATATATTTCCAGTGGTGGAAACGTATTCGGATATGATTTCACTGAAACGTTAGTGTAAATATATTCTACACATCCACTGTAACACATATACCTCCGGTGTAGAAGTTTCTATCATAATTGATTGCATACGATCTATTAAGTTTCAATCTAAGTTATAGTCGGATATACAATATTTTCGGAACTTTTAATAAGCAAAATTAATAATCAGTAAATAAACATTTGTCAAATACAAAAAAATAATTATCAGTTTACAATTAATATTTACATTATCGTAAGCAAAATGATAATGAACAGTGTTGATTGATAATTAAAACTTATATTTTAACCTTTACCACACCATGATATAAAATATCGAAACCAATAAATAACTGTTAGAAAAAATGTTTTTAATAGGTTAAATGGCTTTAATGGTACGAATTTACTCTAAATATTGAGCATTCAATTTTGAAAAACTGATTAATAACATAATTAGGAGCATTCGTTAAGTCCTATATTTCTATGTTTCCACCAGAACCTACATCAGTTTTTGTTCATCACTAATCGATTTTCCATCCCCGCATTATATCTGAGAAAAAAAAGTTCAGCCTACACCAGTCACTAGTCCCGGTAAGGTAAGATTTCACGAGAAAAAAATACAATTAGAAAAATGCCTTTGCCAATTCAACCACGAACTTAGATATGTTGCCAAGTATGTTGAGTGAATTGTGTCTGAGACTCTCAGAAACACTATGTACTTTTGCACTGTATTTATTTAAGAAAAGTTACAATCGTGTCCCTGAAAAATATCCAAAAGGTTCATTTTAAGAGCGATACTTGTGAACTAGCTGCTGGAAAGAGGTCAACTGGAGGGTAACGGTATACAGTGGCATTAAGTACGTTGAAGCACAACGTCGACAAAATGATGCAAACAGGAGGAGATGCAAAGGTTGGGAAGAGAAAATAGATAGAATAGCGTGGAAGTCAGCCCATGGCCACTGCTTCCCATGCCCAAGATTATTCAGAATTTATGGATCAATGATTGGATTCTTTAGCCTCTGGAGGGTCCATAATCGTGAAGGAAAGTTTTTCGCGGACAGCCAGTGTTGATGATGACAATGCGAGTTGTTCGAGATCGGAGATGTTGCAACAGAGCTGCTGTCGGTAGGAAGAGTGAGCGAGGCGGCCGCCGCCAGGTCGCCCACCCCCACTGGGTGCGCTTTCGTGCCTCGCTCTGTGTCTAGCGCATATTAAACTGGTGGATGTGTTTAGTTCCGACGAATACAGCTCGTGACGATTCTTCTATAGACTTTTGTATTGTTCATTCGACGACAATATTATTTTTATTGTTTTATTGTTATTTAATGTCCAAATACACTGATTGTGGGCACTGTTGGCTGCCGGCAGAGCCTCCTAAAAAAATCGTCGGTGGTGGATTGTTTTCTGTTAGTACTGAACTGCTTATAGGTATAAAAACATGAATAAAACCAATATTAAAAGAGATTTTATTAACTGGATTAAAAAAGTCTGCCTTTAACAAGATTTATTATTGATTTTATTTAATGTTAGCAGAATAAACTTTTAATTAATGAGAACACATTCTTTGATATTTTAAATACTAATTAAATGTATTAATTAGAAAGATATACATATAAAATCAATTAATCAACGACAAATTTTCGAACCCATTAAACAATTGATGCATTAATTTGAAAAGTGTAACGTGGGTTCGAAAATTTGTCATCAAAAGTACTGTCGCTGTAGCATAGTTGGTAATGCACCTTCTCCAGATTGGAAACGAGATCCAGATTCGAATCCCGGTAGTGCATCAACAATATTTTTCAATGAAATGGATTTTATATGTATATCTTTCTAATTAATACATTTAATTGGTATTTATAAACTTTTTTTAGATTATTTGATTACGTCCTTTAAACCACTTGATTAAACACATCAAACGATTTCATAAAATACAATGTCCTTCTTTAAGATGTCAAATTAACCATATATATCATTTTTATGTAATGTTTTTAAAATATTTATTATAAAAAATCGGGAAGAACGTATTTCTTGTATCAATGAGATAGATTAATAACATGTGAATAATTTGGTTAATTATGTGAGGGTTGCCTGGGATCTCTTGTGATTATGTGAGGGTTGCCTGGGATCTCTTGTGATTATGTGAGGGTTGCCTGTCATCTCTTGTGATTATGTGAGGGTTGTCTGGGATTTCTTGTGATTATGTGAGGGTTGCCTGGGATCTCTTGTGATTATGTGAGGGTTGCGTGGGTCTCTTGTGATTGTATTTAATATTAATTTCAACACTGACGATGGCGATTGGCTTCATCGAAGAGGTGTGACTCGCAGTTATGTTGATGCGCCATCTTGATATGGGAATATTCTCAGGTAAAGGAATAACTACCATGTCGAAATTTGTGCAAAAAAGACGGCCAATCTAAAAAAAAATATTTCACGATTAATACGTAAATAAAGATCATAATATTAAGAGGGTAGATTTTATTAACGGGGACGGGAAAAAATAATTGTATTTTTTAATAACACTAAAAATTTTATCGAGTAATATACATTTCTATTATATTATATGTTTATTATTCCGAGTGAATTAGTTGCTGAAGGTCCAGGCACATGTCATCTCACAGCTTTCAATACATACAGTTAACAAATTTAACATGATACAGAAGAAGCTCGTTTATTACTTATTTATTTACTTACCGTCACGCCGTTTTTCCGCGGGGGTAGGCAGAAAGGACAGAGCGCCACACTCCTCTGTCCTGACACAATTCTCGCCTCATCCACATTCATACATCTTCTCATACAAGCTCGCCGATTGTAGAGGCTTCTAACACAACCATCTTTAATTATTTGGTTTATCTGGTCGTGCCAAGTCTTCTGCGAACGTCCTCTATTTCTGGTGCCATCAAAGCTTGCGTCATATATCTTTCTTACCATTCTCTCCTCATTCATTCGTTCCATATGACCAAATCACCTAAGTGATTCTTTTTTAATTTTACTCACTATACTAACATCAGCTTTACATTATTTTCTTATTTTTTCATTTTTTAATTTGTCATAAATAGATTTGCCTCATTTGATCTCATTTCTACTGCATTCAGTCTATTTTCGTTCCTCTTGCCAGCTCCAAGACTCACTTCCATATATCAGTGTCGTTACCAGGACTCTATTGTGCACCGCTAGTCTTGCTCAGTTGAAAAATTCCCGTTAGATATAATTCCATTCAAAGCGCCGTTCACTTATAGATTATTGGATAATGCACCTTCCCTAGTTTGGAAAGAGATTCAGGTTCGAATCCCAATGGTGCAACAACAATATTTTTCGATAAAATTGATTTTATATGTATATATTTCTAATTAATATATTTAATTCATATTTAAAATATCACAGACCTATGTTCTGAATAATTACAACTTCACAATGAGTATCAATTGTTCGTAAAATTTTCTTGTATAAATAATAAAATATAAATATCTCGACGAGGTGAGGTTTTTCCTATAGGTTTACCATAAATCAAAGGTATACAGTGACAATCCTCCCTCTCTGGACAAATTCATGTGGATTCACCTGGATCATATTTAGAAAACATAATTTTTAAGAAATAAATTCTCAGGGACTGTACTTAAATGCAAAATAAACATATTTAATTTTAATAAAATAGTTTTACTTATCCATTATTTTATTATGAAAAAGACTTTTAGGACACCTTGTATGTTTTTTTTTATCTAGTACTTATTTATTTAAAAATTAATTAATGTTGTTTACCACCGGGCACTTTTCAGGATAGTGACCATATTTCTGCATAGCTGGGAGTGCAAACCATTTGAAGGGTTTTTGAAAAATGTCGCAGACTTTGTCAGTCATTTGGATGAAACTCAGTTTGAACTGATTATCTTTGAATTCATAAGAAGTCACAGATATCTGAAATGTGAAAAACACTCTATTAGTGTGAATAAAAATGACAGTGAAGTGAAATGAAGTATAGTTATATATTGATGAAAGCAAGGATCAACTTTGTGTATAATAATCATTTTTCTGCTTATAGTTATAATTATTCTGCTTATTATTATGTGACACGGACTACCAAATATATAGACATGAATTAACATAAATTCCTTGTTTCAATATTTGCATTTTGGTGTCACCCACGTGATCATTTTGGTACTATTTACGTAATCAAATATCTCCGCGACCTTTTTTAATTGGAACGAAAATTTAATCGCTGACAATATAATATGCATTTATGTAAAAAATACGTCTTGTTTATATGAAGATTTAATTTTCGAAGAGTAAATACTTTTACTCTTGCATAAGTGTGTCATAAACTCTATCGGATTTATGTTTCCACAAATATTATGTGTAGAATGCCCCTCGTCCCGCAACTAATGTTTGAAACCCCTCTACTATATGTACACTTTATTTCATGTCTATTAATTTACTGGTCTGTGAATATCATCAATTTATATCTCATAGTTTAGTCTCTCATTTTAGAACAAGAAAATAGATTACAGGTCTTCGAAAACGAAGTCACGACCCAAAGGTACCTAACCTAACCTCACTGACGAATGGAAAAGATAAAATAACCTGAAACATCACGAATAGTATACCGTTTTTGATATCCTGAAGAAGGTGTAAGCAAGAAAGCTGCAGGTCAAACTGAGGTCGAGCAACAATCGGCGGGACATCATTAGATTCACATGGTTAATAGAACATCACTGAGAAATTACCTATTACAATTCTTGACAGCATCCGAGTACAACTAACGTTGTTAATATACGCAAACGATTCCTAATTTACTTTAACTTAAGCCAGCCCTGGTACATGTTATTCCTAATTATTTAAATATTTTCTGTATTAAATCGTCGTCCATCATACAAGAGGCGTATCTCGTTTTTTGTTAAAATTGAGTTACGGCTGGGGTTACATTGGCCAAACACATACCCGTAATCCATTCTAACAGGTAAATATGAATTTTATTTCTTTGAGGTAATAGTACATAAAAATATTTCATCGTAATTACTCTTATTTCATACCTCATACTATCTATTAATTAAAAAATATCGGAAACATCAACAAATTGGAGATACGTTTCTTTGAAAGATGGATTTATTTATTACATCAAATGTCATCACATACATATTTTTGTTCTAACAGAGGTGAATATATTATGCATAATAAACATAAGACATAATTAATACTCATAGTTTATTGTGTGGGATGGAGAAGACTTCACCTCAGATATATACAGCGTTGTCTTGGCTACTTTACTAGACTGAAGTCTGTGTTAAAGTAGCCAGTTTTTTTTTCGTGCTGTTATGGTGTTATTTAAATCAACGACAGGAGTAAAAAGAGAGATAAAAAATATGTATAAAAAATATATATATATATATATATATGTAGTGGGAGTATTGTAGGACTAGTGAATTATTAGTGTAGGTACTGTATAAATTATATTAGAATGTTGGATAGCCATGCTTCTGATTCATCTTTAACTGATTGGATTATATATTAGGTCGATATTTGTGTAATCTTATTGGAATTAAACGATTTCCAGTTGGTACTGAGTGTGCTGTATAGTTTCGGAGCTAAGAACATGTAGAACCTTAGATAAAATGTCGTTGTTGGTCTCGGAACTGGTGTGTAGATGTTTGTTGTTTGTCTTGTGTATGTTGTGTCCATGATTTATTGCTTGGGGTGAGTTGTTGTTAGCATGGAAATATTGAACGAGTGTCGACATAAAAATTTGTCTCATATCTAGGACATTGCACTCTTTAAATATGTGATCTGATGGATACATAAAGGGACGACCAATACAAACGAGTGCAATTACTCACAGTCACGTTGTTATACATAGGACGTAAAATGTTTACGTTGATATTCAACAAGTAGTTAGTTGTCCTGTTAAATCTGCTCACGGATCCGTATGCATCGCTTACATATTCAGGGTCCGTATAAACTATTGTTAATCTTTCCAGCACAATCTCCGTGACTTTCTGAAAATAAAAATACATTAACAAAAACACTTAAAATAGATACACGATTAATCAATTGATAGTGTAGATGTTACAAATTTCAATTGCTGTACTGTTAGTGTATATCAAGATTCAATTGCTGTACTTCAATTTCACAAAACAAATTTACTTGCTGTACTTCAATTTCACAAAACAAATTCAATTGCTGTACTTCAATTTCACAAAACAAATTCAATTGCTGTACTTCAATTTCACAAAACAAATTCAATTGCTGTACTGTTAGGGTATAACAACATTAAAATAATTGCGTGAGATGAAGATGGAGTATCTAATAACCATCTTGTGTACATTGATCCTTACAGTCAAATTTCTAGACGCGGGAGTAACGTTTCATGCGTGTTGAAGATTATATTTCACAACCGGGATAGAATCGTTTTAATTACGACATTTAAAAAAAAAATTAAAATATATTTTAATAATTACACAAAATACTTTGTTTAAACAACTATTTATATTAATTATTCTACATGTTTCGTTACCTATCATCATTCATCATCTTCAGGAAACAATGTATACTGAAATTAAAAAATACAAGCATAGATAAAAACAAAACTATAAAATGGTGAATAACTAAGAACTAAAATGAAAACAAATTTAAAAGGTGACTATTTACAATGAAGATATGGTTATTTATAATATTAAGCTTGCTATTAACAATTTTTCTTATTTCAAAAATTTCAAAATTATCTAACTGTAAACCCCTAGTATTCGCATGTGTACTTTCTAAACCCTTGTTAATATCAAAATAATGGTTTGTTTCCAAAAGGTGATTGAAAAATTCTGAATAGTTTTTGGTATTTAGGCATCTCAAATGTTTTTTAATTCTAATATCAAAATTTCTGCAAGTTTTACCTATACAAAAATAATTGCAATCATTGAAAATTAATTTGTAGACCCCCGATTTTTTTTAAATATCGTCCTTATCCTTGTTATTTAATATATAATGATTTAATTTGTTATTTCTGTAAATTTTTTGTCTAATTATTCATATAAAATGAAGCTACAAATATTGAAGAAGAACATATATTTGAACCTTTCCTCTCCGATAATTAATAATAATTAATAATATTAATAATTACAATATATAAGTATTTACCATACGCAACAATAAAACATGTTTTCTTGAAGAACCTGACGTGAATTTGTCAATATATGTATGTGTACGTGCCGCGAGGTGGACGGCATAGCGCGCGGGGCGCGGGGGTGCCGGATACTGTCACTTTAGTGGCAGAGCGTGTACTGGCCTAGTTAGACGTTCGTGATGATCAATGTTCTTTTTCTTCAGTTTTAGCACTTTTACTTTAAACAGTTTTAGCAATAATTGATTTGTATATACGTCAACTAATATTTTAATCATTAATATATGTAATAAATGTAAAATACTCATATTTATCAATCGTAAAAGTCTACATGCACACTGAGTATGCAGCACCGTAACGCGTGTTTTTATTTTACGCCGTAAGAGAAAGGTTAACAGTCAACGAGTCGTACGAGTGTGATAAATAGAGGAAATTATAGTAAAACGTAATAAATAACTATTGATAATTGTAAAAATTCAATCATCCGCCCTTTTGACTATACTCTTACACATTTCTCGGCATCCTGCAGATCTTAGGGCTATCACCAGAGACTGTTGCTTTTTTCACTTGGTCAGTCCAACAGGTGGAGGACCCTCTTCTCCCTCTTCGTCCTTCGACGTGGCCCACCATAATAAACTACTCGCGAGATGCCCAAAAAATTGAATGATTCGTCTCAGGCAAATGGTTGACAAATAAAAGTATGTTTTCAGTAGACTTTTCATAAAATAAATTTCAGCAATTTTATCACATTTTGAGTGCCTAATATGTAATATCAAACATCATGCAATTAGCCAAAAATAATCAGAGTGGAATCTGATGAAGCGGGGCCGACAGGCGCGTCCCGGAACCGGACCTTCTAGATCTTTCACGTTTCTGTGGAATCCGAGGAGCTAGATGCACAATAGCTCATAGTAAACGCAGTAGCAGATAAATATTGTAATTTGAAATTAGACTCACGATAGTTAGAAGCAATGCCTAAATATAATCAAAATTCAATTTTAAATATGAATTAAATATATTAATTAGAAAGATATACATATAAAATTAATTTTATCGAAAAATATTGTTGTTGCGCCACAGGGATTCGAACCAGGATCTCTTTCCAAACCGGGGAACCAGGATCTCTTTCCAAATCTGTGCATTATCCAACTACGCCGCAGCGACGATATTTTTAGCGACAAATTTTCGAACCTATATGTTACCTTTTTGATATTAAAACATTTAATCGTTCAATTATTTGAAAGAGTCATCTACCTTATTTTTATGGAATCTTAAATACCTCTGAGTAATCTGATAGCAGACACCAGAATTATCAATTCTTTTTTATTAAAATACCTTTGAGTAATTTGATAATCCCGTTTGGTGATTTTATATGTATATCTTTCAAATTAATATATTTAATTCATATTTAAAATATCAAAGACCTATTTACTGAATAATTACAGCTTCAAAATAAGAATGTGTTCTCCTAAAAATTCAATTTCTTCAGTTTCCTGAGGGGCTCATTCAGATTTAATTAAAATAAATATTAATGTGCTTTCACAAGTCATTCTTTTTTAAACATACCTTATTAGTAGTCGAACAATGAGATATATAAAGGAGCACTAAATATATAATTAAATTCTTCATCCTCGAAGTTGTTGAATAGAAATGAGACAACAATTCAAAACTGACTAATAATATTAATTATGTTGGGGGCACACCAATTTAAATTCGATTATATTGAGATTAAAATCGACAAATACACTTAATTTCGTTATTATATAAATTCCATTGAATATAATAAAAATCTCTATCAGTGTTAATGGTCAGTCTTTCGATTTGTGCTTGGTACATCGTCGTTTTGTTATTTAAAAACACAATCTGGTATTAATGTAAGATATTTATGCCCTGGAATAACGGTTTAGAATATCCAAGATCCTGTTAATCGCTCATTCTATGTATCTTGATAATACCTGTAAAATAAGCGCCACAAAATAAAAAAAGATTTAAAGTGTCCTGCGTGTATTTTTTAAAATCATTGATCTGTCTCGTGTCTTATTGTTTATAACATTTTTATTTCGTATTTGGTTGGAAATTCATTGCTACATTTATATTTATACTCAAGCAAACGATGAACTTAATACCTAAATGAGCCATTGTGTTATAACTTGGGGTCGCAATACCGGTGTCTTTTACAAAAACCGGTATTTTCTATATTGACGTTTTACGAATACCAGAATCCCGATATTTTCGATATACAGAGAAGTCTCGTGTCGTCTCACGTCATACGATATAAAAACAAAACTAATCACAATGCATGCTTTTTTACGAATGAACACAGATCTAGTCCGTCGGTCGATAGCTAGCGATAGCTAGCACAGTTGTGATTTACGTGATGTGCGAACCCCTCACACCACGTAAATTATTGATATGCTGTGCTTTAAATACGACATGGAAACTAAGAAAAATGATTTATATTTTTTGAAAATGAAATACCGAAAATTTATAAATCTAATCCAGGTATTTTGTAGCATCCGTTTTAGTACGGTATTATTCGGTTTGCGACCTCTACTTGAGTTTATTTGCACTACTTGAATCTCGAGAGAAACAGTAACTCTCACCGACAGATAAAATATTAAAATTGTTTAATTTATATCCATCCATCATGATGAAACTCTACAAAGTTAACGCTGATTCTATTAATAATATAATTATGTGAACTACATAATTTGAAAGTACGCGTCTTTTAGACCAGATTCACTAATACATTGTGAGGTGTAGCTCGCCACGACTTGGAAGCGCAATTGTGAGGCGTGTGCTGACGGACTATCCTCCACCGACTAGTAACAGGGGAGAGCATGAATTTGTGAGTACGTGGATCAGAAGCTACCTACTTACTATAATGGTTCAGGGAGATAAACTTTAGTAAAAAAACATTAAAACATGATAGGTGATGCAAAAACTACTATAATAATTATTTTTTTGATAAATAGAAATAAAAATTATTTTTGGAGCTACATAACAGGCGACAATATTAATTTTACAAATAATACGTCGACCTTGGGCGATTCCTCTTGTTCCTGCGGTAAAAAATTAACATCTTCTTGCATCCGTCTCTCTTGGTGTTCTGGGAGGAGCATCCATCGCCGTTTCCGAGTGCCTGGTAATTGATCAGAACACCCTTTCAACCGGCGGTCCATGCTCGAATCTTCTTCTCCCAGGTAGACCATGATAAAAAATTGTCGACGGGTGATGGGAAGAAGACGTAATTTTAAATAGTAAAGAAGTAAATAATGAAGAAAGAATCAAGGAGATAAATTAAGAAAATCAAAGAAAGAAGGAAAATAACTCTTTAATTATTATCCCAGGAGCGACGTCCAAACGCCTCTCTGGCATTGGCTCTGCACCTGGATCCTGTATGGGCTCCATCTTTAGCGTATCTTCAAATATGAATTCCACAACATGGCGGGAACGGCCAACAGCCGCCCGCAGGGCGAACCTCTTACCTCGAAGCGTGAATGAAAGTGTACGTACCTGCTAGCGCCGGTCCGTCACTCGAATCGATGGACGCGATCTTAGTTGCAAATATCGCAATCAGTACTAGGCGTTTCGAACTGCACGTAAAATTAACTAACCAGAGTGCTCATTATTTAAATTTAACGTAACATTTTTCTTGTACCAAGAATTCGTAACGTTATAACATATCATTTAAGTTGAACTTGAACTTTATTTGAACTTTATTTTTATTTTAGCAGAAATACATCATATTTACATCTTTGCCCAACTAGGCTAGCCTGTTTTTGGGCAAATAAATGAAAGTGTCTTCCCCACGTTTAACACAAGTTCCCAACACTGCTAATTTTATTGCTGAATTTAAAGATATTCATCAATCAATAATATTTGTTATTAAACAAAATATTGTACTACATAACAACTACAATATATTATTAGTATTACGATTATAGTTTCTATAGACTAAAAGTGCAATCCTTATCAACATCTAGTATTTGAAATGGTAACATTTTGGCTACTCGTTTTAATAATAAACAAAGTGAGTTTGAATATAATCTCATGAATTTTTTATACTATTATATTACATTTAATTCTTTGAGAATTGCGAATGTAATGTTTTATGAATTACCTACCTTAAATTTTTTTCTAAATCTAGTTCTTCTTTGAGTGCTATCCGTTAACAAATGTTTGGTATCAGATTGATTATTCTGACTTTATTAACAGCTTCCCGGAAGAGAAATTCAGATATCTGGCCGGACCATTATCTAAAAACATGGTAATGGCCATGATATTGAAATGATAATTTTGTGTGGCATTGGTGTATAAATATGTTTTTGCCCATATAATAATAATACGTATATTCCAGCGTGATTAGGTTTTTTTTTAACCCGATTCGCCATGAAGATAATACATATCATAATAATACATTAAAGTTACGAAATAAATATAAAGTTATGAAAAAAAAAAACCAAGGAAAACATAAATAAATAAAAAAAAAATTAAAAAAAGTTCACTCGTATATATAAATTTAAACAAAATATAAATACTTCAGCCACGGCCATTATGATATCTGTAGCTTAGCTTTGCCATTCTCTGGTCAGGGAATCAGCTTTCTGTGAGAGCGCTGCTTGCGCTAGAGAGATGGTGTTGAGATCCAACCGCAACTTATGGGTTCAAAAAATTGTTGCTAAAAATATTGTCGCTGTAGCATAGTTGGATAATGCACCTTCCCCGGTTTGGAAAGAATCCAGGTTCGAATCCCGGTGGCGCAACAACAATATTTTTCGATAAAATTGATTTTATATGTATATCTTTCTAATTAATACATTTTATTCATATTTAAAGTATTATATGTCATTATTTATATACTTATTATTAAATTAAATAAATAAAATTATTAAAGTAAAGTTACGTTAAAAAGCCAAAATTAAAGACTATACTTGGTAACTAGTTGTAGGAAACAGCCCTAACTGGAGGTCAACGGTCTGCAGCGGTACTTAATACTTCGAAGCAGAACGATGACAGAATGCTGTAAACAGGAGATAATGTAAAGGTAGGGAAGAGAAAACAGCCGAAAAATGCCCTAGATTTATCAAGATTTATGGATCTATGATTTGATTCTTCAGCCACCCAACACAGTTTTCCTCGGAACACCTGTTCCGAGGAAAACTGTGTGATAGACCTGCCGGTGCGCTGCACGTCGGTAGGAAGAGTGAGAAAGGCAGCCGCTGCCAGACCGCTCCGTCCTCACTGGGTGCGCTTATTAGCTTGCTGGATGTGTTCACCTGCGCCGAATATAGCTCGCGACGAATCTTCTATAGTTTTTTTCAACGATAATACAAAAGAAACCGGCGTTGATGTATTATTTTCTGCTAGTACAGAACTGCTCATATAAGAACAAGAATAAAACTAACTAAAATAAGGTTTCCATGTTTTTTTTATTATTGTTATTAAAACACGAGAAGACTGTATTTCTTGCAATAAGGAGAAAGTTGAATAATATATTAACAATTTGGTTAATTATTTGAGGATTGCCTGGGTCTCTTGCTTTTTTGACTGTATTTAATATTCACTTCAATACTGAAGACGCCGATTGGTTTCATCGAAGAGGTGTAACTCAAAGTCAGGTTAAATCGCCATCTTGACGCGGGAAAATTCTCCGGTATAGAAACAACTCCAATATCAAAATTTGTGTAATATATACGGCCAACCTTAAAAGAAATATTACATAAGGAATATTAAAGAACGATCACAATATTAAAAGAGCAGATCATATTTTTCAACAAAATTGCCAATTTTAATTAACGTTATTACTATATTATATTATATTACATATTTATTATACTCGGTGAACCGGTTACTGACGGCCCTGGTACATGTTATCCTACAAAATTCAACACATACAGCTAACGTAAGTAAAACGTATGAAATATATACTAACACCCTAAACATAAGTAACACACGATTTTGAAAAATTATTGTTTCACAAGTACAAATATACCTTTCATCCAGTGTTATGCAGTAGATATAGATTTAGGTTATGCTGTTACCAATGATATTATACAATCATATATAATATATGTACTTTTGTTTAACCAACACCTTTAAACTAAAAAAATCTGTCGTTTATACGATCTTATAATGTATTTATTTGTAATTTTAGAGTACTATTAATAGTGTTTTTAAAGTTTAAGTTTTATCGTAAAGTAATACCTTCTTACCCATATAAAAAATGTATGGACATTTTAAAGAACACTTTCTATGACGAAACATGATTAATATATTATTTAAAAATCCTTCACGTACTAACTAAAGGAAATAATTCTTTTTATCAAAGGTTAACGTAGGAAATAGTTCTGCCAATTGCTTTTGTTTTTCCCAAATCAAAAACCAATCCATGCACAAAATTTAAAGTAAGATAGTAAAGTTCGAGAATTAGTAAAAGAGTGTTATTTTGTTATAAAACAGCATAGGTAACGACTCCATACAAAACGAATCAAACGAAAGGAATTTTCAATTCAGTAAATAGATAATTATATGACTTGAGTAATTCACTAGCTAAAAGTTAGAATAAAGTAATGTGAATAGCTCGATGCAGCGAATGTACAAGAGCGCCATAACTACAGCGGTGAGTTTTCGTGGTAGTTTTTAGAACTAAACAATTAAAGTCCTTACTGGAACACAAATGGCATTAATTGTAAAATAATATTTCCGTTTACGTTAATGCAATTATTTAATTTATATTTGTTTCCTAGAATTTTTAGTAATGCACAGATTTTTTGCTTGTATGCACTGCACGCTCCTGCTAATATCCTACTGTCTCACGTAGAGAACTTCGAATGGCCATTCATACATTTATTAATATCGAAGTATCATTTTACTAAAAATTACGAATTAAGTGGGTATGTATATTTTCGAATTGAGTCTCATCAATCAATACCATTTCTATTGTCAAACATATGGAAAATTGGAACAAATTTGTTCTGTTTACGTAGTAATTTAATTTATATTTCATGCACATCTTTCGCACTTATTTTAGGAAGGGTTTATTTTAATTTAATAATATTATAAAAATAATCTTAAATAAACCAATCAATACAATAATATTTGCTGTTTACTTAATAGTAATATTTTTCTAATCACAAATCGATTTATTTAATAGTAAATTAATGTGATTTACCACCGGGCACTTTTCAGGATAGTGACCATATTTCTGCATAGATGGGAGTGAAAACCATTTGAAGGGTTTCTGATAAATGTCGCAGATTTTGTCAGTCATTTGAATGAAGCTCAGTTTGTATTGATTATCTTTGAATTCATAAGTATTCACAGAAATCTGAAATGTGAAAAAAAGGTAGGTAATTATTAGTGTGAATTAAATTAATAGTAAAAATAGTAGTTATATTATATATGAGAGCATGGATGAACTTGGTGTCCTATCGTCTTTCTCTAATCGCTAATCTTAGATAATCATAAAAGCCATGCAAGTTTAGAAGCGCACATTACAAACTTTTACCGAAAATATGACATCGACCTTCTAATTCTGTCACCTTACACCAAATGCAGCCTCTGGACTTATCTTTCTATAGCCCTAAAGAAGGCGAGTCGTACATGATGAATCATCGTGATTAGAAAAGTCAGTTAGCCTTGCATCGCAATCATTGAAAAAGCAGTTTGTAGTTTCAGTACTCCAGGAATATATCTCTGACTCTGGCAAATTTGACGAACTGTTCATTGAACCTACACAGCCTACAGTCACAGATTTTTATTCAGCAATAACTTTCACACCATGAAATACAAATATATGCAGACCAACATTCAACTTCAATACAGGCAACCAAAATGACTCCGTCATGATACAGGACTCAGTCAGTGTTTCTGTTATACAAACTATAACTAAGATGAAGGAGCATTCAGGAATTTTAACTAGAACACCAATTAAAAAAGAAGGAAAATAAGGGAAAGCAGAGAATTCAAATTATTCTTAAAAATGAAAAGAAAGTAGGAGAAATAAAACATGTATTTAAATAAGAAACCAAAGGGATTTGATGAAAAAGACCTGAAATAAATTAATACTTTTGCGAATTTTGCAGTGAAAAGATTATTTCTCCTATTTTTAGATAATGTGTGTAGTATATGTGAAATGGGCACATGAAAACTATACTACTGGAAGATCCTCACACATACATTTGTGATAGTTATAGCGATAATTAAACCTACTTCATAATAACCCCTCGCTGTCTGTATTTACCCCACCATCTGTCCGTAAATACTTCAAAAGCTTTGGTTAAATACGGACAGCAAGGTTTTTTATTATTTTGATGTAAATCTGTTTTTCTTTGATAATACTGTCCAACAATAATTTCGTTACTGGGATTTTGTTGACTGATTTGGACAAAGTTTATCATATATATAATTTATATGGTGACAAGATTGTATCACGTAAAGTTTTAATGTTATAGCCTTATTATTGTTTTTATGGACCCTATATGTTGAAAATGTACCGGTGGTTAGTATCTAGATTTTTTTTTGACTAAGGGATTTATGAAAGTTGTGATAATTATGGAGTTAATGTAGTCAAATATTATTAGTTTATATTAAAACGGTTACAAATATATAAAAAGTTAACAAAAGAATTAAAAATGCTTTATAGTATATTTTCTTTTCTTATATTCAACTTCGTTAATTTCTCTTTGCAGGAATCAACAGCAATATGCCATCATACTAGCATTTCATGTCCCTTGAAAACGGTGTTCCATAATAGTCATATCTTAATGCAATCTCATCCGATTTATCGCTAACTGCACCCAGATTTTCCGGAAAGAAATCAAGATGCGAATGGAGAAAATGAATCTTAAGTGACATTCTTGCAGCCATTTTATGGTATCAGTCTAATGTGATTATGACATAAAAAGTTTTTTACTACAGCTCTGTATGATTACCAGGCAGTTAACTAAACAGTAGTGAGATGGTTTTTCAACTCCTCGTTCTGTCATATTTACAACAAAAATACCTTATTTCAATTTGGTTTCTGAATTTTTAGTAGCAATCTGTTACATGAAATATTGATTCTCTCCACACCATAGGAATAACAAATGATATAGTTCTTCCTTTTTCATATAACTGCTGAGATAGGTTTTCCTTATAGATGTGCGGCGAAAATGAGGATTCCATGATTGGTTTTATTTACCAACATGGCACCTGAAGTAGTGAAAATATGTAGTTTTAATCTTTGGAGATATATTATTTTTCTGTTTGCTAGATAAATATGTTCCATATATGAAACCAAAACTGTTAACCTCGGAATTACAGTGTCTTGAGCTGTTTTTGAACATCTTACTGATTTTACGTATCGTTTTGAGGGTTTTTAGTTCACTTTCCAACTAAAACTGACAACCGACCACGAGGCATCAATTAATTAACAGCAGTGTTGTCAAGATTATTTATTGTGTTGCCAATGCAAAAAAAGTGTTTCAAACACAAATGAAAAAAATTATATGTTTGGTGCAGATATAAAATTTTGCCTACATTTTTAAATAATGTATATCTGTAACTGAAAAATTGTTTTCAAATTTGAATTCACCTCTGCGAAATGCATAACGATCAGGTATTTTCATGCAAGTCACTAAAAAAAGTTTAAAATTGTTGGTCAGTGTAATCTTTATAATATGTTTATTTGTTTCTAAAGTCTAATAAATAAGCATTGAAATGTTTCTCTCGTTTTGTTTTTATTTTAATTTCATTTTAAGTGTCCGTATATCCCCCACTCTCCCTTGTGTAATTATTTCTCCTTTTAGATTAGATCCACTGATACGTATCATCTGAATGAAAGTTAACAATTTATAAATTTTATTAAATAATTTATTAACGTGTCAAAACAATTTATTGTAAAACTCTAACTTTATTTTCATTAATTGACATGGCGGTTAATTGGGGTTGGGTTATATTCAGTTTAGAGTGGTGCAGTATCACCTGATGATGAATATAATGAAAACAAATCTTAATCAAAATTTTCAATATAGTCGAAAATTTGCAAACGTCCAAGCATTTTTGATATCGGGAGACGAGCTAGACAATCTTCTCGTTGAAGATGTCTACCGCCTGTTTATTTACCAGTTGTTGACAGTTTTGTGAACGTTTTCACCCAAACATTATTTAATGACCAATGTTCCAATGACTCGTGTCCGTGCCGAATGGAAGTCTATACAGTAGATCCGACCCAAACTTCTGTCATGCGCAGTGCATCGTAAGGTCATGCAATAATAATCAGCGGGAATAATGATTGACATGGTTATAAATACCACTGAATGTGTGCTCAAACTCACAGTCACGTTGTTATACATAGGATGTAAAAAGTTTATGCTGAAATTCATCAAGTAGTTAGTTGTCCTGTTAAACCTGCCCACGGATCCGTGAGCGCCGTTCATATATTCAGGGTCTACATAAACTATTGTTACTCTTTCCATCACAATCTCCGTGAGTTTCTGAAACAAAAATACATTGTTTAATTAATTAATACATAGTGTAGGTGCGGTTGTGACAAATTTCAAAGAAACTGTTTCGCGAAATGTTTTCATTCGTTGTCTATTGTATTTTGAAAAATAACCATCTTATGCGTACCGATCTTTATAGTCGAATTTCTTAGATGCGAGAGCAAAGTTTCATCAGTACACAAGGATTTATATAACTATTACATTTCGCAACCCGTGTAGAATTGTTTTAGTTTTAACATATTTTAACAGTTAATAATAAAGTGCGAGTGTGACGAATATACAAAATTAAGTATAGTAAAACATAATAAATAAGTTGTAATACATAATTGTGAAAATGAGCTATATTTAACACGTTTATAAAAAAAAATTCTAACAACTTTATCAATTATTGAATGACTTATATGAAATGTCAAACATCATAAATTTAGTCAAAAATATTTCATTCTCTAACTTTATCCAGAAGTTAGATGTCTACAGAGATGTCGATGGAATATCGAATCAAATTCTTAACCATATTATACATGGAAGAATACGCTTATATAATATTTATGTAAACTTGTAAGTTAGGTGAAATACTTGAGTACCTATCTAAATTTTACTTTATTTCTTTATTTTTATTTATTTTTGTAGCATAAATAGTACATATGAAAATAATGGTAATTACTTTACTAGACGTGGTCTGTTGTAGAACAATTATCTGTACAGTTTTTAAAAGTTGTATTTGTTAAGGTACAATCTTTATAAAGTAAGGTAAGTAAGTATAATGTAGAGTAAGTTACAAAAAGTTATGTAAAAAAAGTATAATCAGAAGTTATAAAGAAAGAAACAAGTTTGATATTAATTTTTGGCACTGGAAGTATCCAGAGGTTTTGCTCCTAGTTTCCTTTGGATAGGATCGTGGAAGTAAAGTTAATTTAAGAAAAAAATAAATTAATAATATATCCAAAACTAGAAATGAATTAAAGAGTTATGTCTAAAGAGAGTCTATTTAGAGTTATGTCTAGATGGCCTCTTGTTTATTACTCCGATGATCTATTTCTGAGCCTTAATTAGAGAATCCATTGAAGTAAGAGCTGCACCGCCCCATGCGCATATTACGTAACTGATGAGACTCTGACAAAGTGAATGTACACCGTAAAATTTTGAAAATATAAATTACTTTTTTCACTTTGGAGCTTCCTCGATCGATATGAGGTACTGATCGTAAATTTTCATCAATTGTTAATCCGAGATAGATTATTTCATTCGTTTTTCAATGATGTCACAGTTACATATTTGATTTAAATCCTAAATGCGTGTATGTATTTTAACAGTATTTGGGATGACATGGTTCTATTGTTTAAAGGCAATAAAAATATAATTTTTGAGGTAAGTGTTAGTAGGTAATTATCTAGAGTACTTTTGATACTAAATAATTTGAAATATAGTAAAAATTCAACTTCATCAGATTTCAGAGGGGCTCAGCCGATATATATACAGCTTCGTAAATTCAATAAATAACGACTTACTTTCTTAAGCCATTCTTTTTTTAACGTACCTTACTAGTAGTCGAACAATGATATATGTATAGGAGCACTAAATATGGAATTAAATTCTTCATCTGCATTGTTGTTTAGAAACTAGAGTATAAATCTCAAAACACCTGACTTTATATTATGAATTATATTCGCCACTCCAATTTAAATTCGATTACATTGAGATAAAAATCAATGCAATCGGTACAATTAATTTCGTTATTGTAATGTTCCATTGAAAAAAATAAAAATCTCTATCAGCATTAATGGACAGTCTTTCGAAGTGTGTTTGGTATATTGGTAGTTTAAAATTTAAAAATGCAATCGGGTATTACAAGCAAGATATTATACTCGTATTTATGCCCGGGATACGTTTGGGAACGGAGTCAATTGTCCAAGATTCTGTTCGTCTCTAACTTAAAACATTATTTTAACACAAATTAAACACATCAAATAGTGGACAAATTTTCTAACTCGTATATTGCAGTTATTCTAAAAAGCTATCGCCTTTGATATTAAGTGAATACCTACTTTAAATATGAATTAGAAAGATATACACATAAAATCAATTTTATCGAAAAATATTGTTGTTGCGCCACCGGGATTCGATATTAATACATTCAATCAATCCATTATTTGAAAGAGCCATCTACCTTACGTTTACGGAATATCAAATACCTTTGAGTAATCTAATAGCAGACTCCAGAATTAACAATTTATTTTTAATTATTAATATCACATTTATTAATATTAAAAAGGTAACATATAGGTTCAAAAAATTGTTGCTATAAATATTGTCGCTGTAGCATAGTTGGCTAATGCACCTTCCCCGCTTTGGAAAGGATCCAGGTTCGAATCCGGGTGGCGCAACAACAATATATTTCGATAAAATTGATTTTAAATGTATATCTTTCTAATTAATACATTTTATTCAAATTTAAAGTATTTTGTTTCATTGTTTATATACTTATTATTAAATTAAATAAATTAAATTATGAAAGCAAAGTTACGTTAAAAAGCCAAAATTAAGGGCGATACTTGGGAACTAGTTGTAGGAAACAGCCCTAACTGGAGGTCAACGGTCTGCAGCGGTACTCAATACTTCGAAGCAGAACGACGACAGAATGCTGTAAACAGGAGATAATGTAAAGGTAGGAAAGAGAAAACAGCCAGAAAATGCCCTAGATTTAGTGTGATTTAGTGTGATAAACCTGCCGATGCGCTGGACGTCGGTAGGAAGAGTGAGAAAGGCAGCCGCTGCCAGACCGCTCAGCCCTCACTGGGTGCCCTTATTAGCTTGCTGGATGTGTTCAACTGCGCCGAATATAGCTGGGGACGAATCTTCTATAGTTTTTTCAACGATAATACTATTTTTTTCAATTTCAGTTCCAAAGACACCAAAAGAAATCGGCGTTGACGTATTATTTTCTGCTAGTACAGAACTGCTCATATAAGAACAAGAATAAAACTAACTAAAAGAAGGTTTCCATGTTTTTTTTATTATTGTTATTAAAACACGAGAAGACTGTATTTCTCGCAATATGGAGAAAGTTGAATAATATATTAACAATTTGGTTAATTATTTGAGGATTGCCTGGATCTCTTGCGTTTTTGACTGTATTTAATATTCACTTCAATACTGAAGACGCCGATTGGCTTCATCGAAGAGGTGTAACTCAAAGTCAGGTTGAATCGCCATCTTGACGCGGGAAAATTCTCCGGTATAGGAACAATTCCAATATCAAAATTTGTGTTATATATACGGCCAATCTTAAAAGAAATATTACATAAGAAATATTAAAGAACGATCACAATATTAAAAGTGCAGATCATATTTTTTAACAAAATTGTCAATTTTAATTAACGTTTTTACTATATTATATTATATTACATATTTATTATACTCGGTGAACCGGTTACTGACGGCCCTGGTACATGTTATCCTACAAAATTCAATACATACAGCTAACGTAAGTAAAACGTATGAAACATATACTAACACTCTAAACATAAGTAACACACGATTTTGAAAAATTATTATTTCACAAGTACAAATATACCTTATATCCAGTGTTATGTAGTAGATATAGATTTAGGTTATGCTGTTACGAATGATATTATACAATCATATATAATATATGTACTTTAGTTTAACCAACACCTTGAAATTAAAAAAATCTGTCGTTTATACGATCTTATAATGTATTTATTTGTAATTTTAGAGTACTGTTGTTGGTGTTTTTAAAGTTTAAGTTTTATCGGAAAGTAATACCTTCTTACCCATATAAAAAATGTATGGACGTTTTAAAGAACACTTTCTATGACTAAACATGTTTAATTTATTATTTAAAAATCCTTCACGTACAAACTTAAGAAAATAATTCTTTTTATTAAAGGTTAATTTAGGAAATAGTTTTGCCAATTGCTTTTGTTTTTTCCAAATCAAAAACCAATCCATGAACAAAATTTAAAGTAAGATAGTAAAGTTCGCAAATTAGTAAAATAGGACGTAGACACTTCAATGATTTGCATGCAGTTGTAAGCTTTTCTAATGTTATTCTGTTATAAAACAGCATAGGTAACGACCCCATACAAAACGAATCAAACGAAAGGAATTTTCAATTCAGTAAATAGCTAATTATATGACTTGAGTAATTCAATAGCTTAAAGTTAGAATAGAGTAATGTTAATAGCTCGATGCATCGAATGCACAAGAGCGCCATACACAACTACAGTGGTGAGTTGTCGTGGTAGTTTTTAGAACTAAACAATTAAAGTCCCTGCTGGTATACAGATGGCGCTGATTGTTAAATAATATTTCTGTTAAGTTAAGGCCATTATTTAATTTATATTTGTTTTCTCGAATTTTTAGTAATGCACAGATTTTTTGTTTGTATGCACCGCACGCCCCTGCTGATATCCTACTATCTCCCGAAGAGAACTTTGAATGATCATTTATTCATTTCTTAGTATCGAAGTATCATTTTACTATAAATTACGAATTAAGTGGGTATGTATATTTTTGAATTGAGTCACATCAATCAATACCATTTCTATTGCCATATATATGGAAAATTTGAAAAATTTTGTTTTGTTTACGTAGTAATTTAATTTATATATCATGCACATCTTTTGCGCTTATTTTAGGAAGGGTTTATTTTAATTTATACTAAGTAGACAATAATATTTAAAAAAAACATATTCTAATTTAAAATAAACCAATCAATGCAATAATATTTTCTTTTAACTTAATAGTAATAATTTTCTAATCACAAATCGATTTATTTAGTAAATTAATGTGATTTACCAATGGACATTTTTCAGGATAGTGACCATATTTCTGCGAAGCTTGTAGAGCAAACCATTTGAAGGGTTTCTGAAAAATTTCGCAAACTTTATCACTCATTTGGATGAAGCTTAGTTTGTACTGATTATCTTTGAATTCATAAGTAGTCGCAGAAATCTGAAAAAAAGGCAGGTAATTATTAGTGTGAATTAAATTAATAGTAAAAATAGTAGTTATAATACATATCAGGGCACGCATCAACTTGGTGTCTTATCGTATTTCTCTAATCGCTAATCTTAGATAATCACGAAAGCCATGCAAGCTTAGAAGCGCACTTTACAAACTTTTACCGAAAATATGACATCCACCTTCTAATTCTGCCACCTTACACCAAATGGAGCCTTAACTCTCTATAACCCTAAAGAATGCGAGTCTTACATGATGAATCATCGTGATTAGAAAAGTCAGTTAGCCTTGCATCGCAATCATTGAAAAAGCAGTTTGTAGTTTCAGTACTCCAGGAATATATCTCTGACTCTGGCAAATTTGACGAACTGCTCATTGAATCTACACAGTCTACAGTCACAGATTTTTATCCAGCAATAACTTTCACACCATGAAATACAAATATATGCAGACCAACATTCAACTTCAATACAGGCCACCAAAATGACTCCGTCATGATACAGGACTCAGTCAGTGTTTCTGTTATACAAACTACAACTAAGATGAAGGAGCATTCAGGAATTTTAACTAGAACACCAATTAAAAAAGAAGGAAAATAAGGGAAAGCAGAGAATTCAAATTATTCTTAAAAATAAAAAGAAAGTAGGAGAAATAAAACATGTATTTAAATAAGAAACCAAAGGGATTTGATGAAAGCGATCCAAAATAAATTAATACTTTTGCGAATTTTGCTGTGAAAAGATTATTTCTCCTATTTTTAGATAATGTGTGTAGTATATGTGAAATGGGCACATGAAAACTATACTACTGGAAGATCCTCACACATACATTTGTGATAGTTATAGCGATAATTAAACCTACTTCATAATAACCCCTCGCTGTCTGTATTTACCCCACCATCTGTCCGTAAATACTTCAAAAGCTTTGGTTAAATACGGACAGCAAGGTTTTTTATTTTTTTGATGTAAATCTGTTTTTCTTTGATAATACTGTCCAACAATAATTTCGTTACTGGGATTTTGTTGACTGATTTGGACAAAGTTTATCATATATATAATTTATATGGTGACAAGATTGTATCACGTAAAGTTTTAATGTTATAGCCTTATTATTGTTTTTATGGACCCTATATGTTGAAAATGTACCAGTGGTTAGTATCTAGATTTTTTTTTGACTAAGGGATTTATGAAAGTTGTGATAATTATGGAGTTAAAGTAGTCACATTAGTTTGTATTAAAACGGTTACAAATATATAAAATGTTAACAAAAGAATTAAAAATGCTTCATAGTATATTTTCTTTTCTTATATTCAACTTCGTTAATTTCTCTTTGCAAGAATCAACAGTAATATGCCATCATACTAGCATTTCATGTCCCTTGAAAACGGTGTTCCATAATAGTCATATCTTAATGCAATCTCATCCGATTTATCGCTAACTGCACCCAGATTTTCCGGAAAGAAATCAAGATGCGAATGGAGAAAATGAATCTTAAGTGACATTCTTGCAGCCATTTTATGGTATCAGTCTAATGTGATTATGACATAAAAAGTTTTTTACTACAGCTCTGTATGATTACCAGGCAGTTAACTAAATAGTAGTGAGATGGTTTTCCAATTCCTCGTTCTTTCACGTTTACAACAAAAATACCTTATTTCGGTCTGGCTTCTGAATTTTTAATAGCAATCTGTTACATGATATATTGAGTCTCTCCGCTCCATAGGAATAACAATTGATATAGTTCTTCCTTTTCCATATAACTGCTGAGATAGGTTTTCCTTATAGATGTGCAGCGAAAATTAGGACCCCATGATTGGTTTTATTTACCAACATGGCACCTGAAGTAGTGAAAATATGTAGTTTTAATCTTTGGAGATATATTATATTTCTGTTTGCTAGATAAATATGTTCCATATATGAAACATAAACTGCTAATTTTGTACTTGCAGTGTCTTGAGCTGCTTTTGAACATCTTACTGATTTTACGTATCATTTTAAGGGTTTTTAGTACACTTTCCAACTAAAACTGACAACCGACCATGAGGCATCAATTAATAACAAGAGTGTTGTCAAGATTATTTATTGTGTTGCCAATGCAAAAAAAGTGTTTCAAACACAAATAAAATAGTAAAAAAAATTATATGTTTGGTGAAGATTTAAAATTTTGCCTAGATTTTTAAACAATATATATCTGTAACTGAAAAATTGTTTTCAAATTTGAATTTATCTCTGCGAAACGCATAAAGATCAGGTATTTTCATGCAAGTCACTAAAAAAAGTTTAAAATTGTTGGTCAGTGTAATCTTTATAATATGTTTATTTGTTTCTAAAGTCTAATAAATAAATATTGAAATGTTTCTCTCGTTTTGTTTTTATTTTAATTTCATTTTAAGTATCCGTATATCCCCCACTCTCCCTTGTGTAAATATTTCTCCTTTTAGATTAGATCCACTGATACGTATCATCTGAATGAAAGTTAACAATTTATAAATATTATTAAATAATTTATTAACGTGTCAAAACAATTTATTGTAAAACTCTAACTTTATTTTCATTAATTGACATGGCGGTTACTTTGTGGTGTATTACGATTATTTGAATTTTCACGACAAAACTTCGTATTACATACACGTTGGGTTATATTCAGTTTAGAGTGGTGCAGTATCACCTGATGATGAATATAATGAAAATAAATCTTAATCAAAATTTTCAATATAGTCGAAAATTTCCAAACGTTCAAGCATTTTTGAGATCGGGAGACGAGCTAGACAATCTTCTCGTTGAAGATGTCTACCGCCTGTTTATTGATCAGTTGTTGACAGTTTTGTGAACGTTTTCGCCCAAAAATTATTTAATGTTCCAATGACTCATTGACTCGTGTCCGTGTCGAATGGAAGTTTATACAGTAGCTCCGACCCAAACTTCTATCATGTGCAGAGCATCGTAAGGTCAAGCAATAATAATCGGCGGGACTAATGATTGACATGGTTATAAATACCACTGATTGTGTGCTCAAACTCACAGTCACGTTGTTATACATCGGATGTAAAATGTTTACGCTGAAATTCATCAAGTAGTTAGTTGTCCTGTTAAACCTGCCCACGGACCCGCGAGCGTCGTTCATATATTCAGGGTCTACATAAACTATTGTAACTCTTTCCATCACAACCTCCGTGAGTTTCTGAAACAAAAATACATTATTTAATTAGTCAATACATAGTATAGGTGCGGTTGTGACAAATTTCAAGGAAACTATTTAGTGAAATATTTTCATATTTTTTATTTATTATATTAGTTTTTTTAACCACTGAATTCAGTGGTTCAACTCAACTCAACTCAACTCAAACTCAATTGAGTTTAAATAATAAATGAGTTGATGTATTTAAACTCAATTTAGTGGTTAATAAAACTAATATAATAAATAAAAAATACGAATTTTAACCACAAAGTTAATATTGCTAATTTTAAAAGTGAAATATTTTCATTAGGTGCCTATTGTATTTTGAAAAATAACCATCTTGTGCATACCGATCTTTATAGTCAATTTTCTTAAATGCGAGAGAAAAGTTTCACCAGTACACAAAGATTTATATAACTATTACATTTCGCAACCGATGTAGAATTGTTTTAGTTTTAACATATTTTAACAGTTAATAGTAAAGTGCGAGTGTGACGAATATCTGAAATTAGGTATAGTAAAACATTATTAACAAGTTGTAATACATAATTATGAAAATGAGCTATATTTAACACGTTTATAAAAAAAATTCTAACAACTTTATCAATTATTGAATGACTTATATGAAATGTCAAACATCATAAATTTAGTCAAAAATAATTCATTCTCTAACTTTATCCAGAAGTTAAACGTCTACAGAGATGTCGATAGAATATCGAATCAAATTCCTAACTATATTATACATGGAAGATTACACTTATATACTATTTATGTAAACTTGTAAGTTAGGTGAAATACTTGAGTACCTATCTAAATTTTACTTTATTTCTTTATTTTTATTTATTTTTGTAGCATAAATAGTACATATGAAAATAATGGTAATTACTTTACTAGACGTGGTCTGTTGTAGAACAATTATCTGTACAGTTTTTAAAAGTTGTATTTGTTAAGGTACAATCTTTATAAAGTAAGGTAAGTAAGTATAATGTAGAGTAAGTTACAAAAAGTTATGTAAAAAAAGTATAATCAGAAGTTAGAAAATGTTATTGTAAAAAAATTAGAAAAATATTTTTGACTGTTATATAGTTGAAGACAAAAATGTGAAGGTAGTTAGGTTAGCACAAATGAAAAATTAGTTTCATTTTGGTTTTTTATTTTTGACTTTAAATCGTTAATCACTTTAGACCCTTTAAGGTCTAGTGGCAATTTGTTAAATATTTGTAGTGAACAAAACAAGAAAGTTCAATGACCGAATTTGATATTAATTTTTTGCACTGGAAGGATTATCTCATTTATTTTTTCAATGATGTCACAGTTACATATTTGATTTAAATCCGAAATGCATGTATGTATTTTAACGGTATTTGGGATGACACTGTTCTATTAGTTAAAGGTTATAAAATATATATTTTTTGAGTTAACTGTTAGTAGGTTATTGTCTAGAGTTCTTTTGATACTTAATACTTTTGAAATATAATAAAAATTCAACTTCATCAGGTTTCTGAGAGGCTCAGCCGATATATATATATATATATATATATATATATATATATATATAGCTTCGTAATTTCAATAAATAACGACTTACTTTCGTAAGCCATTCATTTTTTAACGTACCTTACTAGTAGTCGAACAATGATATATATATATAGGAACACTAAATATGGAATTAAATTCTTCATCTTCATTGTTGTTTAGAAACTAGAGAATAAATCTCAAAACACGTGACTTTGTATGATGAGTTATGTTCGCCACTCCAATTTAAATTCGATTTCATTGAGATAAAAATCAATGCAATCGGTACAATTAATTTCGTTATTGTAATGTTCCATTGAAAAAAATAAAAATCTCTATCAGCATTAATGGACAGTCTTTCGAAGTGTGTTTGGTACATTGGTAGTTTAAAATTAAAAATGCAACCTGATATTACAAGCAAGATATTATATTTATGCCCGGGATTCGTTTGGGAACGTAGTCAATTGTCTAAGGTTCTGTTCATCTCTAACTTAAAACATTACTTTAATACAAATTAAACACATCGGTTAGAAAGATATACAGATAAACTCAATTTATCGAAAAAATATTTTAGCTGTCACCGAAATTTAAATCAGTCCTATCCGTGAAAGTGCGATATCCGATTACACTTCGTCAGCCTTGTGAATAGTCGACAAATTTTCGAACTCATATGTTGCAGCTATTTCAAATTGATTCATTTATTTGAAAGCTATCGCCTTTGATATTAAGTGAATACTACTTTGTGAAATTGATGCCAGAAATTTTTCAATTTCATTTTTATTAAATTTTTTGATATACTTTAATACAACTTGTACATATTTTAAAGAGAATACATTATTTTTTGTGATGTAATTTTTTCAAAATATATTTCTGTGTATATTTTATTTCATAATGTAATTAGATATTGCACTTTTCCCAATAGATAGAGATCGTGGTTCAAATACCGGTGGCAGCTAAAATATTTTTTCGATAAATTGACTTTAACTGTATATATATATTTTTAATTGATGCATTTAGTTTGTATTAAAATATCACATATATAGTGTCTTACCCACGTTTAACACAGGTTCCCAACACTGATAATTTTATTGCTGAATTTAAAGATATTAATCAATCAATAATAATTTTTATTAAATACATAACAACTACAATAGTATTATTATTATTACGATTATAGTTTCTATAGACTAAAAGTGCAATCCTTATCTACATCTAATATTAGAAATAGTAACATTTTGGCTATTCGTTTTAATAATAAACAAAGTGAGTTTGAATATAATCTCTTGAATTTTTTTATACAGTTAAGTTCAAGAACTCAAATATTACTTCTAATGATAAAATAATATTGAGATTTTGAAAATAAAATCAAATACAAAATTATCTGTTTTGTTTTATACTATCCTGAGTCCTGACGAAAAACAAACGTCGTTCTGAAACTGGACGACGTTATGCAAGATAAACATCGTATTAATTGTTATCTGATATTTAATTCTTTGAGAATTGCGAATGCAATGTTTTATGAATTACCTACCTTACATTTTTTTCTAAATCTAGTTCTTCTTTGAGTGCTATCCGTTAACAAATGTTTGGTATCAGATTGACTATTTTGACTTTATTAACAGCTTCCCGGAAGAGAGATTCAGATATCTGGACGGCCCATTATCTAAAAACGTGGTAATGGCCACGATATTGGCTTTATTGAAATGATAATTTAATGTGGCATTGGTGTATAAATATGATTATGCCCATATAATAATAATACGTATATTCCAGCGTGATCGGGTTTTTTTTTTACTCGATTCGCCATAAAGATAATACATATTATAATAATACATTAAAGTTACGAAATGTTATGAAAAAGAAAACCAAAGAAAATATAAATAAATAAATAAAAAATTTTAAAAAAAGTTCACTAATATATGTAAATTTAAATAAAATATAAATACTTCCATAATTTTTGAAATAAATTTGCACAATTTGCATGCGTTGTTCTGGTGTAAGTCTATTCACGATAAATGGCATAAATCAGCTGTCAACCTAGTTTACTTGATCAATGCAAACAGCTTGTCTTCACTCTTCGCGATCCTGGACCTCGTTTAGTGCGACCTGTAATGAGGCTCTAGTCACGTCTTGATCTGTCCATCTTGTTATTTTTAGAGTTTTAATAGCTGTTCTACTTAATGAAATAATACGGTAATTATTAAGAATGCTAGATAAATGACTAGATTGTGAGGGCACGGCTGTCCTCAAATCTAACCATAACGTCAGATGTGTCACGGAGTGTGGAGAGTGAATTGTATCTGACACCTCAAAAACCCTCAGACAAACTGTTTTATTTTAATTAGAAAGCACTTGAGATGCCTCAATAGCAACAACTATTCTGAATTCGCCAATCAGCTTTTGGAAACAAACCATTATTTTGTCATCAACAAGGGTTTAGAAATTATACGTAGCAAGTTTGCTATTTATAGTATTATACGTATAAATAGCAAATTAAATATTATAAAGGACCAAATCCTCTTTGCAAATAGTTACCTTTTAAATTTGTTTTCATATTAGTTACGATTTATTTAAAGTTTTGTTTTTACCTATGCTCTTATTTTTAATTTTAGTAAACATTGTTTCCTGAAGAAGATACCATAGGTATTAAAACATGTTGAATAATGAATAAATAGTGGTTTAAACAAAATATTTTGTTAGGAAAACACATTCTTATTGTGAAGTTGTAATTATTCAGAACATTGGTCTGTGATATTTTAAATATGAATTAAATATATTGAATTAGAAATAAATACACATTAAATCAATTTTATCGAAAAATATTGTTGTTACGTCACCGGGATTCGATATTTATACATTTAATCATTCCATTATTTGAAAGAGCCATCTACCTTATTTTTACGGAATCTCAAATACCTTTGAGTAATCTAATAGCAGACGCCAGAATTAACAATTCATTTTTAATTATTAATATCACATGTATTATTATTAAAAAGGTAATATATAGGTTCAAAAATTTGTTGCTAAAAATATAGTCGCTGTAGCATAGTTGGATAATGCACCTTCCCCGGTTTGGAAAGGATTCAGGTTCGAATCCCGGTGGCGCAACAACAATATTTTTCGATAAAATTGATTTTAAATGTATATCTTTCTATTTAATACATTTAATTCATATTTAAAGTATTTTGTTTCATTGTTTATATACTTATTATTAAAAAAAATAAATTAAATTATTAAAGCAAAGTTACGTTAAAAAGCCAAAATTAAGGACGATACTTGGTAACTAGTTGTAGGAAACAGCCCTAACTGGAGGTCAACGGTCTGCAGCGGTACTTAATACTTCGAAGCAGAACGACGACAGAATGCTGTAAACAGGAGATAATGTAAAGGTAGGGAAGAGAAAACAGACGGAAAATGCTCTAGATTTATCAGGATTAATGGATCCATGATTTGATTCTTCAGCCACCCAACACAGTTTTCCTCGGAACACCTGTTCCGAGGAAAACTGTGTGATAGACCTGCCGGTGCGCTGCACGTCGGTAGGAAGAGTGAGAAAGGCAGCCGCTGCCAGACCGCTCTGCTCTCACTGGGTGCGCTTATTAGCTTGTTGGATGTGTTCAACTGCGCCAAATATAGCTCGCGACGAATCTTCTATAGTTTTTTTCGACGATAATACTATTTATTTCAATTTCACTTCCAAAGACACCAAAAGAAATCGGCGTTGATGAATTATTTGACATTAATAAAACTAACTAAAAGAAGGATTCCATGTTTTTTTTATTATTGTTATTAAAACACGTAAAGACTGTATTTCTCGCAATATGGAGAAAGTTGTATAATATATTAACAATTTGGTTAATTATTTGAGGATTTCCTGGGTCTCCTGTGTTTCTGACTGTATTTAATATTCATTTCAACACTGAAGACGCCGATTGGCTTCATCGAAGACGTGAGACTCAAAGTCACGTTGAATCGCCATCTTGACGTGGGAAAATTCTCAGGTACAGGAACAACTCCAATATCGAAATTTGTGTAATATATACGGCCAACCTTAAAAGAAATATTACATAAGAAATATTAAAGAACGATCACATTTTTTAATAAAATTGTCAATTTTAATTAACGTTATTACTGTATTATGTTATATTACATATTTATTATACTTGGCGAACCGGTTACATGTTATCCTACAAAATTCAATACATACAGCTAACGTAAGTAAAACGTATGAAACATATACTAACACTCTAAACATAAGTAACACACGATTTTGAAAAATTATTATTTCACAAGTACTAATATACCTTATATCCAGTGTTATACAGTAGATATAGATTTAGGTTATGCTGTTACCAATGATATTACACAATCATATATAATATATGTACTTTAGTTTAACCAACACCTTTAAATTAAAAAAATCTGTCGTTTATACGATCTTATCATGTATTTATTTGTAATTTTAGAGTACTATTAATAGTGTTTTTAAAGTTTAAGTTTCATCGTAAAGTAATACCTTCTTACCCATATAAAAAATGTATGAACGTTTTAAAGAACACTTTCTATGACTAAACATGATTAATTTATTATTTAAAAACTCTTCACGTACAAACTAAAGAAAATAACTCTTTTTATTAAATGTTAACGTAGGAAATAGTTCTGCCAATTGATTTTGTTTTTCCCAAATCAAAAACCAATCCATGCACAAAATTTAAAATAAGATAGTAAAGTTCGCGAATTAGTAAAAGAGGACGTAGACACTTTAATGATTTGCATGCAGTTGTAACCTTTTCTAATGTTATTCTGTTATAAAACAACATAGGTAACGACTCCATACAAAACGAATCAAACGAAAGGAATTTTCAATTCAGTAAAAAGCTAATTATATGATTTGAGTAATTCACTAGCTAAAAGTTAGAATAGAGTAATGTGAATAGTTCGATGCAGCGAACGTACAAAAGCGCCATAACGCGGTGAGTTGTCATGGTAGTTTTTAGAACTAAACAATTAATGTCCCTACTGGTACACAAATGGCGTTAATTGTAAAATAATATTTCCGTTTATGTTAATTTAATTATTCAATCTATATTTGTTTCCTAGAATTTTTAGTAATGCACAGATTTTTTGCTTGTATGCACTGCACGCTCCTGCTAATATCCTACTGTCTCCCGTAGAGAACTTCGAATGGCCATTGATGCATTTCTTAGTATCGAAGTATCATTTTCCTATAAATTACGAATTAAGTAGGTATGCATATTTTCGAATTGAGTCACATTAATCAATACCATTTTTATTATCAAACATATGGAAAATTGGAAAAAATTTGTTCTGTTTACGTAGTAATTTAATTTATATTTCATGCACATCTTTCGCGCTTATTCTAGGAAGGGTTTATTTTAATTTAATAGTATTAAAAAAAATAATTTAAAATAAACCAATCAATACAATAATATTTGCTGTTTACTTAATAGTAGTATTTTTCTAATCACAAATCGATTTATTTAATAGTAAACTAATGTGATTTACCACTGGACATTTTTCAGGAAAGTGACCATATTTCTGCGAAGCTTGTAGTGCAAACCATTTGAAGGGTTTCTTAAAAATTTCGCAGATTCTGTCACTCAGTTGGATGAAGCTCAGTTTGTATTGATTATCTTTGAATTCATAAGTAATCACAGAAATCTGAAATGTGAAAAAACAGTAGGTAATTACTAGTGTGAATTAAATTAGTAGTAAAAATAGTACTTATAATATATATGAGGGTGCGCATCAACTTGGTGTCAAGTCAGTGTTTCTATGATACAAACTACAACTAAGATGAAGGAGCATTCAGGAATTTCAACTAGAACACCAATTAAAAAAAATTACAGGATAAAAAACTAAACAAGTGTCAAGGCAAGAAAGAAAATAAGGGATAGCAGAGAATTAAAAAAAATCTTAAAAAAGAAAATTAAGTACAGAGAGAAACAAAACATGTATTTAAATAAGAAACCCAGGGGATTTGATAAAAACGATCCGAAATAAATTAATACTTTTGCGAATTTTGCTGTGAAAAGATTATTTCTCCTACGGAGAACTAGATAATGTGTATAGTATACGTGAAATGGGCACATGAAAACTATACTACTGGAAGATCCTCACACGGATACATTTGTGATAGTTATAGCGATAATTAAACCTACTTCCTAATAACCCCTCGCTGTCCGTATTTACCCAATCATTTGTCCATAAATACTCCAAAAGCTTTGGTTGAATACCATCATCAAGTTTTTTTTTTTTTTTTTGATATAAATCTGTTTTTCTTTGATAATACTGTCCAACAATAATTTTGTTACTGGGATTTTGTTGACTGATTTGGACAAAGTTTATCATATATATAATTTATATGTTGACAAGATTGTATCACGTAAAGTTTTAATGTATAGCCTTATTATTGTTTTTATGGACCCCATATGTTGAAAATGTACCGGTGGTTAGTATCTAAATTTTTTTTGACTAAGGGATTTATGAAAGTTATGATAATTATGGAGTTAAAGTAGTCACATACTATTAGTTTATATTAAAAGAATTAAAAATGCCTCTTAGTATATTTTCTTTTCTTATATTCAACTTCGTCAGTTTCTTTTTGCAATAATCAACAGTAATATGCCATCATACTAGCACTTCATTTCCCTTGAAAACGGTGACCCATAACAGTCATATCTTAATGCAATCTCATCCGATTTATCGCTAACTGCTCCCAAATTTTCCGAAAAGAAATCAAGATGCGAATGGAGAAAATGAATCTTAAGTGACATTCTTGCAGCCATTTTGTGGGATCAGTCTAACGTGATTATGACATAAAAAGTTTTCTACTACAGCTCTGAATGATAACCAAGCAGTTAACTAAACAGTAGTGAGATAGTTTTCCAACTCCTCGTTCTGTCATATTTACAACAAAAATACCTTATTTCAATTTGGTTTCTGAATTTTTAGTAGCAATCTGTTACATGATATATAAATTCTCTCCACACCATAGGAATAACAAATGACATAGTTCTTCCTTTTCCATATAACTGCTGAGATAGGTTTTCCTTATAGATGTGCAGCGAAAACTAGAATCCCATGATTGGTTTTATTTGCCAACATGGCGCCTGAAGTAGTGAAAATATGTAGTTTTAATCTTTGGAGATATATTATTTTTCTGTTTGCTAGATAAATATGTTCCATATATGAAACAAAAACTGTTAACCTCGGACAGGCAGTGTCTTGAGCTGCTTTTGAACATCTTACTGATTTTACGTATCATTTTGAGGGTTTTTAGTGCACTTTCAAACTAAAACTGACTACCGACCACCAGGCAACAATTAATTGACAGCAGTTTTGTCAAGATTATTTAATGTGTTGCCAATGCAAAAAAAGTGTTTCAAATACAAATAAAATAGTAAAAAAATTTATATTTTTGCCTACATTTTTAAATAAAGTATATCTGTAACTGAAAAATTGTTTTCAAATTTGAATTCACCTCTGCGAAATGCATAAAGATCAGGTATTTTCATGCAAGTCACTAAAAAAAGTTTAAAATTGTTGGTCAGTGTAATCTTTATAATATGTTTATTTGTTTCTAAAGTCTAATAAATAAACATTGAAATGTTTCTCTCGTTTTGTTTTTATTTTAATTTCATTTTAAGTGTCCGTATATCCCCCACTCTCCCTTGTGTAATTATTTCTCCTTTTAGACCAGATCCACTGATACGTATCATCTGAATGAAAGTTAACAATTTATAAATTTTATTAAATAATTTATTAACGTGTCTGATGACTGATGATGAATATAATAAAAACAAATTTTAATCAAAATTTTCAATAAAGTCGAAAATTTCCAAACGTCCAAGCCTTTTTGAGATCGGGAGACGAGCTAGACAATCTTCTCGTTGAAGATGTCTACCACCTGTTTATTTACTAGTTGTTGACAGTTTTGTGAACGTTTTTGCCCAAAAATTATTTAATTTCGAGGGAAGGTCCCTATGACTCGTGTTCGTGCCTAATGGAAATCTGTCCAGTAGCTCCGACCCAAACTTCAGTCATCTGCAGAACATCCCTAGGTCAAGCAATAATAATCGGCGAGACTAATGATTGACATGGTTAACAAATACAACTGAATGTGTGCTCAAACTCACAGTCACGTTGTTATACATAGGATGTAAAATGTTCACGCTGAAATTAAACAAGTAGTTAGTTGTCCTGTTAAACCTGCCCACGGACCCGCGAGCGCCGTTTATATATTCAGGGTCTACATAAACTATTGTTACTCTTTCCATCACAATCTCCGTGAGTTTCTGAAACAAAAATACATTATTTAATTAGTTAATACACAGTGTAGGTGCGGTTTCGACAAATTTCAAGGAAACGTTTCGTTTCGTTCAAGGAAAATGTTTTCATTCGTTGCCTATTGTATTTTGAAAAATAACCATCTTGTGCGTACCGATCTTTATAGTCGAATTTCTTAGATGCGAGAGCAAAGTTTCATCAGTACACAAGGATTTATATAACTATTACGTTTCGCAACCCGTGTAGAATACTTGCTTTCTACCCACATCAAGCAATCACTTAGTTATTTTTGGCTTAAAATCGTTAATCACTTTAGACCCTTTAAAGTCTAGTGGCAATTTGTTAAATATTTGCGGTGAACAAAACAAGAAAGTTCATTGACCGAATTCGATATTCATTTTTGGCACTGAAAGTTCTTCAGAGTTATATCTAAATGGCCTCTTTTTTGTTACTCGATGACCAATTTTTGAGACTTAATTAGAGAACCCATTGAAGTAAGAGCCGCACCGCCCCATGCACATATTACGCAACTGATGACTCTGACAAAGTGAATGTACACCGTAAAATTTTGAAAATATAAATGACTTTTTTCACTTTAGAGCTTACTCCATCGATATGAGAAACTGATCGTAAATTTTCATCAATTGTTAATCCGAGATAGATTACCTCATTCGTTTTTCAATGATGTCACAGTTACATATTTGATTTAAATCCGAAATGCGTGTATGTATTTTAACAGTATTTGGGGACATGGTTCTTTTGTTTAAAGGCAATAAAAATATAATTTTTGAGTTAAGTGTTAGTAGGTAATTATCTAGAGTACTTTTGATACTTAATACTTTTGAAATATAGTAAAAATTCAACTTCATCAGATTCCTGAGCGGCTCAGCCGATATATAATATAGCTTCGTAATTTCAATAAATAACGACTTACTTTCGTAAGCCATTCTTTTTTTAACGTACCTTACTAGTAGTCGAACAATGATATATGTATAGGAGCACTAAATATGGAATTAAATTCTTCATCTTCATTGTTGTTTAGAAACTAGAGAATAAATCTCAAAACACCTGACTTTATATTATGAATTATGTTCGCCACTCCAATTTAATTTCGATTACATTGAGATAAAAATCAATACAATCGGTACAATTAATTTCGTTATTGTAATGTTCCATTGAAAAAAATAAAAATCTCTATCAGCATTAATGGACAGTCTTTCGAAGTGTGTTTGGTACATTGGTAGTTTAAAATTTAAAAATGCAACCTGGTATTACAAGCAAGATATTATATTTTGGGAACGGAGTCAATAGCCCAAATTTCTGTTAATCTGTAACTTAAAACATTACTTTAACACAAATTAAACACATCAATTTGAAAGATAAACAGACAAACTCAATTTATCGAAAAAATATTTTAGCTGCCACCGAAATTTAAACCAGTATCTCTTCCTATCCGTGAAAGTGCGATATCCGATTATATTTCGTCAGCCTCGTGAATAGTCGACAAATTTTCGAACTCATGTTGCAGTTACTTCAAATTGATCCATTTATTTAAAAGCTATCGCCTTTGATATTAAGTGAATACCTCTTTTGTGAAATCGACGACAGAAATTTTTCAATTTCATTTTTATTAAATTTTTGGATATACTTTAATACAACTTATATATATTTTAAAGAGAATACATTATTTTTTGTGATGTAACTTTTTCAAAATATTGTTCTGTGTGTATTTTTTTTCATAATGTAATTGGATATTGCACTTTTCCTAATAGAAAAAGATCGTGGTTCAAATCCCGGTGGCAGTTCAAATATTTTTCGAATAAATTGACTTTATCTGTATATATATATTTCTAATTGATGCATTTAGTTTGTATTAAAATATCACAGAACTATATAGTGTCTTACCCACGTTTAACACAAGTTCCCAACACTGCTAATTCTATTGCTGAATTTAAAGATATTAATCAATCAATAATAATTTTTATTAAATACATAACGACTACAATAGTATTATTAGTATTACGATTATAATTTCTATAGACTAAAAGTGCAATCCTTATCTACATCTAATATTAGAAATAGTAACATTTTGGCTACTCGTTTTAATAATAAACAAAGTGAGTTTGAATATAATCTCTTGAATTTTTTTATACAGTTAAGTTCAAGAACTTAAATATTATATATAATTATAAAATAATATTGAGATTTTGAAAATGAAATCAAATACAAATTTATCTGTTTAGTTTTATACTATCCTAAGTCCTGACGAAAAAGTGACGTCGTTCTGAAACTGGTCGACTTTATGCAAGATAAACGTCGTATTAATTATTATTACGATTATAGTTTCTATAGACTAAAAGTGCAATCCTTATCAACATCTAGTATTTGAAATGGTAACATTTTGGCTACTCGTTTTAATAATAAACAAAGTGAGTTTGAATATAATCTCATGAATTTTTTATACTATTATATTACATTTAATTCTTTGAGAATTGCGAATGTAATGTTTTATGCATTACCTACCTTACATTTTTTTCTATATCTAGTTCTTCTTTGAGTGCTATCCGTTAACAAATGTTTGGTATCAGATTGACTATTCTGACATTATTAACAGCTTCCCGGAAGAGAGATTCAGATATCTGGCCGAACCATTATCTAAAAACGTGGTAATGGCCACGATATTGGCTTTATCGAAATGATAATTTTATGTGGCATTGGTTGACAAATATGATTATGCCCATATAATAATAATACGTATATTCCAGCGTGATCGGGTTTTTTTTAACTCGATTCGCCATAAAGATAATACATATTATAATAATACATTAAAGTTACGAAATAAATATAATGTTATGAAAAAGAAGACCCAGGAAAATATAAATAAATAAAAAAATTTTTAAAAAAAAAGTTCACTAATATATGTAAATTTAAATAAAATATAAATACTTTTACGATTTTTGAAATAAATTTGCACAATTTGCATGCGTTGTTCTGGTGTAAGTCTATTCACGATAAATGGCAAACTGAACTGAGCATAAATCAGCTGTCAACCTAGTTTACTTGATCAATGCAAACAGCTTGTCTTCAATCTTCGCGATCCTGGACCTCGTTTAGTGCGACTTGTAATGAGGCTCTAGTCACGACTTGATCTGTCCATCTTGTTATTTTTAGAGTTTTAATAGATGTTCTACTTAATGAAATAATACGGTAATTATTGAGAATGCTAGATAAATGACTAGATTGCAAGGGCACGGCTGTCCTCAAGTCTAACCATAACGTCAGATGTGTCACGGAGTGTGGAGAGTGAATTGTATCTGACACCTCAAAAACCCTCAGAAAAACTGTTTTATTTTAATTAGAAAGCACTTGAGATGCCTCAATAGCAACAACTATTCTGAATTCGCCAATCAGCTTTTGGAAACAAACCATTATTATGACATCAACAAGGGTTTAGAAATTATTCGTACAAGTACTACGGGTTAATAGCAAATTAAATATTATAAATAACCAAATCCTCTCTGCAAATAGTTACCTTTTAAATTTGTTTTCATATTAGTTCCTATTTATTTAAAGTTTTGTTTTTATCTATGCTCTTATTTTTATTTTTAGTGAACATTGTTTCCTGAAGAAGATACCGTAGGTATTAAAACATGTTGAATAATGAATAAATAGTGGTTTAAACAAAGTATTTTGTTAGCAGAACACATTCTTATTGTGAAGTTGTAATTAGTCAGAACATAGGTCTGTGATATTTTAAATATTAATTAAATTAATTGAATTAGAAAGATATTAAAATCAATTTTATCCAAAAATATTGTTGTTGCGTCACCGGGATTCGATATTAATACATTTAATCATTCCATTATTTGAAAGAGCCATCTACCTTATTTTTACGGAATCTCTAATACCTTTGAGTAATCTAATAGCCGACGCCAGAATTAACAATTCATTTTTAATTATTAATATCACATGTATTATTATTAAAAATGTAACTTACAGGTTCAAAAATTTGTCGCAAAAATATTGTCGCTGTAGCATAGTTGGATAATGCACCTTCCCCGGTTTGGAAAGGATCCAGGTTCGAATCCCGGTGGCGCAACAACAATATTTTTCTATAGAATTGATTTTATATGTATATCTTTCTAATTAATACATTTTATTCATATTTAAAGTATTTTATTTCATTGTTTATTTACTTATTATTAAATTAAATTAATCAAATTATTAAAACAAAGTTACGTTAAAAAGCCAAAATTAAGGGTGAATTAGAATGAAGAATTAGTTGTAGGAAACAGCCCTAACTGGAGGTCAACGGTCTGCAGCGGTACTCAATACGGTGCGCTGGACGTCGGTAGGAAGAGTGAGAAAGGCAGCCGCTGCCAGACCGCTCCGCCCTCACTGGGTGCGCTTATTAGCTTGCTGGATGTGTTCAACTGCGCCGAATATAGCTCGTAACGAATCTTCTATAGTTTTTTCAACGATAATACTATTTTTTTCAATTTCAGTTCCAAAGACACCAAAAGAAATCGGCGTTGATGTATTATTTTCTGCTAGTACAGAACTGCTCATATAAGAACAAGAATAAAACTAACTAAAAGAAGGTTTCCATGTTTTTTTTATTATTGTTATTAAAACACGGGAAGACTGTATTTCTTGCAATAAAGAGAAAGTTGAATAATATATTAACAATTTGGTTAATTATTTGAGGATTGCCTGGGTCTCTTGCGTTTTTGACTGTATTTAATATTCACTTCAATACTGAAGACGCCGATTGGCTTCATCGAAGAGGTGTAACTCAAAGTCAGGTTGAATCGCCATCTTGACGCGGGAAAATTCTCCGGTAAAGGAACAACTCCAATATCGAAATTTGTGTAATATATACGGCCAACCTTAAAAGAAATATTACATAAGAAATATTAAAGAACGATCACAATATTAAAAGTGCAGATCATATTTTTTAACAAAATTGTCAATTTTAATTAACGTTATTACTATATTATATTATATTATATTACATATTTATTATACTCGGTGAACCGGTTACATGTTATCCTACAAAATTCGACACATACAGCTAACGTAAGTAAAACGTATGAAATATATACCAACACTCTAAACATTAGTAACACACGATTTTGAAAAATTATTGTTTCACAAGTACAAATATACCTTTTATCCAGTGTTATGCAGTAGATATAGATTTAGGTTATGCTGTTACCAATGATATTATACAATCATATATAAAATATGTACTTTTGTTTAACCCACACCTTTAAACTAAATAAATCCGTCATTTATACGATCTTATCATGTATTTATTTGTAATTTTAGAATACTATTAATAGTGTTTTTAAAGATTAAGTTTTCTCGTAAAGTAATACCTTCTTACCCATATAAAAAATGTATGGACGTTTTAAAGAACCCTTTCTATGACTAAACATGATTAATTTATTGTTCAAAAATCTTTCACGTACAAACTAAAGAAAATAATTATTTTTATTAAAGGTTAACGTAGGAACGTAACGGTTAACGGTTAACGTAGATGTAGAAGCTCTTATACGATCCTGCTGTAGACGAAACTCCCGTTGTTCAGTGAGTTCAGACGCCAAAATAGCTTTTTGTCTTTTAGCTTCATGGTTTTTCTGACCAATATTCGTTCTTTTCTTCGGCGGCATTTTGATAAGTACCATTTAATATCTATCCGTCGATCGATTATTTGTCGGTTACGCCGTTACCCCTAAAGAGTACGACGAGTACGAGTAAGAGAGAACGTTCTAAAGAGAAAACGAATACGGCGTCATCTTGAACTTTTTTTTATTAATTAATATTAAAAATACAATACAATTTAAATAATCAGTGGATTTTAACATTTGTTTCTTTTCTAAGAGAGTAAGACTTGCGTTTAGAGGAGGAGTATATACAAGTTAATTTATGTTTCAGTTAGTCCGTGTACACATTTTATTTATTTCAGTTACAAATTTATGATAGTCTGTAATTTTTCTAAATGTGATGGGGAGATTGTTAAAAAATTTGATGCCTTGATAAATATATTGATTAATTTATTTTACAATTAAAACTATAAAAAACAAACACACACACAAACTTTATGTATTACATAAATAGCTATTCCACATCCACAATTCCGTGACAGTACATGTCAATATATCAACAATATTGCAATAAATAATTTTAAACAAAAACAGACTTGAATCTGCCATAAAAATTTTGAATGTGGAACATTATTTTAAACGTCAAGTATACAAAATTTCATAAAAAAAATACCAAAAATTCTGCTTTAAGGGGTGTGAAATGGGGATGGAAGTGGTTTTTAGAAATTTTATGTAGACTTTGACCTTCCTCTTGTTTTGAAGGTCAAATGTGTAAAGTTTCATCAAGGTTGGAATAAAATTGTAAATTTGTATAAAAAAAAAACAAACAAAGTAACCAACAGACACTCTTCTTTTTGTATATAGATTAGTTATTTATATAGTCTATTTGATATTTATGACAGGTTCACGGATCGCCGATCGCCGTGCGCATGTCTGGATACTCCATTAAGTAGACTATACCTATCTGTCTCCCTTTCCTTATACCAGAACTCGACCTTTTATGTGGTGTTCTCTACAGTTTTTGACCAGTTAAGGAGTTGACAGTTATCGTTTACCATTGGGTACGGTAGACTGTAAAAACTGAGTGAATTATGGTCCTGCTGTGTGGGGCTGATTGTGTATTATTGTGTGTTCGGTTTTTCGCTGTGCGTGTCGAAATCTGTACATCTTACTATTGTGCATGGTGCGTGTCGTCCCATTTTGCACTGTCAATGATGTGCGGTTTCCTGAAACCAGAAGACCTGTGGATCCAATGGAATAAGGAAAATTCTAAATACCTAAAGGAGCATCTCTAAGGTGGGTCGTGTTTTTTCTTGGTTCTGATCGGTCCTTCAGCCACTTTGTTCCCTATTCCTACCTCTCTCCCAATTCACTTCCACTCTTCCTACATTCTGTTTGCCCAATCCCTTGTTTAAACAATTTCTAAAAATTAGTTTCTTCCAGCTGTGATTTTACATCTAACTGACAATGTTACTCTCGACAGAACCAAACTAGACCAGAACTTATAGTAGAAATATGAGGAAGACAGAAAGGTACATACTTTTCGTTTGCCGGATGCTGGTTCATTGATAGATTCCTCTCCACCACGAGTACATGCGTTGCGGCGTGTATACTAACACTCACGAAAAGGATTATTATGTATAAGCGGGATTAACGTAAGATTAAATAATAAGCGTTAGCGGAGTAAAGCGGAGTGAAGCGACGGTAGTTATCCGTAAAAAAGTTAAAAAGTTGGCTTCTATCTGGGTTTTTCCCCTTAGTTTTTCCCTATTATATACAGTAATGATAGTGCGAGTGCAGCGAAAAAACAAAGAATGAAACAATTTTTTTTTAAATATGCATTGAAAAATTCCAAACAAATAATTTAAATCAAGTGATATAAATTTAATGGGGCAGTACAGCTGAAGAATTTTTGCCCCTGTTTCGTGCTTGGATAGTTTTAAATTTTATGATTGCACTCCCAGCACCAATCAGTTTCTGCGAAGAAGAGTGTATTATGGATACGTTGAACAGCCACGTCGAAGAGGGAAAATTTTTGGGAAAGTCCTCGAACCCAATTTCAAAGTTTTTAATGTAAGTGTAGCCAGCCTGAAAAAATTAAACTCACATTTAAAGATATACATCCACACTTATAATATAAAATATCTTTTTATACAGATATCTTCTATTATTTAATAAGATTTCTAACTAATAAACAAAGTTATTCGCTTAAAAATTATAAAATTTAAAATAAGTTCACACATCAATTTTATTAACATTTAGTAATAATTTCTTATGAATTGTTAGTAAAGATGTATCGGTGATGGAGATTATTTTACTAGATTTTTATTTATCGATATTCTACATATTAATAAACCACTGATACAAACCCGAGATTTAAAAAAAAATTTTATGGTGCTCTAATAATATAATAACTACTACTGTGTGAATAATATGTTTCAAACCGATGTTGTTTTTGAATAACTAAGAAAAAAAGAACAATTTTTTAATTTGGTATTTATTTTTCAATTATTCGGTTGACCACAATTAATAATGGAATATGAAATCTGCCAAGTAGCCGCCTCCTGGCAGCGGCACAAATGGGTGATCTTTTAACCATATTTTTCATAATAATCTCGTACACTTCGCTTGTTGTATCAGTAATTTCATTTCGAATATAATCCTGTAGCATTGGAATTGTTATCGGTTTATTGACGTAGACCTTTCTTTTCACGTACCATCACAAAAAAAAAAGTCGGGAGCCGTCAAATCAGGTAAACAAGGAAGTCAGTCGATATCACCATTTTTAGACATTATGGTGCTGGGAAAATTTTTTCGCTAAATTTTAAGCGTAGCTCGAGCTATGTGTGAGGTGGTACCATCCTGTTAAAACCACATGTGTCGCAGGCTTAATCGACCCAATTCGACTACTAAGAAGTTTTACAATATGTTGGTCCATAATAAATTGTAATCAAATACTCTCTACGATTACCAAATGCGAGTTGACAAATATTTGCCAAAAATATCGGTTTGGAATATAATATTCACCCTGTAGATACACGTTCCTATATATACATATTCCCATGTTAATAAGTAGACTACTGTTGTACATTGGCTCAGCAAAATAAAATAATACAAGAAAAAAAAATTATATACGTAAATAAAGACACATTTATCGTCGATAAGGTACTGCACTTAACATTAAAAATGCCCCGTTTATGTATATAATATCTGTGTTTACTAATGACATATGTTAAGCTTAATTGTCAATTTATCCGTTTCTGTAACATATTTTGTAAGTGCCTCCATTTATTTGTAACATTTAAATAATGCATTTCGCAAATTATCAGAACTATATAATAATATTAATTAAAATATGATTATTTAAATTTCATTAAAAAAAAAAAGAAATGTTTCAATGGTTTTTTAAATACTTCAATATAGGAGACGAAATGTGAATTTTTATCTTATTGGAAACGATTTATTTAATAACCAATGCAAATATATATATCTGAAAAGTAATAAATACCGTTTGAACCTTTTACGATCAATTTATGAACAGAACATACGCTTTTCATATGGAAATATTTTGAGATTCGGTATACCAAAAATAGCTCTATTGCGAAAAAGATTTAATAGGGTTCTAGCAATATATATTTAACAGGTTCTTTAAGATTGAATGGATCTTAATAATAAAATTTATTGAAAGCACGTATTGCTGTAGTTTATGGAAAATCGAAAACTTTACACTAAATAAACTCTCCAGATAATAAAAATGTGAAAAGTGTCCTGCTGTCTTTTAAACCGATTACCAATTATATTCATTAACCGGTATCGAAAACTATATTTTTCTTCATCAGCGTAATAAAAAACTAATTTAATGTTATATAATCATTATAAATCATTTAAAATAATTTCACGACGTCTTTGCGTTAAAAATTAAAAATAGGAAAATATGTATTTTAATAAATGAAAAATTCGCCTAACATTTTCGTAGAAATAACACACAAATTTTTTAGTCAATTCAATATGACGAAACTACTTATGTTCTTAAAAATCTCAATTTCACAATTAAAATGTCCTTATATTAAATATTAGTAAGTTGAAAAAAAGTGATAATTTTCATTTAAAAAAAAAAAACTTACAACTGGGCATTTCTGTGGAACGTTGCCAAACTTCTGAAGAGTACGGAGTGGAAACCAAATAAACGGTTTCTGAAACATGTCACATATTTTGTCCGCCATTTGTATGAAGCTCTGCTTGTACTGATTGTCTTTGAATTCATAAGATTTCACTGAAACCTGAAATGTGATGATATTGCAAATAAAACATTCATGAAATAAACACTTTTTATATTCCGGCTACTTACTAATTTTACGGTTTATCAAAGTAGTGCAATTTATACAAGTTAAATTTATACCTACGTATTATTATTGTATATATTTATATTTTTTACTGTCAGGCCAACGAAATCGATTACTTGGAAGGCCACTTGAGATCCCAAGGGTTGGTGTTTAGATTAATCAGCAGGTTAAGTTTATTTATTAGACTTTATTAACACACATTTTTTTGTTGTAACAGTGGTGAATATATTATAATATAACATGATAAAAATAAGATACAATTATATTTCAATAATTCTTGTAGTTTATTATATGCAATGAAGTAGACTCCACCTCTGATATATACAGTATTGTCCTGGCTACTTTGCTAGAACCCATAAAAACTATTGGGACTGAAATCTTCCCTTAAAACAAAAAATGTTTATATTAACCTAAAACAAAGGATTTTAGCTATTAAAAAGCTCGATGCCATAGTTAGCAGGTCACTGTATTTTGGGTATCGGTCATGGGAAATTTTTCTTAAATAAATTCATTAATTACTCTAGCAAAGTGCATATAGATGTACTTCTCCTTTAAATTCGATACTACACTGATGCGAGAAATATAATTCACTTATATATCGTATCACATTAATTTCTTTATACTTTTTCACATGTTTTTTATTTCTTGTGCTTGATTTAGTATTATGTGTTTCCACCGGAGTAAAATTTGTAATATTTAATTAATTTTACAATACTTGGCCTTGTTATTTCCAAAACGCCACAAGTATTTCTTTTGGCAGTAATTGTGTCATTATTTAAAAAAAATTTATATATCAAATCGCGAAAGTAAAACGTATCAAATAATTATTTTAATCCTTTTAAATGGATTACATTTTACCTCCAAGACGATAGAGAATAGCAGTAAATATATAACGATACCTTGATCTGCAAAGCAGCTAACTCCATTTTTTAAAATGTTCAGGAGCAACAAAAAACTGTTTAATTATGTAATTAAACTGATTTCAAAAATTCAAAAACACACTTTGGTAGATTGTTTATGCAGAAATAGGATGGCTGAGAAATTTTATTGATACTTTGATTTATCTCGTACTTATTTGGAATATTGGGAGTTTTTCTGAATTTCTTTATCCAAATTGTAAAATATTATAGGGAGTTAGGTGATTTTCCATGATAATGTAGTGATTGTGATTTCCGTTGACGTCCTCTATTTCTGGTGTCATCACCACTTGAGTCAGGTAAACATTTAAGGTTTTTACAAGAATCAGTGCAAGGTTTTTCAGCACCTAATACTTATTTATTATTTTGAAATACTTGATTTTAGGTGTTTTAAAATTGATGAGAATTTTTGGCTTATAGTGTACCATAGAACAATAATAGAGGAACATAATGGCATTAAAAAAGGTTTTTTGACCATGGGTGGAGTTATCTGCTGTGCAGATAAGGAATCGACAAGTTGTTTTAGTATTAAGTCTCTGTAAAAGTGTAACATTCAAATGCTTAGAACTAATTCTGTACTGTCTTGTACCGATACTTCTAACGATTTTTGTTGATATACTGTAATACCCTTAGTGTCTTTATTTATTTATTTACGGTACAAACACCTTTGACATATAACTTTTTCGTAAATACTATATGACGAGGCAGTATACTCATTACGAATATTATTACGAAACAATTAATTTAGAAATATTTCAATATTTTCGTGAAACTTTGTAGATGTTTGCTGTAACAATTTTTTTTAAATTTAACCAAAAATAATTAATTATTAAAATACAACACAACGATGTTTGCTTCACACAACACTTTAATTAAAACATTTTCGACTCACTGCGACATCGTCAGTAATAAACTAAAACTTAAACTAGAAGATAGACTATCGGCTACATGGAAGGAGGTGGGCGTATGAGAGCGGTGTTGGGGAGGGGGCGGTTTCCGTGAATAGTGAAAGTAGTCGTGGGCGGGGTTAATATGGACAGGAGAGGAGATGTAATGGGGGGTGTTTGTATGTTAAGTACATTTTTATTATTAATATCAATATCTATATTTTCTAGAATGTCTAATTTTTCTCTTCTTTTTCATATATGTAGTACCTTCCTCTTCAAGCACAAGAGCTAGTCTCTTTTTTGGGGAGGTAAGCGATTCATAAAAATATGTAACTTTAGTTTTGTAAGAGATTCAAGTACTCATATATTATTATTATATTATCATATTATAAAATTATCAAAAAAACCCTCTACTTTTTCATGGGCGAAACAATAACCCTCTGATATTGCACGTCTACAATCTCTGAGTTAATGCTGAAGTTCTTTATCCCCTTAAGGTCTTCTTCTATTCGTGCGTGTATTTTCCTTCCAATTTGTCTAATTTTAGTTTTAGTTTATTACTGACGATGACGCAGTAAATATCGAAAACGTTTTAGGTGTGTTTTATTTTAATTAATTAATTTATACAAAAAGTTAAAATTTTTATTATTTATTATTTATAGTAAGTAAAAGTAAGTTTAGGTTAAAAATCTTATTTCAAATTTACCGCACTTCAATTTTATGGCCACTTTTTTGAATAATGAATCAATGAGCACATGTCTCGACAATTCTGAGCTGTGATTGGCTCATTTCCTCTCCAATCTCTCTTAACATCGGGAATGCACCAATGGTCATGGAAATTCCAAAAGTGGTAGTTTTTTATCGAAATTAGATGCAGACAGTAATTTTCCTCTTAATTTGTACATCAAGTAATAAAATTCTGCTTTAAGAAGTGAGGAAGGAGAATGGGGATGGTTTTTCGAAATCTCATGTGGACCATCCTCTTAAGTTTAGGGACACTACGCGAGACATTCTCACCAAGTCTCTACTCCGACCCCCCTACCAGTCCCCTACCACTCCCCTACTACTTTTCTTCCTCTCCCTTTCTATCCCCCTCTCACTTACTTCCCTTCCCCTGCTCCTCCCATTCCTCGTTCAACGGGAACGCCATTCAAAATTATTTTGTCCAATTAAATTCTAGGACCTTGAGGAAAATATTGAAATCTAATACTATATAAAATAAGCGATATAAAATCAATAGATAAATACACTGCGTCTGATTTAAGTGTATTCGAAAATTTAATTTCATATTTTTTTCATTTATATTTCAGACTATCTTAAGTACCCTGCGTAGTCCGTACTTTACGCAGAGTGAAGAGGCTTCATTTAGTGGAATGGGGGTAGTTTTTTTTATCAAAATCAGATGTAGACAGTAGTTTTAATCTTATTTTATAAGATAACATTGCTCTGGAGGCTCATTAAGAAGTGGAAGCTTCACTTTTCCATTGGAGTAACGCATTCCCGCTGGTTCGCATTTATATTTTTTTACATGACAATGTTTACACACAACATCCATCTGTCCCCCTTAATTTATATAATCTTAATTTTGGATCTGAATGTAGATTCACCATACTTTATTATTCTTTTCTACGTCAATTTTGTTGTACACATAGCACTCTTTCCTCCGACCTAGACGTAGAAGCCCTCATACGCTCCTGCTGTAGACGAAACTTCCTTTAATACTTTTAAAATTAGCAATATTAACTTGGTGGTTACAATTGTGGTTAATAAAACTAAGATAATAAATAAAAAATATGAAACTTCCTTTGTTCAGTTATTTCTGACGCCCGAATAGCTTTTTGTCTTTTAGCTGCAGGGTTTTCCTGAACAATACTCGTTCTTTTCTTCGGCGGCGGCATTACGATAGGTATAAATTAATATATATATACAACGATCTATTATTTGTTGTCTTGAAGAGTTGAGTTTTGCTTTGTTATCGATTACGTCGTTAACACTGTTCTAAAGTACTGTATCAACAATATTGCAATAAATAATTTTTAACTAAATCAGACTTGAATCTACCATAAAAATTAGAATGTGGAACATCGTCAGTAATATTCTCTTATTTTAAACGTCAAGTGTAGAAAAAATATACAATTTCATAAAAAAGTATCAAAAATTCTACTTTAAGGAGTGGGAAAGGGGGATGGAAGTGATTTTTCGAAATATCATGTTGATAGTGACCTTCCTCTTGTTTTAATAATCAAAAATTAAGTATAACTGTAGATTTGTATTAAAAAAAACAAACCATCCAACAGACACGCGTCTTTATATATTATATATAGAGAGATAGTTACATTGATACGGCAGAATATATTGCAACCTCGTATGCTATAAATTTAGAAATTTTTATGAAATTTTCAGTCAACAAATTATGTACGATACGTTATGCGTATTTTGTTATTAGAAGGCTTCATTACTCGGCATTTATGCTTTTCTTCCCAGTCTAGTTGTCTGAATAGATTGTCGAGAGCAATCGTAAATAATTTGTTTGATTGTATTACCTTTCTTGATAGGGAATCTGAGACATTATTGAATAAATTACTGATTATGTTTAAATCGAGACTATCTTTCGATAGAATAATCACTATAATGTTATAAATAAATAATTTGCTCAATTACTAAATAAAAATTTAAGTGTGTGAAATTGTGAAATTCCATTGATCATATGTAAATATATAGCAAACCAGATAGGTTACCAAATTAATATTATAAAATTAACCAAAATATGTAAGAATGTGGATGAGGCGATTCATATTGTTAATGTTAATTTAAAAAAGTACGCCACTGTCTATCGATAATTAAAATTTCCTTGAAAAAATAGCAGCTGAAAAATTTTAATAAACTCACGGTCACATTATTGTACCAAGGACGAATAATATTCATGCTGAAGTTCAACAGGTAGTTGGACGTCCTGCCCAACCTGCCTACGGTTCCTTGAGCTCCAAGTACATAGTCAGGATCTGAATAAAGTACTGCAACTCGTTCGAGAACTATTTCGTTGCGTCTCTGAAACTTAATATAAAATATAAAAATTAATATAATATGAGACTCGTGTAGACAGAACTCAATACCATAACGTATAAAAATATAGCTTTGTATTATTTTACAAGCTTGTTGAGAAATACAATTTTAAGATGAGAAAAGCTATAACATGTGTCACAATGTAATATGTCATTTTGAATGGAATACCATTTATTTTCCGGAGATGTGAAGTATTTGCTTTTTAATTATGGAACGTACAGGTTCGTACATTGCACGTGTGTTCGTGTAGCCTGAAAACTCTTTACAAAAATGCTTGCACATTTCGGCATACTACTACATACATACGTACTGTATATTAGTCCATCTGGTACCGCAATTGTGAATTTAATCTAAAAATTCTGAAATTTAGTTTCAAAATTAGACACTTATGCATCTTGGAGCAGTGGCTGGTCTTTTTAAAATAGTGAGTGAAAGCTGTGATTATGTTTTTTGACAGCCCAAACTATGTTGCTGAATCTGTGTTAACTGTTAAAGGTATGTGTTACCGCGACATGTTAGTAAATTTTCTATATGGTGATTTGAGTATGCGATCAACTTGTTATATGTAGCTTAGTATATGTAAGAAGTTGTGGTTTCGGCAAGATGGCGCAACCTGCCATACAGCGAGATATACAATGCAGTTATTGCACCAAAATTACCCAACTAGATTGTGCGATATGACGCCGTTGGACTTTTTTCTCTGAAATTTAACGAAGCGAAAAGTCTATTCCGATAAACAACAAATAATTAGATTCTTATTAGTGACATCTATGCTGTTTCTGGAAAATGCATATTAAATTTCAGTCCATAGATGGCGACAGCGAAGTTGTAGTTATTACTCGAAATGTTTCTACATGGTAGCGTATATACAACTTCTAAAAATTTGATTGATATGGCGGTTGATTGGGTGGAATGGTGAACTTACATTACATAAAGAGATCACTTAAGCCAGCCGAAAACAGGTTGTAAGCCCTGTAATATCCATACTTCCATATTTCCCATACAATATAATAGTTTTGTCTCTGTGAGATATCTATAATTTGTCTTAATAACAATGTTTTTGTAGGTAAAAATCCAGTAATTGTGTGTTCTTGAACATTCTCAAATATTGTTTATATAATATACTGGTCTAAATAAGAAATATATAAAATTGGAAAATTTAATTTTTCATGCGTATTCTAGTCTAATGTGTTAATCGTTTGTCATATATATAGTTAAATAATAAAGCTTTCAATATTTCTAATAAAAATTAGATTCTCATTAGTGACATCTATGCTGTTTCAGGGAAATACAAATTAAATTTCAGTCCATAGTTGGCGACAGCGAAATTGTAGTTATAGTTATCCTACATGGTAGTATATATACAACTTTCTAAAATTTGATAGATTTGGAGGTCGATTGGGTGAAATGGTCAGCCAGCCGAAGACGGGTCGTAAGCCCTGTAATAACCATACTTCCATATTTCCTGTGTAATCTAATTGCTTTGTCTCTATGAGATATATATATATAATTTGTCTTAATAATTTAACACCTTAAGAATGAGATTTAATAGATTATTGACGAAAAAGAACAGCTAACATGCGAAAAGGACGTAAAAATTTTTCTGAAATAGTTTGAAGCTAGACTCTTTATAAGTCAACAAGTTATGTTGATTTCCTTCCAAGACGTGAGACGATGGCGATGCAGCTTCCCGGTTTCATGGGCGCTTGCGTCGCCTGAATTACGAAGAGCTCTCGGCAACAGCGGAAGCTGCTACGTTCAGCATGAGGTTGATTAAAAAACCTCCAGGATAAGAACATTGTATTCTGAATAGAGCAGAGCATACTAGAATGCCACTACGGTTCGTGGGATTCTCGTAGGATATTGGTACAGAAGCAGATTGGCGGTGTTATATTCCCTGTGCTACCGGGCTGTCGTAAGGAAAATCAACGATATTAATCATCTGATGCAATGCATCACAGCTGCCAGATTCAAACCTGGATCCTTTCATATCCGGGGAAATACGTTAACCGATTATACCACAGCAACACAGTAATTTGAGACAAATTTTCGAATACACCTGCGTAGTTCTTTCAAATAGATAAATCTATTATTCCAAATTTAAAAACCATCACCTTTATTGCAAAAATCTATAATACCGCCAGAAATTAAATCAATTCCTTTTTATTACATTTTGGATAAAATTTGATGCAACTAATATATTAATGAGAACACAAAAAAACTTTCTGAAAAAAACTGCAACTTCACAATAATAATAATGTTGCCTTCTTATTTAATAATGTCATGTTATTTAAAAAGTTATAAATGAAATAAATAATATCATTATTTAAAAATATACAAATTAGCCTAATTGACCGAATTTTATGTCCATATTGTATTTTTAGGATGTCTTAGAAAGATGGCGTAATAAATAGAGGGCATTTTTAAAGTATACTATTATGTGTCTACCCGATAGGCTCAGTACTGGTGAATAATGACACCTTTAAAAAGTCTTAATACACCTGTAAACAAGTACAAAACAAACCTTATCGACGGCCGAACACCACCACAATATATAGAATATGATGAAAAACGCAACTGAATACTTCATGTTCAGTAAGATCAAATATTTACAATATCAGGCGCTACGGTTATTCAAACGAAAACCTACACTGTTTGATACTCGATTCTCTACCTAATATATATATTACAATATTGGATATAGCGTACTTTGATTCAAATAAAATCCACATTTATTGAATACCCATATAATTATTAAATGACACATGTCCATTATTTTGATTTCCTGTAGATGTAAATCGATTAGAAATCTGTGAAGCGGGTAAAAAAATAGAGTCAGACCCAAAATTACATTTTCATTAAGATTCATATCAATTTTTAAACATACGCACATTAATATTACATAATATATTTTGTGGTATTGAGTTTTGTTATTACTAGATTACTTGTTAGATAGTCATTGTTGTGTGAGAATGTAGATGAATTGATTTCAATAATTCAGAATTTACAATTTATTAAAAATCATAAAATTAGTAATATTACCTTTGTTCCGAATTCGGATACACACTTTTGGATCGTCTTTTCGAATCAGCCGCAACCGTTGTTATTGACACAATTCCGCATCCAAATTTCTATCCATTCATTTTCTCATGCTAGTCTTGTCTTGTGTGAAATATCACCTTGATGCCAGTAGACGTTAACTTGACCAATATTTGTTCGAAATAGCATTTGCGGTGTGGAATTTTCAGCTCCAGTGCACCAGCACTGTATTTTGTGTTTTGATCACGTATTGTCTGTTGTTTGTGTGCCGCGGGTGAACTTGTGACATTGCCGTATTCAATTGGAAGCGGAGATCGGCTCATCCGCGTGCCATTTTGGTATGATCTCGGCGGCGACTGCAGGGATTACGGAGAAGTCATATACAAGATAAGGCGGGCAGTTTTTTCGAATCCCGGTTCCCGAGATCACTAGTCCTTCGACTAGACCCTTTATGCCCTTACCGACCTCATCCTGTACCACGTTTCCCCACTTTCCGTAATTTTATTATTTTTATTTCAATGCTGTACATGTTTTTACATTTAATTAGGTTTTTATTTTACTATGACTGTCTGTCTCATTATTGTATTGTACTCTATATTGAGACAGCCAAAGTTAACAATGAATGCGTCAATGATTTAATTTGATGCAAGTACCTACAAAAATAAAAATATTAAAGAAAAACTGATGATTCGTCGATTACGCTTTACCACAAATTACTCGGAATCATTGAATACTTTAATATAATGTGTTACTTAGCAAACGGCATTCCAGTTGATACTGTTTTTGGATGAGTGTCCCAATTACAGGTCGACCCAACTCTCTAATTCGAATTTTGATCCTACTTTTTAGATTCTTCGGATATCATTTAGGTAACCGATGAATACTTTCTACGATACACTTTCTAACTTTTTATTGCACAATTTAAGGCCAATATGTCTAAAATGATTTATTTGTCCATGTGTGATAATTTTGATTGACTATTACATAATAAAGCCATATATTTTATATCTGTAATTACAGTACATTGATAACTTTTCCACAGCTATTGAATAAATCATATTCTGACTGGCTATTTATTAGTGCACTATTATTGATGATTAGCAGAAATATGAACATTTTTTCTAGCTATCTGACTACTAAGCTATTTTTTATTATATTTAATAAAAATATATTGAAGTATGGGTTATGTCCTATCTATGGCTGGCTTAAGTGATCACTATATACAAATATAACGTTCACCATTCTCAACCATTATTTAATCTCCATATTCATCAAATTTTTGAAAGTTGTATATATGTTACTATGTTGAAACACTTCAGAGTACAACTACATTATCGCCAACTATGGACGAAATTTGATATTCTTTTCCTGAAACCTAATTATTTTTGAAATTATCAACACATTATACGCCTAAAAAAAAAAATTATTCGATTTTTATATATTTTTTTATTTTGACCAGTACATTATTAACAATATTTGAATATGTCCAAGAGCACACAATGACTGGATTTTCACCCACAAAGGCGCTGTTATTAAACAAATAAAAAATACAAGTTTTATTGTACTCTCTTGTTCATCTAATCGCCTGCTACTGTATGAATTGCGTGCCCCAGATGGTGATCGATCTATTAATTTCCAAAATTCCTACTGATCAATTCATTCTCGAAGTAATCTTAATGTCATCTTAAAAATATCCTAAATTAGACAGGTGAACAGGCTTTTGCCGCATTCGAAATATTGAATTTTACCTTTTCTCTATCCCTTACTCTTCATAATTCATCTCCATAAAACATTATGAGGTATAAAAGGGATTTAACTAAAGAGGTTTTTGGGTTTCAAGAAACTGAAAACTCAAGAAGTAGAACAGTTCTTCTTTTTTTAAATAAAAATATTCGAATATAAATTCAATGTATCGATTAGAAAGACATATAGAAAAAAATCAATATATCGAAAAAGTATTTAAATTGCTACCGATATTTGATGAATAAGTTGATGACAAATTTTCAAACTTATATACTGCAGATTTGGATAACATACAAACACATTTATTTTGTATTAAAACACCACAAAACTATGTTCTGAAAAATCAGTTTGATTTAATCATGCCAGTTCGCCTTCTAAATGAATGTAATTACTGACCTTCTAATAGTTGTCAAGAACATTAATACAGAATTGCTGAATAGAGGGTTGCTGAATTAAAATAATAATATTTAAGTTGTAGTTTTTTTCAGAACACAGTTCTGTGATATATTAATACGAATTAAGCGCATCAATTAGAAAGATATACATTCAAATAAAATCAATTTATCGAGAAAACATTTTAGCTGCCACTGGGATTTGAACCATAAACTCTTCCTATCTTAACTTTTTATGTTATATTTTTATTTTGTGGTTGGTAACTTTGTTACTTTGACAGTTATAATCTATGACTCATCAGATTAGCAATGCGATTAGCTTGCATGACCGACAAGATCTTGTTCAAGATCTTGTGATTTAACACCGTGCGACTTCTTTATGTGGTGTTATCTGAAATACAATGTCTACGCCTGCAATTTACAAACAGTTAATAATCTCGAAAAAATAAATTAGTGCGAAATTGTAATAGAAAATTTTGTGAATAGAACCAAAATATACAGTTGAAGCCAAGGTGGCCGTTTTCTGACATATTTTTTAATATTTAATCGAAACGTGTACACTTGAATACTCAATAAAAATTTAATCATAAAATTAATGAAAACGTCATTATATTTCCAATTTAAATGAAGTCCTGTAGAACTGGTTCACAGTGTTGAATAAAGTGGAAAGCACTGCAGGTGATGCAAATCTATTTACCTAAATGTGCATTTAGAAAGATTTCAAAATAAATACTTTAATATTAAATATTTTTTTAAATATATTTGCTATGTGTTTAAAATTATGTACTCACGGTTATATTGTATTATACATGGTATATTAATGCTGAAGTTCATCACGTAGTTTGATCCTCTGTTTAATTTGGTCACAAATCCTTTAGCATCTGTTTTATATTTGGGATCTGCATAATGTACAGAAATTTGTTAGAGAACAATCCAAGGCCCGTCCGTGAGACAAAAAATTCAAGAAAATTAATGGCATTAAATAACGTAAAATTGTGTCCTTTTATAAACTGAGGTAGATTAAAAATATTCGTCGATATAATATTCCCCTTGAGGCAGTCCGTCCTAACGTAAATTAATGTGTACATAAAAACAAGCAAAAAAGCTGTGCATTACTGAAAATTTTGTAAATTTTTTTTTTAAACGATTTATTATTAATGACGCTAGCGCCATCTGTATACCAATAGAATATTTATTTTCTTTATTCTAAAAACTGTCCCGGCACCAAGGTCGGCTCTAGTGTCGGCCCGGGTATATGTCATCCTGCAGCTTCCAATACATAAGTAAAATAATATAATATAACATAACATAATATATAATAAAATAATATTAAATAACATAAGTAAAATGTATATAATATATTTGAGTATGCACACTAAATATAGGTAAGCTATGATTTTGAAAAATTATTGTTTCACATGTACATATATACCTAATATCCTACTGTATTGCGTAGAGAAGTTCGAATAGGAATTGATACATTTCTTAGCATTGAAGTACCAATTTCCCATAAATTACGAATTAAGTAGGTATGAATATTCTTGTCAAGTCAAGTCCATTACTATTGCCAGAAATATGGAAAGTTGGAAAATTATGTCCCATGTACGTCTTTCGCGCCTGTTCTAGGAAAGATTTATTTTTATTTATACTAGACATAATTACAATAATATTTGTAACCATAGAGCTATTAGTTAACAGAGCTCTATTGGTAAACTGTATGGAAGAAATTTAATAGAAAGAGCAAAAACGGTGACGAAAGAAAAAGTACAGGACATGTAAGGGACCTTTGTGGGTGGAAGAGGATGCATGGATCAAATATTTTCTCTACGAGTGATCACGAAAAAATTATTGGCAAAAAACCAAAAACTTTTTTGTACCTTCGTAGATCTACAGAAAGCATAAGATTACGGGGTGAATAGTAAACTTATACACGCAATCGCATTCCCATATGAAGGAAGTTTTGCGTGTGTAAGAATCAATGGAACATTCACACCGTGGGTGTCAAGCAGGGTTGTATAATATCTCCACGGTTGTTAAACTTGTATATGAATAAATGTGTGAAAGAACTAAAACATATGAATGTAGGAGCAAAAATGGGCGATTTGATTGTATGCTGTTTATGATGATGTTTACGCCGATGATGCAGTACTTACTAATGGCGAATAATGAACCAGAACTACAGAGTCTAGTGAGTAGAATGTACGATGTATGGAAGGAAAGCAACCTCATGATGAATGTTAACAAGTCAAAAGTGATGGTATTTGAGAAGGAAGAAAGTAAAATACTTGTAGGTAATGAATGGTTGGAACAAGTAGATGAGTTTGTGTATTTAAGAAGTATGTTTGATAGGAACGGAAAGGAGGGTGACTGCAGGGAATAAAGTGATCGGCGGTTTGAATGGAATTATATCTAACGGGAATTCATAAACCGAGGCAAGACTAGCGGTGCACAATGGAGATTAGTATAATGAATAAGATTAAGAATAAATCACTTATGTGGTTTGGTCATATGGAACGGATGAATGAATAGAGAATAGTAATAAATATATATGATGCAAGTGTTGATGGCACCAGAAATAGAGAACATCCAAAGACTTGGCACCACCAGGTAAACTGGATAATGGAGGATGGTTCTGTTAGAAGCCTCAACAATCGGCGAGCTTGTATGAGAAGATGTATAAATGTGGATGAGGTGAGAATTGTGTGTCAGGACAGAGGAGTGTGACGCTCTATCTTCTTTGTTGTGACAAAAATCAAGGAAATATGTCATAGGTACCTGTTGAGTGAGATGAATGCGGAACGTCTTCATTCGTTGCCTTTAAAATAACCATCTTGTGTATACCGATTTTCAGAGTCAAATCTTTTATAAATCTATTACATTTCGCGACCGGTATTGAATTCTTTTAGTTCTAACATTTAAAAAACATTTTAACGAGTGTTACGAATAAAAAAATTAGTATAGTAAACCATAATAAATAAGTTGTAATACATAATTTTGTAAATGAGCTGTTTTAAATAAATTAACCAAAAAAAATCCAGTAATTTTATTTCTCCAACATTATAAATAAGTGAGATGTCTTCAATTTAAAATATTGAATCAAATTCATAACCATATTTTACATGGAAGATTACACTTAAATAATATTTACAAAAACCTGTTAACTGTTATTATTAACTGTATGTTAGGTGAGATACCAGAGTATCTAAATATAATCAAAATTCAACCTCATCAGGTTCCTGAGGGGCTCAGCCAACATATGCACAAAATTTCAATAAATAATCATTCGCTTCCACAATTACCTAATTCTTTTTTAAACGTACCTTACTAGCAGTCGAATAAAGATATATATAAAGCAGCACCAAATATGCAATTAAATTCTTCATCTTCAATGTTGTTGTATTAAAATAAGACAATAATCCTCAAAAGTCATGGCTATATATTATAAATTATATTAGGCTCACCAATTTAAATTCGATTATATTCAGATAAAAAACAACCAATACAATTAATTTCGATATTGTAAATATGTCCATTGAAAATAATAAAAATCTTAATCAGCATGAATGGTCAGTCTTTCGATGTGCGCTTGAATTTTTTTTATTATTTAAAAACGTAACCTGGAATTACAAGTGAGATAATATGATATTCATGAATTAAAAGTAAGATAATACGATATTTATGAATTACAAGTAAGATAATATGATATTTATGAATTACAAGTAAGATAATATTATATTTATGAATTACAAGTAAGATAATATGATATTTATGAATTACAAGTAAGATAATATGATATTTATGCCCGGGATTCATTTGGAGGCGTTTGTTCATGAATGGAGTCAATTGTTCAAGGTCTTGTTCAACTCTAACTAAAATTTAAAGGTTCGAATCCCGGTGATGCAAAAACAATATTTTTCGACAAAATTGATTTTACATGCATATATTTATAATTAATATATTAATTTAGTATTTAAAATATCACAGACCTATGTTCTGAATAATTACAACTTAACAATAAGAATGTGTTCTCCTTAATAATCTATGTTGTATCAATGTTTCCAAAATTTAATAAAAATGAATTGATAATTCTGGCGTCTGCAGTCGGTTTACTCAAAGGTATTTGAGATTCTGTAAAAATAATGTAGATGGCTTTCAAATAATGGAACGACAGGGGTATTAATTTGAAAAAATGTAACATATAGGTTCGAAAATTTGTCATGAAAAATACTGGCGTTATAATACAATTCCAGTTTATATCGGTTTTTAATTATTTCCTAAATCAATTTGAAATCTGTGAAGCGGAGAGAAAACGGAAATCAGGCTTAAATTAAAACATCTTTCGTTCAAATAACGACTAAAATTTTGCTGCCCAAAAAGGATTTTTTCAAGTAAAAAATTAAGGGAACATTGGTTGTTTATGTGACGAACTAGCCAATTTTACAAATCATAGAAATAACAATTATATTTTTTGTATGTCTATGTGAGTGTTATTGTTCTTAATTATTCACATTTTCTTCTTCTTCTTCTTTTAAATAGGCAATCCACCCAATAGGGATAACCCCTCATAACAAACTCATATAGATGATTTATGTAATTTTTTAAAGTTTATCATAATTTTTTTTATAATAATATTTGAACATCCATCTTTTTGCTTATCAAAAGGTAAGGGCGTTTTCAATTAAAAAAATCAGGTTGCATTGAATTCTATTTATTTAGCATAATTAATTACACTAAAACAATTATTATAATAGTGGTTTTAAAAAAAAAAATTTACACGTTAAGAAACCACCTTAAAATTATTATATAACTAGAAATACAAGTATGATTACTGTTAAAAAAATTATTATCTATTCACTGTTGTTATTTTTCCTATTCTTCGTGATCTACTATATAAATATTTATATAAAATGAATGGTGCATTAAATTTATCATGTCTAGTAGGATCTGTACATCGAAATCATAATAGAATTTATATTTTATCGAAACACATATTGCAACTTCTTAGACCTTATAAGAAATTTTAGTCATTGCCTATTTCATAAAACAGTTTGCAATTTCGTTTCCTTCTCAAGTAACTTTTGTTTCATTATGTTTTGTAGTAGACTTGTGTTATTGACATAAATCGCTGGTTTATTAGTAATATTATAAGCAATTTATCCAGTATCAAATATTTTCAGAAAGATAGAAAAGTCGGAATAGCAAAAAAGTTAGTCCACAGTCGCTGTATTTCCATACCAAAAATGCCCCTAGCGAATCCATGATTGGGTTCTTTAGCCACCTGAAGACTCACAAACGTGAAGGGTCGTTTTCCTAATACACTAGTCAATGATGTTGACGAATTCTGTCTACTTAATTAATTCACGAACTATTTGATATCGGTGATGGTATGATAGAGCTGCCGGAGCGCTGGACATCGGTAGGATGAGTGAGTGAGGCGGCCGTGGCCTGGGTGCGCTCACGCAGGCTGTTCTATTTATTTATTTTATTTATTTATTTATATATATTTTGACATCCATATTTATGTACTAACAGAGGTGGATACATAATAAACATACATAATACATAGTTTATTTTGTGGGATGGAGTAGACTTCACCTCTGATGTATACAACGTTGTCCTGGCTACTTTGCTAGACTAAAGTCTGTGTTAAAGTAGCCAGTTTTTTTTTTCGTGCTGTTGTGGAGTTATTTGGAATAAAAAGATAAATCAAATATGAATAAAAAAGTAAAAATAAAATAAAAATATAGTAAAAATATATGGAGTGGGAATATGTATCAGAAGTATGTATATGTATCTGGAGTATGTATATGTATCTGGCGCATATTAGGTTGGTGGATACGTTCAGTTAGGCTGAATACAGCTCGTGATGAATCTCCTGTACTATTTTTTATTACTTTTTCTGTGACAATATTCTTTAGATTATTTTCAACTTCAGTTCCAAAGACACTGATTCTGGACACCGTTGGCTGCCGGCAGGGCCTGTTAAAAGCAATCGGCGATGGTGGATGGTTTACTGCTAGTACAGAACTGCTTCTACAAGAACATTCATATAAGTAGTGCTTTTAAAAAATTGTGTAAAATTGAATTTTCAATGTAATATTAAATACAGCATAAAATCTATTAACCGTTTCTGAGGTAATGTATTTAAAAAGGTTTTCATTTATTTAAAATATTTTTTACATTTTATTTTAATTTAATTTTTTACTGTCATAATTTACAGACAATTCGAGGATTTGAACCTGCCAAAACCTTTTTACTGTTATAGATCTTCCAAGGATGTGGAACAAAACCACCAATTCGACATTACTGCATTAATTTAAAAATATTCTCTTTGAACACAATTGTTACTTAGAATCATGAAAATATTATATGAATTCCAGAATACCAAAAATGTCTCTCTTGTCGTATTATTTTCTTATGTTGTAATATAATATAATAATATTTATAATAATATAATATAACATATTACCTATGACATTCAAATACCATTAATGTTGAAACAGAATGGTTACTTATAATAATTCTAAGCGTTCAAAATGTATGCAAATCCTTAGAATTCCAATGTATAATGTTGTTTCTTTTCATCTCATGCAAATAACATTGTATAGCTGTCCCCCATTATAATTATGAATACAAGTTGTTAAGTTAAATTGTTAGATTGATAATGCCCTAACAAGGCAAAACGCGTAAAAAACAAGTAAATTAAACGATTAAAGTAATAAAACAAGTATTTTATTTTCACATATGTGATAAACAGATTTACTTTAACAAAGTTAACATGTAACATGTTAACATTAAATATGTTATTATTATAAAATATACGAAGGAAAATATCTTATATGTAACAATGACCATATTTTAAAACCTGTAAATATTACAAATTAAATTAATCATTTAGAAAAATGTACAGAAAAATCTATTTCTCAAAAAATTTGATTGCTATCGGGATTCCAATCTTGAACCTTTCCTATCCGAGGAAACATGTTACAATTTTGCCAAATCCATATTATTTAATTGGTTAACTGAGTGGTACTTTTGTGGATTGCCTGGGGCTCTTGGGTGCTTGGCTGTACTTAATATTCACGTCAACACTCATGACGCCGATCCGCTTCATCGAAGTGGTGAGACTCACAGTCAGGTTGAAACGCCATTTTGATAACGGAAAATTCTTAGGTAAAGACTCAAAACCGATTTCGTAATTTTGGATGTAAATACGGCCAATCTGAAAAAAAAATCAATTATAAGAATTATCACAATATTAAAAGTGACGTAGTTACTTAATTTTTTATGAGTAATTTACTATTCTATTAATATAATATATATTATATTAAGTAAACAGGTTACTGGCAGTCCAGGCACATATCTGTATTCCGACAGCTTCCAACACATATAGTTGTGTACATACGACTAAGTATGTACATTAGCGCCGGCGTTACGCACAGGCGGAATCAAGGGGGCGGCCCGCACTGTCTTATTTTATAAAAATTGAAAATAAAATCCCAATCAAATAAATAACAAAATGATTATTTCCTAATAAAGCTGTAATTTTTAATCAACACTAATGTCCGGAACGTTTTTCCAGGATGTATTATAAAAATTTAACAACAAAATTCACTTTGAAAAACGATAATACATAGTCTTGGTACCGACACTAATCTATGGAAGTGAGGTCTGGAACTGGCAGAAGACGAACGAAAGTAGACTGAATGTAGTGGAAATAAGGCATATATATGACAGATTCATTTATGACAAAATAAAGAATGAAGAAATAAGGATAGAATGTAAAGCAGATCTCATTATAGTGAGTATGATTAGGAAAGGATCACTTTGGTGGTTTGGTCATATGCAACGAATGAATGAGGAGAGAACGGTATGAAAAATGTAAAACTCAAGAGTTGATAGCACCTGAAGTACAGAATGTCCGTGGAAGACTTGGCACGACCAGGTAAATCAGATACTGGAAGATGGTCCTGTTAGAAGCCTCAATAATCGGCGAGCTTGCATGATAAGATAATTGTACGGCAGGACAGAAAAGTGTGGCGCTCTATCCTCTCTGGCGTTATGGTAGGTTAGTTAGTTAGTTAGTTTACATACAAATACAAGGGGTTTACAGTTAGATAAATTTTAAATTTTAGAAATAAGATAGTGTCAATATCAAATTAAATATTAATATTATATAACCTTTTAAATTTATTTTCATAATAGTTTCTAATTAGATACCCAGCACTTTTATTTTTATTGTTTTGTTTTTGTCCATGTTTGCATTTATTATTTTAGTATGCATTGTATCATGAAGAAGGGGCCATTGGTTTTGAAACATATTGATGTATTAATTATTAGTGACTTTATAAATTATTCTGATTATTTATTTAAATAATGTTTCATGCACAACTTTTACCTTTTTTCTAGGTAGAGAATAGAAGAGAGAAGAAGATATAATGACAATAATATTAAAAAAATAGAATGTTCAGTTATACAATATTATTCAAAACATAGCTCTGTGATATTTATAATACAAATTAAATGTATTAATTAGAAAGGTACACATATAAAATAAATATAAATTTGTCGTCAATGCACTGTCTTAATGTAGGATAATCGGTTAATGCACGTTCCCCGTAGCAACAACAATATTTTTAGATAAAATTGACCTGTTTATCTTAATAATATATAAGTTGCATCAATGTGTCTCAAATTTAATAAAAAATAATTATTAATTTTGGCGTGTTCTATCGGATTACTCAAAGGTATTTGAGATTCCGTAAAAATAAAGAAAACGGCTTTCAAATAATGGAATGATAGATGTATTAATTTGAAAAGTGTAACAAATAGATGCGAAAATTTATGGTTTGAAGAGATTTAGGTTCGAATCCCGGTAGCGACAACAATATTTTTCGTTAAAATTGATTTTATATGTATATCTTTTTAATTATACATTTAATTTGTATTAAAGTTATAAAATAAGTCAATCAATACGACAATTTTTGCTGAGCGCTTATCTTATATTGATTAATTAAAAAGTTAATTAATATCATTTACCATCGGGCATTTATCAGGAAAGTTGCCATATTTCTGCACAGTTTGGAGTGCAAACCATTTGAAGGGTTTCTGAAGCACGTCACAAAATTTATCAGTCATTTGGATAAAGCTCAATTTGTACTGATTATCTTTGAATTCATACGAAACCACGGATACCTGAAATGTGAAAAACACTCTTGGTTATAATTAATGCAAATAAAATTGATTATGTGAAGCGTTTAGCCGTACGACTAATTGCAAAACAAAACAAGGATGGTTCGTCGATCTCCGCCTCTCTCAACTCGCGATGATGGTGACAAGGTCAGAAGAAATCAAACATAGAAAGATCACTCCAGGCACATGAAATGTGAAAAATACTGTAGATGATTGTCAGTGTAAATAAAAATGACAAAAGTGTGGAATGTTCCTGATCAGGCCAAAAAGCTTATGTTGCTAATATACGCAAAATATTATTTAGATGCGGCGCTGGTGGTATCCGAATAGTTCACCGACAAAAACTCATGAACTGAAAAATTCACTTAACCGAAATTCGTGAAAAGGAAAATTCACCGATTTTACAACTGATCGCCTATAATTTATTAATTAATACATATTAAATACATCAATTAGATAATTATACATACAGATAAACTCAGTTTATCGAAAAAATATTTTATCTGCCACCGGGGATTGAACCAGGATCTCTTCCTAACCGGGGAAGTGTGATAACCAATTACACTGCGTCAGATAATCCACAAATTTTCGAACTTATATATTGCAGCTATTTCAAATTTATACATCTTACGTCCCATTTATTTAAAATCTATCTTTTTATTACGAATACTTTTCAAGAAATATTCGCTAGGAGACGCCAGAGATTTTTTTAATTTCATTCCACAGATAGGAAGAGATCCTGATTAAAATCCCGGAGGCAGCCAAAATATTTTTTCGATAAATTGATTTTTTCCGTATATTTTTCTAATTGATGCATATAATTTATATTAAATTATAACAGAAATATGTTCTGAATAAATAACAACTTCATAAATAATAATGTGTTCTCTTTAAATTTATTTATTTATTTGTTTAGGTTAGGTTTGTAGAATCGGTGAACTTCCTTTCGACTAATCCCGCGTCGGAGAATTATTTTCGGTGAACTTTTCTAGATTCTTGCGTACATATTTTTCCTAGTTGGTGTATAAAAATATGATATATACTCATACCAATAGCCGCTGTGTTAAATAAGTGTATAAACTCACAGTCACGTTGTTATATAAAGGACGTAGAACAGTCATTGTGAAATTCATCACGTAGTTAGATGTCCTGCTCAACCTGCCCACATGACCGTGCACATCCCTTGCATATACAGGGTCTGCATAAACTATTGTAACTCTTTCCAGCACAATCTCTGTAAGTTTCTGAAACTAAAAACATTATTGTATTGACTACAGGTAATATATTGTAGATGCGCCCGTTTGGGTGTACCTGGATGAAACTATTTGTGTGAGGTAGATAGAGTATTTTCATTTGTTGTATATTGTATTTTATACACCGAGTACAATAACCATCTTGTGCATAACTATGTTTACAGTTAAATCTCTTAGACGCGAGAGCAAAGTTTCATCAGTGTACACCACAGATTACCAAATACAGGGTGTAACTGACCCAGTCCACAATATTTTATGTGTGAATACCTGACTAAATTACGAGTCGAAAATGTTCAAGGAATAAGTACAAATTCCGCACAGTTACGGAGAATATTATTGTTTGAAAATTTTACAAGATTTAAGCTTGCGTACTTGCAGTATTGTTATTGTGTATAAAATAAAAATTTATTCGTTATCAATCTATATATTTTACTTTAAAAACTAAATCATCTAACAAAACAAATCTGGCCACTTGAAATTCGATGACCTTTAATTGTCTGTATGCAATATATAATCTATAATCAATAACATATTTAAATTAATCGAAATAATCGCATAATTACGATTTTTTTGAAATGCTTACATCTTTGACATAGTTGAGTTTAGTCACATATTCCTTGTACATTTTCGATTCATAATTTAGTCGGGCAAAACTATAAAATATTATGTGATATCTGTATATAGACATGAACTTATGCAAATTCCTTGTTTTAATATTTTAAATTTAGTGTCACTTAATTTGGTATCACTTACGCGATCAAATAGCTCCTCGACTTTTTTTAAATACATGTCTCGCTTGGAATGAAAAATGAAACGCTGATAATATAATATACATTAATATAAAAAATACGTTTTGTCTACACGAAGATTTAATTTTCGAAGAGTAAATACTTAATTGTAGCCTAAATGTCTTATAAACTAACGGATTTATATATTCACAAATAATCTGTATGGAATGTCTCTCGTCCCGCAATTAATGTTCCAAGCTCCTTTCCTACTATTTCATGTCTATACATTTACTGGTCAGTGTTGTACACGAAGTTTTTTAACTAATACATCTCACAACCGGTATAGTATTGCTTTTATTACAACATTTAAAAACATTAATAAAAATATTTTAAAGTATAACTTAATAAGTAAAAAAAACAATTTTTAATGCACTTTTCAAAAAAGATAAATTCTAGGAATTCTATCACATTTAAAAATGAACCTTCTATGATTTAGAATTAAATTCATAGCTCTCTTACATGGGTAGTTAGGAGGTTCTAACTATTGAGTGAAATATCTGAATATCTAATCTGAATAATTGCAATTCAATTTAATAAATAATAAATCTATCACAAATCGTCATTTTTTTTAAACATACCTTATTAGTTGTCGAACATCGAGACATATAAAGGAGCACAAAATAGGTAATTAAACTTTTCATGTTACAAGTGGTTGCGTATAAACGAGATAATGCCACGAAACTCATGGTTATATTATATGAATTATGCTGGGCACATCAATTTAAACTCGATTACATTACGAGATAAAAATCAACAAACACAATTATTATAATATCTTTATAGTAATATTTCGTTGATAAAATGTCTATTATTTATATGTACTGATTTGGTTCTCTAAAAGTATTCCCTTACGTTTTACGTACACATTAGAGGTGAGCCATTGATTGATTTAACAGTTACTTTGTGATGTAACCGTTTTTTTTTTTTTAAATATTTTAATTTGTTAACATTGTTTTATGAATTATGCACTTAATGAATTAAAATACATTTACCTGTTTCGAAAAATATCATCTTCAGGATGTCATTAACTAATCAAAAATATATGTTATTTTAGCAATATTTGAATTTGTCCAATAACACACAATTACTTAATATATTTTCCATTAAATATAATTAAAATAATAGCTTTGTCTCTTTGAGATATCTGATATTTGTTTAACAGTGTGCCTTTGTAGGTAAAAATCCAGTAATCGTGTTTTCTTGGACATAATCAAATATTGCTAATATAATATAGTGGTCAAAATATGAAAATATTTAAAAAATTGAAAAATATATATTTTTCAGGTGTATTCTAGTTTAATATGTTAAAAAACATTTTACAGATAAAGAATATTGCTTTAAAATAATTTTTAAAAATCAGATTCTCATTGTATAAGACATATGGTTTTTTAAAAAAAAGGGAATAATGAATAATCAAATTTGGTTCATAGATGGCGATGGTGTAGTGGTACAACGAAGCAAGTCCACATACTAACATATTTACAACTTTAAAAAAATTGATAAATGTGGAGGTTGAGGGGTAAGACAGATCGTGAGCACTGTAATTACCCCATACATTAATATATTTTCCATTAAATATACAGGCGGCCCTCGACTTTTGCACAATTCTCTATTTCGGACATTTTTGGACAGTTGTTTTTTTTTGCGAGTCGTTCTACTCTCCTTCGCTCCCTGCCTATTTCTCTCCATCCTTGAAATGCATGTAAACAAGTTCAGCGGGTTTCAAAGGATCTTGGAAAAATTATGTCTACAAATGATGGACGATCATCTAAACCCTGAAGAATCTCCGGAAACTGTCACAATTGAAATAGTTTCAATGATGAATGAACTAAACATGGACGTCAACAACGAAGATGTTGATGAATTAATCGAATCTCATTCAGAGCCTTTGTCGAATGAATACCCTTTTGAACAACAAGGAGCAAATGAAATAGAAAATGAAGGCTAATAAGAGGCTGACATCGTCAAGACTTTGACAATCAAAAATATGAACCTTTATGCAACTTGATAATTTTTTGGCTATCATGGATGAATGTGTTCTATATACAGTGTATATCTCAAGTACAAAGTGCAATAGAGAGATTGATCAATAAATACATTTCTGATAATAAATCCCATTTTGGTGTTTTTTTACATGACACTACTTTCTCTCATTTCAACTTTTGCACATATTTCAGAACTAATTGAGTAGCTTGTTAGTGTAGTGGTCAAGACGTTGGCCTAGTGATCTAGTGGTCGGGGGTTTGCGCCTCGTTCCAGGACACCAGCAAGTTAGTCCTATTTTCATAGCACAAGCATTTAGCTTAGTTTGAAAATACTAAGAATATTGATGTGACATGTATTCCGTGTACGCATCTCTATTTTTTTAAAATAAAAAAAATAAAAAAATTAAGTGCGAAAGTCTGTAATTAAAAATATAGCCTTGTCTCTATGAGATATTTGATAATTGTTTAATAACATATGTTATTGTTTCTTTAACAGAATCTATCAATAAAAAATAATAATTATTTAAAAAATAAATTTGGTGCCTAACTTACATTGTTACTTGATGATGATGACATCCTGAGGAAGAAAAAATTATTTTATGAAACCGATAGATGTATTTTAATTTATCAAGTGGTTAATAAAACAAAGTAAACAATTTATAATAATGGATTTTAACCACAAAGTTGATTTTGCTAATCTTCAAAATATATAATTTTTATTTTACCTCTGTACTACACACACACAATTTCGCGGGAGTGGCTTTATTATTTCTTGGAGACATTGTTAATAGCGGCGACGGATCTAAAATGTGATATTGTTCATTAATGTTTTCTCCTAATTCAAATTTTTCTGGATATCTATCATTCTATGGCTATTCATTTTTAGTCTATTTTAATATTCGGGTACTCACCACTATAAATAATTAAACGACGCGCGATATATCTAGTTCCTCGCTCCCATGCACATTTTTGAATATCCGCTTCCGACGGACCAACGCGTACCAACGGACCAACGCGTCCCAACGGTCACATTCTCTTCCTAGCGAGCTTAGAGTATTGACATCGTCTCGCGTGGATTTCGGATTAATAATTGATATAACTCAAGTAGATTTTAAAGAACTGTCGACTCTATTACAATATATATATATATATATATATATATATATATATATATATATATATATATATATATATCTGTTTGAATACTTTCAAGAGGTTTAAATATTTATATCTCGTTGACATTCTATGTAAAATATAATATAATTCTAACATACAATTCATTGTTTATTATTTAGATTTTTGTAACGTTTGAATATATATTCGAGAACACCATGTTTTTTAGTCTATTCTTTTTGTTTGTCTGCAGGTACATTTATATCAATTTTAATATAATAAAAACATAACAACTATACAGTGTCACAGATTAAATAATTCATTCCATGCTCACAAGTAAGACAAATTATTTTCGGTAAGCCATATATTTATCATTTCATTCAAATTGGGAGAGAGGGTACTATTAATTATTGGTGATTTTTGGAATTGTTAAATTCAAATTAACTACACCTCTTGTATTGTGAACATATTTATTTTAATCGAATGAAAAAAATAAAATTTTAATAATAAGACATTTGTTACGCATAACATTAATATTAAATGTATTCAATTTTATTGCTTGCTTTTTTCTTTGCGAGTACGAACAGATTGAAAGTTCATGGAAGCGCTAACAATGAAAATCGGTTTTTTTGAAGAGGAGATAGTCGCTGAAAAGTTAAAGAGCCATCTTGATGAAGGAAAATTTTTGGGAAATGCGTCTAATCCAATTTCAAGGTTTTCGAAATGCATGCGACCAACCTGAAAAATATAAACCAAAGTACATTAATAATCTTCATAATCTTAAATGTATGTGTGAATGATTAAATGATAACATGATTTATGAAAAACTAGTGCAGAAACATACTTGGAACCTATCATGCGATTAAAATATTGTCAAACTCAACCCAAGTCTTGGTTTGTTACTTTACCTATCGATATTATTCTAAAATATAGATTTTCTTAATTCAAATATAATTTAAAAAAACTTTTATTATTTTATTTTATTAAACATGTTAATCCACTTAATATTAAAAATTATTACCCAGTGACACCATTTTATTTGCTTATAAATTGGCCAAGGAGGCCACTCTTTCCGGAGTTTTACCTCAACAAGTTGGTCATTTAGTGAAATGTGATGAATAACGACTCATTTTATACAAACTCATAAAAAAATCGTAGGATTCTTTCCAATTTTATAGTTTTTAGTTTACTTTTACTTTTTATTTCCTCTATGAATAACTATGTCATATATAATATATTAATAGCAAAAAAAGAAACAATACAATTTTAAATATTGTAGATGTTTGTGGCGTTAACTTTGTGGTTAGACAAAATTTAAAATTGTATTTATATTTTACTTTGTTAAACCATTTTGTTTATACGTCAACCGGTTTTGATACTGACGTATCTTCGTCAGGAATGACATACAGTTGATCTAATCTATCTATTGACATCCATTACGGGGTACAGGGGGAGTCTTGGTAAGAGTGGGGCATTGAAATAGAGAATACATAATAGCCGTAAAATGAGCATACAAAATATCATATTCATTATTATTTATATTATTTAATTATTTTTATATTATTAATTAAATTTAGGCACTATTAAACATATAATTATTGATAGAATGTATGAATTTAGGAAATAATTATTACCATTGGGCAAAAATGAGGAAAATTGCCATATTTCTGCACCACTGGAATAACAAACCAAATTAGGGGTTTATTAAAAATATCGCAAAATTTATCCTCTATTCGTATGAAGCTCTCTTTGTATTGATTGTCTTTAAATTCAAAAGATATTACAGAAATCTGAAACATAAAATCATACACAATAAAAGTAATTTATTTAAATTTATTGTATTACTAATTTATTAACACCCTTATGAGATTTTACAAAGTAGGTTTGGTATAAAATTAAAAAAAAAAACACATGAGCAAGCTACACAGTAGCATGGAATACATATATAAAAGTGCAATAGAAATTTAAAAATAAGCAAAACAAATTATAAAAATAAAGATTCAAAACAGGAAAGACAATAGAAATTTAGGTTTGACACAGAATCACTGAATATCTAAATCAGTTGTTTCTTTAACTCCTAACAGCAACAAAAATATCACTCTTACATTTATATATTGAGTATCGGAATATATCTATAAGACCATAATCGCTCCTGAGCCTGTGAAGTCTTTGTGTGGGTGCATTCCTATGAAAATGAGTAAATTAATATTACTGCAGTAAGTACACTTGTGACGACATCAGAAGTGTGGCGAGCAACGAATGAACGAGAAGAAAAATACACTCCATATCTCAGAGATTCACCGCTTCGCATTTAAATTAACGCTTGTCACGTAAGTCAAATTTGAGTGATGTTAAATCTCTCTAGTAGCAGTTTAAACGGAATAACTGTTTATATTTGAATGCCTGATAATGTTGATGTTCAACGACTTATTCTAACTTGTTAGAATGCTTAATTGTATGGATCTACGGTGGGTTTAGGTAACATTTGTGTGCACATGTCAAACTTCGCTGTCAGTTTGAACGTTGTGCACACTAGTTTGGGTTTTTTGTATCTTTCTACCAATCTCTGAGATTCTCTCATCGTGTCTCTTTCCATCCACACGGCCTTAAGGGTGGGTTTAGAAAGGTAGGTAGGTACAAAGATCACAAGAAAATATCTAGTTATGAAATTTTCGTCAGTAGAAATAATCAATGGGTGTATTAATAAACTCACAGTTACATTATTATACCACGGTTGGAGTACATTTATTGTAAAATTCATCCTGTAGTTAGATCCCCTGCTTAACCTGTACACAGATCCAACAACGTCAGTCGCATGCTTAGGATCTGTATAAAGTACAGTTAATCGTTCCAGAATAATCTTGGTACGTTTCTGAAACTGAACAACACATAAATGTAAAGTTATGAATTTTTGAACTAAACTAGAGATCATTATATAATAAATATGTATAATTAATTATCAGGAATGTACATGGTATACAAGCATAAAAGATGTGCTTTACTGAAAATATTGGGAAAGAAATATAAATTAAATAATTCATATATTTTGTACGTTTATATGAACGATATATTATAATTACACTGGGGCCAGCCGTGTACCAGTACAATAATTAATTGTTTAGTTTTAAAAACTACCACCAGTCGTCTTATGATTCTTTTTGTCCTATTAAAATTGCTATCTTCTGTTTTTAAACTATCGTTCTACTCAAGCCATACAATTGGCTGTTTTTTAAAAGAATAACATTAGAAAAGCTTATAGCTCCATGCAAATCATTGAAGTATCTACTTTCTCTTTTACTAATTTGCATGTTTTACTATTTAACTGTTTTTTTTAACGTTTTTTCGTTTGAGATGCATGATGGATTTGTTTTTGATTTGGTAAAAAGAAAAAGCAAACCGGCAGAACTAGTTCCTACGTTAAACTTTAATAAAAATTGTAATTTACTTTAGTTACTGCGTGATGGATTTTCAAACAGTAATGTAATCATGTTGAATCATAAAAAGTGTTTTAAAAAACTTTCATACATTTTATATATTGATTTTTATATGGGTAAAAAGTTTAATACTTTTTAAACATTACGAATAATACTCAAAAATAACAAATAAATAAATTACAAGGTTAAATAAACGACGAATTTATTTTTCCTCACGTCACTGATAATTATATATATATATATTTCTTTAGAGACTATTAAATATTATTAATCGTACACACGAGAGAAAAGAGGACATGTGGAAATTGTGGTTCCCTGGTCCCTACTTACGGGTAATATTTCGTGTCCAGCTCCGTTGTGTGCTTCTGATAATCACAGTTGAAGCCAAATGGTATTAAAATAAATAAGATTACTTACAGTAGGATGTCGCATTATATGCTAGATTCAAAGCGAGTTGAACTGATATCACCAATGCCCGCTGCAGATCGAAATACCGTAACGAGTCTACTGTGGCGCTCTATCCCATCTGCATACCCCCGCGGGGAAATAGCGTGATGGTAAGTAAGTAAGTAAGTAAAAGTTATGAACCCCAAAATAAAAAAAGATCTTGAATTATGGGGGTGGCTATTCACATTTAAATAAAACAAGATCAAAATCTATAATAATTCAATGTGAAATGAGTATTTATTTAAATGTTAGGTAATCGATCAGATTATAACTTGAATAAAAATTATTTAATTAATTTGAAGACTTTAAACCATCTTAGAACCTTTTTTTTGTACACATTTATATTTGCTGCTAATTTTATTGATTTTATCAGTTGGTTATTGTCTTATTGGACATTTTTAAAGTAACATGTTCATTGGTTTTACTCCGAGTTTGATTTTTATTTTATCCCTTTTAAAAAAAAGGAATAAAATACATCATTTTTATATAACAAAGATATATTTAAAACAGGAAAATCTTTAAAAACTTTACAAAATTTTGAGTATGTCCAATTCTTTGTAGGGATCAATTACTGGGATTTATCCTCTGAGGGATTGTCATCAAGATATAGTTGTCTCACGGAATCTCAATAGTCTCAGCTTCAGCGACATCCGTACTGTTACATGTGAATGAATATTACATATTCAAAAAAATCCATACATGGCGACTGCATAGTTGGTAATAAATAATTGAAATGTTCCAACATGATATCATATATATATAACTTCGAAAAAATTTATAGATGTGGTAGCGTGAGTAAATAGATGAACGTTACATTGTGTAAAGTGATCACTTAAGCCAGTCGGTGATAGGACGTAAGCCCTGTAATGCTTCCATACTTCCCGTGTAAAAATAATATCTTCATCTCTGTGAGACATCCATATATTTAAAAACTTGTTTGGTTGGATATGGTTGATTTGTATGGATCTCTAACAATTTTTATTATTATCTTTTAAGTTGTAATTATTGTTGTATTAGATGTATGGGAGAAATACCTCCCCAACCTAGTATTTCATATTTTAATATTGATTCAACCGATGCATGGTATATCATTTTAAGAGTTATTAGAGACATTTCATTACAGTAACAGTTAAAAGTAAAGTTAAATAGAAACAAACCTTTTCAGTCCCCAAACAGCCAAATATAAGAAGAACTAAATACAGAAATGAATTCTTCATGCTGTGATGTTTATAATGATACTATTCATACTAAAATCAGATGAATTAAATTTTACATATATTTTGAAGAGAAACGAATTAAATAGTAGTTAAATTAAGTTTGCATTATTATGCAGCATCCTGTTTTGCATACAACATATTAAATTTCTGCTATTGCTAGTGCTAATGTAGTCACCGATATTTTTATAAACCTTTCCCATACCATGCAGTATGCACGCAACATGCAATTCATATTTTAGTTAAATTGAAGGAAAATATTTACGCTTAGAAATGAAAAATCATAAAATTAGAAATGAAAAATAGAAGTGAAAAATCAAGCACGTAATAAGGTGAATCCTGCAAAAATAATTATCTTTCAATTCAATCCGTTACAAAATTAATAAATTGACAAAAATATCATTTGTATCAATTCATAAAGAAATTACATATCAATTTTACAGTGAAAAGATTAACAATCATACCAATATAATAGCCTCTTTCTCACTAATTAAAGAAAGATAAAAAGGAAGGTTGTATTATATAATGCAGCCTCCTGTACAAAACTTGATGAATACTCCTAATTATAATAATATATATATTTTTTTATATTTAATGCTTGATATTTATAGTAAATTTATGGCGTTGACTATTTTTTCAAAAGCATTTTTCACATTTCAAAGCTTAATAAAACTCTAATTTCGTACGGTAACACGAGTTGACAGCATGGCTGCGTAAGAGTATTATATATCATTGTATGGTAAAGGTTAAATAATATTTGGTGATGTTGGTATAAAAAATAATATTACATTTTTGATCCAAATGAATCTTTCATTTCCTACAACTTTTTTCTTAGAATGCATTTTGCCAGAATTTTTCTTATAAATTAAGATTCCACTCCACATGTAGTAAACATTAGTTAAAAATACAAATTTTAATTTACTCATTTGTTATGGTGTAAACGGATGAGACTTTGATCTTTCGTCTAAGAGATTTGTCGATAAAGGTCTGCATGTATCAGTTGCGTCATTCTACTACTTTTTGTACAAAATACACATGGCAATTAATCTTAGCTTGCTTTGTGCTAAGTCCGTATTGTTCTCAATGCTCTCTCTGTCTCCGAGACAAGTCATTAATAGGACATTAATAGGCGACTATTTGATCTACTTTATTGTATTGTAGTATTTTTGTATTGTATTGAGTATTGACATCGTCCCGCGTAGATTTCGGATTTCACTGATATAACTCAGGTCGATTTTAAAGAGCTGTAGTTCGAAACCGATCCATCATATAATTTACCCATTTGTTGTGTAATTAGTTATCATCATACCCGCGAGTGTTCCAAGATATTTATACATATCTTATTTATTATTGCGTAGTGCATTGTCACCTTTACGAGTTCCACGCGGTCTCGCTTACATCGTCGTGTTGAACCTATTGCAATATACATTCCGATCTCGCCAAGGAACACTCGGAGCTCGCTTTATCCATCAACTTGTTGTACTAAACGGATTGTGAACTTCGTGCGCACACCCGTTAGCCATCGCAGGAATGCTCGTGTTGATTGCATCACTCGATCCGTCCGAACCAGATTCCATTGTACTCATCATTCTACGTCATTCTCTGCCACCCACTACAGCACCTTGCTAGCCGTTTTTGTTGACGCCAGCCTCATCGTTCCTGTATTGCGGTCGGCATCGCCCGACCCCAAATCCTTACACCGCCACCTGTACCCTGCCGGCCTCTATGCAGGCATTCCCCATTCATCTTCAGGTTTACTAAATAATACTCGAGGTATTTATTGAACATTTAATATAAAGTAAAATCAGTGAGCGATACGGCCTACGAGGCGTTCATATCTATTACCGCCACTCTGGCACGGTGATTTGTAACCACGTTAATCACTTGGTAAATCTGTTGTGTACTATTCTACTATTCATCCTTACATAATTGTTGTACCCTACTGTAAATTTCATATCCGCCATATTCTGTTGATAACATTTTGCACCTCATATTTGAATAAACTGTCTATTAAAACGTACCAAATCTTTTTATTGAAATGTTCCTCATTTGAATGACATTGAGTCACAACCCATTTTGAGTATAGGATATCTCACTTCTACACACTGAACTTACCGGAAGGGATATACCTTGTAACACTGTTGTTGTATGACTGTATGGGACGTCCACAACCCCAAGGACGTCCAAGAAGGTGGGCAAGGCCAAGTTTCCGGCCAATATCCACGACCTGAGCGTCCTATCAGGTGAGGGTGATGTCATGCCGCCGCACAGTTTAAACAATTCGTTTCGTGCTTACAAGTAAGACAGATTATTTTCGATAAGCCACATTTTTATCATTTCTTTTAGATCGGGAGAAATCGTACTATTAATTATTGGTGATTTTGGGAATTGTTAAATTCAAATTAACTACACCTCTTGTATTGTGAACATATTTATTTTAGTCGAACGAATAAAATAAAATTTTACAATATTTAAATAAGATATTTGCTAGGCAAAACATTAATAATAAATGTATTCAATTTTATTGCTTGATTTTTTCTTTGCGAGTACGAACGGATTGAAAGTTCACGGAGGCGCTAAAAATGAATATCGTTTTTTTCGTAGAGGAGATTGTCGCGGAAAAGTTAAAGAGCCATCTCGATGAGGGAAAATTTTTGGGAAATGCGTCTAATCCAATTTCAAGGTTTTCGAAATGGATGCGACCAACCTGAAAAATATAAATCAAAGTACATTCATAATCTTAAATGTATGTGTGAATGTATTATAACATGATTTATGAAAGACTAGTGCAGAAACATACTTGGAACCAATCATGCGATCAAAATATTGTCAAACTCAACCCAAGTCTTGGTTTGTCACTTTACCTATCGATATTATTCTATAATATAGATTTTCTTAATTCAAATATAATTAAAAAAAACTTTAATTATTTTATTTTATTAAACATATCAATCCACTTAATTAATATTGAAAATAATTATCCAGTGACACCATTTTATTTGCTTATAAACTAGCCAAGGAGGCCACTCTTTCCTGAGTTTTACCTCAGCAAGTTGGTCGTATATCGAAATGTTATGAATAACGACTCATTTTATACAAAGTCATAAAAAATTCGTAGGATTCTTTCCAATTTTATAGACGAATATAAGTTTTTAGTTTAAAACGTATTTTTCCTCTTTATTTCTTCTATGAATAATCTTTTCATATATATTAATAACAAAAAAAACGATAAAAATACAAATTTAAATATTTTAGATTGTGGCGTTAACTTTGTGGTTAGACACAACTTAAAATTGTATTTATATTTTAATTTGTTAAACCATTTTGTTGTTTATACGTCAACCGGTTTCGATAATGACGTATCTTCATCAGGTATGACGTATTCCAAACAATTTAAACGACGAGGCTGAGTCTTGGTAAGAGTAGGGCATTGAAATAGGGTATATATAATAGCCGTAAAATGAGGTATTGACCTAGCATACAAAATAACTTATTCATTATTATTTACATAATTTAATCATTTTTATATCATTAATTAAATTTAGGCACTATTTTAAATGTATAATTCTTGATATAATATATTGATTTAGGAAATAATTATTACCACTGGGCAAGAATGAGGTACGTTGCCATATTTCTGCATCACTGGAAGAGCAAACCAAATTAGGGGTTTATTAAAAACATTGCATACTTTATCCTCTATTCGTATGAAGCTCTCTTTGTACTGATTGTCTTTAAATTCAAAAGATATTACAGAAATCTGAAACGTAAAATCATACACAATAAAAGTAATTTATTGTATTAATTATTTATTCATTTATCTATTAACGCCCTTATTGGCTTTTACAAAATAGGTTTGGTATAAAATTTAAAAAAAAAAACACAGTAGCGTGGAATACATATATAAAAGAAGAATAGGAAAATAGAAATTAAAAAATAAGCAAAACAAACTATAACAATGAAGATTCAAGATGGAAAAGACATTAGGAATTTAGGTTTGACAAAGAATGATTGAGTATCTAAATCAGTTGTATCTTTGACTTCTAACAGCATCAAAAGTATCACTCTTATATTTAAACATTGAATATGGGAATATATCTACAGGACCATAATCGTTCCCGAGCCTGTGAAGTCTTTGTGTGGGTGCATTCTTATAAAAATGAGTATATGATGAAAATAAAAATTAGTATTACTGTAGTAAGTACACTTGTGACGACATCAGAAGTGTGGCGAGCAACGGATGAACGAGAAGAAAAATACACTCCATGTCTCAGAGATTCGCCGTTTCGCATCTTAATTAAAAGTAAAATTTGAGTGATTTTAAATCTCTCTAGTAGCAGTTAAAACGGAATAAATGTTTATATTTTAATGCTTTATACTAATGTTGATGTTCAATGACTTATGCTAACTTGTTAAAATGAATAATTGTATGGATCTACGGAGGGTTTAGGTAACAATTGTTGGCCCATGTCAAACCTCGCCGTCAATTCGAACGTTGTGCACACTAGGTTGGGTTTTATGTATCTTTCTACCAATCTCTGAGATTCTCTCATCGTGTCTTTTTCCATCCACACGGCCTTAAGGGTGGGTTTAGAAAGGTAGGTAGGTACAAAGATAACAAGAAAAAATCAAATTATGAAATTTTTGTCATTAGAAATAATCAATGGGTGTATTAATAAACTCACAGTCACATTATTATACCATGGGTGAAGTACATTCATTGTAAAATTCATCCTGTAGTTAGATCCTCTGCTTAACCTATACACAGATCCAACAACATCAGTCGCATGCTTAGGATCTGTATAAAGTATAGTTAATCGTTCCAGAATTATCTTGGTGCGTCTCTGAAACTTTTAACAAAACGTAAGTGTAAAGTTATGAATTTTTTAATTAAACTAGAGATCATTTTATAATAATATGTACAATTATCAGGGGGGTGCACGGTATACAAGCATAAAAGTTGTGTATTACTGAAAATATTGGGAAAGAAATATAATTTAAGTAATTCATATATTTTGTACGTTTATATGAACGATATATTATAATTACACTGGGGCCAGCCGTGTACCAATACAATAATTAATTTTTTAGTTTTAAAAACTACCACCAATCTAGTCTTATGCTGCTTTTTGTCGTATTAAAATTGCTATCTTCTGTTTTTAAGCTATCGTTCTACTCAAACCATACAATTGGCTTATTTTTTCACAGAATATCATTAGAAAACCTTACAGCTGCGTGCAAATCATTGAAGTATCTACTTCCTCTTTTACTACTTTGCGTATTTTACTATCTTACTGTCGTTTTTTTGATAGTTCTTTGCGTTTGAGGTTCATGATGGATTTGTTTTTGATTTGGTAAAAAGAAAAAGCAAACCGGCAGAACTAGTTCTTACGTTAAATTTTAATAAAAATATTAATTTGCTTTAGTTGCTGCATGATGGATTTTCAAACAGTAAAGTAATCATGTTGAATCATAAAAGGTGTTTTAAAAAACTTTCATACATTTTGTATATTGATTTTTATATGATTAAGAAGGTATTAAACTTTTAAAACACTAAGAATAATACTCAAAAATTACAAATAAATAAATTATAGGGTTGAATAAACGACGGATTCATTTTACCTAAAGACGTTGGTTTACCGAAAGTTCATAATTTTATGTCTAGCATATGCTAGACATAAAATTACATAATTACGCATAATTGTACAATATTATTGGTAACAGCATAATCTAAATCTATACCTACCTCACGTCACTGACAATTATATGTATTTCTCTAGAGACTATTAAATATTACTAATCGTACATACGGGAGAAAAGAGGGCATGTGGAAATTGTGATTCGCCAGTTCCCACATACGGGTAGTATTTCGTGTCCAGCTCCATTGTGTGCTATTGTGTGATAATCATAGTTGAAGCCAAATAGTATTAAAATAAATAAGATGATTTACAGTAGGATGTCGCGTTATATGCTAGATTCAAAGCGAGTTGAACTGATATCACCAATGCCCGCTGCAGATTGAAACACCGTAACGAGTCTACTGTGGCGCTCTATCCTATCTGCCTACCCCCGCGGAGAAACAGCGTGATGTAAGTAAGTAACTAAGTAAAAGTTATGCACCCCCAAATAAAAAAGATCTTGAATTGTGGGGGTGGTTATTCACATTTATATAAAACAAGATCAAAATCTATAATAATTCAATGTGAAATAAGTATTTATTTAAATGTTAGGTATTCGATCAGATTATTAATTTTTTTTTACACATTTATATTTGCTGCTAATTTAATTGATTTTAGCATTTGGTTATTATCGTATTATGCATAATTCCTAAATTTGACATTTTGAAAGTAACGTTCATTGGTTTTACTCCGAGGCTTATTTTTATTTTATCCCCTTTAAAAAAAAGGAATAAAATATATTTTTTTATGTAACGAAGATATATTTAAAACAGGAAAATCTTTAAAAATTTCACAATATTTTGAGTATGTCCAAATCTTTGTAGGAATCAATTACTGGGATTTATCCTCTGAGGGATTGTCATCAAGATATAGTTGTCTCACGGAATCTCAATAGTCTCAGCTTCAGCGACATCCGTACTGTTACATGTGAATGAATATTACATTTTCAAAAAAATCCATACATGGCGACTGCATAGTTGGTAATAAATAATTGAAATGTTTCAACATGATATCATATACACAACTTCGAAAAAATTGATAGCTGTGGTAGCGTGGGTAAATAGGTGAACGTTACATTGTGTAAAGTGATCACTTAAGCCAGTCGGTGACAGGTCGTAAGCCCTGTAATGCTTCCATACTTCCCGTGTAAAAATAATATCTTCATATCTGTGAGACATCCATATATTTAAAAACTTGTTTGGTTGGATATGGTTGGTTTGTATGGATCTCTAACCATTTTTATTATTATCTTTTAAGTTGTAATTATTGTTGTATTAGATGTATGGGAGAAATACCTCCCCAACCTAGTATTCCATATTTTAATATTGATTCAACCGATGCATGGTATATCATTTTAAGAGTTATTAGAAACATTTCATTACAGTAACAGTTAAAAGTAAAGTTAAATAGAAACAAACCTTTTCAGTCCCCAAACAGCCAAATATAAGAAAAACTAAATACAGAGATGAATTCTTCATGCTGTGATGTTTATAATGATACTATTCATACTAAAATCAGATGAGTTAAATTTTACATATATTTTGATGAGAAACGAATTAAATAATAGTTAAATTAAGTTTGCCTTTTTATGCAGCATCCTGTTTTTCATAAAGCTTATTAAATGTCTGATGGAAAGATTATAATTTTTTCTAGTGCTAACGCAGTCACCGATATTTTTATTAACCCTTCCCATACCATGCAGTAACACCGGTCTACCGCTCTAATTAATACTATAATATTTCGGAAAATACACGCAACATGTAACTGATATTTAAGTTAAATTGAAGAAAAATATTTACGCTTAGAAATGAATAGTGAAAAATCAAGTATGTAAGAGGAATCCTGCAAAAATAATTATGTTTCAATTCAATCCCTTACAAAATTATAATTTGTGTCAAGTCATAAAGAAATTACATATCAATTTCACAGTGAAAAGAATAATAAACATATGAATATAACAGTATTTTTATTACTAATTAAAGAAAGGTAAAAATGAAGGTTGTATTATATAATTCAATCTCCTATACAGGACTCGATGAATACTCGGAATTATAATAATATATATATTTTTTATATTTAATACCTAATATTTATGGCGTTGACTATTTTTTCAAAAGCATTTTTCACATTTCAAAGGATAATAGAACTCTAATTTCTTACGGTAACACGAGTTGACAGCATGGCTGCGTACGAGTATTTTATATCATTGTATGGTAAAGGTTAAATAATATTTGGTGATGTTGGTATAAAAAATAATATTACATTTTTGATCCAAATGAATCTTTCATTTCCTACAACTTTTTTCTTAGAATGCATTTTGCCAGAATTTTTCTTATAAATTAAGATTCCACTCCACATGTAGTAAACATTAGTTAAAAATACAAATTTTAATTTACTCATTTGTTATGGTGTAAACGGATGAGACTTTGATCTTTCGTCTAAGAGATTTGTCGATAAAGGTCTGCATGTATCAGTTGCGTCATTCTACTACTTTTTGTACAAAATACACATGGCAATTAATCTTAGCTTGCTTTGTGCTAAGTCCGTATTGTTCTCAATGCTCTCTCTGTCTCCGAGACAAGTCATTAATAGGACATTAATAGGCGACTATTTGATCTACTTTATTGTATTGTAGTATTTTTGTATTGTATTGAGTATTGACATCGTCCCGCGTAGATTTCGGATTTCACTGATATAACTCAGGTCGATTTTAAAGAGCTGTAGTTCGAAACCGATCCATCATATAATTTACCCATTTGTTGTGTAATTAGTTATCATCATACCCGCGAGTGTTCCAAGATATTTATACATATCTTATTTATTATTGCGTAGTGCATTGTACACCCTTACGCGTTCCACGCGGTCTTGCTTACATCGTCGTGTTGAACCTATTGTAATATACATTCCGATCTCGCCAAGGAACACTCGGAGCTCGCTTTATCCATCAACTCGTTGTACTAAACGGATTGTGAACTTCATGAGCACACCCGACCGCCATCGCAGAAATCCTCGTGTTGATTCGAACCAGATTCCATTGTTCTCATCATTCTACGTCATTCTCTGCCACCCACTACGGCACCTTGCTAGCCGTTTCTGTTGACGCCAGCCTCATCGTTCCTGTATTGCACCGCTACCTGTTCTCTGCGGCCTCTATGCAGGCATTCCCCATTCATCTTCAGGTTTACTAAATAATACTCGAGGTATTTATTGAACATTTAATATAAAGTAAAATCAGTGAGCGATACGGCCTACGAGGCGTTCATATCTATTACCGCCACTCTGGCACGGTGATTTGTAACCACGTTAATCACTTGGTAAATCTGTTGTGTACTATTCTACTATTCATCCTTACATAATTGTTGTACCCTACTGTAAATTTCATATATTCTGTTGATAACATTTTGCACCTCATATTTGAATAAACTGTCTATTAAACTGTACCAAATCTTTTTATTTAAATGTTCCTCATTTGAATGACATAGAGTCACAGCCCATTTTGAGTATAGGATATGTCACTTCTACACACTGAGCTTACCGGAACCTTGTAACACCTAACCTCACTTGTTTATTTTACCACCACGAGAAAGACACCTCTACATCCCCTATATGGTACCAACCGGAACGGTATAATTTTAAATCGTTCGCTGCTATTATCAATGTTTTATAAAAATAATAAAACCACTCCTACCCTTACGTGCCCCACCGCTCCAATAGTCAAATGTATGTAATTTATGTTTAATTCACAATCTGTATTTGTATGATTTAAAGTCGTTTTTGAAGTTCCCGCTATATTTGAATTCAGGGTTAGGCGCTAGTTAGCGCTAAAGTTAACTAGTCAAAGTCAGTACCCAAGAAGGGAGAATGATAAAAGATCGGCGATTATAGAAAGCCTTCGTGCCGGAAAAACTCCCACTGAAATGATTAAATTCTTTAAGTACCCAAGATCCACTGCATATGACTGTATGGGACGTCCATAACCCCAAGGACGTCCAAGGAGGTGGGCGAGACCAAGTTTCCGGCCAATATCCACGTCCTGAGCGTCGTATCAAGTGAGGGTGATGTCATGCCGCCGCACTTCTTCCAAAAAGGCGAAACGGTTACGAAAGAGGTTTATTTAGAGGTCCTGAGGACAGTGGTCAAGCTGTGGCTGGAGACTGTGGCCTCCGGAAGACCGTATATTTATCAATACGATGGAGCACTCTTTCACACGAGCCATTTAGTGCAAAATTGGCTCTCTGACAACGTTGACATGTTTTGGTCGAAGGACTTTTGGCCTCCTAACAGTCTCGACCTAAACCCTTTGGACTACTAAGTGTGGGGCGTAGTCGAGAGACAAACCAACAAGTCTAGGCACCCTAACGTCAACTCCTTCCGGACTGCTATCGAGGCAGAGTTTTATTAAGACATAAGACACGAACTGCGATTAGTTGAAAATAGCCTGCTCGCGGTTTAGGGCGAGGATCGAGGAGGTGATATAGGCAAAAGTTTCCAGCAAGGATCCTTTAAATGAGATATAACAGCATTTTTTATGGGTATATGTGTAGATCTCAAATTTTCGTGTAGAAATAACAGAAAAAGGCTCAGTTCTTGTGAACTATGTCTAGGAGGTGTCCGATATTTCAGTAACATTCTTAGATACAGCAGCGTTGTTTTTCAATGAACGAGGGCGCTGAGTTAGTGTAAGTGTGAAGGTCTTGAACGAATTGTTGCTGAACCAGTTCCTTCAATTACCAAACCAAACCAAATTAGGGGTTTATTAAAAATATCGCATACTTTATCGTCTATTCGTATGAAGCTCTCTTTGTATTGATTGTCTTTAAATTCATAAGATATTAATGAAATCTGAAACATAAAATCATACACAATAAAAATATTTTATTTAAATTTATTGTATTACTAATTTATTTATTTATTAACATCCTTATGAGATTTTACAAAATAAGTTTGGTATAAAATTTTAAAAATAACACATGAGCAGCTTAACAGTAGTATGGAATACATATATAAAAGTACAATATAAATTTAAAAATAAGCAAAACAAACTATGAAAATAAAGATTCAAGACGGAAAAGACAATAGAAATTTAGGTTTGACACAGAATGACTGAATATCTAAATCAGTTGTTTCTTTAACTCCTAACAGCAACAAAAATATCACTCTTACATTTATATATTGAGTATCGGAATATATCTATAAGACCATAATCGCTCCTGAGCCTGTGAAGTCTTTGTGTGGGTGCATTCCTATCAAAATGAGTAAATTAATATTACTGCAGTAAGTACACTTGTGACGACATCAGAAGTGGACGAGCAACGGATGAACGAGAAGAAAAATACACTCCATGTCTCAGAGATTCACCGCTTCGCATTTAAATTAACGCTCGTCACGTAAGTCAAATTTGAGTTGTGTTAAATCTCTCTAGTAGCAGTTTAAACGGAATAACTGTTTATATTTGAATGTCTGATAATGTTGATGTTCAACGACTTATTCTAACTTGTTAGAATGATTAATTGTATGGATCTACGGTGGGTTTAGGTAACATAAACCTCGCCGTCAGTTCGAACGTCGTGCATACTAGTTTGGGTTTTTTGAATCTTTCTGCCGATCTCAAGCTGATGTCTGAGATTCTCTCGTAGTGTCTTTTTCCATCCACACGGCCTTAAGAGTGGGTTTAGAAAGGTAGGCAGGTACAAATATAACAAAAAACAATCAAATTATGAAATTTTCGTCAGTAGAAAAAATTAATGCGTATTTTAATAAACTCACAGTCACGTTATTATACCACGGGTGAAGTAAATTTATTGTAAAATTCATCCTGTAGTTAGATCCCCTGCTTGACCTATACACAGATCCAACAGCGTCAGTCACATGCTTAGGATCTGTATAAAGTATAGTCAATCGTTCCAGAATAATCTTGGTACGTTCGTGAAACTTTGAACAAAACATAAATGTAAAGTTATGAATTTTTGAACAAAACAAGTTTAAACAAGAACTTAACATTTAAAACATTACGAATAATACTCAAAAATAACAAATAAATAAATTATAGGGTTGAATAAACGACGGATTTATTTTACCTAAAGGCGTTGATTTACCAAAAATTCATAATGATATATCTAGCATGTAGTACGCATAACTGCATAATAAAATTGGTAACAGCATAATCTAAATCTATACCCACCTCACGTCACCGATAATAATATATATTTCTCTAGAGACTATTAAATATTATTAATCGTACACATGAGAGAAAAGAGTGTGGAAATTGTGATTCCCTGGTCCCCTACTTACCAGAAATATTTCGTGTCCAGCTCCGTTGTGTGCTTCTGATAATCACAGTTGAAGCCAAATGGTATTAAAATAAATAATATAATTTACAGTAGGATGTTGCATTATATGCTAGATTCAAAGCGAGTTGAACTGATATCACCAATGCCCGCTGCAGATTGAAACACCGTAACGAGTCTTCTGTGGCGCTCTATCCTATCTGCCTACCCCCGCGGAGAAACAGCGTGATGGTAAGTAAGCAAGTAAGTAAAAGTTATGCACCCCCAAATATAAAAGATCTTGAATTATGGGGGTGGCCATTCACATTTATATAAAACAAAATCAAAATCTATAATAATTCAATGTGAAATGAGTATTTATTTAAATGTTAGGTATTCGATCAGATTATTAATTTTTTTTTACACATTTATATTTGCTGCTAATTTAATTGATTTTATGAGTTGGTTATTGTATTATTATGCATTATTCCTAAATTGGACATTTTTAAAATAACATGTTCATTGGGTTTACTCCGAGTCTAATTTTAATTTTATCCCCTTAAAAAAAAGGAATAAAATACATTTTTTTTATGTAACGAAGATATATTTAAAACAGGAAAATCTTCAAAAACTTCACAATATTTTGAGCATGTCCAAGACTTTGTAGGAACCAATTACTGGGATTTATCTCCTGAGGGATTATCATCAAGATATAGATGTTCCACAGAGACTCAATAGTCTCAGCTTCAACGACATCCGTACTGTTACGTGATAATGAATATCAAATTTTCAAAAAAATCTATAGATGGCGACTGCATAGTTGGTAATAAATAATTGAAATGTTTCAACATGATATCATATACACAACTTCGAAAAAATTGATAGATGTGGTATCGTGGGTGAACGTTACATTGTGTAAAGTGATCACTTAAGCCAGTCGGTGACAGGTCGTAAGCCCTGTAAATGCTTCCATACTTCCCATGTAAAAATAATATCTTCGTCTCTGTGAGACATCCATATATTTAAAAACTTGTTTGGTTGGATATGGTTGGTTTGGATGGATCTCTAACCATTTTTATTATTATCTTTTAAGTTGTAATTATTGGTTTGAGATGTATGGGAGAAGTACCTCCCCAACCTAGTATTCTGTATTTTAATATTGATTCAACCGATGCGTGGTATATCATTTTAAGAGTTATTAGAAACATTTCTTTACAGTAACAGTTAAAAGTAAAGTTAAATAGAAACAAACCTTTTCAGTCCCCAAACAGCCAAATAAAAGATGAATCAAATACAGAGATGAATTCTTCATGTTGTAATATTCATAACGATACTATTCATACTAAAATCAGATGAGTTAAATTTTACACATATTTTGATGAAAAAAAAGGAAATGATAGTTAAATTAAGCTTGTCTTTTTATGCAACATCCTGTTTTTCATAAAGCTTATTAAATCTCTGATGGAAAGATTATAATTTTACTAGTGCATTTTTTATTATCCATTGTGTAACGTAGTCACGAATATTTTTATTAACACTTCTCAAACCGTGCCCAAACCGGTCTACCGGTCTACCGCTCTACCGCTCTAATTAATGCTGTAATATTTTGGTAATACATATTTTTGTTAAATTGAAGGAAAATATAATATAATATAATAATAAATAGGAAAATGACTAGTGAAAAATCAAGTATGTAAGGTGAATTCTGCAAAAATTGTTATGTTTCAATTAAATCCGTTACAAAATTAATACATTGACAAAAATACCATTTGTATCAAGTCATAAAGAAAGTACATATCAATTTCATAGTAAAAAGAATAACTAATATAAGAATATAATGGGTGTATCTTTCTCACTAATTAAAGGATGATAAAAATGAAGGTTGTACATAAATAATGCAACCTCCTCTACAGAACTTGATAAATACTCCTAATTATAATAATATATATTTTTTATATTTAATGCTTAATGTTTATAGTAAATTTATGGCATTGACTATTTTTTCAAAAGCATTTTTCACATTTCAAAGGTTAATAAAACTCTAATTTCGTACGGTAACACGAGTTGACAGCATGGCTGCGTACGAGTATTATATATCATTGTATGGTAAAGGTTAAATAATATTTGGTGATGTTTACATATAAAATAATATTAAATTTTTGATCCAAATGAATCTTTCATTTCCTATAATTTTTTTTCTTAGAATGCATTTTGTCAGAATTTTTCTTATAAATTAAGATTCCACTCTACAGGTTGTAAACATTAGTTAAAAATACAGATCTTAATTTACTCATTTGTTATGGCGCACGTACACGGATGAGACTTTGATCTCTCGGCTCAGAGATTTGTCGATAAAGGTCTGCAGTATCAGTTGCGTCATTCTACAACTTTTTGAACAAAATACACATGGCAAACAATTTTAGCTTGCTTTGTGCTAAGTCTGTATTGTTCTCTATGCTCTCTCTATCTCCAAGATAATTCATCAATAGGACATGAATATGGGACTATTTGATCTGTTTTTGTAGTCAAATATATTAGTTATTAGTGCCAAAAACAATTAAAAACATAATATGTATATGCTTATTTGTAAACATAGTTTAGTGTGAGATCTATCAGTTTTATAAATATGTGTGTGTGTCTGCAATGAGAGCGGCGTGATATCGGACGGATAGTTGTGTGAGTGTGGGTGTGTGGGAGAGCCATTATAAGGTGCCGCTCCCTCGGAAGCGCCCTCTTATCAACGCGTCTTCCACTTGTAAATACTTACTTTTAGTGTAACTCCTGTTGTATCGCACAGAATTACTCGCGGAGATGGCGCCACATAATTGATATGATAAGACTTATTTTAAGGTGTAATCATTGGCGTGGCGCCAAAAAACCCGTGGGATAGGTTTTAGGAAAATAAAGACATCTTAGTAAAACGTCACAAGTGGCGGCCGTGTAGGTACTTGCAAATATGACTATATGTATTGCTATGAATTTGAATAAAAACAGAGTATTCTGCTTGCGGTAATCATTCTCGATATCGTCGCTGTAGTGTACCTATATTGAACATCTTTTGTGTTTCATTTCTTTCCAGCTCATAATCAACATCATCATCACCGGTTGAAAGAAGCTGAGATCGGCGAACCACCTTGTCTACATTCTTGTTTCTTATACGGAACACTTGTATTAATCAACGTACCAATTATTATTGTAATAAACAAAGAATTGTTGTATTGGAGACCAAGTTTTATTGCTATAAATCCAGATAAAATTACATGAGACACAAAACGGAAGACATAACACCAAAATTAACCAAATTATAATTTCTGTGGTGTTACTTTTAAGAAAAAAGCAACAAAATTTCAACATTTTTTATATATTTTGATAATGCCAAACATTGAATAATTTTTTTGTGAAAGTACTTAAGCTTGTACATTTTTTATTGTATCGTTTGATATTTTGCTGGCATTTTTGCGTACTTGTGCATATTGAATTCTCATTGTATGACTTGCAATGAAGATCACTTTCTTCGAAGTTGACATGGTGGCGGTGAAATTAAATAGCCACCTTGATTTGGGAAAATTTTCAGGAAAGTACTCAAAATCAAGTTCAAACATTCGTATGTAAATGGTGCCAGACTGAAAAAAAAATAGAATTAAGGAAAGTAATTGATACAATAAGAAAATGTATAAAAAATTGAAAAATATTGATTTTTCAGACGTATACTAGTATAATATGTTAAAAAAAAAACATTTTACAGATAATGAATACTGCTTTAAAATAATAATTAAAAAAAACAGATTCTCATAGTGATGACATATATGCTGTTTAAAAAAAAAGAATAACTAATGATCAAATTTGGTTCATAGATGGCGATGATATAGTGGTACTCGAAGCGAGTCCACATACTAACATATATACAACATTCAAAAATTTGATAAATGTAGAGATTGAGGGGTGAGAATTGGTGAACGTTAGATAAGCTAGCTGAAGACAGATTGTAAGCCCTGTAATTACCCCACACTTCTATATATTTTTCATTAAATATAATAAAAAATAACTTTGTCTTTATGAGATAACTGATATTTGTTTAATAACAGTGCCTTTGTATTATGTATGAAATATGTGCTCTTTTAACCATATTTTTCATAACATTCTGGCACATATTTCAGCAATGTCATTCGGAATATTGTCCTGTAGCATCGGAATTATTGTTGGCTTATTGGTTCCTTTCCTTTTAAGTACCTACACAGAAAATAGTCAAGAGCTATCAAATCAGGTGATCGAGGAAGCCAATTGATATCACCGCTTTTTGACATTATGCGCCCGGGAAAAATTTCTAGCAAAATTTAAAGCGTAGTTCAAGCTGTGTATGAGGTGGCACCGTTATATTAAAACTACATATGTTGCAGGCTCAATCGACCCAATTCAGACGTCAATAAGTTTTCCAATGTGTGATGATAGCGATCACCGTTAATTATTTAGATAAATTATTTTAATGACTTCGACACGTTATTGAGGCGTAAGATGGTCCATAATAAATTGTAATCAACTACTCTCTACGACTACCAAATGCGAGTTGACAAATATTTGCCAAAAATATCGGTCTGGAATATAATATTCACCCTGTAGATACATGTTTCTGTATATTCATATTTCCATGTTAATAAGTAGACTACTGTTGTACATTAGCGCAGCAAAATAAAATATTCCAATATAAAAAAAAAAAAATTATGGACATAAATAAAGAAACATTGATCGTAGATAAGGCACTACACTTAACATTAAAAATTCCCCGTTTCTGAGTATAATATCTGTATTTTTTATTTATTATCTTTGTTTTATTAACCACTGAATTGAGTTTAAATACATCTACCGGTTTCGAAAAATACCATTTTCTTCTTCAGGATGTCATAACTAACTAAAAACATATATTATTATTTCTTTACTAGAATCTATTTAAAAAAACAACAATTATTTAAAAATAAATTTAGTACCTAACACAAATTGTTACTTAATACAAATTTAGTCGAATAATTTTTAGGAAAAAATTTTAGAATGGGACTCGTAGTTAAATTTAGTTGGTTGTTTATAATTTTTTGATTGCAAATTATTTAATTTGTGACCAACACCGTTTATATGCAAAATTGACAATCACAATTTTTTATCAAAACCATGACCATTTTCTATCAAATGATTAGAAAATTCTGAAAACCCACTATTGTTCAAACATCTAAAATGCTCAGTTACTCTTATATTAAAATTTCAACTCGTTTTACCAATAAAAAATGCAGTACAATCCTTGCAACTAAGTTCATAGACACCAGAATTGTTAAATTTATCATCTTTGTCTTTAGAATTTATGAGTAAATTTCCTATATTATTATTTGTACAAAATGCCGGTCTAATGCTTCGTGGTAGGTGTTTAAATATTTAATTCGATAAGTTATTTATGTATAAAATTCTACGCCAATAATCATTATTATAATTATGTTTTGTCTGTGATTTATATAAAAATTGATTATTATATTCTTTTAATTTATTATTTAAAATAGTAACTATCAATCAACAACAAAACATTTTTCAACAAAAGAGAATCACAATCAAAAAATTCCTTTCCAAATTGTCTACAAAAATATCTGCTATTAGTGGACAGAACAAAGTTAACAAATAAAAATTATGATTTTTACCCACAAAGTTAATTTTGCTAATTTCAAATGTTTTACTATGTATATTAATTGTCTCACCACACACTATTTGTTTTATTAAATACGTAATGATTAAAAAAAATTATACACACCAATGGACATTTAGTAGGAATATTGCCATGCATCCGAGCGGCAGGAAGAGGGAACCAAATCAATGGTTTCTGTAGAAGGTCACAGATTTTATCGCTTATTCTGATAAAGCTTTCCTTGAATCTGTTGTCTTTGAATTCAAAAGATTTCAGTGACAGCTGAAATTTTAAAACAGTGAAAAGATCAATGTTTATTATTAACCATTTATCATTTATAATTATTCCAACTTGCTACAAAAAGTACTTTGAAAATGTAGAGAAATGTACTTTGAAAATAAATAAAATTAATCAATTAGTACGTTATATTGAAAAATATTTGATTTCTAAAGTATTTTCCGGATAGGAAATGTTCCAGATTCGTAACCTGACGGCTTCAATTATTTCTTTAATGGGCAAACTTTTTTCTGTTTATCTTTCTAATTAGTTAATTAAATTTGTTTTCAAACTACATAATATGTCTTATTATTGAAATCTCACAAAAAAAAGTTATTAAAAAATTGATTATAATATGTAAAAAAAAAAATCTTACTGATAATCATCCTGTAGGTACTAATTACAAGTGACACCTTTAAGTTTATTTTATCGATTCTTTATCGATTCTTACAATTAAATTATGAATTCAAGTTTTACTAGGAAATTTGAGATTTTATTTTAATTATTTTTTCAGTAATTTTTCTCTATTCTCTATTAGTAGAAACTAGAGATAATTTTTTTTATATGACAAAAATTAATGTTTTTTTTCTATGTTCACTTTTTAGCGAATTGCACAAATAAGATTTTGAAATATTTGTTTATCAGTAAGAACTCTATTTTGTTGTTGTTTTAAGCAATTTACTTGGTTTTTAATGTTCTTTGAATCAGTGAGGTCATAATGATCCCTGGCCCCTAAGTAATAATACGTATCTTTTAAAAATCAGTATCATTGTCAGAATAGTTAGGCATTTGAATAAAATAATGAAATAAAATAATGTATTAAAATTTTATTATTACTTTACGTATTTTTTTACCGCCCAAAGTTAAATTGTTTATATGATTATTACTAATAAACTCACAGTAACATTATTATACCAGGGCCGCAATACATTCATTGTAAAATTCAGCACGTAGTTCGTTGCCCTACTAGACCTTCCAATAGATCCTTCAGCTTCAATTACATACTGTGGATCCGAATAAACTATATAAATTTGTTCAAGAACAATCTCAGTGCGTTTCTGAAACTGAATTTTACATAAAGTGTTATAAATATTTTATCAGTAGTCTGTGGAAAATTATAAATTATCAGTATATTATGGAAAATTTAAATAATTATTCGGAAAACATACAGTTTATCAGTAAATACGAAAATCACAATAAAAGCTAAACAATAAATAAATAAAAATTTTTTTTTAAGATACAAAATCTTTATACAAAAAGTACAATTTAAAATTTAAGGACTCTAATGCAGAAAAATGTGAGAGAAAAAGTTAAGAATAAAAATTTTAACATAGAGAAAAAAGTTATAAAAAAAAGAAAATATTCGAGCGGAAAGGAAAAGGAAAATGAGATAGGGAATAAAATCTGAGTGATAAAAATAAAAATAAAGGCATTTAAATTGTATGTATTGAATTTAGATTTAATTGAGGTAACTGAAGTATTGAAAATGTCTAGTTCGTTTAGGTGTGAATTGAAATAAAGGGGTGCTCGGTAAAAAAATGAATTTTGTTTGGAATTGGTGTTGCAATGTGGACGATTAAACATAAGATTAGTTTTGGTTGACCTGGCTGGCACTCGAATGGATATTCGTCTGAGTAAATCAGGACAGTCTATAGTTGGCTATTTTGTGTAGGAAAATGAAATCGGCCATGTCTCTTGTGATGATAGATGATAGATGATAGATGACTCAAAGTTAAGATATTGGAGGAAGCTGTTCTGTATTTTTTAGATTCTATTGATGTATATGGTACATCTTGGATTCCACACTTGGGAGGCATATTCGATGATACTTCTGACATATGAGAAGTACAGGGTTTTTATGATGTTTATGTTACTGAATTGTTTACATACCCGGAGGATGACATCTAGTATTTTGGTTGCTCTGGATGTAATACGGTTAATGTGCGAGTTGAAGAGTAATTTAGAATCCAATATAATCCCAAGATCTTTAGTTTCTGATTTCTTGGTCGAGAGTTAATTATTAAGAGAGTAAAGAAAGTTAAACTATATAGTAAATAAACATAACATAATTTATCTACAAAATTAAACTAAGATGTCTTCACTATTTCGCAATTATGAATAGTAACGCAATAGTTAAATACATTTAGTGCATTGATATTCAAAACAATAATAAAAATGTATCTGAAACATGGATAAAACTAAGAAGAATGAAGTAATCGTGAAATATGTCTTTTCAGGCCGGCAGTTTAGCGCTAACTTACCGCTGAACTGCCTGCGCACATAATCAAATAATTAATTCATCATGCATTTATTGCATTGATATTTAAAACAGTAACAAAAATATGCCTGAAACATGAATAAAGGTAAGAAGTACGAATGTGCACTGGTTTTTGAAATAACATTTTTAACATGTGTTTTTGGCAGTTTTTAGAAAATTAATTTTAGTTTAGACGCTAGATTATCGAGCTAAGTGTCAAAGTTTATAAAAATAGGAACCGTTCAGCAGTTGGACAATGTGAAGAGGACGACATAATAGTAAACACCAAAGGGTACAGGAGGAGCATGAGAAGGCTTAAGCTAAGATGTAGAGACTACGTTCAAAAATATCTGCTTCTTCCAAAACTGGAGAGAAATAGTGCAATATAGAGATCAGCGGAGGAAAACTATTGACTTCTTCAATTTTTGCAAAATTACTTTGTGGCCTCATTTTATATAAATAATTAGACAAATACTTTGTTTAAATCACTATTTATTGATTATTCTACATGTTTCGATACCTATGGTATCTTCTTCAGGAAACGATGTATTCTGAAATTGAAAATACAAGTGTAGATAAAAACAAAACTATGAAGTGGAGAATAAGTAAGAACTTATATGAAAATAAATTTAAAAGGTGACTATTTGCAAAGAGGATTTGGTTATTTATAATATTTGGCTTGCTATTAACACTTTTTTTAAATTCTAAAATTTCAAATTTATCTAACTGTAAACCCCTAGTATTTGTATGTATAATTTATAAATCCTTGTTAATATCAAAATAATGGTTTGTTTCCAAAAGGTGATTGGAAAATTCTGAATAGTTGTTATTTAGGCATTTGCATCATTTTTGCAAGTTTTACTTCTATAAAAATAATTGCAATCGTTGCAAATTAATTTGTAAACCCCCGATTTTTTTTAAATATCGTCCTTATCCTTGTTATTTAATTCTTTAATTTATTATAAATGTAAAAAGCTGGTTGTATTGAATTTGGGATATTTTTTTATAACTGAATTTGAAGATTATTCAAAAACACAGTTTTTCTCCACTACTTGCCACTGTCAATAATAGGTGGGTAAACATATGATGTGTCAAACTTTTTGTTTAACAAATTATCTATTAATTTAATATTATAATCATTATTAAAAAGCTATTGAAGCTACCGTGAGGTAATAGTGATGGATGATGAAATAAATAAATAAATTCTTGATCTAGGTCTTGATGAGTCTAACTTATATATAATGTAGATATAGCAAGTAATATTTACATACCACATACCTTAATAGCAGTCGAACAGCAACCCATGAATAAAACTACTAAATACACGGGCAGACTCTTCATTTTGTGGTATGTTAATAGCGTTTGAACCAACCATCTATTTTATTCTCGTAACAATTCAAAACAATTCTACAAAATTAAAATGTTGATGTGTCATTTTAACTACGTCAATTTTCTAATGATTACATTGAAATTAGAATTTAGAGATTAGAAGAGATTAGAGAACAATTTCCTGTTCACATTAAACACAAAATTATTGAAAATAATGGTAGGAACTGTTGAACTAAAGGAAAATAAATAAGTTATTTAATTTGATTGTAAACGCGTACCCTTTTCCATTCAAACATAGGTAAATATATTATAACCAGTTGGGTAGCTATGCAGTATTAATGACGAGTAATGAACACGAATTATAGAAGTATTAATTAAATATATTAATTAGAAATATATATTTAATTCATATTTAAAATATCACAGACCTATGTTCTGAATAATTACAACTTCACAATAAGAATGTGTTCTCCTAATTTACGATGAATGCAAGGAAAGCGACCTTATTATGGATGTCAACAAGTCGAAAGTGATGGTATTCGAGAAGGAGGAAAGCAAGACACCGTGCAAAATACTTGTAGGTAATGAATATTTGGAACAAGTAGATGAGTTTGTATATTTAGGAAATATGTTTAATAGAAACAGAAAGTCAGAAAAAGATATCGAAAGGAGGGTAATTGCAGGGAATAAAGTCCTGGTACCGACACTGATGTATGGAAGTGAGGCCTGGAGCTGGAAGAAGAGGAACGAAAGTAGACTACAATGGAAATGAGATCACTTAAGCGTATATGTAGCAGATCCATTTATGACAGAGTAAATAATGAAGAAATAAGGAAAGAATGTAATGCTGATCTTAGTATAGTGATTAAGATTAAGAAAGGATCTTTTAGGTGGTTTGGTCATATGAAACCGATAAATGAGGAGAGAATGGTAAGAATAATATATGACGCAAGTGTTGATGGTATCAGAAGTAGGGGACGTCCGCGAAAGATTTGGAACGACCAGGTAAACCAGATACTGGAGGATGGTCCTGTTAGAAGCCTCTATAATCGTCAAGCTTGTATGAGAAGATGTATGAATGTGGATGAGGTGAGAATTGTGTGTCAGGACAGAAAAGTGTGGCGCTTTATCCTCTCTGCCTACCTCGGCGGAGAAAAGGTGTGAAAGGCGCCAGAGAGACGTGAGATGGATTTTGACAAACAAAGACTCTCATTTTTTAATGAAATACGTCTTTCTGGCACATAGTTGAAATGGCAGAAAATATTAGAATGAATTGAATGTATTGTTTGTATCTGAAATAAAATCAAGTACACGGCGAGCGGAAACGAATTAATAGTGTCCCTAGAAAAAACATATTTTGAGTTTCATTTCTTTGGACATTATCATCATCATCATCGTCAGACGAGAGAAGAGGAGATCGGCGAATCATCCATGTCAATATTTCTTGTTTCCTGTACGGAACAATTATGCTTACATTTGAAGCTCCAATTAGATAATCCCATTTTAGGATAGCAATTGTAAAAAGTAACAGTGTACCTTACATTAACTTGTGTAAGACGTGATTTTAGGCGACTTGCGGGATTTGGAAATTGAAGAATAAGACGATGTCTATCAGTAAAAATTTTAAAATAGAAAAAGCGCTTAATCTCTCAAAGAAAACATGAAAACAGATTTAACAGAAGAAGAAGATGCGAAGGAATTTCATCTATCTTTTAAAATTTAATATCTATTTATTTTAGAATTAAATATAACTGAAAAAACGTTTTACTTCACTGCGAAAAGCATGGAAACAGATGACAGTAAAATATTACGTCTATCGTGAAATGCCCTTTAAGATTTACTCAGGTACAGCGTCACATGACAGTCACACATTTACGAGTTATTATTATATTAATTACTCATGATGATAGCCACCCCTTTCAACGTAAATAAGAAACATATTTCAATATTAAAAAATATAAAAGCCATATTTAAATTAATTTTATTTCTAAATCATTTTCTTTGTAGAGTTTTTTGGCCTATTCTGCCGTGGGCCTATCCTACGACCATGGAAAAATATATGTCGATGATTTCTGCCGTAGCTAGGCCACTGATCATAGAGGTTTCGTACACATGGTGGCTAGACATCATTAATCATGAAATACTGTTAATTTCCGTATTTTTTAGCGAATCTGAGGCAGCAAATTTATTTTGTAATTTTCCCCAAAATAAACTAGTTAATAAATAAATTAAAAATTCAAATATTTTTCAAGAATGTTGACTAACTGAGCTGAGCAAAGTCGATTGATATTCGTCAAATTTATTCATTTTTAATTACACATCTATTTTTTCTAGTGTTAAAGTTACCAACTTTATTAAATGCAATATATCTCAGATTAAACATTGAATCAAATTTGCTAGATGGCGCTAAGATGTTGGTTCATTTATTGCGGCGGAATATTTGAACATCATTATTTCACATTATCAAAACAATGGAAGTGTTCTACCACAATTCAACCTAACTTAACCAATTAAATCAAATATGATAAAAGTATTTACGTATGAACTAATCCAGCGCTAACACAACACACGCGCTCCATCTTTCATGCCAGACTGTCAAGTAGTGGCACTTGCTGAGCGAGCCGACGTTACCAGGCAATATATTATATGAACCATCATCGTCGTGTAGATTACTGGTACTGGCGTTTGTAGCGTGATATAATTGCGTGATTAATTTACATTGCCACGCTATGCTCGCTTGTAATGTTTGACAATAATAATAATAATAATATAATAACAATGCATTTAATTCAGCGTGATCAGGTTTTTTTTTAACCCGATTCGCCATAAAGATAATAAATATTAAGTTGTACATTAAAGCTACGAAATAAATATAATGCTATGAAAAATAAAAAGGTATCAAAGGAAAATATAAATAAATAAAAAGTTCTCATATATACACACAAAATATTCATTTTACATATATAACTAGCTCAGTCACGGTCATTGTTGCATATGTAGCTATTTTGTAGGCGTTGCCATTCTCTGGTCAGGGAATCAGCTTTCCATGAGAGCGCCGCTTACACCAGAGAGTTGGTGCTGAGCTCCAGCCGCAGCTTTTCGCCCCGCAACTCGATGTCTCAGAAGCGGAACGAATCCATGTATACGGCCTTCGGTAAATATTGTAGATGCGCTACAATAACTCGCCAATCCGAATAGTATTATGTATGCCTTGTACTGAATTTGGAGACGGTTATACGTCACTTGCTTGCATTTTGACAAGAGCTCGCAGGTATACATGCTGGTGAAGAACGATTTAAACAGGATGCTCTTCACCTCCTTACTGCATTGATAGAAACGCCGTGACGGCATATTTGCACGAACTCTCAACTATCTCTGCCGTTTTATATCATCATCGTCTTGTTTATTTTCATTGAATGTATGGCCAAGGTATTTGATCTTATTTAGAACGCTCAATTTCGTCCCACACGGGAGGGATATTATCTGGCTCTTTTCCATATTTGAACGCCGTTATGACCGATTTACCGGCATTGTATGAAGTATTATGTTCACTGGCACATGTTTCACATATCTGTAAAATATTTCTTATCCCTTTTGTAGATGGCGCTAGTATAACCATATCATCGGTATAACTAATATGGTTCAAATTTGTCCCGCCCATGTGGCAGCTAATTTTTGCATCACGTCGCTCGCTCAATTCGTCTATGTACATATTGAAGAGGATTGACGACATGCACCCGCCCTGCCTCACCCCAGCGCAGGTAAAATGGCTCGAAGTCGGCGCCTTCCCACCGCACTCGGTTCTCTTGCTGCCTGTGCCACCTTTCAAGTGTATCTACAACTAGTTGGAAAACGTTTCGCTCGCGCAGTTTCGTCCATAATTTGTCGTATCTGACACGGTCAAAGGTTTTGCTCAAATCTAGAAGGCACGCGTATATCGTAGTTCTTAGACTTTTAAAATAGTCCAAAATTTGCATTATGACAAAGATCGCATTGTCAGTATATAGATTCTTTTTGAATCCCGTTTGGTTGTCTCTAGTGTTCATGTTTATTGAAATCTGGTCCATAATGATTCTTTCAAAAAGTCTTACCATTATAGTGGCTAGCGATATCGGCTTATAGTTTTTGGGAGACGATATAGCCAGTTGTTTCGACTTTAATATAGGTACAATAGCATAACGGTCAATGTAGCACGTGCTAGGGGTCGAAAACGGCGCCTATTAATATGTATTATAAAACAATGAAGAATCCGACCACTGCATGAACGACACGTTATCAAAAGTGATTTAAACACGAGGTGGAATTATTAAAATTATCTGTAATTTTTAGACTGTCTGACGGTTGTTTACTATCTCGAACGTTCGAGATAGTAAACAACCGGCGACCGCCAAACAAGAGTGACACTGTCTACCAAGACGTATTTCTGGTGTCTATTTTTGTACCTCGTGAGAACGTTGGGAATACAAAGAATGATTAATTGTTTATTGAATAAATAATACTGTCATTGTTCAAGGTGAAATAAAAGCAGGTTCACTGCGATCGGGTAACCATTCTTTCGCCGCAGTGTCCCTAGAAAGAACATATTTCTGTATTTCATTTCTTTTGACCTCATCTTCGTGATAATCGCCAGTTGAGAGAAGTGGAGATTGGCGAACACCCTTGTTTTCTTGTAACTGTATTCTCCAGGTATGTTAACATTATTTTAAATGTCTCGCGACATTTCATTGTGAATTTGCATATTGTAACTTCATTGTTACGCATTCGTAAAGTTTAAAATTAATTATATAAACATCATTTTTGAACCAAAGAGGGCTGTTACTTAGATTTACGAAAACATAGAACATAGCCGAGTAGCGGCCATCATATGTACGCAGGGTCAGATCGGAATCACTTTTCTTTATTAATATTGAATTACATTTTCTAAATTCAAAATATAGGTTTAGGTTTAAAATAGGCTACTGTTATACGCGACCCTGCCACGATAATTGATTTAATAATATATCACTTCAAATGTTAAAAAAGTATTCGCATAATTTATATTTTAATATAGCACTCGATTATTTTAGAAGTTTTCATTTAATTTTTAATAATTCATCCAAATAAAGATGTCCATTTTAGTTTTGAAAGTTAGTGGAATTTTTTTCGAAATGTATTTATATATTATTTTATACTTAACGGGTATCAGCAGTTCACTCATTTGAATTGTACTATACTTTTTATTTTTAAATCTAAATTTTCTGTTTTTAGAACGAGTTCATTTTATTGCGGGACAAATTTTTATTTATTTAATTAATTCTTAATATAGTGCATACATAGACACTCCTACGTATGCTCTAATATAAAATATATAATATTATATTAAAGTATTTTCTTTTACTTAAACTTATCTCATACATGTTTGGTCAGTTTCCTTTTAAATTTATATTAATATGTATTAATTATAAATATATACATATAAAATCAATTTTGTTAAAAAATATTGTTTTTGCGTCACCGGGATTCGAACCTGGAACTCTATTTCCAATCCGGGGAAGTGCACTACCATTGTGCTATAACGCCAGTATTTTTCTTGACAAATTTTCGAACCTATATGTTACATTTTTCAAATTAATACACCTGTCGTTCCATTATTTGAAAGCCATCTACATTATTTTTACAGAATCTCAAATACCTTTGAGTAAACCGACTGCAGACGCCAGAATTTATAATTATAATTAATACATTAATTAAGTATTTAAAAATATCACAGAGCTATGTTCTGAATAATTACAACTTCACAATAAGAATGTGTTTTTCTTAATAGTTTCCTTTTAAATCTATTCAATTTCTCTTACTTTCTTATGTTTTCTGGCATTTCATTAAAAATCTTCATCGCACTATACATCATCAATTTCTCAGATTTGGCCTTCTTCAGGAAGAAGGCCAAATTCCTCGTTCTTAATTACCAAATTCTTTGTCCTTACATTGTCCTTAATTTGCCATTCCCATTCAGGAATAGCAAATTAAGGACAATGTAAAATATGCTTTCAACTGAACTAGAGTTCGAATAGAACTCGATCCATTTTCACTGCTCGTACCATGATTCTCAGTTTACAAATACAGATTTACGAGTGTTTGTCAGAAGAACGAAATATGCAGAATGACTTTATAGAATTGATTACGTGTGAAGAATATGACACTGCTTCAACTGAAGCGTTAACTAATATTTGTTCAGTAAACTCTAGTAGTTGAGAAATTATGGTACTTAGGATAAGTCAGTTTTACGATTAAAAGTGGTTAAAAAATACAATTTACATTAAAATAAATAAATTTGCCTATTTTTAACCCCAATTGTGTGTAATCTTTATTAGTATTGAAATCACCGTAAAGATATAAGTAATTTCTTAATTCTTTAAAAATAAAATTATTTCAAGTAAATTCAGTAATTTTTTTTGGGCATTTCAATTTATGAAATATGAGTAAAATAAAGGTTTTTTTTATTGTGCATTCAAAATTTTTAATAATTTAATTTTAAATTATTACACACACGTGCAATATAAAGAAAATATTTATAAATCATTACATTATTCTTATTATAATAACTTATATAGACCGTAGCAGACCTAGTCTACAATATTTTATTGGTGGATACCTGACTAAATTATTCAAGGAATATGTGAAAATTGTGCAACGACATGGAAAATATTATTGTTTGAAATTTAAAAAAAATCATGTTAAGCTGTAAGTCTAAGTACTTCGAAATAAATATTTGCAAAATTTATCCATTATTTATCAAAATTTTTACTACAGGCCCTAAATTATGTAACTAAAAATAGTCTGACAGCTTGAAATTCGATGATTTTTAATTTGGAATCAGTAAAATATTTCAATTAATCGAAATAATCGCTTAATTACGACTTTTTTAAATACTTAAATCTCCGACATGGTTGAGATTAGACACATATTTCTTAAACATTTTCGACTAGTAATTTCATCAGAAATCCACCAATAAAATATTGTGAACTAAGTCTGTCACACTCTGACAAAAAAGTCACAAATATGAAAATAATTCACATTTAACCGCTGGAAATTTTTCTGACACTTTTACGCGCTTGGCGCTCTTGAATAATCATAGAGAAGCTAACAGCGCACATCGGCTTCTTCGAAGAGGTGTGAGCCACGGAGATATTGAACCGCCATTTTGAAAGGGGGAAATTTTTAGGAAGAGTATCTAAATCCATCTGAAAATTTTCAAGATACACGTGGCCATGCTGAAAAATTAAAATAAATGTTCTCGTTAAAATATTGAATGCGATTTGCTGTAAATTTTGCGTAGATACTCTTTAGGATCCAACGCAAAATATTTTCAACATGCAAAACAAATTCCACGTACATCTTTAATACGTAAAAATAAATTAAAATTTTGTTTAAGTACAAAACAATGGCATTATTTCACCTTCCCCACACTACTCCAACTCTGCGCTCTGATATAAATGTATATATTATTATATTAATAATATAATAATAATACTTTTATTAGGTTCACTTTTTTTACTGTATTATGTACTTATATTGATAAATAATGTCTAGTAGTCTGACATATTACTCTTCCGAATTAATATTCATTAATAATACATTTTCACCTAGTTCATTACTATGAGTGTTGCGTAATATTTCTAATATCGGATAAATGTATCAAGGGTATGCATATAAAATTTGGCAAAGTAAATACAACACATCAGTAAGAAAGTAAGACATATATTTGGGTACCCTGCCTGCTACTCTAGTAATTTACTGTATTATAGCAGACAGTGTTCCTCCGGTATATCAGTAAGCAAAGTGCATTTATCAATGTACAAAAAAAAAAATATATATATATATATATATATAAACAGTTAATCAAGAGATGCAATTAGGTATTTCAATATACTGTTGTAGCAGTTTTATTCTCAGGTTTAGATCTTTAAAAGTTCTCGGGTGTAATTTCTTCCCATTTCGTGGAGCCAGAACTGTACTTTTCGTGAAACATATGCAAGACTATGGTTGCAATCTTTCAGTTTTGCATTTTTGCATATTGAATGCGATTTGTTGTAAATTTTGCATAGATACTCTTTAGGTCCCAGCGTAAGAAAATTTTAACACACAAAACATATTCCACTTGCATTTTTAATACGTAAATATATATTTTGCCAAAGATAAATTAAAATATTTTACCAGAGGGCATTTTTCAGGAATGTTTCCGTATTTCTGAACACTTCTCAGCGGAAACCAAAGCAGTGGTTTTTGAAAAATATCGCATATTTTATCATTCAGTTGTATGAAACTCTGTTTATATTGATTGTTCTTGAATTCGAAAGATGTCATTGTTACCTGAAACATGATAGAAATATAAGAATGAACAGCAATATTATTGCTATTACCCAAAATGACGTAAATTTACGTTCATAACTGCAGAAAAAAAATGTAAATTTTATTTAAAACAAGTCCTAAAATGATTAAAAGGACTAATATGAAAATAAATGGTACATGTGGGTTATCTGTCATCATTTTATTGATATATTTTTTTTTGTTTATGTCTAAGTTTGCGAGCCATATCCCCTTACCGAGACCAATTTGCGGTTTACGGTCTCTATTGTTACATTTGCAAAAGATCCTGGAACATTAAACTAAGCCAACTAAAGCAAATTGGTGGTAGTATAAAGAAGAAAGGAAGGTAGTTAATTTCCTGGTTTTGGTTCATTCACAAATTCCTCTCCACCACAAGTACAAGCGTCGCGGCGTGTATAGTAACACTCGCGAAAAGGATTATTAAATGTAAGCGGAATCAAGGTAAGCGATAGCCGAGTTCAAAGCACACTGGTCTTCTCCAATTGAAAGACTTTAATCACTGCGACAACTTCTCTCTTCCTTGTGGTTGGGGTATAGGGATAGGTAAAAAAAGCATGGATGTACGCAGATTAAAAAATAGGTAAATAGCGAATTATATGTATGAGGCAACAAGTCGAACGCCGAAAACTTAATAGAACGGCACTAACACAACCCACAAGTACCAAATAAATTCGTAATATTTTTTTCTAAAGTTCAAATATTATCAATTTATTTTTTCTTTTCTCTGTACAATATTAAAAGACGTTAAATTTATTATATTACAGATTTTTGATCATGTTTTATATCCTACATGCCACGATTAAAAGGTCAGAATTATATTAAATCAAATTATTATTGATCATTCACTAAGAAACTGAAGAAATCTATCTATCGGAAAAATATAGTTACCATATAAACTCGAACCCGGAACTATCTTTACCGGTAGACTCCTTTACCAACTGCGCAGCAGTAATCCATAGATTAACTTCTGAATTTGATCTACTCGTATATAGTAGCTCTAAATAAGTAGCAAACTTATTTAGTGCGACATCTATTTTTTCTCGTTAAAAACAAAGTGCAATGATTTTCAAATATCTTAGAGCAGAACCTATTAGATGGCGTCAGGATTCCCAGTCTATTTTTATTAAACAGACAACATTAACACTAACTTCGTATTTAGTGTATTTATAGAGACATTCACATAATTAGAGGCAGTGTCAACTCAGTTTACATCATCGGAGAGGAAAGGTTAAACACCACGATCAACACGGCTCAAGACCGGTGATGCATTGTACACTAAGAAGAGAGGAACGGTGATGCATTGTACACTAAGAAGAAAAGAAACACAGATACCGTAACTCACCGTCACATTGTTATACCAAGGATGTATAAGATATATGCTCAAATTCATCACGTAGTTAGATCCTCTGCCTAGCCTACCTACAGATGTTTCACTGCCAGTTACATAATCAGGATTTGCATAATAGATAATAATGCGATCGAGAATAATCTCAGTGGATTTCTGAAACCAAAAATATACATTTTATCACAATATTATAATATTGCGCTAACGCACAGAACACCAAATACATAGGCATTAACTAACGCAAATTTCTTATCCCAATATTTTGGTGTCATACACGTGATCACTATAGTACCACTTATGCAATCAAAGAGCCCCGCAACTTTTTTTAAAATATGACTTGATTGGAACGAAAATTTAAACGCTGACAATATAATATGATACAAATACAAATACAATACAAAGATTTAATTTTACCCTCGTGCCCCTTATGCCCCTCGTCTCGCAATTAATGTTACAAACCCCTCTCCTATATGTACACTTTATTTCATGCCTATTAATTTACTGGATGGATATATATCTAACAGGAATTTGTCAACCGAGGCAAGACTAGCGGTGCACAATGGAATCCTGGTACGGACACTGATGTATGGAAGTGAGACCTGGAGTTGGCAGAAAAGGAACGAAAGTAGACTGAATGCAGTGGAAATGAGATCACTTAGGCGTGTTTGTGGCAAATCTATTTATGATAGAGTAAAGAATGGAGAAATAAGGAAAGAATGTAAAGCTGATGTTAGTATAGTGAGTTCTTACTCACTATACTAACATCAGCTTTACATTCTTAAGAATTCATTAAGGATCACTTAGGTGGTTTGGTCATATGGAACGGATGAATGAAGAAAGAATGGTAAAAAAGATATATGACGCAAGTGTTGATGGCACCAGAAATAGAAGACGTCCGCGGAAGACCGCGGAGGTCCGGCAAGGTTGTATGAGAAGATGTATGAATGTATATGAAGTGAGAATTGTGTGTCAGAACAGAATAGTGTGACGCTCTATCCTCTCTGCCTACCTCCACGGAGAAACGGCGTGATGGTAAGTAAGTAAGTATGTAAGTAATTTACTGGTCTGTGATTGTTTCCTACGCATATCCTTTGTTATTGTTAGTTAGAAAAAATACCAAAGTAGGTAGTATTTAATATTTCTAGGTTTAGGTTACTTAAATGTTTTCTCTTTTAAACATTCAATAATATTTACATTACAGTTGGCAAATATATGTTTAATTCGAAATGAAATGTACATTGTCTTTATTGCGAGGAAGAAAAACACAAAGTAGCGAAATCATATGAACTTTTCCGACAACCACGTATATTAACCATCGGTTGCAGACAGTCGTTTTGTGTTAGTTTATTCTTGAATATTCAATAACCAATGATTTAAAAGTAAATTGAATAGGTATAAAAAATATGAAAAAATTAACGAATAGTATGTGAAAAATAATTGATTATATAACTTTTACACATTTTATGGATTAATTGATTACGTATTCTTTGAGTTGGTTGGAAATAATTTTTATTCAATAAATATTAATTAACCCTGAATATCGAACAACATTTTGCAGCCAATAAGATGATTAACCACATTGATATAAAATATCTACGTATTATATTCTTCCAAAGATGCGTGTAATTGTGAAAACTGTCACTTGTTTGTGTAAATATGTATGTGAGAGATACATATTACTCCATGAGAGTGTGAGTGTGAGGGACGAACGTTTATAAGTTGCCGCGCCTTTGGGAAGCTCTCTCTCATCTTGGCGACTTCCAATTGAAAATACTATTTCTGAAGTGTAAATCTTGTATTAGTGTATGTATCTTTAAGTATTGAAAGAAACTCAGAATTGTTGTAAGGAAGGCAGAGTTTTATTGCGATAATACCTACCAAGATGCACCAGATACAACAGAAATGATATAACGCCAAGATCTACTACAGTAATGATAGTGTTTAATGTGTATTTATTATAAATATGAATATACTGGTACACTTCGTATTACCGATCGTAGCCAGTTTCAGAAATCAGAATCAGACTTATCGTTACATTTTGATTTAATTTTTTAATTCAATTTATTCACCTAAGACACAAACTCGGTCCGTGCATGTTACCATAACTATGAAATATGTTTGATTGGTTATTTGTTCCTATTAAATGACATTTTAAACAATAAAAAGTAACACGGAAACCCTAGCCGTGGCAACACGCTAATATAATCGGCTCAGAGAGTGCGTTTAAATAATTATAACATATCTTTTGATAATCACAAACTGTAGTTTAACGTGTTTTACACATCTTGTAAAGAGTCGCACGTCCCGCGGATTAGATTATTACTATTCCAGTCGTAAATCGGAATCGCCGTTGTGGGGTGGGGGAGGAAATAAGGGAACCTGGATATAAGGGTTGATGATGGAATAGGGGTTCAAGTCGACGGACCAGTGGTCTCGGGGAATCAGGATTGGAAGGACCGCTCGTCTTACCTTGTGTATGACGCCTCCGTCACCCTAAAGTCGCCGCCGAGATTACACAAATGGTAGGCGAATGGACAGATCTCCGGTTCCAATTGAAGACGGCGATATCATAGCTTCACTCGCGGCACATAAAACAACAAATATCACTGTACAAAAATCACAGGATCATACAATACAGTGCTGGTGCACTGGAGCTGAACGTCCACACCGCGAATGCTCGAATCGAATAAATATCGGTCACGTTGACGTCTGCTGACGTCAAGGTCACAATTCACACTAAAGACGAGCATAAAGGAAAGGTTATAGTTGTGAATTTGAACGTAGAAAGGTGTCAATAACACGGGTCGCGGTCGATTCGCAAGACACGCCAAAAATGTGTTTTACGTATCCGGAACACATCTCATCAAGCAAGACGGGGCTGATAAAAGACTACGTCACACAACTGATGACAGACGATTTCCTGGTCGAAGACGTGCAAGAATTCCTAAGCCAGTTTTGAATATGGTAGTGACGCGAATATGTGCGTAAACATACCTTATCAGCAGTCAAGCAGCTGTATACGTAGAAAATAATTAAAAACAATAGTGAGTTTTTCATCTTGAACTAGTTTTAATGCTGTTTTATGTATAATAGTACATTAATAACTAAATTACATTTTATTTTAAATCATGGGGCAAAATATTTTAATAGCTGTACGCATTTTTAAACAACTTTAATAATTATTTACGAGTATTTGGATTATAATGAGGTAACACAAATTGTATTATTATAAAAAAATATATTCAAATCTATTTTTAACGATTTCCGCTCATTTAATATTACTTTAAAATATCATCATTATTGATACATTACAAGATAACTTTTCTGGTAATATTTACACTTTTTAAGGGGTTACGCGCACTTGGCTGTGTCAGGACTTGACCTGCGTATTTGATCCTTTGTATATAATATAATATCTTTAGAACACGGTATTGGAAGATTTAAAACGGTATTGGAAGATTCATATTAACGTATTGGAAGATTTAAAATAGCTATATAAAATATTTAAAAATAATAATTTACATACATATAATCGAACTTGAAATTTTAAATGCGTTATTCTCGAAAACCCATTTTTCAAAAAAATATCGATACGCTGTACACGATATCTTAACGGCTTAAAATTTTAAGAGCTTATTCTTCACATAAAGGACTGCCATTTTGGTAATAAACAAAATTTCGAAAAATTCTTCGATGTTAATATGTTAGAAGAATAGAAAGTTCAGATGGGGCGTTCTTAACTTATCGTGTAATTAACTAACTAACTTACCGTCACGCCGTGTCCTGACACGCAGTTCTCGCATCATCCACATTCATACATCTTCTTACACAAGCTCGCCGATTATTGAGGTTTCTAACAGGACCATCTTCCAGTATCTGGGTTACCTGGTCGTGCCAAATCTTCCGCGGACGTCCTCTATTTCTGGTGCTATCAACACTTGCGTCATATATCTTCCTTACCATTTTCTCCTCGTTCATCCGTTCTATATGATCAAACCATCTTAGTGACACTTTTTCAATCTTACTCACTATACTAAGATCAGCTTTACATTATTTCTTTGTTTCTTTATTCTTAACTATGTCATAAATGGATCTGCCAACTTTTGTACCTCCTTTGCTAGCTCATCAGTGTCGGTATCAAAACTCCATTGTGTACCGCTAGTTTTTCCTCGGTTGACAAGTTCCTATTAGCTATAATTCCATTCAAGTTATCGTGTACACCGCAAAAAAAGAGTTTCTGGAGATTTGCTACATCTCGCCCATTTTGAAATATATATTAAAATACATAATTTATATATTAAGTTCAATACTGTCTCATACTATACTATCATGCTTGGATAAATATATGTATTTAAATTGTGAAAAAAAACATCGAATTTTGCCTATGACAAGCGTGATTCCTTAAAGCAGACAGGTTGGTTACACCTTAAACACCTTAAAATACAATTCTATATAGACAAATTGTCAGCTTCTTCATTGTAACTCTACTTGCCTGATGTTGCGGTAAGGTCATCGAGGGTTGGTTGGTATTTTCCTAGCATATTAATTAATTTTGATTGCATTTCCTAGAATATCGATTAAGAGTAGATAACATTAAATATAAAACACATTAATATCATGGTTGATAATGAGGTGACCAAGGGGAAGGTGTGGGTTATAAAAAATATCTTTGGAAAATTTGGTTTTATTGATCAAATGATATAGGATTGTATAGAGAATATATAGAAAGTAGGGTTGTAAAAGTAAACTTTTTGAGGCAATGTCTTGACAATGGCACATGTTACTATGCCAAAGCGTTGGCCTAGATTTCTTCAATGAATATATCTACAAAAAACGCGATGTATCTAACTTAGAAGTTCCATACACTAGTGCTTGCAGAAACCTTAAATCAAACATATATGTTATTAAGGAGAATGCATTATTATTGTGAAGTTGTAATTATTCAGATCATAGGTGCATTAATCGATTATGCATAGTCGGTTAATACACCTTCCCCGGATTGGAAAGAGATCTAGGATCGAATGCCGATAGCAACAAAAATATTTTTCGATAAAATTGATTTTATATGTATATTTTCATAATGCATACTGTTACGTAACCAAACAAACACAATTTAATATATTATTTAATTAACATCAGGTACCCTTATCAGATCGTTCGGCTGTACCGAAATGGATCCGATTCATTGCATCGATTATTCAATCAAGGGGGAAGAAGGAATTTTGAATAAAAATTAATATTGGGATTTTTCTATAATCATTTATTCTAACTTAACTAGATAAAAAATTAAGTAAAATTAGAGGTTACATGCAAGGTAGTATCCTCACTAGTTTATGATTTTAAAGACATTCACAATTTTAAAGACATTCACAAATTTAAAGACCTTATCTTATGCCAAACCTTATCTTATGCCAAACCTTATCTTATGCCAAACGTTATCTTATGCCAAACGTTATCTTATGCCAATCGTTATCTTATGCCAAATCTTATCTTACGCCAAACGTTATTTTATGCCAAATCTTATCTTATGCCAAATCTTATCTTATGCCAAACCTTATCTTATGCCAATCCTTATCTTATGCCAAACCTTATCTTATGTCAATTATTATCTTATGCCAAACGTTATCTTGCCAAACGTTATCTTGCCAAACGTTATCTTGCCAAACGTTATCTTGCCAAACGTTATCTTATGCCAAACGTTACCTTATGCCAAATCTTATCTTATTCCACATCTTATATTATGCCACATCTTATCTTATCTTGCCACATCTTATCTTGCCACATCTTATCTTATGCCACATCTTATCTTGCCACATCTTATCTTATGCCACATCTTATCTTGCCACATCTTATCTTATGCCATATCTTATCTTATCTTATTTATGTAGATATCTTTGCTCTCTGAAGGATAATATATACCCGATACGAATTTAAAATAGTATTTTTATTAAATTATGTTTTAATATTATTTCACTTTAATCAAAAATGTCCATTTTCACATGAGAAATAAAACATTTGAAAATGATCTCTACACTCTATGCGATATTAAGCGGATTAAAAAAATATTGTAATAATACAGGTAACGGTTCATTTGACCATCGTGAAACGAAATATGTGACGAATCCGAATTAGAAAGAGTATTTTTATTTAAATATGTACATTGACATTTTCCGACATGTACATTTTTCTTTAGGCATTTTTTTGGCAATCTTTTACCGCCGAGTATAATGATATTTTGGTAGAAATGAATTTATTTTATTTACGGAAACTACTTTTTTAAATTTAGGGCGTCTTATAGCCTTTTCAGAATATTAATAAATGTTAAAAATAAAAATCAAATTTAATAACTAATTCGCCGCGATATATTATATATGTGCATTTTTTACAAATTTGAAACACAGATGTCACTATACATTCCGTTTCAGTAAATAGATTCATATTAAATAATTTTGGTAAGGAAAATGTTTTTATAATTTACCGAACAAAATAGTATTTTAAGATTTTCTACAATTAATATTTATAATAAATATAATTTATTTTCCTCAAAAGGGTGAGGAATATTTTTTAATGTTAAAATACACGATAAAATTTTTATAAATTAATTTTAAATTTTTTTTTTTTATGTTCATATTTAAAAAAATTAGTAAAGCAAACATGTTTTTACAATATACTGAACAAAATAGTATTTTCAGATTTTATACCGTTAATATTTCTTAATAAATATAATTTAGTTTCCTCATAAAGGTGGAGAATATTTTTTAATGTTAAAATTTTTATGAATTAATTTTAAATGTTTTTTTTTATATGTAAACATTTTTTTGAAGTGAAGCGTATGATATCACTTTTCAAAATATTAAATTTGATGTTTTCTTCATGGCCGGCCGACTGTGGAAATTTGTTTTTTAAACTTTTAACGATAAGAGTGCTATTTTTATTATTATTTACCCTATAAAAATCAACATCATCATCATCTTTTAAATCGCCACCTTCTTCTTTGATTTACACAAACGACGTAGAGGATAGTACGCCGCACAGTGCAGATAGTTGGAATGCTGCCTATTATTTTTTTTAAATTCAAAATAGTATGAATATATTTAAAAGAGTGTTTTGCATCTTTCAAGTCTTATTAAACATATCGTATTTGTATTATTTATCGAGAAACGTCGATTTTAAGATTATTATTTAATCAATGGATATAAATGTAACCGGTTGGCAATAAGTGTAACGCACAGCTAATAATTTGAATTAAAGAGATATGTGTATATAATTAAGAGATGCCTGGTTGACTGCAATTCAAATAGCATTGGCGTTAGTTTTAGTATACAACAGGAGTTTATATATTATTATAGCTCTATTAATGTATTTATATGAACACTGGTTTTTTTGATTATATTGGATAGTTTATGTGCGATTTTAATTTACTTAATTTTCTTATTAAGTCAGTAGAAACTGCTTACTTACTTACTTACTTACCATCACGCCGTTTCCCCGCGGAGAAAGGCAGAAGGATAGAGCACCATACTCTGCTGTCCTGATAGACAATTCTCGCCTCATTCACATTCATACATCTTCTCATACAAGCTCGCTGATTGTCGAGGCTTCTAACAAAACCATCCTCCGTTAACTGGTTTACCTGATCGTGCCAAGTCTTCAACGGATATCCTCTATTTCTGGCGCCATCAAAACTTGATTATATTGGTTAGTTTGAGTGCGATTTTAATTTTGAAAAATTCTACAAATAGGTGAATACGTAATGTATTTAAAAACATTAATTATTCCTTCTTCTTTTCCTTATTTTCCTATCAAAACACTTTTTATAGTTTTATTAAGTGTGTTAAGATTTTTTTTTTCTTCTGCAAATTGACAATAGAGTTCTGCGTCTCTGATACGTCTGCTACCGGGCGACGCACATTTGCGGGTAGGCTAGTAGTTAATTATAATAATAATGTAATTATTATATATGGAGTTATAATATCATTTTTATAATTTGTTATTTGTGACATGGATTAGGTATGCTGCCCAAATTTAAACTCGTATATCAACCATCCTATGTATATTTTTGGCATGCATAGGATGGATGGTAAAGAATATAAAATGAACGTCTAATTTGCGTTTGTTCTGTATTTTATCTATTTATCCTTACCGGGATAAATAGATAAAATACAGAACAACGTATCACGTTTATCGTTACCGGGTTTGACATCGGGCACCTTTAAAAACCATTTTGAAATTATTGCATTTTTTAGAAGCCCTGAATATCGATTACGATACTTCTCACATGCTACACCAGAACTCTGTCATTTTAACAATCCTCCCTCCTAGTGCTGCTAAATAATTGCCAAATAAGTATAAAATGCTCATTTTTTTGTGTTAGAATTTGATGCATTGATTTACGTTTTAATACACTCCATTATTTAGTGAAAACATCTTTATATTATTTACCTGATCACAAATTTTCGATAGTCAGACCTCTTGTAGGCACAGTTTTAAGAAATATTGTACTTACATATACCACGGCTATCTCACAGAACACGCCTCTTTAATTGCAGGCTTGTTGGTAGGAGATTTTTTCATTAGAATATAATTATAGCAATTCATGGGGATTATTTATAAAACGAGAAATTTTGAAATTGTAATTAAAGAGCAACAACTATTCTAAATTCTCCAATCATTTGACATTAACAAGGGTTTAGAAATTATACATACAAATACTAGGGATTTACAGTCAGATAAATTTAAAATTTTAGAAATAAATGTTAATAGTAAGTTAATTATTATAAATATCCAAATTACCTTTGCAAATAATCACCTTTTTAAATTTTTTTTTGTAGTAGTTCCTACGTAGTTACCCACCAGTTTATAGATATGTTTTTATATATGCTTGCATTTTGAATTTAAGTGTACATTGTTTCCTGAAGAACCTATGGTATCGAATCATGTTGCTTTATCTAAAAATAGTGGTTTAAACAGAGTGTTTTATTTTATTATTTATATAATATTTTATTATTAAGAAGAACACATTCTTATTGTGAAGTTGTAAGTTGTAGTGCGGCGAGTTAGGCACCAAAGACAGTGCCAATTAATATATACTATAAAACAATGTAGAATTTCGACTATTGTTTGAACGACACGTTATCAAAAGGGATTTAAACACGAGGTGGAACTATTAAAACAATCTGAAATTTTCGAATAGTGTGTCATCCCTGGGAACGAGATGCTGAGCAGTGTTAAAAATCTATCCAAAAAGACTTGAGAAGTTCCTCCAACTCTAGAAGACTACTAGACAGAGGACATGTGCACCTGGGAGGAGAGGATTCTCTGGACCACCACCATAAACCAACACCAGAGAGACTGATGTTTTGTGATGGGTAAGGCTGGGTGTGTTAAACAATGCGTGTGATTATTATCTTCAATCTATTCATCAAATATCAACATCAAAAAAAAAATTCCTTCGGATACATCTGTTTTCTCAGCAGAATGTTGGGCAATTAAAGACGCGTACTCCTGAACGTCGATAAGGCTGTTATATTCTCATACTCGCGAGCAGCTCTCGAATCCTTCTCTGATAATATGAAAGTTTGGATAAGCAATGAAATAATTTGCTCCATCAGAAGATGTCTATTTAATTTGGATTCCTGCACATAAGAGAATTCATGAAAATGAATGTGTTTATAGCTAAGGAGGCTACTCTTTCCGGAGTTTTCCCTCATCAATACCACATCCTGATGTACAACAGACTTAATATGGTTAAAAAAACGTACGAATTCTATCTGGACAGTACAATGGATGGATCTAACAAATAATCATAAGGGTAATCGGCTTAAAATAATTCAAAGATCTATTTTCAGCATTCCCTGGTTCTCCAAAAGGAAAGTCTCCAAACGAACAATATCAAATATCTCTAGAATGAGAATTTGGCATTCAGATTGAGCTTAATATATTCCCCAATGTGTGAGTGTGGTGCCGAGGAAGAAACCCTTGACCATATTTTTTTTACCTGTTCATTGCGGATCTCAGGTTTTTTTTACAATAATCTCGTCATTGATAATTTTCAACTCCTGATTAACTTGTATCGTCTTCTTTTCCTTAACTCGCCACATTTATTCTATATAATAGCATTTTTTTGAACGACAATGGTATTGTGTTGTAATATAATATATTTTATTCTATAGTATTATTGTATTTTTTTCTATAATATAAAGTTTTAACTTGATTTAAGGCACAAATCACTCTTGAAGGGTGGATTGGCAATTTAAAATAATAGAGAGAAACCGGCGACTGTCTACAGCGACGTCTCTCTGGCGTCTATTTTAGTAACTCGCGGGAACGTCGGTGATAAAAGGAATTATTCATTGTTTAATGAATAAATAATGTTGATATTGTATATAGTGAAATAAAAACAGGTTCACTGCGATCGGGAAATCATTGTTCCGCACAGCCGCGCGGCCGCGGAGAGCGCGGCGCCCCGGCCCGAGCAAGCGCTGGGCCGAGACCCGAACTTGGCCGCTTCACAAGGGAATCGCGTCCGCCACCCCACGCCTTTGGGAAATCGCCGCCACTAAACCGACCGCGTGGCCGAGGAGAGGGGGGGAGCCGAGCCACAGACGAGGCCACGCCCCGGCGCCGCGCGGAAATATGATTTTAGTTTTTTACTAATAACATGTTGTAAAAAATTATTAGGTTAAGAATGATTATTGTAATAAATAAAGTTTTGAGAGGGCAATCGCCCGGAGATAGTTTGACGCACCTCAAAAATCGTTGTACTAATAAAAAATGGATTTTAAGGTTTGAGGTGCGTTAATAAATTCCCCGGGCTGTCGCCCGCGTTGTAGTATACCAGGCATCGCGAGGCAGGTTAATGTTTGTAATAAAAAGTACTCGCGATGCCTGGGAAATGTAAAATAAAAATATAACAATGGAAAATGTAAGACAAATGAGAGTTCTGCCGACCCATACTAGACGGCGGAAAAAATGACCAAAGTTTCCGGATTTGGCCGCCAGGTGGTGTCGGCACGGGACCGAATCGGGGTGGCGCGGGGATGTTTTGAGCCCCCTGATTGGTCCCTGAGTTTTGCTGGAGCCTTGCGCTCCAGATATAATATTTTAAATATAAATAAACGGTCCAGCGGTTACAAAATCACTTGCCTCGTTTGCTTCGCACCGCTGGACTACTCTCTCTACTACAAGACTTTCATTTCTGACCCTGCTACACCTTGGATTTGCTTCTTCTGGATTTTGACCTGGCTTTCACCTTTGGATTGATCACGGATAATTCCACGACTTGGCTGTTACACTGGACGGAGATTTGGACTTGGGACCACGGCACGCCGCTGCCGACATCACCTTCCAAGATACCAGAGCGAATTGGCGAACCACACCTGAGTGATTTTACTACAGTCTTGTTCCTGTATTGAACAATCATTATTTAGACGCAGTGTAGGGAGAAAGAATAAATTTCTGTGTTTCATTTCTTCTGACCTCATCTTCATCATCACTAGTTGAGAGAAGCGGAGATCGATGAACCACCCTTGTTTTCTTGTGGCTGTGCGCTCCAGGTATCTTAACTTTATTTTGAATATCTTACGATATTTTATTGTTAATTTGCATAACGTAGCTCTATTGTCATGCACTCATTAAGTTTAAAATTAATTATATAAACATCATTTTTGATCCAAACAGGGCGGTTCCTTTTTTATGATTTTTAACTTTTATTTTCAGGTAACTCTTTTAAATTCATTTTTGTCAGTGGTTTCATTAAAATATTCATTAAGTAATTGATTGTTGAAACTAATGAAAATAAATTATATTCCGTCCATGGCCGCCCGCGGGGATTAGCCGAATACATTAATTTATTTTTTATTTTTCTTCTTATGCCCTATCCGCTCGATGAACTAAGGCTATCATGTTGGCTATCACATCACTGTTAACTGCCGCCAGAAAAACTCTACAGCAGATTATCCAAAGTATTGTCTTAGGTTCTTCAGTCATGATGTTCTCCCGTGTTTCTGACTAACCAGGGTGAGTTTGTGATTTTCCTAAGAGCTCGCGTATGTGAGTAAAGGACGGATGATTGCTTTGTACAAGAGTAATTTGTTTTGTAGGGATAGTGAACTGTATGAAAAATAAAATAAAAAGATATATAGGTTTAGGTTAAAAATTGTTTACAAATAGGCTATCGTTGGCCCCTCATCGGCCATCAGCAATCGCCCGCAGGCTCTGTTAGTCTAATTTATCTATTTATATAATATAGTGTACGTTTTTTTACAATAAATAATATTTTAATTATCCGCTTAATTAAAGATTCTTCGAAATGTCTACTTCGATTTTGAAGTTTAGTGGAATCTATTTAGAAATTTTTTATTCATATAATTTTCAAATATAATATTTTGTTTTACTTACTGTACAATTTAATAACGGATTTCCACAGTGAAATATAGATTCTAAGGAAACTCTGGGCGCGCAGCAGCCACTATTAGCCGTGAAGCGGTCACAATAGCTACCCGCAGGCCGTAGTATCAAGAAATCGATTACTTTTATGTTAGTTTATTCTTGAATATTCTACAACCAACAATTTTAAAGTTTATTTAATATAACAAATATAAAAAATAAATAAATTAATCTTTTTCACATATTATGCATTAATTGACTGTGCATTCTTTGACTTTTTTGGAAATAATTTTTATTTAGTAAATATTAATTGACCTTGAACATCGTTATAAAATATTTATTACTATACTCTTATAAAAATGCTTGTTATGATTTATTTATTTATTGAAGTACATATTTTTGATATAACAGAGGTGAATATATTATAATATAACACTGTAATATGTTTATTGTGTGGGATAGAGTAGACTCCACCTCTAATATATACAGCGTTGTCCTTTCTACTTTGCTAGAACTGAAGTATGTGTTAAAGTAGCCAATTTTTTTCGTGCTGTTATTTAAGACTCGACAGGAATAAAAATAGAGATAAAAAAAAAATATATATATATATATGTACAGAATAAAATAAAATGAAGTGGGAGTGTTGTAGAACTAGTGAATTATTAGTGTAGGCACTGTATAATGATTACGTTAGAATGTTGGATAGACACGCTTCTGATTGATCTCTACCCGATTGGATCTTATGTTGGGTCCATATTTGTGTAATCTTATTGGAGTTGAACGATTTCCAGTACTGAGTGTGTTGTACAATTTCGGAGCTAAGAACATGTAGAATCTTTGTTAAAATATCACTGTTGCTCTCGGAACTGGCGTATAAATGTTCGTTATTTGTCTTGTGTTGTGTCCATGATTTATTGCTTGAGGTGAGTTGTTGTTAGCATGGAAAAATTGGACGAGTTTCAACATAAAGATTTGTCTAATGTGTAGGGTATTGTACTCTTTAAATATAAGATTTGATTGATATCTAAATATAAAGTAATAAGATATAAAATAAATATGTATTTAATATAAAATATATAATATTTAAATACCGATGTATTTCGTATTACCGATCGAGGCCAGTTTCTAAAATCGCAATCAGATCTATCGCTACCGTTTGATTTTTAAAAAATCAATTTATTTACCCGCAATAAGACGCAAGCCCGGTTCGTGCATGTTGCCAGAAGGGTAAAATATGTTTGATTGGTTATTTGTTCCATGTCCCCTTTTTGATATTACCAAATGAGATTTGAAACATTGAAAAATAAGTTTTATGAAAACACTGGCCGTGGCAGAACGCAGCGACTTTAACCCAGCTAATGCAATCGGCACGCAAAGTGCGTTTGAATAATTTTCACAGAACTTTTAATAATCACAAACTATGGTTTACGGGTTTTACACACCTTATCAGGCAAGATGGCTCAAACAGTGTCAGTGATGATAAAGGATTAAGTCACACAATCAATAATAGACGATTTCCTGGTCGAAGATGTGCAAGAATCACCAAGGCAGTTTTGAATATGGTAGTTAGCCGACATAAACATACCTTCTTTGCAGTCGAGCAGCAATATACGAAGAAAATAATTAAAAACAACACTAAGTCAGTGATGATAAAGGATTAATAGACGATTTCCTGGTCGAAGACGTGCAAGAATCACCAAGGCAGTTTTGGATATGATAGTTAGCCGACATAAACATACCTTCTTTGCAGTCGAGCAGCAATATACGAAGAAAATAATTAAAAACAACACTAAGTCAGTGATGATAAAGGATTAATAGACGATTTCCTGGTCGAAGACGTGCAAGAATCACCAAGGCAGTTTTGGATATGATAGTTAGCCGACATAAACATACCTTCTTTGCAGTCGAGCAGCAATATACGAAGAAAAAAATTAAAAACAACACTAAATTTTTCATGTTGTTCTAGGTATAATACAATAATAGCTCAAATTTATTGTATTTTTATTTCACCGGACAAAATATTTGAATGACTGTACGCATTGGCCACCAAATAAATAGTGTTATACGAATTTTTAAACAGCATTAATAAATATGTACGAGCATTTGGATTGCAATGAGGTTATTGTAATTTGTATTATTGTTAAAAAAATATTCACATCAATTTTTAACGATTTCCGTTCATCTAATATTATTTATAATTATCGTCATTATCATCAGTACTTATTGATCCACTACAAGATAACTTTTCTGCTAATATTTACGTTCGGTAACATCTTAAAATACAATTCTTATCTTTGAATACTAAATTAAATATATACATATAAAATCAATTTTGTCGAAAAATATTGTTTTTGCGTCACCGGGATTCGAACCTGGATCTGTATTTCCAATCCGAGGAAGTACACTACCAATTGTGTTATGACGCCAGTATTTTTCATGACAAATTTTCGAACCTATATGTTACATTTTTCAAATTAATACACCTGTCGTTCCATTATTTGAAAGCCATCTACATTATTTTTACAGAATCTCAAACCAATAGACCCAATATATGATCCAATTGGGTAGAAATCAATCAGAAGCATCGCTATCCAACATTCTAACAACCATTATACAGTGCCTACACTAATAATTAACTAGTTCTACAACACTCCCACTACATATTTTCTTTTATTTTTTCATTTTTCCTATTTTTCTCTACTTTTATTTTCTTGAATTAAATAACACCACAACAGAACGATAACACTGGCTACTTTAACATAGACTGCAGTCTAGAAAAGTAGCCAGTACAATGCTGTATATATCAGAGGTGGAGTCTACTCCATCCCACACAATAAACCACGAGTATATACTTAATTGCAATATAATTGTATCTTATGTTTATCATGTTATAATATAATACATTGATCTCCGTTACAATAAAAACATGTATGTCAATAAAGTCTAATGAATAAATAAACAATCTTACACTATTTGATCGATAAAAGCTAATTTTACAAAGTTATTTCTTAGAACCCTGCTCAAAACAAAGACACACACCCCTTCTGGGCAACAATTTGAAAAAACCAAATATAAACAATAGGAAGATTAATAATCAAAGATGGCGACCTGAAATTGTCGAAATAAAACGTAATGTAGGTAAATAGGTGAGTAAGTAAATTAGTAAACCATTTAAACTATTATTTTTATTTGTTAACTTTGTTTTATTAAGCACTTATTGAGTTTAAATACATCAACCGGTTTCGAAAAATACCATTTTTAAATGTCAATTGACATCGCGAAAGAGAAAATAAGTGGTTAATAAAGCAACGTACCGTGATCAGTTTCAAAAGCAGAGTAGTTCGTTCAGGCGTATCAATCGGACTGCGGGAATCTTCTTTCTCCTTCGTGCCTAGCGACTAGGATTGGACAAGAGTAAAAGGGAAAGGACATATTTCTGTAATCCAATGAGATGTGCGCGCGTATACATGCTTAGTACATTTAATGGCGCTAACACTATGCATCGATTACTTTTTAAAGATTTTTCCGATTGGAGTAAGAGCAAGCAACCAATATATATAATTGTTTTTTAAATATGTTTTAAAAGGATTATTGACCATGAAATCCGAAAATCAGAAAAAATTACATCACAGTGCCAGACAATTGAATGGTCCGAATATAAGATGAATCATGTTTTTAATGATATTTTGAACATATTTTTATATTCGGGTTAATACGGTATTTGCATATGGTACACCACAGCTATCTCACAGAACAGACCTCTTAGATCTCAGCATTGTTGGTAAGTAGATTCATTCATTAGAGTATAATTATAGCAATTCATGGGGACTCTCTAACAAATAACAACAATATAAATGATGGAAAAACATGTATTATAACAAAGTTTGAGCAGAAGTATACTTGATGTAATAAATCGATAATGAAAGGTCAAAGAACAAAGACTAATAGTTGATGAAAGTTATTCATATACAATGTCTCAGCTGACAAATATGGAATATTTTCTATAAATTATATTTTGAATGTATAGGCAACAATAAACATTATTTTTGAATACAACACACTTGCGGGCGTATAATAATTAATTCAATAAGGATGCCCTATTAATGACTAAAATATTTAGTAAATAAATTTAAACATACATTGTGACGTTACGCAGGTACTGTCAATTAATTCTTATTGCGCGTCATCCGTTCTACGCAATGAGAGCCTCCAATAAGAGCGATGCGAGAAGTAAGATGACGGGAGTTTGTCATTTTCCATATAAGACCGGGAGGGGGAGAGTTGGCGAGTGGCGGTAGCCGCAACATGCCTCCGGCCGTGAGAAAATTTTAGCGAACATGTTGCATTTAAATTGCCAATTTTGAGATTTTTCAATACCCTGACGGATCTTCGATGTAAACTACTGAAGGTTGGACGTGCCGCATCCGACTGAAATATCGTGGAGAAATCGACACTCAGCTCGGTTCTGCTGCTGAGATGTGGCGTTTTCACTCTGCATTTTGGACTAGAAATAAGAGTGCGACCCTGGTCTATGACGACAGCAAGAAGATGAGATAGTGTTTGGTGAGAAACTTCCATGCAAGATAGTGCGTGCCATGAGAACGGTACTAAAAAATCGTATTGTATTATAAAATGCGATTGAATATTTTTAGGTTAAAAATATAGTTTATAATGTGAGCATAAATTACAGATTCACTAATTAATATATCAATTGAGTTGAACCTGAGTTTCTTTCAATGTTAGCAATTACAACCTATCTTTACAGTTACCAATATTAAAAAATATTTTTTCATCTTTTCCACAAGTGATGGAAGTAAAACTTTCTTGACAAAAAATGAATTAGTGATCCTGAAGAAAGTGATCGACAAATCTTATTGTTACGTACTTGAGTTTTTAGTACGTCTTTAGTGTACACCTCGTAATGTGAAGGTCCAAGAAATAGACTTTGTAACAATTTATCTTTTATTATAATAAGCTACAATTTACCATTTATAGCCACACATACCCGTACCGGCGGTGGGGCACACATACACACATACACACCATATCACCATTCCAAAGACATCACATTTATGCTCTCAGCTGAAGCTGTCGGTGGAGATGTAAGACCCCTATCCCAACCTTGACACCATTTTAAAAGTATGTACGCACATACCAGACAACTAAACAAAAGCAATCATTACAAATGAGGTTTGTTCTGTTCATCAATACGTCATCATTATTCCATGTATTTAAATAAATTATAATCATAAATCGAATTATAATTGTTGTTATTTCGGCCTACAAAAACAGCTGAAGTTGATTATGATGTTCAGTTAAGCTAATGCTGTATAAAACTCTGTTAACCTTTACCATACCATGATATAAAATACCCGAACGCAGCCACGCTTTCAATTCTTGTTACCGTAATAACTGTTATAAAAAATGTTTTATTAGGTTAAATAGCTTCAATGGCACTAATTAATTTTAAATATTAAGCATTTAATTTAAAAAAAAAGATTAATAACATAATTTAGAGCATTCAGTCGAATAAAATGTGTCCTTCCTTCTCTCTCTTCATTTAATAAGTGAGAAAGAGACAATTATATTTGTACGTTTGTTGTTCTTTTCACTGTGAAAATAGTGTGTGATTTCTGTCTTTCATATCACAAATTGTATTTTTACCAACGTATTAATTTTACAATAGATTGAATGGAAAAATAATTGTTTTTGTACGATTCCCCTTTTCATGATTGGTTTTTCACTAGTCATTCCTAAGCGCTAATATTTTCTTCAGGATTATCTAAAATATGAATTTATGTTGCATGTATTTACCGAAATATTATAGGTTTAATTATAATGGTAGACCTGTGTTACTGCATGGTTTGGGAAGGGTTAAGATCAGTAGTGGCCAAACGACGTGTAAGCATTATAAACAAGAACTTTAGGAAAGTCATAAAATTAAGAAGGCTTCGATAATTAGGTTATGTAGAGTATACGAACGAACCGCAATTTCCGAAATGGTTTCTTAATAATAAAGTTGATGGAAAACGAAGAATAGATAGACCAAAAATGTGGTTGAAAGACAATATAAATAAAGGTCTACTCACCATACTTGGTGTCAAAATTTTGTGGATTGCAGTGCAGAGATTGCTGGAGGTGTGTTCTTGGTGTAGAGACTGCTGGAAGTGTATTTTTGAGAAGGCTAGGACTATTGTAGAGCGTTGTAGTGTCAGGGACGATCATGACGACGATGATTATATGAACTTATAATATAAAATAAAAAACAGTTAAAGATGCATAAAAAATAAACATTTATTATTTCAGAAGTTTGTAGATTGAATAATTTTATAATGTTTTAAAAAATTACTATACTCGTAGTTTATGTAAGATTGTACGTGGGAGCTATAAGTAAAATTGTTTTTTGCATGTTTGCAGTAGTTTTATTTTGTGGTCAATTTTAGTGGTGTTTTGCGGTGCGTTATTTTTAGATTTGTGTTTTTGTTTTGTTACTGATGACTCGAGATTCACTTTTAAATGATTAATTATTCTGTTTATTTGTTCTTTTTGTATAATTTTATTTATAGCATATTAACATAATTAAGCTCAATGATAAAAAATTATATCATCAAACTAACTTAAATTTATTTCGAAAATTGTGGTACATATTAATTATTTTCTTTGCCAAAATATAAATCAAAATATTATTACCGGCTATTTTTATATTTACTGAAAAAAAAATCATTAATCTACCCTTCCATAAATCTACCTTCCCATAAATCTACCTTCCTATAAATCTACCTTCCATATATTTTAAAACAAAAGATTGTGCAACTCGTCGTAGATATGTAAATTTACAAATAAAAAACATATTTTAGAAGATAATTTTCAGAATTATTTAACTCCACAATTGATTTTTTTTCATATTGGTAATACTAAATCACTCTACTGAGAGTGCTTGACATTATGCAATTTTTAAATCTAGCCAAATTCAACGACATATCGTTTAAAAAAACCTTCTTAAGACAATGCTAATTTTCAATAATGAACAAATCTAGACAGGTTTATTTACAAATAGTGCCAAATCCATTGCAACAACGTAATAAAACACTGTGAAGGTGATTGAAGAAATCGCATTTTCGTTTTTTGCTATCAAAAAATATTATATTAAATATTACCTTAAACTAATTAAATGTCCCATTTTCTCGTTTTGTTGAAGTGTGGAATTGCCCAAATTTAAAAATTACTTCTTGATGTATACGTATTGAGTTTTTGAGTGGCTACTTGCTGTAAATAAAATTGAAATTGAGTGGCTACTCAATTTAAAAAGCACACGTTCAATAAAACATAAAATTAATGTTGTCGGTTAGCTGTTTGTTGCTTTTTACGTATTAAAACGGAAGTAAAGTTGATGATTACACTATTAGATAAAATCTGCTTCTTCGAAGACGTAAGAGTCACGGAGAGATTGAAGAGCCATCTTGATGAAGGAAAATTTATTGGAAAGAAATTTAATCCAAGGTCCATGTTTTTCATAAAAATGACACCAAACTGAAATGTTTAAACAAATGTTAGAAATATTTACACGTCGACAAGGGATTTTAAAAATATTGTAAATGACGTCATGAAGTCATCGATCGAGTCATAATGTCATGAAATAATAGATTTTTACATTTAGACAATAAATCATTGTTGCGTACATTTTCGCAATTTTTTTAGCTAATTTGAAGTTTGGGTTAACTACCACATTGTAATTGTCCATTGTTTGAAATAATCCAGAGTATTATTACTTTAAATTGACTAAATTTGACGTGAAATTAATAAAGTGGTTAGTTAAATGCGGAATAAAGAGATAATAGTGAATCCAGAAAATCTCATTCTTATAAAATATTCGAATTGATTAAAAAAAAAGGCTTTCCGCAAAAATAATCGAAATCTGAACTAACCTAATGATTGTTGATTTGTAGAATCTCTGGGTCGCACGTCCCGCGAAATGCAATATGACGATTTCGGTCGTAAATCGGAATCACCGCAAGGTAGGAGAGGGAAGTAGGGAAACGTGGTACAGGATGAGGTCGGTGGGGGGTTAGGGGTTTTAGTCGAAGGACTAGTGAATTTCGGAAAACTGGAATTCGGAAAGACTGCTCGCCTTACCTTATATATGACGCTGAGATTGCACAAATGGCATGCGGATGAGCCGATCTCCGATCCCAATTAAATACGGCGATGTCACAAGTTTACCCACGGCACAAATAAACAATATCACTGTGCATGCAAATCACAGGATCACAAACAATACAGTGCTGGTGCACTGGAGCTGAAAGATCCACACCGCGAATGCTATTGTGATGTCGAGATCGAACAAATATCGGTCAAATTGACGTCTGTTGGTGTCAAGGTCACATTTCACACCGAAAAGACGAGCATGAGGAAATGTATGGACGGGAATTTGGATGCGGAATATGTCAATGACAGTGGTCGCAGGTGAATCGAAAAGACGCACCAAAAAGGTGTTTACAATTTCTTAATAATAGTAAATATCCTAATTGAAAAGTCGGATAATAATGAAAAGAAGAGGTTGAGTTAGGTTAGGTTTGATTAGGTTTGGTTAAGTAGGGTTAAGTCTGGTTTGGTTTGGTATGGTTGGGTAAGGTAAAGTTAGATTATGTTAGTTGGTAGGAAATAGTAAGTATTCGCTGAGTACTTACCTCCAATGTATAATATATAAACGAGGCGCGTTTTTTAAGTAAGTACCATTGCCGGATATTCCTAGTGTAGCGCAATGGTTTCCTTCATCTGTTGATTCACCGCATGCAACGTTAGAGACATTCACAGAGTGTGGCGGTCTTGTAGTGATTAGTTGAAATGTTCAAGACAATAGATCAGCCCGCCGACTATAAGATACGATCCGTGATTCGTTTCTTGAATGCACGAAACGTGAAACCAGCTGACATTCATCGCTAATTGTGTCCTGTTTTGTCCTGATTTGATGCCAAGTGACTTTCATATTTTCCTTCATCTGAAGCGGTTCCTTTGTGGCAAGTGTTTTGATGTCGATGATGAACTCAAAGACGGAGTACAGGCATAGCTTTTAAGATGTGTAGCGTCCGAAGAAAGTAAAGTATTGTTAAAATGATGTCATATTTCTTAAAAAAAAATCTGGTAATTACTTAAAAAACGCTCCTCATATTATAGAAACGGTTCACCCTTTTATACTGCATCGATGATTTCATTGTGACTTATTTTTGTTTATTAATTTTTTGGGGGGTAGGTCGGTGGTTAAATGATAGAGTGACGATTGGCGTGTTGATGTTTATTAAGTTGGATAGAACAAGGGAGACAGTTAGATTGAAAGAAATGAAGGTGCGCGTGAACTATGAAATATTCGAAGCGAGTTGGTTGTCTCGCCCGGCGCAAGTTGGCCGGGCAAGACCCGCCGTGGTGAAGCGGTGAGATCGCCAGTGAGGGATCGGGCAGATCCGTAACGGCAGCCGGCAACGCTAGCATCGATGCCGGCTGAGACGGCGGTGAATTTAAAATCCAGTCCCGTACGATTTCATTTCAATTTTTTTTATATTGTGTTCTTGTTAAAATTGTATATTTGGAGAATTTCGCATTCCTATTAATTATGTTTCTTTTTACATAATCAACGAAGTTGTCATTTTACTACATCGAGTGCATACTGGAATTTTAAAGCTTGCCGATAGATATAACAAATATATTAAGATACCGTCTGTTTAAAAAAATACAAATTGTGTGATAAAATAGCTGTCCTTTTCTACAAATTATCCATAACATTATTGTTGAAACTGAATGGTTACTTAGAATAAATGGAAGCAATAAAAATGTATGGGAATCTTCAGAATTCTGATGAATAATGTTGTCTCTTTTCACCTCATGTAAATAGAATTATATACCTGTTCCCATTATAGTTATGAATACAAGTTGTTGAGTTAAATTGTTAGATTAATAATGCCCATGCAAAGCGAAACGCGTCTCGAGTAAACTTAAAAAAAACAAGTGTTTTCTTTTCACATATGTAACTATGGAGTTCTAAAAACTTACCTCGGAAACAGTAAATATATTTTTTAACTAGAATTTCTATATTTTCTGGATTGTACCCTCGCATATATTTTTATTATCAACGTGAAAAGTAACTAAATATTCGACACACTTTCTAACATTATTTTCTTTAATTAATTTAAATTATAATGAATGAAATGCACTTACCACTGGACAATTCTTTGGAACATTTCCATATTTCTGGCTCAGTGGAAGTTCAAACCAAACTAATGGCTTACGAAAAATATCGCACACCGTATCCTCTGTCCGTACAAAGCTTTCTTTGAATCGATTATCTTTAAATTCATGAGTAGTCATAGAAAACTTGAAATGTAAACGGAGACACAATAAATGATTAATAATAACACAATAACATTTTAATTCTAGATGATTTGTTCAATTAAATATTGACCAAGATACTCTTTTTATAGACCAAATATTGATTGACTAAATTATGAGTCGAAAATGTTCAAGGAATATGTGCTAATTCTGCACCGTTATGGAAAATATTATTTTTTGAAATTTTTACAAATTTTATTGATGGTATATCTTTGCTTCAGGCCCTAAATCATCTAACAAAAAATAATATGGCCGCTCAAAATTCAATGTCCTTTATATTTTTATATTAAATATGTAATTTGAAATCAATAAAATATTACAATTAATTGAAATAACCGCATATTTACAATTTTTTTTGAAATGCTTATATCTCTGACATGGTTGAGATTAGCAACATACTCTTTGAACATATTCGACTTGAAATTTAGTCAGGTATCTACCCGTACAATATTATGGACTAGGTCTGTTACAACCTGTATTTGGTTGATTAGGGCATATTGGATGTCCATTCTTTGTTGAGCTCTCATCCCAGTAGAGCATATTGTGTGATTATTTTGATGAGACCTTGCCATCGAACTGTATAATTAAATTAATTTTAATTTATATCATATTTGCCGCTAATGTATTTTATAAATACGTATTCTGGTACATTCTATGGTGTTTGTATTTCAATAGTGTTGGCTTAATTTATAAATTATACTACTTTAAATTTCTTATATTTATCTATACCTTGCAATATATAGTTTTTTGTGTCAATAATCTAACATCTAAGAGGGAACCACGGTCACTTAGGACCAACGAGACGGCTCTACTAAATAGCTAGCTGACACTGAATCAAATGAATAAAAGGTAAATCTTTTAAATCAATATTTTATATATTATGAATATTTTATGTATAGTGAAAGATAAAGACACGCATTATTTTTTTTTCACGAGTTTATTTATACTATCATCTCGCCATGACGTCACAAACTTTGCTGATTCTCACAGGGTAGTTTTAACCCTAGATTAGTATCGTTAAAAAATACGACGTGGTTGCTATCAATACGTAAAATTTAAGTATCTGGGTATAAATACATTTCGTGCAAGTAGTTAATTATTCAAGAAGTATATAAGTAAGATATGTATATATCTTTGTGCTCAATTTATTAATTGAAATACGTCACTGAAAGTAACGTTGCAAAGGCAAGCAATGACCATGTAAGTTTTATATTATATAGGGAAGATTTTGATATTGGTTTTTTATTCAATTAAGTGAATGGTATCGCACAAAATTGTAAGGTCGCTACGGTGACTCCAATTAAATGGTATGATAAGACACGAGTCAGTAATTTAAAGGTATAATAATAAACGAGGCGCTGGAGAGACGTGGAATAGATAGTAAAGAAAGACCATTATTTTTGATAAAACGCGTCCGTCGCTGTCTACTTGCTAATACGGTGGGAAAAATATGAATAATTGAATGTACTGTTTGTAACTGAAATAAAAGAAGGTATTCTGCGGCTCAGGACGCATGAATAACTAATGTGTATCATCAACATTATCGTCAGTTGAGAGAATCAGAGATCGGCCAATCGTCCTTGTGTACATTTTTTGTTTCCTGTACGGGACAAAAATGTTAGAACCCTTCCTAATACTATAATTTAATTTATATTGAAATGAACTGCATAAACATTATCATCAATATGAGTTTTAATTTCTACCTTAGCATATTAGAGTAGTATTTAGTATCAAATAAGATACATTAATGAAAATAAGGAAGAGTTCGGAAAATAATCATGATGTATATACTAAAAACTCACAGTCACATTGTCGTACCATGGATGTAATATATTAATGGTAAAATTGAGCAAATAGTTAGATCCTCTGCTCAACCTAGCCACAGAGGATTTAGCATCAATTATTTGTTCAGGATCCACGTATAGGATGTCATACCGTTCGAGGGTGATCTTGTTGCGTCTCTCGTACTACAAGAAATTAGAAAGGTATGTAAAGGAAATCGTCGGACTAATTTTCACTAACATACAGGCTCGTATTCGTATTCACATACCTGAAACACAGTAGTCACAGAGCAAAATAATACATAATAAACAAAGCGATAGAATATTACTAACAGAGTAATTTTCCGTCAACTTCATATTAATCTAAAAACATATTTAGGACTCGAAAGATTTTCACAAGAATTGTTGACATGTTGGCAGATTGCCAACAATTCCATTTATATTTAATCGAACAATAGGTTCGATAAATTCATCACGTTAACTGACAGAGGATTGGCACCAGTTTTCAACAGTTTCATGGCCTACTAAATCAATTTAATTTTGGAAATAAATAAAACCCAAGTTACCTGAAAAACGGTACGATGACGAGGATTTAAAAAAAAATACTATTTGAGTGCATGCTCGTATTAGTAGCTTACAATAAAATTTATTTTCAAAATTCATGATTTCAATTTACACAAAAAAATCAATAATCGAGCCTAGACTGATAAATATTATAACATAGTTATCAAAAAATTACCAATTAAACATACCATACTATCTGCAGAACAACATGCTATATAGAAGATAATTAAAAACACAGTTGCAGTCTGCATAGTGCGCTGCTTGTAGTACTGACCATAATAGAAAATTACCATCGTTTATATATATTTTACTGAGCCGTTTATTTTAAATATCTATATATGTATATATATCTCTCCTTTATTATACCTCCATAAATACATTTGATGTAAGTTTATATAAAAGTATGATATAAAAACAGATTCACTGAGATCGTAAAATCATTTTCTAACCGCAGTGTCACTAGAAAGAATATACACACTTGTGTGTTTTATTTATTCTGACATCATCATCATCACCAGTTGACAGAAGCGGAGATCGGCGAACAACCCTTGTTTTTTTGTTTCCTGTACGGAACAAAAACAATAGTTATGCACCCCCAAATAAGAAAAATCTTAAATTATGGGGGTGGCTTTCAACATTTATATAATACAAGATCAATGCGGTGGGAATACTAGATGTAAAAATTTGTTTACAACAAATGAAAAAAGATAAAAAAATATTCATATATCTATAATAATACAATTTAAAAATTAACAACATGCAAAAATGTAATGTAATGATATTCGAAATATTGGACAACGATCCTGTCAAAAGCTTCAACTGAAGACTATGTACGAGTATATTTATGAAAGCAAACCAGGCAAGAGTCGTGCGCTAGGACAAATGAGCGTGGTAGTCTTTTCTTTCTACCTATTGAAACAGTGTGATAATTCAGTCAGTATGTTAGTTATATAACGAAAGCAATTAGATGTCATAATTTCTTTAAATTTACATAATACACAAAATACGAAACGATTATGCTTTAATAACATTTTTCAAGGTACAACAATTACGATCGCTTCTGAGTTTTATTTATTTAAATAATAAGATAAAATACTTTGTGTAAACCACTATTTATTGCTTATTCATCTTCTGCAGGAAACAATGTGAACTAAAATTAAAAATACATGCATATACATAAAACAAAACTATAAAGTGATGGGTAACTAAGCAGGAACTAATATGAAAACAAATTTAAAAGGTGAGTATTTGCAAAGAGAATTTATTTATTTATAATATTTAACACTTTTTCTTATTTTTAAAATTTCAAATTTATCTAACTGTTAACCTCTAGTATTTGTATGTATTATTTCTAAACCCTTGTTAATATCAAAAGAATGGATTGTTTCCAAAAGGTGATTGGAGAATTCAGAATAGTTGTTGCTATTTAGGCATCTCAAGTGCTCCTTAATTCTAATATCAAAATTTCTGCAAGTTTTATCTATATAAAAATAATTGCAATCATTGCAAATTGCTGGCTGTATAGAATTTGGGATATTTTTGATAATTGAATTTGAAGTATGATTATATAAAAATACGATTTTTTTCCACTACTTATCACTATTAATTATTGGTGGTTTTTCTTGTACTTTTTGTTAAAAAAATTATCTATTAATTTAACCATTATCAATCGAAATTCTTTTAATAATATTTAATTATATGTTAAAGATATTTGGATTTATGTAAAATGTGGCCACAAAGTAACTTTGCTAATATTGAAGAAGTTTTTATTTATTTATTTATTTAGAACAACAACTATTGATTTGAATACAAATATAATGTATGAATTGAATATGTAAGTATACATTCAATAATATGCAACAATAGAGTTATGCACCCCTATCTATATTCGTAATATCTAAACGAGTATCCTTTCCGGTTAATCCTTCCATCATTTCGTTTCAAATGGAAAACATTTTAACATACGCTGTTCCAATAATTTTTATTGACGTTTAATTAAATTTAATTAAATAGGGAGTTGGCAAATGACATGAAAAATGCATGACCTACGCCATTAGATCTACGCAATACGAAATTCAGTCACAACATTATTTTTCAAGAAAAAGCCGCTTTTAGTATGTGGTTTGAAATTCATAATGTTACAGTTTTTGGTATAATTTCCACTCTTTCCTTTTTCTTTTTCTTGTGTCCTATCCGTTCAACGGATATTGGTTATCATCACTTTGTTCACTGTTGCCAGGTGCAGCTAGAACAGACTACTGGCCAAACCACTGCCTTAAGTTCTTCAGCCATGATGTTTTCCTTTTTCCACGGCCCCGACTTCCAGCAATCTTTCCCTGCATTATGAGATACAAGATTTTGTACTTCTCCAGATGTCCGGATGATATTAAAGTTTTCGAATTTTTATTGTTTTAAATACTTACTGTTACGTGCTTGTCTTCTATCTCATATACCTCGTAATGTGCAGGTCTAAGAAATACTCTTTGTGATATTACACATTTATTACAGTAAGATACAATTTAGTTACAAGGTATATCAAAGGTAAGTCAAATGATAAGGCCAATGGACACGCAGAGAGAGACTTGCGCCTGGCGCGCATTGCCCTTTATGACCCCGCATACACGCCCCGGCGGTGCGGCATTCACACACACACAACTATACAATCCCAAGGACATCATAGTTATTTTTCTTTCTTTTCTTTCATCCGAATCATAACATCTTCATTCATAACTCTATCCATCCAGCTTATTTTGAGCATTCTTCTGTAGATCCACATCTCAAATGCTTCAAATTACATTATCATTTCTTCGGTAAGTGTTCCCGCTTCCATTCCATAAAATAAAATCAAGAACACATAACACTATCTTAACAACAACGATATATTTTTATTTGATAGTTCCTACGGTATTTAATTTTGTATATCCTGAAGTGCATTCTTCCTCACGAATGACGTATTGTGCTTAAAATAAAATAAACTTAAATTTGTGAATGAGAATAATTCGATACTGTATCTCCTGTACTTTTATATGGAATGGAATTATGGACACTCACTGAAACAATGCTAAAGCGACTTAAAACATTCAAAATGTGGATCTACAGATGGCTTCTAATAAAAGCTAGATTTGAAGAGTTACAAATGATAATATAATGATCAGGATGCGAAAGGAAAAATAAATTCTTAAAACAATATTTGTAATAGTTGAATGATTTCGAGCTGCTGCAAACAAAGTAATGATAGCGAACATAATCGATAATATTCGGTAATTGGACAAGTTCTAGAAGAAGAAAAAGAAGAGTTTTTATAACAAAGTAACATCTTACTTTGATGTCACGTGTTAAGTGATTCTGTGTCGAGACAACTAGGTAATCCCATGGGTTTTTGCTGTCTCGAGTCCCGGGAATTAAAAATATATAACCCGAGACTCGAGAATTATTCATTTTAAACAAGTTAAATTATATAAATTAATTGAATCAACTAGAAAAATGTATAGAAAAAAATCTATTTATTGAAAAAATATTTTAGTTTGCTGACCATTGCGCTAAAGGAGGTATCGACCCAGCGGCGAGCGGTGCACGTGTCCCATTTCTTGTATATGGTCAGCTATAAAGATTCTGAAGGAAATAATTTTGTCGTTCTGTTCAAACAGGGGATTGTGTTTCTTTGTAAAATGTGAAATAAATACATATTTAAGATAAAATATGTAATCTTTTGACAAAACAAAATTTAGATGAGATGAAATTATTCGAAAAAGGTTATTAGATCAAAGGTCATGGACTATAGTTTGTCATTGATTTTTACCAAATGTATACGTTATTGTCTTCCGATGCGTTTCTGTATGTTTGTATTTTGTAAATTTAAAAAATGTTTTTATTTTCTGTAATCAATTTACAAAAATGTAAACTAAATTTCATTTAAAAAACTACTAATAATTATTTTATCAAATAATTTTTTATTTGATTTAATATGTATAATATTCCCAATAACTACTGTACATAAGACATATCGTCACCGTCAGCAGCAACACCACATATCTAAGAATTGTGTAAATTACAAGAGATAGATATAACTAGTTTTAAATGATTTTTGTAGAATTACTGAATGAAGTATTACTTACGTTTCTAGTGTATAGGGAAATAGATTTTTTCTAAACTGAAACTGAACTAAACTTATGTACGATTCCCATGACTTGTGTGCAGATGACAGTGAGGTTACAGATATGTGGTGATTACATTTATTTGATTTGTGCGCTCCTAGCGAACTCTATCGTGAAACTAGTGGTGTGGAACGATCCCCGCGATTATTAAAATGACGATTTGAATATTTATAATATAATTAATTAAATAAAATTTTAACTCTCAAGTCCCAGGAATTAAAAAAAGTCGAGAAAACAGAATCCATACACGTTTTAAAACACTTTCATTGCAAATAACGCAAAATGCTTTTTTTAAAATTTTATTACCGTAGGGATGCATGTAAGTACATGAAATTATTTTTAGATATTTTGGTTCAATACTCACTTTTTGTTTTTATTCACAAACATTATAATATGGGTATTAATAATTATTTTAACGTGACAGATTATCTATTTACTTAAAAATTATTTTCATTGTCCATGTCCATTCGAATGGACAACATATGAGAAATAGTTAACGTACTGTAATAAATACGAAATGGATGTTGATTTTGTAGTCGCAAACTTATTTTCTGGTTGGCAGTTTCACATAAATTATATTTTAAAATATACTGTCAAGTTTTTACAAATAATAATTACAAATAACTGTTAAAATTTAATTGACATACTTTTTTATAATATTATTACTACTTACCTCTTGTAAATATTATTCATATTAGGTAAATATTTAAAATAAATATTTCATATTGTTGACCATTTCCTGCAATATAATTTTAATAAGTTAGGTAACTTTTTGTAAACAAGTTAGATATAACTATAAGTATAAGTTAGTATAACATATTGAACACATTATGTAATATTCGCGAGCATTCATGTATTATAATAATTTTACGCACCATTAAACATAATTATTACTAGAGTATTTACTAGATTTCCGATATGAGTTTTGGACTAATCTGAACGTTTCCATTCTGATGTCGTTACCTCTGCACACATATTTAAAATGTTCTAAATAGCTAATACACTACATTACCAGGGAGGTACTACATACAAGCAAAAATTAAATAATTATTGTACGTCACGAACGGATGATATATTATAATTATTACGGAAAACACATTCTTATTGTGAAGTTGTAATTATTCAGAACATAGGTCTGTGATATTTTTTAAATACTAAATTAATGTATTAATTATAAATATATACATATAAAATCAATTTTGTCGAAAAATATTGTTTTAGCGTCACCGGGATTCGAACCTGGATCTTCATTTCCAATCCGGGGAAGTGCACTACCTTTGTGCTATAACGCCAGTATTTTTCTTGACAAATTTTCGAACCTATACGTTACATTTTTCAAATTAATACACCTGTCGTTCCATTATTTGAAAGCCATCTACATTATTTTTACAGAATCTCAAATACCTTTGAGTAAACCGATTTGCAGACGCCAGAATTATCAATTCATTTTTATTAAATTTTGGACACGTTGATACATATATTATTAAGGAAAACACATTCTTATTGTAAAGTTGTAATTATTCAGAACATAGGTCTGTGATATTTTTTAAATACTAAATTAATGTATTAATTATAAATATATACATATAAAATCAATTTTGTCGAAAAATATTGTTTTAGCGTCACCGGGATTCAAATTCAAATAATGGAACGACAGGTGTATTAATTTGAAAAATGTAACATATAGGTTCGAAAATTTGTCAAGAAAAATACTGGCGTTATAGCACAAAGGTAGTGCACTTCCCCGGATTGGAAATGAAGATCCAGGTTCGAATCCCGGTGACGCAAAAACAATATTTTTCGACAAAATTGATTTTATATGTATATATTTATAATTAATACATTAATTTAGTATTTATTATAATTACGCTAGCGTTCGCCGTATAACGACCAAAATCTTTAGTCGTTTAGTTCTGAAGCCTGCCGCTGCTGTCCCGCAGAGTGCTGACTACACACAGCGCACTTTCTGACTTCTATTATTATTCTAACATTCTAATCAACACATAAAGGTATTGCAACAAGAGCGAAAGATTAAAATTTTCTTCTTCAGTTCGCAGTTCTTTTTGAGAAAATATCGAAATTTTGATTTAATCATAACGTAAACATCTGGAAATTGTATATGGAACTAAATATCTGATCAAAGCTTTCTTCGGCTTTGATGGCACATTTGCGTTCTTTTGACAAAATTTTCAATCACGGTTTGACATAACTGTGGCTGGATTTTCTCCTTCAAGGCTTGGGTTGGCACGATCTAGACGGCCAATTCTGGTCGCCCAAATAGAAGATTACACGATGACGAACTCTTTTCTCTGTGTATGGTCTGTAGGCTTGAGTTATTGAGTCAGTTGTATTTTGTAGGCATTAAGATGCAAATCTTTCGTGAGAATACGCTGCGTAGTGTTTCATGAAATGTTCAATTCTTCAAATGGTCACATTCTGGTAAACAGCCGTAATGTTTTCTGCCAAACGACCTGGACAAATACGTGTCGATGGTCTGACATCAGTAATCGACTCTGTGTCCTGGAATTTTTCGATTAGTCTTTTCACAGTTGATGCACTGAATATGAGAATCGTAGGAGTCAAACTTTTACATTTTTAAAAATAATGTTTAACAATAAGAATGTGTTGTGTCGAATAGCGATCCATTTTTAATAATGGCTAACTAACAGCCACCGAACTGTTGTAATGGTTTGACTATCAAAGCACAACAGCAAAAATGGCTGCAATTTTAAATTTTCCGCTCTTGTTGGGACACCTTTACAACTGCTCCCTACTTCATTGATAATCCGATCCGCTTCGTTCAGTCCTTACAAGTTTCTTAATAGAATAACATTGTAAAAATTTTCAACTGTACTTAAAGCTTCGCACAAATTATCACAAACATCTGTAGGAGGTGTGACATAATATTTCACTTACAGTTTACGAAGTTTATTCGTATAAGTTACAGAATTTTGTCACTAAGGAAAACACATTATTATTGTGAAAATGCAATTTTTCAGAACATAAAATAGTTATAAAGTAGATTGTTTTCAAATAATCAAATAACAAATGTATTTATTTGAATGTGTATCATATAAGTTCGAAAAATTTTACAAGGGATTTTATTATCGTTAAAACTAAAACTTAAAACACTATGAATATTAAATACTAAATTAATGTATTCATTATAAATATATACATATAAAATCAATTTTGTCGAAAAATATTGTTTTTAGCGTCACCGGGATTCGAACCTGGATCTTCATTTCCAATCCGGGGAAGTGCACTACCTTTGTGCTATAACGCCAGTATTTTTCTTGACAAATTTTCGAACCTATATGTTACATGAAATGAAGATCCAGGTTCGAATCCCGGTGACGCTAAAAACAATATTTTTCGACAAAATTGATTTTATATGTATATATTTATAATTAATACATTAATTTAGTATTTACTATGAATATTACTCAAAAATTACAATCAAATAAATAGTAAGGTCATATAAATGACGATTTTATTTTTCTAAAGATGCCAGTTAATTTTTTATTTTTAATCTTACATAGTAATTATATAATATCTATAGTTTGATCTACGTTTCAGTCTACTGCATGCCACTGGTAGATAGATTACTCACAATTTAAATAAGTTATTTGTTATTAAGGAAAACACATTCTTATTGTGAAGTTGTAATTATTCAGAACATGGGTCTGTGATATTTTAAATAGTAAATTAATGTATTAATTATAAATATATACATATTTAATCAATTTTGTCGAAAAATATATTAATATCCCGGTGACGCAAAAACAATATTTTTCGACAAAATTGATTTTATATGTATATATTTATAATTAATACATTAATTTAGTATTTAAGTTATTTGTTTACTACCGGTACAAAGCCGAACTTTCTACCTGTTTTGAAAGTGTATTTATTAGTGATGGTACATATTTCTACAATATTATTTCACAGGAAGAAAATATTCAAGATTTTGGATTATTTTTTAGGGTTTTTATTATCTGTGCTCATTAAATCTTATTATAATTAAAGTTTGAGGTTTAATTTTGTATAAAATATATAATTAAAGCATAAGCTTTAATTTTGTATAAACTATATACAAACGTTTAGAGTTTATTTTGAAAAGTTGTACTCAATGATATTTGATAATATGTGCATTCTATTTATTAAGCAACCTAAAATTTAATCTAATATGTAGTTCTTTTATAGTATGATGCGCGTTTTTTTAAGTACACACCTTAAACTATTTCTCAACATAGTTGCCACCGTTATTAAGGCACTTGTCATAACGTGACACCAATTTTTGTATACCTTCGACATACAATGCCACCTTGGATGAAAATCGTTCATCATCGTGTTCAAAACCCTTGCCACCAATGAGCCGCTATGAAGGAAAATATGGAAATCACTCGGCTCTAAATCAGGTCAAAACAGGACACACTTGGCGATGAATGTCAGCTGCGTTCATGTTTCGTGCATTCAAGAAACGAATCACGGATCATATCTCACAGTCGGTGGGCTGATCTATTGTCTTGAACATTTCAAACACTCACTAAAAGATGGTCACACTTTGTGAATGTCTCCAATGTTGCATGCAGTAAGTCAACAAATGAAGGAAACCATTGCGCATGCGCAGCGTCGCAACCACAGCGCTACACCGGGAATATCCGGCATTGGTGCTTTTAAAAAAAATGCGTCTCGTATATTTATCGATTTATACTAGTTTATTATATCATGCATCTATCTTCAATAAACGACATCACCTGTAAGATATTTATTATTTGTTCCACCTGATCTAGCCCCATCTATATACATACACACTCTATGATATCTTTCTCATCTGAACATAGCGGGGAGCTGGGAGATATAGGTCCCTGGCATCTACTCATAACCACATTAATCATACAACTGGTTAAATTCATGTAAAAAGCAAACTTATATACCGGTAACTCTTATACTGGTAACCCCTATATTGCTATTAAAGAACTGGTACTGGAGCTGGCCTGTAAAGAAGCGATATCAACAATCGTGCACCATTCTCCGCGCATGACTTCAAACTGACTGCTCTGAGAATCAGATTCCGAATAGTCAGTTGAGATAAGAGTGTGAATCAAGTAGTTCAACATATCAGCTACCATTTTATTCTTCTTCTTTCGAAGGTAACCGATGTGTTAAACTGCTAAAAGAGAATAGTACGTACAAAAAAAAGAGCTCACTCAGCATTAAGCAAGCTTTGAAATGGTCAAGTTCCCTGAAAAATGCTTTGTAATGGATACAAATGACTCCGTGATAGTTGAAAAAGTTTACAGAATACATGACAAGATGCAAGCAGCTGTAAGAGCAGAAGAGTTCAACCCGAGATGACAGATTGTTTTAAATAAAGTTGATAATATATTACTAACGCTACATATAAAATGCTACAAATTAATTTTGTTCCTTACTCCTTGTAACGTAAATTTAATGAAATAAATTGCTCGATTTCTTGGATTTCATTATAGAGTATATTTAGAGTCTACTGTTGTGTCCGCTTTGAAGGTATTCAACAATTGTGAATATAATTAGAAAAATCATCTAGTTGTGGATGGATTCATGAGGTTGACGATATGAATCAATACGAATAATATTGGTAAAGCGGAAATTGTTAAAAATTGGTATGAATCTTTTAACAATAATGAATTGTATAGAGTTGATTTTAATCTCAACGCAATCATAAAATAATTAATGCCATTTAAAAATATACATAACTTTTCAAAACTAAAATATCATGCGTAGTGAAATGAATACAAAATAGTATTTAGTTATTTATGTATTATACCTGGTACAGTATTACAACTAGCTCAAGATGAAAAGTTCATTATTTTCGTTTTTAATTCTTTTCTCCAAATATTACTGCTCGGCTGCTAATCAGGTTTGCTTACACATTTACATGGATTCTGATTTAAGGTTTTAAGGTTCTTTTTTCGATCAGGGTATCGTCTTTCATCATGGTTTTTAACTCTCCGTTGCCAGTGTTTGATCCATCCTGCACAACATGTAAGTAAGTGTTTCTCTTTCTTTCCATCATTGACGTGATCCACTACATTAAGCTTCTCCAAGCTGTCAGTGTCCTTTCTCGCAAGATATCAGTGGCGTAACTACACATCAGATGAGGGGCCCAAAATCCATTAAAATATTATTTTTATGAGTATACCTTTCCCAACATCCATGGCAAGAAATAAAATTGTAAAATTTAAATGGATGATATATTAAGATCAGATAAACATTTTTTTTCTGTGTCAAATCAAAATTCTCCTCCGTGTACTCTATTATGCTCTTCATTGCTTCAAGACCTTGAGGTATTGGTATTATTAACAGTTAATTTTTAACGCAGATTCAATAACAAGTGGTCATTTATGGTTTTTCATTTTTGTCATTTGTTTGTTCGTTATTATATTTTAATTTATAATTATATAAAACATTCACAAAATAAAGACAGCATTCTCTTAACTAGATCGGGACCTTCTCTAATAATGGATTAATTGTTTAATCCAAAAATTAAGAATTTCAATCATTATGCGTTGTTTAGATATTTAAATTTTAAGTTGACGCAAACCACGATTTTCTCAACTATATAAAGTACATATTGAATTTTGTAAAAGAGAATCGGAATCTAATAATTTAATATAAAATAAAGTAAACATTTAACAAAATAGCCACTATCTATAATAAATATATAATATTTTACGACTTAATCGAGACCAGTCCATTGCCGTAAAGTGGAGTATTTTTTAATTTGCAGTGCAAATATTACATGAGACAAGATACTAATTTTATTCTTTATACCAATTCAATTTTATTCCTAACTATTCAGTACTAATATCCTATAATTATTTAGGGGACTCTCTTTCCATCTTGCGTTGGGGGCCAATTTTTTGTAGTTACGCCGCTGCAAGATACCCAAAAAAGTTGGAGAATTCATCTTAGGCATTTGGTTGAGAGTCTGTCTCTGATATTCTGCTCTTGAAAGATGGAGACATCCGTGGGTGTCGCCCACAATATGCGCAAAATTTGTTTCCAGCACCACGTATAGAAGCCTGACCTCGGCTGTTTTGGACATTTAGCGTTATTTTCATATTTTTTCAAGTTTCGGCAGAACTTTACACAATTACAATTAGGCCTGGAAGGGCATCTGTTCGTGAAAGCTGATTACGTTGATCAATCGTTTATCTCAAGGTCTATTTTCTACATTGTGCTGCTATTTCTTCTTCTGTCCGATGTCGCACAACGTTGAATGTAATAAAATGGTTGAGATGGGTGTATTTATTGTTTAGTATAATTTTTTGGTCACTTATTACAAAACTAAGATGAAACGACGAAATATTCAAAGACACATCTGTCTTAGAAATCCAGAACTTGAGAGAATTAGAGAAATGTCTGAGATCAATGGATGAAAAATTTTGAGGAATTCAAAACACCGTGGGTTGCAGAGATAATGGTGATGATGAATGCAATGTTATGAACTTATTTAAGTTTTTTTAAGAACTATCAATGTTCAAAACAAAACCAAAAACGTATTTTAGATATAAAAATTAAAGAACTGAAATGTTATGTTAATAAATTGATCCAAAATCACTATATTTATCAAGGCATCAAATTTTTTAACAACCTTCCCATCACAATTAGAACAATTATACACCACTATACAATTTGTATCTGAAGTAAAAAACATACTCCTTCTCTATACATGAGTCCTAATTCTCATAGATAATAAATAAATGTTAAATTAAATATATAAATATATATATATATATATATATATATATATATATATATATATATATATATATATATATATATATATATTTATTTATCTCCTTAATAATATATATATATTATTAAGGAGAACACATTCTTATTGTGAAGTTGTAATTATTCAGAACAGACGGTCTGCGATGTTTTAAGTACTAATTTAATGTATTAATTATAATATATAAAAATATTGTTTTTGCGCTACCGGGATTCGAACTTGGATTTCTATTTCTAATCCGGGGAAGTACACTACCAATTGTATTATAGCGCTAGTATTTTCCATGACAAATTTTCGAACCTATATGTAACATTTTTTTAAATTAATACATCTGTCGTTTCATTATAAATCATTCATTTATGTAAGCCATCTACATTGTTTTTACGGAATCTCAAATATCTTTGAGTAAACCGACTGCGGACGCCAGAATTATCAATTCATTTTTATTAAATTTTTTCATTAAATTAAATTAATAATATAAGTTGTATCAATGTGTCCAAAATGTAATAAAAATGAATTGATAATTCTGGCGTCTGCAGTCGGTTTACACAAAGGTTCGAAAATTTGTCATGGAAAATTCTGTCGCTATAACACAATTGGTAGTGTACTTCCCCGGATTGGAAATAGAGATTCAGATTCGAATCCAGCATCTAAATATTTTTATTGTTTTTAGTTTGATAAAAAAAAAATTATGTTTCACACAGAGAACAATCTTAGTTTATGAGAGGTAACAATTATTCTATATAATATATTTATTTTATAAAAATACGTATAATAAACATAGGCCCAGAAATATTACTTGATATTCATAGATAACATACATAACTAATTAATTACCTTGGCAACAAATGCGAATATGTATATTACTTTGTTATAAAAATAAAATATATATTTGTTTTCAGAGACCAAACGAGGTTGTTTTTGAGCGCATTTCTATGTACTATGCCGATCCTGATTATTTAACTGATATTACAATGTCTGTGGGTAGGTTAAGCAGGGGCTCTAACTACGTGGTGAATCTCAGCGTAAACGTAGTACGTCCTTGGTACAACAATGTGACGGTGAGTTAACTGTGTTTAATATAAATGTTGAAATAAAATAACTATTACGTTTTTTTATTATTTTAACATGAATTTAATAATACAATTCAGTTTATCAAAACAAGTGCGATCTTTTCGTAATATCTAGGAATATTTTTTGATATTAACCAACGTACCATCGCGCTGAAGGCAAATGATCAAACGAATCATTCTTTAGTCCTAGAAACCTCCGCTAACTTGTGGTTTACAATTGTGGGTTTTTAAGTAATATCACAGTCTTGTAAATGTTAGATTAAGTAATTTCAGTACACACCTCATTTAGATTTTTTGAAAACTTTGTGAAACACTTGTAAATGAAAATTGAAACTAAAATCAGATAATTAACTATGTAGTCCTGTTGCACTAACGATAGTATTAGAATTCCATTGCTTATCATCATCAATTATACTAGAAAATAGGTCTTTCAGTTTTAATTTATACTCAGTCACCATCTTGAGAATTCTGACGTTATAATTCTATCTACACTCTTAGCTGTTTTTAGGTCTAGACAGCTAGATCTGTTTCTCCAAGAATTCTATTCTTGCTATCCTCCATCTTACCCTCATCGATTTGGAGAATGTACATTTTCATGGGATTAATCAACTCAATATTAATTATATTTTAAATTACGTCAGTATTATTTTAATTGCAATTTTACAAAATATAATTTTAAAATTAAGTTTAATGGAATTTAAAACAAATTAGATGAATCATTAAAACGATATACAGAAAAAATATATCTAGCAAAAAAAACATTTCCTATAAATTTATAAAAATTTGCCTTAAATTTTTTTCGTAAATGCTTAATTAACATAACGTAAAGGAAAAGTTCTGGATAGATAGATTATTTCTAACTGATTTCTGATTTATCTAATTTGTTGTTAATTTTGATTAATTAATAATTATTTTATATTTCTCCCACGTTTCAGATATTATTGACGTCTTTTGAGTTCAAAGATAATCAGTACAAACGGAGCTTCATACAAATTACGGATAAAATGTGTGATATTTTTCAGAAACCTCTTATTTGGTTTCCACTTCGAAATACCCAGAAATATGGAAATATTCCTCAGAATTGTCCCGTGGTAATATATTAATTTTTTTATTGAAATATACATTTACATATGATTTTTTTTTGTACATTTTCAGCAAAATATACATAGTGGTCGGTAGTTCGATCATTGTCCCTCAAACCACCAACTTAGTCACTTTTTAACAGGACAAGAAATAAACTTACTTAAAAAATATCAAAAATACTTATTATTTATAAAAGGGGTTCCAACAGGAGGGAGCTGACTTGTTCTTATAATTACTGTTAGCATTAATTGATAGTAAAATTGATTCGTAAATATTACTTTTTTTTTTTATAACATTCAGTTTTTAACATCTTCATACCGTCATAAGTTGGCTCCGGTATTATCGTACCAGAGCCGTAACTGTACAATTTGACGTGAGACTTGTTATCATATTAAATTCACCTAGGGAGACTATATAAATAATATACTCTCAAAAGGGGAGGGTAGGCGTTATATTTATGTGTTGCAGTCCGGTCACAGTCCGGCAGAAATTCACCCTGTCCAAGTCGCAAGAGGCGCAAGGGAGAGCCAGTAGAATGCTACGTTAGGTCTCTCTAGCCACTGCTCTTCCCTACATCGTTCATCCCAGCAACCCATGTCCACAATTATAAAGAAACACCACAATTCCATGTAATGTGATGTTATAGTTTAGTTATTGCACACGGCGTCTGATGCAGATAGTGTTATCTGCAGCCACCTTTCACGCACATGTTAAATGTTTCCATCAGAGCGTTCTTCACGCTGACGTATAGATATTCGTATATCACACACACTATTTCTTCCAATTTTGCCAATAGACCGAAAATTGCACGCAACCTCTTTCAGAATCCATAATAATCTTCCATTTTCTTTCATAAAATGCTTTCAAAATAAGTGAACGTTATCCATGTTGTAACTGTCAAGTATCAACTTCCTAAAAGCACCGCTAGAGAAATGGCGGCAATTTCAAATCGGTTACCGCTTCTAGGAACAATTATTACGACTTTATTGGGCACATTTGGCCTTTCTCGGATTTTGACAAAAAAAAATTTTTTCTTACAGAATTGAATAAAAATATCCGGTCGTACGTATTTAAAAAGTCAATACACTTTAAAGATTCAAAATTTCATAATAATTTATCACATTTGAAACTTTTAAGATTGCTGAATAAGGCGTGGTTTCCAATTAACTACAGTATCCTACTTCAAAATATGGAATATCGACCCTTAAGTCGAAAATATTAAAAAAAAATTTACTTTAGTGAATAACTATAATGTAATAATAATAATAATAATAATTTAAAAAATCCAAAAAACACACATCATCATAAATATGTGTTGGCATCATCGGATTGTAAAATTAGACAAACTCACCTAACCTAACCCAACCTAAACCGAACATACCAATTTAACCCAAATAATATAAAAATTAAATTTTATCAGAAAACGTGTATTTTGTAATACTTACTTACTTACTTACCACCACGCTGATTCACCGCGGGGGTAGGTAGAGAGGATAGAGCGGCATACTCTTCTGTCCTGACACACAATTCTCGCCTCATCCACATTCATACATCTTCTCATACAAGCTCGCCGATTGTTGAAGCTTCTAACAGAATCATCCTCCATTAGCTGGTTTACCTGGTCGTGCCAAGTCTTTCACGGGCGTCCTCTATTTCTGGTGCCATCAACACTTGCGTCATATATCTTTCTTATCATTCATTCCTCATTCATCCATTCTAATATATATGACGAAATCACCTAAGTGATCCTTTCTTAATCTTACTCAAAATACTAACATCAGCTTTACATTCTTTCCTTATTTCTTCATTCTTTACTCTGTCATAAATAGATTTGCCAAATATACGCCTAAGTAATCTCATTTCCGCTGCATTCCATTTACTTTCGTTCTTTTTCTGTCAGCTCCGGGCCTCACTTCCATACATCAGTGTCGTTACCAGGATTTCATTGTGCACCGCTAGTCTTACCTCAGTTGACTAATTTCCGTTAGATATAATTCCATTCAAAGCACCGTTCACTTTATTCCCTACAGTCACCATCCTTTCAATATCATTCTCAGCCTTTCCGTTTCTATCAAACATACTTCCCAAATACACAAACTCATCTATTTGTTCCAAACATTCATTACCTCCAAGTATTTAGCACGGTGTCTTGCTTTCCTCCTTCTCGAATACCATCACTTTGGACTTGTTAACATTCATCATGAGGTCGCTTTCCTTGCATACATCGTACATTCTACTCGCGAGATTCTGTAGTAAAATTTCAGAATTTAGTATGTATTCATAATGTATTTGACTATGTCTATGATTTGAGTGTATTCATCATATCGAGATAAAGTGTTTCATATATCAAAATGTTTGGTGAAAATAAATTTTTCTTAATGACCTGATTTTTTTTAAATTTAAAATCAGGTAGTTCAGTTCTACAGGAAAAAAAAAATATATATATATATATTTTTTTTTTTTGCATTTTATGTTTGTATGACTTCATATACTTACCTGAATTACCCAATGCAATAGTAATAAAGCCATTCATTTTCATTTTTCAGAAAGGCCACCTGTATCTTACAAATTTTGTAATGGATTTAGATGCTTTTCCAAAAAATTTTCCCTCATCAAGATGGCGTTTCAACATTTCCGCTACTCACTCCTCTTCGAAGAAATTGATTTGCATTATTTGTGTCTCCGTGAATGTTCAAAAAAGCCAAGTTCGTAAAAATGTTAAAAAAAATTCAACTTTACTAAACGGTTAATTATTCAATCTGTTATTGAATTTTGATCATGTTTCACATGTGTATAATAAATGGATTTTTATTGATAATTATCTTCAGACCTGTTGCACGTTACTTTTTTTTAGTGAAAATATCATGTTTACAGACATGATGAATATAAAAAAATCTATTTTATCTTAAACTTTATTATTTATATTTGCATATTGTGAGACTATTTTCACCATCTGAATCACTATCTGGTGTTAAATATCAAGAACATTTACATGTAACATAATTCAGTGAGCATAGCAAAAATACCGCAGGTTAGTCAATTTCAATTTTATTATATTTCAGTAAATAAGGTCATATGAATAAAAATATGTATAAAATAATTTGACCAGATTTTGGCACGCAGGATAGTTTGAGTGGAGCTGCATCCTTTGTATCCCCTATTCAAAAGATTGACAATACATTTATTTAGACTTTAACATACATATTTTTATTGTAACAGGTGTAATTATATTATAATGTAACATGATAAACATAAGATACAATTATATTGGTGGAGTAGACTCAACTTCTGATATATACAGCGTTGCCCTGGCTATTTTGCTAGACTGAAATCTGTATATGTTATTAGTCTAGTATCGGTTTACTCAAAGATTTTTGAGATTCCATAAAAACAATATAGATGGCTTTCAAATAATGGAACGATAGATGTATTAACATGAAAAAGTTTAAAATATAGGTTCGAAAATTTGTCGTCAAAAATACTAGCGCTGTCTGTACCATAGTTGGTAATACACCTTCCCCAGATTCGAAAAAGAAATCCAGGTTCGAATCCCGTTAGCGCAACAACAATATTTTTCGATAAAATTGATTTTATATGTATATCTCTATAATGAATACATTTAACTAGTATTTAAAACATGACAGACCCATGTTCTGAATAATTACAACTTCAAAAAAAGAATATGTTTTCCTTAATAATAATTTATTTATTTTTATTTTTTATTTCTGTATTAATCTGATATAATATGTGATATTTTTGATTAATTACAATAATACAATACTTTTTATCATACCATACTTCACTTAAAAGCGTATGGCACTATGGTCACCAGGTAGGGTCATAAAAGGGGTTCATATTTTATTAGTAACCCTTTCTGGGGGACCCAGACAGGCACAACACTCCTTAAATACGTATATTACCGCCAGACGAAAATAATTCAACACAAATAACAATATAAATATGTGTACAATAATCAGACTGGATCACAATACATGGACCTGGTATGTGTACTTTGAATACCCTCTCCACGGAAGGTTAGAAAAGGAATTAGTAAAGGCAGTAAAAAATATGCTCTAAAGGTTGACAATATATGATTTAGTGTGAGCAGTGAGAAGCAATCCCATAAAAACATCTGTTTTAGGTCAGTTTTTTGGCGTTTTATTTACATTTCACACATATCACATCAATGACTAATTTATGTCTCAAATTATTTGGAAAAGTTTATTAAAAGATTTGGCATTAAACGAATATTTATCACGTAATTCATATTTTTTTGATACCCGTGTCAGATCTGACCCACCATCTCAGAGGATGGGTTAAATTTCTATTAATAATGGGCGCTACATTCCTATATTTAAAAAATATATATTTTGCCAAATTTGATTGACTGATGCAACACTTTCTAGATGGAAATCTTTTTCAAAATGCAGACGATGTGAAAAAAGGACTGTTTGAATATTTTGAATCAAAACCTAAAACATTTTATAATAATGTGATTAAAAAATTGACACGGATCTGGAAAAAGGTTTTATCTTTAGATGGAATTCATATTTTAGATTTTTAAAATAAAAAAAAACATCTCTAAATATATATTTTTGTTTCATTAAAAAACGAAATTCGTTTCGGATACACTAATACATTTAAAAATATATTGATACAAAATATTGCACAAAAAAATTTGTGCATCAAATAATATAAACACAAAAAATATCGTAAAGCAATTGGATATTATGAGAATACTAAATAATATATACAGGACCGGAGCATTACACAAAATATGAATGTTAATACGAGGAAATTTATAATTTTTTTTGTTAATAATTGGATCATCTGGGCGCGCCGCGGTATCCCATTCTTTCAACCATTGACCACATACACTTGGAGATAGATGAAATATATGAATGCAACTTAAATAAACAGTCATATCTAAATTTACATGCTGTATAGGTCGATAGTTTTTTTGACATATGTATGGTTTTAGCGATTAGCTAAGCTAAACTTTTGTGGAAAGTAGTTACGAACATATTACAGACAGTTTATATATTTTTATATGTATAAATCACACATAATAATAATAATAAAATATAAATATCTTGTAAACAAATACAAAGTACAATAGTAAGCGCGTAGTAGTGTAAAATTAATGGCGGCCGGGGAGCAAAACAAAGTGACGCCAACGAAACGAAATAAAATGGTTTTCTCAGATCTAGTTCAGCACTTAAAAACCAATAATTAAAGTCCTTGTCTATTTAAAAGGATAATAAATAAAAAAAGGGTTAATAGTTCTATAATAAATATGAATGAAGAATGATTTTTTGTATTCATAAATTATATTTTAAATATACAAGTTTATCCAATTAGAATATTATTTAAATCGTAGAAATTTGATTTAAATTAAATCCAGAGAAAAAACATTTATAAACATTGTTAACTACTCACTCCAGCATCCTGTTCGTTGATATTTCATACTTACTATGTAAACTCTAGCCAAATATTTAAAATAGGATTAATAAATTAATAAAATATATATATAAACTATTTAATTCTGTAATATAATTTTAACAATACCGTTTGACAAACTTTGTATGAAAAAAATGGAAAAATTATTGTAGCTTTTTATACACAAATTATATTAAGACAATTTTTTTTATTTTCATAATTGGACGAATTGTATTGCATTTATGACCATATATACATTAATTTAATCTGAACAATTTCATACTGATACCATTACCAGTGGCGTGTACAACTTTTTTGCTGTGCATTATTAAGATTTTGGAAAAATAATACTATTAAATAGTCTTTATCTTATGAAAATTCCCTATACAATTCTAGACGTTATTACTCTGATTAGCGAAACCCATTATTATTATGTTTTATATAGTAAGCATGGGTTATTAGAAAAATTTTCTAGTCATTTGTATACAATGTCATGGGAATGCTGTTGGGTAATTTTCTAGTACGTACGCATCTAATTTATTTATTCGATTATGAATAAATATTTATATATTATTTAGAAAGATAAACACATAAAATCAATTTAATCGAAAAATATTGTTGTTGCGCCACTGGTATTCGAACCTGGATTTCTTTCCTAACCAGGTAAGGTGCATTATCCAATTAGGCTACAGCGACAATATTTTTAGCGACAAATTTTAGAACCATGTTAACAAGTTAACATGTTAACCACCAACACCAACAACAAGTTTAGAACCATGTTAAGTTAACAAGTCAAAAGTGATGGTATTCGAGAAGGAGAAAAACAAGGTAAGGTGCAAATTAGTTATAGATAATGAATGTTTGGAACAAGTAGATGAGTTTGTGTATTTGGAAAGTATGTTTAATAGAAACGGGAAGGCTGAGAAGCATATCGTAAGGAGGGTGACTGCAGGAAACAAGGTAAACTTAGCGTTGAATGCAATAATAGCTAATGAGAATTTGTCAACTGAGGCCAGACTAGAGGTATACAATCCTGTTCTGATACCAACACTGATGTATGAAAGTGAGGCCTGGAGCTGATAGAAGAGAAACAAAAGTAGACTGAATGCAGTGGAAATGAGATCACTTAGGCGTATATATGACAGATCCATTTACGACAGAGGAAAAAATGAAAAAAGAATGTAAGCAAATCTTAGTGTAGTGAATAAGATTAAAAAAGGATCACTTTGGTGGTTTGGCCATATGGAACGGATGTATGAAGGAAAAATGGTAAGAAAAATATATAACGCAAGTGTTGAAGCATCAGAAATAGAGGACAGATACTGGAGTATGGTCCTGTTAGAAGCCTCAATAACCATCGAGCTGGTATGAGAAGATGAGTATGAATGTGGATGAGGCGAGAATTGTGTGTCAAGACAGAAGAGTGTTGCGCTCTACCCTCTCTGACTACCCCCTACTGTGATGGTAAATAAATAAGTAAGTATTTTTTATTTATTATCTTAGTTTTATTAACCACTGAATTGAGTTTAAAAAACATCTACCGGTTTCGGAAAATACCTTTTCCTTCTTCAGGATGTCATAAGTTAGTTATGACATCCTGAGTTAGTTATGACATCCTGAAGAAGGAAAAGGTATTTTCCGAAACCGGTAGATGTTTTTTAAACTCAATTCAGTGGTTAATAAAACAAAGATAATAAATAAAAAATATGAATTTTAACCACAAAGTTAATATTGCTAATTTTAAAAGTAAATAAGTAAGTAGTTGTTTCACATAAATTATATTAAACATATACAGTTAAGTGTTTCAAATTAAAAAATGTTTAAATTAAATTCATACAAGAAAAATATTTACGGAAATTGTCACCGTTCACCCCAGCCTCCTGTACTATGTAAATTCTATCTAAATGTTTAAATCGATTTATATAAATTGTTTACCATTTCCTGTAATATAATTTTAACAATACTGTTTGACAAACTTTGCATTATACCGTACAATTCTTGGTGCAATGAAATCACTAATAATTAAAAATCCATTATTTGGCAAATCGTTTTTGTTATGACCGTAAAGAGTGGCAAAATCCGATCAGATAACATTACCCTGGTAATGTATTTGCGCATTAAATTCACGTAAGAAATAAAAAAAAAATTATAAAATATAATTTTATGATCATATATTGTAATTTTATGTTAACTTTTTAAAAAGATTACACACAAATTTAAAAAAAAAACTTTTAAAATTAGCAATATTAACTTTGTGGTTAAAATTCTTATTTTTTATTTATTATCTTTGTTTTATTAACCACTGAATTGAGTTTAAATACATCTATCGGTTTCGAAAAATAACATTTTCTTCTTCAGAATGTCATAACTAATTAAAAACATATATTATTGTTTCTTTGACAGAATCTCTTTTTAAAAAAACAACAATTATTTAAAAATAAATTTAGTACCTAACTCAAATTATTACCCAATACAAATTTAGTCGAATAATTTTTAGGAAAAATTTTTAGAATAGTACTCGTAGTTAAATTTAGTTGGTTGTTCATAATTTTTTGATTAGTTTTACATGCTTTATTTATTTCCAGCGATTCCAAATTATTTAATTTGTGACCAACACCGTTTATATGCAAAATTGACAATCCCAACTTTTTATCAAAATCATGACCATTTTCTATCAAATGATTAGAAAATTCTGAAAACCCACTATTGTTCAAACATCTCAAATGCTTCCTTACTCTTATATTAAAATTTCTACCCGTTTTACAAATATAAAATGCACGATAATCCATGCAACTAAGTTTATAGACACCAGAATTGTTAAATTTATCATCTTTGTCTTTAGAATGTATGAGTAAATTTCCTATACTATTATTTGTATAAAATGCCAGTCTAATGTTTCGTGATAGGTGTTTAGATATTTGTTTCGAAAAGTTTTTTGTGTATAAAATCCTACGCCAATTATCATTATGTTTTATCTGTGATTTATATAAAAATTGATTATTATATACTTTTAATTTATTTTTTAAAATAGTGTCTATCAAACCTGTATTATACCCGTTATTAACTGCTATTTTTTAATTGTATTCAATTTAATATTGAAATTGTTGTATTGTGATAACTATTCGTCGCAATTATCGTTCGTTTGATAAATAATATCTACTAATTACACCAAAATGTATTAAACCATTATCATTTTTTATTTTTTTCATTTGTGAGAAACAAACAGTGCAAATTTATAATAAATACTAATTAAATATACATATAAAATTAATTTTATCGAAAAAAAATGTTTGAACCTGGATCTCTTTCCAATCCAAAGAAGGTGCATTATCCAACTATGCTGTAGCGTGTATTTTTAATGACAAATTTTCAAATCTATCGTTTTATTATTTGAAAGCCATCTACTTCGTTTTTACGGAATCTCAAATACCTTTGAGTAAACCTATAGCAGATGCCAGAATTAACATTTTTTTTTTTTAATTTTGGACGCATTGATACAACTTATATATTATTAAGGAAAACACATTATTATTGTGAAGTTGTAATTATTCAGAACATAGGTCCGTAATATTTTAAATACTAATTAAAAAATAAAATTGATTTTATATGTATATCTTTCTAATTAATACATTTAATTAGTATTTAATATATCACAGACCTGTGCTCTGAATAATTACAACTTCACAATAATAATGTGTTCTCGTTAATAAAATATATAATAACTTAATACAATAACATAATACATAACATAAAATCTTCAGGTTCGTCAAGACTTTATTATAAATACAACGCCACAAAAACGGGCAACTTAACTAGCTCTATCTCGGAAGTCGACCCTATTCGTTCTGCGCCGCGATAATCTCGTCTTCTGCCAACGCAACTCGTGGCGCTCCGAGCGACACCGTTGCGCGCACCTGACACGAGTGTGTGAGCCTCTCTTTGCATCTCACTTACATTCTACAAACATTATGTGATCTTTTCTCGATCTTTGACCATTTTTAAGGGGTATTTATTATCATTTCCAGGCGGGCTAGTGAATATTTTGCATTCCTGCACAAAACAATCCTTGATTGGTCCTAATAATTTGCCAAGCCTCAAAACAGCCGCGTATCCAAGTTCTGAGAACATAGACTTATGGAAAATTTCTGGTTTGACCTCCTGAGAAATACTGAAATAAGGAAACAGCCCGCGATGACTGACAAGATTCACATGGTTGGGATATATTTGGCGAATATCTGCAGAAAATCAAAACCGGCATCTCGGTCGTCTAACAATAACTCTAAACACAGTGTTCCGTATTCGTAAATTGTTAATCTTACTAATCAGGAGTTGTAAATGGTTATTGACCAGCTTACTGTAAAATAATATAATTTCCATGATGAGCAAATGAGGTTCTCTTCCTACGAATCCCATTAGCACATCAGACTGTCTATTATGTTCAATTTGTTCAAACAGATGGCTTCTTGGCAATATGTAATAAACATGATGTATATATTTTTTTTTAATTACGATTATTCAAAACATCATTTATTACTGAAGATGATGCATTAAACATCGAAAATGTTTTAATTTTAATTAAAGTGTGAAGTAAACAAAAGTGTTTAAAACAAATAATAGATATCTCATAGAGACGAAGTTATTTTTTAATTTATGAAAAAATATGGAAGTATGGGTAATTACAGGGCTTACGACCTGTCTTAGATAGACAAGTGGCAATCGTGTTGTGGTATTTGAAGTGATTCCACATATTACCATACATGTACACAACTTTCAAAATTTTTTATAGATATGGAAGTTGATTGGGTGGAATGGTGAACATTACATTGTGTAAAGTAATCACTTAAGCCTGCCAAGCACAGGTCGTAAGACCTGTAATCACCCATACTTTCATATTTTTCTATTAATAAAAAAATAGCTTCGTCTCTATGAGATATCTATTATTTGTTTAATAACAGTGCCATTGTTGGTGAATATTCAGTAATTGTATGTTCTTGGACATATTCGAATATAAGTATTTTATTTTATTAATTAATTATTATTTTTTTAAGTTAAATACAATGGGCAAAGCTAATCACAAACAATATTGAAATATTATTACATATTATTCCTTGGTTACTAAACCAAAGAAAATATAATATTTCATTAGAAAAATGTAAATTTATTTTCGATCAAGATTTATACTTTTATTTTGTCAATGACGTGTTTATATTAGTTTACTAAACTTCTTTAGATTTAGAACAGGTCAAAGCAAACACGTACCAGTCACTCAACTAATTATCCGGTATCTACAAAAACACAAGCACATAGTCAATTTTCTCCCAACCGTTTCAACAGTCTCGTGAGGCAATTATTTTTTTTCTGTACAGTTTTGATGTTTGGCACGCTTAAACATTATTAAAATCTACCTCTTAAAAAGATGCGAGTTGGGGAAAAACAAAAATATTTATTTACTTATTTATGTGTATAATAATAATAAAATCATTATAAAAATTTTATTGCACGTTTTTGTAAAAAAATACAAAGCGCGCTTTATACATGAACTGTTTTGTTCTATACTATATTTGTATTTAAAATGAAAAAAATTAACGTTTGAACCTATGGAACCATTGAATAAAGAAAAAACAACAAAAATCCTCGAACGTACTTGTAAAAGCAAGATTCGAAGAAATATTTATAAATAATAATTATAGTGAAAAATACAAGGAAAATAAAAAAATAAGATAACGCATGTTGTAGATTATAATAAAATATTAGTTAAAAATTATTGTGAACGAATGTGCAACAGCGATGCTTTCTGATGCGATCTGCCAGTAAGTAATAAACAGATTTTCTAGAATTTTTTGGTATTTATGGGTTTACATTTTTTGTATAAATATATATATAAACATATATTTTATATATGCAACCGTCTCCGAATTCAGAATATTGTTCGGATTAGCGCGTTATTGCAGCGCATCTACAATGTTTACTGAATGCCGTGTACGTATAATGAATGTCGAAATTGATAGTATTCGAGAAAGAGGAATGCAAGACATCGTGCTAAATACTTGTAGGTATTGAATGTTTGGAACAAGTAGATGAGTTTGTGTATTTGGGAAGTATGTTTGATAGAAACGGAAAGGCTGAGAATGATATCGAAAGGAGGATGACTGCAGTAAATAAAGTGAACGGCGCTTTTAATGGAATTATATCTAACGGGAATTTGTCAACCGAAGCAAGACTAGCCTTGCACAATGGAATCCTGGTACCGACACTGATGTATGGAAATGAGGCCTGGAGCTGGCAGAAGAGGAATGAAAGTCAACTGAATGCAATGGAAATGAGAGCACTTAGGCGTGTATGTGGCAAATATATTTATAACAGAGTAAAGAAAGAAGAAATAAGTAAAAAATGTAAAGCTGATGTTAGTATAGTGAGTAAGATTAAGAAAGGATCACTTAGGTGATTTGGTCATATGGAACGGATGAATTAGGAGAGAACGGTAAGAAAGATATATGACACAAGTGTTGATGGTACCAGAAATAGAGGACGTCCACGAAAGACTTGGAACAACCAGGTAAACCAGTTAATGGAGGATGATTCTCTTAGAAGCCTCAATAATTGGTGAGGTTGTATGAGAAGATGTATGAATGTGGATGAGGCGAGAATTGTACGTTAGGACAGAAAAGTGTAGCCCTCTATCTTCTCTGCCTACCCCAGCGAGAAAACGGCGTGATGGTAAGTAAGTAAGTATACATGAATTCGTTCCGCTACTGAGACATTGAGTTGCTGGCGTAAAGCTGCGGCTGGAGCTCAGCACCAACTCTCTGGTGCAAGCGGCGCTTTTATGGAAAGCTGGTTCCCTGATCAGAGAATGGCAACGCCTACAGAACAGCTACAGGTACAAAAATGGTTATATTTATATATATGTGTCAACTTTTTATTTATTTATATTTTCCTTGATTTTTTTCCCATAACATTTATAATAATATTTCGATACTTTAATGTATTATATAATATGTATTATCTTTATGACGAATAAACGAATTATTAATATTATTGTTGATTATCATAATCAACCATTTTCTATCCACTACTGGCCTTCCCGAGTGTCTCCCATTTTTCTCTGTCCATTGTTATTCACTGTCACGTATTTCCATAGAATTTAGGGATTTCGTTTCAGTCTAGCGGGTTTTGGGGTGATTGATTTTCATGAATTATCCAATTCAAATGGATGTCTACATTAGTCCAACACTACGATACGTCTACTGTTTGTATTTCCATTGAAAACTACGTAAAGTTACAATTTGTGTTACAGTCCTGTTTCCGCTTCTGCATCTGATGTACTCGCATGGTCTATTGCTTATCGTTTGTCCCAAAGGACAATCTAAATCGTGTCAGTGATACGGTGTCATCTAATATTAAATTTTTACGTAAATGAATAGATAATAATAAAATTTAATTTGGTTTTTACCTCAGACTACCAAATATATAGACATGAACTAACACAAATAGCTTTTTTCTATATTTTCATTTGGATGTCACCCACATGGTCACGTTGGTATTACCTACGCAATCAAATAACTCCGTGACTTTTTTTTTAAATCTTGGATTTAAACTAGATTAGAACGAAAATTTAAACGCTGATAATATAATATTATTTTCCAATCACCTTTTGGAAACAAACCATTCTTTTGATCTTAACAAGGATTTGGAAATTATACATACAAATACTAGGGGTTTACAGTTAGATAAATTTGAAATTTTTAAAATAAGAAAAAATGTTAATAGCAAGCTAAATATTATAAATAATCAAATCCTCTTTGCAAATAATCACCTTTTAAATTTGTTTTTTTATTATTTCTACTTATTCACCACTACACTGCAGTTTTGTTTTTATCTATGCTTATATTTTTAATTTCAGTATATACATTGTTTCCTGAAGAAGATATCGTAGGTATCAAAACATGTCAAATTGTCAATAAATAGTGGTTTAAAGAAAGTATTTTGTCTAATTATTAATATTTATTAGTGAATACTTTTACCGTTGTGTCATAAACTATCGGATTTCTATTATCACGAAGAATATGTGTAGAATTCCCCTCGTTCCGCAACTAATGTTCCAAACCTCTCCTATATGTACACCTTATTTCATGTCTATTCATTTAGCGGTCTGTGGTTTTTACTTTAGATGATTTTATTAAATATTTACAAACAGAAATATATCTAAAAGCGAGCTACTATTTATCATCGAAGTTTACAGATATCTCCGACAATATTATGTTCATGAAGTTAAATGCTGCAGATTTAAACACTTGGATACAACTGAGCCCATATTGATCAACTTGTGTGGTCCTGTATTATCACAAACTCGTAAATCAAAAAAAGGCCTTGAATTGTGAAGCTGTGGATATCGTGTTCCGGATTCGGTCCAGCCGGGAGCCAATGTTATGACTGGCTTCTTGTAAAAAGTGTGACACGGTTCTTGATCCGGTTGAGCCGATGTCCGATCCAAACCGGATGTTGATAGTTACGTCACGGATCGGATATAAATCATATTAATGTTAATATTAATATAATCATATTAATTGTGACGTCTAATGTTTCGACGTCACAATTCCTACACGATTATAGTTTTACTTGCCATTTTTTTCGTTATTGGAGACATATAAAAAATGTTTACGTAAACTGCTTATTATCTTTTTAAAAAAAAAAACTAATTCACCAATTTGCGAGTATGTAGATGTAGTTTTCTCTACCTACAGCAGTTTTAAATTAGTAATTATTTATTACGGCGCCGGTCAACGCCGTGCTCTACATTTTATAGATTACATTACATTACAGACATTTTCAATGTCCCGACGTGTAAATTTCTAAGTACGCGGTTAATTTTTTTTCGCTCGGTGAAGCAATCTTCGAATATCAAATATGTAATAGTAATTTCTTATTGACTCGACGTAGGTACTACCGGTGAAATGTATTTTTGGGGGGGAATTGTACCGAGGTATATAATGCTATGCAGGATTTGAAACAAGTACAGTTTGTGACAAACAGCAGTGTATTCATTTTAAAATGGCATTCAAAGTACGTATATAAAATTGTATTTTAAATATTTAAATATTTATTTATTAATGTTTAAGTTATTATGTATATAATATGTATCATATTACGTAATATTTTAAATTTAAAATGCTTTAAATTTATTTTCTTTCATGAAGTAGTATTTACAAGGCATGCTATTTGTCAATTTTGAACGCAACCATTGATGCTTTCAGTATATAATATATAATTAACAATATTGTTCTGGATAAATAATAAAAAAATAATTTAAGAAAAATGTCATTTTGAAATTTACTAAATTATTTCAATTTTATTGCAGTTATTCGCATTCGCCTGTGTAATGGCTGTGGCTCGTGCTGGAGTCATTGCTCCCTACGCCCCCGCCCAGGTATCTCACTATGGCGCTCCCGCCCAAGCATCCCACTATGCCGCTCCCGCCCAAGTAACGCACTATGCCGCTCCCGCCCAATCATCTCACTATGCGGCTCCCGCCCAAGTATCCCATTATGCAGCCCCCGCCCAAGCATCCCACTATGCCGCTCCCGCTCAAGTATCCCACTATTCCGCTCCCGCCCAAGTATCTCACTATGCCGCCCCAGCTCAAGTAGCGCACGCTGTCGCTCCCGTCCAAGTATCCCACTATGCTGCCCCCGCCCAAGTATCCCACTATGCCGCCCCAGCTCAAGCAGCGCACGCTGGTCCCGCTCAGGTTTCCCATTATGCCAAACCAGTCCAGGTAGCCCAGTACGCCGTACCAGCTAAAGTTGCCTACCACGCCGCCCCCGCCGCTCCCGCCGCTCCCGCCGCTCCCGCCAAAGGAGTTCATTATGCCGATCACGAAGAAGAATATGCTCCAGCTGAATACAGCTTCGAGTACTCCGTCCATGATGAACATACCGGAGACATCAAGAGCCAGCAGGAGACCCGTCACGGAGATCAGGTTAAGGGATTCTACTCCCTGATCGAAGCTGACGGCAGTCGTCGTATAGTAGAGTACACCGCTGATAAGCACAGTGGTTTCAACGCCGTGGTCCGTCATGAGCCCTCTCAGTATCCTGCAGTGCAGCCCAAGGCTCCTGCTCATGCTGCTTCCGCTCACGCCCAAGCTGCCCCCTCTCACCAGGGTTACTCTCATGCTGCCCCCGCCCAGCAGAGTCACTCCCAAGCTGCTCCCGCCCAGCAGAGTCACTCCCAGGCTGCTCCCGCACAATCCTACTATCACCATTAACCGACTATCAATCATCAACACATTTTATTTTAATCAACTAGCAAATATTTATTTTAAGTAGCAATAAATCATTTAATCGAAATATATATCGTTTCACTTTTTAAATTGTTCAATTTTTGTATATTAATCCTTTTAAAGTACGTATCAAAGCTATATTGTAATAAAATATAGGTACATGAAAGAAAACTTCTAAATTATAAACTGATTTAATCTCAGAAATAGGTAAAACAATGATGAAATATGCGAAAGAAAAGTTAAAGTAAAAATAAAAAATTTGATTGTTCACATTAGAGCATATATATAAATAAATAAATATGTCAGCCGTAGAGGGCAGCGTTGCCAGTGCAATGTAAAATAATTATCCAATGTAAATTTTTATTAAGAAGTTTACTAATTTTAATACTGAAAAATAGAATGGCATATAATGAAAGGTACCCACTATTTACTCAAGACCGTTTTATGAGCAAAAGCTCCCATATCGGTCACACTCATTCACCGCTTGGTTGATATTTTTTAATGTTAAAGAGACGAATGTGTAACGCAGTTTAGCGTAAAAGCAAATAAACCAAGGTGCACGGTTGCCAACCAAAAAACATCTCTCATTGTCAGACGAACCCCGAATAATGTATTCTTTGAAATCAATAAAATATGTTCAATTAATCAAAAAACTCTGAAATTGTTGAGAATAGGATATGGTAGCTTGAACATTATTGCCTTGAAAGTATTATAGATTAAGTCTGTTAGGTACACTCTGTATACATAATTGCATTACCTATTTTATAAAGCTCTGTAATATTTGTACGAGCATGATGGACGGCGCTTCAAATCTACCGCCATCATTGCCGTTCTCAGCTGACCAACGACACCGGTGACATCTACACATCGGATCCGCGTCACCTTTCATACTCCGCGTTTTCTTCCTTTGCCTTCCTTAATATACGACCATATGAAAACCCGCGTTTCATTCCACTATCAACCTCCACAAACTGGTGACCACTACTTTATATTAAGTAGTGAAGTGCAAGTCACCGTCCATTATGTACGAGCCTGTTGAAAACAAATCTCTTACGCAAGTGTGCAGCTGTTTGCAAAAACGGATAACGGTAAAAGCAGATCATTTTTTTGAAATAAACTATTATACGTGTAATATTACTTCTATGCGTATGCCTTTGCATTTAAGATCACGGAACCATGGAGATAAAAATAAAATATATAATCGGTTGTGTTGATTTTTATTCCTCACTTAAAAAAATTTTAAATGTTAAAATAGCAAAGATGATATATTCAAATTAAATTCTTATTGCCAACTTTTTGACAATTTTAATATCCGCGTAGGGTAGAGTGGGGATGAAAGTGCCACTTTTTACAAATGACAAAATAACGTGATTATAGAGCTTTTATGTTATACATTACTTAATGTATATTGAAAAAAATATATTCGAGACTCATTTAGTATATCAAAAACAATTAAATGGCACTGAGTTTTCTTTTTATTTAAAAATCAATCAGATCAGTTAGATGTAATTCTTAACCCCACTCGTGGGGCTAAAAGTTTCTGGTATGGGGTAACTAGTACCATCCGTACCAAAAACTTTTATTCGTTGTCCTGGAAAACCTGGCGAGCTGATCTATACCCATGCGCTGCTGTCTCAGGATTTTTTGATAACCGATTTATGAAGTCTTATCTTAAGTGACATTCTACAAATATCGAATTGTTTAAGAAGAGTGCGCAAATATTTATTTTTTCTCATCACCAAATCAACAGCTTGTTTCATAACGCTGATGGAAGCCTTTTCCCGCTCAGTTTTTCTCTTGTACGTCTTTATTCTGCAAATAAGAAGAAACAAATGTGAGTGTACACATTTTGTACAAATAGTACCGGGAGTGGGGTTGAAAATGCCACCGCGGCACTTTTAACTCCATACCGAAATATCGAATCAAATATCAAATTATAAAACAAAGACAATCTATGACTAAAAATGCACACTACATTTATTAATAAATATATAAGTGAATAGGATAACTTAATTGTTATACACAGTAGAAGAAAATTTATTTACTTATTTAGTAAATTACATACATATTTTTGTTCTAACAGAGGTGAATATATTATACATAATAAACATAAGACTTAATTATAATCATAGTTTATTGTGTGGGATGGAGTAGACTTCACCTCTGATATATACAGCGTTATCCTGACTACTTTCCTAGACTGAAGTCTGTGTTAAAGTAGCCAGTTTTTTTTTCGTTCTGTTGTGGTGTTATTTAAATCATCAACAGGAATAAAAAGAGAAATAATAAATTAATGTAGTCACAAAATCAAAAATTATACAATTTTGAAATTAAACTCGCCAACCATAAAAACAAAGTGTACACAACGCATGCACCTCCTACTAGCACATTTACTTGACTGACAAAGTGCGAAGCGAGGCAGAGGGGATATCACCACATCGCGCGCTGTTCACATGCTCGTTCTCATTAACGTTTATGAGGCATTTGCAATGAAACTTTGTATTTACACTTTCTGTGCTATATAGAGCACAAATTCATATTTAATAATTTTAAAATTTTAATGATATTTTTTTTTTCACGGAATATTGAGGTGAATGTTGTGTTCAAAAGCATTGATGAAACGTAAATTCTTCGTTCATTACACTGTCCACCATACTAGTTTTTGCAGACAATTTATGCAGACATTGCACGAATAATAATCATTGAAGAAATAATAATCATAAATTTCTGTAAAAAATACCCTACAAATATTAATAATAATAAAAAAAATCACAACATGAGTAATGGTCAACTGCCATTATAATAAATTATAACTATTACTAATAGATTATTAGATTGAGTAATTAATCTATTTTCAAGACACTCTTCCAAAAATATTTTAATTTTTCATATCAGATTTTTATGTTGACATATAACATAACTGCAACTAATTATAAAAATAACATATTTATTAAGAAGGACACATTCATATTATGAAGTTGTAATTATTCAGAACATAGCTCTGTGATATTTTAAATACTAATTAAATGTATTTATTAGAAAGATGTACATATAAAATCAATTATAACGAAAAATATTGTTGTTGCGCTATCGGGATTCGAACCTGAATCTCTTTCCAAACCGGGGAAGGTGCATTATCCAACTATGCCACAGCAGCAGTACTTTACTAATAAGTATTTGAGATTTCGTAAAAATAAAGTAGATGTCAAATAATGGAACGATAGAAGTGCCACGTATGGGTTCGAAAATTTGTCATCAAAAGTACTGCCGCTGTAGCATAGTTGAATAATGCACCTTCTCCGGTTTGGAAAGAGATTCAGGTTCGAATTCCGGTAGCGCATTAACGATTTTCTATTATATCGATTTTATACGTATATCTTTCTAATTAATACATTTAATTAGTATTTAACAAATTTGGTAATTATACTAGTAACAATCTCCTAATCAGTAGTAAAAACGATGTTGCTACCGAGATGGGTACATTCAATACAATTAGTGCTTATCAAACATGTCACCAATCATCAATCTACGTTTGCAGATTACATTACGTATGTGATGTGTTGATTTTACAAAAAATAGAGATCGTGAGTAAGCATTTTGGTTTAGAAATCGAACAAAATGAAAATACAGGTCTCAGCAGGTTGAGGCCACTGTATATTAATATTGACATATAGCAGAAAATAGATCTTAAAAAACATGTCAACTAAATTGTGGTCTTTGCTAATATAAGGGTACACATGTACTACTAGTGCTCAAGGTCTTGTCAGGAACTCTGATCTGCTTAAGCGTGGAGATCCTCCGGAGAACTCCTAAGTAGCTTCATCATTATTTATGTATTTTTTCTACCTTTTGCCCAAATATGATCTGCGATGTACTGGGTTAAATCTGGCTGCAGTGGTGCGTGGAGGGTGAGTCTCTTATATGTCTTTCTTTTGTGTCGTCTCTTTTCCCGGAGTGTCTCTTCACTTCCTCTCTGTTCCCAGGCCTCGTTAATTCTATTATTTTATATTATCTTTATTTACTAATAAAGTGAGTCAACTGGGGACAATGAGGCCAAATCTTGTTTTGGCAGCTGTGCGGTATCGTCCTGTCAATATGCGGGGCGTTATATAACAGCTGCCTAGTAGCATTAAAAAATGCCAACCAGGCGGCGAATGAGTAGGACTGAGATAGGATCGGTCCTGGGTAAGCGGTGGGTCTTCTCTCATTGGTGCTCAGGTTTATGTCGCGATTGCAGAAGAAATTCTTGACTTATCATTTGAGCGAATAATATAAAAAATAATATTACACTAGAATGTATTTTTCTACAATGCCTTAATTTCAAATTTAATATTACTTTTGTTTATTTGACAAAAGTGTAATCTAATATAATATTTGCAGGGAAAACGGAGGGCGCTAATAATTATAAAATATGCTCCAGGGGCAAGACGTGAAGTTATGCCACTGATATTAGACCAAAATTGACTCTCAAATAACCCAATGGGTGAAAGAGATAGTAACTTCCAGGTTCTGTATCATTTCCCTTATTTGTGAAGTAACAAGTGCCTACATGAGAATACAATTATTTTTGCGAGAGTCATGCAATACTTAGAATAATTTAAAAGTTAAGTTTATTATTAAATTGTTGTAAGAACCTGTTTTTTATATTAAAATATTTTGTTATGTCGTACATTTTAATATTTCTGCAATAATTTTAGTTAAGATATTGTAAAATATAATAAAATTCAGTACTAAGAAAAGAGATTGTGTTTGTTTAAATAATTTATTGCTACTTATACGTAATATTTATAACTACTTATGTAAAATCAAATACATAGCTCAATATCATTTTCTAGTGATGGTAGTGGGATGGGGCGGGGGCGACCTGGGAGTCTTCGTGGATGGGAGTGGCTTGGTTGTAGGCTGGGGTGGTTTTCGCGTAGGTGGCTTGTGTGTATGCCGGAGCAGCCTGTGCGTAGGCATGGGCAGCTTGAGCATAGGCAGGAGCATCTTGGGCATAAGCCTGTGGAGCGTGAGCGTAGGCGGGAGCCGTATGAGTGTACGCGGGAGCGGCTTGGGAGTAGGCAGGAGCAGCATGAGCGTAGGCGGGGGCGGATTGAGCATAACTGGGAGCGGCTTGGGCATAGGCTGTGGCGACTTTAGTAACAGATTTCACAGCAGGGTATTGGGAAGGCTCATGATGGACTACGGCGTTAAATCCACTATGCTCATCAGCGGTATACTCCACAATACGACGGCTACCGTCAGCTTCGATCAGAGAATATGATCCCTTGACGTCATCTCCATGACGGGTTTCTTGCTGAGTCTTGATGTCTCCAGTGTGTTCATCATGGACGGAGTATTCAAAATTGTATTCAGCTGGAGCATATTGTTCTTCTTGTGCCGCGTAATGAGCAACTTTACCAGGAGCAGCGTACTGAGCAACTTGAGCGGGAGCGGCGTAGTGGGCAGCTTGAGCGGGAGCGGCATAGTGGGCAACTTGAGCGGGAGCGGCGTAGTTGGCAGCTTGAGCGGGAGCAGCATAGTGGGCAGTTTGAGCGGGAGCGGCGTAGTTGGCAGCTTGAGCGGGAGCGGCATAGTGGGCAGCTTGAGGGGGTGTGGCATAGTGGGCTTCTTGACCAGATGTGGCATACTGACCGAGTCCTATATTGTGCGCAACCTGAGCGGGGGCAGCATAATGCGCTACTTGAGCTGGGGCGGCATAGTGGGCTACTTGACCAGATGTGGCATACTGACCGAGTCCTACATTGTGCGCAACCTGAGCGGGGGCAGCATAATGCGCTACTTGAGCTGGGGCGGCATAGTGGGCTACTTGACCAGATGTGGCATACTGACCGAGTCCTACATTGTGCGCAACCTGAGCGGGAGCAGCATAATGCGCTACTTGAGCTGGGGCGGCATAGTGGGCTACTTGACCAGATGTGGCATACTGACCGAGTCCTACATTGTGCGCAACCTGAGCGGGGGCAGCATAATGCGCTACTTGAGCTGGGGCGGCATAGTTCGGAGCATCATAAGAAGCGATGACTCCAGCGTTGGCCACAGCCAACACGCAGGTGAACGCGAAAAGCTGAAACAAAAATTATTAAGAGAACTGTAGATTATATGTTTATATATATATATATATATATATATATATATATATATATATATATATATATATGCATCTGTCGTCCCTTCTGGGTTAGATCGCGTTTGTTGTAGATAATTTATAAGCCGACGTTTCTACATATATATATATATATGAAACTGGTATCTCTTAGGTTAAATCGCTTTTTTATAAATGGTTTTTTTGAGGAAACCTTGGCCGACAAAACACGTGCCATTGTATAAATATATATACTGTGAATTCTTACTATTAGTGAAATCAAGGATATAGGAGTAGCTTATATTGAAGAAGTAAAACCGAGATAAGGGAGACACTGGGCACGGAACCTTTACTTCTATTTATAGAAAGATCTTAATGAAGGTGGCTTGGACAGGTCTTGTGAATACCAGAAGAATTTGCTGACAGCAAAAAATACCGTACAAAGATAAATTGGGTCTTGACATATCAGCGGAAGATGGACGTGCTTTTTAAAGATTTTGAGTTCTCCACTCTGCTACGACAAGGGGACGAAAATGATCTATAATTTCAAAACAATGCTCATGTACAAATCACTATTTTTTCACACATCACGAAAGTAATGAAAGCAATGCAAGCTTGTAACAAGACGATGCACTCTCATAATATATAAGATGATAATTTAAACCATTTAACCACGTACTTTGAATGCCATTTTGATGCGAGATGACCACTGTTTGATGCAAACTGTGCTTGTTTCAAAGGTTGCCTTGCATTATATACCCCAGTTCTGTCCCCACCCACATTTATCTCCCAGCCGCGATAGTCAGATCATAAAAGCCTGACATCAGCTTATAACAATCCATTATTACACATCTCATATTCAACAGTTTCTTCAACGAACAAAAAAATTAACGACGTGATTGTTTTTGGCGCACGGAACTATTTAAAGTTGAATATTCAGAGCATTCATATATCAGTAATGATGTAATTGATTTATTTTACTTATGTGAGGAGCCACAATTATGAAAGGCAGTCTTCTTCAGACACCAAAGTCAAAACATGATGGAGAATTTAAAGAAAGCGGAGGACCCATTCTTTCCCGGAACCGTTGTAGAAGTTGACTTCTTTTATCGGCTCCATACACAATGCTTAAGTAACGCGAATTCTACAATTAATAAACATAAAGAACAAAATCTAATGCAAGAAATTTATATTTTTCTTTGAGACAATGTATTTATTTACTCTTAGATGATGCAATACACGTACATATCAATATTACAAATAAAGGGCAGAAACCACTTGGTACAAGACAGTCATCAAAGAGCTAACTAACAAATACACTCTTCCATGAAGGGACTAGAACGAAACTGATGTATAAGTCACGCCACGATAATTATACTAAAAAACTTATAACTACATATTTTTCTGCTTTTATTTATTAAAAAAATCTTTTTTTTTTATGACAATTAATTAGTATCTCAAATACTAATTAAATGTATTATTTATAAAGATAGATACATAAAATTAATCTAATCGAAAAATATTGTTGTTGCGCTACGGGATTCGAACCTGGATCTCTTTCCGGGAACCTGGATCCGGGGAAGGTGCATTACTAACTAGCAACAGTATTTTTGACGACAAATTTTCGAACCCATATGTTACACTTTTTCAAATGAATACATCTATCATTCCATTATTTGAAAATCATCTATCTACCTTTCAGTAATCCAATAACAAATGCATTTAAAATATCACAGACCTATGTTCTGAATAATTACAACTTCACAATAAGAATGCTTTCTACTTCATAATTAGTATCTAGTAGATTCTTTAAAAATAACAAATCTCTTCTTTTTGCCACTTCTCTATTCTATTTGAAGTCGTCTCTTCGAACACGTAGATTCCAGGAAAATTTCTTATATCAGTCCTGGTTAAGGTGGCCATCCTGTAACTCCTTTTCTAAACTAACCCACCATGTTGACTGGGGGCGTCCTCTTCCAATTGTCACTCTCAGAATGCTAAGGGCCTTTTTGAGGGTTCATACCAATGATGTCCGGATTTTTTGTGTTTGTCTATTATATGATGGGTGATGAAGTAGTTTCAAGGATCTTGCTACATGCTCAACGTTTCTTACATGGCGTCACGTTACAATTAAAATAGTAAGCCTCAACTAAAATAAAATAGTAAGCCTCAATTAAAATAGTAATTTCAAATCAATTACTGTTTTTTAACCAATATCTTATACATCATCAATCATATCTATTTGTTTATTTTATACTTTTAAAATTAGCAATATTAACTTGGTGGTTAAGATTCATATTTTTTATTTATTATCTTAGTTTAATAACCACAATTGAGTTTAAAAAACATCTACCGGTTTCGGAAAACACCTTTTCCTTCTTCAGGATATGTCAAAACTAACTAAAAATATAGCATTGTTTTTCTATTTATCCAGAATCTATTTTTAAATTTTTTAAAAAAAAAACAACAATTTTTTAAAAAGTGAATTCAGTACCTAACTCAAATTGCTGTTCAATACAAATTTAGTCGAATAATTTTTAGGAAAAAATTTTAGAATAGGACTCGTAGTTAAATTTAGTTGGCTGTTTAGAATTTCCTGATTACTTTTACATGCTTTATTTATCTCCAACGATTCCAAATTATTTAATTTGTGACCTACACCGTTTATATGCAAAATTGACAATCCCAATTTTTTATCAAAACCATGACTATTTTCTATCAAATGATTAGCAAATTCTGAAAACCCACTATTGTTCAAACATCTCAAATGCTCCTTTACTCTTATATTAAAATTTATACCCGTTTTACCAACATAAAATGCAGCACAATCCTTACAACTAAGTTTATAGACGCCAGAATTGTTAAATTTATCATCCTTGTCCTTAGAATTTATGAGTAAATTTCCTATACTATTATTTGTGTAAAATGCTGGTCTAATATCTCGTGGTAGGTGTTTAGATATTTGTTTATATGTTAAAGGACATGGATCTTCCCAACAATGTTAAACTTGTTTCTTTTGATATTGTTTACTAATGTACCTATTAATGAAAGTAAAATTTTAATTTTTGATTTACTAAATTCATCTAATTTACCTAATAATTTGGTAAAAGATCTATGTCGTTTATTAAATCTTTGTATGAACCAAAATTATTTACAATTCAATAATATAATATATAATCAAACAGAAGGTCTTCCTATGGGAGCACTCACAAGTCCACTAATAGCAGATATTTTTGTAGACGATTTGGAGAAAAAAATTTTTGATTGTGATTCTTCTTTGTTAAATAATGTTTTGTTATGGAAAAGGTATGTGGATGATGTATTGTGTATTTGGTCGGGTTCACAACGTCAACTAACTACATTTCTAAATTTAATTAATTCGTTTAATAATAAAATACAATTTACATTAGAAATGGAAAATAATTCTACCCTAAATTTTTTGGATCTAACATTGATTAGAAATAATAATAAAATTGAGTTCAAAATTTTTAGAAAACCAACTTTTACAGATACTATCATACACAATGAATTTAATCATCCATTATCACATAAACATTCAGGGTTCCACTCCATGATACATCGTTTAGTCAATATTCCTATGTCAACATCCAATTTTAATATTGAATTGAATACAATTAAAAAAATAGCAGTTAATAATGGGTATAATACATGTTTGATAGACACTATTTTAAAAAATAAATTAAAAGAATATAATAATCAGTTTTTATATAAATCACAGATGAAACATAATGATAATAATGATAATTGGCGTAGGATTTTATACATAAATAACTTTTCGAAACAAATATCTAAACACCTACCACGAGATATTAGACCAGCATTTTACACAAATAATAGTATAGGAAATTTACTCATAAATTCTAAGGACAAGGATGATAAATTTAACAATTCTGGCGTCTATAAACTTAGTTGTAAGGATTGTGCTGCATTTTATGTTGGTAAAACGGGTATAAATTTTAATATAAGAGTAAAGGAGCATTTGAGATGTTTGAACAATAGTGGGTTTTCAGAATTTGCTAATCATTTGATAGAAAATAGTCATGGTTTTGATAAAAAATTGGGATTGTCAATTTTGCATATAAACGGTGTAGGTCACAAATTAAATAATTTGGAATCGTTGGAGATAAATAAAGCATGTAAAAGTAATCAGGAAATTCTAAACAGCCAACTAAATTTAACTACGAGTCCTATTCTAAAATTTTTTCCTAAAAATTATTCGACTAAATTTGTATTGAACAGCAATTTGAGTTAGGTACTAAATTTACTTTTTAAATAATTGTTGTTTTTTTTTAAAAAATTTAAAAATAGATTCTGGATAAATAGAAAAACAATGCTATATTTTTAGTTAGTTTTGACATATCCTGAAGAAGGAAAAGGTGTTTTCCGAAACCGGTAGATGTTTTTAAACTCAATTGTGGTTATTAAACTAAGATAATAAATAAAAAAAATATGTTTATTTTATTTCCATCGACGCGGTTAAATAATAATTTTTTTTTTTTTAAATATAATAGTTTAAATATTACAAAAAAAGTAAGTATAACTTACGTACAAATATTTCTTCAGTTCAGATATGCTCCAAAGGTTTAGAAATTATACATACAAATACAGTTAGATAAATAAAAATTTTTATAAATAAGAAAAAGTGTTAATATCAAGCTTAATATTATATTTAACCAAATCCTCTATGCAAATAGTCACTTTTAAAATTTGCTTTCATATTTGTTTTTACTTATTCATCATTTTATAGTTATGTTTTTATCAATGCTTGTATTTTTTAATTTCAGTATACATTGTTTCCTGAAGAAGATACCATGTAGATACCATGTAGATACCATGTAGAATAATTAATAAATAGTGATTTAAACAAAGTATTTTGTCTAATTATAAATATAAAATGAGGTCACAAAGTAATTTTGCAAATATTGAAGAAGAAATTAAAACTAACTTACCGTCACGCCTGTAAGCAGTAAGGATAGAATGCCATACTTTCTGTCCTGACTTACAATGTTTGCATCATCTACATTCATGTATCTTCTCAACAGATCTATCTTGGAGTATTTTCTTGTTCACTTTTTCTAGTGCCATCAACGATCGCGTCGTATTCTTACCGTCTTCTGCTCATTGGCCCGTTCCGAATCACCACACTATGTTTTGATCAGCTTTAACTACTCCTAATTTGTTCATTTTTTACTCATTTATATATAGATTTACAATATATGTCTCTGAACAACATCATTACAACAGCTTTTTCAACTGCTGTGAAGAATATAAGAGATATATGGTAGACTTCTTGTATAAACAAGCTTATTGGTAGTTAACTTAGTCAATGCGCACTTGAAACCATTATATTCCTTACTACTCCTCTCGCATGCATGATGCCTTTCCTTAGTGAACTCTTAATTCTATTTTATACAGATTTATACAGAATCGTTCATCTGAGCAAGTAATTCGAATAACCATGGAACGTTTTTGCACCACGCATAGTTTAATTGATAATACGCATCTGCAGAGACGTCGTACCGTGCGCACCGATGAAGTTTTTGTTTCTTTAAAAATGATGCCGACCAGAACGTTACAGTTAATGGAAAGCACTATAGATCCATGATTACTGACTTATTCATTACCCATATTAACATTAATGTGGAAGAGCTGTGGTTTCATCAAAACGGCGCAACATGCCACACTGGGACCTGTGAATTGACTTCCAAGATCGTGTGATTTAACACCTTTGGATTATTTTATGTAGGAATATGTGAAGTCGCTAGTCTAACATTCGTCGCGTTATTGCCGATATACGGACCCAGCTGCTCCTAAAAATGATCTACTTCCAGATTGCGCTTTGTTCGAGCCAGCTGCCACGATTTTTATGTTTTATTGCATTTTAAAGTTCTAAACCTCTAAAAAAACAACCCTTACAAATATTGTTTCAGGACAAAGTATCATTAGGAGAATATGTCCGACAAATTTACCATGTTATTGTCATCTACACGTTCGTGAAGTTGCTGTAGTAGCTATTAAGTTTAAAAGTTTTACGTTTTATTTATGGACAGCAACACCTAGAAGGTAAAATTTAATACATTAATCAATGTCTTCAAATGCTAAATCTACAATTAAGTTGTTGGGCATGCACATTGATTCAGATCTTTCCATGAATACACAAATCAGAAAAACTTTCAGTGCAAGCTGACATCAATTGATATAGATTAAAAGTATTCGGAGACATCTTCCTCTCGAGGCAGCCCGTCTACTCATTGTAGTGTCACGTGTGGACTACTGTAAAAATATCTATGCTGGCCTGCCAATATTTCAGCTGAATAGACTACAATCAATTTTAAATGCGGCAGCACGGATAATAGTCTCATACAATATCCCTTTTACATCAGCTACATTGACTCTGATTCCCTGCAAGAGTTGAATTTAAATTGTGTTGGTCGATGTACAAGGCTACACATAGCATGGTGCCTCTGTATCTTCAAATGTTTCGTATCCCAGACAATTTGAATGGTAAGCGTCAAACTGTCAGATCAGCCTGTACTACAGCCGCAGGAAGAGTTGCTGAACCGACCAACTGTTGCCAGAAGTCTAAATTTAGTGAACGGGTATTTGCGGTGGCAGTGCCAAAAGCGTGGATCTCTTTGCCCTCCGCCATAAGAAACAGTGCATCAGAGACTTTATTTAAAAATAAACTAAAAACGCACCCTTTCTAAATATTATTTCTTTAAGTGAAAATAACAATTTTTAATTTTAAAAACAAAGACAATGTAACTATAAACAGTTTAAATACTATTTAAATGTATTAACTAGTATGATATTATATGTATATCATATTGATTTAATCGACACATATTGTTGCTGCGCTACTGGGATTCGAACCTGGATCTCTTTTCCAATCCGGGGAAGGTGCATTACCAACTATGCTACAGCGAAAGTACTTTTGACGACAAATTTTCAAACCTATATGTTGAAAGTGTAAGTTTTTATGAAAATGGCTCTATACAAATTATCCAATATAATTCATTATAATGATCTGCTAGCTATGGATTATGAAGCTTTACTCCGGATCTTTAGTCACTGTGCAGTCGACTAGATTAGGTTATTTCCTTTATGTCTTGTTTTCCATATAAATTTCGCTGAAATCGTACCATATTTGTATTCGCAAATAACTTTAAAGCATTCCTCCTGGTCAACCTTGTAACAGTTGATCTAACGACTATTATTCAGCTCCGCTATAATAAGGTTGCCAAATTTTTAAATACCTCCTAAGGCTTTATTTTTAACTTCGCTATAAGCAGCGCACGTATCTGAAAGCGTGAGGTATTGGGTGGAGTAAAAGCGATGTGTGAGCACTGATTAAATACGAGACCGCAACGTCGGCCTCTGATCTTAATAGCTTATTTATTCTATTGTATACGCACCATATAATTAGGTAGATTTCGGTAGAAATACTACATGTAGCGAATAGTCTCATGATGCAAGATCCGGAAAATTCCATGACATCTTATTTGATCTGTCCAAGAAAGTGATCATATATGTACAGAAAAACTGCTTTTTTAAAAACATATCTAAAATATTTACAGCAAGAATCTGGTAGATTTCATCTGTATGAACTATGAAATAATATTTTCCTTTTTGTAGTACCCTGCAGGTACCACGAAACTGCAGTTTTTAAAAAAAATTTCTAGGTCTAATATTAACGGAGCATCTAACTTACCATCACGCCGTTTCTCCACAGAGGTTAGGTAGAGAGGATAGAGTGCTACAATTTTCTGTCCTGACACACAGTTCTCGTTTCATCCACATTCATACATCTTCTCGCCGATTATAGAGGCTTCTAAAAAGATCACCTTCCAGTATCTTTCGTGGATGTCTTCTATTTCTGGTACTATTAACACTCGTGTGATATATATTCCTTTCTATTCTCTCCTCATTTATTCGTTCCATATAACCAAACCACCTTAGTGATCCATTTTTATTGTTACTCACTATATTGAGATCAGCGTTACATTCTTTCCTTATTTCTTCATTCTTTACTTTGTCATAAATGCATCTGCCACACATACGCCTAAGCGATCTCATTTCCACTGCATTCACTCTACTTTCGTTCTAACAAAGCGCAAACAAAGAAAATTTGTAACCAATGAGATTTCGACTAATTTAAACATATAATAGAAGGATCAGAAAAAAAAACAAAATATTTATACACTCTTTTTTAGTTAGTTTGCATCTAATCACTGCAAGAAAAAAGTATTTTTTTAATACTGGTGGATTATGAGGGTTGTGAATTTTTTTTTTTTTTTTTAATATTTTTTACCGTTATTTATTAATAATGCCAAGGCCAACAATTGTAAGAGAATATTTGCGTTTACCTCTAAACCATTGCTAACAGTAAAAAATGTGCTCCTCTGTGTATGATGGGATATCATGGGAGTGATTAATTTTGAATCACTAAAACCCGGTGTGACAATCACTACACCAGTATACTCCCAACAATTAGAGAGTATTAATTTTAAAAAAAAGATCAGATCTTATAAATATTAAAAAGGAATACTTCAACAAGACGCGTGGCCTCATTCTGCAAGATTGATTTAAGAAAAGATAAAAGAGTTTAAATATCAACTTTTACTCCACCCACCGTATTCTCCGGATATTAGTCATATAAATCATCATATACAGAATTTTTTTATGAAATACATAAAAACTTATATAATGAAAGAAATGAATAATTACCTGGATGATGAAAAAAGGTTATAAAAAATGATGGATATTATACTGTCAATGATATTTTTTTTCTTTTATTAAATGTTTTTTGCAAGTGAACAAAAACATTGATTTCTTTTTGGTGCCCCTATAATATAATATGTATCACGGAAGAAATATGTAATCTTATCTGATATGAGACGTACTTGTTAGTCTAATAGTAAGACACTCAATCTGTTATTAAGTGGACGGGGCTTTGAGCTTCGTCCCAGGAGATAATTCTACTTTCATAGCAAAAGGGCAAAAAATAAAATGAAATCAGATGATTTTGATTTTATCATCGTTATTAAGGCGTTTAGAAATTGAACATATCTATTTCATAATGAGGTAAAAATGTTTCCTTGATTCTCCCCACGTTCAGAATCAAATCAAGGACCTTGCATACACTTTTTGTGCTTTAATTGTTGCCAAAAGACAGCCGTCACTTCAGCGATATCAGTCTTGAGGATGAATCCGGCAATGAACGTTGTACACGTGGAAGAATAGCTCAAAAAACTCTAATGCACTTAAGAAATAATGAGGTGAGTATTATACGCAACTGATCAGATGCTGTACGTTTTCGGTATTGTTTTATGGAATAGAAGTACTGACACTAGTGATGAGCTCGAACCGTGAGTCAATCACTGATATCTTTGAGTCACACTCACTATCAGTGATCAAATATCTGGGAGTATCGTGATTCGTAATTCATTATTTTAATTTTATTTGTATTTTGTTGTGAACCGTGATTTGGCGCATGTGCTTATGAAACGAAAATATTAATGAAGGAATGACGTTATAATTCGTGATAAACACCATTTAGTTGATTCTGCCAAATCGAGAAATTCTGAGATAAATAAACTCTTTTTTTAAGGGTTTTCATTCTCTATGTGATCATATTAAATTATATAGATATCAATTATAATGCTAGAATATATTTTTTACGCATATAAAGTCTGAATAATATAAGTAAATATGCTCAAAATGATGTATTTTTATTTATTTCATGTACTGTGATGTCGTGCGGCTCACGCGTATTAGTAATGAAACTGTGATCACAGTCACAGTTTTCAATCACGGATATTATAAAATATCAATCACAATCACACCAGTGAGTCAAGAGTAGCATTTTTTCTCATCATTGATGGCCACTCATTGAAAATTTAAGATGTGGATCTACAAAAATTTTTTTCTCTAAATAAGCTGGATGAACGAAAGATTTTATGGTTCAGATGAATAAATTAAAAGTATTATTTAAAACAATACAAATACGAATAATTCAATAATAATGCGAACTCTAGAGAAGTGTCAGATCTTGCATCTCACAATGCAGGAAAAATTGCTGGAAATCGTGGACCTGGAAGAAGGATAACACTATGGGTGAAGAACCCGAGGCAATTATTTGGCCAGTCTATTGTCGAGCTTTTCCGAGTAGCAGTAAATAACATAAAATAATATCCAAAAAGATAGTCAACGTTTGATGAATGGATAAGGCACGAGAAGAAGAGGTATTGTAAGAAAAAAATATTTTTTATTGAAATTATTTATTGCTACCTAAAATTAATACTTTACTACTTAGTTATAAAATGGAATTGGTCAACAGCTAGAGATTTTTAATGTTTGTAGTAGGACTGCGCGGGAGCAGCTTGAGAGTATCCCTGGTAGGCGGGCGCAGCATGAGAATATCCTTGGTAGGCAGGAGCGGAATGGGTGTAAGCTGGGGCGGCTTGAGAATAGGCAGGGGCGGAATGGGTGTAAGCTGGGGCGGCTTGAGAATACGCAGGGGCGGAAACTTCGACGATTGGTTTTATGGCAGATTCTTGGTGGGCGACAGCACCTTGAGAATACCCCTGGTAGGATGGTGCAGCTTGAGTGTAAACGGGGGCGGCGTGAGAGTACGCAGGGGCGGGTTGTACATGAACAGGGGTGGCAACCTTGGCGACAGGCTTCACTTCGGCTGCAGGATACTGAGAGGGCTCATGACGGACCACGGCATTGAAACCGCTATGCTTGTCAGCGGTGTACTCCACAATACGACGGCTGCCGTCAGCTTCGATCAGGGAGTAGGATCCCTTGACGTCATCTCCATGACGAGTTTCCTGCTGGCTTTTGATGTCTCCGGTGTGCTCATCATGGACGGAGTATTCGAAACTGTATTCAGCTGGGGCAAACTGTTCTTCATGGTCTGCGTAATGAACATTATTGGAAGGAGCAGCGGAATGAGCTTCTTGGGCCGGTGATGCGTAATGTGCTACTTGGGCCGGTGCTGCGTAATAAGCTGCTTTTGCCGGTGCTGCGTAATGAGCTACTTGAGCTGGCGCGGCATAATGGGCTACTTGTGCTGGAGCGGCGTAGTGAGTAGCTTGTGCTGGTGCTGCGTATTGAGCTACTTGAGCTGGAGCAGCGTAGTGAGATACTTGAGCAGGAGCAGCATAGTGGGCTACTGGAGCGATGACTCCAGCACGAACCACAGCCAGCACGCAGGCGAATGTGAAGTACTGTAAAATAAAACAATTAGAACGTATTAATATAGTGTCGTTTTTTTAAATTTGATAATTATTTTTTGATTTGTAAACATCGAAACGTTTGTTTGATAAATATATTAAATTTTTGTTTAATAAATATTTAAACTATATTTATAATGAATACATTATTTATCTTCAGTGAATAATTTTTTTCTTACGATTAATCAATATATTGTACAATACGTTAATTTATTGGATTCAAAAAGCTATAAATACCAAGAGTTAGAACTATAACATTAAGTTTTAATAATGTATATTAATTACACGCGCTTAAATAATAAACATAGAAGGCATTTTATGTATATAATATAATATTAAACAATTGCTCTACGAGATATCTAATGAATATGTATACTTTTATATATAGTATGGGCATAAAATAAGCTACGCGTCTACCCCAAAACGTAACAAAGAGACTATTTTTAAATATTAAAAATAAATTAATCCAATTTATTATATTTAAAATAAGTAAACAAGTTTAAAATCAATTAGAACTAGACGTTTTTGTATTTAATTAATGACGTAATATTTTGATTGCCATGTTAAATTAAGATGTACCCCATAAATTTGTTGTATTAAAGTACAAACTAAGAAAATACAAATTTAGGTATGTTAATATTGTTACTGTTAAATTACAAACATACTTTGAATGCCATTTTAAGCTGAGCTGAATGACGTTTGATACACACTGTACTTGGTATTGATATTAGGCAGCGTTATATACTCCGGTACAATCCCCACCCAAACTCTTCACCGAAATGACTGTTCCTTCGCAGATAAGTAGTAATTACTGCAGGATTGATATTACAGGTTGCCTCACAGCGCCGCTAAAACACTTACATTTTTTGCATGGGTTGTGTTGATACAGAGAAATTGAAATATGTGATGTAATAAATTATACGAAACAGGACATTATATGTTTAATGAAGATAAATAAAGCAAGTGTTTCATATTTCAATATTTTATTTTTAAAAACAAATTTTTGTGAATTTGCAATTTCAGAACACAGTTTTTTTAAATACAAATTAAATGTATTAATTATATATATATTCGAACACGGATTTCTTCCAATCCGGGGAACGTGCATTAACCGATTATGCTACAGCACACAGTACATTGACGACAGATTGTCGAACCTATATGTTACACTTTTCAAATGAATACATCTATCGTTCCATTGTTTGAAAACCATCTACTTTATTTTTACGGAATCTCGAAAACCTTTGAGTAATCCGATAGGAGACGCCAGAATTAACAATTCATTTTTATGAAATTTATATTATATATTGTTAAAGAGAACACATTATTATTTTAAAGTTGTAATAATGTAATATTGTTCCCCGGATTTGAAGATATACAGGTTCGAATCCCGGTAGCAACAACAAAATTTTCCATAAATTTGATTTTTTATGCATATATCGTTCTAATTAATATATTTAATTAGTATTTAAAATATCACAGACCTATTCCCTGAATATTTACATTTTCACAATTAGAATGTGTTGTTCTTAATAATAGTTTTTTTTCTGTAACTCTTTCTAGTTGATTAATTTAATTTGAATTTATTTATGTATGTGGAATTTCATCTAGTTTTCCTGCAAAGATCACTTTCACTCTATTGAATAATAAAAATGAGATACAATACGAGTTACGCATATTATTTATCTAGGAGATGCATTTTTCATAAATCTTCATATGCAGTATGACTTGTGGTAGTTCGTGCACTCTCAAAACATGCCCAAAGAATTTAAAATGTTATCGTTTCGCACTTTATATACTCTGGATATTTTCAATAAGTATAAATGTTTTTTGTGGCGTCTTGGGTTAGTGTTCATGTGTTGATCTTTAAAGAAGTATGTACTGAGAATATTTAAGAGGCTGATCTCATGTAAATAAAGAAGGTAGAATTAAAAAATCTACGTGTTTAAGTATTTTTATAAGTATTAAAGAAAATTACAATAAAACGTTGGATGACAATAAAATAAAAATTAATTGTACTGCTGTACTTAATGAGAAACCATTAGTTTAATACTTTTTAATAGCGATTCAGTATTATTTACTATAAAACTAATTTATAACTTGACCTCTAATTAATTCTAACGAAGCGGCCTCAATTTTTCCAACGATGCAAAATTGTTTTCTAACACTAATTTGAATGCACTTTCAAATCAGAAATAAATTAACAATGATTCATGCTAGAGTTATCCAATGTTAATTATATTAAATCAAATAAATACACAGTTCATTGCAAATGATTATTTATATATTTAACCATTTTTTCTCAGTTCAATTTCAATTACAGAAATACTTGTAATTATATAAAAGTATTATGTATCAAATTGGTGGGCTAGCACCAGAATAATAAAGGGGGTGTTTTTTTAGAGGTATAGAACTTTAAAATGAAATAAAACACATTAAAAACCATGGTAATGGTCACGGTGTTAGCTCTATTTGATAGATAATTTTATGTCAATAGTGTTTAAATATGATTTCGCATATAGTTCAATTTTCGACCACTTTTAAGAGTAACTGGGGACATATATTGGCAATAACGCGACGTATGTTGGCTTTCATGTCATCTATCGTATTTGTTTATCGGCGTAGACTACCGAATTCACATATCCTTACAGAAAATAATCCAAGGGTGTTAAATCATATGATCTTGGAGTCCAATTCACAGGTCCATACGCGAAATTATGCACTCATCGAATGTTTCCTTCAATAAATTGATTATAGCGCGCATTGTGTAGCATGTTGTGCCATCTTGTTGAAACCACAGTTCTTCCACATTAATGCCATTCAATTGAGGGATGTAAAAGTTAGTGATCGTGGATCTATAGCGCTCTCCATTATCTATAACGTTCTGACCGGCACCATTCTTGAAGAAACAACTGTTTCTTCGGTGCACACTGTATGACGTCTCTGCAGATTCATCTTATCAATTAAAGTATGCGTGGTGCGAAAACAATCTATGGTTATTCGAAATATATCTCGACCGTAAAATGGACATAGCGCACAGTAAGTTTCGCGAACTGACCCACGATTTTAGAAATAAATTTGCAAATTTCTGGCGTCAGTCTATTCATGGTGAAATGGCAAACCAAACTAAGCACAAATTGGCTATCAGCTGTCAAATTGGCTGTGGCTGGAAAAAGAATAGCTAATTCTATGAACAAATCTCTAAAAAAACATCCTTTATGAGCTGTGTTTCAGACCACTTTCAGATAAATCTCCTGTTATTAAAGTTTCAATTTTAGTTGCAGTTGAAATAATAATTATAAATTGGTTCATCAAACTATATACTTATTTATCATGAAATATTATTAAGTATTAATACCCTTTAAATCCCACCTTCAAGACACGGCAACCTTTACATAGAAATTCTGAAGAATGTCTCTGCCTTTTTATTTACAATATTTTATTTATTTAAGTACACTTTTGTGATTTCCTAAATTATAGTAAATATGGTAAAGTAAATTTATTCTTAGTATGTATAATATTTTTATACAAACCATTAAATAATATACAAAATAAGAAGTCAATATAAAAAATATGGGTACATTTAAGGTATATATATTTTATTAATTATTTTAGCAATTGTTAAATGATTTTGACAGTGTAAACATATTATAACAATCATAATAACTACTTAACATTTATTTTATTTGTTTATTAGTAACTATATAAAACATATAAAAATTTCTTTGGACTGTACCCGTCTCACTAGAGAAATTCTGTGTCGAGACTAATAATGAAAATCCACAAAAATATTTAGATACATAGGAGTTTAGATGCAGAAAATAAATTAAAAGAAAAAAAGAGGGAGAAAGGGTGGGGAGGTTGCAACTATTGTTGCGGTAAAGGGAGAGCAAGAAGTGTATATACTCGTAGGTAGAATTATTGGCCAAAATTGAGATTGTGGTGGTTCATAAGAACCCTTTGAGCGTAGTAAGACTAATTGTGAAGAAGTCAATTTCTGTACATTTCTCACTATGGTATTTGCATGCATGAAGTAAGGAAGGTTATGGAATAATAACAAATTAAACATGATTTTGATTAAAATTATTGGTTCTAGAAAATATGAGAAAATTGAAAAAGATATTGATTTTTATCCATATCATAAATAATAATATGAATAAGGTCTGATACACTTATTTTTATAACGGGGTCACCTTCCTTGACAAAAATTAATCGTTTATTACTTTGCGCTAATGGCAGGAATTAATTATCGTAGAAAAGCACATTTCAGCCACAAATCGTGATTCGTGTTGTGAAAAACATTTCGGTTTCGTATTATTTTTGTTAATTAATTTATAACATGATCTGCCCTTGCGGTTACCAAACCAATGACGTCAATGGTCATTGTCTTTTTTTAACTTGCTCTTTCTAATTTACCATCACGCAGTTTCTCCGCGGGGGTAGGCAGAGAGGATAAAGCTTATCAGTTACCATCTATTTTCCATCTATGTATTTGTTTGACTTATATATATGTACCTCTCTGTCTTATGCTGGATCTTACGTAATAACATATAATATATATTACTATAATATAATTTTTTAATTTTTTATTATATCAATCAAAATTAATGATGTAACCTAACTACGTTTTTGTATGAATTTATGTTTTTAAATTTTGTATGGATTAATACAGCACTTAAGGAACGCTGAAAAGTCTAAATTTTTAAACTTTAGCGAAATTGCTAATAATCTCATTAAATTAATTTTGTTTTTTCTTTATTTTTTCATATACTGAATAATATATTGCATTAAAGTCGCATAGTTTTATTACCTTTGATGAGTAGGACCAATAAAAGTGCTCTAGCTTCTAAACTGGTTCCGAGTAAAGGTGGGTCCCCCCCCTTCCAAGAAAAAGCTTCTCCATGTTGAGGCTTCTAACAAGACCATCTTCCAGTATCTGGTTTATCTGGTCATACTCCCGTAGATATCCTGTATTGGACCTTGGTGCCATTAACATTTCCGTCATATTTCTTCCTTACTTTACTAATTCATTCTTAATCCTTTTCACTGTGCTAAGATCATTCCATTCTTTCCTAATTTGTTAATTATTTATTCTATCATAAATAGGATGTGACTCTTTTGCCACCTCTAGTACCCTGTAGTTACCTTATTTTCGATATATTTCTCTGTTTTTCCATTCTTATCAAATAAATTTATATTTTTTATTTATTATCTTTGTTTTATTAACCACTGAATTGAGTTTAAATACATCTAATAAATCTATTTTCTGGTGAATAGATTCTAGTGAAGAAACAATGATATATGTTTTTAGTTATTTATGACATCCTGAAGAAGATAATGTTATTTTTCGAAACCGGTAGATGTACTTAAACTCAATTCAGTGGTTAATAAAACAAAGATAATAAATAAAAAATATGAATTTTAACCACAAAGTTAATATTGATAATTTCAAAAATAAATATACTTATGTATATCCTTCATAAATATTCAAACTCTTCCACTTGTTCCAATCATTCATTCAGTTATCTACCAGTAGTTTTAAGGTTTTCTTTCTTTTCCCTTCTATTACTATTTAATTGACACTGCATTGGTTGTTGTAACTTTTTAAAAATGTTTTATTTCTATAAAATGCTATGTTTTAAAGAGAAATATAAAAATATTTTACTTTAAATGAATGTATGACTATTTAACTGCATTTTTTAAATAATTACATTCACAATTGTTAAAGATCTCCCTTTCTAAGCACAAACATTTATTCATATAGAGAGTAGAACATACTGTAGCAATATTGATTAACGAATACACATTACGTTAGAACAATCTATCACTCATGTATGTAATCATATCATTAATTATCACATGAAATTTATACATATTAATTATATTATTAATATTTCAATTAATTCTAAATATTTGCAGATCAAAAAAACGTCATCCCACTCATTGTATAATATTTTTCTGTGCTCTTGTTATTATATTCTATTCATGAAATAAATATATAAATATAGCATGTGTACTTTAAATTTAACTCCTTGAGCTAAAAATTATGAAACCAACTTCTGGGTTACTTATATTTTGTATTTAACATAATTTATAATTGCTTTAATTTCAAATAAACAAGATTTATACAATATAAACTAATACATATTAAGTTTCATCGCTTTTAAAGATCGATACATATTAATTACACAGTTCAATATCCGCTGGATATCAATATACACGAATTTCTAACCGGATAATGTTTAATGAATGACCTTTGGAGCTACTCAAAGCCAGGAAAGACAGAAGTATATCCTTGAACCGGTGGTCAATAATTTTATCCAAATTAAAAAAATGAGTTTCATTTTATCGTATTTTTTATTCTACATTTTTAAATATTACTAATGTATTTTAATTTGTGTAATTTTAATAAAAAATAATCTAAAATAATTTGAACTTAAATTGTGTAGGTTTAAGACTGGGTCGTACATTAATTTCTACCTTCATATAATGCTTGTACTTAGCTTTATTAAAAATAATATTTACATTAGTTGAAATTATTAGTCATTTGCGTGTTTTTGAGTATGTTTTGTCATCTAATGATTACTGTTATGATAAATATAATAAAATACTTAATTAATTTTAATCCTATACAAATGTATCGTATTTGTTTTAGTATTAATTTTGTCATGTTTATGTGGTATTAATAAATATATATATATATATATTTATTTTAATATTAAAGTCACAATAGAATCATAGCTTGTCTAGCATAAAGAAAACAAAATATACCAACAGAACAATTTATTTCTACTTATTATTATGATTTTGTACTTAATTAATTAATACAATTTGTCAATGATTAATAGCTGTGCGATTTGGCAGGGGCAGCCTGAGCGTATCCCTGATGGCTGGAACCAGCCTGGGAGCGACCTTGATGAACGTGAGAAGCCTGGGAGTGGTAACCCTCGTAAGCAGGAGCGGACTGAGTATTTCCCTGGGAAGTAGAACCAGCTTTTTTATGAACAGGGGCAGCTTTATTGTTACCTTTGGGAGAGTATCCGGGGGCAATAGTCAGCAAAGGACCAGCAATTTTGACGGCGGGCTTCTCAGCTGCAGGGTATTGAGAAGGTTCATGACGGACAATGGCAACGAAGCCACTGTGTTTATCAGCGGTATACTCTACAATACGACGTCTGCCGTCAGCTTCGATTAGGGAGTAGTATCCTTTAACATCATCTCCGTGACGGGTCTCTTTCTGGCTCTTAATATCTCCTGTGTGCTCATCATGGACGGAGTACTCAAAGCTGTATTCAGCTGGAGCATACTCTTCTTCGTGATGGGTGGCATGATGGCCATCTTCAGCAGGAGCAGCACGGCGAGCCACTTGCGCAGATGCGGCAAACTTAGAGCCTTGAGCATAATGTGGAACTTGGACAGGGACGGCATAGCGAGCCATAGGAGCCAGAGCGGCATAATGAGAAATTTTGGCTTGTGCCGGATATTGAGCTACTTGAGCAGGGGCAGAATATTGCGCGTACTGAGCTGGTGCTATTTTTTGAGGTACTGGCGCTATGACTCCAGCTCGGGCTGCAGCCAGAACGCAGGCAAACGTGAAGATCTGGGGGAGAAAGTACAAAGATTAATATCCTATAAATTCTTTATAAATAACACGGTGTTAAAATTAATCGAGTCAACGCTCGAAGTACGCCCGAGTTGACAACGCATTACAATATATAATTTCATCATTTCATAATATAAAATACTTGACATTGAATAACACGAAGAACTTAACTATTGTATTTGCAGAACAACAATTGAATAGTGGTAAAGCCAGAAAGCGAAAGAACATTTAAAAAACGAGTTATTTACACCGTTTAATAGTATGTCCTTATATAGACTGACAGGCCGCTATAAGATTCCAATATCTACTGAGACTGAAAATATTTCGTTTATAAGACCAAATACATCAGAAGTAGTACAAATCTCCAGCGACCGTTATGAAATGATTCTATTTTTAATAATAATAATTTTAAAAAAAAACAACCGGAATGAATGGTAAATAAGTATTACATAACCCATGGCGTTAAATATAATTTCCAATTACTTTGGACACATATCTAGTCGATCCAGGTGGCACAGCTGTTCATTTTTTAATGTAATTATTACAAAAGTTGTATATTTATTTTGTTAAAAATATAAATAAATCAAATTAAAACTAAGTGTGTTTGTTGGAAACCTGGAAACCAAAAATATTTTCAGTTTTTATTTCCAGAATATTTTTAATTGTTTGCTCTTATGGGCGAGACTTGCCGGTAACTTATTCTAAAGTTCATATAAATGACAGTACGACAGTGAAATTCTTGTAAAGGACAGTACAACAGCGAAGTTCTTGTAAAAGATAATACTATAGCGAAATTCTTGTTAAGGACAGAACGGGCAGAATTCAGCATTATCTATTGTATTTTGTACACAGAACCGAAAGATCAGCTGATAAATTTAATAGACGAGCATAACCTTATTCATCTTTCACGCACCCTTAAATTTTTACACTTTAATTATTCTAATACATCCATTCGGGAATAAATAATATTGAATAATAATAATAAATATTGAATATTGTGATGACATATTTATCAAAATTATAACACATACTTTACTTTAATAACGCCATAAACTCTGTTTTTACAGACTAGAAATATTAGAATTCAAATTTTTTTCGATCATTTTTTATTTATATCAGACATACAAGACTGATATTAGACAATCATAACAAACGTATTATAGTATCAAGATCAATACTTTATTAGTGTCTCCTTTCGTCCTTATCCGGTTCCAACGATATGGAATATCCGTGATTGCCTGATACGTCACGTCGTACATAACCGGATATAACACGGATACAATCGAGTTCAAATGACTCCTAAACAATTTAAACTTCAAAAATCACAGCTCATAAATCGAGAACTAACTTTGTAAAAGATCATTAACTAAATGGCACAATACAAGCTTAATTAATATTATTATTCATTAGAACATATGCAGAATTTCTATATTTCCTGTTAATGACGCACATCCACAGATATCCACAGATTTAAAATAGTTTTTTCAGAATTGTGTTTCGATTTGATGTCAATATTTGTTTGACAATCCAAAGAGAAAATCACGTGTATTTGAATAAATAGATTTATAGAAGAACATACTCTGAATGCCATTTTGAGTTTGGTCGTCTAATGTTGATTGTGAATTTCTACTGTACATGTTGTCTAGTAATAGACCATTATATATGACAGTGCCAATCCCCACCTGACTCTTTCACCGCATCGAACGTTCGTACTTAGATACTACGTATATCAATAGTTATTATCAAGTAATTACTGCATAATATTTGGTATTAGATATTGCTTCATAGTACGAAATGACTTCTCTTTTTGCGTATGGAGAAAATAGAAATAAATCATTTTTATCATTGCTACAGAATATGTAGGTATGTTTATTTGATATATTACGTTTTCAGTATTAACGTTTAAATAACCCATTCAGGGATCAACTAAATAATATATAAAATTGATATGAGTGAAATTTGTTAAATTACAAATTTAAATGAAATTCTGTCCTCACATTTAGGATAGTAATCACTAAAACCAGAATATATATTGTATATTTACTTTATATATATTATATAAATTAGATGTAAATATTACCTTCAACCCCCTTCCAAATTTTAAGGCAGAGTAATTTCAGAAAAATACGTATTTTACATATAATACATATCTACCTACAAATTTTAATTAAAAAATAATATTACATATTTATTCAAAGTATAGCAAAATTTGCAATGTAAAAAAGAAATGTAATAAATTTTCATTGATTCCTTCCTTTCCAGTGAAACGTATACATAATGTACACACGCAACGTTTGCATACAACCACGAGAGTGCTAATTACACTTGCTCAATTTTTTTTATTCTATGTATTACTACGTACGGACGTTGATTTTCAATATTATTGTATTACTGATTTTTAAAATTATTATATTTTACCAATGAAAAGTTTCCGTACAGTCTGAAAGAAGTGGATCGATACATTTAATTCAAAATCAGTAAAATAATACTGATAACAATTGATGAAATTATGATAATACAAATTTAAAAGTGAGATTATAAATTATTAAGGAGAACGCGTTCTTATTGTGAAGTCGTAATTATTCAGAACATAGCTCTGTGAGGTTTTAAATACTAATTTAATATATATATATATATATATATATTATATATATATATATATATTATATATATATATATATATATATATATATATATATATATATATATATATATATATATATATATTTATAATTAATACATTAAATTAGATTATAAATATTTACCTCAACAGAAGAGTGGTCCAAAAATTGGAGTATGACTGAAGCATGAAAAGATGTATATTGGACAACACACAAAGAGAAAATAAACGCGTGAATAAGTAAATTGTTATTTCAGAAAAAACATGTCATTGGTGCAATTTTTATTACACTTTTATTATAATTTTGTTCATGTCAATTAACTGTTTTTAAATACCAATTAAATGCATTAATTAGAAAGATATACATATAAAACCAATTTTATCGTAAAATATTGTTTTTGCGCTATCGGGATTCCTGGATCTCTTCCTTATCCATTATGCTACATCAACACAGTGCATATGTTACACTTTTGAAATTGGTCAATCTAACGTTATTATTGATTTTATATGTATATCTTTCTAATTAATACGTTTAATTTGTATTTTAAAAAGTACACAGACCTATGTTCTGAATAATTATAACTTCTCAATAAGAATGTATTCTCCTTGATGACTAACTGTTTCTTTTTCAAATAAAACTTAATTAAGATTGTATCTTGCATGTTCTTAAAATAATATAAAAATTTATTTACCAGATAAAATTCAAGTAACTCCAACTGTCAAAATTGCATAATTTAAAAGTGTCGCAAATCATATCAAAAAAATGAAACGGTTAATTTTTAAGATGTATATTTATGATTTTAATTTTTCGAATGCAGTCTATCAATTATAATTATACACTGAAATGAATTATTAAATTATGTTATATATTTGTTCTTAGAAGTAAAAGTAGAAGTATAAGTAAATATGCAAATTTTGGTTTAAGCTTTTAAATTGTTAGAGGTTGTAGTGGGCAGCAGATAACAAGCATGGAGGCAGAGCGCTGTGTGAACCACCGGCGCCGGCGCTCAGATCGCATCCAAACCGCGACCGGACAGTAACAGCCCGGAGCTCTAGTGTAATTTCGAGGTGCTTTCACTTAACCGTACTAATTCACAATCACAATTGCTTTTGCTTAACTTTTTCTTAATCACTAAGTAACTTTGCCGAAATTGAGACAAAACCACCTTCCAACGGTAAGTGACCTCCTTTCATTTATTAAACTTTTGACACCTGAAATAGATTCCAGACGGAGCATCCAAAATATCCGATACATATCGATGATTTTAAATCAAAGCGTTATATATACCCTCCTAAATTCCTACAGTTCACAATCCCTACAAAACAAATTACTCTTGTACAAAGCAATCATCCGTCCAATACTCACATGCGCGAGCCCCATCCAAGGTTCAAGTAACACAACATTTTTACTATCCAACAAAACTACATCCTTAGGAGAATCACAAACTCACCCTGGTTTGTCAGAAACACAATCATTCACAGAGACTCGAACGTACCCTCACTCAAACTACACATGCACGATTTATCGTCTAAATTTTATTCTAAATTAATTTCCATCCCAAACTCTTCCATAAACTCCCTCAGCTTGAATGATCCCTCATCCGATCCCCATCATCTTCATCTCATTTAACTTTTTTACCCTGTTTTTGACTCTATTGAACAAAATTTGTAAAAAGATGTAAAAACTTTCACTAAAAATATAAAAATTTGTAATAAATTCAACAAAATCCAACAAAAAAAGAATTTACAAAATATTTAAGAAAAAATGTATGACATAAAAAAACTTTACCCGTTTTTGCAAAGTTAAAATTACCTGATATTAAAACAAAAAAACAATTTCGCCATGTTCCGCGAATAGGGTCCCCGAAAAAATATTACGCCTTTTTTGATACCTCATATGTTGGAGACAAGAGGGCTCAGCCCTTATCCCTCACCTTATTGTAATGAACCAGGATATCAAGCAGGGTTGTGATTACACAACCCTGCTTGATTATTGACATTAGTCTTCATAGCTATTCAACTTGTATATAGATAATTGTATGAAAGAACTGTAATGTATGAATATAGGAGCAAAAATAGACGACTTGATAGTATGCTGTTGATTGTACGCCGGTCTGCCGGATTTCCATATTAAAATCAAATATGGAAATATGTAAATAGAAGGTATCATTGCACGTAGGTTTCAGTAAGAATTGATCCCTTTTGAAGATAACAGAATTAAGCACAAATTGTTTGAAAAATGCAGAAAATTGGCAGATGTGAAGATGCTAACATAGGTTCAGTAAGAAAATATTTAGTTCAGTATTATTGCCATACGGATTGAATAGACAAATTAAATGCAAATTGCACATTGTCTATAAGCATCAACATGAAGTTGTTCATAAATGACTCGCAATTTTTCTGAATAACCCACGGCTAGACAAAAGTCATGGGTTACCCCATAAACCAGGTTACGCTAACCCGGGTAATAACGGTTAAAATTTTACGGGGTCTTTTCATAAGTTAAGGATTATTTAATTTATTTTTATTTTTCAGAATTTTTTAATAATGCACAGCTTTTTTGCTTATACGCAATGCACGCCTCTGGTTATATATAATATATATTCAACGTTTCGTTTAGAACACTTGTTCATCAATATAATCATATAATACTTAATTAAACTTATATATATATATATAACGGATTTTGTGGACGCAATAACTCTCGTAGTTTGTATTCATATTACAATCAATTACTTTTAAAAAACTAACCTTGCAAATATTGCTTTCCCATCTTGGTCTGAAACGGATATAATTATTCGTTCATGCAGTGCCGGAGGAATTATTTTTTCAATTAACGGATTTCAGATTTAAAAAAATAAATCATTTAGTAATCCAAATAACCATTATCGCTGTTACTACAAACAGAACAATAACTACAGATGACGTAAATTATACAAAATTATGATACAAAAATAAACGTACGTCATGAAATATAAACGGCTGTATCAGAATTCACAAGCTTCCCTGTAAAGGTGTGAGCATATACTTCAAATGAATAAAGCAGTAATTATGATAATGAAGTTTGTATGCTAATGATTCGAGTACAATCATTTTATGATAATTTCTATTAACAATGATTTTTAAGCTGTTATTTCTGCTGTTATTAATAATAAAATCAATTAATTTATACACAATGGTTTCTTCTTCACCAACAACCTTGCACCCATCTTTGAGTATAGGTCTGTCTTGTGCAGTTCTCAACCATGCAAGGTTGGCATTTCTCTTCTTCTTCTTCTTCTCGACTTCTGTTCTTCTGTTACTGCAGGATCTTCCTGGTCCATCTGCCTTCCGCGAGCCTCGTTACATGAACAACATATCCGAATAGAGAATGTTGCCAACTTTTGATTTTTGCTGTGTGTACTAGTTAGTCTTTTTCTATCTCAGTGATATATGCAACATTGCTTGTTCCATAGCCAGTTTTGATTCAATCTGCTGTGTAAAGGTGTGTGTTCGCGGATGAGATTTGATTTTGTTATTGAAGATCATTTTATTATATGTACAAAATACGCGCGGTAATAAATACGAGTAATACAGAGTGAATATTATGTTCCAGCCCGATGTTGTTTCATTTGTAAAAACTTCATATGTAGCTCGAGCTGTGTCCTGTTGAAACCACATGTGTTGCAGGCTCAATCGACTCGAATTCGGCCACCGAGAAGTTTTTTTAGTATTGCCTTTTGCATCCTGAATGAAATAGGGCACAATTATTCCACTGACCCACATGGCGTACCATACAGAAACTCTGTGTGTGTGTAAAGATCATTGGTGGAAAAGTGTCAGATTTTCAGTGCCCAATAATGGCTGTTTTGTTTATTAACAAAAGCCGCCAATTCGAAATGAGTATCGTCGCTCATGATGATTTTTTTCCAAAAGTCAAGTTTGTGTTTTTTTTAAATGTTTTAGTAGTTTAAAGACATTGTTGAGACATTAAATGCCTTAAAATAAATTGTAATTAATTATTATTTAGTATTACAAAATGCACATTGACAAATATTTGTTAAACCAAAATGGTGGTGAAATAAAATCGACCTGGAACATAATATTCACCCGTTAGAACGCTTTGTGATCAACTCAATAACTGTTCCTTACGTTGTTTCGAAACGAATTCGTCTACACATGCTATTCGAGTCCATATCTGTATTTAATACAGGAAGAATACACTGATCAGATAAGCATGTTTGGAGATGTCGGGGTATCTTTTTGTTCCCTCCAAAGTCTATTACAACCTTCATTCAAACTTTAATGAGAGTTTACAAAAATTGTAAAAAAAGTTTGAAAATAAATATCGATGTAGGTCGTCAATTGAAACAAATGTTACGAGCATTCTCGTTAAGGGAGTAGATCACTAAGCGGATAGATAACCATATATATGCATTGATTTGGTATTTCGTTTCTCCTATATTTATTATTTTAAATATTTAACATTTTTAATAATTGAACGACCTTTAAAAACTGAAAAATGCTATTTTGCTGGGAAATAATTTATTTATTTATTTAGATCTAATAGACAACAGACAACTTAATGATGGTAGTAAGAATGAGCGGGGGCGGCATGGGCGTACACGGGGGCGGCATGGGCGTACACGGGTGCGGCATGGGCGTACACGGGGGCGGCAACCTTCACCACGGGCTTGATTACGTGCTGGGTAGCCTCATGACGGACCACGGCATTGAAGCCACTATGATCATCGGCAGTGTAGTCCACAATACGACGGCTACCGTCGGCTTCGATCAGAGAATATGATCCTTGAACATTATCGCCATGACGGGACTCTTGCTGGCTCTTAATGTCTCCGGTGTGCTCATCATGGACGGAGTATTCGAAGTTGTATTCAGCTGGAGCATCAGCGTAATGTTGAACGGGAGCCGCATAGGCCACCTTCACGGGGGCGGCATAGTGAACCTGGGCGGGGGCGGCGTAGTGAACCTGGGCGGGGGCGGCGTAGTGGGAGACGGGGGTGATCAACCCTGCGTTGGCAGCAGCCACGAAGCAAGCGAATGCGAGGATCTGAAATAATATAATCCATGATTGTCTTATTTTCATCCTAGGTGGATAAATTAATAGACTTGATCAAGTTGAGTTCCATTAACATGATTGTGTTAAGGTTATTTTGTTTTTTAATATTTTCTTAGTTGGTCAGCAACTAGTTACTCAATTTATTCTAGTCTATGACATGCACGAAGTAAATAAATAAATATATCTGTTGATGCAACCGGTTTCAAAGCGACCGCTTTTTCAGCACAGCGCGGTCGAATCGAAATTAATTAATTCCGCAATTTGTTATTAATTTTTCAGTCAATATAAATTCAGATATCTATTATTGAGTTGTCTAAATATAAACAAACATGCAACGTTAAATATATTGAAAGAAATTTTTAATGACAGTAACTTCTGGATGCCTCAAAAATATGACAAAAAATTATAAATCGTGCCTAACAGAACTGTCATATCGATTAATGGTTCTGTTCTAGAAACATAATATATATTTTCATAAATCTTATTATTTTTTTATAAATTCAGATAACAGAAAATGCATTTCATAATTTTATTTACACATTTCTACGTAAAGGTTCAGAAGACACTGAAACCAATTATTAAATAATATTATTTTCATTATAAACACTTTGAGCACGAAAATAATAGCTTCATTGCTTTACAAATAATTTTTATAATATAATTGTAGTTACATACTTTGAATGCCATTTTAATTGTGCCTTGAACACTGTTCGCAACAAACTGTAATTGGTCAACAATAAAACCCGCCTTATATACCGCTCACCTTGTCAACTTCACCCCACCAAAAAAAATGTTATTCTTTAAAAGCTGTCGCTCCATATTTTGTCAATCGACGTCGACAAATATTTGAATTTTATCGAACCAATTGCGCAATAATTATAAAAATCAGCTTTGATCTTGTTTTTTATACACGCACGTAATACTGGCGACTTAAAATGCGGATAATTTTTTTTTTTACTATCTGCAAAGTCATGTCGCGTTGTGAAAATTACTCGCACATTACTAATACTTTTAATCGATGTGAAAAATCATGGCACCCGCTAATATAAAAAATATTCCTAGTTATTAAAAGTAAGTTACTATATAAAATATAAAACTTTTATCCGCACTGTATCGACCTAAAGGTGTGAAATGTGATTGTTATTGTTGACCTTTTTTTTTTACTTTTGTATCATTTAATTCAGAGTACTGGGTCCATTTGGACCCCTTGCTGTATGCCTTATGTAAAATGAAGTGTGTTTATTATTATTGTAATGTAAATACATTATTATATTATTACTGCAATGATGCATGGGCTGCTAGCTGGGGCAAGAGATAACCTCTAAAAGAGGATGGTTTTGGGACGTTTAGTACGCGAGGGGGCCGTTATGTCATAGGTTGACAGAACGTTTATCATGGGGTTCCGGTGCTGTGAGAGTTAAGCATAAAACGCTTGGAGAGGTGTTTTATGAATTCTTTTATTATTGATCTAGTACCGGCTTTTGTGTGTTTTAAAATAATAAAGATTTGATATTGTGCTGGAGTCAGTTAGAGGTATTTTGATTTGGTAGCCGTGCATCGCCGCCCAGTCGCTTTGCATAAAAGCAATAAAAATGTTAACTTGGCGATGAATGAGAAGGACCGATGTGGGAGATTTTGCTCATAAAGCGGTCATGGGTAAGTGGCGGATCCTCTTTCACTGTAAAATGTGGGCAATCCCCATCAAAATTTTTGACAGTTTTGAGAATAACGTATTATACAGCCTCTATCTATATAAAACTTCAGCGACTCAAATGGGCGAGTCACCTTCAGAGGTCACATAACCCTTAATTGAAACCCGGGTAATAGGAGAAGAGTAGATAGATCCGACTTCCCTGGGAAGATAACGTAAAGAAAGACTTGCTGCTGATTCAGATTTGGAATTGAAAGACAGTTGCCGAGTACCGGAGTACGTGATGATAAAAGATTCAGAAGATCAATGTTCTATTAGGTCTGTAGGGTCATTAAAGAAGAAGGAAAATAAATAGCAATTTACAAATTTTAAGAATATGTTGTTTGTATTATGGTCAAACGATTACATATTTTAATACAAATTAAATTCATCTATTAGAAAGATATACAAAAACCTCAATTTATCGAAAAATATTTCAACTGCCGCCGGCATTTATTTTTTCGATATGATATATTGAGCTTACCTGTAGGTATATCTTTCTAATCAATGCTATATAATATAAAATATTGCAGAGCTATGTTCTGATAAAATTACAACTTCACAAATAATAATGCGTTCTCTTTAAAAGATTAGTTATTCAATTTAAAAAAATTAAATTAATTAAAAATCGTTTATTGTTTTTGTTCAGTACCTATTTTGTTAAATGGGATTATTGTCAAAGTAATAATTTAAGCCCAAGTCGGTACAAACAATATAAAAGATACTTTTATTACTAAATATATATGATAGTATTTTTTTTAATAACATATTTACCCAGCTCATATTAAAGATTAAAGAAAAATTCCTTAAGATTATTTCAATAATTATTATAAACAAGTTCTTCATGACCTTCCCAATACATAAATATATTCATGAACAACATCTCGAACAGCTTAAACTATCTTCTTTTAATCATACGTAATTTTTTTTCACTCGATCGTCTGATTACAAACTTTCATTTGTACGTTAAGTGGGTTGCTTGACTGCATTATCTGATACAGTTCGGTCAATTTCAATGTCTTCATGTCTAGTTAAATACGGGGTGTTTCAAATAATTAATTAAAAAAATAACATTCTACTAAGCCTTTTTATAAATGTGTTCCTTCATTTACATACACCATAAAATTAATTATATATTTAAACTTATTATTACTATACCATCAAATATACAGTTATAATGTAAATTTACTCATATATTATATTAAATTTAGATATTAACTAAAAAAAATTGCCGAACATTATACAGAAATTATATTTTTTATTTATATTAAAAATAATATTTATATTAATGACTTAAATTATGATTTTTTTTATTACATCTCTAATTTAATAATTTACTATAATAAAATTTATACGTACTTATGATAATTTTTCATCGCTATATATGTAAAATATACACCCTTAACATAGTCACAGGCCTCGCATTTTATATTCATAATTCCACTATGTTCTAGGTTAAAAGACTCTCTTAAGTAAAAAATTTTATCAAAAAGTATATAAATATAAGAAAATTGTTATAGTTTTTTTTGATATTATGTTATTTAATGATTTGATTATTTACTTTCAACGTTTTTATGTGTTATGTACTCGTTACTATCAAATTCTTATCGTATATCAACATTATAACTTTTAAACATAATTAAATGTATTAATTGGAAAGACACATATAAATTTTTTATCGAAAAATATTGTTATTGCGCTAGCTGTATTCGAATCTGGATATTTTTCCAAACCGGGGAAGGTAGATTGTCTAACTATACTATAGCGACAGTAATTTTGACGACAAATTTTCGAATCCATATAATGGGTTGTCTTAGATCAAACTGGGATAAACTTTTTAGCTGGTTAGATTACAATCCATTCTAAATGCGGCTGCACGGATAATATATGGAGTTTCCAAATTCTCTCATATAACATCCCTTTTACATCAGCTACATTGGCTCCGATTCCCTGAGAAAGAGTTGAATTTAAATTGTGCTGGTCGATGTACAAGGCGACATACAACATGGCGCCTCTGTACCTTCAGGAACTTTGTAACCCAGACAATTTGAATGGTAAACGTCAAATTCTCAGGTCAGCCTCTACTTCAGCTGCAGAAAGGGTTGTAGAATCGACCAACCCATGCCAGAAGCCTAATTTAGTGAACGGACATTTGCGGTGGCAAGCCCAAAAGCGTAGAACTCTTTGTCCTCTATCATAAGAAACAGTGCATCAGAGACTTTATTTAAGAAGAAACTAAAAACGCAACAATTTGTGTGTAAAGCGCTCTTGAGGTAAATTTTTTTACGAAAATGGCGCTATACAAATTGTCCATTATTATTAATATAATTATTAAACAGCAACAAATACTGCAAAAATACAGATGGGGTATTGTTTAGTTAACAAGACTGGAAAAGATACAGTTAGATATATCGAGACTTGGAGCCTCCAACACTCATAGAATAAGGGAACAAAACTGATGAAAATGAAGTGAAATTTTTTATTGATATTTAAAATTTAATATTTTATTATAACAATAAAAGATCAGCCTGTACCTATGTGTACATTGAACATACACGTAAGAATATTCTCTTACGAGAAACTGGAGTGAACGTGTTACATTGCACAATAGTTGTGGAATGCCAGCGTAATACGGTATACAGTTACATATTGTCACATAATTATTTTTAAATTTATATGGCAACCCACTAGGTGATAAGAATTTCGGTGGGGATTTATCTTTCTATATAAAGTAGACTGTTGGCGTTAATTAACTACAGTTTAAGCTAAACGTTAGTCAGATAAACCGAAATGGCATTTAAAGTATGTATTGAAGAATTTATTATATATATAAAAAAAAAAACATTTATGTAAATGCATAAAATATCAAACATTAAAATGAAATCATATTTGATTTGTGAAACTACTATTGGATAAATATCTTTGTGAATCAACTGTCTAAGTCATTTTATCGAGTTTAACCGGTGAACTTGTCTACTTTCTGTATAAAGTTCCAGGTTTGACTCCCGGTGATCTTTCTGTGTATTTATTTAACAACAGTGTTTTTTATAATAAATAAGAGATTAATTTTAAACGAAATAAATCATAGAATATGATTATAGAAATCGATTTAATGCTAAAACTATTGCTTTAATAATATTTTATTATTAAGGAAAACACATTCTTATTGTGAAGTTGTAATTATTCAGAACATAGGTCCGCGATATTTTAAATACTAAATTAATGTATTAATTATAAATATATACATATAAAATCAATTTTGTAGAAAAATATTGTTTTTGCGTCACCGGGATAGTGCACTTCCCCGGATTGGAAATAGAGATCCAGGTTCGTATCCCGGTGACGCAAAAACAATATTTTTCGAAAAAATTGATTTTATATGTATATATTTATAATTAATATATTAATTTAGTATTTATAGAATTTTATTATGTTCGTTAAATAATTTCGAAAAAAATGTGATTAATTGCATGCACACACACATTTCTATGAAATATTAATTTGTTGTCACATTATTTTCAGATCCTCGCATTCGCTTGCTTCTTGGCTGCGGCCAACGCTGGTCTAATCGCCCCCGTGGCCCACTATGCCGCCCCCGCTCAGGTTCACTATGCCGCCCCCGCTCAGGTTCACTATGCCGCCCCCGCCCAGGTCCATTATGCCCCGAAACTGGCCTATGCCGCCCCCGTCCAACATTACGCCGATGCCCCAGCTGAATACAGTTTCGAGTACTCCGTCCATGACGAGCACACCGGGGACATCAAGAGCCAACAGGAGACCCGTCATGGAGATGACGTCAAGGGATCCTATTCTCTGATCGAAGCTGACGGCACCCGTCGTGTTGTGGAGTACACAGCTGATGAGCACAACGGCTTTAACGCTGTGGTTCACCGCGAGCCTTCCCAACACCCCGTGGTAGTCAAGCCTGTGTTGAAGGTTGCCGCCCCCGTGTACGCTCATGCCGCGCCAGCCTACATTCATGCTGCTCCTGCTCACTCTTACTACCACCACTGAGACCATTGACTAAATTAACCATTGACTGTAATAAATTATATCTCGACCAAAAAATTTTTTATTGGATTATTTAACATGTGTAGACAAAAATTTTAATTTTAATTTATCCACCAATAGTGAAATAAACATGTTTTATAAACTCAATTTATTAAAAACTTTAACAATAATACAGTATTAAACTAATAATCCTGCTTGTTGGTCTTGTAGTTAAGACCATTCCAGAAAACCAGGAAGTTAATCATAGTTTGAAAAATCTTTTGTTTTCCTTGGAACACAAATTTAGTTTTTTAATAAGTTCTTAAATTGACGCTTTAGAATAACAAGATTCCAACTAACATTTTGACCTCATTTGAATTATTACGTGAAATGCATTAGTATTTATTTCTTTGATACGCACCAACTCTATTTAACGGATATTAAAGTAAATAGCAAAAGCTCAAAGTTACAACTGAAACAGTGATTTATTTCAATCTATGGATCATTATTGTTAATTTACAATGTTTAATTTTATTTTTAATTTCCCTCATCTCAAAATGCTCATTGGTAATACTGAAAATAAGTTAAGACCTTAAAACTGATCATATTTGTATACTCAAAACAAAATATATATAAATATGTGTTGAAATTTAATTAAAACTTTTGAGATCATTATCTCAAAACAGTATCAGTAAGTAAGATGGAACCTTGTTATTCTGAGGGGTCAAAATGCCAATTTTACCAAAGATTTTAAATTAATTAAAAAAATGATTTTTTTTTTTTTTACGTATATATATGTATATATATGTATACAATATATTATATATTATTAACTGTGGTACAAAAACCACGTAGAAAATATGCAAAATTTCGTTAGGCAAACGAAATAATCACAGCAGTGGGGGTGACATGAACTACTAGTGAATTGATAAGGATGTAGATTATGATATAGTCTCATTTATATATGTGTAAGAAAATGAATATGAAATACTAATTAAATGTATTAATTAGAAAGATATACATATAAAATCAATTTTATCGAAAAATATCGTTGCGTGGATAGAAGATGTATTAATTTGAAAAGTGTAACATATAGATTCGAAAATTTGTCGTCAAAAGTACTCTCTGCTATAGCATAGTCGGTTAATGCATCTTCCCCGGATTCGATAGAGTTCGAGATTTGAATCCTGATAGTTATAATAATATTTTTCGATAAAATTGATTTTATACGTATATCTTTCCAATTAAAAAATTTAATTAGTATTTAAAATATCACAGACCTGTGTTCTAAATAATTACAACTTTACAATAAGAATGTGTTCTCTTTAATAACATATTCTTTGACAGTTTGCTGGTGCCAATGGAAACATTTGAATTTGGAGGACATAGTATCATTCATAATTGTATTCTAAAAAAAATAATAAATAAATAATTCGATATCTAAACTATATTTGAATGAATTAATGAAAATGAAAAGTTGGACACGAATAATACTGTTTCTCAAAAAAAAAATTGTGCTTTCGGCAATATATTTTTTACATTAAAAAAATAATTATTAAGAGAACACATTCTTATTGTGAAGTTGTAATTATTCAGAACATAGGTCTGTGATATTCTAAATATGAATTAAATATATTAATTAGAAAAATACACATATAAAATCAATTTTATCGAAAAATATTATTGTTGCGCCACCGGGATTCGAACCTGGATCTCTTTCCTAATAGGGGAAGGTGTATTATCTAACTATGCCATAGTGACAAATTTTCGACCTTATATGACCATATATACATATGTTACCTTTTTGATATTAATACATTTAATCGTTCCATTATTTGAAAGAGCCGTCTACCTTATTTTTACAGAATTTCAATCTGATAGCAGACGCCAGAATTATCAATTAATTTTTAATAAATTTTGGACACATTGATACAACTTTATTTTTTGGAGAACACATTCTTATTGTGAAGTTGTAATTATTCAAAACATAGGTCTGTTTGAAAATTTGTCGCTAAAAATATTGTCGCTGTGGCATAGTTGGATAATGCACCTTCCCCGGTTAGGAAAGAGATTCAGATTTGAATCCCGGTGGCGCAACAACAATATTTTTCGATAAAATTGATTTTATATGTATATCTTTCTAATTAATATATTTAATTCATATTTTAATAATTATTACATTAAAATCGTTTATTTTAATTTCTGTATTGAACAATACACTAGTAAATGATAATACCATAGAATTTAGTACATTTTGTATATAGTACGGAGAATTTTTCTGTCATGCGAGAAATCGTAAGTATTTTACATAATTTTCAGTAAAAACTTAAAAATAATTGAAGCAACGAACACCGTATTATGTGGTATGATAAATAAAGACGTGTAGGTGATAAATTTGTATTAAACTAGTATTTTACATGTTTTTGTTCAAGATCATACTAATTATTTTAATGGCAACAGATGTCCATAACATTAATTTAATTTTTTACCATATTTTACATAATTATCTTACACGATTTAATGATATTATTAAACGTTCTCTCATACATGCAGCTAACGATTCTTCACTACTAAATGCCAACTTTTAAAAGAGAACCATGATTTTTAAACGTTGTTGTTTTCACTATACATATTTTTAAAATTAAATGTTAAATGTGACATTTCAAAAATACGTTAGAATAACAAGGTTTCAACTAGCATTTTGGCCTGATTTGAGTTATTGCGTGAAAAGTGTTCCAAATGCATTATTCTTTATTTCTTACATACACACCGACTCTATTTAACCGATATTAAAGTAAATAGAAATAACTCAAAGTTCCAACTTATCAGTGACGTATTTCAATTTATGGTACATTATATATATATATATTTTTTTTAAATAGAGATGCGTTAAAGGAATACATGTTACATCAATATTCTTACTATTTTCAAACTAAGCTAAATGCTTGTGCTATGAAAATAGGACTAACTTGCTGGTGTCCTGGAACGAGGCGCGAACCCCCGACCACTAGATCACTAGGCAATGTCTAGACCACTACACCAACAATCTACTCTATTGTTAATTTACAATATTTATTTTTAATTTCCCTCACCTCACAGTGGTCATTGATAATACTGAAAATAAGTTAAGACCTTAAAACTGATCATATTATTCATTAATCACTTCGCGTTGAATTTTACACTATTCGAATTTGCACTATAAGCTTCGAGTTAAAACTAGTTCGTGAATAAGGAGCACACATTTTTCGTTGTCTTGTAACTTATGGACGATCTGTATAGTGAGCGTCCACGTTCCGCATTCATAGGTAGTAGAACGCATTGTTCGAAGACCTTAATTTCCAACAAATGTTGCATAGATGACGAGAATACATTAATATACATACGTAATTTGATGTGTAATTTGATGCCACCTCCTTTAGTTCAATCAAACAAATAGATTTATTGTATTCATTTACGCGTCTTGTTACTTCGATTGGCACCACTGGGTTTCCTGGATTATAATAATACACATGTGTGTGTGTATGAATATTGTCGCCCCTTTTTCGGAAAGCTAAGAAGACGGTAACCGACGGGCGTTATCCAATTATATCCCGTGCTTCGACCAGTCCAGCGGTCCAAATAAACCCCCAGTGCGTGCTTCGGTCGGTCAAAATCTAAAGAAGACAACCCTAAGCTAAAAGAACAGGAATATCGGACCAGAAAGACAGAAAAATTAAAAAGGTTAATAAAGTTCGTATATTATACGTGTGCTTATTGTTAATCGGAAACCTGGGAACCAGCTATCGAAGGCATTTACATAAACAGTATTTTATATATGTATATTAATAATAACATGTCATAAATGATATATTATTTAAACAAATAATAGATATTTCATAAAGACGAAGCTATTTTTTATTATATTTAATGGAAATATATGAAAGTATGGGTAATTACAGGGCTTACGACCTCTCTTCAGCCGGCTTAAGTGATCACTTTACACAAATATAACGTTCACCATTCTCACCCATTAATCAATCTTCGTATATATCAAATTGTTTTATGTTGTATATATGTTACTATGTAAAAAGAGCTTCGTATTTATGATATATCTATTATTTTTTTAATAACAGCGCCTTTATAGGTGAAAATCGTGTGTTCTTGGAAATATTCAAATATTTCTGATATATTATTTGTTTCCTTTGTGTTCAGGGTTTATGATTCAAATCCACATAAGAAAATCGAGTATCTAACTTAGATATCTTTCATATAAGGATCATTTCTTAGTCCAGAATATTTAACTGTATATTTAAATTTGATTTACATCCAAATACAAATTATCCGAAATAAATAAATACATAAATGTAATTTATTCTATTTCAATTAGTGATATATCTATATCCGAAAGAAATTACATTCTTAATTTATTTAGTTTTTTTGTTGTTTGCTCTAATAGACTAATATCTACCCTCTCATCAATAATAATTAAAACCTTGTTTAATTAAATAAACTCTCAAAATGCTAACGATATGCGAAATACTGCAAGGACACCAGTGATAGATGAATATAAAATGGAAGGCAGATGTTATTAAAAAATATTAATGAATTATTTGTGATATATACCCATTGAAAAATGTATTTATGACATATCGACATCACATGTCAGTATTTCATTAATTAATTTTTTTAAATTGAATTTTCTAGTTGTAAAAAAAATATGCAAATAGCATATTTAGCTTAATCTCTTAAATGTAATAGATTTTATTACAGATTTATGATACCAAATATTAGAACATTAAATCACTACTATGAATGTGAGCAGGTTTCTCAATAAAGTGGATACAAAAACAAACACATAGATACTTTGAGCGAAGAATAATTTATTTATAAGTTACTTAATAATAGTTCAACTATCGCTGAAGTTTAAATATTTGGCTTAATGGTGGTAGTAAGACTGGGCGGGGGCGGCATGAGCGTAGGCGGGGGCGGCATGAGCGTACACGGGAGCGGCATGGGCGTACACGGGGGCGGCAACCTTCAATACAGGCTTTACGACCACGGGGTGCTGGGCAGGCTCACGGTGAACGACAGCGTTGAAACCATTGTGCTCATCAGCGGTATATTCCACAATACGACGGCTACCGTCGGCTTCGATCAAGGAGTAGGATCCCTTGACATCATCTCCGTGGCGGGACTCTTGCTGGCTCTTGATATCTCCGGTGTGCTCATCATGGACGGAGTATTCGAAGTTGTACTCAGCAGGGGCATCGGCATAATGTTGGATGGGAGCGGCATAGGCTACTTTAGCGGGGGCGGCATAGTGAGCCTGAGCGGGTGCGGCATAGTGGACCTGGGCGGGTGCGGCATAGTGGACCTGGGCGGGGGCGGCATAATGAGCCACAGGGGCGATCAGACCGGCGTTAGCCGCGGCCACGAAGCAAGCGAAAGCGAGGATCTAAAAAGAGACATTAATTAATTGTCACGAAATTATATTATAAACACTTAACATCGCTTTGAATAATTTCGGTGTAAGTACATTTATTTATCTAATACAGTGCACTATATTTTTAGTAAGAAATTCTTGAACTATAATCTTCACAAAATTTTCACTACGTCACTGATTATGAAACACATTACCACAATTCTCTAATAAATTACACATTAATATTATTTGACTTGATTTATATAACAAAATAATTAAATAAATAAAAATATGTTCAGACGTACTTTGAATGCCATTGTGAAGCTGTCTACTGGTGAGTACAAACTGTACTTTAGTGGTCGCAAAGCTCACTTTAAATACCCTGTTCCTGACTTCCCCACCAGATCAAATCGAGTACTTCTTTCACGCAGTAACACGTTGTAACTTGAGACACTTTCGATGGTATGACCCAATTACTCAAGTTGACAATCACTGAGACAACATGTATATGAAAGTATCGTGTCGACGAAATCGAAACTGACCATGACCATAGCAAGGTGTATTAAAAGTCCACCTGGCAACGAAAAGTTGTTTCAAACATTTACCAGACCGAAATTAGATGTTCTGTCAAGTAATTATCTAAACTATTTCACAAATGATCTCTGTCACGATAAAACCTAATAAAAATCAACATTGACTTCACTATCTTTTTAATGACAATGTTAGAAAAAATTGTGGCAAATCCAGTGTCGTAACTACGCCTACGCAGCAAGCGGTGCATTAAGGCCCTCTTTAGATAGGGGATTTAAAGATTCACGCCTAGTACATTTAGTGTCAATCGATATAATACTTTAGCGCTCATAATTCAACTAATAATTTAAAAAGATTAAGGAACGATAAAAATAAAAATAAAAACATTTTCCTGTATATTACGAAGACACTTAAAGATAATCGATGTATAAAATAGTAAAATACTAAATTAATGTATTAATTATAAATATATACATATAAAATCAATTTTGTCGAAAAATATTGTTTTTGCGTCACCGGGACACGAACCTGGATCTCTATTTCCAATCCGGGGAAGTGCACTAATTAATTTAGTATTTAAAATATCACAGACCTATGTTCTGAATAATTACAACTTCACAATAAGAATGTGTTTTCCTTAATAATTAATATAAAATAGTACCCCGCTGATATACCGGGTTAGCAATGCAGAGTTTTATCTATAGTTGTCAGTGCCTATAAATGCCTAATAACACACTTTTTTCATAATAGTGTGAAAATCATGAGAGACAAGATACTTATTAAGACATATTTAAGGGATAAACTACTTAGAACTAATATTATAATATCTTACACAGAGTACGTATTCAGGAGGCCCCTTCATTTTATATCGGGACCCAATTATTTTTAGTTACGCCACTGTTTAGAGCGAATTAAAACTAATGTATGTATAAATGATTTAGAATTTTGAATATAAATTATAAAGATAAACAGATAAAATCAATTTATGGAAAAAATATTTGTGTTGCTCCTGGAATTCGAACCTGGACCTTTTCCTATCCGGGGAAATGCATTAACATAGTAATTTGATGACAAATTTTCGAACTTATATGGTGCACTTTCAAATTGATATATCTGACGTTCCATTATTTTTCATTATTAAGGAGAACACATTCTCATTGTGAAGTTGTAATTATTCAGAACATAGGTCTGTGATATTTTTAATACTAATTAAATGTATTAATTAGGAAGATATAGGTACTTAAAAAATATTGTTGTTGCTACTTGGATTATTACACAGATCTATGTTCTGAAAAATTACAACCTCACAATAAGAATGTGTTCTCCTTAATAATATATAAGTAGTATCAATGTGTCCAAAATTTAATAAAAAATAATTATTAATTCTGGCGTCTTCTATCGGATTACTCAAAGGTATTTGAGATTTCGTAAAAATAAAAGAGATGGCTTTCACATAATGGAACGATTTATCGTCAAAGCACTCTGTTGGTATTGCATAATCGGTTAGTGCACGTTCCCCGGATTAGGAAAAATCCAGGTTTAAATCCCGGTAGCAACAACAATATTGTTAGATAAAATTGATTTTATATGTATATCTTTCTAATTAACAAATAACGGAACAATAGATGTATTAATTTGAAAAGGTGTAACATATAGGTTCGAAAATTTGTCATCAAAAAAAATATCGCTGTAGTATAGTTGGATAATGCACCTTCCTCGGTTTGGAAAAAGATTCAGGTTCGAATCCAGGTGACACAACAACAATATTTTTCGATAAAATTGATTTTACATGTATATCTTTCTAATTAATACATTTAAATTGTATTAAAAAAACAGTTAATTGACATGAACAAAATTATAATAAAAGTGTAACAAAAATTGCATCAAGGACATGTTTTTTCTGAAATAACAATATACTTATTCACTCGTTTTTTTTCTCTTCATGTGTTGTCCAATATACATCTTTTCATACTTTTGTCGTACTCCAATTTTTAGACCATTTTTCTGTTGAGAGTCCACGCTTTTCAGCCATATGTCAGTATGTATTGGTTGAACAGTTTTCGTTGTGCTAAATATTTATAATCTAATTTAATGTATTAATTATAAATATATATATTAAATTAGTATTTAAAACATCACTGATCTGTGTTCTGAAAAATTGCAGCTTCACAATAAGAATGTGTTTTCTTTGAAAAAAGACTTAAATACATGCATACTTTATTTTAGAACAAATTGTAATTTAAAATTTATATACTTAAACTCTAAGGGTTGTAAATTTAATATTTGTTAACTTTTATACGAAATTAAATGTTTTATTTTAGTTATCGTATTTAAAGTGAAAGTTATTCTGGTTCAAGCATTTCTGATAATGCAAATCAATGGAATGGCAATGAAACTTTTTATTTTTTAAATCTTTTTTAATATTTGCTCAGTAATAACTTTCATTCTGTGTCTGATTCCATCAATCCTTGTTATAAATTATGGTTACACCAACGTATCTGTGTTGTATAATGTTTTTATTTTTCTGCCATTTCTGATCTTGACCAACATTATATCACTTCTCATCAGAGAAAGTTACGCTTCGCACTTCATAACGGATAGTAAGTAGGTTTGTTATGTCGTAAGATGCAATTCGGTCATTGTCGGAAGTGAAGTCTGAGACAACATAAATATTTGTGTCAACTCTTCATTTCAAGATAGTCTGATTTAAATTTCATAAATGTTCATCGGAATTCAGAATATTTATATTTCTTCTTCGCTACGAAATAACAAGAACCATTGCAAATGGCGTAATCATGCCAATGCAGTGCATTATGACCCACATTATATAGAAACCCAAATAGTTCGCACCCTTCAATTCATTTGTATCTGACTCATCTTCTGACTCACTATTATATATTCTCTTCTTGTGCTCTATTCGTTCAATAGACGTTGGCTATCATCACTTAGTTAACTGCGGCCCGAAAAAGCTCTACAGTAGACTGGCCAAACCATATTCTAAATAGGTAAATATATATATTTTTTATTTAATTCTTAACATAGTGCATACATAAGCACACCTGTATTTATTCTAATACAAACAAGATTAAAGTCTTTTCTTTTATTAAAACGTATCTCTTTTATATCTGATCAGTTTTACTTTAAATCTATTCAATTTCTCTTCTTTTCTTATGTTTTCTGGCATTTCATTAAAATCTTCATCGATTTCTGAGATTTGGCCTTCTTCTTGAATAGAAGTCTCAGTTTATCTCTTCCTCTTGTATGATGCTCGTGTTCATGATGATTTGCATCAAATTCTGCCGTCATTTTCTTATTGAGGATTTTATAAATAAATACCATTATGATAAAATATATTTTCTGCTTAAAGGTCATCGTATTCAGATCTTTCAACATTACACTGAATCGAGTATATCTATTTTTTCTATGTACTATTCTCAAAGCTTTATTTTGCAATACTGACAATAGTTAAATTTCTTCTTTATTAGCCAAAAACAAATAATAACAGAGTTGTATACTATTATACAAGACTCGGTACTAATGAATCTTCTGATCCTTCCCAGAAGTGAGATTTTTATAGCAATATTTTTAGTCACGTGTCTTGTATTTTGTGATAGATTTAAATTTGAATTCATTATAACTCCCAATTATTTTATTCCAGTCACTTCCTTCAGTCTTTCACCATCTTTGATTATTGCTGGTGTGATTGGTATTCTTTTATTTACATTGTTCATGAATTAAGTTTTGTTTACATTTAGTAATATTTGATAATACTGCAGTACTGGTAAACGTAATGTCATAATTAGTGAAAAATGTATAAACAATTATTAACTAACAGTAGAAATATAGATTGTAATGTAATTAGAGTTTTGTAGATTCATAAGTAATTCGATAGTTTAGCGAATTTTACCTGAAAAAATAAAGAAGATACTAATTTAACCCTTCCCAAACCATGCAGTAACACAAGTCTACCATCATAATTAAATCTGTAATATTTCGGTAAATATATGCAACATAAAATTCATATTTTAGATAATACTGAAGAAAATATTAGCGCTTATGAATGACTAGTGAAAAACCAATTATGAAAAGGGAATCGTACAAAAATAATTATTTTTTCCATTCAATCCGTTGTAAAATTAATACGTTGGTAAAAATACAATTTGGGATATGAAAGACAGAGATAACACACTATTTTTACAGTGAAAAGAACAACAAACATATAGATGTAATTGTCTCTTTCTCACTAATTAAATGAAGAGAGATAAGAAGGAAGGACACATTGTATAGGATTTAATGAATGCTCTAAATTATGTTATTAATCATTTTTTCAAAATTGAATCCTCAATATTTAGAGTAAATTCGTGGCATTAAAGCCATTTAAGCTAATAAAAACATTTTTTCTAACTGTTATTTACGGTAACACGAGTTGACAGCATGGCTGCGTTCGGGTATTTTATATCATGGTATGGTAAAGGATAACTACATAAAACTAATTATGGTTCTGGAAATAGAAGGAAGAAGACTAAAAAGTGATGTTAGATGTAGCCATTAGAAATTACAAGTTATAAATTGTTGATAACATAACATTTAGATCGGCGAGTATATTTTATCGAGGCTATGAATTTTTAAGCCTATGTTTCGTTGAAAACACGTTTACGTCTTACATCGGAACAAGTAACACGGTTGAATATTTAGATTACAGAGGTGTGGAAAAATAGTAAACACACATTTTGAGCGAAGAATAATTTATTAATAAGTTACTTAATCATAGTTCAACGATCCAGAGAGTTCGATATTCGATTTAATGGTAGTAGGAGTGGGCGGGGGCGGCGTGGGCGTAAGCGGGAGCGGCGTGAGAATATACGGGGGCAGCAACCTTCAACAAGGGGGCAGCATGAGCGTAAACGGGAGCAGCGACCTTCAGCACGGGGGCGGCATGAGCATACACGGGAGCAGCAACCTTCAGCACGGGCTTGATGACCTGTGGGGTGCCTTCGTGACGAACTATGGCGTTAAATCCAGTGTGTTCATCGGCGGTGTAGTCGACAATACGACGGGTGCCGTCAGCCTCGATCAAAGAATAAGATCCCTGGACACTGTCACCATGTCTGGTCTCCTGCTGGCTCTTGATGTCACCGGTGTGCTCGTCATGGACGGAGTATTCGAAGCTGTATTCGGCTGGAGCATCCGCATAATGTTGAACGGGAGCAGCGTAAGCTAGTTTGGCAGGGGCGGCATAGTGGACCTGGGCGGGTGCGGCATAGTGGACCTGGGCGGGGGCGGCATAGTGAGCCACAGGGGCGAGCAAACCGGCGTTAGCCGCGGCCACGAAGCAAGCGAAAGCGAGGATCTATACAAATAAACGTTACAAATAAATATTAAAAAAAAAACACTAACTTCCGAAACCGTTTTGGGAGTGGTGCATTCCTGTTTCGATTCTACTTCGCAAAGTGAATTTAATTATCAAAGGCTTCTAACATAAATTAGGAAATAATTTTAAAAGAAAATTAAATAGAAAAGAGATTTCTATTACGAGCTGTTCCGTCAGTTAAATTATAATTTGTGACTTTCATTAGCAGCTTCCTTTTTTTCTTTATAATCTTATAGATATACAATTTTAGGACAATAATAAGTATTTTTAGTAACAATAGATGCATATAAATTACAAATAAATTTATTATTCTGGCAGGGAACGGTATATTCGATGCCACAAACCATTATGGATGAGTTTGATGGAAAATGTTAGCAATAGGTAAACGTAAAACTATAATATTTAAGAGAATATGAGAATAAACAATTCTCTATATATATTTTCACTTTTATTTCAACTACGCCACACGAATATCACCTGTACGTACTTTGAATGCCATTGTGAAGTTGTTTGCTGGTAATTACAAACTGTACCTTATCGGGCCCAAAGCTCACTTTAAATACCCCCTCGTTGCGCCCCCTCCAATCAGGTTTTTTTTACCCGGTGTCACCTTGTACCTTGCAACAGTTTGGAGGCACGACCCAATTATTACGCAAATGTATTAACGTTCACGTGGGCGTATTATTTATATCAAAAACTGAGACATTGAAACTGACCATATCAACACGCAGTAATAAAACTCACCAGACAGCTAGTTTAATTAATGTAAAATTTATTAGTCCAGCCTTCGAAATGTGGTGTTGGCGTCGTATGTTGCGAACACCACGGACTGCGAAACGAACAAATGTCTCCAATCTCAAAGAAAGGGGTTGTATAATATGCGTAATAATTATTTCATACTGCGGACATATTGCTAGAAGAGATGTAGATACGAGGATGGCTTTGAGGTTGATAGTAAAAATGGCGTTAGTACCGTATAAATTTAATTTTTAATCTAACCTTAATTTTATTACTTATCATTTTACTCTGAACACAAGAAAGAGAGAAGATGTCGCAGTAATTAAAGTCTTCCAACTGGAGCAGTTCAGTGCGCTTCGAACATTCTACAGTTATATACAATCCTTTACTTCGCTACCGCATATTAATAATATTTCATTAATTCCGCTTATACTCAATAATCCTTTTTGCGATGCTTGTTACTAGTGATGGAGAAGAATTTTGACTTGGAATCTTAACAGGTACTTCGCCGTAAAATAGCCATGTAGTTTGGTAAAAAAATAAAATTATAATGTATACAAAATAAAAAAAAACAGCATCCAGCGGACGAAAATTAAGTGCCCCCCTTTCCAATTATATATTCAATTACAATTAAATGTACAATAAATAAAATTTGTAATGGATGACATTCAATATAACATAATCACCTGTGGAGGCCCAGAACGCACCTCACTCTTTTATAGTTGGAAAACCAGGCTCGCATCAACCTTATCCCTTCCCAAACCATGGTTTACCTTGGAAAATACACGCATTTTAGCTTAAACTAAGGAAAACATTTACGCTTTGAAATAAATAGTGAAAAATCAATTATGTAAAGCGAATTCTACAAACATATTTATTTTTTAATTCAATCCATTGTAAAATGAATACTTTGGAAAAACTACCACTTGTGGTAAGACAGAAAGAAATCACGTAAAACAGTAATAAAAATAATAAAAAACATATGAATGTAATTATACCTCTTTTTAACCTTTACTCTCCGGTGATGTACCTAAACTGAGTTGACATTGCACCTAATTATGTTAATATCTTTCTAAATATACTAAGTACAGAGTTCATGTTTTAGGTATTCCTTTATAATATATTTATCTATCGGATAAAATAATTAAAATACATAAGTATTTACCATACTCAATAATAAAAAATATTTTCTCGAATAACCTGACATAAATTTGTCAGTATGTGCATGTGTACGTGCGAAGAGGTGCGACAGCGCAGTGCGCGGGGTGTGGAAGCCAATCCTTATTTTAGTGGCAGAGCGTGCGCTGGCCGAGTTAGACGCGTCTTGTGCGTCTTTGTGCTGTCATGATGATTAATGTTTTTCTCATTTTTAACACTTTTACACAATAATTGACGTGTATATTTACAATAATAGTTGACATATATATATATATATATATATATATATATATATATATATATATATATATATGTATGTCAACTATTATTTTAATGATAAATATAAGTAATAAATGTAAAATATTCATATTTATCCGACTTAATCAAAACAATCCACATGCACACTGAGTTACCGGAGTGCGTATTTTTATTTTAGCACCGTTAGGGAAAGGTTAACTAATTAAATGAAGAAAGATAAGAAGAAAGGTGGTATAGGAATTGATGAATGCCCCTTTGTGGTTTAACATATAAATAAAACTTTGTATAAAAAAAAACATGTTTTTTTATAAATACAACGCCAACCGGTTTCGCTTAGCTAAAGCTTTGCCAGGGCGTATTTAAAACTAATAATAAATACAAAAAATTGCACTTATATATACATTATGTTTTATTTAGTTAATCGAATCCAAGTAGCAACAACAATATTTTTTGATAAAATAAATTTTATGTGTATATTTTTTTAATAAATGCATTTTATTTATATTAAAAATATGATAGAACTATGTTCTGAATAATAACAACTTCACTATAAGAATGTGTTCTCCTTAATCATATAAATTAAATAAATAAATAAAAATTCAACATAAAAAAAAACAGAAATAACATTAATTTTAATTATCCTCCACATTATATTGTAGTTTATAATTTTTTGGAGAAGTTAATCTTGTTGTATATTACCAACATCAATATTTTGTAAATTTTTCATCATAAGTTTTTCCTAGAAATTTCTTCACTAATCATAATTATGGCTAGATAATAAAATTAATAATTCTACAAAAATTGAGTTAATAAGTTTGTTTTCTGAATAACTTCTGATAGTGATTTTATTATTATTGTGTTATTATTTAAATATGACATAAAATGGATATATCTTTGGAATAGTACGTTAATATAAAATGTAAACTAGAGAGGAAAATAAATGTCAGAAAAACACGTATTTTGAGCTAAGAATAATTTATTTATAAGTTACTTAATCATAGTTCATGAGATTTCAATATTAAATTTAATGATAGTAAGAGTGGACGGGGGCGGCATGGGCGTAGGCAGGGGCGGCATGGGCGTACACGGGAGCGGCATGAGCGTACACGGGAGCAGCATGAGCGTACACAGGAGCAGCAACCTTCAACACGGGCTTAACCACCTGTGGGGTACCTTCGTGACGGACCACGGCGTTGAAGCCAGTGTGCTCATCAGCGGTGTAGTCTACAATACGACGGGTGCCATCAGCCTCAATCAGGGAATACGATCCCTGGACATTGTCACCATGACGAGACTCCTGCTGGCTCTTGATATCTCCTGTGTGTTCATCGTGAACGGAGTATTCGAAGTTGTATTCAGCTGGAGCATCAGCGTAATGTTGAATGGGAGCGGCATAGGCTACTTTAGCGGGGGCGGCATAGTGAACCTGGGCGGGTGCGGCATAGTGGACCTGAGCAGGGGCGGCGTAATGAGCCACAGGAGCGAGCAAACCGGCGTTAGCCGCGGCCACTAAGCAAGCGAAAGCGAGAATCTAAAAAAAAATTTAATAAATATACATTAATATAAATTATTGGTACTATTATGAATTGATATAGTGTAAGAAATCGTGAGTTTTTAATCAGGTATAACTTGATAAGATGATCGAAGAATTTTATTGAAGTACTTCAAGATTCTTCATAATAACATTGTTTACGAAATATTTTTTCACTTTTTTTACAATAAATAAATCTAACATGTCACTGAGTCATACAATTTATTAAATTTCAACATACTTTGAATGCCATTATGAAGCTGTCTGCTGCTGTACTGTACCTTATCGGGTGCAAAACTTACTTTAAATACCCCTTAGTTAATTCCCCACCAATCGAGTTATTTAATATCACGTAGTAACAACATTTTGTGTCTCGTAATGCTTTAGAGGCGTGACCCAATTATTTCGCAAATGACAATAATACTATTTGTAACTGAAACTGAATATGAATGCGCTAATGAATCAAACCTGCATGACTAGTTTAATATATTAACTGATTAACAAATTTTGTTATTAATTTCCTTCTTAATAGGTACCTCTAATAGTAAAATTAGACTAATTGGTACATATATACGTGATTTTGCGTTTGTAATGAATAAAACATACAATATTAATGTATTTAAAATAATTGTTTAGATTTGTTATATAATCTGATATTTTTAGCTTAATTAGTTATTTTGATTATACTATCGAGAAAGTAAGATCGCCATTAAAATGAACGACATATTTATACTTTCTGTATTATAATTTATTTTATTTTGTTAAATTTTCTTTATTTTTTGCAAGTTTTAAATGGCAGTGCTTCAACATACCAGTCAATTAGTTAACATTAAAAAATTATATTAAATTTTATATAAATGATCAAAATAAGTTAACTGGCCTTTATTATCATTTAAAAAATCTAAATTTTTTAAATGATAATAAAGGAACCCTTTTTTCTTGAATTTAGTTAAAAATGTATATTTAATGAAAGTACACTCGATTAAAAATCTAGTTTTAAATAATAATTAGAAAAAAATCTTTAACCATAAAGCTGTTTTCTATTACAAACTAAAACGCCATAAATTATACACTTTTCTGTTTAATATAAATTGTATTATTTTGGCAACAATAACTGTTAACTATTATTTAGTCAAAAATAACTATTAACTATTATTTTGTCAACAACAACTGTTAACTATTATTTTGTCAACAACAAATGTTAACTATCATTTTGGAACAATGAATATTTTTATAACTAAGGTATTGTAAATAATTTTTCTGTCTTCAGTTTCTTGTCGTTTTCCTCTTGGGTGAATATCGGAAAAGCCTTCTTCGTATAAAGATATCCAAAATGAATCATAATTATTCCTCATATTTTGTAAAAAATCGAAGAAGTCTTTTATTTTTCGTACGCAATAAGACATATCGAATATTTTTTCTGTAAGATTTCGAAAAGTTGGTCGGAAAAACTGAAAACTTTGTGAAACACTCGTAAATGTAAATTGAAATTAAAATCAGATAAATAACTATGTAAGCTTGGTGCACTAACGACGGAATCGGAATCCCATTGCTCGTCATCGTCAATCATACTAGAAATCTTTCAGCTCTACTTTATACTCCGTCACCATCTTGAGAATTCTGCTGTTATAATTCCATCTCATAGGGGGTGATGCTGGAAAAGTTTATTAATTTTAAGATGAAGAGCGGAAATTCGCCTAGAAGATCGGCAGAAAAATGATGAAAAACTTAGTAATGAATCGCATTCACGGATCCTGCTTACTGACTGAGATACCACTAAATTAAGCATATGCGCATAACAATGTACAAACATAGCACTTTTACAAATAATTTTCACTTTTGATTGTACACCATTATGCTCACCTGCCATGACACTAGCGTCATCGTAAGCAGCCAGTTTGTCTTTGCAGTCAAAAAAGTTTAACCTGTTTTCGATAAGGTTAAAAAGTGCACTGGCAGACCTATCCGGGCTCACGTCAGTAAAACCCATAAATCTCTCTTGATGGTAGTATCCATTTCTTTCATCAAGGTAACGGAATATAGTGGACATTTGAAACTTCTGGTAAATATCAGTCGACTCATTAACAATAATAGAAACATATTTTGCAAGTCGTATTTCAGTTTTAATTTCTTCTAAAATAATGTTTGACATGTAGGTGATCAAATCATTTTGAATATGGTTGGATGTTCCAGTGAATATTTTGGACTTTTCCGTGTGAGTTTGCAGAAGACTATCAGAAGTACTCAATAAATACAATGTCTCGACATAATTTCCTCTATTATTTTTTAGACCTTTTAAAGTCAGTTCTTATTTTGTCAAAAAACAAACCACATCGATTAGTTTCGATAATATGTATTTGTTAGCCGCCACGTTGCTATTATAATTGTCAATACTGGTTTTATACTGAGCACTAAGAAAATTCTCGATACGATTTTCTTTGCCGAACTGTTTTAACTTGACACACGCGTCGATATGCCGTTGAGAGTACTCATGTCTTTTCCGAGCTTTTGAAAGATTGTTCAAACGTGCTTATTCCACACATTAGTATTATTTTCATTACAAAATATAAGGCACGGCCAGCAAAATAATTTGGGGAATCTAACACATCCACAAATCCAAGAAACTTGTGAATAAATTGAGTTTTGAAAATGTCTTAGAAACGATTTATTTCTTGACGTTTTGTTCAAAATTGGAGTCGGTTATCCAGTATCCAGAATATGTTTTTTTTCCGCAAATGGTTGAGTCGTAAAACTTTTACGTGTTAATGATTCTATTATACACTCACACAATTTTTGTTTACAGTATTAAAACACTTTGAAGTAACCATGTTATTTTCTGTATTTATTTTTAATTTAAATGATGAATTAAATAGATAATCGAAGGATATTCAATATTTCTATATGTCAAGTATTCAAGCCTGACTGTCAAAAATGCAATACGCAAACAAATTTCTCAAATATCACTCGCTTCGTAATATGTATGCTATTCTGTGCATTATACCCATAAGCATTAAAGTCGTTTTATTTACATTGGATGCTGTTAAAAAATGCGTTTATACTATTCTTAAGACATTGACAGGCGGAACTCAATGCGCATGCGCGAAAATCGATTACTTTTAAATGCTATGGACCGGAAGAATCCTCCAGTCCCGACATCTGCAGCGAGTCTTTGCGCGATTCACAGATATTCGAAAATTGAGAATGTATATGTAATTCAACTAGATCCGTGCGCATGCTGTGTCATTGTATGTGTTATGACTGTCACAGTATTAGTGCTGTTTTCGTCTAAAAACAAAAAATCCAAAACTTTTTGACTCTAGAACACAAGGGATGCGGAGCATCCAAAGCATGTATGAAGCGACCGCGCCTGGTAAGCAGTCCAAACGTCGCGCACCTGAAAAAACATTAGATAACGCGCTCGGAATTCTCACGGTAAGCTAGCCGGAGTATTTTCTGTTAAAATAAAGTCAGTGAAGGCAAGGTATACGAGTATAAAACCAGTCAGACCTGCCTTGTTTGATGGTCAAAAACTCCATGAATAACGCATACCTACTAACGAGATGAAGATTTTTGGCTGGGTCGGGGGTAAGAAACGACGGACTGTATAAGAAATTTGAATTTCAATATATGGATAATTGTGTGAAAGAACTGAAATGTATGAATGTAGGAGCAAAAATGTGCGATTTGATTGTATGCTGTTTATTATACGCCGATGATGCAGTATTAATGGTGAATAATGAACAAGAACTACAGAGTCTAGTAATTAGAATGTACGATGTATGCAAGGAATGTGACTTTATTATGAATGTTAACAAGTCGAAAGCGATGGTATTAGAGAAGAAGGAAAGCATGACACCGCGCAAGATACTTGTAAGTAATAAATGTTTGGAACGAATAGATGAGTTTGTGTATTTGGGAAGTTTGATAAAAATGGAAAGGAAATGATATCGAAAGGAGGTGACAGCAGGAAATAAAATGAACTGCGCTTTGAATCGAATTATATCTAAAGAGAATTTGTCAACCGATGCAAGACTAGCAGTGCACAAGTCCTGGTACCGACTCTGGTGTATGGAAGTGAGGCATGGAGCTGCCAGAAGAGGAACGAAAGTAGACTGAACGCATTGAAAATGAGATCAGTTAAGCATTTATGTGGAAAATATCTTTATGACAAAGTAAAAAATGAAGAAATAAGGAAAGAATGTAAAGGTGATGTCAGTATAGTAAGTAAGATTAAGAAAAGATCACTAGGTAGTTTGGTCATATTGAACGGATGAATGAGGAGAGAATGGTAAGAAAGATATATAACGTAAGTGTGGATGGCACCTCAAATAGAGGACGTCCGCGGAAGACTTGGCACGACCAGGTAAACCAGATAATAGAGGATGGTTCTATTAGAAGCCTTAACAATCAGCGAGCTTGTAGAGAAGATCTTTGAATGTGGATGAGGCGAGAATTGTGTGTCAAGACAGAAGAGTGTGGCGCTCTATCCTATGTACCTACCTCCGTGATGGTAACCAAGTAAGTAAGAATGTCAGAGATCGCTTCAAGATAGCGCTCATCATGGACATAGAAGTGATGACAGCATTCCGACAGCGACAAGAAAAAAAGGGTTTCCCAAGATGACACGATGGATCAACGTGGAAAAGAAGACGCAATATAGACCAGAAAAAGATGCAACATCGCAACTCTTCGTGTCTACTTGTTAGGAAAGTTAAATAAGTGAAAATGCGAATAAACGCTCTCACATATGTACACACTATTTGTCTATACATCCACGCCCATAAACACACAAAAACAAACATAATTTTTCTCTTTCAGAACATATTCTTATTGTGAAGTTGTAATTATTCAGAATATTGGTCTGTGATATTTTAAATACTAATTAAATGTGTTAATTAGAAAGATATATATATATAAAATAAAAATTTTACGATGTTTTCAGAAATGTATTTCTGCCTAGATCATTTAATGAAATAATATATTTATCACGAAGTGCTTCATTGAATATTATTTAGTTTTACAAAATTGTCAAACACGTTAAACTTAAACGGGTATTAAAAGTGATACCGGCTAGTGTTGTTTTCTTCGAGACTATGAATTTTTCAGCCTGACCTTGTAGATGAGTTAATTTACTGAACAAATTGGAATACTTACGAGTATTCTGAATTTCACGGAAAAATGTAGCAGGGTTTAATATAGACATTAACATAAATTTCAAGAAAGTGGAAACAGAAAACACATGTTTTGAGCGAAGAATAATTTATTAATAAGTTACTTAATCATAGTTCAACGATCCTGAGAGTTCAATATTCAACTTAATGGTAGTAGGAGTGGGCGGGGGCGGCGTGGGCGTAGGCAGGGGCGGCATGAGCGTACACGGGGGCGGCGACCTTCAGCACGGGGGCGGCGTGAGCATACACGGGAGCAGCAACCTTCAGCACGGGCTTGATGACTTGCGGGGTGCCTTCGTGACGGACGATGGCGTTGAAACCGGTATGCTCATCGGCGGTGTAGTCTACAATACGACGGGTGCCGTCAGCCTCGATAAGGGAATAAGATCCCTGGACTTGATCACCGTGACGGGTCTCCTGCTGACTCTTGATGTCTCCGGTGTGCTCATCATGGACGGAGTATTCGAAGCTGTATTCGGCTGGAGCATCGGCATAATGTTGAACGGGAGCGGCGTAAGCCAGTTTGGCAGGGGCGGCGTAGTGTACCTGGGCGGGGGCGGCATAGTGGACCTGGGCGGGGGCGGCATAGTGAGCCACAGGGGCAATCAAACCGGCGTTAGCCGCGGCCACGAAGCACGCGAAAGCGAGGATCTAAACAAATAAACATTACAAATAAATTTAAATTACTTTTGAAAAACTACTAAAGGGCATGTTATGGATAATGGCTGCATTAATTAAATTAAAAGTTTTAATATACATGAATATAAAACTGTTCTTAAAGAATATTTTAATTGATTTAATATAGCCACACGAATATCACTTCATTAAATTGTATGTAAAATGTAATCGTTTCTTCATGATTAAATATTTAAAAATATATTATAATTGAACGTACTTTGAATGCCATTGTGAAGCTGTCTGTTGGTGATTACAAACTGTACCTTATCGGGAGCAAAGCTCACTTTAAATACCCCATTCATTGCGTAACCTTCGAGTGTGTTTTTTTCCACGCAGTAACACCTTGCGGCTTGTGACACTGAGACACGAGCCAGTTATTTCGCAAATGACAATACTATTTTTTATACCCTAAACCAAAATATTAAAACTGATCGTTCTATTATGAATTTTAAACCTATATAATAACTTGTTTAATCTATTGACTTATTTAATCCTTAACATCTAAATTAAATAATCGTAATATGATAATTGGACAAGCGATTAGGCATTATAATGTGTCATCAAATGCACTGTGCATTTTTTGGGTGGGAGTATTGACAGTATACCAACTTGATAGATATTCTGAGTGTGTGATTGACAAGGTAAGTATGACATAACAAACTACTTCAGGTAGATATTGTAAGTCATTAAGTGACAGAAACATTGTCAATACGTTCTATATATACAACGAAAAATAATTTCTAAGCTATGTAATGCAAGATGACAGATGTGAAGAATTTAATAATTGAAATAACTTTATTAATACAAACATAACTCTAAAGATCCGCGATACGAGAGACGATGAGATAATCTCAGTGATTTAGTTGATATTCATCTCAACACTTTGAACACGTGTTGAGATCAACTTGAGTTCGGCAGAAAGAAACAAAAACTCAAAACAGCGCACACGACGTTCGATCTGACAGCGAGATTTATGAGACACGTGCACACAAACGTCACCTAAAAGCACCATGAAACTCTACAACTAATTATTCTGAAAAGTTAGTATTTAGAATAAGTCAATATATATTAACATTATCGTAAAGCGTTCAATTACACACATTAAATCTAGCTTTAGCTGCTGTTGGGAAGATTCTAAATCACTCAACTGAAGAACGATAATGTTATTTCACGTTTGACGTACGTAATTCTTGTGAAGTAAAGAGCGAGACGGCAAATCTCTGAGACATGGTGTGTACCCAGGGAGAACGAAACTTCACTTCACTTTTCATAAGTCAAATTCTTAAAACAAACAAAATAGTGCGTAACTCCGTTGGCCTGTACCGTGTATGACGTGATTCATACATTATTGTGTTTTTACAAAGTCCCTTCATGGGAGAGTGTATTCGATGGTTAGCCTTTTAATGGCTGACTTGTAACCACCAGTTTCTGTCCTTTCATGCATAACACTTAATTAGCTGTTTGTTTGTAATATTGATATATACCTGTATCTATGAATAAATAAAGATAGCACTTAAAAAGGCGCAGGAAGGTCAAAATTAAAATCTCTGTTCGTTTTGCAATTTCTTATATTAGCGTTTCTGTATCGCTGTCTGTGGAATCGATAAAAGAAGTTCCAAACTTCTTTGACGGTTTCTGGAAATGGTGCCCCCCCCTTTCTACGAAAGCTGAGAGTTGTACCTAAAAAATTCGCATATCAGAGATTGTCTCGGGTCAAATATCTCATTCGTGGACATGGACCATTTTAAAACTAATAAAACTTGAATAATATTTTAAAAAATCTTATGATAATTATTATTTTATTTAAATGTTTTAACTGTTTACACAGCCCATGATATGTATTGAAATCATTTTAATATTTTTAATTTAAATTAGCAAATTATTAATTGAGAATCTAATAAATATTTGTTTTTGGCTCAGCTCGGGCGAAGCCCAGTGAGGCCGGCATTAAAATAGTTACATGCACATAATATAATTCAAAATAACGTTCTTTTTAAAATTAACATTAATATTTTCAATTTCAAATTATCCTGTACCATGATGGGTCAAGTATTTTGCGTGGGGAAAGATTCCTCAGCATGTGCGTGCTAGACATCTCTTAAATCAGAGGGTAGACTCTGATCTCTGTTGGCTGGGATTCGGAAAAACCAACTTGTTCTCCAGGTCGACCATTGGCGAAAGAGTGGAAGAATCTCCTTGAAACGACCAAGGTTAATACAACAGTAAAATACTAGTGTAGTAGACAGCGTATCCAAATATATGTCTTACTTTGCTGCAATGTATAATCGGATATTATAACAATATAACACACTATTTTATGAAACAAATAAATTATTTTTATTATAGATATGGGACTACCTACATTATAGCTAATGTTTTAAAAAATATTTTTATTGAAGTTTAACAAACAGTAAAGATTCAACAATATACCTATTTATAAAATTGATTACTTGTAAAAATAGATGTATCATTTATAAAGACTGCAGAATATAAGTCTAAACATAAATGCGACGCATTTCTTTTGACAGCAAAAATTCCAGGTATCCCGGTGGCAACCAAATATTTTTTGTGATTTTTTTGATTAATTTATTTTATTTTAATATACTTATAATTAAAAAAATAATGAATAAATCAAATATAGTTAGTCAATTATTGTGTAAATTATCATCACTAGAGTAATTAGTTGAAGGAGACAGATGGGATGTCATGAGAAGCGAGTACTTTAGGAGTCTTCAACGTCTTCGAAAGAATCCCCGCCGAAACTCCATCACTATTAACACATAACTGAAATTGGCTAATATGATTGATATGAAGACGCAGATACATTCATTGCAGTTTTTGACCTTGAACCATTTGGGTCAAAATGGGTATCCCTGAAGAACCTTTATGGAGTCAGCCATTGACTTGGGTGATTAATGACAATTATCACAAGCAGATTTGTGCGGAAAAAAATTGTTGTCGGGATAACACCATTTATTGATGTGAATTTTGCACTACTGATTAAAATTGATCGACTAAGCGCCAGCTGTGTAATCAGTAGTACATTTTGACCATGCTAAAATTTTTTCGGATTGTTGGTACGTCAAATTTACTACTGTCAAAGCATACATAATAAATCTCGCTTCACAATGTGGCAAGACGAATAATCATGATAAATGCTTTATCTATAACTATTCGCCGAATTTTATTCGGTCTTTGCTATGTCTACGAGATCATAATCAGATGAACTATCATCACTAAAATACCGGGATATGACAGATAACTTTTGAAACACCTTCACATTTGTAAAATTAGTAAAATTAGTTAATCATTTCATTTCTTACAAACGATCGAACAACCTGTATTCGAATTTTTTATTACTTTAGTAACTTTATTTGCCATACTTACAAGTTACCACTGATCACACAACCGGGCCTAAGTGTAAATTAGTGACGCTATTTAATCCTGATCTACGATCATCCATAGCCTACAATTCTAAATAATTGAATTATAATTGAAAAGTCTTCACAACAGTCACTCTTACGAAAAAAATGAATAATATATTTTTTGTAGCAAATATTCTAAGTTACAAATTAAATAATAAATATTTTTTCTGTAAAAGTAACCGTTAACGAGATATTTACGAAAAACTGTTTTTGGTGACCTTTGACCCTTTTGAACCACAATATCCATACCAAAATTTAGCTATCCGGGAATTTGTTAGAGATTGGGCCTTCTTTTTGTCTAATCTCACAGGACTACATGACTGAGGTGTCTACTAACTAACTAACTATCTAACCATCACACAGTTCTCACCTCATCCATATTCATATATCTTCTTATACAAGCTCGCCGATTATTGAGGCTTCTAACAGGACCATCCTCCAGTATCTGGTTTACCTGGTGGTGCTAAGTTTTCCGCGGACGTCCTCTATTTCTGGTGCCATCAACACTTGCGTCATATATCTTTCATACCATTCTCTCTTCATTTATCTGTTCCATGTACTAAATATAAAAAGTAGCAACCTTATCTTAATCTTCCTTATGACAACTTAATTGTACTCATAATCATAGCCTCACTGCGCTTTGTTCGTCATAGTCAAAAATTTATCACTTTATTATTTAGATAATAGATTGTTAAAAATAAACAAATATTTATATTATTTAATTAATTTTTTTAAATCAGGAAAAACGTTGCACATTGATGAAATAAAAGAAAAGTATATCAAGTACACATTTTAATTGTTTTAATTTTTATTGAATCAATTTACCAAAACAGATATTCCAGGTATTTATAATATTTTGAAATAGAAGATTTTTCTTATTCTAGTGCAATAACAAACGTTAGCGATTATGTTGGTGATCATTAACTCCGTGGACTTCTCAATCCACTGCCTTAAATTCTTCAATCAAGATTTTCCCCGTCGTCCGAGGCCACTTACGCTAGTAATTTAGGGTTAAACTAATTAATTTTTAGAAATGTAGAAATTGAAATGAATATTTTAAATAATAGTGAAGACAAAAAAAATTCAAAAGACAATTATTTATTTCGATCAGGAACCTTTTTTATTATTTTTATTTGTTAACTTTGTTTTATTAACCACTTATTGAGTTTAAATTCATCTACAGGTTTCGAAAAATAACATTTTCTCCTTCAGGATGTCAATACTAACTAAAAACATATGTTATTAAATCTGTTGATATGAATAAGGGTTATAAAGATCAGCTGGAAGAGTATTCTACCGGCAGTAGGAAAGTCCTTAATTCGAGTCTCGGTAAAAACATTAATATTCATTGTATAGTAATGATTTCTTAACATTAGTTTAATCAAACAATAAAATGTGAATTAAATCATTAAATTGTAAAAATATCATCACGATAACCATATAATACAATGTAATGTAAATGAATTGGGTTAACAGTGGTATTTCTTCTTCTTTTTCTTCTTTTAAATAGGCAATCTACCCTTCAATAGTGATTTGTGCCATTAAATAAGTTAAAACATTATTTCATAGAAAGCAGTACAACAATAATATAGAATAGGGAATATTACCATTGTCGTTCAAGAAATTTGCTATCATATAGCTCAAATGTGGCGAGGTAAGGAAGAGAAGATGACACAAGTTAACCGGGAGTTGAAAATTACCACTGACAAGATTATTGTAAAAAAAAACCTGTGATCCGCAATGGACAGGCAAAAAAGACATGGCCAAGAGTCTCCTCCTCGGCACCACACTCACACATTGGGGAGTCTATTATGTTCAATCTAAACAAATGTGAGGCCACCTGGCAATGCCCAATTCTCATTCTAGAGATATTTGATATTGTTCTTTTAGATACCATCCTGTTGGAGAGAAGGGGTGCGGGGAATTGACCCTTAGATCATTTTAAGCCGATTACCCTTGTGATTGTTTGGATCCATCCATTGTGCAGACCAGATAGAACTTGTACGTTTTTTTACCATATTAAGTCTGTCATACATCGGAATATGGAATTGATGGGGAACAACTCCGGAAAGAGTAGGCTTCTTGGCCAGTTTATCGGCACATTCATTTCCCTGAATTCCATTATGTGCAGGAATCCAAACGAATGACACCTGTTTATTGTTGCTGTACAAATTAAATAGGCATCTTGTGATGGAAACAGATTATCTCATTGTCTAGCCAAACTTTCATATTAGCAGAGAGGGATTCAAGAGCTGCTTGCGAGTCGGAGAATATAACAGCCTTATCAACGTTTCGGAGAACGCAGATGTCCAAGGCCTCTTTAATAACAGTGGTTTATATTATGCATAAATAAATATATATTTTACGATAAATATTTTGTACATGTTAAGAATTTTGAGTATATCATATATCATATAACGGATTAAATCACGTGTTAACTAATTATAGCGTATATATATATTATTGTCGACTGCGTTACAATTAGGCCATGTCTTAAAATGTCACAAGACACAAGGTGTTGTTTCTGCGTGGAAAAAAATGTAATAATTGGAGGGGACGCACCGAGGGGGTATTTAAAGTGAGCTATGCGCCCGATAAGGTACAGTTTGTAATCACCAGCAGACAGCTTCACAATGGCATTCAAAGTACGTTTAAAAAAATATTATGTTAGACACATAAAAAAAATTAAAGTGACTTCTTAGACAAAACGTAATCAAGTGACATCCGTTTTGTATTGTTAAAACAAAATATGAATATTTTTTTTTATGAAATGTGTTTTTTTTTAATATTAAAGTGGTTGAACTAAATAATACAATCATCTAAATTTATCAGATAAAAAAATCATTGACAGTATCAGTCATAAGATGCTCTGTGTTTTACCTACCACATTTATAATAAATTATTATTGTTTGTTTAGATCCTCGCTTTCGCTTGCTTTGTGGCCGCGGCTAACGCCGGTTTGCTCGCCCCTGTGGCTCACTATGCCGCCCCCGCCCAGGTACACTATGCCGCCCCCGTCAAAGTAGCATATGCCGCCCCTGCTCACCAATACGCCGAAGCTCCTGCTGAATATAACTTCGAGTACTCCGTCCACGATGAGCACACCGGAGATATCAAGAGCCAGCAGGAGTCCCGTCACGGTGACCAAGTCCAGGGATCTTATTCCCTGATCGAAGCTGACGGCACCCGTCGTATCGTAGACTACACCGCCGATGAGCACACTGGCTTCAACGCCGTCGTCCGTCACGAAGGCACCCCTCAGATCGTCAAGCCCGTGCTGAAGGTCGCTGCCCCGGTATACGCTCATGCTGCCCCCGTGTACGCTCATGCCGCCCCCGTGTACGCTCATGCCGCCCCCGCCTACGCCCACGCTGCCCCCGCCCACTCTTACTACCATTAAGTTGAATATTGAATTCTCTGGATCGTTGAACTATGATTAAGTAACTTATTAATAAATTATTCTTCGCCCAAAATATGCTTTTTTATTTTTATTTTACACTTCCGTATAATCTAATTTATTAGATTTTTAAATAATATTCATTACCTAAGGCATTTCAATGATAATTTTTACGAGATAAATAATTGAATACATATTCGGACTGAACTCGTCAGATATTGGCGACCGATATTTATAAAATGAGATGCCTATATTAAGTAGTATAAATTATTGTAACATTAAACGATCCGAATAACAAGTCAGTATTCGGTAGGACAGCCGAAGATGAACAAACATTATTTATTCATTCAGAAATATTTTATTAACGACTTATGTTTAAATACAAATTAAATGTATTAATTTGAAAGATATACATATAAAATCAATTTTATCGAAAAATATTGTTGTTGCTACCGGAATTTGAATCTAGATCTCTTCCAATCCGGGGAACATGCATTTCGAACATATAAACATTATTTATTTATACATTATTTCAAAGCCATCTACTTTATTTTTACGTAATCTCAAATACCTTTGATTGTTACTACCGAGATACGAACCTGGATCTCTTCCAATCCGGGGAATGTGCATTATCTGATTATGCTATACCAACACAGTGGATTGACGACAAATTTTCGAACCAATTATGTTACATTTTTCAAATGAATACATCTATCGTTACATTATTTGGAAGCCATCTACTTTGTTTATACGGAATCTCAAATATCTTTGTGTAAACCGATAGAAAACGCCAGAATAAATAATTCATTTTTATTATATTTTGGACACATTGATACATCTTGTATATTATTAAGGAGAACACATTCTTATTGTGAAGTTTGAAATTATTCAGAAAATAGGTCTGTGATATTTTAAATGCTTATTAAATGTATTCATCAGAAATATATACATATAAAATCAATTGTTGTTGCTACCGAAATTTGAGCCTGAAACTCTTCCAGTCCAGGAAACGTGCATTAACCGATTATGCTACAGTACACACTACTTTGACGATAAATTTTCGAACCTATATGCTACACTTTTCAAATTATTACATATATCGTTCTATATTGATTTCATATGTATATCTTTCTGATTAATACATTTAATTAGTATTTAAAATATCACAGATTTATGTTCTGAATAATTACAACTTATAACACGTGACATATGCCATATGACACGGATGAGTGAGGAGAAAATAGTAAGATAGATACGTGACGCAAGTGTTAATGACACTAGAATTAATGGTCGTCTGCAGTAGACTTGGCATAACTAGGAAAACCAAATACTGGAAGATGGTCCTATTAAAAGCCTCAATAATCGTCGATATTGCATGAAAAGATATATGAATGTGAATGATAAGTATGCGCCAGTACAGGACATTGTAGCTCTATCGTCTCCGACTACTCCCATGGAGAAATGATGATGGTTGGATAGTTAGTTTTCAAAAGGATTATAATAAAAGAACTTATAGTTAATAATAATACGTTCGGGTGCGTAAAATTCTCAATATTTCCGCAAAGTCTCTTCTACGACATCGTCGTACTTCTTCATCGTCTCAATGTTGTCATAAGAATAATGTCGGATTACCTTCCAACACGGAGCATCGTCATCTCATGGACCATGGACAAAGCGTAACAGTCTATAAAGACTAACTTTCTGGCAAAGTACGCAATTATGTCGAAATACGTTTTGAAAATACCAAGAAATATGACTCAAACTATCAAGATATCTTGTCTATTGCCGGGAAATATGGAATAATAATTTATAATTTTATAATTTTACATATACCTAATCCAAAATGGTTAAAAATTATCGATATTTTACGCACGTTGTTGGAGAGGCTAATTAGCTAATGTAGAATAAAACGTCAAATTTTCTGTATGATAATTATGTTCTTTAACTTTTAAAATTATAGGCATTTGAAATATCAGACCGTTTTAAGTTAAAATGATAGCAATTATAAAAGGTGCATAATTTTTGAAAATATCGTCAACCGACCGCCAATATCAGATGCTTGTAGTCCATATACGTATTCAAAAAAGCTATGCTTGACTATGATAATTACTTAATTTTGTACAAAGAATACGAAATATATTATGTTACCCAGCTTATTTGAATGTTTAGATTGGATGCCCTGACTTATATTTTGCCTATTAACTAATAAAGAAATATTCTAAGCATGATATTTGAGTAATTATTAAAATACCTTACTGCCTATTATTGTAAAATCAAATAAGCTAAAACACGACCAAGAACAAATAGATTGGAGAATAAATATAAATAAAAAATATATATTTTGAGCGAAGAATAATTTATTAATAAGTTACTTAATCATAGTTCAACGATTCAGAGGGTTCAATATTCAACTTAGTGGTAGTAAGAGTGGGCAGGAGCGGCATGGGCGTAGGCGGGGGCGGCATGGGCGTACACGGGGGCAGCGTGGGCGTACACTGGGGCAGCTACTTTCAGCACGGGGGCAGCATGAGCATACACGGGGGCAGCAATCTTCAGCACGGGCTTGACGATCTGTGGGGTGCCTTCGTGACGGACGACGGCGTTGAAGCCAGTGTGTTCATCAGCGGTGTAATCTACAATACGACGGGTGCCGTCAGCCTCGATCAGGGAATAAGATCCCTGGACTTGGTCGCCGTGACGAGATTCTTGCTGGCTCTTGATATCTCCGGTGTGCTCATCATGGACGGAGTACTCGAAGTTATACTCAGCTGGAGCTTCGGCGTATTGATGAGCGGGGGCAGCGTATGCTACTTTGACGGGGGCGGCATAGTGTACCTGGGCGGGGGCGGCATAGTGAGCCACAGGGGCGAGCAAACCGGCGTTAGCCGCGGCCACGAAGCAAGCGAAAGCGAAGATCTAAACAAATAAAAATAATTTATTATTTTATGTGGGACATAGACATAGAGCTTCCTAAGACGGTGGTAAATTTTTTTTATTGTGGGTAAAATCACTGTCAACATTTTTATGTAATAAATTTAGATGCCCATATAAAGAGATTTAACCACTTTAATAGTATTTAAAAAAACGCTGTCCATAAAATAGACATTCACTTTTGTTATAACAATACCACACGATTATCACTTGATTATATTATATCAAAATCACATTTAATTTTTTTATTGTTATAAAATAATAGTTTATTCAAACGTACTTTGAATGCCATTGTGAAGCTGTCTGCTGGTGATTACAAACTGTACCTTATCGGACGCAAAGTTCACTTTAAATACCCCCTCGCTGTGTCCCCTCCAATTATGTTTTTTCTGTACATAGTGACACCTTGTGTCGTGTGACACTTTAAGACGTGACCTTATTATGTCGCGAACGATAATAATATTATTTATAACTCGAATTAAGCCGACAAACCTGACTGTATCGATATGTATCAATTAGTTAACACGTGATAAATTTTTTCTCCGTTATCTGATGTACTCGTTTTTATTAACATAGTTTGAAATACTTATCATAAGAATAAAATTTATTTTAATAAGAACATAATAATGACATTGATAGCCCAATTTATTATTACAAATGTGTAATATAGTATTAACAATAAATGTATCACCGAACAAAATGAAAAGGACAATTTTTTCGAACCCCGAATAGGATACTCTACTAACTGATTTTTATAATCCTCGTTAATCTGGTTTTACATTTAATATTAAGATATCACTGAAATAAGGAACAGCTCTATTTTTATCATTTTAACTTCTGTTCAAAACTAACAATAAATGATTTTTTCGCCTTTTATGTTTTTCAATATAAATTCAATCAACTTATATATTAATGTTATTCTTTTGATGTAAAAAAATAATATATATTGTAATTCTAAAATATGTAGGCAAACACAAACGTACGAATATTCTACTCTTCTAAAATAATTTTGTTTTTCATTTATTAAATTAATTTGTTAAATGGTCAATGATATTATAGCCAAGTGAGGCTGAAATTATGAATACAATGTATAAATAAAAAAATATTTAATTTCTAAAATTATTTTATATTATTTAATTACAGTGAGCAAAATGACAGCTTTCCTAATGTTCTCAAGAAAACTTTTAAAGAAATTAATTTATATTGATATTTATTAGGCGTATAATATATTAAGTTATATATTATTTATTAATTAGAAATCCAAATAGGGGATGATTAATCCATGCGCCTCTTTGGTTCATACGATCGTAGTACTATTAACAAAAAGGAAATAAAACAATAATATTAAAAATTATGATCTAATCTATTTTAATATATTTTTTTTATATGACATGAGTAATGAATTAGTAAATTTTGTAATGAGAACACATTCTTATGGTGAATTTGTAATTTTTACAGTCTATGAAGTTTTAATAAAAATTAAATATTTTAATTAGAAAGATATACATATAAAATCAATTTATAGAAAAAATATTGTTATTGCTACCGGGATTCGAACCTGGATATCTTCCTATCCGGGGAAATTCATATATCGATTATCAATTAATTCTGGCGTCCCTTATCGGATTACTCAAAGGTGTTTGAGATTCCGTAAATATAAAGAAGATGGCTATCAAATAATGGAATGACAGGTGTATCAATTTAAAAGTGCAACATACAGCAATGAGGAGCAGAATCGGTTCGAATCCCGGTAGCAATAATAATATTTTTTCAATAAATTGATTATATATATATATATATATATATCTTCCTAATTAATTAATTTAATTCGTAGTTAAAATATTCTAATAACTAGAGTGTAATAAAACTTTTTTTTTTTTGACAATTTAAAAAAATATTTAGATAGAATATAAATATTTAACGTGATATAATTATCCGGTTGATCTAAGCTAGTTACGCAAAAATAAACTATTTTAATTGTAGACCAATTGTTATAAAATTTAAATAATTAAACGTGAAAAATTTCGTATTTTTTCAGGTGTTCTGTTTTTATGACAGAATGTTTAAAGCAAGCCAGTCAGATTCAAAGCATGCCAGTCAGATTCAAAGCATGCCAGTCAGATTCGAAGCATGCCAGTCAGATTCAAAACATGCCAGTCAGGAGGTCATTAGGTGCATCCATGTATTGGAATTCACTATACTTGATATATATACCTATCCAAATATCATTAAAGTTTTCAATTTGAATATGATCTTTTTTTAATCGTAGATAACATAAATTTAGTAGTAAGATAGACAATAGAAGCTTGAAAATAATAGCTTTACAGCTTTTTGTGTTTGTTACGTCTGTGCACGTCTTAGTGAGTTTGTTTCTTTTTATTAAATCTGTCATTGTTCACCTATCTCGTCTGTTATGACGTATTACTAACTGTCTTGTGTATAATTTGTATCCATTGCAAATGAGTCGCGTTTGTTCTAGTTTTTATTCTAACCTGACTACATCAAACTCCAAATGTGAATATTCTTTGGTTATTTTATGAAATAAGCTAGTCAGTTTGGTCATTGTTTGAATTATTATCTATTTATAGATTTTTTAAATATGTAGCTGCATCCCTTGGTCTATATAACAATCAGGTTCTTTACGACAATTATACAATTTATATGTATAGTGACCATATCTAAATATATCACATATTTAAACAATTTGTACAAACATCTTCATAGATGAATTCCATTTTGATATTCGTGTCTCGTTTAAGTTATCCTAATAAAAATTATTCTCATTATCACTGTTTAACATTGTGATTCTAAAAGTTTTCGTCTAATAATATGTGACGTGCATATTAAATTGAACTAGGAAAAAATTTTGTGCTAGATATTCTATTTCAGAATTCGATTTCAACCTATTCTAGTATGGGTATGTAGGTTTTATTTATTTATTTTTATTTTTCTTTATCTATGAACTAAATCAAATTAATATCTAGTAGAATGTTTTCCCGTTATATAATTGAATATGATAAATTTACAAAATGAACATTTTTGTTGTATTAGAATTTTCATTTCAATATTATTTAATACTCATTTTAATATTAGAATATCAAAGAATACGAAGGTACCTATTTGCCGCACTATTTTTTGATTTATGTACAGTACCTTAAAGCAATGTTAGGTATGAGGGGTTTAGAAGCAAACCACCATTATTCATCCAGGAAAATAGAGGGTGATGTTTGAAAATGATTATCTCGTGATAGTGTCAATTTTACAATTGATAACTACCCTTGAAATCATGTTTGTATGTTTAAAAAGCATTTTACCAGATACATATCATTTTTGACATCTCCAAGTCTAGCTAAATAAATATTTACAAGTACGTTATTCACAATTTCCTCAATTGGATAGTGAACCCCTTTAAAAATCTTGATTTCGATATAAGGGAAAAATTGATAAACACATTTTTTGCTCGAAGAATAATTTATTAATAAGTTACTTAACCATAGTTCAACGATTTTGAGGGTCAATATTCAACTTAATGGTAGTAAGAGTGGGCGGGGGCGGCGTGGGCGTAGGCAGGGGCGGCATGAGCGTACACGGGAGCGGCATGAGCGTACACGGGGGCGGCATGAGCATACACGGGGGCAGCAATCTTCAGTACCGGCTTGATAACCTGAGGGGTGCCTTCATGACGGACGATGGCGTTGAAGCCAGTGTGCTCATCGGCGGTGTAATCTACAATACGACGGGTGCCATCAGCCTCAATCAGGGAATAAGATCCCTGGACGTTGTCCCCATGACGAGATTCCTGCTGGCTCTTGATATCTCCGGTATGTTCATCATGGACGGAGTACTCAAAGTTATATTCAGCTGGACCTTCGGCGTATTGATGAGCAGGGGCGGCATATGCTACTTTGACGGGGGCCGCATAGTGGACCTGGGCGGGAGCGGCATAGTGGACCTGGGCAGGGGCGGCATAGTGAGCCACAGGGGCGAGCAAACCGGCGTTAGCCGCGGCCACAAAGCAAGCGAAAGCGAAGATCTAAACAAAAAAAAAAAATATTTCTACAGACATTGACATTCTATGATGGTGATATATATTTTTTTATTATGGTTAATATCACTATCAAATGAAATATTTATATGCCCGTATAAATTAATTAAATCACTCAAAAATGTTAAAAATACCACTGTCCATACAAGAGACATTCACTTTTGTTTTAATAATACCAGACGATTATCATTTCATTTCATTTTATCCAAGAAGTCACTTTTACTATATATTGGTATAAAATAATAGTTTATTCAAACGTACTTTGAATGCCATTGTGAAGCTGTCTGCTGGTGATTACAAACTGTACCTTATCGGATGCAAAGCTCACTTTAAATAGTTTCTCCATGCTTCCCCTCCAATAACGTTTTTATTCACGCAGTAACACCTTGTGTCTTATGACACTTTAAGACATAACTTTATTATGTCGCAAACGATAATAATATTGATAGAAATAAAATTAATCAATTAGGAATATATGTGTTCTGAAAAACTGCACTTCACAATAAAAGTATGTTCTCCTTAAAAAAAATATTTTAATAATTTTATTTATAACTGAAATTTAATCAAAAAACCTGACTTTCAATTTATACTAAATAATTAACACGTGTATACTCTGTTATTCTTAATATCGTTAGAAATACTTCTCATAAATATGAAAATTCATATTAACAAAAACATTTTTTATTCATATTAACAAGCACATACTGAACATTTTTTGCTCAATTTATTTTCGCTAGTTATGTGTAAACGTCATACTATATGACATTAACAGAAAATATGTCGTCAAAAATACTGTAGCTGTACTATAGTTACTATAATTGAAAAGAAATCCAGGTACGAATTCCGGTAACGCAAAAACAATATTTTTCGATAAAATTGATTTAATATGTATATCTTTCTAATTAATACATTTAATTCATATTTAAAATATCATAGACCTATGTTCTGAATAATTACAACTTCACAATAAGAATGTGTTCTCCTTAATAAGAAAATATGTCCCTGAAAAAATGAAAAGGACAGAACTATTTTTCAAAATCGAAACATGAATCCAGGACCTTTCGAATACCTAATGAATTTATTCCTAACTAATACATATATATATATATATATATATATATATATATATATATATATATATATATATATATATGATATAATATATATATTATATCATTAATAATCTCGTTTAATATATTAAGATATACAAATCTATTTTTTCTTGAATAGCTCTTAAAAATGTCTAGTAAAGAGAGTTTTTTACCGGTAATATATATTAATAAAATCGAGAGCGCAGCTCTTAACTCAACTTTAAATATTAATTGTTCTTATTTATGAATAATTGTTTTTTTAAATATGTAATTCAATCCATTTTTCTTTCATTTTAAAGTAGCCATAATAATACAAATCTTACCACTTCCTAACGCATGTAGTCAATCAAAATAATATATTCTCCTGTACTCAAATATATTATAACTTAGTATTTTTGTTCGATTTAGTTAATTAACGATCGAAATTATTTAACAATGCCGAAATAATAAATACAATAATTTACATATGTACAAATAAGTGAATTTCTAAAATAAGTTATTATTTTATATTTTTATTGGTTAACTTTGTTTTAATAACCACTTATTGAGTTTAAATACATCTACCGGTTTCGAAAATACCATTTTCTTCTTCAGGATGTCAATACTAACTAAAAATATATATTATTGTTTCTTTACCAGAATCTGTTTTTTAAAAAAACAACAATTATTGAAAAAATTAATTTAGTATCTAACTCAAATTGTTATTTAATACAAATTTACTCGAATAATTTTTAGGAAAAAAATTTAGAATGGGACTCGTAGTTAAATTTAGTTGGTTGTTTATAATTTTTTGATTAGTTTTACGCGCTTTATTTATCTCCAACGATTCCAAATTTTTTAATTTGCGACCAACACCGTTTATATGCAAAATTGACAATCCTAATTTTTTATCAACAGCATGACCATTTTCTACCAAATGATTAGAAAATTTTGAAAACCCACTTATTGTTCAAACATCTCAAATGCTCATTTACACTTATATTAAAATTTCTACCCATTTTATCAATATAAAATGCAGCACAACCCTTGCAACTTAGTTTATATACTCCAGAATTGTTAAATTTATCATTTTAGTCTTTAGAATTTATGAGTAAATTTCCTATATTATTATTTGTATAAAATGCCGGTCTAATGTTTCATAGTAGGTATTTAGATATTTGATTCGAAAAGTTGTTTATGTATAAACTTCTACGCCAATAATCATTATTACCATTATTTTTTATCTGTGATTTACATAAAAATTGTTTATTTTATTCTTTTAATTTATTTTTTGAAATAGTGTCTATTAAACCTGTATTATACCCGTTATTAACTGCTATTTTTTAATTGTATTCAATTCTTTACTGAAATTGGATGTTGACATAGGAATATTGACTAAATGATGAATCATGGACTGGAACCCCGAATGTTTGTAATCACAAAGTTAATTTTGCTAATTTCAAAAGTTATTATTGTATTCAATTTATTTTCAGTAACTATGTCACAATACAAATTAAATCAATCAATTATAAGGATACTTATAGAGAATAAAAATATTTATCGAAAAAATATTTGGTTGCTACCGGAATTCGATCCTGGTTCTATCTGGGAAAACTGATTTGTCTGCATATTTTTCTCTTTGATTCATTTCACTTGTGTTAAAAATACCACATAACTATATTCTAAAATTGAAAATTCACAACAAAAATATGTTTTCATTAAAAAAATAAAATGATAGCTTTCCTAATGTTCTCAAAAAAAATGTTTTATAGGTCGGTAAGTGCTTACCAAAAATTATTACCTGAGTAATGCTCATCGCGATCTAAACATAAGCGTCCAGTTAGGAGATATTTAATCCATAAGCATCTATGTTTCTATTCAATAAACGAAACATAGTATCACTAACAGTAAGGTTATAAAGAAATAATACCCTTACAAACAAATATTAAAAATGAACATCAAACATATCACATACATTACAAAAACATACATAAACGTTACAAAAAAATAGTGTAAATAAAACACTATTTTTTGTAATTCAAAACTCATTTTTTTAGATAAAAACTTAAAACATTTTTTTTTAAAACTAAGATTTTTTTATATTCTAATTAAATGTATTAATTAGAAATATATACATATAAAATCAATTTTATCGAAAAATATTTTATTTCCGGTTTCCCAAAAAGATATTATGTGAACTATTTTATTCTTGACTTACGCTTCTAACGGAAAATTTTCATATTCATATATGGAAAAAATAAGGTTATTTAAATATGTGGCTGTATCACTCTGTTTATATTTAATTCGGGTTCTTTACATAACATTTATATGTAGGTATAGTGATCAAAGTTTATCTCTTTTATAAGTTATATCGTCTTTCCCAAGTATGTAAATCTGAGCACCTTTACTTTTTTACAGTAACTTACAGAAATACTAAAATAATCTGTATTGATAGATTTAATTGGTATTAGATATTCCATTTAGAAATTCTGTTTCAACCAACTCAAGTATGGTTGAGTAGATTCTTTATTAGGGTTCGTTTTATTTTGCGTTTTAATAATATAATATTATATGACAAATTTATAAGCAAGAAGTAAATTTTTGTTGTATTACATTAATTGGAGGTTTACAAACAATTTATTTCAGTGCACTATTAGAAATTTGAAGAGCACGTAGGTACCAACATGTTGCACTATTTTGTGATTTGTGTACAATACTTTTTAAGGTTAGGTTTGAAAAGTATGCAAGCAAAACCGCCACTATCCAATTAACAAAAAAGGAGGATGAAGAGTTTAAAAATGATTATCCGGCAATATTAACATTTTTACAATAAACTGAAAATTGCTCTTAAAACAAGTTTGTATGTTTAAAAAGCATTATATCAAAAATACATAAATTTTATATTATTTCTGGCTATAAAATTAAATACAAATATATTTTCCTCGGTGTTTCAATTAGTTACTGGTTTTGATTTTGAACCTCGTGTTTAATTTTGGTTTTAGGGTAGTCAAAAAATAGATAAACACATATTTTGCTCGAAGAATAATTTATTAATAAGTTACTTAATCATAGTTCAACGATTCTGAGGGTCAATATTCAATTTAATGGTAGTAAGAGTGGGCGGGGGCGGCGTGAGCGTAGGCAGGGGCAGCATGAGCGTATACGGGGGCGGCATGAGCGTACACGGGGGCGGCATGAGCATACACGGGGGCAGCAACCTTCAGTACCGGCTTGACGATCTGAGGGGTGCCTTCGTGACGGACGACGGCGTTGAAGCCTGTGTGCTCATCGGCGGTGTAATCTACAATACGACGGGTGCCGTCAGCCTCGATCAGGGAATAAGATCCCTGGACATTATCACCATGACGGGACTCCTGCTGGCTCTTGATATCTCCGGTGTGCTCATCATGGACGGAATATTCAAAGTTGTATTCAGCTGGCGCTTCAGCGTATTGTTGAACGGGAGCAGCGTAAGCCAGTTTGGCAGAGGCGGCATAGTGAACCTGGGCAGGAGCGGCATAGTGGACCTGGGCGGGAGCGGCATAGTGAGCCACAGGAGCGAGCAAACCGGCGTTAGCCGCGGCCACGAAACAAGCGAAAGCGAGGATCTAAATAAACAAAAGTAAATTATATTAATTATTGGTAAATAATTAGTAGACATAGAATTTTGATTTTACATATTTTAATTTTCATTTATAATTTCTATATAATTTATTTTACTGGTTAACTGATTCCCTAAAAATCACTTTTTTTCATCCAATAATCCGACTTTAAAACTTTTTTTTAAATTTTAAGCCGTTCAAGAATAGGCCAAAGGACTGTATATTTACTATTAATGTAGAAAAAATAAATTCTAGTTTCTTAGTTCTAATTCTAGTTATGTTGTACTTCGTTATTTCAGGAATGGATATCTCACAAATGTTGAACATTATGTACACGAGTACTAAGTCGTAATGATTGAATGAAACACTTAAAAATTCATATAAATATTATAATACTAATCATGAAATATATTTTCACTTTTTCTGTTCTAATTTCACTCGGTCATAAAAAATCTGATAAGTCACTGTTTCAGAAGGCAATGTGTTTAAACGTACTTTGAATGCCATTGTGAAGCTGTCTGCTGGTGATTACAAACTGTACCTTATGGGATACAAAGCTCACTTTAAATACCCCGTTTGTTACCCCCCCCCACCAAGTACTACCCACCATTGCTTTTCGCGTAGTATAGCACCTTGTGACTTGTGACACTTTCGAAGGCACGATCCAATTATTACGCAAATGACAATAACATTTTTGCATTGCAAGTTGAGACATTGAAACTAGTCACATGAATATGCGCTAATTAAACCCGCATGACAACGTGATTTATCTGAATGAGATGACGATATTTTTAACTAGAAAATTTGGATTCATTTCAACAAAATAATAATAACAAAATACACGATTTAATTAACCATTATTAGCAGATTTTAAATAATATTTCTGCACGTATTTTCAGTGTAAAGTCAATTATTGATATTAATAAATTCGATTAAATATTTAATTGACTTGAACACTAAGCACTTGAATAACTTGACACAGGATCATCCTAGTGAGGGCCATTATTTTTAACAAGTGTAAAAAAATATTATAAAAAAGAGACAAAAAAAAATCAAAAATGATACTTGTAAAAAATTTACATATTTAACGGAATGTTATCGACACATATTGCTAAAAAGACAAAAATATTTTTTATTAATTTTATGCACATTCGTGGACGTTGATAAAAAAGTTTGAGATCTGATTTAAATAACATTTGAAATAAATGATTAACCTTATAGGGTACTTTTATTATCAAACTATTTAAAAAAATGTGTTGATGTTATTTTTTTATTCATTTTATATATTTGTGACTGCATTCTGATGAACTATGCAGACTTAGTTTAAAAATTATAAATTCAATAATGACGATTAGTAGCCAAACCCATTTTACATAAGCCAATAGAATGAAGACCTAGCTAGGGGAATATGGAGATGTATATGGGCAGATAATATAATGATGGACCTGCAATAAGTTGAGAATGTCCAGCAGAAGAAACACAACGGCAATGTAAAAGAATGAATTTTGCTCTACAGTGATTACGATCAAAGGTTTTTGAATCCAGTGAGAGGCGCTTAAAAAAAGAAGAAGTCAGTCTGACGTTCTTAGCATCCAAATAACTTTTCGTGCACGCTCTTCGGTTTCAATAAAATCCTTCGAAGAAGAGAAGAGGTCCTGGATAGAACCCCGGTACCAACTAAATATTTTTTGGATGAGTCCTTGGGATTGTGTAGTTGTGTGTGAGTGTGTGTGTGAATGCCGCACCACTGTGGCGTGTGTGCAAGGTTATAAAAGGCGCCTCTCTCTGCATGTCCATCGGCTTTATGATATATCTTGCAACTAAATTGTATCTTACTGTAATAAATTAGATAGATTTTAGGAAAACAAATACGTCTTATTAAAAGGTCGCAAGCGGTGACCTATCGCCGGTACTTGTAAATATGACTGAATGTATTGTTAAGTATCTGAATAAAAACAGGGTATTCTGCAGGCGGGAAGCCATTCTAGATTGTGTCATGTCGCCGTAATGTACCGATATTGAATATCTTTTGTGTTTCATTTCTTTCGACCTCATTATCATCATCATCGTCGCCGGTTGAGTGAAGCTGAGAACGGCGAACCACCCTTTTCTACATTCTTATTTCCTGTACGGAACAATATATAATATTTAAGTTTTACTTAATACTTTTTCTAATTTCTAATGTTTCTTGGTTATCCAAGTGAAAGCCCCTAGTATTGATATGTAAGATTTTGTAACTTGTATTTAAATTACATTATATTAGGTGATTCGAAAATTCTAAATAATTGTTGTTGTTTAGGCATCTCAAATGTTCATTAACTCTAAATCAACATTTTTTAAAGTTTTTCCCATTTAAAAATAGTTGAAAAACAATTGAATTGATAAATGTCCGAGTGTTTATCCTTATTATTTAAAACATCATTTTTCAATTTGTTATTCATATAGAACATTGACTGCATTATATATGGAATTTTTTTGATATATATATATATATATATATATATATATATATATATCATCATCATCATGATCATTTAAGCCAGTCGAAGGCAGGTCGTAAGCCCTGTAATTACCACATACTTCCATATATTTTTTCATTAAATATAATAAAAAATAGCTTTGTATCTATGAGATATCTGATATTTGATTAATAATAGTGCCTTTGTAAATAAAAGTCCAGTAATTGTGTGTTCTTGGACATATTCACATATTGGTTGACTAAATAATATTTCATCAGTTTAAAAAAGACAGCTAATGTCCATTAATTTTAAATATTTGTCAATATTTTGCATTTATTTCAGGCAGTTCAATAATTCCGACATATTGCCAATTAAATAGCGTTCCACTTTTCGCCCTTGATGCAAAACCGCAAGGCCTTTTCCCTTTAACTCTTTCATATACGAGATTTACCCTTTATTGGAGCAAGGTGCGTACCATTCTCTCAAAACCTGAATATTATTTCTCAAGCACTTGCTCCAAGTCAACCTATAATAATTCACATTCATCGAAATAAAAATATGTTTACATCACTTTTTATAAGAGTAAAACAGAGACAGTATTATTTTTTTTTAAACCTAAATTAATCTAATATTATAAAACATTTTTAATTTGTAACTAAACTAATTTGTGCAATGAAAAACAACAACATTTTTAAACTAAAACTTTTGGATGTCGGGGCCCTGAAAGAAGGAGAATATCGTAGCTAATGAGGGAACTCATCGCTAACCCAGGATCATTTACTGGCAGATTGTCATCTTTTTATGCTAAACAAGCGACCGTGCAACGTAGCCAAGGGCATAAGCGTCCAAACAACGATGCACAGCCGCTAACCAAAACATCCTTCATTACACCTATGGCCCCATATAAAATTCTTTATTATGTAAAATATACAATGCACAGAATAATAATAATAATACAATATTAACAAATATATAGTAATAATACACGAAAGCCTAGACACAGAAGGGCAACTAGATTAGTACAAAAACACTCCCTCACGGGAAACATGACAGACACACAAAAAAAAGTTGATTATCTTCCTGAGTACCACTGCCGGCAGAGATTATCTAGGAAAGAGCACTCTAAAGGGTTCGACTGGCTAGCCAATCAGACACCAGGATTTCCCACCTAGAGGTCCACATTCTCATAAAGGCCCTGAATGGCATCATGGCTGAAGAACCTGAGGAAATATTTGATCAGTCCATTGCAGAGCTTTGCTGAGCCGTAGAGCACAAGAAGAAGAAAAAGAAAAAAATTAGTTTTAAGATTTTGTTATCACCACCTGGGTGTCCGTTTGTTAAGGACGTTCCCAAAAAAAATCACTTTTCTTACAATCCTTTTGAAACTTTGTATACACATACTTATGAGTATCTTTTATACGTAGAAATTTTTTTCAATAATCTTTGCGGTAGTAAATTTGTAAATATTGACTATTAAAATTTGCATATTTAACATACGAACCATACCACGATCGATGTTGTAGCGCACGTTTAATTGAATAGCAATAGTAATTTTCTTACCATTGTTTTGGAAAACTGAGAATCATTAATTGAAAATTTAACAAATATCTTTATGTAAAAATAATTCAAACAAGCGGTATTCGTTTTGTTATAAAAAATGTTAAAAGTGAGCTACTTTTGATTGGTTTTGAAGTTTTCTTTTATAATTTGAATAGTGAAAGATTTTTGAACTTCTGCGCATGTGAGCGGAAGCGAAAAAGTACACTGTACCTCAACTGTTTTTTATTCTATTCATAGTAGTTCATAATTGTTTACCTACGGAGGAATTTTCTTGAATATTGAGTATGACTGCTCTTTGGCAACGTCCTTAAGGATAATTTTTGCAATCTTCTTGCTTTCTTTAATCTCTAGACATAACCCGCCAACCTAAGTTGTTGTAGTTTCATCTGGATAAAGAGTGTGAGGAGATAAATCTATTTTATATTTATTATTAAATGTTATAAAACTCATCATGTATCTTATTCTCCAAACTGCCCCATACCAGGTTAATAAATTCTTCGCAGCACTTTCCTCTCAAAACTGTCCAACATTTCTCCCAATTCGACGGTCGTCATCCATACTTCACACCCGTTAGTCAACACATTACGGATAACGATTTTATAAAGCATTAATATTTTTCTGTGGTCATTCCATGATTTCAATATTTGTAGTAAAAAGATCCTATTTCCTGCGGAAATTCTAACTACTAACATTTATAACTCATTCATTGTCTTCAAAGACTTCAATCAAAACGGTTTTCGTAGTCCAGTGGACATAGCACATATATGGAATCTTCTCAAGCTTGGGTGTTTATGTAACTCTAACTTCACTACTGTAATTAGGCCGTGCGTTAGAAAAATAAATTTTTCAATATTAACAAAGTTATTAATTTTATATAAATAATTAGATAAAATACTTTGTTTAAACCTCTATTTATTCATAATTCAACATCTTCTTCAGGAAATTGAAATTATACATTGTTTCCTGAAGAAGGTACCATAGTTATCGAAACATGTATAATTATCAATAAATAGTTGTTTAAACAAAGCATTTTGTCTAATTATTTATTTAAAAAAAATATATATTCAATAGCTTTTTATAAAAACACGAACTTTATTAAACACCAACCTTTTTCGCTTGGCTCAAGCTTTCTCAGGGCATATTTAAAACTAACAATAAATAGTTCGTTTTAAATACCGAAACCGGTTGGCGTTTAATAAAATTCGTAATTTACACAAAGTGATTGTGTTTTATTTAATCTAATATGTTAAACCATAAAGCAATTGCTTTGTACGAAAATATAAATATTTAGTCATTTTTGAAGGCTACGCTTGAACTGGTATGTTCCTTGTCTGTCTACTTTGCCTAACAAAATTATTTATAAAATGACATTAAACTACGCATATCTCACTAAATAAAATGTCAACTGAGTATGGTTGCTATAATACTGGTGTCAAAATAACAATTTCATGAAATAATTTTCACCATTGTTTCTGTTATTGACGACAATATATTATCATTACGTGTCATATCTATGTACATAGAGTCAAGTACTTAAATGACTACGTGTACTTGTATCTAAATCTGTATGAAAAAAACAATATAATGTACAATTAAAAAATGTATCTGCAAACTATACGAAATACGACGAGATTTATTGACCCCAACTCTACCCAGGTTCACAGGACTATACCTTATTAAGCTCTGTTAATTTGTATTTATATCTCTTAATATATTTTGAAAAAGATAAGATGTGTGAAAAATGGATAAATTTATAAAATGTATGACATAATTAAAAGATCATTGCCAACGAGGATCCCACGTGCGTATATTTATATTATCAGTATGTAAAATTTCTCCAGAGATCTATGTAGGTATAATGAATCATATTAACTCATTGTTTGAAGCGAAATGTGAAAAAAATTATATTATCAGTATGTAAAATTTCTCCAGAGATCTATGTAGGTATAATGAATCATATTAACTCATTGTTTGAAGTGAAATGTCCGACTACATTATTTATAATCTAACTAATTATCGATAGTTTATATCTTAACTAATTAAATACACTTTTTTTTACATGTACAAAAAAAATACACATAACTAGGAAGATCAGAAAGATCAGAAAGATGCGTAGAGCTGCTGCAGATTCCAAAGATCGGAAGACAGTCACTGAAAAACGAAGTATGTACAGGCAAAAATGCAGGTAGCCAAGGTTGAATAATAATACATTTCTCACTTTATTCCTATAATCAAGAATCATAGAAACACTGGAAGATAAATGATAACAATATTGACTGTGAAATAATTTATTTAAATATGTCGCTACATAAATCTAATTTCTTGAAGGGTATTGTAATATTTATGGGGCTTAATGATGGTAGTAAGACTGAGCGGGAGCGGCATGAGCGTACACGGGGGCGGCATGAGCGTACACGGGGGCGGCATGGGCATACACAGGGGCGGCATGGGCGTACACAGGAGCGGCATGGGCGTACACGGGGGCAGCAACCTTCACCACAGGCTTGATGACGTGCTGGGTAGCCTCGTGACGGACAACAGCGTTGAAGCCACTGTGCTCATCGGCGGTATAGTCTACGATACGACGGCTGCCGTCAGCTTCGATCAGAGAGTAAGATCCCTCAACATTGTCACCATGACGGGTTTCATGCTGGCTCTTGATATCGCCGGTGTGTTCATCATGGACGGAGTATTCGAAGCTGTATTCAGCTGGGGCATACTGTTCGACGGGAGCGGCGTATGCTACTTTAGCGGGGGCGGCATAGTGAACTTGGGCGGGGGCAGCATAGTGGACCTGGGTGGGGGCGGCATAGTGGACCTGGGCGGGGGCAGCATAGTGGGCTACTGGGGCGGCATAGTGAGCCACGGGGGTCAGAATTCCAGCACGAGCCACAGCCACGAAGCAGGCGAATGCGAAAATCTATAACAAACAATAATAACTCAATTAATATATTTTTATCTAATGTTTTAATAATAATAATATTAATTATTCAACATATAAAAAAGTTTTTAATATTAATTTTCACTAATTTGGTAAAATTAACGTAAATTACGATGATATGACAACTATTATTTGAACTTTTCTTTCAAGTTCGTAGCCCAATAGCTACCAAATATATTTTTGATAGATAATTTCTATTTGTTTATTTTTTAACTGATTGAACAATTTGTTTTAAAAATATCACTGAATATATTCTGATATTGTTATTTTACAATAAATTTTTTTTATGCACTTTTTTTCAGTTCACGTCCAACCTAACTTTTAAACAGTGATAAATATAATCAATATACTTTACACAAAAGTTAATACGATTATTGTGTTTTTATAATTTAAGTATGAACATACTTTGAATGCCATTTTGTGCGAGTTGGTCTACTGTCGATAACAAACTGTACCCTGTGGATCACAAATTTCACTTTAAATACATGTTCGTCACTCCCACCCAAAGCGAACAGTAGTATCCAAATAACTCCTTTATCACACGGAGCTGTGACAGAGTCGAGGGCGTTACTCAATTATGCGAAATCATGATCAGCGTCACGTATCGGTGCGAAAACTTCAGGTTCGCGATTGTGATATCGACAGCCTAAAATGTGGGTGGCAACCATTTCTTCGAGTACAGATTTAAAACACGTTTAATCGAGATAAGCTTAATATATAAAAGTGAAAAAAAAAAAAACAATCAGGTGAGAACATTCGTAATATTGTAAATTAATCATTGCTAAATCATATTTAAATTTCGAGGGTTTAAAAATTAAAAAGCATGCTGACTAGTAGGTTTCAACTTACTATAAGTAATAAACTTAAACATTTTATATTTAGTAGTAATGTGACTTTTATATGCGAACAAACTGGTCATTAAGTTTTAACTTAAACTCAAATTATGTTATTTTGTTCGAAAAGAAAAATTAAATAATGTATGTGGGAAAATGACTTTTAATTAATAATAGTATAGAACTTGTGGTTAAATTTAGTTGGTTATTTACGATATTTTACAAGCATTACTTATTTATAAATTATCCAATTTAAGTTCAACATTGTATACATTTAAAATAGATAATTTCCATTTTTATATCAAAAATATCATCACTATTGAATAAATAAAAAGAAAATTCTGAGAAATCATGCTCTTTGACTCTTATGTAAAAATTTAATTATGTAATTATCTCTTATGTAATAACTAATCACAATTTTTTTCCAGTAAATATAAATTAATTATTATTATCAATAATATTTTTTTGTTTTTACTGACAACATTTGACATCACCTGAAATTTTTCTTTATCTTTGACAGTTGTTTTTTGTTTTCAGTGTGTCTGATATTTTTATGAAAGTTTAATACAGAGACAAATCTTCAAAGGGATATCGGAAACAACATCGGAGTCTGTTCCGTCATATGCAATCTTAAAAATATGGGCAGAATGCGGACGGCAGGATGTTGAAGACAACCTTCGCAGCGGGAGGCCGACAACCGCAGTGTTTCAAAAAAGTCACGGTCTTGGTTTTGCAAGATCTCCAAACTACCGTTAAGGTGATATTTTGGGTTGTAAAGATCTATATAGTCCGATTATTGTATATTGTATAACACGGTGAGAGGATTATCTGGGGCCCTGTATGTGTAGATACAAGTTTTATTTTAACGTAAATTGTGAAACATTGCGAGAAAAAAAATGGCAACTTTTCACTAGAAAAAATAGATATATCACTAAAGTATGACGCGAATAGGAAATCTGACTTAACTTTTACCATTCCATGCTGAAAATACCCTATACAGCAATGCTGTCAACTCGTGATGCAACTGCAAGAAATTTGAGTTTTTTAAGCACTTTAAATATTTAAAAAATCCTTTTACAAGCTTAAATGTTTTTAAAATAATTAATGTTATAGTAACTATAAATATAATAAGAAATGCTAAATATAATAATTTAATACGTTTAAACGCAATTTAAATGAATATGTTATTTTATTCACGTGGTGTAGGTGGTATTTTAACATTGAATTAAAAAATCATTCTTTTTTATGATTCGCTTTACATAATTGGTTTTCCGCTAGTCATTTCTAAGCACAAATGATTTTTTATTAATAAATAAAATGTAAGCTTTACTTTGTGTTTATTATTCTTTATATTAATACGATTTAATTGGCTCGGTGGACCTACATATGTTACTACGTGGCCAAGGAAGGGTTAAGTAAGATAATAAAAAGATTACACAGCTCAGTTGGACAGATTAGTCTACCGGCGGTAGAAAGGTCCCGAGGTCACTTTTCGGTGGCTGCTCGATTTAAAAAATATAAGTTTGTCGTTCGCATTTTTCAATGACACATTTATTTTAGGTTATTTCTAAAATATAAAAGGTGGGCGATTTTATAATCCCGAAAACCGATGTGCTTACGTAAAAAAGTGTGTGACAAATAATAATAATAAACCTATATGTAAACTTTTTGATAATAATACGTTTAATCGTTCTATTATTTGAAAGAGCCATCTACCTTATTTTTTCGGTTTTTAGCGTCTGCTATCAGATTACACAAAGGTATTCGAGATTCCGTAAAAATAAGGCAGATGGCTCTTTCAAATAATGGAACGACTAAATGTATTAATATCAAAAAGGTAACATATAGGTTCGAAAATTTGTCGCTAAAAATATCGTCGCTGTAGCATAGTTGGATAAAACACCTTTCCCGCTTAGGAAAGTGATCCAGGTTTGAATCCCGGTGGCACAACAACAATATTTTTCGATAAAATTATTTTATATGTATATCTTTCTATTTAAAATACTACAGACCTATGTTCTGAATAATCACAACTTCACAATAAGAACGTGTTCTCCTAATAATATTCCAGTTTCAGATTAGAGGTGCTCAATCATCACTAATTAATGCGAAAAAAAGTAATAGCATATACTTGCATATTTTATTTGTTATTTGCAATGGTAATTTATTTACCTAACCGATATTGAATTAATAAAAATGATTAAATTACCGAAATAATTTCCGGTTGTTTTTAGATAGTATCTCAATGAAGTTTTCTTTTCAGTACGTTACTTGACAACACAATTACAAAATGAAGTTGATTATCTACGTTCTTGATAAAAAGCTTTCTGATCACCTCACATCCTTAGCACACTAATTATTTCCATAGTTTTTAAATCGCGTGACTTCCTTGCATTGGTTCAATGAATAAAATTGCATCTATTTGATTCAAAATTCTCTTTTATTTAATGCATATCTGACATTTATTGTGTATTTATTACCTAAAAATAAATATTTTTCGATATCAACAAATTATATGTTGGTCAATATATATTTTCACAAGTATTCTAAATGTCTTAAATAAAAATATATCAAATTACCTACAAGATGATATCTATACGGCTAATACACCTACTTGATATACTCATTCTAGATTTATTTGTAACTTTAACTTATAGATTTCTAGTTCTCCAACAAAAATATGTATTATTAAAGATAACACATTCTTATTGTGAAGTTGTAATTATTCGGAACACAGATCTGTGATGTTTTAAATACAAATTTAATGTATTAATTATAAATATATACATATAAAATCAATTTTGTCGAAAAATATTGTTTTTGCGCTACCGGGGTTCGAACCCGGATCTCTATTTCCACTCCGGGGAAGTACACTATCGATTGTGTTATAGCGCCAGTATTTTTCATGACAAATTTTTGAATCTATATGTTTCACTTTTTCAAATTAATACATCTGTCGTTCCATTATTTGAAAGCCATTAATCATGGACACAACACAAGACAAACAACAAACATCTACACACCAGTTCCGAGAGCAACAATGATATTTTATCAAAGATTCTACATGTTCCTAGCTCCGAAACTATACAATACACTCAGTACTAACTGAAAATCGTACAATTCTTATAAGATTACACAAATATGGACCCAATATATGATTCAATCAGGTAGAGATGAATCAGAAGCATGGATATCCAACAATTTAATATAATGTATACAATTCTTTTACTAATAACTCACTAGTCCTACAACACTCCCACTCCATATATTTTTATTATATTTTTATTTTATATTTAATTTATCTTTTTATTCCAAATAACACCACAACAGCACGAAAAAAACACAGATTTTAGTCTAGCAAAGTAGCCAGGACAACGCTGTATATATCAGAGGTGAAGTCTACTCCACCCCACACAATAAACTATGTATTATGTATGTTTATTATGTATCCACCTGTGTTAGTAAAAAAATATGGATGTCAAAATATATATAAATAAATAAATTTAAAATATTTAAAAATATGTATATTTAATATTTAAATCAATCATATTTCTACTGAAATACCAACAGGAAACCAAAACAAAAAAATAGATATCTATAATTTGAATTAATATAATTTAATCTGTTTTAATGATGTTTTAATGGCGTTATATGCATCAGTTTGTTTTAAAAAAAGAAACTCATTATCGTATTAAGTTACTGATTTTTAAGGCGATAGTTGTAAAGAGAAAATTAGTAAAAATTATTTTTACGTGTTTTCATTATCAATATGTAATAACAATGCAATAGCCAAGTGTAGGTCCTGGACTGAAGTAAGTTTCGGCTCTCCGATCTGTCCTCCGCTGTCATTTTCCAGTTCGGGATACCAACTGAACGAGGATCTTGAGTAAAGCTAACTAAGCTAACCGCCTCAGCTTGGCTCTTCCAACACTCCTGAGGGCAATACGTTTGGTTTGAGTTCATCCATTGAACGTGACCACCACATTTTAGTTATGCTATCTTGATAGCTTGGGCAATGTTGGATTCACTACATTCTTCGTCTAATTTAATCGTAATTTATAATTTCTGTACTTTTATGTGTTTTTATTGGAAGAGTCAATTGAAGCCAGATATATGAAATCAGTTATTTTTTCGAAGGCGCTAGCCCTAATATATGTAAATAATGTATATATTTCCCTCAAGTTAAAAACAGTTTTATATCATGAACTTGAGTATAGTATTATATTACACTTCTAATATTTAATATTGCAGACGATATTAAATAATCATATAACACTTTATAATTTTACACATTGCAAGTGTTGGACAAGAAAACATAATATAACAAATATAATTTATGGGAGGTATAATAAATGATAGACAATATTAATTGTAAAATAATTTATTTGAAAAAGGATGTCTACTTAACCTAAATTTATCGGGACCAACGATAATCGTTACCATAATCGAGAGCGCCGGACTTAATGGTGGTAGTAGGAGTGGGCAGGAGCTGCTTGAGCGTAGACAGGGGCAGCATGAGCGTAGACAGGGGCATGAGCGTATACGGGAGCAGCAACCTTCACCACGGGCTTGATGACGTGCTGGCTGGGCTCGTGATGGACCACGGCGTTGAAACCACTGTGCTCATCGGCGGTGTATTCCACAACACGACGGCTGCCGTCAGCTTCGATCAGTGAGTAAGATCCCTTGACCTCATCTCCATGACGGGACTCCTGCTGGCTCTTGATGTCTCCGGTGGTCTCATCATGAACGGAATATTCGAAGCTGTATTCAGCTGGGGCGTACTGTTCAACGGGAGCGGCATAAGCTACTTTAGCTGGTGCGGCGTAGTGGACCTGGGCGGGAGCGGCATAGTGGACTTGGGCGGGGGCAGCATAGTGGGCTACTGGTGCGGCGTAGTGAGCCACGGGGGTCAGCACTCCAGCATGGGCCACGGCCACGAAGCAGGCAAAGGCGAAGATCTTAAAGAAAAACAAAAAATTATCGTTATTACAAATAAATTATTCGTTATTTACAAATTTATTATATTTTGTAATTCCCTGGCTTGTCATACATGAGTACTATTTTTACAAAAAAAATTTTTTTACTTATATTAACAAGAAAAATAGATGCTTTAGACTACGTTATTAGTTTTTAAGTACGTCAGAAGTAATTTTGAAAAATCATTTATTAATTTTGTTTATCATTAAACCCGCCGATTACGAATTGCGATTAATGATTATTTTTAACTCTAAAATAGTGCAGAAGAGCTGCCCAAGTTTGACTAGAAGTTATAGCGCCATGGTCTTTCATATATTCCGAAATTAAAATGATTTTTTGGAGAAAAACGCCGCAGACTGATGTTTGAGGAACAGGCGGCGAATTTTTTTAATAAAAGGATTGTCAAGCTGATCTTGGGTCTCAAAAATGATTGAACATCAACAAGGATATTAAAAAATTGTTTAAGACATTTAATTATCGTAATCAGAAAGTTTTTAAGTTTTAATAAATTATGCGTTTAAGACAAAATTGAAAACTATTTCGTTAAAATTAAACTATACTATCAGAATATTAAATTTTAGCCCTAAATATGAACCCCATAATATATTTAGAAAGACCAACAAAAGACGTCAGATAAATGCGACAAAATTGTCCAAAAAATTCACAATATTTCTGATCAACCGCGAAAAGAAAACTTGAGAACTGAAAGTTGCAATACAATTTAAATGACTCAAGCACAACTGAAAAAGGCAGCTTGTCACAATATTGTACAACGATAAACAAGCTTATTGACGTACTTTGGATGCCATTGTGAAGCTGTCTGTCAGTGATTACAAACTGTAACTTATCGGACACAAAGCTCACTTTAAATACCACAATTCTTGCTTCCCCACCAGACCAATCGAGTACTTATTTTTTACGCAGGTACAGCTGTGACACTATCGAGCCGATCAACCGGTGGTACACGCACTTGTTTTTTTTTTTTTTGTAGCGAGTACCAGTTATTTTAATAAAACTGAGACATTGAATTTGACCCACTTGTTGAAGCTTTTGTATTATTTTAATTATAATCGAGTTACGGCCTTATTACACATTCGGTCAGTAAAAAAATATACATGAAAATGCATTTTACGACACATTTATCCATTTTTACATCGGGTGAGAATTTTTTAAATGCTAATATTTAAGAATATCCTCCACTTAAAATATGTTTGCTATAACAGTGGTAGAATTTATTATATTAATAATTATATACTTTTAAAATTAGCAATATTAACTTTGTGGTTAAAATTCATATTATTTATTTATTTTTTATAAAAAAACAACAATTATTTAAAAAATAAATTTAGTACCTAACTCAAATTGTCACTTAATACTTAATAATTGTTTTAAATAATTGTTGTTTTTTTAAAAAATAGATTCTGGTGAAGAAACAATAATATATGTTTTTTATGATATTTTAATAGTTCTGACATCTTGGAGAAGAAAATTGTATTTTTCGAAACCGGTAAATGTATTTAAACTCAATTCAGTGGTTAATAAAACAAAGATAATAAATAAAAAATATTAATAATTAATTAGAATTATATTATTCAGGTTATTTTTACATAGTTATATTTATTGATTTATATATACTCGTACCAACACATTGTATTCTAATAAAAAAGAAGGGTGGAAATCCACACATTTATAATTAACTAACTAACTAACTACCTTACCATCACGCCGATGATAAAGTGCTATACTTTTCTGTCCTGAAACACAATTCTTGCCTCATCCGCATTCATACATCTTCTTATACAAGCTCGCCGATTATTGAGGCTTCAAACAGGACTATACTCCAGTATCCGGTTTACCTGGTCGTGCCAAGTCTTTTGCGGACTTCTGATGCCATCAACGCTTGCGTCATATACCTTTCTTACCATTCTCTTCTCATTCATCCGTTCCATATGATCAAACCACCTAAGTGATACTTTCTTAATCTTACATAGATTTGCCATATATACGCCTAAGTAATCTCATTTCCACTGCATTTAGTTTTCATTCGCTGCTCTTCTGCCAGCTCCAGGTCTCACTTTCATACATCAGTGTCGGTACCAGGACTCTATTGTGAACCGCTAGTCTTACCTCGTTTGACAAGTTCCCGTCATGTTAGTTATGAATAAACACGCGGCTGGTTGCTAATAGGTGTATCCGAAAGGACACAATTAAAATATGTTTAGATAAAAAAAAATTTGACCTATTATCTTTCATTAGAACTCACGCCAAATATTAGTCTATTTCAACTAAGCATTACTTTTTACGTGAGAGGTTCTAGATGTAAACCTGTCTTTCATTTTTGTGAAAATGTAGAAAACAGAAGTTATAAAGTTTGACATTTTGAATGGAAAGATCATTGCTCAGATTATAGCCATGCTGGATGCTATTCAGAGGAAATCTTCTCCTCGTCTGTCTGTCTACACGTATATATCCGATTTGAAATGGAGACATCAGAGCTGTAAAGACATCCCCCTCAGTGGATAGCCAAAAGACGTATCACTCTTACTTCTCTATACTAAGATCAGCCTTACATTATTTTTTTATTTCTTCATTATTTACTTTGTCATAAATAGATCTGCTATCTCATTTCCACTGCATTCAGTTGACCTTCGTTTCTCTTCTGCCAGTCCCAGGTCTCACTTCTTGAAAAGAAGACGTAAATCCTGCGCCGATAGGATCTACCGAACAAATTGCACGATCTCCGGGTCGCACGTCCCGCGGATTGGATTAGGGCGTTTCCGGTAGTAAATCGGAATCTCCGCATTGAGAGGGGAGGTAGAAAATAAAAAAACCTGGATATAATGGATAAGGGTCGATGATGGGTAGGGATTTCAGTCAAAGAACCAGTGGATCTCGGGGAAACGGGATTGGAAGGACCGCTCGCCTTACCTTATGTATGACGCCTCCGTCTTCGGCCTCACAGTTGCCGCCGAGATCACACAAACGGCACGCGGTGGGCAGATCTTCGCTTTCAATTAAAGATGGCGATATCACAACTTTACCACAGCACACAAAATAACAATTGACAATCACTGTGCACACAAATCACAGGATCACAAACAATACAGTACTAAAGCACCGGAGCTGAATAAATCCACACGGCGAAATGCTATCGCGGTGTCGCGGTCGAACAAGTATCGGTCACGTTGACGTCTGCTGACATCAAGGTCACTATAAGACGAGCATTAACGAAAGGTGTATTTGGACGGGGAAAATATGTCAATAACACGGATCGCGGCCGATTCGCAAGATGCGGTAAAAATATGTTTTACGAATCCGGAACACATCTATACATCAATGTTTGTACCAGGACTCCAATGTGTATCGCTAGTCTTGTCTCGGTCGACAAGTTCCCATTAGATATAATTCCATTTAAACAAGGTCGTCCTCCAATATTTGATAACGCGTAATATATCGCGTTCACATTTATATTTTATTTTTCATCCTCTTTTCTCTCAAACGATCACGATCTTACATAAGTGATTCGTACTAGATGTTTAACTGAATACGTGTCTCGTTCATATTTTAAAACTAATCTAAAAGCTTATGTTATGAAAATAAGACGGTGGTCTTCCGGTACGAGGCTTAATTGCAGTTGATCACTAAGTGAATATATTTTCTGTATGATTATTTTAATTCATGTTTTATGTTACCAGTTACATAGTACTGTAGGCGGGTACTAATACCATCGTCGACAAACTACCTTAAACTACCTGGGGTTGCAACGCCAAGACACAGCAACAAGTGCGCTAGTATTCCACGACTGTCCTAATGGATAGGTGAAATTATCGCTGCAGAGGGAGTGACATGGCAAATATTGACAGGTTACCGAAGAAAGAGATACTTTTTATCTAACACTAGGTCGATAATGGTTGACGATCATGACGAGATTTATAGCATATACAGCCAGGAAATTTATTATTACATATATTAAAAGAACAACGATAATTACTCCTTATCAAACGTATTCTTTGATGTTGTAATTTTTTTACACAATTCCAACTCATCACGTTTCTCTTTGTTTTTATTTACAAATCACAAAACAATTTCGATACCTACCTATTACCTACACTTATTTTTAAATGCTTACAAACTAATTTATTTATTTATTTATTTAATTTTTTGAGTTTATGTGATTAATTAGACTAATACATTAGAAAGATATACAGAAAAAATTTATCGAAAAAATATACGATACACACATGGATCTTTTACCATTTGAAACAAATGATGCATCTATTATTCCAGTTTTAAAAGCTGTTAAATTTATACATTGTACATTTTTTAAACAAATTAGGTATGTATCGCACAGGATTAGTTGCCGCAGAGACGCCAAATAAATTATATCTTCTGAACATGAGGCAGTAATCAAAATGATGTATATCATATAAAATGAGATTTCAGTAAACAAAGACTGTCATTTTTGATAAAATGCGTCAGGCAGCACCCGTCGCTGTCTACTCGCTGAAATGGTGGAAAAATAAAATTGGAATACTGTTTGTAACTGAAACAATAGGAGGTATTCTACGGACGGGATCGCATTCTCGATTTTGTCACTATAGTATACCTAAAGTGAATATCTTTTGTATATCATTTCTACCGACCTCTTAATCATCATCATCGTTATCAGTTGAGAGAAACGGAGATCTGCGAACTACCCCTGTCTACAGTCCTTATGACAAATAGAGGAATCTGCTACCGATACTTGAAACGAAAACCTTATATTGCCTGTAGAGGGTTTTAAACTAATTAAGATGTTTCAATCTAACTATACTTTGAATATTCGTAAATATTTATATTCTGTACAATCGCAACTTTCACGTAACGTGTATCTATTAATTTAATTTGATTATTTTTTAGATTAAGTTATGGATAGCTGTTGGATTGAGAAAGATTACATAACTTGGATATGATTATGTTTAACTAGTAATAATTTTTACAGTTGCAATTTCTGAACGTAAATTACAAACAAGATTTATTGTAGCCTCATATGTAAAACCCAAGGAAAAAACAACACAAGGGATTAGTAACTATTAATAATGGCAATACGTGGCTATAAAGGTGCTTAAAACTAAGAAAATGAAAAGTAATAAGTAAAATATATATTTGATTGTGAAATAATTTATTTACAATAGTCTAGTTTTTGACAGTTTGGGTCGTTTGTTAGGAACTTAATGGTGGTAGTATGACTGAGCTGGGGCAGCCTGGGCGTATCCATAGGCGGGGGCGGCGTGAGCATACACGGGAGCGGCATGGGCGTACACGGGGGCGGCATGAGCGTAAACAGGGGCAGCAACCTTCACCACGGGCTTGACGACGTGCTGGGTAGCTTCGTGACGGACAACAGCGTTGAAACCACTGTGCTCATCGGCGGTGTAGTCTACGATGCGACGACTGCCGTCGGCTTCGATCAAGGAGTAAGATCCCTCAACGTTGTCACCGTGACGGGTCTCGTGCTGGCTCTTGATATCTCCGGTGGTTTCATCGTGGACGGAGTATTCGAAGTTGTATTCGGCTGGGGCATACTGTTCAACGGGAGCGGCGTAAGCTACTTTAGCGGGGGCTGCGTAGTGGACCTGAGCGGGGGCGGCATAGTGGACCTGGGCGGGAGCGGCATAGTGGACTTGGGTGGGGGCGGCATAATGGACCTGGGTGGGGGCGGCATAGTGGACCTGGGCGGGGGCGGCGTAGTGGGCTACTGGAGCAGCATAGTGGGCCACTGGAGTGAGAACTCCGGCATGGGCCACGGCCACGAAACATGCGAAAGCGAAAATCTGAAAATTAATAATAAAATAATAATTATATATATGACTTAATTTTTATGTATTTAATTGAAAGTGTGATATTGTTGTTTAACTGTATATTTAAGGTTCGGTCAGGATCTTAAATATTCACTAACACGGTGAAGTGCTACATTATTTAAGTAAAAGAGCTTTGATTTACTTCTAGAAAAGAAAAAACTATAATAATAATTTGATATCACGTGTGTACATAAAGTCAACCATACTAAAATAATAACAATAATTTAAAATAATAACAATAATTTATGTTGGTCATTAATTGACATGGCGATTACTTTGTGGTGCAACATGTTTATTTTAATTTTCAAAACAAAACTTTGTACTGCACACACGTTGGGTTATTTTCACTACTAGTTTCGAGAGGTGATAACTAAACTATATACACTATTATAATACTACATTCAATTTTGTTATCACTTGATGATGAGACGGACGGCAAAAAAAAATTTGAAAATTAAAATAATAATTAATTTTATCCATTGTCACTTTTCTTTTTTTCTCTAGATAACTAATAACGAATACAATACGAAAATAATTTGTATTTAGTCAATGTGAACTATTAACGTACTTTGAACGCCATTGTGATACTGTCAGTGATTACGAACTGTACCTTGTCGACTGCGAAGCTCACTTTAAATAGCCGATAAATATCTCCCACTTTCTCCATTTCGGCGGAGAACCACCGCGACAATGTCGAGGGCGTTATGCTAAAAGACAATCTCTGAATCGTGTGCGATATTTTTTTCATGCGTAGGCATTTCTCAATGAATGGACACAGGCTAGAAATTTCAGGTTACAGGTTCGTTCTTGATATTTTATTAATAGCCCACCATTAATACTTTATACGGTTAACATTTTTTTTAAATCATCGAAATTATAATATTATATTAATTTAAATAAGACATATACTCATATTATTATTTATCAACTTTTCTACAAATTACACATTTTTAACGTGTTAAAAATTACTTATTTAGTGAGATGTTTTATATTCTGCATTGTTTAAATTTATTTAGTGAAATTTAAAATTATAAATTTATAGGATACAGCATAATTATATAAAAATGTTTTGACTTTTTTTTATATAATATTTCTCACATTATATTAAATTAAATTATTAAATCATTTACGATACATACAAATCCATTACCTACATTTAAAAAATTTGGATTTTTACCTACAAAGGCACTACTGTTAAGCAAATAGATATCTCATAGAGACAAAGTTGTTTTATTATATTTAATGGAAGTACGGGGTAATTACAGGGCTTACGACCTGTCTTAGGCTGGCTTAAGTGATCCCTTTATATACAACGTTCACCAATTCTCACCCCTCAATCTCTACATTTATCAAATTTTGAAAGTTGTATGTATGTTAGTATGTGGACTTGTACACTGTTTGATTACATTTACTTTGTTCTACCTTTCTATAAGAAAATTTAAATAAAAAAATACATTTATATATTTTGTACGAATTACATACATAAGTACGATCTAAAGCCTAAAGTACCTTCCAAAGCTCTTACATTACCTTCTTATACTTTGCTTCCTAGAAATCCAATCATTATTTTCAATGTTAAAAAAATGATATATTAAATTGATTTACTCACTAGTAGATTACTCAACGATGTTGCCATGAGCTCTAGTTCTGTCTCATCAGAGTATGGCCATACCGCCCATATTAACTGGATATGTCCTGAGTCATCACATCTGTATCACCTGGGGTACACCCAGAATTCTGACTGATTCTGCAATATTTCATCACCATCATAAACCAATGTCAATCCACTACTAGATTAATTAAAACCTCCTCATGAAGCTTGTCTCTACAATCTTCCGCCTATCTATGCCATGTCAGCCTCACTTGGATCGTTATTTTTAAGAATATATTTATGTTGTGAAGTTGCAATTTCAAAACATAGTTCTGTTGAATTTTTAACACAAATTAAATTAATCAACTAGAAAGATATGTATGAGAAATCTATGTATCAAAAAAACCTGGATCTTTTCCCACTCGGGAAATTTATTTATTTATTTATATATATATTGACATACATATTTTTGTTTTAATTCATAGTTTATTGTGTGGGACTCTGATATATACAGCGTTATCCTGTCTACTTTGCTAGACTGAAGTCTGTGTTAAGGTAGCCAGTTTTTTTTTTCGTGCTGTTGTGGTGTTATATATCGACAGGAATAAAAAGAGAATTACCAATTAAATTATAAAAAAAGTAAAAATATATGTAGTGGGAATGTTGTAGGACTAGTGAATTATTAGTGAAGGTATCGTATAAATTATATTAGAATGTTGGATAGCCATGCTTCTGATTCATCTTTACCTGATTGAATCATATATTGGGTCCATATTTGTGTAATCTTATTGAAATTAAACGATTTCCAGTTGGTACTGAGTGTGTTGTATAGTTTTGGAGCTAAGAACATGTAGAATTTTTGATAAAATGTCGTTGTTGCTCTCGGAACTGGTGTGTAGATGGTGTGTATGGAAATGCATTGCCATATCCGCTATAACAAATGTATGAACTTGTATTCTGTAACTCTTTAAAATGGCTGTTATTCCATTTCTAATAGAAATCAACATAATCAATTGAATCCTGTTAACTGCTAAAATATTTTTTTACTAAATTGATTTCTTGTGTACATCCTTAAAGTTGATTAATTTAATTTGTATTAAAAAATTAATTGTGTTCGATTGTAACAGAGATTAATTATAATTATTCGAGCAATGACTGTACATTAGAAAGTAAGCCTCCGCTGGTTAAATCTCAGTTACCAATCATCGTCACAATTTCCGACAATTTTGTATATTCATCGTGACTTAGGCGTCATCAAGGTCGTTTCTTGTTCGTAAAGAATTTTTTTTGTGTTTTGAATATGGTCTGCCTATTGCCGTTCACGTTTTTTGTGATAGTTTTTTTTGTCTCGTCTAGTGATTCCATAATTTTTTACATACTTTCCTGTATCATTTGGAATTTTTGAGATAGCTTAGTATTCAGGATTCTGGTTTTACTAATATATGTAAGGATCAGGTAAACGCACTGATTAATGACGGAATGTCACTTTTTTTAAGACCATATTTCATTTTTTAAAACGCATTCCAGGTTAGTTTTGTTTTCTTTGTACATCACTTTTAGTTCTTCTCACTTTCTAGATTTCTAAGACAGATATGTCTTTGAAGATATTGTATGTTCGCCTTAGCTTTGGCGTTTCCAAGCTCCTGCGCCCTGTTGGTCTTATTTTCAGCAAAGACTTCAGTGATTGTTATTCAGTTAACTTCTTCACATAGCCTGTTGACGAAAGTCGAATGTTACCTGTGATATCCTTCACGATGTATACCCTGTCCTTGTCTGGCTGACCTTTCACCTGGTCGCAATCGGCGACGGCAAGAGTCTCAAAGGGTTAATTGGTGGTTGTCGCCGTGCTTTAACGTTATCCGAATCGGGAAACCGAATATGACGGCCTCAAACATTCAGTGAAACCTTCTTTCTTTAGTGCGAGTCGAGGAAGGTGCAACGTGGCGTCCAGCTCATGAGATTGAGAGAAAGGTAAAACCAGATTCCTTAATGATAATCTGCAGTGATACAGTCTACCACGGGATCTATTTCCCACCATGGCCCAACCACGGAAATCTTCCTATTTTAATACACAGTGGGATACTTATCTCATTAACCTTTCCTCTCCGATGATGTAAACTGAGTTGACATTGCCTCTAATTATGTTAATATCTCTGTAAATATATTAAATACATAGTTCATATTTTAGGTATTCTACCGTAATATATTTATGTATTGGATAAAATAATAAAAATATATAAGTATTTACCATACACAACAATAAAAAATGTTTTCTTGACGAACCTGATGTGAATTTGTCAATATGTGTATGTGTACGCACGGAGGGATGCGGACTGAGCAGTGCGCGGGGCGCGGGATGCCGGATGCCGATCGTCACTTTTTTAGTAGCAGAGCGTGCGCTGGCCGAGTTAGACGTGTTTTATGCGTCTTTGTGTTGTCGTGATAATTAATGTTTTTTCTCAGTTTTAAGACGTTTATACAATAATTGACGTATTTATTCACGTATATATATATGTCAACTATTATTTTAATGATTAATGTAAATAATAAATATAAAATATTAATATTTATCCGTATTAAAAATTGCAAAAGTTCACATGTACACTGAGTTCATAGCACCGGAACGCGCGTTTTAATTTTAATGTTAAATAAAGCTATAAGTTTGTACCAGCATATATATGATCCTGTAATACTGGCCTTTGATGAAAAGTCTTTTTGTTTTTGTTCTGACCCCGGCGTGGGGTTCGTTACCAATTTTATCGTTACCAGAAATACCGGTAACTTAACCAAAATCTTCTACCGGTAATACAGGACTCAATTAATAACAGCGTTCAGTCAGTCCGATCATTGGCGTCAATGATTTTTTTTTTATCTTGTGTAATATTTTGATTCATTTGTCAAATAAATTAATAATTTGTATTTCTACACATATATTTTCCTTGTGTTCGTTCATCCATCCGTCCGTATCGCATAGGAACGTAAAACAAACAAGATCTATAGTGTTTTTTTTTTAATTGAAAAAATAATATGTACCTAATTATGAAACATACAAAAAAAGGCATTTTAATTTTATTATTTATTTTATCAATCATTTTAAACAAAAACATACATAGAATTTGTCAAAATAATTTTAATAATGCAATACCGTTAAGTAAGTAAGTACTTACATAATTATTAACTATAATAATTAATAAACGAAATAAAAAATGTGTTATTTATGCAGAAGTCGTTGAACAGCAATAATGAATTGCCCTGTCACTTATTTTTGTCAAGCACCTTTATATTTCACAAATAATTACCCTTAGGTTGGTATCACATTCGGTGTCTGAGCTTATAAAAACAGTTGAAATCTATAGTCCTGTCTGAACTGTCAGACTAAAGTGAAGCCGAGTGTGATTCACTCTACCTAGAGGTTAAGTATTTTTTTATTGTTCAATCACTAGTGCATAATTTAATGTTAACCTTTTAATCTAATCGTATGGTAAATGATCTTTACAGGAAATAAGACATTTCTCTCTGGGCTTTGTCTCTGGAATTTAACCTCTGGTTTATGCCAGTGGTGCATACGTCTGCTTTTTTACTTCAATTTCAACTTTGGATTTACCTTAGAGTTAGTCGCATCTACAATAAATCACAACTACGAATCTGATCACGTCGGTCTAGATGCTGCGGACCAAAACGTGATGTGATGCTAAGACGTCTGGTGTTCTATACAAGAAGGGCGTCGAACTCGCGCCCAACCCGACGAGATGAGAATTTGTAGTCTGGATTTGTTTTATGTCTTATAGTCTTATGTTTTTCTTGATTAGATGTCTTACTTTTACTAAAAACTAACATTTTTTATTTATCACCTCCAGGTATAATATTATAATTTTTTCCCAGGTTAGGATGAAGGCAAAATGTGACAAAAATGAGATAGGAATGTGTGCTCAAGATAAAAGAACCCTCGGATCTCATGTTCTACACTGTCTAGCCGGTGAAAGGGAAGAACGTGGGTCTTCTACCCCACGAAATTTTAAACAATGAAATTTAAGATAAAAACTTGTAATTTTCAGCTATTATTGACGGTTTACTTCTAGTATTGTATAATATATATATATATATGCAAAATTATAATTGTTGACATAGATCAATTCACCCACGAGTGTGACGAACATGACTACCATGTAACTGGCAGTTGATTATTAAATCATTCTCCATTGTTCTCTAATTCATATTTAATTATTACAAATTCTATTTATTCGTATAATCTTCTCCAAATAAGTAGTGGTAGATTATCTGACTTACTCTATCTATAAAAAAATGCTAATCGCAAGTGTTAGTGAATAATTTTTAAGGCGTAATGGTATATGTAGACGTAATTTTCATTATTAGCAACCAAACATTAATACTCATGTCCACGGTAAAGATTTTCATGAGATTTTCGACTTGAGACTTTGGAGACGGCTTTCGTAATCCCCATATACATACAATGTCTTACATCTCATTTTATGCTTGTCGTATATCAAACGTCAAATGTCAGTTCATTGATCATTTATGTTCCGTTCGTCAGTTGAATGAATTTAAATCTCCCCAGCACCTGTAAAACAATGTAAACAAATATTTAAGATTTTAAAATTTCAATAAACGGGAACAAAGGGAACGGCGCTTCGAATAGAATTATAGCAAATGGGAACCTGTCAACCGAGGTAAGACTAGTAGTCTACAACGAAGTTCTGATACCGACAGTGATGTATGAAAATGAAATCTGAAGTTGGCAGAAGAGGAACGAAAGTATACTGAATGCAGTGGAAATGGGATTTATGATAGAGTAAAGAATGAAGAAATAAGGAAAGAATATAAGGCTGATAGTGAGTAAGATTAAGAAAGGGTCACTTAGGTGGTTTGGTTATATGGAGCAAATGAATGAGGAAATAATGATAAGAAAGATATATGACGCAAGTGTTAATGGTACCACAAATGGGGGACGTCTCTGGAAGACTTGGCACGTCCAGATAAACCAGATACTGGAAAATGGTCCACAGTAACCGGTGAACTTGTATGAGAAAGTATATGAATAGAATTGTGTGTCATAACAGAAGAGTGTGGCGCTCCATCTTCTTTGCCTACTCCTTCGGGGAATCGGCGTGATGGTAAGTAAGATTTAATAGTAGTATCGCTGTCAAATCGAACATCGTATATTTGGGCTCGAATTTTTGTCTTTAAATTAAACTTGAACTACAACTTGCTTTAAAAGCTTTTGAGAAACATGTATCAAAACGTTGGCAAACATAAGGCCCGGAGTAGCAAGCAATGAATCTGAAAGTATACTGTGAGATTTATAGCGTTATAATTTAAATGTTTTAACTAGGTTAAATAATATTTTTCTCCTTCATGACCCAGCAGCTTATGGCTCATATAGAGTCTAAGCCTCCTAAATGTTTTACCTTAGTACTCCGGTGCTTGGCGACTGTTTTGTAATTTGAAAGTGGGAGCAGTTTGGGTGCACCCTTTTTTTACGCGAAGAAATCGGGTGACTTTTTTCCTACCAACCTGTTCTTTATTAAGTATTATTTTTGGGTTCCGCAATTCCACCAATCTTTGGACGTGACCCGCTGAGTTGCAGTAGTTTAATATGGATTGAGAGTCTGGGATTGCATCTCATCATCGCTTATTCTTCAGAATTCCCCATACCGCACAGCTCATAAGCTGTCTTTCCTATTGTTCCGTATTTGCAAAACACACTTTAATGTATATCAGGCACGAAAATTATTATTGTCACATGCACGCTTCCAAATTTCTTATCCATGACCTATCCCAATGCTTGCCCACCAGTCTGAAATGTAACTTTGATGCCAGCAGACGTTAACTTGAGCGATATTGGGTTCGATCTCGATATCGCCATAATATTCGCATTGTGGCCGTTCAACTCCAGTGCACCAGCTCCATTTGTGATCCTGTGATTTGTGTGTACAGTGTCTATTGTTTGTTGTATCGTGGATGCACATTGACATAGCCGTCTTCAGTCGGAAGCGGAGATCGGCTCATCCATGAGCCATTATTGTATGAATTTGGCGGCGACCACGGAAGTTTGCAGAGGCGTCATATTCAAGGTAAGGCGAGCAGTTTTTCCGAATCCCGGTTCCCCGAAATCAATGGTCCTTCCTCTAAGCCCTTATCTCCTCACCGACCTCTTCCCGTAACATGTTTCCCTATTCCTCCCCATACCTTGTGATGATTCCGATTATCGTAATCCATTTCGCGAAACGTGTGACCTGGAGATTGCACAATTCACCTATTGTTTTTTGTATTTCTCAAATCTGTCAACGTTTTCCCCAATTTTACTGGGATTATTCACTGGTAAGTCGATTCAGTGTGAATTATAGTTTTTATAGTATGATTTAGTTTACCTGTGGATATTTTGTGATATCAGAATCGGCAGTAATACGAAGTAGATCCTGCAATAATTCTTTATATTAAATAATATTATATAGAGAAATCTTCAGTCATAGTAAAAACAAGAGTATTGATTGTGAAATAATTTATTTACAACATTTAGCTATTTAAGTCTAGTTTCTGGGAGTTTGTTAGGAACTTAATGATGGTAGTATGACTGAGCTGGGGCAGCCTGGGCGTATCCATAGGCGGGTGCGGCGTGAGCGTAGGCGGGAGCGGCGTGAGCGTAGGCGGGAGCGGCGTGAGCGTAGGCGGGAGCGGCGTGAGCGTAGGCGGGAGCAGCATGAACGTAAGCGGGAGCAGCGTGAGCGTACACTGGAGCAGCCACCTTCACTACGGGCTTGATGACATGCTGGGTAGCCTCATGACGGACAACTGCGTTGAAACCACTGTGCTCATCAGCGGTGTAGTCCACGACACGACGGCTGCCATCAGATTCAATCAGGGAGTAAGATCCCTCAACATTATCCCCATGACGTGTCTCATGCTGGCTCTTGACATCTCCGGTATGCTCGTCATGCACGGAATAATCGAAGCTGTATTCAGCTGGGGCATACTGTTCAACCGGAGCGGCATAAGCTACTTTAGCAGGTGCGGCATAGTGGACCTGGGCAGGAGCGGCGTATTGAGCAACAGGGGCGGCATAGTGGACCTGGGTGGGGGCGGCATAGTGGGCAGCTGGGGCAGCATAGTGGACCTGAGCGGGGGCGGCATAGTGAGCTACCGGGGCAGCATAGTGTGCCACAGGGGTCAACAGACCAGCTTGGGCTACGGCCACGAAACAGGCGAAAGCTAGGATCTGAAATAAAAATAGACAAATATGAATCACTAATAAAATTATATAAATTATATTTTTAATGATAATGGATGAACATATTTTATATTATTAATATGCTTAGCTGATCTAATCAGTTAACACAACATACTTTGAATGCCATTTTGTGTGAATCGGTCTGATGTGGATTACAAACTGTACCTTATCAAATGCAAAATGCACTTTAAATACTCTTATCCCCCCCGAGTACGTCAACACTTAACACACCAATAGTTCTCACAAGGTCGAGGACGTTATTAAAAAAAAACAACGTTGAATAGAGTGGTCAGTAGAGCACTTTCCTTCTCACATCTGTGAGGTCACATTGTAAGCCGCGTTGAGAAAATATACATTAAAGTACACATTCTTTATATTGAATACACAAAATTTATTTGAATCCAATCTATAATACATTAATTCACAACTTCAAAAATACATGTAAAATGAAAGAAAATATACAACAGAAGAAATATTTTTATATTTAGGATTAAATACACTTAAATATAGATACACACAAAAGTTTATAACTTCACAACTTAGCGTAAATTCTTTAAATGAATTAATACGATCAATTTTTTTTCTGATTTTACACCAATCTTATATATTTTCATTTTTACTTTACCTTGAATCTACTTCCATTTTGTATTTAATTGTATTTTTCCTCGTATTCGATATGAGTTATATTAGTCTATTCATTTATGAAAAATGATTTATTTGCTAACTTGCCCTAAATCAGGCTTGCAATGCATTTTAAAAATCTTTCATCAATATATTTTTTTGCATGTTTTTTGGGAAATTGTTAGTTTTTTTGTAAATTCTAATTAATTGTATTCAATATTCATACATAATAAATTTAAAATAAATATTTGCTGATTATCGATTAACCATGTAAAATGTTTTCCTCGGCAGGGACGAAGCCTAGTAAGGCAGCGTTAAAATATTTAGATGTATATGTAACAAATATTAAAAAATTCTTTAAATAATAATTTGTTTAGGTGAAATGGTGGGGTATGTGAGATAGACTTGCTTAAATAAGAAATCATTTATTAAGAAGAACACATTTTTATTGTGAAGTTGTAAGTATTCAGAACATAGGTTACTGAATTGAAGAAGAGATCCAGGTTCGAATCCCGGTAGTACTACAACAATATTTATCGATAAAATTGATTTTATATGCATATATTTATAATTAATACATTTAATTAGTATTTAAAATTTCACAGACCTATGTTCTGAATAATTACAAATTCACAATAAGAATGTGTTATCTTTGATAAGTCATATCAATGTATCCAAACTTTAATAAAAATGATTTTTTAATTCTGGCGTCTGCAATCGGTTTACTCAAAAGGTATTTGTGATTCAGTAAAAACAATGTAGATGGCTTTCAAATAATGGAACGATAGATGTATTAATTTGAAAAAGTGTAACATACAGGTTCGAAAATTTGTCGTCAAAAATACTGCCGCTGTAGCATAGTTGGTAATTCAGGTTCGAATCCCGTTAGCGCAGCAACAACATTTTTGGATAAAATTGATTTTATATGTTTATATTTAATTAGTAATTATGAAATTATTTAATTTAAAAAAATCGATTTTATATTAACGATTTTTTAATTTATTGTAGTTACAACGAATTGATACTTAATAGTAGATATATTAAGTGAAAATGGACGTGAGAAATCTCCTGCAAAACGGATAGACCAAATAAATAAGTTAACAGGGTCCTGCGATCAATATAGCTCAAGACCGGGAGGAATGAATAAGTATTATGTACCAAGTTCCAGATAATTCAGGAGACCATGACACTCATCATAGAGCATACGATGAAAAAGAAGTAGAAGAAAAAATGTCGTTATGTAAGGTATCTGATTTTCTTAAAAATAATTTTAAATCATATTCTAATAAATCTTTCATTATGCTCTCAGTAAATTGACTTATATTATTATTTATTTAAAATATTGTGTACATTAGTATTTCAATATCTGCTTCACTGGGCTTCGCCCATACTGAGGCAAACAGTTTACATGATTAACCAATAATCATATTTAACGTGTTTGGTTCAACAAATCGGTATACATAAATTTAAAATATTTAAAGAAAAAATGAAGGGGAGAAATATTGTAAATAAAAAAAAGAAACAGTGTAGGAAATGATGCAATATTTGAACATGAAAAATAATTTTGTTAATATAGTAATGGTTTTATAATTTAAAGATAGTATTAAATCAGCATTGAAACACATTTTTAGCTAAATTTACATTTACTATATTTATTTACAGTTATAGTTTTGATAGTTGTTTAGTCTCGTTTCGATTCGTTAATATTACATTTTTTACATCTGTTATTAACATTTTAATACCATCATAGGTTGGCTCCGGCATCATCGTATCAGAGCCATACCTGTATAATTTGACGCGAGACTCGTTATGACATTACATTCATAAGATAGCTAAAGATAAGCTATAGAAATCATGCACCCCCAAAATGGGAGGGTAGACGTTATATTTATGTGTTTCAGTCGCAGATCTCGGTCACAGTCCGGCAGAAATTCACCATGTCCAGGTCGCAAGATGTGCGAGGAAGAGCCAGTAGAATGCTCCGTTAAGTCTGTATCCACTGCTCTTCCCGGCATCGTCCACCCCGACAACCCCCAGCGAGAAACCCACACCTTAATAAATCCCGGAAATGTCCGAGATTCCTTTCATTTCTAAATAGGCCACCTTTCCAAGGTATCCCATGACCTATTCCTTCTAATTCAGCAAACATGATCTATTAATTATTAATAATTAATAATCACACAGTCCCAGAGGATGTGTTCCGGCGTCTGCCTCACCTTACATTTTTGATACGAGCTTGTATAAGAACGTGTATGAATGCGGATGAGTTGAGAATTGTCAGGACAGAAGAGTGTGACGCTCTATCCTCTCTGCCTACCCCCGCGGAGAAACGGCGTGATAGTAAGTACCGGTGATAGAACTAACCTTCCACAGTTCTTCTCCATGCAAGACCAGCATTTCTCGTCATCAATCTAACATATTTGTAGACGACCTCTTCTTTTATTGTCCAGTCATTAACATCACTGCTCGATTTTTCACGTCCATCTCGTATACGTTAGCCTCGCCGTACGATTAGCATATTTAGCTTGGATAATGAAGACTACCTTTAATTTGCCTAGTCCAGACGTTCTTCCTGTTTCTCAGTAAGATGTGTATCTTTCATTTTTACATCTCTGTGTTTATCTCCAGATCAAAATCTCAACACGTGTACACGAAAGTGTAACTAAACTAAACCTCTGAGATAATCTCATCGCATCAGTCTCCGTGGATACTGGCCGTAAGATCACCGACATTTTATACGTTCCAACACTTTCTGAGCTTACTCAGCCAAAACTACCTCTTTCTACCTACACCTCTGCTCTCTTATATATTTTCGTGCATGATAAGTTATAAGAGATCATATTTCTCATTACGAAGAATTTTTCAAAAAAGTTAACAATTAATCTACTGTCAGGTATTTGAAAAACCCGTAACATTGAAACACTGTTAAAAGGATGTTACCTAGATAATAATTATAATTGTTGTATTTTCCTGTAATATCATTTAATGATGAATATGCGACTTTGGATACATGATGGTGTTTAGTTTGTAATGTTTCATTAATATGGAATATGATTCAGTTAAAAAAGCTACATGTGTATAAAGATAGACAGTAAAAATGGTTGCGTAAGGAAAATTAAAAGGATGGTAAACAGTCCCGCGTAAAAAAGATAGAAATAAACGCAAACTAGACGTGCAGCTGATATTCTTTATCACGTCAATCGTTCTATGTACTTTTTTAACGCCAACAGATTACGTTTTTCATTCCATACAATTTTTAGTAACAGCCAATTTTAATACAATCTACGTTTTAAAGACTGGTTTTGTGATCAGTGGTAAATTTTTAGTGTAGTAAAAAAGGAACTTAAGTCTAATTAAATTGAAAAAACTGGTTTGTTCGATCGTTGATACAAAAATATTTGTTCGTCGAAAGTACATTGCATATTAAATGAATTTTACCATTAAATATAGAGAATATCGCGCTATTTTAGTGATGAGAGTTCGTCCGATGATGTTCTCGCTATTGAATTTATATATATATACACATACATATGGTGAATATTTAAAATAAATCAATTTTGGTACAATTCTCAGGTATTTCCTGTTTAATCACCTTGCCACACTATTAGGCGGGATTACCTTTGACAGTAGTAAACTCGACATTCAATAACCCATAAAAAAAATATTACCACGGGCTATAGTATAAAGTTACTATGGTACAAATTTAATATTGTGAAAATTTACCACTGATCACACAATCGGTCTTAAGCGTCTTTGACTACGCCTAATATACTGTAAGTAAGCATTACAAGTATAATATAAAATATTTATTTTTTTAATTTTCGCTTTTTGAATGCTGGTTAAAAATTTTTTGTCACATTAAGAGTCATATTAATTTTATTAATTAATTTGACAGATATTCAGGACTAACATATAAAATTAATGTTGTACAATAATGTTATTGACATGGCGACCCCCGCTTGCACTAAAATATCAACGGTATGAAATATTAGGTAATATATATTCAAAATCAAAGATTTAAAGGCTTCATTCGTTGACCAGACCGTGAAACAACTATGAGGTAATTAATGCTAATATTACCATGTGTAAAATGGTTTATTTTACACAACAATAGTTATTAATATGATTTTCATAATAGTTATTAAAGTGTTGAGCATATTTATAACTATTGATACAAAAAATCAATTCAACAACCTGATAAAAAAACTTTTTCTCAAATATTTATAATTGCAACTATTTTTTCTTTTTCTTTTTGAATTTATTACTCTTTTTTAGAAGACAAAACATCGTTACGAGTGAGTAATGTGGTGCGTAGAAATTTGGAAGAAAGAAAGGCACATAAAAAACACGATAAAAACTGTGAAATAATTTATTACAATTTTTGGCTACTTAAGTCTAGTTTCGGCAAAATCAAATACTATAGACATCATTATGTTGAGCACTTAATGATGGTAGTAAGACTGGGCGGGAGCGGCATGAGCGTAGGCAGGAGCGGCATGAGCGTACACGGGGGCGGCATGAGCGTAGGCAGGAGCGGCATGAGCATACACGGGTGCGGCGTGAGCGTAGGCGGGAGCGGCATGAGCGTACACGGGGGCGGCGTGAGCGTAGGCGGGAGCGGCATGAGCGTACGCGGGAGCGGCGTGGGCGTACACTGGGGCAGCAACCTTCACTACGGGCTTGATGACATGCTGGGTGGCTTCATGACGGACGACGGCGTTGAAGCCATGATGCGCATCAGCGGTGTAGTCCACAATACGACGGCTGCCGTCAGTTTCGATCAGGGAGTAAGATCCCTCAACATTATCACCATGACGGGTTTCATGCTGGCTCTTGACATCTCCGGTGTGCTCGTCATGTACGGAGTAATCGAAACTGTATTCAGCTGGGGCCTGTTGTTCCACTGGAGCAGAATAAGCTACTTTAGCTGGGGCGGCATAGTGAACCTGGGCGGGAGCGGCATATTGAGCTACAGGGGCGGCATAATGGACCTGGGCAGGGGCGGCATAGTGGGCTGCTGGGGCGGCATAATGGACCTGGGCGGGAGCAGCGTAGTGAGCTACTGGGGCAGCGTAGTGTCCTACAGGGGCCAGCAGACCAGCGTTGGCTACGGCCACGAAACAGGCGAAAGCTAGGATCTAAAAAAAAAAAATTAAATATAAGAAATAATATTTATTGTACCACAAGTCAATTAATAATATATATATATATATATATATATAGATTGATCACTTTTTATGAAAACATAATTCACGACAAACATTGATTGTGAGTAAAAACATTGACGCCTTATGATATATCATAAGCAAGTAACTGGGTAGTAGATCTGTGTATGTTAACATACTTTGAATGCCATTGTGTGTGAGTTGGTCTGCTGCTGCTTACAAACTGTACCTTGTCCATTAAAAATACCACCTTAAATACCCCGTTCTAAACTTTCCCTCCAATCACCTCTCCCATAGCAACGCAGCATTACGCACAATGCCAAGGACATTTTAATTAATACTATTTCATTTCTATATCGCTCAAGGTGGCCGTTCATAGTACGAGTATGTTTAACTATTTGACTCCATCATTATTATTATCAGCTGTTAGATTTTTGAATTGTGAAGGGTTATTTTCTAATTAATTAACAGTTTATTAAATTTTCTTTAATTCATAAACTACTTTGACTTATTATGTTTAACCGGTTTTGTAAAAATACATTTTTTCTTCGTCAGGAATTTTTACGAACACTTAAATTAATATGGAACATTAAAATAATATTTAGTCACTTCTTCAATAATTGCAATATTACTCTGTGGCAACATATTATATTAAGAATAATGAAAACATTTATTTACACCACTGTTGATAAATAAATCAATATGTTTCGAGACCAATGGTCCATTCTTCAGAATACAATGTGTACTAAAATGAAAAATGCAAACATAGACAAAAACGATAATATTAATACATCTAGTGGGTAAATAATTAGGAACTACTCTGAAAACAAATTTAAACACTGACTATTTGCAAAAGGATTTGGTTATTTATTTTTATTTTGATTTTATTGAGGGATTTTGACAGTTTAAACTTATTATAACTAACATAATAATATTTAACATGTGAAACTATTTATGAAAATCCACAGAAATTTTTGGATATATAAGTATGTTTATAAATAAATAAATAAATAAAAAGAAAAGAAGAGGGAGAAAGGGTGGGGAGGTTGCAACTATTGTTGCGGTAAAGAGAGAGCAAGATGTGTTTATAGGTAGAATGATGGCCAAAATTGAGATTCATAAAAAGAACCCTTTGAGCGCATTAAGGCTAATGTTGATAAAGTCAATTTCTGCAAATTTCTTATTATGGTACATATTTGCATGACCGGTAAATGAATGAATTTTGCATGCTAGATGTTCTACTTCTAGGAATGTGGAAGAGTGCGGACTGCAAGGTCAATCTAGATGGTATGTGGAGAGGTATTAATTCTAGTTGGCTAATTAATAATGTTTATTTTGCAATTAAAACTTTTTCCTTATTTCAAATGTTTCTAATTTATCTAACTGTAGACCCCTGGTATGTAACATTTCTAAGCCCTTGTTAATGTCAAAAGAATGGTTTGTTTCCAAAATATGATTATAAACTAAATTAATTAATTTTTCAAAATAGAACACAATGTATTTGAGTCAAACGTTAAAAACAATAATTTTATTTTTACATTTACCAAAATGTTTTATTTGTTGCTGTTAAATACATTTTAGATTTACAAAATTTCATTAATTTAATATATTAATAGTCGTGGTTTTTAACAAATAAGCAGAAATGTCTAAATTGTTTCGGTTATTTGCAGCCATTTACACAAGAAAAGTATTTTATAAATTTACGTTTTTAAAGTTTTATATTCTTACTCATATTAAAAAAAAAAGTGTTTTTGTCAACGTTGTACCCGCCATACGTTCTTGTTCGAGGCTCTATTTATTGTAGTAGTTGTCTTTAGTTTTCTGCATTCGCTTTGCTCATTATTCGGTGAACACATTTTTGTCTGACGTTCCTCTCTATTTTCTTTTCTAAATCTTTATAATCTCTAAATTTTGAGATGCATGTTGTGTTCCATTCATTGGCCACTTCAATTTTTAAATGTGTCTATTATTAACCTATTTTCTTGCACTCTCCTCAGAATTTCCTCAATTAGAATTATTTCCACATCTCGAATGCTTATCTTATATTTATTTATACGTTCGACAATAAAAAAACAATAGTAGAGTTATGCACCCCCAAATAAGAAACAAGTTCTTAAATTATGGGGGTGACTTGATACGTTGATACACTTATATAATACAAGATCAATATATATTAGATGTAAAAATTTGTTTACTACAATTAAAGAATAAAAAAAATATATACATACATCTATAATTGTAATTAAAAACCTTTGTATGTGTTCGTAGATTGTCTCTATAAAATAATTTGCAGCATTGCTTGCATTACCGATCAAGTAAAGATAATTCCATTTTAGTTTTATTTAAAGCATGAATTAACTTTTCAGAATTTATTTTAGTAAATGTATTTTTAATTTGTATATAGTTCATTGGTTTTTTTGCAGTTTTAACATCTATTTAATAGACCTATAGGGAAATAATCAGTAATTTTTGTATCCGGTATATATGGTTTCAGATGTACATTATTGTCTGGTTTACACCATGTATGGTCTAAATCGAACAATAACCAGAATTTTTTTCGTTTCTGTACGTATTAATGCATTGTCATGAAATCGTGCATAACTAAATTTGTTTTTTATTCTTCTACTTGAGTTCCATGACCATTTACGGCAATATGGATATTAATGTCACTTAAAATAGTTTAGTTACGAATATTTGTTGAAAAAGTCCCATGACCTGTATACTGTAGTTACAGAAAAAGGTAAGCCACGGAATTGAAATTTAACTGTAATACTATAGCAATCTGAATCTTCTAACCCATTTCGCTCTCTGGTAGTGCTCTAAATGCCAATTAATTGTATATCTTTCTATTCATATGTGATTTGGAGATTTGTTTTTTGTGTTGAAGGCTTATTTGCTTTTACTAATCTGATTTCTCCGTACGTATCCAACTTGGTCATTTTTATGTTTAAGGAGACCTGTTGTGATTTAGTTGTTGAAATTTTTTTTTATTACTTTTATGTGTATTAATAATATAATAAATTTATTAAACAAATTAAATGAGTCACTTACAGATATGCAGAAAAAAATCTGGCAACCAAAAAATATTTAGTTACTATTTGGGCTCGATCTAAATATCAATTGGTGGAAATATAAGGAAAAAAAGAAGCATTTACTTTTCGTCTGCTGGATGCTGGTTCATTTGTTGCATCCTCTCCACTACAAGTTCAAGCGTCGCAGTGTGTGTATAAGACTTGCGAAAATATGATTTTTATTTATAAGCTGAATTAAGGTTAGATTAATTAAAAAGCTGCAGTTGGAAGCCTTTAACCACTATGACATCTTCTCTCTTTCTTGTGCCTAGGAATATGTAATATGAAAGAAAAGAAGAGCGATATACTCAGATTAAAAATTAGGTAAATAGCGAAGTTAATGAATGAGGCTACAAGTCAAACGCCAAAAAAAACAACAATAAAAATTCATTGAAATTTAAAATAAATATATTTCATTGTAATAAAATTATCTGTACAATAATTTGGTGTACAGAATAAATATAAATAACACATAAATTATAATGTTAAAATACAGCAATTATTGTGAGGCTACACAAAAGTTTTGGTTGAAAAACAACAATTATTGCAGCACACAAGAATATGAAACATTTTTGTGTGACAAGTATATACCAAAATGCATCTACACCTACGTTCAATACATAGTATAAATTTTATTTGTTAAAATGATTAATGTTAATTAAAAATATTGCCGATACAATTGACAATGAATTGGTGACGAGGTATCAATTTTATTACATATTATATTTTTTATTTATTATCTTAGTTTTATTAACCACAATTGAGTTTAAAAAACATATACCGGTTTCGGAAAACACCTTTTCCTTCTTCAGGATGTCATAACTAACTAAAAATATAGCATTGTTTCTTCACCAGAATCTATTTTTAAATTTTTTAAAAAAAACAACAATTATTATTTATTTTTTTTAAACTCAATTGTGGTTAATAAAACTAAGATAAAAATAAAAAATATGAATTTTAACCACCAAGTTAATATTGCTAATTTTAAAAGTACATATTATATTATTTATAAAAATCAGAATTAACAAATGACTATGCCGCCAAATCTTCGAAATGCTAGATCAATGTTTTATCTATTTAAAGGCACTATAAGAATAACTATAAAAAATCAAAGTTCGCTTCAACCAAAGAAATTAATATTCGTTGATGTTTTTTATTAAATGTAAATTATTCACGAGAAAAAGACTGCCCGCCTCAATACGGACCTTGACCTAGTGAGGTGGGCAGGGATACGATGTAATGCAGTTTGTCAGATTGATCTATTTTTGCACACTTATTATACTAGTTTTGTAATCCATAAAAGGTAAAATGAATCTTGAATATATTTTTACACGTTAATGGCCCATGTCCTGAGATTCGACTCGAGTGCGCGTAATGGACAGTGCAGAGCTAACGCGAAGCGATTTACAAATCATCAGCCCGTATGTTTTATCCAATACATCCAAGAGATCACAAGTAGACACGGGCCTTTATGGCTTTCTCCGTCAATTTTTCATATTTAGTACATGTGTGGTAATAGATTCCATAGACTGTGTATAAATCTGACCTACCTTGATCTCAGTCGTGGATTAGACGTCAATTTTCACTTCCATTTGACTCGCACTTTTGTAGTGAAGAACGGAGATACCACTACACTTCCGAATGCTGTAAAACACTGCTTTTTTTTCATGTTCCGAATGTTACGCACGGCGTTATTCTCCGTTAAAATAAACACATATGTTGATAGGTCAGCATCGAAATGTAATCTGGTTGGGTGGAGTGGGAATGGTATTTTAAGGTTTATTGGAAAGACGGAATGCACATAGAGTACTCGACTTACGTATACCTGATTATTTTACTGTTCTGTATCATCATATCAATATAACTCGTATCGAAGGAAGACTATTATTCATGATTGTAAGCTCTCAGGTGGCTGAACAATCCAGTCTTGGATCCACAATCCAGGGGTAACTTGAAGATACCGGCTTCTACAGGTTGGAGTTCCGCTTAATATACCTATATATCATTACCCTTACCATGGTGTGAGGGCTTGCGTGTTTCCCTTACCATGAAAGCTCTACTGACGATAACATAATCACCCTTATGCTCCCACATCGTATAACTGAAACAGTTCGCATCTCGACATAAAATGAAATCTAAAGGTATATTCTTATCGAGGTATCGGTAAATAATTTAACCTCCATAATAAGATTTAGAAACAAAATTGACATCTAGTACATCTTCAATAAAATAAAAATGATTTAGATAAACCTAATAAATCATTGAAAAATAGTATTTGATGAAATGTTGAATGAGATTGGCCTTTTCAAATGTGTTACCTCAAATTTAATTATACTTCTTTTAAGGTAGCAGCAACCTAGCCCACGTGTTGGTCGCAGATTATATTCCGGTAGCCGCATATAGACATATTTAATCCTTGAATGTATTTTTGTGTGAAATTAAATGACCTAATTATAATTTTGATCGACTAAGCGTATTTTTTTCACAATACTGTTGTTTATAATAGTAAAATTGAGTCATTATTTCCACAGGAATAAGTCTATATAATTTAAATAGTTAGATGGTAATAAAATATTAGGAGAACACATTCTTATTGTAATTATTCAGAACATAGGTTTATGATATTTTAAATATGAATTAAATATATTAATTAGAAAGATATACATATAAAATCAATTTTATCGAAAAATATTGTTGTTGCACCACCGGAATTCGAACCTGGATCTCTTTCCAAACCGGGGAAAGTGTATTATCCAACTATGCTACAGGGACGATATTTTTAGCGAAAAATTTTCGGACCTATATGTTACCTTTTTGATATTAATACATTTAATCATTCCATTATTTGAAAGATCTATATATAGGTTCGAAAATTTGTCGCTGTAGCATAATTAGATAATATATCTTCCCCGGTTTGGAAAGAAATCCAAGTTCGAATCTCGGTGGCGCGACAACAATATTTTTCGATAAAATTAATTTAATATGAATATCTTTCTAATTAATATATTTAATTCATATTTGGTAATAAAATAGTTAATATTCTATAAAAAATATTGAACAAACTCAATGTCTATTTCTGTTCTCTATAAACTCCTACACTTTTTGATCGACCTAATCCTAAATTTGCATTATCACCCATTAGTACCGTTGAATGTTAACCACTCCAAATTTTTCATAGTAACTCCTCAGAATCCTGGGAAAAAGTATCCTTCCGCTTCTGCTCTGCGTTTAATTGTTTGTGTTTTCGTAATTGATATAGTCTCTCAATTTTGTAATTGATATAGTCAAGGCCCTTATTATATTAAACGCTATCCAAATAATCTAAGATAATAATCACCTTAACCCTTCCCAAACCATGCAGTAACACAGGTCTACCATCATAATTAAACCTGTAATATTTCGATAAATACATGCAGCATAAATATAACATTTTAGATAATCTTAGCCCTTAAGAATGACTAGTGAAAAACCAATTATGAAAAAAAAATCGTACAAAAACAATTATTTTTTCCATTCAATTCGTTGTAAAATTAATACATTAGTAAAAATACAATTTATGATATGAAAGACAGAGATCACACACTACTTTCACAGTGAAAATAACAACAAACATACAAATATAATTATCTCTTTCTCACTAATTAAATGAAGAGAAATAAGAAGGAAGGACACATTGTATAGGACTTAATGAATGCTTTAATTTATGTTATTAATCATATTTTTAAAATTGAAGGCTCAATATTTAGAAAAAAATCATGTCATTATTAAAACTATTTAAGCTAATAAAAACATTTTTTCTAAATGTTATTTACGGTCACACGAGTTGACAGCATGGCTGCGTTCAGGTATTTTATATCATTGTATGGTATGTATTGTGTGGTAAAGGTTAACCTCCATAAACATTTTCTTTGTTGAAATTTTAAAATAAATCCATAACATTTACAAATGTTTCCATTAAAATTCATAATTTTTTGCTAAAATTTGAAACAATTGTCAGCATAATATTATACACTCTGAATACAATAGTTCTGTGTTAAATATAAAAATAGTTTAAAATACGCCAGCCCAAAATGAGCACTTGTTACCTGTTCTGACAAAATTATATTTAATTATATTTTCTACGATACTCGAAATAAAATATACATAATAGTGGACTATGATATAACTCTCTTAAATATAAATTGTGATCAAAATTATGTAGAGTTTTGTAATTATTACATTTTTTAATACGAAAGAATTCTTTAAAGATTAAATTCTTATGTTAAAAATGTATACTTAGCAATTCAAACGCATTGACATTCAAGAGGAATAGTGATAAAGAAAATAAAAGAAATAAGTGATTGTGAAATAATTTATTGTAATTTGTGGCTACTTAAGTCTAGTTTCTGCAAAATTGTTTACCATAGACATCATTATGTTGTGCACTTAATGATGGTAGTAAGACTGGGCGGGAGCGGCATGAGCGTAGGCGGGAGCGGCATGAGCGTACACGGGAGCGACATGAGCGTAGGCGGGAGCGGCATGAGCGTAGGCGGGAGCAGCCTGGGTATAGGCGGGAGCGGCATGAGCGTACACTGGGGCAGCATGGGCATACACGGGGGCAGCAACCTTCAGCACGGGCTTGGCGACTTGCGGGGTGCCTTCGTGACGGACAACAGCGTTGAAACCGGTGTGCTCATCAGCGGTGTAGTCTACAACACGACGAGTACCGTCAGCTTCGATCAGAGAATAAGATCCCTCAACATTATCACCATGACGGGTCTCGTGCTGGCTTTTGATATCTCCGGTGTGCTCATCATGGACCGAGTATTCGAAGTTGTATTCGGCTGGGGCATCAGCGTAATGCTCAACAGGAGCTGCGTAGGCTACTTTAGCTGGGGCAGCATAGTGGACCTGGGCGGGAGCGGCGTACTGAGCTACTGGGGCAGCATAGTGGACCTGGGCGGGGGCAGCATAGTGAGCTGCGGGGGCGGCATAGTGGACCTGAGCGGGGGCAGCATAGTGAACCTGGGCGGGGGCAGCATAGTGTCCCACAGGGGTCAGCAGACCTGCGTTGGCTACGGCCATGAAACAGGCGAAAGCTAGGATCTAAACAAAAATCAATTAATTATAATTGATGATACTCATTTTATTAAGGAGAGTACATTCTTATTGTGAACTTATAATTATTCAGAACATAAATATAACATATAGGTTAGAAAATTTGTCGTCAATGCACTTCGTGCTATATCATTATTGGAAGAGATCCAGGTTCGAATCCCGGTAGCGACAACAATATTTTTCGATAAAATGGATTTTATACGTAAATCTTTCTAATTAATAAATTTAATAAGTACTTTAGATATTAATTTTACGTCAAATTAATTAAAGTGGTATTATTTATAAAATGACACCGTATATATGGTAGTAGTCAGATATTTCTATTTCACGACAAACATTGATTATAAGTTAGTTAAATCACTGAAGTCTTCTGATAAATCACAATATATAAAGCAAGTAACTAGACAGTAGAGCTGTGAACCTACTTTGAATGCCATCGTGTGTGAGTTGGTCTGCTGTTGATTACAAACTGTACCTTCTCCACTAAACACATCACCTTAAATACCGCGATCTCAGCTTCCCCTCCAGTTGAAGTATGACCTGTCCCATAGTAACATAGCATTTCTTACAATGTCAATGGCATAATACTTGAAGCTATTACGTTTTCAGTATCAAGGTAGCGTTTACAGTATGAATTTCTTATCACAGAATTCAAATACGTAATTAGAAAGTTTTATTGGGAAAGATTCTGTGGAATTTTCACGAAGGATTTCTGACATTTACGTTTACGTTATTCAAACAGTTCACTTTACATTTGATGTAATATTTCATTGACTTTATTTGAGGATAAGACAGTTTGTATTTTTTTTAGAGATGTATGTTTAACATTATTCCTTATATAATGTAATATTATATAAGTAATGTTATATTCTGTCTGTGTTTATAAAAATGTTTGCAGCAAATTGCACAAACGAAATACTTGCATTTATATTCAAGTTGTACACTACCTAGTATATAGGTGTTGAATAATCACATTAAAGTATGACGATTAACAAGTCCTGTTTCTCACCCGGAAGTTGTCTGTAGGCACCTACTTACTCACCATCACGCCATTTCACCGCGGTGGTACGCAGAGAAGATAGACCGCCACACATTTCTGTCCTGGCACACAATTCTCGTCTCATCTATATGTATACACATTCGCATACAAGCTCGCTGATTGTTGAGGCTTCTAACAGAACCATCCTCCATTATCTGGTTTACCTGGTCGTGCCAAGTCTTCCGCGAGTGTCCTCTATTTCTAGTCCCATCATTACTCGAGTCATCTTTTTTACAATTCTCTCCTCATTCATCCGATCCATATGGTCAAACCATCTAAGTGATCCTTTTTTAATATTACTCATTATACTAAGATCATCTTTACATTCTTTCTTTATTTCTTCATTCTTTACTCTCTCATAAATGGATCTGCCGTATGCTTGCTTAAGTGATCTCATTTCCACTGCATTCAGTCTACTTTCATTCCTCTTCGAAACATTCATTACATGCAAGTATTTTGCACGGTTTCTTGCTGTTCTCCTTCTCGAAAATCATCATTTTCGACAAATTGACATTCATCGTTTAATAAACTTACTTGACTCTGTAAATCTTATGCACTATTCACCATTAATAGTGTATCATCGGCGTACAATAAACAGCATACAATCAAGTCGCCAATTTTTGCTCCTACATTAAAAAATTTCAGTTCTTTCATACAATTATCCATATATTAATTGAACAGCCATGGAGATATTACATAACCCTTTGTATTGTCAAATCATGGTGTGAATGATCCGGTTCCCTGACGATTGAACTCCCGACAGTTCATCCCTATAACAGTTGTTCCCACGGACAGTTGATCCCTCTGCTAATTGTTCCCCAAAATCTTTTTCAAGTATTTATATTCGTAAATAGCAGCATCCATAAATGTTATAAATAGGGTGGGAGCAAATTTATAAAAATATTTCTCTCGTACTAAATTACATATAAATCCAGATAATCAAGAATGTTTTCATATTCACAATAAATATTATTACTTTTATGAATTGTAATAATAATCACGGATGCTGGTATTTACGAATATAAATTGGTACTTGAAGAAGCTTTCGTGGATCGATTGTCCATGGGATCAATTGGCATAGGAATTAACTTTCCGAGAGACAAACTGTCGCATGTTGGAGGGATTAACTGCCGGGGGAACAACTGTCGGGGTACCAATACTTTTGAATATTTTGATAGTTTTTGTTTGGGTCTCTCTCTTTTCTTGCCCGTTTCTTATGTATCTATTGCATCTAAAGATATAAACTAATAATTGGCCTCTTTGATTTTTGAAAGTTTGTATTATTGATCTCATTTCTTGCCTACCCAGAATTTCTTCATTTGTAATTCTTTCCTTCTTTCTCCAGCACGACGTTTCAAATTCCAGTATTCACATACATACAGTGCTCCAAATGTACTTGATAAAATGCTTTTTAGTCTTCCCGTTTCTAAGTGATTCAAAGATTTTTAATTTTTATGAAAAGATTGTTTTGTCATTACTAATTCTGTTTCTAAATCTAGAAGCTTCTAAATTCGACTTCATAGATATTTGTAGTTTTCAGTATATATACTTTCTCATATTCAATTTTGTTCTGATATAGATAATAATTATTGTTTTTGCTATTACAATATATTAAACATTTGAATAAATGTATTTAGTTTTGACGTACTTAACTATATAAAATTTGGTATACCCACAGACAAATTTCTTATCTCAATATTTTAATTTTCGCAATCAAATAGTTCTGCGACTTTTTTGAAAAATATGACTATATTGGAACGAAAATTTAAACGCTGCAATATAATACGCATTCATGAAAAAAATATGTCTTGTTTACACAAAGATTTAATTTTCGAAGAGTAAATACTTCTACTATTGCATAAATTTGTCATAAACTATCGGATTTATGTTTCCATGAAAAATGTGTGTAGAATGCTTCTCGTCCCGCAACTAATGTTCCAAACTCCTCTCCTATATGTGCACTTTATTTCATGTATACTTATTTACTGGTCTGTGGGTATAAATAATAAAGAAGAAGAGAAAGCTCATATCAATCTAAGTTATCGTTAGAGTTCGCAACAATGACAATGAATATTGATAAATAATGACATACATTATGTTAGTATAAATTAAATTAATTGACTAGAATATTATAAATATTTTATCGATAAACAGATTTTTTAAATATATTTTTAGTTGATTTATTTAATTATAGATCCTATTATTCTCACTTCATTAAAATAAATTAAATTTAAAGTATCAAAAATAGTATACATGCAAAAAAAATTCAAATTTTCAAAATTAAATAACAATTAAATTTTAGAAGCGAATTCCGATCTACAAGATATAGAGATCAAATTGATATCCCAAAACTAAAATATACCGCAACTCAAAATCACTATATTATTCAAGGTATCAAATTTTTTAACAACCTCCCCATCACAATTAGAAAAATTACGGACTAATTTATAACAAATTTGTATATGTAAGTAAAAATAATATGTACACAGACTAACTGAAACACAAATTAACTCGTATAAACTCCTTCTCTATACACGAGTCTTACTTTCATACAGAAGAAACAAATGTTAAAATATTATTACTGATTATTCAATATTGTTTTATATTTTCGAATATTAATAAATATATATATATATATATATCGTTTTCTACGTTTTTAACTTGTAGAAAAATATTATTGAATATTCAGTAATAAAATTATATTACTAGGAGAACACATTCTTATTGTAAAGTTGTAATTATTCAGAACATAGCTCTGTGATATTTTAAATATGAATTAAATATATTCATAAGAAAGATATACATATAAAATCAATTTTATCGAAAAATATTGTTATTGCGCCACCGGGATTCGAACCTGGATCTCTTTCCCAACAGGAGAAGGTGCATTATCTAACTATACTACAGCAACAATATTTTTAGTGAGAAATTTTCGAACCTATATGTTACCCTTTGATACATTTAATTGTTCTATTATTTGAAAAGCCATCTACCTTATTTTTACAGAATCTCAAATACCTTTGAGTAATCAAATTCATTTTCATTAAATTTTGGATACATTCATACAACTTTATTATTAGGAGAACACATTCATACTGTGAAGTTGTAAGGTTCGAATCCCGGTGGCGCACAACAATATTTTTCGATAAAATTGATTTTATATGTATATCTTTCTAAGTAATATATTTAATTTAAATTTAAAATTATATTCAACTTTATAAAACTATTTTAATCATTTCAGTGGATCACAATTCAACAGGAAAGCTTATAAAGAAAAGAAATGTTTGATTGGGAATAATTTATTATAATTTGTGGCTACTTAAGTTTATTTCGTGCGAAGTCATATACCATAGGCATCATTATGTTGAACACTTAATGATGGTAGTAAGACTGAGCGGGGGCAGCATGGGCATAGGCGGGAGCGGCATGAGCGTACACGGGAGCGACATGAGCGTAGGCGGGAGCGGCATGAGCGTAGGCGGGAGCAGCCTGGGTATAGGCGGGAGCGGCATGAGCGTACACTGGGGCAGCATGGGCATACACGGGAGCAGCAACCTTCAGCACGGGCTTGGCGACCTGCGGGGCGCCTTCGTGACGGACAACGGCGTTGAAGCCAGTGTGTTCATCGGCAGTGTAGTCTACAATGCGACGAGTACCATCAGCTTCGATCAGGGAATAAGATCCCTCAACATTATCACCATGACGGGTCTCATGCTGGCTTTTGACATCTCCGGTGTGCTCATCATGGACGGAATAATCGAAGTTGTATTCGGCTGGCGCATCAGCGTATTGTTCAACGGGAGCGGCATATGCTACTTTAGCGGGGGCAGCATAGTGGACCTGGGCGGGAGCGGCGTACTGAGCTACTGGGGCGGCGTAGTGGACCTGGGCGGGGGCAGCATAGTGGGCTGCAGGGGCGGCATAGTGAACCTGGGCTGGGGCAGCGTAATGGGCTGCGGGGGCGGCATAGTGGACCTGGGCGGGGGCAGCATATTGAGCTACTGGGGCAGCGTAGTGTCCCACAGGAGTCAACAGACCAGCGTTAGCTACGGCCACGAAACAGGCGAAAGCAAGGATCTAAAAAAGAAAAAATTGCTGATTATTACAAATAATATTTATTTTGCGTCAGGTTGATTTACGTAGTATTATTAATTATACATGATATAAACTGGTCACTTTTAAAGAAACTGTTTCACGACAAATAATGATTGTCTGTATTACACTAAATTTTCTGACAAATCACAAGATACAATATGAAGCGAGTAACAGGATACTAGAGCTGTTAACATACTTTGAATGCCATTGTGTGTGAGTTGGTCTGCTGCTGATTACAAACTGTGCCATATTCACTAGAAACATCACCTTAAATACCTAAATCTATATTTCCCCTCCAGTACAATTATGACCTGCCCCATAGTATCACAGCATTTCTTACAATGCCAAGGGTATAACTCTTAAAACTATTTCCTTTTCTATATCGCTCAAGGTAACGTCTGTAATATGAGTGTTTTACTAACTGTACCCATTATAAACATTAATCAATGAGCAGGTTGTACATAAAGTGGATCAAATAAGTGCCCATTCAAAAAATATCAGTCAGTGTATGTTGTACTTTATAGAGTTTATTTATTTTGGAATTCAAATACGCAATTTAAAGAATTCTCTTACGCACGGTTCATAATATAATTTATTATTTATTAAAATATTGTTTTAAGTATACTGGTAGATACATATACTATTAATGAGAACACACTCTTATCGTGAAGTTGTAATTATTCAGAACATAAGTTGGTGATGTTTTAAATACTAGTTAAAAGTATTAATTGTAAAGATATACATAAAAAATCAATTTTATAAAAAAATATTGTTTTTACGCTACCGGGATTCGAACTTGTATCTCTTCCAATCCGGCGAACGTGCATTAACCGATTATGCTACACTACACAGAACATTGACGACAAATTTTCAAACCTATATATTACACTTTTTTAAATTAATACATTTATCGTTCTATTATTTGAAAGGAATCTGCTGTATTGGTGTGGTGTAATCAGTCATCGCATTTCTCTGGATAAAAAAAGATCCAGGTTCGAATTCCGGTATCAACAAAAATATTTTTTCGATAATTTGAATTTTCTCATATATCTTTCTAATTGAAGCATTTAGTTTGTATAAATAAATATCTATTACAGAAATCAAATTCATTATAGTTTTAAAATTTTTAGCATGATATTCAAAACTGCTACCTAATATGATTTAAATAGTACAATCGTAATTTTTTTTAAATATATGAGTATATATTTTAGTTTACGAAGTTGCGATACGTTCGTCTATTTTAAATATAAATTAATGACGAGATTGTTAAACCTTCCCAAACCATGCAAGGGTCTACCATTATAATGAAACCTGTAATATTTCGGTAAATACATGGAATATAAAATACATATTTTAGATAATTCTAAAGAAAATATTAGCGCTCTGGAATGACTAGTTAAAAACCAATTATGAAAAGGGAATCGTACAAAAACAATTATTTTTTCCATTCAATCCGTTGTAAAATTAATACGAGGGTAAAACTACAATTTGTGATATGAAAGACAGGGATCATACACTATTAACATAGTGAAAAAAACATACAAATATAATTGTCTCTTTCTCACTAATTAATTGAAGAGAGATAAGAAGGAAGGACACTTTTTATACGACTTAATGAATGCTCTAAATTATGTTATTAATCATTTTTTTTAAATAGAATGCTCAATATTTAGAGTACATTCATGCCATTTAAGCTAATAAAAACGTTTTTTCTAAATGTTATTTACGGTAACACGACTTGACATCATGGCTGCGATTGGGAATTTTATATCATGGGATGGTAAAGGTTAATTACGTTATATATGTATATTATTATTACACTTAGTATTTCTTAATCACCTTATAGCCTATAAAAATGGAACATAAAACAATACTTACACCAGTAGGTAATTTCGATTCTTCCACCTCGTCTATAAAGAATTTTACTTCAAGATATTTGAACTTACTGACTTTAATTGCGCCCTCTAGATGATGTTCTTATATTGCACCAAGATAGGTATATTACATACATACATATAAATATATCATCATCAGCTAATATAATAATAGCTTTAGAGAAGGATCTCCTAAAACTGTGATGGCAAAATATGTAAATATGTGTGTGGTGTCGGTACTTCTGACTCGGTGGATGGGAAAGGTCTCAAACAATAACAACACTCGATTTACACATTAATCATACTTTATTACATTAAAAGTGAGAAACCCAACTTTGTAAGTAAGTAGAGAGTTCCAAATTTTCTATAACTAATAGTTCTTTTCAAATAAAGTTCACCACTTCCAAGACTGACGAGGTGACACTTTGAAGAGTTACGGTTTCTATGATACTTAACTGTTACGACTTACGAGTTTCTTTGACACTTAACTGTTGAAGAGTTACGGTTTCTATGATACTAGGTGGTCAGCAATCTTCCGGATGCCATGCATCTGGGGCAATATTTCATCTCGTTTTAGGAAGACCTCGACACGTTCTCAATGGCCGCCCGCCGGTAATTTCCACACGAATCCCAGCTAGACGATCCATTTATCACGCGGGTGAATTGGGACCTCATCTCCCGTATTCACCGCGTTTAACAATCCTTGTTGCGATAAATTCTCCTCTCACACCGCTAGCTCGCACGGAAGTTTTCTCTTGTCAACAAACCCACTTCTCGTCCCATTCGTCCAGCCTTCTCGCCAATCGGACACCGTGTCCCTCTGGGTCGGTATGGTAGATCGCTGTCGGCGCAATATCTCAACGTATATAATATTTCCATCGTCTTTTGTCATTCAAATATTACTTTCAATTAATACTATCATCAAAATACAAGTAAATGTCTGATTGGGCCAGCAATCCAATTCTAACTTTTAAAATTAAATTGTTTTTGTATATATATTTTAACATTATAATCTGCTAAATATTAAATGAAAACAGGACATTTATTTTTGTAACCCTCAATAAATTAATAAACTGAATTAAGTAGGAAAAAATATTTTTCGGTATTTGATTTATATCTAATATAATAGAATAATGCTTATGGTTTAAAAAAATTGTTGAATAAGCAAATCTATGAATGCTTTATTATTTATTGTAAATGGCTATACAAACTTTGTCTCTTACATTAAACGACCAACATTGATCGATACAACCAATTGCTGTAGATTATAACGATATTATTTTGATATGTATTACCTTCAGATATTTATGTCCAACCTTTTAATATATGAAAATGTTATAAGCATATTAAACATTTTCATATTTACTTACACTACCCAGGTGGTAGGAGAAGAGTAGAAAGACCCCAGACTACGCTGGGAGGATGGTGTTGAGAAGGACGCAGGTGAACTGCTATATATTCTGATGTTCATATTATATTTTAGGCTTTGTTTAAACTTACTTACCATCACGCCGTTTCCCCGTGGGGATAAACAGAGAGAATAGAGCGCCACACTCTTCTGTCCTGACACACAATTCTCGCATCATCCACATTCATACATCTTCTCATGTAAGCTCGCCGATTGCTGAGGCTTCTAACAGAACCATCCTCCATTATCTGGTTTACCTGATCGTGCCAAGTCTTCCGCGGACGTCCTCTATTTTTGGTGCCATCAACATTTGCATCATATATCTTTCTAACCATTCTCTCCTCATTCATCCGTTCCATATGACCGAACCACCTAAGTGATCCTTTTTTAATCTTACTCACTATACTAACATCAGCTTTACATTCTTTCCTTATTTCTTCATTCTTTACTCTGTCATAAATAGATTTGTCACAAATACGTCTAAGTGATCTAATTTCCACTGCATTCAGTCTACTTTCGTTTCTTTTCTGCCAGCTCCAGGCCTCACTTCCATACATCAATGAAGGTACCAGGATTCCACTGTGCACCGCTAGTCTTGCCTCGGTTGACAAATTCCCGTTAGATCTTTGTTAAAACCAACTAGAATTATAAGATATTGAAGTTATTGATACATTTAAGAAAATTTTTCCTAAATGAAAATTTTAAAGAAATCCTTAACAATTCGAAATATTTTTAATAAAAAAATATTTAAATTAATCATTATTTAACATCGAGATTTGCGGTTTGAGAATACAGTTTTCATCTGCAAACTAAATTTTTTTACATAATATTTATGTAATGTTATACACCTTTTTCTGATGATGAGTTTGTAAATTTAATGTAACATTATACTTCTCTCCTAAATAATAAGTGTAATTTTAAATTATTTTTTTGTATTTCGTAATCATTGCGTATTTACGTACAAAAGTAATTTTTTATAGTGTAAATTCTTTGGTTTCAAAAACATATAAGTAAGTAGAATTTCAAACACATTGACAATTCACGAGGAATGATATAAAGAAAATAAAATAAATAATTGATTGTGAAATAATTTATTTTAATTGGTGGCTACTTAAGTCTAGTTCCTGCGAAATCATTTACCATAGGCATCATTATGTTAAGCACTTAATGATGATAGTAAGACTGGGCGGGAGCGGCATAAGCGTAGGCGGGAGCGGCATGGGCATATACGGGAGCGGCATGGGCGTAAGCGGGAGCGGCATGGGTGTAGGCGGGAGCGGCATGGGCGTATACGGGAGCAGCGACCTTCAGAATGGGAGCGGCATGAGCATACACGGGGGCAGCAACCTTCAGCACAGGCTTGGCGACTTGCGGGGTGCCTTCGTGACGGACAACAGCGTTGAAGCCGGTGTGCTCGTCAGCGGTGTAGTCTACAACACGACGAGTACCGTCAGCTTCGATCAGGGAGTAAGAGCCTTGGACGTTGTCACCATGACGGGTCTCCTGCTGGCTCTTGATATCTCCGGTGTGCTCATCATGAACGGAGTATTCGAAGTTGTATTCAGCCGGGGCATCAGCGTAGTGCTCAACGGGAGCAGCATAGGCTACTTTAGCTGGGGCAGCATAGTGGACCTGGGCGGGAGCGGCGTACTGAGCTACCGGGGCAGCATAGTGGACCTGGGCGGGGGCAGCATAGTGAGCTGCGGGGGCGGCATAGTGGACTTGAGCGGGGGCAGCATAGTGAACCTGGGCGGGGGCAGCATAGTGTCCCACAGGGGTCAGCAGACCAGCGTTGGCTACGGCCATGAAACAGGCGAAAGCTAGGATCTAAACAAAAAAAAATCATTATAATTGATGATACTCATTTTATTAAGGAGAGTACATTCTTATTGTGAAGTTATAATTATTCAGAACATAAATATAACATATAGGTTAGAAAATTTGTTGTCAATGCACTTCGTGCTATATCATTATTGGAAGAGATCCAGGTTCGAATCCCGGTAGCGAGAATTTTTTTCGATAAAATGGATTTTATACATAAATCTTTCTAATTAATAAATTTATTAAGTATTTTAGATATTAATTTTGCATCAAATTAATTAAAGTGGTATTATTTATAAAATGACACCGTATATATGGTAGTAGTCAGATATTTCTATTTCACGACAAACATTGATTATAAGTTAGTTAAATCACTGAAGTCTTCTGATAAATCACAATATATAAAGCAAGTAACTAGACAGTAGAGCTGTGAACCTACTTTGAATGCCATCGTGTGTGAGTTGGTCTGCTGTTGATTACAAACTGTACCTTCTCCACTAAACACATCACCTTAAATACCCCGATCTCAGCTTCCCCTCCAGTTGAAGTATGACCTGTCCCATAGCATTTCTTACAATGTCAATGGCATTATACTTGAAGCTATAACATTTTCAGTATCAAGGAAGCGTTTACAGTATGAATGTCTAATCCCAGAATTCAAATACGTAATTAGGAAGTTTTATTGGGAAAGATTCTGTGGAATTTTCACGAAGGATTTCTGGCATTTACGTTTACGTTATTCAAACAGTTCACTTTACATTTGATGTAATATTTCAGTGACTTTATTTGAGGATAAGACAGTTCATATTTTTTTTAGAGATGTATGGTTAAAATTATTCCTTATATAATGTAATATTATATAAGTAATGTTATAATAATAATAAAAACCTATAATAATAAAACTTAACAGGCCATTAGGCACAACTTCACGATGAAGGGGCAAGGGGTCCAGCGGACCCGGTACTCTGTTAGCCATGAAACCAAAGTCCAAAGTAATGTTATATTCTGTCTGTGTTTATAAAAATGTTTGCAGCAAATTGCACAAACGAAATATTTAATGGATTTATATTCAAGTTGTACACTACCTAGGATGCAGTTGTTGAATAATCACATTAAAGTATCATGATGAACAAGTCTTGTTCCTCATCCGGAAGTTGTCTGTAGGCATCTACTTACTCACCATCACGCCATTTCACCGCGGTGGTACGCAGAGAAGATAGAGCGCCACACACTTCCGTCCTGGCACACAATTCTCGCCTCATCTATATGTATACACATTCGCATACAAGCTCGCCGATTGTTAAGGCTTCTAACAGAACCATCCTCCATTATCTGGTTTACCTGGTCGTATCAAGTCTTCCGTGAGTGTTCTCTATTTCTAGTCCCATCATTATTTGCGTCATTTATCCATTTTTCTTACAATTCTCTCCTCATTCATCCGATCCATATGGTCAAACCATCTAAGTGATCCTTTCTTAATATTACTCATTATACTAACATCAACTTTACATTCTTTCCTTATTTCTTCATTCTTTACTCTCTCATAAATGGATCTGCCGTATGCATGCTTAAGTGATCTCATTTCCACTGCATTCAGTCTACTTTCATTCCTCTTCGAAACATTCATTACATGCAAGTATTTTGCACGGTTTCTTGCTGTTTTCCTTCTCGAAAATCATCATTTTCGACAAATTGACATTCATCGTTTAATAAACTTACTTGACTCTGTAAATCTTATGCATTATTCACCATTAATAGTGTATCATCGGCGTACAATAAACAGCATACAATCAAGTCGCCAATTTTTGCTCCTACATTAAAAAATTTCAGTTCTTTCATACAATTATCCATATATTAATTGAACAGCCATGGAGATATTACATAACCCTTTGTATTGTCAAATCATGGTGTGAATGATCCGGTTCCCTGACGATTGAACTCCCGACAGTTCATCCCTATAACAGTTGTTCCCACGGACAGTTGATCCCTCTGCTAATTGTTCCCCAAAATCTTTTTCAAGTATTTATATTCGTAAATAGCAGCATCCATAAATGTTATAAATAGGGTGGGAGCAAATTTATAAAAATATTTCTCTCGTACTAAATTACATATAAATCCAGATAATCAAGAATGTTTTCATATTCACAATAAATATTATTACTTTTATGAATTGTAATAACAATCACGGATGCTGGTATTTACGAATATAAATTGGTACTTGAAGAAGCTTTCGTGGATCGATTGTCCATGGGATCAATTGGCATAGGAATCAACTTTCCGAGAGACAAACTGTCGCATGTTGGAGGGATTAACTGCCGGGGGAACAACTGTCGGGGTACCAATACTTTTGAATATTTTGAAAGTTTTTGTTTGGGTCTCTCTCTTTTCTTGCCCGTTTCTTATGTATCTATTGCATCTAAAGATATAAACTAATAATTGGCCTCTTTGATTTTTGAAAAATTGTATTATTGATCTCATTTCTTGCTTACCCGGAATTTTTTCATTTGTAATCTTTCCTTCTTTCTCCAGCACGACGTTTCGAATTCCAGTATTCACATTCATACAGTGCTCTAAATGTACTTGATAAAATGCTTTTTGGTCTTCTCGTTTCTAAGTGATTCAAATTTTTTTAATTTTTATTAAAAAATTGTTTTGTCATTACTAATTCTGTTTCTAAATCTAGATGCTTCTAAATTCGACTTCTTAGATATTTGTAGTTCTCTATATATCTACTTGCTCATATTCAATTTTGTTCTGATATAGATAATAATTATTGTTTTTGCTTTTACAATATATTAAACATTTGAATAAATGTATTTAGTTTGGACGTACTTAACTATATAAAATTTGGTATACCCACAGACAAATTTCTTATCTCAATATTTTAATTTTCGCAATCAAATAGTTCTGCGACTTTTTTGAAAAATATGACTATATTGGAACGAAAATTTAAACGCTGCAATATAATACGCATTCATGAAAAAAATATGTCTTGTTTACACAAAGATTTAATTTTCGAAGAGTAAATACTTCTACTATTGCATAAATTTGTGATAAACTATCGGATTTATGTTTCCATGAAAAATGTGTGTAGAATGCTTCTCGTCCCGCAACTAATGTTCCAAACTCCTCTCCTATATGTGCACTTTATTTCATGTATACTTATTTACTGGTCTGTGGGTATAAATAATAAAGAAGAAGAAAAAGCTCATATCAATCTAAGTTATCGTTAGAGTTCGCAACAATGACAATGAATATTGATAAATAATGGCATACATTATGTTAGTATAAATTAAATTAATTGACTAGAATATTATAAATATTTTATCGATAAACAGATTTTTTTAATATATTTTTAGTTGATTTATTTAATTATAGATCCTATTATTCTCACTTCATTAAAATAAATTAAATTTAAAGTATCAAAAATAGTATACATACAAAAAAAAATCAAATTTTCAAAATTAAATATCAATTAAATTTTGGAAGCGAATTCCGATCTACAAGATATAGAGATCAAATTGATATCCCAAAACTAAAATATACCGCAACTCAAAATCACTATATTATTCAAGGTATCAAATTTTTTAACAACCTCCCCATCACAATTAGAAAAATTACGGACTAATTTATAACAAATTTGTATATGTAAGTAAAAATAATATGTACACAGACTAACTAAAACACAAATTAACTCGTATAAACTCCTTCTCTATACACGAGTCTTACTTTCATACAGAAGAAACAAATGTTAAAATATTATTACTGATTATTCAATATTGTTTTATATTTTCGAATATTAATAAATATATATATATATATATATATATCGTTTTCTACGTTTTTAACTTGTAGAAAAATATTATTGAATATTCAGTAATAAAATTATATTATTAGGAAAACATATTATTACTGTGAAGTAGTAATTATTCAGAACATAGCTCTGTGATATTTTAAATATGAATTAAATATATTCATAAGAAAGATATACATATAAAATCAATTTTATCGAAAAATATTGTTATTGCGCCACCGGGATTCGAACCTGGATCTCTTTCCCAACAGGAGAAGGTGCATTATCTAACTATACTACAGCAACAATATTTTTAGCGAGAAATTTTCGAACCTATATGTTACCCTTTGATACATTTAATTGTTCTATTATTTGAAAAGCCATCTACCTTATTTTTACAGAATCTCAAATACCTTTGAGTAATCAAATTCATTTTCATTAAATTTTGGATACATTCATACAACTTTATTATTAGGAGAACACATTCATACTGTGAAGTTGTAAGGTTCGAATCCCGGTGGCGCACAACAATATTTTTCGATAAAATTGATTTTATATGTATATCTTTCTAAGTAATATATTTAATTTAAATTTAAAATTATATTCAACTTTATAAAACTATTTTAATCATTTCAGTGGATACACAATTCAACAGGAAAGCTTATAAAGAAAAGAAATGTTTGATTGGGAATAATTTATTATAATTTGTGGCTACTTAAGTTTATTTCATGCGAAGTCATATACCATAGGCATCATTATGTTGAACACTTAATGATGGTAGTAAGACTGAGCGGGGGCAGCATGGGCATAGGCGGGAGCGGCATGAGCGTACACGGGAGCGACATGAGCGTAGGCGGGAGCGGCATGAGCGTAGGCGGGAGCAGCCTGGGTATAGGCGGGAGCGGCATGAGCGTACACTGGGGCAGCATGGGCATACACGGGAGCAGCAACCTTCAGCACGGGCTTGGCGACCTGCGGGGCGCCTTCGTGACGGACAACGGCGTTGAAGCCAGTGTGTTCATCGGCAGTGTAGTCTACAATGCGACGAGTACCATCAGCTTCGATCAGGGAATAAGATCCCTCAACATTATCACCATGACGGGTCTCATGCTGGCTTTTGACATCTCCGGTGTGCTCATCATGGACGGAATAATCGAAGTTGTATTCGGCTGGCGCATCAGCGTATTGTTCAACGGGAGCGGCATATGCTACTTTAGCGGGGGCAGCATAGTGGACCTGGGCGGGAGCGGCGTACTGAGCTACTGGGGCGGCGTAGTGGACCTGGGCGGGGGCAGCATAGTGGGCTGCAGGGGCGGCATAGTGAACCTGGGCTGGGGCAGCGTAATGGGCTGCGGGGGCGGCATAGTGGACCTGGGCGGGGGCAGCATATTGAGCTACTGGGGCAGCGTAGTGTCCCACAGGAGTCAACAGACCAGCGTTAGCTACGGCCACGAAACAGGCGAAAGCAAGGATCTAAAAAAGAAAAAATTACTGATTATTACACATAATATTTATTTTGCGTCAGGTTGATATACGTAGTATTATTAATTACACATGATATAGACTGGTCACTTTTAAAGAAACTGATTCACGACAAATAATGATTGTCTGTATTACACTGAATTTTCTGACAAATCACAAGATACAATATGAAGCGAGTAACAGGATACTAGAGCTGTTAACATACTTTGAATGCCATTGTGTGTGAGTAGGTCTGCTGCTGATTACAAACTGTGCCATATTCACTAGTAACATCACCTTAAATACCCAAATCTATATTTCCCCTCCAGTACAATTATGACCTGTCCCATAGTAACACAGAATTTCTTACAATGCCAAGGGTATAACTCTTAAAACTATTTCCTTTTCTATATCGCTCAAGGTGACGTCTGTAATATGAGTGTTTTACTAACTGTACCCATTATAAACATTAATCAATGAGCAGGTTGTACATAAAGTGGATCAAATAAGTGCCCATTTAAAAAATATCAATCAGTGTATGTTGTACATTATAGAGATTATTTATTTTGGAATTCAAATATGCAATTTAAAGAAGAATTCTCTTACGCACGGTTCATAATATAATTTATTATTTAATAAAATATTGTTTTAAGTATACTGGTAGATACATATACTATTAATGAGAACACACTCTTATCGTGAAGTTGTAATTATTCAGAACATAAGTTGGTGATGTTTTAAATACTAGTTAAAAGTATTAATTGTAAAGATATACATAAAAAATCAATTTTATAAAAAAATATTGTTTTTACGCTAACGGGATTCGACCTTGTATCTCTTCCAATCCGGCGAACGTGCATTAACCGATTATGCTACACTACACAGAACATTGACGACAAATTTTCAAACCTATATATTACACTTTTTTAAATTAATACATTTATCGTTATATTATTTGAAAGGAATCTGCTGTATTGGTGTGGTGTAATCAGTCATCGCATTTCTCTGGATAAAAAAAGATCCAGGTTCGAATTCCGGTACCAATAAAAATATTTTTTCGATAATTTGAATTTTTCTATATATATTTCTAATTGACGCATTTAGTTTGTATAAATAAATATCTATTACAAAACTCAAATTCATTATAGTTTAAAAATTTGTAGCATGATATTCAAAACTGCTACCTAATATTATTTAAATAGTACAATCGTAATTTTTTTTAAATATATGAGTATATATTTTAGTTTACGAGGTTGCGATACGTTCGTCTATTTTAAATATAAATTAAAGACAAGATTGTGAACCCTTCCCAAACCATGCAAGGGCCTACCATTATAATTAAACCTGTAATATTTCTGTAAATACATGGAATATAAAATACATATTTTAGATAATTCTAAAGAAAATATTAGCGCTCAGGAATGACTAGTTAAAAACCAATTATGAAAAGGGAATCGTACAAAAACAATTATTTTTTCCATTCAATCCGTTGTAAAATTAATACGAGGGTAAAACTACAATTTGTGATATGAAAGACAGGGATCATACACTATTAACATAGTGAAAAAAACATACAAATATAATTGTCTCTTTCTCACTAATTAATTGAAGAGAGATAAGAAGGAAGGACACTTTTTATACGACTTAATGAATGCTCTAAATTATGTTATTAATCATTTTTTTTAAATAGAATGCTCAATATTTAGAGTACATTCATGCCATTTAAGCTAATAAAAACGTTTTTTCTAAATGTTATTTACGGTAACACGACTTGACATCATGGCTGCGATTGGGAATTTTATATCATGGGATGGTAAAGGTTAATTACCTTATATATGTATATTATTATTTTTCAAATCTAAATGATATTCAAGGTCTTTATACCGTAAATAAATAAGTAAATAATTAAAGTGCGAATGTACACAGCTTTAAAAACATTTTGTTTGGTCTTGACACTTAGTATTTCTTAATCACTTTATAGCCTATAAAAATAGAACATAAAACAACACTTACACCAGTAGGTAGTCGCGATTTTTTTACCTCGTCTATAAAGAATTTTACTTCAAGATATTTGAACTTACTGACTTTAACTGCGCCCTCTAGATAATGTTATTATATTGCACCAAGATAGGTATATTACATATATGCATATAAATATATCATCATCGGCTAATATAATAATAGCTTTAGAGAAGGATCTCCTAAAACTGTGATGGCGAACCTGTGACCCGCGGGTCAAATACTGACCCATACAGGCGTTTTAAATGACTCAGGCGTTGATTTTTATAAACTTATTTATAAAGAGAGAACAAACAATCAAAAATATTTAAACAATAAAGTGTATATATATCTAATGTCGAATTTATAAAAAAATATTTCCAAGTGGACATTGGCTAGCTGATTTTCTATCATATCACTGCATCTGTGTATGATATACATGGTCGTAAAACGTCGTGTTTCGTCCTTTTGTCGCGAAAAGTGTATGACTCATGACAGTTAGACGTCTACACGACAACAACGTTCAAATTTATTACTACGTACATATTACATATGAATGTCAAAAAACAAATAATTGTAATGAGCAATTACAAATGAAATACTACGAGGGGGATGGGGGGTGGGGGGTGACACGCCAGCAAAGTTAAGTTAGATTTTCTGAAATTTTGACACACCGAGCCCAAAAGATTTTCCATCACTGTCCTAAAACTTCCCCATGACTGCTGCTCTATTTGGTCCTTCGCCAAGCTTTGCCATTTCAATCCCACTACATCAATAATTTTTTCTATTCTTGGAAATTTTGGGTACTCTCTAGATCATTTATAATCTCATAGATTTTGTCTCGCCTGAGGTAAGGTAATTCCTACAAAAAATACACATATCAACACACCTACACATGAATTATATTTAAATCTTTTGTGGATCTTTAATTTTTTACACGTTTATTCTTTTCTTTAATTTTTTAACATATTTTAGATTAGAAACGTTGTTACATTTCGATCAGGCTCCGGCGAATTGAACGCCATCGCAACGTCACAGGGTAGGCTCTGTCTGTGGGTATATGTGTGTGTGGTGTCAGTATGGCTGACTCAGATGGATGGGAAAGGTCTCAAACAATAACAACACTCGATTTACACATTAATCATACTTTATTACATTAAAAGTGAGAAACCCAACTTTGTAAATAAGTAGAGAGTTCCAAATTTTCTATAACTAATAGTTCTTTTCAAACAAAGTTCACCACTTCCAAGACTGACGAGGAGACACTTTGAAGAGTTACGGTTTCTATGATACTTAACTGATCCGTTTAGGTGGTGGGTGGCAGCAATCTTCCGGACGCTATGCGTCTGGGCCAATATTCCATCTCGTTTTAGGAACACGTTCTACATGACCGCCCGCCGGTAATTTCCACACGAATCCCAGCTAGACGATCCATCTATCACGCGGGTGAATCGAGGCCTCATCTCCCGTATTCACCGCGTCTAACAATCCTTGTTGCGATAAATTCTCAACAAACCCACTTCTCGTCCCATTCGTCCAGCCTTCTTACCAATCGGACATCGTATCCCTCGGGGTCAGTATGGTAGATCGCTGTCGGCGCACAATGTCACAACGAATATAATATTTCCATCGCCTTTTGTCATTCAAATATTACCTTCAATTAATACTATCATCAAAATACAAGTAAATGTCTGATTGGGCCAGCAATCCAATTCTAACTTTTAAAATTAAATTGTTTTTGTATACATATTTTAACATTATAATCTGCTAAATATTAAATAAAAACAGGACATTTATTTTTGTAACCCTCAAAAAATTAATAAACTGAATTAAGTAGGAAAAAATATTTTTCGGTATTTGATTTATATCTAATATAATAGAATAATGCTTACGGTTTAAAAAAATTGTTGAATAAGCAAATCAATGAATGCTTTATTATTTATTGTAAATGGCTATACAAACTTTGTCTCTTACATTAAACGACCAACATTGATCGATACAACCAATTGCTGTAGATTATAACGATATTATTTTGATATGTATTACCTTCAGATATTTATGTCCAACCTTTTAATATATGAAAATGTTATAAGCATATTAAACATTTTCATATTTACTTACACTACCCAGGTGGTAGGAGAAGAGTAGAAAGAGCCCAGACTACGCTGGGAGGATGGTGTCGAGAAGGACGCAGGTGAACTGCTATATATTCTGATGTTCATATTATATTTTAGGCTTTGTTTAAACTTACTTACTTACCATCACGCCGTTTCCCCGTGGGGATAGGCAGAGAAGATAGAGAGCCACACTCTTCTCTCCTGACACACAATTCTCGCCTCACCTTCTATATTCATACATCTTCTCGTGCAAGCTCGCCGATTGCTGAGGCTTCTAACAGAACCATCCTCCATTAGTCTTCCGCGGACGTCCTCTATTTCTGGTGCCATCAACATTTGCATCATATATCTTTCTAACCATTCTCTCCTCATTCATCCGTTCCATATGACCGAACCACGTAAGTGATCCTTTTTTAATCTTACTCACTATACTAACATCAGCTTTATATTCTTTCCTTATTTCTTCATTCTTTACTCTGTCATAAATAGATTTTTCACAAATACGTCTAAGTGATCTCATTTGCACTGCATCAGTCTACTTTCGTTCCTTTTCTGCCAGCTCCAGGCCTCACTTCCATACATCAGTGAAGGTACCAGGATTCCATTATGCACCGCTAGTTTTGCCTCGGTTGACAAATTCCCGTTAGATATTTGTTAAAACCAACTAGAATTATAAGATATTGTAATTATTGATACATTTAATAAAATTTTTCCTAAATGAAAATTTTAAAGAAATCCTTGACGGTTCGAAATATTTTTAATAAAAAAATATTTAAATTAATCATTATTTAACATCGAGATTTGCGGTTTGAGAATACAGTTATCATCTGCAAACTAAATTTTTTTACATAATATTTATGTAATGTTATACACCTTTTTCTGATGATGAGTTTGTAAATTTAATGTAACATTATACTTCTCTCCTAAATAATAAGTGTAATTTTAAATTATTTTTTTGTATTTCGTAATCATTGCATATTTACGTACAAAAGTAATTTTTTTTAGTGTAAATTCTTTGGTTTCAAAAACATATAAGTAAGTAGAATTTCAAACACATTGACAATTCACGAGGAATGATATAAAGAAAATAAAATAAATAATTGATTGTGAAATAATTTATTTTAATTGGTGGCTACTTAAGTCTAGTTCCTGCGAAATCATTTACCATAGGCATCATTATGTTAAGCACTTAATGATGATAGTAAGACTGGGCAGGAGCGGCATGAGCGTAGGCGGGAGCGGCATGAGCATATACGGGAGCGGCATGGGCGTAAGCGGGAGCGGCATGGGCGTAGACGGGAGCGGCATGGGCGTATACGGGAGCAGCGACCTTCAGAATGGGAGCGGCATGAGCATACACGGGGGCAGCAACCTTCAGCACGGGCTTGGCGACCTGCGGGGCACCTTCGTGACGGACAACGGCGTTGAAGCCAGTATGCTCATCGGCGGTGTAGTCCACAACACGACGAGTACCGTCAGCTTCGATCAGAGAGTAAGAGCCTTGGACGTTGTCACCATGACGGGTCTCCTGCTGGCTCTTGATATCTCCGGTGTGCTCATCATGGACGGAGTATTCGAAGTTGTATTCAGCCGGGGCATCGGCGTAGTGCTCAACGGGAGCAGCGTAAGCTACTTTAGCTGGGGCAGCATAATGGACCTGGGCGGGAGCGGCGTACTGAGCTACCGGGGCAGCATAGTGGACCTGGGCGGGGGCAGCATAGTGAGCTGCGGGGGCGGCATAGTGGACCTGTGCAGGGGCAGCATAGTGAATCTGGGCGGGGGCAGCATAGTGTCCCACAGGGGTCAGCAGACCAGCGTTGGCTACGGCCACGAAACAAGCGAAAGCAAGGATCTGAAAAAAAAAAACAAAAAATATAAATAACAATCTTATTTTTTGCAAAAAATTAATAAACGTGATATTATTTTTTTTCTACTAATTGACTATCTGTGCATAAAGTTTTGTATTAATTAATCCATAGAAAATATTTTGTTTTATTTCTTAAAAATAGCACTAATAATAATATTTCACAGATTTTTCACTTTTGTCTCAACGAACACCGAACTCTAATTATATGAACCAAGTAACCGAGTAGTAGATCTATATGAACCTACTTTGAACGCCATTGTGTGTGAGTTGGTCTGCTGTTGATCACAAACTGTACCTTCTCCACTAAACACACCACCTTAAATACCCCGATCTCAGCTTCCCCTCCAATCGAGTTACGTCCTCTCCCGTAGTAACAGATCGGTTCCCACAATGTCGAGGACATTATGCAAAAAACTCGTGCAATTTCTAAGGCACCCAAGGTAGCAATGTGACGGTCATATAATATGTACTGATTAATTTATTCTAATAATTGTCAGAAAAATACGTATTTAGATATTGAGTACACAAGTAATAGTTACATAAATTATGACTTCGATACGCAACTTTTAAACGAATACTTAAATATTACTGAAATAATTATACATATTATTTTGACTATGTTAATGATTTATGTATTATTCACATTACCGCATTAAGATAACAATAAATAATAGTTTTTTTTCTATAAATTATTGAAATACATAACATTATAATCATTTTTATTATTAATACAAATTAAATTAATCAAATAGAAAATATATATTTAAAAAAATATATTTAGTTGCTACTGAGATTAATTTAATTTGTAGTAAAAATACCACAGAACTATGTTCTGAAAATGCAACTTCACAAAAACAATGTATGTACATATTATTATATTTGTTTAAGTCAATCAGATGACGCTATTAGTAAATTAGCAGGAATATCTTATGCCCAAAGTCATGCATTTTTTTTTTTTAAAATGCTATTTTATTGATAGGCACAGTGTATTAAAAACAAACATTTATTTAAAGTAAAAACATAACTTCAGCCATAAAGCAATTAAAATATATATATATATATTTGAATATAATTTATTATTTATATTAACGATAATCTTAACTTTACTAGCCAAAATTGAATTAAAGCTGATTCTTTATTATTTATATTAATAATAACATTTCACAAAATACTTATAATTTATTAATGAAAACATAGACGAAATATTATATATAAAATTAGTTTTCATAAACCGGATTTAATCTTCATCAAATACTTCAAAATCAATAGATAACAAATTATTTTATCTTGTTCCCAGGTTTATTATATATTTTCTTTTTTCACGGCACTACATACATACCATGGTGGTGTTTGGCCTCTTTTACGAATGCTCTCCACCAACTCCTATCCCTGGTCATTCTTCTCCTCCTGCCTCTAGGTTGTTTCCACATGGTCATGATCTTTGATGTTCTGTCATCAGGCATTATTTTAACATGGCCAGCCCATCGCAGTCTTTGGGACCTACAGAGTCTTACGATTGTTTCTTACTCAATTAAGTTTTTAAGCTTACGATTCATCTTTAATCTTTTAAGTTCCATTTTCTAGTGTATGTTTATAAATTTATATTGCGTTCAAAAACTCCTCATTTATTTTCTTCGATTCGGGTTAAGCACCACGTTTTAATAAAGCATAAATATTATTGTTATTGGTCTTATCATTGTTTTATATATTTGCAGTTGTTTTCATTAACTCAGTACATAGGTATTGTTCCGAATTCATAAAACACACTTTTGGCGCGTCTTTCGATTCTTATCTTATCAGTGTAAATTGTGACCTTGACGTCAGCAGACGTCAACTTGACCAATATTTGTTCTATCTCAACATCGCGATAGCATTCGCGGTGTGGACCTTTCAGCTCCAGTGCACCAGGACTGTATTTTATGAAATTGTGTTTTGGTCACGTATTATTTGTTATTTGTGTGCCGTGAGTGAACTTGTGTTGGATCAGAGATCGGCTCATCAGCGTGGTATTTGTGTGATCTAGGCGGCGACTGCAGGGATAACTGAGGCGTCATATACAATCCCGATTCTCCGAAATTCACTGCTCCTTCGACTAGAACTCCTGTTCCCTCATCAACCTCATCGTGTACCAAGGTTTCCCTCACATACATTCTGATTTACGACCGGAATTATCGTGTTCCATTCCGCGGGACGCGGGACTCGGAGATCGCGCAATTCGTTCATTTAGATCCTATCGATTCGGATTTACAGCTCTAATTCAGGTATATTGTAATAAAATTTTAATCGAGTATTTTACGTTAAGTACGTCCAAAATCTTGATGGGTAGACGAAACTATCAAAGAAGTGAAGTGAAGTGAAAAGATTAGTTAAGTTGTGAGGAGGTCTTTATCCATCAGTGAATTGGGAATATCTGGTGATGATTGTGACGATGATGATTTTAGGCAGGTATATTAAACGATCTTTAAACACCCCCTAAATAATTATGAAATTAATAAACATTCTGAACCGTTTATTATTTGCACGCCCATAGGTCTGTTACAATAATTGTGTTAGAACTCTGAAATCACTAACAAGTATGGAGCGAGGATGTTGAAACTATTCGCACGTGATCAATAAGTTATTAGTGCCGATGCGTATTTGTTAATTTTTTTTTTTAATGTTATAGGTATGTTAAAATAAAATATAACGCATTTAAATTTCTTTATGAACCTTTAAATAAACATCTTGAAAGGCCCTTTCCAAGTTTAGCAATTAAAACCATGTTAAATAAGCCAAAAATTTAAGAAATTAATCTTTATAATGAAACTATTGTATTTGCAGAACCTAAAAAATAAGATTAATAAGAATAAAAATAGATCGCTTAGGTAGTTTGTTATATGGAACAGATGAATGAGGAGAGAATAATAGAAACATATATAACGCAAGTGTTGTAAGAACCAGAAATAGAGGACGTCCGCGGAAGACTTGGCATGACCAGGTAAACCAGATAATGTAAGATGGTCCTGTAAGAAGCCTTAATAATCGACGAGCTTGCATGAATGTGGATGATGCAAGAATTGTGTGTCAAGACAGAAGAATGTGGCGCTCTAACCTATCTGCCTCTAAACGGCATGATGGTATATATATATATAGTTTAGTTATTAGTTAATATATATGTTACAGTGGCTGTGTATTACAGCGAAAATATATTTTCACTGACGTTTCAGTGAAATCATATCCGAATACGTTTCCACCAGTGGAAATATATTTCTAATGGTGGAAATATAATTTCACTAGCAGGTTTTAGCAAATGTATATTCTACCCTAACCTATAATTGATCCTAACCTATGTGTTGAAAGGGAAATAAAAATGACTTGAGATATATGAACTTTTTACTTTTTATTAACTTTTTTATTATTTATTAATATTTCCTTTGGTTTTCTTTTTCATAGCATTATATTTATTTCATAACCTTTAATGTATAACATAATATGTATTATCTTTATGGCGAATCGGGTTAAAAAAAAACACATTATTATTATTATTATAAACACGGTAGTTTATGCAGTAAATAATGTTATTTAATATAAATGAAGGCGAATAAAAGTGACAGTTGTAAACGCCACCTACGCCGCCAAACTATTTGTTGCCAAGCTGTAGGGCGACACATCGATATTTAATGTCAAATATTCCTGCGCGGCGTATTCTCGCTTGTCAACGAATACAAACTCACTAAATATAACCGGTGAATTTGTATATTCATTGTTAGATATACATCCACTGACCGGCTTAGCGAAAATATACTTTCACCAGTGAAAATATATTCTCACTGGTAATACAGATTTACTGTAACATATATATACTATTATTTTAGAATTGATCATCTATTAAAAGTGGAGTTTTAAATCGTGCTTTAATGGGATATAAAGAAATTGCTGCAAAATATTGATAGTCGATAATAAAATTTTCTTTCTAGATGCTTGAAACACTAAACGTAAAAATAGATTATATGCAGGAGACAAATACCTTAAATATAAAATTCCGTCAACTTTTTGTGTGTTACACGTAGTAAAATTTGCACATTTCACGTACTCATTCGTACATTTAAAAAAAATTAACAAACAAGTCAATTATCATACATTTTATATTTAATTCATTTAAACAGTAACATTGCTTGTACGAATATTATGTAGTTAATTACTACTTCGTAACGATCGTTTTTGAAAATTAAATTATCAATTTATTGATGTTTCAAAAAGTGAGTTATTAAAAAGTGTTTGTGGTGTCCAGCTATTTAGTATTATTTTTTTACATATTGTTAATCTTGAAATGTACTGAATTGCTTGCCTCAGATTTATTAAATGTGTTAGATATACAAATATAAAAATTTAAAGCCTAGGGATTAAATCAATTATCATAATTTTATTAATTACGACCCCAATGTGTCTTCCTATCTTGTCATTTCTATTCTCTAGTCGTTTAAACTAGCATTCTCGGTGTCATAGTCCAACACTTCTAGTCTGATCTATTATCCAGGATACTTTTCGATGGTAATTACTGCCCATTCATGCCACATGGTATTTCCATCGGATTTAACATTGAGGAATGTAAAGATTTTTGGTAGAGTTCCAAATTTTGCCTTGTTCGCTAATTATTAATCAACTAATTCTTGGATCAGTCCATATAGTCTGCATAGCACTCGTTGATTCGGACATCAAGGCATTGGGAGAGAATCGTAGACTTTAGTTGCTTAAAAATATAACTGATTAATTTCTTCATTTATGCCATATATGTTTTACGAAGACCTCGATATACTCAAATGTGTATAAGATAAAGGTATATGTAGAACATAGACTAATATATTTTAATGATTATTATTTTGAATGGCCGCCAAAATAACGATTGGGTTTATTTTATGACTTAATGGACAGTTGATCAAGGCTCTCAATTTAATATCATGACATGACTACTTAATATGTGTTCCATATGTAATAAACTCACATAGATACAATAACGAAATCCAACCGTCCGAGCTTAACTCAAGGTGCTTAGCTTCTACTTAGTAACTTAGTACCCATGGACTACTTAGTAACTTAGTATCCATGAACTATGTACATCTATAGAACTATGTAGATATATATAATATAATAGTTAGTAGTGCAGTTTTAGTAAATAATAGAAAATATTGTTTGTGAAATAATTTATTTACAGTATTGATCTACTTAGAATATGTTTATGAGAAGCCGTGGTCATTGGTTGAAAACTTAATGATGGTAGTGAGATTGAGCAGGGGCGGCATATCCGTGGTAAGCGGGGGCAGCCTGAACATACGCGGGAGCGGCATGAGCGTAGGCGGGAGCGGCATGAGCGTAAACGGGGGCGGCATGAGCGTACACGGGGGCGGCAACCTTCAGCACAGGCTTCACGGCGACGGCGTGCTGGGCGGGCTCACGGTGGACGACGGCGTTGAAACCGTTGTGCTCATCGGCGGTGTACTCCACAATACGACGGCTGCCGTCAGCTTCGATCAGGGAATAAGATCCTTGAACGTTGTCACCGTGACGGGTCTCGTGCTGGCTCTTGATATCTCCGGTGTGCTCATCATGGACGGAGTATTCGAAGTTGTATTCGGCTGGGGCATCGGCGTAATGCTCGACGGGTGCGGCATAAGCTACCTTAGCGGGGGCGGCATAGTGGACCTGTGCGGGGGCGGCATAGTGGACCTGGGTGGGAGCGGCATAGTGGGAAACCTGGGGTGCGGAGTAATGGGCAACCTGAGCTGGAGCAGCATAGTGGGCTACTTGTGCTGGAGCAGCATAGTGAACCTGGGCAGGGGCGGCGTAGTGGGCGGGGGCGGCATAGTGAGCCACGGGGGCGATCACTCCAGCACGAGCTACGGCCAACACACAGGCGAATGCCAGGAACTGTAAAATTAAACATTACATTAAAAAAAAAATTTTTGAATAAGTCTTCTAAAAAGAATAACAAATTAATTATTTAGACGTCTTAAAAGAGTTTCATATTAAAAATTGTATCTATATTTAAATTTTGTATAAAGTTATTTTTACGTCATAGGATTTCAATACTAACGTATCTTCGTCAGGACTGGCGTACAGTGGTTTATACAAAGTTTTAATATAGATTTAAAAAAATTATAATATCTAACCACAAAGGTAACGCTACAAACATCAAAAGTTTCATATTATTATTTAAAATTAATCATAAATAGTTTCTAATGAAAACACATTTTGTTGTGAAGATGCAATTTCAGGACATATTTCTATGGTAAATTGATCAAATAGATTTTTTCTGTATATCGTTCTAATTTAAGTATTATTTATTAATTTTAATTCAATTTAAAATTAATTGAGATTATCTTTTTAGAAAATTATTCGTAAGATCAAACAATTACAATTAATTATATTTGAATATGAATCTATGAAAAAAAAACACAATTTTCTGCCTCATTGACTCAAAACGTTATATTATTGTGTTACGTACTTTGAATGCCATTTTAGTTGATTGTTGAAGACTGTTTGTGACAAACTGTGCTTCTACCGGCGGAGCTTTGACCTTATATAGGGTTCCGAGGCTCCCCACCTGGACGAGACCACGCGCGCTTTGCTCCAGTTTTCCGCCAGCCCCACTCCCGGCCCGGAGACAGCCCGTGCGTCATCTGTTTACTCACCATTCATGGCGGGCTGGGGCCGTAGTCGCAACGGATCTAGAGCGCCAATACCAGTTTTGATACACTTCGGGTGCCGGTAGCAGGGCTCGGATCGCGATCGGAACAATTGCGGAAGATTCGAGAAACTGGTTTGTATCGATGCCATGTTGAATAATATCAAACACCAAATGTTGCACTTTTGATTAGCACAACGTTATTTTAAAACCTTTTTTTATATATTCTGAATGTTTTTCTTGCAATTAATAGTGTTTTTAAACACATGTTCATAATTATTAAATATAAAACGTATTTTTGTAAAGAAAGGATCACTTAGGTAGTTTGATCGCGTGCAACGGATAAATAAGGAGAGAATAGTAAGAAAGATATATAACGTAAGTATTGATGGCACCATAAATAGAGGACGTCCGCGGAATACTTGGCACGATGGTCCTGTTAGAAGCCTCAATTACCGTTGAGCTTGTATTAAAAGATGTATGAATGCGGACGAGGCGAGAATTGTGTGCCAGGACAGACGATTGTAACGCTCTATCATCGCTGCTGAACCCCGCAGGGAAACGACGCGATGGTAAGTTAGTCAGTTCTATAAGTAAATTGATACACTTGGAATAAAGTATCAATTTCTTATGAAATTTTCATATATGACCTTTTTTTTTCTGAACATACATTTTTTCAAAATAGTAAATAAACGTCTAATGTAAAAAAATTGAAAATTTAAGCACTTTAACGTTGCTGTACTGTAGGTAGGCAACATATATACCTACATCTTTTACAGTTACGTTTTTCCGTTCCAGAATAGATTTAAAACACTTTTTTTTTTAATTTATGTGCACAACAGATGTGTATATATTAATATTAATAAATATTTAAATACATACTAGACATTCATAAAGTCATAGAAAAAGATGGGGAAACGCAATATACACCTAATATAATAATTCAACGTTTTAATCAGATTTGTAGAACTACTCGTATACCCCTCCCACACCGCATAATATAATATATGCATTTTAGGTTATTATCCCCTACATATGTAATTTATTCTGTTTTGAGAAGAATTTCAAAATAATGGCACACCTTGTAACTTTTCAGAAGTCTGGCATGGTTTAAATTATTTTAATGATTATGTATTAAACATACATGTAATATTATTAGGAAACATATGATGACTAAATTCTTGATTTTATTAGAAATAGTGAGCAATAAATAATCGATTCTGCAAGAGATTTTCAGTTATAACAACCGGTTCACACGAACTGGTGTATCTCCACATTCACTACAGAAGTGTGTAGATAAATGTCTATCCTCGTTTCTCTTGTTAGTAGAAGTGTGTAGATACATGTCTATTCTGTTTCCTCTTTTCTATTGAGAAAACGCGCGATTATATATAATTTTTTTGAGTCATAGTACAGTATGTTATATTAGGATAAATATAATAGGATAAAATATTGCAGTAAAGTAAGACATGCATTTCGGTGCCCAACAGTGCTTTTGCGGTAGAATAGTAAACAAAGTGTAAGAAATATAAAGAGTACAACAAATATATCTTTATAACGGGTGATGTGTGAATCGGAGTAATTAATTATGACACCAAAATACAGTTCATTTACTCCTTATCTGTTGTCATCAAAATCAATAATCTTAATGGAATTTACAATATACTTACATAAAATTTCTTGTCTTATATATTTTACTGTTACACAATATTACAAAATAAATTGATGGGATAGGATCTTGTGGACTGTATAGATTAAAATTATGGTTTAGTTGACGCAACTCGAATTGGATTCAGAAAGGAAATAATGACAGATAGATCTTGCCTACCTTGATCTAAGTCCTCGGTTGGGTTGGACGACAATTTTCACCTCAACTTGACTCGCACTTTTGTAGTGAAGAACGAATATATCACTGTACTTCCGGGTGGTGTAGAACACCGCTACTTCGTGGTCCAGATTTTTACATACAGCGACAATTTCGGTCCACAAAAAGAGCCTCTTGACAGCTTCGCGTCGAAATGCAATCTGTTCACATGTCGGTGAAATCCCTAAGTGATTAGTGGACCAGAAAAGGACAGGTATAAATGTTTATTGCATAGACACCTAATTTTGGTACAAAATTAAGATTTTAGATTGCTACATTGCCATGCTAGAACAGTATGTACTCGTAACTGGTAAAATTAAGATAGGTAAGCTGGTGCATATATGATGAAAGTTAAATATTTAATCTAAATGACAAAACAAAACGTAAATTATGGTACCCAGAGAGATGGCAGCCCTACCAGGGCGGTACAGTGTTAAGAACACAGCGTCAATAGAAATCTTAAAGCATATCAAAATGTCTTGTCGTGCAATATATCGAAGATCATACATGCTATACATGTATTAATAAAAATATTGAAGAGAAATTAATATTTAATTTGACAGAATAAAACCAAGGCGAAGAACCTTTAGGAGAAAATTACAAATTCCGACCACTTTTGTCAATCCATGATTTTTATCTGGCACACAAACATATTTTTTATGCACGTGACCCTGTAAATAATAAGCTATTTGTTTTGAAATTATCTTACGGATAATAGCTACACATGTAATGATAAGTACATAGTGTGTATTGTATGTAATTAGTATTTGATATGTATGTTACTTGAATTATGTAGGTTTTAATTGTATAAAATACGAGTAATTTATCAATATTTATATGAAAATATTATTTGTAGAATAAACTCAGTTTGACGAATATGATCGATATTAATATATTTATCAATTGATATAGGTGTAGGTAGAAATATTTTGTATTGGCTGAGAAAGTGGCTCAATCTTAAAAATGTCGATTTTTAAGATTGAGCCTTGCACAAGTTAAACTAAAAAGTTAAACTAAGTCGCATCTTGCACAAGTTAAACTAAAATATTATTACATTTAATTAGTATTTAAAAATATCACAGACCTATGTTCTGAATAATTACAACTTCACAATAAGAATATGTTCTTCTTAATAATATATGTTTTATTTATGTTTCCAAAATTTAATAATACATTATTAATAATACAATTCAAAAATAATTACAATTAACTTAACATTATTTATGCGTCCATCATGCCAACATAAAGTTAACTACCAAATTTTCTGTGTCGATTCTTGTATGATGTTGATTATGCAAGTCTCTCACGTAAGGGATTACCTTTTGGAGACGGCTTCCACGTGTAGATGATAGTGCTGAAACCGGTATGTGAAGTGTCGCCAATAGTTGTGGTGCCAGGGTAGAGTGACGGAGTTCAGGATTGACCACCAGACGATGCCCAATTATCTAGGCAAACCGGGACTCTGGACGCGATGTTCTTAATTACAATTAGCGCGTGCCATATATGATCTCGTCTCTTTTGATGGTGACAATTTATTCTCACTACATCAACGATTAAACACAGAGAACATCACAGTCTAAGCTTTGTACTCGAGGCGCACAGTTTGAATTTTCCCCGGAATCACAAATTACATATCAGAGACGATAAGTATTTTGTTTTCTAATTGAAAACTAGATCGTTCCCACGCCGCACCGTCTATCTAATAATACCGACGTTTATTGCCCTCCGTCCCTTACTTCGACTAAGTGCTTTTGTATCCTTGAAAAACAAAATGTTGTTTTGGATAATTTTTCATTCTAACACACCTTCTCCGGATTGGAAAAATAGATCCAGGTTTGATTCCCGGTAGTGCAAAAACAATATTTTTCGATAAAATTGATTTTATATGTGTATCTTTATAATTAATACATTTAATTAGTAATTAAATTAGAACCCTGCAACTTGGAGAATATTATAAATAAGAATAAAACCTATAAGAAAAAATCTCGTGTTTAGAGAGGAGATTATGATAATTGACATTATGATCATTTTAAATAATCATATATTATTTAACTACGAAAAAAATCGAACGTTATTTTCAAAATATTATTTCGTTCTTTGAAAAAGTTTCTGAGAGAGATGGAGATAGATTGGAGAAGTTAATGATCACGGGGAGACGGATAGAACGGAAATGAGAGGTTGATATCAAATAAGATGTACAGACCAAATGGATATGACTGGAGCCTTCCTGTGCATCGCACTAAACAAGGCTCAAGATCGCAATCAGCGGAATAGAAGACCACGATATTCATTCATTAGCTCATAAACGGAAAGAGAGACATCAAAATAAAAGATACTCTTCTTCTTCTTCGGCACACCATACATACCTTGACATCGCCTCTGTGGGTGTCCCGACAATAAAGCACAATACAAAAGTAAATGAGGACATTTATTCCCATGTATTTCATTGTAAATGTAAAACATACTTTTTAATTTTAAAAACATAAAAATTTCGTTCGTAAAGAAAGACAGCTTTTTTTAATCAAACTAAAAAAATTAATGAAATTAAAAAAAAAGTTATTTTTATTGGGTTAGGTTAGGTTAAGGGCGTGCCTTCAAAAATAATTAATATTTTTGCGTTTTTTATGTAAATGTACTTTATTATTCATTTATATCAGAAGTTATGCAATAGATTTGACCTATAAACTAATGTAAAACTAATAAACAGAAAACAATATGCCATAATTCAGAAAATATATGCATGATAAGAAAGACCGTGACCATTTAATTCATATTGTGCCACAAAATTGATTTAATATAGAAAATTCGTTAAAAATTAATAGAGTTATAAACCATTTAATTTTCGGTACATATGATCAATTTTTAACATTTTTAAAACGCCTTGTGTTAGTGAATACAAATTATTTTAAATAATATATTATATTTACTTTCATGCTTTCTAGTGATGAGAAAAAATGCTTAAAAACTATATTTCTCATCAAATATGCGTAAAACGTTTTGGCAGAATCTACTAGATGGCGCTGATTGAATTATGTAAAATTCAGTAGATGACGCTGATTCGAGTGGTAATCGATTTAAACGTCGGAAAAAAAATCAATCACAAATCGAGATATTCCCAGATATTCAATCACTGATAGTGAGTGTGACTCAAGATATCAGTGATTGACTCACGGTTCGTGATTTTTAGCTCATCACTAGTACTTTGAGGCTTCAACAACTATTTGAAAGTTTTTTAATCAGCGATTTGAAATTAAAAAAAAAACAATAAAAAACACTAATAAATGGAATGGATAGATATGAAACTTGATTATTGAATTTGAATTATTTTTGAAAGGGACGCCTTAACAACGCGCAAATAAATGAGCGCCGACAATAATGCGCAGAACAAAACTACGAAATTAAAAATTTGATAAGCGGGTTTTGAATCCATATAAATGAGGATATTTATTCCCATATATTGTATTTTATATCCAATAAAAATTAAAACATAATTATAATATGAAAAAATCATGAATTATGCAAACCAAAATTTAAAGGAAAAAATTTAAAAATATTTAATATGCAGTTAAAATTTCATTAACCTATAAGTATTAAATTTGAAAACAATCTGATAACACCAATTTCCGTGAAGTAATGAAGTAATGTAACAAGCGTTTTCTGATTCGATCCTACTATTTATTTATTGTTGGTGTTCGGGACATATATTTGTGTAAATACGTATTTATTTTGAAAGAACTGTGCATTCCCCGCCATTCCCCTCCCCAAATGGCACGCCGCCGATCAGCCAATTGGCGCCCTTGAACGAGTGCGGTATACGTTTATCTAAACGATTATAATATTACTAATTTGAGACTTATACGTCGTCGTCTGAAGGAACCTAAAACGAAATAGTGAATTTAAACATACAGTTCACATTTTAGAGGTATCAGCAGAAACTAGATTGTGGTGAGTGCCAAACTCCTTCCGTATCTGAATTCTTCCGACATCTATGCTTATACGCGACAGTTGGATATCATTATTCCTCGTTCCTAAATTTTTAAATAATTATTTAACCGCTCGGTTTCTTATAATGAATGGCGGTAAGAATGATGGCGTCTGTCCTCCACTTATTTTGAAGTATTTCGCTATAATAAGATACATTATTTATATAACATTAAACGTATTAAAAAAGTAAGAAAGAAAATTAAAAGGTTACATTTATTTAAAAGCAATAACAAATATAATGGTAAATATAAAGGTACGAAAGTCAGAGAATGAATGAAAACGTGTAATTATAAGACCATTACAATTACAGCACTAAACAATACACACCCTGGTATAGAAAACGCTCCAGTAATCTTCATTTAGAAGTAAAGCACGCCATACACATATCAACTTATCAACGGAATTTTCTTTTCGTTTCGACAGTTGTGTAGAATATTTCTGCGTCATTTTTTTAGCAATATTAATGGTGTTCGGTCGGCGTAACACCATACATGGGGCTCAGTTACACATGTATCTAATAAATAAAATTCTAACCTGAAAATAGTTATTCGCGCATAACTTTGTAAATTGAGCTAATAGACTGAGCATGTAGCGTACCAAGCGATCCGGCACGAGGAGATAGATCTACAGAATGAAACAGAATTTGTTAAACAAGTCATTTATATTAAAACATATTTATGCCAAATTTATTTGACAGTTCATACATATTGCCATGTATTAAGGAATAATAACTGTATGCACTCTGGCAGAGAGAAACATATAATAAAATCTAAATGAGCAACGCTGAGCATAATAAAATATAGGTATAACTTTAAGTTTTTAAGTAGATCACATTATTATTTTAATATTGCGATTTTTCAGAACACAGTTCTGTGATATTTTAATACAAATTAAATATATCAATAAGGAAGATATACAGATAAAATCAATTTATCAAAAAATATTTTTGTTGCTACCTGGATTAATGTTTCCAGAAATTTAATAGATAATTAATTAATTCATTTAATTCTGGCATCCCCTATCAGATATTACTCAAAGGTGTGCAATAACAGATGTATCAATTTAAAAGTGCAATATTAAGTTCGAAAATTTGTCGTTAAATTACTAAGTTGACGCACTTTCCCGGATAGGAAGGGTTCCTGATCAGGGTGGCAACTAGATTTTTTTTTCGAGAAATTGATTTTATCTGTATATCTTTCATAAGGATATAGGGAAATTATTGCTAGTACAATGTAGCTGCTTTGCGGCGGATAGTGGCCGTTACGCGGCCAGGTTTTCCGTAAAATCTATAAAAATCCGTAAAATCTGTAAATGTATAAATCCCTTATTACATGCTTTTACAATACACCATGTAGTGTAAACAAAATTTGAGTAAAGTGATACATGTGTATCACTTTACTTTTAAGATAGCTGTCATTATGACTTTATGACGATTCATAATGTTATTAAAAGCATAAATATGAAGTATATAGTGAAGTTAAGGCAGTTAAATAATATGGGCAGGTAAATAAAATAGCTTTAAATCTTAAGTGAATGCGGTATCTTGATCAGTGACATATATTGCACAATGCGGAAAGATTGTAAATTAATATTCATTATTATTTTTTGCTATTCTGTACTGCCATCTAGCGAATTTATAATAAAAATACACACATACAATACAATGGAGGATATAACGTAGCGCAATTATATTATTTGACGACCAGATAGAATCAATTTTCTCCAAAGTTTTACCTTGTTCATCTATAGAAAATTCTTATTATGGAAAAATCTGGTTTTAGTTTATACTTCTACGTTTGGGTTCTGTCTTGGATGGAAGTCTTCACCATATGCGAACCTAAAATTCTTTACAACAGAGGGCGGAGAGAACATCAAGAGACCGCGACTCTTATTAGCTGGACGAGATTTGGAGAAACCTAATTACCCTGGAGGTCGATGACTGTTGAGGCAGTCAGAAGAGCAGTGAAGGGATTTCCTTGAGCCGGCGAAGGTCCATACCATGATTGGATAGAATGCTATATTTTTCAGTAGTTTACTAATAATTTTAAAATTGGAAAATGCAGAATGGTGCAAATAATTACATTTTTAACAACATAAATAAATATACAAATTAGAACATGGATAATTTAAAAATTAACGTTTTGATTTAAGATTAGATATAAAGTAAAATTAGAGATGTCAGGGACATTTGAAGATTTAGGTAGACGTGGTCTCAATTGTATTTTTTACGTTTAAGTAACATAAAACTATATATAATTATTGACGTTGTATTTCGTCTGCAGTACTGAAACGTTAAGGACCAATTATTATACTGGCAATAAAAGTCTAAACGCAAGTCAATAATTATCTGTTTCATTGTTAGGTCTTGAAACCGAGAAGCGGTCGTTTTGTGTCGATAACTGTGTTTAAGTATTGCACCAGGAGGGGCTGGTCACCGGTGTCGGCAGATTGCGCCGCATTGCTCAAAACTGGACCACTTGGACGATGCGAACTGGGTGAGATCACTCCCAGCGCCAGTCTAGACGATGGCAGAGTGTAACTTTCATTTGAAGCGAGAATAAAATTCCGGTGCTACTTGAAACATAAATATAATTTGGGATAAAAACATACCGTGTGGGTGTGGGTAACAAAAAAGTTGTGCATTACAGAAAATTATGGGAAACAAATATAAATTAAATATTCCATATGTTAGAAACGGACGATTTATTACAATTACGCTATCGCCATCTATATACCTGTATAATTTTTAATCGCTTAGTTCTAAAAACTACAACGGCTACCCGCCGTTACAGACATGGCGCTGTTGTCGTCCTATGCGGCATTTTGAGCTATTAAAATTGCTATCTTCTGTTTTTAAACTATCGTTCTACTCGAGCCATATAATTGACTACGTACTGAATTGAACAGAATAACATTTAAAAAGGTTTCAACTTGGCTTATAATTGCGTACAAATCATTGAAGTATTTTTTGTTTCTGCTAGCATACATAAATATAATATTAACTTTTAATTAAATTCTTACTATCCTTTATTAGTTGAATTCATATTTAATTACATTTTTATTATTATTATATTGTGTATTATACTGACTGCATTATAACTCTAACCTTACATATTTTCCTTTACCTTGTACGTGCTTAAATTTTATTTATACATATTGTATTTGCACATTAGTATTTGTATTTTCTCATTTTATATATTTTCACGTTTACTTGCCTTGTATGTTTAATTTTCTATTTCATTGTGTTCTGCCTCATATTCAATGTGTTATTTGGTTTTGTGAAATATAATTTGTTTGCCAATTTGCCCTAAAATAGGCTTGCCTAGTTGGACACTGCATTTTAAAATCTGTGTAAAATATATGTAACAAACTATATTTTTTTTTACAATACTTGTATATTATGTGTCTAAATAAATAAAACACACGGTATCAATCATTCTGCCAAGACTAGATTATCTAATAATAAAAGTTGAAGAAAAATAGTGATGTGGCTTCTACCTCTAAATAAGTGATCTCTGAGCTAAGCTAAGATAAGTGCCGTCCGCAACTTAAATCATAGAAGTCTCCAGTATTTCATTCCAAATTACTGAACACTAAAAAATGTACGTTTAAATAAATTTTTTCACTTCATAAAATAAATTTAAGAATATAACATTAACTCGACAAATAAATATTGCGCTATCTGGGACAGTTTTTCATTTTTTCAATGAGATTTTCCGACTTAGGAGACTTTTGAAATCATACATACATTTTTGGTTGCGACAAAACTTGTTAAGTACTGACTTGTTTATAATTTTTTGCAACCCGTGCACTAAATGGTTAAGTTCGCACCGTTTCATAAGTCCCCATTAATTCACCGTTGAAACCCGGGCACTGTCTCTCGTCACGTGTTCAATATCGTTGACCTTGGATACCGTGCATTCAAATTGCACGAATTATATTCAAGATATTTTATGGTGAGTTCTTTAGACCATTAATTCACGTTCAAAGCAGTACCTGGGCCAGAATGGTCATTATATAAAATATTATATATAACGAAAAAAAATTAAACTTACGAAACTTGAAATTAGATTAATAATGAACATTAAAATTATAACCTTTCAATGTTTGTTTTTGTGATCGATGGTAGTCGCCAATCAAAATAGTGGGTGATATTAGAATCGAACGGGATGGAATAGAAGGAGGAAATGAGTGGATGGATAGTTGTTAGGAGTGAGGAATAAAATAGGAAATCGGACCAGGATGGGATAAAGAGGACAGCTCGACTCACCTGACGATGACGTCGTTACCGGCTCATCTTAAAGTTCACCCCAAAATCAAGAACTGCCACGGCAATTCACCGTCCACGACACACCGAATTCACAGCGGTATAACACTTCCACTCCGATTTTCAGATTTGTCGAAATCAAATCAAACTAGTCGAGCCATAGGAACAATGTGTACTGGTTGGGAGTGGGCTAAGGGGTAGGAACAAAACTAAAACTGGTGACAATAATTTTAACAATAATAATGTTAAATATTAAATTAATGTATTAATTATAAATATATACATATAAAATCAATTTTGTCGAAAAATATTGTTTTTGCGTCACCGGGATTCGAACCTAGATCTCTATTTCCCGCAAAAACAATATTTTTCGACAAAATTGATTTTATATGTATATATTTATAATTAATATATTAATTTAGTATGTTGTTTAGTAGACCTATGTTCTGAATAATTACAACTTCACAATAAGGATGTGTTTTCCTTAATAATAATAATTTTATCAATAAGTCAATTAATATACACATGTATAAATTATGTGTATATCTATCAAAAAAATAATAACGAATACAGAACAGTTTTTTTAAACACTTTTATACTATAGTCAGAGATTGAGAAAAATAACTGAGTCCTTTTCAAAATAAATTTTAAAAATATAAATATAATTAATCTCACCTCAACTGACTGGTCTTCAGATAATATTCAATGCGAATAAATACAAGTGGTTCTGATAAGTAACAAGATTCGAAGAATCCATTTAATTCGGTAACAGACATTCCCCATTCATCAATTCAAAAAGATGAATGTTGTCTGTAAAGCAATACTGCATCAATTAACTGGTGTCATTATCTGGTATTGCTTGGAAAGTGGATGCTGAATTAGTTTGAAATAACTGGTTTTCTGTAAAGAAAATTACATCTTTATCGACTGATAAAATGAAGAAGAAATTATTTTTATAATTGACATCTCGTTTCATATTGTCATGTTTCAATAAATGTAAATTTACGAAATCTTGAAAAAATATTGCATGAATTCTGTGGAGAGTTTTCTGGGCTATTATTAATTTTATTGTGGATGTGACTTAATAATTATTTAATACAAATTAAATGTGTAAATTAGAAAAATATGCAGATAAAATCAATTTATCAAAAAAATATTTTGTTGCCACCGGGATTCGATCCAGGAACCCTTCATATTCGGGGAAGTACGCTGACCATTACACCATGTTTACATAGTAAATAAACGACTAATTTTTGAACGAAAAATCACCACTAACCTGGACTGATAGTTGCGGTTTCTCTGCTCGATGTGGGTTGGTCCGATGGTCTGAAGTATTGTTCTTCCTGTACCCCTAACTCCTGACATTATTCCGACAGTCCGGAATAACGCACTCCCGGAGTTACTTATTAGATGTTTATATGACGAGGTTTCAACCATCTTAAAAAGGTTTTATGGACATTATCATTTTAATTCCTCCCAAAATATTTCGATATTCAATGTTTAAATATAATTGATGTTTTTGGTGCTGTTCTGAGTCAATGATATGATTGATTTTGATACTCAGCCATTCTGTGTTAAAACTAAATTTTTATTATTTTTCTGTCTTGAACCTTAATTTTTATAGTTTATTTTGCTTATTTTTCCTTTTTTTTAAATCTATGTATGTATATTCTATCAATTTATATTTTAATATATATATTCCATGCTACTTATGCAGCTGCTCATGTTTTTTTATATCTAACTAATGTTGTAAAAGCCATAAATATATAAATTAATAAATAAATGAAATTTTCAGTATGAAATCGGGATATACTTTACCCTTTAACTGTAATCTTTTTTGATCGTCTTACTTCGTACATTTCTTGGTACACATCATGGTTTGCATAATGTACAAATAAATCAAATCGTGTCGTCAATAAGAAATAAACAAAGCAAGGTTGCATAAAGAAATAAAATGACGGACGAAAGTTGAATTAATTATTGATTCTCGTGACATGCTACAGCTCTCGCCTCTCACGAAGTCAACTGTAAAAATTAATTTTAAAATACACATCTGAAAAAAAAACAAGAATGGCTTATTTGCGTAATTGTATTTTTCAAAAGAGAAATTCACTTTAAATCAGTTACTTTGTCAATACCTCGAACCGTTGTGGCTCCGAAGAGCATCAAAAATATTGAAGCCTCTGTAATATGGCGTGCAGTAGGTATAGATTTAGGTTACGCTGTTACCAATAATATTATACAATCATGTATAATATATATAATACAATATATGTTGTATATAGGATTATGAACTTTCTTTAAACCAACGTCGTTAGACAAAATGAATCCGTCGTTTATACGACTTTCCCATGTATTTATTTGTAATTTTAGAGTACTAATAGTTTTTTTTTTTTTAATAAAGATGCGTACACGAAACACATGTCACATCAACTATTCTTACTATTTTCAAACTAAGCTAAATGCTTGTGCTATGAAAATAGGACTAACTTGCTGGTGTCCCGGAACGAGGCGCGAACCCCCGACCGCTAGATCACTAGGCCAACGTCTTGACCACTACACCAACAAGCTACTCAAGTGTTCTTAAAGTTTAATTTTTAACGTAAAATAATACTAATATAAAAATCAATATAAAAATGTATGGACGTTTTTAAAAACACTTTCTATAAATGAATATAATTCATTTATTGTTTGAAAATCTTTCACGTAATAACTAAAGGAAATAATCAATTTTATTGAAGGTTCCTCCGATTGCTTTTTGTTTTTCCCAAATCAAACCAAATCCATGCACTAAATGCAAAGAACAATCATGAAATCAACACGTTAAAAACAGTAAGAAAGTAAAATTCGCGAATTAGTAAAATAAGAAGTAAACACGTCGATGACTTGCGCGCAGCTGTAAGCCTTTCAAATGTTATTCTGTTAAAAAATAACATAAGTAACGATCAACCGAAAGGAATGTTTAATTCGGTAAATAGCTAATTGTATGGCTTGCATAATATACTAGCATAAAAATATAAGAGAATAATGTAAATAGCTACAATTGACGCATTGTAGCTACAGCGGGGAGTTGTCGTGGTAGTTTTTAGAACTAAGCCATTAAAGTTTCTACTGATAGGCAGATGACGATAATTGTAAAAAATCCGTAAATGTACATTCACGATCCATATTACAGATTATTTAGTTTATATTTATTTCTCAGAATTTTTAGTAATGCATAGCTTTTTTGCTTGTATGCACTGCACGCCCCTGATTATGGACCAAGCGAATAATAGGGCAATGTATATTTTTTTAAGGAAAACACATTTTTGTTATGAAGCTGCATTTTCTTGGTTTTGGTTCTTTAATATAATTCCACACTATAAAGATTTATTATATTCGATGCTTAGAACGGTAGCTATATTTTGCGTTTAATATTCAAATATGCAGCACAGTGCAGAGCAGTGCAGAATATGTATTATTTTATCGCTATGCCCAACTTCTCCGGGCATTATGAATAATGCTCACGAACTTCGCAAAATGTCATATTATTCCAGTGATCCACAACATGTTTAGAAAAAAAAAAATTCAGTGTCTTCACCGTACTCTTTGAAAATTTGGACCAATTAACGTACCCTTTTTCACGAAAATATGTAAAAATTATAATTTAATATATCAATCAGAAAGATGTACAGAAAAAATTTAATATTTTGGTTGCTACCGGGACTTGAACCTGAATAATTTCCTATCCGGAGAAATGCGCTTACCAATTAAGTTGATAATAATTATAGCCTGGTAAAAGTAGTAGTCGAAGCAAGAGCAACCAAGACGATGGAGTAATCAAATGTTGGAGTATTTTGGTACTCTAATTGCGTTGGAGAATGCTAGTGAATCTTTTGATTGCAAATCGATTGATGAATGTAGAAGATGCTAATTATATTGTAATCAATGTTCTTAGTATTGATATGGACCAACTTATGAAATTATGAAAAGACAAAATATCAAACAATAAACCAAAATTATGTTAGCATAATATTTTAATATGACCAAGAATACACAATTGCTGGATTTTTACCTACTTTTTTACTACTAAATATCAGATATCTCATAGACACAAAGCTATTTTTAATTATATTTAATGGAAAATATACGGAAGTATGGGATTTTACAGGGATTACGACCTGTCTTCGGCTGGCTTAAGTGATCGATTTATATAATTCTCGCCCCTCAAACTCAACAATTATCAAATTTTTGAAAGTTGTATATATGTTAGTATGTGAACTCGCTTCAAGTACCACTACACCATCGCCATACATACAGCATTAAAAATTTGGATAAATGTGGAGTTTGAGGGGTGAGAATTGGTGAACGTTATATATTTATAGTTTTTCAAGTTATTAACTAAAGAAATTAAAATAAAAAATAAAACCACGTTTAAGCTGTATTGGAATGCATACAGTCAAGTCCGCTTCAAAGACACACTTGCGGCGTTTTTCAACACGTCTGTTAAAGCGAAGATGTGTATTCATAACACCGCGTGGAGGGAGAGTTGCGTTCAGTACGTGTACGTCCGGAACAATTTTTCTATAAAACGCATGCGCAGCTTTATTTGTCAATTTTAGATTCTTCCACTAGTTATACGGTTCTAATTAACACGTTAACATGATAACTTGATTATTTTCGTGTAGATTGACATACTAAACATATAATATTGACCCCTCAGAATAACAAGGTTCTATCTGACACTGACACTGTTTTGAGATAATGAGCTCAAAAGTGTGGATTGAATTTCAACATGTATTCATGTACATTTCATGTTTTGAGTTTTGACCAGTTTTAAGCTCTTAACTTATTTGTATTATTATCAATGTACACTATGAGATGAGGTAAATTAAAAATTTTAAAAATGTTGTAAACTAACAATAATGATCCATAAATTGAAATAAATAACTGATGCTGTTAAAACTTTGAGTTCTTGCTAATAGAGTTGGTGTATATTGAAGAAATAAAGAATAATGCATTTGGAACTCTTTTCACTCAATAACTCAAATTAGTCGAAAATGTTAGTTGGAACCTTGTTATTCTAAGGGGTCAATATGTCAAATAAATATTTAATTTACATACTAATCAAATGTATTAATTAGAAAGACATACATATAAAATCAATTTTAACGAAAAATATTGTTGTTGCTACCTGGTTTTGAACCTGGATCTCTTTCCAATCCGGGGAAGGTGTATTAACCAACTATGCACTCAGTACTTTAACGACAAATTTTCGAACCTGTATGTTACACTTTTTCAAATTTATGCATCTCTCGTTACATTATTTGAAAACCATCTACTTTATTTTTACGGAATCTCAAATACATTTGAGTAGACCGATAGGAGACGCCAGAATTAATAATTCAATTTTATTAAATTTTTGACACATTGATACAATTTATATATTATTAAGGAGAACACATTCTTATTGTGAAGTTGTAATTATTCAGAAAATAGGTCTGTGATATTTTAAATACTAATTAAATGTATTAATTAGAAAGATATATATATATATATAAAATCAATTTTATCGAATTTTAACTGAACTGATTGTATATCACGTTCTTGCGCGGAGTACCAGGTCGTCGTTGCTTTTCCATGTAAATTCATCATTCACTAATTTTTATAAGAATGCACCCACACAAAGACTTCACAGGCTTTGGAACGATTTTGGTCTAATAAATATATTCCGATATTCTGTGTCAAACGTAAATTTTTATTATTTTTTTCCGTCTTGAACCTTTATGTTTTATAGTTTGTTTTACTTATTTTTTAATTTCTATTTTTTCTATTCTATTTTTCTATATATATATTCCATGCTACTTGTATAGCTGCTCATGTGTTTTTTATTATGTTTTATACCAAACCTATTTTGTAAAAGCCCATAAGGGCGTTAATAAAATAAAATAAATAAATAAAATACTGTCGTTGCTACTGGGATTCGAACCTGAATCTCTTTCCAATCCGGGAAGATGCATTAATCAATACCTATGTTCTTCACATGTTCTCATTAATACTTAATTAACATTTATTTCGCAAAGATTATAGTTATGCACAACTTTTTTTATTGTATAGAGTGTGTATGGTCAATTGATAGCCTAGCGTATGACTTTATCTTGAGCAAAACTATAGAATGAATAAGATCTGAAAGAGGCCCTGTAGATAGCGAGAAGACGACCCAGAATTGAGATTTGTGGAGGTTCATTACGAGCCGCAATTTTCAAATAAGCTGAAAGAAATAAGAGTTCCTAGTGGTAATTTAGACAAGAATTTTTGATGAGAGCTATATATTTAGATTGAAAAATAGTAACTTTCTTTTATTCGATTATTTTGTTACACCAGCATCGCAAAGAAACGATTACTTAATTATAGCGATTAAATTGATTCTTATTGTATGTGGGAGTCAGATTTATTGCGACGCATAAAATGCAACTAATCATTTGTGGCTCAATCTAATTATTCTTTATTCAAAATTATTCACAGAGTCGCGGCGCACAGCCTTTGTGGTACATTGCGAATTGTGAACTAGAAAATGACTTGAATATATTATATATTTACATTTTTAAAAAAAACAGACAAGTGTGATATGCAATAGTACAGAATTTTTTGAGCAATATGATTATAACTTTTTTCACACTGTTATATGTATTAATAATAACATGTTGAGGAAGTCGGTTTTGCATGTATATTAGTGATGAACTAAACGGCTATTTTTACGGTGATTGTGACTGTGATTGGGATATTTTTGTTCGATTATAATGATGATTAGTAACTTTTTATTCGTAATTCATTCAGCAATCACTGGTACATTAGAAACTAAACCTCCAACAATTAATCAGATGATTACGAGGCATGGACAATTTTGGAGTAAACTGTTTGAGTTTAGACTTGTGGATGTCCCGTGGTGTATATGTGGGAGAGTGGAACAGGCGCCTGACCATATTTTATGGAATTGTGACATAATTAAAGATGCCCGCCCAGGAATGCAGATCTAATTAGTAATGTAACGAATCGTGTTTTATATAAGGAATTTATTCGGGTTTGGATGACTCGTTGAAACTTCTTAGGTGTGTAGTTAGGCCGGCCTGGGTGGATGGGACTCCACCTACGCGCTTACCTCTCACTCTTCATGCCTCGTATTTTTCAACTCTGTTCGTGTAAGTGTGACTCAATTCATTTTGTGTTTAGTCCACTGTTCCTCTTTTGGAAGTGTTTTATGATGAATGGATCCCTGAGTGTCTGCCTTAAACTACTGCACCTTAATTTTCCGTCTGTGTGTAAAACTATGTTCTATGGATTTATGTTATATGATTTTTTTATCAATAAAGACAGCACTTAAGGGACGCTGGAGGGTCTAAATTTTAAATCTTAATTGCTAATGACCACATTGAATTTCTTCTCCTTTTTCGTTTTGCGTATACCTAAATATGTAATTAAATTAATGTCGCGTATTTTTATTAGCTTTGATGAGTGAGACCGACAAGGAAGCCTTAGCTTCTAAACCGGTCCCGGGAAATGGTGGGTCCCCCCCTCATAACAACGATTTAGCTCATTACTATTTTATATTCCTCACTGCTAAAAATTCGAGACTCACCGTTAAATATAAAACTACATACGATACTATAGTTTATTATTTTTATGTACTTGTTAATTTAACCCAAATATTGAAAGAAGGTTAAAAAAATTGACTTTTTTAAATGACAAAGTATTTAAATTATAAATAAAGAAGAATAAATTTTATAATTTAATTAAAACATAAAATTATACACGTGCTCATGATGGGACATAACAATCTTCTATCTATATCACGCTTCGCGATCTTGGGCCTTGTTAATGCGACGTGTAGTGAGACTCCGGGTCTCGATCATGGGCCACACCATGGCTTTGTATGCCTAAAAATTTAATATTTAAATTTTTTATGATAGACTCTAAAATCAGTTATCGTACTTTTAAAAAAAAAATAGAGATGCTTACACGGAATATACCTGTGTTACATCAATAATTTTACTAATTTCAAATAATTCTAAACACGTGTGCTATAGAATAACTTACTGGTCTCCTGGAACTAAGCTCAAACCCTAAATCAGCAAGTTAACTACTAGACAAACAAGCTACACAATATTCTAACAATGACAAACATTTATTATTTAAATTAGATGCAATACTTCTGTGAATATTCTATTTATTACTAACGTCTCCACTCTCGTCATCCAGAGACAGCAGAATGAAACTGAACGCATCCAGAAAGGCGGTACTTACAACCTAACTTCCGTCAGCCTAAACCGCAGGACACTAACCACGTGCAACAGTGATACGACGCATCACTCTATCTATCAACGTATATCCAGCGGCAGCTCTAGAAGCCACTTCCAATCTTAGTCCTCACACCCGCTATTAACCTCAACATGTGTACAATTTAGCTTCAATTAATTCAGTGTAAGTAGTGTTTGTTCATAAAACCTGCCACCTGTCACACATTTATTCTACAAAAGAACACGAGGGTATAGGGTGAATATTAGGGTATATATATCTTTATAACACAAACCACAGAAGTTAAAATCTTCTGATTGCCCAAGCCTACCACAAACTATTCGTCAAACGGGTGATACAAAACCATACCCCAGAATTGGTGATCCCGATGTGATTAAGCAAACCAAACAATCCATTCTCTAAATGGGTAACATATGAATATTCCTTCTAATATTATAACGTTAGTTCCATGAACATTCCTTCTAATATTATAACATTAGTTCCATGAACATTCCTTCTAATATTATAACATTAGTTCCATGAACATTCCTTCTAATATTATAACATTAGTTCCATGAACATTCCTTCTAATATTATAACATTAGTTCAATTTTTTCTCCTCTTTAATTTTGCGACTGTTTTTATCTTAGAAAGTGTAAAATATTGTATTTTATAACTTTAACCAATATTAATTCATTTACAATATTAAAAAAATAATTTTAGCCACCGTAATTTAAAAAATGAAAATTTTTACGTGTCTATAAATAAATAAACTCTTTAAGCGTTTCAGTAGATTCTTAAAGTCCAAAATACTTGTCGCCTGATTTAGGTTTCAAGGACCAAACCGAAGCACATAAAAATTGAGTGAAACGATTTCAAAAATCAATGAAATAATAAACGACAACCTTCGTGTAACAGGATACAACTACCTACATACTTAAGCCACCTTTTTCAGTCTACAGGATAAAGTACTATTCAGGGTTACGACTTTTAAGGCTGTCTCATGTGACAGCGAGATACCACACCTTTCCTTTTGTTTTGAAAAGTGACATGTCATTTATTTTGATTTAATATTAAGGTTATCCCCATATGTTCAAGGCTCTTATGATCATTAGTAATCTTCTGAGAACGGTATGTTTGGAAAATAAAATACGTCACAATTGTCGTAGTATTTTTTTAAGATCACAATTTATTTTTAAAAATTATTTAACAACTAAAACATTTAATTAAGACTGTTTTCGATTATAAAATAATAATATTATTTTTTTTGTTAACATGTAACTATTCTCTTTCTATGTTTAAAGTTAATTAATCAGATTATATGTCAAAAAAAAAACATTTGACGTCGGCTATTGCAATTTAAGTGTTAAAGAAACAGATCAAAAATTGTGAAATCAAAAATTTTCTTCTAATGTATTCAATAATATTAAGATTAAGATGTCTCACATAGACGAAGCTATTATTTTTCACGCTACCACATCTATAAAATGGTAGATGCGGTAGCGTGGGTAAATAGGCGAACGTTACATTGTGTAAAGTGATCACTTAACCCAGCCGATGACAGGTCGTAAGCCTGTAACGCCTAAGTCTTCCATACTTCTCATATAAAAATAATAGCTTCATCTCTGTGAGACATCTTAATCTTGATGACAATTCCTCAGGGGATAAATCCCAGTAATTGGTTCCTACAAAGATTTGGACATACTAAAAACAATGCAATAATACTATCTTTTGTCACAGTCGACACCTTTTCATAATTTCACCTTCGTGACCTAACAAATGATTATTTACTTTTAAAATTAGCAATATTAATTTTATGGTTAAAATTCATATTTTTATTTGTTATCTTTGTTTTTTTTTTAAATAATTGTTTTTTTTTTTAAATAGATTTTTGAAAATAGATTCAGGTAAAGAAACAATAATATATGTTTTTAGTTACTAATGACATTCTGAAGAAGAAAATGGTATTTTTCGAAACCGGTAGATGTATTTAAACTCAATTAAGTGGTTAATGAAACAAACATAACAAATAACAAATAATCATTTAACTACATAGTGCATAGATGATTTTGAAGGGTAAAAATATCATGTGACGCGTGACATTCAGTTTAATAATAACTAAGCCTTTTAAATATCAATATAAATCTTTTCTAGATTAAATATTAACATTTACCTTTCACCTCCTCTATCTTAACTCGAATCAAATAATAACTATTCCCTTGTAATTCCTGATGATTTGATCATAATTGGTTCTATACTTACTTTATGTGCTTTCGAAAACCAAAAACAAGGCTGTCCCAATACTTGAGACCTCGAGAAAATTACCTCGGGCGCCTGTTTGTGCGATACGTATAACCATCAGTGTTTTATAACAATTATTACACATTTGAAGGGTATGGTTGAAAATATCTGAAATATTTAGTAATACTTTTTTCTAAACGAAAATCTTAGAATTTTCTAAATTCTCTAGTTAGAGGCATTGCCTGCCTATGACCTACGGGTCATTAAGTGACGAGTTTGATCATTTCAATTGACCCACATGAGTTTCGCAAATGAAGTATAATAAATAAAAATACATTATTAAACAGACATGTGTATCATGGGCGATGAAGAAATGGTCTGAATCCTTTCCATTATTTAAAAAGCGCATCTCTCAGTCGGGGACCACTGAGAAAGAGCCTGTGACGCAAGAGAACACTTATAAATAAAGTTTATAAATTATTAATGAACTAAAACTTGACAATTATATTAATTTTAAATACTAATTAATACATTCAATTAGTATTTAAAACATCACAGACCTTTGTTCTGAATAATTACAACTTCACAATAAGAGTGTGTTCTCCTCAATAATTATATTTGTTTTTAAAATAATTAGAATTATAATTTTGTAATAGCACGTTATTATAATTTTCTCAATAAAATTTCTTATTAAAAATATTTTTTTAAATGAAAATACCCAAACCATCTTCTTAACATTCATATTTTCTTCCAGACCTTGCGTATCTATGTATATATATATATATACCTACGAACACATGAAACTGGTATTTCTTATATATATCTGTAAACCTACCTATATATATATATATATATATAGTTTATATATAAAATTGGTATTTTTTCTTGTTTAGATTGTACTCAGTTTCTTTGAGGAAACGTAGGCCCACGTTTCGGCACGATGATATGTGACATTGTCAAGGCTTTACCTCAAAAGTATCAGTATAATGAAAAAATTAAGTTAATAGAATTACTACTATCATAGTTGTGTGTAAACTAGAGTACGCGAGTGTGCATCTGTAATATGTAAAGTTCACTGAGAAAAAAGGAAATAATAAAATTTGATTAATTTTTGTAATGGTTACATATTCTTTGGAACAAAAAGATATCATTTAAAATTTTGATAAATATACAAACATTATATATTTAAGCAGCACCTGTAGTATTTTTTTTAAATAACTGATGCGTGCCTCAAATCAGGAATCAGTTTACTTTATTTATAGATATTTTTGTAAAAAAATATATTTCTCTTAAACCAAACTCCGCCGAAACTTTAAAGCTGAATATCTCAGTTTGATGTAAATTTCATATATTTTGTTCTATGGGTATGACATGCTAAAGATGTTCATGAATCAAAAATATTTTTATGTCGTAGGGTCACCAATATTGGGCGCTCTCGGGCGGGGAAATGACCGGTGGCAACCCTAAATCGAAACGAGTGGACATTTCATCATATCAAATCTATCTAGATAAGGATACTTGTCTGAACGATAGCAGATTTAGATATGTGTGAATGGTGTCAACTTTACGAGCGTTTAATGTCATCAAATATAAACGGTTTGGAACGTTATTAATGACGGCCCACTGGAATCACACAATGGTAAGATTGCCACAGATCCCTGCCGAAAATGTGTGCAAATTGTACCGATGCTTATTGTGTAATACAGTTTCATGTAATACGTGTTTTTCTTCGAACCAAGAGTAATAATTGTGCATGTCATTCTCTACTCTAGGAAAATACGCTGAATAAGAATACCAGTTTATTTTTGGGTGTTTTCAGTTTCAGTATCAGTTAGTATAAGTAAAAATAATGTAAATTTTTGTATGGTTGTTTTAAAACAAACGTAATTGGTTCTAGAACCTCATTCGTTATTTACATATATTTAAAAATAATCCGCCCAGGTCCACAATTTACAGCCAAATTACCATTTAACACAACTATTTTAACAGGAAATGTCATATATCAGTTATGATAAACCTTTGTGTGACTGTGATTGTAATGATGATTGATAACTGAGATTTAACGACGATTAACACTTAACTGTTTGGAGGATGACTTACTAGTAAACCAGTGTTTTCTCGAAGAATTACAAATAATCAGTTACCTATCATCGTTACAAAATGAACACAACCACAGTCACAATATTGGTTTGAGTAATGATTTAACCATCATTAAAATAGAATACAAAATCAAAAATATAACTAAAAATAATAATAATAATATATTCTAACTTTTATATATATAAAGAAATATCTAAGAGAACGGCTGCATTACATTATTGTTTATTTTTTTACATTCAATAAAAGTGGATGATTTTTTTAAATGAATATACATCACATCAATATTATTTTTTACTAATTTGTTGGTCTCCTTGAACGAGGCTCAAACTCCCGACCACTGCATCACTAGGCGAGTGTCTTAACTGCTAAACCAACAAGCGTGTCTGTCAAATTATCTGTTCCTGAATCATATTTCCGTAATTGCAGCATTTCTGTTTATATCCGGCTCGATGTACCAAATAAGGCGCATGATTCAAAACATTAACGTATTAGTTTATCTTGTAAATCACTCTTGATACTGTCAAAATATAGGCATAATTTTTTTTTATCTAAGACCATAGTAGAGCGGGTCAGCGCTTAATAGCTTCCTTATACGATTCACGGAATAATCAATTAAATTAATCAAATAGTGACTTGGTATATTTTATAATTAACAATCACGAGTTAAAAAATCTTTTAAATATTTTTTCTTACTTTGTTTTAATTTTTTTGATTAACTTAGTAGGTTAACAAGAGATCAAGTGTAATATGATAACAGGAAATAATTCAGACAATAGGAATTGCTATCCGGATACTGCAGAAACTACAATTAACTCACGCCTGTACTTGAAACGCCATTAAGTACTTTATAATATTCGTTCTTAGAGATATCGGGTTTTACAACGCTGTTATATAGGTGAAGGTACTCGTATGAATATTAATAGAATAAATAAAAAAATTGTAATTAATTATTCACTTACTCAGTGTCATTTTTTATACTCGCTACCCACAGATTGATTTTTTCTTATACACAATAATTAACATTTGAGATCTCTTAAATTTGTATAGTAATCGAAAATAATTTAACGAAATCTACATCTTTTTTAAAACAAAATGTCAATTTTCTTTAAAATACCTATTAGGATGTATATAACGCCTATCTTCAGAACTCCTTAAAACGGATTTCGGATAATTTGAGTTAAATATTCAATTTTGTAGATTTATTTGTGACCTACATGCAGAACACATTGTTTCTCGCGAAATCCACTTAAATTCATTGATATTTCATGTTCAAAATCAGAGTTAGTTCCAAAATACCCCAAAGCAATAAATATATTTATTGAAATCAGCCAATCACAATGCTTGTTAATGATCTCGTGATCTAAAATCCAGTATAGTTGACAGAACGATATACGCAGAAAAAAAAATTTGCATTACGGAATTGTCTCTTTAAAAAGGCTGATGTACACTTTTTTCATTTTGTACACTTGCTTTTAAAATATACATTTTCATCCATAACTGAAAAACGCAGGTCGTTTCAGGGAATTTTAGAATTAGGTGCTACATATAAACTTTTTGTTCTGAAGGCACATTTTTAAAATATAAAATCTGTATTTTATATCTTTATATTATTACCAGCGGGCCCTATACAGCAATTCAAATTTAGTTATAATTTAATATTAGGGTTTAGGGGAGGAAGGTGCCTTTGTTGCGCAAGCCCTAAATAATAATGATCTATGACAAAATTTGATCCAGGCAGGGAGAGTGAGAGTGAGATATGTGGGGGTTGGTGAGAGGGATTATTACTTTATTTTCATTAAGGTCCTAAACAGTAACAATGCAAAATTTGTAACGGCGTTCAATATAATATAATACAATTTTATATTGTGCGGTATCTTTGATACGCTCAGACACCTAAAGAGTAATTACGCAATATTATATGTATGCCTTTGTTTTGCACAGGAACTAAAGAGTAACTCTACAAAATTTCGTTTAGATCAGTAAAACGGTATTGGATTGTATATAGAATAGACAAACGTTAGGTTTGATATACATATATAGATTATATTTTTGTGTGAGTTCTATTTACCGAAATTTATATATGTATTTTGAACCTACAATACATAATATTATAATAACTTACTAATAATAAACCATCAAGTTTTTTGAGCAAATCAAGTTTAGAATTTAGGATACGGAATGAATTTGGCACTTACTACAATTCGGATTCTGCTGACATCTCCAAAGATGTGGACTATATACTGTTTAACTCATACGCAAAGTATAGACGCGATGTCTCGAGATTAGTATAACATTGTGAACTTTTCCGTACACGTATAACCGTACTGGTTCAAGGTCGCCAATCGACTCGTCGGCGGTGTGGCCTGAAGTGGAAGGGAAGGGGGGAGGGAAGGTACAGTGCACTATTTTCGTTTAATAATTAACATATTTATATACCAAATACATTTATGCCACGTCAATGTCTGATCGATTATGGTAATGAAATAATTTTTTGGTAATTACTCGTGACCTTGGGGCTCTTTTTCAATGTATTTAGCTTTATCATTTCATCATAATGTGCAATCTCAAGCTGTAGTCTCTACCAGGTCTTAAAATATATGTAAAATGTGCTAAGTTAATCCTAATTTTTAAGCTTTTAAAAGGTCTGTTATTGTGCTTAATTTTTTTGCATGTCATGCCAAGCAAACCTTGCAGACCCTTGCAGGAATTAAATTCATATATTTTTAATCATTTTAATTTAACAATTGTGAACGATAGTTCCCAGCTTTTTAGATACTGCAAGTCATGACCCTTAAGACCTAGGTTTACTCCTGCAGATCTGCGTCCAGTGTTATAGGCCTTTTCTTCATGGTTTACCATATATAGTTCCTCGCATTTTTTTCAATTATGCCAAATAACCTGTCTGTTGTAATTTGACAATCACATCCTAGGACGGGAATAAGACTAATTAATAATATAAACCTTGTAATATATACATATCCTTATTTTTAGTCGATTTTTTAGCTAAAATACTTGAATTAAAATGGGAAGTAGACAAATAGACCTTGCGTGCATATTCTTCGAAAATAATTTAATATGCTTTAATGTAAATTACTCGGTACCGTGATACCAAACTTGTAATACGAAATTATAGTATAATTAATAGTGTAATTGGTGCTTTAGTTTATGCGCCATGTTAAAGAATATCAGGCACGGAAGATACAGTATCAGTATCGCCTCGATGCAAGATCATGTTTTTTTATTTTATTATGTGAGTTTATAAATCTTATTTTTCGCATTATCTTTTTGTTATAATGAACAAGTCATGACAATAAGACGTATTCTGCTTGGATTAAAAAAAAAGTCGTTATCGACCTATAGAAAGTCGTCAGATTCCATCAACACAAGTTTTTAAGTAAAACGTCTATTTTTTGCACGTTGGAAGCGATCAGATTTTTAATCGTAATGTTTGTTAAAAACCTTTGAGTAGAATCTGCTGAGTGGCGTCAAGACATCTAGTCCACTTTATTAACAGAAAACATTCATATAACTATTATTTTTTTGAACATAGGTTGTTTCATGGTAATTAAAACAAATCACCTACATAAAATTGAGTCACCACGAGGACTTTAAACTAGAACATTCTACTGTCCGTGTATCTTTCGAAGTGATTTATTCAAATTTATTTAACTTATCACGAAATATTTTTAAATAAATTACATTTTATTAAGTTCTTTCTGAATTATTGAAGCAAATAAACTTGATTTCCACGACATGACTTAAAATGATGTATCGCTATTTTTGGTGGTGGTGAAGAAATATTTATATTGTTCGCTTTACTGTTGACTCGTGACGCAATACATCAGAGAGAGATGAAATGTTGACGATCGAAAACGAATGACAAATTAATGCAAATGATTTCTTTGTCATGCTGTCATTTTTAGCGATCTGGTGTTGCGAATACGTGTATTACGTAAGGTAGGGGAGCCTACATGTAGGTATTTCATACGTCATTAAATCTGCAATTATTATTTCTAGGCAAGGCATTTGTCGCAATTTCTAATAACTAGTTATTATATTACACATGGGCGTTCAAATAACTCTCCATCTTGTATTTGGTTCCCATAAGCGCAATGTTGTGCATACGTGCGCTTATAATTTCAGTAACTTTCTTCAATCCTAAATGGTTATTTAAAATATACATTTTAGGTTAACTAGTTATTATTGAGGAGAACACATTCTTATTGTGAAGTTGTAATTATTCATAACATAGCTCTGTGATATTTTAAATACTAATTAAATGAATTATATATATAAAATCAATTTTGTCGAAAAATATTGTTATTGCGCTACCGGGATTCGAACCTGGATCTCTTTCCAAACCGGGGAAGGTGAATTATCCAACTATGTTACAGCGACAATATTTTTAGTGACAAATTTTCGAACCTATATGATCGAACCTTTTTGATATTAATACATTCAATAGTTCCATTTTTTTTTTAAGTTATTGATGAAATCGTCAAATTAAAGATATATAAAAATGCATCTTGAAGCATTTAAGATGTGGATCTACGGAAGAATACAAAAAATAAGTTAGATGGATAAGGTTACGAATGAAGATGTTACGGTTTGGATAAATAAATAAAAAATAGTATTTAAAAATATAAAAATCCAAAACTTCATTGTCTCGGACATGTGATGACATGTTGCGCCACATTGCCACGAAGGAGGAGAACATCATAACTGAAGAACCTGAGGCAATGGTTTGGTGAGTCTACTGTAGAGCTATAAAATTGAAAATTGAAAAAAATATGTGTCTTTTTGGAGTTTGAATAGGAATAAATTTTATAATTAAAACTGAAAACATCTATCGAGATGATAATTTTTGGCACGAAATTTTTTTTACAAAACTTGAATCGTTTTACATGGATTACATGGTCCCAGAATTAATTGACCCTTATCTATGAATTGACTTAAGAAAAACGAGGTCTTAAAAGAAAAATTAAAAATATAATTATGTATTTAATTATATTAATACTTATTTGATTAAGAAATCATCGCAAATATGGCTACATACGACGACAAATAATGCAAATATTTAGCATTCACCTACTTGTAAATTAAATGGATTTGTATATTTTATTTTTCGTATACAGATTATTAACAGGTAATTAACGACCCTGATAGTATTAGTATATTAAGGTACAATATAAAAAAAATTGTAAAATAATAAGAAAAGTAGTACGTTATGGAATACACCTATCTATTAGTAATAAATTAAAAACACTAAAAAATTTAATTAAAAATGGGTGCAAATTAATAGTTGAGAAGAATGAACAATGTTTTCTTACTGGTCTTCTGGTAGAAGATTTGAACCTTCGACCACTAGATCATTAAACGAACGACTAAACCACTAGACCATAGGCACGTCAAATTTGAAGTCCGCTTCACATTTTCTATTGGTGGTTATATATTAAGATACAGAACGAGACACGTCTCGTTCCACTAACTGGTGACAATTTATGAAATATATAAAAGATAGTAATACTTTTGAAATTAGCGAAATTAACTTTGTTGTTAAAATTCATATTTTTATTATTAAGGAAAACACATTCTTATTGTGAAGTTGTAATTATTCAGAACATAGGTCTGTGATATTTTAAATACTTAATCAATGTATCAGTATGTATGTCGGATCAGTGCTGAAAGATCTGAATATGATGACCTTTAAGCAAAAAATATCTTTTAATATAATGATATTTATTTATAAAATTCTCAATAAGAAATACTAAATTAATGTATTAATTATAAATATATACATATAAAATCAATTTTGTCGAAAAATATTGTTTTTGCGTCACCGGGATTTGAACCTGGATCTCTATTTCCAATCCGGGGAAGTGCACTGACGCAAAAACAATAATTTTCGACAAAATTGATTTTATATGTATATAATTATAATTAATATTTTTATTTGTTAATTTTGTTTTATTAACCACCTATTGAGTTTAAATACATCTACCGGTAATTATTGTTTTTTTTTAAATAAATTCTGCTAAAGAAACAACATATTTTGATTAGTATTGACATCCTAAAGAAGAACATGGTACTTAAACTCGATAATTAGTTAATAAAACAAAGTTAACAAATAAAAATATGAAAGATAGTCAATTTCTAACAGCTTAAGAATGTCACATAATACGCTTCACTGGTAACATATTAAAATATGAGATATGATTTAATTAATAGATTGCAACTACGATATTATATTATGTGGGTTGATCAGATTGGCAATCCGGCAAGTAACCACTGATCCAAATCAATGTAAAGGTGTCGTGTATCTTGAAAGTAAAATTTCCTTCGGTTATTTCCAACACGATACCACAGGTCAAGGCGAAACGTCATATTATAAAAGATTATAAAAAAAATTACACTAGTTACTCGCAATTATAGTGACAGACCATATTGGAGACAAAATAAATTTATGCTTAATTGGTCAAGAATAAATAATTTTGGAATGTGGAATTATGTACGTATTTTAGAAAATATTAAACTCATTAATATCTCGTAAATGTTTTATTAATTTGTGTGTACGTGGTTGAATGAGGTACTAATTCCTCGCTAAATATCACCTCGCTACTAATGAGGTTTATGATACCCTGCATACCAGAAAAATGTAAGACCTTTAGGGCCGGTTGTGTTATCAGTGGCAACTTTTTACTATGGTAAAAAATTTTACTAAAGTAAAAAAATTGCAAAAATGGTAAAAACCTAAAATCGTCGGTTAAATATGGCGGACTCTTCACAGCTGTTTCAAAAGTCATCTGACACATTTATACTAGTGATGAAAAAAAATGCTACTTTTGATTCACTGGTGTGATTGTGATTGATATTCGATTCGATCAGTGATTGAAAACTGTGATTGTGATCATAGTTTCATAACGATAGCATCACCATCAGCTCAGCACCAACTCTCTGGTGCAAGCGGCGCTTTCATGGAAAGCTGGTTCCCTGACCAGAGAATGGCAACGCCTACAGAATAGCTACAATACAACAATGGCCGTGACAGAAGTAGTTATAAATGTAATATTTATATTTTGTGTGTATATATGTATGAACTTTTTATTAACTTTATTATTTTATTTATTAATATTTTCCTTAGTTTTTTTTTCATATTATTATATTTATTTCATAACTTTAATGTATAACATAATATGTATTATCTCTATGGCGAATCGGGTTAAAAAAAACTGATCACGCTGTAATAAACACATTATTATTATTATTATTATTATTATTATACACGAAATAAATGAATAAATAAAAAAAAACATCATTTTGAACGTATTTACTTATATTATTCAAACTTCTCTGCCGTAATAAGAAGTTCTTTAATATTTCTCAAATATAGCAGCGCTTAATAAATTGAATCAACAAGATATCAACGCGTGGACAGGTCAAATACTCTATATTCTTAGATATTTTTTTTACGATGATTGCAAGAAACGGAACCATGCGAGTAAAATTATCCAAGGATCGCAACCCACGCGTAACTTGTATCATGTATGCATGCACGGATCCAGTTTATTACGACCTCGCTGCTTTCGTTTTCAATCAAAACAAGAGCAAAAGACAGTATGATTTGAGCATGAGAACCGTTGTGGTCCATATACACGATGAAACAGGTTTGGAAGTGTATCGCATATGCATACACACATACAAGCTCTACCGGTCATTGAGCCTTATTATGCAAATATTTCGACATCTAAATAGGGAACATAAAATAAGACATTAATTTTTTTTTTTTTAACGCATAAAAATATTTTTTTAATTACCAATAAAATGTAAAAGGCCATTATTTTTGATGCATCAAATATATATTTTTCCGGTAATTAAAACTGTTTTAATACAAGATGAATATTACATAAAATAATTTATTAATTTAATTTGGTTCAGGATCTATTTTTTAATTCAAATGTACAATGATCGTGCATTATTTAGAATCTCTAGTTTATATGTATATAAATGTATATTTATGTATAGGTACATTATGCTGAATCAATAATAAAATTACGCTTCTCCGTCTATATCTATGACTTTCAGGATGTACTGTCATTATGGCTGTATAGTGCTTGATTAAACTGCCAGGTCTGTGAGACGTGAGCATGGCAAAAATTAACGTATTTTTTAATATCTCTAGGTTAAAATTGCTTAAATGTTTTCTCTTTTATATATTCAATAACAGTACGTAAATATAAATTAAATTTGAATTAAATTTTACATTGTCTTTATTACGAGTAAAAAAAATATTTTAACAAAATCGTATATCGACATCTGACATCTTTTATTCTGTCTATGGCAAGGGAGAAATCCACAATTCTTATACGTCATCTGGATGTCATTTTTCTTCGTTATGACAGAACTTACAAAAATGGAATAATTTTAGTTACGTTGACATTTTATTTACGTGTTGTTTGTTTTGATAAAAGTTCTATCATTGAAATATAGATTCTATTGAGACACTGACCGCCCAGCGGTCATCAATGGCCACGCAGCGGCCACTATAGCCGCCCACAGGGCACAAATAAGCACAAAGCAATCGGCGAGAACAAACCATGTTTCTAGATGCTTGTCTGCAGTTTCATATTTTCATTAATTCATTAATTTATTTTATAGCTATACAATATTTAAAATGAACAAAACAAATATTTAGGAGCGTACATCGCGTGAAAGTGTGCAGTTATCATATCAAACATAGTAAAATATTTTGCAATTGATATTTATATATATATATGATTTCTTTATCCCTGAAACGGCTGCTCAACAATAAACCTGAAGGAAGACGAGGAATGGATAGACCCAAAGTGAAGTGATAAGACAATATGAGTAATGACCTGTCTAACTGTGAAAGTGCATTCTTGAGTGAGCCAGAACCCAGGACCGAGTTTTAGTTATAAAAAAATATTTGTCAAACGATTTCCCGTCATTACTGACGGGTTATTTTAGTTATATGATAATTTCCACAATAGTTAAATGAATACGTATGCCTTATAATTATAGTAATAGTTAATATTACTATTGTTTATTAATAAATAAATTATTAACTACTAATTAAATGTATTAATTAGAAAGATATACATATAAAATCAATTTTATCGAAAAATATTGTTTTTGCGCTACCGAGATTTGAACCTGGATCTCTTTCCAAACCGGGGAAGGTGAATTATCCAACTATGCTACAGCAGATAGTACTTTTAACGACAAACTTTCGAACCTATATGTTACACTTTTTCAAATTAATACATCTATCGTTCCATTATTTGAAAGCCATCTACTATGTTTTTACTTAATCTCAAATACCTTTGAGTAAACCGATAGCAAACGCAAGAATTAACATTTATTTAAAAATACTAATTAAATTAATATCTTTCTAATTAATACATTTAATAAGTATTTAAAATATTTCAGACCTATGTTGCAACTTCATAATGATGATGTGTTATCCTTAATTAATTATTAACACATATTTAATTACTCAATTAGAAATATGTACAGAAAAATCTATCTATCATAAAAATATTTGATTGTTACGCGTTTTCTAGCTAAAAAAATTGGATAAGTTCAGGTTTGAATACCGATAACGAGTAAAATTTTTTTCGATAGATACATTTGTTATATATTTTTTTATTGACTCAATTAGTTTGTGTTAAAAATACCATTGAATTATGTTATGAAATTGCAACTTCACCACAAATAATGTGTTTTCATTAAAATTAAATTATTGAATGCCTTACGTATAAAAAAAGAGGTATCTTATTTTCAACAACCTTAAAATTCTAATTATATACTCCAACAATAAAGTAAATACTAAATGTTATATAATAAAAAGCGTAAATTGTATTAGGTTTAAATTAAGTAATGGATCTAGGGTCAATGATTCACCGCTTTTGTTACGGTTAAAAAATCATTTTAAAATTAATCTATTTGCCTAACGAAGTAAGGTAGTCTATTGGAGTAAATTCAAGGTCTTTCTGGCGATCAACGTCCGCTTCCATTGTTCGAGCTGATACTCGAGAGAAAAAATTACTTTTCATCGAAAGCGGATTGCGGATGCAATGAAGGATATCTCTGTCCTTTACTGGACACGACAAATGATTTAGAAGTTTCGTGTTAATAATCTACTGTTCAAGGATATAAAGAATTTTTAAACATTTCAATTTTAACGATTTCATGGTTTTTTTTAATTTATACTCCGAAATCAATTAAGTACAGTCATCGAAATAATTCAGTCATCTTACTTAGATTCTAACCGCATGACCGACTTCGTCATTTCTTAGAAGAGTATTCAAAATCTTTTATTTATATAATGATCTAGTTAACGGCCGGAATGTTGGTCGATTCCCGCAAAGATTAGATTTGCAATCGGTGATTAATATTTTTGTGATTTCTTCTGTCAGCTCATGTAGCAAGACTTGTACGAGGCTTAATTGATTTCTTGCATTCGTACGCCAAATATGGACAAACAAATTACGATCCTTGTGGTCAGTCTCGTTGACGGTATACGCCTTTTTGGCTCATGTTCACGAATGAGATATTCGTCTCGAGACAATCTCTACTGTCAATGAGATTCTCTAGAGACATCTTTTGGCTTTCGCAGTCTACATTGCAGACTACGAAAGTCGAGACATCAAGTATCATCGTTTTGCTGTACGTCAAATATCCAAAAGCCAAAAATAATAGACGTATTTAAAAAAATTCAATAATTCAAATTTTTTATATCAAAAATAAAATAAATATTAGAAGCAACTTCCGATCCACGAGCTTTGGAGAACAAATTGATATTCAAAATTTAAATATACCACAACCCAATACGACTATATTTATCAAGGCATCTAATTCTTTGATAATTTCCCCCTCACAATCATAAAAATTACAGACTATTATAAATTTGTATCTGAAATCAAAGTATACGTATACATACTAGCAAACACATATTTTATATTCTTTCTTATACTCCTTTTCTATAAACGAGTCTTGACTCTCTTAGACAAGAAAAAAAATGTAAAACGAAATACATATATAATTACTGATTGTATTTTAAAATATATTATATCTTCTAATAAAAAAAAAATTAAAAATGCCACCATTGATGTTTCGTTCGTCAGATGAAAAAATTTGAATTTCCCCAGCAGTAGATAAAATGGAATAATTATTTTAAAAGGTTAGCGACTATGAAGATATCCGGTATTTTGGATTTTTAAGCCACTTTCTAATGTTATGCAACCAAGATCTTTTACAACATACTATATACTCTCCTATTCATGCAGTTCACTATCCCTAAAAAACAAATTACTCTTGTACAAACCAATCATCCGTCCTATATATTTAAATACTAGAGCCTTATCTGGGGTTCTTAGGATTCTGGGATTCTAGAATCCGAACAAAACTACGTTCTTAGTAGAATCAAAAACTCTCCCTGGTTTTTCAGGATTACAATCATTCACAGAAACTCAAACATACCCTCACTCAAACGACACACATACGATTTATCTTCTAAATTTTACTTTGAATTAATTTCCATCGCAAACCCTTCCATAAACTTCCTCGGCCTATATCATCCCTTTTCCAATCATCGTCCAATTTCACTTCTTTATCCCGTTTTTGACAGAGACAAGAGAGCTTAGCCCTTATCTCTCACCAACCAAGATAATTCTTTTTCTACTTAATCCTCTGTTACCTTCTGTCTTTCCTTTTATAATGAATTATATAAGAGATCATGTTTTTCATTGCGGAGAATGTGTTCAAATTATGCAGCTTTCCTCCGTTTGATAGATATTATTAGTTCTCTTGATTTATTCATGCTTCTATGTATCTTTTCATTATAAATGGTATATTTATATAATTTCTCAAAATAAATAGTTATAGATATTATAGCTCTACTTGACTTATGTGCACAGATACGTCTCGCTGTCAAATTGGATGTATACACGGTTCTCAAGTTGATATCTGAGTTATTTATAGATCCAAATCTCAGTACGTGTACATAGTGCATACTGAGATTTGTCTCACTCAGTGAACACAGGCCTTAGTAGGTATTTAGCTCCTTGTAACTGCTTTATCGAGTGTATGGCACTAAACTGCTGAAACTACTTAACTAACTTCATGTCATGTATACCAATATTACTTTACTAGTCTGAAAACTGTTGACAGAATAATTATAGTATTGAGTATTAACAGAATAATTAATGTGATAAAAAATATTAAATATCGACTAGCAAGTATTGCGCTATATATAGAGCTTTCTCCAAAATAATCAACAAGTAAATAAAATGACAATGTATTTCAAATTATTTTTATTTCGAATTATTATTCCGGTTTCGAAAAATACTATTTTCTTCTTTAGAATGTCAATACTAATTAAAATATGTCATTTCTTTACCAGAATCTATTTTTAAAAAGACAATAATTACCGGTATATGTATTTAAACTCAATAAGTGGTTAATAAAATAAAGTTAACAAATAAAAATTGTGAATTATAACCATAAAGATAATTTTGCTAATTTCAAAAGTTTTAATTCAATATTATTCCATCTTTGTGAGCTAGCTGTTAAAACGAAAAAAACTGACATTCGTGGATAGACAATTTCTATGGTAAGAAAGATTTCTTCCTTACCATAGACTGAAGAAAATATGTTATTTTCCTTACTCGTAATACTCGTACACTTCATTTCAAATTTAATATGTATTTACGTACTGTTATTGAATATCGGAGGAATATATTGATGTTAGAAATCATAACAGATAACAAACTTAAATGGAAAGGACATATAACTAATCGTACAAACAGAATAAGGAAAACTGCCTACATATTTTTAAGACTCAGAAACATCTTATCACTTACAACTCTGAAACGTTTGCATGGTTACATTTGCCATACGGTATTATGGGATGGGGGGGAGCATATAAAACTTTATTGTTACAATTAGAAATCACTCATAAAAATGATAATTAAAAAAATTCTAAAAAAAAAGACTATCCAAGTATACAACTTAGATTACTAGAGACATATTAGATTTTGATCAATTTTATATGAAAAAATAACCTTGAAAATATGTCTGCTAACTTTGTTAGCAAGTCTGATTGTAACAGTAATAGTTGTAAATATTAAAAAAATCTTGTCAGTTTTTCCGCGGAGGTAGACAAAAAGGGTAGAATGCCACACTCTTCTATCTTGACACACGGCATTATTTAAAAAAAAATAAAAAACTATATAACTTTTCACAGATTTCAAAGTATCAAAAATAATAGACATACACAAAAAAAAATCAATAACCCAAATTTTGTAAATTAAATACAATTAAATATTAGAAGCGAATTCCGATCTATAAGATTTAGAGACCAAATTGATACTCCAAAACTAAAATATACCGCAACCCAAAATCACAATATTTATCAATGCATCAAATTTTTTAACAATCTCTCCATCATAATAGAAAAATTACAGACTACTATAAATTTGTATCTGAAGTAAAAAAATATGTACATAGACTAACAAAAACATAAATTTTTGTATATAGTACTTCTCTATACACGAGTCTTACTCTCGTAGAAAAGAAATAAATGTTAAAAGAAATTGTATATATATAAAGATATTAATAAAAAAAGATATTAAAAACACGTTCGTTTTTACAGATTTGTCCGTTTAATCAATCATAATGATACTACATCCAAGACGTCCAGAAAGTCATAGAAATAGACGGGGAAACGTAATATTATTATAGATTGTTCCTCAGAAATTTATGATTTTTTTCAGTGTGTCTAAAATGATTCATGTTCATGGATGAGATTTCTTTCGGAGATTTATCTCGAGTGCACATAAAAGACAATACAGACTATATGTATCACCATTTCATATATCGATGCACCCATACCTTTAGCTCTTTAGAGATCAAAGTCTCCTTGAGAGTTGTGTCGTGAATAGCATGTATGAAGTACCCACGCTTAGCGTTTACAACTTTATTACTTAAACAATTAACATCCCAAATAAAGACGCCAGTGACAATAAAATGTCAAAGATAATTGTCGTTTCAGATTTATGTTAATTTTCGATTTAATTCGGATAAGTACGACTACGATTAAAAATAAATGTTGCCATCTAAGCAGCTCCGGAGATGTTGTAACGTTGACGTCAAGAGGTGGGTACCTTTATATGCGCAATGAGTGACATAATATCAATAACGATCGGTACATTTTTTTTTCTTGTCGTAACCTGCTTTGCGATACATTGAAAATACATATATCGAACATTGACTTTTCATCTTATTAGCATATGACACAGATTAATTTTATTGCCTGAACAACACACCCACTTACTCCGTTCTACATAATAAGTACTCTAAATAATATAGTGGGTTAAGCATGGTTAGGAATCATGTGTTTATATAGTTAGGTACCTACATTTAAATTAGACCACATCAAAAGTACATAATAATAGTATATAATAAAAACACAATTTAACGACGTCATAATGAGCATGATATAAGGAAATTACCGCTATCCATAATCTGATCTTATATTTAAAGAGTACGATGTCCTAGATCTAAGACAAATCTTTATGTTGAGATTCGTTCAATATTTCCACGCTAACAACAACTCTCCTCAAGCAATAAATCATGGACACAACACAAGACAAACAAACATCCACACACCAGTTCCGAGAGCAACAACGACATTTTATCAAAGATTCTACATGTTCTTAGTTCCAAAACTATACAACACACTCAGTACAAACTGGAAATCGTTTAATTCCAATAAGATTACACAAATATGGACCCAATATATGATTCAATCAGGCAGAGATGAATCAGAAGCATGGCTATCCAACATTCTAATACAATGTATACAATACCTTCAATAATAATAATTCACTAGTCCTACAACATATATTTTTAGTATATTTTTACTTATTTATACATATTTGTAATTCTCTTTTTATTCCTGTCGATGACTTAAATAACGCCACAACAGCACGAAAAAAAAAACTGGCTACTTTAACACAGACTTCAGTCTAGCAAAGTAGCCAGGACAACGTCTACGTCTAGTTAGGCGGAACATTTTTAAAGTAAGAATCATTTTGTTTATTGTATTTTATTTTAATTTATTGTAACTCAGATAATTTATTGAACTCATAAACTTTTTAATTACACTGCATTTTTTTTTAACAATTTTCCAATAATCTCCGTTAACGTTCAAGCATTTTTGATACCGGGTGACAATTTCCTTGTTGAAGAATCCTGTTTTCTGTTTCTTGAATCCGTTGTAGACAAAATCGTGAGGGCCGTCATCGGTCTACATCAAATTTAATTAGGTCAAGCAACAATCGGCGGTACTAATGATAGACATGGTTAATTATATACCACTGAGAAATTACGTCTGACGCACTGAAAAACTCGGAATTGTTAAGATTATGACAACTTTCCAGTCCAAAGCGCCTAGTTATCCTTTAATGCATCTACACAGTCCTTTGATATACCACCGTTTAAGAAAATGACTCAAATTTTATTTTTATATGAATTATTTTGGTTTTGTGGTGACCCTACACGCGCCCGGAGACATTGCCGGGTAATAGCTCACCTATCAACCATTAGGGCACGAACCAGAGCGACCAATAAGCACCATCAAATAACCATTAAACAAATATCAAATATCTAATAGAAACAAAGCTATTTTATTATATTTAAGTATGGGGTAATAATGACGAAATTATCAAATTTGGTCCATATATGGCGATGATGTAGTGGTACTCGAAGCGAGTCCACATACTAACATATATAGAACTTTAAAAAATTTGGAGGTCGAGTGGTGAGAATTGGTAAACGTTATATATAAATATATATATTAAGTGATCACATAAGCTAGCCGAAGTCTCTACTGTAATTATCCCCCCCCGTACTTCCATATATTTTCTATTAAATATAAAAAAAAATAGCTTTAATATCTGATATTTGTTTAATAACACTGTCTTTGTAGGTAAAAATCCAGTAATTGTGTGTTCTTGGACATATTCCAATATTGCTAATAACCATTACCACTAGAGACTGTTACTGCTCAAGCAACGAACTTCATCTTCGCAGGCCATCCTAACAGCAGCATCGCTACTCGAAATCATCTCCAGAGTTCAACAGCGCATTTAAATTGAATTAATTCGTCACCTCAATAAACGAAATCTAGTAAGCGCTCTTTCATTTATGTACCCTGCTCTAGTAACAATAGTCGCCCTACACTGCGACACACAACCAACACGCGTGAGACAAAAAGAAGTTAGGAGCTTCTGTCTCACATCATCTCAACCTTCTGACACAATCTCGAGTCAATCAAAGTTTGAATAACTTCAACGCACACACACACCTCAACTCCAACAGTTTAATGCAGCAAACATGTATCAAAATATTACCAAAGCTTGATATCTGTTTTTCGTATACCTTCCTGTGCGCGCATTACACAGGAGGTGAGGTGAAAAGGGGTATGAAGAACAGGAAGTAGATGAAGCAGACAATCCATCCGAAACCAATATTTTGTGTTATAAGTTAAATGCCTAAATATTATATAACGCAATCACTGTAAATGTTTCAAATGATGATATAGATTTAATACCAAACATGCATAAAAAGATATGCGTGTGTGCCTAACAGCGACGCTGAATCTACTTTTTAAAAAATAAATACTGATATAATAAACAATTATTTGTTTATTAAGGAAAACACATTCTTATTGTGAAGTTGTAATTATTCAGAACATAGCTCTGTGATATTTTAAATACTAAATTAATGTATTAATTATAAATATATACATATAAAATCAATTTTGTCGAAAAATATTGTTTTTGCGTCACCGGGATACGAACCTGGATCTCTATTTCCAATCCGGGAAAGTGCACTACCTTTGTGCTATAACGCCAGTATTTTTCTTGACAAATTTTCGAACCTATATGTTACATTTTTCAAATTAATACACCTGTCGTTCCATTATTTGAAAGCCATCTACATTATTTTTACAGAATCTCAAATACCTCTGAGTAAACCGACTGCAGACGCCAGAATTATCAATTATCCCGGTGACGCAAAAACAATATATTACGATTTTATATGTATATATTTATAATTAATACATTGATTTAGTATTTAAAATTATTTGTTTATTTTTTTATGTAAGATAGGATAAGATAAGCTTTACATGTATGTTTATTTATTATTTTTACATCAGATATTAAAATATAATAATCAAATAATATAACACACTTATTACAAATAAATTGTTATTAAGATAAATTTATAATTTTTTGAATGGTATGAAGTAGGTTTTTAAGGAGAACACATTATTATTGTGAAGTTGTACGTTTTCAGAACGCAGTTAATAACAATAATAATGTGTTGTCCTTAAAAATATATCAATTGTATTCATATTTCCAAAATTGAATAAAAATGAATTAATTCTGGCGTCTCCTGTCGGATTTTACTCAAATGTGTTTGAGATTCCGTACATATTAAGGAATGGCAGATGTATCAGTTTGAAAGTGCAATATGTAAGTTTGAAAAATTGTCGTTATCTTACTATGGTGCCGTGGGGTTGTCAATAGAAAATGAAGGGTTCCTGGTTCAAGTCCGGGTGGGTGGCAATAAAAATATTTTTTCGATTAATTGATTTTATTTGTTTATCTATCTAATTGATACAATTAATTTGGGATAAATTAGGTATCAGATCATTTAGATTCAGCCTTGTTCCGACTAATTTTTGTCGTTACATCCTACCTCGTACTTGTTTTATTTTGTTTGTTTCCTGCTTGTTTCTTTTCTTTTCTTTTACTTCTTACATATCTTTAGTCTGTATCAAAAAAATTACTATGTTCAATTTACTTAATTATCTTTACTTGTCTCCTTTTGATTTTTCTATCTTTTACCATTTAATTTAATTTTTACCTTACTTCCAACTTATATTCTTGCTTATAGAACCTTATGGTTACAGAACAGGTACTGTATATGTAGCTAGCGAGGTAGGAAGCGACTAACAGGCTTGCATATAAATTAAATGAATTATAATATTTGTACTAAGAATTTTAAATTCATGCAAGCGATAAAAATAATGTTATTATTAATATAAACGCCGATTTATCGGTACTGAAATTAAAATGAATTTAAATACCAATTTAATGTAACAATTATAAATATATACATATTTTATATTATTATATATTAAAACATCACAGACCTATGATCTGAATAATTACAACTTCACAATAAGAATGTGTTCTCCTTAATAATATAAGTTGTATCAATATGTCCAAAATTTAATAAAAATGAATTGATAATTCTGGCGTCTACAATCGGTTTACTCAAAGGTTTTTGAGATTCCGTAAAAATAATGTAGATGGCTTTCAAATAATGGAACGACAGGTGTGTATTAATTTGAAAAAGTGTAACATATAAGTTCGAAAATTTGTCATGAAAAATACTGGCGCTATAACACAATTGGTAGTGTACTTCCCTGGATTGGAAATAGAGATCCAGATTCGTATCCCGGTAGCGCAAAAACAAAAAACAATATTTTTCGACAAAATGATTTTATATGTATATATTTATAATTAATACAATAAATTAGTATTTAAAACATCACAGACCGTCTGTTCTGAATAATTACAACTTCACAATAAGAATGTGTTCTCCTTGATGAAATGAATTTGCTAAATATTTATCCGTATTAACGTAGTAATGGAACCTGTATTCCATCTATCTGTACGCACTGTATTCTATGGAATGAATCAACTGTGTAAAAACAGAATTCGATGTATACGTAAACTTTAAATACTTTAAAAATGGCCCTCGTATATTTAAAAATGATGCAATAACTGAAGAAAAGCAAAACAACAAAAAAATGAGGTGTTATTAATTTCGTTCGTAAAGTGCGTAAATCTGACTGTCAATGTTACTCAACGCGAAAATTAAAGTTTCAGATAAAAAATTTACGGCCGAAGGAATGACGAGGCGTGGCCTAAAAGTTTGTGACATCATTCCAGGCGGCCGTACGAATGAACGAATCGCTAAAAACTCGCTCGGACATGTTGCATTTCTCGGGCGGTATTCGGACAAAGCGAGCTGACTTGCGCAACGCAGAGTCAAGAACACCGGACCGGCCCTCCGCGAAGTGAAAGTTCTTCGAAATGTGTTGAGGAACATGTGCACCGCGGTCGAATTACAGAACCGCCGGGTGCACGCCGTCTAGACTGTCCAAAAAAAATGACAAAATCTTACGTAATAATCATAAATTATTTAACAGTCCTGGCGTCCCTAGTTGTGTGATCAGTGGTAACTTTTTACTATTGTGCAAAATTGACTAAATTAAAAAAAATTGCTACAACGGTTTGGTAAAAAATGCAATGGTAAACTAATTTTATTACATATATTGCGAGATTATAATGAATACAAAATAGGTTTATTCGATATCTTAATGTTAGATCTAATTTATCATTAAACTTTTATTTAGATGCAACAAACTTCTACAATATGAAAACCCTAGAACATCGTGCTGACTAAATACTTCTCTTCAAACTACTGCAAAGCCATATTAATTGTCAGTCAATTAGAATTATTATCTCTCCACATACTATCTAGATCAACCCGGCAATCTGCACTCTTCCACATTCCTAGAAGTAGAACATCCTACATACAAAATTCATTCATTCACTGATCATGCAAATACCATAATGAGAAATTTACAGAATGTTCAACATTAGCCTTACTACGCTCAAAGGGTTCTTTTTATGAACCACCACAATCTCAATTTTGACCAATCATTCTACCTATAAGTATATCTTGCTCTCTCTTTACTGCAATAATAGTCGCAACCTCCCCTCTTTTCTTCTTTTTATTTATCTTCTGCACTTAAACATATTTATCTACCTAAACATTTTTGTGGATTATAAATAGTATCACATGCTAAATATTTATTACGTTAGTTATATAAAGTTTTAGTGATGAGAGTTCTCCGATGATGATTTCGTTATTTAATGTACAAAAAATATTCTTCAGCAAAGTGACAGATTTCGAACACAGGGGCAAATAAAGCCATAAATAAATCATATAATAATGCATATTTTATGATTATTCGCTTAGCCACACTGTGAGGCGAAATTTCTTACCACAAGTGGTAGTATAAACTTACCATGGTCAAAATTTACTACTAATCACATAACCGACCCTTAAAGGTTTTTGGGATTAAGTTGATAGCTTTTATGAAGAAAAAATAGATGACTTATTTAGAAAAGACTACATATATATAAATCTAAAATTCTTAAACTTAATGGCGTATTCTCAGGTTCTTCCGGGTTTGCATTCCGGTGGTAAACAAATATTTGGATCAATAACATGTATACATTTTTTTTAAATGTATACACGGATATATTTACCATTAATACCATTTAGTTTTTACATCAGAATAAGGGTACACGTCATCCATCCCTCAGAAACACCCTGCCCAGAGCATGTACGTACATAATGTGTGGAAGGGCGTGCGGTTCGAGAATAGGGTATTCATTTACCTGTGGTAAATTTATAGTGTTGTATAATTCGAACTAGAATTGATGCTAATTAATAAAAGAGGTTAATTTACAACAAATTTTGTTTAATACAAAATGAAAATCAAGTAATAGATCTCTCCAGTTTAGCATCTTTTCACAAATATAACTTGACATGGAAGTGGAACTATAATCATCCCGAAGCATCCTTGATTCGACTCCAGCGGCAAGTCTCTCGGATAAAACGCTAGGCAAATCATCACCGTAAGATTGATCCTACCTCCACGGTGGTGAACTGTCATTGTCTCTTGATATTACAACTAAGTTAAAATGATGATTACGTAACCTCGAAATCCGAGCGCCGTAACTACTGCACACACTTGATTCTCCATCGTATAGGATCGTAACTTGGATGCGTTAATAGTTACTCCATCCCGAATGATCATGATTTCATTATACATCTCAGCTACCCATGATGCCAACTCCAGATTAGAACCCGGTGCCCTTAGCCAGGGCCCGAAAAAAGAAATTATCATTTCTGCATAGGAAGAAAGTACAATGCAAATTAGATACTACAATATTCTACAGATCTAAATCTTACCCTGATATTTTTCGATCGTGTACAAATGGATTTGCGACCGCGGCCGCGCAACGTGCCGCCTCACGCGTCTCGCAGAGCTCAAGTGGCGCTGTGAGCCGAGCGACACCGATCGAACTACGAGTACTTATCTGCGATTCAGTGTGTACCTCATATAAACGTGGCGAGTTGTAAAAATTACAACTTAATGGATTCAATTCTAACATAAAAATATATATTATACAATATTATATAGACGTCTATTCTATATTATCCTGAAGAAGTGTATGTATAATACATAACACAGTGGCATTATTTTATTTAATATAGATATATATCAAAAATATACAACGGTCTAAATGTAAAAGTGAAAGATTGCAACCATAGTCTTGCATATTTTTCACGAAAAGTACAGTTCTGGCTCCACGAAATGGGGAGAAATTACGCCCAAGAACTTTTAAAGGTCTAAAACAGAGAATAAAACTGCAACAATAGAATATTGAAATACCTAATTGCATCTCTTGATAACTATATATATATATTTATTTTTTTTGTACATTGATAATGGCACTTTTCTTACTGTTATACCGGAGGAACACTATCTGCTATAATACAGTAAATTACTAGTGTAGCAGGCAAGGTACCCAAACATATGTCTTACTTTCTTACTGATGTGTTGTATTTACTTTAACAAATTTTATGTGCATACCCTCGATACATTTGTCCGATATTTGAAATATTACGCAACACTCATAGTAATTAACTAGGTTAAAATGTATTATTAAGGAATATTAATTTGGAAGAGTAATACGTCAGACCGTTAGACATTATTTATCAATGTGAGTACATAATACATGTAAAAAAGTGAACCTAATAAATGTATTATTATTATTATTATTATGATTATTATTTATGTTTTAAAAAACTCTGTAATGGTGAATGGTACTGGTAATCGTCTTGTATTACAATTACGAAAATATAGACAGAAGAATGTGCCAGATTGAGAAAATATTTGTAAATTTCAATTGAGCGCTAGTTAATTTTTGTGCACAGACTTGGTGCGTGCGTACACTTTTGTAATTATGTAAAAAATTAATTGTAACGTTGGAACAACCTTGCCTGCGGTCAAGTCGCGGGTTTGCGGGGAACAAATAAAATAGCTATTTAATCGCCAGATTAATTGAAACATTTTTTTTCACGCCGATTTAAAGTTTCCACAATTGGATTCGCTGAAATCGGTATGCGGAGGTCTTTTGTTAGACGAAACTTTATTTTGTTCGAGTAACGCATCAAACTTGACGGGAACTATTTGATAATCGTCGTGGGTTATTTTGTAAATCGATCATTGTATGGAAATATATATGAGTGGAAAAATCATGTATGTCAGCCCGCGTCAGTATCGAGATGAAGGTTGAATATTATTTACTGAATCTTTTTAACCCTTCCCAAACCATGCTGTAACGCAGGTTTACCATCATAATTAAGCCTGTAATATTTTGGTAAATACATGCAACATAATGATTTAGATTATGTTTTAGATAATCCTAAATAAAATATTAACGCTTAGGAATGACTAGTGAAAAAACAATTATGAAAACGGAATTGTACAAAAACAATTATTTTTTCCATTTAATCCGTTGTAAAATTAATACTTTGGTAAAAATACAATTTTTGATATGAAAGACAGAGATCACACACTATTTTCAAAGAGAAAAAAACAACAAACATACACATATAATTGTATAATATTATATTTTTTCAAAATTGAATGCTCAATATTTAGAGTAAATTCGTGCACTTTTTTCCATTTAAGCTGATAAAAACATTTTTTCCAACTGTTATCTACGGTAACACGAGTTGACAGCATGGCTCCGTTTGGGTAATTTATATCATGGTGTGGTAAAGGTTAAAAAGACAGTCAAAAAGGAGGAGAGAAAATGTATTGATGCCTTTGAGATGCTGGAGATGGGTATTGCGCATATCATTCTGCGCGAGCTAAACATCAAGTATAGATTCTCAACTACATTTGACGTACGACGAGCGTAAAATAAGACGCGAGACGGCAAATCTATGAAACACAGTGTGTACACTGGGACTACAAAAGCTGAGAGTTGTCTCCAAAGTATATCATGGGAACAAAATTGGTATCTCAGAGATTGTCTTGAGTCTAAAATATATGGACACGGGCTATAATTCATACAATATGTATTCGCAACATATCTCTAGTACTTATTTTAAACTTATTTATGCATTAGGTTTACAACCAACCCTAGATATATTTGTCAATCCATGTATTATCTGCGACTATATAGCAGGGGCGTGCACTCACATATGCAATGAGGGCGGACCCACCGTTGACCCAGGACCGATGCAATAAGCTCAAAGCTCCTCTGTCTAGGAGATCTCGGTCCTACTCATTCGCTGCCTGGCTCGCATCCGCAGAGACGTCGTACAGTGCGCACCGAAGAAGCTGTTGTTTCTTCAAAAATGATGCCGGCCAGAACGTTACAGTCAATGGAGAGCGCTATAGATCCATGATTATTGACTTCTTCATTCCCCAATTCAATGGCATTAATGTGAAAGAGCTGTGGTTTCAACAAGACGGTGCAACATGCCACACATCGCGTGCCTCAATCAGGTTATTGAAGGAAACATTCCATGAGCACATAATTTCGCGTAATGGACCTGTGAGTTGGCCTCCAAGGTCATTTAACATATTTGGATTATTTTATATGGAGATATGTGAAATCGCTAGGATATGTGGATAAACCAAAGACGATAGACAGCTTAGAAATTAATATTCGTCGCGTTATTGCCAATATACGTCCCCAGCTTGACCAAAAAGTGGTCAAAAATTGGACTTCCAGATTACGTTTTATTCGAGCCAGCCGCAGCGCCTATATACGCGAAATCATATTAAAACACTAATAGTATAAAACTATCTTTCCAATAAATCCAATACCACAGGCATTACCACGATTTTTATATGTTTTATTTCATTTTAAAATTCTATATGTTTATATATCTAATTAGTATAACCTAAGTTTTTTTCTACTGTACGCCACTCATAAATAGGTGAGATAATTTCATGTCGATTACTAAAATGTTAGGCAATCAACTCTCAGTAATAAGTTAAGTATTTAAATGTACGCATAGATACGAATAAGTATATAAACGTTGATCTACGAATATGTATTAAAGCTCACGTGTACAACTAGTCTTAGGTTAATTTATATTAATAGTTTCCTATTAAACTCATTTTCAAAACAGTTTGGTTATTCGCTATAATAATATATTACTACTTTAATAATTGTCTGTAATAACTGTGCCATTTAGATTAACATGAGACGTAGTAAAATTAATAAACATCAAGACACACAAAAAAAAATTTACTCTTACTAAATAAATAAAAATATTAACTACACTACGTTCCCTGTTAATTAAAATACGGTTTAAATAAGACAAAATAAAAGTTTGAAAAGTGTTCTACATGAGAGTTGAACTACATTATTATTTATTTTATTAATATTAAAAATATTTATAATTTCAATAATCAGTGGATATATATATTATATATTTTAACATTTGTTTCTTGTCTATAAGAGTAAGACTCGTGTATAGAGAAGGAGTATATCCGAGTTAATTTATGTTTCAGTTAGTCTGTGTACATATTTTTTTACTTCAGTTACAAATTTATGATAGTCCGTAATTTTTCTAATTGTGATGGGGAGATTGTTAAAAAATTTGATACCTTGATAAATATATTGATTTAGAGTTGCGGTATATTTTAGTTTTGGGATATCAATTTGATCTCTATATCTTGTAGATCGGAATTCGCTTCTAAAATTTAATTGATTTTTAATTTTAAAAATTTGAATTATTGAATTTTTTTGTACATGTCTACTATTTTTGGTACTTTAAAATCTGTGAAAAGTTGTATACTTGGATAGTAATTTTTTTTTTTAAGAATAATTTTTATTATCATTTTTTGAATGATTTCTAGTAATATAATCAAATAAAATATCTGTTAGAAATAAATTACCATTTTAGATTATAAATATATTTTTTTGTATGGGATGCAGTAAGTTTTACCTCTGAAATTATTTAGTCATATTTTAGCAACTTTACTATTGAAAACACCAGAAATAGAGGACGTCCACGGAAGACTTGGCACGACCAGGTAAACCAGTTAATAAAGGATGGTTCTGTTAGAAGTCTCAACAATCGGCGTGCTTGTATGAGAAGATGTATGAATGTGGATGAGGCGAGAATTATGTGTCAGGTCAGAAGAGTGCGGTACTCATACACATAACCTACAAGCCCCAAGAGCACATATAACATATGAAACTGCAAATATTTTGGGCATTAACTATTTAGGATGCTGAAAGATTAAAGACCCAAATAAATTGTCCCAATAACATAAAATTAAAAATAAAAACTTGGTTCGTGATATGAGTAGAGCTAGTATTGGTGCACTCACCCAAATAAATTGATTCAAACCTTTAATAACTGTTGTCACTAATTTATTGGTAAGTCCACTAGGTAATTTTTTTTATACTTGTAATACTAATTTATTTGTACAATTGCTTGTAAACTATGGCCGTCTCAACACAGAATTTCTCTAGTGAGATGGATATAGTCTAACCGCATTTTTACTTATGTATTATATAGTTACCAATAAATAAATAAATAATAAATATAACCAAGCCGCCTAAGCGATCCTTTCTTAATCAGTTTTACATTATTTCCTTATTTCTTCATTCTTTACTGTATATATAAATAGATTTGCCAATACACGCCTAAGTGGTCTCATTTCCACTGCATTCAGTCTACTTTTATTCCTCTTCTGCCAGCTCCAGGCCTCACTTCCGTACGTCAGTGTCGGTACCTAGTCTATGTACTATTATATTATAGTAACAAAAAAAAATTATACTAGCAACAGATTCGTCGGTACAGTGAGTAAAAAATCAACCAGTAGTGTAAGATCTAAGTGTATTATTATCGGTACTTAATACTGCGCGCGTGCAAGATACCGAACCAGATCTGCTTACCCAAACCAACTTACACAACACCTGTACCACTATCATCCGTATTCATGTAATACAAAAATTAGAGCGAAAATTCAGACACACTCCGTATATCAAATAACTACATTTGTGTAACAGGTGTGGTTTCCTGCGGATATCTCGCGGCAGAATATGGACTTAATGAAACTATTTTATCCGCCGAATAGGTGTAAATTTGCCAGCGGAAAACTCACCGAGCTTTGACCGAGGTGTATTTGAAATTCAACGATGGCCTTATACAGATCCATCGGTTAATATGCCCTGCTTTAATTGGAGTCTTTCCGATATGGGTTCTGTTAAATATTTCTTAATAAAATACTGAGTGCGCCTGCAACACGAATTTCTTGTACATTAAAATAATAAATCGTTGGTACAGTCGTATTGTGTTTCATAGACGATTCACAATTCCTTCTTACTTACTTACTTATTTACCATAACGCCGTTTCCCCGTGGCGGTAGGCAGAGAGGATAGAGCGCCACACTCTTCTGTCCTGACACACAATTCTCGCCTCATCCACATTCATACATCTTCTCATACAAGTTCGCTGATTGTTGAGGCTTCTTACAGAACCATCCTCCATTATCTGGTTTACCTGGTCGTGCCAAGTCTTCCGCGGACGTCCTCTATTTCTGGTGCCATCAACATTTTCATCACGTATCTTTCTTACCATTCTCTCCTCATTCATCCGTTCCATATGACCAAACCATCTAAGTGATCCATTTTTAATCTTACTCACTATACTAACATCAGCTTTACATTCTTTCCTTATTTCTTCATTCTTTACTCTGTCATAAATAGATTTGTCACAAATACGTGATCTCATTTCCACTGCATTCAGTCTACTTTCGATCCTTTTCTGCCAGCTCCAGTGCAAAATTACTTTCTCATTTTATATAAAAAATAATTAGACAAAACAATTTGTTTGACAATAGAATTAAGGAGCACTTGAGATGCCTAAATAACAATAACTATTCAGAATTTTCTAATTACCTTTTGGAAACAAACCATTATTTTGATATTAACAAAGGTTTATAAATTATATATACAAATACTAGGGGTTTACAGTTAGATAATTTTGAAATTTTATAAATAACAACAAGTGTTAATAGCAAACTGGAGCAAACCAAATCTTCTTTGCAAACAGTCACCTTTTAAATTTGTTTTCACATTAGTTCTTACTTATTCACCACTTTATAGTTTTATTTTTTTCCTGAAGAAGATACCACAGGTATCGAAACATCTAGAATAATAAATAAATAATGGTTATATTTGGCCTAATTATTTATGATTCACATTAAAGTTAATTACATAATTACATTAGCCTATGTCTGCCGTGTTTGTTGACAAAAGAAATGTTGAATTAAGAAATATATTAATATGTTCTACTCGTTCTTGGTGAAGGAGAATTTCAATGACGAAGTCATTTAAAGATTAAGTATAATTTATTTTCATTAAATAATATCGACTTACCCATAGAATGTCTTCAAGGATTCACAGTGATGAAATCTAATATAAATCAAGTATAATTCGTGCATGTATGAATGTGTGTTTTAACTACTTTCTATAGTTTTTTTAAATTTATGAACAACCATCATTTTGAAACAAAGTGAAAAGGATGACGAGAACTCCGGTAGCTATTTTGCCAACAAAATCGATTATATCGGTTTCGGGATCACATGTTCACGATCGTGTCAAGTGTATTGATATTTATAAATATTTTAGTATACTAACCAACAAAAAATTCCAGTGGTGTCAGTCGAAGGAACAAAAGGTGGGTAAAGAATGAATATCAAACGAAGAAATTATACTTTTCATATTTAATAAAATACGATATTTTACAAGTCATTATACAGGGAAAGATAGAAAGCAGCAGAAGCGTAAGAAAAAAGAGGTTGTCATGGCTGCGTAACCTCAAAAAGTGGCTCAGTGTCCTAATCACTGAAGATCTTACGCATCTTGCACCAGGATAAATCAGCATACTGCAACTTATTCGCCAACTGCACTTGAAGAAGAATAAGAAGAAGCGTTTCATCTGATCCCTGCCCACCTCACAAGATCGGTGTAGGTAGCAAAATACATTTATATCACGGGTAAGGGGTGTAATGACCGAGGAAAGAAGGGATGGTGCCTATGTTTTGCGCATAGTCCTAAAGAGTAACTAAGCAAAATTTGTAAAGAATGACTTTAAAATTAATTTGTAATGGATGACATTTATATTGATGGAGGGGGTGGGGTTGGTGCCTATATTTTGCACAGGGATCTAAAGAATAAGTATGCGAAAAAAAATTAATTAATCATTCAGTGTGTAGAATTATATAGAGAATAAGTATACATGACAGAAATAAACAATATACACATATACACACACACATATATATATATATATATATATATATATATATATATATATATATATATATATATATATATATATATATACATATATACACATATATATATTTTTAAATAGAGATGCGTACATGGAATACATGTCATATCAATATTCTTACTATTTTCAAACTAAGCAATACGGTTGTGCTATGAAAAATAAGACTAACTTGCTAGTCTCCTGGTAAGAGGCGCGAACCCCCAACCACTAGATCACTATGCCAGCGTCTTAATCACCAGACCAACAAGCTATTAATAACAATACAGATTTACAGATTATCGTACACAATACAAAAGGAAAGAGGTTATTTTTAATATTTCAAGTACCTACTTAGTGAGGAAAAAAAAATTTTTAATTTTAAAAATTTAAATTTATGAAATTCTACCGATTCATGAAAAGTAATAAACTCTAGAGTTAATCAATTTACAAAGAAAAAAATATTGTTAATCTCACGGAAGATTTAAATGTGGCTCATCCAATGTCATTTACAATTTTTAACATTATAAATGGCATCCACCATTCACTTGGGTTTGCACTTTAACCGTGTATTTAATAAATAAATATGTACATTTTTTTAAAATAAGAATTAAGTATATTAATTAGAAAGATATGTGTATAAAATCAATTTTATCGAAAAATATTGTTATTGGGCCACTGGGATAACGAACCTGGATCTCTTTCTAAACCGGCGAAGGTGTATTATTCAACTATGCTATAGCAACAATATTTTTAGCGACAAATTTTCGAACCTATATGTTACCTTTTTGATATTAATACATTTAATCGTTCCATTATTTGATTAATAATGTAATAAAAATGAATTGATAATGTTGGCGTCTGCTATCAGATTACTTAAAGGTATTTGAAATTCAGTAAAAATAAAGTAGACGGCTCTTTCAAATAATGGAACGATTAAATAAATTAATATCAAAACGGTAACATGTAGGTTTGAAAATTTGTCGCTAAAAATATTGACGCTGTAGCATAGTTCGATAATGCACCTTCCCCGGTTTGGAAAGAGATCCCGATGGCGCAACAGCAATATGTTTCGATAAAATTGATTTTATATGTATATCGTTCTAATTAATATATTTAATTCATATTTAAAATATAATAGACCTATATTCTGAATAATTACAACTTGACAATAAGAATGTGTTCTTCTTATATACAAATTAATAGCCAGTGTAAAGTATTTTCTACGGTAAGCGAATGAGAGCGCTTCAAACCATAAAAGTTAATTGATAGTAATGTAAAAAATGCGGTGACGGTATCATTGATGATTGAAGGTTTTTAGTATGGAAGTGCGCAATTAACTATATGTGGGGTAATAAGAGCAATTTCTACTTAAAAATACCCTTGTAAAACTAGAACTTATATCCGTGTACTGTATCTTGTTTTAAACAAAAAAACGAAAAAAAAACATTTTTTGATTATGTTGTAACAGTGTTGATTACACCAGAAGACATCCGCGGAAGACTTGGCTTAATCAGATAAACCAGATGGTGGAAGATGGTCTTATTAGAAGTCTCAATAATCGACGAGCTTGCATGGATGTGGATGAGTGAGAATTATTTTTTATTTTTTTTATTTTAATATTAGAAAATATAATACAATTTTGAATTATCAGTATCATTTATTTCTTCTCTATGAGAATAGGACTCGTGTATAGAGAAGGAGTATATACGAGATAATTTATGACTATTTCCATGTTTTTTTAAAAAACTTTTAATAATAGAAAATATACATTTTAGAATTATATATATATATATATATATATAATTCTAAAATGTATATTTTAGAATTATATATATATATATATTTTAACATTTATTTCTTCTCTACTCGTGTATAGAAAAGGAATATATATGAGATAATTTGTGTTTCAGTTAGGCTGTGTATATATTATTTTACTTCAGATACAAATTGATAGTAGTCTGTAATTGTTCTAATTGTGATGGGGAGGTTGTTAAAAAATTTGATGCCCTGATAAATATTGTGATTTTGGGTTGCGGTATATTTTAATTTTGGAATATCAATTTGGTTTCTAAATCTTGTAGTTTAATTGATTTTTAATTTTGAAAATTTGGATTATTGATTTTTTTTTGTGTGTTTATTTAGAATAATTTTAATTATCATTTTTTGAGTGATTTGTAATTGTGACATTGAAGTTTTAAAATGCTTCTCCCCATTCAATAATACTGTATGTCAGGACAGAATAGTGCGGCGCTCTACCCTTTTTGTCTACCTCCGCGGAAAATCTGACTAGATTATTTTAATATTTACAATTATTAGATTACAATCAGGCTGGTTAATGAACTTAGCAGACATATTTTCAAGCTTATTTTTTCATATAAAATTGATCAAAATCTAATATGTACCTACTACTTGAGTTATAGTGATCACAAAATCATATATTTTTTAAGGGTTGGTGATTTCGGGGTCTCCTGATCATGATCGAAGAAAGTTCAATGAACTTTCCCAAAAGTTGTGTCATGAGACCTTCTGCGATTCTTTTGAAATCTGCTAAAAGCGTACATTATGTACCTACTTGAAAATAAGGTTATATTCATAATTATTATGAGATTGGTGGTCTAACTCAGCTATTCCCTGCGTCTTAGTAACAATTAGTAAGTAATTTTTTTTAAATAGCTTTTTATAATAATAAAGCCTTAGATAAAACATAAAATTGTAAGGACATCCAATTATCTAAGTTTTATCAAAGTATGTATTGCCAAAAGTGAATATTTAAAATAAATCAAATTTAACGAAATTCTCAGATGCTGTGTCCCAAAAGTATTTTTAGTTCATTCACTGCACCAACGCAATGATCGCTAGCCGCGTCCTTGGGAATTCAGTCGCTATGGAGCGTGTTCTTACCAGTTGTTCGTGAAATTTTCCCTGGAAAATTTATATCCTGACGATTCGCCTCTATGTAGCCCCGACTTGACACTAATTGACTTTTTCCTATGAGACTACCTTAAATCAAAAGTATATAGTAACAATTCACCCTCTCTGGACCAATTAAAAAAATATATCCGAGAAGTAATGGCAACAATCACGGAGAATACGTTCTCAGAAATTTTACCTCCCGTTTAGAAGAGTGCCAGTGAAATAACGAATCACATTTAGAAAACATACATTTTTTTTAATCTATTGCCAGGGACTGTACTTAAATTTATTATACCCCTACATTATAAAAATTAATTAATTATAAAAATACTTTTGGGACACCTTGTATTTAATGACTATCCACTTTGCTATATGATTAGATGAGATTATCTTTGACAATAGTAAACTCGACGTTCAAACAACCCGCAAACGTTTTTTTTTACCACGGGCGATGGTAAAAAGTTATTATATTAAAATTATTAAGGGAAAAACATTCTTATTGTGAAGTTGTAATTATTCAGAACATAGGTCTGTGATATTTTAAATACTAATTAAATGTATTAATTGGAAAGATATACATATAACATCAATTTTGTCGAAAAATATTGTTTTTGCGTCACCGGGATTCGTCATGAAAAATACTGGCGTTATAACACAATTGGTAGTGTACTTCCCGGGATTGGAAATAGAGATCCAGGTTCGAATCCCGGTGACGCAAAAACAATAGTTCTCGACAAAATTGATTTTATATGTATATATTTATAATTAATACATTAATTGACCACTGATCAAACAGCCGGCTCTTAGTCTCATACAAATATTGTGAACGCACCCTCTTGGGGCACCACGAGACCTGGAATATATTAACTGCATAAGGAGAGAAAACGTCTCGGTGCATTACATACGCTTAACCTTTCAATGCTTCTTCTTATAAAATATAAATAATGAGAATTTAACTTTTCGAATATTATTTAAGACACCGTATTTTTTTCTATCATTAACTGAATGTGTTACACATTTTGGCATGTCATTGCGGCCCATAACTGGCTGGACAACTTTTTTTTGACAATATAAAAGGACTTTGTAAAAAGGTACATATTTACAAAAAATATATAAAAATCATAATATAATAATTTATTCATTTAGTGGATGTTTAAATTTTTAAAATGAATAAAAACTTATATTAATAATGTATTTTTTAATTTAATTTAATTTAATTTATTAGGTTATTCAATTACAATACAATAGATTTATCGTCATACTTACTTTATATAACTTAACATATATACTTTCTTTCTAAAGGGATCAGTGCTTTAATTTTTTTGGTCTTTTTTTACATTTTTCTCGGAAAATCTCTTAATTTGCTAAAAATCTTCTTCCTGAACGAGACTTTAATATGAAAGCGACATTTAGACAGATATTCTAACGATAACAGTAGAAGTTAGTCGATTTTAAATTACTCCTGAATTTCCGTATTTTTTTATTTTTGATCTCTCTCTGCTACTCCTCAAAAATGTCTTATTTCTATATTTTTCATTCTGGGAGTAGTTTTCTCCTTATGTTAGTATTCTAAATTATGAATCTTATATTAGTAGAATTCCTTTATTTATTTTATATTCTCTGTCACTAATCCAATCCCTTGACTGTGTGTTAGAAGAATTAAATCACTTTATTTTCCTGTCACTAATCTAATTTCTTAACACGTATTACTAGACATGAACACTTATAAAAAAGTTGGCTAACAATTGAAAGAACTCGTTCTCATATTGACAGCAAAAGAGGAAGAACTCATTGAAGGATGCTCTAAAAATCACTTTCTAATCAAATTTCTTATCATGATTAAAATAAAAATCCTACTTAAACTAACAAAGACAAATATTAGGGACACTGCCACTGTCTGCTCATTATCAACAGTATTACTGTCAGGGAGACAACCAATTGGACTTGAAGGATAGTTTGGATCTTAAAACAGAAGATCAAAATGGATGAATAAGTCTCATGTCAGGGACAAAGCAACAATCCATTTAGAAAAAAAAAACGATAAAATCGGCCAAAAATTAGTCGTGTATATTACATAATTTTTTAATCAAAATGCTAAAAGCGAATAAAATGTTTATACTTTTAAAATTAGCAATATTAACTTTGTGGTTAAAATTCATATTTTTTATTTATTATCTTTGTTTTATTAACTACTGAATTGAGTTTAAATACATCTACCGGATTCGAAAAATACTATTTTCTTCTATATTAAATGATTGTTGTTTTTTTAAAAAAATTTAAAACTAGATTCTGGTGAAGAAACAATGATATATATTTTTAGTTAGTTATGACATCCTGAAGAAGAAAATGGTATTTTTCGAAACCGGTAGATGTATTTCAACTCAATTCAGTGGTTAATAAAACAAAGATAATAAATAAAAAATATAAATAAAATGTTCGACATTCGTTACGCCCTCTTTCACGTAACTCGGTGTATTTAAAAAAATATATCGTACACTTTTTACCTAGTCGTTCAACATTACGCACCGCCCGTGGCCTGCCAGGGCCGGACCACTTTTGGCCGGGTGTGGCGAGAACAGTGGGTCAAGTTTAAAGTAAGAGGAAAGTTGCTCGAGTTATTCGAGCAAAGAGAATATTCCGATTCTTGTTGCCTGCAGACACCGGTGACGCAATATTGCGTGTCTGGATCTGAAATTATATTATTTAACACCGGTAGATGGATTGTCTTGTTTTATGGTACCTTTTATATCGATCTCGATCTTAAGTGGCGATATTGATGCATGTTCTGTCAAAATTTTTGTTTTATTTGTTGAACACAACTGTTACTACATGTTTGTACACGCTTTGGATGTCTGTACCATGGGCATGCACTCTGTATAATAAAAAAATCTATGCAAAACTATTGATTTCTACCAAAAAAATACATATCAAATGGATGTATAATATATTAAGTATATATATATGTCCACGTTTCGCATAATTTTTCGCAAAATCTGCCTCAATCTTATATGGATTAATTGCTATTCTTGTGTCTCTCGCGCCGCGCGGTGTTCCGAATACACGTCTTCGCTTGAACGGACGTGTTGTAAAACAGCACATTTGATGTGATCTTGAACGTATACGTTCCAATACATTTTTAAAGTAATGTTATTTTATATTATAAAATATGTTCAACCTTTCACTTAATAACTTGAACAATTTCGCAAGAATAATTGTAATAATGATATTTTCAAGAATGGAAATTAACTTATTATTATCTTTCACAAAAAATATACGCTTTAGGAACAATAGTCCACACCTCCTTCAGAAGAGGTCCTTAAATGATTAACGTAGTAACGTTATATCCTACATTGCACTCCTCGTGTTTTGTTTGCTCTCTGCTAGTTTCTATTCTAATCCAGCTTTTTACCTTGTTTTTACTCTGTTCTTCTTTTTACTCTACTATGATATCTATACCATATCTTTATATTCCTTTTTTACTTGTTTTGTTTGTTTTCTACTTATTTTAACTCACTTTTTTTATTATGATCTTACTTTAATGTTCTTTATATTCTGTTCCTTACTTCTTACATGTCTTTAGTCTGTATTTTTCTTTTTTGATTTTTCTGTTTTTTACTATTTAATTTGTTTAAATTAGTCCAACCTTGCTTTCTACACGTGCACATATCAGTTTTCAGGAATATTAAAAACTATAATAAATAGCTAATTAAACCTGTTTACGCGCCTTGTTACTTCGATTGGCACCACTGGGTTTCTTGGTTTATAATAATGTACATGTGTGTGTGTGAGTATTGCCGCCCTTTTTTCGGAAACCTAAGAAAACTGTAACCGACAGGCGTCATTCAATTACATTCCGTGTTTCGACCTGTCCAGCGGTCCAAATAAACCACCAGTACGCGCCTCGGTCGGTCAAATCCAAATAAGACAACCCAGCTAAAAGAACAACAACATCGAACCAGAAAGACAGCAAAAATAAAAAGGTTAGTGCAGTTCATATATCATATGTGTGCTTATTGTTAATCGGAAACCTGGGAACCAGCTATCGAAGGCATTTACATAAACAGAACTTAATGGCTACCTATCCCATAACAGGTACTTTGCGTGTACCTAGCGACGCAGGAAGCGGCTAATAAGCTTGCATATATATAAAATGTAGTATTTAATATTTATTGTACTTGCTAGTGTATTAATTACTTTAAAACTGTTTGCAAATAAACGCCGATTTATCGGCACTGAAATCAATCTAAATCTATATCTCATGTACGTCACTGTTCTGTACATACATATACTAGTATATATATGCAATACATAACCTACCTATTTACGATTACGTGTAAGTATATATTCACCAACCAAAATGAGGAATTATAGAAGTCATTTATGAACGAAATTACTTTTGGGTTATGCTTTTTGGCGTGGCCTCAATGAACGACCTGTTTGACGACTATTTGGCGTGGGTTTTTAATTCAGCTCCAAGCTGCAGCTCTCGCAACGAGACCAACATGTTATTTTTGGCTTTTTTGGCCCTTTTCGCCTTAACCTAACCTAACAACTCAGACGTTAAAGTTTGGTTAAATGTGATTATGTTAGGTTACAAAATTAAATTATTCTCTTAAGGTTCGATGAGATAAATCTCAGAGATTCTGTTGAGATATATCTCATATTATATACGTATTTGATCTGGACATAAACACAGGATCAACTTGAGATTGGTACAGGGTGAATATTATGTTCTAGGCCGATTTTATTTGAACTTCATTTTGGTTTGACAGATATTTTTTGGTTTGTATTTAGTAGTCGTAGAGAATAGTTAATAACTATTTGTTTTAAAGTATTTAATGCCTAAAAAAGGAGTTAAAGTTAGTAAAAAAATTTATCTAAATAACTTTTGAAAAAATTTATCACGAGCGAAAAGGTTCATTTTGACTCGGCGGATTTTGTTAATTAACAAAACAGCCGTTATTGGGGTGCTAAAAAATCTTCAATTGATACATCAACGACCTTTACATCCACATAGAGTTACTGCGGTATCGTTGGGCCCTATTTCGTAATCGTATCAAGAAGTGATTAGGAAACGGCGAAGCTTATATGTAAAATTACTGATTGAGAGAGAGAGAGCTAATATTTTACTTAATAAAATTATAATCAAAATATTTTTAAATTCAATTCAAAATAAAATTATGACAAAGTCATGAGTAATTTTTAATACTTACCTACCTTCCCACAACGACACGTTGGTGTGCAATTCTCATATTTGGCTCGCCAGGCACCTAACAATAAATTTGCATCGGTTTTGCAACATTTGGAAAGTAGTTCACATACATTCCACATTATATAAAACGTTTTTAAAATCGGCAGACATTGGGCAGACAAGAGATAATCGTGCTCATGGACTCAAACGCCGCTAAACTGATCTTAGAAAGGCACAATAGATTAACGGTCTAACAGAAAATAACATAATTGAAAGTGTAACAAATAATAATAATCAAACAAATATCAGATATCTCATCGTTTAATGGAAAATATATGTAAATATGGGGTAATTACAGGGCTTATGACCTGTCTTTGGCTGGTTTAAGTGATCACTATATATATAATGTTCACCAATTCTCATCCCTCAATCTCCACATTTATCCAATTTTTTTGAAAGTTGTATGTTAGTTATGAACTCGCTTCCAATATCACTACACCATCGCCATCTATGGTTCAAATTTGATAATTCATTTTTCCTTTTTTTTTAAACAGCATCACTATGAGAATCTGATTTTTTTTTTTACAATTATTTAAAGCAATATTCTTTACCTGTAAAATGTTTTGTAACATATTATACTAGGATACGCCTGAAAAATCGGTATTTTTCAATTTTTTATATATTTTCTTTTTTTGACCAGTATATTATATTGGCAATATTTAAATATGTCCAAGAACGCACAATTACTGGATTTTTACCTACAAATGCACTATTATTAAACATATATCAGATATCTTATAGAGACAAAGCTATTTGTTATTATATTTGATGGAAAATACATGGTAATAGTAATTATAATTGCCCCATATTTCCATATATGTCAAATTAAATATAATAAAAAATAGCTTTGTCTCTATGAGATATCTGATAACATTGAATCAATGATCATCCTATGCGAGGTAACAGGCGACACCAGAGCACACACACACACTAGAGGACCCAGACTGAGCTAGATCGGTGTCGGCCCCTATGGCTTCATACCCTCTTGGGCCCAATCTTTTTATTTGCAATCAATACGTGCTAGATGATTTTCAAATCTATTTTTATTCATTCTATTTTATGGATTTTCCTTATCATTTCCGGAGTCGCAACGTCTTTTGGATGTCCACTGAGGGAGACGTCTTTACAGCTTTGACGTCCCCGTTTAAAATCGGATATATACGTGTAAACAGTGCTTCACTAAGGAGAAGATTCCCTCAGAATAGCATTCAGCGTGGCTATAAACTGAGTAATGATCATTCCTTTCAAAACGCGAAACTTTATAACCTCTTTTTTTTGTTCATTTTCACAAAAATTAAATACAGGTTCACATCTAGAACCTCTCACGTAAAAAGTAATACTTAGTTGAAATGGACTGATATTTGGCGTGAATTCAGGACAAAAAATTTTCTACCTAAACATATATTAAATTTGTCATTTGTTATTTACCAATCAGCCTATGTATACCTATTAGCTACCTGCCGCATGTTTATTCATAACTAATATGACGGGAACTTGTCAACCAAGGCAAGACCAGCGGTACAAAATAGAATTCTGGTACCGACACTGATGTATGTGAGGCCTAGAGCTAGCATAAGAGAAGCGAATGAAAACTGAATGCAGTGAAATGAGATCACTTAGGAGTATATGTGGCAAATCTATTAATGACAGAGTAAATAATGAATAAATAAGGACGAATAAGGAGAGAATGGTAAGAAAGATATATTACGCAGGTGTTGACGGCACCAAACTTGGCACAACCAGGTTAATCAGATACTGGAATATGGTTCTGTTAGAAGCCTCAACAATCAGCGAGCTTATATAAGAAGATGTATGAATGTGGATAAAGCGAGAATTGTGCGTCAGGATAGAAGACTGTAGTGCTCTATCCTCTCTGCCTACCACTGTGAATAAACGGCGTAATGGTAAATTAGTTAGTTATCTGTGAATAATTTTACGATTGCATAATATGGCGTTTTAGTGCATATATCTGCAAACACCTATAAAATTATTAGCCGAGAACGTGATCAGTTATTCTTACTTGACAATCATAATTGATATGTCCAAATAATCATGTGGTTGTTAAATTATTTCGGTGTTGTAACTGGCCATTTAATTTGGATCTTTTATTTTCAGGTACAAGTCATTTTAACTCGGAGTAAGTATCATTTGTGTAACACCGTCTGCAGTACATTATCACGGCCAGATTTATAAAACATACGCACTTCACCGGTGACATACAAAGTGAGAAAATTTATCTGAGGTAAAAAATAAAATATTCTCTACTTTTAACGAATTCTTATATAATCTTATTTATTTGCAATTCAGTCTCAGAAGTTTATCGGCCAGACTTTGATTGTACTTAAGTAAACCTCATATGGCTGAACATTTCATAAATAAATATAAAAAAGTTTCCAAACTATTTTCTGAAGATTTAGAATAATTTTTAACCTTTCTTCCATGAAAGTATATATGGCCCATTTATGCAGTTCCTGAAAGGTACGCACAAGTAGCTACTGAATATCACTTTTGTATGTGTGTGTGAGATGAGTGGTGGTTGTCATGGGATATAAAAGGCCGTTACTGAGGAACGAAGCTTTTCCCAATAATAAGCAATAACTGAGTAATATTATTGTACATTACTGTAAATATAATGTATTGTACTAAACAAAGTATTGTTACAATAAGAGAAAATAACCCAAGGGAATCTGTGATACATTTTCCAAAGGCAAGGTACAAGTACAGGCCAACGGAGTTACGCAAGCAACAGAGTCTTCCGCGAACGTACTCTACTTCTGATGCCATCAACACTTTGTGTATCTTTCTTAACATTCTCTCGTGATTCATCCGTTCCATATGATCAAACCACCTATGTGACCCTCTCTTAATCTTACTCACTATACTAAGATCAGCGTTACATTCTTTCCTTATTTCTTCATTCTTTACTCTGTCATAAATGGATCTGCCACATATACGCCTAAGTGATCTCATTTCCACTGCATTCCATTCAAAGCGGCGTTCACTTTATTCCCTGCAGTCACCCTCCTTTCGATATGTCGATATTCGAATGTCTTTCCTTAATGCACCTTCCCCGGATTGGAAAGAGATCCAGGTTCGTATGCCGGTAGCAACAACAATATTTTTCGACAAAGTTGATTTTATATGTATATCTTTCTAATCAAGACACTGAATTAATATTTAAAATGTCACAGATCTATGTTCTGAATAATAACAACTTCAAAATAAGAATGTGTCCTTCTTAATAATTTTTTAAAAATTGATTTTTAAAAATATTAGAAAAATAAGATATATATTATATGATTTTGTCTAATTAATTTGACGTCTTGACTAAGAAAATAGAATTTTCCGAAACTAGTTAGTGTATTACATTAATTTATTAAGTGGTTAACGAAGTTAAGTAATCTGTATTACTGGATTTATGTTTTCGAATCTACATGTTACCTTTTTGATAGTTTTTGAAAATTTGTCGCTAAAAATATTGTCGCTGTAGCATAGTTGGATAATGCACCTTCCCCGGTTTAGAAAGAGATCCAGGTTCGAATCCCGGTAGCGCAACAATAATATTTTTCGATAAAATTGATTTTGTATGTATATCTTTTTAATTAATACATTTAATTCATATTTAAAATATCACAGACATATGTTCTGAATAATTACAACTTCACAATAAGAATGTGTCCTAATAAAATTATTGATTAGTTGAGACTTGATAGTGTGTGTTTTTCGAGGTTGCAAATTTTTGCCCTCTTATGTACGTTACATTATGTACCTACAAAGGACGTGGTGCGTATGTACATGCTCTCGAAATTATTTTTTAATGTACTAAATGAAATTCTATCCTGTTCAGAACCCGAGATTAATTGCGTGCGTTATCGGGACAAGGTCTTATCAAACTGGACGGCGAATATTTAATTGTAAATTGGACGTACATAATTCACTTTCGTTAACCATTAACCTCCCCAGCCTTGAACCGAACCACGAATATGAAAAAAACGCATTCTTTTCTTGTACTCCGACTATTGTTAATAAATAATACAGTTCAGACGAAGGACCTTGCTCCTATAAAAATGATAATTTACTGACGTGAAAAAATATCACTGTCCACTGCGACATCTCTTAAGCATAGCAAGATATGGTCATAAAATTATTTTATTATATATATTCGTACAATATATATAGGTATATATTTTTAATAATGACGTAATTGATTTGTCTATATTAACCCTTCCCAAACCATGCAGTAACCCAGGTCTACCATTATAATTAAACCTGTAATATTTCGGTAAATACATGCAACATAAAATTCATATTTTAGATAATCCTAAAGAAAATATTAGCGCTTAGGAATGATTAGTGAAAAACTAATTATGAAAAGGGAACCGTTCAAAAATAATTATTTTTTCCATTCAATCCGTTGTAAAATTAATACGTTGGTAAAAACTCAATTTAGGATATGAAAAGAACAACAAACATACAAATATAATTGTATATTTCTTACTAATTAAACGAAGAGAGATAAAAAGGAAGGATGAATTGTATAGAACTTAATGAATGCTCTTAATTATGTTATTAATCATTTTTTCAAAATTGAATGCTCAATATTTAGAGTAAATTCGTGCCATTTAAGCAAAAAAAAACCTTTTTCTAACTGTTATTTACCGTAACATGAGTTAACAGCATGGCTGCGTTTGGGTATTTTAAATCATGGTATGGTAAAGGTTAAGAGACAAATTACAAGTATGAGAGCTGACGTACACTTTGAAAATAAATATTACTATTAAATCCTAAACGTAAAAAACGACGTCTTAGAAAAACTCGAAAATAATACAAAAAGATAGTGGATTGTCGAAACAATAAAAATAGTTCTTAAAAATTAGAATAATATTAATTATTATAAACAATTAGTAAGATATGCAATAAAATGATATCTATTGAAAAAAAATGGTTACCACCTGGATTTGAAACTGAAATATGATATTTCTAGTAGACTGTTTCACCAATTACGCCATACATTTTCTAACTAACAAGAAAAACGCTTTGTTTAAAACCACTATTATACCAACATATTTCGTTACCTCTGGTATCTTCTTCAGGAAACAATGTATACTAAAATTAAAAATGCAAGCATAGATAAAAACAAAACTTTAATAGTATAAGTGGTGGGTAACTAATTAAGAACTACTGTGAAACAAATTTCAAATGTGACTTTTTGCAAAAAGAAATTTGGTTGTTTATAATATTTAATTTTTATTTGAGACTTTTTTCCTGTTGGATTTTTTGGGTTCTATCTAAAATATTTATTCGATATGTAGGCAGTTAGATTTAAAAATAAATTGCTATTGCTGATTGCTGCATCTGTGAGATAGATCATAGAGAGCATTATTACAGTCATCAGTCAATGATGAAATAATCCCCAAAACCCAAATCCATAATCAAATAAAAATTTTTTTTTAATGTTGTGATTTTGTCATTACGCGTAATTACTTCCCGTCAGAGACGATGCTTGCATACCGTGTGAAGCCAGGTGTACCCATTTCCCTTATTCGTACTTCCTTATTACCTACCTGCAGCTAACTACAATTTATATCATAATGGTTGTATTAGTACGTGACTTAATTAATGCAAACCACCCTGTAAATGACATCATTTGAGTATACGTATTTACCAAAACATCGACATCTACTCAGTGCCACTTTTCTTTGAGAAGGCTTTGAATTAGGAACTGCGGAAAATAAGGGGGGAGGGGTAAGTGTTCACTTCCGTCGCTAAAAGCTTTCCAAAGCCAGCCAACAAGTTTTACTGACACAAAGCTCGCTACATTTGGCGGGGATGAATGGAGCTGGCAACACTGGCGCTGGAAAAAGACGGAAGTGTTTTCGAGCGGGAAAATGCTAAACAAAATGGCGACCCTCGATGTAATGGCGTGATTGGTGCGGACCTCCCTGAAAGGACAAGAATTAGTTTAGCTTTTTATATTCCCGAAACGCTCTCAAATGCTTACTTTATATCCTAATGGAAAGTCCTTTTCAGCGGGTATTTGATTCTTTTCTTTCGATTTAGGAAGCCGCGGAGTTAAACAATCGAACTAAAATTAAACACAGGTATTAATAATGTCAATATGAAATCGGAAAAACTATGAAACTTCAAAATTCTAAACGTATTATATATATATATATTTTTTTTTTTTTTTTCCTTTTAAATCAATTTAATATCCATCAATATTATATTTTCCCCTCCCATAATGTTCCGTCTATCTGTATATGTAATCTGTCCCTCTCTTTCTCATATAATTTTATATTCTGTTTCCATTTATATATATACATATATATATATAAAGGGAAACAGAATATAAAATTATATGAGAAAGAGAGGGACAGATTACATATATATATATATATATATATATGTATATAATGTAATGCACTTATATATACATATATATATATATATATATATATATATATATATGTATATATAAGTGCACTCTTTTTGTATTTATTGTTAGATTTAAATACTTAAATAAATTGCATAAACATGTTATTCACGGCCACAATTAAACATAAAATTTAATCAATTTAAATTAATATATTGTTGTTTAGGCACGGTACATGCATTTTAATTTTACTACTGATAATTCCACTAGGATTTATCCATAACTGACCAGTACACATTGATACGTAGGTACTGCATTTTCGTTTATTGTAATTTTTTTCACGTGCTGGTTAGGTGGAGTTGTGTACCAATTGACATACCACTTTATATAAATGACTTACTTACCATCACGCCGTTTCCCCGCGGGGGTAGGCAGAGAGGATAGAGCGCCACACACTTCTGTCCTGGCAGCCACACAATTCTCGCCTCATCTATATGTATACACATTCGCATACAAGCTCGCCGATTGTTAAGGCTTCTAACAGAACCATCCTCCATTATCTGGTTTACCTGGTCGTGTCAAGTCTTCCGCGAGTGTTCTCTATTTCTAGTCTCATCATTACTTGCGTCATTTATCCATCTTTCTTACAATTCTCTCCTCATTCATCCGATCCATAAGGTCAAACCATCTAAGTGATCCTTTCTTAATATTACTCATTACACTAACATCAACTTTACATTCTTTCCTTATTTCTTAATTCTTTACTCTCTCATAAATGGATCTGCCGTATGCATGCTTAAGTGATCTCATTTCCACTGCATTCAGTCTACTTTCGTTCCTTTTCTGCCAGCTCCAGGCCTCACTTCCATACATCAGTGTCGGTACCAGGATTCAATTGTGCACCACTAGTCTTGCCTCGGTTGACAAATTCCCGTTAGATATAATTCCGTACAAAGTGATGTTCACTTTATTACCTGCAGTCACCCTACTTTCGATATCATTCTCAGCCTTTCCGTTTCTATCAAATATACTTTCCAAATACACAAACTTAATAATTATATATACATTAAACCTTATTTATGCAAAGCACTTAGTATTATTGCTAACTTTATTGTATTTATATTGATTTACCATTTAGTTTTTGTAAAAAAGTAAGTAAAATAATTGGTAATAAAACAATATAGAACATGGTAATATACTTAGTTAAAACTAAAGTAAAATAAAAGTAAAGTAAATGAGTTTGATTAATACGACCGAGTTTGTAGGGATATATATAATTACGAGTCGATATACTGGATTACTGCAGAAACTGTAATAGTAACATGATATAAATACATAAACATAACAAGATAAAAATATAAATAAAACCTTCAATTAAATATATATATATTAAGACAACTTATAGATATCTTAAAACTTTGAGAATTATACTCAGAAAAAATAGATATACTCGAATCAGTGCTGAAAGATCTGAATATGATGACCTTTAAGCAAAAAATATCTTTTAATATAATGATATTTATTTATAAAATTCTCAATAAGAAATACTAAATTAATGTATTAATTATAAATATATACATATAAAATCAATTTTGTCGAAAAATATTGTTTTTGCGTCACCGGGATTCGAACCTGGATCTCTATTTCCAATCCGGGGAAGTGCACTAATATTCTCAATAAGAAAATATCGGCGGAATTTATACGAAAAATTGATGCAAATCAGCATGAGCACGAGCATCGTACAAGAGGAAGGGATAGACTGAGACTGTCATTCAGTAAGAAGGACAAATCTCAAAAATCTGTGAAGATTTTAATGAAATATCAGAAAAGAAAGGGGGATAGATTTAGAATAAAATTGACCAGATATGTAAAAAAATAAGTTTTATTAAAAGAAAAGACTTTAATCTTGTTTATGTAAGAGCGTATATAGGAGTGCTTATATATGCACTATGTTAAGAATTAATTAAATAAATAGAGACGAAACAATTTATATTATATTAAATGGGACGTATGAAAGTATTGGTATTACAGGGCTTACGACTTTCGGCTGGCTTAAGTGATCACTTTACACAATGTAACGTTCACCAATTCTACCAACAATCGACTTCATATTAATTCTCCTGAAACATCATAGATGTCACTAATGAGAATATTATTTTTTATAAATATGAAAGCTATATTCTTTATCTAATAATATATAATATAATATAAATAGCTTCGTATCTATGAGATATCTATAATTTGTCTTAATAACAATGTTTTTGGAGATCAAAATCCATTAATTGTGTATTTTTGATATTGTTAAAATATATATATATATATATATATATATATGTTTGATTTGAGGTTTTCGCGTGTACTAGTACTATATATGGAACTGGTGTCTCTTCGCGATTGTAACATGTGTCATTATCAAGACGTTATATATGTACATATATATATACGAATACGAAATACATGTACAAATATTTAACCATCACTTTTTTTGTAGACGCCAACCAGTAAGAAATATTTTGACAATGCAAAAAAATACTGACTAAACTTGAATTAAAATTTAGGTGATTTTTGAAGAGAGCATAATCAAATATACTAATCTGTATTCGAAGTGGAGTAGAGGAAATCATAAAAATATATTATATTCAGGAGTCACACGCTACATATGTCTGAGACGTGTTACGCGTTTATTTACGTTTTTCTCGTAAATATAATAGGTCGTGGATAGTCACTTTTACTATACTACACTTTTACTTTGAGATGATTATTTCTTCGAAAGTCTTAGCGCAATGTCTCGATATTTTTTTATACTCGTCATCGCTAACCTGCGAATGCCAAAATTCCCGAGGGCTTTCTCTGATCCCGCCGTTCAATTATGACTGTTTAACCCTCAGCGGACGGGGCTGGTCTGGGGGGCAGGCTTACCTGATTATTAATATTTGCCTGGTTTAGTGGCAGTGTGCTGTACTGATTACTTCTGCGCGTTGCTAGACAAAAATGAAACCTTACAAAGCAGGGCTGGGGAATTTTTTAATTTATAATATATATTTTATTTCTGATGATGGAACATACAAAAGAAATAAGTTATAATAAAAATATTAGCATGATACCTCTTACATATACATGATGTCCAACGGAAGTTTTTCGATTTTGAAATTTAAATAAAAACAAATAAGCTTATGTTATTTTTAAAAATTTTAACATGTAATAAAGATCTGTGGATTCCACTGTTTAAAAATAATAAAGTCTAAATGTCGTACACTCCGTTGCCTACAAAGCATAGATGCCGGAAGAATGTCAGGACAGGAGGGACCTTGGTACTCACCATAATCCGGATTCTGCTGGCATCTCCAAAGATGTGGACTGTATATTTTAACTCATTATTTCGTCAAAGATTCTCTCTAATTAGTATAATATTATAAACTGTATCGTACACAATTAACCGTATTGGTTCAAGGTCGCCAATCGACTGGTTCGGCGGCGAGGCCGGGAAGAAAAGGAAAGGAGGGGGGGAGGTATAGTACATCATTTTCATTCAATAATTAATATTTATACATCAAATAAATATATGTCCCAAACACACTCTTTTAACCAAACCCTCATGTGACTGTATTGTTTAAGGATTATTACTGTACACTTTACATAGATTTCAGGTATCCCCACAAGAAAAAAATTACAAGGTGTTTAATCTGATAATAGAGGTGGCCAGGGTATGTTTCCTTATCTGCATATTAATTTTCTTGGAAAATTTGCCCTCTGTTTCTCCACCGAGACCCTAGCAGTGTGTGGAGTTGCCTCGTCTTGTTGAAACAGCGTTCTATGTATCCGGGAAACATTTGCAATTGCGGCACCAAAAACTCATCAATCATACGGCAATAAACTTCAGAAGTGACAATTTTTATCTGGTTAAAAAAATTCCTACCGGACACCCAGTACTTAGCACATGCGTTTACTATAATGTGACTACCTACCGTAGTCTACAAATCCTACATTGATAATTAAATTTGAATTGCATACATAAAAATTTAATGTTACAGTATATGTGTAAACATATCGCAATTATCAACAAAATACATACTTCTCCCATGACACAACATCTTAGAAAATGTTTTCCACTGACTTCTATCCCAGGCCATTCTTTTCTAGTTCCCGAGCTTTCTCATCCTGTTCGTTGTCTTCCACACAGTCAGCTCACCTCTTTCTTGATCTGTCTCTAGATCGCTTCCATTGGAGTATTCACTTGGACATGATCGTTGGCGTCCTATCACCTATAATTCTTTCAACAAAATACATACACAGTGAATATTATGTTCCAGGCCGATGTTATTTTTTAAAAACTAGTAAATAAAACACAACTTTTAAATTTGGTTTCTTTTTATCAATTAAACGATTTATTACAATTATGTATAAAATATGATATTAGCCAAATAGCCGCTTTTAATAGGGATACAAATGCGTGCTCTTTTAATCATATTTTTCGTAACATTTTCGCACACTTCGCGTGTTATTTCAGCGATTTCATTCCGAATATTGTCCTGTAGCGTCGAAATTGTTGTTGGGTTATTTTTTCAGCATTTTTTTTCAAATACTTCTACAGAGAATAATCAGGAGCCCACAAATAAGGTGATATCATCACAAATAAGGTGAAGGTCAGTCGATATCATCACATTTACAAACTATGCGACCGGGAAAAATTTCTGGCAAAATTTCAAACGTAGCTCTAGCTGTGTATAAGGTGGCACCGTCATGTTAAAGCCAGATATGTTGCAGGCTCAATCGACTGAATTCGGTCACCGAGAAGAATTCCAACATGTGACGACAGCGATAACCATTAATGGTAGCAACGTTATTATTTTGATTAAATGTTTTAATGACTTCAATACGCTGTTGAGGTATTAGACTACACTCTACGACTATCAAATGTGAACTGACAAATTTCTGCAAATAAAAATGGAGGCCAAACAAAATCGGTTTGGAACATAAAATTCACCCTGTATATATAAACATAAATAATCATAAACACATATTTAACTCCAACATATAAAACATTTAACTTACTCACAACTTATAAATACAAATACAATAAAATAAACGTTTTAAGTTAATGTTTTTTGTAGCTTGGTAACTATTTGGAGAATATATAGGCGGCCCAAAAAAAGTGAGAACATTTCGTAAAATGTGATATAATTACATCAAAATTAGTTTAACTATATCAACAATAGCTTAAATAGTTTACTAATTTACTTACTTACCTATTTATTATATTACGTTTTATTTCGACAATTTCCGGTCGCCATCTTTGATTATTAATTTTCCCATTGTTTATATATGGTTTTTTCAAATTGTTGCCCAGAATGACAAAAATCACTGCAGAGTACCGTATTCTGATCAAAAACTTGCGATTTGAAAAACGTCAGGGTGCTAATAAAATGATCAAAAAGTTTCAAAACAATGCCTGGAGTATAGCTGGACATTACAGCAGGACGGAGCTCCATCTCACACAGCTAGAAATACAATCAACTTTCTTCGTCGTGATAATGTTAATTTCATCAAGCCAAACATGTGGCCACCGAACAGCCCAGATTTAAACCCAGTATTTGATACAATATGGGGTGTTCTGATTAGCTAAATATTGTATAAAAAAAATTACGTTAAGAATTATAATTAATTATATTACGTTTTGAAAAAACTCATGTGTTACGTGATGTTCTCACTTTTTTGGGCCATCCTGTATATATCCAACTCATTTATTATGTTAATGTCATTATATTATACAATCTACGCATCGTGAAATCGGATAAAAGTGGCCAATACTGCCGTAGTAGTTAACGTTTTCGTGCTTCCTTAATGATCTGGTACTATTTTTGGTACTATTTCCTGAAACGCAGCATACCTACGAGTATGGTAAACACGTATGGTGTATTAATATAAATCTTCGGTAATATCGCCATTTATCGTAAAAGACCAATCTTTTGAATCGGTTAAAAATTTTAACATATGAAAACACATGGGACAGGGAGTAATGATATCCGACAAGAAATAAATAACATGATAAAATCAGAATGTTGTAGTCACAGTATTTAAAGATTCGACCGCTTATAATATGGGTGTGAGCTTTGGTCTCTCACTTTAACGCGAGAAAACTGGTTGCAGGTCTTTCTCAAAAAATCAAATCTTTCTTAAGATTTACGTGATTACCTAACCGGAGAATGGAGGAGGATTTATGAACCTGTGACGTCGAAAATGGTATACTGCTCCAGGTATCCTGAGGAAGGTAAAATCAAGAAGGCTATAGTGGACGGCATATGCAGCGAGAGTAGTTCCGTAAAATGCAGAGCCAAAAATTATCTTCATTTTCACAGGTTGTCATTCTTCTTCTACCTACTACCTTATGCGAACTTAGAATTCGTATGAAATACTGCACTGCACAAAACAACACTGTATAGAATCCAAGATGGCCGAGGCCCCGTCTATCTATCAACATTTGTAAAAACCGATATACAGTGTTGTTGCAGGGGGGGGGGGTGTCTTATATATATGTAAAAAAGGATAGCTATATAATTTTATAACATAAGAAGACAATAAAGCAAGACAAATATTTTTGGAGTTCTTCGTGTCTCAAGTAAATTAAATTTATTTTCACATACGAGAGCGAATCAACAATCAACTACACTTTAGAGTTGGTACGACTGCAGTGACGTGTGCAAAATTTGATCCCGATCGCCACATTTGCTTTCCGAATATTACAGTCTAAATATGTCAACTCCGCTAATAATTTCCACCAAGGAGGGTCAACTATCAGTGATCCGATTTCTCTGGTCGGAGGGTGTGGATTTGGCGAAATTCGTCGTAGACTTTTATCACAATACGGGGAAGTGCTTTATCACGTAAAACAGTTATATTGTGGATAGAAAAGTTTGAAAGTGGCCGGACGAGTGTGACGCATGAAGAGGGAGCAGAACGCCTGTCAACCTTCACCACGGACGACAAGATTCAGCAAGCTCGAGAGATGGTTCCAGCGAATAGGCGAGTCACCATCAGTCATGGTTCATCCCATGAAATCACGATGTTAGTAAATATTTTTTGATTTACCCTCGTACAAGCTAAAGTGATCGAGATGGAGAAGAAAATCATGAGAGATAGGTGAATAATGTTGAGACAGACCTGTAACATGTAGGCGAGTTCCCAGAAGACTGTATTACAAAGACGATGTCAAGGAATAAATGTTGCTCTATTGCGACTGTAAGCAAGAACTTCCGAATTCCATAAGAAACCGTCAAAGAATGAGAAGAATATCGACACGTCTTCTAGAACCGAACACGTGTGTCGCCGAAATAGTAAATTACGTATTTAAATCTTTGGTACATTGATATTTTGTTCGTGTTAATTGGTTAAGGTAAGTTATACTGCAATAGACTACATCCCACTTCTGATAATTATGGTGAAGCCTTACTTTCTGCTAGTTTGGTTCTATTTTGTTGAACGTAGAAACCAGATGTTTTTAATTGGTAAACAAATTATAAAATATACGAAAAAAAAAAAATAATACATGGTGTTTATTTATTGAATACCATATATTTTTTAATTAAAATTTTTATGCACCCAAAACCAATAATTACTGGAGTGCTGAGGAATTTATAATGGTATTTTAATGTTTACAGAAATAAAATTAAACGCATTTAACGTGTGGCAAGCACACATTAATTTCTCATTATTCATAAATATAGAAAAAAATGGAAATACCAGGTGTGTACTTAAAATCCATTTTATGTTTATTTACATTTAATCAGTGCTTTCTTCTAATCTATCTTAACTGAAGTTTTCAAATGCATATTAAGCAAACAAAATCTTAAACCAGTATTTTATTACTGAATGTCCTCAGGTACCGTGTGCCCCAAAAAATTGTTGGCAAATAAGAACTATGCATTAGTGATGAGAAAAAATGATACTCTTGACTCACTGGTGTGATTGTGATTGGTATTCAATAATATCAGTGATTGAAAACTGTGACTGTGATCACAGTTTCATGCGCATGCACCGCACGATATCACAATACACGAAATAAATAAACAAAACACAAATCTTATTTTGAGCGTATTTATTTATTTTATTCAGACTTCATTTACGTAATAAATACATTCTAGCATTAATAATACATATATTTCTAATTTAATATCATCACAAAGAGAATGAAAACCTTTAAAAACGTGATTTAAACGTTTTGACAGAATCTACTAGATGGCGCTGATCACGAATTATGACGCCATTCCTTCATGAATATTTTCATCTCGTATCACGAAAAACAATATTTTAAGATATTTAATCACTGATGGTGAGTGACTCAAAGATATCAGTGATTGACTCACGGTTCGTGATTTTAAGCTCATCACTACTATACATTGTTTTTTTGCTTTTGTATTTAATATCTCTTTCAGAAAAATATTTTTTTTGTGGTTTAAAATTTCGAATTTCAAGGACTCTTCAAAATCTTTTTTTTCATCATCCACGTTGGTCCCTCATGACTGAGGATCGTGATCTCCATGATTTTCCGCCGTCTTGACTCGTCCACTTTTCTCGGTATCTTGCAGAGCTTAGAGTTATCGCTATAAAAGTGTATATTGCTTATTCCACTTGTTCGGTCCAATGGGTAGATAATCTTCCTCTTCCTCTCTTTATTATTATTAATATAATGTAACTTGTATATATATATATATTCCTCGACAAAAAAAGTTCCGAGTTGATATCCCAGTGGTAACCAAATATTTTTTTCAATGAATAGATTTTTTTCTCTACATTAATCTTTTTAATTCATATAATTAGTCTTAATAATTATTCGTTTTTTTAAAATAGTTAAATCAATAAAATAAGGCGCTTGTATTAATTATCGTCTATCAACCGGTAGTGTGTCATACGGTACAACACATTATATTATGTAGAACATAGGCAAGTATGTAAAAAAAGGTAACTTGTAAAAAAACAATAGTCCAATCTAATCATGAATGTTTACTTTCAAATTAATATCTAGAACAGTTTGCAAAATATTTGTTTTTTTCAGCCTACCTTGTTCCTTTTCACTTTCGAGAGATAATGACAAAAGAAATCAGGTAACCGCTATTGTTATATTAGTGAATTTTTTACATGAGGTTTATTATAATGAAGTTATGCTATATAATACATAATAATTTATCTATTTTGATTGATTTTATGTTCTATTTTACACATCGAATAAATAAATAAATCACACAAGTAACAATTATTCACGAGTCGTTCAGGTCATATTTATCTGTAACATTACGTGTTAGGACGACATCTAACGAAAGTCTTCTCAACTATATTTAATTATCTATACAAGACAACATCTATCGCCCTACTGACGGTTTATATTGAAGGAGAAACAATAAAGTATTTAAAAGACAGCATCTCTTTTAATTATTTACTTCTTGACCATTACAACCAAAAGGGAAGTTTCCTGGTTCATTTGCATCAAGTAAATGCAACCGGAATAGACCAGATCCATCAGCAATCAATTTAGGCTCCACAAAAGTAGTTATCGGTAACAGCATAACCTAACACTGTACTAACTAAATATACAATAGGTAGATTTTTTGTAAATTTTGAGGAATATTCTATCAATTTAAATATAGAATACAATTGTAAATTTACTGCTTTTATTGCTCTTTCGTTGCCATTCTCTGGTCAGTGAGCCATCTTTCCATGAGTGCCGCTTGCACTAGAGAGGTGGTACTGAGTGCTGAGATCCAGCCGTAGTTTTACGCCAGCAACTCGAAGTCTCAAAAGTGGAATGAATCCATGTACACGGTTTTCGACAAACATTTTAGATGTGCTACAGTAACGCGCCAACCCGAACAGTATGCTGTATGAGTTATTACACTGAATTCGTAGACGATACTCGTATTTCGATCAGAGCTGGTGAAGAATGATTTAAACAGGATTCTTTTCATTTCCTTACTGCCTCGGTAGAAACGCCATGAGAACAGATTTGCATAAATTCCTTACGGTCTCCTCTGCCGTTCTATATCACCATCGTCTTATTGATCTTCATTAAATATATGGCCAAGGTATTTAATCTTATTTTGAACGCTCTGTTTCGTCCCGAACCAGCCACACGGGGAGGGATATTATCTGGCCCTTTTTCATATTTGAACGCCATTAAGACCGATTTGCTGGCATTGTACGAAATATTGAATTCACTTGCATATATATTGCAAATTTGTAAAATTGAATATGAATAGATATGAATTTACTCTACTTATTATTTCTATTTTTTCTTATATACCATGTTATCGTAAATGTTATTTTATAGTGTTTTTTTATTTAACATGTTCAATATTATATATACCTATTTTCATATTGCTTGAACATTATAACCAACCTATTGCAAATGATACAAAAGAACAAATGTTAATGATAGAGAGAAAACACTGCCATCTCGATATGGACCCTGATCTAGTGAGGTGGGCAGGGAACACATGAAATGTCGAATGTATTGAAGATTTGAATAAATAAACATTAAGTATCTTATCTTATTAGTTTTATCAATTATTCAGAGACAATCACTGCGCGCTGCTTAGTATGTATGTCATCATCATTATTTTCGTCATCTTATCCTGGGAGGATCGGGGGTCTAAAGGCGCTTTAACAAGTCTTGTTAACCCTTCCTAAACCATGTAGTTTACCACCGCAATATTTCGGTAAATACAGGCAATATAATATTCATATTTTTAGTTAATACTAAGTAACACATTTACGCTTAGAAATAAATAGTGAAAAACCAATTAAGTAAAATGATCTTAGAAAAATTATTATTTTTCAATTCAATAGATTGTAAATCTACTACCTTCGCAAAACTAGCACTTGTAAGATCACACGTTAATTTTACAATGAAAATAATTACAAAGATACAAATATAATTTTATCTCTTTTAAACTAATTAAATCAAGAAAAATAAGAAGGGTTATGAATAATAACACACAGCTATTAACGAATGTAAAAAATTAATCAGCACAACATGTCTTCTGAAATTTGTTTTAATTGTAAATCATTATTTTGACGGTGCTACAAACATTGAAACAAAAACGTGAACTATAAATAGAGAGGTCTTTTAGTCACCGTTTTGACCCGAATCTGCAACTAGATAGCTTTACACGTAATCGTAATTTGTTGAAACCATGCAATTAAAAATTAATTAAAACACTGACGCAAGTCTATTGAATATATATCAATGGTACTATTATTTCATTTCTTCACTTTACCAAAGGTAAATTGGATGAAATGTAACCCTAGTTTGTTCTGGGTTTTTCATAGATGGGGTTTGACTGATATTGATATTTTAGGAGTTGAGTTGTGTATTGAGGAGTTATTCAAACTTAAATTGACTCGAGATTACGTCGGAAGGTTAAGATGCTGTGAGACAGAACCTCCTAACTTCTTCTTGTCTCACACGTGTTGGTTGTGTTTCGCTGTGTTGGGTGACTATTGTAACTAACTATATTTCGTTTATTGAGGTGATGAATTAATACAATTAAATGCGCGGTTGAACATTGGAGTGGCTCGCTGGAGATGCGGTTGAATGGCGATGTTTATGACAGGACAGTCTGCGGAGAAGTGATGTTCGTTCCTTAAGCAGTATCCGTCTCTGGTGCTAATTGTTTATTTGCGTCTGCTTATTGGTCGGTCTGGTTCAGGCTCCTAATAGTAGATCCTTACACAGACATATCTACGGTCGCGCGTAGGGTCACCACAATATGCAGTTATATTAAAGAGCACTTATAAGCCATCAATATTTGATTGATTGAGGAGGTCTTAAGAGATCACTATTCAGATTCTGCAATCTCTCTTGTTTATTCACAGTATGTTCCAGAATTATAATTTATGACAGAGTGAAGAATGAAAAAATAAGGTAATAATGTAAAGCTGATCTTAGTATAGTATATAGTATAGTGAGTAAGATTAAGAAAGGATCACTTAGCTCAAGTGTTGATGGCACCAGGAGTAGAAGACTTGACACAATCAGGTAAACCATATACTGAAAAATGGTCCTGTTAGAAGCCTCAATAATCGACGAGTTTGTATGAGTACATGTATGAATGTGGATGAGGCGAGAGTTGTCTCTGCATATCCCTGCGTGAAACTGCGTGATGGTAAATTAGTTAGGTATGTTTGAGAATCTTTTTTTAATATCTTGGGTGATTTTAACGATGTTAAATACTTGTCATATACATTTAATGGTATATACAGATATATAAACATACCGATCTGATTTTTTCCAAAATATTTTCCACTTTTTATACATAAATTTGTGATGAATCAAAGTCGTGAAATATGCAGTACATTCTTGTATATTAGTCCTTAGGATATACTCGCCTCGAAGATTTGGCGGTAAAAATCTGAATACTTCAATTGATATTTCTGTTCTGCATACAAAATATGATAAAATCTTTGATTTTTTTCCGTTGCAATTTTGAAGAAGTACCCATGCTTAGTAGTCACTCATCTATCCGTCTATCAAGTCCAAATTCTAGATATGGCACATTCATGTTCCCATGTCTTGTGCTGTTTCAGTGCCTGATGACTGATCGAGACCCAATCTGTCTTCTTATTGCCTCAAATTGCTGTCGATCTCAACTTATTCCGGGGAGAACCAAATTACCAAGAACATACATCTTGATAATGGTTCTTAAAGTGTTCGTAAAACCTGCCAGCGCCACCTCAATTGAGATCTTTTTATATGTAGTCAGCAGTGGCGTGCGGTAGATATAGATTTAGGTTATGCTGTTACCAACGATATTATACAATCATATATAATATATGTAATACAATATATTCGTTTAACCAACGTCTTTGGACAAAATAAATCCGTCGTTTATACGACCCTATTATGTATTCATTTATTATTTTAGAGTACTGTTAATAGTGTAAAGTTTAAGTTTTAACTTAAAATAATACTTTCTTACCCTTATAAAAAATGTATGGACATTTTTGAGAACACTTTCTATGACTGAACATCATTAATTTATTGTTTAAAAATCCTTCACGTAATAACTAAAGGAAATAATTATTTTTATTAAAGGTTAACGTAAGAAACAGTTCTGCTAATTGTTTTTTATTTTTCTAAAATCAAAAACCAATCCGTGCACCAAATTTAAAGAACAATCAACAAGTTAAAAACAGTAAGATGGTAAAATTCGTGAATTAGTGAAAGAGGAAGTAGACGCTTCAATGATTTGCACGCAGTGGAAACCCTTTCTAATGTTATTCTGTTAATAAACAGCATATGTAACGACTCTATACAAAACAAATAAACCAAGAGGAATTTTGAATTCAGTAAATAGCCATTTATATGATTTGAGTAATTCACTAGCTTAAAGACAGAACTGAGAAATATAAATAGCACGATGCGGCGAATAAAAACAGAGCGCCGTAAGTACTGCGGTGAGTTGCGGTGAGTTTTTAGAACTAAGCAATTAAAATCTCTACTGATACACAAATGGCACTAATTGCAAAATAATATTTTCGCTAATGTTAATCCAATTTTTCAATTTATATTTGTTTCCCAGAATTTTTGGTTATGCAGAGCTTTTTTTCTTGTATGCACTGCACGCATCTGGTAGTCAGCCATCGCAGACTTACTACCTGTCGACCCATTTGGAGATTCCAATCGATGGTCGTATGAGATAAGATCAAGAGGATCGAATGCGAATGGTGAGCCGCCACCAAGTCAGCTTACTATTCGTGATCGTTCATATCGCGGTATTCACCTTGGTTTGTTGTGATGTAAATTAATGATAGTGACAGAGCAATTGAATTTTAACGCTTTACTTACATGGTAGCACTGAATTTATAATATTATCAAAAAATTTAATAAAAGATGTATCAATTTGAAAGTGAAACATGTATCCGCCTTATCTCCATGCTGTTTCTAAAGCCGGCCATGCACGCAACGTTATACCTGACAGATATACCTATTCAAATCGCCTATATAGACAAACCGGAGCGTGTATGTGACCAAACTGGCAGATATCCCTATCTACCTATACAAGCAACCTGAGAACAATCGAAAATTCATATTTTCTACCTATGGGTAAGTGCTAACTTCAGGCAAACCTGAGCGTGTGTAGGCACCACTGGATTTCCTGGTTTATAATAATGCACATGTGTGTTTGTGAGTATTGCCACCCTTTCGTCGGAAACTAAGAAGACGGTAACCGACAGGCATCATTTTTATTACATCCCATGCTTTAGCCAGTCCGGAGGTCCAAAAAAACCACCATTGCGCGCTTCGGTAGGTTGAAATCTAAAGAAGATAACCTAGATAAAAGAACAACATCGAACCAGAAAGACAGTAAAAATAAAAGGTTAGTGCAGTTCATATATCATATGTGTGCTTATTGTTAATCGGAAACCAGCTATCGAAGGCATTTATATAAACACATTCTTTACAACGCTTTTGTCGCTGGTTTCCTTCTTTCTTTCGTATGATGACAAAAATATCGAATCTTCGTAGTTGCACTGTACCGATGCCACGGTTGACTGAGATTGTGACAGGTTGGCCGCTACGTGTATGGCCAACGTTGATCTTCGGTTAACTTGTCACGTTTACCTGAAAAAGTACACCTATCAAGTATACCGTTGCACGTTTAGCCGGCTTAAGGCGCACGTCCACTCGCAGAAACCTTTCTAATAGCGAGAATTTATTAATCACTATTATATCACAGCGGTCAAAAGGCAAAAATATGTATTCAAAATATCAAGCGAGAAATTCAGATTGCGAAATATTGTGAACTTGGTCATAAACAATCGCTTTTGCAACACCAAAGTGGTCGAATGTTCTGGCCGGCAAACGTGCGATATTTTTTCTACGATTTAAATATAATAATTTCATTAATTATTGTTTCGATTTCGGCCTCCAACTGGGTCAATTTCGTTTGGAATGTGTGTAATCAATAATTGAAAGTGTCAGAATTATAAAATATATAATCTTAATATTCCTATTGAATTTGATGTAATTGTTCACAGCCAGCAAGCCTATTTGTACCAGCTGGGTCCCTTCAGGATGCAACCATTCAGCCCCCAGTGCATCAAAATATAATTGTGACCCGTATTTGTAAAATACAATTTAAATACTCCTTTCTTCTTCGATCACTCGCGAATGGTAATGCACGTCCAGAAGTTTCGACTCATCGTGAGTCGTCCTCACAGCTGACATCTTCAGCCAGATTCAATGTGTAACGTACTATTTTCATGTTTTTTTTTAATTTTTATTTTAATATTAGAAAATATAATACACTTTAGAATTATCAGTAGGATCAGTAGGATAGTCCTATTGTAAGCTCGAGCGCTGGCTATCAGTATATATATATATATATATATATATATATATATATATATATATATATATATTAAATACTAAATTAATGTATTAATTATAAATATATACATATAAAATCAATTTTTTGGAAAAATATTATTTTTGCATCACCGGGATTCGAACCTGGATCTCTATTTCCAATCCGGGGAAATACACTACCAATTGTGTTATAACGCCAGTATTTTTCATGACAAATTTTCGAACCTATATGTTACATTTTTTTCAAATTAATACATCTATCGTTCCATTATTTGAAAGCCATCTACATTATTTTTACAGAATCTCAAATACCTTTGAGTAAACCGACTTGCAGACGCCAGAATTATCAATTCATTTTTATTATTTTGATTGGAAATAGAGATCCAGGTTCGATTCCCGGTGACGCAAAAACAATATTTTTCGACAAAATTGATTTTATATGTATATATTCATAATTAATACATTAATTTAGTATTTAAAATATCACAGGCCTATGATCTGAATAATTACAACTTCACAATAAGAATGTGTTTTCCTTATATATATATATATTTTTTTTATTTGACATTTTTACAATTTTTCATAACATGAATTAAGTATTTTACATTTTTTAAATTACATGGTTTTTTCTTTTGCTTACCTCTCCAAAAAAGAGACCAGCTCTTGTGCTTGGAGAGGGAGTTACACTACAATAATTTGATATAATACCTTACATATTCTATTCATTGTCCATTTGTGTGCTTCTGAAGTATTCTGTAATATTATTTATTTTCCAATTATATATTTCATTTAACATTTATTTCTTCTCTACTCGTGTATAGAGGAGTATATATAAGATAATTTGTGTTTCAGTTAGTCTGTGTATATATTTTTTTACTTCAGATACAAACTGATAGTAGTCTGTAATTTTTCTAATTGTGATGGGGAGATTGTTAAAAAATTTGATGCCTCGATAAATATAGTGATTTTGGGTTGCGGTATATTTTAGTTTTGAAATATCGATTTGGTTTGTTAATCTTGTAGATTGGAATTCGCTTCTAAAGTTTAATTGATTTTTAATTTTGAAAATTTGAATTATTGATATTGATGTCCATTATTTTTGGTATTTTGAAATCTGTGAAAAGTTGTATACTTGGATAGTTTTTTTTGTTTTAGAATAATTTTTATTATCATTTTTAGAGTGATTTCTTATTGTGACATTGAAGTTTTATTTGCTCCTCCCCATCCAATATTATCGTATTGCAAATGTGACTGTACAAACGTGTAATATATTATTTTTAGATTTGTAAGTGATAAGATGTTTCTGAGTCTTAAAAATATGTAGGCAGTTTTCATTATTTTATTTGTAAAATTAGTAATATATTCTTTCCATTTTAGTTTGTTATCTATTATACTTAATTAATTACATTTATTAGGTTCATTTTTTACATGTATTATATCTTTATATTGATAAATAATGTCTAACGGTCTGACACTTACATACATACATACATTTTCACCTAGTTAATTACTATGAGTATTGCGTAATACTTCAAATATCAGACAAATGTACCGAGGGCATGCATATAAAATTTGGCAAAGTAAATACAACAGATCAGTAAGAAAGTAAGACATATATTTGGGTACCCTACCTGCTACACTAGTAATTTACTGTATTATAGCAGACAGTATTCCTCCGGTATAGCAGTAAGCAAAGTGAAATGATATATAAACAGTTAAACAAGATGTCATTAGATTAGATACACACTTTATAAGAAACAATATGTTTCCAAGCTTTCGTGCTGTTCCAAAACGTTCCAGCATTGTTCTCGCTAAGGTTTCACGTAAAGAATAGTCATATTCGTTGAGATACTGCACGATTTTCAGTTTGTATGGGTGAAACTGTAATTTTTTTTTTTCTAAATAACGTGTACTGTTGATTTTTTTATTCCAATACAAGTTGCAATCTTCCTTATCGATTTACGCGTATTGCGCATAATTTCACGTCGAACTTGAGCCACATGTTCTGGGCGTCGCTGCTGGCGTTGACGGTCCTGGAGAAGTTTAGTTAACCGTTGTCCCTTCTTGTCTGAACTTTTGAATACAACACTAGATAAGTTGCGTGCTTGGCCTATCACTTACTCGTCGAAAATTAAAGTGAGTACAAAAAGCGTGACGCGCACGAACCAATGAATCACCGCACTTTAAATATTGCTCAACCGCGAACGCGCAGTGCGCTCCTGACCAGTGACTCATTGCGACTGGCAATACCGCAAATCACGCGCGTCGAAAAATACCCCTCCCACTTACCCACCCACCCCTCACAAATTTCCGCTGAACACCCCATATGTATAATGTTATGCTAGAGTGTGCGGTAGGGTTGTGTGAGTGTAATTAACAAATACCCTTAATTAAATGTATGTAGAAATGTTTTGTTGTGTTTTATCAACCCTTGTACAATTTTAAGTCGTATAAATGTAAAGATAAAGAGAATATTATGCAAACCATTTGTAGTCCGACCGTCAGCGCTCCCCTGCGAAGGGTGGCAAAGGGGGTCGTCGGTGAATTTCATGATTAATTTGTCCGTAAGCGGATTTGCCTCTAGGATCTCTGCTAGGGGTTGGTTCCCCTGTAAATGCCGTGTGATTATATTATTATTCCACCAGGCAAAAAGTTTATGTATCAAATTGATTATTAAGCCTCGATAGTACGTAAGGGTGGATGGATATCTGTACTTTCAAGTCTCGACTTGCCAATCTGATATCAGTTGGGTATTTATTTTTACAAAATATAAAGAAAAATATAAATTTTTAATATACAGATTATTAGCAGGTCGTTAAATGAAAAAACGCAAAAAGCAAAAAATCTATTTGTTGAGAAATTAGAAATAATATTACAAATAAATAATTTATAACTTGAAACATAATCTTCTGTCGGAATCTGGTAAATTTTGAAACTACATTATCTATAGCAGAAGGTCTTAAACGCATGGTTTGAAAATTTTCAATGCACTTTCTTCGATCACGGCTAGGAGTCTCCGGAACCACTTTCCATTAAAAAGCAACTAAAATATTTCTTCGATAAATTAATGTTTTCTGTATATATATCTTTCTAGTCGACACATTTAATTTGTATTCAAAAGTTTTTAACGTATTTTGTGGACACGATAACTCCTGAAGGTCTTGTCAAATTTCGATCTAACTTTGTTTGAATAGTTGTCTTTGTGATACCTCGGCTTAGTTCGTTAGCCAGCCCTATCAGCTATCTTGTTTCAAAATGGCGGCTATTCAAAATTTAAAAAAAAAACATAATTATGTTATGTCAGAAATTGAAAATGTAAAAATAAGCACACACTCACACACTGACTAAATCTATCTGATTCTTGCATCCAAATTAAAGAATTAAATTAATTGATGTAAACCCAAAATTGTGACCACGTATTGATATTACTTACCTTATATCTAGTAGAATTCAGATTTTTTTAAAATTTTATTTACACTCGTTATACTCAATTACATTCGTAACTAAATTCAATATTCTCGACTCGAATTTTTTAACTCTCTGGGGTATTCTGAAATGTATCGTAAATGAATTTTTTCAGCTTGTAAGCCTTTATAGTGCGTTCACCATACGGTGTGATTATTGAAACCAGTTTCTGTGTACCCACTATGTTGCTTAATTTGCAGTGTACTCGAGCGAACCGCAAAATCAAATCGGCTATCAGACTCGGTGTAATGTCAATTAGATGTAATGATTACACCTGATATGTGGTTTATGGGGTTATAAATACTTATTTGCGCTAGCTATGATAATAAACATTTATTTAAATACTAGTCTTATTCATGTTTAATTCGTTAGCATTCAAAGAATCATTGTATTCTAGAGACACAGTGCCTTTTTTTATTAAAATACAAATAGAAAATACTCTCTTTTTTTACATAACAAAATAAATAAATATTTGGCATCATAGAATATAAATAATAATCATAAAATATCGCGCGCATACAATTTTTAACATGACATCTTCATGCGCTGCCGTTTAAAATGTTCACTCATGACTCACTGGTGTGACTGTGATTGGTATTCGATAGTATCGGTGATTGAAAACTGTGACTGTGATCACAGTTTCATTACTAATACACAAGCGCCGCGCGATATCACAATACACGAAATAAATTAATAAATAAAAATATATAATTTTTAGCATATTTACTTATATTATTCACACTACACCTGCGGTCCGCCAAACTTTTGTATGCGTTCCGAAATACATTTATTATCAGGAATATGATTTTTTTAAATCTGGCATTCTAAGTATGGAATATCTTGAGATACACGTGAACAATCTAAGCTCGCTGCGAACTGACTGGAACTGACGCTACTACAACCCTTCTCGGGTATACAGATATAACGAAAAAAAATTCATACAGGGAAATACGCTGTTTTTAATGTTTTAGCTGATATATGGATGGTATGTTAATAAGCGATAAGTATTATTATCATTCTGTTTTAGTTTGAAAAAATATTTGTTGATTTTTCTGCTGTGAGTGGCTGCACCATCTTGAATCAAATAGGTTTCAACTAATATTGTTTTTCCTATATGAATTTTTTTCGTCATATCAGTATAATGTAACTTGCCTAACATGTGTATGTGGCCTGAGTATGACTGAATTAATATATACGGTGATTAAATGAAAGATATGTGATTGGCGTTTTGAGGTTTATTATGACAGTATGGTGAAAACAAGAAAGACATATAATGAAATGAATGAATGAATGATGTAGAAGATGCGTGTATATTATGAAATGAAATGAAGTGAAGCGGGTTGGCGGTCTCGCTCAGCTCTCGAGGGCCAGCAAGACCGCCGTTGTGAAACGCTGAAACTGGAGAGACTCTCTAGCGGTGAATTTCGAGCCAGGTTTGTAGCAGCAACCGGCAGCGCTGTCGCTAGCGTCGATAGCCGACTGAGATGGCGGTGGATTTGAATTCCGGTCGCTACATATATCTAATTTAATATCATCACAAAGAGAATGAAGACCCTTAAAAAATATGAGTTTATTTTTCGGGTCAAATGCGTAAAACATTTTGGCAATATCTACTAAATGGCGCTTATCGCGAATTATAACGTCATTCCTTCATGAATATTTTCATTTCATGTGCACACACGCCGAATAAAAAATGAATCGCGATATTCCCAGATATTCAATCACTGGTAGCAAGTGTGACTCAAATATATCAGTGATTGACTCACCGTTCGTCATTTTAAGCTTATCACTATTGCCTACCATGTTACGGTACGTTGATGTATCCTGTAATAATATCACCGATATTTCGTCTATTGAACCACTTTCTGAGGTTATGCAGCCATGATAATCTGTTTCTATCTACATCTCTACTACTTTCTCTCTTCGCCTACATAATGAGTTGTAATATATTATATTATTCCTTTCCATGATAGTAGTTGATATTAGTTCTCTTAACTTATTTATGCGTCTTCTTAATACTTCTTCATTAGTGATGTGATCAACCCAGGCCCTTCCAGTAGCCTTATACTGGTGTTCAGCGCCGGCGCCAGACTTTTAACGGCCACAGGCAAGATTGTTTTTTTTTTGTAAAATCATCCCCATAAATTGGCCGCCCCCTTATTCGGCCGCCCGCGTGCCACACATGTTAGGGGCGGTATTTTGAAACTTGCCCAAGGGCGATTTTTTACCAGAAGACATTCTGGTCACTAGTGTTGACTACAAATTACCGCTTTATTAGGAAATAACTATAATGTTATTTATTGGATTTGCTTTCTTGTTATTGATTATTTTTATTACACGCTGTTATCGTTCTGCAACTTGAGATTTTGTTTTTCAATTTTTATGTATTTTTCGGCAACCCCCTTTGATTTGGCCGCCACAAGCAGACGCCTACTCCGCCTGTGCGTAACGCCGGCGCTGCTGGTGCTGTAATGTTTTTCTTATTTTCTCCTCAGTGCGTAAATAATAGCATTGGTACTTAAAAGTGCATGAAAGATTTAATATGCGCACACCGCGATCTAAACTCAAAGAGAAAATTCCCCACAATCTATTAATTACTTAATCTACAATAATCTAATCAACAATAATATGTTGCTACTATTAATACTTTTTTCATGGACTAATATTTTTTAATTTTTTAAACTTATTTTTATTAGTTTAAAGAATTCTTTACAATAATTAAATCCTTAGCATCATATACATTTATTTAATTTGTTTTAATATGCAGTAATAATTTGTTTATTTAATATTTATATAAATAATTATAATTTATGTCGCTATCCACAATAATCACATAATGTATAGTTTTAAGAAAAAAATATAATTAATTCATTTTATTCTACATAAAACAATATACAGTTATAATTCTTTATAAATTACTACATTTGGCAGTCTTAATTATTCAAAATTTTTGTACACATGTGCTAAATTAAGTACTATGACACAAAATATTACTACACTACGTTTTAACTATTAGAAATCCATTCTACCTTAAATTTACTTTTTACATTTGTGCAATAATATTGTGCAACACAATCATTTTCGAACGTTTCCTACCATCTATTGGTAAAATAATGAAACTTAATACAATTTCTGTTTTATCAATAGTCCAAAGCTTATCTGTCCTCTATGAATTTAATGCGAAAACTTCTCTTAACAAGACGACTTCGTCGTGCTTTTACTTTAATGTTTTCAACATTGTTATTTGGTTCCGCCGACAGATGGTACGAATATCGTTAGACTATGTAATAAATATGAATATTTCATTGAGAATAAAATAATACTGACATCTATATTTAGCCGTGAACATAATCAAATATTTCTCACAGATGTAGCTAATGATAAAATATGAATTGAGTTAGTATTTTTAAAAGAAATATGAGAGAAAAAGTAGAGAATAAAAATATAAACAGAGAAAAAAGTTATAAAATAGAAAATATTCTCGGTGAACGGGAGGGTGGGGGGAAAGGAAAAAAAATGGGATAGGGAATAAAATCTGGGCGATAAAAATATAAATGAAAAATAAAGTTTACGTATTGAATTTATATTTTATTGAGGTAACTGGAGTATTGAGAATGTCTAGCTCATTTAGGTGTGAGCTAGACATTCATTGCTCATTGAAATAAAGGGGGGCTCGGTAGAAAAATGAGTTTCGTTTGGCATTGGTGTTGCAATGTGGAAGATTAAACATAAGATTAGTTCTGGTTAACCTACATAGCACTCGAATGGATATGCATCTGAGTGAATCAAAACAGTTTTCTTTATAGTTGGCTATTTTGTGTAGGAAAATGATATCGGCTATGTCTCTTTGAGTTTGTAGTGATGGAACTTTGAAAATGATAGATGACTCAGCTGTGTTCGTTAAGGTTCGATAACTACGAAAGTTTGAGGAATCTGTTCTGTATTTTTTCGATTCTATTGATGTATGTGGTACATCTTGGATTCCACACTTGGGAGGCATATTTGATGATACTTCTGACATATGAGAAGGATAGACTTTTCATGGTGTTTATAATATTGAATTGTTTACATACCCGAAAAATGAAACCTAACATTTTGGTTGCTCTGGATATAATACGGTTACATTATTTTAAAATTAATAAACTGAACGTTATTTGCCATAATTAAGACAATTCGAGCAATATAAGGAAGACCGCGACCAATATATACATTTTCCGCGTGCCACATAATTGCCTTAATATGGAAAATGTAAAAAACGACACATATTTTCTTATAATACTTTTAAAATTAGCAATATTAAAAATAGCAGTTAATAACGGGTATAATACAGGTTTGATAGACACTATTTTAAAAACTAAATTAAAATAATATAATAATCCATTTTTATATAAATCACAGATAAAACATAATGATAATTGGCGTGTGATTTTATACATAAATAACTTTTCGAATCAAATATCTAATACGAAACGTTAGACTGGCATTTTATACAAATAATAGTATAAGAAATTTACTCATAAATTCTAAAGACAAAGATGATAAATTTAACAATTCTGGTGTCTATAAACTTAGTTGGAAGGATTGTGCTGCATTTTATATTGGTAAAACGGGTAGAAATTTTAATATAAGAGTAAGGGAGCATTTGAGACGTTTGAACAATACTGGGTTTTCAGAATTTTCTAATCGTTTGATAGAAAATGGTCACGGTTTTGATAAAAAAATTGGGATTGTAAATTTTGCATATAAACGGTGTTGGTCACAAATTAAATAATTTGGAATCGTTGGAGATAAATAAAGCATGTAAAACTAATCAAAAAATTATAAACAACCAACTAAATTTAACTACGAGTCCCATTCTAAATTTTTTTCCTAAAAATTATTAGACTAAATTTGTATTAAGTAACAATTTGAGTTAGGTACTAAATTTATTTTTTAAATAATTGTTCTTTTTTTTAAAATAAATAATTTAATAAAAATTAAATATAAAATAAATTTTAAAATAAAAATAAAAATTTAAAAAATGGTAAAGAAACAATAATATATGTTTTTTGTTGGTTATGACATCCTGAAGAAGAAAATGGTTTTTTTATTAATTAGATAGTGAATTTATATTAGATAGATAATTAAATAGTGATAATTATATTAGATAGATAATTAAATAGTGAATTTAACCGGTAGATGTATTTAAACTCAATTCAGTGGTTAATAAAACAAAGATAATAAATTAGAAATATATTTTCTTATATTTTTGAAGCCAACATTATGGAGACGAATCTCAATTGAGGCAAAATATTAAACATGTATATTAAATATTAGACATATTATCAATTGAGGCAAAATATTAAACATGTATATTAAATATTAGACATATTATCAATTTTCAACGTTTTTAAAATACTTTGTTTTAGTGAAAACGCAAGTTCTGAAATAATATATTGTATTTACTGATATTTTTAAATTTTTTATTTTTATTTATTTACACGCTATCCCGAATCGGGAGGGTCCGATGCTTCGCAGGCAACCCGCTTGCACGGCCCGGGTTTAAACTGTGCTCCTCGAGTTTAAACTTAAACAATGACGTTCTCTGCGTTTAATAGTTTGTGTAAAATATAGTTAATGTGCAAGTCGAAGAGTAATTTAAAATCCAATATAAACCCAAGATATTTAGTTTCAGATTTCTTGGTCTAGACTTGGATATGGACCACGTCAAAGATGATCTCTCAATGATTCATTGATCTCTAAGAGTTGCTCGTTGTACACTCGATGCGTCATTCGTCAAAAATATTTGGGCTGATAATTCAAAAATCACTTCGCGCTGAACTCTGTACTGTTCGTAATCTCGTCTCGAGTCGAATCACTGAGGAGAGACATCTAAAACGTATTCACGGGACTCAACTCGCTATATGTCTTACGCACTTTGTTTTCATCTTTCATCTTCTTTGGCATATCTTGGGCGATACCTTTCTTGATAGGTATTCACATTCTCAATTACATCTACAAAGATCTACAACTTATTTTTTTGCACAATAGTTAGAGACCTAACTTCACAATCTATATAGAGTGAATTTATTAGTGTTATATACAGTATTATCTCTAAATTTTCCGAAGAGATCCTCGATGACATTATTTCTTTCATTAAATATAATATTTAAACTATTTAACCGATTCAAAAGCCTAGTTTTTCGATGAATGACGATGATGATGATGAAGTTCGTCGTCTGCTTATTTTCAGATATTTTGTTTTGGCAGTGCGGATCTCTAAACCATTTGTGATACAATAACATTATACAAAATCATTATTACGCTACAAAATTAATTTTCTGTAATCATGATATCATGTCTATTGTTGTATATCTATATCTTATCTTTTTTCCGTATTACATGCATCTTATTTATTAATTGTAGTATTATATTCAGTCAATTTGCTTGCCAAATAAAAAAAATACATATAATTGAAAAAAAAAAACTTCATCGTACAACGGCATCTATCGAAGGTTAACAACCAAGTTGCAGTATTTCTGATCGTTAGTATTTTGAATATTGAGACCGTTTCTGATAAACCTCTTTCTACTTGAACTTCTACTACCTTGGTAATGTGGTCAACACAGGAGGTTTTTAGCATTCGTCGATTCAGCCATATCCTCAAATGCTTTCTATTTAATGATGGTTACATGTAACATCCAGTTCTCGACTTCATAGAGCAGCACGGATATGACATCTCATATTATATTATGTCAAAAACCCGTGTAGTGGTGGTTTACGGTCTCTGTTGCCACCTTTTACATGTGCATTATTCTAAAAAATATATTTATTATCTCTTTGTCGACGTTTGTCCAACGGTCATTTCAAGAAGGTCTATTTAATGATAAAAAAAATCATATCTCCAGTTTCATAAATTACACATTCAAAAATTCTTACTCCACTATTAGTTTACCAAATCATCTGCCAGAAAACAACTAGGTTTAAATTACATGATATTTATCCAATATTCAAACCGTTCGGCCCTATTGTATTATTTAAAAGCAGACTATTAATAATAATTATTCCCAAAATCATATTCTATCACCAGATAGTACGTGTGTCGCGGGAATGGTGAGTTACGAAATACCAGAGTTGACGGCGCTGCTGCAAATATCATCCGCGATATGGCCACTATCTAGTGAAATATAAGCATAGTGATTACTTTTTGCCAAACACATTTAATATCTATACGTTAAAAAATATGAAGTAGTGATTATGTAATAATATTAAACAAAGGTAATTAAATATTTTTTTATTATGATTTATTACTGCATATAATGATGCAAGATTTATAAACATTTATTTCATCTGAATTTTGAGGAGTATGAATTTTAATAAGTGCGTTTTTATTATTATCCTTAAATATTTAATAAATACACACTTATTATTATCCTTAAATATTTAATAAATACACACTTATTATTGTCCTTAAATATTGAATAAATACACACTTATTATTATCCTTAAATATTTAATAAATACACACTTATTAAATAAAATATAATAATATTTTATTTTTAAATAAGTCATATACTCTTAAGATTAGATGCGTCTGCGCCCGCATAAAATGTATTTGAAAGTAAGGGGTGAAGAACCCTTATTTCAATCCACTGTTACTTTGGTCAGCGCCGGGTTAGGAAATAAATTCCACCTCAAAAATCATGCGCAGCTAACAAGAAGTAACGCTTTTACTATGTTTCCCATTATTTTCTCTCGCGCCGCTCCCTTCAACCCTTAATTCTCCCGCAGGGGTGGGACGCGGAGACGCCTTGTTAACTGGAGGCCTGCGACTGCTTTTTGTATTCGATTCTTTTCAATAATTTTTATGATTTATTGCGGCTACTCAACTTTACACCACTATTGTAACAATACTACAACGATTGCTCAGTTTAATTTTCCGTTCTTGGGTTACAAGTACGCTGATGTAACATTATCTAAATAAACTAATAATAAAATAAAATAAATAATATGTACTTAGTTAACACGGTCATATAATTTTTAAAAATATTTTATATAATGTAAAGCATTTGCTAACTTTTTATTTAATGTTCTCTTTCTCTTTTTTATGCTGTATAAATCAAGAATAATTATTGATTTTCTCGTTTCTCTTCAAAATATTTTTTAAGTTTTTACGTAAAAATTAACTATGTATTTTATTTTTGCGATACTGGTATATGATATATACATTTTTTCTTTACTTTTCCCAGATACTTTTACTATTTCTACATATTTGTATATCTAAACTGTTAAATTTGTTTATCTATTTACAACTCACAAAAATAATCATAATATATGTTTTTAGTTCTTATGTAACAAAACAATTATGTAATAGATTATTTACACTATATTTTTTACTTGTAATATAATATATTTGTATAATTTTCACAAATAATCTTTGCCATACTTGTTCAATAAAACTGTCTGTAGAGATATTATTATTTTTATAAACATTTTATTAATGGTACATCGTATCGTATAAATATACAAATAAATAAAGAAATCACTTATATTTTAAACTTGAACGGAACTTACCCCGTGCATAAATATTTTTTGATAAAAACGTCTATCGATCTGAAAAGAAAATTCCACGGAGAAATTATGGATCTGTGGATTGTGAATTTTGAAGGGGGTCTTAGTTATTTAATAGTATCATTTCATAACGAATAATTAACGACACAAATAAGTTTTTTAAATTTTAAGTTTGTCTAAATTAAAATCTGAAGGAGTGGATGGTTGAAAATTTCCCACTTGAATTGTAGAAGTAGTTGTGTATTCCTAGAATTATGAGGTCTGGCATTGTGAAGAATGACATCGCTAGACAACGGACCTCGCCGTCGATTTTGAATTGCCCGCCATTATTTCTTCTGCGTATGAATACAATATGAACCAGCATTGAAATTGGCGCCATGGCTCATAAAAGCAATGAACCTTGTCGATCCCAGAAAACAAGTGGTGTGATTTTTAACTTTTTTTTAAACACTTCAAACAATCACAGAAACAATGACAGTGCTATGAAACTTATCACACAGCGAGTAGTCAACTGAAGTCATTTCACCTTGAGTGGTGGCTACTCGCGTCACTAGCGCTCCGCACGGCGCAAATGGGTACTACTTTCCGGACGGCCCAATAATATAATATTTTACATGGATATATACGAGTATGACGCAAATATTATTATATATCTAATGGTAAGACATAAAATATTTAGTGGTTTTGACCATTTCAATTTTCCATAATCACAATAAAGAAGCTTTATACGAGTACTTAGTTACGCTTGTTGACATTGAGTTGCTGGAGTAAAGCGGCGGCTGGAGCTCAGCACCAACTCTCTGGTGCAAGCGGCGCTCTCATAGAAAGCTGGTTCCCTGACCAGAGAATGGCAGCGCTTACAAAATAGCTACATATACAACAATGACCGTGACTGAAGTAGTTATAAATATATGTAATTATTATATTTTGTGTGTGTGTGTGCCTTTACTTTTTATTAACTTTAAAAAAAAAAAAAAATGTATTTATTAATATTTTCATAGGATATTTATTTCATAACCTTTAATGTATAACATAATATGTATTATCTTTATGGCGAATCAGGTTTTAAAAAATATCCTGATCACGCTGGAATAAACGCATTATTATTATTATTAATTATTATTACTTAATTATTCAATAAAATCAAGAGACGTTCTCAAGAATACAATGTCATCATCAATAATTTCTTAACATTATTTCAGTGAATATTGATTTAACGACATACACTTGTAATTCTACATATTATAGATTTGTAATTACACGTACGGGGTTAGTAAGAAGGCTTCCCATTATTTATCCCCCGCAGAACTCCAGCGGCCGTTACAGCCCTTATTACCTACACAGCCCCTGGATGAGGGTTGCCACATGTAACGAACTCTGAATTAAATAAGGCGTTATGTTTTATAGACGTACAAACCATGGCAGGTGATTTGGGACCGAAATAAATGATTGTGATGTAACTTTTACTGTGATTCAGAATTCTCACTAAAAACGTACATATGAATAGGTATTTAAGAATTTGATGATTTTGTATTTTTTACAGACTACTTTAATAATTTGAGATAAGATAGTAACATAGTTATCTTTCGATGATCAGACTCAAGAGTACATATATATATATATATCTGAAGATAACAGTCGTAAATTTATTATGTAAATAGAAAACATTAATTTTTGTCTGTTGTTACTGCTAAACCCATCTGGTGGCTAAAGTCTATCTGTCGTAGTTACCCAGTAATGGTACGAGTATTTTTATTAAAAATATACAAGAAACATATTTTTAAGAACACAGTTTTGTTGTGAAGTTTCATTTTCAGAACATAGTTCTGTGATATTTTTAATACAAATTAAATTAATCAACTAGAAAGATCGCTATATTTACTATTAGTCGCTACCGGGATTCGAACCTAGACCTCTTAAAAGCAATTAACTTTAATTTTGCGTTGAATCTCTAATAACTTTGAGTAAATCACGCTAGAAGACACCACAATTGAACTAATTAATTATTATTATTTTTTTGCATGGGAAACGAAAGACTGCCAAAACAGATTTATTTATCAATGCCAGAGGAAAGAAGACTTGTAAGATGATCCGGGTATATCACACAGGATTGAATGGTCGCCGCAGTGACGCCAATAAAATGTTATGATAAGACGAGGCAGTTGTTAAGAATATATTTACTGTAAATCATCAGCGGCGCACCAAAAAAACGTGAGATAAATTTCGGCAGGCTGGCGTCCGTTGTTTCCTGCTCGCAGAAATAGTGGGAAAAATATGAATAAATAAATGTATTGTTTGTAACAAAATAAAATAGAGTATTCTGTGGGCGAGGAATCATTCTCGATTCTCTCGGCGCAGTGTTCCATATCTGTGTTTTATTTCTTCTGACCTCATCATCATCATCGCCAGTTGAGAGAAGCGGAGATCGGCGAACCACCCTGGTTTTCTTATGGCTGTACGCAACACCAGGAGAACAAAAAAACGCAAATGCAGAGTCTCTGCGAGGAAATATGGCCACAAGTAATCGACATAGTGCAAAATAGACAGCGGTGGAAGAGTGTTATCCAAGAATTATACCCGATTAAGATAAAGAGGATAAAAAGGAAAGAAAAAGTTATTTTGAAAAAATGTAGGTATATGTATCCTTTATTGGTTGTATTCTATAATACTTTGATTCTCTTTTCGTTTTATATTTTTTATATATAAAGTTATTTTGTATTTTATCGGAAATTATTTTATATCCTAGCTCAATGCAAGCTGTTGTGCCAAAAAATAGCACCTAAAAAAAAATTACTTTGTTCAATAAATAAATCAATCTATTTTAGTGCCAGTCTAATTGATAAACACGCACGTAGATAATCTGATCAATATGATAATAAAATATCTCTAAGATACGGAAATCAATATATAAAACGAACAATCAATTACTCTAGTGATTTACATTAAGTTATCTGATTCGCATGCTCGTGTAGTTGGTATTTTTCGTAATTAGAACTTAATAATAACTTGTGAATTAAAACTGTGTCAAAGGTATTTGTTTAATAGTATTCATAAGTATTAGTATTTGTCTAATACAAAGTTAACAGTGAAAATATCAAGTGCCTAACCAGAATGACGGCCAGTTCGACGCGAAGGTTGATGCATCAGTTACTGGCAACTTTAAGTTGTAAGTTAAAGTTAAAATTAATATTTGAATATGTCCAAGAATACAAAATTACTGAATTTTCATCTACAAAAGCACTGTTATTAAACAAATAATTGATATCTCTATTTTTTATTATATTTAATGGAAAAATATGGAAGTATGAATAATTACAGGTAACTAAAAACAGGTCGCAAGCCGTGAGATATCTATTATTTATTTAATATGAGTTATAACTTTACTTATTTAATATCTTTGAATTTAATCTCTGAATATGTGTACCGTACCGAACTAACATTTATAAAAATTCTGATTAGAATATGTTTATCTGTATTGATTTTTCATCACAATTCATATTTCTTACTTACAATGTTGAAAACATTTAAAGTGAATTATTACATTTAAAATATTATTTTATAACAACCAAGAATATTACGATAAACTCGTAACATTCTACAAATAGTTTAAATGAATTAAGATGCTTTAAACATGCGAAAAATGTGTTGATTTTCAAAAACTAAACATATTTTAACTTTATTTTGTGTTTATTTATTTATTAGTAACTATATAATACATATAAAAATTTGTTTGGACTGTGCCCGTCTCACTAGAGAAATTCTGTGTCGAGACGGGCATAGTTTTTCAAGCAATTGTTTAATTAATTAAAGTTACAAGTGGATAGAATTACATTTGTTAACATATAAAAGGTGTATATGAAGAACAATTTTAAAGTGGACTTAATTTTTGGATCACTTTGTAGCAATAATTAATATAGGTACGAGTCAATATGTGTGGGTGAGTGCACCAATACTGGCTCTACCCATATTACGAATCCAAGTTTTAATATAAAGTTTCGTGTTCTTGTGACAATTCAATTGATTTAAGTCTTTTAGCATTCTATTAAATAGTTTTGGTCCAAAATATTTGTAGTTCCTTTGACCAAATGTAGTATGTGCTCTTTGGGTTTGAAGGTTATTTGTATTTGTCCGTGTGCAACAGAAGTCGTGACAAAGTGCACTTAATTGTTTTAAATACTAATTAAATATATTCATTTTAAATATATACATATAAAATCAATTTTATCGAAAAATATCGTTGTATTTATATCCAAGTTCGAATCCCGGTAGCGCAACAACAATATTTTTCGATAAAATTGATTTTATATTTATATCTTTATAAATAATATATTTAATTAGTATTTAAAACATCACTGATCTAAATTTTGAATAATTACAACTTCACAATAAGAATGTGTTCTCCATAATAACTTAATTATTTAATGAAAATCATAAAGTATAACAAGAGTAACTAAGATTATTATGTCTCCTGTATCTTTGTTTAATCTATGGTTAAAAATAAATTAATTAATCATAACTGCACTGCAAGCACGATTCCCGATGCAAAACATATATAAATTTAAAAATATATTTAGTGTCCAAAGATGAGTATCTACATTTTACGCGTGTATAAAAGAAATTAGGGAGTAAACTGTGTACTTAACTATACGAAAAATAGACATATATGTTACATTATCATTTTAATTTATTTAGTCATATTTATCATTATTTTTGGTAGATCTTAATAAGCAATTGTTTAAAAAAATTGATTCTTATTTTTAATGTATAAGTTTTAAGGAGAACACATTCTTATTGTGAAGTTGCAATTTTACAGAACATAGATCTGTGATATTTTCAATACAAAGTAGATGGATTTCAAATAATGGCACGACAGATGTGTCAACTTGAAAATGCAAAATATAGTTTCGAAAATTGGTCGTCAACTTATTGTGTTGGTGTAGCATAGTAAGAGATCTAGGATCGAATCCCGGTAGCAACAACAATATTTTTTCCATAAATTGATTTTAATCTTTCTAATTAAAACATTTAATATTAAATAATGTATTCTTTATTTTAATGACGTCTTATAGTTGTTGACTTTTTATAATATTTACTTATCTACTAAACAAATAACTCGTTATCAATAAACCAACAATATTGTAAATGTACAATGAGTTGCAGGTGTAGTAAAAATACGTATATTGTTTGTAATAACTTATCTCATACTTAATTCCCATAATTTATATACTCTCTGATCTCTGATAATAATTAGTTACACAAGTTACTCTCGGATCTCGGATTATATTTATTTTAATTTTAATATTATTTCCGTAGGTATGTTCGCGGTAATGTCAGCTGGAAACATATTCGGTTGGCTGTCCCCGGCATACACTAAGCTCCAAGATCCAGGATCTTCATTTCACGCCACTAATGCAGAACTCAGTTGGATAGCGTCCATGCTCTTCATCGGAGCTACGGTTGGACCTCTCCTGTTCGCCTTCACGACGGATCACGTAGGAAGAAAATGGATCAACTTCTTCGCGGCCGCTTTATACATCTTAGGCTGGGCTATATGTCTCGTTTCCACAAATCTGGTTCACATTTACTTTGCCAGAATCCTCCACGGCATCGGGATATCTTTCACAATCTGCATAGTCCCTGTGTACGTCGGAGAAGTGATCGAAGACCACTTAAGAGGAGCGGTAACTGCCACTATCATAATGTTCACATCTTTGGGAGCATTATACGTATACATTATTGGTCCAGAAGTCAGCTTCATCGTGTTAAATCTTATCTGTATGGTATTTCCGGTCATGACTCTGCTTTCGTTTTTTTTAATGCCGGAGTCACCTTACTTTCTGGTGATAAACAACAGGATACGGGAGGCAGAGACTAACTTGATGCGGCTGAGAGGAGAAACCTCCAAATACGATATTTTACCTGAACTGGAAAAGATAATCGAGTTTGTAGAAGACGGCTTCAGCAAACAGTCAATCGGAAATAAGCTGAAGATATTCCAGTTCAAAAAATCTTTCAACGCTGTTGCCATAGTAACTGCATTGGCCTTCACCCAGCACTTCAGTGGATTTTCGGCTTTTAAATCATACTTCGAAATAATTTTTTCCGTGGCAGATTCTCCTATTGAACCCAGTACCGCGGTCATCTCCGCGGAACTAGTCGCTTTTGTAGTTGCCCTGTGGTCTGTCTTTTTCATAGATAAACTTGGAAGGAGACCTGTCTTCTTGATCTCTTCAATAGGTTGCATGACTTCCACAACTTTAATAGGTTTATATTATATTTTGGATTATTACCAAATTGTCGCTAAATCCTATTCGTGGATTGCAATGATTGGAATATACGGATACCAGATATTTTTCCACTCGGGCATGTCATGTACGACTTCCGTAATAGCAAGTGAAATTTTCCCAGCTTTCGTGAGACCTTGGATCACCGCTTACACCGCCATGCTGATGGCTGTCTTTGGATTTTGCGTCACCAAATTGTTCCAAGTCGTGGGCGACGCGATTGGGTATCATTTTTCATTTTGGTTATACACGATTCTTCTCATTTTCCCGACTTGTTACCTTTACGTGTACATGCCTGAAACAAAAAATAAATCACTAATTGAAATACAACGTGAACTTTCCCGTAAAACGAGTGAAGTGGGTAGTCACGAGGATTCCATGAGAAACTTGAGAAAAAATATTACATGAAATATGAAATTATACATTTTATTTTATTGAAAAGACTGAAACATTTCCTCCAAACGGATTTTACTACGGGGAGGTACTTTTCATGGAATCTCAAAAGGTGAAAAGGGATTTATAGACTAGTGACAATTCGGAGCCTTGAAGGCAGTATACGTGTATATTCTGATTTAAATAATTACGTGATTTTTAAATATAATATTGACATACGATTATAATGTAGGCATATTTGTTATCACAATGGTGTTTGTCTGTCTGAAAGTGATGATGATAACTTTTAGAATTGTAAAATTCGTATTGTGCTTTAATTATCGATTTAATATGGCTTAATAGCTTTAAAAGTAACAATACTGTATATAATTTTTTACTAATGTTGATAGATAGACGGAGCGTCAGCCATCTTGGATGACATGTCGTATTGTTGCAGATAGGATCACTTAGATATTGTGTGTAATTGTATTTCAATTATTTTATTTGGTTTTTTAATTACCATAACCATTACCAAGATATATAACGCATTAATAACTCAGATTTGTACGAAAACAGTTGCAGAGCATTGTTAATAATGTAAGAACTGTAAAATATTTATTTACTGTGTATTTAATTTGATTCCTTCAGTATTCAATTGAGATTGAAAAAAAGACGAATTACGTGTAATTTTTTGCTTGATTTTAAACTGGGTCTTTGTTTATGCGTCTCAAATGGTATAAAATGTTAATCGAGCATGCGGTGAAGGAACCACTTCTGAACAACGCAGTGTTGGTCCAAAAAGCTTAGGAGACGAAGTCTTAAAGATAAAGAGTGTTGAGAACTTCCTGCCACCGTTGAAAATAAGCGACAAATAACCAACATTAATTAACCGAAGGACCTGTATTCTTCAAGAATCCTTGACAAAAATGCATAGAATCAAATAGTTCTTCATCATCGTCGTCAGCCTATGTCTCTACTACTCCTGAATATAGGTCTCCTTTAAGGATCGGCTGTCTTCAGCATTTTTCATTCATCTTTTGATCTCGTCAATCCACCTAACTTAAGGACAATCAACACTTCTTTTACCAGAACAAGGCTTCCATTCGACAAATGCAAGTTGAATATTATGTTCCAGGCCGATGTTGTTTTTGAATAACTAGGAAATGAAACGCATTTCTTTATTTGGGTTTTTATTTATCAATTATTTGATTTAGAATAATTATGTCAATTATTAAATTATTAATTATCAAGGCATCCAATTTTTTAACAATCTCCCCATCACAATTATAAAAATTACAGACTATTATAAATTTGTATCTAGAGTAAAAAAAATATGTACACAGATTAACTGAAACATAAATTAACTCTTCTTCTCTGCACACGAGTCTTACTCTCATAGAAAAGAAACAAATGTTATTCAAAATTGTATTATACTCGTATTTTCGAATATTAAAATAAATAAAAAAAATTTAAATGTTTAGAATATGACATCGGCCAAGTTTAATCATATTTTTCACAACATTCTTACACACTTCGCGTGTTATTTCTGCAATTTCATTTCGAAGTGTCCCGTAGCATCGGAATTGTGGGCTTATTGGCGTAGACCTTTTCTTTCAAGTACCTCTATTGAAAACAGTCGAAAGCCGTCAAATCGGGTGATCGTAGAGACCAGTCGATATCGCCACTTTTTGATATAATGCGGCTGAGAAAAAATTCTCGCAAAATTTCAAGCGTACCTCGGGCTGTGTATGAGGTCGCACCATCCTATTGAAACCGCACGTGTTGCAGGTTCAATCGACCCATTTCGACCACCAAATTTTTTTCCAACACGTGACGATAGCGGTCACTATTAATGGTTACAGCATTGCCATTATTATTTAGATAAAATGTATTAATTAACACGTTATTAAGGCGTTGTATAATAAATTATAATCGACTGTTATCTACAACTACCAAATTCGAATTGACTAATGTCTGCCAAACCAAAATGGTGGCTAAACAAAATCGACCTGGAACATAATATTCGCCGTGTAACTCCAGCCCACCTGAGCGTGTAATTTTTTTGGGTAACATCTGTTACCTTGATTCTCTGGCGAATGTGTATGTTAGATACTACATCTTTCAGAGATATTCAAAGCATATTCATTGCTCTTTGGGCAACTTTTAATTTTTGTACGTTATAGTAAGTAGATATTAGGAACGCGTACTAGTTGTAGAGTTGAGCATAATTAGTTATTTTCTCTAAAGTTAAATTTAATTGAATTAGAAGGTTAAAATTAATCATTATTTTAAAAATCAACTTATATATGTCATTAAGAATGCACGAAAAAAATATATGTAGAGGGAAAATTTTTTGTGCTTTATCTTATTACTCATTATTTGTACTGTATTAATGGTGAATATTAGATAATCTATCTATTGTTTAAATAAATGCATGCGATAATATTATAAGTCGTCCCTATGTACTTTTCTCTAATAACGATCATATTAAAATAAAATACAAATATGTAAACTACATGTTAAGAAGTAATAAAATTCTATTTTTTTTTAATTGAATTAGAAACGATTTCTAATTAGTTAGTTATGAAGTGTACTATATTAAGTATTATTAAATTATTTTTTATAATAAAAACGTTAAAAAGAAAAAATATTATTTATTTATTTGCCCTATTTTACCCTCTCCCTAAGACGCGTCGGTCAGGCAAGTTCTTGTACAAAATTGGAAGAAAAGTTGAAGCGACAGTGGAAAGCACTGTTCAACACTGGATGCAGATCGGCAGAAGAGGAAGATTAAAAAATACAAGAGTGATTATAATGATTTCACTTAGGATAGATAAAAGACAGCAGCTTGAGCTTCCTTCTTTTAAATGATGAAAAAAAAAATTTTTTACACTTCAGACATACCATTTATTTATTTATAATGTTTATATTTAATTAGTCGGTACAGTACTTATGAAAATACTTATATAAATAAATTAATAAGGTTTTATAATCCAGAATTAATCTCTGATTTTTAAATTCCTTACAGCGGGAATGAAGTCGAATATTTTTTATCTTTAAAATACACGATGAAGAAGTGAACAAAACAAATACGTCATTTTGACTCCCGTGATGACTACATATTGACCCGTGAACGTCAAACTTATATTTTGACAATTTGTATTAATAAAAGCGAATAGCATGACCCTAATTGATTAAATTAAGCGGCTGTATAATACAAGATAAGAACAAAAATATATTGATTCTTAAATACGTCATAATCTTTATCTTACAGATATGCGATATGTTCTAAGAAAGAAATCTTATTGGAAGTACTCGAATATTACTCAGTGATTTTTATTATTAATATTCATCACTTATATCAGAACATCTTATTTTTTATAAAGGTTTAGAAAACAGATAAAATAGAAAAAATTATCTAGTTAAGCTGGGAATAATATTTTTATGTGTATTATTTATTTTAATCACTATCTTGAGACATCGCTATACATATATACTTCTAGAGTATGTAATCCTTCATACTTATATAAAATATTCATATAAACGCGAGATTAAGTTATGTATATACAATATATATATAATAAAATTAATTTAATTTAAAAATTATTTAAGACTATAAATCAAATTCTTAAGATCTTCAATGTCTGTTCACCACAAATTAAAAGGGATTTTTTTATTATGAATAAAATTTTTTTTTTCAAAATAGTATATTAAAATATCATATCATATACTGGGATTCGAACCTGGATCTCTTTCCTACTGTGCTACAGCGACAGTACTTTTGACGACAAAATTTTCGAACCTATATGTTACACTTTTTCAAATTAATACATCTACCGTTCCATTATTTGAAAGCCATCTATTTTGTTTTTACGGAATCTCAAATACCTTTGAGTAAACCGATAGCAGATGCCAGAATTAACAATTCATGTTTATTAAATTTTAGACACATTGATACAAGTTATATGTTATAATGGAAGAAGATCCAATTTTTAAAAAGTGACACTTGAACGACGTTTGACGATGAGTTTTAAACAATTTTTTTTTTAAATAAATTATATACTTGGCATTTATGTTATCAGTGTCATTAATATTTTTCAAACTAAACTAAGTGCGATAACTTGGTGATATCCGGTATAAAAAATAAACTCCGATGATACTTGATGATGCACATGGCAGAATAGCCCATAAAACTACACAAAAGATTCTTACGGTCGTGAAAACTCGAGAACATTTTTAACAAAAAAAATCCTTTCCACGCTGGCAGCAAGACTTATGTATACCTGGTATGTATGTAAGTGTACTTAAAAGACAAGTACGTAACATTAAGAGACTGACTATTTTCTGTATGGATACTTGAATATATATATTATACTTGAAGAAAAAAAATCTAAGCCAGTAAGCTAACAACAATTCCGATAATATTTGAAATGAAATTTCTGGAAGAACACTCGAAGTGTGCAAGAATGTTATGAAAAATATGGATGAAAAAGCACGCATTTGTGTTGCTTCCAGAGGTAGCCACTTTGCCAATTTAATATTTTAAACATAATTGTAAGAAATCAAATAATTGATAAAAAAAAACAAAATTAAAAAATCATGTTTTGTTTCTTAGTTATTCAAAAATAATATCGGCCTGGAATATAATATTCACCCTGTAGAATGTGGTACAATATGAACAAAATATTGATGTCTACCTAAAACTCACACTCGTCTATTCTGTCTACAGTCCATAATTATCATAGGCAGCAGTGCTGAGTGGACCATGGCTCTCTTAAGCAACCCAACTGTCCTCTGCTGTCTTTCTCCAGACCATGATATCTCAGTCCAGTCCAGATAACAGAGATAGAAAAGACAGATATTGTGCATATCTTGTGCCTTTAGAGTTAAGTCATCATTTATTTTCATTTAGTTGGTATAACCTAAATCCATGCCTAATGCACGCCACTGGTTAAGCAAGTATTGTGAGAAAGTCGGGTGGGGTTACGCTGCAGATTTTTTAAACTTACGTAAAGGGCTTTTATAAAAATTCAGGAACATTCTAGCATGAACGGAAAGCGTGGTGTTTTCTAAAGGAGTTCACTGGGATATTTTCAATCCCCGTCTATTAACACTCCTTTTCATTCCTTTTATTGAAAAAGTAAAAATATTTTTTCAAAATGTTTCATCACTTTGAAATTCTTTATATCGGAACAAGTAAAAAAGTAAATACAATAAAATCCCTCTATTCACCGGGCGATTTCCATTCCAATGTTGAATTTCCCGCAATTAAGCGGAATACTTTACCGCCTTTTTGCCGCAGCCCTGAATGGAAAACAACTCGGCGTTGAATAAGAAAAATTCCTTTATGCTCACAGATGCTCCCTGGCGAGGCGCAGTGAAAGGAGGTTTTATTCCCGGAGTGCCGGGTTGGCTGGCAGCTTTCGTCTGAAAAACTGTACCGCCCCGTGAATGAAAAACATTCAAATGGAAAATCTTTTTACATTCTGAATTGTATGCATTTGCTGCGCAGGACAAAGTATTTGGTTTTTTTCGCGTGCTGAAAGTCAAGTGCATATTTTGGTGGTTGTTTTTAGCTTATTAATAAAATAAACAATAACCTTATTAGGTACCGAACCCCTATTTTGAATTAAACTCAAATTATTACGAACCAGGGTTATGACACTCGAACATAAAATTTGTGAGAGAAAAATAATTTCGTCTTTATTATAGGCATACCGTTTTAATGTTTATTATAGGCCAGTGATGGCGAACTTGTGACACGCGTTTCAAAGGTGACACGCCACAGCGTTTTGGGCGACACGCCAGCGTACACTAATATCAAAGTAATCAATGAAAACGTGTCTCCCCACCAGACGTCACCCGATAACAACGTTCTAATTTATCACTACGCACATATGTATCTCTTTTGGGTCTCACTTTGTAAAAAAATCAATAAATTTAAATCAGCGATTAATTAATTGACATCAAATCAAATACTATGTGTTCCATATAGTTAACTTAACTTTGCTCAATAAATTGATTATATATCTTCATAATTAATACATTTTATACATATTTATAAATATTTGATTTACTATATCTTACTATACGATAATAAACAATGATAACAAGTCATAATATATACTTTTTAAATGTTTTTTTTGAGTTTAGTAAAAATTACGAGGAAATTAAGCAATTTTTAAGTAGTTTTTAAATAAATTTTTTTCATTTAATTTACTTAAAAGATTTTCGATAAAATGCATAAGTTGTATGTTTTCAAACTATTTCCTATATAAGAGAGTAATTAATCTATTTCACATATCGTTACATTAAGCCTCTTATATACCTACATCTTAAGATAGACTATACATTTATATATAAGCACGAAATTAATATTCCAAAACTTAAATATACCGCAACCCAAAACCATTATATTTATCAAAGCATCAAATCAAAGCAAATCAATATATATATATACAGACTAGCAGACACATAAATTATATACAATTATATCTCGAATCTCCTAGAGGAGAAAAAAATGTTAAAATTATAATATTATAATAAAAATGGATGGTACGAATTATGCAATAGAATGACGAAATGACGCCACCTCAATAGTCAGCATGAAGGGTCATGTAGTCCCTTTGTCACATATCAGTAGTAGATGATGAAAAATAGAGGTAGGTACTTAATTCGAAAATAAGATCTTAACTAACGAATGGATTACTCTATAAATTGCCTAGTTAAAAAGAATCAATGGACGCTACAGTGTCCCGCACATTATCCTCAGAGACATCTTGTTTAGAAACTAAACAATGTCATCTCAAATCAGTTCTTAGGAAGGTATATTATCATCTCTCATACAAATTAGAATGTATACCCATACTGAAAAATTCATTTTTAATATCAATAATATAATTATGACCCCACTGTTATGCAGACGATACGCAAATTTATTTTTTCTGCAAGCCGGGTGAGACAGAAGTATTGAAAAGAAAAATTGCAAGATGCGTAGATTAAATAGGCGAGTGGATGGCACAAAATAGACTTACATTGAATTCATCCAAAACAGAATTACTATGGACAGCAACACTTAGAAGGCAAAACTTAATACAGGAATCAATGTCTGCGAATGTTAAATCTGCAGTTAAGTTGTTGGGCGTGCACATTGATTCAGATTTTTCCATGAATACACAAATCAGCTAAACTGTCAGTCCATGCTGCCATCAACTGAGACAGATTAAAAATATTCGGAGACATCTTCCTCTTGAGGCAGCCCGTCTACTCATTGTAGTGTCACGTGTGGACTACTGTAATAACATCTATGCTGGCCTGCCAATGTTTCAGCTGGTAGATTGCAATCTATTCTAAATGCGGCTGCACAGATAATATATGGAGTTTCCATATTCTCTCATATAACATCCCTTTTACATCAGCTACATTGGCTCCGATTCCCTGAAAGAGTTGAATTTATATTGTGCTCGTCTATGTACAAGGCGACACACAACATGGCGCCCCTGTATCTTCAAGAAATTTGTATCCCAGACAATTTGAATGGTAGACGTTAAACTCTCAGGTCAGCCTCTACTTCAGCTACAGAAAGGGTTGTAGAACCGACCAACCGTTGCCAGAAGTTTAAATTTAGTGAACGGGCATTTGCGGTGGCAGGCCCAAAAGCGTGGAACTCTTTGCCCTCCGTTATAAGGAACAGTGCATCAGAGACTTTATTTAAGAAGAAACTAAAAACGCACCTTTTCAAAAAGTCATTTCCATAAGTGAAAATAAGGATATAAATAAAAATAAAAAAAAGATTATTGTAGAACTATAAACAGTTTATGTTATAGTTTACAAATTATCCATTATTATTATTATTAAGTATATACTCGTAGTTTATTGTGTGTGATGGATTAGACTCCACCTCTGATATATACAGCATTGTCCTGGCTACTTTGCTAGACCGCCGTATGTGTTAAAGCAGCCAGTTTTTTCGTGCTGTTGTAGTGTTATTTAATTCAAGAAATATATAAATAAACATAAGATTTAATATTTTAGATTCATTTCATTCAGACCAAAATTAGATAAATACTAAATGATGAAACACTCGATGATAATAAAATTATTTCATATTAAAATTGTTATTTGTTTAGCCTTCATAATTATATTTAATTTATTTAACCGACTTTGTCATTAATTAAAATATAAAAAATTTATTTGACACTTAAAATATCAACAATAATATTGTTAAATACTAATTAAATGTATTAATTAGAAATATATACATATAAAATCAATTTTATATGTATATATTATTATTGTAGCATAGTTGAATAATGCACCTTCCCCGGTTTGGAAAGAGATACAGATTCGAATCCTGGTGGCGCAACAACAATATTTTTCGATAAAATTGGTTTTTATATGTACATTTTTCTAATTAATACATTTAATTAATATTTAAAATATCACAGACCAGTGTTCTGAATAATAACAACTTCACAATAAGAGTATGTTCTCCTTAATAACAATATTGTTTTAAATTTACTGCGGCCATTTGGACGTCCGCGGAAATATTAAATCAGTACAGCTCGCTGGTATATATTATTCTTCTAGTGCTTGTCCAATTATCAAATGTTAGCGATCATTATCTGGTTTGCGGCAACTCCAAATAGTTGGACTATGGACTTCTAGAACTATTGCTTTATATTTTTCAGCCAGGATGTCTTGGCTTCTTCTGTTCGCAATATTGCCTTGAAATATGAGATGCAGGATCTGGTACATTTCTGGATGTCGCATGATGCGGGAAAAATATTGCAGTTGATATTTTTTTAACCGCATCATTTGTTATCAATCCGATTATCTGACATAATCTTTTTTTTTTAATTCGAAATAATGATTTTATAATGTTGGATTCCTGCAAAATATGATGTATGTAATCTCATGAAATGGAATTGTAATATCAGCCGTTATTAATAACAATACCATTGAGCGGTTTACCGTTTCATCCGCCAATAGCTTAAAATGTTAACTCGCTCTACCATTACGGTTTGGGCCGACCGCAAAGAAATGAGAGTATTTAATAAAATCAATCTAGTTTCAATTAAGTTATTAGCGGTTATCTCGATTCGGCAATCGGTTAAAAACGACCCAAATTTAAAAAAAACAACTGTTGTATTTTGTTACCCTAAAAATTCATACATTCATTCGCTAAAATCACATGTTTTAGATCGATTTATCATACCCATTTCATTTTCTTCGTCATATCTATGACCGCGGTTACAACGACGCACCATACATCCCTTGACATCCTCCGTGGTCCAGTCCGCCGGCTACCCATCTACCAAAGGGATCAGTTTTTCCTGTCCAAATCCATTTGTGATGGGTGGCACTGGTATATTCCGCGGTGCAGATATCACTTCCATCAGCCAAGTTGAGGTCACAAGAGAAGATACAAACTATATTATGGATGATCAATAAATACCTCGAGTTTAACAATAGTTAGCACAATTTTGATGTAATGATGTAGACTTGCACGAAAGTATGGCGAGGTGATGGACCTTTGATGGATGAGGAGTCCCTTCATAGCAGGAATGCACACGAGGAGTCGAGGCAAAAGGCAATGGCGATGTTCAAGAAGATGTCTGTCGGGCGCGCATCGGTTAGAATGACGCTTGGCTTCCATCAGAATGCGTGGCAGTTGAAATAAGGTGAGCAATACTATCCGTGAGATTTAAGAATGCAGATACAGCGTATATACAAACTGATGATATCCTGCGGTGGAGATTCAGTTAGATATATTAGCCGATGTGTGATAAAATAACGCGTGGTTGCGATACAAAATGGCATGCGCACGGAACGTAGAAGAGATTCACATACCAGGCACTGCAATATTTAATGCACTCCGCGAACTACTGTACAAGATGTTGACATTATATATGGATAAAGTCAATAATAAAGGTTTAATTTCAAATTAATGATCACACAACTCTTGAATATCGAGATTGGTGAGATTACTTGTAGAGCTGACGGAGAAGGTTCCGACTTCAACGGTAGTCTGGACGAATCTGTTTGGCGGACGGACGCGCGAGGGAAACTAGAAGTAGTTCAGGTCACTTATTTCGCGGCAGAATCTAGGTTATTGTAAATAAACCCGCGACAATTTTTAAGAACACAATATTATTGTGAAATTAGAGTTTTCCAGAACATAGTTCTGTGATATTTCAATACAATAATACATTTCTAATTGATTAATTTAATTTGTATATGTATTACTTCACAATAAAAATGTGTTCTCCTTAAAAATGTATAAGTTGTATTAATGTTTCCAAAAATGTATTTATTTATTTAATTCTGGCATCTCCTGTCGGATTTTATTCAAAGGTGTTTGAGATTTGGTAAGGTTTTTCTCATATTAACTTCTTAATTTAACATTTATTGTACAAAAACAAAACCTGCATGTTTAATATGATGTCTAGATGCTATTTAAAATACAAAAAAAATTTAAATGACACCATAACTTACTCGTGTCAATTGGTTGCTGAACATATAAATAATAACTAAGTGTTTGAGTACGCTTTGGTCAGCTTACTAATAATTATTGAATGGAGCTAATATATAGTACATTTATAATATAGTGGAGTATGTCGACGAATGTGAATTTGATCTCTCGTATCAGAGATTTATCGGTAAAGGTTGGTATGTGTCAATTACATCACTCTACACTACGTACAAAATATGTGGTTACATTGATATTTTTTTGCTTCTTTTTTTTACAGTATTTCAACAATTATTGATAATACCCCCTCATTAGGATGATTCAGCTCGTTTCGCGCTTGACTCTGCAGTGCCTTTGTGACTAATCTCATTCGTGTACATGCACCATTATCGACACTTTTGAAAACGATACGGTGACTTGAAGTATTTAATATGCCATTTAATAGTCGATAGCAAGAAATAAGCTGGGTTGATAATGATTAAAAGATAAATTGCTACTCTTGAGTCATTGGTATGAGTGAGATTGGTATTCGATGATCTAATTGATTGAAAGCCATGTGATAATATCGCTATATGATAATATCGCTATATGATAATATCGCTTTATGATAATATCGCTTCCAACTGATCACAAACCTTGATTTATTTCATACAGTTCCGCCTCGTTTATCAAAACTCATTAAATAACACTAAACTTGTTGGTTTAGTGATTAAAAGACTCACATAGTAATCTAGTGGTTGGGGGTTCAAGCATCATTCCATGATACTACCAAAAGCTAATTTCATAGCACAAGCGTTCAGTTTAGTTTTAAAATAGTAATAATATTATTTTTTATTTATTATCTTTGTTTTATTAACCACGCTGAATTGAGTTTAAATACATCTACCGGTTTCGAAAAATACCATTTTCTTCTTCAGGATGTCATAACTAACTAAAAACATGTATCATTGTTTCTTCACCAGAATCTATTTTTAAAAATATTTAAAAATAAAAAAAAACAACAATTATTTAAAAAATAAATTTAGTACCTAACTCAAATTGTTGTTTTTTATTTTTTTTTTAAATATTTTTAAAAATAGATTCTGGTGAAGAAACAATGATACATGTTTTTAGTTAGTTATGACATCCTGAAGAAGAAAATGGTAGTTTTCGAAACCGGTAGATGTATTTAAACTCAATTCAGTGGTTAAAAAAACAAAGATAATAAATAAAAAATATGAATTTTAACCACAAAGTTAATATTGCTAATTTTAAAAGTAGTAATAATATTGACATGCATTTCTTGTATGCATCTCTATTATTTAACAAAAAAATGTAAGAAAAGAAAGAATCGGTAGAGTAAGTGGCGTGTGTGATCATAAGGTTCAGGTTTCGTGACTGTGATTCTAGATATCCTAGTGGTTCGAAAGTATTCCGAAACAAAATATATAAAAATAAACAGTGTATTCCGAAAAATATTTTCACTTAAAATATAAAATCTTTCGTTCGTACACTATTCTTATTTCATTTTATTTAGAATCGTTAGACACAAATTAAGTAGAGTAAAATAATTTTAATGTTACGCAAAATAATTCATAAAATTTCAGTCCTGTCATATTAACAGCAAACCTATTAACTAAGTAAATACGAATCCGGCGGTAATACCACCCTGACCAGATTACACCCTTCGCCATCTTAACTCGGCATAGCGGAACATCCCCTGCATTCTCTGTACCCTTAATCCCTTGTAACAATTCATTAGTAAGATAATTATTACAAACACAACCATAGACATTGCTTCACTCTGTATTCACTTTGTTTAATTGATTTCATTTTTACGATAATTTAAGATAAATGCTTTGTTCCCGTGAGTGCCTTCGACAACTGTGGTTCCCGGGTTATCTATTGATAATATGGTCAGATATGAAATGTGAACACTACCACTAACTTTTGATTGAGCGCGCTGATGCTCTGGCATCGCAGCTGGTCGGATGTTGTTGTTGTTCTTCTTTTGGGTAAATTTCCGAGCGTTTTGCACGCTCTCCAATCTCCGAAAAGGGCGGCAATATTTTGATAGGCGTGAATGTTTGATAAAGAAATTAATTTAACGCATACTTGGGAATTCTTTCATTAATAATAGTAATTAAGAATATTTTTACATTTTCAGTTGTTAGCTGTTCATTAGCTGTTCTAATCATCCATTGACGCTGATGCCAACAGTGACTATAGCCCTGATGATGACCCTGCAATGTAATTCAAAATGTCGGCCAAAGAGGTTGGATACACACGGCAGAGAAGCACAGATAATGAAAATATATTTTATAATATTGAAGTTTTCTTAGTTAGATGGTAACGATTAATTTACTATATCAACAGTAATTAATGTTAATATGATTAAAATCCACATATGTGTGTCTGTCATGTGACATAGCACCTGGAAAAATATTAAGGCGTATTTCACAATGTAAATAACATTTCAATATTTGTAAAATTACTTTGTGGCTTCATTCTATAATAATAATTATACAAAATACTTTGTTTAAACCACTATTTATTAATTATTCTACATGTTTCGATACTTACGGTATCATCTTTAGGAAACAAAATTAAAAAATACAAACATAGATAAAAACAAAAATATAAAATGGTGAATAACTAATATGAAAACACATTTAAAATGTGACTATTTGCAAAGAAAATTTATTTATTTATAATATTAAGTTTGCTATTAAAACTTTTTCTTATTTCTAAAATTTCTAATTTATCTAACTGTAAACCCCTAGTATTTGTATGCATAATTTCTAAACCCTTATTAATGTCAAAATAATGGTTTGTTTCCAAAAGTTGATTGGAAAAGTCTGAATAGTTATTGTTATTTAAGCATCTCAATCATCTAATATCAAAGTTTCTGCATGTTTTACCTATATAAAAATAATTGCAATCATTGCAAATTAATTAGTAAACCCCCAATTTTTTTTAAATATCGTTTTTATTCTTGTTATTTAATATATAATTATTCAATTTGTTATTAGTGTAAAAAACTGGTTGTATATAATTTGGGAAATTTTTTTATAATTGAATTTGAAGTAAGATTATTTAAAAACACAATTTTTCTTCACTGCTTCCCAATAAAAGTGTTAATAGAAAGCTTAATATTATAAATAACCAAATCTTCTTTGCCAATAGTCACCTCTTAAATTTGTTTTCATATTCGTTCTTACTTATTACTTTTTATTTTTATTTATGCTTGTATTTTTTAATTTCAGTACACATTGTTTCCTGAAGATGACACCATAGGTATCGAAACATGTTGAATAATTACAAATAGTGGATTAAACAAAGTATTTTGTATAATTATAAAATAATATTTTACTGTAACTTGTTTTTTATGTTTTTCTATGCGAAAGTAAGATCTTTTACTGTTAAAATTACGCCGCATTCTCTTCTTCTTCTATTGCCATATCCAACAACTTACCTGACCATCGTGTCCTAGGAAGGTAAAATGCTAGTATTATTAATAAACTGTTATTATTTAAAAAGGTTTCTTAACTAACCTCGCGTAGGTCACTCACGGATAGAAATGATTGATTCAACAAATACATATTTTTCTCGTATTTCAGTAAGCCGTCTGTTGTGATATTAACATTCGGTAGCTACCTACCTACGTCAGCAGTATTCCCAAATATTTAATCGAAGATTCTGCATCGGCGGGTCCATGGAAGGATTTAAGTCGATTCAACTAAGGCAAGGGAATCGATTCAACTAAAGCAAGGGAATCGATTCAACTCTGTTTGGGAAAAACACGGCCCGTGTCCGTTGAAGCGCGGAACGCGATTTGTTACATATACAAGTATTATTATATTACGCCTACGTGTTATACATGTCAGGGATCATTAACTTTTTATTTAAATAAATCTTTTATGAGTAACAAATCTAAAACTAAAATTTCGATTTCGTAGGGAGGGATTTTGGGAAAGAGCAGCAAAAACAATATTGGAGTCGGCTAAAAAAGCACAAAAGACAATTCTCGAGGTAATAATTAGTGGTCCCTTTAGATATCCATCAGATCTTATATTTAAAGAGTCCAATGCCCTAGACATAAGAAAAATCTATATGTTGAGACTCGTTCAATATTTCCATGCTAACAACAACTCACCCCAAGCAATATATCATGGACACAACACAAGACAAACAACGAACATCTACACGCCAGTTCCGAGAGCAACAACGACATTTTATCAAAGATTCTACATGTTCCTAGCTCCGAAACTATACACTCTGTATCAACTGGAAATCGGTTAATTCCAATAAGATTACACAAATATGGACCCAATATATGATCCAATCAGGTAAAGATGAATCAGAAGCATGGCTATTCAACATTCTAACATAATTTATACAATACCTACAATAATAATTCACTAGTCCTACGACACTCCCACTACACATTTTTTATATTTTTATACATATTTTTTTTTATTTCGCTTTTTATTCCTGTCGATGATTTAAATAACACCACAACAGCACGAAAAAATAACTGGCCACTTTAACACAGAATTCAGTCTAGAAAAGTAGCTAGGACAACGCTGTATATATCAGAGGTGAAGTCTACTCCATCCCACACAATAAACTACGAGTATTAATTGTGTCTTATGTTTATTATGTTATAATATATTCACCTCTGTTAGAATAAAACTATGTATATCATCTGATGAATAAATAAATATATTGCATTGACGCATTGAGCACAACATACGACTAAAAATACTCTTGTAATTCCAATTTTAAAACGGATCCACACGAGCCTGGCACTGATAAGCTCATATTCTCTCATACATTTTATCATTATTTTCGAGAGCAACGCTGCAACACCCTGACACGCCCGGTCCTCTTCTGGGACTCCGGACCATAGCACCCGTGTGTCATTGTGCTCCGTCTCTCCTTTTTCTTTCTTCATGCTTTCACTGACGCCCAATATATAATATATATATATATAGCTTTTTTTCATTTATACTATCTCACAGTTCATTCATCTTTCTTTTCATTCCTCCTCTAATATTCCACACACCCACTCCGCATTCCGTCCTCCTCTTGGCGCCACCACGGGAAACGCGGCATAATGGGGGGCGAGCTTCATAAATACCTATTAGCATGTCCCCACTATTTATTACATTTAAAGATATTTTTTAACCAAAATGTATATATAGACAAAATAATATAATATATTCTCCTGTTTTACAGTTTTTAGATTCTAAATCGTCTAACCGATTTTGAAAAGCGTTGACGTTATTCAAGAGTTTCCTCTGAAATTGTTTTTGGAAAAGATGAAAATCTGATAGAGCAAGATCAAGAAAACAGTGCGGATATGAAACAACCTCTCAAGCAAGCATTTGTAATGTTGAAAATGTGCAGACGGGTATTATTATGCTGAAAAATCACTGGATGCCATCTAATCAGTGGTTTTACTTGATATGCGGCCTCAAGGCAATGTATTTGTTGGCAATAAACCTCAAAAGTGAAGGTTACATTCCTCATAGCACTATTCTATACATGACTTAATTCCTCAGTTAAACTTTAATTATCACTAACATTCTTAAAATTGCACAATTCAAAACACATTCAATAAACAACACATTAGCATTAAACTGACATTGACATTCGTCAAAAAATTTATATCTGTAAATTACATTGGAAATCAAAAATACTACAAGCTTATGCATCAACCTAATCCTTTTTCATCTATTTGTTTTACAAGATATATACTCACCATATCAATAAATAAATATGTAAATGATGAAGAAGTCACAGACGTTTAGTGTAACGCAAGGAATATTTTTTCATGGTAGAAAGAAAAAAGAAGGAACAGAGCTGAACATGAAATAATAGAGTAAAATTTGTCTTTTTTTAAAATACTTAATTAATGTATTAATTATAAATATATACATATAAAATCAATTTTGTCGAAAAATATTGTTTTTGTGTCACCGGGGTTCGAACCTGGATCTCTATTTCCAATCCGGGGAAGTGCACTACTAATTGTGTTATAACGCCAGTATTTTTCATGACAAATTTTCGAACCTATATGTTACATTTTTCAAATTAATACACCTGTTCCATTATTTGAAAGCCATCTACATTATTTTTACAGAATTTCAAATACCTTTGAGTAAACCGACTGCAGACGCCAGAATTATCAATTCATTTTTATTAAATTTTTGGACACATTGATACAACATATATTATTAAGGAAAACACATTCTTATTGTGAAGTTGTAATTATTCAGAACACAGGTCTGTGATATTTTAAATACTAAATTAATGTATTAATTATAAATATATACATATAAAATCAATTTTGTCGAAAAATATTGTTTTTGCGTCACCGGGATTTTTTTTGTCTCAAGATTCTGACAATATTTTTCTCTTTAAAACTGTATTACAAATATATCGAATTTTCTAATAGTATAAAAGATAACAATTGTTGATTGACGTACAAATACATTATTTAGGATGATTTTTTCTTTTAACCTACGAATCAATCAAAACCATACGAAATTAAGAAACAGTTTACGTTTTTATTCTAAATTATAATATATGAATATTTTTGTAAAAATTTCACCTTGTTAATTAACCAAACTCAACAGAAAAATTAGAAAGTTGAAAGCGTTCTCATTTCAGTTTCATTTAAATATCAGATTGGTATTAAAAAATCCATACTGTATTTGTAATTTTTTTTTTTTCTAAATATGATTTTGAAAATTTTCTACCCCTGACGAGCAGAATTATTTTACTTACCAAAATGTATTGTGCTACGCCAACAATTACCGCAAGCCCCTCCATATCTGCGCAGTGGCGCGCCCCGGCTGGTCCCTCGCCCCTCACGGGGCAAATCCGCATCAACCAGCTGTACCGTGAAAATAACTTACTCAACTATTATGCCATTATAACAACGCCGTTCGGTGGAGAAGGCTTTCATTTTATTTTGATCGGTTGCCACTTGTTTTCGTACGCCACTGAAAAAAAAGGGGATGCAATTTTAGAAGAAAAAACTTAATTTTAATTAATTGGAGTTTATTTTGACTTGAACGTATTGTTATCGACGTATGAAACACCGAGATAGAATTAATAATTAAATTTATTGTTAATTATTATCTTATATGTAATATCTTTTTTTTTTTGTTTGACACGCGTGGGGAAATTGGATAGAAAACTGATAAACGCATTTCTTCGGATAGGAAAGGATTCGGGTTCAAATCCCGGTAGCAACAAAAATATTTTACATTTAATTTGTATTAAAAATACAACAGAATTATGTTCCGAAAAAATTATAACTTCACAATAATAATATTTTCTCCTTAAAAATATATAAGTTGTATAAATATTTTTAAAATTTAATAAAAATGAATTCATCAATTAATTCTAGTGTCTCCTATCGGATTTTACTCAAATGTGCTTAAGATTCCGTAAATACAATATATAGCAGATTCCTTTCAAATAACGGAACGATAGATGGATCAATTTGAAAGTGTAACATATAAGTTCGAAAATTTGTCGTCAACTTACCATGTTGATGTAGCATAATCGGTCAACCCATTTCTCTGGATAGGAAAGGATCCGAGTTCTAATCCCGGTGGCGACAAAAAAATATTTTATATAAATTAATTTTATTTGTATATCTTTCTCAGTGACACATTTAATTTGTGATAGATTGATTGATGCCTTTAAAATGTGGTGCTGGAGACATGGATGGCGATACATACGTATGTCTTCATTCAACAGCAATTACACGTCATGAATCCTGAAATTTTTCAAGAATTTTGCAAGAAGTCATCTTCTTAAGATAACTTAAGAAGATTATTGTGGTGGGCCTTGTTGACAAACGGAAAAGAAGTACAGAGTATGTAAAAAGTGACAGACACTTCTCTGATGACATCTTTTGGATCTGCAAAAAATGGAGTACAGTCAAAAGGGTCATGACGTTCACAATCCTGTCATGAGGAACCAACGTTAATGATGATGAAAGTGTCAACTTCACAAGTCCATTATTACTGTCACAGACTAAATTGTAAAATTACCTTTTTTCATTGAACCCGCCCTTTTTACGTTTTTCGCGTTTTTACGTTTGGATTTTAACACTATTGTAAATATGTATTCGTGCAAATAAAAAAAACAAAATAATCAAATTCCTTCGTATGCGTGGCTAGGTGACAAAAAACTAAAAACATTTTTTTAAATAAAGCTTGAATTCTTTAGAAGAGTATCATATCGCGATACCGAAAAACGGTGTAAAATAAAGGTTTAATTTAAATGGCGTTTCTTGATATCATAATTATTTTTAATAATACCAAAGTCTAGGCCTCTGTCATGTGACGCTGTCCCTTGGCTCAATGTTGTGGGTGTCGGATTGCGCGGTACGTTTATTCATTTGAATCATTCAATTCAAATATGTTAACTTCTTCTTCTAGTGCTTGTTGAACGAGAGCTGTGATAATTTTATTTGCAGCCACTCGATATGGTTGAACTATAGTTGTTCACAGTGGCGTGCAGTAGGTATAGATTTAGGTTATGCTGTTACCAATGATATTATACAATCGTATATAATATATGCAATACTTTCGTTTAACCAACGTCTTTGGACAAAATAAATTCGCCGTTTATACGATCTTATCACGTGTTCATTTATAATTTTAGAGTACTATTAATAGTGTTTTTAAAGTTTAAGTTGTATCGTAAAATAATATTTTCTTACCCATATAAAAAATGTATGGAAGTTTTTAAGAACTTAACATAATAACTAGAGGAATCAGCGATAATAGTCCTGATTTTTTCTTACGCATTATTTCTAACACAATTTTCGTAACAGATTTTATTGTGAAACCCACAAAATAAATGTATTTTATATTAAAAATCTAAATGTTCAATCTCTCATTCGTTTTTATACATTTTTATCAATTTTCATTGTAACAAAATCACGTCATTAATCATATCATAATAATATATATTATAACATCAAATTTTACACAATTCTGCTCATTCAAATAACTTCTCACTTGACAATATAACACGTGTATGTGTTTCCACGGAGGGAGCGGCAGAGAACTATTAAGCGTAACGAACCCAAACATACAAAACAGATGTAAAGGGATTTCAGGTAAGGATTAAATGATCCATTGATAGCGCATGCGCCCCACTCTCTAATTGGCCACCGCAGGCACGTGACCGGGCGCGTGGCCAATCGCGTGCCGCCATTTTATGCCGCTATCAATTTTTCCCGCCATCCATCAACGATCTAAGCTGTTAATATGAACTCTTTTTTACAACCAAATTTTTATTGATATGTTGTCATATTCATGTTTTTATATAAATTAATATTATTTTTAGGAGGCTGAAGGAAGGAATAACGGTCATGCATTATTTTTAGTTGATTATGAGTTCTGTTCCAATAAATTCACACTTAATTCAAGAATGATTTGAAAAAAGCTATATTTTGATTATTAACTACATGTATCTAAATACAAAAATATAAAATACCGTCTTAAAAGATGTATTTATTTAGACATAGTTGATACAAGTGCTTGGAGGACAGACAAATCGTTGGACGAATGCAGTCATCCGGTGGTACAGCGAATAATTTTTTCATATCTAGTCGAGTCACATGATGTCGGACGATTTTAAAATTGTGCGTGTGGTATTATTAAAAGTGTGACCGACGAACAAACGACAAGAAATATTTACATTGAGTCCGCGGAGGCTCGCATTACAAATAAAATTGTTTATATTCATTTATGAATAGGCATATTGGATATCACACGTAGGAACAGGAAAAGAAATTTGTGGATTAGAGAACAGATAAGAGTAGTCGAAATCGTACAATTCAGAAAATGAAATGGCAACGGGCAGGCCACAGCGCTCGAAGAACACACACAGTCATCCAGCAAACCAGAATCAAAAGGCCCCACTAAAATCCACTGAACTGATGAAATCATTAAACTCAGCGCGGCAGCGATAAACAGCGGACAGAAAAATGTGTGAGACATTTGGGGAGGCCTCATCCAGCAGTGGATGAAAATGGCTGCTGATGATGATGATGGTGGTGACATTGAATTTGGTTGACGCATAATTATCCTCCGTTTTTATCACGATTTTTTTTTTTTGAATTTGACGTTTAATTGACATTTGTCATAATATAATTCTTTAATAGGGTTAGGTTATGAAATTATAATGCGCATCGAAAACCATACACATATACGCCACATTATGCTGTGCCACTTGGAGAAAGAGTGGAAAACTGCTGTGTCATTTCGCGATCTCAACGATCTTTTCGGCGAAGGAACGATTAGCGAAAGGGCATGCCGAGAGTGATTTGTTCGCTTCAAAACTGGTAGTACCAGCTTAGGCGACAAGTCAGGGAATGGTAGATCTTCGGATTTTGATGACCAGGCCCATCTAGCGACTGTGTAAGAGCACATAAGTTGCACCACTAGGACAGTGGCAGGGAACTTCAACATTGATCAGTCAACGTTCGTCCGTCGTCTCAGAAAACTCGACAAAGTGTGGAAACTGACCGCTTAATAATTGAATATAACGTAATTTGAGTTAGTTTTAGTTTTTGATATTACAATATATATTTTTTTAAATGGCCCATATTTATGCATCAACCTAACATACCTATTGTAGGACAAAAAATTTATCGTGGAGACTACAGGGAATAGACGATAAAATCTAATATGATATGAAGCCATATATGGCACAACACATTTGCAACAATAAAGAGAGAGATAGAAGAGAGGACAGTCGTGGAAAACAATCATGAAGCATCTACAAGGAAATTAAAGACCTGACGCAGAACAAAGATCGATAGATATAGCAACAATGACAACCAAGTGTCCCTTAAAAGGAAGAATAAGATGCCTAATGGATGTTTACCTACTCATGACTTTAGAATGCATTTTAATAAACTATAGAAAATATCATAAAAATATTTTTAAATATAATAATATATTATATAAAAATAAATTAAATCACATGAATTATAGATGATTGAGGCAAATGTCAATTTATTTATTTTATCCCGTTAAAAAAATAATATATACAATTAAAACAGAAAGTTCTCAATTGACCGTACAAATGTTAATCTTACAATCAAAGCAATAAATCACTCCTTCTGTTAACAATTGCCAACACCCCTTACTCCTCTTCACGTCTCACCCTTTCAACAGCCCTTGTAAATATTTGAGGCCTCGACAACCATTTTCGTGCTTCTATTATTTTTCATAAATTTTCTTGTATGAGAATTAGACTGTCAATAATGACTGGAAATTAATCATATTTATAATCTTCATTTTTTTTTAATTATCAACGAAAATATGTACAATAGGATTTGAAATTATTTTTAAATTAAAATTCACTGGACTAACAAAATCATCAAATTCTACGAAAGTACGTGGTAACGAATAACAATGGATAGAGAAAAATGGGAGATACTTGGGGAGGCCTTCATCTAGCGATGGACAGAAAATGACTGATAAAGGACACGCGCGGATGCAGACGCGTGGAATTGCGAAGACACTTAAAGCTGTTTCATTCAATTGTGTGTTGTTTTCCTAATACACTACGTATTAGAAAATCAAAATTTAAATGCATTACCATTTAATCCTTGTGCAGGAAAACTAGACATATTATTCTTAGTACAAGCGCTTACGTCTCCATTATAAATACAGGTAACTTAATTTTTAATTTTAAAAACATTATTCTTTGAGAGAGCGCAAGACAGGGAAAATTTTATAATTTGCCCGTAAACCGACGTTTGGCTACCAACTACATCAAGTGAAGTGGTTTCTATTTAGGGGAAGTTAAACTTTAAAAGGACACCCTGTTTGATTGAGTTTAATTTACCATCCCTTCTGTAAACATTAGTATAAAAAATAACACAACACCTCTTTATTATTTTTTTCAACAGATGTCTGTAATCATTGCGTATTGTTCGGAATATATTGCGTTGTATCATTGCAGCATACATAAACATACACTCACAAAGTTATGTAATGGGTTATTTACAATATTTTGTTTATGTATTTTTAATATAAATAATAATATAAATAAATAAATAAAAACCTTGTTTATGAAGAAAAAAAATATTTTACTCTCCTTTCCTTGAGGTGATATTTACGCAATTTTTAACTAATACAGTTTTAATTGATGATAAAGTTAAGATTAAAAAAATAAAGTTAAGTAAAGTTAGATATTCTTCCACAAAGTAAATATATGCACTGCTTTTTATTTTTAATTGACTAGATACACGGTCGGTAACCATACAACACAAAAGATATCGAAAAATAACTTCCCTCGATTATATCCGTTACCAACCGTTACCAGAGATGAATGTATTAAGTGTGTAGGTATCGCTAAAAAGAGGCGCATTAGCCTCACACACAGAGCCCTTACCAAGAAGGGTTGCACACAGCCTCTTTTTCAATTTAATTTAATGATTGTTTCGACAAAATGATGGAATTGATTTTTCACTTCAACTGATATAGGATTGAATATTCATTTAAATGCTGTATATTTTGTTTTTGATCGAATACTGATCTGAACTCTGACCCAATATATTTAAAAATATTTCAAATATGAATTAAATATATTAATTAGAAAGATATACATATAAAATCAATTTTATCGAAAAATATTGTTGTTGCGCCACCGGGATTCGAACCTGGATCCCTTTCCAAACCGGGGAAAGTGCATTATCCAACTATGCTACAGCGACGATATTTTTTAGCGACAAATTTTCAAACCTATTCGGTAACCTAAATTACCTTTTTCATATTAATACATTTAATCATTCCTATGTTCTGAATAATTACAACTTCACAATAAGAATGTGTTCTCTAAATAAAAATATTGCATTTTTATTTTATACAAACACATTATAATTTTTAATATTTGCCAAACTGCGTAACAATTTTACGAAAAGAATTGCCCTTATCATAGTAATTAAAGAGTTTTTATCAACAACATTTTTTTAAATGAAATACTAAACAGGAAACAAAAATTACATGAAAATGTGTTTTTTTTTCATTTTATATTTTAGGGTGGTCACTGGGGTCTCATTATTTTTCATAATGTTTTAAAGGGTGTGACAGACCTAGTCTACAGTATTTTATGAGTGGATACCTTAATATAATATAATATAACAAGGAAATAAAAAATTAGATAAGAATATGTTCAATTACTTTACAGGGTGTGACAGACCTAGTCTACAGTATTGTATGAGTGGATACCTTAATATAATATAATATAATATAACAAGGAAAGGAAAGGAAAGGAAATGCTTTGAATGGAATTATATCTAACAGGAATATGTCAACCGAGGCAAGATTAGCGGTGCACAATGGAATCCTGGTACCGACACTGATGTATGGAAGTGAGGCCTGGAGCTGGCAGAAAAGGAACGAAAGTAGATTGAATGCAGTGGAAATGAGATCACTTAGACGTATTTGTGGCAAATCTATTTATGACAGAGTAAAGAATGAAGAAATAAGAAAAGAATGTAAGGCTGATGTTAGTATAGTGAGTAAGATTAAGAAAGGATCACTTAGGTGGTTCGGTCATATGGAAAGGATGAATGAGGAGAGAATGGTAAGAAAGATATATGACGCAAGTGTTGATGGAACCAGAAATAGAGGACGTCCGCGGAAGACTTGGCACGACCAGGTAAACCAGATAATGGAGGATGGTTCTGTTAGAAGCCTCAACAATCGGCGAGCTTGTATGACAAGATGTATGAATGTGGATGAGGCGAGAATTGTATGTCAGGACAGAAGAGTGTGGCGCTCTATCCTCTCTGCCTACCCCCACGGGGAAACGGCGTGATGGTAAGTAAGTAAGTAAGGAAATAAAAAATTAGATAAGAATATGTTCAATTACTTTGTATTTTAAGGTGGTCATTGGGGTTTCATCATTTATTAAAATGTTTAATAGGTCTTTACTGATTTTATATAAATATTCGTGGCACAAAACAATTTCTCACCGTACACCTTTTTCGCGATCGATACTCTCATAATTCAATCCGACGATCCGGTAGAATAGCTATGGTGAGATTCAGTATTTATATTTACATTATTTATCAACTCTTTTAAAATAATTTATAATAATCATCTTTATACGAACACTGTTCTGTTGTCTACTATAAATTTTAAAAATCTTAATTGTAACTGTTTAATTTTGTCAGTATGTTTTATAAGTTAGACCATAGCTACTCACTCCATAACTGATAACCGAGTCGACCATCGAAAAGTACAGTGAGTACAGTGTGGCCCGAGACTGAAATTTCCTGCACTGGTTGCAACATTGTGTAGATTTCGTGTATGTATGAAAGTGATTTTTACATTTTTATATATTAACGAACTATTTTAATTTTTGCATAGTCGTTTTGCAACAAAATACGAGTATATAAGTAAAAAGATAGTTGTAGGTTCACGATAAATCTATACTTGTAATATGTATTTTAAGAAAATTGATCTGTCTCCTTATTGTACTTACTCTCAGTAAATTGTAATCCAAAATCCGCATTCTACGCAGGTACTTATCATTCGTGTGTACTAGTTTTTATTTAAGGAGACAGGGGTGGAGTGTCTCCAGAGATTTAAAAACAAATCTGATTCGGGATGTTGCTCATTTATTTACTTTCAGCTCGAATGCACGTTTATTTAAATTTATCTTGAGACCTGATAGATAAATCTCCGTATTCATTAAAAATAAAGAAATAATAACAATATTTAATATTATCTAAGGAGTACTTTATCACGTGTGGTTAGGTTTTGATTAGTATTACTTGACAGATAAAATAAATTACAGATTTTACGACTGCTAGTTGCCAGTATTCCGTGAATAATATGACGTCATCAGCGGAGCTTTCGAATAATGACTGGTGACTTGATATTCGGATTGTTATTTAACACTTTATTACGATGTTATGAGTACATTGTGATTTTGTTTAAAAACCTCACTAAATTGATTTTAAAATTATCAAAAATTCTTATAACAGTTATCAGGAAATTCTAAACAGCCAACTAAATTTAACTACGAGTCCTATTCTAAAATTTTTTCCTAAAAATTATTCGACTAAATTTGTATTGAGTAGTAATTTGAGTTAGGTACTAAATTTATTTTTTAAATAATTGTTTTTTTAAAAAATTTTTAAAAATAGATTCTGGAGAAACAATACTATATTTTTAGTTAGTTATGACATCCTGAAGAAGGAAAAGTGTTTTCCGAAACCGGTAAATGTTTTTTAAACTCAATTGTGGTTAATAAAACTAAGAAAATAAATAAAAAATATGAATCTTAACCACCAAGTTAATATTGCTAATTTGAAAAGTCTTATAACAGTGTTTTTGTGGATTTTTTTAATGTGTCAAAGTGATGATATTATATTAGAACTTTAGAGAGTTATCAATAGTGGGGCGTTATCGATAGTAATTTAGATAGTTCTGATTTATAATAATTACAATAGATGTCTCATTATTTCGTCTTTTGTAAATAAAATGAGGCTCACGATTTAATAAATAAATAATTAATTAACAGTTTAATAATAGTTTAGAAAACTGTTTTGAAACCGCGATAAGGGTTGATCGTTTAGTTTAAAAATATATATAAGACCGCCCCTGCAACAACATCGTTTTTGGGCAGATCTAAATTATGAATGCATGTGTATTGTATATCTTCTTGGGCATCGAATGGTAGATATATAAAAACAAGCATGTAAAATAAATAAAAATACTATTATACATAATTTCTAAATGATCTTACCTGCAATAACTCTACATTATCCTAGATGACCGGCGCTCCAGGAAGGTCTCATATATATATATATATATATATATATATATATACAGGATGAATATTATGTTCCAGGCCGATTTTGTTTGGTTGTTTGTCATTTGGTAGTCGTAGAGAGTAGTTGATTATAATTTATTATGGAACATCTACTGCCTTAACAACTAACTAAATGATCTTACCTGCAATAACTCTACATTATCCTAGATGACCGGCGCTCCAGGAAGGTCTCATATATATATATATATATATATATATATATATATATACAGGATGAATATTATATATATATATATATATATATACAGGATGAATATTATGTTCCAGGCCGATTTTGTTTGGTTGTTTGTCATTTGGTAGTCGTAGAGAGTAGTTGATTATAATTTATTATGGAACATCTACTACCTTAACAACGTGATGAAGTCAATAAAACAAAAACAAACACAAACCTGACTTTTGAAAAAAAAAATCATTAGCGACGAAGCTCATTTCGACTTGACGAGTTTTGCTAATAAACAATACAGCCATTATTGGGGTACTAAGAATCTTCAATTGATATACCAACGACCTTAACACCCACGCAGAGTTGTATGGGAAGAGTGTATGGTGCGCCATGTGGGCCAGCGGAATCATTGGGCCCTATTTATTTCAGGATGCAAGAGGCAATGCTGTAAAAGCTTATTAGTGGCCAAATTGGGTCGATTAGGCCTGTAATACGTGCGGTTTCAACAGGAAGGTACCACTTCACACACAGCCCGAGCTACGCTTGAAATTTTGATGAATTAAACAACATCTGCTTGGAACATAATATTTACCCTGTAAATACAGGTGTAACACCACATTGTATAGATGGATACCTGACTAAATTACCATGTGCTATTTCTCAACCATTTCAAATATACAATACAAGCATTTCAAAAAAATCGTATCTGTTGTTTGAAATATTTTATTAAATAATATAATGAAAATATTTCATATATTTTGTTAGATGGTTAAGGGTCTGAAACAGATAAATAGATTAATATTATAATTTTTGAAGAATTCAAAGTACCAACATTTTGTGATCTATTTAAAATAAATTCTATCCTTCAAATATTAAAAGAAAAATATCATTTTATTACTGAAAATCGTATTAGGTTTAAATTTATAATTTCATTCTCAAAAATCAACACATCATTTGCACAACACCACTATACTACACACAGAAAAAAAAATTCAACAGCTTACCCGAAAACATCAGGAAGATTAATGATAATAAAAAAATAATAAATGTTATTAAAAAACAATTTAAAGATAAACATGTACCCCGCAATATATATAATGCACGATCCCCGGTTTGGAAAGAAATCCAGGATCAAATCCTGGTAGCGCAACAATAATATTTTTCGATAAAATTGATTTTATATGTATATTTTTATAATTGACACATTTAATTAGTATTTAAAATATCACAGACTTATGTTCTGAATAATTACAACCTGACAATAAGAATATGTTCTTCTTAATAATATAATATTTTTATAACGCTATTAATTTATTATATTATATTTTATTATATGTTAGTTATTGTAAACAATATTTTTTTATTAATATACACTCCACTTCTCTGCACAGGTATATGCTTTCAAGAAAAGTGTGGTATGAAAAAAAAAATTGTAATGTATCATTGTACTTAATAACAACAGTAATTGATAAATTTCGTATAAATAAAATATTTTCCGTAACGGTGTAAATTTCCACGTATTTCTTGAACATTTTCGACTCATAATTTAGTCAGATATCTACCCACAAAATATTGTGGACTAAGTATATTTTATATAGATATATTTTTTCCGTCCGCATCGAGATCGTGGATTTAAATTATATTTACAAATATATGATTTTTTTATTTCGTAAGCTGGTAGTGTTTCAATAAAAAATATATATATTGTACGTATATTGGACATCATAAAAAAAACGACCCATTTGACGCACGTACAATTTTTTTTCTCTTTTCACAATTCAGTTAAGCCGAATCGTTTACGACAATCCTCCTCTAAGGACGCCGTACAAAAGGTTTCCTCCAATTAAAATCCAACCATGGACGCACGCGTAAAGCGCAATCTTCCCCCTAGACTTACTTTGTTAAAATCGTGTTTCAGTATTGCTGCTCTCAAATCAAAAGAGTGCAAAAAAAAAACAAAAAAAAATTATATGTGCCAAAAACGAATTAATACTTTGTTATTTTTGATGTCTAGCTGGCGTAATCTCAGAAAAATACATGACGAAAAAAGTCGATAAATGTGTCATACTTGTCGCCATGGTCAATACATATTTTATTCAGTACAAACTTGCGTTATGACATTTTTTAATAATTCACGTATTAGAAAATTAAAATATATCAATTTTATTTTATTTATTTTTATTTTTAGAGAAACAAACAGTACAATAATTATAACATGATATATAAAAATAGTACCAGTGAAGTTTCTTCGGAATTAAACATATAGTACATAATAAACTAAAGAATAGTGCACTTAAACAAACTGATAAACAAAAAGGGGAGGGGAAGGTAAGAAAGGGAGAGAAATGGGATGCAAATTATTAAATTTATGTTAAAAGTTATTAAAAAGTTGGTGTAGTTTAATTTAAAGGGAAGAAATTTATTGTTGAAAATGCCTAAGTTACTAGAAGAATTTACGGTATTATATTTTCACGTAGAGCGGGTCAATAAGCATTTTTTTTATGTAGTTATTTCGGCCAAAATTTGGATTTTCAATATTTTAATATGTCCAAGAATACACAATTACTGGATTTTCAAATACAAAAGCACTGTTATTAAAAAATAATAGATATATCATAGAAACGAAGCTTTTTTTTATTATTTTTAATGGAAAGATATGGAAGTATAGGTAATTATAGGGCTAACGACCTTCGGTTAGCTAAAGTAATCGCTTTATATAAATAAAACGTTCACCATTCTCACCCATTGATAAATCTCCATATCAATTAAATTTTTGAAATTTGTATGATTGTAAACACTTCGTTTACCAGTACACTATCGTTATTTATGAACTATATCTATAGATGGCGATAGTGCATTGGTACTCGAAGTATTTCCATATATTAACATATATACAACTTTCAAAAATTTGATAGATATGGAGATTAATTCATGGGTGAGAATGGTGAACGTTATATTTGTATAAAGTGATCACTTAAGCCAGTCGAAGACAGGTCGTAAGCCCTGTAATTACCCATACTGCCATATATTTCCATTAAATATGATAAAAAAATGTTTCGTCTCTGTGAGATATCTATTATTTGTTTAAACACTTTATATCCCGGTAGGCACGTAAAAAAACTTGTGAATTCAGTGCCTGTACGAAACCTGCCTAAATTTTTTTTTTAAAGAATTTATATTATGCTATGTTCAAACATATGATATTTTAAAATATCAATAATAAATGTAATCCAATTAAATTCCTTCCTTTTTTCAATAACCATAATTGCTTGCATTGTTTAAAAAAAATATGATCTGCGTGTGTGGAATTTTACAAAAAATCTGATTCCCTTTGTATTGATATACACAGTTTGACGAAGTGCCACGTATTGTGCATCTGCTTGAAGGGTCTAGTTTACCCGCAAAGATACCGCGATACAGAAATAAACCTAAACACGGCGGACCTTGAATTTGAACGGTTGTATATGCGATTTAAAGTTAAAGTAACAATGCAACATAAATATAAAAAATATTTAATACTTTTAAAATTAGCAATATTAACTTTATGGTTAAAATTCATATTTTTTTATTTATTATCTTTGTTTTATTAACCACTTAATTGAGTTTAAATACATCTACCGGTTTCAAAAATACCATTTTCTTCTTCAGGATGTCATAACTAACTAAAAACATATATTATTGTTTCTTTACCGGAATCTATTTTAAAAAAAAAAACAATTATTTAAAAATTAAATTTAGCACCTAACTCAAATTCTTACTTAATAATTTGGAATTGTTGGAGATAAATAAAACGTATAAGCAACCAATAAAATTTAACTACGAATCCCATTCTAAAATTTTTTCCTAAAAATTATTCGACAAAATTTGTATTAAGTAACAATTTGAGTTAGGTACTAAATTTATTTTTTAAATAATAGTTTTTATTTAAATAGATTCTGGTAAAGAAACAATAATACGTGTTTTCAGTTAGTTATGACATCCCGAGAATAAAATGATATTTTTCGAAACCGGTAGATGTATTCAAAACTCAATTAAGTGGTTAATAAAACAAAGATAATAAATAAAAAAATAAAAAATATTTGTCCGTAGATTTCAGGTAGAGATCTTTTTTTTTTTTTGTTTCCGTGATTTTTGAAAAATATTTCATTATTTATATGTTCGTTTAGAATGGAATCAAAATATTTACTCATTTGTGATTAGAACGTCAGCATTTAAAAAAAAAAGGGATATGTAATGACCGCTCACATTCTAAGTGAAATGTTTCTGATTTAATTTTTAATTTTTATGATTTTACATTAATAACTTTCGAGAGTTAATTTTTTCCGTGCGTTTTACTTTGGTTCATTTTGGTGAATGAAAATATGTAGTTTAATTTTTAATTAGTTTATAGGGTGGTTCAAGGAACCTATTGGACTACGATGGATCCGTATGGTGAAGTTTGCAGATCAGTTTAAAAGGCGACCATAGGTAAAACAGGTAATTACTCAGCTTAATACAATTTATTAATTATATTATAAAGTGGAGATATAATTCAAATTAATATTTGAGTATCAATATAGTCATTGTCTGCTGTAATAAATACGTTTTCTGTGGGCGTCGACCAAAAAGGGAATGATTCAGAGTGCCCCTACTACCTGACGTAATTCACGTCAAAGATGTGTGTTATTAAGCTCATCCCGAGTTCAGTTACATCACTGGAGGCGATATCATGTTACGCACTCCTGCCGATGACAAGTGTACACTTTATAGCCTCTAAACAGTGTTAGGTGAAAGAAAATAATATGACAGACCTAGACCTAATATGTGTAAATTCTGCACAGATTTCTTCAAAATCGTGTTAAACTTGAAGTCTCCATACGTTGATATAAATATTTGCAAAATTGCTCCAATATTAAACAAGTATCACATATTTCATAGAGACAAAACTATTTTTTTAATTATATTTAATAGAAAATATATGTATGGGGTAATTACAGGGCTTACGACCTGTCTTCAGCTGGCTTAACAATTTTCACCCCTCAATCTCCACATTTATCAATTTTTTAATGTTGTATATATGTTAGTAAGTATATTCGCTTCGAGTACCACTATACCATTGCCATCTATGGACCAAATTTAATAATTCATTTTTCCCTTTTTTTTAAACAGCTTATATGTCATCACTATGAGAACCAAATTTTTTTGAAATTATATAAAGGCAATAAATATTCTTTATCTCTAAAATGTTTTTTTAACATATTATACCTAAATACGCCTGAAAAATCAATATTTTCCAAATTTTTATTTATTTTCCTATTTTGACCAGTATATTATATTAGCAATATTCCATTATTAATCGATATCTTTGCTTCAGCCCTAAATCATCTAAAAAAAAATAACTTAGCTGCTCAAATCGATGACCTTTAATTTCTTGTGTTCAATATATTATTTTTAATCAATAAAATAATCGTATACATAGGATTTTTTTGAAATGCTCATAGCTCTGACATGGTTGAGATTAGGCAAATTTTCGATTCGTAATTTAGTCAGGTATATCCGCCCCTAAAATATTGTAGACTAGGTCTGTTACACCCTGCATATGGTTTTTATCTGAAGAGATCCTCCTGAAACCTTGATTTTTTTATATTATGTAAATATGGAACTATGTAATTGCAGGTCGCGCAAGGGTGGCGCGGGGTAAGATAGAGTGGGGCAAGGGCGGCTAGGGGTGTACGGGGTAGCGCAACAACAACAACAAATCGCCAAGTGTTCGCGGATTAGGGACGTGCAAGACCCTTATTCTATTTAGCTTTCTAACTGCTCCCATCGCCGGGGGATTAGCTGGGATAGTACACCCTCTCGAAAAGGAAGCATATATTATAACAAAAATATATAATTTTTTCAAGGCTTCGCTGTTTAGGTTAGTCACTCATTCCCATGTTGTTCCCAGGAAATATAGAAACAATGATTCAAAGAATGTAATCTGTTAACTTGGATTAAATCGATGCTTTTGAGATGTGATGTTGAATATATCATAGACAGCCAAACGCTCCAATATATTATTAATTTTATAAGAACTTGATTAGAATACAATATGTACAGGATGAATATTATGATCCAGGCCGATTTTCATTTGGCAGACATTTTTCAGTTTGCATTTGGTAGTCGTAGATAGTAGTTGAATACAATTTATGTAAACAACGTGTTAAAGTCATTTAAATATTTTTAGCTAAATAATAATGATAGTCGCTATTGTCACTTCTTGGTGGCCGAATTGGGACGATTGGGCCAGCAACACATGTGATTTCAACAAAACTGTGTTCACCTGATTTGATGGCTTTCGACTATTTTCTGTGGGAGTACTTGAAAGAAAATACGCCAATAAACCAACAACATTTGCGATGCTACAGGACAATATTTGAAATGGAATTGCTAAAATAACACACTAACTATGCGAGAATGTCATGAAAAATATGGTTAAAATAGCACGCGTTTGTACCGATGCCAAAGGCGGCCATTTGTCCAATGTTATATTTTATATGTAATTGTAATAAATCAAGTAATCGATAAATAAAAACCAAATTCAAAAATTGTGTTTCATTTCTTAGTTATTCATAAACAACATATACATGTAACATAATATTTAATTTATAACTCTTAAAAATATTAAAGCTCTTTTATCTTTTTCTTCTTCTTAGGCGGCTCATGGGACTCGAAAGTCTACGACCGCAGTCACCATAGAGTGCCATATCACAGCTCTTCCGAAAAAGTCAGCGATCATGGACTTATTCGGGTCCTCCTCAACACTGCGCTCCACTGCAGCAACAGCTTCTTCGGTGCGCACTGTACGACGTCTCTGCGGATGCACATTATCAGTTATAGTCTACGTGGTGCGAAAATGATCCACGGTTATTCGATTACTTGCTCGGATGGACGATTATGTCGGCTGTAAAATGGACGTAGTGCACGATAAGTTTCGCGAACTGAACCACGATTTTCAAAATAAATTTGCAAGCGTTGTTCAAGCGTAAGTTTATTCATGGAGAAATGGCAAACCAAACTGAGCACAAATCAGTTATTAGCTGTCAAATTTGCGATCGCTGGAAAAAGCGTTGCCAATTCGAAAGACAAACCTCTAAAAAAACATCATTTTTTAATATATCCCCTCATTAAATTACATACGACCCTCATAAAAACCTCCCCCGCGTATATCTTTATACGTAATCAGAGTTAACTTAGTAACATAAAGTATTTCTATAATCCAACATAACCTTAATTACTTTCAATTAATAAGATGTATATTCACCGGTATTTCAGTTGCATATTTTTAATTAGCTGTAAAAAGCAAATTCAGTAAACCTACCCCGATCGTCAATAAATAAATTAAGATCTGATATTTTTTATAAATTAAACAATTTATAAGTTGACAAACACTTGTCCGTTTATTGATTTTCTACTTGAGCTAATAAATATTGGATATATTATTTAACAATATAATGTTCAGGAATACATATTTACAAATATTATCACAATCATAAAAATAACCTATATGTGTGTTGTACAATAAATAATATTATCAGTGGTAAATGAAATCAATCTTTGTACAGGATTAAAATGATGAATGAACGGTTAGGCAGATGTAGATGATACAAGTCGTGAGGCGACCAAATAAAGAGTTATAAAATATCGAGACGCACGCGTCAGGAAGAAATGAATAAGTTTTTAATAAACCTTATCGTTATGAGATTGAGAATTGATAGCTAACGATTGGAGTAAGGGGATTCTGTGATTATTTAAATCGCGAATATTAAAGGCATTAGGACGAAGATCAAGTAAGCGTATTATGGAAGAAGAACTACTAGCGCATGTGTTTGACAGCCACGAGCTGCATTAAAGCACCAAAGTGCCAACATGGTCTGTTGTTTAATCAGTAGTAATTTTTTACCATTGAACGTTTGCAGGTTGTTCGAATGTCAAAGATGTTCTCGACTAATAAATCCTTGTTATTAAATATATAATTTTTTAATGTGTTATTAGTGTAAAAAGGTGGTTATGTAGAAGTTGGGATATTTTTTATAATTGAATTCGAAGTAAGATTATTTGAAAACGCGATTTTTTCCACTGGCTTCCCATTATCAATAATATGATATTTTTTCTTGTACTTTTTGTTTAATATTAGTTCTTATTTATTTACCACTTCAGATATTTGTTTTTATCTACGCTTGTATTTTTTAATTTCAGTATATATTGTTTTCTAAAGAAGATACCATAGGTATCGAAACATGTAGAATAATCTTTATATATTAGTGGTTCAAACAAAGTATTTTGTCTAATTATGAATACTGAATGATTCATTATCGTATACTGCAACTTTCAAAATATCAATGTGACAGATGACCATTTTTAATTGACGATTTACAATTTTTACCATCTGGTATTGGAGAATAAAATTAGTTACTATTGAATGTACATTAGATGAATAAATATTTTTTGCCAACGATCGAACAACCCGTTTTCTCAATTTTTATACAAGAGTAACTTTTTTTATTATAGTAAAAATTTACCACTGATTAAACAATCGGCCTTTAGTGTATCGTGCTATAGTATTACCCACACTACTGCATGAATGCAAATCGTGGATGTTATATAGCTGCAACCTAAAATTTCTCGAGATACATCACAACAAGTGTTTTAGAAAGATCTTAATTCATAATAAAGATTCAGTGGGAATGCTTGCTTATCGAAACTACTATCCTGAAGCTCCAACTAAGATGATCAGGTCATCGTGTGCGTATGGATGAACATGGCCTCCTAAACAAGTTATGTTTGCAAAACTATCTCACGGCAAATAAGGCAGGGTGGGTCGAAAAAAAGTTTCAAAGACACCTTGAAGGCAAATCTGAGATAATGTGGCATACTGACCCTGACATACTCGAAGTCAATAGCGTCAAAATATACTTTTCGTCTGGGAAACATACTAACGGAAGAAAGCTGATGCGATAACCAAGAAAATGAGAGAGAAAAGAAATGGAGGAAGCTTCAAGAAGCGGTTTGAGAATAAAGCCATTCACGGACTCGCAATCGATAAACCTTGACAGACGTCATCCTCGAATTGAGGAACTTCTGAAGATGAAGAAGAAATCAAAGGGTGTAAAGTGTAATATTGTGTGTCAATCCTTGTAGAAATTGACATGATAGCAAATGTAATGTATCATGATATAGCGATTGGATGACGCGCGCAAGTTGGCAAGAATGACAGCGTGGAAGGGATAAAAGAGCGGCTCTCTCTCCGGAATCGTAGATCAGAACACATATGTTTCATACTTGTAAGATCTGTAATAAACTGTACTTGTTTTACATTGAGTTTCTTGATACACAAAAAGACACCATTGTTTGCAGCAGTAATAGTCCCGACTAAGGATATAACAGTAAAGAAACTAGGTACAGGACATGCAATCAATTATTAATACATTCTCGTTTAAATTATTGTAAAATAATAGATAGACCTACTTAAATTTTATACAATATTAGATTTCAAAATCCTTATTCGTATTAGAGATGATTATTTTTACATCGTCTTAAGAGGCAATGCCTTAGCTATGATCTATAATATAATTTAACAATAATTCCTAATATTCATAATATTTCAGATTATTTTTCCATAATATATTATGATATGTATATTTGGCTATTTGCACATAATGCTTCTACATTATATTTGTTACGACTTAGATAGACAAAATTGAAATAAAAATATTATAAATATAGACAATAATAAAATACCAAACGCACATATATAGAGTCATTTAAAATAAAAGAAGTTGTCTATAATTCAATCATCAATGGATATGGTATTTTATATTATAGATAAAAATATATTTGAAGAGACAGGTAAAATTCGTTATTAAATTTGACAAACATATGTATTGGGATGTGAAATAAGTCTTTGCGATTTTGTTCATTTATTTATTATAAAATCAAATTTTTAAACAAAAATTACAACAGATATACACATAAAATTGATTTTATACGTATATCTTTCTTTTAAAATTAGCAATATTAACTTGGTGGTTAAAATTCATATTTTTTATATATTATCTTAGTTTTATTAACCACAATTGAGTTTAAAAAACATCTACTGGTTTCGGAAAACACCTAGAACGGGTAGAAATTTTAATACAAGAGTAAAGGAGCATTTGAGATGTTTGAACAATAGTGGGTTTTCAGAATTTGCTAATCATTTGATAGAAAATAGTCATGGTTTTGATAAAAAATTGGGATTGTCAATTTTGCATATAAACGGTGTAGGTCACAAATTAAATAATTTGGAATAGTTAGAGATAAATAAATAAAGCATGTAAAAGTAATCAGGAAATTATAAACAGCCAACTAAATTTAACTACGAGTCCTATTCTAAAATTTTTTCCTAAAAATTATTCGACTAAATTTGTATTGAGCAGCAATTTGAGTTAGGTACTAAATTTATTTTTTAAATAATTGTTGTTTTTTTTTTTTTTTAAATTTAAAAATAGATTCTGGTGAAGAAACAATGTTATATTTTTAGTTAGTTATGACATCCTGAAGAAGGAAAAGGTGTTTTCCGAAACCGGTAGATGTTTTTTAAACTCAATTGTGGTTAATAAAACTAAGATAATAAATAAAAAATATGTATATCTTTCTAATTAATTCATTTAATTTGTATTTTTTGAAATGTCACAGACCTATATTTTGAATAATTACAACTTTACAATAAGAATGTGTTCTCTTTAAAAAAAGTACAACATTTTTAATCAGTGATGTATTCTCCATCATTGTTCAGGACTTTATCCCATCGTTCAACCAATTTGTCAATTTGTTCAATTCAACCAAAATCAGCGAAATAATTATCGATCCAATTTTTGTTGTCATCGTCGAATGTAACGCCACGCATTTGATTGGAGAGCGACTAAAAAAGGGGATAATCTGACGGAGCGAGGTCGGGACTGTAGAGAGATTGCGGCATAATATTCCAGTTGAGCTCCTGGATGACCATTTCAACCTTGATTAAAGACGAAAAGAAGTATTATTAATGAGATCACATTCTTATTGTGAAGTTGTAATTATTCAGAACATAGGTCTGTGATATTTTAAATACTAAATACATTAATCAGAAAGATATACATATATAATCAATTTTGTCGGAAAATATATTGTTGTTTCTACCGGGATTCGAACCTGGATCTCTTTCCAATCCGGGTAAGGTGCATAATTCAACTATAATGGATAACCACAACGGTAGATGTATTAATTTGAAAATTGTAACATATAAGTTCGAAAATTTGTCGACAATGGTACTGTCTGCTGTAGCATAGTTGAATAATACACCTTCCTCGGATTGGAAAGAGATCCAAGATCGAATCCCTGTAGCAACAATATATTATTCGATAAAAATTGATTATATACGTATATCTTTCTAATTAATACATTTAATTAGTATTTAAGAAAAGAAGTATGTCGAAAATATTATTTTTTCGTAGAAAGCAATCACTTTGTGGTTTGACATATTGTATTAAATAAAATAACAATAATTTTGTATGAAACTAACTTTGTATGAAAATAACTTTGTATGAAAATAACTTTGTATTTGTTTTCTTCAAAATCAATCTAATATCCATCAACACCATATTTTCCCATCTCTTAATGTTCCGTTTATCTGTATATGTATTCTGTCTCTCTCTTTCGCATATAATTTTATATTCTGTCCCTCATGATGTTCTATTCAACTTTATATGTATTCTGTCTCTTTCTTTCACATGTAATTTTATATCCTATCTCCCTCTTTACGTATATATAAGTGCACTCTTTTTGTATTTATGATCAGTTTTAAATACGTCCTGATGAAGCTTGAGATAAGCAAAACCGATTGACGTATAATAAATTTTGTGGTTTCACGCAAAGTTATTGTTATTTTATTTAATATCGGAAATATTCGTTTTTCAACTTGACACTCCATTATTGAAGCCCTAAAATTTATAAAAACTATAAGATACAGGAAAACGGCGAAACTGATGTTTTAGAGTAGAAAAAATGCTATCGGATAGTTTCAAGATAGCATTTTAAAAAAATCGCAAAGATTTATTAGACGACATAATATTTTTATATAGTTATCCTAATTTATAATACGGTGTACAGGTTCAGTATAATAAAAGCAGCCTTAGACACATATAATTTTAAAAAACATATTTTATATGTTATTGACTAGATAATTGTTTAAAAATAATAATAAATATAATATTATTAAAAAATATTTGAAATATATGACCAGATTAATTACTTATTTAATAATTTCTGCTTTTAATATATGTACATTAATGTGACTAGATCGTGAATATTTAATTGACTAGACATATTACAAATGTTTGTATTATATGATAATTATATTAATAAAGTTTTTACATATGAATTTAAAATATTTACAATTCAACTCGTATAATTACCGGTACAAATATTTCCTTTTCCTTATTACTTATAAATTGAACCGTATTCACTATGTACTCAGAATCTACTTTCGTTTGGCTGGAAAATGGACTAAGTCCTGAAGAATGTTGCAAGTATCTCAAACTCTGTTTTTAAATTCAGGGCGTGGATATTTTATTATTATTCTCTCCGGTAATGAGGGCCGGCTGAAGGGAACGATGGGGTGAATGGAGACCCGAGGGGCGGCAGGCGGGACAAGACGGGCAATCTACGCTTTTCATCAGGGCGGTTCTTGGGCTGGTGCGACCCTGGATAGGATCCTTATCTGAAATAATAATAAAAAATCATAATTGTAAGAAAAAACAATAATATTGTCCAATACATAAATTTTTTTCTCATCAATATTTTCACAATTAATATGTGGCAACATATTATATAAATAATAAGAAAAACAATCTTATTTAAGAACACATTCTTTGTGTGAAGTTGTAATTATTCGGAACATATCAGGAACATACTTATTAATTAGTATTTAAAATATCACACACCTGTATTCTGAGTAATTACAACTTCACAATAAGAATGTGTTCTCCTTAATAATATATAAGTTGTATCAATGTGTATAAAATGTAATAAAAATTAATTGTTAATTCTAGCGTCTGCTATCGGTTTACTCACAGGTATTTGAGGAACCGTAAAAACAAAGTAGATGATTAATTTGAAAAGTATAATATATAGATTCGAAAATTTGTCAACAATCCACTGTGTTGGTATAGCATAATCGGATAATGCACGTTCCCCGGTTTGGAAAGAGATCCAGATTCGTATCCCGGTAACGCAATAACAATATTTTTCGATAAAATTGATGTTTCGAAAATATAGCAGTGTGAAATTGAGTCCATCATTTTGAATAATCTTGTACTTTTATTATTTTTTCATTGATACTACACACTGTTTATACATATAAATAAATAAATGTAGTTAATCTGTGTTATGAAATTGCAATTTCAAAATTAAATGTGTTTTTATGAAAGTGAAATAAAAATCCGGATATTATCGACCATTACGGTTCGTTAAATTTTCAATTTCGAGCTCTGGACGGAAAATTGTTTAATGTGTTTCCACCCGGTGCGAAGCCATTCGCACGTTTAAACTTCACAAAGAAAATCAGTCCGTACCTAAATCTGGCATCGCTCACCTATTTTAATGAACGGCTCGGAAATAGTTAAATATCACGTGTAACCGACGCCGCCGCCATGTTTGTTTACGGCGAACAGACCATAGACAAAGAGCCCTCCAGCGCCAACCGGGTTCCATTTTCAAATCAAAGCGGGCTTTGATCCATGGACATAATTATGTGCCGATCTACGGACAGATGAATGGCGAATGGCTCTTTGCCGACCGGCACAAAGCTGCTCGGTGGCCATTAGAAGCTCCGACCGCATTTGTATTGGTGTTAATTATCGAACTGTAATTATCACCGCCGTCGACACGATTTGCCGCCATTTGTCTGTAATCTAAAAGTCTAACGAATTCAGCATCTTTTCCAACTGACGCGAATGGAAGTTTTTCGAATCACAGAAAATGACAGGGAAAGCGCGAATTGTATTGTAATAACTCGAAACTGCTTCTTCTTTTTATCTAATTACTTACGTGCAATGTAACGTTTTGAGACAATCAATTTTCAATTAATAACATATTTTTGTTACTTTTAAAGGATATTTAAGATAGAATATATTTTAAAGACTTATTATATATATTAATTTTAAGCATATACATATAAAATCAATTCAAACCTGAATCTCTTTTCCAATCCGGTGAAGATGTATTACCAACTATGCTACAGCGACAGCATTTTTAACGACAAATTCTCGAACCTATATGTTACCCTTTTTCAAATTAATACATCTATCGTTCCATTAATTTTAAAGCCATTAATACATCTAATTAGTATATAAAATATCACAGACCTATAGATATAGAATAATTATTATCTTCAAGGAATACGTGTAATTTCTGCATTGTTTCGAAAAATATTATTGTTTGAAATATTTACAAAGTCGTGTTTAAGCTTCAAGTCTACGTACTTCGAAATAAATATTTGCAAAATTGTTCTTTTATTAATCTATATCTTTGCTTCAGAACCTAAATCATCTAACAAAAAATAGTCAAGCCGCTCAAAATTCGATAATCTTTAATTTTTTGTATTTAATATATAATTTGGAATCAATCGCATAATTACATCTTTTTTGAAATGCTTATATTTCTGACATGGTTGAGATTAGGCACATATTTCTAGAATATTTTCAAATAGTAACCTAGTCAGGTATCCATCTATAAAGTATTGTGGACTTAGTTTGCTACACCCTGTATAAATGCCGTCTATTAAAAATAAATATTCCTAAAAGCACTTAATGATCTAATAAGCCATATTTTCTTTATACATAAACTTACTTAACCCTATTTCTATCAAATATACACGTCGACGGAAAACATAAAAGAATATATGATAAATCTTATAGTTACAATATTGAATACCGATGTCAATTTTTAAATTTCTAAATTTACCTCTGTTTTCAATAAAACATCTTCCTGGGGCTATGTCCGGTCGATACAGTTCGGGCACTCTATCAGGCCGCTCCAGTGACAGCCTGGCCACGCTCCACAAGGAGTCTTGGGAACTCGGCTGGTAGCCCCTGGACTCCAAGCGTTCCCTGTATCGGTTATCGGATATAATTTATTCCACGTAGGTATTGATAATGGCACACTTTACACAATGTAACTTTCACCTATTAAGGTCGTAAACCCTGTAATTACCACGTCTTCCATACTTCCCATGTGAAAATAATATCTTCGTCTCGGTGAGACATCTATATCTAAAAAAATTTGCTAAAAATTATTCTAATATTTTTTTATCATCAAGTAACAATTTTTGTTAGGTACTAAATTTATATTTTAAATAATTATTGTTCTTTTTTTAAAAAGATTCTGCTAAAAAAACAGTATGGCATGTTTTTGATTAATTAATGACATCCTGAAGAAGAAAATTATATTTTTCGAAACCGGTAGATGTATTTGATTCATTAAGTGGTTAATAAAACAAAGTTAACAATCTAAAATTATATTTTAGCCAAATATCAAATTATTTCATTGTTTCAAATAACACATTATTTTTCACACGTACATTGCGATCCGATCTCTGTATTCGTGTCTCAGGTACGACCTGTCGTACAGGCTGGCTGCATCCATCGTCCCGTCCAGCGGGGAGCCGCTGTCGGGCAGGGCCGACGGGGGCAGCAGTGACGGGGGTGGGGTGGCGTCGCTCTCCATCTTCAGCGTCACGGGCGAGGGCGAGGAGTGCACGGCCGTGACGGAGTGCGAGCTGACCGGGGTGCAGGAGCTGTCGTGGTCACCGTGATGGCTACGGTCCTACAAATTGACATTAAACAAATGTTATTTTGAATACATAGTGAAGGCATCAATCAGAAAAATACACGTAGAGATAAAATCAATTTATTAAAAAAATATTTTTTGCTACATCTGTATCCCATTTTTTGAAAGCTTTTGGAACTTTGGTTTCTTGTCAAACAGGGTACCGAGTCCGCTGGACCTCTTGCCCCTTCATCGTGAAGTTTACCAAAATGGCTTGAGAAAATTTATTTTTGAATTTTTTATTATTATTCTGCAATTAAAGGCATGGGGCATGAAAACTGCTCAATGGCGCAGTGAATTTAAGACCTCTAGGCGAGGACGGTCTTGGGATGTTTTATTAGCGATGGGGTGTTTATGTCGTACGACGATAGGACGTTTATCATTGGGTTTCGGTGCTTGGGGAGTCCCGCATAGAAACGCTCGGAGGTATGTTTGATGAACTCCATAACGGGGAGAATGCCGGAATCGCGATGTAATTGTGTGACTCTTGACCATTTTGGGGCTTTCAGAGCTATTCTGATGACCTTATTCTGGAAGGTCTGAAGTTTTTTCATGTGTGTTTGGGCCGCGTGACCCCAGACGGGGGTTGCGAATAGGAGTAGAGGCCTTAGGATGGCCTTGTAGATGAGGAGCTTGTTGTTAACGGCAAGTTTGCTGTTCTTGCCTAGTAGTGGATACACTGCGCAGAATGCACGTGAAGCAGCGCTTAATTTATTTTGTATATGTTTGCTCCACGTGTGTTTGGATTTTTTGAAAGCAAACTAGTGTTGTTTTTAAGTGCTTGCTTGCAGTACCGTGTCGAAAGCAGGGTCTGTCGTTTATTAGATACTAGCTTGCAATACCGTGTCGAAAACAGGTGCTGTGTGAAGTGAGTAGTGTTGTGTTATGTTATATACTATCTACTGTCGGATCACTAACTATGAGGGCAAGCCAGTACTTAACCACAATACTAACAGTCATACATCACATCAGCTCTGATGATGGACTAAAAAGTTCAGATATAAACGGCAGATTAGCCCCGAAAACTATATACAGAAGAATAACACTAACTATACATCGTGTAAATTTAAGAACATTTTTAGTTCATATGTTTCTCCTTTACACTTATTTTGTATCTCTTATTATAATGTAAGAAAATTAAAAAGAGTATCTTGATCGTTATATGTGGAAAATATTAACTCTATAATTAGTGTAATATATTTAAAAAAAATAATACTCAATTGGCAGTTATGCATAATTTAAATTACTAAGTATAATACATTTAATTTGTTTTTTAATTTAAAAATATCACAGAACTATGTTGCAATGCGTTATCCTTAAATAATATTATTTTGTCCGTATATCGCTGCGTTGATGAATAACTGACATGATTTAAATAATGCAGAATTGAGTTAATTATGAAAAACATATATCAACGCTCATCTCCTTTTTTTGGATAAACAGAGTAGTCAGTTTTAATGATGGTATGTGACTAATAATAACCATAACTGGTATCTGAGATTTAACAATCAATAGTAAATAAGACTTAACTATTGGGGGTTAATTTTATTACGAAAACAAACAGTTAATCGATATAAATAAAAATCATAATAAAAGTAACAAAAATTTTCTCTGAAATAATAATATACTTGACGTATAATACACGTGAAGACACGAATCTTAAAAGGACTTATTAAATAGATAAATAACTTATTAAGACTTTAACAGGAAACGAATTTTAAGCTGCATAAAAATGAAAACTTTCTCCTCTATTTCAGAAATACAAAAAATAATAATTAAAATATGAGAAGTGACAGAAAATTTTGAAAATAAACATTTTAACAGAGAAGAGATAAAAACGAGGAAAGGAAAGTAAAATGGGATAAGGTATAGAATCTGTGTAATAAAAATGAAATGAAGGCCATTAAGGTTTATATATTGAATTTTGATTTAATTGTGTTAAAAATATCTAGTTCACTTTAGTACGAGTTGAAATAAAGGAGGACTCGGTAGAAAAATTTGTTTTGTTTGGCATTGGTGTTATAATGTGGAAGGTTAAATATGAGATAAATTCTGGTTGACCTACATGGCACTCGAATGGATATGCATCTGAATAAATCAGGTCAGTATACTTTGGAGCTATTTGTGGTACCAGTGGTCTACCAGTGAATGGTACACTAGAAAGTCACCAATCATCGTTACAATCGAACATAATTATGATTTAAATAATGATTTGAATAACGGTTTGTTTCCTCCTGCACATATTTTGTGTTTTATAATATATATTATATAAGGAAATATATAAGGAAATTAAAAATATTATTTTGTCTATTCTATTTCAAAAGCTGAAATCTATGGCACTTTTTAAAAAATCCACATATACTATTTGTCGCAAATCTATTTATGACAGAGTAAAGAATGAAGAAATAAGGAAAGAATGTAAAGCTGTTAGTATAGTGAGTAAGATTAAGAAAGGATCACTTAGGTGGTTTGGTCATATGGAAAGGATGAATGAGGAGAGAATGGTAAGAAAGATATATGACGCAAGTGTTAATGGAACCAGAAATAGAGGACGTCCGCGGAAGACTTGGCACGACCAGGTAAACCAGATAATGGAGGATGGTTCTGTTAGAAGCCTCAATAATCGGCGAGCTTGTATGACAAGATGTATGAATGTGGATGAGGCGAGAATTGTGTGTCAGGACAGAAGAGTATGGCGCTCTATCCTCTCTGCCTACCCCCACGGGGAAACGGCGTGATGGTAAGTAAGTAAGTAAGTTAGCTCTTATTTCCGAGATATACCCCATTTATACTGTACGTAAAATGAAGCGTGTGGCATTTCGAGCGGCAAAGTAAGATAATGCGTAAAGGAAATGTAAGGGTTGGCAAACCTGACAGCGGGAATGCGGAATCAATGTAGATCTTATTTTGTTCATTGTGTGTAATACAACTTGCTTGAAGTTTTGTTTTGTGGTCATACTTAACTTGAAAAACCAGGAAGCTACGTTAATGTATTAACAAATCTGATAATTTCTGTCATGTGATGTGACATTTGTCGCCCATAAACGCCCAATTGCTCCACTCGTAAAAACAGCCTACCACCATTATTTTGGTATGTGATTAGGGGATCAAGACAAAACGTGGACATCTCATATCTGCTGGAATACATGTTCTGTAAATCTACGCAGGTGGATCCACAATAATGAACCTTTAGTGCCATTTGGCATTCCTATGATTTGGAATGATATGATTTTTACATGGTACCATCTATTAAGCATGGTATATCAAGAAAGAAGAAGTTGACCATAAAATACTCCAACATTCTGTCAACTATCCGACCAGTGCCACGTGGGGACGATTTGCCTGTACATATCCTTCCAAAGGAGTAATGTCTGCACACAAACTGAAGATGTAGACAGTACAGAGGTAGCACCAGACCCATACCTTGAAGCTTCGATATTACAGGATCCTGATTTTACACCTGAGTCACTATTTAAATAACAGCTGGAGGGTGAGGACCGATTTAAAATCTAAGGCTTCCTTGTCGGTCCCACTCATCAAAGCTAATAAAAAATACGCGACTTTAATTCAATTACATTTTAACAATTACAAAACGAAAAAGGAAAAGAAATTCAAGATGATTATTAGCAATTAAGATTTTATTTTTTTAACCCTCCAGCGTCCTTTAAGTGCTGTCTTTATTTATAAAAAATTATATTACATAAATACATAAAAAACATACAGATGGAAAATTAATGGAAAACTAGGGTGCAGTTGTTCAAAGCAGACTAGGTGAGCCACACAGATTTACCCAAAGTGAACCATGTGTTTTAATTCTAGATCTCAAAAATAGTAACCGAAGAGCTGAAAATTGTGTTGAGCTTGTAAACAACCATCTAGACAAGTTTCAAAGATAAAGCCGCAACATGTACCAAAATGCACTTCTCTCTCATCTAGATTTCTTCCCAGTAAAGTGCGGTGCAGTGAGTGAATCCACCAAGACATTTCATCAATGGAACGAAGATATTACGGTCGGTGGAACTCTGCTATGCTTGCAGATTACTGTTGGACATTGACTAGAGATGTCCCAGAACAGGATTATAGGCTACAAGCAAAGAGAAGGCGCACTGAAATAGGACGCTATTTCAGTACTTCACATAGTAAATACAATTCTGTATATTTTGTTTGTTTTATTGTATTTATTTTGTGTTATGAGAGTGTTGAAATTTTGCTTTTCACTATTATATATAAAATAACAAGTTGCGTATCTCCAAAACTAGAGCTAAAAAATCTATTATCAAATTCATTTTTATCTTGCCAAAGTTAGTAATAATATAATAATAATAATGCGTTTACTTCAGCGTGATCAGGAAAAATAAAAATTATTGACATAGGATTTTATACATAAATAACTTTTCGAATCAAATATCTAAACACCTACCACGGAACATTAGACCGGCATTTTATACAAATAATAATATACGAAATTTACTCATAAATTCTAAAGACAAAGATGATATATTTAAAAATTCTGGTGTCTATAAACTTAGTTGCAAGGATTGTGCTGCATTTTATATTGTTAAAACGGGTAGAAATTATAAGAGTAAGGGAGCATTTGAGATGTTTGAGCAATAGTGGGTTTGCTAATCATTGGATAGAAAATGGTCATGGTTTTGATAAAAAATTTGGATTGTCAATTTTGCATATAAACGGTGTTGGTCACAAATTAAATAATTTTGAATCGTTGGAGATAAATAAAGCGTCTAAAACTGAATTTAACTACGAGTCGCATTCTAAAATTTTTTCCTAAAAATTATTCGAGTAAATTTGTATTAAGTACTAAATTTATTTTTTAAATAATTGTTTTTTTTATGGTTTTAGTTAGTATTGATATCCTGACGAAGAAAATGGTATTTTTCGAAACCGGTAGATGTATTTAAACTCAATTAAGTGGTTAATAAAACAAAGATAAAAAATAAAAATATGAATTTTAACCACAAATTTAATATTGTTAATTTCAAAAGTATTATAAATACTTCAGTCACGGCCATTATTGCATCTGTAGCTATTTTGTAGGCGTTGCTATTCTCTGGTCAGGGAAGCAGCTTTCCATGAGAGCGCCTCTTGCACCAGAGAGACTATTTTTATTCAGTTCATATTTTGTAATGTTCAATAGTAGTTTATTTACATTTGTTCGACCTTCGTCAGGAAAACTATTTTTTATTTTATATTATGGATTAAGTAACTATTTACAAGTTAAAAAAAAAAGTTTAATCGATTACTCACATCCACACTCTTCTGACTGAAGTAAATTTTCACTATTCATAAATACATTTACTTAACCAAATCAATTAAAGCATGTTTATAAAAACAATTACCCTGAACGGTCGGCGTGTCACCAAATATCGACACAAAACCAATTGCGTAATGTTTGTACGAAATAATTACACTCCGACTGTCTGACGGGCGCGGTATCTGATTGGAAAAAATATTAGCTTTATGAATAAAGGACGAGTATGGATTTTTTCAGCCCGGTTTTATGAATAATTAAAAGTCATCAAAGCGGCGACAGAAGGTGCAGGGCTGCGCCGGCGGGGCGGCGACCGGCGGCCACTCGCCCCCGGGCGGCAATCTCATATACGAGTTAATCTCATACTTATGATAAAAAAGGTAACAATAAACTGCGTAGCCCCAAGACTATCACAAATATCACAAATTACTGAAATCTCAAACTCTTTTTCATACCATACTTTTCAACACCAATCCAAGTTATTTTTCTTGTTTAATTACTACGATAAGATCTAATCTCTTAACGCTAATCTAGATATTTGATTTATGAGTCAAATTTCAACTCCGTGTAGTGCAGTACGCGTTGAAAATTTGAACTTGGAGATCAGTTTGTGATTGGTAAAAAAAGGCGAAAACTAAAACTCGTGTACACAAAATTCAATTTGACATCAAGATTCAATCTGACATAAACATCACCTAAAACCATAGACATCTCCGACTATTTATTCTGAAAAGTACGACAAACAGGAAACTCTCTCTTCCTATAGGTCGATGTTCGTGACTGAGCATCGCAGTTCTCTATTCTGCTTCCACAGTGTGAGCTGCTTGCCTCTACTCTTCGCGATCTTAGACCATGTTTAGTCCATCGTGAAACCATCCGGTCATATCTCGGACATGATCTGTCGATCATATTGAAGATTAACCTCACGTCTTGTACGTTGCCCGTGACCAATAATTTCTTCATTCTTCATGCCAAAGTATGAAATAATTATTTTCCTGCATATCGTGAAGATTCTTTCTTTAGTGGGGAGTTCCTAAATAATGGAGACATTAGTTCGTTCACACAAAATGCGACAGTAACTCATTTTACAACAGATTTGGGTTTTTTTATTATATTAGATACTCCTTTAATGTTATCACAAATTTACCTAAACATCACATCAAATTAGTAATAAAACCATGTTATTCTCATATTTTATTTATACAAAATGTAATTCAACGATGTGGATTTTACGTTTTATAAACAATATCGTCTAAATGCCGTCCATTTCTCTCAAGTTACTCTTGCAATCGGACTCTTAAATTTGCGAACACGCGAGAGCAAAGCGTTGGTTCAATGGCAGCAATTTCACGCCAGATATTTTCTTGTAGAGCTCGAATTGTTCAAAGATTGTTGCTGAACCTTTGAACACAACACCAGATAAGTTGCCTCCTCAGCTCATATTTATATTAAAGTGAGTACAAAAAGCGTGACGCGCACGAACCAATAAATCACCGCACATTAAATATTGCTCAACCGCGAACGCGCAGTGCCCTCCCGACCAGTGACTCATTGCTACTGGCAAATCATCAAATCACGCGCGTCAAACAATACCCCTCCCACTTACCTCACTCTGATGATTTACGAGTAATTACAATTTAATCTTGTAATTTTTCTGCTGGACACCCTATATAATGTCCTTTAACTGAATAGCATTCAATTTAAAATAGATTCAGATATTATTTAAAGCGTTATTTTTCTTATTACCAGTTATTTGTTGTGCAACTGAAATGATATTCTAGCTATTCGACATCATCAACTATTCGAATATCGAATAATAATAATTCAAAGCATAACAATAGTGTGAAATTAATTTCAAATAACTCGTATTATACGTAAGTATATTAAAATTTATAACAAAACGAGCTTATTTACCATAAACTGTAAATTAATTGTAGTTTTAAAAATATCAACACATTGAAATTTGTTTTTATCGTCGCTGCAGTTGAAAATATCCGCTCAGTAGCGGTTGACGTTGGCTTAACTGTTAAAAATGTTTTAAATAGTAGGTCTAACGTATCTGTTCTTTTTTTGAAATTGTCCAAATTATTTGAAGAAATATTTGTAGTTTCTACCAGGGATAAAATGGTGCTTCTTAATTCAGTCTTCAATTCGGACGTCGGTGAACTCTTCGAACAAGCAACAGGTATCTCTTCCACGTACGAATCAGAATTCTGAGAGTTGTTCAATATTCCATCCTTAGAAATTAGTACGAATACTATTCGAATAGCTGCACAAATATTCGAGTATCGAATAGTAGAAAAAGACCGAATATATTCTAATATCGAATATTCGGGTTGGAATTTCTAGTAGGTAATCGAGACAAAAATGTTTGATTGGTACGTCCCTGGCTTGGTGCATTAGCGATTGTTTGTAATGAAAGCAATCGCTATCTGTTGTAATGCAATTTTGCTGGGACAAAAGCTATTGCGTCATTATATTGCCGATGCATTTTTATTCCCTGATTGTATCATCGAATAAAATTCTTTTGAATGTCGTTTATATTTGTTTATTAACGGAGTTAAATTTCATTTTTTCTTTTTTTTGGCATTTTGTAGTCGATGTTAATTTCATAGAATTTCGACACAAATCGAATTTGTAGAGATTGCTTATTTACTTAGTTTATAAGGCACTCTGTATAGATAACGGCCAGGAAAACTTTTACGTCACATCAGAAACAGATAGGACTGCACAGATGTACAACAATATATGTAATATTAAAAGTATGTCGTGTATAAATAAATAGACATGGTTTTGAATTTTATTGTTTTTTGTAAAAGCAATCACTTTGTATGAAACTACGAAATTTATTACACGTCAACCGGTTTCGCTCATCTCAAGCTTCATCAGGACGTATTTAAAACTAATCATAAATACAAAAAGAGTGCACTTGTATATACATAAGGAGGGAGATAGAATTTAAAATTACATGTGAAAGAGAGAGTAAGAAAACATATATGGATAAATTAAAATATATATGGAACTGAAAACACTTTACCGGCATAAAAAATATTACCATCAAATTAGGCACCCTCACTTAACAAGGACACAAGCTAACTGTCACCATCTTGTGCCAAAACTAAACAAAACTTTTGCACAAAGATTCCATTTGTTTCTAGCACCAAAAATATACAACGGTCTAAATGTAAAAGTGAAAGATTGCAACCATAGTCTTGCATATTTTTCACGTAAAGTGCAGGTCTGGCTCCACAAAATGGAACTTTTAAAGGTCCAAACCTGACAGTAAAACTGCTGCAACGGTATATTGAATTACCTAATTGCATCTCTTGATTAACTGTTTATAAGGTTATATATATTTTTTGTACATTGATCATTGCACTTTGCTTACTGTTATACCGGAGGAACACTGTCTGCTATAATACAGTAAATTACTAGTGTAGTAGGCAGGGTACCCAAATATATGTCTTACTTTCTTACTGATGTGTTGTATTTACTTTGCCAAATTTTATATGCATACCCTCGATACATTTGTCCGATATTAGAAATATTACGCAACACTCATAGTAATGAACTAGGTGAAAAAATATACTTAATGAATATTAATTTGGAAGAGTAATACGTCAGACTGCTAGACCAATGTGAGTACATAATACGTGTAAAAAGTGAACCTAATTAATGTATTATTATTATTATTAAAAAAATTAAAAATTTTATGTTATATTTAAGGTTTTCACGGGTATAAGATAACGGATTATTTTCTGAATGAACCCTCGTCAAATTGCCCTGAGAAGGACTTTTATACTCATGACGTTTCGAGTGAATATCGTTACTCATTCTCAAGGACATTTTACCATGAATCTTGTTCTAAACTGAAGAGTAAACTCAACCGTTCTATGCATGAATCAAAATAAAAGTGAGTTAAAATCTTAGTAGGTACTTAATATTATTAGTTGACGTCGCGATTAACTATATCTAATGGTAACAATGGTAACGAAAGGTGACTTGTAAAATAATAAAATTAAAAAATGTTTAAATTGTCATTTATATTCAATTGAAAATAATTATATTAAAAACAGCAATGTAATTATTCAATAGCTTGGCAGTAAATACAGTAATTGCTCGCCAGGATTCCCCTTACTTTATCGAATACCTAACCGCCATTCATGTATCGCTTGCGTCATTTGGACATCTTGTAAACATTTATCAAAATTATATATTTTATCTAATCAATTAAATGAAACAATATAAAATATTAGTCCGTAAACATATCGCTTGTTTCTAGAATTAGCGATTACATTTCTATTATTAGCTGTATTTTTTACAGAAAACATTACGGAAATATGATTTACCTATGTCTGTGCAAGATATTTTAACCTTTCCTCACCGATGATGTAAACTGAGTTAACATTGCCTCTATTTATGTGAATATCTCTGTAAATATACCAAATATAGAGTTCATAATTTAGATATTCCTCCGTAATATATTTATGTATTGGATAAAATAATTCTTTTAAAATTAGCAATATTAACTTGGTGGTTAAAATTCATATTTTTTATTTATTATCTTAGTTTTATTAACCACAATTGAGTTTAAAAAACATCTACCGGTTTCGGAAAACACCTTTTCCTTCTTCAGGATGTCATAACTAAGTAAAAATATAGCATTGTTTCTTCACCAGAATCTATTTTTAAATTTAAAAAAAAAAAACAATTATTTTTTAAAAATATAATAATATAAATAATTGTTGTTTTTTTAAAAAATTTAAAAATAGATTCTGGTGAAGAAACAATGCTATATTTTTAGTTAGTTGACATCCTGAAGAAGGAAAAGATGTTTTCCGAAACTGGTAGATGTTTTTTAAACTCAATTGTGGTTAATAAAACTAAGATAATAAATAAAAAAGATAAAATAATTACATTATATAAGTATTTACAATACGCAACAGCGAATGGGACCCACGCCGTCGCCGCCAGATTTGCATTTTTTAATACTGCAAGGGCGACCGTACCACGTCTCAGAGCTGTACAGCAAGACAGAGGCGTGGCACAGACACAAAAACAAACAACATTCACTGTCCAATTCAACGCTCATATCCCATATAATTTATTTAAATTGTACAAATTTATTTATTACATACATATAAAGATGGTAACATTTAACAGTGCACAGAAAAATAACAGTAAAGATGAACAACATAAATCACCTCCCAAAAGGGAAAAGAAAAAAACGGACTAAGCACAAATAACCAAACGCATCAATAAAAAATGTTTTCTCGAAGAACCTGACGTGAATTTGTCAATACGTGTATCTGTACGTGAGGAGAGGTATGGAAGGCGCAATGCGTGATTTGAAAATTTGTTTATTAATTATTGTTTATTTATTAATAAAAGTAAAATTTTAATTTCTGATTTACTAAGTTGATCTAATTTACCTAATAATTTGGTAAAAGTTCAATTCAACCAAAATTATTTTCTATTTAATAATATAATGTATGTCTTTTTATGGGAGCACCCACAAGTCCACTAATAGCAGATATTTTTGTAGACAATTTGGAGAGGAATATTTTTGATTGTGATTCTTCTTTGTTAAAAAATGTTTTCTTGTAGAAAAGGTATGCGGATAATATATTATGTATTTGATCTGGTTCACAACGTCAACTAAATACATTTTTAAATTTAATTAATTAATTTAATAATAAAATACAATTTACATTAGAAATAGAAAATAATTCGACCCTAAATTTTTTGGATCTAACATTGATTAAAAATAATAATAAAATTGAATTCAAACTTTTTAGAAAACCAACTTTTACAGATACTATCATATATCATGAATCTAATCATCCATTATCACACAAACATTCAGGGTTCCATTCCATGATACATCGTTTAGTCAATATTCCTATGTCAACATTCAATTTCAATATTGAATTGAATACAATTAAAAAAATAGCAGTTACTAACGGGTATAATATAGGTTTGATAGACACTATTTTAAAAAATAAATTAAAAGAATATAATAATCAATTTTTGTATTAATCATAATAATATATAATATTGATTATTGGAGTAAGATTTTATACATAAATAACTTTTCGAATCAAATATCTATCACAAAACAGTAGACCGGCATTTTATACAAATAATAATACACGAAATTTACTCATAATTCTGAAGACAAAGATGATAAATTTAACAATTCTGGTGTTTATAAACTTAGTTGCAAGGATTGTGCTGCATTTTATATTGGTAAAACGGGTAGAAATTTTAATATAAGAATAAGGGAGCATTTGAGATATTTGAACAATAGTGGGTTTTCAGAATTTACTAATCATTTGATAGAAAATGGTCATAGTTTTGATAAAAAATTAGGATTGTCAATTTTGCATATAAATGGTGTTGGTCACAAATTAAATAATTTGGAATCATTGGAGATAAATAAAACGTGTAAAACTAATCAAAAAATTATAAACAACCAACTAAATTTAACTACGAGTCCCATTCTAATTTTTTTTCCTAAAAATTATTCCACTAAATTTGTATTAAGTAACAATTTGAGTTAGGTACTAAATTTATTTTTAAAATAATTGTTGTTTTTTTAAAAATAGATTCTGGCAAAGAAACAATAATATATGTTTTTAGTTAGTATTGATATCTTGAAGAAGAAAATTGTGTTTTTCGAAACCGGTGTATGTATTCAAACTCAATAAGTGATTAATAAAACAAAGTTAACAAATAAAAATACGAATTTTTACCACAAAGTTAATTTTACTAATTTCAAAAGTAGGAATTAATTTTTGAAATTTAATGCATTTGCTTGTCTAACAATCCAGAATAAATAATTGCAAATATTTATTGTTTTAGGTTTTAGATAGTGTCGCTATCTAATCGAACGTCGTGCACTAGAGTGTTTGTCTCTTTCTACCAATGTCAAGTTGATCTTTGAAGATATCTTCAGATCAAAATATCAATACGTATACATCAAATCGCTGAGATATGTATCATCGTATCTTATTTCGTGGAGACGCGCAATTAAGTTATTAACGATATAAAAAACATTAGGGGCAGAGGGGTCAATGATCTTTCTAAGCTGCGCGCGCGCAGTGCCCTTGACAATAGCGCGCACCTGAAATATTATAAAGAATTTTTTTTGACAAATTAGTTGATATAATATTATAGGCACAGATGTTAGTACAATATCTGAGAATTTGCCGCTAAGGCATGAAAGTTTCTATCGGTTTATGATTGTTGATTGATTCATAAAAGGTAGATAATTATTGATAAATTTATTGTTATAATATTTAGTTTGTAGAACGCCATGTTTATTTGTAATTAAATTTAAAAAGTCAAATTATAATGAATATTACTATTGAGTTCTGCCAGCTTGCGTAAGCATTATTATATATTACAGCTGTTTCGAGGGTTAAGGCCATTTCGAACTGTGGATAAACCACGTACAATCGACTTATCTAACTGATTTTAGTTACCCTTTCCTCTATCCACCCAATAAAGAAAGTAAATATAAATTGGTTCCATCGAAACAATCTAATTATACATGTATAGAGGAAGGGATAACTAAAATGAGTTAAATAAGTCGATTGTGAGGTATAGAATCAAAATCAGGCATGTCCAATTTTTATGGTTTTCGAGTTAGTTATGTACAAATATAAAGCTAATTAATGTCTACAACTGGCCCATCAAAATAAGACAAATATCACCGAATTTCGTACAAAATCGTAATTAAGATTTTTTCCTGTTACATCAATCGCAGACAATTAATTCAAATCCAGAAAAATATGTTTTCAGCCAACAAGACGAAAGTATTTGGTCATGCGACCTGTGGTTACTGGTCATGTTCAATATGATTCCAAATGTGACAGTTGTGGTACATTTTTGCATTTTACTCGAAAGCGGGTAAAGTGGACATGTCTGCTATTGATTCTGGACCTCACAAACGTATGTTACTAAGGTCCGGTTGCGTCATCTTCGGTAACTATAAACTTAGTTTATCCAAAAACGCGTTGGGTCATCTCATTTTTGTCACTTATTTTTAACTTTAACTATAAACCGCCGAAAATCTCCGTTTAAGTGTAAACTTTACTAATGCACATGCGCACTGCGCGAGATGTCATCGAAATCGAGTATTTTTCAATTTTTGACACTGTAGTGTCGAAATGTACAATGTTATGTCAGATAGCAGTGATATCGCAGATTTTTTTGATGATAAACTAATTATACAGTATATTCTTAACAGGAAAAGTAAAACTCGAACCTCGGCACATTATTTTTTGCGGGAAGAAATGGGTTTTAAAAAATCTTTTTTCGATAACGGATTGCATCCACTGAATTTGTCATCTAGGACACAACATAAACTTTTAAATTAAATATAGTTAAAATACAAAAATACTTACCTTATATTGACATTAATCGTTCAAAAACGATCAATTGCTCATTTCGGGAAAGTAAACACATCAAATTAATTAATAAGCAAAATTGCTCGAGCGGGCATTTGTTTTGGAAAATGAGATTTTAAGAGACCTATGTAATTGCTACACTGGATATCTATAAACTCTATTCACACAACGCGATTTCTATCAAATTATTTGAACCTCGTATAAAAGTAAACGAGTTTCAATTCAAACTCGATTACATCTCAGTTATGGTTGCCGAAGATGACGCAACCGAACCATACGTAAGTTAAACGACTTTTTATTTATTTCTTATGATCATTAGATATTAATACATAATTCAAAGCACTTAACTAAACCCACATTTGTTCTCCCATAACATTGGAGAAAGGGGGGAACACGAGCAGTTACCAAAAAATAATTTTAGCGAAGTTGTTGAAATTTTTTTTGGAAAATAGACTTAGTTACATAGTCTATTAGAAAAAAATCGATGTATGTATTAATATTGTCATGACTCGGTTGCGTTCACATTTTGCCCACATCGTCCCGCAGTGCTTAGCCGTGTTTTATCTGATGATTAATTATTCAGCTCCTCGCCAGAGGGCCGGTGGACAAGAGCTCCTATCTTGATCGTATTGCACAACCGGCGGTCCCGTATTGCACGGTAAATAATGGTGTTCGTAATGTTTCGTGGAATATTTAACGATCACATGACAATCACGGACCAGCGCCATAATTCTCTTACGAGCCGTATTACTGATTACCGTGCGATTGTGAAACACAATTATTTATGATTTCATGAAGAACGCACGATTACATTTCAAAGGTTTTTAAAAAACTATCTGATTGATTTTTAGTTATTTTTATTATCGTAAATATGAATTAAATATATTAATTAGAAATATATACATGTAAAATCAATTTTATCGAAAAATATTGTTGTTGCGCCACCAATATTCGAATCTGGATCTCTTTCCTAACCGGGGAAGGTGCATTATCCATTTATGATACAGCAACAATATTTTTAATGACAAATTTTCGCACCTATATGTTATCTTTTTGATATTAATACATTTAATCGTTCCATTATTTGAAAGAGCCATCTACCTTATTTTTACAGAATCTCAAATACCTTTGAGTAATCTGATAGCAGACGCCAGAATTATCAATTCATTTTTATTAAATTTTGGACACATTTACACAACTGTATTATTATTAATATTTGTCGCTAAAAATAGTGTCGCTGTAGTATAGTTGGATAATGCACCTTCCCCGGTTAGGAAAGAGATTCAGGTTCAAATCCCAGTGGCGCAACAACAATATTTTTTGATAAAATTGATTTTACATGTACATCTTTCTAATTAATATATTTAATTCATATTTAAAATATCACAGACCTGTGTTCTGAATAATTACAACTTCACAAAAAGAATGTGTTCTCCTAATATTTTTTATTATCCCCTGGCAACGTGGGCACGCGCTTACTATTGGATTGATAATTTCATAAGATTATCTTAATTTATTTTTTTTAATCAAACACTAGGTTCCCGAGGAAATATTTTCCTCAATCATCCCAGACTACACCCTCTTCTGACAATTAGTTTCGTTTTATATTTTATTTTATTGATCACTGGAAACCAGTCGACGTTAATTAATCTAATTAATTAATTAATTGAAAATATACATAATATAATTGAATATTTAAAATGTGATTTATACATAATTATTATTTATTTATTTATGCAAAATTAATTATTCTTACGTTATATTAAATAATTTGTATGACCACTTTGTTTTCACGCTTCGAAATATCACGTGCAGAAATAATATGATATATATATACAGTGGTCCGTGGAACCATGTGTCTCTGCGATTCACCTCACATTTACCGGTGCGTAAAATAAGAGCTCCTAACAGCCACTAAAACATGTCCGCCACAATAACCATACGATCAGCAGCCGTCCGGTAGGCCGACTCCTTAGCACACTCTTCTCGCCGCTCCCTTCCAGATATTTTCTCCAGGAAGCGCTCCTCCGAGTAGTCATTTCATTGTACGGCTATTGTATATCTAAAATCCGAAAACGTGCTCAACAATAAACTTATATCATGCGTTGGATTGACACGCATCATATTGTATAACCTCGCCGTCAAGTTTTTATCGGCAGCACCTGAAGGACATTAGTTAGAAAAATAAATAAAGCGGTTTGTGTCTTGACTAGACACACAAAGTGTACTGAAACTGATGTAGCGTAATATTAGTAATTGCATAAAAATAAAGTACTTATGTACATAATATATGTTTTTAAAACACTAAATAAAAAGAACTCGCAGTCAGTACAGCTTAATATTATGCTTCAAGAGAGAATCAGGTATGTGGTTATAGATAACCAGTATGCCACAGCTGCTGATGCGAGGTGTGATGACAGTTACGTACGAGGCACGTTTTTTAAGTAAGTGTCGTTGCCGGATATTCCCGGTATAGTGCTGCAATTGCGATGTCTCGCACGCGCAGTAGTTTCTTTCATCTGTTAACTCACCAACGTTAAAGACATTCGCGTAGTGTGCCCGTCTTGTAGTGAGTGGTTGAAATATTCAAGACGATAGATCAGCCCGCCGACTGAGAGATACGGTCCGTGATTTGTTTCTAGAATGCACGAAACATGAAACCAGCTGACATTCATCGCCAAGTGTGTCCTGTTTTGACCTGATTTGGTGCCAAGTGATTTACATATTTTCCTTCATCAGAAGTGGTTCCTTGGTGGCAAGCGTTTTGATTACGATGATAAACTCAAAGACGGAGTACAGACATGGTTTTCATCATAGGCGGCGTCGTTCCATGGCGAAGTTATACAAAAATTGGTGCCCCGTTATGACAAGTGCCTTAATAATGGTGGCGACTATGTTGAGAAGTGGTTTAAGGTGTGTAGCGTCCGAAGAAAGTGTTGTAAAAATTATGTTGCGTTTCTTTAATAAAAAAAAACTGTTCTTACTACAATACAAAGTTTAGTGCTTTATAAAATATATAATGAAACTGAATGCGTGTCCAAAGGTCGTCAGGTGATATTCTAATAAACATCTCTTTACTTATAAACATACTATTATTAAGAGAATACATTCTTATTGTGAAGTTGTAATTATTCAGAAAATAGGTCTGTGATATTTTAAATACTAATACTAATACATTTAATTAGTATTTAAAATATCAGAGACCTATTTATATTACAATAAGAATGTCTTCTCCCAATAATATATAAGTATCAATGTGTCAAAAAATTTAAGAAAAATTAATTGTTAATTCTGGCGTCCGCTATCGATTTACTCAAATATATTTAAGATTCCGTAAAAACGAAGTTGATGGCTTTCAAATAATGGAACGATAGATGTATTAATTTGAAAAAGTGTAACATATTGGTTCAAAATATTTGTCGTCAAAAATAATGTCGCTGTAGTATAGTTGGATAATGCACCTTCCCCAGTTTGGAAAGAGATCCATGTTCGAATCCCGGTAGCGCAACAACAATATTTTTATATAAAATTAATTTTATATGTATATCATACTTACTTACTTACTTACTTACCATTACGCCGTTTCCCTGCGAGGATAGCCAGAGAGGATAGAGCGCTACACTCCTCTGTCCTGACACACAATTCTCGCCTCATCCACATTCATACATCTTCTCATACAAGCTTGTCAATTGTTGAGGCTTCTAACAGAACCATCCTCCATTATCTGGTTTATCTGGTCGTGCCAAGTCTTCCGCGGACGTCCTCTATCTCTTGTGCCATCAACACTTGCGTCATATATTTTTCTTACCATTCTCTCCTCATTCATCAATTCCATATGACAAAATAATCTAAGTGATCCTTTCTTAATCTTACTCACTATACTAACATCAGTTTTAAATTCTTTCTTTATTTCTTCATTATTTACTCTGTCATAAATAGATTTGCCACACATACGCCGAAGTGATCTCATTTCCACCGCATTCAGTCTACTTTCATTCCTCTTTTGCTAGCTCCAGGCCTCACTTCCATACATCAATGTCTGTACCAGGACTCCATTGTGCACTGTTAGTCTTGCCTCTTAATACATTTAATTATAATATAAAAATACTGTATTTAGATATTTGTGTTTTAGGCGTTATATCCTCTGCACGTGTGAATGTATTTAAATGAAACCGACTTTACTTTTAAATAACCTGCCGACTTTATTTGCAGCGGCGTCAAGTACTTCTGAAAGGTCACTCACTGACATTTAAGCCGAAAAAAATAAAATCACATAATTTTTTATCGCCATTTTTCGTGGGGGACGGGGCCGGTCCTGCCTTTGTTGCCCCCCCTGTGAAATAATGTGATACGACAATGCGTACATTCGCCTGGCATATTTTTTAATACTGAATTAAATGTGTCACCAGGCATGGAAAAATGGTTCGGCTTTGTTAGGGTTTGTTTCGATTTTAAGGTCCCTAAATGTTAACGACAATTTTGATCTATGGCATACGTTTCTGCGGCAATAATTCATTCTCTATTATTTGTAAAAAATACAAAAATTCTAGGTTAATGGGATATCTTCAAGTATTCAAATTTTAAAGATCACCCTACAAAAATTACATCATAGAGTTTTGACACGTCTTCTCTAATAATTAGTCGATTCAATTTGAATCTTAACAAGAGCGTATTAATAAACCTGTGACGCGGTGAACTTTTACATACTTTATTTTATTTTTCTGCTATTTTCGTTAGCCCCGTAATTACGAAATAGTATTCAAAGAACCACACCCTTAAAGTCAATAATAATTTATTACTTCTTCAATATTTACAAAATTACTTTATGGCCTCATTTTATATTAATAATCAGACAAAATATTTTGTTTATACCATTATTTATTAATTATTCCACATGTTTCGACACCTATGGTATCTTGTTCAGGAAACAATGTATACTAAAATTAATAAATACAAGCATAGATAAAAAAAAAAACTATAAAGGGGTGAACAAGTAAGAACTAATATGAAAACAAATTTGAAAGAGGATTTGCTTATTTATAATATTTAGCTTACTATTAACACTATTTCTTATTTCTAAAATTTTTAATTTATCTAACTGTAAACTCCTAGTATTTGTCTGTATAATTTCTAAACACTTGTTAATATCAAAAGAATGCTTAATTTCCAAAAGGTGATTGGAAAATTCAAAATAGTTATTGCTATTTAGGCATCTCAAATGCTCCTTAATTCTAATATCAAAATTTCTGCAAGTCTTACCTATATAAAAATAATTGTAATTACTGCAAATTAATTTTTAGACCCCCTATTTTCTTTTAAATATCTGAAGATGATACTATAGGTGTCCAAAACATGTAGAATAATCAAAAATAGTTGTTTTATTAACTTATTTTTGTTTGGTACGAATATAATTAGTCTCGTAAAAAATGACCAAGTAATTATGTCGTATTCGTTACCAGGGTCACTACATATTTCATATTTATTAATTAACGTCAGTCTTATCTATGGGACTTTTTAAAAAATCCATATATACTATAATTAAAAATTATAATATGTTTTTTTCATATTCAATCCGGCGTTCAGGTAAACGTTCTTTGTGAATTCAGTAGGCATCTATAGTATCTAAAAAATGTAATCGAACACTACATGCCTAGTACCTACCTACGCAAAGTACATTACTAATAAACCGTTTTCTAACAATTTAAATCATAAAATTACAAAATAATTGTAATATAAAGTCATTTCTTCCTTTCTTCCTGGTGAACTGTACAAATAATCCAATTTTTTCCAATCGTAAAAAAAATTTAATAATTATTTTTTTTGAATTTACCATTTTTTCGAAACAGTTTCTTGATAAAAAATTAACACCAATTAAATAAAAAAATATGTACTAACCACCAGGACTCAATACCAGAACTTTATACTACCGGAAAATTACTTTACCAAATAGGCTATATATAGTAATCAATTATTGTGGTCTATTGGGTCAAGATATTTGAGCTTAAAATTCTAGAAAATAATTCATATATTTTTTGTAAATTGTCATGTATTTTTGGCAGTGATTTGGGGAAATGCTTAAATATCTATGTATTTTGTCATAATAATGCACGATAATAATCATAAGAATATATATAGTGCTCGGTTTAAAGGGAGCCAGTCTCCCGCAACACTTAGATCCACCACGCACAGGGTACCATAACTTTTGAGATAAATCCTTGAAACGTCGGCTTAAGTTTTCTTGAGGAAGTCAAAGAGATGTCAGTTACATAATATATACATTATACATGTATATACTTATCTTAACACATTTTAAGTAATACCTAAATCAAATCATATGAAAGATAAAATCACTTTGATTTAAACACTTTTTGGATAATCTTCAAATATAACATTGTAGACGAGTATATTAATACATATATTTTTTTTTATTTATTTGAAATTTTTACATTTTTTTTACAACATGAGTTACTAATTAAGTATTGTACATTATTAAAATTAAATGTTTTTTATTCGCTTACCTCTTGTGCTTGTAGAGGGAATTACACTTTAATCATTTTATATGGAGAGTTATACATTTGTAGTCTATAATTATTTATTGTCTATTTGTGTGCTTCTGAAGTGTTCTATAATATTATTTATTTTCTTATTATGTGCTTCTGAAGTGTTCATTTAATTTCTTTCTAAACTCTTTAATACCTTTTATTTCTTTAATTTGTGTAGGGAGGCTATTGAATTTTTTTATCCCTAAGTATATAAAATTTTGCTGACAGTATTTGGTGTTACATTTAGGAATTTAAAAGTTATTTTTAAACCTTGAAGATGTGCTTGTTTCAAATTGTATAGTGTTATTTTCTTTAAGTAATTGATTATTTGAGATTATTTGTAAATGTTTTAAAAGTGTATGTTTTGAAAAAATTGATCTTTTTTTTTAAATATTACTCTGATAATATATATGGCTACATATGATACGCTACAATCCAATATTCCCGTTGTATTAGGGACAGGAGATTTATTTCGCTTTTTACTCATCCATACTTTCATAGGCTTGTTAAATGACATTCATTTTTCAGAACGTGAATGACATTCATTTTTCGGAACATGAATGACATTCATTTTTCAGAACGTGAATGACATTCATTTTTCGGAATATGAATGACATCAATTCTTCAGAACATGAATGACATTCATCTTTAAGCACAAATTATATTTTAAAACAATTAAGATTAATTACTTCAATCAGAAGGATTAACAGAAAAATCTATGTATCGATTAACATACAAATATCATCGGGACTACAATTCGGAATTATCTCCGGGCTTGAAAAATATATATATACATAAGTATAAAAATATGTACTTATAAAAATAATGTATTTTAAAAATATATATATTACCATATTGCAACAGTGGCACGTTATAAATGAAATATTCTCGCCCTCCGCTCCGAGCGCCGCGGGTCGGCAGGACAAATCGCACTGCTAAATCAACACTGCCACATCTCTTTCCGCGCTCAAGAGGGATCCCATTGTTCAATTTCATAACAATGACTCTTCGTTTAATGAGTTTTAATTTATAAGCAACGTGTGTTTCGGCTGTCGGCTGTTTGGCTAGGCCCTACAAAGCTGGGCCGTGAATATTTCATGAGCCCTATCAGCGGGTATTTACAGAATTCAATTTAACTCTGTGTATTCAAGGGAGTTGATAGTCAGCCGTAAGTAAGATATTAATGTTGGATTCGTTCTGCTCGCTCGGAGGGACGCTCCGTGGGGAGGCGCTCCGTGATCCGAGCCCCGCGCTCCATGGCGACGGGCGACGGGCGACTACCGGGGCTATACCAGATTGTGACGGATCCGCGCGGTCTACGGTGGGGGGTTGTAAGTTTTGAATTATTAGATTCGGAATAAAAATTCTTTGAATGAGTATGAAAAATATGGATTTTTTATACAATCTTTTACACTTCAATTCATTGGATTTTAACATATTCACAAACGTGCGTGATATGTTTATTAGTCTAGTGGTTAAGGCACTCGATGGCACTCTTAAAATTGGCGTAGAATACAAATCGAGAGAGAAAAATACAATAGCAAGAAAATATTCCTTAAGAATAATATGTATAAATTTTACGTACATGACACTGTAAATATGCATGTCCTACCTTACTTAACACATTTTTCTTTGGCGAGACAGGCATAGTCTCATATTCACTTTTTAATTGATTTTGTATAGAAAAAATAAAATAGTAATAATAGTGTTGTATAATAAACAAATACAGATTAAAAATCCAATTTAATTTATTTGACATAGATATATATTAACAATATATCAGAAACATTAATTTATTCTATTATAGTTGGTATTTTTGTAGTGTATCGAATTAAAAAATAAATATATGTTGTATCAACGTGTCCAAAATTTTATAAAAATGAATTGATAATTCTGGCGTCTGCAAATCGGTTTACTCAAAGGTATTTGAGATTCTGTAAAAATAATGTAGATGGCTTTCAAATAATGGAACGACAGGTGTATTAATTTGAAAAATGTAACATATAGTTTCGAAAATATGTCAAGAAAAATACTGGCGTTATAGCACAAAGGTAGTGCACTTCCCCGGATTGGAAATGAAGATCCAGGTTCGAATCCCGGTGACGCTAAAACAATATTTTTCGACAAAATTTATATATATTTATAACTAATACATTAATTTAGTATTTAAAAAATAAAGACTTATTTTTAAAAAAACACGGCTTTAAGAATCCGTATTCTAATGACGATTTATAATTTATATAATTCATGCCATATAAATGAGAATATGATGCAAAGAGATGAGATCTCCAAACTGTTAAAACTTTTATTTGTTTTTTCTTATCTATAAAACAAAAATATACTCCGATTCTTGGAAATTGGTAAGCACTGAAAAAAAAACGAAAAACATGACAAAAAGTCTGTAATATCTCTAAACGCGACTGTTTTAACTTGTGATGAGCTCAAAATCACGAACCGTGAGTCAATCACTGTTATCTTTGAGTCACACTCACTATCAGTGACTGAATATCTGGGAATATCGTGATTCGTAATTCTTTTTTTTTTATTGATAATTGGCTGTGAACCGTGATTCGGCACATGTGTATATGAAATTAAAGTATTCATGAAGGAATGATGTTATAAATCGTGACAAGTGCCATCTAGTAGATTCAGTCAAAACATTTTACGCATTTGATCCGAAATGCTGAAACATTTTTTAAGGGTTTTCATTATTTTTTTGATGATATTAAATAAGATGTATATTAATTATATATACTAGAATATGTTTTTTACGCAAATGAAGTTTGAATAATATAAGTAAATACGCTCAAAATTATGTTTTTTTTATTTCTTATACTGTGATATCATGCGACGCATGAATCTGTGATCACAGTCACAGTTTTCAATCACTGATACTATCAAATAACAATCACAATCACACCAGTGAGTCAAGAGTAGCATTTTTCTCATCACTAGTTTTAACATCTCCGGATAAACTACAACTGTAAAAATGTAATTCAATTTAGATTTTATTGATATTAAAAATATTTTACTATCATATTACAAGATATTCTTATTTTTTTTACGGGATAATCTAAACAGTCTAAAGTCGGCTAAAGTTAGTCAAAACTTAACCAGGTATATAAACTCAATAACTTAATAAAAAAATGCTAATAATTTAAAATGTTTAATGTTTTACGTGCCACATTAATTAATATAACTTACATTTTTCAATTTAATACAAGTAATCGTTGTATCGATCGAACTTCCGACCTCGTAGTTTCTATGTGAGCGTACTTTTACCAGACAGAAATGCATTTTTTTAAAATACATTATTTCTCAAGATGTAATATTATAAAATATCACCCTTACGCAGAAAGTTTTTTTTATTCGCCTCGCCTCACTTCAACTCGTATACAAATCATCGTATTTTCTTTTGATCTCTTCAAACATTGTCTGAATTTTATTTCGAGATTAGATTTGATTCATTGTTTGTTCTTTGGAAATATTTGTTTTTCATTGGTGACTACAAAGATTCTTGATTAAATTCAAGTAACACCATCATTTAAATAAGACTCTAATGTCCTCTTTATCACAAATGAAAAAATAAATTTATATATTTCCATGAAAAGGAACGTCACATCCCTATGGATTTATATTTTTTAAATTTATTAATTTATTATTAGGAGAACACATTCTTATTGTGAAGTTGTAATTATTCAGAACATTGATCTGTGATATTTTAAATATGAATTAAACATATTAATTAGAAAGATATACATATAAAATCAATTTTATCGAAAAATATTGTTGTTGCGCCACCGGGATTCGAACATGGATCTCTTTACAAACCGGGGAAGGTGCATTATCCAACTATGCTACAGCGACGATATTTTTAGTTTTTTTTATATTAATACATTTAATAGTTCTATTATTTGAAAGAGCCATTTACCTTATTTTTACGGAATTTCAAATACCTTTGAGTAATCTGATAGTAGACGCCAGAATTATCAATTCATTTTTATTAAATTTTGAACACATTGATTCAACTTTATTATTAGGACAACACATTCTTATTGTGAAGTTGTAATTATTCAGAACATAGGTCTGTGATATTTTAAGTATGAATTAAATATATCAATGAGAAAGATATACATATATAATCAATTTTATCAAAAAATATCGTTGTTACGCCATCGGGATTCGAATCTGAATTTCCAAACCGGGGGAGGTGCATTATCCAACTATGCTACAGTATGTATGTACCTTTCTAATTAATATATTTCATTCATATTTATTAATTTATTCTTAATATAGTGCATGCATAAGTATATTTATATATGTTCTAATATTAACAAGATCTAAATGTTCCTTTTTATTAAAACTATATGTTTATTTTTATTTATTTAGACACATAAAATATAAGTCTATTACATATAGTTTACACAGATTTTTAAAAGCATTACCCAACTCGGCAAGCCTGTTTTACATTGGCAAACAAATTACATTTTACAAAACCAAATAACTCATTAAAGGCAAGTCACAGTCAAATAGAATACAAAACATACAAGATATGTAAAAGTGATAATATATATAATTAAAAATACCAATGTGCAATACAATATGTAAAAGAAAGTAAACACATAAGAAAAAGGGAAATATGCAAGATTAAAACACACAAAATTCAGATAATATCTGCTCTACCTAATTTCAACAACCAATTTGAAATATTATTTTAAAAACCTTAATATCACTTAATGTTCTAATACTATTTCCAACTTGATTGTATATTCTGGGACCTTTAAAAGTGAATAATCTTTGACCAAAAGTATTTTTTATTCTCGGAACTATTTTAAGATTAATTGCTCTTGTGGGATAATATCTTTCAGTCCTCACAGACGGATCGCTGTTTTTCCTATAAAAGCTAGTTAGTATATTCAGCACATATAATTTTCTTATTTCCAAAACGTGAAATTACCTAAAATGAGTATAGGAAAAGTCACGTATAGCTCTCTCAGGAATGCTTACTTGATATATATATATATATATATGTACACTTGATGCACTCCCTTAAATATCAATACCATAGCTCAAGATAGATTGGTATAAAGCATAGTACACAGTTTTCATCTTATTTTTATTCAGAATATTTCTAATCCATCTAAATGAACAACCCATCTCCATTATCATAACATTATCTTGCACGTATTTGCTTAGTTTCTGAATTAATATAGTTGCTCTTCCTTTCTTATATCATCTGGTATTTCATTGAAGATCTTCATCGATTTCTGAGATTTAGCCTTTTTCCTGAATGGCAGCGTCGGTCTATTTTTTCCTCTTGTATGATGATTTGCATCAATTTTTCTTTTAAATTCTGCCGATATTTTCTTAGTGAGGAACATTGCAATTGGAGCATTGCAATTCCATTTTAAGTTGATTTAAAATAATAAGATAATTTAAATTTCATATAGTAACCAACCTGTATAAATAATAATAATCATTATTTTATTTTATTGGACTTTCACTTGGCGTTGGATAATAAAAAGTGTTATTTTTGTGATGTTTCGTTAATATGGAAGACGATACAATTAAAAAAGGTGACGCTTGGATAGAGAAAGAAAGAAAGAAATTATGAGAAAGATAAACGCAAACTAGACATGCAACTGATGTTCTCTACAATGCCAACGGTCCTATGTGCATTTTTGACGCCCGTCATTATTAATAGTGGCTAAATCGTTATTTAAACCATTGTGTTCGATATTATTCGAACAATCATCGGTACCCTAGAAACAGTCAAATCTCAGTTACCAATTATCGTTACAATCAAATACAATCACAGTCACAATGGCTGTTTAAATAACGGTTTACCATCACTTGTTATTATTAATACATTTTATTTAGAAAGAAATGTAATATTGTTAACATAACTGTGTACAAATATGTACATTAAAAAAACTTTTTTTTTATATGACGTTGTTTACGCGCCTTGTTTCTTCGATTGGCATCACCGGGTTTCCTGGTTTATAATAATGTACATGTGTATTTGTGAGTATTGCCGCCCTTTTTTCGGAAACTAAGAAGACGGTAACCTAGGCGTCATTCTTATTACTTCCTGTGCTTCGACCTGTCCAGCGGTCCAAATAAACCACCAGTGCGCGCTTCGGTCGATCGAAATCTAAACTAGACAATCCAGCTAAAAGAACAACCACATCGAACCAAAAAGACAATAAAATGAAAGAGGTTAGTGCAGTTCATATATCGTATGTGTGCTTATTGTTAATCGGATATCTTGGAACCAGCTATCGAAGGCATTTACATAAACAGATGTACTTATGAATATTATTTTTCACCCCAATCGTGAACCTCCTACGAAACGTAGATTTTAACACACTTAACCCGGGAAGCATCCAAAAAACGTACTCAACTTTAAAAAAAATGAAACTATTCACGAGATGGGTATTCAAATTTCGACTGTATTCCGCTTTTTGTTATCCGCTCAAGTCAAACTTGACGAAAAATGAAAAACAGAGAATTCACCGTTGGTACACCTTCCGGCAGACGTTGCATAATATTTGCCCGGATTTCGGAGTTTAACGGGGCATATTGTAACAGCGGCCCCGGGCGCCTCGACTCGTACACCCCCACCCCTGCGACAATACGCGACAGCGCCGGAAGCGGGCTGTGTGCTCCGTATACCTACCCATTAAACAGGCGCTCATTGTTTAATCTTTCTGCTGACGGCATGGCATGGAGCCGAATATTTTATGCAAATATTCATGGATCAGTTTTCTCTCCCGAGTATTTATTTCTATGTTTTTCAGATATTTTATATTAGATAAGATAATAATTGGAGCAATCGGTACAATTTAAACAAAAATTTAAAAAACTACGTTGTATTTTATAATATTTATATTCAATATTCCCTCAATAATTCTTCTCGTCATAAGGTGATAACTGAACTAAATACAGTATTTTAGTATATTAGGGCAAAGGGGCGGGGCTTGAGAAGAGGTGGGAGATTTCGGTCGTTAACGTGAATATGGACAGTAACCGTGAAGTGTTAGGGAATGTTATATTGTTAACATTGTTATTGTACAATTAACAACATAACATATTCCCGTTATCGACCGAAACCAGTAGTGATAATAAACCAACGTGTGTAGTACAACGTTTAGTTGTGAAAATTAAAAATGAATACATTTTTCATTGCGGAGAATGTGTCCGAAGTATGCAGCTTCCCTTGATAGTTGTTTTTAGTTCTTTAGACTTATTTATGCATCCTCATTAGTAATATGATCAACCTAAACCTTACCAGCAGTCTTATACTAATATGATAATGTTTTTCTTATTTCCTCCCGCAGCGCACAAATAATAGCACGGGTCCAAAGAGAGGGAATGTTTTTAAGAAGAACACATTCTTATTTTGAAGTTGTAATTATTTAGATTATAGGTCTGTGATATTTTAAATACTAATAAAAAGTATTAATTAAAAAGATATTTATACGAAATCAATTTTATCGAAAAATATTGTCGTTGCTACTTATAATATTGGATTTGAACCTGGATGTCTTTCCAATCCGGAGAAGGTGCATTAACGGCTATGCTACAGCAGACAGTACTTTTGATGACAAATTTTCGTCGAGTTTGCTACCTGGCCAGCCGAGCATAAACATTTTACGATATGGATCTTTCGAAAAAGTTTGCCGACCCCTGTTTTAGAGAGATGGTAAAGAGTCTGTTCATAATCCTCAGCTCCTGCATAATGGAGACATTCGTGCGTCTCGCCGTCCCTGATATGCGTAACGCTTGCCTCCAGCATCACATCTCAAAAGCCAATACGCCATTATGAAGTAGTGTTAACCTCATTTCTAGCAGCCTTATTATGCAACACACATGCAGTAATGATGCCCGCCCCCTGAGCCCGTGGACCCCGGCATCTGCGATCATCCCTCACGATCCAAATGATTCGCTATAATTGACCTGTACGGTTTTCATCGCAGCAGTTTGCTAATCACTTTAAATCCAACAGAATATCCCTCACACTTGCTTCGCGTAGAAACATCCCCCTTTTAATTGCTAAATTCATCCCCTAAATTGCAATATAAACACTTAACCACCGTTCCCCGCGTCAAAGTGTTTACAATGGGTAATTTCAAACCGGGCGTGCTACCCTCTTTCTATATAAGCAGGTTATTTTAACCCTTTTATAATATAAGTGAAAGTTTAGACGTCCAATTATGTATTAGTGAAATGTTTGATTAACTCCCTTTGTCTCATTGAATATTGTAGCGCAAGAATGAAAAATACACGGCTTTAATAAATAATTAAATAACGCATTTTTTTTGTGAACTTGCATTTTCAGAACATAGTATTTTTTTATACAAATTAAATAAAAAATCCCAGTGGCGACTAAATATTTTTTTCCTGTGTATCTTTCTAGTATATTAATTTAATTTGCATTAAAGAATTAGTTCATGGTCGAGCTATTAGGTGACTGGAGATAAGTGTATTAAGAAGAAGTATAATTTACTACCTTAACTAAAAAAACGGGGCCCAATACAAAATGAGAGGGCTGTTTGTTTGTGTATTATACATAAAATATGTACTATATTCAGCGGCGTGCACAGTAGATATAGATTTAGTTTATGCTGTTACTAATGATATTATACAATCATCAGGGGCGTGCAGTGCATACAAGCAAAAAAGCTGTGCATAACTAAAAATTCTGGGAAACAAATATAAATAAAAAAATTGGATTAACATTAACGAAAACGTTATTTTGCAATTAGTGCTATCTGTGTACCAGTAGAGACTTTAATTGCTTAGTTCTAAAAAAATCGCTGCAACTCACCGCTATACTCATGGCGCTCTTTTTTTATTCACTGCATCGTCCTATTTACATTACTCAGTTCTATATTTAAGCTAGTGAATTACTCAAGTCATATAAATAGCTATTAACTGAATTGAAAAATCCTTTCGGTTGATCTATTTTGTATGGAGTCGTTACCTATGCTGTTTATTAACAGAATAACGTTAGAAAGAGTTACAACTGTGTGCATATCATTGAAGTTAGAGTTTTACTATCTTACTGTTTTTAACCTGTTAATTTCATGATTGTTCTTTAAATTTGATATATGGATTGGTTTTGATTTCAGAAAAACCAAAAGCGATTGGCATAACTATTTCCTAAGTGAACCTTTAATAAAAATAATTATTTCCTTTAGTTATTACGTGAAGTATTTTCAAACAACAAATGAATCATGTTCAGTCATAGAAAGTGTTCTTAAAAATGTCCATATATTTTTTATATGGGTAAGAAAGTATTATTTTACGTTAAACTTAAACATTAAAAACACTATAAATTATAAATAAATACATGATAGGATTGTATAAACAACGGATTTATTTTGTCCAAAGACGTTGGTTAAACGAAAGTACGTATATTGTATTACATATATTATATATGATTGGTAACAGCATACCCTAAATCTATACCTTCTGCATGCCACTGACAATCATATATAATATATGTACTACAATATATGTTGTACATAGGATCACGAACTTTCATTTAACCAACGTCTTTTAACAAAATGAATCAGTAATAAAAACAATATTTTTAAATATTATACGCTTGGAAATTTGAAAAATAAAAAATGTAAAAATATTCGTCATTATTTCCGTGAAGATTACAAAAAATAATAATGTAATTGTTTGCATAATTATTGAGTTATCGCGTTTAAAGCGATATATGGGGAATGTGAATACCCCGCGGATGAATGTGAATACATCGGGAAGGTAAGGTTAAGCCTCTTCTTAAGTCATAGAAGTATTTTTAAATCTATATGCCTGTAGAACTGGAGTTCAAAAATCTAGCCGGACTACGTTAGGTTTTATCAAATAATCGTGAATTTATGTATGGCGAATTTCAGCTCAAATAAGCAATTTATTATTAATAACAAAATATTCAAAGTTTTTGCAGATACGTATTTTAGGAGAACACATTCTTATTATGAAGTTGTAATTATTCAGAACATAAGTCTGGGATATTTTAAATATGAATTAAATATATTAATTAGAAAGATATACATATAAAATCAATTTTATCGAAAAATATTGTTGTTGCTAAAAATATTGTCGCTATAGCATAGTTGGATAATGCACCTTCCCCGGTTAGGAAAGAGATCCATGTTCGAATCCCGGAGGCGCAACAACAATATGTTTCGATAAAATTGATTTTATATGTAAATATTTCTAATTAATATATTTAATTTATATTTAAAATTTAATATTAATTTATGCCTTAACCCCGTCTCTTCGAAGAAAGATGGAACTATCAATGGCCCCAAGTAATCAACGCAGCGCAGTACAGAGAGCGGTGGAAGAATACTATCAAAATCCTAAGTCCCCGACCCGATTAGGATGAAAAGGATGATGAAAAATTAGTAGAAGAACCTCATATTAATTCATTTCGATGGCAGAAGTAGTCAATTTTTATTTGACTGTTTTAAGAAATAATAAAATGTTTTAAAACAAGTCAAACTAATAATTTACAAAGATGCACTTATAGGGATAAATTTAAAATACGTTTCACGTTTAATAAAAATCTACTAATTTTTGTGAGTACAACAATAAAGAAAATTGCTTAGTTGGCGAGATGTCTCGTAAGTATGGTGGATACGACAATGATTCATAGCCCGACAAATATTCATAGCGTGGAACAAAATTCAATCTAAATTATATTGGGTTTTTTTAGTTCGTGCGACACCCAAATTTCAACCATTTTGATTTTTTTGGCCGTTGTATGTAGTGATTAGAACTGTTGGATTACTGACGCCAAACTTTTTTGCGTAGTTCTGATCAACTAAAGCCTTCAGTTGATCGTTATCAACAACTGAAGATAGACGCCCTCAATCTTTTTCACCTTCAAGGTCTAGTCTCCAGCATAAATTTACTGGAACCACCATTATACCATATGTTTCTTAACAGTATCCACACGGGAATCCCATGGTTTTTTGCTGTTAATTGCTAAATAAAATATATATTTATTTACGCGTTTTTATATTTCGATATGAAGGCCTGGTATTAAAGTTTGAATATGTGCACGCCATAAATTCAAAACAGGAAACAAAAGCGAAACTGCTTCTGTTCAGAGACGGTTTCGGAGTCGGTGATATAAAAACATTATATATTACGTTTTCCGAATTATTGGTTGTGATAGTTTCGTAGGCTGGCCAGCAGAGTTTCAGAAGATTCAAGACTGCAAGAAGAGCGACCGTTGGTAGAAAAATCGGCGAGTAACAGCCCAGTTTCGCTAAGGTTGGTGTCTTTTCATTTACATAGGTAGAATGAATATATTCAATGAACCAATTAGAAAACCCAAGACTAGCTATCAAAGTTAATTACCATAACATTATTATTTGTTTAAACAGGTTAAGTTTAATTTTAGTGAATCAACTAGAAATATATATAGAAAAATATATATTTGTAAATCTATTGTGGTACAGCAGGTAGCGACCCAGCGGCGAGCGGTGCACGTGTATCAATTATTCTAGCTTCAAACTACTAATAAAATGAAATATATGTCAGCTATAAAGATTCTGAAGGGAATGGTTCGTCGGATTGTTTAAACTACCGCTAGAAGACGGTGGCAACCAAAATATTTTTTCGATCAATTAATTTTATCTGTATATCTTTATAATTGTTTTATTCATTTATTTGCATTAAAATACCACAGACGTATGAAAAACAGCAATTTCACAATAATAATATGTTCGGGTTAAAAACAAGTACACATTCATTGAAAAAAATATAATTCAAAAAACAAAAATCGTAATTATTATTTGCCTGTCAACTTAATATTTTAATTATAATTAAAATATATAGTGTTTCAGCCTGTTTCAGTTGAATTGTAATAGCAATTTAATTGACTTTCTTTTCAAGCGTATACAAGGAATGAAGTATGTATAGTAATGGTATTTATGAATAAAGGTGAACTTTCTGGACCTTCTGACATTTGACGCATTGAAAGAGTAGTTACTGACTGAGATTGGTATCTAAAGTCCATGGGACTATATATATGAACGTACTTAAGCTATTTTTGGGGTGAAGAGGCTACCAGCGATAGGCAATACCCTCTGGACAGCCCCTCAAGGGGAACTTTTCAAAGGTCAGAACGGACAAGCTGCAGATAAAATTATTTGATTATTTTATTTAATACACTAAGTGCAATATTGAAGTTGCAATTTTATGACTTAATGCGGCTATTTTGATAATTATTTATTATTGTACTCACCTGATATAAATTTTTTTAAATACCTATTTTATACAAAGGTTGCGAATGTATAATAATTAAATGATAATGACAATATAAGGTAGATTTGAAAGGAACAATTTTCAGAGATAAATAAATATTTATTTCATCGTAAGAGATCAAGCTTTTGAATCGTTTAAACAGTTTAAATATCTGGCAACAAATGTGATAAGGAGAATTAAACAGTACAATAAAATCAGTGAATGCCTATTTGGTTTACGATGGAATTGCTGTCATCGAGGTTGTCACAAAATTGTATGATTATATTGAATGTAACACTAATACAACTATACTACGCGGGTGTGAAATTTGGTCTCTCACTTTAGCGCAAGAAAATAGGTTGCAGATCTTCAAAAATAAAGTCTTGGGTTAGGTTTACAGCGCAATAGATGATATCCTAACCGATAAATGGAGTAGATTACAGAACATGAAGTTTTGGTAATGATATACCGCCCCAGATATCCTGAGGAAGGTGAAATCAAGTAGGCGGAACATGTAGCGAGAGCAGATGAGTCCCGTAACATGTACAAAGCCTTCATGCATAAGCCAACAGGATTGAGATCAAGGGAACGATCAAGGCTAAGGGTGTACCCGTTGGAAAGAATCACAGAGGCGATATTAAGGGATATATGGTGCTTCATTGTCACTACAGTCATGGACTTCCGAGCCCTATGAGGCCGCTGAAGAAGAAGAAGAAGATGATATAAACCTTTACCTTACTGTCTAAATGGTTTAATATTAATATTTCTTTACATACATACATTTTGAACAACTCGCTCCGCACTGTCTACTGTTTGCAAGTTTCGAGACATGTTTAGAAATTATTCTCATACAAATGAGATATGAATTGTTACTTAGTGATTGTATGATTGTGTATAATTGTGAGAGTCACTGAGATGGAGCGACTGATTTTTAAGTTTATGTATATCACAAGGATTTTTTTTGGTAAGGACCGAGAGCCCTAATCCTCCTCGGATTCTCACGCATGTATATGAATTTGGATCGCTATATGTGTGTTGGTGTAGCGGCTATTGATAAAATGAAACAGGACAGAACAGTAAATAAATTTACACTGTTAAATTGTAAGTTAAAGTTTGTGATTAGCGAAGCTCACTGGAGGCAGTGCCGATACATCCGTCCGAGAAAATGGCCAGGGGAAAAGTGATCACTTCAGCTGGCTTCTCGTACCGGTTGCGTTGCGATGTATTGTCATCTGAATTTTGTCGGTATCCGGAAACTTGTACGCTGAGTACATCTAAACTATTGAATCATGGTCGTCCCTTTAGATATCCATCAGATCTTATATTTAAAGAGTACAATGCCCTAGACATAAGACAAATCTTTATGTTGAGACTCGTCCAATTTTTCCATGCTAACACTTTAAGATATAAATCATGTACAAAACACAAGACAAACAACGAACATCTACACGCCAGTTCCGAGAGCAATAACGACATTTAATCAAATATTTTACATGTTCTTAGCTTCAAAACTGTACAACACACTCAGTACCAACTGGAAATCGTTCAACTCCAATAAGATTACACAAATATGGATCCAATATATGATCCAATCGGGTAGAGAGCAATCAGAAGCATGGCTATCCAACATTCTAACGTAATTATTCTACAGTACCTACACTAATATTTCACTAGTTCTACAACGCTCCCACTACAATTTTAATAAAAAAGAATTTATATATATTTTTATAGCTGTCAAATTTTTATTAATAGCACGAAAAAATCTGGCTACTAAAACTACTAAAACACAGACTTCAGTATAGCAAAGTAGCCAGGACAACACTGCATATATCGGAGGTGGAGTTTACTCCAGCCCACACAATAAACTATGAGTATTTAATTGCAATATAATTATATCTTATGTTTATCATGTTATATTATAATATATTCACCTATGTACAACAAAAATATGTACATCAATAAAGTCTAAATAAATACATTACGGTAACATATCAATAACAATACAGAATAATAATTCTTAGCTCTAATTTATTTTTCGGTTGAATTTTTATAAGCACAACAAAATAACCAACAGATGGAAATTGCAATTGCTTTATCGCCAAATCTCCCAGACGAGAGAGAAGTATCTTCTAGTATTGCAATGCGATAATAAAATTTCGTCAAATAGTATTAAAAATGGGTTAATTGAAAATCAATCCACATCGGCAGACCCTCAAGTGATCAATTTAAAAAAATTATTTGTTGACATAAATTATGGGAAATTATTAAAAATAGTGGCCACTAGTTTTTTATTTATTTTATTTTTCTGCTATAAATCTTAAAAATAATAATAATAATGGATAATTTGTATAGCGCCATTTTCGTAAAAACTTTCACCTCAAGGGCGCTTTACACATCAACTGTTTATAGTTCTACAATTATAGTTGTTTTTTAAAATTAAAAATTGTTATTTTCACTTATGGAAATGATTTTTAGGAAAGGTGCGTTTTTAGTTTCTTCTTAAAAAAAGTCTCTGATGCCGTAATGACGTAATTTTCTTATAACTCTTTCTATTTAAATACTAGTATTATATTTTATCATCGGTACTTCAAAGATTGATAATAATAGAGATCGCTCTCTTTTACATAGAATTTATATCGTATTTACATTAAATACGTAATACTACGCAATAATGATTTTTATAGTTTTACCACAGACCAGTAAATGAATAGACATGAAATAAAGTGTATATATAGGAGGGAGGTTTCGATCACAATTACGGGACGAAAGGCATTTTACAAATATTATTTGTGGAAACATAAATCCGAAAGTTTATGACACATTTTTCAACAGTAAAAGTATTTTTTCTTCCAAAATTAAATATTTGTGTAAAGAAGGACGTATTCTTTACGTTTTAATTTTTGTTCCAATCGAGTCATATATTTAAAAACAGTCTCGGAGGTATTTTAATGCGTAAGCGGTACCAACATGTTCAAGCGACACCAAAATGCAAATATTGAAACGAGAAATTTGCGTTAGTTCATGTCACGTAGTTAGTGTAGTTTTACTCATTATAAATTACAAAAATCTTTTAAATTTAAAATCTATTCGAGTTGTCCAGTTCAGCTCTACTTTGAAGGGGTAAAGGATGACATAATATTGTACGTACTGGCCACAGAAGGGGTTGTGATGAATTAATCCGCTCCACCCAGTCCACCCCTGTGATATTTGCCCCGGGGCTACACATATTTCGGATTAATTTCGTAACATAATGCCAAAGGTTTCTGAAAATAACAGGATGTTCAAAACTTTTTGTTGACGCGATTCGTTATTTTAATAAACTTTGAAAAATATAATAGAGTTTCAAATGGCAAATTTTCTAGCACCCTAACAAAAGTAGTCACTAATTAGGAAAATAATATAGAGAAGAAATTTAACGTTGTCTGGAATTAGCTTAGTATTCAGATTCCAGCTTCCAGTCCTTTTTTAACTTGGACATTTGTAAAATTTTATTTGCATAATCATATTTTTATTTACCACTCTCATATAACGGTGGTGTACATACCTTAAATCTGGCAAAGTCATAAATCGCAATAAAAATAAATAAAATGGTAAAAGCCTGTCGACGATTCTATAGGTACACTGGCAAAGGATGAAACAATTTTATTGGAAAATATAATTACATATATAGGGTGTCCAGCGGAAAAATTTCAAGATTAATTTATAATTGCTCGTAAACCATTAGGGTGAAGTAAATGAGAGGGGTGTTGTTCGACGCGCGTGATTTGCTGATTTGCCAGTCGCAATGAGTCACTGGTCGGAAGCGCACCGCGCGTTCGCGGTTGAGCAATATTTAAAGTGCGATGATTCATTCAATAAACAGAACATGAGATACTGGTGCGCCGACAATCCGAGGGAACGCCATCAAAGACGTTTGCATTGTCCAAAAACGACAGTGTGGTGTGCAATATCTGCCCGAGTGATAATTGTATAATTGTCCCTTATTTTTTTAACCAGCGAGAGGCAGTCACTACTGACGTGTATTGCTGAATGATAGACGAGTTTTTGGTACTGCAACTACAGCTGTTTTCTGGGTTCAATAACACAACACAATTTCAGCAAGACGGGGCCACATAGCTAGAGTTTCAATGGAGAAGCTGAGGGGAATTTTTTCCAAAAAATTAATCGGCAAGTACGGAGGTATACTCTGGGCACCTCGGTCACCGGACCTTACACCGTGCGACTTTTTTTATGGGGATACCTTAAGTCGAGAGTTTACAGCAACAATCCTCGAACAATTTAGGCCCTACAAGAAAATATCCGCCGTGAGCGATTGAGCCAACGCTTTGCTCTCGCATGTTCGCAAATTTGAGAGTCGCAAATTTGATTGTGAGAGTGTCTTGAGAGAAATGGACGGTATTTAGACAATATTGTACATAAAACGTTAAATCCGCATTGTTGAACTCCATTTTATCTAAATAAAATATAAGAATAACATTGTAGTTTTTTTATAATTTAATATTTGAATTAACGAACAATTCAGACCCTACAAGAAAATATCCGCCGTGAAGTTGCTGCCATTGAACCAACGCTTTGCTCTCGCGTATTCACAAATTTAAGAGTCCGATTGCAAGAGTGTCTTGAGAGAAATGGTCGGCATTTAGACAATATTGTTTATAAAACATTAAATTAGCATCGTTAAACTCCATTTTGTATAAAAAATATGAAAATAACAGTGTACTTTTTTTTATTTATTTAATATTAAACTTAAAAACTTCCCGTTAGATACCCTTTATATACTTTATTGTCTTCCGATATGTTTTATAATTAATTATTCTTTTTTTGTATTTTTACTTTATTTTTTTAAATTGTCTATTTTGTAATTTTTATAAATAAATGTGTTTTTGTATTCAATATTAACGTATGTCTTTTACATAGATGATACATATGAATACCTATATATTAAAATATATGTTCTTTTTAATTAAATAAAACTCATGGCCTCCATTCCCGAGTATTCCCGGGTCTTGAAAAAAACCCTAATACTCAATAATATATAAATATTATAAATAATAATATAAATAATAATATATAAATAAATAAATTTGAACACATATGCCGTCACCTAAGTAGCAATACCACATATCTAACAATTGTGCGCTTTACAGAAGAAATAAATAACTAGTTTTTAAATTATTTTTGTAGAATTACTGAAGTATTACGTACCTTTCTAGAGTTGTATAGAGGAGCAGATTCTTTCTAAACTGATACTGAACTAAACTTATGTACGATTTCCTTCCCTTCCCTTGACTTCTGCGCAGTTGACAGGGAGGTTACAGATATGTGGTGATTACATTTCTTTGATTTGCATGCCCCTAGCGGACGCTACCGTGAAACTAATGATAAATAACGATTTCCGATGAAAATTCAAATCCAATGATATAAATATCTTAATTTGACAAAAAATTGAGATATGCGGTGTTGCTACTTAGGTGACAATATATAGAGTAGGAATAAATCTATTAGAAAATCTACCCGCCCCTTCAGAAGACATAAAAACAATCATTCCACCTAACGCGACAACAGATTACTGCGGAGCCTTCCACCCGTCTTCCGCTACCTTCTTGGCCGGTCCTCTTGTGAACACACCGAAGTCACATCACGTCCTTAATAGGTACTTAGGAGCAGATTGTTCGGCGCGTTCTGCAGGAAGAATGGCACTTGAAGTAAAATAACTCTCATCCTGGGGCGTTTGTTGGCAACGTGGATGTGTATTTTTCTCCTTGATGGATTCTGTAGCTGGTCTCGCTACACGGAGTATTTAATAAGTAGGGGGCGGAATACGATTTTTCGCTCAAGCGTCTTCCGCCGTAACGCCACTGGTTTATTCGCAGATAACGTCTGAAGCCTTTATACGAGTAACTAGACAAATAAAAAACAGGCATTTGAATTTAAAACAGATAGATTTTTTTATACGCCGCCTCTGGCTTTATTAGATAAAGTATTAGAACTTAATCAAAGAGAACACATTTTTCTTGTAAAGTTGCATTTTAAGGACATATTTTTTGGTATTTTAATACAAATTAAATTCATCAACTAGAAAGATGTACAAAAAAAAACTATCTATCAAAAGAATATTTAGTTGCTACCGGGATACGAACCTGGACCACTTCCTATCCGTAACACATTTTCTTCATCCCGGTAAAAACTAAATATTTTTTTCGATAGATAGATTTTTTTCTGCATGTCTTTCTAGTTGATTAATTGAATAATTTGTTTAAATTCAATTTTATCGAAAAATATTGTTGTTGCTACCGGTATTCGAACCTGGATTTCTTCTAATTCGACAAACGTGCATTAGCCGATTATGCTACAGCACACAGTACATTGACCATATTTTTTTACAAAATTGATTTTATATGTATATCTTTCAAATAAATACATTTAATTAGTATTTAAAATATATCTGAATAATTACAACTTCACTATTTGAATGTGTTCTCCTTAATAATAATTTGTTTGCTATTAGTTTTAATTGCTTACAATTGAAGTGAACCTTTTCAGTACAATAGGTGTAAGATACAATTATATTTTAATTTATTGTTTTCTAGATTTGGAGATCGGTATCTCAGCTCTTTAAACATACCTACTTTTGAATGAATGAATAACAGTAATATTTTAAATGGGAGATTGTTATTAAATTATATTTCTAATAGGCTACTCTTATGAATTTATTAATTTCTAAAAAACCACTAAAAATTGTATTTCATACGTGATTAAAATATTAGATTTCTTTTTTAGCGTAGAAGACACATCTCCAATTGTGCATGTGATATATCAATGTACTATGTTTTATCTTTGCCTTTTTCAAAATATGAAATACTGGAAACTGATTTAAAATATATAAATAAATTATATCACATTATATAACAGCGATAATATCATAAAATATCAACAACTGTCGTGGTACGCGTATGTCTTCAAAAGAGGTCTCACACGCATACAGCCTGTACCGCGTTTCAGATTTAATGGCATCAATATTTGTACAAAAACAATAAGCCTTGTGTTATTGTCCTTAAGGGAGAGATGATCGGTCCACACAGGGGTGAGGTTGGAGGGATGAAGGGAGGTAATCTGGTTTATTCACCACACGTGGGATTTGCCCTTTTCAGTAACGTATCGTGAAAAAACTACTTTACTTAATGTAGTACATAAAACAATTCAATTTGATGTATTTCCACACGTTATTTGCGTTGTAAATAGACTTTATTATATATTGAAAAATAGAGAAAAATGTATGTAACAATGTTCGTGTTTTATTGCAGTTAAATTAATTTTATATATTAAATGGTGTCACAGATTTATAAATTATACCATGAAATATCCTGCTACATACTAGTATACATTTTTAATTAAGTTTGCTTGTTTGACTATTGCAAAGTTGATTGTTAATTTAGATATGCCCAAAATACTTAAAATCGAAATCTACTATATATTACGAGATTATTATATATAAACGTTTCTCTTAAAACTCCCATAAAATAAAATATATTTACATTGCATTGCTTATCTATTGTATTTTCTACAAAGGTTGGAATTATCAAGTGATGTAAACCGATTTTTACCCAAAAATCTCTGAGACGCGAGAAAAAAGTTTCACCCATGTATATTTAATCTTAGAGGGTTTTAGAAGCTTCAATAATTGAAAAATTATATGAGATGATGTATGATAGTGAACGAGGCAAGAGTGGTAATTCAGTATAGAAGAGTGTGACATCATGTCTTCTGAAACGGTGTGATGATCTTGATAAAAGTAAAGTTTTTTAATAATTTAATCAAACGTTTCCATTAACCCGCCTCATTTAATCTACATAATAGCAAATTTTTTGAACGACAATGGTATTGAGTTGTAATATAATATAATATTACAGTACTTTCTTCTATAAAATAAAGTTTTAACATGATTAATGGCACAAATCACTATTGAAGGGTGGATTGCTTATCTAAAAGAAGAAGAAGAATCAAACTTTTGTAACATACTTACATAATATTCATAACTGATGGTAAGTATGATTCATTCAAAAAGTAACTAAATAAGTATATAATACAACTACAACTATCAGGACCTTTTGAGCAGAAACAAGAGAATTGATACCAATGGAATGATATGGCTAACAAATGCGATTAATTTTGTAGGTGAAAAACTTAGTCGATTCATGTTTTTTTTTAATATTAAGATCAAAAAATATACAAACGCCTGGAAGTTAACTACGTGAAAGAAGTTAAATAAGTAAAAAAAAATACTAACAGTACCATTCCTAACCTTACTATGAAAACCCTTCAATGTGTCTATGTTGTGTATTTCCACGCTTAGAATTGAGCATTGCGATGGATAACAGTGACGCCTGGCGTCGGCGTCACGGTGCCTGGCCCATGTGACGCCGTGCGCTTCTCAGTGCATCCGCTTATATAACTCGATGTCTAACTGGAAATGTTTTATTAAACAGAGTACGAAATAAGAATATAAAAATCATAAATATTACTTTTTCCTGTCTTAAGTAATGTATATTAATAACATTCATTTATATATTATAATAACATTATAAGTAAAATATAATCAAAAGATTTTTTCATATTATTCTTTTGATCTTGATAAGAACGGAACTTGCGTTGTTTTATTTCATTATTTAAAAAAATATGTTTATAAATTATACACACTTAATATAAAAATGTTATGCTACATTGCTTTTATTATTTGTGCATGCAATTTATTATTAATCTTCAATACTTCAAAATATATTAACTACTAAATTATTATATTTTTTATTTTACAGTACCGAAGTATTAAAAATATCTTTTTTTTTTCAATTATTAAACAAATTAAATTACAATTAAAAAAAAGTAGAATATATAATATTATTCAAACGTAACGATAAGCTAGCAATATTTTAAAAAATCTAGAATATTTTGTGATGTATAATTATGTTTTTTTCTAAAGTCGTAGTAATATATCAAATGCATTAATCACTATAAATATCACGTCTACAATGGCTGGATAAATAAAAGAAGACCGTGGGTACCCTCACGGTAATTCAATTTATTACAGTACATTACTAATAGATGTGGTCAAACATGTATACTTTCTTAGTTATAGCTAAGTAATATAGTAAGATTAGTTATAGTTAAGTAAGAATAATAAGATAAATCTCCAAAATTATAAACACCATCTCACGTTTCATGAAATGTGCTTAAAGTTTTTTCTTTTCAAGATTTTTTTAACAAATCTGTCCTCGGACACTCTATTGAGTATCTACTAGTGTATATATTATATTAATTAGTGGTGACATGACAAAGCCAACAAGATGTTGATTAAATAAGCCTAATGAGATATTTGTATGGGTCAAGTAGTATTTAAAAGGTCCATACAAATATAACTAACTAACTTACTATCACGCCGTTTGCCCGCAGAGAGAGGCAGAGAAGACAGAGCGCCACACTCTTCTGTTCCGATACACAGTTCTCGCCTCATCCATACTCGTACATCTTCTCATACAACTTCTCATTTACGTGGTCCTGCCAAGTCTTCCGCGTACGTTCTCTATTTCTGGTGCAATCAATACTTGCGTCATATATCTTCATTACCAATCTCTCTTCTTTCATCCGTTCCATAGGACCAAACCACCTTAGTGATCCTTTCTTAATCTAATTCACTAAACTAAGATCAGTTTTACATTTTTTCCTTATTTCTTTATTCTTTACTGTCATAAATAGATCTGCCACACAAACGCCAAAGCGATCTCATTTCGACTGTATTCAGTCTACTTTTATTCCTCTTCTGCCAGCTCCAGGTTATACATAATTATACTAATAATATAGTATTATATAACGTAATCACGAACTAGTAACAACTTAATTTTGACACGTTTCTTTTTTAAATGTCACTAATAATAAATCAGAACGAATCACCGAAATTTATTTATTTTATTGCAGTATAATGATTATTATAAATACAATGTAATGTACATATATACTTAACTTTTAACGATTCAGTTTCTAACTATCTTCTGAGTTCAAAAGCAGTTAAGAATGTCCCATGTGTGAATGTGCTAGACTAATTCCTTCCTTCGACTTTTTTTCTAACTCCGTTTTTATTCGAAACAAATAAATAACACTAACGATCGCTCAGGGACGTACGAATCGTAGTTTAAAAATAAACTATTGCAAATATCTAATGTTAGGAATTTTGAAATAAACACACCATAAGATGCTACATTTTATAATAGATCTTAAAAATTTAAAACTGATGTACTAAATTAAAATTGTGTATTCATTTGTACTGCCACAGTATAATGTTTATTTTATATTTATTATTTATTTTTTTAACATAATACATGTAAAAATAACACCAGTGAAGTTTTCTCGGAATTTAATAACTAGTATAAAATAAACTGGAAAATAGTACACTCAAACAAACTTATAAACAAAGAGACTAACAAATAAACGAAGTAAACTAAAAAATAGTATAAATTTAAAAAAAAAACTGTAAAAAGAAACAAAAGATTATTTTAAGCTGAACATACAAAGTGGAAAGGATAACGGGGGGAGGAAAATGGGATGCAATATATACAATTTATGTAAATGATTATTAAAAAGTTAGCATTTAAAAGTTTTATGCGTAGACTTGTGTATGTTTATTATTTTTATTTTAAATGAAAATTTTCATGAAAAATTTTATACAATTATAAAAAAAATCTGTATTTTTATCAATAAATATACCTCTACATATGCACAATATTATATGACAGTGAAAATAAGTTTAAATATTGTATGTTAAAATACAGTGTCATACAAATCTTCAATTTTTTATAAATAGCACTCTTTTATATTTGCTGCTTTCATCACTTACACCAGAAATAGATTAAAGATTGTTGGCAAAAAGTCACCCCCTTTACTAATACCACTATTAATATTTTACTAATTTAGAAGGATGCTGATGTATGACTAGCGATTATATCTCAGATTAAATTGTTCACAACGCTGATACAACCTATTGCTCTATATAAGTGAGAGTGAGTCACTTTGGCGCAAGAAATCAGGTTGCAAGACTACGAAAATAATATCGTAATAATACGTTACAGAATATTTGGTAAATGGAGGAGTTTAAAGATCTTGAAACTTTAGGAACTGTATAACACTCTAGACGTCCAGAGAAAGGTGAAAGCATTAAAAGAAGACCGAGACGTAGATGGGCGAATAAAGACGGAACCTGCAAGAAGTAGGCGGCCGAGGAATGGATAGCGTCTGATGGATGGATATAGAAGAAAAAACGATTTTTATATTAACGTTTAAATCAGTTATACAACTGGTTTTTAAAAAAATCCTCTCTTTTATCAACCAAATAATTATCTATTTTTAAGGAGAACATTATTATTGTGAAGTTGCAGTTTTTCAGAACATGTAATTATGTAGATTTTATCTGTATATATTTCTAATTGATACATTTAATTTGTATTAAAAATATAATATTATCGATAATATGTTCTTAAAAAAATATATAAATTGTATTAATGTTTCAAGAATTTAATAAATTGATTAATTTATTTAATTCTAATCGAATTTTTTTAGTTATTTGAGGTTGGCTAGTGGCAACAAAATATTTTTTCCGGTTGGTTTTTAAAAAAAAAAACGCACGAAGTTAAATAAAAATTATTGCATAATTTTATCACAATAAATTCTTTTGCATTATTACTATTTTGATTGTTTTTAAAATTGATACAAATAGGTGCTGTGTGGTTGATAGTTTATCTGAGTCACTTTTCCCCCCGGCAAGTCCGCCTCCCATTTTTGACTCGCAGCATCTATAACGTATAAAAAAGTATAAGATAAATCTCGAATCCAATTACCCGACACTCCTTCGGATGTGTTACCAATCTAAAAGAATTGTTTTATCCGTACATTATAAGGAAACCGATTAAAGTTTGCCCGGGAAACAGGACACGTTTCCGAAATCCCTAAGCGACCGCCATTATTTCTCGCTACATAATTTTATAGGACGTGATTCACTTGTAAATGTTTCCAACTGTTTATTCGCTCTATCGGCTGGTATCTGCGTAGCTCACTTTCATGGGAAACTAGAGAAAACTACATGGGTACAGGACAACGTGAATGCAAACCGTTCAGTTTGTAGATGGCAAACAAATTAACAAAAATACAAATTTTAAAATTAACAATATTAACTTTGTGGTTAAAATTCATATTTTTTATTTTTTATCTTTGTTTTAATAACCACATAATTGAGTTTTAATACATCTACCGGTTTCAAAAAATACCCTTTTCTTCTTCAGGATGTCAATACTAACTAAAAACACATTTTATTGTTTCTTTACCGGAATCTATTTTTAAAAAAACAATTATTTAAAAAATAAATTTAGTACCTAACTCAAATTGTTACTTAATAAAATTTTACTCGAATAATTTTTAGGAAAAAATTTTAATATGTTTATAATTTTTTAAATTTTTTAAAAATTCGTTGCAATTAGTGGATATGTTAAAGGACATGGATCTTCCCAACAATGTTAAGCATGTTTCTTTTGATATTGTTAATTTGTTTACTAATATACCTATTAATGAAAGTAAAATTTGAATTTCTGATTTACTAAATTCATCTAATTTACCTAGTAATTTGGTAAAAGATCTTGGAATTAAAAGATTTGGAAAGAATCAAAATTATTTTCAATTTAATAATATAATATATAATCAAACAGAGGGCTTTTCTATGGGAGCACCCACAAGTCCACTAATAGCAGATATTTTTGTAGACAATTTCGAGAGGTATATATGTATTTAAACTCAATTAAGTGGTTAATAAAACAAATATAATAAATAAAAAATACAAACAATAAGATTTAAAAATAACAAAGTTCTATCTTAGAATTCTGCAGTGAAGATGATTTGAAGTACAGTTTGACAGTAGTGATCTTGAGTAGCTTGTTGGTCTAATGGTTAATAAGACACTCGCCTAGTAATATAATGGTTTGTTTTCTTTTCTCGGACATGGTTAGATATTTTCCGTATATTAATTGCTTTAAATAAAGATGCATACACGGAATATCAATATTGTCACATCAATATTCTTACTAACTAAGCTAAACGCTTGTACTATGAAAATAGGACTAACTTGCTAGTATCCTGGAACGAGACGCAAACATTCGACTAGTAGATCATTAGACCAGCGTCTCAACCACTAAACCAACAAGCAGGGGCGTGCACCGCATACAAGCAAAAAGGCTGTGCATTACTAAAAAAATCTGGGAAACAAATTTAAATGAAATAATCCATATATTATAATTACGCTAGCGCCCACCGTGTATCAGTAGAATCATTAGTTGCGTAGTTCTGGACGCTACCGCGCGGCGCCACCGACGCGCTGTAGTCTTCTACTGGGTTATTCTTCATTTTTTGCTACTAAAATTGATAACCACTATTTTAATCAATCGTTCTATTCAAGCCATACAAAAGCTACCTACTGAATTGACAATTCCCCTAGGTAGAGTCAGAAATGTATTAGCAGATCCATGTTATACGAAGTTCTTACTTATGCTGATTCCTAACAAAATCACATTTGAAAGGGTTTGAACTTGACTTAGAGCTGATCGAAGAATCTATTTCTTCATTACTAATTCACAAATTTGACTACATTACTAAACGTGTTGTTTTCGTGATTGTTCTTTGCGGTCAAAAATAATGGATTTTTTATTAAGATAGATTCATTTTGCCTGAAGACGTCAGTTAAACTAAAATTCATAAACCTATGAATAATGTAGCATATAGTATATTATATAGTATTATATAATAGCATGATAACAGTAGGACCTAAGTCTATACCTACTGAACAAACGATTCAAATACACTAGTACCCCTCACAAAAATCAGTCTACAAACAATAACAAAAAATTACTTACAAAATGATTTAACTCAAACAAATAGAAATAACACAGAGATGTTAGACGTTAAAAACATTAAAACACATAAGATTAAAAAACTAGGTAGCCGATGACTAGTCAATTCTCCAAACTCAACTAAATATTAAAATTTTCAATTTTGGCTTATTCGGATTCGACACAGTAGAATCTGGAAGTATATTTTGAATGAAATTACCTGCTTTTATTGTCGTATAAAGTGTATTCAGGTTCAGCTTATAATTCAAGCTTTCTTAGAAAAATCTCGTTAAAATAACCAGTATGGCGACATCGCTATTCCTGGAATGACTGCAAACACACACATACACACATGTTATGTTTCTAATATTTTGTTCACACAACCCATACCGGAACGCGTTCCATTAGTGGTAAAAGGTACCAATACGACGGTCCGGTACGTTCCGGCCTCACCGCGCCACTATCAGGACCTCACATCAGGAGTTCACCAAGTTAGTTCTGTCATTTAGTTTAGTTTGAAGATAGTTAAAAAATGATGTGCCATGTATTGTGTACAAAAGAAAGTAGATGACTTTCAAATAATGGAACAATAGATGTATTCATTTGAAAAAGTGTAATACATAGTTTCGAAAATTTGTCGTCAGAAGTACTGTCGCTGTAGCATAGTTGGATAATGCACATTCCCCGGTTTGGAAAGAGATCCAGGTAGCGCAACAATAATGTTTTTCGCTAGAATTGATCTTATATGTATATCTTTCTAATTAATATGGTTAATTAGTATTTGAAATTAAAATTCACTCAACTCAATACACAGTATTCGAATATAACACCACCTCTCGAAGGCCTAAAACACATTCAGTTACTTTCTTCTTTTATGGCCATATTTCTGTTTCATACTGTACTATAATTTTAACTGATTTTAATACAAATTAGATGATCAATCAAAAAAATATACGGGAAAATTCAACTAATCGAAAAAATATTTTATTGCTACTGGAATTATTACTCAAAGGTATTTGAGATTTTCGCAATAAAACGTAATAGTTTTTAAAAATTTTGAATAATGGATATCACATTGAAAGTATAAGTTCAAAAATTTACCGTCAACTTAGTATGTTGGTGTGGAGTAATCGGTTAACGCATTTTCTCGTATAGGAAAGGATACATGTTCATATCCCGGTAGCAACAAAAATATTATTTCGATCCTGTATATTATTAAGGAAAACACATTCTTATTGTGAAGTTGTAATTATTCAGAACACAGGTCTGTGATATTTTAAATACTAAATTAATGTATATATTTATAATTAATACATTAATTTAGTATTTCCTGTATATCTTTCTAATTCCGATATGAACCGATTTCTCCATAATAAGAAGATACGCGACACCTAGGCGCGTCAATATTTTAATATACTAAAAATTCATAATTGTATTCAATTGACAGCGATAAAAAATTATTAATATGAACAACGAATTGTCGAATTAATCAATCGCTCGAGTCACAATGTCATATGTCCAGAGAGCTGTCACTTGCTGCTCCAGCACATCAAACAACGATGACTGACGGTGTCCAGCAATTTGGATAAACGTACCCAATCGCGATAGTATTCTGGAGCTTGTTTACCTGAAAACCCCCAGTAAACACAACCACAATAAACTAATCATCCGGAGTGAGCAGTGCGCTTTTTATATCGGCATTAAAGTTAATTTAGCCCCGGGTAAAGTGGGAGGCGCGCGCCAACCCCTATTTTGGTTCATCGACACTGAGCTCGGCGATTGTCAAAAGGGAAAACTGTCCAAACAATACATTTTAATCATTCTAAAAGCTTGGCCCGTGTGTCTGAATCGGTTTGCATGTCCAGAGTCGGATCGAGATACTTTTTCGTTTGAAAAAAATTATGATAGAATGGTAAGAAAGATACATTACGCAAATGTTTATGGCGCCAGAAGTAAAAGACGTCCTCGCACGACCAGGTAAACCAGATACTGGAGGATGGTCCTGTTAGAAGCCTCGATAATCGTCGAGATTGTATGAGAAGATGTATGAATGTGGATATGGCGAGAATCGTGTGTCAGGGCAGAAGAGTGTCGCGTTCTATCCTCTCTGCCTACCTCTGCGGGGAAACGGCGTAATAGTAGGTAAGTAAATATATTAAAAAGTATGTATAGAAATGCCTTGTTTCAAAAAACTTACACTTTTAATTGTATTGTGATCCGGCATTGCAGTGCTCGTATCGCGAGATTAACAATTTTAATAAGATTTTGAGTATACGAAGATGGTTATCAGAAATGGGTGTCACCCTAACCTAACATAACTTCCCGACAAACTGACTTCCTGGCACGCCAAGTTTCCGAAAGCCACGTTACCGACAGACCAACATCCCAATATAATAATATTTAATATACAATCTGTAAATAATCAAAAGAATGAGGGGCAGTGAAATAAATATTAAAAAATCTAGTTACATACACAAACGATCATATTTTTTTTATTTTATTTTTATTTATAATTTATTTTACTACTGTAAACAGTTCAAGTGTAGAGCGCTTTTGAGGTGAAATTTTTTACAAAAATGGCGCTATAAAAATTATCCAACATTATTATTTAAATCTTTTTTTTTGAAAAGTTAGATAAGTTGAGTTTTTGATGTGATAATCGGAAATAGTTGCAAAATCAGTCACTTTTCCGCACTGCCATTTATATTAGAATTCAACCAATATCAGTTTTTGCTACTCAGAAATTTAAATGGCCGCTAGTATTGAAACTAGATTGTTTTTGGATGATTGTGTTATATGTACTGTATAACGGCCTGATTATGTCACGTCCGCCACAAGAGTAAATTATACTTAAGCCATAGATTTGCCCGCTCAAAAAGACGGTGAATATATTAGAATCAATTCTATGGAATAAACCTAACGTGTAACAACCTCAGATTTTATTTACCGAGTATATCTTAAATCTTCTCATACGTAACCTTCACGCGTCTCTATAAAATCATTATCAGTCAATTAAAATCAAATGAAGTTTGCTGAAAATCATCACTTGAAAAGATTACGATAACACCGAAATACATTATTAGTCCGCCGATATGTCAGACTTTCTGAAAATAGGCTTTTAGGGAAATAAAAATTTTTTCAAAAATTTTACTAGTGGCATAATAACTCACACCCATCAGAAATGTACTTAAAAAATTAACAAAATACCGTTCAAGCATATTAAAATAAACCGTCATCATCAAAAGAAAACTCCTACAAATTCCACCAAAGAGAAGTCTTCTGATTTAGCAAACTCATACTCAGAAGTAATTACGAGCACAAATGTTTAATCATTTGTCTATAAATATAAAATTAATTCCCTTTTTTTATACATAATTAATTTGAAATTTTGTAATCAATTTACCAGGCGGGCTTTGATGCTCCATTCTTTGACGCTTAACATTTGAAGTGGGCTTAAGTACTGCCGATTAATTAATTTAAGTCCCGAATAAAATGAATTGGAAGCAACACTGACACGAGCAGTGTTTACAGACACAGACGAACGTCGACTGCCAGGGGAATCGAGGGTGTGGCCCCGTTTGATAGCTGCTTATTTCAAAATTATATTATTATTAATATTTCTATATAAAAAATTATCAATTTTTATATTGACAGCCCTGATCTTTTCGACGAAGTTTTTCTTAGGGTCTCTACGTCAGATGTATTTTACTACGATGATACTAGAACTAAATACAGCATTCACTTATCACTGTCGAGACTACACAGATTTGGACCTACAGTGAGTTTGTATTATATATATATATACATATATATTCCATGACAGCTTGACTAGTTTCAAAAGAAACCTTCAGCTGATTCTGAAATATTCATAACTTTGTGGTAACTTTTATTAAAATAATATATTGATTTCTGTTTACAAATAAAAAATATTTATTTTGTATGTTATATAATATAATATGTTATTTAGTTACTTCCAAATATTTTTAGTTATATTACTTTTAAATATTGTTACCTCGATTTGAATCTCTTTGCATATTTTTGTAAAATTGAATTAGGATATTTTTTTTGTTTATTTTAATTTTTTTTCAATTGTACTGTGTACCGTATGCATGTATAAATAAAATAAATTAATTAATGAACAAAATTATTATTATTATTATATTGTACAAGAATACCTAAGTGTGAGATTTCAGTAAAGGCTAAAATTGAAGGTTATTTAAAAAATAATGGTTGTTTTTTACATTCAAAATCATATATACATGACTTTAGGAAACAAATTATACATATCTCATAGAGACGAAGTTATTTACGTTATATTAAATGGCAAAATATGAAAGTATAGGTAATTACAAGGCTTACGACTTGCCTTCGGCTGGTTTAAGTGATCACTTTACACAATGTAACGTTCACCATTCCACTCATTAATCAACCTCCATATCTATATAATTTTTGGATGTTGTATGTATGTTAACATGTAAAAACACTTCGAGTATTAGCTACAACTTCACTATCCCCATCTATGGTCTGAAATTTGATATTCATTTCCCTAATCAACATAGATGTCACTAATTAGAATTTAATCTTTGTAAGTAAAAATACAGTAATTGTATGTTTTTGGATATACTCAAATATTGTTAATAACTTTATGAATTTGTTAATCAAAATATGACCCAACTTGACAATGTAAGATATGACAAAACCTCTAGGATTGACGATTAAGGCGTTAGAATAATTGGTAATCTTTATTGGAACCAGAAAGCAGCAGTAAAAGCCCTTGCAATGGTAAAACACACGATGAAATAATTATTAAGAGATTTAGTTGAGATACATATCGATACAATGAATTGAGATTTTGATCTGGAAATAATCTCAGAGGTCAGCTTGAGATAAAGAGACAAAAACTCAAACTAGTGTACGATATGACAGCGAGATTTGAAATCTACACACAAACGTCAACTAAAACCATCATAGATCTACCTAACGATTAAATCTAAAAGTTAGCATGTCTTTAAACATTAACACTAATATACGGCGTTAAATTACAAACATTGGGGAGATTCACAATCACTCAACTGACGAACGACAATAACATTTGATATTTGACGTACAGACGTGAAAAGCATCAAGCAAGACGCGGGACGGCGAATCTTTGAGATATAGTGTGTACGCGGGGACTACGAATGCTGAAAGTTGTCTCTAGAGAAGCAAAATTCGTATTTCAGAGATTGTCTTTAGTCGAAAATTTCTTTAAAATCCCATTAATGGAAACAGACCATAATAAAATATTCGCTTTGTGTTAACACAGCGCTTTTTTAAATGGTTAGTTTTAATTATTTGTTTTGTTACTATACAGTTAAGTTGATTATTGATTGATATCTTAATAGAAAAACAGAAAGAAGATAGAAAATTCTGGATTCGAGTCTCCGTGGTATCTATACTCGTATTTATTCGATATATACAGTTTTTCAATGTTTTATTTAATAACGTACAATTCATGTTTCAGCTTATTATTTATAACACTATATACCTACTTATGCAACTTTTATATTAATGTTTGTCGTTTATAGTATTTAACTTCTTCCTATCAGAGTAAAATTGTGATCGATCCAGATGCGCTCAGAAAAACAAATCCTTAAAATTAATAAGGAGAAGTTGTAATTATTCAGAACATAGGTCTGTGATGTTTCAAATAATGAAACGATAGATGTATTAATTTGAAAAAGTGTATCATATAGGTTCGAAAATTTGTCGACAAAAATACTGTCGCTGTAACATAGTTGATAATGCACCTTCCCCAGATTGGAAAAGAGATCCAGGTTCAAATTTCGGTAGCGCAACAGCAATATGTTTCGATAAAATTGATTTTATATGCATATTTTCATAATTAATACATTTCATTTAAATCCTTTTTACAATTCAAGGCAAAATTGCGAACAGAAGAGAAAGGATTGATAACGTTCAATAATCGGATAAGTAATAGAAGAAGAAGAAAAGTTGTAAAAAATAATTGGAAATACAATTTGATGCCATTTAATTACCAGAATTAAAATGATTATCTATTAATTAATCCACTTTAATGGATATTTATCATGCATACTTTTTTTCTAATGAAGTTTATGTTAGTTTGTAACATTTTGTGTATAATGAAAAAGTCGTGTGATGTTCAATAACTACCAGCTAGTAATTAAGTAACCGGATCGTTAATGAAGTGTGCTTAATACCGAATGTGGGAGCTTCCGGAAGCGAACGCTTTCCGCTTCCGCCGTTACCACCTTCCGTTTCCGTCGGGCGCGGAAAGCAAACACCGGCTAACGAGCTCACGAGAGCTGATGAATTTACCGAAAACACTTAACGGGCTTTAGCACTTGTAAATATAGGTGTTTATTATATTGTATATTAACGCCTTATATAATATTTTGAGGAATATTATTTTTAAGTAGGCATAATGAATTCAATGTATCTGCTATGGGCTATCGTATTATTAGTGCTATCTTCAGTTTTCCACACGTGGTTAAGTAATCTTTATATTTTAAATATAAATACATTACATATGATAGATATTCTACTTTAAGTAGGCGTAATGAATTCAATGTATCTGCTATGGGCTATCGTATTATTAGTGCTATCTTCAGTTTTCCACACGTGGTTAAGTAATCTGTATATTTTAAATATAAATACATTACATATGATAGATATTCTACTTTAAGTAGGCGTAATGAATTCAATGTATCTGTTATGGGCTATCGTATTATTAGTGATATCTTCAGTTTTCCATACGTGGTTAAGTAATCTGTATATTTTAAATATAAATACATTACATATGATAGATATTCTACTTTAAGTAGGCGTAATGAATTCAATGTATCTGCTATGGGCTATCGTATTATTAGTGCTATCTTCAGTTTTCCACACGTGGTTAAGTAATCTGTATATTTTAAATATAAATACATTACATAAGATAGATATTCTACTTCTTGCAATTCAAATAATGTATATACTTAATTTTTAAATATAGAATTGACAATGATTATAAAATATTTTGTTGACTGCTGACAGATTCGAATGGTTTATCGTAGTGAGGATTAAATCGTTATTTAAACTATAGTTTTTCATTTGTAAAAATGATTGGTAAGTAATTAATTGTAATTTTTTAAGCAATCATTGGTATACCATAAACTAAACCTCCAACAGTTACCAATCAACGTTAAAATCGAATCGTAGTTATATTATGGTTTGAATAACGATTTACCATAAATTGTTTATAATAATAATAATAATGGATAATTTGTATAGCGCCATTTTAGTAAAAACTTCCACCTCAAGGGCGCTTTACACATAAACTGTTTATAGTTCTACAATTATCTTTGTTTCTTTAAAATTAAAAATCGTTATTTACACTTATGGAAATGATTTTTTGAAAAGGTGCGTTTTTAGTTTCTTCTTAAATAAAGTCTCTAATGCGCTGTTCCTTATTACGGAGGGCAAAGAGTTCCTAGCTTTTGGGCCTGCCATCGCAAATGCCCGTTCACTAAATTTAGACTTCTGGCAACGGTTGGTCGGTTCTAGAACCCTTCCTGCAGCTGAAGTAGAGGCTGACCTGAGAGTTTGACGTCTACTATTCAAGTTTATCTTGCCAATGAACTTATTTTACTTGCATTTAGTATAAATTTACTTACAAAACTGTACAAAATGTTTCTTAATTTGTATTTATATTTATTTATTTTTAATTTTTATTATGGCAACACTAAAAATATATGTTCTTCTCAATTTTCGGAAATTGGGGCTGTATTAATAAATTCAACCCATTCATAACGATAATTACAATATTAACCAATTTTTCTAGAACAACGATGGAAAGAGTTTAGAAAAAAATCAATTGTTATTTGTACACGGTAAAAAAGAATATAACGGATAAAGATAATCGGAAAATTAAAACATTCATGTTCAAAATAGAATAAAATCCAGAATAACATGAACAGCAATAATCCAGGATCCGTGATGGTAGAATACTGCTATCCCTAGTTACTTTTCATCGTCGGTCGAAGGAACAAGGTATCAGGTATTCAACAAAAAACCCAAATTAACGAAAAGACATACCTATAACTGAATAAAACTGTAAAAGAATACGTTATCAAAATACTAACTTAATGTATTAATTATAAATATATACATATAAAATAAATTTTGTCGAAAAATATTGTTTTTGCGCTGCCGGGATTCGGACCTGGATCTCTATTTCCAATCCGGGGAAGTACACTACCAATTGTGTTATAGCGCCAGTATTTTTCATGACAAATTTTCGAACTCATATGTTACACTTTTTCAAATTAATATATCTTTCGTTCTATTATTTAAAAGCCATCTACATTGTTTTACGGAATCTCAAATACCTTTGAGTAAACCGACTGCAGACGGCAGAATTATCAATTCATTTTTATTGAATTTTGGACACATTGATACAACTTATATTATTAAGGAGAACACATTCTTATTGTAAAGTTGTAATAATAATAAGTTGTAATGAAGTTACAGTAAGAATATGTTCTCCTTAAGAATATGTTATCGTTCATATTAATAAAATACAATTATTTATCATCAAAATATACGCGTAGGGCTATTGCCTCCACCCTCATCATCACCACCCAGCGATGCTGAACGTATTCATCAAATACCCGTACGTGAAACGCAAGCCTTAAAGACACCGAATACCGACGGCAAGTAACAATACCAACGCGACTAGCGACGCTCGGGAAGGCCAACTCACGAGCTTCACTCTTCCTATAGATACTTTCCAGAAACATCTCCAAGAACCGTCTTCAACAATTCGCGCAGTAACTTCTTTATATGGTTAAACTTCAACATTTTTAAACTTTGACGTCCATAAATTTAGCGCAACCAGTAAGTTGTTCTCGCAACCTGCCATGAGAGTACGTGGATAATTTTTGGGGCATTCACTACACTCACACTAATTACAAAACATAAAATATAACCTTCAAATCTTTCTGATTCGAGTCAACACACATTTACATTGAAATCTACATTGACATTTACATTGACATGTAAAATTATATTCATTCATAATTGCTACACTTAATTGTACAACCAATATTCTTATCCATATTAACTAACCTCCAAAGATACTCATTTTTATATCAAAAATATTATGTGTTAAACTTAATTTTCAGTCAATTATTAGGCACGAAATAAAGTGTATATTGTGACATTTTAAATATGAGCGGTGGCACAGAGCGCTACTGCACCGACCCGAGTGGACGCGATCAGTAGGAGAAAAGGCTGGACGAAGGAGGGGGAAAGACTCCTGCACTGGCTGGCAGGGTGCGCGCAGCGAGCGCCGGACGGCGCTCCGCCGAAAAATGGAGAAATGGTGACGGCCGGCAACAGAGTTTAAGTATTATTTTCACGGCAGATCAAGAGATAATTGGGCCTTGATCTGCCCGTGAAAGTCAAGGAGACTCTTCGCAAGAATGAGCGGAAGGCTTCAAGCGATCAATGGGTGTCCGGAGCGAGCACAACCCACGCCGTAACTTTTGGAAGCCTCTAGAAGGTGAGAAAAACTTTGGTCCGGCCTCGTAGCGATCCGGGACCCCTGCTGCCACATTACACCATGGTAGCCCTGTGCCATTCAAGTAACATTTCAAACTCGTACTTAACAATAAAAATAGTATTCGTTTCGTAATCAATAATGTCTACACTCAATGGATAGAACTAAGGCGTGTAAAGAAGATGAAAGACTTTACACGTGTAAATCATTGTCAGGTTGTATCAATCAAGTACTTTTATTATTTGAGACCATTTCTATCCATCCGAGCCAGCCACTCTGACACCTTACACACAGACACCCAGACTGAGCCAATGGGTTAATGCGCTGGCGTTCGATCCACCGGTGCCAGTACGTTACGTAACAATATATAGGAGAGGGGTTTAGAACATTAGTTGCGGAGCTAGGGGCATTTTGCACACACTCTTGGTGGAAAAGACACATTTATGCAACAATAAATGTACTTTTAAAATTAGCAATATTAACTTGGTGGTTAAAATTCGTATTTTTTATTTATTATCTTAGTTTTATTAAACTAAGATAATAAATATAAACAATATAATATAATAAATGTAAATACAAACTACGATAATAAAAATTTATTATCGTAGTTTGTATTTACAAAACGTATTTTTTACATTAATGCTTATTATATTGTCAGCGTTTAAATTTTCGTTCCAATCGAGTCATATTTTTTTTAAAAGTCGCGGAGCTATTTCATCGCGTAAGTGGTACCAAAATGATCACGTGGGTGACACCAAAATATTGGGACAAGAAATTTGTGTTAGTTCATGTCTACATATTTGGTGGTCTGTGATGTCTACTTAGATATATTACATTTCTTGGATATGTTACATTTTGTAATATATTAAATAAAATACACACATTTTTTTTATCAACAACGTGCGTGATATTTCATTAGTAAATAATTAATAATATGAAAGTGGAAATGGAATTACCACCATATTACTTTATAACTAATTACTAATTAATTATCTACGATTTTATTATGTTAACAGTAAGCGGTGTTGGGTCCCAGTATTGGTAAATCTGAAGCGTATTCAGCTATGTCTCAAGTTTATAAGGACTACCAGCGGTAATATAATCTTTTGGACTTGATATAATTATTTTAATTATTAAAACTTCACGTTGTCTTACCTTATCGTCAAAATATCATGTATCATCGAGATACATATATGTAAATATGCGTAAATGATTGATTTTCATTTAATCCGATAATCGATAACTAATTATATACATACACCATGTTTGTAATTATATAATATACTCTGTATCCAGACATCAAGGATACATGTCATTATCAATCCGTGGGCGTAATTACATGTAATCTTAGATTAAATAATAATGTTGACTAACTATAATAACAATTAAATCAAAGTTCATTTCCAGCGGTGGTAATTCTAAATTATATAATATAGTTAGTAATTTTTTTTTCTAAATCTTAGTGAGCATTGCTTCATCGTGTCATTCATGATATTTTAAACAAAGCTAGATGGTTGTGGTATAAATAATTGGATCGATCTGGTGATCTCTTAAGACGAGACTTGGAGCGACTTGAGAAAGTATCTAAAGGTGTTTTTTTTAAAGGTACAGAATTTTAAAATGAAATAAAATACATAAAAATCGTGGTAATGGCCATGGTATTGGTTTTATTGGAAAGATAATTTTATGCTTTTAGTGTTTGAATATAATTTCGCGTATATAAGCATCGCGGATGGCTCGAATAAAGCGCAATCTAGAAGTCCAATTTTCGACCATTTTTTGAAGCAGATGGAGCCGTATATCGGCAATAACGAGACGAATGTTAACTTTCAAGTCATCTATTGTCTCTGGTTTATCGGCGTAGACTAGGGACTTCACATATCCTTAGAGAAAATACTCCAAAGATGTTAAATCACACGATCTTGGAGGCCAATTCACAGGTCCATTGAGCGAAATTATGCGCACATCAAATGTTTCCTTCAATAAATTGATTATGGCGTGCGCTATGTGGCATGCTACACCATTTTGTTTGAAACCACAGCTCTTCGAGAGAACGAAAAAGTCAAAAATTATGGATCTATGGCGTTCTTCATTCATCTAGCCGGCATCATTTTTGAAGAAACTACAGCTTGTTCAAATCAATTTTTATTGTATACTTACGTACAATACAATGATTGTATTTATATTTTGCTTCCTCTGTAAGTAAAATATCTTGTTTTAGGTGTTAACCATGTACGATGTATGGGACATGACGGTTTTCAAAAACACGCTAACTAATGATGATAAAACGATATTGTGTTTGTAATAATGATTCTTTTAAAATTAGAAATATTAACTTGGTGTTTAAAATTCATGTTTTTTATTTATTAACTTTGTTTTATTAGCCATTTAATTGAGTTTAAATACATCAAAGCTGATAAAGGTCATATGTTAATAGTGATGAATAAAGTTGATTACATTTCGAAAACTGTAGATTTCCTCAAAAGTGACCAGATTAATATTATGACAAAAGATCCGACTCAATAATATCAAATGAATATTAAAAGTGCTTTAAAAGATTCCATTAGTGATACATTTACTGATAATACCGTATTATCAGATCTAATTTTAATGAATCCTAAGCCTCCGAAACTGTATTCCGTATTAAAGATTCATAAGATTGATATTCCTATAAGACCGGTGGTTTTATACTGTAGTGCTCCAACTTTTAAAATATATTGTTTTATTACAAAAACTATAAATAGGCTTAATATTTTTAAAACAAAATACACTATGTAAAAGTAAAATTTTAATTTCTGATTTACTAAATTCATCTAATTTACCTAATAATTTAGTAAAAGATCTATGTCGTTAAACCTTTGTATGAACCAAAATTATTTTCAATTTAATAATACAATATATAATCAAACAGAGGGTCTTCCTATAGGAGCACCCACAAGTCCACTAATAACAGATATTTTTGTAGACAATTTGGAGATTCTCCTTTGTTAAAAAATGTTTTGTTATGGAAAAGGTATGTGAATGATATATTTTGTATTTGGTCAGGTTCACAACGTCAACCAACTACATTTTTAAATTTCATTAATTCATTTAATAATAAACTACAATTTACATTATAAATGGAAAATAATTCGATCCTAAATTTTTTGGTGATTTAATTAAAAATTTAATAAAATTGAATTCAAAATTTTTAGAAAACCAAATTTTACAGATACTATCATACACAATGAATCTAATCATCCATTATTACACAAACATTCAGGGTTCCACTCCATAATACATCGTTTAGTCAATATTCCTATGTCAACATCCAATTTCAATATTGAATTGAATACAATTAAAAAAATAGTAGTTACTACGGGTGTAATACAGGTTTGATAGACACTATTTTAAAAAACAAATCAAAAGAATATAATAATCAACTTTTATATTAATCACAGATAAAACATAATTGGCATAGGATTTTATAGATAAATAACTTTTTGAAACAAATATCGAAACACCTACTACGAAACATTAGACTGGCATTTTATACAAATAATAGGATAGGAAATTTACTCATAAATTCTAAAGACAAAGAAGATAAATTTAACAATTATGGTGTCTATAAACTTAGTTGCAAGGATTGTGCTGCATTTTATATTGGTAAAATGGGTAAAAAATTTAATATAAGAGTAAGGGAGCATTTGAGATGTTTGAGCAATAGTGGGTTTTCAGAATTTGCTAATCATTTGATAGAAAATGGTCAATGATAAAAAATTGGGATTGTCAATTTTGCATATAAACGGTGTTAGTCACAAATTAAATAATTTGGAATCGTTGGAGATAAATAAATCATGTAAAACTAATCAAAAAATTATAAACAACCAACTAAATTTAACTACGAGTCCCATTCTAAAATTTTTTCCTAAAAATTATTCGACTAAATTTGTATTAAGTAACAATATGAGTTAGGTACTAAATTTATTTTTTAAGTAATTGTTGTTTTTTTAAAAAAAATAGATTCTGGTAAAGAAACAATAATATATGTTTTTAGTTAGTTATGACATCCTGAAGAAGAAAATGGTATTTTTCGAAACCGGTAGATGTATTTAAACTCAATTAAGTGGTTAATAAAACAAAGATAATAAATAAAAAATATGTAATAATGATTGGTAACTGAGATTTAAAAATTGTAGGTTTAATTTTTAGTGTATTTCTCTAAGAATTATGAATAAACAGTTAACAATCAAACACAATCACAGTCACAATAAAGGTTTAACCATCACTAACGCCAACTCCCGTTGTTCTTGTGAGATCAAACTTTTCTGAATAATTGACCTTGTAAATATCTCGATAAGTTTGTTTGCCAGTGATCCATTACCTTTTTTTTAAAAATTCGTATCCTTCTAAAACCTCTTCCTTTCACGCATCTACCCCTTGCGGATAATATAAGAAGTGATTTTTAGAAAAGGAACACGGTCATACACTATATATTTTTTTCCATATACTTTAATATGATGTATAAGGCATTTTTAATTTTATTTCCATCAACGCCCTTGTGAGCTTTTACATAAGAATAAATTTTCTAATATAACAGCATATTTTCAATTAACATGTCAATGTAACAGATTAATTATAACATTAAAAAAATAAAAACTAAATATAATTTACATACAAATATTTCTTCAGTTCAGGTATGCTCCTGCAACGATAACTGTCAATGAAATTCAACTTGTTGTCAAGCCGATGCATCCGCGATATTGGAGAGTTAACAGCATAATTATTTATTTCTATGTGTACCTACTAAGAACACTTCATGTTGTCTCATTTGAGTTGGTAGTTTATACGAAACCATTTGTATTAACTCAGGGCAGTCCAACATGCTATTTGCTATCTTTTTATTTTTTCTTCTCTTTCTCCTTTATTACTTTCTTTTTTTTCTTATTGTTTCTATATAAATATTTATTTTTATGTTGCTTTATGTAAATCAATGATAACTGTTGTTTTTCTCTTTTATTTTTGAAAATTTTAGTTAAATTTCTGCGAAAAAGTAATTTTATTTTCACTTTTTAGTTTTTCTAAATACTTTTACTATTTCTACTTATTTTTATATCTTCACTGTCAAATTTTAGTGTCATTTTAATTTATTTATTAAATGTATTTTCTCTTATTAAACCAAAATAAACATATTTTCTTTTGTGTTTTTGTTTTGTTTTATATTTATTTATGTTTTTAATATTAATATGTAATTTTCTAGAATATTTGTTATGTTTCTTCAATAAATAATCTGTCTGTAAAGTTAATACTATTTTTATGACACCATACCATATAAATTAATTAATTCACTATTTATTTATAATAAAATTATCTCAGAGCGCGAAATTTACTTGGTAAGTTAGAATCGCAGTTATAATAATTCTGTTGATCAACCAAGAAAGTGAAAGTTACCAGCCACACTAGCTTGTAAAAACTGATTAATATTAATAACAAAACTAGATCAATGTCACAGAGACTTGTGCGAAATATGATGTGTTACACCGAAATGACCAGCAACTGGGGGCGTAGCTCAGATGGTAGAGCGCTCGCTTAGCATGTGAGAGGTACCGGGATCGATACCCGGCGCCTCCAAATATTATTTTTCTTTTTAATTAATTTATTTTTATTCGATATATTGCGAATTCTGCGTGGAATCAATTAAATAATTTAAACATGTAATCCATCCACATAAAATAACAAGGAAAACGTTTGAGACGTAACCCCTGACAGAACATATTCGTAGCCATAGTTATGAAGAAAGAAGAAGGCGAAGAAAATAGTCATGAACCAGTTGCGGGAGCACAGAAGCTACCGAGAAGTAATATAGTAACATGGATCTAAAAAAGAATGTATCTTAAGATGAAGAATTCTAAGAAGTGCAGGTATTGGGTGTGTCTTAAATATTTATGTTTCATATGCCTTTAAATATTTATAGTCAACGCATATTTATAGGTGTTTGCGCATGTTTTATATCCTTCGATTGGTGGAGTGCCACTTAACTTGAAAGAAAGTATCCAGCCGTCGTCGGAATCGGTCCGCTATCAAAAACGCTCTAGAAAGGTTTCTCTAGAAGACCGACCAAGAACATACTACATCAACCAGCTGGGAGATCAGCCGACTGTATAGGTTAGGTTAGGTGATATGGTCTTACTAAAGTGACACGGTCTTATGTTAACTCGCATCTTAATTCTTACAGAAACTAATCATCTGATGATGGAAATAATTGTTTTATTTTAAAAAATAGTAGGTGTGACGCACACCTACCTATTATTTTAAAAAACAGTAGGTAGGTGTGCGTCTTGTTAACCAATATATATACCGTAAAATTTAAAATTATTATTATTTGACAAAAAAATCACTAGTAAAAATATTTTTAAAAAATCTACAAATTCACAAAAAAAATTACATTTGTTTTATTTTAGTCTAAAAACTCGCGATAACTTTGTTATCACGCGGGTGACATTGAAATCATTATTGGGATAAGTTGGTTAACCAGCCTCGGTCACCGGGGTAATTACACAAGTTACGGCGTGCCAACGTTACCATGCAGCTACGTGACTTTACCGCCAAATTAGCGGAGCGGATTTTTTACAAACTAATTAACTGAAAGTTTCAGGTTCGTTATTTAAATTCTCCGAAATTGCGATCACAGCCATGGGACCAATTCAGATATTCTTAATCTGGAGAAAAAGATTGAGCGAGGTTATAAAATAGAAAATTTTCTTTTAATCATATATCAGTAAATTTGTAGAGATTTTTTATCTAGGCTATATTTGAAATTCTAAATTAACATATTGATTATTTTAGTATAATCATGATTTTTTTTAATATATTACATGAATTACTTATAAAGAAAACACACAGAATAAAATCTATGTATTCACAAAATATATAGTTATACCTATAGTTTTTAAATGGAAATAATAGATGTATTACTTGAATAGATAGAACACATTAAATGGTCAATTAGTGTAATAAATAAATCATTCCCTCAGGAAGAAAATCTTCTGGGTTGGAATTCCGGTGGTAGCTATATATTTTTACTATAGATAGATCTTTTATTTCTTTGTATCTTTTTAAGTGATTCATGGAATTTGTTTTAAGTATCAAAATAGTATGTTCTATAATTGCAACTTCATGATAAAAAAAAAAATTTCATTTAAATATAGGTACTAAATTTATTAATTGAATTTAATATTCACTCTGACAATCCAGCACATGTTAAGATACGCGCCTGTATAAATTTAGCGGTAAAAGTTGATATATACCTGTTAGTCCAACCTCCTCTCCATATAAAACACAAGAGACAAAATATACCTGAATTTCTCAGCGTTGACTGTATGTATACCAAGAGCGTTTAGTTCATATATGTGCAATAAATGTGCTATGTATAATATTAATATTAACCGCTCGCGTGTCGTGGACACGCATCCTTGGTCACTTATGGACCAACAAGTTTATTGATACACGACACCAATTGTTTACAATACGTCTAACCAAATTATATTTTTCTATAGTACTAAATAATACATATGAAAATAAATATAATTACTTTACTAGATATGGTCTGTTCTAAAGCAATTACCTAATAAAATGTTATTGAAAAAAAGTTATAAAAAGATTTTTGTCTATAGTTTAGTTGGAGACAAAATGTGTAGGTAGTTAGTTAGTTAGTTAGTTAGCACAAATAACAAATTAGTATCATTTTGCTTTCTACCCACAACAAGCAACCACTTTATTATTTTTGGTTTAAAATTGTTAATTACTCTAGTTGAAATTCATTAAAAATACGCGGTGCACAAAACAAGAAAGTTCGTTGACCAAATTTGGTATCCATTTTTGGCACTAAAAATATCTTAAGGTTTTGCTCCTAGTTTCCTTTGGATCGGATCGTGTATGGAAAGTTAAATTTTTATTTTAAATAGTTTTAGGATTGATCCGGTAAACAGGTGTCTTATATCCTAAACTTGAAAAGATCTTAAGAGTTCTTCAGAGTTATGCCTAAATGGCCTCTTGTTTGTCACTATGATTGTCACCATTTCTGAACCTTATTATTTTTTAATGTTATTTGCAAAAATATATATTTTATAATGGACTGATTTAATGTTGTTGTAAAGAGAAAGGAACATAAATACAAATTAAATTAATGATGCCTTACATATTTATATCTTAACAATTTCCTAAGAATACTTAATTTTTGTCATAAAAATACTAAGGTGATTCTCACATAGATATAGTGTATTTCAGAACAGTATATTTTGCTCAGGTAATGGAAAGCTTTCGAGGTTTCCTCAATTAAGGGAAAAACTTAAGTCTTCAAAACTTTTAATTACCAGGCGTAGGTTTACGTGCCGAATTCAAATTAGGGGATTATTTTACTCCTCTTGGAAAAGAAAACTTGACGTAAAAAAGAAGCAAGAATATTGAGAACTAAATCCAACATCATTGTACCTATAACTGTTCAACGAGTATTTATAAATTAATAATTAATATTTGAAAAATATTTTTTTTTAAATGTTTTAGGCTTATTAAAATTACCGTTTAACACAATTCGTTTATATAATGTATATATATATTAATGAAATACATTTTTCATGTATTTCCCTGTGGTTTTCCCTAGCACGATGAATTGTAAGAGATTCGAAGTATATTATATTCCTTAGTTTTATAATTAAACGAAGTTCTTCAGAAATCAACAAAGTCATTTTTATATTCTTCCAAAAACATCCATGGCGCTTGCGTTCATTCTAAAATTCTTAAAAATTGTTTTCTAAATATTTTATTGGATGTAATAACCGCCATCTTTAAATCTAAAAAAACTGTAAAAATGTAAATATACCAAAATCTCTAAGGTATATTATTAAATCCTCTTAAATATTGTATAGAATTTGGTATCTATAAATTATTTAACATTTTAAAGGTAAAGAACATTTAAGGTAGTTGTATATATTTGATTATTGATATTTTTTATCTTAAGAGTTGAGAAGATCTAATGATCTTGATGATGTTAATACATACGTAAATATTGTCATGTTTTAAATGGTGGTATCTTTAACGTCCGAACCTCGGCTCGTGAAATAGAATGGAACGGGTATGACATAAGATTTTATTGCCCTCCAAGCAGGGCGACAAAATAATTCATTTGAATAACTTTCTGATTAGAAACGTTCATTATATTATATTTGTGTTTAGTTTAATATCATATTAGCAATATTTGATTATGTCCAAGAACACACAATTACATTAAACAAGTATCAGATATGTCATAGAGGCAAAGCTATTTTTTATTATATTTAATGGAAAATATACGGAGTATGGAGTAATTACAGGGCTTACGACCTGTCATGGGCATGATCACTTTATACATGTATATAACGTTCACCAATTCTCACCCCTCCATCTCCACATTTATCAAATTTTTGAAATTTGTATATATGTTAATATGTGGACTCGTTTCGAGTACCACTACACCGTCCCCATCTATGGACCAAATTTGATAATTCATTTTTCCCTTTTTTTAAAACAGCATATATGTCATCAATATGGGAAACTTTTTTTTTTAAATTATTCTAAGGCTGTATTCTTTATCTGTAAAATGTTTTTTAACATATTATAATAGAATACGCTTGAAAAATCAATATTTTTAATTTTTTTTATATATTTTCTTATTTTGACCAGTGTATATTAGCAATATTTGAATATGTCCAAGAAGACACAATTACTGGATTTTCACCTACAAAGGCACTGTTATTAAACAATTATCAGATATCTCAAATAGACAAAGCTATTTTTTTTATTATATTTTTCATTAAATATAATAAAAAATAGCTTTTTTTCTATGAGATATCTGATATTTGTTCAATATTATATACTCATTAGTGAGCAAAACATAGTTGACAAAGAAAATATTTACATTGCTGGAAAGAAATTGGAAAAAACACGAAGGTGTGTCTGGTTGCAATATAAATGAACGGTGACATGGTATTGAGCAAGCTCTTGCAACCTGTCATGATCTAAAACTCAGATTACGAATACGATTGCTCGAATGCTATGAGTTCTTGATATTATTTTACGAAATAGTAACATTGAAACTAACCGAATAAATGATAATGTGATCTGAACCATTTGAAATGTGGATCTACAAAAGAATTCTAAAAATAAGTTAATACGAAGTCATTCTGGTCCGGATGAATAAGAAAATTTAAAACAATATGTCTGACATGTAATGGAAGCTTAGTGGAAATCAGGGCTCTGGAAGAAGGCGACATCATAGCTGAAGAATCTGAGACGTTTATTAAACAGATAAGGTTCGAAAAGATGAAATTTATTTTGAATTGAACACGGATATATTTTTTTTAATATATTTTTCATTTCATTTCATTTCTTCTTCTTTGAATCGTTTATTATTAAAATCCCTAGTCCAGACCCTTACGGTGCTCCACTTTGGTAAATAAAAATATTTATATTTTTTCTAGTGTAGTAAGTTTCAGTTTTGCCGTTGGAAATCCCTGATGCACGCAAACGTTCGATACTGTTTCGAATTATTATCATTTCAGTCAACAGCTTTTGAGAGCTTTAAGATGAATAGCTCCGCCGTGTATGGAGCCTCCGCAGCCTCATTAGTCAGTCGTAATCACCGCGTTACAGTCTATAAAGCCTCTTTGAGATCTCGAGAACGAAAACACAGGTAATTGGTTCTAAGGCAAGTACGGGGAAAAGCTTGTTCGTAATTTACGTTCACGTTGAATAAGCTGTGATTATTCGAAACATCGCAAAATTAGAAAAAATCGCTTTTCAAACACAGTAGTTATATGTGGTTATTATGTTGATAATTCACACAAAGAGCATTTGAATAACTTTAAAATAATATATTATATTTATTCTAAGATTTTCTTCGTAAAAAATATTCCTTACTCATTACCAACTGATTACGTTTTATTAATGCATTGTTTCAAAATTTTCGTAATTAACTGCATAAACTCAGTCATTGCTTCGCCTATGAGAACATATAAGTACTACGTATATGTAGAAAGGGGAGAAAATTAGACATTCTTGAAAATGTAGACATTGATATTAACAATAAAAATGTACTTAACATACTAACACCCCCTATTACATCTCCTCCCCTATCCATACTAGCCCCTCTCCCAAGCACCGCAATCATACCCCCCCATCCAATCGTTAGTCTATCGTCTTGTTTAAGCTTTAGTTTATTACTGAAGAGGACGCGGCAAGCGTCGAAAACGTTTTAATGTTTAACTAAAAAGTTTCGTGAAGTGAACAACGTTGTGTTTTATTTTAACAATTAATTCTTTTTTTCAAAAATTAAGAATTTTGTTATAAGCTTTTTAAAGGTAAATTAATGCTTTATTATTCACAATAGCCCAGTACCATTTAATTAGCTAACGGATCCACTAATAATTACTCTCAAGTCCATAAGGCAATTCCAAAGTCGTTAAGATAAATACGAAGTACACCTGTATTGTTATAATATTATTACGCCAAATAAAATTCTCGCAAGTTGGTGTACTTTGATATAATTGTATGATTATAAAGAGATGCTAAACATTAATGTTTATAAGTTTTACTTGAATTTTTAGAAAATACTAAATCATTTCACGCAGGTTAGTTAACTTTTGTCCGGATTCAAAATAATAAATAATTATCAGATATCAGAAAATATAAACGAAAATTTTCAAATAAAACTGTAAAATAGACCCACTTTGAAAGTCACCGGAAACTTGCAGACAATGACGTCCCTCGGTAAAGTTCTGCCCAGTGGCGGCCGGTGACTTTTTGTCGAAGGGATGCTGGAAAGCAAGTTTATACCTACTATCAAATATAACACATAATCGAAGGATATTCAATGTTTCAATAATTTGGCTTCAAGCCAAACTGTCAAAAATGCGTCACACAAACAAATTTCTTAAAACAATCTGTTCACTTCGTAATTATGCATTTATGCTATTTTGTGCATTATACCACATATAAGCATTAAAGTCGTTAAGACATTGAGAGGCGGAACTGAATGCATATGCGCGAAAGTAGAATACTTTCAAACTTTGTGGATACGGAACGAATGCTAGAATCCACTGTATGTATATGTATGATGTTGAGAATGTATATGTATTTCAACTTGCTACGTGCGCGCATCGTGTCGTAGTGTGCGGTACGACTGGCCTGTAAAGGACAGGACGAATTTAATTGCTGTGGTGAAGTTTTCGACTAGAAACATAAGTCCAAAGCTTTTTGTCTCTAGAACACAAGGGATGCAGACCATCCAAAGCATGTATGAAGCGACCGCGCGTGGTTCTGCCCTTGGGCGAATTTCAGAATACCGCCCTTATTATTATTATAAATGTGATATCAATCCTTTATAATTTTTTTATGATATAAATTCAGTACAAAATATAAGTAAAAATGTAGTTATATTAGAAAAAAGTATAAACTCACCCACAATCATAAGGTTTTAGCGATCTATTTATAACCGTTTTCTGGCATGTAATAATTATATCATACCTTTATGATTTTGAATCGCCGTTCCCACATAACTAAATGACAGATTTAACTACGTATGTACTCAATCTTTCTGGTTTATTAATTTAGGTAATAATTTGTAAATCAGCAAAGCGAACACGTGGCTCTTTTATTATTTTAAGCATTTCATAGAAATAAATCCTACTTCATGTTTGGGTATGCATCTGTTTACAAAAACTCCCGTTACTCTTTTTGTCATTCAAAATAATTTATTATATACGTATATTTGTTGTGTTTTTTACAATGATTAACTACAGCGCCAACCCCAGAGCCGTTACGTTGCATAATGTATCGGCTCGATAGTAATCGAACGCTAAATGAAATAACTATTGTCAAAAAATATTCGTAAAATATGGGTCGATTAGGGGTGTGGCCTTTTTACGGCGTTTCTTTCAACAAAAAACAATTTACTTCTGAATAATTATCATGACATGCTATAACTGTGAGAACAGCTATAAAAATCGGTTTGTGTTATAATCAACTGATTTTTGTGTAATATTGTATAATAGGGTAATTATAGGGTGTAATGGTGTGTGTACATGGGTGAAACGTTGCGAGCTGTGATGTGATGATCTTCAAAATTATTTTACAAGTATGTGAATACAATACGAGCAGCTGACAAGTGTATGTTAAGTGATTTTTTTTTTCTAAATATCTTGCTGTAAAGAAATAATCATTTTCTAATTAATAAAATCATATGTAGCTAGCACCTACCGTCGAGCCTCCTAACGTGAAGGATTCTAACTAAATATCAGGTAAACAAAACGTATTTCCTTTTTCAATATTAGCAAAATTACTTCGTGGCCTCATTTTATATTAATAATTAAACAAAATACCTTGTTTAAACCACTATTTTTTTATTATTCTACATGTTTCGACACTTATGGTATCTTCTTCAGATATTTAAAATAAATTGGGGGTCTACAAATTAATTTGCAATGATTGTAATTATTTTTACATGGTTCAAAATTGCAGAAATTTTGATATTAGAATTAAGGAGCACTTGAGATGCCTAAATATCAACAACTGTTCAGAATTTTCCAATCATCTTTTGGAAACAAACCATTATTTTGATATTAACAAGTGTTTAAAAATTATACATACAAATGCTAGGGGTTTACAGTTAAATTAATTTGAAATTTTAGAAATAAGAAAAGGTGTTAATAGCAATCTAAGCATTATGAATAACCAAATCCTCTTTGCAAATAGTCACCCTTTAATTTTTTTTTCAAATTAGTTCTTACTTATTCACCACTTTATAGTTTTGTTTTGATTTATACTTGTATTTTTTATTTCAGTATATATTGTTTACTGAAGAAGATACCACAGATATCGAAACATGTAGAATAATCAATAAATAGTGGTTTAAACAAAGTATTCTGTCTAATTATTTATTAAAAATATTTCACTCGTTCTAGTAATTCGTATTTATACAATGTGAATATCAATATTACATCGTTTTTATACAATGTGAATATCAATATTACATCGTTTTTATACAATGTGAATATCAATATTACATCGTATTTATACAATGTGAATATCAATATAATAAAATACAATATGTAAAAAGAAAACAACTCATTAAAATTCTAGAACAATTAAAAATGATTTATATGATACAATAAATCGTATAAAATGAAATTCTTGTTATCAATAAGAGTATTTAATTCAATTATAAACTTTAAATAGTTCGATAAGAATGACACAAAATAAATGATTTATACAACCATTTAAAAAAATCAATAAATTCATCAAAAAAATTATGAAAATTCATCATCAAAAATATTTACTTTCTTTGACATATAATAATACTGCCTTTTTTACGTGATATAATAGACAGGAGATTCCGTTTGTTTTATTTTGTCGTGTGACTCAATATGTTTATTTTATGATGCTGTGCCACTCTTTGTTCTGTGTTGCTATGCGATTCAATGCGATATATTCGTATTGCTATACGACACGGACAGAAGGACGGACGGACATAAATAATATATATATATATATATATATAGAATACACTATAATGTTAAATCAATTTTATTTTCTTGCGTTTCAAAATATAGTTCTATAGCCTTTCATGTTAAAATTATACTTTATAATGAATTTATTTAATACTCTACCAATGCTAAAGATGTTAATTCTATGTGAAAAATTAACAGGTAGTTTTTATAATTTTCACAATATTAATAATACTTAAAGTTAAACGTTTTACTTATGTTATTGAGAAAAAAAATGTTTAAAGGATATTTTGGATAAATAACTAAGACGTTTATTGAAAATATTAGGATTACATACTTGAAATTGAGTGTTTCATTAATAAATTAAAGTGAAAAGAAATGATTGTACAGAGAAAAAATAGAGAATTCTCAGAAGAAATAGTCTAAATAAAAATTCTTCGTGTGTATTTATAAGTCGGTTATTAATTTTGTGCGGATTAATAAAATTAAAAATTAAATAAAATATTATAATTGAAAATAAATTTGTACTCACGCTGTCAACGCGCTGAGGAGAACTCCAAGGCTGTCTCGGAGAATCAGATCCAGCCCTGAGATTAAGTTCCTCTTCTTCGGTAGTTTCAATATCAACTGTCTCATCATCAGTGAGCTCATCCGATCCTCGGATGCCCGCACCAGCTTCGGCCAGCCCGCTGGCTTGAACCGGTCTGAAGGCGGATTGATGGAACGCCGGTTTGGAGTCTTGGATCGCAGCCGCATTTCTATGAAACGAAATGAGTGAAGATTCAGCAGCGCTGTGACCGAAGAACAGTGGAGAACCTCTCTTCAACCACGGTAGGGTGTAAGGTGAGAATGGAAATTGATGGTGTTGTTTCACCGCTTGACTCTGATGCCAAACGTAGTCCATGACCAAACTCCTCGACAAAGGTAAAGCAATTTCTGGAAATGGTGGAACTCTCGGAGACGGAGCTGTCAAAGATGGAGACGGACTCGAGACTGGAAAATTCAAAGCGGAAGGAACGGGAGTCGGACTCTCTGTATTTATTTTTGCTTGTTTCGGAGGAGTGATTCGCAAATTATTTTCAGAGGACCCTGAAGATGAAGCCATTAATCTCTTTCTGGTTCCTCCGTTAAACATGGCTTTAACGTCCTCCCACGCGTGTGTTATTTCGTCGGGCGGATTACCGCTCAGCTTCATGTGCCTTCTCCAAGAGTTGAAGTTTGCCGCATCCGGTTGGACATATTTGTCTCCAGGTCCGGTTCTGTGGGAGTGAAATATAAACTTGTTTGGTGAAAAAAACAATCCACAAAATGTGCACTTGATGCACTTCGCCCTCGAAGAGTTGTACCGCGAGGGGAGGAAGGCTCCTCTGCATCCCCACGCGCATTCGTGGTGTACGGAGAATGCGAAGTCATCTGGGAGTCTCGGTGGCGCGTTGTCTCCCAAAAATGACTTGCACAGTCTCTCGGCTTCTCGTCTCGTGATCATGCCGCATCTCCTCGACGATACGGGCATCGCTCCTGCTCTTCTGAGGATCTCCAGTTGTACCGGGGTGCATTGGACGCAAGTAATTCCGAGGGCTACGCGCCTGTTGTGAATTTCGTTGTAGCTGAACTGTTTCAGTAGAGTGTTGGATATCTGGGCGAGGCAGAGGCGTTCTTGGGAATCGATTACGAGAGAAACTATCGGCACACCGTAGAGTAGAACTGTTCCCACCTGGAAAATAAAGGTTTGTTATAATATTGAATGGTTATGATAGTAAGATAGAGAAAATATCTTTATTTTCTGATATCTCAGTATTACCTGGTTCGGTTTAGAAGCATAGTGCTGATTGGCTGCCAAATGTGATCCCTTTTGTTCTCTAGACTTGTGTGACTGCGCCGCAGATCCTTCCATCCTGCTGAAATGAAAAATTACATTTAATGTCTATCAATCGTGAATTTTCACATTTTTTTCAACGAATAATAATTCGGAATATTTCCGTAATTCTTTTTGGTAAATCGATACTCTGCAGAGCACTGCGTGGCTTGAGATCGCACACATATGAATATACACTAAAATAATTCTTACACATACTTTATAATTATATTTATACCGCTGGCCTAGTAGTCGGGGGTTCGCGTCTCGTTCCAGGAGCAAGCTAAATCTATTTTCATAGTACGAGCGTTTACCTTAGTTCGAAAATAGTAAGAATATTGATATGACATGTATTCGGTGTACGCATTTTTTAAATAATACAAATAATTTTAATAATACAAATAACATAAGCCATATGCCCCCACATCTCGAATAAAATAATTCTATAACCTACTATTTTATTACTTGATTGTATTTTAAAAAAATATATCTCTCTGAACGTTTCATTTTTTCAATCGGATTAACTGATATTTGCGTGTAATATCTAGGTAGATACCTACTTCATATATGTTCAATAATAATTTAATTCAATTCAAGAAGGTGGTTACTTATCTACCAAGTAAACTAACCTATATAAAACAAATAATAGATATGTCATAGAGACGAAGCTATTATTTTATTATTGGAAAAATATGGAAATATTGGTAATTACTGGCTTAAGTGGTGAGAATGGTGAACCATATGTATATATGATTCACCAAGTTGTATATATGATAACATGTGGACTCATTCGAGTACCACTACACCATCAACATCTATGGACTAAATTTGATAATTAATTTCTCTGAAACAGCCCATATGTCACAATGAGAATCTATTTTTTTTTTAAATTATTTATTTGCTAATCTTTATAATTTATCATTGTTAACTGACTTTTACCTAGTCCATATTTAAAAAATTTAATATATGACTGTCATGTCACGTCAATGTACATACTGTCAGTCTGTTCTTTATTCAATCTTATACCCTTTAATTGTTCTATACCAAATTTTGCATAGTTACTCATTAACCCTCCCTCTCCCTTGTCACCCCACATCCTCCCAATGATACAAATTAATATCATCATTTCCAAATTTTGCTCAGTTGCGCTCAAGGAAAAATATCCACCCCACACCAATTTATCTCACCCTTCCACAACCTGAACCAAATCTTGCATACATTGTTACATTTTAGGATCAGAAATTACGAAAGCAACCTCAAATTATATATTTTTAATTATAACGGTTCATACACTTCAGATGATATGACAAATTATATCCAAATTTCTACAAAAAACTCTAATCAATTTATTTATGGTTTGATGTAATTAAATCCATATTTATCATGTGAAAACCATTAAATTTTACATACTAAATTAATGTATTAATTATAAATATATACATATAAAATCAATTTTGTCGAAAAATATTGTTTTTGCGTCACCGGGTTTCGAACCTGGATCTCTATTACCAATCCGGGGAAGTACACTACCAATTGTGTTATAACGCCAGTATTTTTCATGACAAATTTTCTAACCTATATGTTACATTTTTTCAAATTAATACACCTGTCGTTCCATTATTTGAAAGCCATCTGAATCACAAATACATTTGAGTAAACCGACTGCAGACGCCAGAATTATCAATTCATTTTTATTAAATTTTGAAGGAAAACACATTCTTATTGTGAAGTTGATTATAATTGAAGTTAATTACAACTTCACAATAAGAATGTGTTTTCCTTAATACATTAAATTTTATTATATAATATTACTTATTGCTTTTCCGTTAGTCGTATAAACGTATGATATTAACTTACTTTGCTGACAGCGAATTTCTTATGAGTAACGCGATAATGATTATATCTTTAATTGTACATCCGAGAGTTTCGGTATCAAGTGTCGAGCAGCGAGCAGCGAGCAGCGAGCAACTCGGCTCCCGCAGTAGCCAAGTCTAGAAATCCCTTACACAAACAATCCGGGCATCGAGTTACTCGTTTACGCTTTAGTTAAAGTTTAGATTAGATCAGGAATTACTTCTCTCGGGCGGAAATCCTTCTAGACTATCCATACACATGACATTTTACTATTTCTATTATTCAAATGTTTAACTTTCAAGGAGTACAGTTGACTGTGGGCACAGGCAGCTGCGAAACTAGATTGGACAGAGAGTGTGCAGCCCCTGTTCTTTTTAACTTACTTACCATCACGCCGTTTCCCCGTGGGGGTAGGCAGAGAGGATCTCTATCCTCTCGCCACAATTCTCGCCTCATCCACACTCATACATCTTCTCACACAAGCTCGCCGATTGTTGAGGCTTCTAACAGAACCATCCTCCATTAATTGGTTTACCTGGTCGTGCCAAGTCTTCCGCGGACGTTCTCTATTTCTGGTGCCATCAACACTTGTATCATACATCTTTCTTACCATTCTCTCCTCATTCGTCCGTTCCGTATGACCGAACCACCTAAGTGATCCTTTTTTAATCTTACTCACTATACTAACACCAGCCGTTCTTTTTAAAATGTTTCATAAACCACGAATCATTTTTAATGTTACAAAAATATCAAAAAAAAGGGTGACGTCAAAAACAAAAGCGTCGTTGATCGAGCAAAAAATGCGCGCAAATATTTTTTTAAACAAATCCACGTCGGTTCCTCTACTGGGAAATAATTTCGTTCATTTTGAAACCCGCCCGCTCGTGTGCTTCTGCGTAGTAGCTATAAGTATAATATTGTATTTTTAATATTCTTAACTATAAAAAGGTGTATTTTCTAACATGTTACAGATATTCTCAATTTTTTTTTACGTTTCCATATTGTACCTTAATTTAATGTGACAAGTGCGAAAAGTGACAGGTGTCAGAACACAATTGACTGATTAACAATAAATTAATGAAATATAATGAGTAATTAGCTTCATTAAATGATGCATTATATCGCGAATGCTATCGACGCCGGTGCTGCGCTGTCCTTATTGTACTGCAGTCTACAAAGCCCTGAACATAGACGGAAAAGGCTGCAAAATAAGGGAGAGCTCCAGTCGTCTCCAAGCTCTCCATTATTTCGAGAGCGCTTGTGGGTGGTACTGTGCATACACCTTAAACAATCCCACGTACAGGCCTCTGCCACGGCCAACTCAAGAAACCATGGCGGACATCATCCTCGTAACGAGGGACCGCTGAAGAAGAAGAGACTGGATTATCTATCAGGATCCTCAGGAATAGGTCATCGGATCCCCCGGAACGATGATCAATTAAGAAATTTAAGGAATCTCGGACATTTCCGGGATTTATTAGGGTGTGGGTCGCTAAGAGTTGCTGACATGGACGATGCCGGGAGGGCAGTGGCTAGAGAGACTTAACAGAGCATTCTACTTGCTCTCCCTCGCACCTCTTGCGACCTGAACAGGGTGAATTTCTGCCGGACTGTGACCGAGTTCTGCGACTGCAACACATAAATGTGACGTCTACTCTTCCCTTTGCCATTCAGGAAGAAGGCCAAATTTCAGAAATTGATAATGTATAGTGCTTTGAAAATTTTTAATGATATGCCAGAAAACATAAGAAAGGAGGAGAAATTAAATAGATTAAAAATTAAACTGACTAAATATGTAAAAGATAAGTTTTAGTAAAAGAAAATACTTTAATCTTGTTTACATTAGACCATATATAGGAGTACTTATATATACACTATGTTAAGAAATAAATAAACGTGACGTCTGCTCTCCTCTTTTCGGGATGCGTGATTTCTATAGCTTCTCTCTGGCTGCCTTCTGAACTGAATGTGATAACGAGTCTCACGTCAAATTGTACAGGTATGGCTCTGGTGCGATGATGCCGGAGCCAACCTATGATGGTATTAAAATGTTAATAACTGAATGTAATAAAAAAAAGTAATATTAACGAATCGAAACGAGAGTAAACAACTCTTAAAACAATTCGGGATAAGGTGTAAATAAATATTAGGATCCTCAATGACCTATTGATAGTCTATGTACGGAAAAAAATCTTTACGCCTCTACTTTTTTCCATATTCTGGAAATCTAAAGGTTGTCACCAGAGTAGTGTATATTATCTTTTTCACTTGTTCAGTCCAACGAGTGGGAGATTTTTTCTTCCCCTCCGTCCTTCGTGGTGTTCTTGATATTCAGCTACTGGAGAATGTGAACATTGCGCGTCTCTCCGACCATGGTATGCACTACATGTGTTCCCAACACCACATCTCTCTTTTGTCTTCAGAGCCTATAAATAAACATTGAATTCATCAGAATCCTCACAAGCCTGACCTCGGCTGCTTCGAATATACCGCAGTCTTTTCATATATTTTCAAGTCTGGACACTGAACGTTTCGCCATACCTATGCGTAGTTTGATTTGTGGTTCACGGCTATCGTCGTCAGTAATTATGAAATAGGGATCTACGCTTCTCTCAACCGGCGATGATGATGATGATTATAAGTTTGAAAGAAATGAAACACAAAAGATGTTCACTCTAGGTACACTACGACGACAGAAACGAGAATAGCGTTCCCGCCTGCAGAATATATCCTTTCATTTCATTTACAAAATAGTATTCATTAATATTTTCGCACCATATTAGCAAGTAGATAGCGACGGACGCCAGTCTCGTGTATTTATTAATCTTTGCCGAAATCTATCCCACGAATTTTTGGCACCTCGCTGATGATTCACTGTTTTTATACATTTAAATTACTATACTTTTAAAATTAGCAATATTAACTTGGTGGTTAAGATTCATATTTTTTATTTATTATCTTAGTTTAATAACCACAATTGAGTTTAAAAAACATCTACCGGTTTCGGAAAACACCTTTTCCTTCTTCAGGATATGTCAAAACTAACTAAAAATATAGCATTGTTTTTCTATTTATCCAGAATCTATTTTTAATTTTTTTTAAAAAAAAAAACAACAATTATTTAAAAAGTAAATTTAGTACCTAACTCAAATTGCTGCTCAATACAAATTTAGTCGAATAATTTTTAGGAAAAAATTTTAGAATAGGACTCGTAGTTAAATTTAAATTACTGCCTCGCGTTCAAAACATTAATTAATTGGCGTTACCTCGGCGACTAATCCTGTGCGATACAGAGCTAATTAATGCCCTTAACAAGTTCAAGGTTCGGAAGGGTATCTATCCCTGAAAGCAAGTTATTGGTTATATCATACATACTACTAAAACCTACATAGAGGGGCGGTCAATATGCGCAGATTGAGATCATTTTGTAGCCGACTTCCGTGGCCTGTATATATGACTACATATATAACTACTTCAGTCACGGCCATTGTTGTATATGTAGCTATTTTGTAAGCGCTGCCATTCTCTGGTCAGAGAACCAGCTTTCCATGAGAGCGCCGCTTGCACCAGAGAGTTGGTGCTGAGCTCCAACCGCCGCTTTATGCCAGCAACTCGATGTCTTAGAAGCGGAACGAATACATGTATACGGCCTTCGGTAAACATTGTAGATGCGCTACAACACGCGCCATTCCGAACAGTATTCTGTATGAGTTGTTGTACTAAATTCGGAGACGGTTATACGTCACTCGCTTGTATTTCGACCAGAGCTCGCAGGTATACATGCTGGTGAAGAACGATTTAAACAGGATGCTCTTCACCTCCTCACTGCATCGGTAGAAACGCCGTGACAACATATTTGCTCGAACGCACAACTGTCTCCTCTACCGTTCTATGTCATCATCGTCTTGTCCATCTTCATTGAACATATTCCCAAGGTATTTGACCTTATTTTGAACGCTCAATTTCATCCCGTCCAGCTACACGGGAGGGATATTATCTGGCCCTTTTCCAACCAAGCCTGTACCCAATTTAAATATTTTGGTAACCTTGTGCATTTAAATTCATGTAGCAGCAAGAATACAACTATTGTACGTGTTACGTTCTTAACCCGACTATTACGATTGCAAACAATGATGTCTTCTTGTGTGCGAGAATTCAGGTAGTACAACAATATAGTTTATTACGGATCTCACAATTATGAATACAGTATAAGAGAGGTGTTCTGATATACAATTCCGAAGAGAGAGATCGCGCGCCCAAGCGCGACGCTCTTCCCTTCCTCGCCGCCATTCTTGCCAACTTGCGCGCGTCATACAATCGCTTCATCATAATACATTGCAGTAAATAAACTGACTATAATTACAACCACTGTTTGGGGGCCGAACCATAGGGAGATGTACAGCCGAGATCTATGTTTGGCGAACACGAGAATAATAATAATGCATACTGGGAAATATATTCGGAATAACTAAGGTAAGGATCGAAATAGGTAAGACCCTTAATTAAAACACTCGAAATGACGTCCTTATAAATTCAATCATTTAGTATCTATTCAGGGTGAAACAGACCTAGATCACAATATTTTATGGGTGGGTATCTGACTTAAATACGAGTCGAAAATGTTCAAGGAATAAGTGCAAATTTTGCACTATTACGGAAAATACTGTTTGAAATTTTTACAAAATCGTGTTAACCTTGAAGTCTACGTATTTTTACATAAATATTTGCGAAATCGTTAAATTTTTAATCTATATCTATATAAATTTATAAAAAATAGTCTAGCCGCTCAAAGTTCGATGATATTTAATTATTTGTATTCACTATATAAAGCTGTATCAATAAAATATTTCAATTAATCGAAATAATCGCTTCTTTTTTTTTAAATGTTTATATCTCTGACATGGTTGAGATTAGGCACATATCCCTTGAACATTTTCAACTCAGATTATAAAGTATTGTGTACTAGGTCTGTAACACTCTGTATAGAAGGTATCAATGCGTAATATATTACAGATACATATAAACGTATAAATACATATTTCATTTTTATAGGAAGGTCAAACATACAATGTATATCATAGGAGGAACGAAATACAATAAATAATACATGTCATTGGAAAAACGCCAAGAAATAATAACATGTAAACACAATTAAACTTTAGCTTTCAGACAAATGAAAGAGCATGTAATCGGAAAGTTTCCCTTAATTACTAAAAAGTATTATTCTGAATTAATGAAGCTCGTGTTCAATTATTATTCGACACGAGTACATCTATCGGTCTTAAACATGTTTTTTGTAATGCCAACAGCAAGAAACATGAATTCTCTAATTAATAACTAACTTAGCACAGATATGATGGTCATATTTTTACTGTAACTCATTTGTATCTATGTTCTGTCATGAAACTGTTGATCTGTATAAAATAAAAATAAATTTAAATTGTTACTCAACCTACACTAAAAACTCGTTCTCTTTTCGGAATAATTATAACTTCATAATAAGAATATGTGTTCTCCTTAATTTAATAAAAATGAATTGTTAATTCTGGCGTCTACTATCGGTTTACTCAAGGCTTTCAAATAATGAACGATAGATGTATTAATTTGAAAAAGTAATATTAACATATAGGTTCGAAAATTTGTCGTTAAAAGTACTGTCACTGTAGCATAGTTGATAATGCGCCTTCCCCGGATTGGAAAAGAGATCCAGGTTCGAATCCCGATAGCGCAACAACAATATTTTTTGATAAAATTGATTTTACATATCTTTCTAATTAATACATCAAATTAGTATTTAAAATATGAATAATTACAATTTCACAATAAGAATGTGTTCTCCTTAATAACGACAATTGTTTTCTAACGGAATAAAAAATAGATTAAAGAATTCATTCCATCACCTTTTTATCAAACAAAACACTATAAATAAATTGTAATTATTATTAAAAATTAATAAAAAACATTAACATCAATTATAATATTTTTCAGAAGTAACTTCGAATGTCTGGGTGTATGTGTGGGTATGGAGAGGTATGTTAGGCGAGAAAGCATAAGTATGGCGAACCGCGAGAGTCTTCCAATGCAGATAGTTCTAAGAACATATTGTAATGTGTAATATTCAATTTTTTCCATCAATTTTTCATCTATATGTAAAACTATATTCTATGGATTTATGTTATGTGTTTTTTTTTGTGAATAAAGGCAGTCTAAAATCTTAAAATTTTTACGAAAATTGTTAATAACCAAATTGGATTTCTTCTCTTATTTCGTTTTGCATAAACCTGAATGTTATTTAATTACAGTCACGTATTTTTATTAGCTTTGATGAGTGGGACCGACAAGAAAGCCCTGGCTTCTAAGCCGGTCCTGGAAAAGGATGGGTCCGTCCCCTCCTCCAACTGTCCTTTAACAATGTGCACTAGTGTGATTGGAATAAATATTAAATTGTCACATGCTATATCGAGTATTATTCACGTCGCCACTTCAACCTATATTCTTCAAGAAAGAGATATAACAATCGGCGCAGCCGAATAATACTCTGCACATGCCTTATTTATAAATTTGATAATATATTTTTTTGTTATTACAGTGAGTTTAGATTTACCTAGTTCGCACATCGCGAAATAAATGATCTCTGACCATCCCTAACTACGGCGTAGATACGATTTTGTTTATTTAAACATTATTTCAAATTTTTCCACTCTTTTGTTTTGATTATAATCGTCGCTGGTTGGGCGGATTGTGTGGGCGGCTTTAATTACGGTAGGCGGGAAAACGGCTCCATAGGGCGGTCCCTGGGGAGGAGCGAACAGGAGTGGGGCGAGGGGATGTTAATTCAATTTGACACTAGCGACTCGGTGGAACGGGGGAGGCATTATCTCTATACAAATTTCGGTTAATTATTAAACGTTCCCAATTTATTTAACAATGAACTTTTTTAATATAAATTCGTGATTTATGTGCCTGCACTGTGCGCCGGACAGAGTCGGATCAATGCTGCGAAAATAAATTTAATAAAAATTCATATGAAATAAATACTTGTGCAAAAATACTCAAATTTATTTGACCTATTTGTTAGTATGTACTTATATAAAATATTAATATATGGTCGACGCCATTGACTAACATAATAAAAATATTCGCCTACTGATCAAGAAATCGGACGTTCGAGACATGTTCTAGAAGATCAAAAATTTTGTCCCATTATCATAGAGCAAGCGTTTAGCTAAGTTTGAAAATAACAAGAATGTATTCCGTGTATTTCGTACCAGCATCATCATCACACAATTAGCCGTTTTCTATCCAGCGTTGGATGAAGGCCTCCCCAAGTGTCTCTCACTTTTATTAGAGCATTGTTATTTGTCGCTACGATGATTTCTTCAGTTCAGCGGGTTTTAGGACGACCTGTCGACCTATTGATTTTTCTAGACGACTGTGTTTTAGTGACGACCTAAACCATTATTGTGACTGTGATTGTGAAACTAGTAATCACTGATATAGTGGAAACTAAACCACAAACAGTTACCAATCATCCTTATAAAAGAAATACCAAACGCACAAGCGTAGTCACAATAACGTTTAGCACATCACTACTGCGTCTGTCCTTTAACCGGTGTGGCTTGTCCATTACTATTTATTATATCGGCTACCACATCATCTCTTATCCATACATTTCGATGCCTACATTGTACGTCATGTACGCATTTCTATTGAACAAAAATAGAAGTAGAGGTCAGTCATCGATCGGCGCACTGCAACCAGAACATCTCTCGTTCCCGGACCAGCACAGACTGGCAATTAGCATCCGAGGCTTTTCACTCACGTTGTCATTTCATCTGGCATTTACTACGTATTATACATTCTGTGAATAAACACCTGACGACAGTTGTGAGCGCCTCTTCGTTGGGGTCTTCTGCCTAATCCCGAATCCTGTATTGAACCGACTGATATAAGCCCACGTTGGCCTATAGGTATGAGTGCAGAGATCTGCATCACATCAGCTATGATGGAACCGATTGAACGAATTGAGGAACCCACATGCCAGTGATCGCGCAGCTCCCGACATCAACAATATACATAATTAAAGTTGACAATGTGTTACTTTAACACGAACTTATTATCAGAATGCATTAGAAAAATTGTTTAAAAATCACTTTTTTGGATTTTGGATTAATTAATATCTTAAATATGGGGATTAATTTGTGTATTTGGGAAGTATGTTCGATAGAAACGGAAAGACAGAGAAAGATATCGAAAGGAGGGTGACTGCAAGGAATAAAGTGAACGGCTCTTTGAATGGAATTATAGCTAATGGGAACTTGTCAACTGAGGCGAGATTAGCGGTTCACAATGGAGTCCTGGTACCGAAGAGGAACGAAAATAGACAGAATGCAGTGGAAATGAGATCACTTAGGCGTATATGTGGCAGATCTATTTATGAAAGAGTAAAGAATGAAGAAATAAGGAAAGAATGTAAAGCTGATCTTAGTATGATAAGTAAGATTAAAAAAGGATGAAAGTGTCGATGGCACCAGAAGTAGAGGACTTCTCCGGAAAACTTGGCACGACCAGGTAAACCAAACACTGGAGGATGGTCCTGTTAGAAGCCTCAATAATCGTCGAGCTGTGCATGAATGTGGATGTGGCGAGAATTGTGCGTCAGGACAGAAGAATGTGGCGCTCTGTCTTCACTGCCTACCCGCGCGGGGAAATGGCGTGATGGTAAGTAAGTAAGTTAACGATAAACGTGTTAAATTTCTTGAGAATATATTTTTTGTTTGAACGCGCAGAATTTGAAAAATCAAACATAGTTATTTTTTTCTTCAAGATATAAGTAAATAATATCATAAAATGAATACTGTCTACAATACACAATAAAAATCCGAAATCTTCAATATGTCGAACATGTAATGAGACATCCAAAGAAGTGCGAAGTCTTGCATCTCATGATGCAGAGAAAGATTGCTGGAATGGAGAACATCATGACTGAAGAACCTGAAGCAATAGTTTGGCCAGTAAAATAAGTACTAACTGAATTACCCGCGACGTTGCCCAGGATTTACGCAGAGTGAAGAGACTTCATTTAGGAAGATGGGGGGACTTCGAAATCAGATGTAGATAATAATTTTCCTCTTATTTTGAACGTCAAGTGTGCAAAATTTCATCGAGAAATACCAAAATTCTGCTTTAAAGAGTAAGAAAGAAGAATGGGGGGTGGTTTTTCGAAATCTCATCAAGACAGTGATCTTTCTCTTGTTTTAAAGGTTAAGTATGCAAAGTTTCATCAAGCTCGGAATAAAACTGTAGATTTGTATAAAAAACAAACAAACTAACAAACACCCTTCTTTATATATATAAATAGATATATAGCTAACAAAATAAAGACAGTTTGTAAAATGAGGCAAAACACAATTGAATATAAAATTAAAATCACTAGGTAAGTAAACGTGAAAATATATAAAATGTGTGGAATTAAAGCACTAATGTGCAATACAATATGTATCGCACAGAATTTCTCGCCGAGGAGGTGCCAATTAATTGATACGATAAGACACGTGTCAATAATTTAAAGGCGTAATCATGGGCGTGGTGCCAAAACACCCGTGGGATAGACATTAGGAAACAATTACGTCTTAGTAAAACATCACAAGCGGCGGCCAATCACTGTGTAGATACTTGTAAATATGACTGAATGTATTATAATAAATCTGAATAAAAACAGGGTATTCTGCTGGCGGAAGCCATTCTCGATTTTGCCGCCATATATTATACATATTTTGTGTTTCATTTCTTTCGACCTCATTATCATTGCCGGTTGAGAGAAGTTGAGATCGCCGAATCACCCTTGTCTGCATTATTGAAATTCCGTAAAAACAAGGTAGAAACGTGAAAATATATAAAATAAGAGAATAAATATACTGAAATGCAATAAAATATTACGTATAAATCTATTTGCCTAATTAATATTACATTAAATGTATACTTATTGTATCGGCTAATAAATTTTTGTGGTTTTTTTTAAATGTTTAAATTTTTTATTTCTACGTGACCAAAAATAATATACTCTTGGATAACATTTTTTTTGTCCCCTTTTCCTGCTTTCCCTTGCTCTCTAATCAAATCATGGCATTATATTCACCTCATGAATTGGCTCGATAACTATTTCGATACCAGACGAGAAAGCGTCGACAAATTGATTCAGATTAATATAGAGTACATCATTCATTGAAATGTTTCAATTATGTTAAAAAGTTGTTTTTTTAATTAATAATTTAACAAAACCGCGAATACTTATTAGACCTCCCAATATTAACCGAATTAACATAATTAAAACTGGCTTTAACGTTATCTTAACAATCAGGCCAATGGCGATTGAACCCATAACCTTTGGATCAGTCAGCTAACATTATTACATGTGAACAACATGTGGCCACTCAGCGACAAATGTAAATATCGAAATTATTAGAATTTTCTACTAATTGGATAAGACACAAGAGAAATAACTTTTTCAACAAAAATTTGGCAAAGGCAAACTTGATCTTTCAGAAATTATTATCTACAATTTGCTGCGATAGATGATGCACGCACCGGTAAAAACATTTGTATTAAATACAAAAACGAACGAGATAGGGTGACGATGCCACGTGTTACCGTGCCGAAACATCAGCCATGGTTTCCTCAAGAAAACCATCTACATAAAAACCGATATAACCTAGAAAAGATACAAGTTTCATATAATTTTGTCTACAGGGGAAGGGAAAATGCACAAATACACGAGTTATTCGCGTAAAAGATTATAATTACACTTCCACTGACAACCACATGATCTAGCTGACCTCACCAATTTCATTCAGTTCTCATGTCACTGTTCCTTCTGTCTTCTTTCACCTTTAATGTCGCCATCTTCATTGTCCAAGACCCTGGATATTCAGCCGAGCCCAGAGTGAACTCGCTTCACCAAGATATCATATATTGTCTCAAAAATCGTGCGTCGTACCGCAGAAATTTTACTTTGGCGATCAGGCAAAACTCAGCGCCAAATTATCCATCTATCAGGGCTGAGGACGTCAGGCAACTCACCTCGGCACCTGAGAGCTACGTCATCTTCTGATTGTTGCTACCTTTTATCATCATGACTCGCACTCCGAACAACAGATCGCCTAATCTGTTCCTCCGCGCTAGAAAAGTGACAGCTCCCTTGCTCATATTATATTATAATTTATTTATTTATTTATTAGACTTTATTGACATACATATTTTTGTTGTAACAAAGGTGAATATAAAATATTATAATATAACGTGATAAACAATTATATTGCTATTCAGTATAATACTCGTAGTTTATTATGTGGATGGAATAGACTTCACCTCTGTTTACTCGTTTTTATACTTCGATAGGTAGGCCTGAAATAAAATTTTGAATGTGTGTTCTTTTTGTGTGGATTTAAAAACAGAAAACAAAAGCGAAGCTGCTTCTGGGAAGAGACTTTTTGCGATTCGGACGGACTTTTACGGCGGCGATAATAAAAATATTTTGTATTATATATTTTCGGATTATCGATTGTGAGAAGGTTTTCGGTGACTGACCAGCAGATTTAAGGGCCATCAGACTACAAGGAGAGCGACGTCGGCATCTACCAGCACAGGTTCACAAAGGTTTGAATTTGCATAGATTGAATTACTGTATTCAACATTACCTATAGAAAACCCAGAACTAGCTATCGAAGTATTTACGGCAACAATCTCTGATATATATTATACATCATTGTCCTGGCTACTTTACTAGACTGCCGTTTGTGTTAAAGTAGACAGTTTTTCTCGTGCTGTTGAAGTATTATTTAATTTAAGAAAGATAAAGATTTGATAGGAATAAATATATATATGTAGTGAAAATGTTGGAAAACTAGAGAATTATTAGTGTAGGTATTGTATTATGACTACGTTGAAATGTTTGACAGTGATGCTTCTAATTGATCTCTACCCAATTGGATCATATATTGGGTCCATATTTGTGTAATCTTATTGAAAGTGAACGATTCCTTGTTGGTGCTGAGTGTGTTGTACGATTTCGGAGCTAAGAACATGTAGAATCGTTTATAAAATGTCGTTGTTGCTCTCGGAACTGGTGTATAGATAGATATTCGTTCGTTGTCTTGTATTGTGACCATGATTTATTGTTTGGGTTGAGTTGTTGTTAGCATAGAAATATTGAACGAATCTCAAGATATAGAATTGCCTTATGTCTAGGGACGACCATATATATTTTATTCTTTATATCTTTCTAAGTAATCCATCTTAACATCTCATTATCTAATTTTTTCCGCTTGTTGTATATAATTTATAAAAAATAAAAAAAATTTTAACTATGTAAAAGGCAATACTTGCCGTAAAAGTGGCATGCAGGTATGGCAAAAAATGTAATTAAAATATATATATATATATATATGTTATAAAGAAATAATAAAAAAAATCACATCAAAATTTCTTCATGAGGATATATATATACATGACAATCATTTATAATCGCAAACTTTTCACATATTGATACCTTAATCTGCAAATTAGCTAACTCCATTTTTATAAAATGTTCATTAACAACAAAAAACTGTTTAATTGTGTAATTATTATTTATTATTATCATTATTTATTAGTAACTATATAATAATATTATAAAGGGTTTTTCAATAGGGACGCTCAAACTTTCTTTCAACAGGGACAAGAAACTACGCCATATTTCTTCAATTTTTTTTGAGGTTAACACTTGTACTTAGTTGGCAAATCATCATGGAGCAGTACACACCGGAGCAACGCTTGCAAATTATTCAAATCTACTACCAAAATTCGCGTTCGCTCACCGCAACTTTAAGAGCATTACGACCATTTTATCGTCGTCATCACTTGCCTGCCACATCAACAATTCAACGTTTGGTGCAAAAATTTGAAAGCACATTGTCGCTACACAATGTTCCAGTGCCAGTGAGACAAAGAAATGCACGAAGTGAGGAAAATATTGCCGCCGCTAGAGCATCTGTTCTTGATGACCCAAATGAGTCACTAACACGACGTTCTCAATAATTAGGCATTTCTGTGACGTCATCGTGGCGAATTTTGCGAAAATATCTTGGCCTACATCCATACAAGATCCAGTTGACACAAGAACTAAAGCCGCTTGACCATTTGAAGCGTCGCCAATTCCTCAATTGGGCTGCACAACAATTTGAAAATGATGCTGAATTCCATCGAAAAATCATCTTTAGCGACGAAGCTCATTTTTGGCTCAATGGATATGTAAACAAGCAAAATATACGTTCAAAACACACGTGCTTCACGAAACACAATTGCATCCCGGAAAAATCACTGTTTGGTGTGGATTACATGCCGGAGGTGTCATTGGACCATATTTTTTTGTTGATGATGCTAATCGTCATGTTACTTTTTTTTAGATATATTCATTCGTTTTTGTTTTATTTAAAAAAAAAGTTTGAGCGCCCTTAATGAAAAACCCTTTATAAAAAATTTGTTTGGACTGTACCCGTCTCACTAGAGAAATTCTGTGTTGAGACGGGCATATTTTACAAGCAATTGTTCAATTAATTAAAATTACAAGATAGAATTACATTTATTACCATATAAAAGGTGTATATGAAGAACAATTTTAAAAAGGACTTAATTTTTGGATCACTTTGTAGCAACAATTAATATAGGTATGAATCAGTATGTTTGGGTAAGTGCACCAATACTGGCTCTACCCATATTACGAATCCAAGTTTTAATATATAGTTTCATGTTCTTGTGACAATTCAATTGATTTAAGTCTTTTAGCATTCTATTAAACAGTTTAGGTCCAAAATATTTGTAGTTCCTTTGACCAAATGTAGTATGTGTTCTTTGGGTTTGTAGGTTATTTGTGGAAATTATGTTTTGGGTTGTTTTAAAATGTGTCTGTTTGTATTTATATATGTATTTGAGAGTAGTATTAGCGTATATTTGTCTAATATCAAAGACATTGAATTTATCAAAAATTTCGTCAGTGCTCGATAAACGGATTTCGAAAATTCCAAAACACCCTTTGGTACATTGTATATGCAGAAATAGGGCGGTAGAGAAATTTTATTAATATTTTGATTTATCTCGTAGTTATAGGGAATATTTGGAGTTTTTCTGAATTTCTTTACCAAAATTGTAAAACATTATTGGGAGCTGATTCTCCATGATAATGTAGTACAACCATCATGATTTCCGCGGAGGTCCTCTCTTTCTGGTGTCATCAACACTTGCCTCAGCTAAACATTTAAGGTTTTTCAGCACGCAGTACTTATTTATTATTTTTAAACGCGTGTTTTAAAATGAATAAAAAAATTTAGATTTTATTGTACCAGATTGAGGTATCGATGTGTGAGAAGTAAAAAGTAAGATCACGGATCTACAAAAACATCTGTAACGTGATCCGAAACGTCGGCCAGAAAAATCAGAGACACACGACAGAATACCTCAGAAAACTCTACACAAAGAGCACTTTATGTCATTAATAAATTCATATTCCTTTTGAAATTATGTTTGTGAAATACCATTATTGTACCAAATCTGACAGTATAACAATCCCATTTCGCTTAAAATATAAATTTGTAATTAACTCATAAGCAAATAACTGGAACTCCCGCCTTGAAATTCCGTTTTAAAATAAGTTAAAAACAAATACGCTTCCCGGCAAATCTTTGTAACTTTTCACCCCGGTACGAATATAAATACTAACGCACGGCTGGAAGAATCTTTTCTCCCGCCAACAGAGGAAACGTTAATATTAAATTTGCTTCCGCGCTGTGAATTATCTTTCCTTAAATATTCAAATTAAACCAGTGTGAATGTAGCGTCAGTCGGGTCCTCCAATCAAAGAGCGCCATACAATCGTCGCCATTTCCGCTCTTGTTCGTTAATTCTCTCTCTTTCTTTTCCGTCTCGCGCCGTAGTTCCGTGTCCCGCTCGCTCGCTGGAAGCAATTTCGCGAGTCTACGAAGCGATGACAAACGTCATTACGAGTTAATAAAAATCTCATTCCGTAGAATTGTCTTGTTGAGGAATTACTTTGGAGGTAGTGACGTCACACAGAATCACAGACGGCAGGTTGGAGCTGTAACGTTGGCGAATAATGAAAGGTTGAAAGAAATTCCACGGTGAAATATAATGGAACGTGATTTATAAAGACAGTGTCTAACAAATGTAATACGAATATATGGAATACTACAGTTAAATATATTTAAACACTTGTAACAGTGTACAATACATAAAATATTACAATAGTATTTTAAGATACCAACTTTAATGACAACTAAGCGGTAGACGACCGCCATTGCTGATTCTAGCAACGAAAAATATCAAGAATATCATAAATGTATGTATAATCAGGGGCGTGCAGTGCATACAGGAAAAAAAGGTGTGCATTACTTAAAATTCTGGGACCAAATATAAGTTAAATAATCTATAATATGGACCGTGAGCGTATATTTACGTATTTATATATACCAGTAGAAAATTTAATGGCTTAGTTCTAAAAACTATCACGATAACTCACCTCTACAGCCGTAGCGCTAGTAGCTGTTCGCATTACTATTGTCTACTTTTAAGGTAGCGAATTACTCAAGTCATACAATTTGCTATTTACTGAATTGAAAATTCCTTTCGGTTAATCCGTTTTGCATGGAGTCATTACTTATGCTGTTTTTGAATAGAATGACATTAGAATGGCTCACAACTGCGTTCAAATCATGTGTCTACTTCCTCTTTTACTAATTTGCAAATTTTATTATCTTACTGTTTTTAACGTGTTGAATTTAAGGCCGTTCTTTGCGTTCGAGGTGCATTTGGTGCATGAATTTGTTTTTAATTTGGGAAAAATAAAAAACAATTGGTAAAACTATTTCATACCATACGTTAACCTTTAATAAAAATAATTATTTCGTTTAGTTACTACATGAAGGATTTTCAGACAATAAAATAATCATATTCTTCTGCACGCTACTGTATATAATGTATACCTACAGTTCTCTAGGAAGAAGGGAAAAATTGAAATTTTATTACACAACGTTAATACTTAGCATTTTATATTATATAGATAGTTAGGTACTATATACGAGTATGTATTACTTTTTTCTATTTAAATTTAAGTCGGTACCTACCACCCAAGTTCTGAATTTACTAATAAGATTTTTATCTACTTGGAAATGAAATGACATATTTTTTATTTTATTTAGTAAATTTCTAAGAAATGTTGAAGCGTAATTTCAACATTTACTAGTTCTGAATTATATTTATATTCACCATGTTGTGATTTGGTCGCTTTTGCTGGTTTTTTTTTTTTTAACTACTCTAGTATTAAATTTTTGGGACGGGAGAGGGCGCGAGCTACGATGTTGACGCATCAAAAAAATTAATAACACGGAATGGTGTGATATAATACATTAAATATAAAATTCATCACCGGCATGATATTATTATTTTATTTGAAAATCGTTACTCTCGAAAGTACTAAAAAATAATTATTAATTAAAATAATCTAATTAAATATATACATATAAAATCAATTTTATCGAAAAATATTGTTTTTGCGCTACCGGGATGGATCTCTATTTCCAATCCGGGGAAGTACACTACCAATTGTGTTATAGCGCCAGTATTTTTCATGACAAATTTTCGAACCCGTGTGTTACATTTTTTCAAATTAGTACACCGGTCGTTCCATTATTTTAAAGCCATCTACATTGTTTTTACGGAATCTCAAATAAGTAAACCGACTGCAGACGCCAGAATTATCAATTCATTTTTATTAAATTTTGGACGCATTGATACAACTTATATTATTAAGGAAACACATTCTTATTGTGAAGTTGTAATTATTCAGAACAGACGGTCTGTGAAGTTTTAAATACTAATTTAGTGTATTAATTACAAATATATACATGTAAAATCAATTTTATCGAAAAATATTGTTTTATATAATATTTATAAATATCCCGGTAGCACAAAAACAATATTTTTCGATAAAATTGATTTTATATGTACATATTTATAATTAATACATTAAATTAGTATTTAAAACTTCACAGACCGTCTGTTCTGAATAATTACAACTTCACAATAAGAATGTGTTCTCTTTAATAAAATAACAATCACTTTGCATGAAACCACAAAATTTATTATATAATACATCAACCGGTTTCACTTATCTCAAGCTTCATCAGGACGTATTTAAAACTGATCATAAATACAAAAAGAGTGCTCTTATATATACATAAGGAGGGAGATAGAATATAAAATTACGTGCGAAAGAGAGATACAGAATACATATACAGATACACGGAACATTAAGGGAGGGGAAAATACGGTGCTGATGGATATTAAATTGATTTTAAAGGAAACATACCTAATATGGGGCTGATGAATAAATTAATTTGATTATTAAGAATTGGCGCACTACTACTTATTGCCTTTTTATTTCGAGGGCTTCTAAGTTACCCAACCAGAGGGCCAAACCTGTTTTTATGGTGAATATTGACCACTGTGATATTATTAAAAGAATGGTCTTTTTTAAAAATATGGTTGGAAAATTCTGAGAAACCATTACTGTTTGAACATTTAAGATATTTTTTGACACGAATATTGACATTACGAGTAGTTTTGCCTATATAGAATGAGGGACAGTTATTGCAAGTTAATTTATATAATATATACCCGCGTAGCTTAATTTGTTATCTTTATCTTTTGAGTTTATAAAAATATACAATATATTATAGTAAATATAACTTCAACCTCAGAGCTGGGGATTGAATTTGTTTTATGGACAAATATTTTAACAGAAACCATTTATTTAAACATCAATATTTTTATAAACATTAATATTTTTTAAATTGGCCATGATTATCTCATACTGTTTCAAAAACTCCATGAAAGTAAACCTTCAAAGGCTACCGGGAACAAACTGCTAGAAACAAATTATTTTAGATTCGTCCAATTTTATTCCGTGTACATTTTAACATCTTTTTTTAATAATGATTATTAGGTTTATCATTTTTTATTACATTTTACATTGTATGCCAACCTTTTTTTATATATTCATTTGTACATAGATATATTTTTCAATTTATGTGGCGAATAATGTTCATAGACCCACAAAAAACAAGCTTAATGGGAGAATTACGGTATACAGTAGGCGCGGTCGCTTCATACACGCTTTGGATGCTCCACATCCCTTGTGTTGTAGAGTCAAAAAGCTTTGGACATTTTGTTTCTAGTCTAAAACAGCACTGCTGCAAATAAAATCGTTCTTTAGAGACCAGTCATGACACACTACAACACGGCGCGCACACGAAGCGAGTCGAAATACATATACACACAATCTCAACTTTCGAACATCTATGAATCACGTAAACACACAGATACCAGCAACAGTGGATTCTATAATTTGTTCCGTATCAAAGTTTGAAAGTATTCGACATTCAATTCTGCCTGTCAAGGTCTTCGAATAATGTATACGCTTTTGTTAACAGCATCCAATGTACAAAAAACGACTTTAATGCTTATGGGTATAATGCACAAAATAGCATATATATTACGAAGCGAGCGGATTGTTTTGAGAAATTTGTTTGTGTGACCCATTTTTGATGGTTTGGCTTGAATATTATAGCCGAATTATTGAATCATTAAATATCCTTCGATTATATGTTATATTTGTACATTTGATAGTAAGTAGTGTTATCCAGCATCTCTTCTAGAAAGTCACCGACTGCCACTGGTATACAGTGGAACCTAACACTTGCTGTAATCAAAAAGATGAGATGAAAGGAATACAAAGTAGATAATAAAATATTGGATAGATTTAATGTTTTAAAGGGAGATGCGTACACGGAATACGTGTCACATCAGTATTCTTACTATTTTCAAATTAAGCTAAACCATTGCGCTATGAAAATAAGACTAACTTGTTAATCTCTTGGAATGAGAGTCGAACCCTCGACCACTAAATCACTAGGCGAGTATCGTGATCACTAGATCTCAAGCATGTCGTCAATATAAGTAACCTCACGATAGCTTACATTCCTTTCTTGATGGCTCGGTCCCTTGATGGCTACCTTGTACTCTGCTACTCCTTAATTAATTATGCTATTTTAGTTTGGGGAGGAGCACCAAAAACAATATTAGAGTCAGCTAAAAGAACACAAAAGACAATTCTTAGGGTAATAAATGGTCGTCCCTTTAGATATCCATCAGATCTTATATTTAAAAAGTACAATGCCCTAGACATAAGACAAATCTATATGTCGAGACTCATCCAATATTTCTATGCTAACAACAACTCACCCCAAACAATAAATCATGGACACAACACAAGACAAACAACGAACATCTACACGCCAGTTCCGACATCAACAACGACATTTTATCAAAAATACAAAACTGTTCAACACACTCAGTACCAACTGGAAATCGCAAACTTCCAATAAGATTACCCAATATATGATCCAATTGTTGAGATTACTCAATATATGATCTTGTAGGTCGGAATTCGCTTCTAAAATTTAATTGATTTTTAATTTTGATAATTTGAATTATTGAATTTTTTTTGTATGTCTACTGTTTTTGGTACTTAAAATTCTGTGAAAAGTTGTATACTTGGATAGTCTTTTTTTTTTTTAATATTTTTTATTATCATTTTTTGAATGATTTCTAATTGTGACATTGAAATTTTATATGCACCTCCCCATCCAATAATACCGTATTGCAAATGTGACTGTACAAACGCGTAATATATTATTTTCAGATATGTAAGTGATAAGATGTTTTCCTTATTTTGTTTGTGAGATTAGTAATATGTTCTTTCCATTTGAGATTGTCATCTATTATGATTCCAAGGTCTTGATACAGTCTTTTTCTTCAATTGATGAACATTGGTCACAAGTGTTTTCTCGAGTACAAGCCATGGTGTGAATTTTAATATGAATTTCAGTGTTTTGTTTCTGTTGAATAGCAAATCGTAAAAAATATGTTTTATCGGTATTAATTGATAGTAATTTATCATCCGTCCACTTTTTTATGGTATTATGGTGGTTTTTTCGTTAATTATTAATACTGTATCGTCTGCATAATATATTATTTTACCATGCATTTTGAGTTTAAATATATCATTAGAGTATATAATAAATAACAATGGTCCAAGTACTGTACCTTGTGGTATGCCAAAGTCAGTGGTTTCAGGTATACTATTATGTCCATTTATTTCTACATTTTGTTTTCGATGTGTTAGATAACTTATTAGCCATGATAAAACATTTCCATCAAAGCCAATGTTTTTAAGTTTATTATGTAGTTTCTTGCGTGATATGCTATCAAAGACTTTCCTAAGGTCTATAAATATGCCAATGCATTTGTCACTGTCATCTACGTGTTTGTTAATTATTGAAATTATTTTTGCGATAGCATCTTGTGTGCTAATTTTTTCTATGAATCCAAATTGGTTCTCATTTATGATGTTATTATTGCGGATACATGCTATGAGCTGTTTTTTAACAATTTTTTCGTATATTTTGGCTATGTTGGAGATTATTGATATGGGGCGGTAATTTTTGATTATTGATAAATGATTCCTTATTTTGTTTGTGAGATAAGTAATATGTTCTTTCCATTTGAGATTGTTATCTATTATGATTCCAAGGTACTTGATATAGTATTTTTCTTCAATTGATGAACATCGGTCACAAGTGTTTTCTCGAATACGGGCCTTGGGGTGAATTTTAATATGAATTTCGTGTATTATGATATCGTGCGGCGCAGTTCACAGTCACAGTTTTAAATCACTGATATTATCGAATATCAATCACAATCACATCAGTGAGTCGAGAGCAGCATTTTTTCTCATCACTAGTTGCAATGAGCGCAGGACATATTGATTTACAAGACTTACATTCCACAGTTGCACCTAAAAGTTCTTAAATATAATGAGTCTCTAGATATCATTGGTATAAATATTTCAATACAAACATAGATTTGAAATTATTCACATATTTTATTTTGAAAAATCTGCTACCCACCCCGAAATTAAGTTTTTCAAAAAATATAATTCAACCTCGACAACGTAAGTTCCGAGTAAGGATATCAACTCACAAACAGGTGCAAATAAATAAATTTGCCTTTTCTGTGAGTGTTTGTGTTTCTGTTAAGGCAGACAACTCCCTCTCGCACCGCCCAGAGCTACCACCCACACCCTCACCCTCTGCGGGGGAAGGCTGTATTTTCTATCGGGATTGATTCAATTAATGGTGATTAATTAGAGGTCGCGAAATATCAATAATACTTCGGAATCGCCTCGGTTACTGTTAAGAGCGGGGATAATTCACATAAAAAGACTATGATTACTTCATGATAAATACACGAATAAATGTTAAATAACCGGATATCTTTCTCTACACTAGCACAAACGTTTTTGGTCTGGTTAAATAAAGTTATGTAAGTGTGTTTGCGCATTTTACATCCTTCAATTGGCAGTTCTGGGTTTTTGAAGTCGTGAAATGTGTACCTTTTATCTTAGTGGGTACTTCACTAAATTCACTCCAATTCTAAAGCGACATATTTTGCATTACCTATAGAAAACCCAGGATCAAAGAATTTAGCTATCGAAGGATATTTACACATAGTGTTACGATACAACTATTTAAATGCTGACGACATTGAAGAGATCGTCACATTGCCGGAATGAACAGTGGCGTATATATATATATATATATATATATATATATATATATATATATATCATTAGCAGAAAGCAATCAGGGACAATCGGTTAGGTTGCTATTACAGCAGTTGATTCGATTATCTTCTGTGTTAAGTGTATTAATTAATTAATAATATTAATAAGGAATATCAAAATATACTTTAAATTACAAAATTATAATGTGCTATTGTGTCAGCTCCCTTAACAGCAACACCTGAGCTACTGTGATGCGTTTTATGAATATCAATCATTCGATTTTTAAATGATTTAAATATGTACGTAATGCACCATTCCGGCGGTAACACGACACACTTGTGGACGTTTCGTGGCTTAAGAGCGATTGCGCGACTGCCCGGAAACGTGCGATATGTGGACGGTTTAGGTATACTTAGTACGCCTACCGTATTCTGAAATCAGTATTAACAAATAATACTTCTAAATTTAATATTTCAACATTCATAATATTTAAACAGATATCAAATTAATATTCACAGTCTGAATATGATTAGTGAACTATAGGGGCTACGATAGATAAAAAAAATAAACAATTTATCAGCCCTCTTATTTTACATTGCCGATTTCATTTTTGTAAAGACCGTAGAAACGTTTTTAATTGGATCTTATTTCGTATTAATTAAACAGTACAAACAACTTAGTGAAATGCATAGAAAAATGATTTGACGATCTTGGAAAAATATCGATTATTTTCAGATACTCTTTCAATTTCATTTTTTAAATTTTTAACAATGTAAATAGAGATTGTTGTTTACTAAAAAGGTCGCATAAACCTATTTAACACCTTTCTTCTCAATGAAATCTAAGAATTATTCATTTAATTTTCGATTTGTGTCGAATGAATTAGAGTACTTTAGAATTTTATTTATAACAAATAATTTGTCATTTACAATGGAAAAGTGTCGAAAATTTAATTGTGGATTAGTACTAGTCTATAAGTTGTAATAATAATATCATATCTTTGTACATTATTGAATATTTAGTGACTATAAATATTCGTGATTCTAGGTCACGACATGAAGGTGTTTTTTTTTTTTTTTCAACTTTATTACATATATATATATATATATATATACATTATAATTTTATTTTTTTTCCAAACTGTATGACAGTTCTACGGCGAAGATTGCCTTTTACATAATTATTACTCAAGTTTTATAAATATAATATAAATAAGGGAAAAAAATAGATAAGATGTTACTGAACTAAAAGTATGCATTATCGTATTATTATTATTATTATTATTATGTTAATATAATATACAGTAATTTGTATTTAGACTGGTAGGACATGCTTATAAATCATGTTATAGTAAAGTTAAAAGAAATTAGACGAATTATTTAGAAAGATTTAAAAAAAAACAATCTTTCGAAAAAGTATACAATTTTTACAAGGTGTAATAGACCTAGTTCACAATATTTTATGGGTGGATACCAGGATGTAATATAATATAACATGGAAACAAAAAATTAGATAAGAATATCTCCCGCGTTGCAGCCTACTGTAAGGTGAACAAACTCCTCCTGAATGCTAAAAAGTGTTTTCAAATAACATTTTCAAAAAAATTTAACTACATTCATTTTACTTACACAATAGACAGCACTCAGAAAATAAAAGCGATGTTAAAGACCTAGGAAAAATCCTCGATAGCAAACTTCTTTTCAAAAATTACACTAACTAAATTACCTCCGAGGCTTTTAGAATGCTAGGATTCATACATAGAACCTGCAAATACTTCCAAAATCAATATTGCCTCAAAATACTTCAATCAATCAAAATACAAAATTCGTTCGTAGTCACTTAGAAAACGCATCTCAAATCTGGAACCCATGACAGATTACATATATTGCGAGATTAAAATCCCTCAATAAAATATTTTTTTTACTTTATATTACAGTATTGTAATTGTATTGTACCAAAACATTTTATTTTAATTTATAGTTATTTTTTTAGTTGATGTGGTTGGTATTTGATTACCAATATAAAATTTTAATGTAAATTTTTCTGGAAACGATTTTGTGTTAACGCGGTAATAGACAATTATGCATGAATGTTGGCCAAATTTATAAAATATTAATTAAAACTGGTTCAAAACTAATTAAGAAAATCAACGAAGCCTCCAGGGAATCGCTCCCTGACATTTAGTTCACCAGACCATGATATTACTTACTCGACTACGTGGCTGACGAAACTAATTCGGGAATTGGGTACTTTCATAGTAGATATTATTTTTGTTGCGTACTCTTGGTACTAAAAATAGTGATTTGAATAGGATGCAGCCTAATGCCGAGGTCAGCTACTGATGATGTTGACTTAAAATATATTATGATGACCAGTGGCGTAACTACGTATTTCAATGTTGCCAATCCGGTGCATTGGCACCTACGTTATATAGGAGCCTACAAAGTAAAGTGAATCGCCTTAAAGCGAAGCAAGTATTTATAAATGTTTAAAAACGTATGTTCTTTTCCATGAATGTGTGAATATTACAGTAGACAAGTGACTAATTTTGTTCGTACTATTTACTAGATAAACCACGTCGTACTAATATTCGTATATCTTATATTATAGAATACTTATTTAGGCAGCCCTTTTTCCATTCTGCATTGGTGCCCAATTTTTTAGCTACGCCACTGAATGCGGTAATTTTGAGCCGAGATCAGATAGGGTCTAAAAGGTACTTGCCCTATGATACTTGAAAAAAATTTGTATCAGCACTTTTGTGAGAGTTGGTAATTGGCCATCCACTCTGATCCACTTTTTTTGAGTACTACTGTAAAATGCAAAGCCCGACCAGCGTTAATTAATGTATAACTTAATTCTACTAAAATCTTTTAGTCAGTGTGCTCGCTATCGTGGTTCGGTCGACTTCTCAGCAAGTCTGCTCCACAGCGCGAACTCTTCGCGATCCTGGACCTCGTTAGTGAGGCTCCAATCATTTCTCGAATATTATCTCTCAATTTTGTTGGTTATCGACCTCTCGCTCTCCGTACTTGTGCGTTAGCAGTGATTTTAATATCTAATTTAATAATTAGAAACTTAATTTAATGCTAATTTTTTTAAGCTGTCTCCATCTTCTAGGCCAAGTGCTTAAACTGAGAAAAAATTCTTTTCGCAAGATTGAAGCACCTTTTTTCAGTACGGAGTTCTTAAAGAATCGAGACATTCGTACATTTCAAACAAAACCGATCTTGAGAGGACGAGCTTGCTTCCTTTCTTTCTTCTCGGGGTCCACGACACCCCCAGGATAATCTTAATTAACACTAGACCACATAATCTATGCATCTAACTCTTCTACTGCCAGTTCATTTGCGCGCTTCTTAACTAGTGATGAGATCAAAATCACGAACCGTGAGTCAATCACTGATATTTTTATGTCACACTCACTATCGGTGATTGAATATCTGGGAATATCGTGATTTGTGATTAATTTTTTTATTTAATTTATATTTGGTTGTGAACAGTGATTCGGCGCATGCGCATATGAAATGAAAATATTTATGAATGAATGATGTTATAATTCGTGATAAGCACCATCTAGTAGATACCGCCAAAACGTTTTACGCATATGACCCGAAAAACAAATTCAAAATTTTTCAAGGGATTTTATTCTCTTTGTGATGATATTAAATTAGATATATATAATACTAGAATATGTTTTTTACACAAATTACGTTTGAATAATGTAAGTAAATACGCTCAAAATTATGTTATTTATTTATTTCATGTATTGCGGTATCGTACGGCGCATGCGCATTAGTAATAAAACTGTAATCTCAGTCACAGTTTTCAATCACCGATATTTTCGAATATCAATCACAATCACACCAATGAGTCAAGAGTAGCATTTTTTCTCATCGCTATTCACAACAAGTTAATTTTTCGACAATTTTATAAATAAAACACCAAACACGAGTACACAAAATCGTGTATATAAAATTACTACATCTTGATATACTCTTGATTTCCCAAAGATCATACGTAACTGATAGTTTTCGAAATCTCAGGTTTTTAAGTGAATATTTAAGAAACGCCAATCTCCAAGGTGAAGCAATCCATGTAAATTCTATACTAATTGGGTTGAATTTAAATTTTATCTACATGCAAAACTGTTCTTTTAGAAACATATTATTTTTTAAATATAATGTAAATTACGATTCACAATTCTAATATGGCCTACAAATTGATATTTTTATATATACACTTCACAATGGATGTTCTGTACAGGAAACAAGAATGTAGACATGGGTGGTTCGCCGATCTCAGCTTCTCTCAACCAGCGATAATGATGATGATAATGAGGTTGAAAGAAATGAAACATAAAAGATGTTCAATGTAAGCACACTATGGCGGCAAAATCGAGAATGGCTTCCGCCTGCAGAATACCCTGTTTTAATTCAGATACATAACAATACATATTGTCATATTTACAAGTATATACCTACTCGGCGACAGGCCGCCGCTGTGATGATTTACTAAGACGTCTATATTTTCCTAAAATTTTTCCCACTGGTTTTTTGGCGCCACATCGATGATTACACATTTAAATTATTGACACGTTCCTTATCATATCAATTATACGGTGCCTGCTCAGCGAGTAATTCTGTGCGATACAATTGATATATACAGATACTATAATATAAGATTACCAGAAAAGCTATCGGCGTGGGCGGCCGTGGTGGCCGCGTCGTGGCCCAATATGTGCGAGATGTTTTCATAGGGGTGTATTACTTCTGTGCGAGTTAAAGAAAAAATTTATCTGTCAATACGTACTCTTATGGCGCGAGTCTTGTCTCGAAGATTTGTTTCAAGAGTCGTACAAGAACATTACAGAATTGGGCGCAGTACAAGCTACGATTGAGTGCTTATTGTTTTTTGAACGCAGAGTGAAATAACGTAACTATACATACTAACTTTTACTGACAAATCTCTGAAATGGTAAATCGAAGTGTACGCACTATTACAATATATAAATGACCCTCTCTGCTGTACAGACTTTATAAAATAATAATCTGAAGTCTGTACTTCGGTTTAGTTAGTTAGATGATATTTTCGAGATATTTATGATATTTCTTTGAAGACAGATATACAGATTGAAGACAGATAAGGAAAGTGAGTAGAGCAAAGTAAAAATCCTCATTAACGGTTTTTTTCACATCGATAGATGATAGATTTTAAGATATAATTGTAAAATAATTTTACTTAAGTTGGTAAATGTAAAACGTAGTTTCAGGTGCGCGCTATCGTGAAGTGTCCTGTAACCTATATTTACAGTAAAAAAGTGAAAATTTAATAAAATCAATTTCATTAATTATCTAAAACATAGTCTAGTTGTGCTATAAATGGTCACACTGAATCATTAAATACAGTAAAACTTAATAGCCTTTAAGTAAATCCATTTCCAATACACGGCACAATTTTATTTTACTGTATACTTATGTTAGTTGTAATTTAATCGAATTCCTGGGGGAGATAACATTTCTTTGACGGGGAAACCCAGGGGGATACTGCACATTTTTTTTATGTTACGGAGGGTGGATGGTGCAGAGCCCTTATTACCCCGGTAATGATATCATTTTGAGATATTCATTTCCATACTCGAAATCAGGGCTGTTTCCCGTCCAGAGAACAATCACAAAACCCAAATAAATTTTCCAAACCAGCTGGACAGAAGTTGATTTTCGATTAATTTTAACATTCTAACCAAAGTTTAGGTAGATGCATAAGTTCGTTACGTTTTTATTCAATTTAAACATATTTTTTAAGTGTACAAAATACATAAAGCTAATCAATAATAGATTCTTCATCATTATTTACGATTGACGACTCTCAACGTTCTACGCCTAAAGAAATCCGGTAGTTTGGAAGTAAAGAAATCGAGAAGTCAATTTTGAAGATCAGCGTGGTTATTGTTGAATAATTGTTGAATAGAGAACGGAAGATGTGAAAATCTCATGAAGCAAGAGCAGGAGAATATTTAGTGCAGACCTCTCAAACGAGCTCTTGAATAGCCGCTTAATAATATCCCCTTCTTGGCAAAATTCTAATAAAACGATATGTCGGAAAAGTTCATTTCCACAATTTTATTTAAGCCAACAATCAATACAAATTGAAAAAATAAAGACGTATTCAATCAAATAGTATTGTGGCATTAAAATGACTATGTTACAAAACAGCAACAAAGACACAGTTCAGTCTCGACTTGTCATCAAGTATTGAAACAGCTCAAAACAAGGGAAAATTGAGGTGACTTGTCGATAAGATGAAAATGATGACAACAAAATAGTCATTTTTTATTCAGAACTGAGTCAAACTCGATTATAAAATATTTCACTGCTTCTATATCTATAGGAACACTTTTTACATAAAACTACACACAACTAGTATAGTACAACATACATTATTTATAAAATATTGACAAAACAGATGATTTCAAATTAAACACAGAACCACAGGCCATGGGTTCGATTATTTCATCGCTCACCGTCACTGATATGTGTAGGTATATAAAATAAATTAAATCAGACAAAGTTTTTGTTCAATCTCGAGTATTATTATAAATTATACCATATACCTACCTATCCTGGAAAAATCCTAAATCAACCTGAATATCTTACATTACTTTTTATTTTTCGCACAACGTGTCTGCGATATTTGTAGGCATATATCGTAAAAGTGCAAATATAACTATAAGAAAATACATATTTGAAAAATAAGTATTTCTAACTCTTTTAAATAGGCAATCCATCCTCCATTAATTAAATTAAAACTATTTTATAGAAAAAAGTACAATAATATTATAGAATAGGAAATATTATATTACAAGTCAATACCATTGTCATTCAAAAAATGTTCTATTATATAGATTAAATGTGGCGAGTTAAGGGAAAGAAGATGACACAAGTTAAACAGGAGTTGAAAATTACCATTGACGAGATTACTGTAAAAAAAACCTGTGATCCGCAATGAACAGGTAAAAAAGACACGGTCAAGGGTTTCCTCCTCGGCACCACACTCACACATTGGAGAATCTATTAAGTTCAATCTGAATAAATGTGAGACTACCGGCAATACTTAATTCTCATTCTAGAGACATTTGATATTGTTCTCTTGGAGACTTTCCTTTTGGATAGCCAGAGAGTGCGGGGAATAGATCTTTAAATTATTTTAAGCCGATTACCCTTATGATTATTTCTGCATTATGTAGTTCAAATAGAATTCGTACATTTTTTACCATATTAAGTCTGTCATACATCGGGATACGGAATTGATGAGGGAAAACTCCGGAAAGAGTGGCCTCCTTGGCCAGTTTATCAGCACACTCATTTCTGTTCTGTTATGTGCAGAAATCCAAACGAATGACACCTGTTTATTGTTGCTGTCTAAATTAAATAGACGGAACAGATTATCTCATTGTCTAGCCAAAATTTTCTTATCAGCAGAGAGGGATTCAAGAACTGCTCGCGAGTCGGAGAATATTACAGCCTTATCGACGTTCTGCAGTACGCAAGTGTCCAAGTCCTTTTTAATTACCCGACATTCTTATGAGAAGACCGATGAATCCGAAGGAAGTCGTAGCTTCACATTGAAAAATAAGTATTTATTCTTATTATTTATTAAGCGGTGATAGATTAATTAATACTTATACACTTATTTCTATCTTTATATTAATATTTGGATTTTATTCTGATATCAATTTATTAATATACCGTATGTATTATTAACAGCTAATTAATATTTAAAAAAAGCAAACATATTATGTCAATTTCACGTAGGTATTCAATTCTCAAATCAGCTTGAAATAAATAAAAAATTCTACCAACATAAATTCCTAAGAATGTCAATTTTCTATTTGCTCGAACTCGTAAAGTTTTTCGAAATAATATATATAAATATATAAACGTGTCTGTCAAATAAACTTTATATTTTTCTTTACCTAGATAGGTAGGTACTTACTAATTAAGATTAATTACACTTAAAGATGCCTCGAATCTTAGAGCATTACTTAATAATACAAAATCTAAGGGTTTCCATGTCTCTGTAATAATTTAAATACACGAAAGCATGTTGCGTAGAATAGAAACATAGTATTCCATGTATTTTCATTATTGATAGATACCTACCTGCTCTCCAGGTATCAAAGATAAAAAATAAGAATTTCTAATAAAACCTATGTTATTATTATTAAATTTGTTGGTGCGTTATTCAAATTTGCTTTAGCTGCTTACCTTCTAGCTGATGAAGTCATCAAAAAATACCAATACAATTTATAACAAATGAGAAACAATAGCGAAGAGAATGTTCACTTAATATTTTATTTCAAATACTTCTACCGCCAATTAATTAAAATTATAGAAAATATATTTTTATTTTTATGGTATATTCACTGAATTTATCGTTCCACAACTCGTCTGTCTGATCGTCAAACTTGTCAAACGTTTATATTTCCGTCGCGTTCCCGTTCGCGCCCGTCCCTGCGGCTACTGTCAAACTGACAGCGCAAAATTCGAAATTGGAACTCGTTCTTCAGTTCGAAAAAGGAACGCTTCGTCGTTTCCATCACTGGCCACCCGAGTCTGACGTAACTATGGGCGAACGAATCGCGTCATTCCACCCCCGGCCGTGGCGACCAATCGGAGGGCTTCGACGGGTTTGTAGGCGGAGTTAAGTAAAGAGTGAGTCCCGCCTCTCGTTCCATGCTTGCATTTTGAACGTGATTTGTGACGTGTGTTTTTCTTAGATTTATTGCTGACAATATTTAATGCTGAGTTTTCTCATTTTATTTTTAGAGCGGTGGAAGAGTTAAGAAAAGATAGAATGCAAACTAAAAATGGTAGTAAAATTGAACTTTTTGAACACAATATTTTTTTGATATTTTATAAAAAAAAATAATAATAATAAGTTTTGATCAGTTTTTTTTTGCGTTATCTAATCGTTTTACGTAACACGCAATTTTGGTTAACTTACTATGGTGATCTCAAAATCGCGAACCGTGAGTCAATCACTGATATCTTTGAGTCACACTCACTATCAGTGATTGATTGGCTGCGAATATTGTAATTCGTGATTCATTTATTTTATTTTATGATTCGGCGCATGTGCATATGAGATAAAAATATTCATGAAGGAATGACGTTATATTATAGTTCGTGATCAGCGCCATCTAATAGAATCTTCCAAAACGTTTTACGTATTTGTTTCCGAAACGATGAGAATTCGACCCTAAAAATATACTCACATTATCTTTGTGATGATATTAAATTAGATATATATTAATTATTAATGCTGGAACATGTTTTTTACGCAAGTTATTTATTTAATGTATTGTGATATCGTGCGGCGCATACGCATTAGTAATGAAACTGTGATCACAGTCACAGTTCTCAATCACTGATACTATCAAATAACAATCACAATCACACCAGTGAGTCAAGAGTAGCATTTTTTCTCATCACTAATACCAATAGGTGTTTATTGAGCTCGTTTCAAATGGTTTGGGTTGAAATAATGAATTATTGTATATTTAAATGAAAGTGCGATCGCTGTATAAATTCAGGTGCGAAATATAATTTCCGAATTGGGACCTTTAAAAATTATTTTTATTTACCTATGTAACTCCTTTCGTCGTATTCTACAGGGTGATAAAATAAATAGCTGTCCAGCTCAGCAAACATAATTTACTAACTGCTGTCAGCTACAGCAGTTAGTAAATTAACTCGTTTGTAAATTTTCCCATTGAGGGGTTTTATGATTTATTAATTAATTAATTATTAATGATAACTAACTTACTGTGCGTTTGTTAAACTCTATAATCACATATGTGAAAAGTATTGATATAGAATGGTTACTTAACCTTTCCTCTCCGATGATGTAAACTGAGTTAACATTGCCTCTAATTATGGAAATATCTATGTAAGTATATTAAATACAGATTTCATATTTTAGATATTCCTCCTTGATATATTTATGTATAATAATTACCATACGCAACAATAAAAATGATTTCTCGAAGAACCTGACGTGAATTTGTCAATACGTGTATGTGTACGTGCGGATTGTTGGTGGATCCGGCGGCAGAGCGTGCGCCAGCCGAGTTAGACGCGTCTTATGCTGTCGTTCATGATGATCAATGTTTTTTTTCTCATTTAAGCACATTTACATAATAATTTATGTATATATTCACTTTTATATATATATATCAACTATTTGATTAATATAAGTAATAAATGTAAAATATTCATATTTATCTGATTTAAAAGTCTCCATGTAGACTGAGTTTACAGCACCGTAACGCGCGTTTTTATTTTAGCACTGTAAGGAAAAGGTTAAAATAATTAGAAGCATTCAAAAATTTATAGTAATCTTCAGAATTTCAATAAATAATGTTGTCCCTTTGCATCTCGTGCGAATAAAATTGTATAGCTGTCCTCCACTATAGATATAAATACAAGTTATTAAGTTAAATTATTAGATTGATAATGCCCTTACAAGGCGAAACGCGTCTCAAGTAAATTAAACGAAAAGAATAAAAAAACAAATGTTTCATTTTCACAACTTTATTATTATTTATTATTTAGGTATGAAATTAAGATGAATAGTACATTCAATTAAAAATAAATTGTGATTACTGCTATGAACTCCGTAGTTTTTTTTAATAAATCAATTACTTATTATTTAGATATGGGCAAGAGTATTTTTTATTTAATTAACCAAAAACATCATAGTAATGAAATAAACTGTGACTGTTATGTAATTGTAACTATGATTTGTAATTATAATTATTCGTAATTTGACAAGCAATCACTGGTCCACTATTCGAACCTCTAATCGTTGAATACCAATCATCGTTAAAATTGAACGCTAATCACAGTCACAATCGCGGGTTATCTCATCACTAATATATCTGAATAAATAGTTTATTATTTACATTAAATACATTATAATAAATTAAAATACTATTAAGGAGAATACATTCTTATTGAGAAGTTGTAAATATTGTGATATTTTAAATTTTTAAATATATTAAAACGATATTTATAAAATGTATTAATTAAAAAGATATACATATAAAATCAATTTAATCGAAAAATATTATTGTTGCGCTACCGGGATTCGAACCTGGATCTCTTTCTAATCCAGGGGAGGTGCATTATCCAACTATGCTACAGTGACAGTATTTTTAACGACAACTTTTCGAACCCATATGTTACACTTTTAAAATTAACCTTTTCGTCACAAAGCGGCCAAAAATTCCGTGTGGTCCGAGCGGGGTATAGAAACACCCCAGTTCATATGCATACAAATGATAATGAAAAGTTCATGACGGGCGACGTAGCCCTAACCGCCTCGCCGGACGCCTCTTGTCCGAATGCCGCGATTCGCGATAAGCGATATATCTGTCTCCCTCATTCGCATCTGTGGTATAAGACTACACAGTTCATTAGTTATAGTGAAACAAATAATAAGCACAATAACTTAAAGATGATACATAGGGGTATGGTATCACTGAACCGATAACAATATTTTTAAATATTAAATATTATACGCTTAAAAATTTTAAAAACAAAAAATGACAAAATTTTCCTCACTATTTCCGTGAAGATTGCACAAAATAAGAATGAAATCGTTTCCATAATTATTGAGTTATCAAGTTTTAAGCGATCTATGGTGAATGTGAATACCCCGCTTCGGAAAGGCAAGGTTAATACATCTATCGTTCGAATCCCGGTAGCGCAACAACAATACATTTCGATAAAATTGATTTTATATGTGTATCATTCTAATCAATACATTTAATCAGTATTTAAAATTAAAATACACCTACATCATCATCATCATCATCATCATCGATTATGGTTCTGCAAACTCATTATGAATCCTGGCTTCCTCAAGAATACACCCCTACCTGTCTCTGCACTGGGCTTCTTCTCACCGATTAATTGTTGACGTCAATAATGAATAGGTTTTTATTGATATTTATATTATATATTTATCAATTCTTCGTCATCCAATAGCATTATTTATTTTTACTTTGTATTTTATTACTACGTATAAAATGGGCTTCCCAAAAATAAGTAAAACATTGGAATTCAGATATAATCACGGATAATGTGTGTGTGAACAACCTGAATATTATTAAGGAAAACACATTCTTATTGTGAAGTTGTAATTATTCAAAACATAGGTCTGTGATATTTTAAATACTAAATTAAATTAATTAACACAGACCTATGTTCTGAATAATTACAACTTCACAATAAGAATGTGTTTTCCTTAATAATATATGTTGTATCAATGTGTCCAAAATTTTATAAAAATGAATTGATAATTCTGGTGTCTGCAGTCGGTTTACTCAAAGGTATTTGAGATTCTGTAAAAACAATGTAGATGGCTTCAAATAATGGAACGACAGGTGCATTAATTTGAAAAATGTAACATATAGGTTCGAAAATTTGTCAAGAAAAATACTGGCGTTATAGCACAATGGTAGTGCACTTCCCCGGATTGGAAATAGAGTTCCAGGTGACGCAAAAACAATATTTTTCGACAAAATTGATTTTATATGTATATATTTATAATTAATACATTAATTTAGTATTTAACCCGAATATTGTCTGAGAAGGAACTATTTCCACTTCCAGAGTTAGCAACAATTACGATTAATGAGAGTATCTAAAACCCCGATAACCTCACGCCTGTCGAGAGGAGGGTGAACTCCAGTGCACATAATTGATATGTGCAATATGCAATATGCATTGCACTGTGCGAAGGGGGCCACACTTATTCATGCAGTCTACTTTGTATGACCATTATCAATCATTTGTGTTGCATGTTAATATATTATTTTATTAAATTTAATTTACTTTTGCCACCCATTAATTTACCAAATTCTATACTCTTACATTTTTTCACATCCACCATGTATATTTTATCACAAATGTATTTACATATAAGTAGGTGCGTTTTCCATTCCACGCTATTTATTATACATAAATTGTCTTACACAGTTGCATTCACGATGCCGACCTCACTGAGCCATGCCCGTACTGAGACTAACATTTTACACATTTAAATGCAAATGTAAACATTAAAAATGCACAATTTAAATAATTCATCAAATTACGTAAGACAGCAAATAACTTCAATGTAAAAATAAAAATATGTAAATTTGGTTAGATACACTAAAACTTTAGGAAGTAGAAAATATTCCATTTTATTTCACTTCGATTTCACCTTCCCTGTACAAAGTACAACAAAATTACTAGCACTCCGAATAGGGGGACGAAAAGACCCCAAGAATATTTCCTTTTAAAAAGGTTTTTTTTAAACAAAAATTTGTTAATTTCATGGTAATAATTATTAAACGCATAAATATTGATATATTATGTTTACGTATTGCCCGATTTTGAGGAACAGGGTGAGTATTGCTTTTTCGTTTGCACGCATTGATGTCAGGGCCATCAATATATTTGCACTAGTGAAACAAAACACCCGATACGTATACATTGTACACGTTTTGATACAGTAATTAATTGTAATATTTACATTTTTGTCGTAAATACTTCTATATCTATCTATTTAAGATTACACCAAGCATGAGTTGAATTACTCCATTAATTATTGAGTTGTCCGATAAATGCTGATTTGGGGTATTATAAATCCCCCGCTTCGGTAAAGCTGGGTTAAAGACAAATTTATTATCAATATTTGAATATGTTTAATATTATTTTTTAATTTAATAAGATAATATTAAATTGGCTCATAAGTACAGATAAATTAAAACGATGGTAACATTTAAATCCATAACAAATCCCATACAATCTCTTGTTATCTGGTGGTTAGCGTAGGATCTCACTTATGAATTGTGCTTCTAAAGGCCAGAATTCATTCCATTCCTTCTAAAGGCCATTCCTTCCAAAATTGAAGTATTTACTAGCGCGTACTAAGCAAAGCAATTTAAGCAAAGTAAAAAATTTTTAGTGTTTTTTCGACACATTTTGTATATTTTTTGAGACGGTAAACAACAATTAATCACGCCGTTCAAAGTTTCACGGCTCTAAGAGATTGTACTTACATCTATCTCAACAAAAACAATTAAGGTACTGAGAGGATGATAAACTGAACATGCTAGTAGTGATTGGAAAGGTAGGGACCCAGCTCCAACTCGATAGACCGACCAAATCAACGAGTCTACTGACTATCCGACTGCAAACTTACTTCATTTTATACAATTCCAGCGATCTGTGTCCGACGTTGTTCGGAACTCAAATATAGTAATAATTTAAAATAGGTATATGGAATGATGGTTTATAAACAAAACGCACTTTCATTGTGCTGCAATATTTGATCCAGGCATTCTAGAGTGCAACTGAGCAAAACTCGGAACGGATGGCATTCAATATATTGCACATTTTTATCGGGGCGAGGGGGTGAAGTGACAAAGATAAAGTAGAAGGTGCTTATGTTTTACCTAGGATCCTAAAGAGTAACTCTATCAAATTTCGCTTAAATCGGTCAAATAAATAGACATACAAATAAATTATTAAAACTATTTTACTTTAAATTTAATCAGATTTTTTTTACAATTATTAATTATGAATTATTTCTAATACAGGATGGTCCTCTATGAAATCGACAAAACAACCATCTGCATTGTAAGTGTTGCAGTGGATGAATTAATTTTTCGGTTCCATATTCCCCAAGGGATAGACACGCCGGGGGCGCCAAAACCTACTACACAACCCCCGATACCAGCCCTAAATAAATCAGAGGCGCCTTCTGTAACATATTACATTACGCATATTTTTTTAACTTATTTATTCATAAAAAAACAATTCTCGCCGTTTGTACGTCGGTCAAACCTTTAATAATACCGCATGCACGAGTATCTCAAACAAAATCATTTAAAAATTATCTGACGCCTTGTCCACTTTCGACAGGATATTAATAAAATCAATCTCAGCACCGGCACCTTCCCCTGTCGCCAGGCAAACAATAAAGATACCAAAGTCGTCTGATTGGATAATGCATTTCAAGAATTATGAACAGGAGAAAAAAAACAGTTATTTTTAACATTACCGTAACAAACCGATCAAACGCTCCATCGTCGTCGCCAAGAAGTAAAGAGTGTTTTTTTAGAGGTTTGGTTTTCGAATTGACAACACTTGTTCCAGCGACAGCCAATTTGACAGCTGACAGCCGATTGGTACTCAGTTTAGCTTGCCATTTCACCGTGAATAGACTTACGCCAGAACAACGCTTGCAAATTGTGAAAATTTATTTCGAATATCGTGATTCAATTAGCGAAACTCACCTCGGCTCGTTCATCCGAGTAAGTAATTCGAATACCCATGGATCGTTTTCGCACCACGCATACTCTAATTGATCGTACTCATCCGCAGAGACTATGTACAGTGCGCACCGAAAAAGCTGTTGTTTCTTCAAAAATGATGCCGGCCAGAACGTTACAGTCAATGGAGAGCGCTATAGATCCATGATTACCGACTTTTTCGTTCCCCAATTGAGTGCCATTAATGTGGAAGAGCTATGGTTTCAACAACAAGGCGCAACATGCCACACAGCGTGTGCCACAATCAATTTATTGAGGTAAACATTCGATGAGCGCATAACTTGTGGATTGGCCTCCAAGATCGTGTGATTTAACACCTTTGGATTATTTTCTGTGAAGATATGTGAAGTCGCTAGTCTAACCAGAGACAATAGACGACTTGGAACTCAACATTCGTCTCGTTATTGCCGATATACGGTCCCAACTGCTCCAAATGGTCGAAAATTGGACTTCCAGATTGCACTTCATTCATATGCGCGAAATCATATTTAAACACTAACGGCATAAAATTAACTTTCATAAAATAAAGCCAATAACATGGCATTTACCACAATATTTACGTGTTTTATTTTATTTTATTTTATTTTAAAGTTCTATCTATACCTCTAAAAAAAACACCCTTTATGAACGTTACAAAGAATGATTTATTGTGACCGGTGATACCGATATTGCAAAGGATATTTCTTACGTCCTACGACACTACGTCGATTCTGTGTAACTAGTCAGCGGTGGGTTGCCAAAACGTTAACAAGAGGCTCGCTTAATCTCAGAGCTATTCACGGTATTCCGGGGAAGGGGCGAATTTTTTTTTATCACTTTTAGACAATTAATGTTTCAAAACCGAACACTGGATTGAAACTGAAGTTCTCCTTAGTAAATGATGGTACAAAGTAATAGATATTAAAATATTAGGAACTATCCTTCATCAAAACTGTGCACAATTACGGTAAAGGGAAAAAATGTGTACGCGTGAAGTATGAAGGATAATCGTTCAAAGCATCGTTCACAAAAATATTGCGTTGAACATCTAAGAACATCTAGAAGCAATATATATCAAACATCGTCGTTTTTAAACATTGTTAGACTGTAAACAATAAAACGGCTAAGTCTCTTTTATTATGCAACGAATATATTTTACGAGAAATTTCAGAAGACAACAAAGTCTTATGTTTTATAATACATTTAAACCATTTACAGAAATTGCAGTATGATTTCATCTGAGAATATTTTTTCCTAATTTAACGAGGAGCTCGTACGAGCCCCCTCTAGCCCACCCTTGGAACCAGTTATTACGATATCAAGTAACTGGGTGTTCCGGTGACTCCAATAAATAACTTTAAAAACAATATTTTAAGCGTGGTTGTAATTTATTTTAGTTACCTTTTAAGTACTCTACATAAAATGTCGCGTCTAATTAATTTGAAGCACTTAACTTTCAGTAAACTGTTTAGAGGGTGTTTGGGATATTTATTTATTTGTGTAAATACATATTTATTTTGAACGAAAATAATGTACTGTGCATCTCCCCCCATTCCCTTCCCCTTCCGGCACGCCGCCGATTAGTCGATTGGCGACCTTCAACGAGTGCGGTGTACGTTTACCAAAACGATTACAATATTACTAATTTGAGACTTCGCGAACTCGTCATCGTTTAAAGGAACCTTTGACGAAATAGTGATTAAAACATACAGTCCACATTTTGGAGATGCCAGCAGAATCCGGATTGTGGTAAGTGCCAAACTCCTTCCGTATCTGAATTTTTCCGGTATCTACGCTTATACGCAACTGAAGGTTTTTTTATCAGAATTTTTTACCCTTCCAATTTATGTATTAATATAAAACACATATGATGTTTATTATAATAAGGTATTTAATAAAAGTGTTAAAGCGATCAGCGCTGATGCACTTCTAGTAGTAGATTAGACGGTCTAGCCGCATGTAGAGTACTCGGACTCTAAGGAATTTTAAAAAAAAAGGGTACCCGATGACTTGATAAAAACCGGTTTAAAATCACTGTGACACAATATCGACCCTCGCTAGTTCCGTTGATATGAATGAAAATAGACATACCGGATAGCTCACAGAACAAACAACTCCATTTTACACGAAATAAATTTTAAATACATACAAAATATAAATGTCTATCCTTTCATAATACAACTACGCATATTGAGATACATACATATTACCATACACATACCAACAAATTACGCACCCTCACTTAACAAGGACACAGGCTAACTGTCACTATCTTGTGCCAAAACTAAACAAAACTTTTGAACATCATTCCATTTACATCTAGCACCAAAAATATACAACGGTCTAAATGCAAAAGTGAAAGATTGCAACCTTAGTCTTGCATATTTTTCACGAAAAGTACAGTTCTGGCTCCACGAAATGGGGAGAAATTATGCCCAAGAACTTTTAAAGGTCTAAATCTGAGAATAAAACTGCTGCAACAGTATATTGAAATACCTAATTGCATCTCTTGATTAACTGTTTGTATATATATATATTGTACATCGATAATTGCACTTTGCTTACTGTTATACCGGAGGAACCTGTCTTCTATAATACAGTAAATTACTAGAGTAGCAGGCAGGGTACCCAAACATATGTCTCACTTTCTTACTGATATGTTGTATTTACTTTGCCAAATTTTACATGCATAGCCTCGGTACATTTGTCCGATATTAGAAATATGACGCAACACTCATAGGAATTAACTAGGTGAAAATGTACACTTAATGAATATTAATTTGGAAGAGTAATACGTCAGACCGCTAGATATTATTTATAAATGTGAGTACATAATACATGTAAAAAAAGTGAATCTAATAAATGTATTATTATTATATTACGTAGCACATGACACCGATTTGTTTCATCCCTCGCACCGGTCCTGCACCCCCTTGCAGGCTCCCGTTGTCTCCGCCAGAGGGGCGAGTAATGTTTAATACAACGATACGTGTTCCGCGTTACACCGATTGCGTTTATTACACCCCTAATCAAATATAATTCGCAAAGCCGCACTTATTTTGGTATCCCTCTGCTGATTTGATTTCGGATGTAGTGATTATATCGGAAATGATATTAACTTTTACATACTTATTGCGGGAAATTGACTGCTGATGAAATCGTCTATTGAACTAAAAAGAATCGCAAGTATTTCAAGTATACGATAATGCTTAGTGCACTATGAAATTTAAAAATAAAATAAACTAAGACTTTTTAACGAATTTTATTATTTCGTAATTACAACTTCGCAATTCGTTGTCTTACGCAATTATCTAAACTTATACGGAGGTTTTTTTATAACTTTATATATATGTAGCATAGTTGGATATTCCGGTTTGGAAAGTGATCCAGGTTCGAATTCCGGTAGCGCAACAACAATGTCTTTCGATGAAATTAATTTAATATATATATATCTTTCTAATTAATACATTTAATTAGTACTTATACTATTATTTGTAGTATAGTATTTTTGTATTTGATCCAATCGCACGTATCATTTTTTCCTAGTAACACTGTATTAAAATACACTTTTTTTTCATTTTTGATTATAGTATAGTTTATAAATACACAAGTCATTTGTTTTTTAATACAATAACAACGCAACTGAATTAATATTAAATAAAGAAAATACTACAGAGTAAGCTTTGATGGTGTCAAATGTTATTTATTTAATACCTTGATATTTTTAATGACACGAAGAATAAATAATTCACACAATGTGTCTCTTACTGTTGACAGTATGAACAAATATTGTTTACGTTTTTTCACGCCTAGGACTGTCCAACCCTTTAACACCACCAGCCATGACTAACGCGTGCGGTCGCGCCTAATCAAGGTTCTACAATATATACCATCAATAATATTCGCGACGCGTACAAAAGACTTTCAAGCATATGGTGACAGATATAAAAAGATAAAATTAACAGTTCTTAATTGATAATTTTAACGGTGCACATGTGAAACCCCTTCACAGTAAAGCGATGGATTTTTTTAATGCGTGTGTCGGATAAGCGTAAACTATTCGTACGAAATAACTAAAATTATTTTTTTATATGTCCATAAAAAAAGTTTATTTTACTTTAGATAAAAGTCTAATAAATTAGTAAGAAAAGTCTGAATCTATCAGAGATGACTCCTACTGCACTCCATTGAAAAAATAGTTACTTTGTAAATTTATTAGCATTTTATATATAATAAGTGTATAATATTATTTTATTATTGTAAGTTCACGTGTGATGTTAAAAAATATGTATAATTGTGTCAATAAAACTTATATTATTAGACTTAGTTTTATGTAATATATTTTCTTTCAGTTTCAGGAATACAAGATACAGTCGATTTGTGGTACAGTACTGAATAATTACTACATTATGATGAAAATTCAGTAAAACAGTAGATATGACGTAGTTACGTTTGTTATACAATCTTGTGACGAACATCCAGCGAGTTTACTTTGCGTCAAAAATGACCTTATTACATTTAGAAAGAACAAATGTATTAGTGTGTATAACATCGCGTTTCAAAAACATACAATTTTTTTTTTTAATATTAAATAAATCCATAGTGCCGGAAAACTCGTAGAAAATAAGTACAACACAAAACAGAGATCAAATTTTCATGTACGCTATTTTTTTCGCAATATATTTTATCACAAGCACTTTAACATTTCACCGAAAACCCCTTCTCCCCATCACAGCTCTCATAACGCCCCCACCGCAGTGCAGTCGATAGTCTATCTTCTAGTTTAAGTTTTAGTTTACTACTGACGATGACGCATTACGTGTCGAAAACTTTTTAATTAATATTTCATTTAAAGTGTTGTGTGAAATAAACAACATTGTGTTTTATTTTAATAATTAATTATTTTTTTCAAAAATTTTCAAAAATGTCCAAGAAATATGTGCCTAATCTCAACCATGTCAGAGATAAGCATTAAAAAAAATCGTAATTGCGCGATTATTTCGACTAATTGAAACATTTTATAGATTCCAAATTATATATTGAATACAAAAAAAAAGTCATCGAATTTCGAGCGGCTAGACTATTTTTTATTAGACGAATTAGGGCCTGAATCAAAGGTATTGATTAATAATAGATAAACTTCGTAAATATTTATTTGTAAGTACGTAGACTTAAAAGCTTAACATGATTTTGTAAAGATTTCAAATAATAATATTTCCGTAATGGTGCAAAATTTGCACAAATACGCCCATAAAATATTGTGGACTAGATCTGTTACATGCTGTATAATAGGGGAAAGATTATACAAATTAAGAGAACAGAATTAATAAAAGCATAGCTTTCTCAGTTAATTTTTATTGTTTATTACATAAAATAATGTCTGTGCCAACAAAACAACATTAAGAATAATGATACAATGCCACGCGACATTTTTATGTCGTTTATAGAAAATGGGTAGCATTTTTTGTTATTGGGGTTATTTTTTTCTCACGGAATCACGTATGTTTACAAAAAAAAAATGTGATTCGTTTGTTACAGTAGAAAATAATCATTTAGATACATGAATACTTCAATTTCAATGCCAAAAAATTACATTTATTACTTAATTAAAAATTTTCTAACGGTGAATTTATATGGAATGAAATTTTTGTCTAGAGACAAATTATGAAATTATGCTCCCGTGAGATTGTTCATATCACGTGTAATCTTAAGGATTCGAGCACCGCAACTTGCTGCCGGGATGGGGTTTGATATTCACAATCCCGTGTCATTATTTCGCCCCTAAAATATGAATAATGTTCATTTCCCGTAGGTTGTTACTCGTTCAAATGATGCGAATAATGCGACAATGGCGTTTATGTGCATTCTTTCCGCGATTATTCAATATTTTTATATTATGTGGTCTATAAAAATAAATCCCTGCCACCATTTTGATACAAGATTGCGGAACAGACTGGTGATATATACCCTACCTATCAATATCCTATCAGATCAACTTCTCAGAAAAGTTTGATAGAAATCTGATAAGAACTTATCGTGTTAGTTAGTGAATTAATTAAAACCGTTTATATCATAGATTTATGAATGCAATTTATGATTTTGACAAATGTCATCCGGTAGGTGACCTCAATATCCCGTGTATTTTTAAATCGTCGGGAATTTGTATACGATATAAAATAACTAAAAAAGAAATTAAATAAACACTTCAGAAGCACACAATTAGATAATAAATAATGTTATATATTACAAATGTACAACTCCTAACTCATGGATGGCTAAACAAAATTAGTTTAACTATATCAACAATAGTTTACTAATTTACTTACTTACCTATTTATCTATATTACGTTTTCTTTCGACAATTTCCGGTCGCCTTCTTTGATTAATAATTTTTTCCCATTGTTTATATTTGATTTTTTCAAATTGTTGCTCAGAATGATAAAAAATACCGAAGAAGGCCGTATTCTAATCAAAAATTTGCGAATTGAAAAACATTGGGGTGCTAGGAAAATGATCAAAGAGTTTCAAAACAATGCCTGGAGTATAGCTGGACATTACAGCATAACTGGACATTACAGCAGGACAGAGCTCCATCTCACACAGCCAGAAATACAATCAACTTCCTTCGTCAATGTTAATCGAGCCAAGCACGTGGCCACCGAACAGCCCAGATTTAAACCCAGTAGATGATGCAATATGGGGTGTTCTGATGATTTATGATTAGCTAAATATTGTGCAAAAAAAATTACATTACGAATTATAATTAATTATGTTATAAAAAAATTGTAAAAATTTAATTAAATTTAATTAAAAAAAATAAAATTTAATAAAAAATAATTAAAATTATTATTGAATATTTTAGATAATGGTTTTCATAGGTTTTAATACAATTTCCGAAATCCGAAAAAATCTTATTGTAATAAATCTTAAATTACCACCAGATTCCCTTGAGGTTCCATCCTCTGATTATTTACTTGGGTCCCAATTCCTTGTAAATGAAACTCAGTCTTTCCAGGTAACAATATTATACGTTTATTACAACACGTTATACAGTAATATAAATTATACATTCAGAGATAGTCTAGTTATTCAGAAGAAGCTGTGATGGAAGAGAGCTGTTCCCCCAGAGACGGCCTCTTATAAGGTTCGTCCCCCACCACTCATCTACTCACTTTCATGACACACAAAGTGACAGTTCTCACACTTATTTATATATTTGAAAAATAATACAGGTATTTAAATAATTTGGCACCTAGTAATTAATTTGAATAAGAAATATATACTTTTACATTATAAAACAAGAAACGCCTAAAATCTAGCCCAACCGAAATTTAAAAAATCTGATAATGTTAGGAGCCTTAATAAGAAGTTACAAATAGGGATGTGAAAGAAGTAAACGGCGAATATCATCATCGTATAAAATATAGGTATATATATTTTTTAGTTTTCTGATACAGTAAGTCAGAGATATGAGAGATGTTCAATGTTTATTACTGGCGATGTATACTAACATACCGCACACCTAGATCAAAAGTAAGACAACTCAAAAAGTTATTTTTCAGTAGACAAAAAAATAATAACATTTTTCTTTATTTTTTGTTACTAAAGTTATAAAACTAAATAACATTTTAGGTCATAAATGTATCCTAAAATGACACTATTTGAGAACTGGGGCTAAGTTAGTTGCGTATATAACAGAGTATCCAAATACTATAATAACTCGAAATTCTTGTTTTTTGAGTTGTCCTAGTTTTGATCTAGGTGTGCAACATGTTAGGACAACATATGTGACGACCCAGCCACCTTAATTTTTCAATATTATACACAGCTTCTCAACAACATCAACCTCGACAACACTGAGTCCGCTACCAGCTGATCATTTTCTTCTTTCGTATTTGTAAACAACATTGACCTTTATGCCTACCACTCTGCAAATCCACCAGTGGGATGTTTCTCATCAAATTACAATAACTAACTAACTTACCATCGTACCATTTCTCCACAGGGTAGTCTGAAAAGATATCACTCTTGCCTATCTACCTTTACGCATCTTATGCATGTTCTTCGGTTGTTGAGGCATCTAACGAGACCATCTTTCACTATTTGGTTTACCCGGTCATACCAAGTCTTCTGCGGGCATCCTCTGTTCCTGGTACCATCAACACTCGCATCATATATCTTTCATTACCTATCTCTCCTCACATAACCAAGCCATCTCAGCGATCCTCTCTTAGTTCTATTAACTATATTACAAACAGATCTACATTTGCTCCTAATTAGTTCATTCTGTCATCAGAAGTCAATATCATGAAGAATGAAACCGTCAGTCAATTCCCTCATTACTAAGGAATCTTTTTTGGCGGTCCTTAGTTACAAGGAAGACGTCTACCATGGTTTTCGATTGTGAGTCCGAGTGTGACTGAGGAGCCCTATTCTCAAACTGCACACACTTCCACATGTTGTGCGCGTGCATCCGCTGGGCAGGGGGATTCTGAATATCGGATCTTTCTCTTTCATCTTTTTTTGATAATTGAGTCAGCCCTCTTCTATTATCTATAATCTATTAAGGTGTCCATATTTTTATGTAATATAACATTCATTTGCATTGCATTAACAAAGATGGCAGCCATCAAGTAACGGTCAGTAATACTAGACAAAACAAACTATCCTGTAAGGTATTCCTATGCAAATATCTCTTTTTATTACCACTTTCCTTTCCTATCGGTCATCATTTTAGTTTTTTTAATACAATAGGTACCTACTATGTTTTTTTTATTAAAAACTATAAATAAAGATATCTCATTGTTTTAATGTAGTAACGATTGTTCTTTTAAATCCCTATTATTCTAATGTTTTTAAATATTATGTTTTTATAATTCTAAAATATGTATCTATTCACAGAGTATAAATACTCATATTTAAATTCAATTCAGTGGGTAAAAAGCTGCTGAAACCTTACAGCGTAAGATCTTAAGCTAATTAAAACACACAAAAAAAATATCAATAAACTTTCAAATCAGACCATTTTGAAAATTGCATATGTTATATTTTATCGGCCTATTTCATTTTTACTTTTAAAATTAGCAATATTAACTTGGTGGTTAAGATTCATATTTTTTATTTATTATCTTAGTTTAATAACCACAATTGAGTTTAAAAAACATCTACCGGTTCCGGAAAACACCTTTTCCTTCTTCAGGATATGTCAAAACTAACTAAAAAATATAGCATTGTTTTTCTATTTATCCAGAATCTATTTTTAAATTTTTAAAAACAACAATTATTTAAAAGTCAATTATTGTATTGAGCAGCAATTTGAGTTAGGTACTAAATTTACTTTTTAAATAATTGTTGTTTTTAAAAATAGATTCTGGATAAATAGAAAAACAATGCTATATTTTTAGTTAGTTTTGACATATCCTGAAGAAGGAAAAGGTGTTTTCCGAAACCGGTAGATGTTTTTTAATAATTTAATAATAATAAATATTTCATTTTTGATAAAACTGATTTAAGAAATTTTTCCTGATAATAATCATAGAAACAACGAACCATAGAGAAATTTTTATGGACTAGCCGGCGGCTATGTTATATTTTCGATTGGATACCTCGTCCATGATAAATTTCTCAGATCATTTTTGATGGTTCCAAAAGTGAGCTATTAGTACCTATGCATTACTCTCCAAAGGATTCTAAGCGTTTACCTACAGCACCGCATTTTAAAAGTATCATGATTCTTCTACTCTTTAAAAAAGAACATTAACTAAATGCAAACCACTAACTTACAACTTTTAATTACTATTGTAATAATTTTAAATTACATTTGAATAACAAACTCTAATCAAAATAGCAATCTAAAACACGAAAACATCATTTTAATTAATTGTACATCAAAAAAATGTCACTGATATGTTGATTTTGTTAAGCGATTGATTCACTTGTGGCTACGCCACCAGTAAATTAATAAGATTCCCAATAACATTCACAGAATAAGAAGAAATATAGTGTGGCAATAAGCCACATTTCCTATTTAAAAGGATCAATGAACTAATCAATCATAAACAGAGAATATCTTTTATTTCTCAAAAATTAATTTAACGTATAGTCAGTATTTTTTTTTCCCTAAAAAAATTGTGAGTAATGTGCATTGTATTTTATATATAATATACTAAGTTTCTGTTAGCAGATAGACATATTTGCAAAAAAGATTTTCAATGCTTGCTTAATTGTAAAATATTTACAAGAAACTCCAAATCTGAAAAATGCCTGCAAAAAGTTCAGTGTTGATTTCTCTCTTTGCTTTTTGTGTCAATAGTTAAGTAATGGCCCAAAAGTAACCATGATCCAATACATCACTACTGATATTGTCTTGTTAACAATGAATGTGGGTTTGAAGAAGTGGAGAATGGACATTCCTGATAATCTACGAAGCTTCTCGGTGGACAATAAAGACTTTTTAGACTCGTTTCCACATCTATATCATATACCATATGCCATTATGTCTACATTTCTGAGGGTCACATTCAGTATTGCTTTGTTTCCAAAAACGTCAATAGTGCGCCACAATTGAGACCCTCCCTGTATATCGTTTTGACAAATGTTAATAAATAGATGGAACATCAGTCATATTGGACGATATATAGTATTATATGTGGTGCTTTTTTGTCATGTAACGGCTTTCCGGCACCTATTTTTACAGTATTTTTAATGTTTCAAAAGCAATTAGATGAAACAATGTTCGCGCGTACATAATTGCAATCCATGTTTATATAATTCACACAAATGATAAAATATTATATTTTTATAAACCAGATGACATATGGATGGATTTAAAATTGCCGCTCTCATGATTTGAGTTCCGGCAGCTTTTTTTTATTTAAAAAAAGCACTGGCTATATGTGCTAAGATCACTTAAAAATTATGTGTAATTTTATTTTTATTTATTATATTATTTCATACTTTAATATACCATTCGTTGCCCAAAAAGATATACAATACGTATGCATTCACAAGTCAGATAAACCCAAAAATGATATACAGTGTTGTTCCAGGGACGGTCTCGCATATTAAGATAAACGACGAGGACGGTCTCGGATAATTGTGGATAAACGTACATTTATCCTATAAATTATAAAACTAAACTTTAAGAAAACTAATAGGTTCGATAAAGACATTGTTTACTAGTCAGAACTCAATGACTGATGCAGTTTTGTTGATGTAGCTGCATCTTATCTACTGTCCTGCCTGAAACCAACCCTCCCATTTAATTCAATCAAAAATATCAAATTCACTTGTCAAAGTCAAGTGTTTCATTACCATAACTTAGTAGTTTATGTAACTTATAACAATGAATGACATTCCATGGTCAATTTTGTGTAATTATGTCTTAACTAAGAAGACATAATTACACAAAACTAATTACAATGGAAAATGTTTGACATGGAGAAATATTATGGTCCTACAAAATCTTATGTGATTTAATACTTATTTTCTTTTCATGAAACAAGAAACACTTAACATGAAAAGATTTCGCTTCTTAAGGCTGGTTGTGTGATCGGTGGTAAGTTTTTACTATGGTAAAAAAGTTACTAAAGTATTGTTTTGCAAAAACGGATTCAATCATTGGTAATAATATTTACTTCTCGAAAGTACATCCAGTAGTAAATTAATTCTACTCTTCGATATCCGATGGAAAAATCATTAATTGTTAGTTAAAAATAGCTGACTATTCACAGCTGTTTCAAAAGTCATTTATCACATTAATACTTTGAAAGAAGCAGTATACGACAATAATTCATTTAATATCCCACTATTTTAGTGATAAGAGTTCGTCCCATGATGATCTTGCTGTTTAATTTATATAACTGAAGATTTTTCACCAGTAAAGTGAACGCGGAGGTGAATAAAGTCATAGATAAAGCATAAAATTGTATGGATTTGATGATTATTCGCATTGTCACACTATTAGACGGGATTGACTGTGACAGTAGTAAATTTGAAATACCAACAGCCCGCAAATGTTTTTTACTAGAGGCGATGGTAAAAAGTTACTAGAGTAAAAATTTACTACTGATCACACAACAAAATAATGTAACCGTCACCACAATAAAGGTGATTTATGACTCAACTTTGACCAGGTCGATATCTGATAATAAACAAGAATGCCACTTGACGTATACCACAATTGTGAATCAACTCTCTATTGGCTAACACAGCATCTGTCATTTGTCAATTTGTTTGATATGAAAAAAATGTTTAACATGATTTCATCTTAAACGATTTCCACTGTATTGTAAACAGCAGCAGATTAGGCATCAAAACATTGCCATAAAGAAAAACAAAAAAGTTTCAATTGCCACTCCATATAATTGCCTAAAAATGGATTAAAAGTATGAATATTATGGGAGACAAGAGACCAATTTTGATCTTGCTTTTTAACAGATAAAACTACATACATAGTTAATACTGTATTTGTATTTCTTGTATACAATGCATATACAGAGGGACCCACTCCAATTTTTATTAGGGCCCAATGATTTATTCCAATTTTGCATTCATTTGCTTGGGGAAAGGTTACAAAATAAAATACTAAAATATTGAATGATTTATTTATTAACATTTGATGTTATCATATAAGTTCAGAGGCAAAGTACGAGTAATGAAATGTACGGATAGAACAAGTGAATATAATATATATAAGACCAAAGTAATAACAACACCGCCATCTTTGTTCTATGAATACAAACATTATCATAAACTTAATTACAACATTCACACATCCATCGAATCTGTATTCATTACTATTATTCATGTGTCAACATTTAAATAGAAACAAATTTTGCCAATTTCATAGATTGACATTTATTATAGTATTTGAAGGCGATTATATTTATTTCCGTAGAATATACGTAATCATATATTTATCGAGGTCATTATTTAAAATAAATCATAAAACTTTCATGGACAATTCATTTGTATTACGGTGTATCCTTCATCAACCTCACTGTTATAAATGTTATGTTTGTTGATATTTAAAAATATTAAAACTGTTTTAAAATGCATCAATCAAATTAATAAAAATATTTTTTTTAAATTTGTTTTTCGTGAATTCAGCCTAATTCTTCAGGAATCATTTCAGCATATTCCTTTATCATATATAATATGAAATAATTTTAATATATGTTAATATTTAAAAAAATCTCTTTTGTAACTACATTTCGGGCCAGTTAAAGCTGCCAATTATGTTACGTTTAGGACTGTATTCACATACAAACTAACATAATCCAAAATAATGTAAAGATGAAATTACAAATTGACAGTGTGAGGAAGTGAAAAAAAGAAAAGCCGGCAATAAATATTCAGCATTCATTCACAAATTATGTTTGAAATAGTCATTCAGTAGCACTGAGATAAAACAAATAATATTCTCGATATTTATTATTCATGTACATATATCCAAGCTCCATACAAAAACCTTAAATCTTTTAATCACTACGACATTATGTATCGCCAAACATTTAACACTTTCTTGAAAATATGTATTATTTTAAAACACTGACAGAAAATAGAAAGACATGTCAAATATCAACGCTTTGCAAATAATTTATCTTTGCACATTTAACGCATATTTGGATATTTTCATGACCTTTTTAAAATCATGTTTATAATATTATGTAAATATATGAGTAGAGCTTATCAATTATACGATAATTAAGAACTAGGTATTGTCTTTTTCATTTATGCCAGACTTGGGACTACCTAGATTCAATATTTAGACTGGCATTGCCAATGTGTACTTAACATCAAACACAACATTGGATATTTACCAATCATTGGGATAACGGACACCAAGATCAAACGAAACAATGTGAAACTAGATAATTCAATTTCAATTCAAATACATTCTAAAATGAAATAAGCAAGTTTTCAATGCCTTTCAGAGGTGAATACATAATAGACATTGGTTTTTTTTATCTTTGATCAAATATTTACTTTGAATTTTGCTTAGGATGCAAAAAGACCCAATGAGTGGCTTTGAAAATAACAATACAGGAATTTAAGTAATAAATATACAGTAGAGTAGGATCCCACATAAACTTATTGTAAAAAGGGACATTGGCTAAGGAGACTATAAAGTTGAGCTGGTTGCACTTTATAAAGAAGTACAAGATTTGGTATGGCACACATATTCGCCACTCAAAGATTACTAAATGAAAGACAAACCGACTGTATAACCAGAATATTAACTTGTTTACAGGAAGAACATTATCCATCCTTAGAAAATAATTAAATTGAAGATAAAAAGTTCATAATTAACAACAATGTTCAATTTGAACATCATTAAACTAAAATCTAACTAATTTAAAAAAAGTATTGACTTATCTACTCAGTTGGGAAATGAATATAAAATAATTCACAGTCAAATATGACACTTGTAACTAATTTTTGTAAGAATAATGTTTACAAGAAATTAAACTAGCGGACCAGTGTCATGTTCTTAGGTTTAAAACTATAATTTGGCAATGCCAATTCTTAAACATTAAAAATTGTGCCGATTATTATTTTAAAACTGTACTATCTAGGACTCAAAACCAACTTGAAGAAATTGAAAATATATCTGGAGTACAACATTTTACACAATTATCACTAAAATTATTGATATTTGATTTTTTCCGATAATGAACATTGACTATGACTCAAGCAAAAATAGTATTTTTAGGAATATTGGAATATTTTTTTTAGCAAACTGAAAAATCTGCCGATATGCATAAAAATGTACAGTCAACAAATCGACCCGATTAAGTATTGTAATCAACAGATAAATCATTTTTAATTGTTATAGTATTTCATACACATTTGAAACATTTTTAAATGACAGTTTTTTTTATATGTTGTATTATATTGAACACAAAATATAAAATTAAAATAATACAACCTTAAATACTACTCATCAAGTGCATGCAAAATACTATAATAACTAAAATGTCTTATTTGTTAGTTACGGTTCTTTAAATCGAAATGTAGACGAGATGGAAAATGATAAATACAGATTTGAATGTTTAAACGAAGATATCACATGTAATTTCAATGATTATAATGTAAAAATATGGATATACAGTCGAACTTGGTTATAATGAGCTCGGGTATAGCGAATTCACGGCTATAGTAAGTAAAAACTCTTTGATATTTTAGTTTACGCAAGTTTTCATTTTAAAAGTGAACTGTTATAACGAGTTTGCTTCTTGGTTATACTGAACAAATAATACGGCCAATACATAAATATATGTGAAAATGCAATCTTAATTATGTTAATGCAGCATTATCAAAGAAGTGCCAGATTTGCTATTAACGGGCTACTTTTGAAGGAACAAGAAGAAAAATTCGCAAAACAGTTCAGGAAAAATAATTTTACATATAGCAACGGTTAGTTAGATATATGTAATGAGAAATGGCTATAATGAGCAAATTTAATTGGTCCCCTCATGCTCGTTATAACCAGATTCGACTGTAGTTATGTTTTATCCTTTAATTACATTATTTTTGAATTTATCCATAATTTTCTTTTAATCGAATCTCAGACATACCTACCCTTAAAGTGATATCAATTTGTATTATCACATTAAAATGCTTTATCCATGAAAATGCATTTTGTATAACTAGACTAACAACATTGTATAATGAATGTTTTTCCTTATACATATGCCCGTTAAAAAGATAATTTTCAAATTGAAGACCATGCAGATAAACCCGTAAGACCCGAAGAGCGACGACAAAATAAGTTTAAATTAAAGAAATTCCAATCAATGCATATCAGCAGAAAATACCGTCAAATAGGTTTAATCAATCATTAATGTAAACATGAAAATAGCGGCAGCTATCAAATTCCAGCTTTTCAAATACAACAGCGCAAAATGCAAATATCCATGGAAAAAATTTCAAAATATCTGTCAACAAAAATGACCCCATTTGACGGCAGCCATTTAGGATTACATCATATTTATTTCATAAACATCTAACAACAAAATGAAAACATCAAATAGTTTTTAATGTTTCAATATTCAATCAAATCTTATTACTACTTTATATTTAAATCTGCATGTTGATATTTTAATTAAACAGACACAATACATTTAAGGAATTAGTTTATTTACACCAAACATTATTCTGAAGTTTCCTAAATAGTGAATACCCGGAGACTCTTCAACCTTTTGGTTTTGGATAATACTGGTCAACACCTACCATATATATTTAGTCTTTCCCACAGAATAGATACGCAAATCTGTAGTACATATCACATTCAGAAATAAATCAATGTGATAAACAATGTTCGATCGATAAATCTCCTGTTGACTCAAACATTGCAATGATCATGTGACTTTTAAAATAAAACTCTTTGTTTTTCAGACATTGTTGTCTTCAAGATGCTCACAGAGTCATTTGTATCCACTCTGCCAATTTCAATTAAATTATCTAGTATACTGGTTCAAATAATTTCTAGAATTCAGTCGTCGTTCTACAGTCAAGTAATGTTTGTCACCAAAGAAGGAAACCTCAAAACAGACAATCACATTTTCCAATGAATTCTGATGTTCAATCAATAATTAAATTATTTGAAACATATATTTATGAGGATTCATTATTCTCCGCAGTAATAAAATCATTCTTCTTCCTAATAATAAATTGTCGTGTTATGATTATTTTAAACAAATTTGAAAACTGTAGATACTTGATTGAAGAGTGTGCTGAAATATTGTATAACAGCTCCGTTCTCTATGTATACACATTTCATTAGAATCTTAAGGAAGTGCGAGCAGAACATAATCAATGTCAGGAAGACTGCTATAAATTCTCAGCTATTAAATTATGTAGGACAATTAGGATGTATTTTACCTATGTTAATTTTAATTTTGGTGTAAAATGAAAGACCACCTTGTCATCATTTTCTGAGTTATTTTGTATATAATTTCCGTTGTCTTCAACAAGATTCTAAATGATCGTAAAAAAAAGCTATATAACCTGAGAATCTTTCTCAGAATCCGAACTCCCATTATCTAAATTTGAATGATTTGCATTAAATATGTCATGAGAAGTTGATTGATATACTTACATTGAAATATTACTTGAAAAATGCTTTTTGAAGCACACTAAATATCCAAATTATCATCAAAACTCACATTATCTACAAGATTTATGATCTCAAATGTATTTTTACACAAATGTATTAAAAATAATATGATTGTTGTGTATAGTAATGCAGAGATTTCATACATCAATTCTGTCAAAAGTTAATATGTATTTTAGATAATGTGAGTTTCGATTCTAGGCTACACATATTTGAAGTGATGAAACAACCTAAAACATATGAAAAGGAGATTAACCAAACTATCCAAAATAATACAAAAATACACATTGAACTCTGTAAGGGTTTCATTCCTTTCATCCAATTTCTGTGTATTAAGTAATCGGGAAGTTTAAATTCTTGACTGACACCCCTAGTAATCACTTTAGCCATTAATATGTCACACACCTAGATCAAAACTAAAACAACTCAAAAAGTCTTTTTCAGTAAACTAAATAATAAAGTTATGAAACTAAATAACATTTTAAGTCATAAATGTATCCTAAAATGACACTATTTGAGAACTGGGGCTAAGTTAGTCGTGTATATGACAAGAGTATACAAATACAATAATAACTCAAAATTCTTGTTATTTTGAATTGTCATAGTTTTGATCTATATGTGCGATGTAATAATGTAACCTAACCTAACCATTTTGTTTAAAAATATGGCAAATTAACAAGGACAAAATTTGAAAAATGTTTTTAAAGGCTTTCTGGAGAACACACAATACCTAATCATTCAATCTACGTCAGCAGCTGCATTAAAACATTTAGAAATAATAAAAATAGAGGGATGGTGCTAAAATCAGCCAAAAAATTTAATTAGGGTAGTTTTATTTTCACGCTAGAAACTCAATCCAAGGTCCATGTTGTCCGTTGTCATGTGGAAATTCAGCAGTTGAGCAATATAATAGAGAAAGAATGATTCAATTAAATCATTAAAATGGAATTCCACCATGAATTAATAGTATTAAAATTAGAAATAATAAGAGAAAAAATAGGTCTAAATAGTTCCTTCTGAGCCAGAACTTACATACACCATACTTTCAATAGCCTGATTCAATAACTAATTTGTCACCGATACATTTGCATACTACTGATTTTAATATCACACAATTGGGCAATTTTAAAATCAAAAATATAACTATGCCGTGTCATAAAGCTAGTGTGCTCTAGATTACCCCGCACTTGATAGGTTAATGCTACATTAATTATAGCGCGATTACGTGATTTTCTGCCAAAATCAAACAATTCAGATTATTTGGAATCCCTGAAGGGTTTAAAAACAAAAGCTACACAATAACGTAATATGTTTTTTTCACATTTGTGCTTTCTTCTATGTATGTAATGCCATACTGGTAAAAGTATGATTCTGATGATGTAGCAGTATTTTGTATGAATAATTTCCATTCTGCAGGCCAAAATATCAAAATTTATAAATCTACATTTAACATTGCTATTTAAAATATTAAGATTTTAATAAAACGAGTTATTCAAAATAAAATATTTTTTATAATGAAGTGAGTGAAATAAATTCTTCTAATTGCTTCCAAAAATGAGAAAAAATAGACATCTCACTTAGAAACATATGTAGATGAAATTTGACAACTTTCTATACGATCATTGTAGCTTAATTGGTAAAGCTGCGTACCGGCAATAGACAGTTCCGGGATTGAGTCCTGACGATGTTCATGTTTTTTTGATAGATTTTTCTGTGTATTTTTCAAAGTGATTTATCTAAAATTTATTTAAAATAAATTTTGACCACCATTAATCTAAAGAAGCTATGATGAACAAATATAGTTTACAAATTAGGAAATAACATTTTGATAGGGTCAAAGCATCAAAGTAAAAAAATGTTACTGAAAAAATCACTTTACATCCAACACTTTGTCACGTTGTAGTGACGTTCATTCGGAGCACAATTCATTGAAATAATTGGGATAGATATCGTAATTTTTAAAAGTGTGATGTAAGACAAAAGTAAAATCTGCCTTTCAATAATTCACACCAATTCTCCCGTGCCATACCCCGGATAATATAAATAAAGAACTGAATCATCCAGTTCCGAAACCTGCCTTGATGGATAGCCTTAATTTCAAGCATGCGTACTATTCTGAATTTTTAAGATATTAGGATTTACAAGAGGAATACGAATCGCATAATCAGAGCTCAATACATTAGATTACATCAAAATCTCGATATGTGCTCAAATCAGTTAGGTAGCCTTTGGAACTGTACAATTCAACTGTAAAAATATACACTGCATACTTTAATTATGATTTTATTCAGCATTGATATAATTTTAAATAATATTTATATCGACCGACACCAACGACCTGGCAAGAATAAGCCGCACAGCATAAGATGCCTGTCATGCATATTGCTTCAATACACCGAAAGAATACTTCACATAAAAGAAATCCTTGCATAAAGATTATGTGTATATATATATATATATATATATACTTAATAAAACAACTATGGAATGTACATAAAGGTGAAGATTATTTCAGTGAGTGATTTAATAAATAATTCATTAAAAGTAGTAAAAATTAATTTTAAAAAAATCATTATTTTTTAATAAAATGTTAATTTTATAAACCAAAGATGCAAAAACATGTCAATCTAATGAGCTTAAAACTTTGATGAATGAAATATCTTTATGTCAAAGTAAATATAATTAAAATTGATTATTTTAAGTACAATATTTATAAACTAGAAACTATTTAATTATAACAATATCATTATATAACATTAAACGATATACATTCATTCAATATGCAAGAAAACAATTAATTCAATACAAAAATGAACATAAAAATAATTGATAATACAAAAACGTATTAAAATGCTTAAAATATATTTTTAAAAAAAACATTACATTATATTTACAAACAATCTATTATGGCGTGTTCATATTGCAATGAAACTGGTATTATTTTTTATATAAAATAAATCCGACCCTTGTTTAAGAATAATCAATAAAATAATTCAGTATATGTATTAAACTGGTGTACCAACCTAATGTGACATGCTTGTATGCAAAATGTTACTCAGTTAATTGACAGATTTAAAAAAATTAATATTGAATCAATAATTTTGGCATGTATGTATGTATAGACATATTAAATGGGAAGAATGTAAAAAAAATATCCAAAGATTTCCACAATTTTACTAAAATTAAAATTGAAGTAAATTTAGTAATATTATTAATGTTGAAATTAATTTTTTTTATAACACTTCACTGGGACATTCCGATACTACTGTTTCTGTGTACGTTTTTATTTGAAATACTCAGGGAGAAATATTTTTGAATTTATGTTATGTATTTAAATGACATAAATCAAGTTTTTAATGAATTAGAAATAAAGAATGAAATATGAACATGTATACATTTTGAAGTCTCAATTCGTTATTTAGTTGTAATTGAATTAAACCAATAAGAAAAAACTAAATTAAGTTATTGGTAAATTATGACTACGTACTTTCAAATCACGATCAAATGATTTTTGGAGTTATTTTTACATGGCAAAGAAGAGTTATTCACATGAGGTAACAAAAAATAAGATTCCTCAATAAATAAGCATTTCTGGGAGATACAAAAACAAAACTCTCGCTGAATCCAATATGGTGTTTGTTAAAAAATCCATCCGTAGGTTGTTTTTCTCTATCGGGGATGCTGCGACGTGAAGGATAGTTTAAGGTAGTGGTACGGTGACTTGTACGTAGGATACGGGGAAGTATCCTGTACGACCGTTGACGGAGCCTTCATACCAGTTGTCATCAACTTTATTGACAAGAGTGATCACATCATTCTCCTGAAACATCAACATTTCTTTATATGTAGTCTTGAGCTTTCAAATCTTTCTAACTACATAACAACTTGAAGGCAAAGTAAAATGTACCAGAAATAGAGGAATATAATCTCCCAGATAGACAGGTCACCCTGTCTTCATCTTCATAGCAAAAGGATTTTGAAAAATGGAAAATCAATATAATAGCCTACCACATATATAAACAATACATATTTTGAGGATGTCCAAATCTTTGTAGGAACCAGTTACTGGAATTTATCCCCTGAAGGATTGTCATCAAGATATAGATGTCTCACAAAGACGAAGCTATTATTTATTTACATGGAAAGGTAAGTTTCTACATGATAACATATATTTGATAGGTGTGGTAGCATGGGTAAATTGGTGAACATTACATTGTGTAAAGTGATCACTTAAGCCAGCCGATGACAGGTCGTAAGCCTTGTAATGCCCAAGACTTCCATACTTACGACCCCATGTAAATAAATAATAGCTTCGTCTCTGTGAGACATATAAATCGAAACCGTAAATTGCACCAAAAAATAATTACCTTAAAACCAAGTTCACCAGGATTTTCTGGCTCAAAGTCATACAATGCTGTGCAACACGGATTCTTGCTAGCTGCTGAAGGTGGAACCATCGGTGTCCTGGCTGGAGACTTCATCGGGGACGGCAATGGAGACGCTATCATTTATAAACAACAGTTAGTCAACGATTTTACATGCCGAGTTTTACAGCTATTTAATAAGTACATATTCGAATTATACAGTTCATAAGAATCATAGTTGTATATGAATAATTCAAAATAGAATATAAATAAAGCAGTTAATTATGTGAAAAGTAACTTTAAACTAATAAAGGATTTGTCAAATCAATAGCATCTCGTAAGAAACTGTCAGTCTTGAGAATTTAAAAAAGAATAGCAAAAAACTTTATGCATTAAAAAATAACAAAAATACAAAATTATGAAAGCTAAGAATGAGAAAATATTTACATAGATTATATAAAGTATATATATATAAGAGTTCTACAGAGTTTACCAAATTCTATTATTAATTATTCAAAAATTGCTCAATATATACTGATTGCAAACCTGCAAAATAAATTGTACGCAGAGAAATGCGTAACGTGATTACAAAAAGTTTGATGGTTTCATTTTTCAACACGCATACAATTTATTTGAATACTTACAGAAAAAAAAAGTTAATGTCCCATATGCGCAAGCAAGGCTGTACCCATGTTTAATTTTGATAATTTTTTAAACACCATATAATTTAAAGTGTTGCCCAATTTTTTAACTTTGGAATTCAAATAGACAGACAAGTTGGATCCACACTATCAGTGCAGATTCTGGTTTGAATATTTATATGTATTCTCATTCTATGAGATAGTAATTAATCAAGAACAGGCAATGAATATTTGTGCTACTTTACAAGGCTGAGAGTTAAAATTAAAAAAGCCACCCTGATAACGGAACTCGGGTGAATCATAAAATCATGCCTCACCAAAACTAACAGCATTTACTATGATCGAGGACTTTTAAAATACAAGGAGCAACAAATAAGTGTAAAATTTAGATTGCGAAGAGTTACGATCTCAAGCGGTGAAACTAACAATATCACTAAAAAGTATTGTGAATCATTACGACTGGTCACTCATTTCATCAGACTACCACTAGACTAAGTGGGATACTTTACAGAATTTTTATTTTTAAAAATCCCAATTTTAAACGTGAATGGTTCCAATTAATTAATATAATCTTGATTATACAAATAAGTACAAACTTATGCAACTATGTCTATGTAGGTCACAACATTCAGTGAGTCAAAAAAAAATGCATAGTGATTGCACAATTAATATACGCCTCTGAAGTAGCTGCGCCATCTCACACTGTCAAATATGGTCAGTTTCATTGTTGTTTTATTTTTGGTATGATAATCAAGCAAAATATATACAAAATCAAGCATAAATTAAAAAATATTACATAAATACTTAAGCAAAATTCATAAAAAAGCAGAAGAAACAAGTTCAAAACCACACAAGCAAGGTAAAAGCATTATTTCTCGTAAAATAATCCTATCATGCGGATTTTGTTTTATGAAAAATTATAATATATTTTTTTACATTGTTGTATTTACATGACTTCAGGTTGAAATATTTTAAATTAAAATAAGCTAGGCACTTAAAACATACCCTATCTACTGTCATGCTTGTCAACTTGAAGAAAAGAAAAATTAAAAACATTAAATAATTTCAATAAGTGAGTGATGTTGACTGCCCCGAGGAGAAGCTGCGCTGCGTGCATCTCCTCTAGGCAGTCCAAATGTTTCGAAGAGCATGCATGTGATCGTTACCGTTGGTAGAGCGTTGCGCATTGTTCTGCGAGTTCCCGCCAGGGAATAGCTCCAGATTGTTAGGCTTGCCGTGCACCGGCGAACCAGAATTGGAGCCCCCTATCGGACCAACACAATGCGCTGTCACTTTGCCTCCTTGCACTCATTATACACACCAATATTTTAAATAAGGAGAATCCACTTATTTTTCATTACACATCACTTTGTAAAATTTAGAATTTGGAATGCATTGATACATAATTACACATTTGACATTAAAAATATGAATTATTACTCCATTAAAAATTTATACCTGCTCTAATAAATATCTAACTCATTACAATTCTTGAATTATTGCCAATGTTAGCATTCTTTTTTATTGCAGTACTACTTTAATTCACACGAGTTTACTGTCTTATTCAGTGCTTATATTATGAGAAAACATTTCTCATTTTTCAAATAATAGAATTTTTGAAAAACATAAAACAAATTAGAGTACCAATCTTATTACTCTGTCAAATTTAGTTTTGAAATCTACAGTAAAAATACCGATGTAAAGTTCCAAGTACAGGTATATTTTTTTGAAAGATAAATTAGTTCTTTGCATTTTCTAAGTGACACATCTAATTAATGTTTTAATTATTAAGGAATTGCATTCTGAATAACCATAATTTTACAAAAAAAAATTATATTTTCATAGAAAGCGATCACTTTGTGGTTTGGCATATTAGATTAAATACAATCACTTTGTATGAAACCACAAATTTTATTATACGCCAACCGGTTTCGGTTAGCTCAAGCTTTGTCAGGACGTATTTAAAACTAACAATAAACAATAACAAAAATATTTTTTTATGTTTGTGTTAGTTTTAAATATGTCTTGATGAAGCTTAAGCTAAGCGAAACCGGTTGGTGTGTAATAAAATTCGTGATTTCAAACAAAGCGATTGTATTTTATTTAAAAAAAAATAATAATTTAAATGTTGGAGACATTAAATTTGATTTGAGATTAATTATTTTAATGAGTTCAGGATTATCACAATACCACTTGCAGAAATGATTTTTGAATGGTATTAGTTTAATGTTAAAATGGAACCGTATAAAATTATATACAGACTTAAATAGTTTAACATGGTTAATGTGAAACTAGAGGAAATCATTATTGTTAAAATTTATAGACTGTTTGACCTGTGCAGATAGGCGATACAATTTAATGGATTAATTTTATTTTATTGGGCGTATGCATTAATTCATGCGTTTTTTTTTTCGAAAATTAAGGCTTTATTGTGAAAAAATGGTTATACACTCAATGATCAAAGTATTGTCCATCGGAAGCTACAACATTTGCCCATCTTTCTGGCAGTTTGTGGATTCCATCCCAAAAGAACTTCTCCGGCTTGGTGGTGAAGAACGAATCAAGCCAATTTTTGATACCCTGTTCTGAAGTGAAGCGTATTCCGGTGAGGGCATTCTGCATTGATCTGAACAAGTAGTAATCAGAAGGGGCTATGTCTGGGCTATAAGGCGGGTGAGGTAGAACTTCCCACCCACTGTTCTCCAAATAGTTTTGAACCGGTCTTGAAACATGTGGCCGAGCGTTGTCATGATGGAAAATTATGGATTCGTGTCTGCTTACATATTCTGGTCGTTTTTCCGCAATCGCTCTCTTCAAACGAATTAATTGTGTTCGGTAGAGGTCCCCTTTGATCGTCTGACCCGATTTCAACAGCTCATAATACAACACACCCTTCTGATCCCACCAAATACAGAGCATTACCTTGGCGCCATGGATATTCGGCTTTGCCGTGGATGTTGATGGTTGGCCGGGCTTCACATACGATTTCTTGCGCTTGGGGTTATCGTTATGAATCCATTTTTCATCACCAGTGACAATCCGATGCAAATAAAGTAATGAAGAAGAACTCCCCGCAAAAACACTTTTTCTGGCACAAAGTTCGACATGTTCAAATGAATAGAAAAAAATGTCGTTTACACTTCAATCAAATGACATATACTGAAAAAGACGCGCAATGACAGTAGCTTTCAAATGAATATAGTCACGGATGAACACGGCGCGAAATAATACTAGTAACGCCCTCTCTTAGAAAACCGCATGAATTAATGCATACTCCTATTATCAAATTCAGTACATTAAAAACATGGTTCTAAAGATATGAAAGCTGTTAAAGGAGTTTTAAACATAATAGCATTCATATCAAATGTGTAATTTTAAACAGATAATGCTTTCATAATCGCCAATTGGAATATATCTATTTTAAAAAAGTTTAATATTATTATCAGTAAATACAAAATAGATAATGAGGACACATTTATTAGAAGATATTACAGTGTGAAAAATTGTGTTTTCAAAATTATCAGTCAAACATTTCCATAACATTGAAAAGTACACTTATCAACGCATCTCAGTGAAAAGTTATATATACCAAAGTAAAGAACATAAACAATGGAAGAGACATTATGAAGAATGATGATGATAATAATAATAATAATGGACATCAAAAAAGGTAAACAACGTTAGATTAGGAGGAGAGACACCATGTTGGAAGTGAAAATGGGGCACACCAATAAATTAACATCAATGCATTCCGAATTCTGAAGAAACAAAATCAAACAGCTGCAGGGCACAAATTCAATAAATCATGCCATCACCATAAAAAGGTTGAAAACTTGAAGAGTCAAATCAAAATTGAATATTTATGAAATCTATAAAATGTGAAAAATATCCATAACTTTAAAAACCAAAAAAAAAATCAAAAATACTTTTATATTGATAAAATTTTTGGTAGATGTGAATTGTATCAAATAAATTAATCTCGGTAAAATAATATCTAACGTAGATTTTTATAGAGAATCAATTTCTTTATTAGAATCTCATACTTTTTTTGCAAGACAAGAGAAATTGTAATGCCAGCAGTCCGCTCTTGCCGAGGCACGGCGAGAGGAACCGAGCACGGGAATGTACCGTAGCTCTCGACTTGTATCGCCTATTATCGTGTCGACACGGGTCGTCTCGTGCCATCTCGCTTCGCCTCGCCTCGGCGAGAGTGGACTGCTGGCATAATAAAATACAAGACTGAGAAGATATATTGTGTAATGATTAAAAGATAGTTATTTTGATAAAAAAATTCTGTTTAGGTCTGAGATAAAATATTTGTGTATTAAATCCAATAAATTGAAATAAATGTATGAATTTTTTGCTATATTATTAAATTTTTGTAAATGATTTTATCTTCAGACTAACTAGCACAAAACAGATTCAATAATTAAAATATGTATAAATATATGGATAGGTGCATCTAAGGATTAAACATTTTTGATATTAAAATAGAGGGTAATGTGGAAGGAGAGGAAATGAAGATAATTATTAAGGAGTTATCGGGATGACCCATTAGACCACAGCTCCAACAGTCCCAATCCAAAGTACTTGGATTTTTTAAATATGTTATAACAATGAGAAATACTAACCCGTGAAAAGAAAAGAGAATGATTACAGTTAGATACATACCACAAGCGTATGGACAGTGGACAGCCCTTTCCCACTGCCCTTCAATGCACTTATGAAGAAGTCTGATGCTGCACAACATATTATTTGATAATATTTATAGGATATAATATGATATAGAAATCATCCATGCGGTAGAACGATTATTATATTTAATTTCCCATTAAAAAAAGATACATTTCCTTGGATCCACAGTCATTAGATATGTTATAAAATATTTTTAAAAAATTATAAAATGAAAATATGCAACTAAATAATTCATTTGGCCCCGTGTATAAAAATATTCAACCTTTAAAATGTATTCACCGATTTTGAACAGCAATTTGACATGATAATATCAATCAATTTAATATATTTTAAGCATGTTTAAAGCAAGGAAACAACCCTAATCTGTAATAACCTATTTGCGTGTCGTAGTACCATTTATTGTGAGTCAAAGCATACAGCACTGTGCTACCGGTGGTTTCGGCAATTCTTTATATTATATAATATAACGATATGTCCCGTTCGGGAGATATGCGGTATGTATTAATATTGTGATATGGTGAAAATATGCGTGTGCTTGAATAACCCCATTGCATAAAAGAATAACACAAAACAAGCAATAAATAAGCTCAATCAATCAATTTCTAAAACTTAACTATCCCACCACCCATACATAATTCAATCAATTTTTTGCAGTCAATATTGCCCTGAATAATCATGCCAAAACTCCCTGATACACTATGTTAACATAATGATATTTTATATTTTTTGTCTTAAACAAGTAGTGTGGTGTGTTAAATAAATATGAATCATAAAGGAAAAACATTTGAAAATAATGTAATAAGTTTAAACGAAATGAAGATAAATAAAATAATATAAGATTAAAATGTTTTGATATAAAGAGAGAAATAAATCTTATGCTTCATAGTGAATTTTATATCAATTACACTTAATATCTCTTTCAAATGGTGAAGTAAGAAAATATTCTAAACAAAATAATAAAATAAATAAATAGAGTTAAAAATCAACCAATCACCTGACCACGGATCCAAGTTGTGTTGTTGCGGAGGTCTCAAAGGGGCCTGGGTCCCCCTAGAGGGCCGGCCCCCCCACCCCCCGGATGCACCGGTCTCATCCCAACCCGACCCGAACGGATCGTCCCTTCTCACCCCGTTATTACTAGTCGGCCTTCTCTCGTTAAAGGACGAGCTGTTGGCCATCCTGGGATTGTGCACCGACCAGCCGGAAGACTGTTTGGACGACAGATTGCCTATGGAAGAACTGTGCCTGAGGTTTGAAGTGTTGTTGTTACTATGCGAAGAGAGGTTTTGGCTGGAGCCGTGGGTGCTGCCTATAGTATTGGGGCCGGAGTGGTAGGAGTGGGAGGGTCTACCATTGTTGAGACCGTGCGAACCGTCTGTGGAGAAGCCGTCGATGTTCAGGTCAGCCAGCGTCTTCGGGACGAACTCCATCTTGGGGCGGGCGGCGGCCTCTTCCGTCCTGAGGAAATAAATTAATTTGATAAATGAAACAGATACTGGAGGATAGTCCTGTTAGAAGCCTCAATAATCGTCGAGCTTGTATGAGAAGATGTATGATGTGGATGAGGCGAGAATTGTGTGTCAGGACAGAAGAGTGCGGCGCTCTATCCTTTCTGCCTACCCCCGCGGAGAAACAGCGTGATGGTAAGTAAGTAAGTAAGTAGTTGAATGTAATTAAATCTGTTTACAAACATTTCTCTGAATTCGTGTGAACAAGTCATTAAAAATATGTCTATAATAGCAATACTTGATTAAAATAAGTTACACAACACTATTAAGCTTACTTTTCCCGCAAGTTCTGGACTAATACGTTGAGAATCTCCACACATTGCTGGTGGTACTCCAGGAGTCCCTCCGAGAAGGAGGTCATCTGGGCCAACTGCTCCACCTAATTGATAAAATAAATAAATAGATTGTTGTTTAGAAATTATGACAGAAATAATGATAGATAATGATATTAATTCAAAAGCTAAAGATTGATACATTACATACTCCAAAGGAATGATTAACTTGGATAGTATATATTATAAACAAATATTAATCATTCTGAACGTTCTTTGCTACAAAATATTTGTTATTGTTAAGGCCGGTTGTTTAATCAGTAGTAAAATTTTACCATAGTAAATTTTTACTATAGTAACTTTTTACCATTGCCCATGGTAAAAATGTTTGCGAGTTATTCAAACGTCAAGTTAACTATATGTGGCAAGGCGAATAGTCATCAAATATCTGAAGAATGTTGTCAAATTTGATTTATTATAAATATTCACCATTGGCAATACCCAATTTTATGCTTTATTTATTTATTTAATTCTTAACAAAGTGCATACATAAGCATTTCTATATATGCTGTAATATAAACAAGATTAAAGTCTTTTCTTTTACTAAAAGTTATATTTTACATATTTGGTCAGTTTCACTTTAAATCTATTAAATTTCTCCTCCTTTCTTATATTTTGTGGCATTTCATAAAAAATCTTCATCATCGTTTTCTAAAATTTGTTCCTCTTTCTGAATGGCAGTCTCAGTCTATCCCTTCCTCTTGTACGATACTCGTGCTCATGTCGATTTGCATCAATTTTTCATATAAATTCAGCCGATATTTTATTATTGAGTATTTTATAAATAAATACCATTATATTAAAATATACTTTCTGCTTAAAAGTCATTATATTCAGCTCTTTCAGCATTGCACTGATCCAAGTATATGTATTTTTTCTGAGTATTATTCTCAAAGTTTTATTTTGTGCAGCATTGACAATCGTTACATTTCTTCTTCATTAGCCAAAAACAAAATGCTGCTGCTATGAAATTATTCACTCCTGCGTACAAAATCTGTCACTTCGCTGGCGAAAAATCTTCATTCTTTACATTAATATAAATTCAACAGCGAGATCATCATCGGACGAACATTCATCACTAAAATAGCGGGATATTTAATGATTGTCGTTTACTACAACTTTCAAAGTATCAATGTGACCGATGACTTTTGAAACAGCTATGAAGAGTTCACCATTTCTAACTAACGATTTAAGGTAACTTTTTTTACTATAGTAAAAAAATACACTGATCAAACAACCAGCCCTTAGAAATTTGCTACATTTATTTATTGAGTCAGATATTTAATTTGCATTACTTTAATCCATTAGAAATGGGATTAAAAAATAATAATTACGTGTTATTTTCTTGCATGAATTTAAACTTTGGCATTATGCATCTCAAACAGCATGCAATGTTTACGCATGTTTATGTTTAGCACGCATCTCAGAAAGCACTTCCTTACAAACAGCGTGGTACCGGTTTGAAAAGTTTAAAAATGAATACGTAACTATAATACAATATTTTAACTTTGTATATGTACGTTATTGTTTTATTAATTTTACTTTTATACTTTGAACACTATATTTTAATTTTCGTATTACTTTGTGGTTTGACATATAAGATTAAATAAATAAATTATTGAAAAAGACCATTCATTTAATAACAGCACTGGGGTGAATATCGTCCATAAAAACAGTTAGACAATTTAGAAGCGCTTGAGATAAAAAAAAAAGCAGTGGACAGCTTGAGCTAAGTGAAACCAGTTCATGGTTTTATACAAAGTGTTGTGTTTTATTTAAACTATATTTTAACTTTGTTTATGTGTTATTTAACTCAATCTTGCTTTACTTTTTTTGTCTTAATAAATTGAACATAACACTTTTAGTATAATTTTTACCTTCTTTTATATTGTTACTACCTACCACTGTATTCTTACTTTACTGCAATGTTGTAACCTTATTATTACAACAATAAAATACACTAGTATGAATCTAAATATATTATTATTATGTAAGTCGTAATGATGAAGAGGATCGAGGATGTCCTGCTGCTGGTGAAAATAACAAATTGAATGCTTTAGTGGAAGAAAATAGACGATAAACAACCAGTATTGATCTCATGCATGCCTGTCAGTTAAACAAGTTCTCTCCTTCTAATATACATTTAATATGCATATTAAATTAAATATTAATATACATATATTATTTCAATTCATCTTCGAAAACTTAAAAATAGCTTATATGGTACTCGCTGGGTCTATTAATAGATTTTATTCAAACAAGTTGGAATACTCCTTAGAATAATTTAACAGCTTTAGTAAAAAAACATTGTCAAACTCACTTCGTTGTCCAACAAGTTGAACATGCCGAGCTGTGCCAGGTGCAAAGATTCGGCAAACTTCTCTTCGGCTTGCCTTATCTCATCATCTGTAATATGCGATCCTAATCAACAAAAATCCATCCTCGGAAACGATTGTCAGAAGATATCACAAAGAAGGATCCATAGATGCGATGCACATAAAAGAGTGATTTTGTATCAAATAGTGAACCACAACCACCAATGCAATATTCACAATAAAATGTGTGCACAGTGTAAGCAGTGCATATCCAAAATTTGTTTTTAAAGTGTAATTTAAAAAATAAATAATTATAATTGTTTAAAAAAAAAAAAAATTTTTTTGAAATTATTAAATAAGTAAATTTGAAGGGCATAATCATAATCATGTTCAAAATTTAAGGGTGTTAAATCATATTTAAGGAAAATGAACAAAACAATATTTAAAAGCAAACAAAACAAAACACAAACAAAACAGGGAGAAACATAAAATGAAGGCAAAATGGTTTTGATACAGACCAAATTTACGGTTTTAATTAAAAGCGAAAACAATTCCAATATGATGAATGTTACAGATGATGCAATAATAGGTCCCGGTGGAATGTGTTTCCGAATTCGGCGAAATTTATTATGTATATACAGCAGGAAGCGTGTCGGGTCCAAAACAATAAATGGTAGAAGGACATGAAACAAAATGGAGGAAAAAAAACAAAAATTAGTACTAGGGTCGGCGAAAAAACTACACTGTTATATTAATTAATAATTTAGATATTAAATCTACATATTGGATAGAAACAAAACAATATTATACGAGATTTACTGCACTAGCTGTCTCAGATAACATATATAACTACTTCATAATTATTTATCTAACAAAATACTCATTTCAATCGCAATCAAAATAGATGTAATACTATTATGGATCGGATTTACTAATTGAATTTAGTTAAAACAGTTCAATAAAATTCTTCTTTCTCAGTGCAAAGAATTATGTATTAAATTAATAATTTCATTGAAAAAATATACACGAATTAATTTCCATTATAATAATTCATTTAGGTGTCATATGGAAACAGGAATGAAAAATTTACCCACTGTTTAATAAGAAAAACACAAATAAGGAGAGGGGAAACTTGTTGGCAAGGATCATGATGTACTGTACGCAACACAACGACAAACCCTCTGAAAAAATAAGTGTTTCCGGAACATACCCTGTCTCGCCACATTCTGATTATGCGATGGGCTGCCATATGGACTAACTCGGCCATATACTAATGAAAACAATATTTCAGTCAAAATATATTCCCAAACTTACTAATTAGTATCATTAAACATTAAAAAATTATTAAAGCTACAATTTTTTTAAGTGATCACAGTTTGAAATTAAATAAAATATTTTTTTTTCATAATTAATTCCAATATGTACATTTAAAAAAAATAGAATTTTGGGAAATTATCCTCCAGAAAAATATGATAAGGTGTGTAAGTAGCGCAGTGCAATTACAGCATTATATTGTCTTAATACGGTGAAATCCTGGCAGCTTAGATATGTCTGTATACTAATTATTCTATTACTTTCTACAGAAAACTAAGAAACGTAAGAATTTAAATTAATATTTCAGACGTTCCAGAAGAATGTGTAGAAGTCTTCAAAATTCCATTACAGCATAAAAGTGTACCATAACTTAGATTGTGCAGATAAATATCTAAGCCAAAACTGGAAGCGAAAACTTGTGACCTCTAGCAAAATACATAGTAAAATATTGTTTACAAGTCATTGTAAATGTCTTATTTTTGAGTCAATAGAATAATTTCATTTAAGAAAAAGATGTACATTTTGATCTTACGTAGATATAGAAGATTATCAAAAAACAATCAAACTTTATTAGAAAAATAAGCAGTAGAATAAATTACCCATTACAAGTTACAAATTCAAAGAAGAAAAAAATATTTACACATGTTTAATATTAAAGCAGTAACTTTGTTTTTACCTTTATGGATTATAATATTTTGATGACTACCGGTTTCGGAGCGACAGCTCACTTTTAAGGACAGAATAAAGCCCTAGAGGTCAAAAACAAAGATACTTGCAGTTTAATTGTTAAAATTATATTCCCATAATTAAAAATTGTTTCTTTCCGTTGAAACCAATAGGAGCCAAAGGCAAAATGATTAAACGCCCAAAGATGTGACCGAAATTATTAATTACCTTTTGCTTGTCTCCTTTTTTTGCAGTCGAAATCTAGACGTCGCCCTTGCAACTTCTTTCGGTGATGCTGAATGATTTAAAAACAAAATTGTTAAGTATATATATTCAAATAACACAATAATAATATCTTTGAAACCATGTCGGTGCTAAATATGTAATATAATTATTTCAATGTTCCTATATATTCCTATGTTTATGTGTATTATGCCTTCATGTAAGTAATTTATTAATCATTTTATCTGTATATATGTATGCATATGTATGTATTTTGCATTGCAATATATTCAAACACGTACTATAATATTTCATTTTCAATGCACAATTCATATACATATCACAATACATACTGTTGTGTATAAGCATAGATGTCGGAAGAATGTCGGGACAGGAAAGAGTTTGGCACTCACCGCAATCCGGATTCTGCTGGCATCTCCAAAAATGTGGACTGTACGTCAAAGGTTCTGACACAGTATGTATAATATTGTAACCTGCACCATACACATATAACCGTACTGGCTCAAGGTCGCCAATCGACTGGTCGGCAGCGTGGCCGGGAAGGGGGAGGAATGGGGGGGGGGCAGGCACAGTGCATTATTTTCGTTCAATAATTAAATAAATATATATCCCCAAACACATACATTGTAGTAAACCCATGTGATAAGCATTCGTAAGAGGTTTGTTAAACTTATTTATTTTGTTTATGTTCTGTCATCAAACTGTTAATGAACTGTATAATATAAAATAAAATAAAAACACCATACCTAATGATTTTATAATAATTTATGAAAGTTGAAGAAAAAAAATCTAATTCAAGAATATCACAAACTCTAATATTTTGTGAGAGGATTGAATGTGGACTATGGAGGCAACAGTCTATCTTACTATTGACATGTGTGACGTGTGAACGAATCATTCTGCCGGTTTAAATTAAATTAAATCCTTCAGATAGCGGGATATCTTCTATGCGGTAATCCCACAATTTAATAAAAATAAATACCATACCATAACTTCCTTCAGATCCTTGGTCTGCAAGTGGTGCAGAGGCTCCAAGAAGTTCTGTTTGATATTGTCATCCAGGGAATACTTAACATCGGCCATTTGCTTCATGGACTCACCCATTTCTATCAAACTTTGGGCTGTACAGAAAAAAATCTATTGAATAACTCTCCATGATTACGATTACTTATTATGATTACTTTATTCAGAACAGTCGATAAGAATTTAATTTAATGTGAAAACTATTTGCAACAAAATTTCTTGTCTAATTTAGATATCATACTAAAAATGTATGAAGAATTATTTCAGAACATTACTATAGAGCACATTTAAAATGGAAGATACTTTATAAATTATTAAATTAATTTTATACTTGATTGTTGCGAGTTGCCTTTTGGTTATTTCATTCAGCTAACCAGCAATCTGTTGTAACTATTCAAATAAAATCAAAGCAAAGACTGTTAGAAAAATGCAAGCACTGGTATTTCCATAGAAAATATTGTAACAGTCAATGTAAAAACAGACGCACACCTTCAATGGAAATGCCACAGCTTATCTAAACACTTATCACATAAAAATATATGGAAATGATAAATGAAAGCGTGACCATGGCGTTTATCTAAAGTCATCGAACAAATCATTTAAGAGAGAGAATAGACCAAAAGCTGTAAAACTGGAATAAATTCAGATACTATCAGAAAACTGATATTAAAAAAAAAAAATAGAGTATTATATTGTATTTATAATGATGAAAGAAATCAAATTGTATGCATTATTGTTTAAGTTAAAAAGCTTCAAATAAACAACAGTCAGTTAGAAAATTGAATTAAGAAGGAATCGAAAGGTTATTTTGAAAGCGTAGCAAAATATATATGATGCAAATGAAGAAATAAAAAGAAAATTAGTAAATTGATATTGAGGTGGAACGTACAATAATACGAACCAAAGATGGAATCTTCTCCAAGCTTTTTTCCATAATGCAACATGCAATCTCCGAGAACTCCCTCTGGCTGCGGATAGGTGTTACTCTTGGCCTGGCCAGACAGCTTAGAGATGCCCTTTACGGCGGCCATTTTAGCTCGGGCTGTGGGGTTTGGCTGGAGGAACTCCTTGGTCTTCATCTGCAGCTCTTCCACTAGCTCTACAGTTACATCGGTTTTCTACAAGAGTAACAATAAATTAAATGTGATATTTTAAATACTGAAATTATTGACCTAAAAATGTTCATTCATGTGATAATATATTTATCTTTATTCAAATTCTTTAACAAATGATGAATCAGAATACATTTTCTAAATAATCTACAAACATGTCCGCAATTAACAAGTTCCTTTAGGTAGACCATCTGTTTAGCTGTAAACAATATTTTTGAACTGAAAATAATTTTGATTCGTACAAAATAATTTTTATTCAAATAAGCCAAAAAATACTTTTAAATGAATACTGATATTTAAAAAATTTAAATGATTACACAATTGTTTATTAACTGTCCAATCATACATGTAATATTTTGATTTCTTGCTACACATTGTTTTGGAATTTTCTTATTTTCAATATAACAAGTAAGGCGAAGTAACTTTTCTTCTGTGCAGTTTTAATATTTTTCATATTTTAAAACTCACGGGCTCTAATACTTTTAATCTACAAAACTGCATAATTTTTTAAATAATAAATAATAATATTGGATAATTTTTATAACACCATTTTTGTAAAAAATTTCACCTCAAGGGTGCTTAAGAATTATTTTTTAATTAACTCAATAAAAGTCCTCAGTATTTAATATGGTTAATGGTTATGGTTTAATATTAAAATAATTATTTTCACTCGTTCCGTATTTCATGAATCAGAACCACTTGATTAACTTTGAGATAAAACAGAAAAAAAAAATTTTCTTCACATACATGTATGTAGTTAAGATATTCTACACCACAGATTATCAACGAGCCTAAATTAAATAAATGTATTAACCACTCACCCTCTCCATATCCATGAAGTCCAGATCGAGCTTGGTGCCCTCGGCACCTCCCATCTTTTCTGTGACATACTGTAACAAATGAGAATGACATTGATAAGGAAATGTAGCATTTTGACTTAAAATTATTAAAATTGCATGCTTTTAACCTATTGACTGCCGACTCTTTTCTGGAACATTAATAAAGAATAATAATAAATTATATATTATTGCTCATCCGCCATAAAAACAATGGTCACGGGACACACCGTCGACATACAAATGTCAATAAACATGTATGGAAATAATGGTGTTGGCGGCACTTCCCAGGACAACCCAATAATGCCTATGGGTGTGATCAGCGATCAACATATTAAAACTATACTAGGTGAAAGTATAAAGGGTACCAAAACTATTTAAGGAAATATAATTTAAAATCTTTTTAATTAAAATAAAAATACTGTTAATCGTTGTTATTTTTTAAATAATAAAACGGTCATCATATGATTATCATTTTAGATATGTTACATTTGAAAATTTTATTATGTCGATTTATGATATCGTACTGAATATAGTTTCATCATACAAAAGAGTACACTTTCTCCCAATTTGGGAGAAATGATAAAAAAATGTCTAATCGGTAATAACATGTCTTCCCTGTAAGAATGAAATGAATTGTTTAAACTGTGACTGATTAGTTATTATGTTTTTGATTATATTAAATGTAACAAAATGGATATAAATATACCTGCAGACAAACATGTAGCATGACACTGTCATGTCAAGTCATGTCTTTCATTGACGACTTGACAAACACTGTCTTCCCTACATTCTAAATGGTCATGGTATACTTTTCAACATATTGATTTTGACATGATAATTTATCATAAAAACTCATACAAGATCAGGGATCTCTAAACTTATTCGCACGAGGATTTCATTCCATGTGGGCCAAGAAGAACATAAAAACAAATTTTTAAAATGCCTTAATTAAAAATTATACATACATATTTAAATATTTTAGCTAAAAAGGTTTGGTTATTTTCATCTTTCAGGAGGTGGTCATCTTCTGTTAGGTGTTTCACCTCTAATGATCGATCACCATCCTGACGATGATGAGGCATTGAAATAGAGATTTTTACATAAACTTGCCCACTTTCAACAGCTATCAAAACAAAACAACTCGATAAATTTGTATAAAATTTTGATAGACGTCGTTCAAAAAATGACGTTAAACAATAGTATACAGATTTTGGCTCAGTGGCGCCATTAGTCGTTAAACATGGATACTTATCATACAGTGTTTGTATTTGCATCAATGCTTTGCCCTATTACTTAATGTATATGCGACATGTGTCCGTATAAAACAAAGATAAAACTAATTCAACGATTTGCATTTGCAATTTCATAGTTACATATTTTATTTGCAGTAAATTTTGAAATAATAATATGATAAGATATTTTAACTAGAAATTTAAACTGGAATACATTTTTATTTAATCGTTGGTATGTAATCTTTTATTAGCAACAAAGCAACCACTTCTTACAGATATAAAACCAATTTTTCAATTATAATATAGTATTTGTGATTGTATAAAATTTGCAATAATTCACGCTGTTTCGCCGTGGAAAGACAGAAAGGATAGAGCACCACACTCCTCTATCCTGACACAATTCTCGCCTCATCCACATTCATACATATTCTCATACAAACTCAACGATTATTGGGGCTTCCAACAGGACTATCCTCCAGTGGTCAGCTCTACTTCTAGTGCCATTAACACTTGCATCATATATCTCTCTTACCATTATCCCCTCATTCATCCATTGCAAATGACCAAACCACCTAAGTGATCCTATCTTAATCTTACTCACTATACTAAGATCAGCTTTACATTCTATCCTTATTTCTTCATTAAATAGATCTGCCACATATACGCCTAAGTGATCTCATTTCCACTGCGTTCAGTCTACTTTTATTCTTCTTCTGCCGGCTCTAGGCCTCATTTCCACACATCGGTGTCGGTACCAGGACTCCATTGTGAACCGCTAGTCTTGCCTCAGTTGACAAGTTCGCATTAGCTATAATTCAATTCAAAGCGTTGTTCACTTTATTTCCTCCTTTCGAAATCTTTCTAAGTCTTTCCGTTTCTATCAAACATACTTCCCAAATACACAAACTCAACTATGTCAGTCATAAATGTTCATTTTATTTATAAATTTTATGGGAAACACGTACGTTTGGTCGTTAGTACCCTCGCTCCACTTATAATACTGAATACTATGAAGATACGTAAAAATTCTAAATGCTTTTTGTTCAAAAAATTTAAAAAAATCAATGTATATAACTGACATATCCGGTAGCATTATCAAATTTCAGCATGTTGTACAGCAAAAGCTAGAATACCATACATTATTGAACAACCCCCGGGAACTGTAATAATACCCCACTGATAATTAAAGCATAAATTTACTACACTGTAGAAGCTCCTAAATTAATACACACACTGACCATTGTGTTCTATCAAGTGTCCGACCAGTATAACGTAACGGTTGGAAATTACCACCATTAGCTCTAAATTGTTTTGTGCCGCTAACAATAGCATTTAATAATAGACAAAATTTAAAACTATAATAAACGAAAACTTAGAAATAAGCAAAAGTAATACATATTTAATGAGCTCGGCTAAGTTTATAATAGAATAATTTTTCTCTTCAGTAGTAATAAAATGATTACAGGGTGTTCGTAGCATCCTTGAGGTGAAAGTTTTTATGAAAATGACGCTATACAAATTATCCATTATCATTATTGTAGTAAAAACACTTTACTGTCTGAATAATCGCTCGTAGTGACGAAAGAAAATACAGTAAGGCCCCGCTTAACCTTAACACGTAAATATTTAAACGACACTATATTTAAAATGAATTTGAACTTATGGATAGATGTGAGAACTGTCACTTGTTGTGTGAATGTGTGTTGAACTTTACAAGGCGCCGCATTAGCGGGGAGCGCTCTCTCATCTCAGCCCCTTCCAATTATAATTACTGTTTAGGAAGTGTATATATTATATTAAACCTTTGTACTTACGTGTTGAATAACTGATAATTGTTACCTGGTAGACTGAGTTGATTTTACCAACAATCAGACAAGTAGCAGAGGATTGAACACCAGAGTAAACGAATGGTAAATGCTCAGCTTATCACAATATATTTGTAAATAAAGTCTCTGATACATCATTCCGTATGACAGACGGCAAAGAGTTTCATGCTTTTAGGCCTGCCACCGCAAATGCCTGTTCACTAAACAGCTAAAGCTTCTGGTCGGTTCTACAACCCTTCCTGCGGCTAAAGTAGAGGCTGACCTGAGAGTTTGACTTCTACCATTCAACTTGTCTGGGATGTAGAGCTCTTGAAGACACAGAAGCGCCATGTTATGCGTCACCAACCAGCACAATTTAAATTTAAGAGAAACTGAGCCAATGAATGTGTGATTGATTAACTAACTAACTAACTTACCATCACGCCGTTTCCCCGCGGGGATAGAGCGCCACACTTCTCTGTCCTGACACACAATTCTCGCCTCATCCACATTCATACATTTTCTCATACAAGCTCGCTGATTATTGAGACTTTTAACAGAAGTGTGATGATTTTAAGTCGCGTGAGAAATCAATTTCATTGAAGGTTAGAATCAGATCTATTTCCACCTATTTTCTTTTCCTTAGTTGTAATTTTTTTCAGAAAAAGCTTCTCGATTGATTTCAAAAGGCGTAAGGCGATTCGGAACCGCTGGGTTAAACGTCTTCAGCAATATTCAAAAATATTCAACGGATATATCAGTTTCGTGTAAATTGGCGTTTTAAAAATTTCAAACACCTTTCCGAAAACATCGACTCGCGTGAATAATACATGACGGTCATTGATTGTCCCGAGCGTCACCGGCCGCGCTAATCGGCGCCCCGCAAGTCGGTCGCCCGAAATCACCCCCCCCTGCTGTATGTCCAACCCGACACAGCCTTAATAACAAAGGCAGCCAGCCTCGTGTCTTAAAAGCTTTTATCGACCGGGGCTGCGCGCGGGACACGCCACTGCAGCGTTAAAATTCACAAACTAACCGGCTTCGATTGTGGCGGTGAATAAATACATCGGTATGTTAAGTAGACCACAAACATGCACATAAAATAATATATTACAACATCACGTCGCACTTCGGCGCGGAGCCCGTACTTTTACATGTAGACAGATCTTGTGGAGGTATAATGGATATAAATGAAACAATGTTATCATTCTACATGAGTTTATTAGCACTACTCGAGTAACTCTCATCGACAGGTGAAGTATTAAACTTTTTAATACTTTTAGATAAGAACCTATCGATGAGAGTTTAATACTTCACCTGTCGATGAGAGTTACCGGTTCTCACGAAACTCGAGCAGTGCTATTAAACTCAAGTATAGTAATAACATTGTTTTATTTATATCCATTCATTATGATGAAACTCTACAAAGTTAACGCCGATTCTATCAATAATTGCAAATAACTGGTTGTAAAATGTAGGCTCTTATCAGCCGCAAAAACACGCTAGTACCCACTGAGAGAACAGGAAAACAGAACAGGACGCCCGGGGAACAAGCAGACCCTAGCGTGAAAATAATTAGATTCTCATTGTGAAATACATGCTGTTTCGGGGAAATGAATTATCAAATTTAGTTCATAGATGGCGATAGTGTAGTGGTACTCAAAGTGAGAATATTAACATATATACAACTTTCAAAAATTTGATAGATCTGGAGATCGACGGGTGAGAATGGTGAACGTTATATTTAAATAAAGCTTCGTCTCTATGAGATACTTATTATTTGTTTAATAACAGTGCCGTTGTAGGTGAAAATCCAACAATTGTGTTTTTTATTTTTTTATTTTAACATTAGAAAATATAATACATTTTAGAATTATATATACTCGTGTATAGAGAAGGAGTATGTACGAGACAATTTATATTTCAGTTAGTCTGTGTATATATTTTTTATACTTCAGGTACAAATTGATAGTAGTCTGTAATTGTTCTAATTGTGATGGGAAGGTTGTTTAAATATTTGATACCTTGATAAATATAGTGATTTTGGGTTGCGGCATACTTTAGTTTTAGAATATCAATTTGGTCTCTAAATTTTGTAGACCGGAATTCGCTTCTGAAGTTTAATTGATTTTTAATTTTGAAAAGTTTGGCTTATTGAATTTTTTTTGTATCTGTGTATTATTTTTGGTACTTTGAAATCTGTGAAAAGTTGTATAATTGGATAATCTTTTTTTTTAGAATAATTTCTATTATCATTTTTTGAGTGTCTTTGGACATATTAAAATATTGCTAATAATTATTATATCGATAATACTTAGTGTGTAAAATATTTTAAATGTTTTAAACGTCTTAAATATTACATTTAATACTCTTACCTTTGCCATTTCTCTGACGAGAAATATAATAAATTCACATACCGAAATAAACGTTTGAATAATTTTGAAACATTTAATTTTTTTCCAAGAAACAACAATTTAAATTAACGTATTTTATGAGGCAAGGTTTAGGCGACTGTAAGTTTTTCACGGAAATGTGTTTATTTAGTTTCGCCTTCTTCTCTTGATAGCATGTTGAACAAAATTAAATTTTGTTTACACACGCGTGATTATTTATTCCTTTCATTCGTAAATATAATATGTACATAAAAAAATAAATTAAAAATCGTATAATTTCAGTGAAGCGAATATGTATTTTAAAGTACACTCGAGTCTCTTTTTACGCGTACTATTTTTATGCGGTTTTGAAATTATGCGGTTTATATTTCAAGAAGCTTTTTTATTTAAAAATAACTATTTTAGACCAATTTGTCATGTCGAAAGGGTCAAAAATTCGAAGAATTTTGTCTGTATATGCAAACACAGTCTGCGCCGGTACAATTCAGCCGAAACCAAGTGAAATTGGGGGTGTCTGGACGCGTTTCTCCCCTCCATTGTTTTCAGAAATTATCAGTGAGTAAAATGCAAAGGATAATGTCATGAATGACAACGATATCATCGGTATGACTTTTGATACCGTCAAAGAAAACGAAAATGAATCGGAAGAAAATGAAACTCCGGTCACTCTCACCGCGAGTGTAATTCGAGAAGATCGTCAACTTTGAGATAAATTGGTAAAAAATTTCATTAAAAAAGATGATAATTCCGAACGAGCATTCAAGTTTGAACACAAGCGTCAGAATTGCATTTCTGGATATCAGGAATTGTACAAAAAATTAGCAAAGTCATCGCAAAGTTTAATCACTGATTATATTGTCAAAAAGCAAAAATCAACATGCGAAGTTGAGGCTAATTTTATTTGTGAAGAATATATAGAATATCAGGACATAGATCTGATGCGCTGACTATCTCTTCTAGTGATGAAAGTGATTTCGAACCAGTTCGCAAAGTATGTCGAACAGTATCCTATAGCGATGATAATTCTTAAGAACAAATATGCAAAAAAGATAAACTTATTTTTATAAATTTTTTATACATAAATTTGGAAGGAATGTGTTAAGATTATATTTTTCTGAAATTTAATAAACCTTTTGTAAGCGTTTTTCGGTATATTTTAACTTATTGAATTAGTTTTATGCGATTTTAGAAAATTATGCAACGTTATCCTTCATTTGTACACGTGCGTCTAGTCTTTTTTTTATGCATTTTCCTGTGGAACGTACTACCACATAAAAAGATATCTGAGTGTACTTGTAACGTGCAAACAAGCAATATTATTCAATTACTTAAGTGTATTTAAACTTTTCAGTTTTTTTTTTAATTTATACTATTTTTTAGTTTACTATATTTATTTGTAAGTCTTTTTGTTTATCAGTTTGTTTGAGTATACTATTTTTTAGTTTATTATGTACTAGTTATTTAATTCCGAAGAGACTTCACTGGTGTTATTTTTACATATTATGTTATTATTGTTACACTGTTTCTTTAAAAATAAAATAAAAAAGTATCTTCATCATTGGATACTCCGGATCATCCAGGTCCAAGGGCGGCGGCAAGAACATTCTCTAAACACCGACCAAATCTCTCCCAGTCCAAAATCTGGAATCTGTTTTTCCTCTTACTTCACTGATACACTATTCTTATTCTTGGGTAGCCCAGGAGTCCAGGAGTCCAGGAGTCCTGCCGAGGTTTCTTCCAAGACTTAAAAAACACGCTTAGAATGTTTCGTATCACATAATTCATGTTTTTTGAGTTTGATAAAAATATTCATAAATACAGTTAAGTAAATAAATAAAATTAAAATTAAAACCTCCCTGGAGGAGAACCGATCTGTATACTACCAATAAACACAAATAAGAATATAGGTGTTTAAAAATACATTAAACTCTTTGTTAATACTAGCTTGCCAAGAATTTCTTAATAGTTTATTATATCGCATGTATAGATTGTACATTGAAATAAATAATAATATCTAGGGTAGATCAGGGTCAAATGTATCAGAGGGCAGTAGTAAATAACCAATGCAAATATATGATACGCCGTCAGGAGACGCGTTTGACATGTACGAATATATAATTATCATTAAATTAATCCACACATTTCTTGCGATATTTGTGAGTAGAAAACAACCGAAATTCTACATTTTAATTTGAAATGGCCGTTAAAGGGCAGTTGGATTGCATTGTACTAATACAACACTTATTTGGAGGTGCATAACTCTATTATTGTTTTATATTATAAAAAAATCTTATCAAATAAATCAACTAAAAAATTTTTTTTGCGTTGTTTATTGAGATTTGAATATGTTAAGATATTAATGCATGTTTGTTTTGTCATTTTATTATATTTTATTATATATATATAGTTTACACTAACTCTTCAATTAACAAAAATTGTAAGAAGATGTTATATACATTTTGTATTATGTTAAATATATTTATATTGAAGGAAACCCCAAAGGGTTCCCACCCTATCCCGAAATCGTTTTGACAGTTGTTTACTCTCGTTTCAATTCCACCCAACAAAGCAACGCGTACAATATTTTACAAAATCTTAAAGCTCGTTTTTGGACTATATTTTAAAGTTAGAGCAGTTAATTATGTTCCGGCAATTACTAAAACCTTATGGCGCCCCTTCATATTAACTTTTTTTCTCCTTTTCTTTATCATTACAATTGATCAATATTACATTCTTTACTTTTTCCTATTACGTTCAGTTATTAACATCCTGATACCATCATAGGTTGGCTCCGGCATCATCGTACCAGAGCCATACCTGTACAATTTGACGTGAGACTCATAATCACATTAAATTCAGAAGGCTGCCAGAAAGAAGCTATAGAAATCATGCACCCCCAAAAGAGGAGAGTAGACGTTACATTTACGTGTTGCAGTCGCAGAACTCGGTCACAGGCCGGCAGAAATTCACCCTGTCCAGGTCGCAAGAGGTGCGAGGGAGAGCCAGCGGAATGCTCCGTTAGGTCTCTAGCCATAAATCTGTTAAATATAGTGAGAACATTAAACTACAATTATAGGAAACAATAAAAAAAACTATTTTTCTTCACCGAAATGGTTAAAATAAGACTACTTTGTGCCTAAATAATGTGTTTTAATCAATTTCCCTACAACTAACCCAGGAGTCAAAATCAATTTTACCATTTCTTATAATTAGAGAAATGAGAATATAATAATTTTAAAGACAACTAACATGTCTATCGTTGATAAAAAAAAAATTCCTATATATTTCTTATAGCAGCGATGTAAAAAATTGCAAACCGCATTCTTTTACAATTGACCCCGGTTTACCCTACATACAAAATAAATATACAAAATAAAAATAGTACGTTAGTTACGTTTGTCTTTGGTTGTGTAGCCATGGTAACGAGGCGACAAATCAATTTACCATCGCGCACGCACGACGTATTTCCTTTCAGCGAGCAGTGACAGTGGCAGAGAGAACAAATTCCCCGAGATCAATTTTCCCAGATTATTCGTGGCATTTGTAGAAATATCAATTAAGTATGAAAAAATAATAAAAAGCCTCTTCGTGTCCCTCTGTCGGTACATTTTGTGATTTGCGCAATATTAATAAAAAGTCAAAAGGGATTAGCCAACATTCGGTAACGAGCCACTGATTGAGAAGGCCCGTTTGGGGCTGTACGTAACCCAATTTGTCGTAGCACAAAGGTGATTTTCTGGTCGTGGTTACCGAGGGGTGAACCAGCAGGCCTTTGGAAATAATAAAAAAGGTGTAATTTTTTTTGTCGACATCGAGAAATTGGTGGACGTTAATTCGATGGCTTGATAACACAAACACCTGTCTGCAAAAAGTTTTCAGGAGAGAGGAAAATAAGCATTTTTCAAGATTGATGATTGATTTTTGGCTAACTAAAGCAAACCAAATTAAATTAAAAATAAAAACACTGTTTACTTTTACTAATTTGTTATTTATTATAACGTTTTCTTAATCTTCCCCTCTCCTTCGCTTGTCGACCACGCCCCTACACCCACCCAACTCTAATCCCCCCCCTCACTCTTCAAACCTAAGTACCACATAATCCTTTAGTCTTAAGTTTAGTATTAGCACATTACTGAAGATGATGCACCTTGTTAATTGGTACTTGGTATCTACTAATTATTTTTATCAATATTTGAATATGTCCAAGAACATACAATTATTGGATTTTCACCTACAACGGCACTGTTATTAAACAAAAAATAGATATCTCATAGAGATGAAGCCATTTTTCATTATATTTAATAGAAAATATATGGAAGTATGGGTAATTACAGGGCTTGCCTTCGGCTGGCTTAAGTGATCACTCTATATAAATATAACGTTCACCATTCTCACCCATCAATTTCCATATCCATCAAATTTTTGAAAGTCGTGTATATGTCAGTACGTGGACTCGCTTCGAGTACCACTACGCTATTACCATCTATGAACTAAATTTGATCATTCATTTCCCTTAAACAGCATATATGTCACAATTAGAATCTAATTAATTTCTCATAAATATAAAAAAATATAATTTTGAATTTCGAAAATTTCATAACTAATTTCGAATTATAAATATATAAAATGTAATTTTAGTATATTAAAAACCCCAATTTACGTTTGTCTTTCCCGGGATTTACGTCTATAATTTATTGATTCATTCGGCCAGTTCGCTATTCGCCATAGATTCGCGAGTATTAGTAGCTAGCTTGCCGTTTATACACATTTTTCATTCCCATACCTACGCAATTTTCACGTTTTGTTTTTAATTGTTTTTCACAAACTGGAATCAGCATGAAAATTGCGCAAAAGATAGTATATACAACATTGATAGCTGAGACAAAATTATGAATTACCCTTGCAGATTTACTTAGACGTTGACTTCAACGTAGTGAAAATTGATGAAATAGTGGACAGTCGCACGAACGATAACTTGACAGAAGAAGAACCTTCCTACGAAGAAGAAGCGTTTGCTCATTCCATAAATTCAAGACGATGCCATGAGACATATTGAAGGTATATTATAGTATTAGTAATGTACCACCAGACACCTTTAATATAATTTAACATATTTAAAGAACTAAATATTTAAAAACAACAAAAAAACATGCAGCAAAATACATACATTGTTTGATTTTTTCAATAAAAAATAAATTTAATTTGTTTTTTTTTTTAATATCCCCAATTTACATTTTTTATGTTGGTCCCTTCAAAGACTTAAAATCGAGGTTCCACCGTATTATAATACTCTGTAAACGGTTGTATCTTTGCGCAAAAATAAATATTTATTACATCTTTGTGGAATCAATTTTCTTATCTTGCATTTTAGTATTTCTGACTTGATTGTTGACGTCGTGTCGTGGAGCGTTTCTGTTTATCGTTAATTCGCGTTGTAATCCACTTCTAACATTTCCCTTCGCTGTATTTGACGACGGTCAAGATTTGTCTTACGGTTAAGATATAATAACAGTCGCCCTATCTGCAGAATTAAGCAATAGAATTCGGCCGCCTTGAGAACTCGCAAACAAGTCGGGGTCAATTTATGAATAATTTGGGCCAACTACATCTGACAGACGTGATCCGCCAGATGACGAGCTGGGATGGAACTAAATGGACCCGTGTCCGGTGCTGCCACAATTGTACAAAATCACACATCGGCATTTTTGAGTCCAATACAAGGTTATCCGGAAAATTCACCGACCGAGAATGTTGACCGACAATAATTCACCGACTCGCAATTCGTCTAAAGGAAAATTCACCGATTCTACAAATGATCGCTGATGATTAGAAATCGATTTGAAAGAGCTGTAGAACATTAGTTCAAAAATTTGTCGTAAACCTACACGGATGATATGACTAAACTGGATAACGTACTTTCCCGGATAAGACAATTTTTTCTATAAATATATTTCTTCTGTATATCTTTCTAGTTGTTTAATTTAATTTGTATTATTAATTAATTAAAGTTGGATATTATTATTATTATTTCTTTTTTAGTTTTGCACGACACTGTTCAGCGATTCCAGGCCCCTCAGGGGTCCGGGCCATGGACATTATCCAAGGCAGTAGTTACTATACTTGCATGATCCTTTAACCTTTCCTCTGCGATAATGTAAACTGAGTTGACATTGCCTCTAATTATGTGAATATCTCTGTAAAAATACGAAACGCAGAGTTCAAATTTTAGGTATTCTTCCGTAATATATTTATGCATTGGATAAAATAATTACAATATGTAAGTATTTACCATACGCAATAATAAAAAATGTTTTCTCGAAGAACCTGACGTGAATTTGTCATTACGTGTATTTGTACGTATGGGGAGGTGCGGAAGACGCACCGTGTGCGCGGGGTGCCGTATACCGATCGTCACTTAGTGGCAGAGCGTGCGCTGGCCGAGTTAGACGTCTCTTATGCTGTCGTTCGTGATGATTAATGTTTTTTTTCTCATTTTTAGCACTTTTACACAATAATTGATATAAACATTCACTTATATATATATATATATGTCAATTATTATTTTAAGGATTAATATAAGTAATAAACGTATAATATTCATAATTACACGTACACTGAGTTTACAGCACCGGAACGCTCGTTTTTATTTTAGCACCGTGAGGGAAAGGTTAATGGTGCCAAACTTATCTACTTGTGTTTAATGTTTCATCATTGTATTCTCATGTCTGACCAGTAATTTGTATTTATTTTACATCATGTATTGTCGATTCATAATATCCACAGTGCGAGTGTAAACGAGTATATTATTTTTTATCAATAAAGACAGAAACTGCACTGAAAGAGCAGTGAATATATTTTTCCTGGTAGCCATGGCGTGATGCAATGCCGCAATACTGCAACGTTGCCTTGTAGAGTAAAAATTCCATCATGGTGGCGAATGAGTAGAACCGATTCACTTCACTGCTAAAATGTCTTATTTTTAAGGTGTTATAATAATAATAATAATAATAATGCATTTATTCGAGCGTGATAGAGTTTTTTTTTAATACATATTGTATAATACATTTAAGTTACAAAATATTATTTATGTTATGAAAAGAAAAGCAAAAAAAATATTAATAAAAAATTCACACATATACATTTTTTTTTTAATAGAGATGCGTACACGGAATACATGTCACATCAATATTCTTACTATTTTCAAACTAAGCTAAACGCTTGTGCTATGGAAATAGGACTAACTTGCTGGTGTCCTGGAACGAGGCGCGAACCCACGACCACTAGATCGCTAGGCCAACGTCTTGACCACTGCACCAACAAGCTAGTCATAAATAAATATAAATACTTAATTTCTTCACATTTAATTTTTTGTATTCAACATATAATTTTGAATCAATAAAATATTTAAATTAATCGAAATAATCGCATAATTACGATTTTTTTTTAATTCCTCTATCTCTGATATGGTTGAGATTAGGCACATATTCCTTAAACATTTACGACCCGTAATTTAATTTAGTCAGGTATTTACCCAAAAAAAATATTGTGGACTAGGTTTGTTACAATCTGTACATGATGGGTAAAAAATCAAGTTAGTACTCTCTTATAGTTAATTATGATTAAAAATCGCGCGCGCGTGTGTGCGTTATATGTACAATTCACCGGGAAGGTTTATCATACATCTGTTACACCCTTACATATCTATCTAGAATAATTTCTCAATGATGTCTCAATGATTTCTTAATGAATATAAAACCTTAGATATTATAAATATATTTATTCGATCCAGAATGCAGTGAAGAGAACGGGGGTACGAAGAGGACCACTCTTCCAGCTACTCCGCGAGTACAAATAAGAGGAGGTAGAGAATGCGGCCACGGGAGAAGAATCTGACAATTGGAGCGCTGCGGGGGGCAGGAGGTCAGGGTCGCGGGGTAAACTGGGAACTGGGTTACCGGGACGAGAGGGGACACTTTTTGTATGCGAATAATAGAGGTATAACGGGGATAAAAGTACAAAAAAGCACGATTTTAATTTCGAACATGAAAAAATACTTTTTATTTTAATTTTAATATTACAAAATAAAATTAATTTTTAGAATAATCAGTAGGATATATATATAAAAGAAATATATATATATATATATATATATATATATATATATATATATATATATATATATATATATACTTCTTTTAACATTTATTTATTCTCTATGAGAGTAAGACTCGTGTATAGAGAAGGAGTATATACGAGAATGTATGTTTCAGTAAGACTGTGTACATATTTTTTTTACTTCAGATACAAATTAATAGTAGTCCGTAATTTTTCTAATTGTGATAGGAAGATTGTAAAAAATTTGATGCCTTGACAAATATAGTGATTTTGGGTTGAGGTATATTTTAGTTTTGGAATGTCAATTTGGTCTCTAAATCTTGTAGATCGGAATTCGTTTCTAAAATTTAATTTTGAAAATTTGGATTATTGAATTTTTTTGTATATGTCTATTATTTTTGGTACTTTCTGTAAAGAGTTGTGTACTTGGATAGTCTTTTTGACTGTGCAAACGCGTAATATATTATTTTCAGATTTGTAAGCGATAAGATGTTTTTGAGTCTTAAAAATATGTAGGCAGTTTTCCATATTTTGTTTGCAAGATTAGTAATATGTTCTTTCCATTTGAGTTTGTTATCTATTATGATTCTTAGGTACCTGATACAGTATTTTTCTTCAATTTATGAACATTGGTCACAAGAGTCTTCTTGAGTACAGGCTTTGGTGCGAATTATAATATTAATTTGAGTGTTATCTTTCTGTTAAATGACAAATCGTAGAAAGTATGATCAGTATTAATTGATAATAGGTTATCATCCGTCTGCTTTTTTATGGTATTAAAATTCTCATTTGCAGACATATTAGCGTCAGTCCAAGTTTTTTCATTAATTGTTAGTACTGTATCGTCTGCGTAAGATATTATTTTACCATGTAACTTGACTTTAAATATATCATTAGATACTCTTTTAGTAACGAAGTATCAGTTCATTTTTAATTATTTATTCAAATAAATAATAAAAAGATAAATTTGAAAAAAGTTAGTAAATCAATAAAATTTAAAATAAAGGTTAGCTAAGTGTGAGGATGACCGAACAGCAATCACCAAAATCATTGCTAAACATACGACACAATGGCGCAGGAACTTGGAAGGACCTAAGTTCAGGTAGATATATATATATAGTGATAATGTCTTCAAAGACAAATCTGTCATGGAAATCCAGGATTGGAAAGGAACAGCATGTAATAGAGATAAACCCATCAGGGTTTGCAGTCAGTAGTAACGATGACGATATTATGTACTGAAAATGTACATTATGTATCAGTTTCCTTTTTAATGACATCGATTGTTTACTAATAATTCGATTAACTCCAAAAGCATACAAATATTTGAGAATTGAACAAATAATACAATCATAATAAAAATAATTTAAGGTATATTAGATTTCTTCAGATTCAGTGTCGGATTTTTCTGCTCAGTTCTACTAGTAATCAGTGATGATTTTATAGTGATTGTAAGACGCTATCGATTATAATACGCATTGTATAATTCACCTTTCAAGCACCCAGAATATACAATCAAATCGGAAATAAAATTAGAACTTTAACTGACATTAAGGCTTTTAAAAGGGATGTTTCAAATTAATTATTGAAAATAGGAAAAGCAGATACTGAGAGTACTTACTTACTTACTTACTTACTTACCATCGCGCCTTTTCCCCGCGAGGGTAGGCAGAGAGGATAGAGCGCCACACTCCTCCGACCTGACACAATTCTCGCCTCATCCACATTCATACATCTTGTCATACAAGCTCGCCGATTGTTGAGGCTTCTAACAGAACCATCCTCCATTATCTGGTTTACCTGGTAGTGCCAAGTCTTCCGCGGACGTCCTCTATTTCTGGTGCCATCGACACTTGCGTCATATATCCCTCTTACCATTCTCTCCTCATATGATGCTTTCTTTATCTTACTCACTATACACTGTTTTATATAATGAAATAATTCTTATAACTGCTTTTTGTGCGTTTTGATCTTACATATTTCCCTTTACTTTATATGTGCATACATCATTTTACATATTGTATTGTACATTGGTATTTTTTTATATTTTCACGTTTACTTGCCTCGTATGTTGCGTATTCGATTTGATTGCGTTTTGCCTTCAACGAGTTATCTGGTTTTGTAAAATGTAACTTGTACACCAATTTGCCCTAAAACAGGCGATATATGTAACAAACTGTCTTTCTTTTTGTGATTTTAAAATGCTTACATGTTATACGTGTTTAAATAAATAAATATATATAAAGAACTTGATTATTTTATTAGTACAAAAAAGAGGAAACATGATACAAGTAAAGCAATACTATGAAGAAAGATAAAGAAATGGTACAACCATTTGAATATCGAATCATTATTATCCTAGCATTAAGTGATTTATAATTAATTACTATAAAGTTTTCCTTAATTATCTTTTCACGTGCAGACTACCTTAAAATGAAGAATTATCCTAGAAAATGGTTTTTATTTATCGTCACGCAATTGCCTCATAATACATACATTCGTAGGTACTAGTACCTACCGATCGTCAAACAAATACATTTTAGTAAACAGTCAAGACAAATATATGTTTTTTTAGAGGTTTGTTTTTTCGAATTGGCAACACATTTTCCAGCGACACCCGATTTGACAGCCGACAGCCCAGTTCGATTTACCATTTCACCGTGAATAGACTTACGCCAGAACAACACTTGCAAATTTATTTCGAAAATCGTGGTTCAGTTCGCGAAACTTATCGTGCGCTACTTTCACTTTACGGTCGACATAATCATCCACTGTAGCAAGTAATTCGAATAACCATGGATTGTTTCGCACCACGCATACGCATCCGCAGAGACTATGTACAGTGCGCACCGAAGAAGCTGTTGTTTCTTCAAAAATGATGCCGGCCAGAACGTTACAATCAATGGAGAGCACTGTAGATCCATGATTACAGACTTTTCCGTTCCACAATTGAATAGCATTAATGTGGAAGAGTTGCGGTTTCAACAAGACGGCGCAACGTGCCACACAACGCGCGCCACAATGAATTTATCAAGGGAAACATTCGATGAGTGCATAATTTCTCGTAATGCACCTGCGAATTGATGTTGAAGATCGTGTGATTTAACACCTTTGGATTACTTTCTGTGGGGACGTGTGAAGTCGCTAGTCCTTCGATTGGATTTCCTTTCCAAAAAATTTGATAGATAGATTGATTGCGAGTAGAATGGTGAACGTTACTTTGTGTAAAGTGATCACTAAAGCCAGCCGAAGACAGGTCGTACGCCCTTCCATACTTCACATATAATATAATATAAATAGCTTCGTCTCCATGAGATATCTACAATTTGTTGAACACATAATTAATAAAAATAAAAAAACAGACGTCACCAATTATCCTCAAAAATATTAACAAACGCTTTCCTTAACAATAGTCCATCAAATTGATCAATGATTAATTATGACAAAAAAAAAATTGACAAAAATTAAGCTGTTTGAAGTTTAAGTAAAGCTCAAAATTGTTGCGAATACGCCATCGGATGTTGGTCAGAACTGCTCCAGTATTCTGCGGAGAAATTATTTTCGCATACTCGGGTGACCTTTTCTTGTTTACCACAACGCCCCAAGGTTTCGCTTCACGGTCACTTGCAGACCCATAATTCGGTTTATACATAACATATTTAACACATTAATTGAACGATTCACGGGTTAATTTACAATGGCGCCTAATTGGGGAGCAATTAATATAGCATTGAGGAGCCAATATCCTACATTGGAGTGGAATGTCAATTTCATTTGAAATATACGAGTTGGTAGATAGATATGTAACCTTTCATGTCCTGATGATACAATTTACAATTTCTAGAATTATAAATAGGAAAATTGAGACAGTAATTTTTCCGATGTGAGTATTATGTGGGTATGTTAACGGTTACTTTTCAGCGTTAACTTTTCCTTTACGGTGCTAAAATAAAAACGTACATTCCGGTGCTGTACATTTATTACTTATATTAATTATTCAAATAACAGTTGATATACACACACATATAAATAAATGTATCAATTATTGTGTAAAAAGTACTAAAAATGAGAAAAAACATTGATCATCACGAACGACAACATAAAAACGCACAAGGCACGTCTGACTCGGCCGGCGCACGCTCCGCCACTAGAGTGACGATCGCCGTCTAAGCGCACTACGTCTTCCGTACCACTACACACGCACAAATACACGTAATGACAAATTCACGTCAGGTTCTTCGAAAAAACATTGCGTTGCGTATGGTAAATACTTGCATATTGTACTTATTTTATCCAATACATACATAATATTACGGAGGAATACCTGAAATACGAACTCCGTATTTAGTATAGTTACAGAGATATTCACATAATTAGAGGCAATGTCAACTCGGTTTACATCATCGGAGAGGACGGGTTAAAACGTCAAACTATTTTTCTTAACGATTCAAATACATGGCTAAAGTTAGAAGCAAAGCTTTAAAAAAAAGAATTAATACTATGTTTTTACTAAATAAGGGGTACAGAAGCAACGGCAGCAATTTAATAAAAAAAAATTAACAAAATAACGCATATAATGCAGAAATTTAGAGCAAATCATTCTACAGGTCATAAACATACATTTGAATCGCAAACTTATCATTATAGGATAGAAAAAGTATATTTTAAGTTAACATTAAAAGCAAAGGTAGAACAATCTTCATATGAAAAGTTTTTAACACACAAAAAAGTCACTCATTAGACCACTTTGGTGCGTAATTTTCGCTCCTGTTTTAAATCGTGATTAAAGTTTTAAAATTGTAAGTCGAACAATTTGAAAGCGAGCAAAATCGGCAATTTTGTATTTTAAGAGCAAATGTTGACATTTATAAATCAAAAATATCAATAAATATAATCAAAATTGTCTTTTTATCCTTATTTCTACAATATTATTCTGTTCAAAACTTTAAATATTGTGAATATTATTATTAAAAATGTTCTAAATTAATTTTTAAATACATTTTTCTAGCGTTTTTCTCAAAATCGATATTGTGGTAGAATACCATACTCAAAAATATTTTTTCTATTTTTATTGTTGTGAGGTTGCAATTTTTTAGAACATAGTTCTGTGATATTTTAATACAAATTAAATTAATCAAATTAGAAAAACCAATTTATGGAAAAAATATTTTTGTAGCTAGCGGGATTTGAACCTGGATCGGTGAAATGCGTTAACCGATTACACTACATCGACAGTAGAACGAAAGAGGTATCAATTTTAAAGCGCAACATATATGTTCGAAAATTTGTCGTCAAGTTAATATGTTCTCCCAGTAGCGACAAAAATATTATTTCGATAAAATGATTTTATCTGTATATCTTTCTAATTGATACATTTAATTTGTATATTATTTGTTTATTTGTACATATTTTCTAAACTGCATAAAATATTTTTAAATATGAGGCAGTTTCCTTAGATCAACATTAAGTGGCAAATAACCATAATATCTTGTAAATTTTCTGTTTTAAAAAAATATTCAAAAAATTTTTCAACATATAAACAGCATCGTACATAAAATGAATTAATGTTGATAAATTAAAAAGGTGAATTGGATTTTAAATAAACATTAAATAATCTAAAGCAGCTTCGCCACGAAAAGACGATTTGCAAGTATAATATAATATCTGCCGGGAGGGCAGCGGAGATAAAATAATATTTCTCGTGGTTTCAAGCCACGGCGGAAGCAATAATACACGAACGTTGCAAAGTATCTTCATCGTTTTATACATAAAATCCCAAGCTTATTCTTTATGTTCTGACTTTATTAAAAATCTTATCGAACCTCACAATCTGTCGTTGTAAAAATGAAATGTATGAAATTTGCATACTAGGCAGTGTTAAGCTGCCGGATTAACTTTAACATCGTAGATATTAAAGATTTAAATAAAATCGGAATAGATATCTACGTCACTGGAAGAAAAATTACATATTAATAAAACAAAGATTATTTACTTTAAACTATCATATTTCAATATGATCATATAATTGATGAATGAAGGATGAATGAAAGTGTTACGTGAAATTTCTTAATAACACTTATATAGAGTGTAACAGACGTAGTTCACAATATTTTATGGTTGAACTAAATTACGAGTCGAAAATGTTCAAGGGATACGTGCTTAATCTCAACCATGTAAGAGATATAAGCATTTCAAAATAATCGTAACCATGCAATTATTTCGATTAATTGAAATATTTCATTGATTCTAAAGTGTATATAATGAATACAAAAAATAAAGTTCATCGAATTTCAAGCAGATAAACTATTTTTTGTTAGACGGTTTAGGAATTTATGAGCAAATTAAACGATATTATTATTTGTATAAAATGCCTGTCTAATGTTTCATGGTAGGTGTTTAGATATTTGATTCGAAAATTTATTTATGCATAAAATACATGTTTTTGATTAGTTATTGACATCCTAAATAAGAAAATGATATTTTTCGAAACCGATAGATGTATTTCAATTCAATAAGTGGTTAATAAAACAAAATTAACAAATAAAAATAATTAATTTTAACCACAAAGTTAATTTTGCCAATTAAAAAAAAAAACGCATACATATATATTTTCCGTAACAGCGCGGAATTTTCACACATTCCTTGAACATTTTCGACCGGTAATTTAGTCAACTAACTACCCATAAAATATTGTGGACTAGGTTGTTGATAGTTGATAAATAATGTAAATATAAATACTGACTCTCGCCACAGATCTATTCTACCAGATCCTCGGGTCGAACTATGAGAGAACCGATCGCAAACAACGTGTACGGTGAGAAAACAAGAGAATGTATTGTACTAAGAATATTTTATAAAATCAATAAAGACTTATAATAATAATGTGTTAATTCCAGCGTGATAAGGTTTTATTTATTTTTTAACCCGATTCGCCATAGAGATAATACATATTATGTTATACATTAAAGGTTATGAAATAAATATAATGCTATAAAAAAGAAAATCAAGGAAAATATTGACAAATAAAAAAATAAAAAAATATTTTTAAAAGTTAATAAAAAGTAAACATTATGAAAAATAATGAGACCCCAGTGATCACCCCTAATCTAATTTTTTATTTCCTTTGCTGTATTAATTTTTTTTTAATGTAGTTGATAAAAACTCTTTAATTACTGTGTGAAAGGCAATCCTTGCCGTAAAACCGTTATACAGTTTGGCAAATAATAAAATTTATAATGTATTTATTTATTGACGTATATATTCTGATACATACAGCGTTGTTCTGGCTACTTTGCTAGACTGAAGTCTGTGTTAAAGTAGCCAGTTTTTTTCGTGCTGTTATTTTAGATTCGACAGGAATAAAAATAGAGATAATACATATATATATATATATATATATATAGAATGAAAGGAAATGTATATAAGTATATGTAATAAAGTTGAAATAAATCCTTATCACGTCATAGAACAAGTAAATAAAAAGAGTATGAAGGGTGTACATGACAGATATGAGTGAGTTCTTTAGTGGATAAAAGATTTATATAAAATAAATCCAAGAATAGTCAATTTAAATTCAATTTCTACAATTTTTGTATTTTGTAATGTGACCCCTCTACACCCTTTAATTACATCTGGATGCTTGTCGGTTTTTGTCAACGTTTCGAGCCGATGTGATATCACCAGTCCTGACGATGGCCTATGAAATAAGGAACGAAACGTCGACTGCGACAAAAACCGACCCACAACAGAATAATAAATTGTATTATCATCTGAAGGTTACGAAAACCTACGAATGTAGAGTAAATCGCAACTTCCGTGTAGTACGATCAGTTAGTCCAGGTATTGGAGGACAACCCTATTAAAAGCTTCAATAATCGACGAGGGTGCTACAAAGATGAATGAAAGTGAACTAGTTATGAAGAGTACGACAAGAGAATCTGGCAAGCGCCTATCCCTACGGGGAAACGGCGCGATGGTAAGTTAGGTAGTTAGATAATCGGAATCAGTCAGCGGATTAGTTGTCTGCACAAAATCGTATACTACATATCGCACATCTAGATCAAAACTAAGACAACTGAAAAAGTCATTTTTCAGTAGACAAAAAATAAATATTTTTTTTATTACTAAAGTTATGAAACTAAATAACATTTTAAATCATAAATGTATCCTAAAATAACGTTATTAGAGAACTGTGGCTAACAATATGATTTTAAAAAACTATTTATAATTTCTAACTCAATTTCAAACACGCTATTTCTATCGCTCTGTCATCAGCGTTATATTCTTATAAAATGAATATTATATTCTTATACGACAATTTGGCCCTACATACGGAGGGTTAAGATGGCGGTGCGCGCGCTAAGCATGTGAGAGGTACCGCGATCGATACCATTTTTTTTTTTTTAAATAATGTTGAAAATAAAACACAACAGTGGGAGTAAAAAATGTTATAAAATGTTTTAACACGGTTTTAATTAAGACGAGAATAAATCTCGGTGAACTGAAATACGGTCAATTATTATAACTTAAAATATAATTTTATTTTTAATCTGCTACAATAATTTTCACTAACATAAAAATGTGCGATTAATTATAAAGCCACACTCGTTCTTATTAAGGGTCGGCTATTATTAGATTTTCCAGGCGCGTAATTGAGCCAGGGTACATAAAATAACAGGGTGATTTGTAAAATCAAGCTGGTAACATTCATCACATCAAAGAGATTATTATTACAGAGCATTTGCTCCTCATCTCGGAGAACGAAAAAGTTGGAATGGTGAATTATCAAGCTGTTTACTTATAAATAGATCACGGAAGACGAAAGATCATACTAGATTTATAAAGAAAATTGTTTCATGATATAGGACTAAGAAAAAAATACAGAAATGAAAACCGTTAAATAGTAATTATCGTTATCGTATTATTATCATATATTGTAACTTACAATAATATTGTAAGTTACAATGTATGAACCAAACGATCTACGAACCATATAACCGATAAACCTAACGATTTATGAACCTTACAATGTATAAATCAAACGATCCATGAACCTCACAGTCGATGACACTAACGATCATGAACCTTACAATCTATGAAATTTATAATTTATAAACCTTACATGCACCCAATAAGCTATGAACCTGAAATCTCAAGAAAACATTTTTTTATTTCTACAACTCCATTGGGTAAAATGACTAATTTATTACACAACACCAGACCACGTGACTTCCGGTAATATTATACAGAGACGATCGACGTCTTTCTTCTTTCCCCGATGTAATATTCCCGCGGCGAAAGAAACTAACGAAGGGGATGGGGCGAGACGCGGCCGGCGCCTGCGGGGGCAGAGGGATCGATAACTCGGCAGAACCTTCGCGGACGGCAAACTTGGTTATATCTTCAAATAATGGCGCAGACAAGGAAATGGAATGTGTGAAAAGTAACTCATTCAAGTATTGGATCTGCGCTATTAGGAAAGAATCAGTATTTTATATTGATATATTTTTTTCAAATTACAGGACTATTTTATTATTTAGTCTAGATGTTTGATTTCTACATAGTAACAATTAAGTGAAGGGAATTTTCTACATGAAAAAGCTTTTTATAATTAGCCTTTTTAGTAATTTGGTCATATGTTACAAATGAATGAGGAAATAATAGTAAGAAAGATATATGACGCAAAAGTTGATAGCACTTAGCGGAAGACTTAGCACGACCAGGTAAACCAGATACAGGCATATAGTCCTATTAGAAGCCTCCATAATCGATGAGCTTGAATTAGAAAATGTATGAATGTGGATGAGGCGAGAATTGTGTTTGGACAGAAGAGCGTAACGCTCTATCCTCTCTGTCTACCCCCGCGGGAAACAGCGCGATGATACGTTAGTTAGTTACTTAGGGCGGGTTGTGTGATCAGTAGTAATTTTTTACTAACGCCCGTAGTAAAAATGCTATAATGCTGTTCGAGACCTGTCATTTGAGTGGCAAAATTTTTTCAATTGTCTAATATCAATGTGACAGATGTTTTTTGAAACAGTTTTGAAGAGTCCGCCATATTTAACCATCGATTCGCATTTTTACTATCGGATATCGGAGAGTAAAATGAGTTTATTACGGAATATACTTTCAACAAGTAAATATTTTTTTTACCAACTATCAAGAACTAAAAAATCAACTAAAAAAGATATGGTCGAGGGTCTCCTCCTCGGCACCACACTCACACATTGGGGGATCTATTAAGTTCAATCTGAATAAATGTGAATAATTCAATCTGAATAAAACCTGGCAAAGCCCAACTCTCATTCTAGAGATATTTGATATTGTTATTTTAGAGACTTTCTTTTTGGAAAACCAGAGGGTGCGGGGAATAGATCATTGAATTATTTTAAGCAGATCACCCTGCTAGATGATTATTTGGATTCATCCATTGTGCAGTCAGATAGAATTCATACATTTATTTACCACATTGAGTCTGTCATACATCGGGATATGGAATTGATGGGGGAAAACTTCGGAAAGAGTGACCTCCATGACCAGTTTATCAGCACATTCATTACCACGAATTCCCTTATGTGCAGGAATCCAAATGAATGACACCTGTTTACTGTGGCTGTCCAAATTAAATAGACATCTGATGGAACAGATTATCTCATTCTCGAGCCAAACTTTCATATTAGCAGAGAGAGATTCAAGAGTTGTTTGTGAATAGGGGAATATAACAGCCTTACCGACGTTCCGGAGTACGCAGATGTCCAAGGCCTCTTTAATATATCCACATGTCGTTGTATGAAAAAAAAAAACTATGAAAAGACCGTTAATTCAAGCTCTTTCATTTTTCAGAACACAGGTCTGTGATATTTTTAATACAAATTAAATATATCAATTAGAAAGATATACAGATGTCGAAAAAATATTATCCCGGTAGCAAAAAAATATGTTTTATATAAATTGATTTTATCTTTCTAATTTAATTATTAGATAAGTATTAGATTTTTAATTCTTAAATTAATTAATAAAACATAAATTTTCACATTTAGACACTTCTACATAACAACAAAAGAATGAAGGTATAAAACAATAGTGATGAGTTTAAAATCACAAATCGTGAGTCAATCACTGATATCTTTGAGTTACACTCACTGTCAGTGATTGTGTATCAGGAAATATCGTGATTCTTTATTTTATTATATTTATATTTGATTGTAAACCGTGATTCGACGCATGCGCATGTGAAATAAACTAAAATATTCATGAAGGAATGACGTTATAATTCGTAATAAACGCTATCTAGTAGATTCTGCCAAAACGATTTACTCATTTGACCCGAAATGCTGAAAACTTGACCTGAAAAATAAACTCACATTGTTTTAAGAGTCCTCATTCTCTTTGTGATGATGTTAAAATATATATATATAAGGAAGCGAGGGGTTCAAGGAAGCGAGTCACGACCGAGAAATAAATATCTAAATATCAATTAAATGTATTAATTAGAAAGATATAAAATCAATTTTATCGAAAAATACTGTTGTTGCGCCACCGGGATTCGAACCTGGATCTCTTTCCTATTATGTATTAATATCAAAAAGGTAACATATAGATTCAAAAATTTGTCGCTAAAAATATTGTCGCTGTAGCATAGTTGAATAATGCACCTTCCTTGGTTAGGAAAGAGATCCAGGTTCGAATCCCGGTGGCGCAACAACAATATTTTTCAATAAAATTGATTTTATATGTATATCTTTCTAATTAATATATTTAATTGATATTCAGATATTTATTTCTCGGTCGTGACTCGCTTCCTTGAACAAAGACAGCGTCAGAAAACAATGAACAATAAAACAAACTAAAAAAAAAACAGCCAATTTGTAATTTATTTTTAATATAGTAATCATACTTCTGAAAACTTTACTAATTAAAACACAGGTGTGTATGATAGCCGTACTGATTTTAAAACCCAACTACGTATGATATAATTTTAATCGAATATTCGATTTCAGAATGCTGCTCTCGATGCACTCGTGCACCCCGGGGACGTGTCGGATCTGTTCGTGTCCCGTCTACTTCCAATTATTCCAACCCTCGGCCGGACAGGATCCGCGGACGCGCTCGGGGAGTGACAAGTGGAAAACTTAATTGTTAATTGGATCCGGCTGGGGTAGTGAAAAAGTCAAGTTACAAAATAAACTGTCAGTAAGTTATCATTAATTGTTATGTCATACTTCATATATACTTTGTGGTGCAAAACGATTTTTTTTTAATATACTAAAATTTGTACGCATAATACGTTTATTATATAATAATAATACATTTCATGTATAAGTGAAAACTTGATTAAATCCAATTGGAAAATGAATGAGGGGGAATGAAAGAGGGGTTTTGTGACCCTTTTTTGGGAACATGGACAGTTACTTGAAAACACCAGGGTCCACATCGGGCTGTTGCGCCATTGATAATGATAATTGTCTCAATTCAATAATAGACAACGGAAGAAAATCAAAACCAAATAATTTTCACGACCATCAATAGAATAGCGGATATTAATAGCATTTTATAAAAATCGTACAAGTAGGTGCACTTACCCCAAATTTGGGGTAAGAGCATCTACTTGTATTACTTCTGACACATTGTTAAAATAATGAAAATATGAATTAGTTATTTTGGTCTTTAATCTGGGGCGTGCAGTTGTGCAGACAAGCAAAAAAGCTGTGCATTAGTAAAAATTCTAAAAAACAAATATAAATTAAATAATCTATAATATGAACATGAACGGATACATTATTTACCGATTTATTAAAATAAGTGCCATCTAAGTAGCAGTAGAAACTTTACTCGCTTAGTTCTAAAAACTACCACGACAACCCACCGCTGAAATCGTAGCGCTATAATCGACGTGCTATAAACGACGGATTCATTTTGTCTAAAGACGTTGGTTAACAAGAGTTCATGATCCTATGTACAACATATATTATATATGATTGTATAATATCATTGATAACAGCATAACCTAAATCTATATCTACTGCACGCCAGTCTATAATGATGAGTAAAACGTGCCGAGTTTCAAAAAAATCTAATGAAATTGCTTAGGCGGGGGATGCGCGATATATCATAGTGACTGTTTTGAAATTGGTTAATTATTTTTAAAAAATTATGAAACTGTTTATAGATCACTAATTAAGAAAGTTCCCATATAAAAATACATGAGGTACAATACTAACTACTGAGTAGATGCCCTTCCCCCGCGGTGTAAAATTTACGGGGTAAGTGTATCTGGTCTTATAAATCGGAATCTGTGGAAATAATCACTAAACTAATATATACATCACAAACTAAAGATACTAATATCAGCATCCAGGCACAAAATATTATCAAGAGATACGAAAGATTGAAAAGGCATACACAACTCGCAAGTTGACATCAAACTGTCATAATTTGAAACGGTATTACAAGCTAACTAATGTTTCGACATGCACCATCTCTAGACTGTCTTCAAATATTAATTTATAACATTTCTTAAAAGATTGCGGCACTGGAATCCAATTTCAAACGTAATTAAAAGACTTAGATGTACTTCCCCCGATTCACCTTAATAGGAAATATAAAAAAATAGGTGGAAGCCCCCTCCCGTCAAGGATCTTTTCACAACAAAAAAATTGAGAAGAAAATGTAAATCTTAAACAGAAAGTCTTTTAAATTTGCCGATATTCTGAAAACGGATTTTGACTGACATTTAATTATATATTCTCTGATTGTATTCTCTCCCACGCTATAAAGCCATCAATAGAAACCCACCCGTTGTTATTACTCACAGCGGATACCTATTAAATCCACTACCCCCGTAGCCGACCTCTGTTTTCTATTTAGCACATCGACCCGTGGGATGACCTTTTAAACCCTTAATTCTCCAGTCTCTACCCTAGCAGCAGCTGACCGATACCTAACACCGGTTTAAACCCTAGTTCCTGCCCGCACAGCGCTCCTGGCCAACACCTGACATCAGGCTGTATACTAGTATACTCACGTCTTAACTTATTCACACTAAGCCACAGGGGTCCAGAATAGACATGTATAAGAATTTATGGAGCGGCGTGGAGTTGAATAAGGGATGAACATTTCATGCGGTGGCTTTCAATTCACTAAGAAACCGCGAAAGAAGGATTTAGAAGCGGGGGTATAATGTGAAGAACGAGAAGAAAGAGATTTATATTTCAATTACGTAATGGAGGAGGAAATATTTTTTTTTGAAAATGAGCGAATCGCTCATTTTATACCAAGATATTTTATATTTAATAAACAACGATACTCGCACATACATACATTATAACAACATCAAGTTTATTCTAGAAAAGTATCTAACCATCTGAAGCGACCCATAGTAAAAAGTACCAGAAACTTCCTCAATATTTTCAAAATTACTTAGTGGCTTCATTTTATATAAATAATTAGACAAAATACTTCGATTAACCACTATTAATTGATTATTCTACATGTTTCGATACCTATGGTATCTTCTTCAGGGAACAATGTATACTGGAATTAAAAAATACAAGCATAGATAAAAACAAAACTATAAAGTGGTGAATAAGTAAGAACTCATATGAAAACAAATTTATAAGGTGACTGACTGGGTGGAGGTTTTGGTTATTTATAATATTTAACTTGTTATTTGTACAGTGATTGAATATCTGGAATATCATGATTCGTGGTTCATTATTTATTTTATTTATATTTGATTGTAAACCGTGATTTGTCGCATGTGCATATGAAACAAAAATATTAATGAAGGAATGACGTTATAATTTGTGATAAGCGCCATCTAGTAGATTCTGTCAAAACGTTTTACGCATTTGACCCAAAATATAAGCTCACATTTTTTAAGGGTTTTCATTCTCTTTGTGATGATATTAAATTATATACATGCTAGAATATATTTTCTTTTCAAATGAAATTTAATTAATAAAAAAAATAATAAATACGCTCAAAATTATCTATTTTTATTAATTTCGTGTATTGTGATATCGTGCAGCGCACGCGTATTAGTAATGAAACTGTGATCACAGTCACAGTTTCCAATCACTGATATTATCGAATATCAATCACAATCACACCGGCGAGTTAAGAGTAGCATTTTTTCTCATCACTAAAAAATACTGATGATGACGCTGCAGTTGGAATGTAGAAATTGTAAGAGATAAATTAAATAATTTATCTCTTACAATTGTAATTGCCCAGCGTGTAACAAAATCGTGATTACTTTACGAAATGAAAGTTATAAAAATATTTTTCCGAAATAAAAATCATTACATGGAGACCTGTTACCGAATTTATGAAGATAAATCCGTTTCCACTTTCTCGAATCGATCAAAGTCTGAGAATTTTTTCCGCACTGAAGCCTTAACAAGGTAAACAACTTAAATATAACGAAATTACACCAAAGGCCACCGTCTAATGATGCAGGAGTCGCTATTTGTGTAGAATTTCAATTATTTGCGATCACTTAATTAAATATATTTTCAACGGGGATTATTTTTGCTCTAGCGCTGAATATCGATGATATCATTCCTTAACGCACTTAGGATTGGAAAAGATACAAAGTATCATATACCCGAGTTGCAATATAAATGAAAGATGGGATCCTTCTGTTGAAATCAAATGCCGCATTGAGCAAACTCGTAACCTTTATCCGCATATTTTGCAATCATGATCTCAACCTTAAATTACGAATGCAAATGGTAAAATGCTATGTGTTCTCGATGTTATTTTATGGAAGTAGGGACACTTGCCGAAAAGATTATAAGGCGACTTGGATCTACAGAAGAATGCTTAATATATGAATGAAAGTATTATGTTTCAGATGAATAAAGAAAAATAATTATACTAATTAAATATATTAATTAGAAAGACACACACATAAAATAAATTTTATCGAAAAATATTATCGTCGCGCCACCGGGATTCGAACCTGAATCTCTCAAACCGGGGAACGTACATTATCCAATTATGCTACAGCGACATTATTTTTGACGAAAAATTTTCGAATCTATGTCACATTTTTTCAAATGAATACATCTATCGTTCCATTATTTGAAAACCATCTACTTTGTTTTTACGTAATCTCAAATACCTTTGATAAAACCGTTATCAGACGCCAGAATTAACAATTCATTTTTATAACATTTTTGAAATTGTATGTGTTCTCGCTATGTCCAAAAAAATGATAGCTATTTTTTAACTAATACATTTAATTAGTATTTAAAATATCACAGATCTATGTTCTGAATAATTACAACTTCACAATAAGAATGTGTTCTCCTAAATAATAATAAGTATCTTCAATATCTCGGACATGTCATGAGACATTCGGAGGTACAAGATCTTGCACCTCATGAAGAACCTAACTCTGGGCCGCAGTAAACAAAGTGATGATAGCCACGATCTGTTGAACAGATAGACCACAAGAAGAAGAATGTTCTTAGCGTAGCAATTTATCTCCCAATTCAATTTAAAGTTTTATGCAACTAATGGTAAGATAAAGAGTCCATTAAGGCATCGCAGTTGGAGCTTTTATGTAATAATGTAGGCGAAGTGCACCGAAGCTGCGAAGACAGTCACATAAATAACGGCCGGATCGCCGCCGGGCCGCTATCTACGATCAGAGCTACGCCAATGTGCAGTGCGACGTCGTAGCTCGTAGCCAAGCATTGTAACAAGCTCGGGTCCGCCAAACGCTGAAGATAGAGATTAAGAAAAACAACGTTGAGTAGGATATAAATCAATTTAAATTAATCAACTAGAAAAATTCTTCTCGGTAGCAATTAAAATATTTTTTCTGTATATCTTTCTAGTTCATTCAGTTAATTTATATTAAATACCAAAAAGACTATGTTCTGAAAAAACTTCTACTTTAATTAATAATTTTTGAGCTTGATTATACTTAAGAATACTGAAGCATTATAAGTCTTGACTCGATATATATATATACATATGATTATAGCTACAGGATGGCCCAAAAGTTACAATACCGTTTAAAATTCGAATAACATTTTTTATTTCCACCACTGGATGAAGGCCTTCCCAAGATAGGAAAATAAATGGTACGGTCTCAGAAGTGTACACATTTCCAGATACGTACACCCCCCCCCCCTTCCCCCCTCGTGTACGACGCTCGTGCTCATGTTGATTTGCAACAATTTTCCTTGTAAATTCCGCTGATATTTTCTTATCGAGGATTTTACAAATAAATACCATTACATCTTCTGCTTAAAGATTATCATTTTCAGATCTTTTGGCATTGCAGTGAACAAAGTATATCTATTTTTTCTGAGTATTATTCTCAAAGCTTTATTTTGCAACACTGACAATTGTTGCATTTGTGTTTCGTTAGACAAAAACTCAATACTGCTGCCGCAGATGATGTGAGGAATATTAACAGAGTTGTATACTATTTTACAAGACGCAGTACTAACAAATCTTCTGATCCTTCCCAGAAGTGATATTTTCTTAGCAATCTTTTTAGTCGCGTATCTTGTATTTTTACGACTCTCTAATATTTTATTTCAGTCACTACCTTCAGACTTTCACCATCTATGATAATTGCTGGTGTGATTGGTATTCTTATATTTCCAATTTTCATGAATTTAGTTTTAGTTTACATTTTGTTTTAATTTATTTTTCTTCAACTATATTGATATATTATTTACTTACTTACTTACTTACCATCACGCCGTTTCTTCGTGGGGGTAGGCAGATAGGATAGAGCGCCACACTCTTCTGTCCTGACACACAATTCTCGCCTCATTCACATTCATACATTTTCTCATACAAGCTCGCCAAATGTTGAGGCTTTTAACAGAACCATCCTCCATTATCTGGTTTACCTGGTCGTGCCAAGTCTTCCGCGGACGTCCTCTATTTCTGGTGCCATCAACACTTGCGTCATATATTTTTCTTACCATTCTCTCCTCATTCATCCGATCCATATGACCAAACCACCTAAGTGATCCTTTCTTAATCTTACTCACTATCTAACATCAGCTTTACATTCTTTCCTTAATTCTTCATTCTTTACTCTGTCATAAATAGATTTGCCACAAATACGCCTAAGTGATCTCATTTCCACTGCATTCAGTCTACTTTCGTTCCTTTTCTGCCAGCTCCAGGCCTCACTTCCATACATCAGTGTCGGTACCAGGATTCCAGTGTGCACCGCTAATCCACTCTTGTTTCGGTTGACAAATTCCCGTTAGATATAATTCCATTCAAAGCACCGTTCACTTTATTTCCTGCAGTCATCCTCCATTCGATATCATTCTCAGCCTTTCCGTTTCTATCAAACATACTTCCCAAATACACAAACTCATCTACTTGTTCCAAACATTCATTACCTACAAGTATTTAGCACGGTGTCTAGCTTTCCTCCTTCTCGAATACCATCACTTTGGACTTGTCAACATTCATCATGAGGTCGCTTTCCTTGCATACATCGTACATTCTACTCACCAGATTCTGTAGTTCCTGTTCATTATTCGCCACTAGTACTGCCATTATTATTTAAGTCAGTTTAATTCATTCAGTATAGATGCATAATTGTCTCCAGCGACATACATGAGTGCATCCGTCTGCAATTAATCTTATTTTTCAATGTTTTAAGATTTTTACGATAACCTATTAAAAATAATTTTACACGTATTCTAATTCGAGTTTCAAAATCAATTAACACTTCGTTCCGATGTAATGTATCAGTTTGCTTTGAAATAAATTTATAAAGTTAAACTTAAAAAAATAGCACCATACTAAGATACTGCATGAAATTTATTTGATATACTACAGAGGGATGATCCAAATTTAGTTGTACATAAGTTCTAGTATGTACCTAATGTGCTTCACTTTATTTATTTTTATTTTCTGATACAGTAATATATACATAATATTTCACTGTCTCCTTAACTAGAAATCTGTACTAAAGGAGACAGATTTATCTGCTAAAGGAGACAGACACTAAATTTAAAAATCCGCTATAACACGCTTTTAATAAATTTGTGTTATATATATATATATATATATATATATATATATATATATATATTGAATTCGGAATTAATGTAGTTTATATTTCATTTTCAAAATACGCTTTGTTGGCTAACATTATTGAGTATAATGTCAGGGTGAGCACAATTCGGTATAACGCGATGTGACTTTCAAAATTTGCCATGTGTTTTTTTTTTTTCATCATAATGAAATTACATATTTAAGTTCAAATTAATACAACAATATATAATAATTTTATTTTAGATGAGAGTGATTAATAAATTTTCTAAAAAAAATAATAATGCCTGTCATTAAAGTGTTACAGTTATGCTTGATTTTTTCAAAATTATAAAAAATGTGTTATACCGGGTATTGAAAATCGTATCTAACATTACCAAATCATACCAAAAACATGAACGCAGCATGTATTCTTAAGTGGAATGGGAACACGTCATCACAAACTAACATTAAAAACGTTAAAACTTCGCCTTTCGGTACTCCTAATGGAAGTTGAACCGAGATCTTCGGCCGCGGTCTGTTAATGTAACGCCCAATTCAAAATGATTTGTGTTCTTAAATTTCAAAGTTTTTGTCTGCGTAAACTTGGAGACACAATTCTGAGCATTTTGTGTCAAACTACGACGGTGGTGGTGATGGTGGTGGTGTCGCAGTGTCGCGGTGTGTTGTGTCAGCAACCGAAAAGTACCAGACGCTTATGACAATATTTAATTTAATCGTCTACTTTTCAAGATGTGTTAATTAAAATCTGTTTATTCGGCTAAGAAAGTTTCACTTAATTCGAAGAAACAAAGTGTATACAATAGAGACCTTTGTATATATATATTGTTATATATATATATTGTTATATATATATATTAAGAGGGCTGTATAATAAGTACCCGTGTTTAACGACTGACGCAAAATCTGTAAACCATTGTTTAACGCCATCTTTCAAACAACGCCTGTCTCATCTCAGACAGATTAATCGAATAGTTTTGTTTTGTTTTGAAAGTGGGCAAGTTTGTGCTCGTTTTATTTTTTTCAAGTCGCATTCTAAAATTTTTTCCTAAAAATTATTCTAGTAATTTTATATCATCAAGTAACAATTTAAGTTAGGTACTAAATTTATTTTTTAAATAATTATTGTTTCTTAAAAATAGACCACGTTAAAGAAACAAACAACAAATGATATTTTTCGAAACCGGTAGATGTATTTTAATTCATTAAGTGGTTAATAAAACAAAGTTAACAATTCAAAATAAAATAAAGTTTGTGTTTTTTGCAATCATGGAAAAATAGCAATATTGGCCAGTGATTCGATTCCTTTTTTCGGATGGAAAAGATGCACGTCATTTATAAGAATCATGCACCTTCAATGACTACCATTAGATATCGGTTTAATGAATTCAAGGGTGGCCGAACATCCGTTTTTAATAAAGAGCGCCTAGGCCCTCCGTTTGACGTGACTACGAAAGATATAGTCTACAAAATCCATGATGTCTTACAATAGAAGAATCTTTATTTTTATATCATATAGAAACTACAGATACGTAAAATGCAATTATGGTCCAATATTGCATGCAGAATTACAATATCAAGTTTAAACGTTCGAGTGTTCCGTTGTGATACTTGCACGAAGGTTTATTTGAGAAATTAGCGTATTGTACAACAATACTGCATTTCGTGTCAAGACATCTGCTTAAAAGTATTTATTTAATTTGAATATTATATTATATAGAATTAATTTTATGTTATTTTTTATAGTAAGCCACAAGTAATTAAAAAAATAAAATAATATACTGATCCGTCATCGAGACTAGCCCGGATAGCAAAGAAACTTTCATTGAATATATTCTCCATTTTATTATCTTCATCTCGACTGCGGCCACCGGCCACGCCCCCGTCTGATAATTAATTTTGTTTCATATTTACTTTATGGATCAGTTAGTGCGCGCCCATCCCGACACAGTGGTATCGAACCGATCGACGTTAAATTAACGATAGTAGTATAAAGTTCGTTATTTTTTGAAATATTAATAATAATAAAGTTAATATTATAAACATCAACAAATTATTTTGAACGTTCTCTGAATCTTCAGTGAAGTCACCGGACTGTTCTGCGGATCCCATTGCAAGTTCCATCATCAGCGGCTGATAGCATTGATTTATACTGAGAATATATCGTATGCAGTCCACATTTTTGCTGTGAATTTAACTCTTTATTACATTACTACTACATTACTACATTATTACATTTTTTTGTGTCTCAACTCAATGGTGACGAATCAATTGCTTTAATTCGCATTTAATATTTATTTTTTATTTTATTATGAAAAACATGATAATATTACATAATTTTTTTCTGCGTATTGCACTTCTGATGAAATTTTCTATTATTTTACATATTATGGTAATGCCTGAACAGGGCGTGTATAATAATAATAATATAATATGCGATATTTTTTTTCTTTATAAGATGTGGTTAGTAATAATGGAATGCTGCATTCAATTTTAATTTCAAATATATACATAAATTTACTTGCAATACACAAACTAGGCGCCCGAGAATTGTGCCAAGAAAATGAGATTCGGTTAGCGACACGGAGTTCTAACCCCCACCCTTGCATTTGTTGGCAAGGGCAGCTCCCACTCACACCATCCATGAGATGACGTAATGTTTAAGCGCGATATAAGCCGGAAATCCGTAACGGAAAACATTTGAATATTACGAACAATGCATTGCGCTGGTGTGGAAATTTGCGTGAATTTACAGGCATTTGTGTATAATCCGATATCAAAACGAGGAAACTTATCGCATAACAAACAAATAATACAAGGTACTAGTTTCAAAGTCAGCAATCTCCAATATATATATTTTTATATCTATCAATGCAGTTAACTTCTCATGTAGCTTTACGCAATTTGTTAATTTATTATAATCCAAGCAAGTGATGTACAACCTTCTCCGAATTCAGTACAACAACTCATACAGAACACTGTTCGGATTGGCGCGTTATTGCAGCGCATCTACAATGTTTGCCGAAGGCCGTATACATGGATTCGTTCCACTTCTGAGACATCGAGTTGCACCAACTCTCTGGTGCAAGCGGTGCTCTCGTGGAAAGCTGGTTGGCAACGACTACAGAATAGCTACAGATACAATAATGGCCGTGACTGAAGTATTTATATATGTAATATTTATATTTTGTTTATATTTATATATATGTGTGAACTTTTTATTTATTTATATTTTCCTTGGATTTCTTTTCATAACATAAATAATATTTCGTACCTTAAGTGTATTATCTTCATGGCAAATCGGGTCTTCGTAAAAAAAGACCTAATCACGCTGGAATAGACGCATTATCATTATTATTATTAACAATCAAATTTAGTTTTTTTTTCATGTAAATTGATCAATCAAAATCGGTGTTAGTTGTAAAATCAATTCTTTTTGCTCGCCACCATTTAAATTAGGATTCAACCAAAGCAGTCTCTGTTACGCTGAAATTTAAATGACCGCCAGTATGCAAACTAGCTTATTATTGGAAGAAAGTGTTGCATTATTCTGTATTTCAAACCAGATTATATAAATTTTGGAGGTATATCGCCTCCGGTCATCACCACCGCCGACGACTGCTGAACGCACCTCACATTTAACGGTGCGTATAAACAGAGCTCCTAACAGCCGCAAAAACACGCCCGGTACCGGAGACACAATAACCATGCGACAATGACATGCGACCGGCAACCGCATCATCGATGCGGAGAAAATAATTAATATAGAAATTTAATTTAAAATAATTATCTCTAGTTATCATTAAAACTCAGTACTATTAAATATAATATAATGTGCTGCTATACATATGGCATATATGTGGCAAATCTATTTATGACAGAATAAAGAATTAAGAAATAAGGAAAGAATGTAAAGCTGATGTCAGTATAGAGAGTAAGATTAAGGATCACTTGGGTGGTTTGATCATATAAATGAGAAGAATGGTAAGAAAAATATATGACGCAAATGTTGATGGCGCCAGAAATAGAGGACGTCCGCGGAAGACTTGGCACGACCAGGTAAACCAGATAATTGAGGATGATTGTGTTAGAAGCCTCAACAATCAGCGAGCTTGTATGAGAAGATATATGAATGTGGATGAGGCGAGAATTGTGTGTCAGGATAGAGGAGTATGGCGCTACTTCCGCGGAGATGGTAAGTAAGTAATGTGCTGCTGAAGCAACTTGTGCTTTTTTAATTTAATTTTAAGATATTGCGATACCTTGTTTTCAATTTCAGATAAATATATTATTTTTAAATGTGATTTCAATGGCGATCTGTCAAACGAGACACGAATATTTTTATTACATAAAAATATAAAGTGCTCAGAAATCATTAAATAGCTATAAAAATGGGTCTTCACATCAAACAGTTTGATGAATAGCCAAAAATTTTTAGAAAACCATTATCGTTAGATCCATCAAATTAAAAAAAAATTCTAAGAATATGTTTTGTAAATTCTAGATGGGTTTATAAACTAATATAGGTATATTGTTTGTTTATATACGTATTTATGAATGAATTATTTTAAGAATAATAAAAAACACGCGCTGAATAATAATTCACAAGACAATAACACGCGCTGAATAATAATTCAAAGGACAATAACACGCGCTGAATAATAATTCAAAGGACAATAACACGCGCTGAATAATAATTCACAAGATAATACATATCCACATTCGTATATGTAACGAGAAATGATGACTTAAGCTTGTCGAAATTAAGGAGACTAGGTACTCTACAACGGAAATTAAAAGTGAAGATCAATTAAAGTTTCTAGCAAGGTAAGAAATTGTAGCCATCTTATTGTAGAAGTTTGTAAAAAGTAATTAATTATTTTTAACTTCGTTCGTAAATATTATCTTTTAAATTTTAACTGTTTTTAAAACCTTCTTCGCGTCGATGATTTTCAGCAAAGACTCACGCCTGGAATATCAAAATCTGTTTGTAGAAGACCCCCGAGCGTTATAATGAAGCTTTTACAGGGTGAATATTATGTTCCAGGCCGATTTTGTTTGGCTGCCATTTTGGTTTGGCAAACATATGTCAGTTCGCATTTGGTAGTCGTAGAGAGTAGTTGATTACAATTTATTATGGAGCAACTAACGCCTCAACAACATGTTGAAGTCATTAAAATAGTTTATCTAAACAATAATGGCAAACTGTAACCATTAACGGTGATCGCTATCGTAACATGTTGGAAAACTTATTGGTGGCCGAATTGGCTCTATTGGACCTGCAACACATGTTGTTTCAACAAGACGGCGCCACCTTACGCACAGTCCGAGCTACGTTTGAAATTTTGCGAGAAATTTTAAATTTTATTTTTAATGTCAAAAAGTGACGATATCGACTGGACTGGGCTCCTCGATCGCCTGATTCGATGACTCCCGACTATTTTCTGTGGAGGTACTTGTAAGGAAAAGTCTACGCCAACAAGCCAACAACAATTTCGATGCTACAGGACAACATTCGAAACGAAATTGCTGAAATAACACGCGAAGTGTGCGAGAATGTTATGAAAAATATGGTTAAAGGAGCACCCATTTGTGCCGCTGCCAGAGGCGGCCATTTGTCCGATGTCATATTCCATACATAATTATAATAAGCCAAATAATCGAAAAATAAAAACCAAATGAAAAAAATGTGTTTCATTTCCTAGTTACTCAAAAATAACATCGGCCTGGAATATAATATTCATCCTGTGTATTTGGGATAGTGAAACACTCCCCACCAATCACATGATCTTGTAATGGACCATCTAGACTACTTTACGGGAGAACCTGGTAGATCATATTCATAACTTCACGAGGGTACCTGCGCATCCGTAGACGGAATTGGCTGATACATATTTATTAACTTTTTTTTATTAAATAAACTAATAAAATACATTGAATATATCGACCTGTCCAACGTAAAATGATTAACAAAATAAAGTATTTCGTATAAATTTGATGCATATTTAAGTGGCAGTAATTTTTTTATATATTGTATTCTATTATGTTATATTTAACACAGTGTATAAATATAATAAATACTGTCGCCCAAAAATGTAACAAATATGACTGAAATACTAAAACAAGTAAAAATTACTTATTTGTTGGATGTATATAAATGAAACAACGTTATAACTCTAGTTGAGTTTATTAGCACTACTCGAGTTTCGAGAGAAACAGTAACTCTCATCGACAGGTGAAGTATTAAACTACACACAAATATAGGAGACAAGTCTTAAGTGGTAGACATACAAGTAATTGGGTACTAACAGATGGAAGGGGAGGGGTTACAAAGCTCGCAACGCTAATTTTATCAATAATAGACTTATTTGTTAGTTACGATACTATACGTAAAAAAATATTATATTTATTTTTTATTATCAATATTATATAATGCAATGTAATTAAAGATGTTTCCAAGCTTACAAAGTATTTGAAAGCAAGGGCGAGAGACAGGCGGAAGGTTCACTTAGGTGACTTTATGACCTTTGCTGGTTTCAGTACATAAGATATGAAAAAAGAGACAATGAGAAACTAGGACAAAACAGGAACCATAGAAACTCATCACCATTCCTGAATCTCGATGCAACGTTAGACGCGCGTGCGGGGTAAAAGGCGAATCGCCATTAGGCGCGATGGCATCATCAAGACGCCGGTTCGCGCTTGTTGGAACAATTAACGGAATTAACGCTGAGCAATGAAGACGCTAACCTAAGCCTTAATCCAATTACTATCCTGAGACTAGCGTCGAACGTAAAGAGGTCACATCGCAGCTGATTGTGCGAAGTTTTCGTCAGGTTCTACCGATGAATTAACATTCAGGCTTCATTCACCTTCATTCGTTACGCAATTCGTGACTTTATTTACAAAATACAAAGAATAATTTTCTTCTCCATTTTCCGACGTGTAAGTTTTTTATGTTCCCTTTTAAACATTTCTTCAACTTCACTTCGTTGCAAAAATTAAACAATTAGTTTAGCAATGTTAATAGATTATTTAACTGTATTACACTATTAGGTTTACAATGTAAACGGATCTTCCTCTCCAAGCACAAGATTTATCTCCTATAGAAAGGTAGCATGTCTTGAAATAATATTGATTTATGAATATATAATAGATACATGCAAACATTTCAAAATAAAAATAAATATGACAATTACGGACATCCACCTGGTAAATGTGTATAATTTATTTTTGAGTAATTTTCCAAATTTAAAAAAAGAAATGAATTAACAATCCTACATATACAACAGCCTTTTCTCTCACCACATCGCGCAGCAACGAAATTATATACATAACTACATATATAATTTTAACCAAAGTAGTCTTTGAATCTAACAATAATTTTGAATGCGAAACACATTTGATCGAAAAAATTAATTATTACTTACATTACATACAAATTAACTTGCATATTTTTTAATTATTAAACGACGGATGAACGGACAAGAATTAAAATGATTTTCCTATTGTATTTTCGTTGATTTTTTAAGTATACAAGGTTATCAAAACTATTGATTTCCAGTCATTATTAACGATATAAATATATCTAGTAAATAAATATATTTTCAATATATTCGTTTGTCGATCAAATTTATTTGTAATGCAGCCATTCTATCCAGACACTGCATTGCCTAGGTATGCAGATATTCCGGCGCATTATCCTTATTAAATAATTATTTGGGCGCGCTTAGATTCAGTGTTTAATTTAGATACAAGCGGGCGGGCGCTTGAATTATTAAATATTGTGAAATATACTGGTCTAAATATGATACTAAATATTAAAAATACTGTCTTTTCAGACGTTTTCTAGTATTTATTTTTTATTTATTTATTTATATATATTTTGACATCCATATTTTTGTACTAACAGAGGTGGATACATAATAAACATACATAATACATAGTTTATTGTGTGGGATGGAGTAGACTTCATCTCTGATATATACAGCGTTGTCCTGGCTACTTTGCTAGACTAAAGTCTGTGTTAAAGTAGCCAGTTTTTTTTCGTGCTGTTGTGGTGTTATTTTGAATAAAAAGAGAATTCAAATATGAATATAAAAGTAAAAATAAAATAAAAATACATGGAGTGGGAGTGTTGTAGGACTAGTGGATCATTAGTGAAAGAATTGTATAAATTATATTAAATTGTTGGATATCCATACTTCCGATTCATCTTTACCTGATTGAATCATAAATTTGGTCCATATTTGTGTAATATTATAGTATATTTGTTAATAATTCGAATGAATTTCATATATACACATAAAGAATATAGCCCCATACTTCAGACAAAAGAGTCTCAGCTTCAGCGACATCTATACATGAGAACGAATATCAAATTTTCAAAAAATCCATAGATGGCGACAACATAGTTGGTAATAAATAATTGAAATGTTCCAACATTATAAAATATATACAACTTTCAACAATTTGATAGACGTGGTAGCATGGGTAACATTGTGTAAAGTAATCACATAAGCTAACCGATAACATGTAAAAATAATAGCTTCGTCTCCGCGAAACATCTATATCAAGATTATTCTAGATTGTTTTATCCGGGTAATGTATTTTCCTGCCACCCAGGAAAATCGAGAGGCTACTATATCATCAATTATCAGAAATTGTAAGAAATAGTTTATAAAAAACATTAACTCAACACATTCCTCTGAACCAGAAACTCTTCTAGTTCAGTTCTGCGATAGATTATCTCATGCAGTCTCCCGAGAGGTTCATTAAGTCGATGAGGCGCAATTCAGCGCGGCATTCGTTCGAGAGAGGTCGGAAATTGTCAGCAATCAGTCAGATTCCTAGTACACGATGATCAAACTCGAGGGACTAAGATGTAAGATTAAATCATACCTGATTGGCCTTGTTGATCTGCTTCTTGAGCCCCGCAAACGCCATGGCTGGTGCTGCTCCCGCGGCTCCGTCCGACTGCCTCCTGCGATCTACTGCACCAGCGGTGAAGCCTAGAAATATTAAATATTACGTATGTAACGGTTTAAATTATATTTTTTCACATAGAAAACATTAAACAGAAGACAGGTCGTAAGCCCTGTAATTAACCCATATTTCTATATATCTTCCATTAAATATTATAAAAATAGCTTCGTCTGTATGAGATATCCGATATTAATTTAATAACAGTGACTTTGTAGCTAATAATCCAGTAATTGTGTGTTCATGGGCATATCCAAATAGTGCTCAAATAATATACTGGTCAAAATAAGAAAAATATATAAAAATTGAAAAATATTGATTTTTCAGGCGTATTCTAGTATAATGTGTTAAAAACATTTTACAAATAAAGAATATTGGTAGAAATAATTTTCAAAAAAATCATATTTTCATTGAGTTGAGTTTCAAAGAAAAATGAAATATCAAATATGGTCCACAGATGGCGATGGTGTAGCGGAACTCGAAGCGAGTCTACGTACTAACATATATACAACTTTAAATTTTTTGATAAATATGGAGATAGAGGGGTGAGAATAGGTGAACGTTATATATATATATATATATATATATATATATATATATATATATATATATATATATATATATATATATATATATATATATATATTAAATATGTTACCTTTACGTTGGAACTTAGGCCAGGTATTATTTGATAATCCAGACTGTCACACATGCCTACTGCTGCGCACACATCTGTCCCATTTCTACTTAATGAGGGGCTATATGTTGCACACATAGGCACCCCACCCCACAAAGCGTTCGTATTAAATAGGTGGCAACGCTATTTTAGTGACACAATGTGCGTAATATATTCGTGGCAGTGGTAACGTGGTCAGCGACCCAGCAAACAGTTTGATAAATTAAATGCATCTAGAGTAATTTGCACCATCTAATTTAGGTGTTACAAAACAGTAATTAAAATATGCGAATCACCACATGACGGATATGTCTGAATGAATTCTTACCCATGACCATCGTAAATTAATAAATTATAAAAACTATATTAGTAATTTTGAACAATTAGCAATCTCTAATCCTCAACATATTTTCAAATTCTCAAATACGCTTTATAATGATACTGGAATTCCCTCAACAATATATTATAAACAGAGAAGAATGGCTGATGACCCTCGAGATGTTATAAATTTGTTTGCCGAATGCTTTTCTGAAGTCTGAGTTAGTGCAACCGATCATCCACTGCATAGCGTGAATAATAACTTTCAGATTGAATTTGATAATTATACATATCAAAAATAAGATCAAATTTCTGGATCCAAACGAATCTGTTGGACCAGATAATGTGCCCACAATTTTTCTCATGGAACATATCTTGGTATTGTCGAGCCCACTAACAAAACTTTTTAACCTCTCACTGAAAACTGAAACTTTTCCTGATCGATGGAAACACAGTTTTCTATCCCATATTTACAAAAAGGTGATAAATCTCCAACTATAGGCTAACTTGTTTACAATCAGCTGTATCTAAATTATTTGTATAAATGTTACAACTAAACTTGACACCGAAATAAAGAAAGTTATTTCACCGGCTCAGCATGGATTCATTTCGGATAGATCGACTCTTACTAATCTTATGGTACATCGACTAGTTGAAACTATTCATAATAATCTGCAGACTGATACTGTGTACAAAGATTCGACAAGGTTTCTCGTATTATACTCATCCATAAATTAAAAGCCTCGTGTTTCACTGGGAATATTTTAAAATGATTTAAAAGTTACCTATCGTCCGGGATACTATATGTGAAAATCTTAGATTATACATCGACTCAACTTGAGGCTTCTAGTGGTGCCCCTCAAGGCTCACACTTAGGACTAGTTTTATTTTAATTATTTATTAACGATATCGTTGCTATATTTGATAAAGTCAACATATTTTTGTTTGCTAATGACCTTAAGATATCCAGAACAATTGAGTCGATAAATGACAGTCTTATTCTTGAATCTAACCTTAACAAATTACATGAATGGGGTAGGTAGAGAAGATAGAGCTCGATCCTCACACAAGCTCGTGGATTATTGAGGTTTCTAACCAGGCCGTTTTCCAGTACCTGGTTTACCTGCTCGTGTCAAGTCGTCATCTGTTTCTAGTGCCTACACGTATATGCTATTAAATTATCTATTTAACTTATTTTCAATATATAATATTTTAATCACAAATCAGTCCTTCAACGGTGGACGGTCTTAATAAAAGAAGAAAAGATCAGATTTAACGATATAATTTTTTTATTTATTTATTTCACGATCACGACCCGTGACAATTGCACGGCATTGTGTTTACATTAGGGACGGACATAAAATAATAATTTAACGATTTTAGAACGATTGCGCACTTAAATTAATAAAATTAAATTATTTTTTCCACAATTTTCGTGAAAAGCTATGTGACAGAGGCAGTATCATTCCAATAACCATAAACCTTTTGATATTCACGGCGTCGACATTAAGGCCCGTTCGGTATGAAATGTTTAATGGCTCCACGCTTCGGCGGCGATAACCGCCCGGAATAGACGACGGGTGTTGGATCCGAAAGGAAATGAAAAATGAACGTTATTACCCGTAAGCCATAGTTTTGTTCATTCGCCTACACCATAAATTATCACAGTTGTCAAAATATGATGAGAGATACAACTCGAAGTTTAAAATGATTCTATTTTGATCATTCCATAATCATTAGAAAATGCTAATTCGCTCATTTATGTCACATTTGAAGGATATAGAAACAAAACTGCCATTTTCCAACTGATGAAATTAAAATAAACATATTTGTAATTAAATTTTTAGCCAGAGTGGAGGTTTTAAAATTGATTTGCTTTTAATAAAATACTTCAGAAAAAAAAACAAACGTGCTTTCAAGGGCAGTTATCAACTATTCTCAGATAATAATATTAAAAAAAAAAAATCCAGAAAGAACAATACTAATTAAATATATTAATTAGAAAGATATACATATAAAATTCATATTGTTGTCGCTACCGGGATTCGAACCTGGATTCGAACCGGGATTCCAATCCGGGAAAGGTGCATTAACCGAGCGAATGTTCGAACCTACATGTTACAATTTTCAAATGAATACATCAATCGTTTCATTATTTGAAAGCCATCTACTTTATTTTTACGGAATCTCAAATACGTTAGAGTAGTCCGACAGGAGACGCCAAAATTAACAATTCATTTTTATTAATTTTTAGACACATTGATACAACTTTTATATTATTAAGGAGAACACATTCTTATTGTGAAGGTCTGTGATATTTTAAATACTGATCATGTTCTAAATAATTACAACTTCACAATAAGAATGTGTTCTCCTTAATAATTTTATATTAGTTTATGTAGACTGAAAACAAATATAGACGAATAACATTTAAAGTAACACAGTTAAAAAAAAATTTTAATACGATGTACTTTCCTATGACGTCAGAACAGAAAATTATATTTTTGTTCTTCGTATTTGAATATTTTAAAGTATTTCTAGGCAACAGATATTTCAACATTTCTCAATTCCAATATTAAGCGAAACAATAAACAGATGCCAACGAAACCATAACAGTGAACACGCCGTATGATGTAACCACAACACAACAAATTATAAAGAACAAACAAATTTGTTATTACAAAATTGTTATTTATATATTCATTAATAAAATATGTATTGTAAAATTCACCGTGGTAAAACAAAAATTATTAGAATGGATTTTAACCATAGATAGCGAGTACCTACTTTATTATCCATTTTTAAACTGTTTAAGAATATGAAGAAAAAATACTAACCATCATCGTAGGTATTAGAACTAGAACAAAAGATAACGATAAACCAAGAAGTTTAGTGATAATTTCGGACGCAAAAGTAATTACAGGAAACAAACTGGATGTCGAAGATAGAGGCGTGAGGGTTGTTAAGAGAAGCTTTGGACGACGGAAGAAACGAAATTTATCACGCAATTTTCTCGCAGGATACAACGCCACATTATTTTGTTCCGACATACCACCTTTTCACATTTGCCTCGTTCACTATCACACTACATCTTCTCATCGATTGTAGAAACTTCTAACAGGGCCGTCCCCCGATATCTCCCCTCTACTGACTCAATTGACACACTATTACTATCCATACACTAACTTGAGTTCAGTAGTCCATCTGGTCAGGTTAGGTTAACTAAAGTTAGTAAAAAAAATTCTTATATTGCTTAAATAGTTTCAAAATATATTTAAAAAAACTATTCAATATTTTCAAAATTACTTTGTGGCCTCATTTTACATGAATAATTAGACAAAATACTTTGTTTAAACCACTATTTATTGATTATTCAACATGTTTCGAAACGTATGGTATCTTCTTCAACTAGCAATGTATACTGAAATTAAAAAAAAAACAAGAATAGATAAAAACAAAACTATAAAGTGGTGAATAAGTAAGAACTAATGTGGTTATTTATAATATTTAGCTTACTATTAACACTTGTTCTTATTTCTGAAATTTCAACTGTAAACCACTAATATTTGTATGTACGATTTCTAAACCCTTGTTAATATAATAAAAAATGGTTTGTTTCCAACACGTGATTGGAAAATTCTGAATAGTTGTTGTTATTTAAACATCTCGAGTGCTCGTTAATTCTAATATCTTTTTTTTTAATTTCAGTATACATTGTTTCCTGAAGAGGATACCATACAATAGGTATCGAAACATATAGAGCAATCAATATATAGTGGTTCACACAAAGCATATATTTAAAAAAAACATTATTTTTTTATCGAAAGTGTTATTTTATACGCCAATCAGAACCCAGCAAATAGTGGCGGGTAGATAACAGGAAGCTGATTGCTATGTCAAACCTCAAAACTAGGTAGGCGTATTATTGTAAGTCTAGAACGTTGACAATTTTGCATACACCGCACAGAACGATCGCTTAACTGCAATGTTACGTCACGTAGACGATATTATGCGGTACGAGAAAGGGACGAATATTTGAAAATGGAACTCTGGCCAAGGGCCAACAATCGTGTTGGTATTTCACGGTGCCGTTGCGTGGGGTAACCGCATAACCATCACTAAATAAATATATTTATTATATTATTAAGGAGAACACATTCTTATTGTGAAATTATAATTATTCAGAACAGACGGTCTGCGATATCGGTTTACTCAAAGGTATTTGAGATTCTGTAAAACCAAAGTAGATGCCTTTTAAATAATGGAACGATAGATATTAATTTGAAAAAATGTAACATAAGGGTTCGAAAATTCGTCGTCAAAAGTACTGTCGCTGTAGCATAGTAGTTGGTAATGCACCTTCCTCGGATTGGAAAAAAGATCCAGGTTCGAATCCCGGTAGCGCAACAACAATATTTTTCAAGAAAATTGATTTTATACGTATATCTTTCTAATTAATACATTTAATTAGTGTTTAATATTTATTATATTTTATTTTTAGAGTTCTTTGTGTAATCAAACATATCTCGACCTTTATCAGAATATTACTAATAACTGAAGACAAACCCAAAACCGCAAGGTCAAAGAACCAAAGCGCTGCACCTTCAGAGCCTAGAGATGGCTAAGTCTCCGAACCATCTCTTTCTCATTCTGTGTTATTCTAAATTCTCTCACGTATCATCCGTTTTGCATAAACTGCATTACACTGGCTGCATTTCGCTGAAAGAGTCGTATTTAAATTGTACTGGATAATGTACAAGGTGACACATGACACGGCGCCTCTGTATCTCTGCATCCAAGACAACTTGAATAGTAGACGTCAAAATATCAAGTCAGTCGCAGGAAGGGTCGTAGAACCGACCAACGGTTGCCAAAAGTCTAAGTTTAGTGAACGGGCATTTGCGTTGGCAGGCCCAAAAGCGTGGAACTCTTTGACTTTTGTCATAAAGAGCAGTGCATCAGAGGCTTTATTTAAAAATATACTAAAAACGTACAAAAAGTCATATCCATAGCTCCGAATAACAAATATAAAGATAGTGTGACTTAATATTTTATGTGTAAAACTTATCCAAATGTTGTTATTATTATTAGCAGTTAGAAACAGAGAATGTGACATCTATATTTCACTTTTGGATAAAAAGGAAGCGCCTGTCTCTTTCAGTGCAGACTTCGATCTGGTTACGGAGACACTGAACATCTTTTACGTATATACACAAAACAAACGTGTTTGTAGTCTAGTGGTTATGATGCTCGCCTAGTTATCTAGTGGTCGGGGGTTCGAGCCTCGTTCCAGGATGCCATCAAGTTAGTCTTTGAAAATAATAAGAATATTGATGTGACACGTATTACGTGTAAGCATTGTGTTATTATTATATTATATAGATTACCTAATTATTATCTATAAATATTTTTTTTAATTAATGACAGCTACTTGTATATTATGTACTTATATTTTAAATTACTGAAACAATTTTAAAAAAAGTTATGAAAAAGTATATTATTTATACTTGCTTTAAATAAATTAATCTTACACATAAAAACCCAATATCTTTTTGTATGTCAAGCATAAGAAAATTGATCTATAGAACAATAATATTTCTTATTAAGGAAAACACATTCTTATTGTGAAGTTGTAATTATTCAGAACATAGGTCTGTGATATTTTAAATACTAAATTAATGTATATATTTATAATTAATACATTAATTTAGTATTTAAAATAATATTTCTATTTTTTAAATTAGAGAAATTAACTATTTGGTTAAAAGTCATTATTTTAATTAGTTAACTTTGCTTTATTCACCACTTATTGAATTAAAATACATTTGCACGTTTTGAAAAAAAAAAAATTCTTCTTCAGGTTGTCAATAAAATGTCAATAACTAAGTCAATAAAAAATAAATTAAAAGAATATATTAGTCAATTTTTAAAACGATAATTTTTAAGTATAGAATAGAACTAGACATGTAGTACTGGGGACGATAACGCGTCACGACTTCCAGTCGCTACCGCCAGGGACAAGCCATGTTTTCCAAAAAGTGTGGAAACATAACCAAGGGTGCATGCGGATGACAGCGACGCGTTTTCATCTCGCAAGTTTCATTTCAGAAATATATCGTCAAAATATAACCACAGAAATGAAGCAAGATCTCAACTAGAACCAAAATATGAAGCTAACGGAGTTAAAATTCTGTAGATTTGACCTATTAAATTTACATTATACTTAGCAATGAAAAAAATGCAATTATTATTTATTTGTAATGTATTATTAGCCAAATATGTATGTTATAATTCATGGCTATCCGATTCTAAGATCTGGGTTTGAAAATTATGTATGGATAGTAAATTTTTACTATAGTAAAATTAAATACTTTTTTTTTTTTTGCGAAAACGAGTTGTTCGACCGTTGGTAAAAAATATTTACTCTGAAGTACATTCGATAGTAAACTAACTAACTTTACTATCCAATATCAGATGGTAAAAATCGTAGATCGTTAGTTAAAAATGACGGCCTCTTTACCGCTGTTTCAAAACTCATCTGACACATTGATACTTTGAAGATTGCGGTACACGACAAATAAATCATTCAATATCCCGCTATTGGTGATGAGAGTTCGATGATGATCCCGCTGTTAAATTTATATTAGCCCACAGACCGAAGATTATTCGCCAGCAAAGTGACAGATTTCGTACACAGGGGTGAATAAAGCATAAAATTGAATGTATTGTTAATGTTAAAATAATTTTGGTAAAATTCGTTGATATTTGATGATTATTCGCCTTGCCACACTATTAGGCGGGATTGACTTTCACAGTAGTAAATCTGATGACGTACGCACAACCCGCAAATGTTTTTTTTATGGGTAAAAAGTTAATATAGTAAAAATTTACTACTGTTCACGCAACTGGCCTTAAGGTCAGAGCTGCACCGAGAATAGATACACTAACGTACGCAAATTCTGATCTCACTGCTCTTTGCAAACGACACTCTGTTTGTAATCTATCTAACCTGTCATTACTACACGCGATTCAGAGCGAATTAGCGATTCACTAAACGTAATCAAGTTAGATTAGCTAGATAAATTAGTATCTATTGATTTATATTATAATGTTTAATTTCCTTACTGATGTTTTCTGTAAAATAAATTTGCTATACACGTCGGCAACGGCTACTTGCAGTTTTCTGGGTATTTCTGCCAGTATATAAGTATATATAAAGTATAATATAGTATATAAAAAAAAGGTGAACAATCTTCATAATGTAAGTGATGTTCACTGTCTCCTTAACTAGACCGAAGTCTGTACTAAATGAGACAGGTTCATCCGCTGTCAGTAATACAAATATGAAATTATTTTCTTATTTTATTTTTATCTAAACCAAAAATACCCACGATTGAAACACTATGCAAATGGAAACTATGAATATAAAGAAAATTAATAAAAAGAAATTACGTTATGTTCATGTGATCATTTCCATGAATCTTCGCTCAGTTTCCTTTCTGCCAACACCCAATAACCAGCTGCAAAGATGGTGTTTAAGTTGTCCATCGAGAATTGTTTCATACTGCTCGGCAAAATGTTATTATAGGCTTTGGGGGCCAGAAACATATGGAAGTGTTGACCAATGTTTGTTTTCATTTTAGGCTTCACGGTGATCCTATTCTTCTTTGCTCTCGCAACGTGACTATGAGATGGATGAAGCTCTTTGTTGGAATGGAAATAAAGTATCAGCCTTTTTACATAGAGTTGTCGAATATCAGTGCCAGTATCTTAGCGAGTAAGATTAAGAACGAACCACTTAGGCGGTTTGGTCATATGGAACGGATAAATGAGGAGAGAATAGAAAGAAAGATATATGACTCAAGTGTTGATGGCACCAGAAATAGAGGACGTCCGCGGAAGTAAACCGGATACTGGAGGATGGTCCTGTTAGAAGCCTCAATAATCGGCGAGCTTGTATGAGAAGATGTATAAGGCGAGAATTGTGTGTCAGGAAAGAAGAGTGTGGCGCTCTATCCTCGCTGCCTACCCCCGCGGAGAAACGGCGTGATGGTAAGTTAGTTGGTCTCTAACCTCACTGACCGACGTTTTGTATCCCGTTGCAGGGTTGAGGTCAGAAAATCAAAGCCGACAGACATAATTGCTAAAGTCCTCAAAAATGCGATATCCTGCCCTGATCAGCGAAGGATCGAGACCCTGAGGTGTTTATAGGCTGGCCAAAACTGCGATAATGTGTATGTGCGACACACAGATAGACGTAAATAATTTCCAAAAGATTTAATGAGCATAGCATATAAACTCAGGAATCCAGAAGAATTTGCATGGATTAGGTATTTTCTGGATACTTTGAGTTTGAGCCAATGATAGATAAGCCCAAGAATCATCAAGTATATCATATCACTTGAATTTTAAACTCGGTAATCATAATGAAGGCCTAAAATTGAAATCATCTCGGTATCCGGCCTTGAAAAAACACTAAAGTCAAAAGTTTCACCCATATAGTGAATTAGCATAATTCAAGCAAGACAAACTACATTTATTATGTAAACTCGTACAATAAATAAATAATAAACAGGAAAGGACATTGAACCAATCGATATGGATCGACTTCGTCATTTCTCAAGTCCATCCATGCACCATCCAATCCAATGCCGACTTTATTTGTACACGTGGCGATCAATTTCGAAACTACCCAGCAGCTACTTGTAGCCAAATAATATAGAAAAAAAAAACGTCAAGTGGCAAGTCGGTGTTTCTTGAGAATCTAATAGGCTCATAAATACATGGCGATGGCCTCCTGAATGGACTTTCAGTGCGTACAAAGAAAATGTGAAATTTTGAAGTATGACGCATCAAATAGTATAAACATGAATTTTATTTATTCAAACACTAGCAATTCATTTGCGGCGATGGCAGACATTTACATTCAATTATAATTTTAAATAGGAAATTTGCGCGGGGGAGGGGGTGGATGTTTAACGAATATATTTATTTATTTATTGACATACATATTTTTGTTAGAACAGAGGTGAATATATTATAATATAACACTGTAATATGTTTATTGTGTGGGATGGAGCAGACTCCACCTATGATATATACAGCCTTGTCCTGGCTACTTTGCTAGACTGAAGTCTGTGTTAAAGTAGCCAATTTTTTCGTGCTGTTATTTAAATTCGACAGGAATAAAAATAAAGAGAAAAAAAAAAAATATATATATATATAGAATAAAAGAAGATGAAGTGGGAGTGTTGTAGAATTAGTACATTATTAGTGTAGGCACTGTATAAAGGTTATGTTAGAATGTTGGATAGCCATGCTTCTGATTGATCTCTACCCGATTGGATCATATGTTGGGTCCATATTTGTGTAATCTTATTGGAGTTGTACGATTTCCAGTTGGTCCAGAGTGTGTTGTACAGTTTCGGAGCTAAGAATATGTAGAATCTTTGATAAAATGTCGTTGTTGCTCTAGGAACTGGGATGTAGATGTTCGTTGTTTGTGTTGTGTCCATGATTTATTGCTTGGAGTGAGTTGTTGTTAGCATGGAAAAATTGGACGAGTCTCAACATAAAGATTTGTCTGAAGAATGAATGAATGACTTGAAGCATTTGAAATGTGGATCTAAAAAACAATGCTCAAAATAAGCTGGATGTATAGAGTTACAAATGAGGATGTCACGGTTCGGATGAATAAAGAAAAGTAAGTATTTAAAACGTTAAACATGCGTAAACTAAACATCTCAGACATGTGATTAAAGAAGTGTGAGATCTTGTATCTCATAGTGCAGAGAAAGATTGCTGGAAGTCGGGACCTCGGAAGAAGAAGAACCCGAGGCAATGATCTGACCAGTCTACTGTAGAACTTTTTGTGAACAGTGATGATACACATCACTGTTCACAAAAACACAGCCAACGTCTGTTGAACGGATAAGGCACGAAAAGAAAAAGAAGAAGGGGATTCTTACGTTTTGCATAGATCCTAAAAAATAACAATAATTCAATATTTGGTCGTTACAGAAGAAGGGTTAGACGATGTGCTTGCTATCCACGATATGAGAAGCGCTCTTCTCCAACACCAAGATTCTAAGGCAACAAATCTTCATTTTTCTGACGGTCGCCGGATCTTAGACATTCCTAGTATATAGCAATACAGTATGATAGACAAAGTACCAAAAATAATAGACATATACCAAAACAAAAACAATAATCCAAATTTTCAAAATTAAAAATCAATTCAATTTTAGAAGCTAATTCCGATCTACAAGATTTAGAGATCAAATTGATATTCCAAAACTAAAATATACCGCAATCCAAAATCACTATAATTATCAAGGCATCAAATTTTTTAACATTCTCCCCATCACAATTAGAAAAATTACAGACTACTATAAATTTATATCTGAAGTAAAAAAAAATGTACACAGACTAACTGAAACATAAATTCTCATATATACTCATTCTCCATACACGAGTCTTACTCTCATAGAGAAGAAATAAATGTTAAAAGAAATATATATATATCCTACTGTATATTATAAAAATGTATTATATTTTCTCATATAATCTTTTTTTTTAATTAAATATATATATATTTAATAATTCCATAATAGATAAATGATTATAAGTAAGTCACAATATTATTATTTTTATTGCGTATTAAATAACTGCGTTCTTATTGTGCATTAATGCATTGCTCGCAATGCGTCTTTATCCAAGACACCATTCAGGAGTTGTCCGTATTCGCTTTCCTCTCAATCACATATATTTCTGAGGTATTCACTGTGCTCTATCTGTTGGCCCTCTCGATTTTCGTTAGTATTTTATTACGTACCTCTTTTCTTGCGCTTTCTTTAGAACCTCCTCATTTGAGAATAACGTTCATCTTCTAAATAAAAGTAAATAATTTTCTTTTCATTGGTATCCAGAACATAGATCAAATGAATCCTATATATGTCTCTAAATGAATATTTCCATTCTGGAAATATCATAAATAAATGGATAGTATATAAACTGAGGATATGTACCAAAAATTTGATAACATTTCGCGTTTTATCACACAGACTGTCGGCAATCCGCCTACAGTCTAACATCCGTCAGACGTTTTCACACATATTTGACGAACGATACACGGGATGCTGTACGGGTGAAGGAACTGGAAGAGGAGATGGCACTGAGTGATCTGCGTGTGAATAATGTACATATCTTTATTCCACGAATTTATTACAAATCAAATATATATTATGCCTTCATAAAAACTAACGCCTAACACTTTTGGAATCATTCGAAACCTTTTAATGTGAGTCAAACATCATGAATCTGTACAAAACGGCAGAACAGTGTAACCGATGATCCAAACTGAACGATTATTTGCATTTTTTGCACCAATATCAGTTGGGATATTGAGCACTCGCTTATCTTTCACATAACCCCAAAGAAAAAAGCCAAGAATTGTTAAATCGCACGATTTGGGCGACTGATCGATGTCTCCGAAACAATCAATTACGCGTCCAGGAAATTTTCAATGTTGATTGAAACTCGATTGTTTCCGGGCTAATTGGCACGTAGCCTCATCCTACTTAAAAAATACATCGTTCCAAAGCTTTTTTTTTCAATTTTTTTACAATTTCAATGCGCAGTTTAATCGTGCACCGAATAATTTTAATCAATGGTGTTGTTTTAATTTGACAAATATCACATACGACGTTTCTAACCCTGAAAGATAAAAAAAAATAGAGCTATATTTAAAATAACGGATGAGTTTGGATCACTCTATATAGAAGACGGAATGATGCCTTCGAGATGTAGTGCTGGATACATATGTTGCGCATACCATGAACAGCTAAATAAAAGGATAGATTCTCAACGTTTTTCCAAAGTAGAATATTTAACTTTTTAGCCATCTTGCGAGAAAAGAAGATAGCTTAGAAAAACTAGTTGAGGTGCAGAAGGACGGAGAGAAAGAAGAAGTTCCTTCACTCTTTGGACCGACCAAGTGGAAAACAACGGGCACTTTTTTGGTGAAAGCTCTCAGATCTGCAGAATGCTGAGAAAAGTGGAGAAGCCTAAACATGGCATACTCAATATAACATACGAGGCGTGCACAAAATCATTTTTACAACACATTGCTTTCTTCGGACGCTACACACCTTAAACTATTTCTTAACATAGTCGCCACCATTATTAAGGCACTTGTCATAACGGGGCACCAACTTTTGTATACCTTCGTCATAGAACGACGCTACCTGGGACAAAAACCGTGCCTGTACTCTGTCTTTGAGTTCATCAAAACGCTTGCCACCAAGGAACCGTTTCAGATGAAGGAAAAAATGGAAATCACTTGGCGGCCAAATCAGAACAAAACAGGACACACTTGGCGATGAATGTCAGCTGCTTTCATGTTTAGCGCATTCAAGAAACGAATCACGAACAACACGGTCTTGACGGTGCACTAATTGCACGGTGCACATTCAATATATATTATTGAATGAGAACACATTTTATTGTGAAGTTGCAATTTCAGAATACAGCTCTGCGATATTTAAAAAAAATTAATCATTTAGAAAGATACACAGAAAAATATATTTATAGAAACAGTATTTTTTTTTTATATATCATTCTAATTAAATAATGAAATATGTATTATATGATGCATTTTTTATCAAAATATGGATTTTTAACTGCAAGAACAAGCGGATGCAGCATACTTGATAAACATTGTTTTTCTAAATTATTCATTATACATTTCAAACATCAGTCAATGTTAACAAATCTTGGGACGTTGGTTCGAACAATTTAGGAACAGAGAGGTTAATCTTAATGATGAAGAGGATCGCTAAGTACAGGTATGTTCAGCGGAAAAATTTCAAGATTAAATTGTAATTGTTCGTAAACGATAAGGGTGAGGTAAGTGAGAGGGGTCTTGTTCGACGAGCGTGATTTGCGGATTTTCCAGTCGCAATGAGTCACTGGTAGGGAGCACCGCACGGCGCGTTCGCGGTTGAGCAATATTTAAAGTGCGGTGGTTCACTGGTTCGTGCGCGTCGCGCTTTTTGTACAACTACGGAGACATACTCCGGGCACCTCGATCACCGGACCTTACTCCGTGCGGTTTTTATTTTGCTAGGATACCAACGCTTTGCTCTCGCGTGCTCGCAAATTTAAGAGTCCGATTGCAAGTGTGCCTTGAGAGAAATGAACGGCATTTAGACGATATTGTTAATAAAACGTTAAATTACTATCGTTAAACTCCATTTTGTATAAATAAAATATGAGAGTAAGATTATAGTTTTTTTTTTAATTTAATATTAAACATGAACATTTACGCTGGACACCTTTACTACAAATGATAAAAACAACAAAAACTTTAGTAGAAGAAAACAATCAGAATTGAATTGAATTTACGATAAAATTCTTATTTTCAAGCACCTCGATAACCATTTACGGTAAAAAAAAAAAATTATTTCAGAGAAGCAACAGAAAATACCTTTAAAAATTTCAATTCACGTTTTATTCTAATTATAAATGAAGTTGTAATTCGTTTGCAAAAATGTGTATAACCAAATGATGCTTTGAATGGAATTCAAAGGTGTATATTTTCGGAACAACCGTAATAAAAACGGAATAAAATTAATTTGAAATCATAAAAATTTTTTTCTTTTAAATGACCGATGTTGAAAATATTCTGAATTAAAAAATAACGTAAATGTTAAAAAAAAAATTAATAACGAAGCACTGCCGCCCCAGTTGGTCAATAGGTAACGTTTAGTGGGCGAGCACAGGCGTACAAGAGTTCAATTATGTGGGCGACAATTGACCTTTCGACTTTCTTATTAATAAAAACGTTAAATATTTCATATTCTATAAATCATACCCGAGGCAAAACACGATAAGTAAATATTTATAAATTGCAATACATCAATAGGATCGCTGACACCTAAATAAATTATAAATATAATAACTGTAAATAACAGTTAGGACAGGATTAGACAAGAAATTATAACCATAATTTAAAAAAATAAAAAATCGATTTTGTTTGCTTCATGTTATGTTCAGACACGGACGGACATAAACACTTGAGATCTGAACGAAACGGTCCGAGCTTCGTCCGAATTGAACAACATATATTGCAAAATCTTGACAATCTAAAACCTGATGTCACCGGTGCATCGTAGTCGATAATATTTAAGTAAATACTAATAAGAAATTATACCGTAAGTCTATAAACTAAAAACTAAAAACATATAAAATCAATTTTATCGAAAAATATTGGTGTTGCGCTACCGAGATTCGAACCTGTATCTCTTTCCAAACCGGGAAATGTGCATTATTTAACTATGCTACAGCGACAGTACTTTTGACGACAAATTTTCGAACCCATACGTTACACTTTTCAAATAAACACAGAGACATGAGTTTTTAACATGGGAAGTACGGAAGACCTGTCATCGGCTGGCTTAAGTGGTCACTTTACACAATTTAACGTTCACCTATTTACCCATGTTACCACGTCTATCAAATTTTTGAAAGTTGAATATCATGATGGAACATTTCAATTATTTATTACCAACTATGCTGTAGTGCCCAAGACTTTCATATTTCCCATGTAAAAATAATAGCTTCGTCTCTGTGATACATCTATATCTTGATGACTATCACAGTAATTATTTCCTACAAAGATTTGGACATACTCAAAATACATCTATCGTTCCATTATATGAAAGCCATCTACTTTGTTTTACAATAATATTTTCTCGATAAAATTGATTTTACATGTATATCTTTCTGATTACTATATTTAATTAGTATTTAAAATAACACAGACCGTCTGTTCTGTATAATTACAACTTAACATTAAGAATGTGTTCTCCTTAATAATAATTAAGTAGTTTTATTTTTCACTCAGATTGCCAGTAGATTTTGGTGTATTTTCTTATTAATTGAACATATATTAGCGTAATATAATGTAAATACATAACAAATTATGTTATTGAATATATATTATAAAAATGAAAATGCTAAAAAAGTAATCTTAACCTAACTAACTAACAGAGAGGATAAAGTGTCATACTCTTCTGCCCTGACACACAGTTCTTGCCTCATCCACATTTATACAAGCTCGCCGATTATCGAGGACAATCCTCCAGTATCTGGTCTACCTGGCCGTGCCAAATCTTCCGCAGACGTCCTCCACTTCTGGTGTCATCAATACTTGCGTCATATATCTTCCTTACCATTCTCTCCTCATTCATCCGTTCCATATGACCAAACCAATTTAGTGATCCTTTCTTAATCTTACTCACTTACTAAAATCAGCTTTACATTCTTTTCTTATATCTTCATTCTTTACTCTGTCATAAATGGACCTGCCGCACATACGCCGAAACGATCTCATTTCTACTGCATACCCTAGATACATTAAAAACACGTTCGACATACTCGTACTTATATAAGACACGCGATCTCGCAATTTGGGTATTTTGTCTAGCTGTGCAATGACACTGACATAATATGCATCATACGTTTTGCGTTAAAGCAATATGATGAAGGATAACACGACAAATGTCAGTAAGTAAATCGATACAAAAAAAAAAAAATTTAATTAAACAGCACCGCAGCTCGCACTCGCTGTCTGTGTTCTAGAACATTCCAAAGAAGATAGACGATAACGTCACACGTTCGCCATGATCAGTGTTAGTGCAGTCCTTTGCGCGTGGAATCCATCGTATGGCAGGACTAGAATATTATCGGTCGCCCGCGTGTCAACGGTACTTTATGAATCAGCGTTAATCTGAACTAGAAACCATTGACATTTGCCGGTTATAAGTCACGTCACGTATGGTACGTAGGTACCAAAAAAACTTTAGTGCTCAAGCGTCCTTAATGTAATAACTCATTAAGGACGTTCCCAAAAAAATCACTTTTCTTACAATCCTTTTGAAACTTTGAATACACATACTTATGAGTGTCTTTTATACGTAGAAATTATTTTCAATAGTCCTTGCGGTAGTAAATTTGTAAATATTGACTATTAAAATGTGCATATTTAACATACGAACTATACCCCGATCGATGTTGTAGCGCACGTTTAATTGAATAGCAATAGTAATTTTCTTACCATTGAGAATTATTAATTGAAAATTTAACAAATATTTTTCTGTAAAAATAACCAAAACAAGCGATATTCGTTTTGTTATAAAAAATGTTAAAAGTGAGCTACTTTTGAATGGTTTTGACGTTACCTTTTATAATTTGAATAGTGAGAGATTTTTGAACTTCTGCACATGTGATCGGAAGCGAAAAAGTACACTGTACCTCAACTGTTTTTTTATTCTATTCGTAGTAGTTTACATACGGGGGAATCTTCTTGAAAATTGAGTACGACTGCTCTTTGGGAACATCCTTAATGTTACAGATATTTCATAAATATTGAAACATTATATACTCCGAATTAGGAGCATTTTGGAGAATTTCATTCACATAATAGCAAGCTGAACGACCGCCTTGCACCTCACTTCTCGCTTATTGTAACGTCACACGACAGTTGGGTAATTATAAATCTTTTAATGAAAACACATTTATCTGTAGTTTCCTAATACAAATTAAATTAATCACATAGAAAGCTGTTAATCGAAAAAATATTTGGTTGCTACGCTATAAATTTGTTTTTTTCTGTATAGCTTTCGAATTGCTAAATTCAATTTGTTACCATTAATTTGACATGGCGGTTACTTTTTAGTGTAACATGATTATTTCAATTATCACAAATAAACATTGTACTACACACACGTTGCAGAGGTACAGTCCCTCTCATCATCGGGTAATAACTAAACTAAATACAGTATTGCAGTCTATTCGGATGATGGGATGAGGCTTGGGAGGAGCGGGGAGGTTTCGGTCGTTAACGGGAATATGGACATTTAGGTAATATTATGTTATTAATTAGTGTTATCCCCTCTTCCCAAACCCCGCCCCATTACACGAATAGACTACAATAATGGTTTTAGTTAGTTTAGTAATGAGAGGGACTGCACCTCTCGAAACTATAGTAGTGACAATTAAAATAAATTTATGACTTTGTGTGATAAGAAAATTTTCAGTTTTATTATTATATTTTTTCACAGAGGTGCCCAATGTCGTGTGATATTCAATTCATGAAAACCCAGATCCCAATATGTGAAGACTTAGGACAAAAAAGACTTACGGTATAGATGCACTGTATATGCTGCATGGGCCCATGCTCTTAATAGTGATGAATACAATCCTATATAATATCTTTGTGATTATTACAACAATTAACCATTAAATATTTTTTTAATTTTTACATAACATAACTAGACATCTTTATTTTATCCAAAATAAGGTATTTATCTTAGTTTTTCTAATATTGTAATAATACTCGTTATTTGATTTACAAACGTTTCCAAAATACATGTTTTTAAGTTCCTATGTTAAATATAATTATCAGCTTACATTAATTTGTTTCCTTAAATATGTTCCAAAAATAAAATATGAACCTAAATACGACATAAGCATTAATTGTAAAATAAAAATGGTACAAAACTCTTTTATACACAATTTAATGTATAAAATAATTTTATACGATTGAAGCTGATTATATAAACTACCTAAATTCAATAAAATAATTTCAATAAGTCCTCACCATTTAACTAAAAAATACAACCGAGCTTAGTGTACGGCAATAGCCTGCGCTTCCCTACTGTCATGTTTCCATAACCACACTTCAGTTTTAACCTTTAAGAAAATTTCGCAAATTTCTCTCATTTATTGTGCAACTGATTATATTAATTATTAAGGAGAACACATTCTTATTGTGAAGTTGTAATTATTCAGAACAGACAGTCTGTGATCTATCGGACTACTCAAAGGTATTTGAAACTCCGTAAAAATAAAGTGGATGACTTTCAAATAATAGAACGATAGGCGTATTAATTTGAAAAGTGTAAAAAATTTGTCATCGAAAGTATTGTCTGCTGTAGAATAGTCGGTTAATGCACCTTCCCCGGATTGGAAAGAGATCCAGGTTCGAATCCCGGTAGCGCAACAACAATATTTTTCGATAAAATTGATTTTATATGTATATCTTTCTAATTAATTACATTTAATTAGTATTTTGATCATTTTTAATGTTTAATAAACTAAACTTTGCACTACTCACGCGATGAGTTACTTTGTCCTACAATAGTTTAGTCTAGAGTCTATTCGACCTATTCGACTATTTGGGTAGAGTAGGGGATTTTCAGTCACTAATGAGTATTAATTAGGGAACGTGATGTCATTAATTAGTGCTTTCTTCCATTTTTTCTTTGTATTTCGTCGGTTTCCAAATTAACCATTGTTAATTCTTTATATTTAAATTATTTTTACCGAATGGGCTCATAAGTTATAAGTTTATTAGGTCTTTATAAATTTATGGTTATCGAAAGAATGGTTAGTTTTAATTATGTGATGGGAAATTCCGTTATTATTATTTTTTTAGATAACGGTTTTGTTTTTTTATTTTAGAATTAATATCTCTAGCGGTTTTGTATATGTATTATTTCGTTCCATTCCAGGCCCCTCCAAAATATCAAAATAGGTCGACACCCAACAGTATTGAGATTAGTTATCGCCTGATCTGAGGACACCTCCTAAAATTACAATATCGGTAGGTAAAAATGTTTAACTTGCTTAATTAAGATATATAATAATTGTAGATACTATAAATAAATATCAAGTAGCATCCACATTTGTTCGTTTATTCGTTGTCTATCATTTTTATATTATAGACAACGGATGAACCTGGCTCCAGATATCAGTCTAGTTAAGGAGACAGTGAACATCTCTTACATTATGAAGCTCGTTCGCCTTTTTTGTATATTTATAAGAATGTTTATTATGTATAATATTTACGTATATTAAGAACATGAACAGAATAAATAAATAAAATAAATCCACCTACACACCCTTCAAAATGTTGAATGGCAACAGGGATGGTCGCAGAAATGCGAGCTTAAGTAAGCGTAAATATGTTAAATGGTTACAAATCACTTCGACGGACGGAATCTTCATTAATTGTGGGATTTGTAATATAAATCGTTGTCCAAATCCACAATAAAATAGGGGAAGGTTACCAGAGGTCAGAGGTCTCTTCAATTATTCTAAAAGGTGGACTTCAAATGAAATAGAATTTAAACCCCTTAGGGTGGCCTGATTTATGTATGTACGTGTCGTATCTACATACTTACATCTACATTATATATTTGATATCTAAATAAGGTACAAAAAAATATTACGTAATTTTTTTTTACTGTGCAGGCAATTTTTGAAACATACATACATACTAGCATGAAGTTATTTTATATTGGACAATTAGCAATTCATTTATTTATTATTATACACGCCCTATTCAGGCATTAACAGAATTTGTAAAATAACAGAAAATTACAACACAAGTGCAATACAAAAAGAAAAAAAATTCATAGTGTCAGCATGTCTTTACATAATCAAAATTAAAAATAAATATAAAATGTGAAGTAGCAATTTATCCGTCACCATTGAGTTAAGATACAAAAAAATGTAATAGTGTAGTCCTATAAAGAGTTCAATTTACAGCAAAAATGTCCACTACCTCCGCATATTCATTCCTCAAAAAATGCATTCTGGAGACTGCGGAGTTAGCTAGCGCACGATTGAAATTGTATTTATTATACATAGTTTCCAACACGAAATTTGAGCTGCATGAGTTACCAATGAATCGTGCAGAGATAATTTAAATTAATGGAATATATTGATCACTTTAATATACCTTATTTAAACAAGGTTGTTGTATTAAATAAATTCATGTAAATCCAAAACACTTCACAATCATATTTTTTTTTTAAATGTACAATTAAGTGGTGTAGTATATATTATTAAATTACAAAGTAGCTAATCAATAAACATGATTTATGAATTATTTTTTACTATTTTATAACAGATTGATACGATATAAGATACATGGAATAAAGATCGCATCAAGATAACACAAGCAATTCATGAATGAAATGTCACGTTACGAAAATAGAAAAGTGTATTTATATACCTGAGATGTATCACGTGCTACTATCCAATTAACGATCTGCCTTACGTCTAGAATACAGCCGATTCAGTCTTTAAAATCACAGATAATCAATTGACAAAAGGAATACTTTGCCTCGGCACGAAAATGTTCACAAAATAATTTTTAAAAAAGTTCCAGTAATTTATAATCCGACAACGGTAACGATCCTAATGATAAAAATAATCACATAACATTACAGTCACAAGCAATCAACGACACGCATGAAAATAATGTACGAAAGACGCGTACGGACGAAACGAGTGAGTGGATAAACAGCTGAAGGCTAACCGCGACTGGAAAACCACCGCGACTGTGACGAGATTGTATGGATCCACTACAGAAATGTTCGCTTTGTTAGTCTTGTCTACGGAAAGCGCGAGGTCGCTACGTCCGAACGCTACGGCGGCCTGCCTGTATCTGCCTGCTACGCCGGCTCTACGCTCTGGCGAACGAGAGCGCCGCTACGAGCGTGGGCGGCAGCGAAACCGCGCGCGCAGCAGCCGACGCGCATAATTAGGGAAGGTTCAGACAAGATGAATCGTACGCCGACGGATTTTAAATCGCAAAATTAAAGGGGTCGACAGACAGAATTCTAATCGAATCTTAAATATTTTAAATTTTATTAACCCGTCCGCTAACCATTTAATTTTAGACACGATCACTGATGATTTAACATTTCTTTAATAAAAATTTGCACTACATTTCAAATTATGGTACCAAATCAGTAGAAAAAATTACTACACTCAAATCAATTAGTTATAAAAACTAATATATATTTAATTTCCTAGTTTTGTTGTATTTAAGAAATTAATAGCGCGAAAAATAACATTATTTTTTTATTTTCAATTGTTAACTTTGTTTTATTAACCGCTTAATGAATTAAAATACATTTACCGGTTTCGAAGAACGTGATTTTCTTCTTCAGGATGTCATTAAGTAATAAAAAAAGACCTTGGTCGAAAAAATATTTTAAATACTAATTAAATGTATTAATTAGAAAGGTACACATATAAAATCAATTTTATCGACAAATATTGTTATTGCGCTACCGGGATTCGAACCTGGATCTCTTTCCAAACCAGGCTTCTGCAGTAGTTTACGTGAAGAATATTTAACAGAGTTGTATCAACTTCTACAAGCCTCAGTACTAATTTATCTTCTGATCTTACCCAGAAGTGAGATTTTTTTAGGAATCATTTTAGTCACGAGTCTTGTATTTTGCAAAAAATTCAATTTTTAATTTATTACGACTCACTAATGTTTTATTACAGTCACTTCCTTGCAGACTTTCAACGTTTTTTAGGCAACGCCTCAAATGGCACGTGTTACCGTGCCGAAACGTCGGCTTAGGTAAGGAAATCGCCTACAAAAAAACGCAATTTAACCTAGAAGAAACGCCAGTATATAAATAAAAACGTTTAGTGATGTAATATTAAAATTTGCACAATCGGTATAACCTTCGATTAATAAAAGGGCCGCTTTGGTCATCATAGAAAAAAATATCATCGATTTAAAAAGAATGTGTAAAAACGTAATAAATAATTAAATGAATGTAATGTACATTAACGTCAGTCTGACGGGACAGGATGTCACGTCATGTAGAATATTCAATTGCAGGGTATACAATATCGAATCCATAAAAGTAAATACAGTGACGCCTTCCATAACGTACTTAATTCGTTCCAGGAGCGAGATCGTTATGCGAAAAGTTCGTTATGTGAAACGCATTTTCCCGTAACAATACATGTTAAAAAATTTAATTCGTTCTGTAGCATAAAATATGGTACTGTAACATGAAAAATATACTCACGTTTTTTATTTTTTAGTCAGATGATAAGAAGAACGACTACCGCGCGCTGGTGCATGTTCGTGCAAGTTCGTGCATCGACTGCGTGCGACCTTGGAAGCTCGGGCGACTTCGCGATACACGGGTGCGTTCGAGCGGCAAAATGAAATGCGATGCAGTCCGTTGTGCGAGTCGCGTAATGGACTAACAGAAAGTTCGTTGTACGCAGCATTCGTTATGCGAGGCATCACTGTATAGCGGTTCTTACTGAGGTAGTTGGTAGTACAACAACACAAGCGCTTCGATATTGGTCAAGATAAGAACTTTATTATAATTATTACTCCGTAACTGTCACGACATCCAGTCTACAGTTTGTCGCAACAATCGGATAGAATACGTAAACCGTTATGAGTTTGCTATATTTCACAAATGTCAAAATAAAACGCGTAACACGTCTCAGACACGTATATTATACCACCCTTGCGTACAATATGTCTTTGTGGTTCGAAAAAAACATTAATAAATTATATTTAATTTATGGAAGTCCGTTGTAACCAACTTTAAAAAAAAATAACATTTATAAAAATTAATTCATTAATAAAATAAACACAACGTTGCTCACTTCACACAACACTTTAATTCAAATTAAAAAGTCTTCGATGCTTACTGCATCATTTGCAGTAATAAATAAATTCATAAATAAGATTAAATAAATTAAATTAACCGATACACGGTCTGCCGCGTGACAGGCGGGGATACTACACCACAACAATGTCGAGAAAACAAGCAGTAGCAGTTTACAAATATCTTAAGTTCTTTATTAATACTGGTTTCTTACAAAGTTCAATTATTTTAAAATAAAATAAAATATTATTATTATAAATTTTAATGCTACGTGAGTACATTAAAATCTCATAAAAAAAAACAGCGTCATAGATTTATATGAGCCTTATTTGATCGTGTTATCATAACTGTTGTATATACTCTACATTTCAATTTTTTTTTTTCAGTAGTGCACACAATACCTACATACATATTGCTTGAGCATTGTAACCAACCTATTGCAAATGATACAAAAGAACAATATAAACGATGCAGAGAGAACACTGTCCATCTCGATGCGGACTAATTATTATTAAAAATGTAAATAAATAAATGACAATTTGACACCACAGTTTACTAAGGGACAAATAAATGTAGCGGAGTATACGCTTAGCACGTGTGAGGTACCGGGATCGATAGGCACTCGGCGCCTCTAATATTTTTTGATTTAATAAAGGTTGCGGAGGCTCTTGAAAATACCTAAATGAAGTGAAAATAAAATACAAGGAAAAACGTAAGAGTGGGTATATAAAAATCTTGCGAAAACAAACAAACCTAACCTAACTCAGTTTACGTGACAAAATTCACTGGGGAACTCGTTGAATAACGATATTTTATGTAAAAATCCATCAAGGAATACACGGCGAATTCTTGGCAAACATTCCCTTCGAGAACTGGGGATAAAAGCAGAAAAATATTTTTTTACAGACAAAATAATAATGTGAGCAAATCCGAAAAATATACAGTCAAGATGAAGGGGAGATGGGGTTCGGAAAAAATACCTTGTTAATCTGCCGACTTAAACAGGATAATCATTCCTACCCTTACTTCAGACACTTCACATGAAGCAAAGGGGAAAATAACATACCCTCTCAAATTTTTAATTGTCTACACAAAGAGATTTTTACGAGAATTATAAATTATTCTTAAAAATCAGTAAAGTAGCCTTCTTATCCAAATCGTGTAAGAAAGTAAATTTAACATAGAATAATGTGCCATTTATTTTTACAACAGTACCCATTTGTCCGTAAGTCCTGTAATTACTCCTTACTTCCATATATTTTTCATTAAATATAATAAAAAATATATCTGTCTATATGAGATATCAGATATTTGTTCTTTAGTCTTAAGTTTAGTATTAGTAACATTTCTGAAGATGATGCGTCAGCATTGAAAACATTATAATAAATAACAAATTAATGAAAGTAAAGTATTTTTAAATAAAATATAATTTTAAATGACTTTTCACAAAATTTCACATGAAAATTTGAAAAATTATTATAAAAGAGATCTATGTTATAAACCTTAGATGCATTTAACGCTCTGGTATTTTATTTTGAATTACTAAACATCAAGAAAGTGTTAACATAACACACGTTTAAATTAATTTTAGTTGTGCTATATAAAATAGATTAAAAAAATTCACGTAGACGGTAAAATTTTCAGTCATTAAAAATTAATTATAAAAATTTGCGCTAAAATATTTACTAAAGCCAGACACAAATAGGATTGTTCCTCCTGTTTGAATCAAAAACCGCCCACGCAAAGACTTACCGCACGGTTCGAACCCTTCAAATTGTTAAGCAAATGAAAGGCCTCCCTCTTTTGTAATGACGCCGAGCAGAGATCACTCGAATGAAACGAACTTTCCTGCTAAACCTTAAAAATGATCGTCCGGAACCACCCCGACAGGGCTCTTGTCTGGCAAACGGCGAAACATTATTCCTGCACGTAAAAGGCTCAAAGGGAAGGTGTGGAATTTTCCAGAGGGAATCTAGAACATTTAAATTCCTTCTTGATATTATCTGTTCCACTTGATTCGAATCGATGCGGAGTGTTATATCAGGTATTTAATTAAGTGTTTGTTGAAGGAACGTTTTCCAAAGATTCATTGAGCGCTGGGCTCGAAATGTTTGTCATTAATTTAATTAACCCTCATTAACATAATTTATTATAAAGTTTGTTAGGTAATTCCTGGACACCGGGGGTTTATTAATTATACAAACCAATCGAACGTTTCATACTACTGCAAGAAATGAAGACTGTTTAGCTTTAAAAAAAAATAAAGATAGTATTATTATTTAATTTATTTCTTCACATGATCACATCCTACATATAAGCATTTATCATATCTTTTCACGAACTTTAAAAGCTGTTATAGTCGTCCACCGCCAGTCCATTTAACAAATTATCGACTGCAGGCCGAAATTCGTCATCAGCTCTGAGACGTTTTCCATCCAGAATCCACCCAGAAAGGTGAAAATCACTTGGACCAAGGTCCGAACTAGATGATCGAAGACCACTTTTATTTCGGTTTATAATGTACTTTTGGTAGCTGGCTGGATGTTTTCGTTTATATTTAAATATTTTAGTTACATTATACAAAGTTCAAGTTAAACATAGTTCACTGAAGGCGGTGCCGAGATGCGTGCGAGAAGATGTGTGCGAGAAGAAGCTGGCCAGGAGAAAATTGATCAGTTCTGTGGCTTCTTGGACTGGTTCGATCGCGGTATATCGTAGTCTGCAATTTAGCGGGTATGGCTGTTAAGTGATTTATGTATGCAGATCTGCGAGGCGCGAGCTGGTCCACCACATATTAAGAATTGTTGCTCACACGAAAAGTTGCATACGTTACCAATTAAATAAATATACAAGCAAGAATTTAAAAATCTTATTAACTTATTAAATGATAGTAAGATCAAACTCTCCTACGATGAATTAACAGAGTTATTGCCACCTTTTTTTAAAAATTTCATTTATCCACAATTTATATTTTCTAATAGTTCTAATAAAGCATCACTAACATATGATAAAAAAAAGTTTTTTTTAGTAGATTATGGTCTAAATAAATTATTCATCAAGAATCTGTGAGAAGGAAGGAAAATTAATGTACAACTTAAAGAAAAAAGTGTTCAAATTTTAGAAATTTTAAAAATATGTGCCTACATATTTTATAAGTGTCTTTTACATATGATGTGCTTGAGATTGTGTGAATGTGAGTGTGTCAGCGCGCCAGCACCGCCGGTTCTAGATGTATGTGGGTGTGTGTGTGGCATGCTTAAAAGGATGACGCGCGTCGAGCGCGGCCTCTTTTCTCTGCCGTTAGTCTCCGTGAATAATTGTATAACAGTACTATTATTGTGATAAAGATTATAATTGGCACATAAAGAGTTTCTCATTAGACCATCGACAATCTTCAGTGAGGTACACAACTTGTAAGGTACTGATCACGAAAGTGCGTAACATTATTGTATTATACAAAAATTACTTGTATAACACACGCGAAGAATTACATAACTTTTCCTAAAATATGAAGGCTTGAAAGAGATTAGGGGAGTGTTATGTCATACGCAACCCCTTTCAGACCGCAAAAACTTTACCAACACGTACAGCCACCGGCCTCGTTAAACGTATTTCCCAAACGTCGCATATAAATGAGATACACATCGTCGAATGAGTAGAATATTATTTTCCAGTGACTTAAACGATATTCTACGAGGAAGAAAATATAAAAACCTTTCGCGTAGTGACCCACAAATGCTGAATAGTAATATGCACCACCGCTCGCTGTTACAGTTAACAACATTAATAAATAATGTGCAAATAAAGCAAGACTCTATTGTACAAAGCGACATATTGTACGCTCGCAGTCTTCACGCGCACGATATTAAATTAATACGTCATTTGTAAAGTGCCAACTGGCTAGCCCTACTCGCGACCGTGCCAGATTAAATGTATTCGGCCAAAAAATAATGTTACTTTATTGGCAAAGCTCGCTACGAACATTATTTTCAAAGCGGACGTGTAACGCAAAACGGAACTGGGACACCGAGCGTCATATTCGCGAATGTTCCGTAAAAGCGAAGTGTTAAAATTTCCGTTCGTCGAAAATTTCTCGCGAAATAAATAATAACTTTGACACATGACAAAATCGTTATTTTTTAAGTAAAATTTCTTCGATTTATTTATTAAACTTTATTGACACACAATTTTTTGTTGTAACAGAGGTGAATATAAAATATTATAATATAACATGATAAACATAAGATACAATTATATCACTATTAACTCGTAGTTTATGTGGGATGGAGTAGACTCCATCTCTGAGATAATATATGCAGCATTGTCCTGACTACTTTGCTAGACTGCCGTCTGTGTCAAAGTGGCCAGTTTTTTTGGTCCTGTTGTGTTATTTATTTCAAATTAGAAAGATAAAGATTCGAGAGGAATATGAAAAAATAAAATAATGGGAAAAAAATATCTCACAGAGACGAAGCTATTCTTTTTTATATGAGAAGTATGGAAGTCTTGGGCATTACAGGGCTTACGACCTATCATCGCCTGGCTTATGTGATCATTTTACACAATGTAACGTTCACCTATTTACCCACGCTACCACATATATCAAATTTTGGAAGTTGTATATCAGGATGGAACATTTCACTCATTTATTACCCCCGGTATTATTAATCCCGGTAGCACAACAATAATATTTTTCGATAAAATTGATTCTATATGTATACCTTTCTAATGAATACATTTGATTAGTATTAAAATATCACAGAAATGTGCTATGAAAAAATTGCAACTTCACAAGAATAATATGTTTACCTTAAAAAAAAGAAAAAATATTTAGTTCCTACCGGGATTCGAACCTGGACATCTTCCCTGGATAGGAGGATGTTATCCGTATATCTTTCTAGTTAATTTGTATTAAATACCACAGACCTATGTTTTAAAAATGCAACTTCACAATAAAAATGTGTTTCCTTAATAATAAAATTATGATGGTTCACACTCTTTATCATTCTAATCTTCGCTGAATAAGAGAGACCTGGACACTTGGAGAGTCCTCATAGCGACAAGTGTAAAATAGATACATTCGAAATGTATTGCTCTAAAGCAGAATGTTACGCACCCCGTGGACAGCATGGCGCCGAAGAAGACCTGGAAGAGTGTCACAACGGTGGTAGATGTGTTGCATCTACCTGGAGAGACCCTGGAGTCAGCTGGGAGGGGCGACCCAAGACCAGAACATATGGAAGTACATTACGAGCTGAATCTCATCTGATTGGGGTCTAACTATATATCAATAATGTCACGAAGGATGAAAGAAGAAGGAGAGTTTTAGTACATTCTATAATTATCTAGATTAAAGTTCTTATCCCAGGCGGTGACGACTGGACCGCGCGAGTTCTCGTGGATCGATTATGAACGTTATTTTTTTTCGTTAGAAATGTATTTATATACACGCACGTCATTTTTTAACGTTGATTCATAAATGAATATTTAAATTGATTTAGTTGATAATATTAAAAATATATTAATAAATGATTTTAAAATAATAAAACCTCAATATTAAATAGAAAGTTTATTACGACAATAAACCCGAAAATGTAAAAGCGGAAAATTTATGGAAATGAGTTCTTCCCTCTCATACCAATTGATTCCGAGTAACAAAAATACCAGGAGCACAGACATCAAAGGATCTAAACGTCCGCTTTTTGGCTACGTGTTACGAACGCAATATACAGTTTAATTCGCGAATGATGATGACAATTCAATTTCGTCCATCTGTTCATTTACCTTCGTCACGCAGCATTTATTTTTTTAATTAAATTTCGGCATCCCTAAAATATATTTCATTAAAAAAAATAATACAGCAGTACGAGTGCACTACCAGGAGCGCAGAATGAGCCGGAGGATGGGCTACTACGAAATTTTCTACGCCGAATCGGGGTTGGAAGAGTATGGGGAGTTCTCCACTTTGCTCATGCGCTCCTACTGAAAATGTTTCGATCGACAGTGCTCCCCTCTCCCCCCCTCCCCGTCGACAACCTCAACAGTAAGGTAGCGTTACCCCCTTACCGCCCGGTCGCAGTCCGCAGAATTCAAATTGACAAACAACGCTGAAGGCACCGTGCAAAAGATAACGTATACGCTAGGTAGAATCACAAAACGCGAGGCAGATAAACATGATTTCTTTTTGGTCAGTTAAAGTAATCCCAGGCATAGAGTAATCACACTAATACCACAAGACCGAATTACAAAGCCAGTAAATTCACACAGATCAACGTCATTGTTAATTTCAAACTTTTTGTGAATGAATGTTCGATAAATTCAATACTAATAGTTGCGTAATTAAAATTGTATTTAATGTTTCACTGATTCATTAAAATTCAATCTAATAATGCGATAACTGGAAATACATATATTTCAATTGATGTGCCAAAAATAAATACAAATAACAAATTAGAACAAACCTATCCTATCGAAAAAAATTGATGGGGATACGAACACGGAGCTATTCCTTACTGTGAAACTGCGATACCAATTTTGTTATGCTAACCAATTTAACTTATGCAATTTTCCGTATCATCGCAACACGTTAGGTAACGCCAGAAAAATCAGATCCAATTAATTAATGTGGAATATATTTAATATACATTTGTATGTACAATTTACACCATTCTAACTGATACAATTAATTTGATTTAAATATCATTGCAACATCAAAGTAAAATGAGAATGTCTGATGAAAGACGACGAAGGAAATAATAAGAAAATCGGATATGCATGTAAATTTAAAAAGCATAATAACGTTCAAGTTATGTTTTTAATATCCATTAAAAATTTCAAAATTTATTGTATATACTATATTGTCCTGATGAAGGTTGGGTCAGACTGAAACTGGTTGACTTTAGTATATATGTACATAATAAAGTGGTTTTAAACTAAAAGATTATATTATTTAATCATATAAATATTTGTGTAATATACATATGTCTTTATTTTTCAATATTTCTTCTTCAAAATGAACCAATCAAGATGAAAGCATGTCACCTTACTACATATATAATTAATATTGATTTATTTCTATTAAGAACATTTTAGTAAATACATATGTATACTAAATACTAAATTAATGTATTAATTATAAATATATACATATAAAATCAATTTTGTCGAAAAATATTGTTTTTGCGTCACCGGGATTCGAACCTGGATCTCTATTTCCAATCCGGGGGAGTACACTACCAATTGTGTTATAACGCCAGTATTTTTCTTAACACATTTTCGAACCTATATGTTACATTTTTCAAATTAATACACCTGTCGTTCCATTAATTGAAAGTCATCTACATTATTTTTACAGAATCTCAAATACCTTTGAGTAAACCGACTGCAGACGCCAGAATTATCAATTCATTTTTATTAAATTTTGGACACATTGATACAACATATTAAGGAATCCTTAATAACATATGTATACATTCACTTCACCATTTAATTTTCATACATGTCATAATAGATAATCTTTTTTCAATATGTTGATGTATAGATACCGCCTACCTAAAAAGTACGACAGCAAGGTAACCTTTTAAACATGTCAACGCTAAAATTAAAACGTTAAAATTTGTGAATAAGAGTTTTCTGAAAATATCAACAATAGTTTTACTTCAAAAACTGAAATTAACTTCTACACATGTCTGAGATTCAGGGAGAGCATTACGGAGTGGGGGTGTCTTAGTACTGCTCAATCCCTAAAGGGTAACGTAACTTTTCTCAAAGTTTTAGAATGCAATTGACTAAATTTGGAACGGATGCAGAATAAAAACGCATGTGGGCCTACGTAACTATGCAAATTTTGGTTTAGACAGGTTAAAAAAATGTAGGAGAACAGACAGATACACTTAATGTTACACATATAAACAAATTAAATACTAATTAAATGCATTAATTAGGAAGATATACATATAAAATCAATTTTATCGAAAAATATTGTTGTTGCTAAAGAGATTCGAACCTGAATCTCTTTCCAATCTGGGGAAGGTGCATATACGTATATCTTTCTGATTAATATATTTAATTAGTATTTAAAATATCACAGAGCTATGTTCTGAATAATTACAACTTCACAATAAGAATGTGTTCTCATAATAATATATGAATTCGGGAACAATAATGCACTTAAAATGTAAGTGTCGTCTGAGTTTTTGTCTCCAACATCTTTTGTCTCGCAGGTCCATAAAGCTTAACAACATTTTATCATAATATAATGTATCGTGCAAGCCAAACAGAAACAAAAAGACACCCCTAAATAGGGAAAACTTTACAAAAACCCTCAGCAAACAAAGCATAGAATAAAAGGATTACGTAAAAGTACCTGAAGTGGAAAACGTAGTTATACATCGATTATATTTAGTATGCTTAAACACAATGAGCGAAGATATATCAAACCTGGACCAGCACTCCGCCAGATTATTCCAAAAAATATATCAACGTTAGTGTAACGACACATTAATACTAATGGTCTATAAATGTGCGTTAGTAATCGAAGTATGTTAGTATAGTGAGTAGGATTAAGAAAGGATCACTTAGGTGGTTCGGTCATATGGAACGGATGAATGAGGAGAGAATGGTAAGAAAGATGTATGATGCAAGTGTTGATGGCACCAGAAATAGAGGACGTCCGCGGAAGACTTGGCACGACCAGGTAAACCAGATAATGGAAGATGGTTCTGTTAGAAGCCTCAACAATCGACGAGCTTGTATGAGAAGATGTATGAATGTGGATGAGGAGAGAATTGTGTGTCATGACAGAGGAGTGTGGCGCTCTATCCTCTCTGCCTACCCCCACGGGGAAACGGCGTGATGGTAAGTAAGTAAATAGTATTCGAAGGTTAATCCCCCAGCATTCCAGAGAGTTCTTTAATAAATAATTCTTTATCGAGATTCTTTCAGACTAATAAAAAACCTTAATAATCAATATATTAAACAGAGGCATTAATATACCTGTATAAAGATCTAAATTAAAGGTACTGTCGCTGTAGCATAGTTGGAAATGCACCTTCCCCGGATTAGATAAGAGATCCAGGTTCGAATCCCGGTAGCGCAACAACAATATATTTCGATATAATTGATTTTATATGTATATCTTCATAATAAATACATTTAATTAGTACTTACTATATCAATTGAATAAGTCAAAATTGAACAAATGTGGAATATTGAAATTAGAAAAATTCTCGCAACACTAAATAATTTTTGCACCTACACAATTAATGTTTACTAATAAATACACGTTTATATAGCAAAAAAAAATCAAAATAAATCCCGAGATTCGGGAAGCAAATTCATCTCACGTCACATAATCGTAACCTAATTTACAGAGGACTTTCGAAGCCCTTAAATAATTGCAATTTTATACGGTAGATGCCGAGTTTGTGTCTATGGGGAAAAGTGAAAATGTTTTTGATTTTTAATTAAATATGATGAAAGATTCGTAATTAACACGTTTAAAAGGGAAATGGCGCGTGAAATATTGATTTAAATGAATAAATAATTAAAAGTTAAGTAGTATCGGGAACATAAATTTTATGATTATTAAGGAAAACACATTCTTATTGTAAAATTATAATTATTCAGAACATAGGTATATGTTATTTTAAATAATAATTAAATGTATTAATTAAAAACGGATTTAAATAACCGATAGAGAACTGGTAATACACGCTCTAAGGATAATATACTGTCAGCTGGGTGTGTAATACAGAGACGGGTTACTTAGCTGAATCTGAGATGAAACATCGCTTGAGAAAAACCAGTGAAGAAAAACAGACTTTGTCAAAGGCAGTAGTAGTTGAGAAATACGTTTACGAGCGCCGGGTAGCTGGAGGGATGTGATATAAAGTAATAAACTAAATCAAGAACTTTACGACCCAGACAAGAACAAAACGGACGCTGAATGATAAAAACTCCCCTCAATGTATTATTTCTTGACCTCATTCACACCGAGTACGCCAGCTATGAAAATGGCCAAGAAAGTATTAAAACAGACTAAAACACATCGAAAAGTGATAAAAAGTATAGACCCTAGAGAGTGAGAGAGAGAAGGGGGAGAGGAAAAAGAGAGAAAAGACGGTAGTCAAAATGAGTGCGACTGACTTAATGTAGTATAGCGTGACCAAATTTGTCACAAATACAGGCGAATATTATGTTCTGAGCCGATGTTGTTTTAGAATAACTAGAAGATGAAACACAATTTTTAAATTTGGTTTTTATTTCTCGATTATTTGATTTATTACAATTATGTATGGAATATGACATCGGCCAAGTGACCGCCTCTACCGCTCTTTTAACCATATTTTTCATGACATTATCGCACACTTCGCGTGTTATTTCAGCAATTTCATTTCGAACGTTGTCCTGTAGCATCGAAATTGTTGTTGGCTTGTTGGCGTAGACCCTCTCCTTTCAAATACCCCCACAGAAAATAACCGGGAGCCGTCAAATCAGGCGATCGAAGAGGCGAGTCGATATCACCACTTTTTGACATGCGGCCGGGAAAAATTTATTAAAATATTTTAAGCGTAGACGGGCTGTGTGTGAGGTGGCACTGTCCTGTTGAAACCACATGCATTGCAGGCCCAATTGACCCAATTCGGTCACCAAAAAATTTTCCAACATGTATATAGCATATCTATACATAGCGATCACCATTAATGGTTACTGCATTGCCATTATTATTTAGATAAAATGTTTTAATGAATTCAACAAGGTATTGAGGTTTTACGTGCGCCATAATAAATTGTAATCAACTACTCCTTACGACTACCGAATGCGAACTGACAAATGTCTGCCAAACCAAAATAGTTGCCGAACAAAATCGGCCTGGAACATATTATTCACCCTATATGTAATGAAGTCGCACCATTTTTGAAGGAAGCTAATTTAAACCTCGACATAGATAGTATAAAAAAAGCCAACGGTGTTTGCCACGCGGCCAAGGCTAATGCTTCCGTAAATGAAAGAGTTGTGGTCTACGACAGTACAACTTAACTAATTAATGCAAATAAATACCCAATCAGACATACTCCTAAAATAATTTTCCAATGTATCTAAAATGAAATCCACCGTATATGGTCACCAGATATGGATCCTTACGAAGAAAGGTAAGATCACGTATCTACTTATTTTATTTATTTATTACCGAAAATGTACATTTTATTAGCCTCAAGAAGAAATGTGAGCGATATAGTATATATATATAAAATTATCAATAGCATTTTGGACTGCCCTGAGTTGATACAAATGGTTTCGTATAAAGTACAAACTCAAACGAAACAACATGAAGTGTTCTTTGTAGGTACACATAGAAATAATTATGCTGTTAACTCGCTAATATCGCAGATGCATCGGCTTGGTAACAAGTTGAATTTCGTTGACATTTTTCGTTGCAGGAGAATACCTGAACTGAAGAAATATTTGTTACGTAAATTAAACTTAGTTTTTTTTATGTTATATTTAAACTATTATATTGAAATGTTAATTAAAAATGTACTATTATATTTAAAAAATTATTCTTATGTAAAAGCACATAACGGCGTTGATGGAAATAAAATAAAAAAATACAAATATATATTTTTTTAATAACCATGTCCACCCTACTAGGTGAAAACATGGTATAGGCAAATTTCGTGTATATTTAATTGTAGGAATAACAAAAAAGAGAACTATTAAGATTGTTTTAAGCATATAAAGATATATTATACAATAAAATTAAGAATCGCCTGATTTAATTGAGAAAAAACATATATACAATGTTAAAATTCGTTATTACGTTTTAATAATACTTAATATTGAAATTTTTAAACATTTTATATATATTTTTTGCTTGGCAACTCGTTTAAACATTGCTTTGTGTATATCCGGCGAAGATCTGGATATTTCCAAGATTTTTTCTGAAAGCTTCCATTATGAAAATCGGCAAATATTTACTTCAAACACGCTACACTTTTCTTAGAGCTTTCCGTGGACGATTAAACTGGAAAACTTTTTTTAGTAAAAGTCTTAATCTATATTTTGATACATAAAAGTCAAGAAATTTCCCAAGTTGAAATTTCCGCACCCACGTCGAATTAAACGAAGAAAAACAGTTATTGCAAGGGTTTAAAACATTTATAAAATAATATTTTTTAAAAGACAATAATAAAAATTGAGAATAAGTCTTTAGAAATGAACAAAAAAAAAGTTTTTAAATCACAATGAGTATTTCAAACCTTATATAATCAATTTTAAAAAAGATTACATCATTAGTAAGGAGGTGAAGAGCATCCTGTTTAAATCGTTCTTCACCAGCATGTATACCTGCGAGCTCTGGTCGAAATACGTGCAAGTGACGTATAACCGTCTCCGAATTCACTACAACAACTCATACAGAATACTGTTCAGATTGACGCGTTATTGCAGCACATCTACAATGTTTACCGAAGGCCGTATACATGGATCCGTTCCGCTTCTGAGACATCGAGATGCTGGCGTAAAGCTGCGGTTGGAGCTCAGTACCAACTCTCTGGTGCAAGTGACGCTTTCATGGAAAGCTGGTTCCCTGACCAGAGAATGGCAGCGCCTACAGAATAGCTACATATACAACAATAGCCGTGACAGAAGTAATTATATATGTAATATTTATATTTTGTATGTACATATGTGTGAACTATTTACTTTTTATTAACTTTTTTTTATTTATTAATATTTTCCTTGGTTTTATTTTTCATAGCATTATATTTATTTCATAACCTTAATGTGTATAACATTACATGTATTATCTCTATAGCGAATCGGGTTAAAAAAAAAAACCTGGTCACGCTGAAATAAACACATTATTATTATTATTATAACGTTTCTAATAGTGTATATACGAGACAATGATCGCTCGTCTTGGAGATTTAGCGGTGGCCTAAACCTATCGAAGGTTGACTACATTATAATAATAGCGATGACGGCTTAAAATTAAAAACCTAGTGATGTTGGCGCTTCAAAGCCTTAGAAGTCGTTTCATACAACAACCGTTTTCGACACGGTATTGTACGCCAATACCTAAAAATGACATACCCTGCTTTCAACACGGTACTGCAAGTCAGTACCGTGTCACACATCACATCAGCCGGACCTGCAATGGGATCTGAAGTGTCGGCTAGAAAGGTCAGCTATAAACAGCAGATTAGCCCAGAAAACTGTTCACAGACAAGAAACCTATTTTTTCCTAAGCCTCTGCCGCCTTCTATCTTCCCCACCATAATGAGTTGAAAAATCTAAAATTTTTCTTTTTTAAGGATAATACATTCTTATTGCGAATTTTTCGGAACATAAATCGGTGATATTTTTTTAAATATTAATTCTGGCGTCTCCTATCGGATTTAATTCAAAGTTGTCAGAGATTCCTTAAATATAAAGAAGATGGCTTTCAGACAGATGTATCAATTTGAAAGTGCAATATTTGTCGTCATCTTACTATGTTGGTGTAACATAATCGGTTAAATGTATTTCCCCGGATAGGAAGAGATCCAGGTTCGAATCCCGGTAGTAACTAAAATATTTATTCGATTAATTTCTAATGGATATTTTTATAATTAATACATTTAATTCATACTTATCATTGCGAAGAATGCATCAAAAGTAAAGCAGTTTTCCATGACAGTTGTTAAATGTTCTGTTGAATTATTTGTGCGTCATAATAGATGTGTTCAACTTAGGTCGTACCAGTAGCCTTATAATGGAAAGGTAATGTTTTTCTTATTTTTTATTTTTCTTATTTACAAATGATAGAATAGCATTGGTCCTTAAAATTACAAAAAGATTTACGAGGACATCGTGATCCAAAATTAGAGGGAATATTCCTTGTGACTGAGATGATAACGGAGTTACAGATTAACGCGATTAATTTAGTCTGTAATTACCTCACGGAAGTAATAAGCCAAATTGAATTCAATAAACAGTAGGATTAATTCTTAGTAATCCACCATGATATAGTCCAGGGATGGCGAAGCTAGGCCACGCGTGCCAGAAACGGCACATTCATCAATTTAGCTGGCACGTGACGTGCCCTCATTTTATAGTAATATTTTTTACACTAATATATATTATTATGCAGACAACACTGTTATTGACATTTGTAATCATTTGAGGTTATGTTTGATTTTTTGCAATCAAGGTCAGCCGACGTTCGCCGTAAAAAGTCTCAATGTAGACAAGTTCGTACATCTCTAACATCTTGTTGATAGTAAATTCCACATTGACAAATAAATTAAATAAATAAAGCTCTGCATCACGTGCACTCTGCGCAATGTACCCACTATTAGGCGGGAATAGCAAACTTAAGGCCATAAAGCCTATATTCCTCTACGCAGCCCTCCTCCTCCTGGGGTCACACGGCCACTACACAGATACATAAATAAATTAGAATCCTCCCGGAATAAGGTCACCAGACTAGCGCTGCGTGCACCTAAATGGACCAGAATTACGCAACTCCATCACAACTCGGGTATTCCCCCAGTAAAAAAATTCATAAAACACCTCTCCAAGGGTTTTTACGCTGAACTCCCACAGCACCAGAACCTCACGATAAACGTTCTGTCAACCTATGACATAACGGCCCCCTCGCGTATTAAACGTCCCAAAGCCGTCCTCCTTTAAAGGTTATCTCCTACCCCAGCTAGCAGCCCCTGCACAAATAATAATTATCTACAATAATAATAAATAATCCCCATTTTTGCTAATGCACTCATAAGGCATACATCATGATGGAAGAGCAAGGAGTCCAAATGGACCTGTTACTCTGAATGAAATGAAACAAAAGTAAAAAAAAAGTCGATTAATTATATGTGTATGTAAGATAAGACGCTGTACACACAAAAAAAACGACTTTATATGTGTATCAAAAAACGTTGTGAATAGCTGTAATTTATTTTTACTCGAGCTTTTGCTTTATTTGTTATCTGTGAAAGTAATTTGAATTAAAAATTAAATATTTTTTGATTGACTTGAAATTAAGAAAAAAGTGCATTCAGTTTCATTTCTGAATAAAAAAATGAATTAATAAATTGTATTTAACATGGCTAATGAAAATAAAAAACAAACTATTAGAAAAATTCAGCAGAGACTTTCAAAGTTAGTGGAAAACGGCATTGTGAAACAATCCATAAATCACTTCTAGAGCAAAAATCAAGGATGAACAAAACGAATTTATTGCACGAGCAATTAAAAATAAAAATATTCGATCGACCTTCCTGACGAAATGCAGTCGTTCAAATATAACTGCTGCTAGTTATTCAGCCTCAAGCATATTCGCTAAACATGGGAAACCGTCCAGTTGATGGTGAATATATGAAGAAGTGTTATTAAAATGTTCCAACGACCAATTTGAAGATGTTAAAAACCGGGAAAAAATCATTTAAAGAATAAATAATATAAATACTAATTAAATATATTAATTAGAAAGATATACACATAAAAACAATTTTATCGAAATATATTATTGTTGCGCCACCAGGATTCGAACCTGGATCTCTTTCCAAACCGGCGAAAGTGCATTATCCAACTATACTACAGCGACATTATTTACATTATTACAGACCTACGTATTTCACAATAAGAATATGTTCTCCTAATAATAAATAATATGCCTTTAGCTAGAAACATAGTGAAAGATAGAATCGTGGATATGGCAAAAAAAATATAACTCATCACAGCACAAAATAGATATAAATTCTACTGAATTCATTTCTCTTTGCCTTGATGAGAGAGAGCACTGACATAACTGGATCAGCTCGTTTAGCAATTTTTATTCGTTAGTGTATTGGAAAAAATATCAAAAAAGACTTGATCAGTTTAAAATCATTAGCAACAACAACAACAAAAAAAATATGCATTTACAATGCAGTTGTAAATGCACTGATGAAAGAGAAATAAATCTTTCCAAAATTGTGTCGATAACTACTGATGGTGCTCGAACTATGACTGAAGAAGAAAATGGTCATCAATTTATTTACCAAACGCATTGGACATCAAGTTCTGTCCAACTCTAAGCACAGTTTCAAATCACTGGAAGATATTTTGAATCTAGTAACAAAATCGGTGAATTTCATATCTGCACGCGGATTATACAAAATACCATTTTTAGAGCAATTAAAAGAGGTAAACCCGACGTACAATTAATTACTTACGTACAACAACGTGCGATGGCCAAGTCGCGGAAAAGTCCTTCAAAGATTCGTAGAGTGTATTGATGAAGTTGGCTTTTTTTAAATGAGAAAATCATTGAAAACTAAAGTCAGATAATTTATTTATTAGACTTTATTGATATACATGCTTTTGTTGTAACAGATGTGAGTATATTATAATTTAACACGATAAACATATGATACAATTATATTGTAATTAAGTATATACTCGTAGTTTATAGTGTGGGATGGAGTAGACTCCACCAACACAATGATATATACAGTATTGTCCTGGCTACTTTGCTATACTGCTTTTTTTCGTGCTGTTGTGGTGTTATTTAATTCAAGAAAGATAAAGATTTAACAGGAATAAAAATAAAAAATGAGTGATAAATAGTGAATTATTAGTGCAGACATTGTATAATGATTACGTTATAATATTGGCTAGCGATGCTTCTGATTGATCTCTACTCAATTGGATCATATATTGGGTTCATATTTGTGTAATCTGATTGGAAGCGAACGATTTCCAGTTAATGCTGAGAGTGTTGACCAGTTACGTAGCTAAGAACACGTAGAATCTTTGATAAAATGTCGTTGCTCTCGGAACTGGCGTGTAGACGTTCGTTGTTTGTCTTGTGTTGTGTCCATGATTTATTGCTTGGGGTGAGTTGATGTTAGCATGGAATATTGGACGACTAAACATATAGATTTATCTTATGTCTAGAGCAATGTACTCTTAAATGTAAGATCTGATGGTTATCTAAAGAGGCGACCATTTATTACCCTAAGAATTGTCTTTTGTGCTAATATTGTTTTTGTTGCTCCTCCCCAAACTAAAATACCATAATTAATTAAGGAATAACAGAATGCAAAATACACCGATCTTGGATGTCGAATAACTTTCAAAATTAATGTTTTTTTCCTATTTGTGCTTACATTTAACTGAATTAAATATTAAATTGCAAGGTGTTAACAAAATAATTATTATCATATTTTATTTCACTAAAGCATTTCATGCAAAATTAGATGTATTCAATTGTGACGTGGTATCGCAACAACAATATTTTTCGATAAAATTGATTTTATATGTATATCTTTGTAATTAATTAATTTAATTCGTATTTAAAATATGACAAACCTATGTTCTGAATAATTACATCTTGACAATAATAATGTGTTCTACTAATAATAACGTTGTATCAGTGTGTCCAAAATTAAACAAAAATTGATAATTCTGGCGTTTGCTATCATTTTACTCAAAGCTATTTGAGATTCCGTAAAAATAAGTTAGATGGTTCTTTCAAATAATGAAACGATTAAATGTATTAATAGAATTGATTTTATATGTATATCTTTCTAATTTATTTATTTAATTCATATTTACAAAAATTTGTTTTGAAAATAACATTTAATTTACTTCCACAATTATTCCATCAAAAAATAACGAGTTTTCTTTACGATTCAAACAATACAGAAGATTTGAAGACATCAACATTTATATATCCAGATGTTGTGTCGGTAGATACGCTTTATTTAGAGATTTTCGAGTGGCTGAATCTTGAAAATACAGAAATGCAATTAATTGAACTTCAATCAAGTTCGATCTGATCTGGAAACAAAAATTTATCAATTTGAGAAATGAATTGAAAATGATCGATCATAAAATATAATTAAAAATAATGCAGAAGAAGAAATAATAAGAACTTGTAACATCATTTCAGAAATCTTTAGTTGATTAAAAAAATATTATCCATTTTTTCTTCCATATGTGATTGTGAGTCATTATTTTTCGAAATTAATTTTATAAAATTTAGTACAAGAAGTAGATTGACCAATGAATCCAGTGACTATATGAACCGGATATAAATTATTTGACATCGAATGTACAGCAACAAAAATCTCATTAATACTTATAATTTAAAGTGTATTTTTTAAACTTTTTAATATATATTTTATCATTTTTCCGCTATTGGTTGGAAGGATGAATGAACCCATTCTATCTTATCGGACCATGCTGTTAAATGATGACATGGTCATCGTGTTATTTTAAGTAAAAAAAAAAAACTAATTATAGCTAATTGCAATTATTTTAATAAATATATTTTTTTAAAACTGCTCGGCACGTCAGACTGTCGATATATGTACATATATATTATTTAGGAATTTTCGGCATGCGCAATTAGAGGTTACAAATATCAACCAATAAAAAAACAATATAGGAATATTTATTTACTATTTATTGACTTTTACATTTCATCATATAAAAATGTGTTTCATTCCATATTCGGGTTGGAATCGAATAAAACATCTTTGCTCGTTAACTTCTTGTTCTTAATCACACTTCTTACGCTGTACTTCTTAAAAGAGATCATCCTCACTTAGCTCGTTAACTGATCCATCAGCCGTTTAAAGCGGAAATAGTATTATTTTACTTGAGCGCGCTAATAGATTTTCGCATAAATCGAAACCGCGTTGAACGAGATTTTTATGTATATACTCTAATCGAGGTCGCAAAAAAAAAGTGATGCTTTCAAAAGGGTAAGGGGAGCAGAGCAAAGCAAACTGCTAAACTGAGCATAACGGTTAAATCTAAATAATCATCTGATCTAAGTAAGCGTACGTCGGAATAATCGTGATCAAATTTTTATTAAATTGGTATAAAAAAAGTTATCATAAAGATGAGAGAAGGTTGCGTCTACTGAAACAGATTATATTATATAAGATTTATTGTAAAATAATAATAATAAAATTTCATCCGTTGTTCCGTACAGGAAACAAGAATGTAGACAAGGGTGGTTCGCCGATCTCAGCTTCTCTCAACCGGCGATAATGATGATGATAATGAGGTCGAGAGAAATGAAACACAAAAGATGTTCAATATAGGCAAACTACGGCGGCAAAATCGAGAATGGCTGCCGCCAGCAGAATACCCTGTTTTTATTCAGATACATAACAATACATATAGTCATATTTGCAAGTACCTACTCGGCGACAGGCCGCCGCTGTGATGTTTTATTAAGATGTTTTTGTCTTTTTCATTGTGTTTCGTCCAAGTCCCTTAATAGGAGAGTGTACTTAATAGTTAGCCCTTTAATGGCTGTCTTGTACCCACTGGTCTCATTACTTCCGTACATGACACTTGATTATCTGTTTGTTTGTAATGATGTTATATACCTGTATTCCAAAATAAATAAAGATAGCACTTAAAAGGGCCCAGGAAGCTTTAAATTTAAATCTGTTCGTTTTCGCAATCTCTTACAATAGTTTTTGTTTTTTTTATCACCTTTCTTTTGTGTTTATTAATTGTACATTTCGCGTTTCTGTAGTACTGCGAGTGGAACCGATTAAAGAAGTTGAAACTTCTACAACAGTTCTGGGAAAACGTGGGTCCCCCCTTTCTAGCGCCCCTTTATTAAGACGTCTTTGTTTCCCTGAAATCTATCCTGCGGGTTATTTAGCGCCACGCCGATGGTTACACCTTTAAATAATTGACACGTGTCTTATTATATCAATTATATGGCGCCTCTGCTGCGACCTCGCAATTCTGTACGATACATCCGTAATCTACACATGACACAATCATATTCACACTTGGATGCATAATAAACTTCTTATTATTTCTTCGTTCTTGTCAGTATTGACATATAGTGGCCACAATCAGATGAGACTGCACGAGCTCCGCTCCTGGGTCATCGTCCCTCCATCCAGATGCAACATATCTATGCACCGTTATGTGCGTTTTCGAATGTTCTGCCCACTGTCACCAGTATTCATTATCAGCGCGGTCAAATAAATTGGTTCTTAAACTACCTCACCTCCCGCTATTTGGTAAGTTTGTCGTGATGCATTAGCACGGTTCACAACCAGTATTTTCATTTTAAACCGATTTATTTCAGTAATAAACACAAATTGTAAAAATAATACAAATAACACGTAACACATCTGAAAAAATCACATCCCTAAATCATCCAAATTAAAATCGGTCGGAAACAAATATCCCTTAAGGGTATTTCTTGTGTATATTCAAACAGTATCCGTATACAATAGCAACAATGCGGAAATAAATTATTGAGTTCAAAGTACAGACGATCAAGTTCGAAGAGTGAGTTTAATAGGGTCAAACAAGTCTCTGCATGACGTCCCAAAATTCGTGGTCTCTGCGAAAAGAGTCCTTTGCCGAAATTGTTTTTATAAAAATCAAATATCGTTATAATCAAGCCATCAATATCAAAATCGACCAAGCCGATGCATCCGCGATATTGGCGAGTTAACAGCATAATTATTTCTATGTGTACCTACAAAGAACACTTCATGTTGTTCCGTTTGAGTTGGTACTTATTACGAAACTATTTGTATCATCTCAGGGCAGTCAAATATGCTATTGATTATATAGATATACTATATCGCTCACATATCTTTTCCAGTCTATTTTTTTTAAATGAAGTAGACTCATTAAAAAATCGAAATTTATATTTTCTATCGGAATATGCAATTTAAAATTGATAAATCTTAGAAATTTATAGTAGATGTGAAAATTAAATGATAATAGGTGTACCGGAAAAGAATGTCGTTTTTTTAATAAAATGATTTGGTGCATAGTTAAAAATATAATTGCCATCGTTTGATATAACCTCCTTCCACCTCTCAGTCAATTTTTTAATGCCACGTTCGTAAAATTCAGCTGGTTTCGATGTAAAATACTCAGATATGCCTTTTGTGACATCCTCATAATTTTTGTATTCTTTTCCGTTTAAAAAGTGTTGCATCGACCGGAACAAATGGTAATCCGATGGAGCAAGATCCGGTGAATATGGTGGATGACTTACAGTTGTCCAACCTAGGGCTTTAATTTTTTCTTTCGTAATTTTTGAGGTATGCGGTCGTGCATTATGGTGCACTTTCTTTCTTCATGAAATGGTAAAGCATAATATTTCGAATAAATTCTTCATTCGGTACAAAGCTCTCCATTGTATATAGGGTTGTAAATTTTTTTGTTTAAAAGTCCTAGTACACTCCAGGTATACGTAGTCAGAGAAACAACACAGAACACGTTGTAAAAGTTCGACTGCCGAAGCACAACTGACCACTCAAAAACGATAACAAAAAAAACGACATTTTTTTCCGGTACACCTATTATATATACTGTTGGTTGGTACGCCCCTGAAGTGATCGCACGTTGTCCAAACTTGCGGTAACGTGCACGCCGCGGCAAGGGAGCGAAAAATGGTTGAAAACTAATAATAAAAGATCGTTTTCGTAAGTTAGAAAACTATTTTACACTTTGACAACTGAAACTTCTGTCGTCCACTTATAACAAAATGTAAATAGTGCCGCTTATGTATAACATTATATATTACCGCACATCAAAGATCAGTAAATGAATAGACATGAAATAAAGTGTACATATAGCAGAGGGGTTCGGAACATTAGTTGAGCGACGAGGGGCATTCTACACACATTATTTGTGAAAACATAAATCTGATAGTATATGACAAAATTAATGCAACAGTAAAAGTATTTTACTCCGCGAAAATTAAATTTTTGTGTAAAAAATACGTATTTTTTTACGTTAATGCATATTATAATATATTGTCAGCGTTTAAATTTTCGTTCCAATCGAGTCATATATTTAAAAAAAAGTCGCGGAGCCATTTGATTGCGTAAGCGGTATCAAGTTCATGTCAATATATTTGGTAGTCTGTGCCATACATACATTTTCATTCTAAGATCAAATTGAAACGTAACATGAAAACTTTTATATTTTACTTCTGTATGTTTAGATGTTATAACAATACCTCTATTCGAATATTTCTTCAGTAAAATTTCTGAACAAGTTATATAAATCACTCGTGAAAAATTGTGTACACAATCATTAAACTCAAACAGATAAATAACTTCAAAACTAAAAAGAACCTACGTACATCTAAGTTAATTAGTTTTTCAAATGATAGTTCGGTCCATAACTGTAGCAAAATTATAAGCTAATCATGTGTTCATAAGCATAAGACACGCAGAATCATTTATCATAAAGCACTAAGAAATTATTTTAGATTGTTAACTTTGTTTTATTAACCACTTAATGAATTCAATACATCTAACGGTATCGAGAAATATCATTTTCTTCTTCAGGATGTTATTAACTAATCAAAAACATATGTTGTATTGTTTCTTTAACAAAATCTATTTTTAAAAGACAAAAATTATTTTAAAAATAAACTTAGTACCTAACTAAAATTAAATAACAAAAATTATTAAAAAAAATTAGAATGGGACTATTATTATATGGATTATTAAAAATAATAATATTTCCTTATTAAGCACTTTCCTTGCACATTCTTATTGTGAAGTTGTAATTATTCAGAACATAGGTCTGTGATATTTTAAATACTAATTAAATGTATTAATTAGAAATACATACATATAAAATCAATTTTATCGAAAAATATTGTTGTTGCGATTCAAACCTGGATACTCTTTCCAAACCGGGGAAGGTGCATTATTCAGCTATGCTACAGCGACATTATTTTTGACGACAAATTTTCGAACCTATATGTTACTCTTTTTCAAACTAATACATGTATCGCTACGGTAGCGCGACAACAATATTTTTTGATCTTTCTAATTAATACTATCTAATTTAGTATTTAATAATATTTTACTATTAAACTGAATAATATATCCGGGATAATGTTAATGGATGAGGTTTCTTTGTCATATTTAGATATAATTTAACGCAATTGTGTGCCATTACGAGTACACCTCCATAAATCAAATTATTTTGAAAAAAGTTGCAAAACAATGGTTAACATAGTTTTTTTTTTTTAAATATTTTTTCCATCTATTTTTGAGCGCGATGTTGTGTGTATGTATTTGTTTATGTTGTGAAACCGGATTATTTTTGTATTATTCGCGTCACGTAATCCTTTGGAAAGTTTTTCGATCCATACGAAACATATACGTTCAATATCGTTACATTGGCAGCCAGGGGAATACATGCTACCCACCCTGACGGAGGATCACCCGCGTGGGCAGGGATGGCTCCGCTCGGGGTCACGGGTCGACAGTTGACCTCTTGTTACGTTACGTACTTTAGTTTGTTATTAATGTGAAACTTCCTAGGTCGCCTCGGGTAGTCGAAATCATCGACAACCGACAAATGAAACGAAATCTTGTTACGGACGTGACCTATCATCAATAGTCCTACATGGTTCACACTGCACCCATGGTACGGTGCTATACACCAGCATACGTTTCCTGCTCGCGTCGATCGCAAGTCCATCCGACGGAGTAACTGCGATCGTGTGCGGAACTTTTCATCGCCTGTAACTTCGCCGTTTATTATCTGATTTGGATAAAATTAACTGAATTTAATAATAATAATAATAACAATGTATTTATCCAAAATTTAATAAAAAGGAATTGATTTAATTTCTATCGTTTTCTACCGAATATAACTGAAAGATATTTGAGATTTTCGTAATAAAAGGTGATATAACGATTTAGTATAATAAATGTATCAATTTGAAAGAACTGCAGCATATAAGTTCCCACCACGTTTGTGTTTTATTTTTGTCCATGCTTGCATTTTTAATTTGAATATACATTGTATCCTGAAGAAGCGACCTTAGATATTGAAACATGTTGATGTATTAATAAATAGAGGTTTTAAACAATGTGTTAATGTGTTTTAAAAAAGTGTGTAAATAAGAAAAGTTCCCTGTGTTTTTTTAAATTTATTTATTTATTTCATTTATTTTATTCTGTTCATGTTCTTAATATACGTACATATTATACATTGTAAACATTCTTATAAATATACAAAAAAGGCGAACGAGCTTCATAATGTAAGAGATGTTCACTGTCTCCTTAACTAGACCGAAGTCTGTACTAAAGAATACAGGTTCATCCGTTGTCTATCATACAAATATGAAAACCATTATTACTGTTAATATATTATTTTATTTTTTATCTAAACCATAAATATTAAGAATGAAGTAAACAGGGTTATAAAGAATTCTAATAACACTAAATAAGTAAAATACTTTGGCCATCCCATGATAGAAACACGACGCAAAACAGAAAAATGAATATAAAGAAATGATGTTCTGTTCATGTGATCATTTCCATGAATCTTTGCTCAGTTTTCTTCTGCACAACACCCAATAACCAGCTCCTGAGATTGTGTTTGAATTTGTCCATCGAGAATTGTTTCGTACTGCTCGGCAAAATGTTATAGGCTTTAAGGGCCAGAAACATATGGAAGGATTGACCAAAGCTTGTTTTCATTTTAGGCTTCACGGTGATCCTATTATTTTTGCTCTCGTAACACAATTATGAGATGGATATTGATGAAGCTCTTTGATGGAATGAATATAAAGGATCAGCCTTTTTACATGGAGTTGTCGAATATCAAGAAGCTGACATAACTCAAACAGTGATATCATATTGATTGCAAATTTAGAATTTTAGAATAGAGTTCAATGATATTTAAATAAAAATTAGATAAATCAATTAGGTTGATTGGTCGTTTGTATCAGAAAAACTCTTTTACAGAACAAATATTTGGTTACCACCGGGATACGAACTCGAAACTTTACCTTAACAGGAGAAGACGTTAACCATTTGAATTGTAAATAAATTTTACACTTACGAGTACGTATATTATGAAATCTTTTTTTAATGAAACGTATTAATTCCACATTCTCTCGGCACGAGAAAGTACTGGGTTTGTATGCCGGTGGTGAGCAAATATTTTTTCGATAGATATTTTTTTTTCTTTTCCACTTCCAGAATATTTTATAACATTAATAAATGTTACGTAAATACTATAAATTTTTATCGTAAAACGATATTATAATTAAATATAAATTAAATGTATTAATTAGAAAGATATACATACAAAATCAATTTTATCGAAAAATATTGTTGTTGCGCTACCGGAATTCGAACCTGGATCTCGTTCCTAACCGGGGAAGGTGCATTATCCAACTATGCTACAGCGACAATATTACTAGCGACAAATTTACGAACCTGTATATGTTACCTTTTTGATATTAATACACTTAATCGTTCCATTATTTGAAAGAGCCATCTACCTTATTTTTACAAATCTTAAATCGCGGTGGCGCAACGACAATATTTTTCGATAAAATTTATTTTATATGTATATCTTTCTAATTAATATATTTAATTCATATTTAAAACATCACCGCCCGTCTGTTCTGAATAATAACAACATCACAATAAGAATGTGTTCTCCTAATATTATAATTAGTAAATTTTATATGAAACAGTGGTCCAGAACCAGAGTGATGTAGGCGTTATCTTCCACACTAAACAACTGTTGATCGCGGATTCGGGTACGTAAAATATGATAATCAAAAGAAAACTTGTAAAAACACAACAGTAATACCCGAACATGTCACAATTTAAGAAAATAAAAAATAATTCATATACATAATCCGAGAAAGAGTCACAAGAGACTTACAATGGTCACGGAGGTTCATCCCATCGGTTATGCTTTTCGAATATCAAACAAATTACTGAGAGCGAATTTCGTATTCAGTGGCTGCCCGCGAAAACGTGAACTGCGGAGCAAATACGAGGACTGCTCAAAATTCGCAGAAGGCGGTCCCGTTTTATCGGCGATACAAAAAGTTTTTTTTGCCAGCGTATTGCAGACAGACGGAGCGAGGAGTGCTACTCAGAAATGATACAAAGCGTCGCATATTCAATTTATCATTCAAATTAAAAAATTTAAAATATCACGCGATAGCTTGCGTACTCACTTTCTGTCAACGACGTTCTTACGCAGAACGACGTTCTTACGCAGAGAAGAACGTCTCACTTCTTTGACTTCTGATCTGACGTACCAATCTCCCCCCCCCCTCTCTCTCTCTCTCTCACTCTCTGTATCTCTATCTCTTTCTACCTCTATTTTTCTATCTCTCTATATTTTTATCTATCTCTCTTTATTTTATTTTTTGGAGAAACAAACAGTGTAACAATAATAACTGATAATTACATAATATATCAAAATAACACCAGTGAAGTTTCTTCGGAAATTAAATACATAGTACATAATAAATTAAAAAACAGTAAATAGTACATAATTAAATACATAGTACATAATAAACTAAAAAATAGCAGACTGATAAACAAAAATGCTTTTACATAAAAGTAAACATAATAAACTAAAAACTAGTATATATTAATAAAAAAATAATAATATTAATAAACTAAAAGAAGAAAAACAAAAAAATAAAAGAGTGATTTTAAACTGAATATACGAAGAGGAAAGGGTAAGGAGGGGAGGGAAATGGGATGCAATATATACAGTTTATGTTAATAGTTATTGAAAAGTTGGCGTAGTTTAAATTTAAAAGGAAGCAATTTATCGTTGAAAATGTCAATGTTATTAGAAAAATTTACGGCATTATATTTTGAGGTAGAGCGGATAATAAAACAATTTTCTTTATCTTCTTCATCCCCTTTATTGTAATCGGGTCGGGGGTCTAACGCTTGGACAGCACTCTCCCATCGCTCTCTGTTCTGCACTGCTTCGATTACTTGACTCCAATAATAGTCTTTCTTCGCAGAGTTTCTCTATTTATCTTCTCCATGTTCTCCTAGCTCATCCTGCGGTCTTCTTCCCTCTGGCACTGATGATAAAATCTGTTTAGGCAGTCTTTCGATGCCGATGCGGAGGACATGTCCAAGCCACCTCAGCAACGTACCAATCTCGCTTCGTTACTTTCTATTCACATTGTGGATGCACGATTGCTAAAATTTTTAACGCGGCTGAGAGTTCAATCTTTCATAATTTAGAAATCTCCGTCACATTTCCATGGAAGATAAACTAGAAAACTGATAGCATTGTAATATAATTACTTCACTATATCTACAAATTATCATCATAGAAGCCGCCATTAATAAGCTGGATGCATTTGAGATATGTCACTGAATTTCAAACACTTTTAATTTAATTAATTAATTTAAAGTATATGTATCATTGGGTTTGGAATTAATTTTTTTATTAAAAAATGTATATTTCATTTTAAAAATACGCTTTATTAGCAAGTAGCATGTATTGCATAGAAAAAAATAAGCTGTGCATTACTAAAAATAATTTTAATAATCTTTATATTATGAAAAGACCATATAAAACTCTACCCGCTATTACCCGGATTAGCGTAACCTTGTCTACGACATAACTCACGTCTAGCCGTGGGTTATTTGCGAACCATTTGTGACAACTGCATGTGCATTCTGCTCCGCGATTTGCTAGCACTTAGATCTTTAATGAACCGAACTTGATTTTCAATCCTTAGAATAATTGTACTGAAAAAAATATTTTTTTACTAAATCTATGTCGGCCATCTTGACGTCTGCGGATTTTATACATTTTTCAAACAATTCATGCTTGAGACTGCTGTTTTCGAAAGAGATTAATACTTAGTGAAAACTGCGTAGAATAACATTTCTACGTATTTGTTTTACTTGACAGACTATATGTTCTTAGTGTATTCCAACCTATGATTCCATATTTCGGTGTTTGCGTAGTTAAAATTTATAGGTTATTTAACATCTGTCAAGCGAGCGAATTTCATTTTTTCGTGATATTATCAAGTTAGATTAATATCAATATTTAATTAAATGTCAAAATACAATTACTTCAATTATAAGTTTCGGCAATGCTAATTCGTAAAGCTAGTTAATTAAATAAATGTTAAATTAATGTATTAATTATAAATATATATATTTATAATGTATATATTTATAATTAATACATTAATTTAGTATTTAAAATATCACAGACCGTCTGTTCTGAATAATTACAACTTCACAATAAGAATGTGTTTTCCTTAATAAATAAATGTTTTTGAACACTATTAATGAAGCATTTTAAATCCGTTGTGAATTGAATTTTGAACGAAATCAAAAGCAGAATACCGTACCGAGCAATAAAAGAACTTGCCTATTTTAAAGTAATAAATTTACAATTATAGTCTATTTTGAAATTGATAGAATTAATTGTTCTCAAAATTAAAAAAAAAAAAAAAAAAAAACATTTTTTTGATACGTCGGTAACACCAACATAAGTTTATGCCTACTGCACGCCACTGTTAATGTTAGGGTGAGCAAAACACGGTAAAGCCCGAAATGACTTTAACAACCTGCCATGTTTTTTTTTTTTTTTATCATACTGAAATACATATTTGGGTATGCTTCGTGGCATCGTCCTTTGTGGGATCCTGGTTTATGGGATTAGCAGAGACTTCTCCTTTGTATGGAGGTTCTTCCACTGTCAAGTATTCGTCCACTATTTCATCAATTTCCATGTTATCCGTCTCAGTAAATCTGCAAGGGTTATTCATAAATTCTTTCCCAGCCACCAGTGTTGTCTATTCTATCTTTAACAAAATTTTCTTGCTGATTCCAGCTTATAAAAAAAAAAACAATAAAACAATTACGTAAGTATGAGAAAAAAAATGCGTATACACACTTGGCTCTATGGCGAGTGAAGAACTGGCCGAACGAATTTCAATCAATTTTAGACGTAAATCGCGGGAAAATCAAACGTATAAATAGGGAAAGTAATGTACTAAAACGATACGAGAGGGAAAACTTGAATTCCGGTCATGTAAAATCGGGGTTCCACTGTAATTATATTTTAGATGAAAGTAATTAATAAATTTTCTAAAAAAAGTAATAATGTCTTGTTATTATCTCCCTCTTTATGTATGTGCACTCGTTTCGCACTTATGATTAGTTTTAAATACGTTCTGATGAAGCTCGAGATAAGCGAAACCGGTTGACGTATGATATATTTCGTGGTTTCATACAAAGTGATTGGTATTTTATTTAATACAAAATAAAGATATTCGGCTATCATTTTCGTCATACATTAGTTCAAATATTACAATTAATAATCCCAACTCGCTGATCTCCTACCTACGTGGGAGTTATACGTTGTGTACGACATGTGTATTTGTTATAGATGTTCCGGGTTTACGTGGGGGATACGTCGCTCGGCGCTATTTCTCGGAAAAAAAAATTACACAAAATATAGTTTCACGTATATTTTGTCTGTAATATTAATCAATATTGGACTTAAACGTTTTCCAATATTCAGAAAACATTTAAGTGCGCAATGTTGTCACTGTTTCGTATACAGTTTATATTTGTCAACCGTATCATTAAAAAAGAGTCAAATACCTTTTAATTATGAAATACGTACCTACGTCACAAAACGGCCACATAGTATACTTGAATAAATTAAATTGAATTTGTCAAGAAACAAATAAAAACAAACAAAAAAAATCACAGAACGTTCCACACAAAAGCGGTAATAATTTTTTTTTTTTTAAATATTAAAAAACAACACAGTGGAAAACATTTAACACGTAAAATCGGTTAACATGAAAAAGTTTTTTGGTCCTTACAAGTTTATGCAATTTTTAATGTTTCCGAACTCCATAATCACATATGTGATAATAAAACACTTGTTTTTTAACTCTACACGTTAAATTTACTTGAGACGCGTTTCGCCTTGTAAGTGTATTATAAATCTAACAATTTAACTCAACAACTTGTGCTTATATCTAGTGGGGGACAGCTATACAATTTTATTTACATGAGATGAAAAAGACAACATTATTCATTAGAATTCTGAGGATTTCCTTAAATTTTTTAATGCTTCTTATTATTCCAAGTAAGCATTCTGTTTCAACACTAATAATATTTAAATGTCACAGGAAATATGTAACAGGACAACTATATAATTTTGTTAAATTAAATTGTGAGATTGATAATGCCCTTACAAGGCGAAACGCGTCTCAAGTAAATTAAACGAGTAGAATCAAAAATAAAGTGTTTAACTGTCATATGTGTATCTATGTGTGTGATTTCATATATTATTATCTTAAAATAACAATATAATATACCGACCGCCACATCGTCACCAAATCGTTTTCTGTTTATGACTCAATTTCGATTGACTAGGTCGTTATCAGATTTTTTCAAACAAGGATACCGTTTACTGCGCACCACCATTTCAAACATTACCCGGATTGCTTACTATTTATCAGCCTCATCGTCGCCGAATTGTTTACTGTTTATGTCTTTACGACTTAACTTTCTATTGATTAGGCCGTCAACGGAAATTTATTTAAACATGAAATAATATTTCGTTCCTCATGGTTTCGTGTTAAATGATTTCCAACGTATTATTAGGTTAAGTACATGGTGATGAGATATTACAGTAACAATTTGATTTATTTAAGCATTTGGGCTAAAGGCTTATTTCTTCTTTGATCAAGGAATAAAATTTTGACGTATCTGTGTAACATTTCAAAGGGATTTGAAAACATTATATGGATCGGCCAATAGATACAACTACTGTACTGCTGTGGAAAAAACGAAACCGTACTTAGTACGTCCTAGCTAAGCCGTCGCAGTACAAACGACTTCAATAAACGTTGTGTATCTATATTTCCTTCCCTCAAATCCATTTTGTTTTAATAAAATTCAAAATTACATTTCGCGTTATCTCTTCGACCCTTGAACAGCCCGCATTGAAAGCAAAATTGACAGTATTCACAAAAGGCAAACTGGGCGGTATTGCCGAATCGACCCGTCGGATTGTGAGGAAATAGAACTTTCTTCCAAGTGGCGAGCTACTGAACAGGAAGTCGGGCCCCGCCCGGCTATCGCCCGAGGGAATCATTCATAAAGCGCCCACACAGGGACATAAAAGAATGAAATTTTCCAACCGAATTACAGAAAAGGGAATAAGATAGGTGCTAAAAATACAATGAACTCGTATATGTTTATCAGCAGAATTTATATTTGTAGGAGTCGTATCGCACTTTTTATCGTAGAATAATCGACGCGCAGTCGTTTCCTCCTCACATTTAACATGGATTGTATTTATGAAATTTCATTGACTTTTAAAAAAAATTTTTTTTTTTAATATGTGATTTGTTTTCCTGTATATAGGATTCTTCTCCGCGGTTATTATTATATGTTTGTGTTATTAAATTATATACCAGCCATTTGTACCAACAATAGTATTAGAAAACATATATTAAACAATAAAACTAGAATATATACTAAATTATCCAGAGGATCTATTCTTATTGTGAAGTTGTAATTATTCAGGACAGACGGTCTGTGATATTTTATAAATATATACAAAATAAATGTTGTCGAAAAATATTGTTTTTGCGTCACCGGGATTCGAACCTGGACCTCTATTTCCAATCCGGGGAAGTACACTACCAACTGTGTTATAACGCCAGTATTTTTCATGACAAATTTCCGAACCTATATGTTCAAATTAATACACCTGTCGTTCCATTATTTGAAAGCCATCTACATTATTTTTACAGAATCTCTAATACCTTTAGAGTAAACCGACTGCAGACGCAGGATTGGATTCCCCGGATTGGAAATAGAGATCCAGGTTCGAATTCCGGTGACGTAAAAACAATATTTTTCGACAAAATTGATTTTATATATATATATATATATTTATAAAATATCACAGACCGTCTGTTCTGAATAATTACAACTTCACAATAAGAATAGATCCTCTGGATAATAGTTGAGTATAGAAGATTAATTGTAAGAACTTCAATCGTCAATCATCTTATATTGCACAAACTGGAAGGAAAATACACACACGAATAGAAGAACACTCTAAGGGGATAAAGAACTTCAGCATAAACTTAGAGATGGCAGACCATGCAAGATCAAAGGGTCATCGTTTCGCCCATGACAACGTAGAAGTACTACATATATGCAAAAAGGGGACAAAATTAGACATTCTAGAAAGTGTAGAGATGAATTATTAACAATAAAAATGTACTTAACATACAAACAGCCCCTATTACATCTCCTCTCCTGTCCATATTAGCCCCGCCCACAACCACTTTCACTTTTCACAAAACCCCCCTCTCCCCAACACCGCTCTCGTATCCCCCCCACATGTAGTAAATAGTCTATCTTCTAGTTTTAAGATTTATGTAGTTTATTACTGAAGATGACGCAGTAAGCGTCGAAAGAACGATGTTTTTTATTATATTTTTTTTTTCAGAGTTAAAAAAAAGTTATTTAGACTAATATTAAGTTATTTAAATTAATTAAAATTTAGTTATTTATTAACATTTTTTTTCATTATTTTATATTAATTTATATTATAAGGTGCCGGAAGTAAAACAACGAGAGCGCCAATTTCGAAACAATCCATATTTCATCTGGTTCATAAAAAAATCATATTTTATCATCTATGCGAATTATATAAATATAGATTGTAATTATGTACGCGAGAACATTGTTTCATCTAATTACTTTTGAAACATTAAAAATACCGTAAAAAATATGCCGGAAAGACGTTCGTTAGCGTTACATGACAAAAAAGCTTCTATTCATTATTAATTAACCATGCAAAATGTTAGCCTCAGCACGGGCGAAGCCTAGTGATGCAGATATTAAAACACTATAAGTACACAACATTTTAAATAAATTAATTAACACTTTTTAACCATAACAATCACGTCTTCAACTTGTGATGCGTTTTAACTCGCGTACTTCTTTTTCTGTATCATCTGGTGGTTCCAAGCACACAGACGCCGTATCGTCTGGAGCTCGTTTCGGCCCTCGACTATCGCACAATTCGCACATTTTTCGACGGTCGTTTTTTTTCCGATCATGTTCGCTTTTGTTTCACGTGCAGTCGTTCTCCTCTCCTCCGCTCTCCGTCTCTTTCTCTCCGTCCTTGAAATGTATGTAAACAAGTTCAGCGGGTTTCAAAGGATCTTGGAAAATATTATGCTCACAAATGATGGGCGATCATCTAAACCTCCGAAGAATCTTCGGAAACTGTCACAACTGAAATAGTTTCAATGATGAATGAACTAAACATGGACGTCAACAACGAACATGTTGATGAATTAATCGAATTTCATTCGGAGCCTTTTGTCGAATGAACACCTAATTGAACAACAAGAAGCAAATGAAATAGAAATTGAAGATATAGAAGAGGCTGCTGACATCGTCAACACTTTGACAATCAAAAATATAAATGGAGCCTTCATGCAAAAGTACATAGGGCAATCGATAGAGATTGATAAATAAATATATAACTACTAATATAATGCATTAATTATAAATATATACATATAAAATAAATTTTGTCGAAAAATATTATTTTTGCGCTACCGGGATACGAGCCTGGATCTCTATTTCCAATCCGAGGAAGTACACTACCAATTGTGTTATAGCGCCAGTATTTTTCGTGACACATTTTCGAACCTATATGTTACCGGTAGCGCAAAAACAATATTGATTTTATATGTATATATTTATAATTAATACATTAAATTAGTATTTAAAACATCACAGACCGTGTGTTCTAAATAATTACAACTTCACAATAAGAATGTGTTCTCCTTAATAAAAATATATAACTGATAATTCATCCTATTTTAGTGTTTCTTTTACATGGCTCTACTTTCACAAATTTCAATTTTAGCACACGTTACAGGAACCATTTAAGTGCGAAAGTCGAGGGCCGCCAGTATTTAGAGACCAAGTTTTACCTACTATATGAAAGGAAGAATGCACTCAAAAAAAATTCTAAGAATCTTCCTTTAAGACGCAGAGGAATGCAAAATGATGTAACGTAAACAAAAAGAAAAATTACTGACCTTGTTATACAAATTTCTTGAAATTCTTTCAGCAAGGATATTCTGAAAAGAAGGATAACAGGCACGTTAAAATTCCATTAACATTTTCTTAAAAATTATTTAAGAGATTACACAAAAAACGCTAATATAAACTTTATAGCTCAATTACAAAAAAAACTGGGTTATATCCCATAAAAGAAAACATAATTTTGTATACAAACCACAGGCGAGAAATGTTCGGATAAATTTTTTTGAGAAAGAGAAAAGGACTCGAGATGAGCGAGCAAATTTTGTAGTGTTATTTATAACATAAAAAAAATATGAATAGAATAAACAATAAATGAAATTTTTAAAAAAAGTAAATTGACACATCGCGTGCACGAATAGCCAAGTTCGCTACCTATTACGAATGCGGGGAGTTCATTACCTCTAGCGGCCATCAAGATAGTATTAATAATAAAAAATTAATACAAAGTGTGTTTCTGTGTTTATTATTTATAAAACTTTTTGTCCATAAATAAGTCCAGACAATTTTATTTATTTACATTTACATTCTTACATATTATACATTATAAACAATTCTTAAAGTATATAAAAAAGGTGAACAATCTTCATAATGTAAGTGATGTTCACTGTCTGCTTAACTAGACCGAAGTCTGTACTGAAGGAGACAGGTTCATCCGTTGTCAGTCATACAATATAAAGATTAAATGTATTAATTAGAAAGATACACATACAAAATCAATTTTATCGAAAAATATTATTGTTGCGCCACCGGGATTCGAAACTAGATCTCTTTCCAAACCGGGGAAAGTGCATTATCCAACTAGCGACACTATTTTTGACGTCAAATTTTCGAACCTATATGTTACACTTTTTCAAATTAATACATCTATCGTTCCATTATTTGAAAGTCATCTACTTCGTTTTTACGGAATCTCAAATACCTTTGAGTAAACCGATACCAGATGCCAGATTAACAATTCATTTTTATTAAATATCACAGACCGTCTGTTCTGAATAATTACAACTTCACAATAATAATGTGTTCTCCTTAATAATATAAAGAGATTTCTTGCCTGGGGACAGTGAGGGGTTTAGGGGCTTAGGGTTGAGGGGCGATGGAGCGGCAAATGAGAAGGACCGTTATGGGAGCATTCGCTCGTAGAATGGTCTTGGGTCACCCCTGACTGTGAATATATGCTTTAATTTCCCAAATACTGCCCACCTTAGTCTACAGATTCACGACTTTGATGTACCTACAGAGAATAAAATGCATTTGAAGCAAAGTTAAATATTGTAAGAACATCGAGCTGTAATCGAGTCCCGATCTAGGAATGTTTCGTGACATTTTTAATATTACAATTCATCAAAGTGACTATAAACTTGCGAATCTTTGAATTTCATAATAATCTGAAAACTTTAATATTATATTACTTTCCATAATAGGGTTTATAACTACAATTCGGCGTTATTTTTGGCCTGTCTGTTCTCGGCTTTCGCTCGTCAGCCTGTAATCGATCACTGTCATTTCGCATCGATCAACACCTCATCAAAAAAACACGAGAAATAAAATGATTCTATCGAGAAAAAGATGTAAAAAAAAAAAATTCTTTAAGTATCTACATGTTTGAAAATAAATTTATTTCCAAAAACTACTAAACAAATAGGTGTCTTCAGCAAAATTAACTGTTTCAAACAATTTTACGAGTTTATACTTACAGTTTCAAAACGGACCCTCCTTCTTCACAGCTACATAATAATGCGATGAAAAAGAGGTCGCTCCGAAATTGTATTAAATATAATGATCGATCCCGAACTTCTTATGTAGCAGATTTATACATAAATACATCTACGCTACTTACAATACCCAAATGCGTGACTGAAAAGTGTAGTTATGAGAAAAAATGTTACTCTTAACTCACTGGTGTGATTGTGATTGATATTCGATAATATCAGTGATTGTAAACTGTGACTGTGATCACAGTTTCATTACTAATACGCGTGTGCTGCACGATATCACAATACACGAAATAAATTTTAAAAAACATAATTTTGATGGTATTTACTTATATTATTCAAAGTTCATTTACGTAAAAAACATATTCCAGCATGTATAATTAATTTATATATTATTTAATATTGTCAATACGCGAATGAAAATCCATAAAAAATGTGAGTTTATTTTTCGGGTCAAATTCTCAACATTTCTGGTAAATCTACTAGATGACGCTTATCACGAAATATAACGTCATTCTTTCAAGAATATTTTCATCTCAATTACATATGCGCCGAATCATAAATCAATAAATAAAATAAAATAATAAATATTCAATCACTGATAGTGAGTGTGACTCAGAGATATCAGTGATTGACTCACGGTTCGTGATTTTGATACTAATATCTACGTATATACCTACTTTGCACAGCGACATTTAGCGAAGACATAAACCTTTCTGACCTATTAATAATGTCATATATCTGTATTCAGGTGCTAAATGCTTTGCATGAATTTCAAATTGGTTCTTTTTTTAGTAATAAATTATATTTAATACAAATTAAACGTATCAATTAGAAAGATATACAAATAAAATCAATTTATCGAAAAAATATTTTAAATCATAATAATGCGATTATTTCGGTTAATTGATTCCAAAATATAAATTAAATACAAAAATTTAAGGTCATCGAATTTCGAGCAGCTAGACTATTTTTTGTTAGATGATTTAGAGCCTGAAGCAAAGATACAAATTAATAATTAAACAATTTCGCAAATAAATATTTATTTCGAAGTACGTAGCTTAGCACGATTTTATAAAAATTTCAAACAATAATATTTTCCATAACAGTGCAGAATTTGCACATATTCCTTGAACATTTTCAACTCGTAATTTAGTAAGGTATAAAATATTGCGATGTAAGTCTATAACACCCTGTATATATCGTTCCAGTATTACGAACGCCGTTAATTCGCGTTGATCCCAGAATAACATTTCTGTTGAGACTGGATTCAAGCATTTTATTGGAAACCTTTGTCAAAGTAAGAAACGATATTTCTCTAAAACGTTTGCTGTATACTAAAGAGAAAATTATCAGTGCCGTAGCCCGGCATCAATTTTAGATTACGTTTCCCTAGCGGGAAGCACCTGTGCTACAAAATAATAATATAACAAATCTTGCATTTATATATCGCATTAATCTTACACTACCATTATAATCGGCGTAATTTTGTTTGGACCGTAGATTCTTATTTAATATAAATGAAAAAAAAATGAGCGTGTAACTCTTACGCATTGCTGAAGTAAATCATATTATAAAAACTTTATTTATTAATACATTGAAAAAGCATATTATGTTAACAAAATATTGATAAAAAAAAAATTCTTTATTAACTGTTCAAAGGTTTATGGTTAAACTTTATGGAATTCCATGATTATTTTGTAAATTGAGTCAAAACACTTTTATTCCACCGCACTTTTCATTGTGTTAAACGATATAACGTTTTCGGGAACATCTTCCCATGATCAATATTATAATTCAACTAAAATTAATATCACTTTCAGGCAGTAATATATTATGTGTTTAGAGTTAACGGTGGTGGGGGTGGAGTTGAAATAGATAAGAGAGGGGATGTGATGGAATTAGATTAGTATTAAAAATATTTAATAATAAAAATAACAATAAAAACATAATACCACCCATAACATCCCCTCCCTTATCCATTTTAACTCCACCCCCACCCCCACCTTCGTTAACTCCAAACACCCACATATTACTGTCTGAGTGTTTTTAATTTTAGTTAAATTATATTATTGATAATGATATGTTCCCGAAAATGTTCTAACGTTATATCCAATATTATATCACTATGATTTTTACTTATTTTAATATATTATTTTATCTAAAAGATGAAAACCGTTTAAGAGGTTACGCGCACTTCTCATAGGCAAAATTAGAGTAATTTATTTCACAACTTAAATGCATATTATAATCCAAAACAAACATCTACTGAATCTATCGAAGGATTTTTCAAAATTTTGATTTTTACCAAAAAGCTTTTACTGGAAGATCGGTTACTTTTTTTGACTTTCAAAATTGTTATTTTTTCCTAATAAAATAGCAAGTTTTCATCTAAAAAATTCCTTCGATCATTCAGCAGCCCTCCAAGTGTAGAATAAGGTCTCAAAATGTGAAGTTAATCGGTGAAATAGTTTTTGAGACACAGCGTTCACCGCTTCAGCCTTTTTTGAAAAATACGTTTTCCATAAAAACGCGTTTAAAGTTCGAATATATCTCAAATTTGAGACAGCTATTTCAAATTTTCCCACACGCTAATACGAACCATGTCCTAACGGTATTATATTGTATACAATGATTCAAATACGCAGGTAAAAGGGCCAGAGGGGGGAGCGTGTAGCTGCCTACCTTGCCCTTACTACCTGTATACTCACGTAACTTCGTGAAAAACGCTCGGATCGTTCTGAAATTTTGTGGAGATATTCTTCATATATAATACGTTGAAAATATGTAGAAAAAAAATCGAATTTTTCGACCCAGACAAGTGCGCGTAACCCCTTAATACTGGATTGATTTATTTTCGATAAATTATCTAATATGTATAATTATATTTATTTTAATTAGTATTTGATGTGAGACAGAAGAGAATGACAGACTTGGGATCCAGCTGAAAAGGATGATGATTTTTTGCGAATATACGAGTATATAAATAATATATTATACACGAGTGTAAACGTACACATATTAATATAATTAACTAGAATACGTTACAGTTAACATCGCTTTATAAAAATATCTATGTTCAGAGAAAAGGTACTAAAAAATTACTAAATAAATATTGTTTGTAGAAAGTTAAACAAACGTTAAATCTTTTGAAAAACATGAAAATGTACTCAAACAAAATAAGTACAAGACTGTTTTAAGTGACATTGAGCAATTTTGTTAAGAGCTTTAATTTCGTGAAATATATTATAACTAGCAAAAATTCCGGCTTTGCCAGAGTGTAAACAAACCAATTAAATCGTACGAGCTAACGTTAGCGCGGACCCCATGTGTTCATGCATTTAATTGCTTTGAAAGATGTCTTCACGCACAATGAAATATTCACCAACAAATCAAAACAACGCGCGCAGTGTGAACTGCCAAAAAAAAAAACTATTAAGTATTAAATGTTTCAAATTTCATATTCTGCTGTCTTGCTTGAAGCCACAACAATTGACGCGCTTGCACGAGAAGATGTATGAATGTTGACGATGCGAGAGTTGTGTGTCGAGACAGACGAATGTGGCTCAGCATCTTCTACCTATCCCCGGGGCGAAACGGCGTAACGGCAAGTTAAGTTATTTTTTTTAAATGTATAAAAAAAAGATCTGCGATACAGCAGAAACATTTCAAATTAAAATCAACATTGTAATCCAATTCTCTTTTTTTTTTATAACCAAGCGTGTTCATGTTTTTTTAACGCCCCGTTTAACGCACTCATACACGCGCATCGTCTATGCGCGATTATCAAAATTTAAACCTTGCATCTCCTTCTCTTTATTTTTCTAACCTGTCCCTTTGCGTACGAGGAAGAAGAAAAGAGGTCACTCCAATCAACTTTCGAACTGCAACGTGCCCAGTGTGTGCTTAGAACTGTATACGGGCTAATCTGCCGTCGCTTCAATCCGCTAATGTTAATTAATAAATATATATTTAATTCCGCTAATACAAAAAAGCAATCCTTATTACGCGGGTGTTAACAGTGTTTACACATTCTGCGTCGCTTGTCTTATGGTTGGAAAGGAGAGACAATTGATCCAGCATCAGGCAGACCGAAAAAATAAGTGCCTCTTATCTTCCATTATTTCCACTACTTTAGATTATATTAAAACACATTACATGCAACATTGATTTTTTTAACATAATATAAATTTTTTAGTATCATAAATGGGCGAGTTAGTAATATGTACCTCTCTACATTTCTTTAAACAGACTTTTGATTAACTATACAAAATAAAATACTAACCCAACATTAATGTATCGTCAAGTTAATGTATAATAAGAACGACAGTTTTGTTTAAAACCACTATTTATTTATTTAGACTTTATTGTGACAATGGTGAATATATTATAATATAACATAATAAACATACGATACAATTATATTGCAATTAAATACTCGTAGTTTATTGTGTGAGCTGGAGCAGACTCCACCTCTGATATATACAGCATTGTCCTGGCTACTTTGCTAGACTGCCGCCTGTGTTAAAGTAGCCAGTTTTATTCGTGCTGCTGTAGTTTTATTTAATAAAGATTCGACAGAAATAAAAATAGAGATAAAAATAATAATTTTTAAATGTAGTGGGAGTCTTGCAGAACTAGTGAATTATTAGTGGAGGCACTGTATACACTGTAGGCAATTATACACCAACATGTTTTAATGTCTATGGTATCTTCTTCAGAAAACAAACATATACGCATAAGTTACAGTTAGATAAATTTGAATTTTTAGAAATAAGAAAAAGTATTAATAGCAAATTGAATATTATAAATAACCAAATCCATTTTACAAAATAATCACTTTTTAAAATTGTTTTCACGGTATAATTTTGTTTTTATCTATGCTTGCATTTTTAATTTTAGTACACATTGTTTTCTGAAGAAGACACCATAGGTGTCAAAACATGATGATGTATCAACAAATAATGAAATAAATATATTAATTAGAAAGATAAACCTATAAAATCCATTTTATCGAAACATATTGTTATTGCGCCACCGGGATTCGAACCTGGATCTCTTTCTTAACCGATAAAGGTGCATTATCCAACTATGCTAGAGCGACAATATTTTTAGCGACAAATTTTCGAATCTATATGTTACATTTTTGATATTAATACATTTAAACGTTCCATTATTTGAAAGAGGCATCTAACTTATTTTTACAGAATCTCAAATATCTTTGAGTAATCTGATAGCAGATGCCAGAATTATCAATTCATTTTTATTCATTTTGGACGCATTAATACAACTTTATATATTTTTCGATAAAATTAAATTAATTAAAATTAAAATAGTTGGATAATGCACCTTCAACAACAATATTTTTCGAAAAAATTGATTTTATATGTATATCTTTCTAATTAATATATTTAATTCATATTTAAAATATCACAGGCCTATGTTCTGAATAATTACAACTTCACAATAAGAATGTGTTCTCCTAATAAATAATGGTTTTAAACAAGTTTTTTTCTTATTATTTATATAATATGTTGCCACAAAGTAACTTTGCAAATATTGAAGAAGTAATGTATGGATTAAAAACATTAATTTACAATGTCGATAGACCGGGAATTAGACGTTGAAGCAACGTGTTATTATATCGCGGGACAGTTCTAACAAATATATCAGTCCTGTATTACAGAACTCGTTAGTCACGTTGCGAGATAAAAATATACCGTGAACTAAACTAGAAATATCGATTTTCTCCCTATTCACGATGGTGAACCTCCCCACGAGAAAAGAGAAATGGAATGTATACGTATACACGTATATAAATACATTTATTTACTGAAACGGAAGATAACTCGATTAAGTTTAGGGTTCTTGTTAAATGGATTACATTTTCCGTTGTGCCGTTAGATGGAAGGTGAATTTATTACACAATAACTAACCGATAAATTCGACAAAAGCGTTTGCAAACAAACTATAACTGAACCGGTGAAAATGACGAGATAATTCATATTACTAATGAAATGTCCAGAAATAATTAACCTACTTAAAATAAATAATATATAGAAGAAGTGATCTAAATATGAGACAGTGGTCCAATTATGGGCTAGTAAGAATTTCTGTTAATAAAATAACTGCCATCTGGTGTAGAAACTTAAACTCGTTCTCATGAAGATAGCTAATAGCCATGAGCGAGACAGACTGTTAAACCGACGCTTGCGTGTTCGGTGTCGAGAAATACTTTGTGCGGTGACGACAATCGTAATGTCTAAACTTATGAAGAGGTGTGTAAACTATGCTATTTATTCCAATTTAAAACATGTTATACCTGTTAAGTATCATTACAAAATTAATGAATATAAAAACAATATCCTTTTGAAAAGTAATGAGGTTTATTTTATTTTGAAATTTTATTTTTTTGTCATTAAAAGTTCTCATGGCAGTTGGTCTAAATATGGGCTACTATATGCATTTGGGTTCAGTGTTTTCAGTGTTCGATGTGGGCACACAATGACTGCTGATGTCGAAAAAAACTTTTTTCTTTTCTTCTGCGTATTGCAGTCATGAAATTTTTAATTAATAAAATGTACTGATATATAGGTTAAAATATGTTATTAAATACGTGATCTTTTATCAATAAAGATTTTTTTCTTTCTTAAAAAAACCTAAAGCCTTATATTCCAATAAAAGTTCAGATATCATTTTAAAATTACTATTTTATCAAATAGGAACCAAATAGTATTGACTTCTCTATATTTGAAGGAAAAAAACTAGATATTTAAAGTGGTAGCTCGTATTTAGACCACTTCCTCTATTATATTTACGTTGGAAAGGAAGTTTCTTAGTTATTCCACGTCTGTTGGTCTTGAGAAAGACCATTGTTTTCCCAACGTTTCGGATAAATCTCATTACCCATCTTCAGGGGATGCCGGATTACCGGTGAAGTGCCGCTTTAAAATGATCGTGAAACACGTATTTTCAATCTGGCAGTTCAGCGCTAAATGAAATCATCATCTTTACTTTGTACAATATGGGTGTTTACGGCCGTTTGTGTGGCTTCTGGTAAGCCTGTGAAGTAACTGAGAAACTTAATTTCTAAGATTACACTCGACCCGTAAAAGACACAAATTTATTATACATGTGTGTATCCCTTTATATATAAAATAGGAGAAATAAAAATGATGAACTATGTGTAAGGTGAGTCGGGGTAAGGGCATCTATGAGGGAAATGCATCTACGTCTCTTAATTACGTTAGAAATTGTCTCTTACGTTAGAAATTGGATTTCGGTGCCACAATCCATTAAGAAATGTAATAAATCAATATATGAAGACACAATCCAGAGATGGTGCGATTCCAAACGTTACTTTGCTTATAATACCATTTCAAAATATGACAGTTGTTTAATGTCAACTTGCGAGTTGTGTGTGCCTTTTCAATCTTTCTTATATCTCGATAATTTTTTGTGCCAGGATGCTGATATTAAGTAAATATCTTTATTTTGAGTTGTAGTTTGTCATGTATATATGAGGTTTGTGATTATTTCCGCGGATTACGATTTATAACACCAGATACACTTACTCCACAAATTTTACACTGTGGGGGAAGTTCATCTACTCAGTGGTTGGTATGGTGCCCCGTAAATATTTGTATAGAAACTTTTTCAAGCAGTGATATGCAGACAGTTCCATTATTTTTTTTAAATAATTAACCAAACAAATAAAAACAATTAACCAAACAAATCAAAACAATTAACCAAACAAATCAAACAGTTCAAAAACAATCACAATGATATGTCGCACATCCCCCGTGTAAGCAATTTCACTTGATTTTATTTAAACTCGGCACGTTTTACCCATCATTAAAGACCAAAATAACTAATTCATATCGTCATTTAACAGATCAGTAAATACCCCAAATTTGGGGTAAAGGCATCTACTCGCCCAATTTTTATAAAATGCTATAATTCCGATTTTTAAAGACTTAAATTAAGAAATTGTTAATGATCCTTCTATCAATGTTTCAAAGTCATAGAATAATCTTACGAAGTTTGAGAACAGTTCAAGGTTTATGAAGATGATTTATATGTCGCTCTTACCCTGATTCACCTTACCTTGCTACTTTATTTTCAAATAGAGGATATGAAGACGCAATTAAAAGGAAGCGTGCCGTGAAACTGAAAAAAATTTGGCAGCACAGAAACATCATCAAGTTTCCCCGTTGTTTGACGCAATAACCCCACACTTTTACGCAATAAAATTATTGCACATACTTTTTACGTATCGTCGTTTAGAACCTTTCAATTTAATTTATGAAATTACTAATCCATTTTCCAATGTTTTCAAAATTCTGAAATTCTCGCGTATAATCCGATTCTGCTTCAAGTTCTTGCACACTACTAACAGGGTACCTTGTTACTTCGTTTCCGCGCGATTCCCCTTCCCGCTCACCCTCGTCAGCATTGAATGCGCGGCTCAGAAGAATATTTTTAGAAATAATATAACATAAAAATAATGATATGTTGGCTCGTTTTGCAAAATTTATTACATTATATAAAAACCTCTAGACCATCTTTAAACTGTCTATATATTTAATTATGTAATTTATTCATTCTTCTTCTTCTCCATCTTCTTGTGCTATGTCTGTTCAACGGACGTTGGCTATAACATTCTTCACTGCGGCCTCTCTACAATACAATGGCCAAACCATTGCCTCAGGTTCCTCAGCCATGATTGTTCTCCTTCTTTCAGAAATCTTTCCATGCATTATGAGGTGCATGATCTCGAACTTCTCCAGATTTTCATGAAATATTGAAGTTTTCGAATTTTTAGTGTTTCAAATACTCATTTTTCTTTATTTTATTATTTTTGCACATCTTATTTTTTTTAATTTTTATACCACATCTACTGCCATATTGTACCATTATATTCATTACCAGAAAAGAATAATTTTAAGTAGAGCCAATAGAAATTCTACATACAATTTCCTGAAAATTTCAATGCACTTTCTTCGATCATGATCAGATGCCCTCGAAACCATCCTCCGTTAAAAAGTTTATTACACCGTTTTCGTAGACGCGCTAACTTCCGTAATTCTGCTTAGATTTCGATCAAAGCTTTCATAAAAATTAATAATATTAATATATCTCAGCTAAGTTCGTTAACCAGCATAATCCGACATTAAAAATTCTAAATTTGTAATTTTGTTAGAGAAAAATGTATAAAACACTTTCACACACAGGAAATCTACCTGAATATTACGGCCAGTACCAAAAGCATTTTTTCCTTATTTAACTTAACGTAAATTTTTAAATATATTTTCTTCCGTTACATTATATTTGTATACCTTTAAAAATATATATTATTTCCACCATACGTTATACATTTTCTAATTTTCATCATTATTTTTACATTTAACACTAAAAACTATACAATATAAATTTGAATTTAAATAAATATTATATATTTAGTAGGCTTTAAATCTAATAAATGTAACAATATGTACACTAAAGATAATAGTTATTGCTGATTCATCGGCAAAAATTTTTGAATACGATTAAAACTCTTGAATAATTTAAAACTTAACATAAAACAGAGTAATTACGTAAAACGGATACGCTCCAACGAGGAGGCTATATTTCAACAAGTTTTTCACGTATCTTTAAGGACAATAAAATCCCGCGGGCTATACATAGATGGCTGTATATCGGTGCCGTGCCGCAGACCCAAATTCTTAGGTTACGCTGTTACCGACGATGCTAACCAGGTATCAAAAAAATGTGAGAAAATTATTCTAATTTTCAGAACAATTCTATCAAATTAAATTTGAAAAATAATTGTGAATTCATTACTTCAAAAAAGGCAAATTTTTTAATTGCTCCTAACCATTTGTTGCTTTAGATTTCGCTTAAAATATTATCTATAGATATTGCAAACGTTTTGTTAAGATAGTGGTCAAAAAGTTATATTTAAATAACTTATTTTACAAATCACCATAACCGAAACTCATATTTCAACAATTAATATTGTTGCTAATAATCGAACTAAAAAATGCAAATTTGCTCACTTGACAGATAACTTAATAATCGGAATAAAAAAACTCTAGCCTGGTGTTTACGCGCTTTGTTACAACGACTGGCGCCACTGGGTTTCCTGATTTATAATAATGTACATGTGTATGTGAGTATTGCCGCCCTTTTTTCGGAAAGCTAAGAAGACGGTAACCGACAGGTGTCATTCAATTACATGCCGTGCTTCGACCAGTCCAGCGGTCCAAATAAACCACCAGTGCGCGCTTCGGTCGGTCGAAATATAAAGAAGACAACCCAGCTAAAAGAACAACAACATCGGAACAGAAAGATAGCAAAATTAAAAAGGTTATATATCGTGTGTGCGTATTGTTAAACCTGGAAACCAGCTAAGGCATTTACATATAAACACGTAGGTTACGCTAATCCGTGTAACAATGGCAAGAAAGAATTTTGAGTATTTTCAGAAAATAAAAATTGTATAATTTATATTTATTTAGCAGAATCTTTAATAATGCGCAGTTCTTTTGCTTGTACGCAGTGCACGCCCATGCTATATATAGATGAAACTTATTCAATAAAATCTTATGTTCTGTAACGCTCGGCAATCAGAATGGTATAAATTGTGAGAAGATAAAATGGGATCGGATTTTCAGCTGTGCGCTCCGAATAAAGAGTGGAACAACATAACATATTGAAGATCCCGAGGGAACGTGACTAGAGTTCTCCCGGATGCTGCACCCGCGGAGATATGAGAAATCTTAACATGAAATAATTTACTGCAAATTGATTTTATTTATTTGTTTAATATGTTAATATAATAAATACTACGATATATATTATGTTTTTTAAACAGAAAATATATTTGTTTATTTATTATCAAAAAATAGAGATGCGTACACGGAATACGTGTCACATCAATATTCTCACTATTTTCAAACTAAGCTAAACGCTTGTACTGTGAAAATACGACTATCGGCGCGAATCCCAGACCACTAGATCAGGACTACTAGCTAATAATACTGTATAAAAAATGAACAATTGCGAATGGCTCGTTTCAAACTATGCAAAAAATTACAACAATACAAACGAAAACTGGAAAATATAATAAGTAATAAAAATAATTCAATTACTTTCAACATACAACATGTTATAATAAATAAACCCTTCACTTAATTTAGCCGAGGAGCTAGGATTCGTAAGATGAAGACATTTTAAACTAAGCTATAGTAAGTAGTATATCCTTTTTTCCATCTATTTCTTTCTCATACATTCCTCTTAGCGTTCCTTTCTCAATCTCTGTCAACTATGATATCAACAGATTTACATCTTACATAGATGATCTATTCTTACGCTTGACCGACCGCCTTTCCACGCCATTTAGTCATATTTTTTTTGATTTTTTTTTTGTTTATTTTTACAGAAATGCTTATGGTATGTAAAGCTTACTTTATTAGAGGCAAGTTTGAAATAAGACTGCCACGCTAAACTGAAGTGGATATGCCAATAAACCTTTGAAATGCGAATTAGGTAGACAAGTGATTTTTTGTTTTAAATGTACATTTTTCAAATAAATAAACGAATAAAAAATGTTTCAAATTAGTATTTTATTAAGATTTAGATGTCTCACAGAGACGATGCAATTATTTTTATATGAGAAGTATGAAAGTCTTGGGCATTACAGGGCTTACGACCTGTCATCGGCTGGCTTAAGTGATCACTTTACACAATGTAACGTTCACCTATTTACCCACGCTACCACATCTAACAAATTTTTGGAATATAAAATATATTTTATATATTAAATCAAGATGGAACATTTAACTTATTTATTAAGGAAAACACATTCTTATTGTGAAGTTGTAATTATTCAGAACATAGGTCTGTGATATTTTAAATACTAAATTAATGTATTAATTATAAATATACACATATAAAATCAATTTTGTCGAAAAATATTGTTTTTGCGTCACCGGGATTCGAACCTGAATCTCTATTTCCAATCCGGGGAAGTGCACTACCTTTGTGCTATAACGCCAGTATTTTTCTTGTCAAATTTTCGAACCTATATGTTACATTTTTCAAATTAATACACCTGTCGTTCCATTATTTGAAAGCCATCTACATTATTTTTTACAGAATCTCAAATACCTTTGAGTAAACCGACTGCAGACGCCAGAATTATCAATTCATTTTTATTAAATTTTGGACACATTGATACAACATATATTATTAAGGAAAACACATTCTTATTGTGAAGTTGTAATTATTCAGAATATATTTTTCGACAAAATTGATTTTATATGTATATATTTATAATTAATACATTAATTTAGTATTTAACTTATTTATTACTAATCACGCTGTCGCCATCTATTGATATATTTTTTTAATTTGATATTCTTTCTCATATAATAGTATAGATGTCGCTGAAGCTGAGACTTAACTTGAAGCAGAGGCAATATCCTTTAGGAAATTCATTCGAATTATTGACATATACTAGTAAAATTTGGACATACTCAAAATATTGTAGTATTTTACGTACTAATAATCTTAAAGTCATCTACGTTTCCGAATTTATTTAAGTTCATGAAAAATCTTCATAATTGAAGGCTAAAGCTCAAACTATTCATTATATTTTGAAAAAATACATTTATAATTTTTTCTGTCCAAGAATTGGTGTACTCAATTAGTCGTGATTTTTAAACTAACTAAAGATTTGTTATTGAGCATTTAAAATCAATATATAATAATTTTATAATCATCTTCTGTAATTCTGCGTCGAGTATTGAATATAGTCCTGTCTTTCAGATATGGAGCTTTCTTGTAGTTTTGTATCTAGTGTACTTTACTTCTAATTGTACACCCAACAACTTGGTTGAAATATCGATGTCTCACTAAAACAGAAGAATCACATATAAATTCGATGTTAAAGTAATTGATTGACGAATAATCAACAATCATTCTATAGAAAATTAAAGTTCCGGGTCCGAGTCCCGGTGGTAAGTATATATATTTTTTTTTAGAATTTCGTGATGTATTTGTATGTGATATTTGTATGAAATCACAATAAAAATGTGATTTCATTAAAAATATTGCCTCAATAACGGTTCTATTCCTAGTTTTAATTCGAACAATGATGAAAATCGCTTCCATTCGTAAGTCTGTACCTCGAACCTCAATAAATGGGCGGAACAGTGTTAGTCATGACTGACAACCTGACCCAACATTCGAGCTTACAGACAGCCAGATACCGTGCCGGCGCCACCGTCGGGACGGAAAACCCCGACGACTGAGTATGCAGTATGCGACAGCCGTGCGCCAGGCGACAACAACAACGGGCTAGACACACGATATGCAAGGTATTTGATACGGATCGGGTAATTTCAGGTTGAAATAAATTTTAATAATTGGACAAATTACTTCGTTTAAACCACTATTTATTGATTATTCTACATATCTATGGTATCTTCTTCAGGAAACAATGTATACTGATCTTATTTCAAATTCAATTATAAAAAATATCCCCGATTCTATACAACCAGCTTTTTACACTAATAACAAATTAAAGAATTATATATTAAATAACAAGGATAAGGACGATATTAAAAAAAAACGTGAGTCTAGAAATTAATTTTGCAATGATTGCAATTATTTTTATATGGACAACCATGCAGAAATTTTGAAATTAGAATTAAGGAGCTATTCAGAATTTTCTAATCATCTTTTAGAAACAAGCCGTTCTTTGGATATTAACAAGGGGTTAGGAATTATACATTCAAATACTAGGGGTTTACAGTTAGATAAATTTTAGAAATAAGAAAAAAGTATTAATAGTAAGCTAAATATTATAAATAACCAAATCCTCTTTGCAAATAGTCACCTTTTAAATTTGTTTTCACATTAGTTGTTACTTATTCACCACTTAATAGTTTTGTTTTTATCTAAGCTTGTATTTTTAATTTAAGTATACATTGTTTCCTGAAGAAGGTATCGAAACATATGGAATAATCAATAAATAGCGGTTTAAACAAAGTATTTTGTCCAATTATTTAAATAAAATGAGGCCACAAATTTTGCAAATAAGAAGTGAAATAAATTTGACGAAAATTAAGATGATTTTTGTTACTAATTAATGGAAAGAAAAGATTACTATTTCGATATTACTAATAGTTACACTAAACCGGTAAAGTCCGGAAGGCTTTAAACATTATCCGAACTTAAATCAAATAACGCTAAATTTCTAAAATCTAAAAACGGACTTCGCCCCAATATCGCATTATTGTCGATAATAATATATATATTTCTAATTTCTAATCATAACAGATGTTGCATTCAATAATTTTATAATAATAAAAAACATTTTTAAAAAAACTCTAAAACAGTGCATAGTACGAGTTACAGTACAGCTCAGTAATAAGGAAAGCATGAACAATAGAACAAAACTAGCGATCCCCCATACTGACCTATGGCCATCAGCTTGGATTCTGACGGAGAGAATCCAAGCTACAGAGATGAGATATCTAAGAGCGTTAACCCTCAGCACACCGTGATATAAAATACTAGTGATGAGAAAAAATGCTACTCTTGACACACTGGTATGATTGTGATTGGTATTCAATAATAACTGTGACTGTGATTACAGTTTCATTACCAATGCGCACGCACCGCACGATATCACAATACACGAAATTAATAAAAAAAGAAATATTTTTAATTTATTTAATTATATTCTTAAAACTTCATTTGCGTTAAAAACATATTCTAGCATAAATAATTCATATACATCTTATTTAATATTATCACAAATGGAATGAAAACACTTTAAAAAATGAGTTTATTTCGGTTCAAATGCGTAAAATCCACGATCACGATCACGAATTATAACATCATTCCTTCGTGAATATTTTCACGCGAATCACGATTCACAACCAATTATAAAAAAATGAATCATGGTATTCCCAGATATTCAATCACTGATAGTGAATGTGACTCAAAGATATCAACGATTAAATCACGGTTCGTGATTTTGAGCTCATCGCTAGAAAATACTCGTGCGCAGCCATAATATCAACTTGTGATATAGTGAGAAATGTGTAATTTTTAAGCATTTTAAGTGAGAAAAAAGTGTCGTACTTGTTATCATACATTTACTATAACTACTGATAAATATGATAATATAACGGAGCATTCATCATATGCAATCTAACTGTGGCAAGTATTGATCTAGCCGAGCGGTACACCTGTGTTACGACATGGCTGCGGAAGGGTTAAAAGATCAAATCAGGAACGATACCATCCGAGAGGATCTTGGAATGAACCCGCCCCTGCTCCAAATAGAAAAATTTCAGTTAAGTTGGCTTGGACATATCCTCCGCATAGAGAAAAGACTGCCTAAACAGATTTTCTCGTCAGTGTCAGATGGAAAAACACCTGTAGGACGAGCCAGGAGAACATGGAGAAGATAAACGGAGAGACTCTATATCGCTATATCAGAAATATGGAAGCTATATTCTTTGTCCGTATATTGTAGGAGTAAAGACTGACGTTTTTCCTTATCACCGGCTAGTCAGTGAGATCAGATCAGCACAAGATCCGCGGGTTCTTCACCTCAGAAACACATACCCACCTTATTTTGTCACATTTTGCCTTCATCCTAAACTGGTAAAAATGTATAGGTAATACCTGGAGGCGATAAACAAAAGGGTATTGGTATAATTAATTGACATCACTATTATATTTGGTTGGTGCATAATTTTTTTTTCGCGACGTTCTAGTTTTTTTAATTTGACGTGCATCATAATATAATACACATGTACACCACGCCTTCGAGAAAGGGTTGAAATCTACTGAGTCTATTCGCTATCTCAATGATCTTTTCGGAGAAGGAACGATTAGCGAAAGGGCATGCCGAGAGTGGTTTGTTCGCTTCAAAGCAGGTGATACCAGCTTAGACGATAAGTCGATGACCAAACCTTTCTGGCGACTGTGGAAAAGGACCAAAGTTGCACCACCAGGACATTCAACATCGATCAGTCCACGATTGCTCGTCATCTCAGAAAAATCGGCAAGGTGTGGAAATTGACCGGTTGGGTCCCCCGCACAAGCTCTCAAACAACAAGGCCAACCGAGTCCAAATTTTACAATTTAATAATACTTGATAGCTTAGGTTAAAATATATTTTTTTAAAAACGGCATATAATTATACATCAACATAATATTTAGTAGAAAACACGATAAAAGGTTTTTTAACATGTACATTTTGTCGTGGGACGTATAAATATTCATTAAAAAAAAAGAAAATATATTTTACTTAATAATATTCCTACGAAAAAATGGGAAGTATTTAGGTACTTGGGTGTTGGGGTTTATATTGTAACACAAATAAGTAAAATAAATGTAGAAATTCATTTAAACCACAAAACGAAAAAGACGGATTTCGCCAAATAAACCGAGTTCTGTTTCTGACATTCATTTCACTATGTTGAGTACAATAAAAACGTCTTGGAAATGGGGAAACGGTGGGATGAATAATAATTGTCACCGAAATATGAAGACCGACGAAAAGTTTTGGGTTTGTTAAATAGGGGACTCCACGCGTAGAGGATTTATTCAGAATAATCGACCGACTGAATGATTTGGCATTTCTCCCAGCTGAAAGCTGCAGCCCGTCCTTGGAAACTTAGAGCACCATTACGAAACTTTACAAAAGCGGACGAAGCGAACCAGTCAGTCACCTCACCGCTAACATTGGAGTACTATGCTATTACGAGCCATTTCTCTCCTGTATTTCTAAGAATACTGTTGAGGCGGACAGAGAGCGACACCTATCCGTGGCGCGACTCGTAGTTTAGGAGAAAGTTTCAGAGCGAAGTTATAGGCGTGGAGCCTGTGGAGGGAACAGCCGCGCCGTGGCAAATTACAGTACTCTCTACTCATGCAGTTCTGATTGTGACAATGAAACACCTGTACATTAACTTACGAGCTATAAACGCGAGATAAAACCAAAGTATGTACACGTCGATTTTTTAGTCATGGTACGCCAATGTGTGCGTGAATGCTATCTAAGCGAGAAAGAGACAAAGTTATATGACCCCTTCACACAGTAATGCAAAAACGCACTTGTCATCAGTTGACGCATAATATAGGTTGTGTATACCGCGCGCAGTGTGTTACGCCTTTTAATACTTATAATTATTATTAAACCATTTTTAAAACTTTTCGAAATTTCTTGGTGTTTATCCATTATATTAATATAATAAAATATACTGTTCGCTTTTAACCACAATTTATTTTCTTCGTCTTTTTTTAGTTTCGGCTGATGAAAGTCATCAAATCATTATTTATTAAGATGTGATTAACATTATTTCATACCCTATCCGTAAAATAATCAAACATTAAACAAATCTATGTACAAAAATGTTCCGTTATTGTTGGTATTATTTTCTATGTATGTTCTGTTTTTTATGTTTGTTATTTCTATGTTTCTATGTATAATGTGTCGGCCAGATATACACGGCAAATCTATGTACATTGTAATAATAATAAAAAATATACTAGTAACAGATTGGACAGTGTCCAACTGTACAGTGCCATGAGTAAAAAATCCACATGTACTTTCTTTGTATTCATCATCACTATTGGTCTGCGCCTCCCCAATAATTCTCATCCAATGATCCCTATCACGAGCCAGTCCTAAATTTATAAAACAGACATCTCTTTGAAGACATTATCGCTTCATATTAACTTTGGCCTTCTCGAACTCTTGCACCCTGTTGGTGTTGTAACCGTTCGATCATCCTCTCCGCATAGCCCAACCACCGAAGTCTTCCTCTTTTAATAAACATAATTAAAAATATAATGGATTATATCAATATGGATATTAACTTAAGTTGCAGACATCATATTAATATTATTAGAAGAACACATTCTCATTGTGAAGTTGTAATTATTCAGAACAGACGGTCTGTGATATTTTAAATACTAATTAAATGTATTGATTATAAATATATACATATAAAATCAATATTATCGAAAAATATTGTTGTTGCGCTACCGGGAGATCTCTTCCAATCCGGGAAACGTGCATTAAGAAGATGCCTTTCAAATAATAGAATGATAGATGTATTCATTTGAAAAGTGTAACATATGGGTTCGAAAATTTGTCGTCAAAAGTACTGTCGCTGTAACTTAGTCGGATAATGCACCTTTCCCGGATTGGAAAGAGATCCAGGTTCGAATCCCGGTACAATATTTTTCGATAAAATTGATTTTATATATATCTTTCAAAATAATAAATTTAATTAGTATTTAACATATGAATAATTGTTCTATTTGGGTTGCGAAGCTGCGTCTTTCACTTGGTTTTTCACTAAAATAAAATCTTGCGAAAGATGAAAACCGAAAAACCGGAAAATGTAGATGATTATGTAAATAACTTTGAACTTCGGGAACGGTGTGACGTCAGATCAGATATACTGAAAGGTGCTGTAAAGGAGTTCCGTATCGCGCATAAAACCCTATTATATAATATAACAAGAATGACATAATACTTTAGCATGTAATGTTAAATGCGATTGGAAAAGTTAGACGAATGCCCAGTTAATTGGACAACGAGGATGGCGCTCTGTAGTGCCTTCAGTCATAGACTTTCGAGTGCCATGAGCGCTAAGAAAATTTTAATTCACGTTTAATGCCACAGCCGAAGAATAAATAAAAATGTATTTCATCCAGTCTGGTAGGTGTTGCCGTAAAAGCTTCAAGTAAACAAATGTTCAGCTGTAATACATTAGAAACAGAGTTCTGTAACTCGGACATTCCCGATCCCGGTCTAGTTCACAGTATTTACAAATCGCGAGATTAGTACGCATAGATCCGAAACATTCCGAAGATTAATATGTCGAATTCATTTCGGGATACCGAAATAACATCGAGAGTAATTTGTTTATTTATTTATTTATTTGTTTGTTTATATATATTTTACTAACAGAGTATATATGTGTGTAACGTTTACCAATTATCATCCCTCAGTCTCCACATTTATCGAAATTGTATATATGTTAGTATGTGGACTCGCTTCGAGTACCACTATTCCATCGCCATCTGTGAACCAAATTTGATAATTAATTTCACAATATATATATATAATTAAATAAAGTGATCACTTAAGCCAGCCGAAGACAGGTCGTAAGCCCCGTAATTACCCCATACTTCCATTAAATATAATAAAACAAACCTTTATCTCTATGAGATATCTGATATTTGTTTAATATTTTCTAATCTCGGGACTGATACCGATACCCCGGGATCATCAAAATTGAGTGCCGAAGAAAACAGAAATGAAGGGATTCTAATAAATGTAAACACGTCCCAGCATTGACAAACTTACCTGTCGCGGATCTCTTTATTCCGCCTAATTCACAAACTTGCTTTAATTGGATAAATGCTGAAAATAATGACGCTCGTTAAGAAGGACAACGGTAACGTTGACAAAGTCCACAATGGCGGCCCGGCCCCGATCCGGCCGTGTAATTGGTCGGGCGGGCCGCGAGGGCGGGGGGTGTGGAGAGGTATCGATCCGGCGTGGGCGCTCCCCTCCCCCACCCACCCACCCGCGCCCATACCGCGGCCGCGGTCCCGCGCCGCCAGTCTGCCGAATCTTTGAGACTCGAGAAATAAAACAATATCGAAAAACTGCACCATTCTCGATAAACGCTTCGTAAAGACGATAAAATATACGTTAGTTTAAGGATTTTATTATAGTACCACAGTGCATTAATGACAAATTTTCGAACCCATGTATCTATCGTTCCATTATTTGAAAGCCATCTTCTGAATGCACGTTCCCCGGATTGAAAAAGATCCATATTCGAATCCCGGTAGCAACAACAATATTTTTCGATAAAGTTAATTTTATACGTACATCTTTCTAATTAATATACTTGTCATCTAAGTACGTCTTCAGTGTACACCTCGTAATGTGAAGGTCCAAGAAATAGACTTTGTAACAATTATATATTTATTACAATACGATACAATTTAGTACAAGGTATATCACTAGTATAGGTCAAACGATTAAGCCGAAGAAAACGCAGAGAAAGCGGCCGCGCCCTGCCGCGCGCCGCCCTTTATAGGTTCGCATACACGCACGCCGGCGGCGCGGCATTCACACACAACCATACAATCCCGAGGACATCACGTAAACAAAAACAAGTTTAAAGATCATCATATTAAAGTTTTTCAGTATTGTACTGATATTAAGTTCACATCGTATCTAATTTTTCTCCAAGTTTTATATTGCAGTACTAATATTTGTTGTATTTCGTCTTCATTAACCATAAATAAAATGCTGCTTATATGGCTGTTCAACTTGTATGTGGATAATTATGTGAAAGAACTGGAATGTATTAATGTAGGAGCGAAAATGGGCGATTTGATTGTATGCTGTTTATTGTACGTCGATGATGCAGTACTAATGCCGAATAATGAACAAGAACTACAAAGGCTAGTGAGTAGTGTACGATGTATGCAAGGAAAGTGACCTTATTATGAATGTCAACAAGTCGAAAATGGTGGTATTCGAGGAGTACAAAATACTTGTAGATAATGAATGTTTGGAACAAGTAATATACACTCTTCAATCGCCCGCGGCACACTTGTTTACACCTCATTTTTTTATGCATAGTGCTTTGACCGCAAAAAATAATTTTTAGATAAAAATGGAACTGACAAAATCGACGTTGGATACTAAATCTCATTATATTACATAATATTTATTTGAGGCATTCGGTACGGCGATCAGACTACGTATCCAGTTATGCCTGTCTATCGTAATATATTACAACAGCAGTTTCCTAAACTAAAGGGCGCAGTTAACCGAAAACGATTTACGGCGCCCTTATACATCAGAAATTTTCCACGGCGCCCCAACTGTCCCTCTGTATATATATCCAAGCGAACTTGTCGATATTATCTCCTTGGAACTATTTTTCAAACCACTTGGCAAGGTATGATAATAAAAGCTTTTCAAAAACAAATTTTAAATCGCAAGAGAAATTAAGGTCATAAACTGCTGCAACAAAGGGAAACAATCTTTACCATCGCCTTCACTCATTTATCTTCTTCACAATAGTAATATTTTCTGACAATTAAAATTTCTTAAACGATTTCTAAAGCGGCACGCAAATATTTATTTCGTTCTTATAATGATGTCTCCGGTTATTTAATTCAAACGGCCCACTTCAATACTCCATTCCTGATATAACTCAATCTTGAAGGAATTGCAAAGTTATGTGAACGCGAACTTCAAATGCATTAGTCCGAAGACCGAGAGGTTTTGAAGTATACCGAAGAAAGCGAAGAACGCTTAAACAAGTGAAAGAAAGCGCTCTAAAAACTACAAAAAGGTGTAAAGAATTTGTGTTTTACGGAGAAAAACGAGTCCCAAGAATGGGAGCCACTTTAGACAAAAAAAAAAAAAAAGTTTGACTGAATACAATACTACATTTATATAGTATAACAAAAACATTGTGTGTGTTTAATAGGCGAATTAAATGTTCAGATCGAATTGTATATTGTATATATATTTTATTATAATTACAGCGCAATGCAGTAGAGATGAGATTTAAAAGATATTTTCATTAATTTTTAATGAGATAATATTTCATTTGTAAAAATGTAATTATTAAAGAACGTACCTTAATAACTATTTCCAACGTAAAAAATAGATTTCTCATTTCATATAGATGAAATTTGACGACAATATCCACAAGGGCATTATAACTAAATCGATAATGTTGTCTATCAGCAATAATGAAGTGTTGATGTAACGTAGTTTTTATATCATCAGGGTAAAAAAAATATATCATTATTAGTCAAGATAACATTTATTAAGGAAAACACATTCTTATTGTGAAGTTGTAATTATTCAGAACATAGGTCTGTGATATTTTAAATACTAAATTAATGTATTAATTATAAATATATACATATAAAATCAATTTTGTCGAAAAATATTATTTTTGCGTCACCGGGATTCGATCCTGGATCTCTATTTCCAATCCGGGGAAGTGCACTACCTTTGTGCTATAACGCCAGTATTTTTCTTGACAAATTTTCGAACCTATACGTTACATTTTTCAAATTAATACACCTGTCGTTCCATTATTTGAAAGCCATCTACATTATTTTTACATAATCTCAAATACCTTTGAGTAAAACGACTGCAGACGCCAGAATTATCAATTCATTTTTATTAAATTTTGGACACATTGATACAACATATATTATTAAGGAAAACACATTCTTATTGTGAAGTTGTAATTATTCAGAACATAGGTCTGTGATATTTTAAAAATAATAAAAACAATATTTTTCGACAAAATTGATTTTATATGTATATATTTATAATTAATACATTAATTTAGTATTTAAGATAACATTTTTTAAATAGCCTACTAGTAAATATGTAAAAAATAAATAGTAGATATATGTATAGAACGAGCATGCACTCAATCAAAAACAAAATAATTTTAATTTAATTTCGATTAAAACACATTTTTGTTGTGAACTTACAATTTCAGAACATAATTCTGTGGTATTTTAAAAAACAAATTATATGAATTAAATAGAAAAATACACGGAAAAAAATCTATGTATCGAAATAATATTTGGTTGCTGCCGAGATTCGAACGTGGATCTTTTCCCATCCAGGGAAACGCGTTAACCAATTTCGCTGTATCTTCTTAATGTATATTCTTTATAATAATAGATACATCCATTATTCCATTCTTAAAAGCAATTAACTTTACATTGCGATGAATCCAAAATACCTTTTAGTAATAGGTACACCAGACGCCAGAATTAAATCAATCTATTTTATTAAATTTAATTAATGTTCTTTTAACGAAAACACATTTAATTTCAATTACATATGTGATATATTAAAAGTGTACGTTTAAAATTATCCTAAACAAATATGAAGTAAACAAAATACTTATTTCTTTATTTTATAGTTGGTTTATTGAGATACAAAGTATTAAACTTTATAGTGAACCGGTTTATATCTTAACAATTTAACTACAAACTTTATTGTTTAGTTTACAAAATGAAAATGAAAAATACATTGGGGTAAAAATTTTCACACAACCCAGTAGGGTAAAAATAAAATAAAAGCAATGACAAGAAACCCAAAACATGAATGAGAAGCCTCTTAATGGTTCCAGATTAGGGATTTCAACAAAAAAAAACATCCCCTCGAAATCTCGGTTGTCAGCTCGACTTCAGTCGAAATTGTATTTCGCGACAGAGAAATAAATTATCTGCAATGAAAATATGTCACTATGCGGATTCATTTTTAATCAAAAAAAATACTTAGTATAATTGAAAATTATTATTACACCGAAGCGAATTGTTTTCAAAGAAATTTTGCGTATAACAAAAAAGTAAATGAAAAATTATATTTATAATAAAAATTAAAATATCGAGATTCCGTAAAAATAAAGTAAACGGCTTTCAAATAATGGAACGATAGATGTGTTAATTTGAAAAATGTAACATATAGGTTCGAAAATTTGTCGTCAAAAGTACTACTGTCGCTGTAGCATAGTTGGACGTAATGCACCTTTCCCGGTTTGGAAAGCGATCCAGGTTCGAATCCCGGTAGCGCAACAACAATATTTTTCAATAAAATTGATTTTATATGTATATCTTTCTAACCAATACATTTAATTAGTATTTAAAATATCACAGACATGTGTTCTAAATAATTACAACTTCAAAATAAGAATGTGGTCTCATCAATAACGTTATATTTGTATGAAGTGATCACTCAAGCCAGCCGAAGACAGGTCGTAAGCCCTGTAATTACCCATACTTCCATATCTTTCCATCAAATATAATAAAAAATAGCTTCGTCTCTATGAGATATCTATTATTTGTTTGAAATATTACATCATTAAATGAAAAATTCAACTTTCGATTGTGAAGTTGCTATTCTTCAAAATATGTTTATGTGCAAAATACAAAAGACGTCCGTCATCGGTACTGAGACATAAAATGATTTAAACATGTACATATTTTATAAAATAGACCAAGGACACCAAAGTTGGCTGACCTGGTTGATTTCGAAATGTGAACTCTGAAAAATAAATATATAATGCACATTGGCAATTCTATGTACGGGTTAGGGCTAAGCTACACTCTCTACTGCAATCATTTCGATCTGTTAATAAATGTCATTTATAATAACTGTCGTATTAATAGCTGACTGCTGTCATTTTAAATATGTATAATATTAAAATTGCGTGATGTTCAGTTATAATAATAATGTGTTTATTCCAGGGTGATCAGGTTTTTTTTTAACCCGATTCGCCATAGAGATAATACATATGTTATACATTAATGTTATGAAATAAATATAATGCTATGAAAAAGAAAAAAAACTAAGGAAAATATTAATAAATAAAGAAAAAGTTAATAAAAAGTTCACACACATATATACACACAAAATATAAATATAACTACTACAGTCACGGCCATTTTTGTATATGTAGCTATTCTGTAGGCGTTACCATTCTCTGGTCAGGGAACCAGCTTTCTATGAGCGCCGCTTGCACCAGAAAGTTGGTGCAGAGCTCCAGCCGTATCTTTAGGCGTTTTGCGATTGTATTACGAGCATATATGTACATTTTAAAATCCCACCCCCAAACAATTGTGCAATTTCACAGTGGTATAATTGTTTGAGGTGGGGCCTTCAAATGTAATATATTACCCGTAGAATCAATACAATAATTAAACGTCAGGTTTTTTTTTTTTTAATTTAATATTCTCTTGTATTGTATATAATAATTCTAAATATTTAAAGTATTAATCAAATACTTTAAACATTCAGAAAACGTACTGCAAATACACTAAGAACACGTAAACTACATATAGTGAACCTTAGAAGCTGTTTATCCGAAAACAGTGGGAATATTATATATTTTTTATTTATTATCTTAGTTTTATTAACCTTAATTTAATTATTGGTTAATAAAACTAAGATAATAAATAAAAAATATGAATCTTAACCACCAAGTTAATATTGCTAATTTTAAAAGTAGGAATATTATATAACCCAGAACCGTTTCTCTTATCAACAAAAAGGTGAATTATAATTAATTTCAATTCAAAAGTGAGAAAAATACACAGCATAGAAAATATATGTATTTTTTATCTAACACTTTTAACCTTGCCCTTTCTAAACAAGAGAATTAATATACACAACAAATAAAAAAAATTGCACGCAAACACGCTTATTATAAATCCAATAATAATTTAATTTTTTCGTCATCAAAAACCTAAAATAGAAAATTAAATAATAACTTGCTAAACTTATTTAAAAAATCAAAGAAAATTCGTTCATTTGTGATCAGTAATAACACAATACAGTCCATATTTTGCCGTGTTAGAAAACATCTAGAATAGTCGGCACAATGTTTAAGCGTGCGCTGGCTCGAGTTTAAATAAGGATACGTTCTAGACAACCGGACATAGAAGACGAAAACAATCTCATTAAAGTAGCATATATTAGCACTGCAGGCGAGAGCGCGCAGAGTAACACATTGTTGTGTGCAACTTTGTCGAGTTCACGCCGTGGCACTAAAAGCTCTATAAAATTTATTTTAGAAAATACGTATCCGGCAATACTAACTAGTGATGGTAAACCGTTGTGACTAAAATTTAACTATAATCGTAGAAACTTTGTGGTGTGACATACTAGATTAAAATAAAACACAATCAATGGGTCTCTCTTTCGCATCGCGGTTATATTTAAAATTATATATAACATATATGTGAAAGAACTAGAATGTAGGAGCGAAAATGGGCGATTTGATTGTATGCTGTTTATTGTACGCCGATGATGCAGTACTAATGGCGAATAATGAACAAGAACTACAGAATCTGGTGAGTAGAATGTACGATGTATGCAAGGAAAGCGACCTCATGATGAATGTTAACAAGTCGAAAGTGATGGTATTTGAGAAGGAGGAAAGCAAGACACCATGCAAAATACTTGTAGGTAATGAATGTTTGGAACAAGTAGATGAGTTTGTATATTTGGGAAGTATGTTTGATAGAAACGGAAAGGCTGAGAATGATATTAAAAGGAGGGTGACTGCAGGAAATAAAGTGAACGGCGCTTTGAATGGAATTATATCTAACGGGAATTTGTCGACCGAGGAAAGACTAGCGGTGCACAGTGGAATCCTGGTACCGACACTGATGTATGGAAGTGAGGCCTGGAGCTGGCAGAAAAGGAACGAAAGTAGACTGAATGCAGTGGAAATGAGATCACTTAGACGTATTTGTGGCAAATCTATTTATGACAGAGTAAAGAATGAAGAAATAAGAAAAGAATGTAAAGCTGATGTTAGTATAATGAGTAAGATTAAAAAAGGATCACTTGGGTGATTTGGTCATATGTAACGGATGAATGAGGAGAGAATGGTAAGAAAGATATATGATGCAAGTGTTAATGACACCAGAAATAGAGGACGTCCGCGGAAGACTTGGCACGACCAGGTAAACCAGATAATGGAGGACGGTTCTGTTAGAAGCCTTAACAATCGGCGAGCTTGTATGAGAAGATGTATGAATGTGGATGAGGCGAGAATTGTGTGTCAGGACAGAAGAGTGTGGCGCTCTATCCTCTCTGCCTATCCCCACGGGGAAACGGCGTGATGGCAAGTAAGTAAGTATCTCACGTAAAATAGAACAGTACTCATCGACTTACCGTCGCAAGTAAAATTCTTTACTGAACAAATCATTCTTAAAAATATCTGAGAAGTTTATTCCATCCGGCGCAGTCGAAACATTGCTCAAACGACGGGTGCAAAGCTAATATTCCCCGAACGTACGTCAGAAATCCCTAGCAAACAAACAAATAATAGAGTGGATACTTCACAAAGGGCACACTCACGACCCGCGGAAATGTCAAAGGCAAATAAGGCGCTTTAAAAATTTTCCTTCCTACACAAAAACTGAAAAATTACAATTTCGCTTTCGGCAGAAGGGCTTTCTCGAGTAGGGTGTCTTAACTATAAAGTCACAACAAAGCGCGCACAATTTTCTTTGAATTGGAAAAAAGGTTCCACCTCACCCCGCGTTATCACAATTTTAATATGCATGACTCGCGGATCGTTCACCGGACCGAGCGACGGTGTTCTCGGAGATTATATATAGGTACCTATATATAATACAATAGGGATGCGTACACAGAACACTTGTCACATCAATATTCTTACTATTTTTCAAAATAAGCTAAAATGCTTGTGCTATGAAAATAGAACTAACTTGATGCCCTCCTAGAACTTGAGACTTGAACCCCCGACCAATAAATCACTAGGAGAGTATCGTAACCACAAGACCAGCGGTTCCCAAGCCATACTACGCGTACCCCAGGGTTTACGTGGTGGATCGGTTAGGAGTATGCGTAAATTATTTAAATAATGGCGGAAAACATCAGAAAAAGGAGTTCAAATTAAAACATAAAAAAATAATAAAATAAGATAATGAATGTCATTAAGTTAATTTGATTCGTTTGATTATTTACTTAACCTATTTAATTTTATTCTAAATTCATTTACATCCCAAACCCTTCCATAAACTCCCTCGACCTACACGATCCCTCATCCGATCCCCATCTTCACTTCACTTCTTTATCCTGTTCTTGACCCTATTGAACAAAATTTATAAAAAGGTTGTATAAAAACTTTCACTAAAAATAAAACAATTTGTAAAAAAAAACTAGACAAAATGAAACAAAAAAAGAATTAAAAAAATATATAAAATAAAATAAAATATATTATATAAAAAAACTTTACCCATTTTTGTTATTACTTTATACAATTATATACAAAGGGTATATAAAAATAGGGTCCCCAAAAAAATGTTACGCCATTGTTGTTACCTAATATGTCGGAGACAAGAGGGGTCAGTCTTTATCATATAAAAGTTTTCTAATGTAGATACTTTTCTTTTTATACCATACGGAAAAATATGTAGACGCCGATTCATACTGAATTTAAAGCCGCAAATTACTCATGTTAAATCAAATTACTAAATCAAATCCACATTGCGGCCTCACCAGGTTTCGTCCGTGTTAAGGCCAACATTGTACACGTCAAGATTGATCGAATCAATGAATATCTTTAAATAGAAAGATATACATATAAAACCTTTAATAAGCATTTTATAGATAAGATTTTCAAGAAGCTACATCATTTATTGATGGCATCAGAAATAGAGGATGTCCGCGGAAACTTGGCATAAGCAGGTAAACCAGATGGTTCTGTTAAAAGCCTCAATAATCGACAGGCCTGTATGAATGTGGATGAGACGATAATTGTGTCAAAACAGAAGAGTATGGCACTCTATCCTCGGTAACGGTAAATTAGTTAGTTAGATCATTCATATTATTATTAATTGAAATGGTGGTTACTTTGCAGTGCAACATGATTATTTAAATTTTTCACTAAATTAAATTAGTAATTTATGACTATACTACCTGATGATGAGAGGGGTTGCATCTCTGGTAACTATTAGTAGTGATAAAATAACTCGACCTATGTGTAGTACAATGTTTAGTTTGGTCTGATACCTATGGTTGACGAATGCGTGAGCGTGTGAAAAGTTGGTACGAGACAGCTATTTAAGGGTTAAGGGTCTCTGCTCCGAACCGCGCGATCCGGTTGACAACCAATAATTGTCTGTATTATATTGTACGAGTATGTAAGTGTTGAAAAATAAAAAATATTGTTACCCAGCAATCTGGTATTATTCCGACAACATTACCAAGAAGCATCCAATTATCCAGTGCAGCCGTTATAGCTGGCACTAAAGAGAAATCATCATTGGAGTATATCACAACTGGCGCAATATCGTGCATTTAGTAAAAAAATTTAATAAATCAATCATATTGTCTATTAAATAATGTATAAAAATGATTCGGACAAAAATACCTATTCCCGTGCATTTTTTAAATGTGACCAAGACCCAAATCGCCAGCATCATCAGAAGATGAAGGCGAGAAAGAAAGGAATAATAAAACATCGTGCATAATGGATTCTGTAGCCAAATTGTAATTTCCAATCCGTCAATCCCGGGGGATCACCCCGACGCACGCACCACTCCCTCGTCTTCCAGAATAGCAGAAAGCTTTCGGCAAACAACCAATTTTGTCAACTGATTACACGTTTTCAAAATATCTAAACAGTATAATATGAAGCGGGAGAGGAATGAGGAGAACGGAGGTTCGATTACTACGCATCATTTATTTTTCTTTCGATTAAGAGATTAAGGGAGGGTTTGGTGGATTGTGAAACAAAAAAACAAAAAATCAACCCTCTGACGCGAATGAAAAAAAAAACAAAGTGTGAATCAAAAATTCAATTATAATGTATAATAACATGATTAATAAAATCTTAGCGCTGAGAATTCCGTACTATTTATTACACGATAATCGGACAAACAAAAAAAATCTAAACTACATTTTCCATATTCCTTAATTTCATCTATCTTCACATGCAAGTAACACTCAAATATTTATTTATATTTCGTATATACATATATGTACATGAATATATAATTATTCATATTATTCTCATATCGGGGCACATCTAGTTATTTTGTTACATAAATTACATATCTACACGTATTGTAAATAGACATGCTTTAATACAAGATATACAGGAAAATACGATATATCGAAAAAATATTTTTATTGGTACCGGGATTCGAACCTGGATCCTTTCTAATCCGGGGAAATGCTTCTCTGGGTGGCATTTGGCCTCCTCAACAAGTGCTCTCCACTGAATCCGATCCCTAGCCAGGAATAAAAATTTAATACAAAAGTGTATATACGAGATACATAAATACCGTTTACGCACAGTTGCCGCGCAACATCACGCATATGGAGAAGTTTTTCTCGATCAGATTGTTACTCATCACACAAATAGCATCATTCCAACTCTCCAAAAAAAAAAAACGCGAAAATTCTAACAGACTCCAGTCAAAATAACGATGAGTCATGGCGACGATTTTCTGGGATCGTAAAGACGTTCCTTTCAGTGGAGTTCACGCCAAAAAGCACTACAATAAATACCGACCGGTATTGCGCCACTCGAAAGATTACGAGCCATCAAAAATCGACGACGCGGCTTTATTACCGCTGGTGCAAAATTCAACCTTTTTTGGGCCGTTTTAGGTGGGGAGTTTTCAATCATCCACCCTACATTCCAGAACTTGTGGAGACATAAACCACTGTGTAAATAAAATGTAAAGTTGTATAATAAAATAATTTCTTAATTTTTTCAGATATTTTGACTTCCCTTACGACCGAGGGTTGCAATCTCCGCGAACTCCGCTCTCATGGCTACGCTCCTTCACTTTCCATGGCGTTCTCTACAGATCTTAGGGCCATTTCCACTCGGTCGGTCCAACGGGTGGGGGATCTTCCACTTCGTCCTTCGACGTGGCCCACCACAACAACCACCATCAAGCTATCTTCCCTTCTCGCAAGATGCCTAAACCATTAAAGGATTTGTCTCAGAGTCTGTCCTTGATCTACAGTTCCTTCAGAATGGAGACATTCGTGCTGTTTACGCGTCTTGTTAGTTCGATTGGCACCACTGGGTTTCCTGATTTATAATAATGTACATGTCTGTGTGTGTGTGTGTGTGAGTATTGCCGCCCTATTTTCGGAAAACAAAGAATACGGTAACTGACGGGCGTTATTTTTATTATAATATAATTCATCCTGTGCCTCGACCAGTCCAGCGGGCCAAATAAACCACCAGTGCACGTTTCGGTAGGTCGAAATCTAAAGAAGACAACCCAATTAAAAGAACAATATCGGACCAGAAAGACAACAAAATTATAAAAAGGTTAGTGCAGTTTAAATGGTGTCCAGCGGAAAATTTTTAAGATTAAATTGTAATTCCTCGTAAACCATCAGGGTGAGGTAAGTGGAGGGGGGGGGGGTATTATTCGACGCGCGAGATTTGACAGCCGTAATGAGTCACTGGTCGGGAGCCCGTTCGCGGTTGAGAAATATTTAAAGTGCGGCGATTCATTGGTTCATGCACATCGACCCTACAAGAAAATATCCACCGTGAAGTTGCTGCCATTGAAGCAACGCTTTGTTCTCAAATTTAAGAGTCTGATTGCAAGAGTGTCTTGAGAGAAATAGACGGCATTTAGACGATATTGTTTATAAAACGTAAAATCCGCATCGTTTAACTCCATTTTGTATAAATAAAATATGAGAATAACATTGTTTTTTTTTTAAATTTAATATTAAACTTGAAAATTTTCCACTGGACACCCTTTATGTGTGCTAATCGAAAACATGGGTACCAGCTATCGAAGGCATTTACAAAAACACGTGCGTCACGCCATCCATGGTATGCGTAACACGTGTGCGCAAAATTTAGTATACCCACTTTAAATATATGTCCACCAAGTACGTGAGGGTGAATTGAAGAAAATCCAGACTGCCGAAATGAATTACTTTATGGGAGTTAGGAGCAGGAGTTACATTATCGTAGTACATCACGACAGTATGTGGTATATTCGTTTTCGTATGTACTGCAACAGCATTACTTCCTGGTGTACAGAGGTTGTCGTATGGAGACGGTAACGTGAATAAAACTGCTTCAGGTGACAATTATAAATTTATTCACGTACACTACACAATTATTATTATATTAATTATTTATGTACTGCTTCAAGATTTTATGGAGCGTGCCGAACCTGAAACAAATGCGTAATGTAAATTTTGCACTCCATCAGAGCATCATAGGATATGGTATAGTGGGCTGGGGTGGAGCCTGACCCATTGATTAAAATGCAAAAAAACCATAATGAGAATAATTCTCAATAAATTCTTCAAGCATGAATCAGAGCCGCTATTCCAAAAAGTCAAGGTGCTAAATATCAGGCAATTATTCACAAAGACTCTGCTTAAAGACATACATGAAAACAGAATCCTGCGTCTTTATAATACATTCTAAGTGTACTCGGGTAAAAATCAAAGAAAACTAGGTGTCCCCGTTAATGAAAACCTCATTTGCTCAAAGACATGCGTGTTTTATAGGACCGCGGATATACGTAAATTATTACTTATTAAATGCCTTTAGTATGTATCAAAAATTTTACTTTGTTCATTTTACTTCTCTCCTTTTAGATTTTTCTGTTTTTTACCTTTTAATATAATTTGTTACCTCACTTCTATCTTATACTCTAGCTTATGGAACCTTAAGGCTACCTACCTCAGAACAGGTACTTCATATGTACCTAGCAAATTGTATTATTAATACTTGATTTTTATATTGTCGCAAGCTGTAAATGAATGTTATAAAAATAAAGGCCGATTTATCGGCACTGAAAATGATCACATGGTAAGATAATGATCTTTAATAGGACGCAGCGTAAGCCATTCTATACATTTCGCTCGCACACAATCATACCAACCTTTCGCGCGAGCCTTGACATACGTCAACCATAGACATCACAATTATTAAACCGAATGAGAAGTGTCGAGCAAAGGGGAGTCTCTCTTCTACATATAGAAAAATCTAAATTAAGGTGGCTTGGAAATGTCATACGAATTCATGAGAGGAATGACTACCAAGTCGAATCTCCTTGGCAACTCTGGAGGGAAAGTTGGTGGTCGCCTTAGACGAATCTGGAATAAACAGCAACAAGGACAAGTGTTGCGTACAAGCATAGATGCCGGAAGAACTCATGATACGGAAAGAATAGGCACGCACCATAATCCGGACTCTGCAGACATCTCCAAAATGTGTACTGTATATTTTAAACTCACTAAATCTGTACCGTACACGTATAACCGTACTGGCTCAAGGTCACCGATCGGAAGATCGGCAGCGTGACCGGATGGGTAAGGGAACAGAACAAGGCACAGTACATTATATTCGTTCAATAATTAATATTTATACATCAAATAAATATATGTCCCAAATAGACTGTATAAAGACAGATTATTGTAAACATGCACATGTACTCCTAGGATATTACTTATATTAATATTATCCTAGGACGAGTAGAATTTTTTAAAAACTTAAAAGTCCCTTTACATTTTGATTTCGTATTTGTCACATCCAGGACATTCAGATTTCGGTGTGGACGAGATCCTTGCGATGCAGGGGTCGCTGTAAATGGGTCGAGGCCGCGACCGGGAAGACCGTGACCCATATACACAACGAGCCTGCAACAACCCTCGATCGGCCCCGGGCGGAGCACTAGAAGCGGCGGGGAGAATATTACGTAAAGGATACAGGGACACTTGTTACGCAACATCACGCTTTGAACTCTACTATTGTTTTCCTGATATATCGTTTACAATAGTATAATAGGATTTTCCTTTATCGCTCCTTTTCCGCTATCGTTGCGCTACTCCTTGATGAACAACAGGGGGTCGAGTAAAAATAAGTTCTAAGTATTCGATGGAATTTAAATACAGATTAAGTTACTTTATATAATAAAAATATATAAGCATATATAATGGATTACGTATTTAATATATGGCTTGTAAGTATCATTAATTATATTACGCCGCGAATGGTGTAATCTGCGAATTTTCCATTGAAACCGTGGCCGAACAGTTAAGGCATCTGATTTCCTCTGAGAGCGTAGGTTCGAATCTTACCGATTGCGAATTTATTAAACATTAGTGTTATTTTTTTTTTACTTTATTTCAACGCTATAATTTTTTAATTTAATTTTATTCTGTATATTTAGACAAGAAACAAACCCCTTAATAGTATACGTTATACGCTCGTCAAGACACAAACCGCTCGCTCGACACATAGACCTCTTTTATTTTATTTTTAAAAAATTTAATTTAACTGAATTCTAATGTAGGAATAAAATTTAACACGATTTGCAATAAAATATTTCCGCAATAAATGGAGGAAAAGTGTTAAATTAGATGAATCAATGAACAACACACGCCATTGAATTTTTAATAAAACCAAGTTCATCACAGGTGGCCCAAAAAAAGTGAGAAAACTCGTAACACATGAGTTATTCCAAAACATAATATAATTTATTATAATTCTTAATGTAATTTTTTTTTGCACAATATTTAGATAATCAGAAATCGTTAAAACACCCCGTATTTCATAATCTACTGGGTTTAAATCTGGCCTGTTCGGAGCCCACATGCCTGGTTCGATGAAATTAACATTCTCACGACGAAGAAAGTTAATTGTATATCTGGCTGTGTGAGATGGAACTCCGTCCTGCTGTAATGTCTAGCTATATTATTATATAATGTCCAGGCATTGTTTTGAAACTCTTTGATCATTTTCCTAGCACCCCTACATTTTTCACTTTGCAAATTTTTGATCAGAATACGGTCTTCTGCAGTGATTTTTACCATTCTGGGCAACAATTTGAAAAAACAAATATTTATTTATATATTTGTAGCTATATAATACAATGTTAAAAATCTATTTGGACTGTGCCCGTCTCACTAGAGAAATTCTGTGTCGAGACGGGCATATAAACAATGGAAAAATTAATAATCAAAGATGACGACCGGAAATTGTCCAAATAAATGTAATATAGGTAAATGGTGAGTACGTAAATTAGTAAACTATTTAAGCTATTGTTCATATAGTTAAACTAATTTTAATGTAAATTATATCATATTTTACGAAATGTATTTCGACACCTCGTTGTATATTTACGTATCCTGTACATTTATATCTTTTGAACATTAATATTAAAATTATTTAATTTATTCCTGAATGAGAATGTTTTTTTGGTGTTGAATAAGACGTTTGTTTACTGAACTGGTTGGGATTCGAACACAAATCAACATTTGTATTATTTTGCAAATTGAGATAAGCGCTCGTGCTACAAAAATAGAAATAACTTAAAAAAAAGGGATATGTATTCTGCGTACGTACAATTAGATTAATTATTTTTAGGAATGGCAAACATCTATTGACATTTTCTAGTTAGCCGTTTGAGAATATTCTACAGCGCGATCATCAATAAAACATTTCAAAATGATAAGGGGCATATCAAGCTTTCATACTAATTACGCACCTTAAAAATCTGTCTCAGACACATGTATCACGAATCAATTCTACTCCACTCCCCTCTCTCGTCTACAGACCATTGTATCTGTTTTAGTCTCTTCTTGGTTACGTGACAAATTTTTACCGAAAGTTGTTACCATTTTTAATGGTTTAATTAAAATCAAATTAATTTCCAATGATTGCAATTATTTTTATATAGCTAAAACTTGCATAAATTTTCATATTAGAATTAAGGAGCATTTGAGATGCCAAAATAACAATAACTATTCAGAATTTTCTAATTACCCTTTGAAAACAAACCATTATTTTGATATTAACAAGGGTTTAGAAATTATACATACAAATACTAGAGGTTTATAGTTAGATAAATTTGAAATTTTAGTAATAAGAAAAAGTGTTAATAGCAAGCTTAATATTACAAATAACCAAATTCTCTTTGCAAATAGTCATCTTTTAAATTTGTTTTCATATTAGTTCTTACTTATTCACCATTTTATAATTCTGTTTTTATCTATGCTTGTATTTTTTAATTTCAGCATACATTGTTTCCTGAAGAAGATATCAGTGGTATCGAAACATGTAGAATAATTAATAAATAGTGGTTTAAACAAAGTATTTTGTCTAATTATTAATATAAAATGAGGTCACAAAGTAATTTTGCAAATATTGAAGAAATAATTAAAATCATTATTTCTAAAATTAAATGGTAAGCGTATGGTGGTTATAAATAATTTCGGTAAGATTAGATATGACTGGCCTATTTGGAAGCACCATCCCTTTCATATCTCCCAGCTCACAGCTGTGTAGCCACATATTATATAAACCGCCCACCCCTAGTTGGCGTGACTCCGGTGTATGAAGTGTGGGGTGTAATGAGTTACGTGATGAGACGCTGGTAGATGTGAACAAATTAATTCCGCCGTGTCATTCGCTCCTAACTCACTCGGAATCGTGTTACGTCACCCGAGGGTTGAAGGGACAAAAGAACCCTAAGGGAAGGAACAACGCCAAGTCATTTCACAAACGCACACGCGTATTTTTTTTTCAATGTAAATCTGTGGTAAAATTAAATCTTAATCATCGAAATTAACCTAACTATAAATTTGTGTATAAATCGAAAAACTAAACAATATTTATTTGATATAATTAATCTATATACGTATTAAAGTACTAGTTTCTGACGAACGTGGGAGTCTAAAAAGCAACTGTGCAAAATTTGCCACAGATAACAGGCAGACATACTTTCAGTTTTGTATATTTTGTTTCGAACGTATGAATGAAGAGAGTATGTTTAAAAACAGAAGAGCTCCATCCTCTTCCTATCACCGCGGGGGAATGACGTGATGATTGGATAAATACACTCAACTGACACATGACATTTCACGTATCATAAACGATATACATAATTTTGTTTTAAATAGTGAGAATGTAATAATTTTCAGGTGTTTCTCTTTAATTGTTAGTTTAAAATTTAATGATTCTCTACATAAATTCACATTACAGAGAAATTAATCTAATAATCTTTAATTTATATTATTAAATTTATTTAAAACGTTATTTTATTTTTAAAAACTATTTTTTTTTTATTTATATACAAGATAATAATTTTAATTATTTATTTCCCATATATAATGCTCAAGTTTTATAACAATATTTTTATATTTTTTCATGGAAAGCAATCACTTTGTGGTTTGACAAATATGTCATAATTTTTTCTAATAGGAGTATGCATTAATTCATGCGGTTTTCTAAGAGAGGGCGTTACTAGTATTATTTCGCGCCGTGTTCATCCGTGACTATATTCATTTGAAAGCTACTGTCATTGGGCGTCTTTTTCAGTATATGTCATTTGATTGAAGTGTAAACAACATTTTTTTCTATTCATTTGAACATGTCGAACTTTGTGCCAGAAAGTGTTTTTGCGGGGAGTTCTTCTTCATTACTTTAACATGAAGAAAAGTGCTACCGAAAGTCATCGTATTTTAGTAGAGGTTTATGGTAACCATGCTCTAGCTGAAAGAACGTGCCAGAAGTGGTTTGCACGGTTTAGAAGTGGCGATTTCAACTTAGAAGACAATGAACGACCCGGACAGCCAAAAAGGTGTGTTGTATTATGAGCTGTTGAAATCGGGTCAGACGATCAAAGGGGACCTCTACCGAACACAATTAATTCGTTTGAAGAGAGCGATTGCGGAAAAACGACCAGAATATGCAACCAGACACGAATCCATAATTTTCCATCATGACAACGCTCGGCCACATGTTTCAAGACCGGTTCAAAACTATTTGGAGAACAGTGGGTGGGAAGTTCTACCTCACCCGCCTTATAGCCCAGACATAGCCCCTTCTGATTACTACTTGTTCAGATCAATGCAGAATGCCCTCACCGGAATACGCTTCACTTCAGAACAGGGTATCAAAAATTGGTTTGATTCGTTCTTCACCACCAAGCCGGAGAAGTTCTTTTGGGATGGAATCCACAAACTGCCAGAAAGATGGGCAAATGTTGTAGCTTCCGATGGACAATACTTTGATCATTGAGTGTATAACCATTTTTTCACAATAAAGCCTTAATTTTCGAAAAAAAAACGCATGAATTAATATGCATACGCCCAATATAATTTTAAAAATTTCTATAATTTTAAAAATTTCTATAATTTTAAAAATTTCTATAATTTTTATAATTTCTATAATTTTAAAATTTCTATAATTGTAAAAATTTCTATAATTGTAAAAATTTCTATAATTGTAAAAATTTCTATAATTGTAAAAATTTCTATAATTTTAAAAATTTCTATAATTGTAAAAATTTCTATAATTGTAAAAATTTCTATAATTGTAAAAATTTCTATAATTGTAAAAATTTCTATAATTGTAAAAATTTCTATAAATGTAAAAATTTCTATAATTTTTATAATTTCTATAATTGTAAAAATTTCTATAATTGTAAAAATTTCTATAATTGTAAAAATTTCTATAATTTTAAAAATTTCTATAATTGTAAAAATTTCTATAATTGTAAAAATTTCTATAATTGTAAAAATTTCTATAATTTTAAAAATTTCTATAATTTTAAAAATTTCTATAATTGTAAAAATTTCTATAATTGTAAAAATTTCTATAATTGTAAAAATTTCTATAATTTTAAAAATTTCTATAATTTTTATAATTTCTATAATTGTAAAAATTTCTATAATTGTAAAAATTTCTATAATTTCTATAATTGTAAAAATTTCTATAATTTCTGTAAATAACAGAAATGTAATTTCTATAATTTCTGTAATTTCTATAATTTCTCCTCTAATTTTCCCTCTCTATTTGCACTCTTTTTGTATTTATGACAGTTTTAAGTGAAACCGGTTGATGTTTAATAAAAAGTTATTTTATTTAATATAATATTTTTATACGTATCACATTCATTTCATGCACCCCCGAATAATGCAAAAGGGTGGCTTACATATTGATATAAAACATGATCAAAAACCTATAATAGTACAATATGATTATTATATTAAATTTAATATGAAATTGTGCTTGTGGTCTAGGGGGTTACGATCTCACCTAGTGATCTAGTGGTGGGAGGTTCGAGCCTCGTTTCAGTTAATCCTATTTTCATAGCACAAGCGTTTAGCTCAGTCTGAAATCAATAAGAAGACATGTATTCCGTGTACTTCAGTTAATCCTATTTTCATAGCACAAGCGTTTTGCTCAGTCTGAAATCAATGAGAAGACATGTATACCGTGTAAACATCTCTATTTAAAAAAAAATCATAATATTGTAAAGGAAAAAAAAAAGAAACGTGTATTTCAGAACAAAAAAGAAGTGCAATAAATGTTTTATTAATGTAGACTTTCCAGCCATCATATAATCTCTTTTATATTTGTAATTTAGAATTACACGCTCAATTGTTTTACTCGTGATAATTATGGTGAATTATTAATTTGGACCTCTTTAAAAAAAAATGCAATAAATTTGGAATAGTAAAATCATTTAAAACTTTACTGTTTTGGTAATGTATTCCTTTTTTAAATATTATTTTTATTAATACAAATTAAATTAATCAACTAGAAAGATATACAGACAAATTTATTTATCGATAAAATATTTTAGTTGGTAACGGAGATTCATACCTGGACCTTTTTCTATACGGGGAAATGAGTTAACCAATTCCGCCATATCGAGGGTTTACGACAAATTTTTGAACTTAATATTCTGTAACTATTTAAATCCATTCTAAAAATATTTTTTCGATAAATATATTTTTTCTGTATATCTTTCTAGTTGATTAATTTAATTTATATAAAAATATTATAGTACTACATTCTGAAACTATAACTTTACAAGAATGGGATAAAAAAAAAAAATTTGAGATGTGTATCTACATGCCCGATCTATTATTCCAAACTGTAAAACTAACTAAACATCCATTTAGTAGTGATGATATCAAAATCACGAACCGTGAGTCAATCACTGATATATTTCAGTCACACTCACTATCAGTGATTGAAAATCTGGGAATATCGTGATTCGTGATTTGGCGCACGTGCATATGAAACTAAAATATTTATGAAGGAGTGACGTTATAATTCGTAATAAGCGATAGTAGATTCTGGTAAAACGACCCGAAAAATTAACTCACATTTTTTACAGAGTTTTCATTCTCTTTGTGATGACAATAAATTAGATATATATTAATTATATACTCTAGAATGTTTTACGCAAATGAAGTTTGAAAAATATAAGTAAATACGCTCAAAACTATGTTTTATTTATTTATTTCATGTATTGTGATATTGTAATGAAACTGTGATCACAGTCACAGTTTTCAATCACTGATATTATTGAATACAATCACACCAGTGAGCATTTTTTCCCATCACTACCATTTAGTACTCCTTGATGTAATATTTCAAAGCTTAGATAATTATTATTTATTATTTCTTCGAGCATGCCACACCTTTCAAGCACATAAAGAGTTAGAAATAGCCACAATTAAAATCTACGTAAAATAGAATTGAAAAATAATAAGACAGTGAAAGATTGTACAGGAAATTAAATAAAAGCAATACCAGGAAACCGACAGTTGACTAAATGCAACCGGAAGTTTCACGGAGAGAGACCTGAAGTAGATTGACATTACAAAGTAGACGGGAGGTAGATAGCACGAGAGGTAGGGGTGGTGAGCCATAATTGGTTCAGTTGGAGGCAACAGGTAAGGGAAGTAATATGGAAGGAAATATAATTTGAGAAAGCATCTTTAAGTAAGTAAGTCGTAAGACGCTCTATATAATATAATGACATCACCACAAGTATGTATTGTGAAAAATATTTTAATGATTTTTGCAGCACATGTGCGAAATGTAAAAAGATTTATAAACATTCTTACTGCAAAATTGTAATTACTCAGAACAGACGGTCTGTGATATTTTAAATACTAATTAAATGTATTAATTAGAAAGATATACATATAAAATTAATTTTATCGAAAAATATTGTTGTTACGCTACCAGAATTCGAACCTAGATCTCTTTCTAATCCGGGGAAGGTGCATTATCCGACTAGGCTACAGCGACAGTACTTTAGACGACAAATTTTCCAACCCTTTTGTTACATTTTTTCAAATAAATACATTTATCGTTCCATTATTTGAAAGGGATCTACTTTGTTTTTACAGAATCTCAAATACCTTTGAGTAAACCGATATCGCAGACCGTCTGTTCTGAATAATTATACCTTCACAATAAGAATGTGTTCTCCTTAATAATACGTATGTAACACTTTTCAAATTAATACATCTAGCGTTCCATTATTTGAAAGCCATCTCCTTTGTTTCTACGGAATCTCAAATACCTTTGAGTAAACCGATAGCAGACGCCATAATTAACAATTGATTTTAATAAAATTTTTGGACACATTGATACAACTTTTGTATTATTAAGAAGAAAACATTCTTATTGTGAAGTTGTAATTATTCAGAACAGACGGTCTGTGATATTTTAAATACTAATTAAATGTATTAATTAGAAAGATATTGTTGTTACGCTACCGGGATATCACAGACCGTCTGTTCTGAATAATTACAACTTCATAATAAGAATGTGTTCTTCTTAATAATTTTATATTAAATGTTTTGTATATAAAAAAAAATATGGAGGGTTGTTCTCACACTTATCACAATATCCATTATTAACACCGTAAAAAAAGATACTTATTTATTGACTATTAATTGTCAATTAGAGTAATTTTTTTATCTCATAATATGTACTTAAATAACTAATTAAAATTTTTAAAAAAAACCTCTAAGTACAAATAAACGAAATATTCCTGCGCTATTTCAAAAATCTATATAGCTATATTAAACGACTAATTCAACATTCAAAATTTAGATATTTATTTATGTTATTTTGTAACACATCATCACTGTTTGATTTATTTTGTATTCATTCTTCGGAGATTATTTTATTTTGATATTAAAAAAATATACTTAGAGATTTTCGTTTTCTATACAACACGAAACTCTACACATTGTTGTGGTACAGGTTGAATCCTATGTTCCAGGCCGATGTTGTTTTTGAATAACTAGGAAATTAAACAATTTTAAATTTGGTTTTTGTTTATCGATTATTTGTGGAATATTACAATTATATGTGGAATATGATATCGGCCAAGTGACCGCCTTTGCCCGCTCTTTTAACCATATTTGTTCATGACATTCTAGCACACTTCGCGTGTTATTTCAGCAATTTCATTTCGAATATTGTCCTGTAGCATCGGAATTGTAGGCTTATGGGCGTAGACCTTTCCTTTCAAGTACCCCCACAGAAAATAACCGGGACCTGTCAAATCAAGTGATCATGATCACTTGATTTGACAGGTCCCGGCGACACAAGTGGCGATTTCGACACCCCTCCATGGAGGGGTGTCGAAATCGCCACTTTTTGACATTATGCGGCCTGAAAAAAATTCTCGTAAAATTTAAAGCGTAGCTCGGGTTGTGTGTGAGGTGACATCGTCCTGTTGAAACCATTTCGGCTATTAAGACGTTTTCCAACATGTGACGATAGCGATCACCATTAATGGTTACAGCAATGCTATTATTATTTAGATAAAATGTTTCAATAAATCCAACACGTTATTGAGGCGTCATATGGGCCATAATAAATTGTAATCAACTACTCTCTACGACTACCAAATGCAAACTGACAAATGTCTTCCAAACCAAAATGGCGGCCAAGCAAAATCGGCCTGGAACATAATATTCACCCTGTATTATATAATTCATAGCGTTGACAGTATTTGATGTGAAGAAAAAATAATATGTAATAACTTCTGTACAAGTTATTTTTAATTCTAAAAATAATCTTATTAAAATTTCCTCATTATAAAAAATGTAATAATCAAATATTTAAACACAGTCGAAACTAAGTATTGTGAAATCAGGATAGACAGATTTTTTCACGATTAAGTTCGTTAGGTAAACAATTTTGAAAAAAGTGAAAAACAGAGTTGTTATAAATGTTGTAATTTAAAAGTAAATCGACAGACTTTCAGACTCGCTCCCAATTTCCGAGAATAAATCTCCAAAACGAGGGAATTTCGTCTGCCTACGTTCCACTTTATCGTGAAATATTTTAAATGAAAATTTTTTTTGCCTTCCGATAAGTCCCCGTTACAACAGCATCACCCCCTTCGACGTGACCCGCCGTTTAGGTCACTGGTAATGGGCGAGAAGGGGCGGCTTTCAAAATAAGAGGCGAAACTTCTAATGGGGAGAGAACATTTGATATCTTTGCGACTGTATATATTTGAAATTCCGAAAAAGAATATCGTTTTTACGGTGACCAATTTGAAAGGTATAATCCAACATTAACTATTAGTGACTGTGATTGTAGCGATAATTGGTATCTGATATTTAAAGATGATCGATAACTAATATTTAACAATTAAGGAAAACACATTCTTATTGTGGAAGTTGTAATTATTCAGAACAATTAATTAATTTGAAAAAATGTAACATATAGGTTCGAAAATTTGTCATGAAAAATACTGGCGTTATAACACAATTGGTAGTGTACTTCCCCGGATTGGAAATAGAGATCCAGGTTCGAATCCCGGTGACGCAAAAACAATATTTTTCGACAAAATTGATTTCATATGTATATATTTATAATTAATACATTAATTTAGTGTTTAATTTAACTGTTAGTGATTTACTTTCTAGTACCTATACATCAATTACACAATCAGTCACAATAACATAATAAATAACTTTTTAAATAACATGTCACATAACGGTTTAAATAATGGTTAAAAAACGACTTGAATAAAATTTAAATAACGGTTTGAATAACCGTTTAAATAACGGTTTAACCATCACTAGTGACAATTTAAAAAATTGGTTTCAATTTAAGATACTCTTGGTGAAGTGTGCAAAATCACGTTTAAAAAGTCATAAGGGGGTGTGAGTACAAATAAAATGGAAACCGCATCAACTGAGCGAAAACTACATGGGCAACAGAATACACGCAAAAGGGCATGATTTAGAATCATATTTGGAATCGAAAACGAACACTGAATATGAAAAATGATTATTGTATTCAAACCGATGTAAAATAAAAATTGGTTACCAAGAGAACAAGTAGCAAAACTAAACCCTAAACCGGCACTAACACCAAAGAAAGGTCTTGTTGTATGTATGGTGGGACTGGTAATTCATTTCGAAACACTCAAATCCGACCAAATAAAAAGTCACATTTATTTATTGCGATTAACAATAAATTAACGATAAACAAACGACACGACCTTGCGAATCGTAATGAAGTGTTTTTTCAACATGATAACGCGCATCCGCATATTCCAAAAATTACAAAATATAAAATTTAAAGCTTTCTCCGGATATTGCGCTATCAGATTTCCATATTTTCAGGTCGATGCCAAATTTTCTAGATTGTAAAAATTTTATGAAGAGCTTAAAGAAGTTACGAAGAGAATAAAAACAGGACTGAGAATTGTATAAAATTTTAAAACTCCGCTATATTTATGAAAGAGGAATTAAAAAGTTGATAAAAAAAAGTTATATTTAAAAAAGGATTACTTATTATATCATATGCATAAATAATTAATAAATACTAAATTAATGTATTAATTATAAATATATACATATAAAATCAATTTTGTCGAAAAATATTGTTTTTGCGTTACCGGGATGTAGGTGGCTTTCAAATAATGGAACGACAGATGTATTTAATTTGAAAAAGTGTAACATATAGGTTCGAAAATTTGTCATGAAAAATACTGGCGCTATAACACAATTGATAGTGTACTTCCCCGGATTGGAAATAGAGATCCAGGTTTGAATCCCGGTAACGCAAAAACAATATTTTTCGACAAAATTGATTTTATATTTATAATTAATACGTTAATTTAGTATTTAAAATATCACAGACCTATGTTCTATATATTACAACTTCACAATAAGAATGTGTTTTCCTTAATAATAATTAATAAATAAAAGATGAAATTTACACGATTCATTTAAAAAAAAAACAACATTAATTTCCGAATAACCTAATATATTGAGAATATAACAAATAACGTTATAAATAAATAAAAAATTTAATTGCATAAATAAATTAAAGTTTTTTTTATAAAAATAAAAAACTAACAATTTAGTAAATATTATAAAATATTCTTAATACATTTATTTTACAAGGAACTCAAAATCAATACATTTTAAACCTTTACAACCACAACGAATGTAATATTTTTTTATTTTCTATCCACCGTGTATCGAATTCTATTATTTGATCAACTATTTGATCACTTAGCTATCGTTTTCACTTTACACAATACGAGTCGTTTAGTCTTTTTTTTAAAAAGATTTAATTTTTAATTACATCTGAATTGTACAATCTCTAGGTCGTACGTCCCGCGGAATGGAATACGAAAATTCCGGTCGTAAATCAGAATCACCGCAGGGTGGGGCAGGGAAACAGGGAAACGTGGTACAGGATGAAGTCGATGAGGGGATAGGGGAATTATAGTCGAAGGACCAGTGAATTTCGGGGAACCGGGATTCGGAAGGACTACTCACTTTACTTTGTATATGACACCTCCGTAATCCCTGCAGTCCCCGCTGAGATCACACAAATGGCACGCGGATGAGCCGATTTCTAATCCCAACTGAATACGGCGATGCCACGAGTTCACCCACGGCAGAAATAAACAATATCACTGTGCATACAAATCACAAATAATATAGTGATCAAAACACAATATCACAAAATTCAGTGCTGGTGCACTGGAGCTGAAAGGTATACACCGCGAATGCTATCGTGATGTTGAGATCGAACAAACATCGGTCAAGTTGACGTCTACTGGCGTCAAGGTCACAATTTTCACTAAAAATACGAGCTTAAGGAAATGTGTGGATGGGAATTTGGACGCAGAAATGTGTCAATAACAACAGTCGCAGTTGATTCGAAAAGACGCGCCAAAAGTGTGTTAACGAATTAGGAACAATAGAATTGATATTTTGGGTCCATTCGATGATGAATTATTTTGTTAGATACATATTGTATTTCCTCTAAGTAAATACATACATTTTAAAAATAACCCTGGCATCTTCCAGTTGTAACATTATCTTAATCCCACAGCGAGCGCAGATCGCAAGACTAAACAGATTCAAGGATTATAATCCTGAGGAACTTAGCCGCGACAGGATGAAGAGTTACCCATAAATTATGTTCTATAAAATTCAACCTAAGAAGTTTAAGATTACTAGTACTAGGTACGTAGATACATTATTGTATATATTTAAAATATTTTAAAGGTGTTATAATATAAATAGGTGCCGACGACTTCCGAAAAAATTCGGTCAACTTTTATAGGCTCCTTTTCTAGTAATTATTTAAAATATAGGTACCCTTATAAATTTTAATTAAATAATTTAACGTTTTCCGAAATTAAATTTAAACATTTTTTTGAAAACTATATATTTAATAACCAATGCAAAAATAATAATTTGTGAAAAGTACAATTTCCTGTTTGAAATTTTTACTATCAATTCATAAACAAAATGTCTTTATATGGAAATATTTCGAGATTCGGTGTACCGAAGATAATTCTATTTCGAAAAAGATTATATTTAATAAGATTATATTATATTTTTTTGGTGATAATTACAATATATTTAGACATTATTTTTAAGGAAATATTTTAAGATATATATTTTTTTATTAATATTAAAAATATAATACAATTTGAATAATCAGTGGATATATATATATATATTTTAACATTTGTTTCTTCTCTATGAGAGCAAGACTCGTATAGAGAAGGAGTATATTCGAGTTAATTTATGTTTCAGTTAGTCTGTGTACATATTTTTTTTACTTCAGTTACAAATTTATGATAGTCCGTAATTTTTCTATTTGTGATGAGGAGATTGTTAAAAAATTTGATGCCTTGATAAATATATTGATTTTGAGTTTCGGTGTATTTTAGTTTTGGGAAATAAATTTAATCTCTATATCTTGTAGATCGGAGTTCGCTTCTAAAATTTAATTGATTTTTAATTTTGAAAATTTAAATTATTTAATTTTTTTTGTATGTGTCTACTATTTTGGTACTTTAAAATCTGTGAAAAGTTGTATACTTGGATAGTGTTTTTTGTTTTTTAGAATAATTTCTATTATCATTTTTTTAGTGATTTCTAATTGTGACATTGAAGATTGAATCGATCTTTCATAATAAAATTGATTGAAAACACATATTGATGTGGTTTTTTGCAAAAAGATTGGAAAACTTTACACAAAATTGACTCGACAAAAAAAGCAGCAAACTTTTTGAATGCATACAAAGTGTGACTATCTTAAGGACTTTTAGATTACAGTTATCTTGAACTGCCCTTCAAAATGAGCTTTTATCAAATACAGTCTCCCAATCCATTTCAATACAATTACACTGTGGAGGTATATCGTCTCCAGTTATCATCACCGCCGAAGGCCCCTGAACGCACTTTCGATATACCGGTGCGTGAATCGGAGCTCCCAACAGCCTTTAAAACATGCCCGGTATCAACGCCACAATCATTATGCGACAATAACTATGCAACCAGCAAACATCACTCTTCTCGCTCCCGCCTTCCAGATAGCGTTTCCAGTAACCGTGCTTAACAATAAACTTGTATCAATCGTAAGTAGAGTTTTACGTTTCTTAACCTGCTCTGGCTTCATACACTTACACATACACTCCTTGATCATATTCAAACGAACGTGTGAGTGAAGGGTGGTCATTGAGGCAGTCATCTTTCACACCACAACATATCCTTTGGATTCATCTGCCATACGCTCACATAAATATCAAACATTAATCCACAAAATACTTTTTAATACAAAAATTCTAAACACAAAGTGCATATTTTTTCCCCAAAACCATAATCTTGTTTAGTGTCCGCTAACACTTACGGCAGTTACCATACGCCTAACACCACTAGGCCCTCATCCATCTATCAAATCTCTGCATCTCATGTTCGTAGCAGAGAAGAGACACCTCTAGCGCCAAGCGAACGGCCGTCGAGCTATGTTGATGACGTCAAGAAGCACCCCCACCCCCTTCCTTAATTTGCAATGCACGTCAGTTAAGTCAACGATCAGTGTGCCGACCACAAATTTTAAAACTTTTACATTAAAATAAAATGGTGAGAAGTTCATTTACCAACCAATTCGCTTTGCGACCAACTCGGCGGAACAGAACCCGGTCGTTAAGTGAGAACTGTCCGTAATCGGTTTCACTGACCTGAACTCGCGATTCGAATTTAACATCTTACCCCAACAATACACATATTATGTCATGAATGATTTTTTACACTCGCTCGTGTGATTTTCATTTTAAAAAAATATTTGCAAAATTTACGAACTTTTTATTTATGAGATTGACTCGATGGATGAAGTATCAACATTATAACATTATTAGTAAAAAATTGATAATATTACACCTTTTATAATATTTAACTAATAATATACTATTATTTTACACATACATATGATAGTTTTCATGGAGGAGTAGTTTACACCCAGGACCGACATGGGAGGATGTCCGAGGAAGGGACGCAGCGATGGAATATTCTGTTATTTATTTATTAATAACAAATACCCAAAATTTTCCATTACTATATTATAATATGATGCAGTACTCTGTGGTATTATTTATTTTTTATGAATTTTTTTAATTTCCTATATATTAAAAGCAAATAAGTTACCGCTTTAAAAAATGACTATAACAAGAATATAAATTTAACCACTGAAAATATTTAAATAAATATCCTCGGGGTAATAAGTAACCAATAACATTAAACAGAATGTTGTATTATACCCGAGGGTTATCTTAATCTCCTTGACAGTAATACCGTGGAGTTTCTCTTTCCCTTGAATCTTCACCGAGGAGATGAAATCTCGGAACTGAAGATTAACGTACCGCGTTCTGAAAATAAATATAAAACGTCAAAGTTAGTTAGGTTTACGACTAATTTCTGTACGACAAAATCATTTTCTTATTACGTTGGCAAATAATCCGGGAGTTAATTAAAATGAGTAATAAAATATGAGCTGTAAAACATGAAAAATAAAAACTCAACTAAGTGTGTAAATAAAGTTACGAATAAACATATACAGACGACTTTAATTATTTTATTTTTTTTATCTTTTAAATTATTTCTTATCGTTTAAATTAAATGCAATTAAATAATTTAATATTGTTTTGTATTTTAATCATAGTTAATGGCCTAGCAGCTCTCGATACCGTTTTAACACATTTAATTAAATAATTAATAGTTAGTAAATCCAGGCACATAATGTGTATCTCGTAGAATCAAGGATGATTTGGATGTTTGCTTGATTTGACGAGTATTAAATTACATTTGTGGTAAAAAAAAATATTATATAAAATATGCAAAGAATATTTTTTTAGGAGAACATATTCTTATTGTAAAGTTGTAATTATTCAGAACAAGATATACATATAAAATCAATTCAAAATTCAAAAAATGAATTGATAATTCTGGCGTCTGCTATCAGATTACTCAAAGGTATTTGAGATTACGTAAAAATAAGGTAGATGGCTCTTTCAAAAATGGAACGATTAAATGTATTAATATCAAAAAGTTAACATATAGGATCGAAAATTTGTCGCTAAAAATATCGTCACTGTAGCATAGTTGGATAATGCGCCTTCCCCGGTTTGGAAAGAGATCCAGGTTCGAATCCCGATGGCGCAACAACAATATTTTTCGATAGAATTGATTTCATATGTATATCTTTCTAATTAATACATTTAATTCATATTTTAATAAATTTTTCTTATATATATAATTATATATGAAACTGACGTCTCCTCTAGGTTAGATCGCGTTTTTGTACATGTCTCCTTGCCTATATATATATATATATAAAACTCAATGTTCGTCTGTCTGATCTTTATACACCTTTTGATTAATATACTCTAAATTTTGCACACTTTTTCTTTAGACTTCTACGCAAATAGGAACCATCTCCACTACCCACGACTAAAATAAATAACATTATATTAAATGCCGTCCACTCCGTATTTTGCAAAATTGCTCTTTAGCCACCGTCCCGCCTAGCCTCCCCCTAGCCACTCCAACCCCTCAAATACTCAATTACGGGCAACGCCGCTATGGGGACCGCTAGTTGTTGATATAAAAATGTGATCGATTATATATATATATATATATATATATATATACACAAATTGTTTACGGCATGACGTTTTACTGAAACATGTTTTTTTCTATACTCAAAATGTCTCAAGTCATCCCTGGAACATTATTACCCACCCTGTACAGTACGCGCTACGAATACTTAGTATCCCGGGGATGCTAAAGGCACTTTTCCCGTGACAACCGAGTGATCTATTAAAAATGTTATGAGAGGATATTTTATAGTGTAATCCACCTAAATCTGTTATGAGACATTATTATATCCGTGGGATTTTTCTTCTTCGTAATTTAGAAATAAATTCGTTTGCTATTCGCGCAGCCGCATGTCGCAGACGAAGAGTATTTTTAGAAATGTGTATCAATAAGAAATTGTATTTAAAAGGTTTCTAATGCGCTGAAATCCATTTGTTATTTATTTGCTTTATACATCCCCATGTTATTCTTTTTCAAGTTGAGAGTAGACTAAAATATATTTTTAAAAAAAACAAGATCCCGGACAGCGGAAAACACATTTTCATAGTATTCTTGGTATTGAAAATATACGAAGATTTAGCACTGAAAACGAATGGAGGAAAACCTACAAAAACCGAAATTGGGTGAGTGATGGTAACTCGATTTCTTAAGGAATGAAATGAAAGAACTCTTAACAGAAGTTTTAGATAGAAGAGAAAAAATCTAATAATTTAGAACCAATAGATATTGCAAAAGCATTGACATTGGTCATTTTTAATAAAATATACACTAACATTCAATTCTTTATTGAAATTTCGTAAAAAAACACAATAATTTAATGTAAAAATTTGAAAAGAAAGGGGCCCTTCAACAATATATTTTAAATGAAATGAAAGAACTCTTAACAGAGATTTTAGATAAAAGAGAAAAAATCGAATAATTTAGAACTAATGGATGTTGCAAAAGCATTTTCGTTAGTCATTTTTAATAAAATATACACTAACATTCTATTCTTTTTTTTAGTCGAATTTTCGTAAAAAACACAATAATTTAATCTAAAAATTCGAAAAGAAAGGGGACCCTTCAACAACATCCTTTAAAAATAATAAGAATAATGTTTTGTTTACCTGCATAATATTAATACGTGAACTACAATTGTTTTTTGATAAATTCTCCTTCCATTATTTAGTGATTATATTTAGAAGGCGCATTTTTTGTCATCAGATAACTTCTAAACATTGATTGTGAAAATAACTTATCGATTTTATATTATATTAATAGAAATATGGTCATTAATTAAGGTTATACTACACACACGTTGAGTTAATATCATAACTAGTTTCGAGAGGTGCAGTCACTCTCATCATCAGGTGATAACTAAACTAATACAGTATTGTAGTCTGAGCGGGGCTTGAGAAAAGGGGGTAGGTTTCAGTCGTAGGAATATTCGCGGTAGGATTAATTAGAAAAGATTAATCCAAAATAATGTGTATATATACTTACATTTTTATTATTATTATTATATTTAAAATTAACCAGTTTCAGAATTAAAACTGTTCCTTCATCATAAATAATAAGGTTTAATTAGCGAAATTATTTACTATTAATCTCAGACCAGTAAATGGACAGACGTGAAATAAAGGGTACACATATGAGAGGGGTTCGGAACGTTAGTTGCGGGACGAAGGGCATTATACACACATTCTTTGTGGAAAAATACATCCGATAGTTCATGACACATTTATTTAGATTTCATTAACAAACATATTTTTGTTGTAACTGAGATGAATATTATATATTATAATATAACATGATAAACATAAGATACAATTATATTGCAATTAAATACTCGTAGTTTATTGTGTGGGATAGAGTAGGCTCCACCTCTGGTGTATACAGCCTTGTCCTGGCTACTTTTCTAAACAACATGCAACAGTAAATGTTTACTATTCGTGAATTAAATCATTGTATAAACGAGACGTATTTTTTACATTAATGTCAGCGTTTAAATTTTCGTTCCAATCGAGTCATATATTTTAAAAAAGTCGCGGAGCTATTTGATTGCGTAAGTGATGCTAAAGTAAAAATATTGAAACGATGAATTTCCGTTAGTTCATGTCTATATATTTGGTATTCTGTGCTATTAATAATATTATTATTATCATTCTCAATTGAAACAACTGATTTAATTGCTTAAAAATATATATCTTATTCAAAACCTCGCTGATGCGATACGTTCGTTCATTCAATTAACGAAAGCTTCACGCTACAACAAACCGGGAACCGATGCCAGCCATATCGCAGGAAAATGGCGCACGTCAGGGGTAATAAATATTTCCGTTGCAGGCTGCCGAGGCTTACGTAACACAAATATTGAACCACACCAAGATCGTGCGGCTGCGGTGGCTGCTGCTGCAAGACGTAATGAAGAAAGTTCACAGAAAAACTGCTACAATTCCTGTCCCGCGCGGAAAGTTGCGAATAAATTGGAAGCATATACCGTCCGGTTCACCCGGAATAGAATTCGCAACGCCCGTATTACGCTAGAAAAGAAAAATATTTCGTGAAAGTTGGGATGGGTGTTTTTCAAACGCTTTCATGCTCGACACACTGGTGTGCCGCGAGTGCCCCCTAAATATTATTATTCTATCGACTATTTCCGGCATTTTAAACATTATTTTTTTAAGTCATTTATTAACGTATTATACATATAAGATACACATTATAAACAATACTATACACGATATAGATGTCTCGCAGAGACGAAGCTATTATTTTTACATGGGAAGTATGGAAGTCTTAGGCATTACAGGGCTGTTGGAACATTTCAATTATACACATAAAGGATATAGTCCTAAAAATAGTCTCAGCTTCAGCGACATTTATACTGTTACATGAGAGTAAATATCAAATTTTCAAAAAAAAATCCGTAGATGGCGACAGCATAGTTGGTAATAAATAATTGAAATGTTCGAACATGATATCATATATACAACATCCAAAAATTTGATAGATGCGGTAGCATGGGTAAATAGGTGAACGTTACATTGTGTAAAGTGATCACTTAACCCAGCCGACGACAGGTCGTAAGCCCTGTAATGCCCAATACTTCCATACTTTCCATATAAAAATAATAGTTTCATATCTGTGAGACATCTATATCTTGATGACAATCCCTCAGGGGATAAATCCCAGTAATTGGTTCCTACAAAGATTTGGATATACTCAAAAAATTGTGAAATATTGTACAAATTAGTACTCTTAATTTAACTAACTTGTCGTGTAGAAGAACTTTATTATTTTTATTAGTGACTTATTATTTTTATTTAAAATAGTAAATGGCATGCTGGACGCCCTTAATTTAACTGAACTGATTGTACACCACGTTCCCGCGCGGAGTACTAGGTCGTCAGCGCTGTTCCATGCAAACGCATCATATACATTTTTTTATAGAAATGCACCCACACAAAGTCTTCACAGGCCTGGGAACGATTTTAGCCTTGTAGATATATTCCGATGTTCAATATTGAAATATAAAAGTGATGTTTTTGATGCTGTAGGTAGTCGATTTTGGTACTAAACCATTCTGTGTTAAACTTAAATTTTCATTGTTTTTTTTTTCCTTAACTTACGAAAATCGTTGTTCAGTTTGCGAAACTTAACATGCTCTACGTCCATTTTACGGTCGATACATTCATCTATCCGAGCAAGTAATTTGAATAACCATGGATCGTATTCGCACCACGTATACTATAATTGATAATACGCATTCGAAGAGACGTCATACAGTGTGCACCGAAGAAGCTGTTGTTTCTTCAAAAATAATGCCAGCCAGAACGTTACAGTCAATGGAGAGTGCTATAGATCCATTATTACAGACTTTTTCGTTCCCCAACTGAATGGCATTAATGTGGAAGAGCTGTGTTTTCAACAAGACATCGCAACGCGCGTGCCACAATCAATTTTAATATTTTCGCATAATGGACTTGCGAATTGACCTCCAAAATCGTGTGATTTAACACAGTTGGATTATTTTCTGTGAGGATATGTGAAGTCACTAATTTACGCCGATAAATCAGAGACGATAGACGACTTGAAAGCCAACATTCGTCGTTATTACCCATATACGTCCTCAAATGCTCTAAAAAATGGTCGAAAATTGGACTTCCCGATTACACTTTATTGAAGCCAACCGCGGCGCCCATATGCGCGAAATAATATTTAAACAGTAATGGCACAGAATCATCTACCTAATAAAGCCAATACCATGGCAATTACCACGATTATTATGTGTTCTATTTCATTTTAAAGTTCTATACCTCTTAAAAAAACACCCTTCAGTGAAATAATCATTTTTTCATATTTTCTACGCCCGTACTCTACACCCGAATTGGTGCAAACTATATTGTTAGCCGAAGCTGTGCGCGTCACTGAATGAAGTGAATATTTTGTCAATCGCACACGCATCGGCAGACAAGACAGCCGACCGAAGGAGTCTACTCACCATTGAGAATTCGCCGTCCGATCGACCAGGACGCCTGTCATTAGTAGCACCGAGAGACCGTTCCACGATGTTTAGTGCGATTCTAATAAATGTGTGTATTTTTTTTATATCATATATATTAAAGTTATAAGCCCTATTTCGTGGTGTTTGCAAAAAATCACGCGGCCAACTCCGTCACACCGCGCGATCGCTTTTTAGGGGCTTTCCCGCCAGATATTTGGAAATTTTTTTTTTTTGCCAGACGGCCGAAGGCCGACGTAAACTTTTCGCCATAGACACTTTTCGTCTACCGCCACTCCTCGATTTACGGCGACCGTTTCCGTTCGGCCGATTTCTAGCTGTTTTTCATTTTTATTTAGCCTAAATCGCGCGTTTTCGCTCGCCGCTCCGCCATTTTGAGAGCCAAAATTATTTTTATACATTTCGGCGACGGCCCGCGGCCGACCGCATCGCCGGGCGTACTTTATAAATTTTTCCCGCTTTTAGTTTTTTCGCAAAACTCGAAAAAGTGAATTTCGTTTTTTTCACTATTTCTCCGCCGTTCAGAGAGATATATTTTTTTTTTACCACTCTATTTGCGGGAAACGATCGCCCGGAATTTATTAGCGAGTATGCAGACTCCCATCTCTTCATTTGGATCTTTAAAATGTAAAAAAACATTTTTTTTTTTTTGAAAAACGCACGGACCTACCTAGATTCGCCGAAAATGCGAAAAAACTGACACTTTATGCCCCGTTAACTGAAATCTCCCGGCCGCGCAAAACAAATGAAACACGGTTTTTTCCAGAATGACAGCGAAACATTGACAAACTTTGCGATTTATAAAAAATGTCGATTTTCACATGAAAAAATGTACATTTTTTTATTAGAAAAGCGTCTCTATACACTATTCGGTACTAGCGGTACATAAGAAAACCCCTTATTTATGTAAAAATCTTTGCGTTTATGCTCCCTGAAGGATAATATATACCCGATACGAATTAAAAATAGTATTTTTAATAAATTATGTTTAAATATTATATCATGTCCATGTAAAAATGTCCATTTTCACGTGAGAAATGAAACATTTGAAAATTATTTCTACACTCTATGTAACATTGAGCTTATTAAATAAATATTGTAATAATACAGGTAACGGTTCATTCGACCACCTTGAAGCGAAATATGTGACGAATCCGAATTAAAAAGAGTATTTTTATTTAAATATGTACATTGACATTTTGCTTTTTTCTCTAGGTTATCTTTACCGCCGAATAAAACGATTTTTCGGTAGAAAAATAGGTATTTTATTAAAGAAAACTACTTTTTTAAATTTATGGCATCTTATAGCCTTTTCAGAATATTAATAAATGTTTTAAATGAAAATCTAATTTAATAATTAATTTGCCGCGTATCCATGTGCATTTTTTACAAATTTGACAACAGATGTCACTAACCATGCCTTTTTTCAGAAAAAAAAATATATTAAATAATTTTGGTAAGGAAAATATGTTTACAGATTATGAGATTTTCTACTATTAATATTTTTCTAATAAATATAATTTATTTTCCACAAAAGGGTGAGGAATATTTTAAATGTTTTTTTTTTATGTAAACAATTTTTTTTAAGTATTTGATTTTTTTAGTAAAACTTTTTTTACATAGATGTCGCCATACATACCGTTTGTTTGCAGATTCTCTACCGTTAATATTTCTTAATAAATATAATTTAGTTTCCAATCCAACAGTATCAACTGCTTACTTACTTACTTACCATCACGCCGTTTCTCCGCAAGGATAGGCAGAGAGAGGCAATAAACTTTGAAAAACACTATGAATTTGAGGATTACATTCAGGGATTAATATATTCAAACGACGAACAACAATTAATGAATTTTTACAATAAATTATATGTTTTTAAAAATAATGTTAAAAGAAATGTAGCTTTAGATAAATAGTTAATAGTCGTCTTATTCTTTAATAAATTAGGTTCAATAATTATATTTTTTATCTATTTACACGATAAAAATCAACATCATCATCATCATCATCATCGTTTAAATCGCCACCTTCTTTGATTTTCACAAACGACGTAGAGGATAGTACGCCTCACAATGCAGATAATTGGAATGCTGCCTATTATTATTTTTAAATTCAAAATAGTATGAATATTTTGAAAAGAGTGTTTTGCGTCTTTCAAGTCTTAATAAACATATCGTGTTTGTAATATTTTTTAAGTAATGTCGATTTTAAGATTATTATTTATTTAAATGGGTATAAATATAATACGCCAGTGAGTCGGCAATAGGTGTAACGCACAGCTAATAATTTGAATTAAAGAGATACCCCGTGGACACATAATGATTTTGTCTGTGAGTTTTAGTTGAGTACTCATGTTTTTAAACCTTCTGGAGAATAACAAAAGTGTACTGTTTCTATCTCACGTGTGTTTGTCATATCGTTTTTATATAGAAATTACGGTTTTAATAATAAAATTTTCGAGTATAAATGAGTAACGCCTGGTTGACTGCAATTGAAATAGCATTGGCGTTAGTTTTAGTATACAACAGGAATTTATGCTAGGCCACCATGCAGTAAAATATAATTAAAAGCATTAGTTTTGTTTAATTATGTATTAATATTATTTAACGACATGGAATGAATAAAAATTTTATGTCAATTTTAGAATAGACATAAAAATACATTATTTCTTTATAACAAACTATGTTAGAGCATAATCCGGACTGTGAATTTCTGTAAAATATTAAAACGAAATGAATTGGCAGAATTTTCATACATTAAAAAATTACTTTTTCAATCGATCTTTTTATGTTAAAAATATTTGGTAAGGCTTAATTTCAACTTCATAAAAACAACAATAGATGGCAATTACATTAGTTATCCAATTTGTAAGCCATCTTCACTTTGCCTCTATCTCGGTATTTTACAAATATTATTTAATTATGGCGTCCAATTATTGTAAAACGATTTTTTTTATGAAACTTAACGTAAACAAGTAACAATTTAAAACAATTACGAGTAAAATTAATAAGTATATGTAGTAGGTACTTTACCATAACATTAGTTCCGTTCGCATTGTAATTCATTATAATGTTTGGAAATGTCCATCATGTTTGATTTTTCGTTATTATTTTTAATATGATTATATATTTTTACTTAATTTTAACAACATTTTTCGTATGCATTTGCTTTTTATTAGTTTGATAGTGATTATCATTTTCATTTAAATAAAATAAAACTTAGATTATTTATCGACAATCCGGTGTTTATGTAACTTTAAATAAGTACTATGGTCCATGTGTGTATATATTATTATACAGAGATATTAATAGTACTTTCTGAAAGGGGATGACGTCAGCGTCTCTAAATGTTCATTCTATATCATGTGTCTATTAATTTGAATATATACTCTTTCTATTTTGTTTTATTTGTATATAGGTATATTTACTACAGTGCAATCTGAATAATATTGTCAATCGGTTATCGTTATTTTAATCAGTCGGTCCCAAAACACTGTATATAAAATTTATTAAAAATAATCTGCTTATTATAATCAAACTTCAGTTATTGATGTAAAAGATGAAGGAAATTCCTACAAAATGACCCTTACTGATGATGACAAAAGAGAGTGAATGCAACACGCACACAGAAGATATTTCAGAAGCTTCTCCAACGTATGTCCAGATGCAAGATTCGCAACAAATTCTTTGACGTGGTGTTTATACAGAGCAATAAACTTTGAAAAACACTATGAATTTGAGGATTACATTCAGGGATTAATATATTCAAACGACGAACAACAATTAATGAATTTTTACAATAAATTATATGTTTTTAAAAATAATGTTAAAAGAAATGTAGCTTTAGATAAATAGTTAATAGTCGTCTTATTCTTTAATAAATTAGGTTCAATAATTATATTTTTTATCTATTTACACGATAAAAATCAACATCATCATCATCATCATCATCATCGTTTAAATCGCCACCTTCTTTAATTTTCACAAACGACGTAGAGGATAGTACGCCGCATAGTGCAGATAATTGGAATGCTGCCTATTATTATTTTTAAATTCAAAATAGTATGAATATTTTGAAAAGAGTGTTTTGCGTCTTTCAAGTCTTAATAAACATATCGTGTTTGTAATATTTTTTAAGTAACGTCGATTTTAAGATTATTATTTATTTAAATGGGTATAAATATAATACGCCAGTGAGTCGGCAATAGGAGTAACGCACAGCTAATAATTTGAATTAAAGAGATACCCCGTGGACACATAATGATTTTGTCTGTGAGTTTTAGTTGAGTACTCATGTTTTTAAACCTTCTGGAGAATGACAAAAGTGTACTGTTTATATCTCACATGTGTTTGTCAAATCGTTTTTATATAGAAATTACAGTTTTAATAATAAAATTTTCGAGTATAAATGAGTAACGCCTGGTTGACTGCAATTGAAATAGCATTGGCGTTAGTTTTAGTATACAACAGGAATTTATATATTTTAATAGTTCTATTAATGTATTTATATGAACACTGGTTTTTTTGATTATATTGGTTAGTTTAAGTGCGATATTAATTTACTTAGTTTTCTTAGTAAATAAGTATAAACTGCTACTTACTTACTTACCATCACGCCGTTTCTTCGCGGGGGTAAGCAGAGAAGATTGAGCGCCGTACTCTTCTGTCCTGACACAATTCTCGCCTCATTCACACTCATACGTCTTCTCATACAAGCTAACCGATTGTCGAGGCTTCTAAAAGAACCATCCTCCGTTAACTGGTTTACCTGATCGTGCCAAGTCTTCCACGGATGTCTTCTATTTCTGGTGCCAAAACACTTGATTATATTGGTTAGATTAAGTGCGATTTTAATTTTGAAAAATTCTACAAGTAGGTGAATACGTAATGTATTTAAAAACATGAATTATTCATTCTTCTTCTTCTTATTTTCCTACCAAAACACTTATTATAGTTTTATTAAGTGTGTTAGGATTTTTTTTTCTGCAAATTGACAACAGAGTACTGCGTCTCTGATACGCCTGCTGCCGGGCGGCAGCTGTGCGGGTAAGCTAGTCATATATATTAAAGTTATAAGCCCTATTTCGTGGTGTTTGCAAAAAATCACGCGGCCAACTCCGTCACACCGCGCGATCGCTTTTTAGGGGCTTTCCCGCCAGATATTTGGAAATTTTTTTTTTTTGCCAGACGGCCGAAGGCCGACGTAAACTTTTCGCCATAGACACTTTTCGTCTACCGCCACTCCTCGATTTACGGCGACCGTTTCCGTTCGGCCGATTTCTAGCTGTTTTTCATTTTTATTTAGCCTAAATCGCGCGTTTTCGCTCGCCGCTCCGCCATTTTGAGAGTCAAAATTATTTTTATACATTTCGGCGACGGCCCGCGGCCGACCGCATCGCCGGGCGTACTTTATAAATTTTTCCCGCTTTTAGTTTTTTCGCAAAACTCGAAAAAGTGAATTTCGTTTTTTTCACTTTTCCTCCGCCGCTCGGAGAGATATATTTTTTTTTTACCACTCAATTTGCGGGAAACGATCGCCCGGAATTTATTAGCGAGTATGCAGACTCCCATCTCTTCATTTGGATCTTTAAAATGTAAAAAAACATTTTTTTTTTTTTGAAAAACGCACGGACCTACCTAGATGCGCCGAAAATGCGAAAAAACTGACACTTTATGCCCCGTTAACTGAAATCTCCCGGCCGCGCAAAACAAATGAAACACGGTTTTTTCCAGAATGACAGCGAAACATTGACAAACTTTGCGATTTATAAAAAATGTCGATTTTCACATGAAAAAATGTACATTTTTTTATTAGAAAAGCGTCTCTATACACTATTCGGTACTAGCGGTACATGAGAAAACCCCTTATTTATGTAAAAATCTTTGCGTTTATGCTCCCTGAAGGATAATATATACCCGATACGAATTAAAAATAGTATTTTTAATAAATAATGTTTAAATATTATATCATGTCCATGTAAAAATGTCCATTTTCACGTGAGAAATGAAACATTTGAAAATTATTTCTACACTCTATGTAACATTGAGCTTATTAAATAAATATTGTAATAATACAGGTAACGGTTCATTCGACCACCTTGAGGCGAAATATGTGACGAATCCGAATTAAAAAGAGTATTTTTATTTAAATATGTACATTGACATTTTACGACATTTTAATTAATAAATGTTTTAAATGAAATTTAATAATTAATTTGTGCGCATTTTTTACAAATTTGACATACAGATGTCGCTATACATACGGTTTCAGAAAAATAAATATATTACATAATTTTGGTATGGAAAATATGTTTACAGATTATGAGATTTTCTACTATTAATATTTTTCTAATAAATATAATTTATTTTCCACAAAAGGGTGAGGAATATTTTAAATGTTTTTTATTTCATTTTTATCAAAAATGTCAATTTTCACGTGAGAAATGAAACATTTGAAAATTGTCTCTACACTCTATTGTACATTAGGCTTATTAAATAAATATTGAAATAATACAGGTAACGGTTCATTCGACCACCTTGAAGCGAAATATGTGACGAATCCGAATTAAAAAGAGTATTTTTATTTAAATATGTACATTGACATTTTTTGATATGTTGCATTTTTTTCTAGGTTATCTTTACCGCCGAATAAAACGATTTTTCGGTAGAAATGTATTTATTTTATTAAAGAAAATTACTTTTTTAAATTTACGGCATCTTATAGCCTTTTCAGAATATTAATAAATGTTATAGATAATAAACGAAATTTAATAATTAATTTGCCGCGTGCATTTTTTACAAATTTGACAACAGATGTCACTAACCATGCCTTTTTTCAGAAAAAAAAATATATTAAATAATTTTGGTAAGGAAAATATGTTTACAGATTATGAGATTTTCTACTATTAATATTTTTCTAATAAATATAATTTATTTTCCACAAAAGGGTGAGGAATATTTTAAATGTTTTTTTTTTTATGTAAACAATTTTTTTTAAGTATAAGATTTTTTTAGTACAACTTATTTTATAGAGATGTCGCCATACATACCGTTTGTTTGCAGATTCTCTACCGTTAATATTTCTTAATAAATATAATTTAGTTTCCTCAAAAAGGTGGAGAATATTTTTTAATGTTAAAAAATACACGATAAAATATTTATGAATTTTAAATGTTTTTTTTTTTATGTAAACAATTTTTTTAAGTGAAGAACGCGAGATGCGTTTTAAATATATAGAAATTTAATACGGATAAAAAATTTCATTTACAAATTGAAATTTTTCGCGATGTTTTTTTTGTTTTTTAAACTTTTATCGATAAGAGTGCCATTTAGTAACACCTTCTTCTTTGATTTTCACAAACGACGTAGAGGATAGTGCGCCGCACAGTGCAGATAATTGGAATGCTGCCTATTATTATTTTTAAATTCAAAATAGTATGAATATTCTGAAAAGAGTGTTTTGCGTCATTCAAGTCTTATTAAACATATCGTGTTGGATATAAATATAATATGCCTTTTGGTTGGCAAATGGTGTAACGCGCAGTTAATAATTTGAATTAAAGAGATATGTGTATATATTAAAGAGACGCCTGGTTGACTGCAATTGAAATAGCATTGGCGTTAGTTTTAGTATACAACAGGAATTTATATATTATTATAGCTCGATTAATGTATTTATATGAACACTGTTTTTTTTTTATTATATTGGTTAATTAAGGTGTAATTTTAATTTTTATTAATCTAATTTTCATAGTAAATTAATATAAACTGCTTACTTATTTACCATCACGCCGTTTCCCCGCGGAGGTAGGCAGAAGGATAGAGCGCCATACTCTTCTATCCTGACACCAAATTCTCGCTTCATTCACACTCATACATCTTCTTATACGAGCTAACCGATTGTCGAGGCTTCTAACAGAACCATCCTCCGTTAACTGGTTTACCTGATCGTGCCAAGTCTTCCACGGACGTCCTCTATTTCAGGTGTCATAAACACTCGATTAATCCAACAGTATCAACTGCTTACTTACTTACTTACCATCACGCCGTTTCCCCGCAAGGATAGGCAGAGAGAGGCAATAAACTTTGAAAAACACTATGAATTTGAGGATTACATTCAGGGATTAATATATTCAAACGACGAACAACAATTAATGAATTTTTACAATAAATTATATGTTTTTAAAAATAATGTTAAAAGAAATGTAGCTTTAGATAAATAGTTAATAGTCGTCTTATTCTTTAATAAATTAGGTTCAATAATTATATTTTTTATCTATTTACACGATAAAAATCAACATCATCATCATCATCATCATCATCGTTTAAATCGCCACCTTCTTTGATTTTCACAAACGACGTAGAGGATAGTACGCCGCATAGTGCAGATAATTGGAATGCTGCCTATTATTATTTTTAAATTCAAAATAGTATGAATATTCTGAAAAGAGTGTTTTGCGTCATTCAAGTCTTATTAAACATATCGTGTTGGATATAAATATAATATGCCTTTTGGTTGGCAAATGGTGTAACGCGCAGCTAATAATTTGAATTAAAGAGATATGTGTATATATTAAAGAGACGCCTGGTTGACTGCAATTGAAATAGCATTGGCGTTAGTTTTAGTATACAACAGGAATTTATGCTAGGACACCATGCAGTAAAATATAATTATAAGCATTAGTTTTGTTTAATTATGTATTAATATTATTTAACGACATGGAATGAATAAAAATTTTATGTCAATTTTAGAATAGACATAAAAATACATTTTTTCTTTATAACAAACTATGTTAGAGCATAATCCGGACTGTGAATTTCTGTCAAATATTAAAACGAAATGGATTGGCAAAATTTTCGTACATTAAAAAAATACTTTTTCAATCGATCTTTTTATGTTAAAAATATTTGGTAAGGCTTAATTTCAACTTCCAAAAAACAACGAAAGATGGCAATATGCGCTGTTTAGGAGGAAAGTATTCATTACTGTGGATACTAATACGAATAACATTAAAATATCTAAATAGAACAATAAGAGTTTGAAGATTAATTATTTAAATATACATTATTATATTACATACGTTATTATATTTTATTTTAAATAATCATTTATATTAGTTATCCAATTTGTAAGCCATCATCACTTTGCTTCTATCTCGGTATTTTACAAATACTATTTAATTATGGCGTCCAAGTATTGTAAAACGATTTTTTTATGAAACTTAACGTAAACAAGTAACAATTTAAAACAATTACGAGTAAATTAATAAGTATATGTAGTAGGTACTTTACCATAACATTAGTTCCGTTCGCATTGTAATTAATTATATATAATATTATTTTTAATATGATTATATATTTTTACTTAATTATAACAACATTGTTCGTTTGCATTTGCTTTTTATCAGTTTGATAGTGATTATCAGTTTCATTTAAATGAAATAAAACTTAAATTATTAATCGACAACCTGGTGTTTATGTAACTTTAAATAAGTACTATGGTCCAAAAGTATTATTTTTAACAAAAGTATAAATACAAACTGTGGCACCCCAGTTATTCCGAACCCGGTTAATCTGATTCTGGTTTATCCGATCCAGGTTAATCTGACCGTGGTTAATCCGACATCGGTTAATCCGACACCGGTTAATCCGTCACCGGTTAATTCGACAACGTTTAATCCGACACCGGTTAATCTGACACCGGTTAATTCACACCGGTTAATCTGACATCGGTTAATCCGACACCGGTTAATCCGACACCGGTTAATCCGACACCGGTTAATCCGTCATTATCATCGTTTAAATTACCACCTTCTTCTTTGATTTTCACAAACGTCGTAGAGGATAGTACGCCGCACAGTGCAGATAATTGGAATGCTGCCTATTATTATTTTTAAATTCAAATTAGTATGAATATTTTGAAAAGAGTGTTTTGCGTCATTCAAGTCTTATTAAACATATCGTGTTGGATATAAGTATAATATGCCTGAGAGTTGGCAATTGGTGTAACGCACAGCTAATAATTTGAATTAAAGAGATATGTGTATATATTAAAGAGACGCCTGGTTGACTGCAATCGAAATAGCATTGGCGTTAGTTTAAGTATACAACAGGAGTTTATATATTATTATAGCTCTATTAATGTATTTATATGAACACTTTTTTTTATTATATTGGTTAGTTTAAGTGCAATTATATTATAATTTACTTAATTTTCTCTATTATTATTATGTATGAGTATGTCTATTATTATTTTTAAATTCAAAATAGTATGAATATTGTTTTTAGACGTTCAATACTTAGTTATCTTATTATTAATTACCATCACGCCGTTTCTCCGCGGGGGTAGGCAGAGAGGATAGAGCGCCATACTCTTCTGCCTTGACACACAATTCTCGCCTCACTCACATTCATACATCTTCTCATACAAGCTCGCTGATTGTTGAGCCTTCGAACAGAACCATTCTCCGTTAACTGGTTTACCTGATCGTGCCAAGTCTTCCACTGACGTCTTCTATTTCTGGTATATATTATTATAGCTCTATTAATATATTTATATGAACACTGTTTTTTTTTTATTATATTGGTTAATTAAGGTGCAATTTTAATTTTTATTAATCTAATTTTCATAGTAAATTAATATAAACTGCTTACTTATTTACCATCACGCCGTTTCTCCGCGGAGGTAGGCAGAAGGATAGAGCGCCATACTCTTCTATCCTGACACAAAATTCTCGCTTCATTCACACTCATACATCTTCTTATACGAGCTAACCGATTGTCGAGGCTTCTAACAGAACCATCCTCCGTTAACTGGTTTACCTGATCGTGCCAAGTCTTCCACGGACGTCCTCTATTTCAGGTGTCATAAACACTCGATTAATCCAACAGTATCAACTGCTTACTTACTTACTTACCATCACGCCGTTTCCCCGCAAGGATAGGCAGAGAGAGGCAATAAACTTTGAAAAACACTATGAATTTGAGGATTACATTCAGGGATTAATATATTCAAACGACGAACAACAATTAATGAATTTTTACAATAAATTATATGTTTTTAAAAATAATGTTAAAAGAAATGTAGCTTTAGATAAATAGTTAATAGTCGTCTTATTCTTTAATAAATTAGGTTCAATAATTATATTTTTTATCTATTTACACGATAAAAATCAACATCATCATCATCATCATCGTTTAAATCGCCACCTTCTTTGATTTTCACAAATGACGTAGAGGATAGTACGCCGCACAGTGCAGATAATTGGAATGCTGCCTATTATTATTTTTAAATTCAAATTAGTATGAATATTTTGTGGATACTAATACGAATAACATTAAAATATCGAAATAGAACAATAAGAGTTTGAAGATTAATTATTTAAATATACATTATTATATTACATACGTTATTATATTTTATTTTAAATAATCATTTATATTAGTTATCCAATTTGTAAGCCATCATCACTTTGCTTCTATCTCGGTATTTTACAAATACTATTTAATTATGGCGTCCAAGTATTGTAAAACGATTTTTTTATGAAACTTAACGTAAACAAGTAACAATTTAAAACAATTACGAGTAAATTAATAAGTATATGTAGTAGGTACTTTACCATAACATTAGTTCCGTTCGCATTGTAATTAATTATATATAATATTATTTTTAATATGATTATATATTTTTACTTAATTATAACAACATTGTTCGTTTGCATTTGCTTTTTATCAGTTTGATAGTGATTATCAGTTTCATTTAAATGAAATAAAACTTAAATTATTAATCGACAACCCGGTGTTTATGTAACTTTAAATAAGTACTATGGTCCAAAAGTATTATTTTTAACAAAAGTATAAATACAAACTGTGGCACCCAAGTTATTCCGAACCCGGTTAATCTGATTCTGGTTTATCCGATCCAGGTTAATCTGACCGTGGTTAATCCGACATCGGTTAATCCGACACCGGTTAATCCGACACCGGTTAATCCGACACCGGTTAATCCGTCATTATCATCGTTTAAATTACCACCTTCTTCTTTGATTTTCACAAACGTCGTAGAGGATAGTACGCCGCACAGTGCAGATAATTGGAATGCTGCCTATTATTATTTTTAAATTCAAATTAGTATGAATATTTTGAAAAGAGTGTTTTGCGTCATTCAAGTCTTATTAAACATATCGTGTTGGATATAAGTATAATATGCCTGAGAGTTGGCAATTAGTGTAACGCACAGCTAATAATTTGAATTAAAGAGATATGTGTATATATTAAAGAGACGCCTGGTTGACTGCAATCGAAATAGCATTGGCGTTAGTTTAAGTATACAACAGGAGTTTATATATTATAGCTCTATTAATTTATTTATATGAACACTTTTTTTTATTATATTGGTTAGTTTAAGTGCAATTATATTATAATTTACTTAATTTTCTCTATTATTATTATGTATGAGTATGTCTATTATTATTTTTAAATTCAAAATAGTATGAATATTGTTTTTAGACGTTCAATACTTAGTTATCTTATTATTAATTACCATCACGCCGTTTCTCCGCGGGGGTAGGCAGAGAGGATAGAGCGCCATACTCTTCTGCCTTGACACACAATTCTCGCCTCACTCACATTCATACATCTTCTCATACAAGCTCGCTGATTGTTGAGCCTTCGAACAGAACCATTCTCCGTTAACTGGTTTACCTGATCGTGCCAAGTCTTCCACTGACGTCTTCTATTTCTGGTGCCACAACCCTTGATTATATTGGTTAGTTTTTGTGCGATTTTAATTTTGAAAAATTCTACAAGTAGGTGAAAACGTAATGTATTTAAAAACATGAATTATTCCTTCTTATTCTTCTTATTTTCCTATCAAAACACTTTTTATAGTTTTATTAAGTGTGTTAAGATTTTTTTTTTCTTCTGAAAATTGACAACAGAGTACTGCGTCTCTGATACGTCTGCTGCCGGGCGGCAGCTGTGCGGGTAAGCTAGTCATATATATTAAAATAATAGACCCTATTTCGCGATGTTTATATGTTTATATGTAACCGTTTTTGTCACACACGTTTTGGTTAATATCTCGCTTATTAGGCGTTCTATCCGCATTCTGATATTTTTCCCAGACGTCCGAAGGTTGACTGAGTCTTTACATTTTTTTCTTTTCATTCTTCTTCTTCTCCTCTATTTGTTACAACTCTTTTAGTTTGGTGATTTTTGGAAAATTTAACTTTTTAATTAGCCTAACTTTTTTTTCATTCGCTTATAACTCTGCGAGTTTAAGAGCTAAAATCATTTTAATATTTTTTGGCAATTGCCACCGATGAGTAGTATCGTTGCACACTTTAAAAAAAAAACTTCTTCTTCTAATTTATTTGTGAAGCTTGATTAAGTGAAATTTCGTGTTTTTGAGCTTTTCTCTGCGAGTTTACGACCAAAATATAATTTTATTACATCTGTGCATACATCACAATGGAATATAATTTATTTTCGTATTTGTAAGCTTCTATCGTTTAAAATTCGCCTTTAAAATCTAAAAAACGCGTAATTTTTATTTGAAAAATCGACGTACCTACCTACATACAAATGAATTGAAGAAAATGCTTGATATTTTTTCTTAATAAACGCAACACTTCATATTTTCAAGCAGCAACCGTGGGCTGTAATTGGTCAATACCCTCATTGGTTACATTTCATACATGGCTGCCTGAAAATTAAATAAACAGCTGTTTTACCTGTCATTATTGCAGTGCGTAATTTTCGCGCAATTTTTTTTTTGACGTTTCAAATGTATGACTTTATTTCGACTCGGCATTGTAATAAACAGCTGTTGATTTTCGCGCGTTTTTTATGTCATGTATCGAGATTCAGATTTCACAGCTTACAATAGTCATAGATATTTTATATTTTCCCGCACAAGATAAAATTGATGATTTCACTCCGGAATTTGGTTAATTAAGGTGAAATCATACATTATACTTAGAAAAATTTTCTGTACGTTTTTTTGGATTTTTATAGGTTTTGTCTAGAACGACACAATGATGATTTTTTAAAAGCGTAATTGAATTAATTATTATTTCGCAGTTGTACACGTGACTTAAATACGCCCGTCTTACTACAGACCGGTCGAAGGAGTTTGTTCTTTTACGCGTCTGTTATTCAATATTTAGATTGAACAGTTCTGGTGATAGATAAACCTGTAACTTACTTACCATCACGCCGTTTCCGGGGTAGACAGAGAGGATAGAGCGCCACACTCTTCTGTCCTGACACATAATTCTCGCCTCAACCACATTCATACATCTTCTCATACAAGCTCGATGAGTGATGGATTATTATTCTTTTCCTTTATTTTTCTTCTTCTTTTCCTGTCAAATCACTTTTCATGGTTTTATCAATGAGTATTAACAAAATGTTTGTTTTTATTAAAACCTGGATAGATGGGTTGATGGTTGTATATGTCAGCTCTGTTTTTTACAATTTTAGGATGCCGAGAATAGTGGTGTTTTTTTTTACGTGGTTAGTAATCTAACCTAACGCTTCTCAAAGATCATCAGGCCTTTGACCCTTTTGGGTTGTTAGTTGTATACGTCGGGTCTATTTTTTACAATTCTGGGATACCGAGAAAAGTGGTATTTTTTTTAGGTGCGCGGGGTGAGTCTGTGTAGCTCCTGCACAATTTCTCCACCACCCCTTAGGTTGTTGGCTATGTACGTCGGCTCTGTTTCTTCCAATTCTGGGATACCGAGAAAAGTGTTTTTTTTTTTTGTTGGGTGAGATTGAAAACAGAGTACTGCGTCTCTGCAGGATACGTCTGCTACCGTGCGGTAGCTGTGCGGGCATGCTAGTTATTAATATTAAAAATATAATACAATTTGAATAATCAGTGGATATATATTTTAAACATTTGTTTCTTCTCTATGAGAGTAAGACTCGTGTACAGAGGAGTGTATTATTAGGAGTGTATTGAGTTAATTATTATATTATTATTATATGAGTTATATTATTATATGAGTGTATTATTATAAGGAGTGTATTGAGTTAATTTATGTTTCACTTATTCTGTGTACATATTTTTTTTACTTCACTTACAAATTTATGATAGTCCGTAATTTTTCTAATTGTGATGGGGAGATTGTTAGAAACTTTGATGTCTCGATAAATATATTGATTTTCGTTTTGGGATATCAATTTGATCTCTATATCTTGCAGATCGGAATTTGCTTCTAAAATTTAATCTTAGTAAGTACCCACTCACCTGGCTATTTTGTATTATGTAATGAAATTAATCAACTAGAAAGATATACTGAAAAAATGTATTTAACGATAAAAATATTTGGTCGCTACTGGGATTCAATTATATAATATTTTAATGTTTTTCATTAAAATATATAATCGCCGAAGTTTCCCGTTATTCACAGAAGTTTAGAAAACTACCCGTCGTTGATAAAAACTTTTAAGGGAATAGCTAATTTCACGAAGCGTTAAACTATCTAACGATGAATAAAACATTAGTGCTATTGTTAACGTCTTGTGAATATACCATGATTATATTTTTGATTACAATACTAGTAATTCAATAGTATTTTGATAATACACGATTTTAAAAGCGAAACTAATGTATTCTCTCGGCGATCCGCGAAAATAATAGGTGTACCGGAAAAGAATGTCGTTTTTTTAATAAAACAATTTGGTGCATTTAATGTTTTTATTTATTAAAACTTAGTTCAAAATATAATTGCCATCGTTTGATATAACCTCCTTCCACCTCTCAGTCAATTTTATAATACCACGTTCGTAAAATTCAGCTGGTTTCGATGTAAAATACTCAGATACGCCTTTTGTGACATCCTTCTAAATTTTGTATTCATTTCCGTTTAAAAAGTGTTGCATTGACCGGAACAAATGGTAATCCGATGGAGCAAAATTCGGTGAATATGGTGGGTGACGCACAGTTGTCCAAACCTAGGGCTTTAATTTTTTCTTTCGTAATTTTTGAAGTATGCGGTCGTGCATTATCGTGCACTTTCTTTCTTCATGAAATAGTAAAGCATAATATTTCGAATAAATTCCTCATTCGGTACAAAACTCTCCATTGTATATAGGGTTGTAAATTTTGTTGTTTAAAAGTTCTAGTACTCTCCAGATATACGTAGTCAGAGAGACAACACAGAACACGTTTTAAAAGTTCGACTGCCGAAGCACAACTGACCACTCAAAAGCGATAACAAAAAAAAACGACAATTTGATTACGAAAAATCATTTTAAATTAAGTTCATAAATCACTTTTCTAATATCTATATAAATTGGGTACTTAAATGATTGATTGGAACATACCTAGTGGTTTTAGGAAAAGATTTATTAAATCTAATTATAAAAATTCGCAATAATCACAAGGACCAAATTAATTTTTCATTTTTAAAATATACAAGTGTTTTTGATTTCGTTAAATTTGTCTAAGTGTCACACCGCTGTGAATGTTATGTTCTGTGGACGGTGAAGTTCAACAGAGTTCCGTCATGGCAGTTTCGATTTTGGGTTGAACTTCAGGATAAGCCGGCGACGGCGTCATCATCAGGTGGCCCGTAAGCCATGCTGGTCAGCTATCGAAAGATTCCCTCATCATTTCCGATTCCCTATTTCCCATCCACCCATCCTTTCCGATTCCATCGCCACCATTGTGATCGACAAGTAGCGTCGGTCGCAGGCTAATTGTGTTCGAAGGTACCCCAGGAACTATGAGATAATTAAAAGGATCCATGCAAGAGATCACGATCACCTTCAGCAATAAAGATAACGACGTGTGAGAGAAGAAATTTAATTTAATTTCAGCAACACAGCCTTAATATTGTGACAGTTGTTTCGGCTCACGTTTGTTCATAAAATGAACACTACGTGTTCGGTGTTTGTGTAATACAATATGTAAATATAGTCGATGTTTGCGACCAACACCGACAAAACAAACATACGTGGATAGTGACAGAAGTATAATGAAACAGTGGGAATGTGACGTGTGCCGGCACGTGGGAGAAATGCTTCCCACACTTCCCACGACCCGCGCCGGATTCGCCATTGACAAGAATAGTTAATTGACTAACGAGTCCAAGTGCACTTCTGCCAATATTTCTGCGCGTTACAAGCGTAAAAATATACAGAGTGGCTCAAAAAAGTAAGAACATGCTCGTAACACATGAGTTATTTCAAAACATAATATAATTCATTATAGTTATTTGAGTAGCTTGTTGGTGTAGTGGTCAAGACGTTGGCCTAGTGATTGGTTCGCGCCTAGTTTCAGGACACCAGCAAGTTAGTCCTATTTTCATAACACAAGCGTATAACTTAGTTTGAAAATAGTAAGAAAATTGATGTGACATGTATTCCGCGTACGCATCTCTATTTAAAAAAAAATATTGATGTATTTTTTTTGCACAATATATAGATATATATACACAATATATAGCTAATCAGAAATCGTTAAAACACCCCGTATTTCATAATCTACTGGGTTTAAATCTGGGCTGTTCGGTAGCCACATGCCTGGCTCGATGAAATTAACATTCTCACGACGAAGAAAGTTGATTGTATTTCTGGCTGTGTGAGATGGAGCTCCGTCTTGCTGTAATGTCCAGTTATGCTGTAATGTCTGGCTATACTCCAGGCTTTGTTTTGAAACTCTTATCATTTTCCTAGTACCCCAACGTTTTTCAATTCGCAAATTTTTGATCATAATACTGTCTTCCGCAGTGATTTTTGTCATTCTGGACAACTTGAAAAAACTAAATATAAACAATGGAAAAATTAATAATCAAGGATGGCGACCGGAAATTGTCGAAATAAAACGTAATACCGGTAAATAGGTAAGTAAGTAAATTAGTTAACTATTTAAGCTATTGTTCATATAGTTAAACTAATTTTAATGTAATTATATCATATATTACGAAATGTTCTCATTTTTTGGGCCACCCTGTTTATTGGATTGTACGTCCAAGTATTTTAAACCAAAGTTTTAGTTTTGATTTATGTACTTTTTTTTGGGCCATACTGTTTACTTACTTACTTACTTACTTACTTACCATCACGCCGTTTCCCCGTGGGGGTGGGCAGAGAGGATAGAGCGCCACACTCTTCTGTCCTGACATACAATTCTCGCCTCATCCACATTCATACATCTTGTCATACAAGCTCGCCGATTGTTGAGGCTTCTAACAAAACCATCCTCCATTATCTGGTTTACCTGGTCGTGCCAAGTCTTACTGTTGATAATATCAATGATTGTAAACTGTGACTGTGATCACAGTTGCATTACTAATGTGCACGCGCCGCACGATATCACAATACAGGAAATAAATAATGAAACATATTCTAGCATAAATAATTAATATATATCATCACAAAGAGAATGAAAACGCTTAAAAAAATGTGAGTTTATTTTTCGGGTTAAATTCTCAGTGTTTCGGATCAAAGGCGTAAAATGTTTCGGCATAATCTACTAGATGTCGCTGATCACGAATTATAACGTCATTCCTTTATGAATATTTTCGTCTCAAATGTTAATTAAAAAAATTGAAAAATCACGAATCACGATATTCTCAGATATTCAATCACTGATAGTGAGTGTGACTTAATGATATCGGTGATTGACTCACGGTTTGTGATTTTGAGCTCATCATTTGAGGGAAGTGTGAAGAATAAGCATGAGACGTAAGTAAAAATTAGTACATCTACATTACAACAATTAATCTTTTACATGGCCTAAGATGCAATAGTCAAACAATAACAGTAAGATGATGCTTATATTCAACCCTGAACGTATATACTTATGTATAAACTAGATTAAGAATAAAAAATAAGCTTCCAATGGAAATAATAGACGTCTCACTAAAAAGTAACGAGTTAATTGAAATGGCAGTCTACTGGCAATAGAAACTTCGGGGCCGAGTTTCCGGTGCAGACTAAATTTTTTATGATTTATCTAATTTGTTTAAAACATTAAGGAACTATGTTCTAAAATATCAAAAATTCACATAAAATAAAATGTGATTTCATTAAAAGCCAAATATACGTTTTTTACAAAAATTGAGAATTCATAAAATAATAGTTCAAGGCAGTTTCCAAGTTCTAACGTGTGGAATATTCATGTAAAAAATACGTTTTTCTTACTGCAGACAGACTAATATTCCGTTCATCCGACGCTGTGTCTCCGCTAGCGCAACTTTCGGGAGAAAACTTGGCGCCCGATGTGGACCGAGATCGATATGGAGTGTCCTGGCTGGAAACTGCGGCGCCAGACGCTGCGGCATTTGGGAAAAAAACCATTTCCCAGAGTCACGAATTGAATAACGGACTAGCCGACGTCATCAACACAGCCACTGACCTAGTGGCGGGCGCGTTCAACCGTACTCGCGATTATTACATCACGGACGGGATGACGCAACGGCGGAGCGCGTTCGAAACATTTTCGAAAAAAGAAGCGCGCGAAGTAGGAAAAAATATTTACATTCACCGATGCGCACGCATTGAGGGTAGTTGCGTATTAAAATTAAATGGCGTGAAATATTTTGGTATTATACACGATATGAGAATGATGCAATCTAATTTCCCGGTGTATAACGTATGATTTAACTGAACGATCTACATTCACGCGAAAACGAAACAAGTAAATATAACTGGAAAATTGGTAACTGTATTAAAAATACAAACATAACTGGTATATATGTATAATTGTGCCAATTATTATGAAAGTGATCATGTTTATTTCGTTTCGAGATATTTAAAGGTTTGCGCTTGAATTGATTAAAAAATATTTTTATATTACACAACACAATGATTCAAAATGTATCAAGTCTACTAGTAGACTTATAAATCTAGATTTATAATTTATAAATAATGCATATAGCTTATAAGGAAATAAAAAAATTATGGTTGAAATGACTTACTGTGTATTACCAAAATAAACGTCGTGACAATACACTGAATATGTCTGGGACAAGTTCCTCCCCAACCTAGTATTCCGTATTGTAATATTGATTCAACCAATGCATGGTATATCATATATATTTATTATGTGGATATATATCTTTTCGATAAATAGATTTTTTCTTCTTCATAAACTTCACAACAAAAATGTGTTCTCCTTAAAAAAAATAATAATAATGATATAATTCAATGAATGGTTTTTCCTTGAACGCAACTAGGTCGAGAAAATGATTGCGCATTTTCTCACCATTCCTATGTCGGACGATAATTATTCATGTAAATTTTTTTTTTCTTCAATTACCTAACAGCGATTATTTACTTATGTTGTTATTTTCCACATAATACATTACAAGATAACCGATGATATTAATATTCACCGATCGTATATAGATGCGGCAAATATAGATAGAGCAAAATATGCGCACGGTGGTATGTGGGTCCAAACTAAGTAGAGGACGACCAAAATGTGCCGGACTGACGTGCAGCTTGTGTTGGAGGAGAGTCGCACAGAACCAGTAATCGTGAAGAGAGAGCGAGACGCAAGCGGTTTAAAGAAAAAGAGGAAGAAGAGCAAAATACTGAGAAACAAATAGACTGACTCGATAGTTAAATATGGTGGACACTTCACAGCTGTTCCAAACGTCATCTGTCACATTGATACTTTGAAAGTTGCAGTATACGACAATTAATCATTAAATATCTCGCTATTTTAGTGATGAGAGTTCGTCCGATACTGATCTCGTTATTTAATATACATTATTACACATAATACGAAAAAATGTCACCACCAAAGTAACAGATATCGAACGCCTAGGCGAAAAAATCCATAGATAATGCATGAAATAAAACATATTTCATGATTCTTTGTCACACGTATAGACATCTCCATCTATGCTTTGACAATAGTAATTTTGACGTTCGAACAACCCACAAACGATTTTAACTAGAGGCGTTACTAAAGTAAAAAGTTACCATAGTAAAAAGTTACTACTGATCACACAATCGGCCCTAAGATTAAGGTAGAATAAGGAATTTTAATAAATCAAATTATCAACTAGTTCTAGTTGATTAATTTAATTTATTATTGTATTTTTTTTTATTATAATATTAGAAAGTATAATACATTTTTAGAATAATCAGTAGGATATATATATATATATATATATATATATATTTCTTTTAACGTTTATTTCTTCTCTATGAGAGTAAGACTCGTAGAGAATGAATATATAAGAGAGTTTATGTTTCAGGTAGTCTGTGTATACAATTTTTTTACTTCAGATACAAATTTATAATAGTCCGTAATTTTTCTAATTGTGATGGGAAGATTGTTAAAAAATCTAATGTTTTGATAAATATAATGATTTTAGATTGCGGTATATTTTAGTTTTAGAATATTAATTTGGTCTCTTAAATCTTTTAGACAATCGGCGAGCTTGTATGACAAGATGTATGAATGTGGATGAGGCGAGAATTGTGCGTCAGGACAGAAGAGTGTGGCGCTCTATCCTCTCTGCCTACCCCCACGGGGAAACGGCGTGATGGTAAGTAAGTAAGTAATTAATTAAGTAAATCTTTTAGATCGGAATGCTGGATAGTTTTTTTTTTTTTTTTAATAATTTTTATTATCATTTTTTGAATGATTTCTAAATATTACATTGAAGTTTTATATGCTCCTCCCCATTCAAAAATACCGTACAGCAAATGTGACTGTACAAACGCGTAATATATTATTTTCAGATTTGTAAGTGATAAGATGTTTCCGAGTCTTAAAAATATGTAGGCAGTTTTCCATATTTTGTTTGTAAGATTAGTAATATGTTCTCTCCATTTGAGATTGTTATCTATTATGATTCCAAGGTAGTTGATACAGTATTTTTCTTCAATTGGTGAACATTGATTACTAGAGTGTGAATATTAATTTAATTTCAGTGTTATCTCTCTGTCGAATAGCAAAACGTAGAAAGTACATTATATCGGTATTAATTGATAAACCTGAAATATTTTCTATAAAATAAAGGTAAATAGAAAATGTTCAAACTATTTGAAAGAATGATTTATCTCTATATATATTATATGAAATTTCTAGTACAGATATTTTACTTAATGTGCGCGCGTCTGTTGTATGAAAAGACATGAACTATGAATAGATATCTGAACTATTATATTCCACCGAGGCCTGATCGCGAACATTGAAAACTATTATATATTCCGGTGTATAATGCTTTGAATGACACCGAAGCCAGCACATCTTATTTCATCAAGACATAATTCAGAAGTGTGAAATTCACGCTACAGCAATGAAAATGAACTGGTGTTTACGGTGAGGTGGATACAGTGTGGCTCTTCGTGGATCAATTCCCAACTAGCGCCGTGACGGAGGCGACCAGTGTCACTTAGCGGGCCGAGTATCCACTCTTCACGCCGGTAACACCTCGTTCGTAAATTGTAGTTGCGCAATTCATTGTAACCTGAATTGAATAAATCAGGTGTTCTGTAGTAAGTACTTTATTTTTTCACGCCGAATCACTTAAGTAAGTCTCAATGGATCGCAGCATGAGTCTGCTATGCTGGCCCCAACACCCTGCCAGGTGCGAAGGTCGTTTGCGGACGTTTCCAAGTTCTGACGTCGAACTTGAGCTTGGACGCTGTCATGGACGGGGGCCGCCTAATCGATGTCTCATTGTTTGGAGAACCTTTTTTTTTTTTTGATTAATATTATTTTTTTAATTAACACTAGACCTACAAAACGTCTTAACAGACGTTTGTCTGAAGGTGCATTTATATCAATTTGTTACATTTAATAAACTCAAAAACTTAACAATTAATTGGTCACCGTTTATACTATACATATCATTCATACAGGTAAGACATGTTATTTTCTATAATCCATTTTTTGATAATTTCTTCGAAATTAGGAGATAGCGTGCTCCTTTGTAAAGACTTTAGACGTTATTTTGACTCGCGGAACTCACATCATGTATCAACGCCCGATTTGCCTAGGTTGGATACGGTCTTATATGCGTTCAGGCCTAATCCTGTGGATACTGAGTAGCATCGCACCCCCGACCGGTCCAAAATGCATGTACCAAATGTCCAAAACTCATATTCCCTTCATACTGTATAGTATTGTTACTATCGCAATGAATGGTCTCACGATGGTAATTTTTATTATGTATAATACAAGACTAAGTAAGACCGCACACGTGTACAATTGTACCAATAAACCGCACATTGCGCGGTTAATGACCGACCTCTAAAAATCGCAGAATCTTGACACTTTCGCAACCGGCACGGGCGTTCGATCGCCGGTATATTTTTCACAGCATCCGGCATCGAAAACGCAATCGTAAGTTTGTTTTTACCTGTCACCTAGCCGGGGAAAACCACTTAAAAAGCCCAATTACTCGGTTGAAGAGACATTCATCGCGCGATGCCTAACAACAAATTTATTTACGTTTAAAAAAAAACAACGATTTTATTTATAAACAAGTAGAGTGTAAAGAAACAGTGGCGTAGCAACCGCCTGGGCAGCCCGGATAACCGTTAACCGCCCTCCTAGAGCCCGGAAGCGCTGTTCAAGACAACTAAGCCAAAATAAAAATAACTAACTTTCATAATTTTTAATCTAATTGTTCATACCAAAAAATGACATTCAGATATCTTTGTTAAATGCTGTTTCTATGCCAACTATTAAATTTTGTTCGAGTAGTCTCCGAATATTATTTTATTTCCCCCGAATAGCTAAAATTGCAACTTTAAACAGAGATACGGACTTGATGAAAAAATATTTTTTTGAAAAAAATCGTGTCCTAGCAGATAACAGTGTACTTGCAGCAAGTAATAAGTAATAGTAAGTGGCGTGCAGGTGGTATAGATATAAGTTATGCTGTTACCAAAGATATTATAATTATAATCATAAATAATATAAAATTTAAAAAAAGATCAACCTTTTTCAACACAAACACTTTTTGCAAAATTCCCAGTTCCAAAAATAGAAAACACTTACAAAAAAATCTCAATTAATCAATTAATTAAAGAAAATAACACTGTAAAATTTGAAACAAACGCATCATTAAGATTTAAAAATAACTTTAAAATCCCTAAATGTAACACTAAGCAAAAGCAAAATTTTATATACTTAGGGATAAAAAAATTCAATAGCATCCCTACACAAATTAAAGATATTAAAGAGTTTAGAAAGAAAATAAAAGATCACTTCAGAAGCACATAATTAGAAAATAAACAATATTACAGAACACTTCAGAAGCACACAATTAGAAAATAAACAATATCACAGAACACTTCAGAAGCACACAATTAGAAAATAAACAATATTACGGAACACTTCAGAAACACACAAATAGACAATATATAAAATATTATATAAAATTATTATAGTGTAACTCCCTCTCCAAGCACAAGAGATAGTTTCCTTTTTGGATAGGTAAACGAAAATAAAACATGTAACTTTAATAATGTTAAATACTTAATTCATGTTATAAAAAAATTGTAAAAATGTCAAATAATAAAAAAATATGTACTTTCGTTTAACCAACGTTTTTAGACGAAATTTTATTATGAAATGTAATTTTAAAGTACTATTAATAGTGTTTTTAAAGTTTATGTTTTAACGTAAAATAATAATTTCTTATCCATATAAAAATGTATGGACTTTTTAAGGACACTTTCTATGACTGAACATGATTCATTCATTTTTTGAAAATCCTTCACGTAATAACTAAGGAAAATAATTATTTTTACTAAAGGTTAACGTAGGAAATAGTTCTGCCAATTACTTTTTATTTTTCCCAAATCAAAAACCGATCCATGCATCAAATTTAAAGAACAATCGTGAAATCAACACGTTAAAAACAGTAAGATAGTAAAATTCGCGAATTTGTAAGAGGTAATAGACACTTCAATGATTTACACGCAGTTGTAAGTAAGCCTTTCTAATGTTATTTTGTTAAAAAAACTCCATACAAAACGGATCAACCGAAATAAATTTTCAATTCAGTAAATAGTCAATTATACGACTTGAGTAAGTCACTAGCTTAAAGACAGAACAGAGTAATGTGAATAGCTCGATGCGGCAAATACGCAAATTAAATAGTTAATCATTAATCCAATTATTTAATTCTTTTTTTTCACAGAATTTTTAGCAATGCACAGCTTTTTTGCTTGTATGCACTGCACGCCCCTGGTAATGGTGTAAGCTTTAATTAAAATCATTCTATCGAGCAAGAAAAATGATGAAGCTAAGACGATAACAATTAATATGGACACCATTGTGAAATTGTGTTGTCGATGGGAAGGTAGGGGTATAGTACGCCACTGTAATACTGCTAAAGCAATAAATAATTCAGACCGGTAGCAGAGGAATGTCTGATTGATAGTTAATTGAACATAATGAATGAGTGAACAGAATAAATAAAACAAATATAAGACAGAAAATAGAAAGTATTATACAAAGAATAGAATGTACGAAGACACACATCATAATTGGGTTATTGATAACAATTGCAGCGTTGTGTTAACGCAAATATACGTGTACACTACCAGAAAGCAAGGTAGACAGGTTATGCTAGATGCTGGTGCTTCGCGGCCGATGTTGGCATATTTTTTAACGTTGAAAATATAATTTATTACAACAAAGTAGACGTAAGATATACAAAAAAATATATAGTAACGGATTGATTAGTCGTATTCTTTCATGTAAGATTATATAATTACAATGGATAGATTTTGTTCTATGCATCTATCTAAGCGATTCATCTTATTTGTTTTCATTGTTGAGAAATTATGTTTTGAAAAGTCAAAAATACGCAAATAAAATATAATTTATGATCAAAAAAGGGAAAGGTAGATACAACGCGTAATGGAAAAGTGAATTGGCCTCCAAGATCGTGCGACACCTTTGGATTATTTTCTGTGGGAATATGTGAAGTCGCTAGTCTATGCCGATAAACCAGAGACGATAGACGACTTGGAAGCCAAGATTTGTCGAGTTATTACCGATATACGTCCCCAGCTGCTCCAAAAAGTGGTCGAAAATTGGATTTTCAGATTGCGCTTTATTCGAGCCAAGAGGGGCCCATGTGCGCCAAATCATATTTAAATACTAATAGCATAAAATTATCATTCCTATAAAGCCAACACCAAGGCCATTACCACGATTTGTATGTTTAATTTAATTTTAAAGTTCTTTACTTCTAAAAAAACATTATAAAACCCTTTATTAGTGAAGATATGGAAGGTAGATCTAATTTTTTTGCAGTAAGTTACAGCTTACACAGAGACCAGCGTTAGTAATAATCAAATCCTGATAAATAATGAAACTCTTGATAGGACAGGTTGAGGAAATATGAGGACATATAGATATGATTTACGTTGGGTAAATTTACTTAGGTACGTCATGGTTAGATTAGAATACGTAAGGTTACATAAAACTGGATCGGAATCGATTAGGTTATATTAAATTATAAATAATTAAACAAAATACTTTGTTTAAACCTCTATTTATTGATTATTCTACATGTTTCTATACCTATGGCATCTTCTTCAGGAAACAATATATACTGAAATTAAAAATACAAGCGTAGATAAAAACAAAACAAAACCATAAAGTGGTGAATAAGTAAGAACTAATATGAAAACAAATTTAAAAGGTGACTATTTGCAAAGAGGATTTGGTTATTTATAATACTCAGATTGCTATTAACACTTTTTCTTATTTCTAAAATTTCTAATTTATTTAACTGTAAACCCTTAGTATTTGTATGTATAATTTTCTAAACCCTTGTTAATATCAAAAGAATGGTTTGTTTCCAAAAGGTGATTGGGAAATTCTGAATAGTATCTCAATTAATTCTCAATTCTAATATCATAATTTCTACATGTTTTACCTATATAAAAATAATTGCAATCATTGCAAATTAATTTATAGATACCCGATTTTTTATAAATTTATATAATATATTTATATAAAATGAGGCCACAAAGTAATTTTGCCAATATTGAAGAAGTATATTAAATTAGGCTGAGTAATGCTAGGTAGGACTATGTTTAACCTCGTTAAAACATAGACTTTATCCTTTTTCGTACCGGCCAAGTATCGAGTAAAACGGAGATAAGATAAAATTAGATACTCCCAAAATATTGTCATTAAGCTGACCGTGACCTCTGGTTACAAAAATACGATAAAGTCTGTGATTGTGGGGTCTCAATCGACGAAAGAAGAAGAGGGCGAAAGATAGTTTATAATGTTCTCAGATTTCCACCGCCGCCGTTCGGAATCTTCTATGTAGAGGTTTCTGGGCAATTCTGCCGCTTGTCTTCGACATTTCTGCAATTCATTGCAGGGACGGTTGTTTGATCAGTAGTCAATTTTTACTATAGTAACTTTTTACCATTGCTCGTGGCAAAAAAACGTTTGCGGGTTGTTCGCACATTAAATTAACTACGTCAAAGATAATCTTGCCTAATAGCCATGGGTAAGGCGAATAATTATCAAAAATTTGAGAATCTTTTTTTACTTGCTACAAATTTACAGCTGGCCCTCATTCGATTGTTAAAGGGGGGAGGGATAAGGGCTGAGTCCTCTCTCCGACATGAGGTAACAACAATGGCGTAAGATTTTTTTTAGGGGGACCCTATTGAACGGGAACAGGTGAAATTGTTTTTTTTTTATTTCCGGTAATTTTAACTTTGCATACAATTGTATAAAGTAGTAATAGCAAAAATGGGTAAAGTTTTTTATATAATGCATTTTTATTTATTTCATATTTTGTTAATTCTTTTTTTTTTGTTTGATTTTGTTGAATTTTTTATATTTTTGTGAAAGTTTTTATAAAATCTTTTTATAAATTTTGTTCAATAGGGTCAAGAACAAAGTAAAGAAGTGAAATGGAACGAAGATAATAGGGATCGGATGAGGGATCATAGGCCGAAGGAATTTATGGAAGGGTTTGGGATGGAGATTAATTTAGAAAATAAATCGTGTATGTGTCGTTTGAGTGATGGTGTATTTGAGTATATGTGAACAACAACTGACCCTAAGTGTTGATGTTATGTTACGTATTGGCTTGCAATACCATGTCGAAAGCGCCTTTCTTATCAAATCATCTACATTTACACGTTGTGTTAACGACATCAACCCTAGTGAGATACCCTGCTATAGTACCTCAAACGTCGGCCAGAGGTCGGAGACACGGCAGGATAGCCTAGAAAACTATTTTTTTAAATAAAGTTATAAATAAAACACAAAGCTAAAGTGATGAATATTTTCTAATGCGCTCTTTCTAACACAATTTTCGTAATAAATTTTACTGGGGCAGCGTCTCAAAAAACATATAATTAGTGAAATATTATATAAATAAATTATACACAAAAATGTTATAAATTAATCCTTAGGCTGTCAAACCAGACATTTCTAGTACCGCCATAAAATCTACGATAACAATACATCGCGACGCAACCGGTTCGAGAAACCAGCCGGAGCGATCACTTTTCCCCTGGCCGCCTTCTCGGACATATCTCTCGGAACCACATCCAGTGAACTTCGACAGTCAGGAACTTTAACTCGCAATTTCACCACCAAAACAATGTAAATTTATTTGTGCATCATTCGACAATAAACGCCAACCGATTGTAGGTTTCATTTCACCAACCTGCTCTAGCCGCAACACCTACACTCATACGCACGCTCCGTAACATTAATAATATACACTGCGAAATTCATATACACGCGTGAGAATCTGAGGAGGATTAGGGCCCTCACATTCACCTTAAACAAATCTCTCTGATACTCATAACACAATACACAATCAATACAATCCCTAAAATACTATTAAAGGTCATAAAAAAAATATTAATTTTCCGTCATTATTAACGGGTCATTCCTAACAAAATACATTTTAAATATTTTTCCGTTTCCGGCTGGTTCACCCACAAATAAAATTAACAATCAAAATAAAAAACATAATGCGACAAATTTGCAACAATTTTTAATAACATAACGAGTTTACAAACCATCTAATAATAAATGGAGTGGGTATGCGAATCTTTTTTTCTGCGAGAGAGAAATATTTCCGAAGCTATTCCAGTCTCGAATCATAAACCTACGCACGGTGGCCCGAACATATCGCATACACGTTCGATAGAACGCCCTCACTATTATTTCTTGACAAATATTAAATTCACATTTTAAACTCCATAATGCATAATGTAAGTCCCGTATTAAGTTGTATTCTTCTTTCTTTCTTCGTGTCAGTAGAGACACAAAGTAGACTCAACCAGATGAAACGCGATATCTTCACAAGTTTCAAGGTACTGGGTTACCTAACGGCTGACTCTATTTATTTATTTAGTTAACTCTTAACATAGTGCACTCCTATACATGCTCTAATATAAACAAGATTTAAGTCTTTTCTTTTACTAAAAGTTATATTTTACATATCTGGTCGGTTTCACTTTAAATCTATTCAATTTCTCTTCCTTTCTTATATTTTATGGCATTTCATTAAAAATCTTCATCGCACTGTACATCATCGTTTTCTAAAATTTGTTCCTCTTCCTGAATGGCAGTCTCAGTCTATCCCTTCGTCTTGTACGATTCTCGTGCTCATGTTGATTTGCATCAATTTTTCGTATAAATTCCGCCGATATTTTCTTATTGAGGATTTTACAAATAAATACCATTATATCTTCTGCTTAAAGATATTCAGATCTTTCAGCGTTGCACTGATCCGAGTACATCTATTTTTCTGAATATTATTCTCAAAGCTTTATTTTGCAACACTGACAATTGTTGCATTTCTTCTTCATTAGCCAGAAACAAAATGCTGCTGCAACAATTGACGTGAGGAATGATAAAGAATTATAGACTATTTTACAAGACTCGGTACTAATGAATCGTCTGATCTTTCCCAGAAGGGAAATTTTTTTAGCAATCTTTTTAGTCACGTGTCTTGTATTTTGCGATAGATTCAATTTAGAATCTATTATGGTCTCCCAAATATTTTATTTCAGTCACTTCCTTCAGACTTTCACCATCTATGATAATTGCTGGTGTGACTGATCATGAATTTAGTTTTAGTTTATTTTTCTTCAGTCATATTGCTATATTATTTAAGTCGTAGTTTAATTCATTTAGTTAAGTTGTATAATTGTCTCTATCGATATATATATATGAGTGCGTCGTCTGGAAATAATCTTATTTTGCAATGTTTTAAACTCTAGAAGAGGATCTCTGCGGCCAGATGCACACGTGATCATCCACCTTCGTGGGTATTAACTCTTAGAGATCTTCTTCATTCTAAAGTTGCACCCTAGATAATTTCCTTTTCTAAGCTATATTCAATCATTTTTTTCGGCCATAACGAGGCCGAAAAATTGAAAAAATATATTGTTTACTACCGCAGGTAAGAGGTACGCCGCAGTTTGATTTATTTCGGATTACGGTACTCGTAACATCGTGCTGTTCACGAGAAAGGCAACATCAATTAAGTTACAATATTTAAGGCAGTGTGTCGCAGATCCGTCTAGCTATTTATATTTACTAAATTATTTAAAACGCCATCAGTAACACAATTAAGATTATCTGAGTCTATCCCCAACGTAATAAATAAATTACCAAGCCGTACCCTTTTTATAAAATTACTCTACATTTTTATTGTATAATATTAATAATTATCCATAATAATAGTATAATATTGCGCTATATAAAAATCCGCTAGACGGCAGGACAGATGAGCAGAAAATAATAATTAATATTTATCCAAATTAATCAAAATAAGTTGAATTAATTCTGGCATCACCTAGAGTATATTACTCAAAAATATTTGAGATTTTGTCGATTTTGTACCAATTTGAAACAGCTACAGCATACGACTTCAAAAATTTGTCGTCAATCTACTCAGTTGATGTGGCAAAACTGGATAACGCGTTTCCCCGAATAGGAAAAGGTTCGAATTTCGGCAGCAACTAAAATATCTTTTCGATATATTGATTTTTTCTGAATATCTTTTTATCTAGTTGATTCATTTTAATTTGAATATATATATATATATATATTTTCAATTTTTTCGAATTGCGCAATAGATGTCACCGGTGTCTAATATTTGTTAAAAACTGTTGTCAATAATTATTGAAATCGTATCAATTTAAGATAGCTGTAGATGTACACATGTATACAGCATGTATCCTTTTACTAATATTTTGTTTTTTCTCACTGGTTACACAATATGGTGCATTGTTTAAGCAATATGAAAAATGAAAATTCGGTATCGAAATGCAGATACTACGGAAATCCTGGCCGCGAAGCGACCACAATCGGCTATTCTGCTAGTTATAATTATTACACGACTTCGTCATTAATTTTTTTTTTTAATTTATTTAAAAAAAAATAGAGATGCGTACACGGAATACATGTCACATCAATATTCTTACTATTTTCAAACTAAGCTAAATGCTTGTGCTATGAAAATAGGACTAACTTGCTGGTGTCCTGGAACGAGGCGCGAACCCCCGACCACTAGATCACCAGGCCAACGTCTTGACCACTACACCAACAAGCTACTCAAATAAAAATAAAAATAAAAATAAAATGCTGACTTTTAATTACACGTAATGACATGCTTTAACTGTGATAACAGGATTCCAGAGGACTATTTTGAATCGTATCTGTGCTCTTCGAGGATTGCAGATATGTTATTACCACAATTCAGAATCCTATCGTCAACATTCTTAGGCAGGTCAAGTTATGTATGTATTAACACTTATATTTTCAAAACTAAGTTTGCCACACAGACTACCAAATATATAGACACGAATTGACTACCTCCGCATATTAATTCCCCAAAGAATGCAATCTGGGAACTGTGGAGTTAGCTAATACATGTGTTCTGACATTACCACTGTAATAAAACAATAAATTGTGTCTCGACGACCTGAATGGTGCGTGAAAGTCAAGCAGACCAACAATCTGGGGGCAGTCCTGATGTGAGTACCATTGATGATCCTGTACAGAAACATAAGGTCGGTCATCATTAAATTAAATATGTCAATTGATTCCAAATATACATTGAATACAAAAAATTAAAGTTCATCGAATTTCGAGTAGCTATTTATTATTACATGATTTACTTCCTGAAGCAAAGAAACAACTTAATAATTAATAAATTTCGCAAATATATATTTATTACAAAGTACATAGAATTAAAGCTTAACATGATTTTGTAAAAATTTCAAACAATAATATTTTCCATAACGGTGCAGAACTTTCACATATTTCTTGAACATTTTTGACTCGTGATTCAGTCGGGTATCTGCCCGTAAAATATTGTAGACTAAGTCTGTTACACCCTGTGTACTGTTATAAAAATTGCTAGATATCTGGAGTTTAAAAAATGTTGAAGATAAAATACTAGAACATTCTGCACGGTACGAAAATCTCTATTGAGACTCTAGTATAGTGTTTATTATAATAGCACAAATTAAATTAAATTAATCAATTTGAAAAAGATACGAAAAAAATCTATCCATCAAAAAAATATTTGGTCGCTACCCGGGATTCGTTTAATTTGTGTTAAAAATACCACAGATCTGTGTTCTGAAATTGTAACATCACAACACAAATGCGTCTTCATTAAAAATGTATTATATCTCCGGAAAGTTATCTTCATTAGTTTGAATCGATTCCAAAGAGATTAGCGGATTAAATAGGGCACCTACCCACGCGGAGCTATATATATATAAAGGGATATTCGGGATGAGTTCGGTGAGATTTTCATTTGCTGATGGATTAGTCAGTCTATATTACAAGATGTTGTAATTTGTCCGCAATACAATAGGTAATATAAGGTTATTAAACAAATAACAGATATCTCATCATAGAGACGAAGCTATTTTTTATTATATTTAATGGTTTAAATGATCACTTTATATAAATATAACGTTCACCATTCTCAACCATCAACATCCACGTCTATCAAATTTTTGAAAGTTGTATATATGCTAATATGTGGACTCGCTAATAATATACTGGTCAAAATAAGAAAATATATAAAAATATTGATTTTACAGGCGTATAATGTGTTAAAAACATATTGCTTTAAATAATTTTATAAAATCAGATTCTCATTGTGATGACATATATGCTGTTCCAGGGAAAAATTAATTATCAAATTTGGTCAATTATAGGTAAGAATTAGAATTTTTTTATTTATGTTATATAGTTATGATTTATTAAGTAAGAATTACGTGTGTACGTAAATATCTTTTAAAATGTCTCAGACAAATGTATAATTTTTCTGAATACACAAATAAAATGAAAATTAAAATCTCTAGCGGGGAACCGAACGCCGGTCTCACGCGCGACAGGCGGCGATACTTACCATTACACTATGGAATAATAAAATCGAGGCACAGTAGCAGTTTAAAAGTATTGTGAACTCCTTTACTGGCTTGTTATAAAGTTCACTGTGGGTAATTTTTTTTTTTTTTATAAGATTAAAATGTACAAATGATAACGTGGGTTTATCAAAAAATAAATATGAAACAGTGCATTAAATTATTACACAAAAAAAATAGCATTATATACTTATTTGATAATTTTTCACCACAGTATACTAGAAGAGTACCTAATACGGCAGAGCATGTGTGCCAGTATCGATCTTCAAAATCTTATCGATGCCGGTTTCGATAAATGTGGGAATGAAACACGGTAAAAGTAAGAGTACGTGTTTCAAAATTTTCTAACGTATTTTTCTTCACAATTTTTATTGAGGGAACCGGACTGAATAAACATATTGAATGTTAACAGATTGCATTCGTATATCGAAAAAACGTTGTCCAAAATATTATATACATATGTAATGGTTTATGGTCAGGCGATTGGTTGTACCGCCTACATAAAAATCGAATATAAATTTAAATAATCAAGACAGTCGTCGGTTAAAAAAAAACAAACTTATTGAAGAGTCAATAAGACCTTGAAACTGGTTGTTTACAATTTTTACATCATCGGGTCGCCTATCACGAATACGGTCGTCAAAAAATGTCGTGTCGACTTATGCGGTGATTAATTTCGACCTCGGATAAAACTAAAATTCTTTCTCTCGTTATGCCATATTATATGAGAGTGGACCCATCACATTCTCGGGATCGTTAAATAAGCTCAAGGCTTCTATTTCGGTCCCACTCATACGCCGCCTGGATTGCATTTTTTTAATACTACAAAAAGACGGCTGTTCGATAGCGCCCCGCACACAGTGACAGGGCGATACCGCGCAGCCGCCTACAACATTTTTATTATATTTTTTCACTTTACCGGTACCGAGTTGATACCGGACAAAATCAAAAAGAATTTTCAGACGCCAATTATCGACCTAGGTGCCAGTACTCGGTCATCTTAGATACTCCCCTAATAGACTGTGGTATGAAAATTATCATAGTAACTATATAATACTGATTTTTTCTGTTTTAATTTTTGAATTAATTTATATCTTGTTTATATGTACTTTTAATTTAAGCATTGTAAATTTATTTTAAAAATGCTAAATTTTACCATTATTGAATATTTATAAACTCTTATTTACACGTACAATTCGATTCCTCGGCAGTATTGTGGTTAGTATCCACGCCTGTCATGCGGGAGTTCGGCGTTCGGTACTCCCCCAGGAGTAGAAAATTAGACATTGAAGGTTAGCGAAAAAAATAAATTTAACTCCTTTGAAAGAGAAGATTTTAAAACACGACTAAAGAGACGAAAATGCGTCTCTTAAGGGTAACGCTCACTTGTCATAAGCAAAATTCGAAAAAAAAATCATAACTTAAATGCATATTTGAATCAAAAACAAAACATGATATAGTACAAGCCAGTATTGAACATAATATATAAATTATTTTAAAATATACGAGTATTTAAAAATGGGCGAGAAAAACCAAATCTCAGGAATTTTTTTTTGTCATGTACACGGTAACTTAAGAACGCCTTATCTGAAACGTACGAAAAAATACTAAAAATTATGTTAAAAGACGTCAACGTCTTTTTGAAATCTTGATTTTTACAAAAATGGCAGTGGTTTTACAGAAAAATCACTTTTCTTGATTTTCAAAATTCTCGTTTTTCCTAGCAAGATTCCATAGAAAAAAAAATTTCTTGGTAATCCAAAATTTGAAGATGATCGGTGAAATATCGTGTACACATTATCGGCCTTTTTTCGATAAATGAGTTTTTCGAGAAAAATGCGTTTAAAGTTTAAAATTCAAAATTAGATACGTAAAAAAAAATTGAGTGGTATTTCAAATCTCCCAACACGCTAATACGAATGTATAACCGTATTATATTGTATACAATGAGTCATGCACATAGACAGAAGGGCCAGAGGGAGGAGCGTGTAGCTGCCTACCTTGCGCTCACTGTATACTCACGTAACTTCGTGAAAAATCCTCAGATTGTTCTGAAATTTTGTGGAGATATTCTCCAGATATAATACTTTTAAAATATGTAAAAAAAATTCGACCCAGACGAGTGCGCATAACCCCTTAATTCATATCCGCCGCTGGCTGTCTCCACCCTTTCAGTCTGTGCCAGGCACCTGCCCCAGGAGATTGCGACTGAAGTACATTATCATCTGTAATATGTGTCTCGACATTCAGTTAAATTTGTAAATCAACTCTTCTCTCTCTTTTAACTTCACATCAAGAATAATGCCAAAAAAAATGTCATTCTGAGGAATTTAATAAAATTAAGTCTAACTCCATGAATGTATTTTTTATTTTATATTATCCTTTGTTCAATTTTTTTATTCTTTCCAGTCACGTATAAAAATGAAGCACAAGTATACTTACTTAATTAAATTACTGTGTTAGTGTAATTAAAGTGAATTTATAGCACATCAGTTGTAAAAATAACAAGGGACATAGCTCCACGAGAGAAAACAAAGGGCATTGTTTTGTATTGTATTGTGGTGGAAAATATTTTTGGCGTAATTTTACTGGGCAGTTGTCACTGAGATCCACACCTCCACATGGTGAGGGTTCTGGTGAAATGGGAGGTTTAAGGGGAGGAATCAGACTAAGAGAGATCCCCTGGAGATGGGCAGTGTTTTTTCTCAACGCTCACAGCGGAAAAATCGTATAACAAAAACCTCTTCTTGACAAGATGAAAACTAAACAAAATAAAGAGAAATAGTAGACATGCTTGTCGATCTGAACACTTGCCTCGTTATCTATTGGTCAGGGGTTCGATCAACAAGTTAATCCTATTTTATTGTTGATGTTTGTAGCGTTTACTTTGTGGTTGGACATAATTATTAATTTTTATAAACTAACAAACTTTGTACAAGCCACATCTATCTGTACCTCTGCATCTTCGTCAGGACGGGCGTATATTAATTCATAAAACAAAATATATAACTAAGTTAAATATCGGGCGGGAGTGTTGCTGCAGTCACGGTGGGAGGATAGGAGGATGAGTGACAGGGCGACGTGGAAATGGGGAATATATTAAATGCGGGTTATTCGTTAAATTTAATTTATTATTAATTATTTTTTAAGGAATTTTTTAATTTCTTTTTAATTTCTGCATTTCTAAATTATCTAACCTTTGGCCTCTATTGTTAATACGTAAAATTTCAATGCTGTTTTTTTAAGCGTATGGCCTGCTTCTAAAAAATGATCAGCGAATTCTGAGAAATTATTATTAATGAGACATCTTAAGTGTTATTTTATTTTAATATTAAAATTAAGTACCGTTTTACCTATGTAAAATACCAGATGATGATGATAATAATAATATACCAGGATTTAATGGATCTCCTTTTTTGAAAAGAAAATGGAGAAAAATTTACCGAATTCAATTAGACACGCGTTTTATACCAATAATAACTAGGCAAATTCATTATAAATTCCAAAAATACGGTGGTATCGAAACCAGTCGACGTTAAATTATTCAATGTGGCTTATACAAAGTATGTTAGTTTATAAAAATTAATTGCCCTAATAGCGCAAAGATTAATTTTAAAATATTAAGAATATTGATAAAGCAACTAAGTACTTGAGGATGTCGAGAAAGAGTAATCCACCCGGAGATCATTTAAGTATATGGAAATCAATATATGACATCTGACAAAAATTAAATGTCCTTGAAACATACAACGATACTAAATAGGAATGCGCCCTCTTTTTGTTCGGAACCAAGTTACTGTCGAGGAAAATTCAAATTTCTCATATTACACACACATGACCGTCGAACCACCAGTGCTAAATGTATGTGAAACATGGAACCTAACGGAGAATAGAAATCAAAGTAATCGAAAAAAGAATTCTCCGGAAAATACTTATACCAGTTAAGGATAAACCGCGCATGATGTCAGCCATCAGCCCTGATGATGGACCCTGCAATATCAACATCGAAACATCGGACAGAAAAGTCAGGCATACACGGCAGATTAGCCCAGCAGATCTAGTATTCCATTTTTTTTAATATCACAGTATACTAAACAACAAATAAGTGTATCGTTAAAAATAAATAATATTTATGCAACACATTCCGTGAACTGATTTATTTTAAACGTATAGTATGCATTGATAACCCCTACAATATAGCAAATTTCTACTATTCTGCCTGAGGAACAGCTGATAAGATTAAAACATAGATAATAATTAATTATACAAAACAAACAATGATGAATTATATCAATCACAATATATCACATGTGGCTATTACGATTGTGTTAACATAACATACAATGTTTATTTCAATTTCAGTTTTTATATTTTAGATACTAGCGATTGATAACGACATACCCTGCTTTCGATACGGTACTGTAAGCCGGTACTTAATCACAGCATCAACAGTTACACATCAAATCAGCCCAGATGATGCACCATGCAATGGGATCCTAAACATCGGCCAGAAAGGTCAGATATACACGGCAGATTAGCCTAGAAAACTGTACACAGAAGGAAGAGTGATGACGCGAATCGGCCTTCTCGAGCGTTGCAGGCCGCGTTGATATTGTAACATGCCATCCGTTGACGCAAGTCGAGTTCTCCATGTCTTTCCATGGCATTCCGTCTTTCCAATAAACTTTAATATACCTTTTCCCCTCTGGTCAACTAATTACTTAGGGATTTCGCCGACGTGGGACCAGATTCCATTTCGACGCGGACCTGTCAACGTGCTTTTTTTGTGGATCGAAATCCAGACCACGAAAAAGCAGCCCCTGAATATGATATCACCGTTCTTCACTACAAATGTGCGAATCGAGTGGAGATGAAAATTGACGTCCAACCCAGGACTGAGATCAAGGTAGGCCAGATCCATCTGTCATTATTCCTTTATGAATCCAATTCGGGTTGCGCCAACCTTAATTTTAATCGGTACAGTCCACGGGATCTATCCCACACCATCGGTACTCGGTACTCGCTGGGTACGTTCAGCATCACCGGGCGGTGATGATGAGATTGCAGGCAATCACGTCCCAGATCACGGGCGCTGCCGGGCATGGACCATGAGTTTATAATTAAAATATGTATTTTAAATAAACCATCTAGAAACCCCCCTAATATTAATAACAACAGTAATATGAATATATGAAATGAAAAAATATTTACAATTCTTGTAAAGTATTTTTCCGATGAAAATTTGTGTCTAATAATACACGTGTCGACGAAGTCGTGTTGAAATGTGAAATGCCGACGACGGTATCGTACTCGCATAACAATCAAAATGGAAATATAAAAAAATCTTCATAAAAGCCAAACACACACAAATCTTCATAAAAGCCCACGCACTAGTTCAGTAACAGTAAAGGAAAAAAATCAAATCAGATATTTTCTATTGTACCTGCTAACAACGTCGTAAAAAAAAAAGAGTTATTTGTTTTTAATGTATACATTATTATATCAATAGAAGTAACCAGTCAATAATGACGGTAAATCAATCATTCGAGAATAATTGTAAAATTTAGTCGGCCAGTGGAATCCGAGGGGAATCAAGTGGCCGACAGGCCGCCCTAAGCTCCGCGAAAATACGCGGCAGCGAATAACGATGGACAAAGAAAAGTGAGAAACTCGGGAAGGCCTTCATCCAGCAATGGACAGAACGCGGCTGATGATGATGATTACGATAAATTTGTAAAATAAATTGTTTATATGTAATAATATAGTTATCGCAATCATCAGTATAATTTGCCGTATTGCCTGTCTCGACACAGAATTTCTCTAGTGAGATGGGCACAGTCCAAACAGATTTTTACATAGTATTATATAGTTACTAATAAAATAAGTAATTACCTAAATGAAATCGAATTTTTGTTAAAAAAATAAATAAAAATTATAGATAGAGGTCAGATATTTACTACGCATTGATATTTTATTATGAATACTGACCGTCTACTAAAAATAGTGTTTTTATATTGATCAGTTTATAATACTGACCATTTATATTACTAACTGATATTTTATTATATATACAGACCACCTATTTAAAATACTGGTGAAGTGTGTTTAAAAACCCAATAAATATGAGTTTTTAATCGTCAGATAAAGTACAATAGCGAAATAATATACTTTGTTTGACGCGATAACCGCACACTTTTAGGAAACACACAGATCTCCTTTTTATTGATTTTAATGGCCATCGCGATAGGACTCAATTCCAAATTTCTATGTGGCTGATAGTTTAATGTTTAAACAAGATAGAAAATGTTAAAAGTAGAGTAAAATTATTAACTTCATTCATAACAGAAAGCATTCTTGAATAGTAACCGGGAGACAAAAATAAAAACCTAAAGTACGTCCAAAGTCCCGATGGACAGACGAAATTATCGGAGCAGTGCGAGTTACGTGGCAAAGATTGCCGGAGAAATACATAATATTAATTATTAAGGAAAACACATTCTTATTGTGAAGTTGTAATTATTCAGAACATAGGTCTGTGATATTTAAAATACTAAATTAATGTATACATTTATAATTAATACATTAATTTAGTATTTAAAATATCACAGACCTATGTTCTGAATAATTACAATTTCACAATAAGAATGTGTGTTTCCTTAATAATATATGTTGTATCAATGTGTCCAAAAATTTAATAAAAATGAATTGATAATTCTGGCGTCTGCAGTCGGCTTACTCAAAGGTATTTGAGATTCTGTAAAAATAATGTAGATGGCTTTCAAATAATGGAACGACTGGTGTATTAATTTGAAAAATGTAACACATAGGTTCGAAAATTTATCAAGAAAAATACTGGCGTTATAGCACAATCGGTAGTGTACTTCCCCGGATTGGAAATAGAGATCCAGGTTCGTATTCCGGTGACGCAAAAACAATATTTTTCGACAAAATTGATTTTATATGTATATATTTATATTTAATACATTAATTTAGTATTTAACATAATATTAAGACTAAAATGATATATTTTCCAATTTGTAATTATTATTGATTTAAAAAATATATTTTGTATACGCCATTTAACGGACGCACACTAACTGATCCATAAAATAAATGTTGCAAAGAAATCGATTGTCGGGCAGAGGGTGTGGCCGCAGTCGTCTTGAGAGTGAAGGGGGAGATGTAAACATTTAAAATACTGTAATTACTAAAATTACCTACACGACTTGCATAAATTTGTTTCGAAAATGGCACGCAGTTTGTTACTGTCTACAACGTATTGTGCATAAAACTAAACATCATGACTAGAGTGTTGATTTTCTACAATATCGCGTCTCGACCTGTGCAGCAGAGCGGTGTACATCGTCATTCGAGTTACCCTCGTCTAGTCAACATATTCTAGAGATTTATTATTAGTACCGCGACGTTCGTTCATTCATGTCAATTACTATTGACCCCCGGTTGTGAATGTAGTAATTTGGTCGCCGTCGTCAGGGCTGCCACAGAAATCGTAAAAATAATTCAGAAAACGAAATTCTACTTAATAGTCCTCAAAAATTAATATATAATTAGTATACAAATTGTTAATCAATTGATTAAGGAGAATTAAATAGTCCAAAACGCGACAGCTCTATCAGCCGACGATAATGATATCAAGTTTATTAATTCAAATATGTATAGGGTAGTATCCATTAAATATGATAGAATTTCAAATAAGAATAGTGGCTACGTTAATTAAATACGTATTAAATATATTAATTAGAAAGATATACGTATAAAATTAATTTTATCGAAAAATATTGTTGTTGCTGCCGGGATTCGAACCTGAATCTCTTTCCAATCCGGGCAAGATGCATTAACCAACTATCTAAAAGCAGACAGTACTTTTGAAGACAAATTTTCGATCCCATATGTTACACTTTTCAAATTAATACATCTATTGTTCCATTATTTGAAAGCCATCTTGTTTTTAACGAAATCTTAAATACCTTTGAGTAAACCGATAGCAGACGCAATTTTTGTAACACATGGGTTCGAAAATTTGTCGTCATAAGTAGTGTCTGCTGTAGCATAGTTGGTTTAATGCGCCTTCCCCGGATTGGAAAGAGATCCAAGTTCGAATTCCGGTAGCAACAACAATATTATTCGATAAAATTAATTTTATATGTACATCTTCCTAGTATTTAAAATATCACAGATCGTATGTTCTGAATAATTACAGCTTCACAATAAGAATGTGTTCTCCTTAAGATATGTTTATTAATAATTTTATAATTGTCATCATTATTTTTGTTCGGTATTTTACCATGGAGCCTTTCACATTAGTTTTACCATCAAAATCAGTCTTCGACTCGGCAAACCTGATGTGCACTTCGTGAATTTTGTGATCAACTTAATCATGAATCTGAGCAAGCTATTCGTCAAATTGTGAGAAGATTTAAAATTATTTATTCTTTACTTGACGTGAGGATACTGGTTAAGACAAAAAAATCCCGGAATGAAGCCAATATTACCGCTGTAAATGTAAGTGTAAGGGTGATCCAAAGTTGTCGATTCCTCGACGTTCACTACATTTAGGCTTTATCAAATGGTACAACGTGGCGTATTTTGCGTAAATATCAGAGCCTACACCCCTACAAGATCCAGCTAGTACAAGACCAACAATTAAACAATTAAAAAAACAACATGTTATTGGTGAAATTGCACCAGATTTATGTGAAAGAGTGGCTGAAAATGTATTTATTTATTTAATTCTTAATATAGTGCATACATGAGCACTCCTACATATGCTCTAATATAAACAAGATTAAAAGTTTTTTCTTTTACTAAAACTTATCTTTTACATATTTAGTAAGTTTCATTTAAAATCTATTCAATTTCTCCTCCTTTCTTATGTTTTCTGGCATTTCATTAAAGATCTTAATCGCACTACACATCATCGACTTCTGAAATTTGGCCTTCTTCCTGAATAGCAGTCTCAGTCTATCCCTTTTGTACGATGTTCGTGCTCATGTTGATTTGAATCAATTTTTCGTGTAAATTCCGCTGATATTTTCTTGTTGGGGATTTTATAAATAATCACCATTATATATATATATATCTTCTGCTTAAAGGTCATCATATTCAGATCTTCCAGCATTGCACCGGTCCCGTAGTCGTGGTGCATATTTGAATGAAATTACATTTGCATTGTTAATAGCATCGAATGATTTTTCAAAGAATAAAAAATCATTGATATCATAATTGATTTTTTTAATTTAATTCCATTTTAAAGTTCTACCATGCTTGTTGGATAACCCTGTATTTAAAAATGGAATCTAGTAAGCTGGACTGAGAATTATAAATGAGGTTCTGAATAGTGCAAGAAAACAGATCCGGTAAGGTCAGGTAAATTCTTAGGCACGATGCATACCTTACAAATGTAATTGAGGGAACACCTAGACAAAAATACATCCACTAAATAGTGAGCAAAGAGTATGCAGACACCTACAGACAACATCTGGATAAGCTCCAGACAGAGACGCGTGGCGAGCTTTATACCGACAAAAACACCATTAGTAATGCATCACGATGTAGTAATTGTATGGCGCGCGCAAGTTGACAAGAATGGCAGCATGGAAGTCATAAAAAGGTGTCGCGCGCAGACGCACGCTCTCTCTCTCTCTCCTCTCTCCGGAATCGTATATTAGAACACATATCTTATACTGTATCATATTCGTGAGATCTGTAATAAATTGTATTATTGTATATCGAGTTCTTGACTACCTGAATTCCCGCACACGAGAAAACACCATTGTTTGCAACTATAATAGTCGGTTTAAGGATATAATATTTAATAAGAAAAAAGAAGTAGAGAGGACCGTTGGAAATATACAGAAGCACTATAGTGAAAATTGGAAGAAACCGTAACAATTTTTGTTTATTAAGAAGAACACATTCTTATTACGAAGTTGTAATTATTCACAACAGACGGTCTGTGATGTTTTAAATAATAATTAAATCTATTTTTTAGAAAGATATGCATAAAAAATCAATTTTATTGAAAAATATTATTGTTGCGCTATCGTGATTCGAACCTGAATCTCTTTCCAATCGGTGGAAGGTGCATTAACCAACTATACTACAACAGACAGTACAAATTTTCGAACCCATATGTTACACTTTTCAAATTAATACATCTACCCAGATCCTGGTTCGAATCCCGGTAGAGCGACAACAATATTTTTCGATAAAATTGATTTTATATATATATATCTTTCTAATTCATACATTTAATTTTTGTTTAAATTCATTGGGAAGTTTTAATAGTAAAACAAAAAATGAAAATATGTAATTAATCGTCGAAATCCTGATTGGGTTCTAGGAATGTTAATGAATGGGAATACATTTTAATATAACCGAAATCAAACGATATTTTTAAATAAGCCACATTTGAATAGATCAAATATATATTATATAATATATTATATTATAATTTATTTTTTTTCTAAATCGTGCAAAAAAAAGTCATGAAAAAAGAGAATAGGGTGTATTTTTTTTATATTTTAAACTTGCAGAAAACATAGTGGCGTCCCGGGTGGTGGAAAGGGAACGCTCACCGATGGTAGCGTCGAAGGGTAGGAGAGAAATAAAAATATCTCCCGCGGATCACACAAACTAAGGGAAGAAAAAACCCCGGCCCTCCAGCTTGGGGACTGGGCGCGGGGGCATCGACCTTAACCCCAAGTTACGTAACCTAAAACAGAACCACGGACATTAAACCTTGTAAGACAGGTGAAGGCGAAGGTTTTTAGAAGGCCAAGGCTTGATATGGGCTGTAGCACCATCGAAGAATAAGGAAGCGTGTACAATTTCCTAAGCTCTGTGGGTCAGTGGCGCAACTATGCCGAACAGCCAATGCGGTGCATTGCGGCCCACGTTAGATGAGGGCCTAAAAACATCGCGTCCTACGATCCATTGAAATATTATTTTTGTGAGCATTGTGATACATTTCCCAGCGTTAATGTAGCGCCATGGCAAGGAATAGAATAATTAAATTTTTAGAATCGTTTCTCGCGTGTATTGCAAAAACACGTGCCCCGCTAATACGTCGGATTAGAGACCGGTCCGTCGTAAATTTTACATGTCGCATTGCAACGTGTAAAAAGAGACTAATTTAATGGATAAACCACGCAGTACTAATATTTGTATATAAGATATATCTATAGATTTAGGTTATGCTGTTACCAATGATATTATACAATCATATATAATATATGTACTATAGTATATGTTGTACATAGAATTATGAACAATATATGTACAAGAGAGAGATAGATAGATAAATAGATAAAATATATATATTTTTTTTTTTTTTCCGTAACGGTGCAGAATTTGCACATATTTTCTATTCTTAATTTAGTTAATGATGATAAATAAATTAAAATGAGTCGACAAGGTGTCCGTCTGGCTTCGTGCCACCGCAGGTTGGACAACAGGACGATACGATTTCACTGCAGTTTTTTTTTTTATGATTTTAAAATGCATAAATTTATAAAATAAAAATTATATATTCACAATCGCAGTATAAAAATTACCTCACGGTATAGAATTAATAGTGCATTATTTTATAGTCAGATTAACTGCCTCATTATCAGCCTGCCACAATGTATCTGAACACGCACAACGATAAGACTACGAACGTAAGTAAGAAGACGTTTTAACAGAAATAATTTGCGAAACAGAAAATCGATACACGTTGCCATAACTAGAAAACTGGTATTTTGCCATTTAGGTCATAGAAATGATAGAAATTGCAGATACGCCTATACATTATATCACTGACATTGAATTATAATAACGTGACGCCGTACGCACACTTTCTCGCATAATTATATTATATGGGCTCGTTCCAAATTAGTATAACTGGCATGAGCCACCTTTGATTAATTTAACCCGTCCTCTCCGATGATGTAAACCGAGTTGACATTGCCTCTAATTATGTTACTATATCTCTGTAAACATACTAAATATAGAGTTCATATTTTAGGTATTCCTTCGTAATATATTTATATATAGGGTAAAATAATTACAATATATAAGTATTTACCATACGCAATAATAAAAAATATTTTTTCGAAGAACCTGACGTGAATTTGTGAATGCGTGTATGTGTTCACGGATGCCGATCGTCATTTTAGTGGCAGAGCATGTGTTGGCCGAGTTAGACGTGTCTTATGCGTCTTTATTCTGTCGTTTGTGATGATCAATGTTTTTTCTCATTTTTAGCACTTTTACAGAATAATTGACTTATTTGAATGATTTATATAAGTAATAAATGTAAAATATTCATATTTATCCAACACAAAATTCTACATGTACACTGAGTTTACAGCACCGGAACGCGCATTTTTATTACTACTGTAATTACTAACGTCAGGGTGGACAATGACAGTGACAAAGATACTGCTGTATTGAAATTAATCAATTTGTGTTGCCGGATATTCCCGGTGTAGCGCTGCAGTTGCGATGTTGCGCAATGGTTTCCTTCATTTGTTGACTCACCACATGCACCGTTAGAGACATTCACATAGTGTGGCCATCTTGTAGTGACTGGTTGAAATGTTCAAGACAATAGATCAGCTTGATGATATACATTAAAATCAATTTTTATCGAAAAATATCGTTGTTGCTACCGGGATTCGAGCCTGGATCTCTTCCTATCTGGGGAACTTGCTTTAACCGATAAAGTAGATGGCTTTCAAATAATGAAACGATAGATGTATCAATTAAAAAAATGTGTAACACATAAGTTCGAAAATTTATCATCAATTTACTGTGTTGGTGTAGCATAATCGGTTAATGCATGTTCCCCGGACAGAAAGAGATCCAGGTTCGAATCCCGGTAGCAACAACAATATTTTTCAATAATTTTTATAATAATAATTTTATCTTTCTAATTAATACATTTAATGAATACACAAATCACTAAAACTTTTATTTTTATCATGTTTTATCAACTGAAACAGATTAAAGGTATTCAGAGACATCTTCCTCTTGAGGCAGCCCGTCTACTTATAAATGCATTTGTGGTGTCACGTGTGTAGATTACAATCCATTCTAAATGCGGCTGCACGGATAATATATGGAGTTTCCAAATTCTCTCGTATAACATCCCTTTTACATCAGCTACATTGGCTCAGATTCCCTGAATGCAACACAATCTGTATCTTCAAGAACTTTGTATCCCAGACAATTTGAATGATAGACGTCAAACTCTCAGATCAGCCTCTACTTCAGCCGCAGGAAGGGTTGTAAAACCGACCAACCGTTGCCAGAAGTCTAAATTTAGTGAACGGGCATTTGCGGTGGCAGGCCCAAAAGCGTGGAACTCCTTGTCCTCCGTCATAAGAAACAGTACATCAGAAAATTTATTTAAGAAGAAACTAAAATCGCACCTTTTCAAAAAGTCATTTCGATAAATGAAAATAACAATTTTTAATCTTAAAAATAATGATAATCATAGAACTATAAACAGTTTATATGTAAAGCGCCCTTGAGGTGAAAGTTTTTAAGAAAATGGCGCTATACAAATTATCCATTATTATTTATAATGCGCGGTGTATATGGAGCGACTGCATCAGCTCGAGAAAAAAAATATATTTCTGGAACTGCTCTAACTCATTCGGTTGGTCTTATCTTATAATTTGTCCCATACTGTGAACATATGTTCGACAATTCGTACAGTCAGTAGTATGCACATATTTCACATGTGTCAAGAGGCTATATGAAACACGAAAGTCATCCAAATCTCTTCTCCCGGGTAGGTGTACCTCATCATGTCTCCACTACCGTTGGTAAGCGAACCATTCGTTTTCTAACGAATGTACTTACTACTCAATTTAATTTTTTTTTTAATTAAATATGCAATATAAATAATTAGACAAAATACTTTGTTTAAACTACTATTTATTGATTATTCAACATGTTTCGATACCTATGATAAAAACAAAAAGTGGTGAATAAGTAAGTACAAATATGAAAACAAATTTAAAAGGTGACTATTTGCAAAGAGGATTTGGTTATTTATAATATTTAGCTTGCTATTAACACTTTTTTTTATTTCTAAAATTTTAAATTTATCCCACTGTAAGCCCCTAGTTTTTGTATGCATAATTTCTAAACCCTTGTTAATATCAAAAGAATGGGTTGTTTCCAATAGGTGGTTTATTTATATAAAATGAGGCCACAAAGTAATTTTGTTAATATTGAAGAAGTGAAAATATAGAATATTAGCAATATTTGAATATGTTCAAGAACACACGTTTTATATATATATATATATATATATATATATATATATATATATATATATATATATATATATATATATATATAAAACGTGTGTTCTTGAACATATTCAAATATTGCTATATCAAATATATATATATATATAAAGTGATCACTTAAGCCAGCCGAAGACAGGTCGTAAGCCCTGTAATTATCTAATATTTCCATATATTTTCCATTAAATATAATAATATATCGTTTTGTCTCTGAGATATCCCTCTAAAATTTATCGTGAAAGCACGATTAGAAAATTTCGTATATACATATATTTATATTACACTGCAATTTTCAAAGCATTAATGTGTTAGATGACTTTTAGAACAGCTGTGAAAAGTCCGCCATATTTAACTATCGGATAACGGATAACGCAGAGTAAAATGAGATTACTACGGGTTGTACTTTCGAGAAGTAAACATTTTTTTACTAACGATCAAATGACCTGTTTTCGTAATTCTTTTTACTATTGTAAAAAGTTACTACTGATCACACAACCGGCCCTAAATCCAATGATAAAAACGAGAATCGATGGTTAAATATGGTGGACTCTTCACTGCTGTTTCAAAAGTCATGTGTCACATTGATACTTTGAAAGTTGCAGTATACGACAACTAATCATTAAATATCCCGCTATTTTAGTAATGACAATTCGCCCGATGATGATTTCGTTGTTTAATATACATTATTACACATAATCCGAAAAAATTGACGCATGAAAATGTGAATAAATTCATAAAGCATAAAATATAGCATATTTCACGATTATTCCCCTCGCCACACTGAGAGGCGAGATTGTCTTTGACCATCTTTGAAAGTAATAAATTTGATGTATCAATAACCCGCAAATGATTTTTAAAAAGTTACTATAGTAAAAAGTTACCATAGTAAAAATTTACTACTGATCACATTAAATGCGACAAAAACATACATTTTTAAATGATAGTACAGCATTAATATGTGTAATTTTATAAAAAACCTTGCAGAAAATTCGCAAACAAAATATGAGCCGGAGAATGGAAATGTATATTTATGTGTAAGTATATAAATTCATTGAAAACCGGATGTATTTCATGCATCAGGTTCCTATAAAATTACCGCTGCACATGTGACACGTCGCATTGTGCTGGCATTTGGTTAACGAGATTTAAATAATTACGAAAGCATGTATTTAATAAATGATGGCTGCTAACATACATATCCAGAAAAAAACAACAAAATAACCCTCGTGGGTTTCCTCGGCCGTCAGATGACAATATAGTCAGTGGCGTAACTTAAAAAATTGGGTCCCCAGCGCAAAATGGAAGGGCCCTCTGTCCTATGAATATTGTATATAAGTATATCAAGCAGTAAGAACAAAATTCGTCTCTCGTCTCCAATAATATTCACAGTTTCATGGAGAGAAAAAATGTGTGTTTTTGGCATTTATATGCGACTGAAAAAAAATCTTGTTTAGCTTGACGGCGATTTTTGCTTTTCTCTATCACAAAATACCTATTACAGTATACGAGAAGCGGTCGCTTCATACATGTTTTGGATGCTCCGCATTCTAGAGTCAAAAAGCTTTCGAATTTTTATTTCTAGCTGAAAACAGCACTGCTGCAAACAAATTCGTCATGTCCTTTAGATACCTGTCATAACACACACTACGACAAGGCGTGTGCACGAAGCGAGTCAAAACACATATGCATTCTCAATTTTCGAACACATATAAATCGCGAAAACACACAGATACCAGCAACAATGGATTCTATCATTCGTTCCGTATCCGCAAAGTTTTAAAGTATTCGACTTTCGCGCGTGCGTTTTCAGTTTCACCCGTCAAGGTCTTCGAATACTATATACACATTCGTTAACAGCATTCAACGTACAAAAAACGACTTTAATGCTTATAGGTATAATGCACAGAATAGCATACATATTACAAAGTGATTGCTTTGAGGACTTTATTTATGTGACGCATTTTTGACAGTTTGGCTTTAGTACTTGAAGCCGAATTATTCAAAAATGGAATATCGTTCGATTATCTACTTAATTCATCGTTTAAATAAAAATTAATACAAAAAATAACATGGATACTTCACCAACGTGTTCTAACGCTGAAAACGAAAATAGTGAATTGTGTGAGTGTTCGTGGACTAATCTATAGTTTAGTATATTTGATAGTAGGTATAAACTTATTATCCAGCATCCCTTCTACAACAAGTCACCGACCGCCGCTGCAGTATACATTGATAATGTTTTTAAATGTTATCTAAAAATACACGTGAAACACGATTGTTTTTAATTTTATAATTCCATTTCATGCTATTGTTGTTTTTAACAATTATTAATATACATTAATGCTGTAAAAATATTGACACTAACAAAATAATCTATACCAAATGTATTATTGTACAGTGCGAACCTTTTAAGCCCATATCTAACGTGGGCCCCGATTGGCATAGTAACGTCACTTAATATAAGTTCTGGGTTTTTGCACCGTGGGTTAAAGTATGAGACAAAAAACAGTAAACCCCTAAAGTAACACTCCATGCGGATTACAAAGATTTATATATTTTATGGTTCTCGGCGCCGCAGCCAGAGGGGTATGCAGTATTGATTTTATTTTGTATCAGACAGAATAAGTGAAAACTATAAAGCTTATTAAAATCGCTTACATGGTTTATTATTCACCAAAAGTTTGAATACCCCTGATCAGACTAGACTGCCTAATGATAACAAATCATAAAAAATATGAACAAATTATTATTTTTATTTCAATCAAATTGTCGCAGTCGTTCAGAAATTATTAATCTAACGTACACCCAGATCTGTCTGGAACCCTCTGAACTTCGAAATGAAAACAAATATAGCAAAATTTCAAAAATATATAAACAGATGTCGCCCCAATATCGTATTATTGTCGATAACAATGTAGATAGTTCTGATATATGAAAATAAAAAAAATTGACTTCTCTAAATAAAATGAGGCAAGCGATGTAATAATTTAATTACCAAATTGAAATCATTTATTTTTTTCAACATGCATCCTGATGTAGTGTTAAATAAATAATAGTTGCGATTTCATCGTTTCGGGATTCTGTGGACGATTGATATGTCGGGGAAGATGTTTATTACGTTTTTGAGAAAATACGCATACATTTTTTGTTTCATTGTCAGCATGCACCCTTCAGTTCAGAAACGTTAAACAAGTCTTAAATCTTGCATGACGTTTGTCAATCGTCTAGTTGAAGGTAAGACATTACTGGTGTACCAATGAAAATGAAAAATAATTTGATTTCTAATTTTATTAAAAATATTAAATTATAATAAAATTAAAGTATTCAATTTAAATAATGCTGTGGCCATTACAATCATACTGTCTGCTGAAATAAAAAAAACATCACAAAATCTGCTAAAAAGAAAAGTATGACATATTATTTTGTTCTGAAATTCCCAAGGCACTGTAGACAATTTGAAAACTGGATATATTACTGTATAACTAACAAATTTTTGGCTGTAGGAATGGGCAGAGAATAGTACACTTTTGTGTCCTGGTGTTGCATGTAAGGAGAGAAAAGAGAATAAGAATCGTTAATTAATGAAGTGATAAGAATCGTTCAATTATCAATAATGATAATAATTGATGTTGTCGTATCAACGTTTAATTACTTTGATGAAGATTATGAAAAAAATTTCTCATTTTCAATCTGCACTATGCCTGTATTAAGTTGTATTTCATGAAGTTTGTTTAAATGTGTCATTAATATGACAAAATGTCAGTTGGAGATATATAAAGATAAAAAAATAAAAAAATTTAATTCATGAACAGATAAACAGAATGGAGCAATATACAAAAACTCTGAAATAGTAAAGTGTTTTTAGTACGCTTCTATAATATTTATTAAATTAAACATACATATAATATTATATATATTACATTAAATTAATATTTTTTAAATATATAACACTGAGCAGTGACTATAGACTACCAACAAATGATCACCGCCGCCTTGGACAGTTAAGGAAGACGACAAAAGAAATAAAGAAAATATATGCATAACGGATAATTTAGATGAATAAAATGTTTAATTTTAAAGTTAATTATAATCATTGTTATGGATCCAAATTGATTTAAAAAGTGCATAAATTTATCACTAATTAATACACTGATTACCCACTAAAATATGATTTACCATGCAGCAAAACAGCAATCTATGAAGATAAGAAATCTTCAAAAACACTTATTTGTATTTGTTGTTTTCCAAAAACGTATTGATGATAAACTATGGTTTCACCTGCAGGCAAAGTCTAGAAAAAACCAGTGGTTTTTTTAAATAAACGAAAAGCACTTAACGAAAATATACGTTGATGCCTTTTACATAGATGAGAGGACGAAATTAATTCATAATATTTTTTTTCATCCGCAATCTCATTTCCTATCCGATAGCTAGTTTCGTGCAGACCTGCTTCACTTGTCAAACGTCAAGGACACCAACGTTATCAACATGTTTTAAATGAAACTAAACTTACCTCTATTATATCCAAACGTATATTTAAGCACGAAACCACAAATAGACTTTTCGCTTCTGTCACTAAAGAATGACGCTAATAACAATTGTTTAATTAAATCTCACAACACAGATTATTGGCCGCGCGGAACCGCTTACGAAAAGTCGAATCGAATGACAAGTAGTGTTGTAAGCAGACAATGAACAATTCTCCATATGGTAGATTATTGAAAAATTGCATAAGTAGGTACCGGCATAATATAGGGAGAATTTCTTAGAATTGAAATGGATGAAAGAATTTTTTGGTTTCAACAAGAAATTAAGATTTTCACTACATGTTTTTTTCCTTAATTGGATACGTTCAAACATAATATGTAATGTGTGTTTCATTTTACTGGTTTATTGATGCTCAAAAGATTATTATTAAGGAGAACACATTCTTATTGTGAAGTTATAATTATTCAAAACATAGGTCTGTGATATTTTAAATACTAATTAAATTAGAAATTGATAAATTTAATAAGTATTTAAAAATATTATTCAATAAACTTTTTTTAATATTTGAACATATAACTTAGTGGTTTAAATACTTTAAAATGTAATAAAAATTGAAGTACTTAACTACAATTTTTTTTTAAATTACTCACTCATAACCATTTCTAACAATATAATATTAGTATAATAAAGATATTAATATAATGGTATTTTATGTTATTTTTTGTCTTCCAATATTTTTATATTAAATTTATTATGTTCTTTAGGTTTTCACGGATGTTCAGAATTTTTTGTATACAGTTTTCTAGGCTAATCTGCCGTGTATATCTGACCTTTTTGGCCGACGTTTCGGATGATCATCAGCGCCGATGATAGACTTTGCAATGGGATCCGAAACACATACAGAAGTAAAACTGTGCACAGAAGATTAATTTACTATATTATTTTTTTCCTATTTAGCGTTGTCTAATAAAGATCCTTAAATAATTGTGATATTCAATTATCATCCACCATGACTTTACCACTCTCTTTAGTTTTCCATCAATCTCTGCCATGACACTCCCACTACTCTAATTATTTCTCTATCCATTTAGTCTGTTGGTGTTATCTTCAGGTTGTTTTTATCTTGTGGACACCATTTAAGAATATAGAATATTATTTATCTATTGATTATATCTGCGCCTTGAAATATTTATGCTTTTTGCAAGTGACAATGATATCCATCACCTTGGTCTGCACCCATATGTTTCTCTTCTAGTGATCCCCACGTCTTCCTTTTTTCTATACTATGCTGCCTCGTGTGGAACATCTAAAATAACTTAATATTCAAAGTTCTGGTTTCTTTCCCATACTTAAGGTTTTGTAGACCATTTTTAATCTTCCGAACAAGCTTCATTTTTGTTTGTTCTCATTATTTCATTCTCAAGTCCACCATTTGGGGAGATGACTTACCCTAGATATATGTGTGAACCACTGTTGTGTGTAATGTTTTCTTTTCAATATTTTCAATTTATGTTTGTGAGGTATAAAATCAAAATCAGATATGTCCAGTTCTTATGGTTTTTGAGTTAAGTATGTACAAATATAAAGAAAATTAGTATCTACAAGAATAGCCTACTGCAGAATTTTGTATAAAAACGCATTTAAAATTTGCTTGTAACTTCAATCACTGATACATCCAATAGACAATTAATTCAAACCCAGACAAACATGTCTTCAGCCAATAAGACGACAGTATTTGATCATGTGACTTGTGATTACTGGTCATGTTCAATATGATCCCAAATGTAACAGTTGTGGTACAATGGTTTTTTACATTTTACTTGAAAACAAGTAAAGTGGACATGTCTGCTTTTGATTTTGGACCTCACATTTTCTGATTACCAACTATTTAAAATGTATATGTGTCTGCTGATTATTGATTAAGCATGTGAAATGTCTGCCTCAACATGGGCGAAGCCCAGTGAGACAGATATTAAAATAATCACATGTATATACAACGTGCAGAACTATTTTTCATGGGTTTTACTTATATGAAGATATTGGAATTTATTCCAGTATTTTTGCTTGCACTAATATTCAAGGTCTTCTGAAGAGTGGGGAATGATTATTACATCATCTGCAAATCTTAATCGGTATGTTCGTAACTGGTTAAAGATGAACACCTTTGATGGCTTTAGAATCTCAATTTTGGTTTTTAAATATGGCGTGGAGTTGCAGTAAATAGCTTTGATGAGATTGAATTACCTTGCTGGATGCCTTTTTCTAATTATTAAATTATGAATACATGTCATGTAGTAGTATGTGGGTATGTGCCATCCCAGTAGCATTTCTGTAGATATCTTATATAACTCTTATATATAAAGCATTTTACAATCCCTGGAATTCATATATATGTAGCAGATGTCTATATTGATTATTAAATGCTTTTTCAAAATAAATAAACCCCAAGTATATTAAAAGTGCTTATTCCCCAAATTTATCCATGACTTTTACGGTCTGAGTTCTTGTTCTACTTTTGGCAGTCTTTTAGCCAATTTAGCATTTACTTTGTGAATATTTAACCTAATATAAGTGGTAGGCATATGTGTAGTTAAAAGTTTTGTTTATCCATTCGGTCTCCTGAGTGGAGAATGCTGATTACAGCATTATGTAATATAACCTGCTAGTAGTTTAATTTAATTTAAGTCAATTGAAAGTTTATCTCTCCCTGGAGCCTTGTTGCTTTTTATATATTTTATTGCATATTCGTATTCTCTTAATATAATTTCAGGAATGCTATCCTTTGGTCACCGTACAATGATGAATATTTATATGGGTTAAGATGACATCTATTTTGCAGTATTATCTTTTAGTATACATAAGACGTTCAGTTATGTAAAATGTTTTAAAATTAATGAGTAAGTGTATGTAGTAAAATTTTTATAAAATCTAATGATCGATGGATGGTCCTTTGTGTTACTGATTCTGCAGAACATGGTTTTGATGGTCTATTCAGTTGAGAAGCCGAGCTACATATATCAGTCATATAGTTCAGTATTCCAAATTGAATAATCCCTAAAAAAATAATTTAAGCCTTAAATTCTTTTATAATTTGATTTCATATTTTCAATATAACATCATTTGAATTTTTAAATTTGATTCATTATTATGTAATGCTTAAAGTATTACATTCACTTCTCAACTCCTATCAATACTTCAATTACTCTTGCGACCTGCCTTATACATAACAGCAATCAGCGAGGTCAAGAATGTGGATGACAGTAAATATTAGCAAGGTATCAGTTTAACGGGAACATTGTTCCCTACCAACTAGGAGTTTTATTATTGTGGTTAAGGATGTGGATGTGACTGTAAACCATATTCCATTATAAAAAAAAAGTTTCTATGTTTGCTCTAAGTTGCGGTTATAAAGTGGGAGGGCTTATTCAACAATGTCCTACATTCCATTAAAATTAAATGCAAAATCTCAAAAAGATTATGTATTTCATATTTTTTCAAACTGAGCCTTATTTATGACTAAGCCCCACAGTTAAAAAAAGTTGTGAAAATAGAATTTATATAGATTTGATTGCAGGAATTCAATCCATGGTCTTTGGGATTACCTATGAATTAATTTGCAATGATTTGTTTTGATAATTGTCGCATATGAAATAGTGTGTTATTTGTTGTCCACATTTTTTTTATATTCAAGGTTTTTACAGCTGTAGGTAGGCGGAATACTTGGCTCATATTTTCACACTGGCTAGTGGCTACGTAGTTTTCATATGGTATCACTGTTCTGCTGATTATCAAAATTTGTGGCCGCCGTCTAGTAATGATAGTAAAATGTCGTCCGCTGGCTTAAATGTCATGTTCGATTTTGTGTTTTTGTGAAATGTGGGCGACATAATCGTTAATTTTAGATATCGGTGGTTGATACTCATCAACCGATAGTGTTTATAAAATATGAATTGCCATCAGGTGCTTAGTGGTGCGTGCAATGCTGGAGACCAATGTTTTGCAGTTGGCTCGGTTGAAGGGATACCATTCACAGTACGTAGAAATTAATTTTTATTTTATATGCCCTTGTATACATGATATATGGGTCTAAAATGGTTAATCATGTTGTGTTTTAAGCTTACGTAACCGAATGTCTTTTAGATTTGTACTGTTCTGATAGAGAAATGAAGAAAGATGAACTAGATAATTATCATTTTTATTTTCATAAGATCATAAATGATTTTTGTAGGCGCCGCCTCCTGTCAGCTGATAACCACCTGACTTATTATAGTTTTTGACCTTCCATCTAGAAGTTGATTGTTTAAAATTTAAATAAATTGGCATGCTTTTCTTCAACAGCCTGACCTAAAAACATCTTGTTGAAAAAACATTTTTGAACATACGTTAGCTGTCAAGATCAATTTGGTGGAATATAGGTACATTCACTACTATGTTCTATACCAAAAACATTTGACTCGAATCTTCCATGATTCTTTTTATTTTGTACATTATTCCTATAAAAACGTGTGCATACATCCGCGGAAATGTATTTAAGACTTCGATTATAATTTTTTCATTGATTTTTGCTACATACAATTTTTGCTATTACATTCAGTATTTAAAAAAAAATTAAACTTATTTATAAAAATAATTACGTTGCTTTTTATCAACTTACTTAAATAATTTTTGTTTTTTCTTAAGAAATGTTTTTATAGATTATTTCCTACTTTTCTACTTATATGCTCAGGGACATTATTTACTTATTGCTACTTTACAAAAGACAAGTAATAATAAATATAATTAATAGTTAAAGACAACCTAAAATTATCACTTTTAAATTACTACAATACTTATTATGTTTATGAACATTTTCTTTTGTCAGATATACCCTCTCCCCCCTCCCATGTAAAATAACTTCATATCTTTTGTAATGATCTATACACTTTTCAGGAATTACTGTTTACTGAAGACGTTTACAATGTTTTATTATTATTAACTTTACTAATGTTCACATTTTAAAATTATGATTTCCTATTAACCTTCTGGTACATTTGTTTCTTTCATGGGTTTCTTAAGACATAATTCCACAATGTTTTTGTTTTATTTCCAGTTTTAATGTTTGTTGTAAATGTGGTAACATAATATGATCTTATTTTTGTAACATATGTAATATTTTTGTGGTTAACAACGTCCTATTTGGTGAACTCTAAAAAAATTCTTATGAAATAAAGGGACGTGAATTGTCTCACATAAGATTTGTGGCTCACTTCAATTCAATATTTGTTAAAATGATATATGAATGGTGATGAAAGGATTATGAAAAAATTATATGAAATGAAATAAAAAAAATGAAGTGGTTATTCCATCAGTGGCCTCCATTTCTTTTTTTATCAATTCATAATTAATTAATGGTCTGGCATCGCTTTACTGAAATCATTTTGGTTTATCTGATTGTTATCATATATATTTTGTGCAAATATTTCTCCTATCCAAATTAACCTATCAGAATTATTTATCTCAATGACACTATTACCTTTTATATTCTAATTTTCGATACAAAATGATTGATATCGTTTTAATTGTCAGTTTTTATACAATTTATTTTTTCTTCCTATTTAATCAATTTTTTTTTTAATCAGATGTGTACCCGGAATACATGTCACATTCTTACTATTTTCAAACTATCCTAAATGCTCGTACTATGAAAATAGAATTAACTTGCTGGTTTCCTGGAACAAGGCGCTAACCCCCGACCAACTAGATCACTTGGCCAGTGTCTAAGCCGCTAGACCAACAAGCTACTTATATAATATTCATTAAACATAATTATTAGATTAAACAAATTTGCTGATAAAATTATACGTAAATATATTTTTTAAATTCAGCATATTTAATTAACAATAAAAAATTACTGTGTGTGACTATGCTTGGAATCTGTGTACTATCTAGAAGATCGCTAAATATCAATCATCTTATTTAATGTTTTTGGATGTTTGTCGCTAAAAATATTGTCGCTGTAGCATAGTTGGATAATGCACCTTTCCCGGTTTGGAAAGAGATCCAGGTTCAAATCTCGGTGGCGCAACAAAAATATTTTTGACAAAATTGATTTTATATTTATATCTTTCTAATTAATACATTTAATTCATATTTAAAATATCACGGACCTATGTTATGAATAATTACAACTTCACAATAAGAATGTGTTCTCTTAATATATATTTCTGATAAATTGCTATGTATTATGTTTATGAAGCTGATAAAAACTTGAATTTTGTCAAAAAGTTTAAAAGATCTTTCATTGAGATTGTTTTTAAAGATTACGGAATATGCGACATGTCTTTAAAAATTTAATTCTATAATAAGATCACTATAGATTATTATATCAATATTTTACTAATAATATCAAGAATGCAAAAAATCCCTTCCGGCATTGACCACAGATTTTGCAGATTTTGAACAGCCGCTCTTTTGCGACAAGATGGCGAATCAGGATGGTTGACAAACTTAGCTGAAATATCCACCGGGTCTCTTATACGGGAAAATTTGATGGAAATCTAATAGAACTATGAGAGTTATCGTGTTCACAAATTTTTTTTATATAGATTAACTTTTTAACAGAAAATATTTTTCAAGCCTCCTTGCCATTATTGAAAAAAAATGTTTTGTTAATTTTCCAGAAGTTCAAACATGAAATTGTCTGCAATATAGGTAGTATTGCTATGGAAATCTACCTAAAAATTAAGACAAAATAAAGTAATTATTGTAATCAATCATTGCACTCTGATTTAAATAAATAATGATTATATAATTCACAATCTAACAGACTGTGTAGATGTTTTGTTTGACATTAAAATTATACCATGTACGGCATTATACACATATGTATGAACTAGGCGAGTGCCACAGTTAAAAGTGTGAACAGCTCAATTGATAGACATTTGCCACAAGGTTGAATGTATTGTTTGTCGGAACTGAATAGAATGTAGCCATACATATGTGTATAGTGTAATGTATTCATAATTGAAAACAATCTTAAAAAGTGTTTCAAATTTGCAAGATAATAAATCTCACATGCTGTGTACACATTCAGATACATTAGAATATTACCTATGTATTATGTTTGAAATACATTATAACGTGTTAATAATATTTAAAATCTTTTACGATCTATATTATTAATGGTGAGCTTTCATTTTTCCAGTTTTGAAATTTGAGAAATTATATACGAATTAGATATGCTTTCAAGACAATGTTAATAGTTAAATTCTTGTAAGTTAAGAGAAATAATTAATGATGTTATTTGTTACGTAAGTCATGCGAGAGAGGAAGGTTTGAATAGAAAGAGATGACAATAAAAATGTTGGTTTTTTCTTATTTAATACAAGTGTCAAAAACAACTTGTATCTGGAGTATTTTCCATATTAAATTGTTATATGGAATGAAATGAAAATGTGTTATTATTTGAATTAATCCATTGAAAATTATTATTGAGTACCTAATTCATATATGTTAAAATCAGGCAAAGTACCTGCATATATTTAGATGGACGCTTAAATCAATGTTCTAAATTTAAAAATTCTATGGCAACTTCAATTTATTATTTTGTTTAATATTATCAATTTTAAATGCCACGTTGGTGTTTTGGTGATATGTCTGTTTCATAATTACATACTATTTAGGAAACAGACAGCTTGTGTTTAAAATACAACAGTGTTATATATAAACAAAATATTTAATTGGGACATACATAAAAATAATGTACATAAAATGTTTATTTGTTCAAGAAAATTTTGTTTTCCCTTAAAATTAGTAAAAAAAAACATCTTATTTATGTAATTTGTTACTATGTATAAGTTCAATATTAATTCATACCGTGGGTAAAATATGCGTGAAAACATATATTTTCAGCATTTTTAAATGAAAATAAACAGATTCTACACTGTCATGGCCGGATCGAGCGGTGTATTGAAATTCGATGGACTTTTAAAATTATCGTATTTTGTAAGACTGAAAAAATATTATTTAAAAACTGATTATTGAGTTTTTGATATAAAACTTAGTTTTAAATAGTAGCTGAAGCCTCAAAGCATGAGAGTAAATATAATCATATTATTTAAAAATGTATGTTTTCACTAAAACTAAGTATTTTTTAAATGTTGAAAGTTGAGATAATATGTTCTGCAAATCGAATGGTTATTAATTTTTAACATTTTGTTACTTTGGTTCAATGCAGATTTGTCTCCATAATCTTGGCTTCAAGTATATAAGAACATATATTTCGTTTATGCAATAATTTATCATATTAACACAATTTTGTAGCACGCGGAAAATGCATTTAATGGTTGCGGTTTTATAATGCTTGTATTATCTTAATTATGGCAAATAACATTGATTTATTAGTTTTAAATGAGTGTAAAGGTCCTATATAAGTAAAAGTTTAAAAAAAGTCAAATCTAATGTATAACTTCTGATATAAATGAATAATAGAAACCTACATTTTCGTAAATAACACGAAAATTTGAATTATTATTGAAGGCGTCACCTTAATATCTTTGTCATAAATCAAATCAATAAATATATCCCGCTAATGACAGGAAAAATTAATATTTTTAATTTTTTACAAAATTGTCTGTTGGTATATCTACCTTTTAGTATTGAATTAAATTATTATTGAGCACATAGGATGTAGGTAACCTACCAGCGGCGTACAGTCAGTACTTTGAAATAAACTGTACTTGACTAGAATGAATGCAAAATAAAATATGTATCTCGTAATATTTTCATTACTATAATTATTATTTATTTTCACTTTATTTAAAAAAAATATAGTTTGCGATCAACTTGTTTCATTGTATTGACTGCACGCGCCTGGTACCTACCTAGGTTGGATACACAAAAGTCAGATGATTTACATGATTTACTTTTAAAAAATAGAACAAGCAATTTTTTTTATATATCCAGTTCAAAAACCAGATGTATTATTTTATTTGAATTATAAGATTATTTAATTTGAAACACACATGTATATGGCTTACGCTTGCAGATCATTATTAAAAGTATGGCGTACATATGCTGAGAATTATATTTATGTTAATAAGTGGATTTCATTTTAAAATTTAAATTTTATTCTCGTGTTCAGATGCTCGCAAACTTAAGTCCTGTCTTTAAAATGATAACATAATTATCTTCTATTAGTAATCTAATAAAAGATAGTAATCTTCTAATATATATAAACAAAATACATATCTCCCATCATCGTCTGTCATCTTGTATTGGCTTGACTTTCTATTTCCTAAGCAGTTAAAATTGAGTTAAAAACAACATCATACAGTGGAACTTTGTTTTACGAACTTAATTCGTTCCGTAAAACTGTTTGTAAACCGAAACAATTATTCCCATAAAAATCAATATAAAATGTATTAATCTGCCTAAGACCCCAAGAAAATCCCGCTTTATCACCTTTATTTTTGACTTCTTACTTGAAATCCTATAAAAGCAATTAAATTCATGGTTTTTACTTAAACGGAATTTGAAGTAATAAAACAAAAAGAATAAATGTAAAATCAAATTTTATTTTTACTTATCTTACAAAATATGTAGTACTGTGTTATTGTTTGTAAGGGACTCTTCTTCCACGAAAACATCGGGTGCTTGAAGTTCATCAGGTTTCTGTTTCACGAAAAACATATCCAATATTTATTTCTTCTTGCTTTTTATAATGTTATTATTAAAGAGATTTATAACATGATTTGATAAAGTTTTATCAGGTTGTTTTTTTTTTCCCACAAAAATTTGTACCTCACTCCACTTCGTGCACTTATCGTGGATCGAGGACTTAGAAATATCGTCCATTCATTCATCAGTCTCTGATAATAATATTTCCTCTGTCACCGTCTTTTGCTGCTCATTAAGAACCTGTTCCAGTTCTTCCATAGTAAGTTCTGAGACTGCCTGCCAGTTCGTAAACTGAAACTGAATACTTTGCGTGTTTTTTGATGTTGTATTTAGTTTAACTCGATCATTAAGGAATAATAATTTATATAAATTGTAAAGAAAATGAATTCAACATAATCAATGAAAGTTTTCAAGTTTTACATAGGCAGTTGTGATAAAGTTTTATAAAGGTGGATTTTTTTTTCTAACTGAGCTTAACGCTTGTACTACAAAAAAGAAAACTGGCTTGCTGGTCTCTTGGAACAAGACGCGAACCCCCGACCACTAGATCACTAGGCCAGCGTCTTAACCACTGGACCAATAAGCTACTCTATTGTGTTTATTAGTAATGCTGAATGGACCACCTCCATGTTTTGGTCCATCATTCGTGTTCAAGATAATACAATACTCAACTTGGTTTAACAGTGAGGAGGCGTGAATTAAGAATTTCATTGGATTGCGTTACTAAGCTATGCATAAGGTGGAAACAAAGTAACCAAGTTAGAGCAAACAATGTCTCCTGGTCTTCATCCTGTACACTGTCGATGTGTTGCCCTTTCTTTGGGTATACAATGACCTATGGCCAGATAGCACTCTTTTTATTTATTTAATTAATTTATTTGCTTATCTATATGATGCATATATGGTTGGACTGTGCCCATCTCACTAGAAAAATCTGTATTGAGACAGCCACAGCCCTAGTCCATGTCTAATCCACGCTCACCAGTTATTTTATTATTGTGGTATGCAGTAGGTATAACTTAGGTTATGGTGTTACCAATGGTATTATACAATACTATATGCTGTACGTAGGATTATAAATATTTGTTTAACTGTCTTTTGACTATTTATAGTATTTTTAAAGTTTAAATTTTAATGTATAATATCTTCTTATCCATAAAAAGATCAATTTAAAGAGTTTATAGATGTTTTTTAGAACACTGTTTATGATTGAGCATGATTATTTTACTGTTTGAAAATCCTTCACATAATAACTGAAGCAAATTATTATTTTTATTATCGGTTGACGTCAGTAATAGCTCTACATATTTGGTTTTTCTTTTTAATAAATGTGAAAAATTTAATTTGTTTTGATTAAATAAATCCATCATAATAAAAATTAATGCAAGGAATGATCATGAAAACAATACATTTTGTAAGATAGTCAAATTTGCGAAGTAGTAAAAGAGGAAATAGATACATTTGCTCTAAACCATCCACCACTGACTCCACTGAGTGGAATTTTAGATTCAGTTGGTAGCAATAGTATGGCTTGAGTAGAACGATGGACAAAAAAATAGTAGTAATTATAGTAGCAATAATTGAAGAATAAACCAATAGAAAACTACAGCGCTCCGGCGGAGGAAGCGGAAGTGAACCAAGTTAAAGATTCCACTGGTACACAGCGGGCACTAGCATAATTATAATAAATTGTTAGTTCATAATATATGGAATATTTAATGTACATATATTTGTTTCTAGAATTTTCAATAATGCACAGTTTTTGCTTGTATGCAGTGCACGCCCCTGATAATTAGTATCCATTGAAGTATTGTGCGCGTATTTCATGCAAATTTATAATCAAATTTATTACATGATGTAGGAAGTAAGCTCCCTTTGTAAAAGGCAATATAAAAAATATCTTATCTATAAAATGTAGTAAAACTTTAATTTTATCTTATTTACAAGCCGGCTTTAAAATGATTCACTGTCTTATTTATTATCTAGTGATTCATGGAAATGGTAAATATGTACAATGATTTTTTAATTCAATAGAGACATTATTTTATATAATTATTTCTACAGAATAATAGTATCACTTAATCAATATGATTTTTCTTGAGATTATTTTTTCTTTCTCACTATCTATTAAATTATGACTGTGTTAATTACAGTAAGTTAATGTTTTTTCCCTGTAAGCTTTAGTGTTACACGATTTAAGATCACAGATTTAAAAAAATTGTCAGCTAATATTGAGAATATAGTGATGTCTTGGATTCTTACATAAAATATATTTTAAATACTAAATTAATGTATTAATTATAAATATATATATATAAAATCAATTTTGTCGAAAATATATAAGTAATTGTATATACATATTTATAATTAATACATTAATTTAGTATTTAAAATATCACAGACCTATGATCTGAATAATTACAACTTCACAATAAGAATGTGTTTTCCTTAATAAAATATATTTTCCTATAGAATTGAGTGACCTGACATCAAAAATGAAAATAATTTTATCCGGTCGCAAGTAATTAAAAAGTTATTATATTTTAATGTTTTGAATTTTCACCAGATATAATAATAATATTATATAACTTTATAGCGCCGTTTTCGTAATAATTTTCAATTCAAGGACGATTTACCCATATACTAGTAATATTCCTACATTATCTTAATTAAAAATTGTTATTTGAACTTATGGAAATGATTTTTTGAAAAGGTGCATTTTTAGTATCTTCTTGAATAAAGTCTCTGATACACTGTTTCTTATGACGGAGGGCAGAATTCCATGTGTTTGGGCTAGCGACTGCAAATGGCCGTTCATTAAACTTAGGTTTCTGGCTACGGCTGGTCGGTTCTACAACCCTTCCTGCGGCTGAAGTAAAGTAAAGCTGAGAGTTTGACATCTATTATTCAAATTGTCTGGTATACAAAGCTTGTACATCAACCAGCACAATTTAAATTCAACTCTTTTAGGGAACCGGAGTCAATATAACTCGTACAAAGGGATGTTATATGAGAGAATTTAGAAACTCCATATATTATCCGCGTTGCCGCATTTAGAATAGATTGTAGTCTATTCGGCTGAAACATTGGCTGAAACTGTTACAATAGTATACATGTGACACAACAAATACATTTATAAGTAGACGGGCTGCCTCAGTAGATGTCTCTAAATACTTTTAATCTATCTCAATTGATAAAAGCATGCATGTTATGGAACACTTTATCTGTGGATATAACGAATTCACTCAAATCATGATGAATACGTACTCAATTCTGAGAAATTTTTTTTTACAAAATGCATGTTTTCTGTTGCAATTGAATTTTTATACTATTTGGGTTAAATTGGGTAGTTTGATTAGGTTAGGTTAGTTAGTTTAATTTTTTAATCCAATGATGCCTACACTTATTGATGATGGTATGTTTTTTGGATTTTTTTTTTGATATTATGATTTTTCACGAAACTGAAATAAAATATTTTTGACTCAAGGGTCATTTTTACTTATTTTGGTATTTTATTAGAAACCACGCATTTTTCAGAAAGCTGAAAAGTTATCAATCAACCACAGATAAAGTGTGTCAAATATCAGAAATTAATACGGTGAAATGAAACTATAATATGTAACTTTTTAAATAAACTCACTCAATTCTACAGAAAAATGTATTTTTTTTGTAAAAATCCGAGTAGTTTGCCAAAATTATTTAAGAATCAAACATTGTGTTGGAAATTTTATTTAACAAAAATATGTCACTAAAGTGAAATACAAAAATATGAGGTGTTATTATTAAGAAATTTACCTATTTACCTACATAGGTTTAAACTTAGATAAATGTTGTTTTTATGTTCTGGTGTTTTATTCTATTTTTTGAATACATAAATTTACTTTTTTATGCGTTGTGCACAATTTGTAAATTTGAATTTACGAAAAAAAAATTTTTTACAAACAATTTTAAACAAATTTAGCAATATTTGAATGTCTAAGAACACACAATTACTGGATACAGATATCTCATAGAGACAAAACTATTTTTTAAAATTATATTTAACGGAAAGTATATGAAAGTATGGTTTAATTACAGGGTAATTATATGTTCTTGGACATATTCAAATATCGCTAATATAATATACTGGTCAAAATACGAAAATATATAAAAAATTGAAAAATATTTATTTTTCAGGCGTATTCTAGTATAATATATTTAAAAACATTTTACAGATAAAGAATATTGTTTTAAAATAATTTTAAAAAAAATCAGATTCTCATAATGATGACATATGTGCTGTTTAAAAAAAAAAAAGAGAAAAGTGATTTATCAAATTTGGTCCATGGATGGCGATGGTGTAGTGGTACTCGAAGTGAGTCCACATACTAACATTTATACAACTTTAAAAAAATTTGATAAATGTGGAGATCGAGGGGTGAGAGTTGGTGAACATTATGTTTATATAAAGTGATCACTTAGGCCAGCCAAAGACAGGTTATAGGCCCTGTAATTACCCCATACTTCCATATATTTTCTATTAAATATAATAAAAAAAATAGCTCACTGTATAAAGTATATTGTATCTTCCGAGAAAACATGTAACTGGTTTAATTTATGTTTAGTTGTATTATGATTTTCGTATTTAATGATAAACTGTTTGTTTACCAAATAAAATAGCTTTGTCTTTATGAGATATCTGATATTTGTTAAATATTTTATTAATTTACATGAATTGTCAATTTTAATTATGTATTTTCCAAATTTTGCAGTGAAGACTGAATACTAAAAAAATGATAGCAGTTAGAGTTTGTGAATTTTCTTATATAATGTTATCATTTAAAATCCAAAACACCACTTTGCCTTTTTACAAATCTCCATCTTATCAAATAGGTAGGCTGGCAGGCACACGTATGTTAATGACCTTTTAATCATATTAACAATACACATAATGTGTGTTTGACTCAATTTCAAGATACTTCACCGTTGTTGCGGTATTTGATAAAGCGCAAAATAAAATATTTACATATCGAAGTCCATAAACATAATATTTACATCAATGTATTGAAAAGTCTCTGGGTAGGTAAATGTAATTATTTCATCAGTTGGAGAGTAGATAGATATATTCTACTTTGTATTTGTATATTACGGCACATGAATCTCGTTCATGAGATTCAGCCTAGATTTCTTGAGAATCTCATGTAGAGGCTCACGTTAACACCGGGATTGATTTTACATTATATTATAGCTTTTTAACGGAATAAACTTAAGGTAACTTTCCAGATTGAAATTCGAAAAATGCTATGTGAATTACATATTCTTTCAAGATAAGGTTAATAGTTAAATTCTTATAAGTGTCAGAGAAATAATTAATGATGTTATTTGTTACCTGTAATATTACCTAAATATTGCCAGAGAGGAAGATTTGACAGAAAGAGATGGCAATAAATGGTTGTTTTTCTTACATTCGAGACAAGCTATCAAAAAGAACTCATAACTAGAGTTAGAGTTTTATCCATTTTTTTTTTTTTTTTAATTAATATTGTACCATGTTGCCATTTTGTGATCTGTTTAAAATGTGTTAAAAATTTGCAAAATATTTAATTGAGATTAACATTCAAAATAACATACATAAAATGTTTACTCTGTTCAAGAAAACATTGTTTTCCCTTAAAATTAGTGAAAAATCACAAATCAATTATGCAAAATTTGCAACTTATCTTGTAAATAAGTTCAATATTAATTTATATTGTGGTTAAAATATGCGTGAAAATATGTTATAATAGCATTTTTTTAACTAAATATTCCAAGAGTGCGGATTCGACGTCGAATTGAAAAATGTGAAAAGATGGATTCATTTTGAAAGGGGGCCCTTCAACAATACCCTTTAAAAATAATAAGAATAATATTATGTTCATATTTTGTTTAACTACATAATATTAATGCGTTTACTACAATTGTTTTTTGATAAATTCTCTTATCACAAGTCAATATTAATTTAGTGATTGTATTTGGAGGGCGCATTCTTTGTCATCAGATAACTTCTAAACATTGATTGTGAAAATAACTTATCGATTTTATATTATATAAATGGAAATATGGTCATTAATTGAGGTGTAACATGATTATTTTAATTTCCACAACTAAACTTTGGACTACACACATGTTGAATTATTGTCACTACTTGTTTCGAGAGGTGCAGTTTCTCATCATCAGGTGATAACTAAACTAAATACAGTATTGCACTTAAGCGCGAATATGGAATTTATGTGAGATAGACGTGTAGAAGATAGTGAAGAATGAACAAATTAGGGGCAAGTAGAGCTGTTTGTAGTATAGTCGATAGAATAAATAAAGGATTGCAAAAATGGTTTGGTCATGTGGAACATTTGAGCAAGGAAAGAGGAGAAGATGGTAAAGAAAATATATGAGGCGAGTATTTAAAGCAACAGGAACAGAAGGCATCCACAAAAGCCCTGGCATGATCACGTTAACCAAATATTGGAGGATGACCTCAAAAGTTTCAACAGCCGAATAGTGTGTATGAAAATATGTAATAAAGGCAAGAGCATTGTGCCAGGTCAGAAGAGTGTGGCAATCTATCGTCTCTGCCTGCGCATTGTCCTTGGCTATATATATTTCTTAATATATATGTATTTTAAATATTTGTAATAGCAATTATGCTGTTATTAATTTTATTACAATCAAATTTTGGATTTACCGCTCTTGTCATGTCTTGCTGGTGTACATAAGTAATATAATATAATAACTGAAACATATGTACAAACATACGTAATACGAAGACAAAATGACATAGTTATCTGTGCTGTTGAAGGAGCGGTCATTTTAAAACAGGTTGGCATCGTAAAATATACCCCAGAGATTTAAAAAAATTAGCATAATTTGTTCACTGCGTAATTTTGTTAGTATTAACCATACTAAGCAAAATTTACATCAATGTGTATTGTTGTGACACGCAGCAGAAATATATTGAATATTTGGTTTATTTTTGCTCCACAGAAGTTATGCATAAATAATATGATGTAATTGCAAGTTTGCATGAATTTGCCAAATGAATTCACTAAAAACACATTATAAATGTTTGCAATAATTGTCACATCAATATTCTTATTATTTTTAAACTAAGCTAAATGGTTGTGCTATAAAAATAGGACTAACTTTATGGCCTCCTGGAATGAGGCTCGAACCCTCGACCACTAGACTACTAGGCGAGTATTGTAACCATTAGACCACAAGCACATTATTATCATGATTTTTAATGAAATTAAAAACCTTTAATTTCCCTCATTCTTTCCGACATATTAAATACGATGGCTGTCTGGAAAGTAGTTCTCGTTCGCACCGAGTAGCCGCCGCTCAAAGTGAAACGATTACAATTGACTGAAGCTGAATTTGTCTGCTCGCTGTGTGGGATGTTTCGTAGCGCTGTCATTGTTTTTATTGTTTCTGTGAGTGTTTAAAATGTTTAAAAAATTTGAAAGTCTGGCCACTTGTGAAATTAGGGCTGTGATCAGATCTCTTAACTCAAGAAATGTGGGACCATGTGATATACACCGTCAATTAAAGGAGGTTTATGGAGACAATGTTATTGATGAGTCTGTTGTCTGGCGGCGTCATTCTCCTTCATTTCCTTCAGGCCTCATATTGCTGGGAAACAACTTCTCCAACAATTCAAGTTGGAAGTTTTCAACCGTCCACCCTACAGCCCGGACCTGGCTTCTTCAGATTATCATCTCTTTACAAAACTAAAGGACTTTCTTGGAGGAAATTAATTTCAGAATGGTGAAGAATTGAAAAATGGGGTGAATACTTTTCTCAATGGACTGGCGGTAGAGGAATATGAAACTGGAATACAAAAACTCATCAAAAGTTATGACTAATGCTTAAATTGACATGGTGACTATGCAGAGGAGTACTTTAAGATTTATATTTTTTATTTATTATCTTAGTTTTATTAACCACAATTGAGTTTAAAAAACATCTACCGGTTTCGGAAAATACCTTTCCCTTCTTCAGGATGTCAGCATTGTTTCTTCACCAGAATCTATTTTTAAATTTAAAAAAAAAAAACTAAGATAATAAATAAAAAATATGAATTTTAACCACCAAGTTAATATTGCTAATTTTAAAAGTACTTTAAGATTTGTTAACAAATAAAAAATTTTGTCAAAAAATATTTCTTATTTAACCGTTTTAGTGCTAAGCAATTTTCGATACAAACGATCGCAGCGCTTTTGCGCCGCGTAGCATTCTAACGGTTAAAAAAAATTCTAAAATGGGTACTACTTTCCAGACAGCTGCCGTATATATATATATAATATAATATTTGTGTATTTATTAAATATATTTTTTAATTTGTTGTTTTAATATAGAAAAAAAATTGTTTCCAACCTTGTATTTTAAGAGTAAAATATGACAATAATTTTGTTACAGGCTTATGCGGCTGGTTGCAATATAGTTATCCTTGCGTCTAACTTCGAGCGCGTACAGATAATCCCTGGTGCCGTCCACAACTATGTTCGTATCACATCTCTGGATTGCAGTACTGACACGGGCAAGATTGCTGCAGCTTATGACAGCGAAGTGTGCATATTTGAGCCCACACCGCTTATACACACAAGCTGCTCACACGTGAGTACATATTATATTTCATCCTCTTGATCTGACATTTATTTTTTTCATTTATTAATATTTTAAACTTTTTGAAATGTCATGTGTTAATATTGTGTCATTAATATTGATTATTTTACAATTTATCTACTAATGAAAATTAAAAATTTAATTAATCACTAATTATACATTGTATAATATGTAGATTATTACAATTTTATTTATCTTAAATGCAATAATTATACAATTTTTATTAAATAATTAAATTGTCAGCCAGTTATTAATTACTTACTATCATACTGTTTCGCCATGGGGATAGACAGAGAGGATAGAGCGTCACACTCTTCTGTTCTGACACACAATTCTCGTTTCATCCACATTCATACATCTTCTCATACAAGCTCGACGATTATTGAAGCTTCTAACAGGACCATCCTCCAGTATCTGGTTTACCTGGTTGTACCAAGTATTGCGCGGACGTCATCTACTTCTGGTGCCATCAACACTTGCACCTTTCTTGCAATCTTTCTTACTATTATCTCCTCATTCATCCGTTACATATGACCAAACTACCTGAGTGATCGTTTCTTAATCTTACTCACTATGCTAACATCAGCTTTATATTCTTTCCTTGTGATCTCATTTCCACTGCATTCAGTCTACTTTCGTTCCTTTTCTGCCAGCTCCAGGCCTCACATCCATAAATCAGTGTCGTTACCAGGATTCCATTGTACACCGCTAGTCTTGCCTCGGTTGACAAATTCCCGTTAGATATAATTCCATTCAAAGCGCCATTTGCTTTATTTCCTGCAGTCACCCGTTCCTTTCGATATCATTCTCAGCCTTTCCGTTTCTATCAAACATACTTCCCAAATATACATACATCTACTTGTTCCAAACATTTGAGAATGTATTATGGTGTAATAGATACATGAAAGAAGTGATCATAGCTCACAATTTATTTTTAATTTATCTAATATTTATTAGAAGTTATTATCAATGCAGCTTCCTTAGGGCTGGTTGTTTGATCAGTTGTAAATTTTTACCATGGTAACTTTATACCATCGCCAGTGGTAAAAAACGTTTACAGGTTGTTTGAACGTTGAGTATACTACTGTCAAAGTTAATCCCTTCTAATACTGTGGCAAGGCGAATAATCATCAAATACCTGAGAATTGTACCAAAATTGATTTATTTTAAATATTCATCATTGGCCATATGCATCATTTTATGCTTTATCTATGGCTTTATTCATGCCTTATAAATTATATATAAATTCAATAGTGTGATGACTTTCGAAGTTATCGAAGTTTCGAGTTTCGAAGTATCAGTATTGGGGTTCTATCCTCTGCTTACTGTCAAAGTACTTGGGTTCCAATTCCTTGTAATATAAAACTCAGTATGTCCGGGTAACGATATTTAGTTTATTACAACAAGTATTACAGTAATTATAAATTATACACTTCAGTGATAGACTAGTTATTTTGGAGAAGCTGTGATGGAAGAGACCCGTTCCCCCAAAGACGGCCTCTTTTAATTTTTGTCCCCCACCACTCATCTACTCACTTTCATGACACATACACACACACACACACACACCCACACATTTACAAAGTGACAGTTCTCACAAATAGTAAGATCATAATTGGACAAACTCTTATCACTAAAATAGCGGGATATTGAATGATTCATTGTCGTATACTGCAACTTTCAAAGTATCAATGTGACAGATGACTTTTGAAACAGCTGTGACAAGTCTGCCATTTTTTAACTAACGATTTACAGTTTTTACCATCGAATATTGGAGAGTAAAATTAGTTAACTATTGAATGTACTTTCGACGAGTAAATATTTTTTACCAACGATTGAACCCGTTTTTGCAAAAAAATTTTACTAAATTAACTTTTTTAACTATAGTAAAAATTTACAACCGGCCCATAGTTTTAATTTATCAATCAATTTCCCATGTTGACATCTTGCGCAGGGTTTGGAGTACCGATGGGTGCAGACCGGGAGATTAGCAGCAGCGGGACCGCTGTCGGCTCTGTCGTGGAATCTTGAAGGAACTCGTCTTCTTACCGGAGGAGCACTCCTTCAACTATGGCATCAAACTGATGCGCATGAAGATGATGGTAAACAAATACAATTTTCAATTTGACTATTTGTTCTTTTAACAATTTTATCACTATTGATCCCCATCGCCCCACAGTTGTGAATTACCAAATTTATATGCAATTTTCATCTAAAACTGAATGTGATGTTATCGATTGATTCACCAAACTATTTTTTAGATGTACTCTGGTCTTTCATGTCTTATTTCGTTTACAGATTTGTACATTAAGTGTCGGTGGTGTGTAAGTTAAAAAATTATATTCGGTCAAACATTTCAGGGATGTTGTAAAATCAGATTTTTAAAATTTTATATTTATTTTTTGTTGAAAATGTAAAATGGTAACCGCATTTTGTAACTTTGTATGTATTAGGTTGTAAAAAATCTTTGTTTTTGGATTCTATCAGTTCTTCGAACCCCCTTAATTATTTCAGTCAGTGTTAGAAATGTTTTATTTTATTTTATTCAAGTGGCGGAATAAGTACAAAACTGCCGACGAGAGATCGAGTAAATACGGAGGATTTGACAAAATTTCGCAACTTAAAGAGATTAATTTGCTAATGGTGATTTATGATGCATGCGGTCGAGCGTTGAATTAATTGGCTGTAATTGATTCGTCAGGTTTAAAAAAAGAATAATGAACAGTTCCCCCATGATATTCCTCTAAACGTTAAAGTTTCTGACTTTAGGTCAATTTGTGTGGTACCCACTTGTCTGGCCTTTTCACTTTTTCTATCGTGGCAAGGTGGCGAGAAACAGTCATAACTTTATTAAGAAGAACACATTCTTATTGTGAAGTTGTAATTATTCGGAACAGACGGTCTGTGATGTTTTAAATACTAATTGAATGAATTAATTATAAATACATATAAAATAAATTTTGTCGAAAAATATTGTTTTTGGCTACCGGGATTCAAACCTGGATTCTATTTCCAATACGGTGAAGTACACTACCAATTGTGTTATAGCGCCAGTATTTTTCATGACAAATTTTCGAACGTATATGTTATACTTTTTCAAATTAATACACCTGGATTGGAAATAGAAATCCTGGTAATGCAAAAACAATATTTTTCGACAAAATGGATTTTATATGTATATATTTATAATTAATACATTAAATTAGTATTTAAGTCATGCTTTAACTCCTAGATCACACGCGTGCGCTCGAGTTGTCGTATGTGAATTAGCTTCCACTATTGGCTTAATTTAAAACGCTTCTTGGTCTTGGATGGATATAAATAAAACAATGTTATAATTCTACTTGAATTTATTAGCACTACTCGAGTTTTGAGAGAAACAGTAACTATCATTTACAGGTGAAGTATTAAACTAACTACACATAAATATAGGAGACATGGCTTAAGTGGTAGACCTACGACTAATTAGGTACTGACAGATGGAGGGGGAGGGGGCAGAGTTACTGGTAAAAGGTTGAGGGGTGGTTGTGATGGGAATGTTGGGAGAGGAGATGAGAAAATTGAATATTGTTTAACACATTAATCTGAGATCAAATTCCTTTTTATTTTTAAACTTTCAAAATTATTCATTTTATTACCTTTACATGTGACAGGATGGAGAAGTTGAGGACAATATGGATAATAATCATTCCTTTCATTCGTGTACCATTAAACTTATTAAAAAGTTACTACTGATCACACGATCGGCCCATAGATGTAATACAACCAATGGAAACAATGAATCCATAAAATATATGTTTTTATTCACTAATAAAATATTAGAACATTCTCATCTATTTAAGGTGTACAATTTTATATGTAAATATGATATATTTTTCAATCAGCAGATAGCAATCTGCTATTCAATGTCGATTATGATGTGGCAGCTGCACGGTCCTACACTGACCACTACCATTGTCTGTGGAATCAATAAAAAAATATTATTGTACTCAATTGTAATTATAATGCCAGCCTCGCTGGGCTACTTCACAAATTAAAAAAGATGCAAATAAATATGAATATTAGAATACATTCTTATTGTGAAGTTGTAATTATTCAGAACATGGGTCTGTGATATTTTAAATATGAATTAAATATATTAATTAGAAATGTATACATACAAAATCAATTTTATCGAAGAATATTGCTGTTGCGCCACTGGGATTCGAAATTTAATAAAAATGAATTGATAATTCTGGCATCTGCTATCAGATTACTCAAAGGTATTTGAGATTCCGTAAAAATAAGGTAGATGGCTCTTTCAAATAATGGAACGATTAAATGTATTAATATCAAAAAGGTAACATGGTTCGAAAATTTGTCACTAAAAATATTGTCACTCTAGCATAGTTAGATAATGCACCTTCCCCGGTTTGGAAAGAGATCCAGGTTCGAATCCCTGTGGAGCAACAACTATATTTTTCGATAAACTTGATTTTATATGTATATCTTTCTAATTAATATATTTAATTCATATTTAAAATATGAATAATTTATATTTTTTTAATATGATGTTTGGGTCAACTTTCTGTCATAATTTCATTGCAATCTGACCAAGGATAATGGCGATATCGCTTGAAAATATTTATATTTATAAGTGTGATATGATTTCTACTTTTAAACCATAAATTATCTTTGATAAAATCCAGGGAATACCGCCATATATAATGCTGGGATACCTTGTGTTTGATATTGACAATTTTTCACTTTTTAACGTATTTATTATTATTTTTAGCTCCAACTGGTGTAAAGTTTGAGATAGGAGGTGGAGACAAGGAAGGAAAAACAGCTGAAGAAGATGAACCTGTAATTTTTTTACTAATTTGATCTTTTTAATTTAATCTTGTCTAATTATATTATATTTCTTACAAACTAATTGTTTCTGTTTTTTTTAAATTCATATTTATGTGTAAGAGAAAATTAAATTTTGTTATTAAAGAGTTTTAATCTCCAGTATATATCTTTCACAAAAAAAAATCCACCCCGGCCTGCGCTGATTATATCCACTGTGACGTAATTTATTTATCAACACGTCTTGTATTTTATTTTTGCTTTAATTGTTCAATCTCTAAATATAAATATATATATATATATATATATATATATATATATATGTATGTATGTATTTTTATTTTGTTCCTGGCTGGGTCTAGCTGACAAAATTTTTAGATACTGTCTTTCTTGTTTGTTAAATAATTTATATTATTAATTGAAATTTCTTTTTGGAAACAAATGATTAAATTAATAAAATAAGATTAAATATATCTTCTATAAAAACCAGTGCTGGATCCTCCTCCTGGTAACCAGTATCCCCTTACGGCATCATCAAACCATGCATTTCTAACAACTAACCTAAAACAATATTAGGCACAGTAATTGTTTATTTAATAACTTATGTAAATGGTTGATAAAAAAATCACTTTTATTTGAATATTTGTAATTTAGGGTTCTTAATAATGTGTTTTTACAGAGTTGGGCATGTGTTTGGCGATGTCACACGGCTACTCCAGCATACCATCTCGCTTTCTCACCAGATGGCACCTTATTCGCTACTTCTGGGAAGAACGATCGCTTAGTTAAAATATGGTATCAAAACAAAAGTGAGTGCGTTTTTTTTTTATTGTTCCATCTTCTACTTACCTGTCGGGGTTGTGTTGGATTTAGATTTGCACTTCCTTACGACTTCCTTAAAAAATTATTCTATTCTACAAAGATCGCCTTCCTTTCTATTTTTACCTGTTTCCTTCTCTCACAGATTATACCAGTGATGGTGAACCTATGACACGCGTCTCAAAGGTGACACGCCACATCGTTTTGGGTGACACACCAGTGTTCTCCGCCATCAGACAACAACGTTCAAATTTATCACTTCGTACATATTACATATGTATCTCTTTTGGATCTTACTTTGTGAAAAAAACAATTAATTGAATTAAGCAATTAATCAATTGACATCAAATCAAATACTATGGGTTCCATATTTATTTCCTGTTAAATTTAAATTTAAAAATATATAAATGAGTATTTTTTAAATATAATTAAATATGTAAATAAAAGGGTTAATTTTTGGAGGGGGGGTCGTGTGACCCGCCAGCGATGTTATGTTAGATTTTCTGAATATTTGACACGCCGAGCCCAAAAGGTTCGCCATCACTAGAATAGACCTAAGTGAAAAGAAAAAGATGCAATATATTTAAGTGTCGTAGTTTTTTTCTTTTCTAAATCCACACTTCTATGTTTATACACAAGCTGATACCATATGTTTTACGCACGCTCTCAATAAATAATTATCTTGAAAAGAACTTTATTTTCACACATTGAATAAATATTGTCAAAACAAAAGTCTACCATTGAAGATCAGCGCGGTTCTCCAAGTCTGAGTCCCATCACTGCTGCGAGTGATATAAATAATGCTCGTTATTGTGTCATTTAATGAATAATATTGAATCATTTTTATAGCGCCATTTCATAAACAATTTCACCTCAAGGGTACTTTACATGTTAACTGTTTATATTCCTACATTATCTTGCACATAATCTCTTTGTTTAAAGTATTCTTAATGATGTGTCATAATAAGTCAACTCATTTGATTTGCCTAGAACATACATATGAACCAGAAAAAAAAAACATTCAGGTTATTAAGAATACAAAATCTTTTAAAACACGCTCATATTCAAATGCATTTTAAAATTATATGAATAAGAATATGAAACTGATAGTCACGTGTGTATCATATCACAAGACTGCATTAAATGGCGTTAAATTTCCAATCTGTGTGAAGATATATTTTGAAACTATTATAAATAATAGTTAAAATGAATGAATAAATAGTAGTTGTTTGATGAGAGTTAAATTTTTACTATGGTATAAATAGTAGTTGTTTGATGAGTGCTAAATTTTTACTACGGTATAAATAGTAGTTTGATGAATGGCATATTTTTACTATGGTATAAATAGTAGTTGTTTGATGAGTGATAAATTTTTACTATGGCATAAAAAGTTGCTAAGGTGGAAATTTTTGCAAAAACTGGCTGTTCGATCGTTAGTAAAAAAATATTTACCTATCGAAATTACATGGAATAAAGTAATTTTACCTTCTGATATTGGATGGTAAAATCGTAATTTGTTAGTTGATAATGATGGACTCTTTACAGCTGCTTCAAAAGTCATCTGTCATATTGATACTTTGAAAGTTGCAGTATATGACAATGAATCATTCAATATCCCACTATTTTATTGATAAGAGTTTGTCCAATGATGATCTTGCTGTTGAATTTATATTAGTGCAGATTTCGAACGCGGCGATGTATAGAGCCATAGATAACACAAAATTATACATATTGATAATAATGAATACCTAAAATAAATCAATTTTGGTACAATTCTCAGGTATTTGATGATCATTTGCCTTGCAATACTATTAGGCGAGATTATCTTTACAATAGTAAACTTAATGTGCGAACACCCCTCAAACGTATTTATAAAATTACTATTGTATAAATTTACCAAGGTCTTAGTAATAATTAAAAAAGTGTTTATTCCAATGAATTAATTGTGATTTTTAAAAATTATATTAATTTCTTTTTCACTTTTGTTTCTCAGTTTTGTTCTCAACCAAGAACGGTGAACAACCATCCAACAATACAGAGCTCAACTATGGTTTCATATATGTAGCCCATCCGAGAGCACTGACACACCTGTCATGGAGGAAGACCAGTAAATATATGCCAAAGTGAGTTGTTGTGACCAGCAAATATATGCCAAAGAGTTGTGATTATTGTTCTGTTTATTATATCTTATCTATTACATTTATGACTATTACACACGAAGATAAATCTTTTTTCTTACAATTTTTTAAAGAGTAATGATGGATCTATAATTTGAAAAAAAACTTGAGTTTGACGAATATGTCGCATTCCAGACTGCCAATATTTATTTATTTATTTTGGAACGGTGTTTTAACATGGCCAGCAAAAAAATAAACACACTGTAACTTTAGAATTTGTGTTATGTCAGTAATTTAATTGTAAATTGTGTCCATTATTATGAAAGTGGTCTAAGTCAAGAAATTGTAAAAATTTGTTTATCAATTATTTTGCATCATATTGTTTTAAATTCATATAATATGATGCAAAACTTGAAGTGTTATATTGTTACAACGTTGAACGGTATTCTGCTGGTTTATTTTGATAATAGAGTAAGTCATTTCAACCTTAAAAATTTTTATTTCCTTATTAGCTACGTGCAAAATTTACATGTCGAAATAAATTATAAATCTAATAGACTAAATAAATTTGGAAACATTGTGTTGTGTAATATAAAGATATTTTTTTAATCAATTCAAATGCAAACCTTTAAATATCTCGAAACGAAAGAAACATGACTTATACTACTTTCTTAATAATGGGCACAATTGTCAAGGCTAACTCGGCTTTGGCCCACAAAAATTAGATCCACCGTGAATCAGACTATATTAGACTTGAAAGGGTTGGAAATGAATGTAAATGTGTGATGAGAAAAAAGATTTTAAAAAATAGTGTGAAAATATTTTGTTACGTCTTTGTCCTAATAAAGAACACATTTTTCATTTAAAATCCTCAGGAATACGCATGATGGTGTAATAAAAAATTAAGATTCTAGCTCTTTTGTTTTTGAAATTATGTCCGATTGATATATTATCTTTTTTATTACTCAATGTATTGAAACTTAATGGTCCTTGGGCTAGTTGAATGTCAATATTCTACTAGTCTCGGCAGATTATCTCCTTAAATACAACATCTGTGCATTTCAATAAATAATTTGATTATAAAATTAAATTCTTTTATATTACTGATATTAAAAATATGTAAACGTATTATGTAAATTTTATTAAGCCTTATTTTAACTCCTGTTTCTCATGTTTAGGGGTAGTGTGGGAAACATGCTCGTTACATCCTGCTTGGACAACATCTGCCGCGTATGGGCGGAGACCCTCCCGCCCGAGGAGGGTTGGGGACCTGGGGCGGGCAGGGCTCAGCCGCACACGGCTCGACACAGGGCTCATAGGCACAAGCACCGTTTCATGCAGAGACTTAAGCACATGAAGTTAGTACATCTGTTCAATATATCCTTAATTTACAAGCGTTCAATTGTATCTTATATTTGTTTCTGCGGAGACTGTTCTGCACAGGAAACAAGAACTGTAGGAAGGTGTGGGTCGCTGTTTTAATTTTGCAGCTCAGATGCGATATTTGCAGCAGTGTGCAGGGGTCCAAGGGTGTCTAAAAATCATCATCCAGTGTAGCAGCCAAAAGTTGAGAAAATTCCAGGTTTGGTCCAAAGTAGTAGCGAAGAGGTCAAAATCCAAGAAGGCCCAATGGTGCAAGAAGGGTCAAAGGCGAGGAGGAGAAATAAAACACAGAACTTTACTCAAAGAGCTCAGCGGTGAGAATGCTTTTTGAGGGCGCCGGTGTGTTATTTATTTAGCAAGGACCCGGGCTGAGTGTCTTCCGTTTCCCGCCGGGCCAATGGGAGCGGGCATACGGACCCCGCTCTACCTCAATGCAGCCCGGTGCGGTCGCCATCTGGCGACGATGAGCTACAGCCCTTGGCCATTTAGGGGCCACGGCACCTGGGTTGGCAGACGTGACATTACGCTCAGTTTTTATTCCTTAAAATTACAATTCTTAACCTAGAAGCATCACAAGTATTTTATCCTTTTATTATTATTCCCGCAATGCCTCATACATTTAAAGCTGGGGCGATTGTCCGGGAATTTGTTATTACACCTTAAACTTTTATATTCCATTTTCTGACTCTAAAACATCCTTAAGGTGTATAATATTATCTCCGGGCGATTGCCCTCCTCATTCTCTTTTTATTACAGGTTCCATATTTATTACGCATATTCAGGTTTATCAAATAATAAGGTTTTACCATCGCGAGCTGTCTCCTGTACGGAGCCGTGACTCGAGCAGACGGAGTCTAGCGCTGGCGGGGCCCCCCCCTCCACCCGGCGGCCGCCACTTTTCAGGGGCGCGGAGTGGTGCCTAAGCGCATGAGAAGATCGTGCGCTCGCAAACGGTCCTTTTCAGGACTGCGATATGTCGCGGTCCTAAGAGACATTATCCTGTGCGGCACAGAGACTGTTAAAATCATCTTAACATAGACTTTACATTTATTGATTGTTGTAACTTAATTGTATAGGTCACCCAACCGTGCTTGTTGTATGCCTCGTATTTTTATTCAATAATATTTAAAATATTATTTAGATAGACAATTAATAAGAAGCAGTTAGTTATATTATTTTTAAAAACTTAATCTAATAACTAATTTGATCTTAAATTTGCAAAGAATTGAGGTATTTTGGTGTAATAATTAAATAGCTAATCAAATAATTACATTTAATTTGTATTAAAATTCCACAGAACTATGTTCTGAAAGTGCAACTTCACTATAAAAAATGTGTTCTCCGTAAAAAATTAATTTAGTGCCAAAATATCCTAGACCAAATGTTACTCGATTGACATATTAAAATTTTACAGAACATGTTTCCACATTCGCCGGACTGCACAGTCATCCAAGCAGCTAGGCACCCCTATCCCCACACTACCGTCCACCTTCAGCGTGCACGATTTCCACAACAATTATCAATCTAACTCTTCCACAGCAGGTAACTTAACTTTGTTTGTTGTTTTTTTTTTTAAACATGTGCTATTAACAAAGTAATTAAAACAGTATGTTATTCGTTTACACCCTTGAGCAATGACAACTCACATACTTTCAAATATATCAGCTTTATATGACTGTTGTTTTCTAAAATGTTGTATATGGTCATTCTTCAAGAGAATTTTGGCATGATATATACGTTAAAACTTATTGTTTTCTCGATTTAGATAAATTGAACCCAATGGATGATATAGTTACCACCAGGGTTGGTCTGGAATATTGCGGGGCCGGGTTTAAGGAGGCATTCCTTATTTATTTATACCAATATTGTAAGGGTGAAAAACGTGCAAGGTATTGCTCAAATATTTTCACGCATAAAACCCCCATTTATTATGTACTTGTCCATTTCACAAAAAGATTGTCTTGAAAAAGAAATATTGATCATTGATCATTATAAAAGATTGATCATAGAAAAAGCTCTATCTCTTTTCAAATGCTTTACAAATCACATCAGCCGTCGATGACGATACTACTACCTAAATTAAGCTGGGGTCGAATAAATTACCAAAGCCTTACCAAGGGCTAAGAATGGCTGCACTCTTTGCACTGCCCCAGGTTGACCCTGTTTACCACACAATAACATAATATAATATAATTCAATATACGAGGTTATATATGTTTTTTTTCAATTTTTTATAATTAAAATAAAATTCCTTCTATGTTTACCACAAGGTTTACACTTCCACCTCGCTGCATCAATCAATGCCGAGACAGACATACCCCTGGTCCCTTCCATGCGAGCCTCTGTAGAGGGTGACGGGACTACAAGGCCCCACTTTATATTGCACTGGCTGCACAATAAGGAAATGCACTTTACTCTGCAGGCAGAGACTATATTACATGATCTCACTAGAAAGGTAAGAGGTCTACAATCTCAATTACGGTATTCAAACGCACATGTGGCAAGATTCTCATTGACTATTTTTTCTAGTGAGTTAATTTCTTCAAAACAATAAACATTTATATTCTTCTTTTATATACACCAATATCTCACAATATGGCTTTTCGCTTTACTGGCCTTTTTAAATTATAGCTAGTCAAATTATAACTCCATATATGGCCAAAAAAAGACATACAAATACAGTATTAGCACTTTTTCATTTCAAACAAGCAATAATCATCCAACTTCAAACTGGTACCAACGAATAATGCAACGCTTAAGATTCTTGAAGCATTAATACAGATATTAACTGCCACAGAGATCTACAAACAGCAGGGCAAAACAACAAACGTTGGACCAATTGTTTCAACCAGGTCTTTTCATAACAGCGAGTGAAGCTGATGACAGCATGATGTCGTGTGATTCTTCAGGCTCCGATTTATAACTATTCAATATTTTTATTTTGTTTTTATTAATACATATGTAATGAAAATATTATTTTTAAAGGAAATAAAAAGTAAAAATTGCATTTTCAACTAAAAACTTCATGATTTTTTTATTTTTCTGTAAAATTGAAACAGTTCTGTAGAATTAGCAATTTTTTTTTGTATCAAAATAAATTGTAGATACAGTAAAACTCCGTTAATTCGTAACTCTATATTTCATATTTTCATGGAATTTGCAATTTTTTCAAAAATTTACCCTGAAAATAACATTTCATACTAATTTCTACTTATAATTTGTAAAATCTGATTATTTGCAGTTCATGTGCGTTTTTGACACCCAAAGTAAATAATTTGTTCACGTAATTCACATATTTGCAAATGTTTTTAAATCCCCAAACTCACGCAACTACGCATTTGACCTTCATACCTTCGTAAACATCTGCAGCTAGCCTCGCCTACGAGCCAATTGCGATGCCGTTCCTTATCGTATAATGGCATGCTGGTATGACAGGACATGCCGAACTGAGTTTAGTCAAATTCCATAGTGCATTTTATAAGATTTGTTGTTATTTAAAATAATGTTTTCATTGTATCACTTCTAGATTCATGAAACATTTTGATTTTTTACATTTGATTGAAATCGCGATGTCAACAGCGGCGGAGCGCATAAAATTTCTTTTTAATGTTGCCTTTAAAAACTTTGTTCTCATTATACGTAATTTGGATTTTTTTTTTAATTTCGGTCCCGTAAGTTATGAATTAACGGAGTCTTATTGTATATGGTAAGGTTAGGTATAAAGTAAGGTATTGGTGTATTTCTCTTTTGATTCACCACGAACCACCAAAAAATGATATGTGTAAGTAAAGTATGAGAAGAATGAATAGAAATTTTTTATTTTAGATATTGGATAAAGAGGATGCGGAAGATGGTGGCATGGACAATCACAACCATGCGGATGGTGATGATATGAGTGAGTTACCGCACACACTTGTTTGTATTTTGCCAACGCATTGTCTTTCTCTCGTCTATGATTGCAATAATGATTTTTAATAACATTTTGTAAAAAATCATGATCTCTTCAGATACATTTTGAATGCTATACATACATATCTACTTTTGATAATGTACACAATGTAATGTGTTTCTGAATTACATGTATAATGTGTCTTGTTTGAATTGAGCTGCTCGGTAGACCGCAATACATTATCCATCATTTATTAAACATTATTGTATATTATTATTATATAATTATTACATCAGAATTATTGTAACTGTACATGACAAGTGCTTTAGTTGTCATTTTCACCCAGCCGTTCAATTTGTGATTTTCTAAAAATATTTTGTGTTTCGATTTCTTCACTGCATTTTCAATACATATTTTTAAATTTCACGTTTTAAAACTGTACACAGCACACTTGACTAATTGTCAGACAATAACGGCGATTCACCCGGCTGTATTCTGTAAGTGTTCATAATTTAAAATTCAACAAAACCAGTTAAGGGCATGTGACTGATTCATTTGTTTTGCACCAATCACAGTGATATTATATGGCGAGAATGATATACCTGTAAGTATTTTTTTTTTTAATTTAAATTTTTTACCAGCACATAAATTAAATTCTCACACGCTGAAACTCATTCATGGAGATGAAAGAGTGACACGAAAACTATTTCATCATTCCCATCTGCTGTTGGCTCAGTTCCCAACATTTTACAGTTGGAAGGACATGATTCATTATCGTCGCCAATGCTGTACCTCGAGATGTGACGAATAGATTTTGAAAAATATATTTTTTTGTTTCTTGAAATTGAATAAAAGAAGTAGGTACCCATACTGTTTATGTAAATGCCTTCGATAGCTGGTTCCCAGGTTTAAGTGTTGCTGTCAGGCTGCAGGAGTTGTCGTATGTGGATATGTTTCCACTATTGTTTTTAATTCTTCGTTTACAACGCTCCTTGGTCTTCTCTGAGGCTCATTTTCGAGATTCATATTGCCGAAATGACATTTTTCATAGCATAATCATATTCTCTGGCTAGCTGACCCTTCAAACGCCTTGTTGATATTTCTATCTGCTTTAGCTGCATTGTGTCCTAACTTGAATTCGTACTCAATTCTTTAGATGGCATCATTCTATTGTAAGGGTATAAAAAATACAATAGCAAAAATAACATATTCAAAGATAGTTGAAGGGCACAGTACATTTGTCAGTTACTAATAGTCGAATGGATAAAATACTGCACAGAACCTTGATCAATCGTTTTTTCGTTTTTAAATTGACTGAAAATCGACAACTTCATGTGGTTCAACCTAATTTTTTACTATAGGTTATACAAAATCAAATTATGCATAGAATCTCATCATAATGTATTTTTATTTTTAATATTTGCTTTCAATAATAACCTATTTAATAGTAATCGCATTTTAAAACTGTTAAAATGTTATTTTTCGCTAAATGACAACATTTTATATTAAATTATTAAACATTACATTATTTACACAACAATTTTAACAAACATTGGAGCACATCTCTGTCAATACTCTATAACTACAAAATATTTTTCTCAATATCCTTCATATCTCTATTTATATTCTCATAAAAAATAATTAAAATATTGTATTAAAAATTCCCAGTAATAATGTCATAATGTTAATCATTATAATGTCCTTGCCACTATAAAATCTTCCAAGTTATATGTAATAGTAATAGTCAGAGACAAATCATTTAGGATTGTTTCTGAAACAGCCCCTCTCCTGTGACAGAACTTTATTAATTATTTGTTGAGAATTAATTTGAAAAATGTTATTTCTTTATTCTTATCAGATTTACGACGATTGTACTGTCAGCATTGTTTTTATATTAACCCAAAATAAATGTGAGCTTTGTGAGAAATAAAATTGTTATTTGCGACAATATTCAAGTGATACAAAAGTATAATATTAATCAAATTAATGTTCAGAGTTGCATCTTTAAATCTCTACTGTTAAATGTTTCGTGTATCATATTATCAAACATTAAATTGATCATCGACAGAAAAAAATGTTGGCACAATAACTCCTGTTTATTTTTAATTTCTATACAAATACTTTTTTGAGTGGGCTATGTTGGTAGGTATGTAATACATAAAAATGTTTTTTTGAATTTTTTATACATTAAAATAATATAATTAACAAAATATTTATAGATTATTTTGTGATTTTTGTCATTTTTTTTTCGCGAATCAAAAAACCAGAACATGTTCGCAATCTAATTTTGTATTTCAGAGCGTAAACCGTGCAAACTCAACAAGTGTTGTTCTCAAGACGACAGCAACAGTGATGAACAACCTTTGCCAGGTTTTTGTGTTGTTTGATCTGTAAAATTAATACACATTCGTTATACGTGCTGGATAACGTCTGTTCATTTTCGTTTTGCTTTGATGTTTTATTTTTTATATCTATGTCATTTATTCAATTATGTGCACTATATGAGTAGTAACAGTTAAACAGATAAAAAAAATGCATGTAGATTTTGTCTGTTCACAATCTCGTCGTCTAATATGAAAATGTCAAAACTCTCATTCCAATAACAGCCATTGTATTGGATTTTTGTGTTTTGTATGATTGACATTACTACTTGTGATCTTTAAATTTTGAGAATTATAATATTGAAAATATATAATTTATATCCTACATCAGAATATTTTATTATTCAAAAATCACCAGAAAAATAAAAATTGATTATTTAAAAGATCGATTGGTTTTTGGAAGAGAAATAACGGAACTCGCAGGAGAATAAAATCTTGCATATTATATAATAATAGCATTTGGCATGAATTATAATACTATATAAATTTTTGTGCAAAATCACACTAGATGCTCCTTCACTTTAGCATTCACATAATGTACATAATTATCTCTTCTATGTTAGACGCACCCAAAGCACTTATATTTGCTTTAGATATCTTTTATGGACAGTATCATGTACGAAGGAACCTTGATCATTTATGTTGCGTAAAATTAATTTAACAATTAATAATGAATATAAAAAAGTCTCCACATAATATATCAAAATATTATTATAATCTATAGTTCGTTAGTGATGCGATGTAATCACAGTTAATGCTTCTTATAGTGGAAACTCAAATTATTTGTTTATTGGGGCCAATAAAAAATTTAACATTTAGAAAATTTAGAAAAATTTCATAGGTTTAATTTAGTGTTCTACTGTCAAAATGAAATGGACATCAAATTTGGAATTGCCAGAGGTTTTAATCTCCAAAGTCTAAAATTTTCCCTTTATATGTGCAGAGCTAACGTACCAATGTTTTAGACTTAAAAAATAATAATAATAACTGTAAAAAATTATTTTCATATACAAATTTTATTATATGACAGAATAATACATAAAAGCTAAAAATAATTGGTATTTAATTTTTTCCAAAAAAAAAAAGATTTGATTTCATCAAATTTTTTACTGCAATTCTGTACTTAATTTTTATCGCTTCTTTTTGGAAGACATCTTTAATATTTATTATGTCCACATTTCGGAGTAACACATAAATAGAAAATGTCACTGTAACCGCCGCCTAAATACAATTATGTTTGTGTCTCTTTCTATTTCTTGTTAATCTGGGTCTTCCCGCATTCGGCCTAAATTAATTAGGTAAGTTTCCTTCTTTATTGCTAATCCCAATCATTTCAGCAAAGTTCATCGAAAAAAATTTTTTAAAACAGAAATTTGTATTTGTTGCATAAAAAATTATTATTATACCACCAATTTTGCTTTAAATGTTGATAAAAAAAAATCATAATTTTCATTATTCTACTTTTTTATTTGACATTATGATATATTCTCAAAAAAATATTTCTCCCTAGGTAAAAAAAACACAGGAAAATCGGAGATTACCCGGTACAGATGAAATGTAACCAGCGTATTAATGTTGCGGTTGTCAGTTATTATTATTTTTTCGTTAACTCAATTTTATATCATTTTCAGGTAGTGCCAACCACAGTCATCCCAGTTTATCCAACACTACATCTATAAACTCTATAGCCACTGATGTCACCTGCACTCATTTACCAGACTCTCTCGACGCTAAGATAGAATCTCTCCTTCGGGATTGGCACCACAGTCCCGATCTACTCTTTTCCATTCATCCAATAGATGGCAGCTTCCTTATATGGTACAAAGGTTTATTAATCCGTTAATTGCTCACAAAATTCCTAGTCGAAAAGTCATGTTGCCGCCAAAATTCTTAGTCGAAATTAGGAAAATGGCCAATTTGCCTATTAACACAAACAATCCAATCCAATTATCCAATTAGATATTTACATAGTGTACGTTCTAGTGCTAACACGACACACCTTCTATAGCCAAATACTGACTTTGTGATATACTTACAGGCGACATGGTGACTATTGTACATCATTCGGCTTAGAATATTATATCTTGCTTATGTTTGCATTTTTGCAAAAAAAAACTATTCAATTGTCAAATTTATATGATATTCTTATGGCCGGTTGTATGATCAGTAGTAACTTTTTACTATAGTAAAAAAAAGTTACTAAAGTAAATTTTTTTGCGAAAACGGGTTGTTTTATCGTTAGTAAAATAATATTTATTTTACACTGCGATATCCAATAGTAAAAGCGAGAGTCGATAGTTAAATATAGCTGACTTTTCATAGCTGTTCCAAAAGTCATCAGACGCATTGATGCTTTGAAAGTTGCAGCATATGACAATTAATCATTCAATATCTTGGTATTTTAGTGATGAGAGTTCATCCGATGATGATCTCGTTGTTTAATACATCATATGAAAATTTTTCACCATCAAAGTGACAGATTTAGGTGAAGAAATCCATAGATATAAAATCCATAGAATAAAGCATATTCATGTTTATTTGTCACACCTATCTATCTTCTACCTATCTACCTATCTTCATCTATGCTTTGACAGTAGTAAATTTGATGTATCAATGACCCGCAAAGGATTTTTACTATGGGCATTAGTAAAAAAGTTACTACTGATCACACAACCGGGCTTTTTTATGGACCAAGTTTATAAAAATTAATGAAATAATTAGGTTCTATTGTATATATAATGTTTCAGGCAAGTGGAATGGTTGGACGAGTACCATCCTGGATCCTTCCGGCAGGCGCAGGTGTCATTCAGCACCAGGATCCCTGGAGCCTTTCCACTGGGAGATGCCACCACAATGTCCACTGCGGCTGCTCTCTACCACACTGCCGGGTTATTGCTGCATGTAAGGCAGAAAACTGCCAAACAGGACCAGCACCCACCTCTTGGTATATTTGATATAGTACGATGATTGTGATATTGTTGATATTAAACTTTGGGTATAATCTTTTTTCTTTCCCTTATTTAGATCCAATGGTAAACGAAGTGTCCACACCATTGGCCAGTGTTCAAGAGGAAAAGGAGGAGAACGAATGGCCTCAAACAGGAGAGGACGAAACAGAAAATGATATTAAAGGTTTGATGATATGAAAATAATAAAATCCCGTTAATCAATTGTTTCATTAAAACTTACAAAATACATTTTGTATTTACTTTGTGATACAAATTGGCAAACTGAGCTTTTGTCATATGTTTTAATGAGATACGACTTGCGTATCTGTCATTGTTGCCGTAAATTCTTCGAAAGCTAGTTCTGGGTTTTCTATTGGTAATGATGAATACAGTAATTCAATCTATGTAAATTCAAATTACACAAACTTTTGTGAACCTGTGCTGGTTGACGCCGACGTCGCTCTCCTTGTAGTCTGATGGTCCTTAAATATGCTGGTCAGCCACCGAAAACCTTCACACAACCGATAATCTGAAAATATATAATACTAAATGTTTTTATTATCGCCGCCGTAAAAGTCCGTCCGAATCACAATAACTCTCTACCCAGAAGCAGCTTCGCTTTTGTTTTCTGTTTTTAAATCTACACAAAAAGAACACATATATTCAAAATTTTATATCAGGCCTACCTATCGAAGTATAAAAGCGCATAAACATCCGTGTATATGTGTTTTTTAAACTGTCTGAAATAATTCCCTTTTTTATTTTATAATTATTTGTATGCCTTTTTTTTATTTAACGCATTTCGCCTTGTAAGGGCATTATCGATCTAACAATTTAACTGAACAACTTGTATTTATATCTATAGTGGAGGACAGCTACATAATTTTATTTGCATGAGATGAAAAGAGACAACAATTGTTCATTAGAATTCTGAGGATTTACATCAATTTTTTAATGCTTCTAATTATTCTAAGTAACTATTCTGTTTCACATTTACCTCGGAAAATGTAAATATATTGATCAAAGTTTTAAGTGCTTTTATTTATTTTTTCTTATGGAACGGATTGACTAGTTTTAATCAATTCTCGCTTTAAAAAAAATGTTAGATTATATTTTATACAATCAAAAATGAAACGTCTTTTCTTCCGTTGATGTTTTATCTTTATTAATTTAAATTACTTTTCAGAAAATGAGAAGAATGGAAAGACTGGTGATAAAGACAAAGACAAGGACGAAAATGAAAACAAAGATGGAGATTTACTGAGTGCCCCGCCCTGTCCTGTGATTTCAATGGTGACCAACCATGCCAATGGCACACTCAACCTGTGGCAACTCACGTTCCAGGACAAATCAAAGTTTTCATCGGTTAATATTATAATTCAAATATTCTTCATTTCTACACTTGTGTCTGCCTTCTGCGTTTGGATCATATATCTTTCTGATTAAACTCATGAAAGCAAATTTCTCGCCAGTGCACGCACAATGCAGAGAATTAGAAAGACAATTGACCCACATGTCTACAATTGTGACCAGTTAAATTATTTAAGTTGCTTTTAATAATGATTAATTAATGACAATCGAACTTTTGCATCTTTTTAACAGTGTGGTTGGTATTCAGAGAGTGATGAGGCTGACTGTATTATATAATAAATGCAGGTTTTTGCTGTTACTGAGGAAATCAAGAAATAATACCATTATTTATAATAGAAACTCATAACCCAACACCGCCTGCATCGGAAACTTGTGACAGTGAATGAGACAAAGCGATAAATGTCAGAATGTCACATTGGCTATCCTTATCGTATGGCTGACACCCACGTGACAGTGCGTGTCGTCAGTAAATGATGATTGATATCACGAATGCTGTGTATTGGATTTTAAATCAAATTACCCATAGAATAGAATAAAATAGACCAATGTTATTCAACTCAAGAACACTACAAATTACTTTTGATATCGAATGTAAAATTCATATTTTTTCCTCCATATATCCTTTTTGATTTTATTTTTACAAAATGGTGGAGGCTGACTTTTCCGTTAGTGGAGATATTGACAACTTTTTATACATTCCCAATATGCTTGATACTAGCGCAGAGTTCGATGATGAGAATCTGGAACGTTCCAATTTCAGTAAATTGTCAGTTAGTGTTTGATATACGTTTGCGATATTTCTCGTTTTTGTTGCCAAGTAATTCAAGTGAATAAGATATTTTTTATTAGTTATTAATTAAAATTAAAATACTGGTGTTTTACTATAAATACCATTAACCATTGCTGCGGCCAGTGGCATCATTTTATGAATGTGTACGTAGTTGTGATGTGAAGTACTAATATATTTTTGTTTTAAGCATCACATTGAACACAATAATATTAATAAAATCTGATGTCATTCTTTCAAAAAACAAATATAAAATAATTTCCTAAATGATATGGCTCGACAACACTATAAATTTATATTTTGTCCTTTTTTCACCTCTAAATCATACAAAATCGTGGTCAATGGACGTTTATGATGAAATAGTACCTACATTTTTTTTTAGTTATACCAATGTTTTCATTGTTTTTTCATATGGGCATATCTGGGTTAATAGGATATTCAAGGGACTGACAAAAATAAAGTTTGAGTTATGCAAAACTGTTTGAAATTTTCTAACAATTCTTCATATAACAAATAGTGTTGAAATACATATTTGTGATACAAAATGAGGTTGTTTTTTTCCAGGTATTATCCATAGGCCATGCATCTAGAGCTTCTGGACATAGATTCAGGGTGAATGATATCACCTGCCATCCCGTCCTACCCTTGCTGCTCACTACTAGTCATCACAACATAGCTGGTTAGTTCTTTATTTATTTTCTTATAATTTGTCATTTTTGCTTTTATCCAATTCTTTTGCATATTTAATTGTACTATTTTCTCTTCCCTCCTGTCCTCAGCCTGGCCCTCTGTTCTAATTTAATTAATTCCTCTTAAATTTGGCTGGCTTCCTACATGTCTTTATTATCCCCGAAAATAGGGTTATCCAGATTTTACCCAGAGGGTCAAGAAAAACACTGTCCAATTCAATGACATTGTTGTTCAGGAGTTTTATTTTAGATAATTTTTCATACTAAGATATAGTATATCTACTAATTAATTAACTATCTTACCATCACACTGTTTCTCGTCTCATTCACATTCATACATCTCGTACAAGCTCGCTGATTGTTGAGGTTTCTAACAGAACCATCCTCCAGTATCTGGTTTACCTGGTTGTATCAAGTCTTCCTCTAATTTTGGTGCCATCAACACTTGCATCATATATCTTTATTATCATCTTCTCCTCATTCATCCGTTTCATATGACCAAACCACCTAAGTAATCCTTTCTTAATCTTACTTATTATACTAACATAGCTTTACATTCTTTTCTTATTTCTTCATTTTTTACTCTGTCATAAAGTCTAGCAGCTCCAGGCCTCACTTCCACACATCAGTGTCAGTACCAGGACTCCATTGTACACCGCTAGTCTTGCCTCGGTTGACAAGTTCCCGTTTGATATAATTCCATTAAAGTCGCCGTTCACTTTATTCCCTGCAGTCACCCTCCTTTCGATATCATTCTCAAACATACTTCCCAAATACACAAACTGGTATGTCAATCCATTGTAAATAGATTTCTAAAAAGCCTTTAAATATTTATGTACACATAATATGCATTTTTAAAACAACAATAAGTTATAAATGCGATGATTAATTACCGTCTACCTAGATATGGCTCCAGGCGGCATCCTAGCCCCGCCCCCCAGTCCCCTGCCCGGTCAGCAGACTAACGCACCTGATGAAGATTCGGGTGTTACCTCCCTACGCCCTACTCGTCCTGAAGGTTTCTGCTCTGAGCTGATCTTATGGCGGGTGGATGCAGTGGGCCCACTCAGCCGCTCAGGTGGAGTAGGAGAATTGGCCCGGATCAATTCGCCGCACCCATCAGCCTTCAGTAATGTTGCGTGGATACCCACGCTACTACCCAGGTTTGTCAATTTTGTTACATAGTGTTTTTTTTTTTATTTTTTAGAAGAGTTGAATCTTTGGAGACACTTTTCGCATACTGCACCTTTGGGATTGTGTACAATTCTTAAATAAAATTCCTGAAAATTTTGGTTTTATTTGCAGTACAACATTGGGAAACCTATCCAATTCACCATCAGCCTGTTTCGTTGCTAGTGATGGAGAAAGCCTTCGGGTTTACCAAGCCGTTATTGATGCAAGAACTCTGTTGGCGGAAGTTGCAAGCTCTGAACGACGGTTCCGGAACGCTAACATGGTTGTGAGTACTCATTTATGACAATTTATTTAAATAAAATAATTAAATAAGTCTTATATTTGTTTTCATCCAAGTACTTGTGAACCAAACTATCAAATCAATATCTTGTATGTAATGTTTGCATTATCTATTCGAAATAAATGAAAATCTAATAAACGAAATAATATTTTTAATTTTTTTTTTTTTTTTAATTATTCGACTAAATTTGTATTGAGCAGCAATTTGAGTTAGGTACTAAATTTACTTTTTAAATAATTGTTGTTTTTTTTTTAAAAAATTTTTTAAAAAAATTTAAAAATAGATTCTGGATAAATAGAAAAACAATGCTATATTTTTAGTTAGTTTTGACATATCCTGAAGAAGGAAAAGGTGTTTTCCGAAACCGGTAGATGTTTTTTAAACTCAATTGTGGTTATTAAACTAAGATAATAAATAAAAAAAATATGAATCTTAACCACCAAGTTAATATTGCTAATTTTAAAAGTATTAATATTTTTAAGTTTATTTCTATTTCTATGAAGATGTGAAAAACTAAAAAGCAAATTTGGAAAACATTGCACTGCAAACCCTGTTAGGGAAATTATGTTCCTTATCCCAATATAGATTTCCTTTAACTTCGACATACATACTTGTCACTACTTACTTTTCCATTAACGCGGCGCAATCAGTGCTAATTTGGTCTCTGTACGGTAAACAATACAACCTGTGTACCTTTTCACATATGCGTCGGTCACCTATCTACACTGAGAAATACTTTGCAAAGTGGCCGACGGTACTTCCTACATCAATTTCGAGTGTCTTAAAAGGTGACTCCCTTAATCCGTCAGAATCCGAGGGATTCTTCATTATTGAGCTTGGAAAGAGAGTACTGTGTCATCCTGTTTCTCCCTCCACATTTTTTTCTTACAGTCTACTTGATTATCCCTAACACACCACTTCTTTGAATGTTTTTTTCTGCTTCCAGGATTCTATGGTGTCTATCTCTACTGAGTCATCTGCTGAGAATGTTATTCATCAAACTCCACTCCATGACCGTATTAAGATTGTCAGCCAGCAGTCAACCGCGAGGCCCGGCTGCGTCATTCGCTTGGACGCCATTGCTGATGCTACTCACGATTGGCAGAACACACAACTGCTGCACGTTTTCCAGGAACAACTTATTACTGGTATGTCACACTTCTTAACAATATTTTTGTAATATCATCCAAAAGTTCTGGTTAAAATTGTACTTAATAACATTTTTTAATATTTCTGTAAAACCGATTTTATTTGAAATTCAATGTTTTTCGAAAATTTTCAAACACTTCAAAACACCCAAATTGTCAGTTTCATACATAATCAACCCCGGTATTTCATAGTATGAAATATTGTTCAGGCTCTCGTTACCGACGCAACGCTCATATGAGGAGAGTCTGAGAATAGAACTTCAAGTTTTAAAAATATTATATTCCCGTACCTCAGTGCTGTCATGTGAAATCTTTACTGCTTCTCTCTTAAAGAATTACAACTCAAATGAAGAAAAAAATAGTGTAAATTATTTTACTTTTGGTCTGTTTGTTAAGTTTGTAAAATGGCTCTACAGCTGTATGTATTTAAAATTTGTACCTCTAACAAACAATATACATACAGTAAAACTGCGATATAACGAAACCCGATATAGCGAAAAATGACATATATCGAAAAAAAAAATCGAAATTTCGTCCCTAAAACCAATTTTTCATACAAAAATGCATTTATATAACGAAATCCCGTTAATATTTATAACAAAATCATTTTTGTCCCATACGAAAAAATGCCAATACATATACGTAAATTTATAACGAAATAAAAAAATGTTAAAAGATGAAAATATTATTTTGCACTTACAAAGCCGTGCCGATGCATCTGCCGTATGCGAACAGTTTTATGGCCTTTTCGGCGGTGCGCGGCGGTCGGCCGACAAGGTAGTAAAACAATTCAAACTTCTTCTTGGGTTCATAGCAGGCCCATAAAACCATTTGACATAATTCTTGCGGCGTTCTCTGACACGTTTTACGTACGCATACGCCTCTAATATGATTGCAACCCAGACCCAAACAGCTGTAAAATACAAAAATTAACAGGGACCCCCCGAAAGTTGCAGTATGTACTTATTGGAAATGTCAGTCTCAGTGTAACGTCTGTAGAGTTAAGTTTGTTGTTGTTGACCGAACTGAATATTTACATAAATTCATTTTCGTTTGACAATTGTTTTCGTGTGAACTCGTCAATAATATAAATAATTCGTTAAAATATTTTATGGACTATTTTTGTACGGCATTTTGTATTTCTATTAACTATTGTTTTCGTGTATTTTAAGTGAACAATGTTAACGATAATTTTTAAGTGAACAATTTTAACGATTATAAATATATTTTGAAGTGGTTGCCGCCGTTACCGGTAAGTACCTTCGTAATTTATATACGACTCATTTTATAAAAATGCCGCGATTCAACTGTAAAATTGTTATTTTTGAATTATTTTGTATGTTTCATGCCCAAAACTATGTTTGAAGCGGCTCTACATTTAAACACAATTAAAATATTGTTTTGTGTTTGCAATATTCTGGAATTTACAAAAATATCTTCCAATTGGTGTTGAATAGGTTCTGTTCTTAATTTAATTCCTTTGATTATCCATTTGCTTATCTGTTTTAATAACAAAACTACTAAAAATATGTAGGTATTCAGTTCCCTGTGGCCTTCTTCCTCCTTTGTTTGCAGAATTTGCGATCTTTTTTGAAGCCGCGCAACATTTTTTTGCGACGGCGCATAACATATAGTAGGTTTTTTTATTTTTTTCGTTATATGTGGGAATTTGTTATTACGAATTTTTATTTTTTGGTCCTTTGGATTTCGTTATATCGCGGTTTTACTGTATATATATATATTTATATGTATATACATATAAATTTTCAATCAATACATAATTGGTTAATCAATCAAAGTTAAAATGTATTCAGTATTGTTTCACTTCAGTAAATTTTTAATTCCAAGAAAGCCAGCGTCGACTATCGCCGACAGTGAATAATAATAATCAGAAAATTTAGCACTACGTCATAGATAAGAAAGTCGCTGCACCACATGACAGCGCACGCAGATGCCGGTAATTTTGTTTTGCCAGATTTCTTCTTTATCATTATTAGATTTTCAGTAATATTATATATAAGAACATATCGACGACAAACGCATTGCACATGCTAATTACGCACTTTTAAAATACCAGAACTAAAATAACATTTACAATTTGATTCCAGCCGGTACGGAGTGTTATCAGGATCTATCTTGCAATACACATATATTTACTATTGTACCCTTACTTCGCGATACTTATTTGTTTGTAAGTGATTAATTAAAGTGAATTGGATATTATTTTTTAGTTATTAAGGGCATTTTACTATAAAAATACAGTGAGTGCTTTTTTCACTTTTTTTCATCTCAAAACCATACATCGCAATCAATGGACGCTTATGATAAAATAGAAGCTTCATTTTTTTTTTTTTTAGTTATATCAATGTTTTTGTGGTTTTTTTGTAAAAATAAAATTTGGAAAAAGCTAGCCTGTGAATTTTAAGAATTTGGCGCCAATTGGTGGTACGATGCTGTTTCACCTAGGACTTTTTTTAGGCAGCTGACAGGTTAATTGGTTGAAATTACCTTATTTTCTGTAAGTTAATGCACACCGGTGTATTATACCTACGAATTAATCACCTTACCAATGTTTTAATAAAGAACTCACGGATAATGTACATTCCATTATATTCATAACACTTGTCTAGGTTACCTTGCTGTTGAGTAATGGGGATGGTAAATTCAATTTTATAATTAAATAAATTATTGTTATTTTAATATGTAATAAAAATATCCTAAATTATTTCTAAATTTTAAACAATTTAGCTGTTGTTAGAAATGAATAATTCCTCTATGCCTCAATTCAACCGTTTTTTTAAATTTTTGATAAATTATTGAATAAATAATGGAATATATGGCAATATTTTCATATCAGCAAAATTATTAAGTTATTGATTTATACACAGATATATCTGGTGCCAAATAAAATGATGTTTTTGTTGTTTGTATTTAGAACATATTTCTCAAGCATTTGTCACATTGCAGGAGAGCGCATAATACAAAGTAATGTAGAACCACACGTGGAAGGTCATACCGGTCACCAACGAGCACCGAGTTTGATGGAATCAGAATTGGATGCGATGGTCGACCTACAGCAAGCGTCGGTATTCGAGGAACCCTTCTACATTGTGGTGTTGGAGAGGACCCCCAATGGAACTACTGTGCATATGTGGAGGCTAGTCATCGCATCTCAGCCGGATTCTACTGGTGATTAATATGAGTACTTTAATAATAATAACCCCAAATTACTAACCTGAAATAGGCATTCGATGTTGTTTTTCTTATTTATCCAACATAAAATAAACATTTATCAATTCATTGTTAATTTCGATTCCAGTTGATGTCCTGACTGGTAGCATGATGTATGTCCCTGACAGCGCCCTCATCCAGGATGCAGATGAAGCTGATGGAGAAGGAGGAAGAAAGAGATCTGTGTCTTTAGCTGACGCTGATGCTATCACTCTCACCCCACCATCCTCTCATGTTGTCATCACAACTACTAAAGTAAACAGTTTCATTTTATGTTGCTTACATAAATGTATGTATATAGTGGAACCTGAATTTTGCGTTATCCTCCAATTTAAGCCAGTTTCATATTCATATATAGTGAGGGTGTATAACGGTGTTCTTTCCTCTTCACCGACTAGTCAGTGGAGAACACTAGAACCACGGGTTCTTCACCTCAGAAATGCATACCCACCTTGGTTTGTCACATTCTGCCTTCATCCTAAACTAGTAAAATTTATTAATAATACCTGGGAGAGATAAACGAAAAGATGTTTAATGTTAACTAATAGAATCTAATCAAAAAAAGGAACACAATTAAAATCTCATTCCCTGTAAAGATTATTCACCATGCGATTAGATTAAAACAAATTATAGTAAATTGTGTACTAGTGATTGAATAATATCAAAGTATTTACCCTTCGGTTACATGTTGGATGCTCACGGTTACATCTTAGATTCGCTGGCCGCAACAGTGAACTGCATAATTTGACAGCTCTGAGTGATAAAAAAAATTAACCAAAGATGGTGACCGTTTTTATAATCTTTAAAACAGATCGCGTTACCAACACGAGGGCGTTATTCGTGAGTATGAGGTACTTGGCATTAAAACTAGTGACTGGGCAATTTCAAACGTGACATCAGTTTGTAATATCACAATATATATATTTATATACATATATATATATATGTATATATATGATAGATATATAAGAAAAGAAAAGATTCCATCGTTTTATGTGGACAAATTGTCAAAAGTAAAACTATACGCTTCAATAACATTTTTAAAATTTTGAATTATGTTGTGATGAAATGTATTAATTTATGATGTGAGAAAATTTAATAACTTGTATATAATTTATCATTTAAGTTGTGAAATATTAGAAAAATTTTGAATAACACCAAATTAGCAAGGTTCTATACTTGGATGCATTTAATAAAAATAAAAGTTGCTCACTCACTTACCTTATTGTTGTAACATTATTTAGACTTTTTTTATAAAGATTTTAATTTTTTTTTTCATTGAGTAGTTGCATGATTAAGCATTATTCTAATTATTAAAGTACTTACCTCGATTAGCTTATCTGTTTGATTTAGGAAAGGAAATTGACCGAATCGTTATTTCTTACATTGAAATTTTTTGAAATTCCAGGTGTGCTCTTGTGAATTACCACTGCCTCCTGGTGTAGAAGTTATCCACGCCAGTCCAGCTGCTGGGCATCTGAGTTCAGCTTCCATATATCCCGCTTGCTTTGCACCTTACATCATTACCACTGCCTGTTCCGACAGTACCATCAGGTTAGATAGACTTTTCATTAATTTGTTATTTGTATTCTCCCGTGACCTTTAATCAAAGCCATCTTCTGCATATGGGAATGTAAAATAATTTCTCATGCTCGTATATATTGGAAAAATTATCTTTGGGCAAAATTTTACTTATACTCCCTGACTCGGGATCTATCAACGTTAACCATCAATGTCTCGGTGACCACTATGCCTTATACATTTTGATTTATAAAACTAAACTGGTTACTTATAGATTAACATTAAATGTCACAAGATATTGTTGATGAAATTAATAATAAACATGTCAAATGGTTTAGGGTACCTGCTTCACTCTTATGTTCTACTCCGTGTTCCGTGCTAAATTTGTCATGAAAAAATACTGGCGCTATAACACAATTGGTAGTGTACTTCCCCAGATTGGAAATAGAGATCCAGGTTCGAATTCCGGTAGCCCAATAACAATATTTTTCGACAAAATTGATTTTATATGTATATATTTATAATTAATACATTAGTATTTAATATTACCATTCATTGGAATCAATGTAAATGTTCAGTTATAATGTAAAAAGTGACGTAAGTTGACGATGATAATGGAGATTGGGGATAATAATGCGCAGAATTGTAGGCATATCGAGCATTGTGGGTGATACCATACACAAAGACCGACGCGCGCATGCCCTAAAGTGTGATGTGCCAATTACGATTTCGGGGGTTTTAATTTTCTTCAGCTGGTCTAGATAAGACCCGTTTTTAGAAGCGTGAACACATATACGCTTCAGAGCGTGGGAAAGGTGCCATTCTAACCTATTTTGATAATCGGCAATAAATCCAATCTTGGACAATGTGGAGATTATGCCAAATGGCTTTATAAAGGCCTATTATGATCCCAAGGAGAAGTTTTACAAGGCGCAGCAGACCGCCTGTGTCAGGCAATAAAACAATTGACAAACATGAGCGTAAATGGCCGAAATATATTTTGAAATATTTTCATTGTAAAAAAAAGTTTTTTCGTTACATATTTATATAAATGTATCAGCATTTTTTTATATGTGACAAAATTTTTTTCATTATACACATTAACGAAATTTCATTATATAAATTAATTTTTGTCAGAAAAAAAATGTAAGGAATTAATTTAGAATTTTTTTTCGATATGTCATTTTTTGATATAGCAGGGTTCATTTTAACGAGGCTTTACTGTATCTGTTGTAATTAGTATGCAAAGTAGAATGAAGAGGGACCCGTGTACGTGCATCATCCTATAGATTTCAATAATGTATTAATTAATTCCTTTCAGATTTTGGAAATGTGATGTTCAGAAGAATGATTCAGGAAAATTAGACTACAGTTGGCGAGAATGGGAAATGATTAACAAAGACCAAGAATCAGTTATAGATATTTCAGGTATTTTTCCTTTTTACTTTGTTAAATTTCATAATTATTTAGGTGTATCTAAGAGAACCTTTAAAATATATTATTATCGAAATATTTATTAATCCCTCACACGTTTGCCAATCCGTTAGGAATTTTTATTAAAGTGTATCGTTTGGATCTTTTGTTTTTAGGTCAGCCACTCAACATCAGCGCTGCGTACTCGGGGCGAATAGCCTGCGCCTACAAGCACGGGCGCTCTTTTACTCGGCCCGGAAAGCACGGACCGGATGGACCAGACCCTGCTAGATACGTCAATCTCTGCGTTGCTGTGTATGAGTGCGAAAGTACTGGTGGATCTGAATGGCTGCTTGAAGACACCATACACCTCAGAAACATACACCTACCGAGAGTAAGGGTGGACCCTCATTTAGATCTCAGCTACCTGTATGATACGAGGTTCTTGCAGAAGAAACAGAGGCTTACACAGGTGCTTTTATTGTTCATTTGTTTGATACTAATGTGGTTACATACAGACACTGGAAGGACCCACCCATTCCCAGAACCATTATAAGAGTTTGCACTCCCTTATTGGTTTCACACAACAAATTATGCTATTTAAACTGCAAAGTTTAATATGAAAAAAAAACAGATAATGTAATTAGCAAAGGTTGTGATTATTTAAAACTTCCAGCGTCCCTTAAGGTTGCATTCTTAAGTTTATTTAGATACATTACAAATGTATTTACAATAACTCAGTATAAATAAACAGGTTACATGCAGTAAAAGTCTGTTAATTAAAACAATGATAATTCACAATTGATTTTAGATATAAGGGGTGAAATTTTTTTCTTCTTAATAAATTGTGCATTTAATTTTAGAAAATACAATATTCATTACCATACTTCACAATAATTGTTGTACCAAAATTAATTTAACCATTAGAAAATCTTCGTATAATTCTTAATTTTATTACACATTCAAACATTTCAAATAAGAAAACAAATGGCAGTATTCATCAATCTGCAAAATATATATGTACATATAGAAAAAACATTATTTAACCGTTCAAAGGTTTTTGGTCAAACTTTGTGGAATTCTATGATTATTTTGTAAATTGAGTTAAACCACCTCCGTTAACTTCAAACACACTATATATTACTGTCTGAAAGTGTTTTTAATTTTAGTTGAATTATAATATTGATGATGGGAAGATGTTCCCGAAAACGTTATATTGTTTAACACAATAAAAATATAGTGGAATAAAACAGTGTTTTAACTCAATTTACAAAATAGACATTATTTATTTCTTTATGTTAATTTTTCTTTTCATATTTAAGGTTCTCCAAACCCTTTCGCATGAAGACCTTCGATCACCTCGTAATGGAGAAAACAATCTTAGTTCCGATTCCACTAAAGGTCTGCTAGCCGTTCCATCGTTTAGTACATTGCAGTCGTTGAGGAAGAGTATTACAGAAAACGGAAATACTTGCCCTCTGACCCAGAAACACTTGGTGCAGCTCGACTGGGTTTCTAAAGAAGATGGATCCCACATATTGACGGTTGCTGTCGGGTCCAAAGTTCTTCTATTCACTCCAGTTTCCAGTGATTTGGCACAGGCTAATATGAAGGTTAGTTTCAATATTTCATAAAATTGTTATTTAATCTGAATCATTTATGTTACATGTAATACCACTTTCAACGACTTTCGTGTCAGAGACATTTATTTTGATTATTATAATCTAACGTAAAATTCAGAAAGCAGCCAGTTCACAATTTTTGAAATTTTGAGATATTGTTTTATAGGGTGTAATAAGGTCAATTTTATATTCTGACTAAAACACCCAGGATGCTTTTTTATAAAAATTCATAATAATTGCCTTCTGAAAATTTTGTTGATTGTAAAAGCTTCATTTTAAAATCTAAAAATGCTTCATAATATGTAAAAACATCAAATCTATTTTTAAATCCTCTTAAGTCATACAAAATTTGGTACTTATAAATTATTTATCATTTTAAAGGTAACAAACATTCAAGTTGTATAGATTTGGTTATTCACACTTTTCACATCAGTATTCTTATCTCAGTTAGTGTTCTGTGGCTGGTTCAATTCAACTGCCAGCTGTACGCATAATATGTCAGTTTACACTTCTAATTGCTTTTATTTTTCATAAAACTTTTATAATAAAAATAATATTAATTGACAATCGCAATAAAGCATTTGTAGGTGTAGTTTCAGTCGAAGACCTCAATTATTAAACTAATAATGTTGTCTGTTTTTGAAATCCAGGCCATGAAGGAATCGATGACCGTCAACCGTCCCATCCTACGTAAAGCTTCTTCCCTCGCAGCACCACACTTCCAGGAAGAGATCCGTTGGCGCAAGCTGCGGTCCATCGAACTCCGCACGGCAGATGGCTTGCCGCCGCTTCCCATGCAGATTTCCTGGGTCCGAGACGGAATCCTGGTGGTAGGGATGGACTCGGAAATGCATGTTTATTCGCAATGGAAACCGGAACCAAACAATTGCGCTTCAGCGACCTCTCATCACTTTTTGCACCAAGTAAGATTTATTATTCAATGTTATTATTGATGGAGAAATCACAGTAAGTGTGATTCATTGAAAATGTATTTGTTGTAAATTGAGAGTATTATTCAGTCACAAAGTCAGCAACCTCCATTAATGTTTTCATCTAACTTAATATAGTTGTACTTTTAAAATTAGCAATATTAACTTTGTGGTTAAAATTCATATTTTTTATGTATTATCTTTGTTTTATTAACCACTTTAATTGAGTTTAAATACATCTACTGGTTTCGAAAAATACCATTTTCTTCTTCAGGATGTCATAACTAACCAAAAATATATAGCATTGTTTCTTCATCAGAATCTATATTTAAAATTTTTTTAAAAAACAATTATTTAAAAAATAAATTTAGTACCTAACTCAAATTGCTGCTCAATACAAATTTAGTTGAAAAATTTTAGAATAGGACTCGTAGTTAAATTTAGTTGGCTGTTTACAATTTACCTTATTAGTTTTACATGCTTTATTTATCTCCAACGATTCCAAATTATTTAATTTATATTTTTGGTTAGTTATGACATCCTGAAGAAGAAAATGGTATTTTTCGAAACCGGTAGATGTATTTAAACTCAATTCAAGTAGTTAATAAAACAAAGATAATATAAAAAAAATAATATAGTTGTCTTCTCACATAGTTTTTACATATTATTAATAGTCAAACATAGAGTTATCTTCTTACATAGTTTTTACACATTGTTAATAGTCAAGCATAGCTCTTTTTGATGTAAATTGGTCATTCAAAATCATGTTTCTTGCAAAATCAATCGCTTTTGCTCGCTGTACAGGGATTAATTCATTCATAATAAGAAGTGCTTTAATAAATATTTTCTTCTTCAAGCTCCTATTAGTTTTTCACATTTTTCTCCAAATTACATTGATAAATAATTGTTGATATTGCGACTAGTACTTGTCCTTGAGTGTTTTTGCGAGCAAGATACTACTGACATTTTTCATTTATAATACAGTAAATGAAATCTGGATTTTATGTTTATCTGCAATTGTTGGCAATATTGAAACCAAATAGAATATGAAGAAATGGTCTTGTATACAAAAACAAAGTAGATGGTTTTCAAATAATGCAACGATAGATGTATTAATTTGAAAAGTGTGACATATAGGTTCGAAAATTTGTCATCAATCCACTGTGTTGGTATAACGAAATTGGATAATGCGCATTCCCCGGATTGGCAGAGATCCAGATTCGAATCCCGGTAGTGATAATAATATTTTTCGATAAAATGGATTTTATATGTATATCTTTCTAATTAATACATTTAATTAGTATTTAAAATATCACAGATCCGTGTTCTGAATAATTACAACTTCACAATAAGTAATAATGAAATAATTGTATACAAGTGTTTGAAAGTCTGCTATTGACACAAAAGTACTTACGATAATTTTATACAAAAAGTATGATAGCCCTCAATTTACATTTTCACTCTTTAGAAAAGTGTAATATGTATGTACATATTAGTTTTTTTTTTTTTAATATGATGCATAAATTTGAATGTGTGGAAATAGTAAACATTTCACTTTTAAAACCTATACAAGGTTTTCAATCGGTTTCTATTTTAATTTAGGAATCTGAAGACGGACCCGATACGCGCGATTTACGTGATGAAGACCTCCGTCCAAGTGGAGAGAGCAGGAGAAGACTGGCTAATGTTTCATCCATGCCGCATCTGTCCCGCGTCTCCTCCATAAACTTGCAGCTGATGGACCGTGAAGCCAAGAGGCGCAAGCCAAACCAGTCCACCTCCACTGACCAGCAGGTTTTACTTTTGTTTTTTTTTTTATATTATTCTACACCTCTTTCACACTACATTTCTTAGGTGTGATACCACAAAGGAACATGTGAACACAATATGTACATGCAATATGTTTATTATTTCTTCCTGTGGTACGGGAACTCGGCTGAACAGCAGTTGTTGTAAGAAAGAAGAAGAAGAAGAACTCTCAAAAGCTGGTAGCGACCTGGACTGGTCAATTTTTATTTCGTTTTACAGGTACATCTATAAGTAACAGAAGCCCAGGAACTCAGCACTTGTTTATCTTGGTAGAAGAATAGAAGAAGAAGAAGACGGCGAAGGTAGAGGCGTATTTTGAAGAATCTTGCTTTTTCTAAAAAATCTGCCCACTGAGCTAAACGCGCCTCTATATATACGCCACGATAATTTGCGGGGGGCGTGGCCCTCCAGACGCCTCATTTTTATATTTATTTTATTAATCAAATTTGTAGTAATAATAGATAAATATTTGTGGTAACTGAAAAGATCGCCTGCAAGTGCTGGTTTCCTGTGATCTTCTGATAGCTTTACATAAATCGTGCGATTAAAAATAAACATCTAAAAGATCCTTATAAATCTATTTTATACTCTAGACATGGTTTTTATGGCAAAATATCTCAAATTATTACATAACTGGACATGATTCCATATATAACTTATTTTATTTTTCATCAGTAAGTCATTTCCTAGATATTTCGACAAGCCATTTTATTACACCTAACTTAGCTTAATTTTTATTCATTATTTAATCCTTTATTTGTAAAAGAAACTATCCCATCGGCGAGTGCCTTTATTCATATGGTGTTAAACGTGGCTTCTTATTGGTCCATTCACTGGAGCGGGGAGCGCGCGCGCGGGTTTTTTCATTCATTCGAATGCGGCCCGTGAAAATATTATTAAGTCCAAAACTGATAAAAAATAGTATTTGTATCTTAAACTGCTCTAATTTGAAAGTTATGCGATGTATTTTGTTCCGGTCTTCTTACATATCAATTATTTTATCATATCTACGTGATTAGCAAATAAAAAGGATGGGTAATATTTATGCGTATATTTGCTAAAATTACGTTCGCGCGTGAATTTGGGACTGGCGCGAGCGCGCGACGTAAAAAATACAATTATTTTGAATACTTTGTAACTTGGTCGATGTTGGCCGGATTTTCGTCCGGTTTTCACTAAAATGCGTGATTTATTAATCCGCACATGTCAAAACTATAAAATATTAAAAATTATTTTTTCACATGCGGCCAGGTGATTTTGGCTTGAACACATTCTTGAACTTGGCATTGAACTTCATTCGCCCTGACATGTCAAATTATTATGCGTTTGTGTTACAGCGTTTTCTGAAATGTTGGCAAAAAAGACATCTCTCTAAAAATTCTCGAAAACAAAAAATCTGTACAATGCTTGTAAGAAAAAAGTTAAAGCTGGTGTGAAAGAAAGGACAAAACAGTTGAAAAGAGAGGAAAGAGTGAACATGACTGAGAATTTCCGGAAAAAATAAAAAATTTCCAAAAGGCGGTCAAAAAATCCCGATGTGGTGCTGAAGGCAGTATATTAGCAGCTATCAAGTCAGTAAATGGAGAAATGTTAATAAATGAGGATGAAATAAAATATAGATGGATGAAATATTTCCAGGAAACGTGTGAGAGTGAAGAGAATACAAATGTGGAACCCCACGAGAGGCTCTCTGGGGTAAGTATGAATGACGAGAACGATATGAATGATCATAATAGGCCCTTATGAAGCCATTTGGCATAATCTCCATGTTGTCCAAGGTTGGATTTATTGCCGATTGTCAAAATAGGTTAGAATGGCACCCTTCCTATGATCTGAAGTGTATATGTGTTCACCTTTAAAAACAGATCTTATCTAGATCAGCTGGAGAAAATAAAAACCCCCGAAATCGCGATTGACACGTCACACTAGGGCACGCGTGCGTCAATCTTTGTGTTTGGTATCGCCCGCAATGCTCGAGATGCCTACAATTCTGCGCATTATTATCTTCGATCTTCATTATCATCGTCAACTTATGTCACTTTTTACGTTATAATTAAACTTTACATTGATTCCAATGTTCGGTAATATTGCGTACAACATTTTCGTTAATGTGTTTATTTGATAATTGTTTTTGTGTGTTTGTTTACCGACATTTATATGTACTAGCATTCCGTAATTTATTCTTTGAAGTACATTTTTTTATATTTTGTGGAACCCTAAAATGGCTTCAGGTCATGATAATTCCTGCAAAATTTTAACCCGTGACAAAAAACTATAATTCGGCATTCGTCTCTTCTCTACGATTTAAATAAATAGGAAGATCGATTGACTGTTGCGAAACTCAATCTCAATGGTTGTAGTGGCTCTACAATTAAACACAGTTAAAATTGAATGTTGTTTTATATTTGACATTTTGGAATTTCCAAAAATATCGCCAAATTTTACATTATTTTGTTTCATAAAATGTTTTTAATTAAATTTCTTAATTATTATTCATTTGCTTATCTGTTGAAACAACAAAACTAAATAGATTATTCAGACTTTTCTTTATACAGAAAATCCTCTTTTGTTTGCAGAATGCCTTATTATGTTATATCCCATATTAAATTGATAATGGGTGTCTTGTTTGCGGAACTTGCAAACTTTTTTAAAGCCGCGCTACATTTATTTCTTCGGCGCGTGGAGATATATTCGTATACATATTAGGAATTTTTTATTTTTAATAGCATTTCATAACCTATTCTAGCAGTATAAAGCTTATCTAAAATAAAGATCATCATTTCTATAAAATAAAAGTCTATTCTAGCAGTATAAAGCTTATCTAAAATAAAGATCATCATTTCTACTCCCAAAATTTAATGTATCATGTAATATTTGTATATTTATATTTAGTACTATGTTTTTTTTTTTCCAGCCCCTGTTGGATTACATGCCTGATTATGGACTATTTGAGGCTTCACGGATGGCTTGTCCGGTCCTTCCACAGTACCACCCCAAGCAACTGATGGAACTTCTCAATAGTGGAAAGATCAGATGGGTCAAAGCTATTCTGGCTCATTTGGTCAGGTTAGTAATCATTATAATGTTCTAATTTAATTTCTTTAACCTGTAGTATTATTTTACCCTATTTAATAATTTACAATTACCGTGAACTATTAATTATCCTGGGGCGATTGAGAAAAAAATTTGCCCGGATAGTTTCTATCAAAAAATCTTTTTTTTTTTTTACAATTAAGTGTGATGTGGCCCACAAGCTTTGCCTCAAAAGTAAACACTGAATAAGCGCAGTCAAGATAGCTCCAACCACCAAATAATTACAAGTCATTTTTTATGTTAGCGAATTTTGACTTTTGTTTGGTGACGCGTTTGCAATTTTGCCAGTTTTATTTTTTGCCAATAATAAAATGAGTATTTGTTTGCAATATATTTAACTTTGGATAAGTCATTCGAAAATATGCGTGATTGAGATGATATTAATTGCACCATAATATTTAAGGATACGGTATTTTCTTTACGGGTCTTATACATGTGTTCCAGGAGCCTGTACTATTTTTACATCTACACATTCAGTTTTACCGCCACATGTAGGCCGCTGCATAATTATATTGTAGTATATGGGACCTTCAAATATTTAAAAAAAATTATTATATTAAATAATGTTATGAAATGCTATTAAAAAATTCTTAATATTTACCGCTCCAGTTAATCCGCAATCCAGTCAATGAGATCCCGGATAATCAAGAGTACTGCAATTTCAAAGTATCCAAAGCAAATCTATAATAAATGTATAAAAATTTGTCCTTTTTAATTTATTTTTATTTTGTTAATACGTATGTAGTTTTGAATGGTAAATTGCTCGAAATTCAGTTGCTAAATGGCAATAAATTGTTAGTAACAGAAGAATAATCGGTATGCCCTGGGATTTAAAAAAAAAAACATTAAAATAATTGAGATTTGAGCAATTAATTTCGAACCTTTACCTAGAATCATTTTGAATACAGATGTCTCGGAGGCTCCCTAAATTCCCGCAGCTCGGCCGGCGATGACGACAGCATCACGAGACAGGTAAGTTCCCCGAATGACTTGTGCTCTAGGCATGAAATGACTGGCTTCATTACATATCTGCACCTTGTGATTATTGTTAGAATCCATGCCTTAATGTCTACTATAAGTATCTTTCAAATTAAATCTAGCACCATCTTTCTAACACTTCTTATACAATAACGAGTCTTCATATCTTGTACTCAATGTGATGTTTTCTAGTACAGACCGCTTGTTCGTGGAATCTTTGTTTGAAGCCGGCTAAATTAGTTCTTACTTCTTGACGATAGTGGATCTATTGTGATATTTAAAACTTTGTTAGAATTTTAGGTCAGATTTCGTAAAAAGGAATAGAATAGCGTAATGCATTCTGATTTTCTGTTGTTAGAACTTCATTCTCTTCATTAACCCACGTAAGTTATTTTTATCACTTTAAATTCAAAACATTTCTCACAAGAAAAAAAACATTTAAGTTCTGCAATATGTTGTAAACCTCAGGATATGTAATGTACTCTGTTGTGACATGAGAAAATTATGATTCTTATATTTATTAATGAAATGACAATTTTTTATGTATTTTTTAGAAAATATTATGCATCAATAAAAAAATGTTTTTTTAAAAATAAATATTGAATAATATAATATAAATATCGTTCTACTCAATTTGCAAGATAAATGAAAACAATTTATTATGATGCAGTAATTGAACTATTTGATGCGGAAGAGTTGGAAACAAGTTTGATATCTAAACAATTATGGTTGACAAGAGTTAATGCAGTACTAAGGATTTCTTTTTTAATTATCCTATTTTATGGGCAATAATTTTCCTTATTTAATTAATCAAATATTTTTTAATGTGTATGTAATGCAAGCATTTAATGATAAATCAAATTCTAATAATCAATCTGATCAATCGTTTAAACATGATAGTTTATATTTCCATAAAGATTGTTGAAGCAGATTAGGACATAAATAAATCTAGTTAGGGAAACGCTTGGATAATTACTCTATAAATCATTCTTCTATTTATTTTATTCAGAAAACATACAGTTAATCAGTAAATACAAAAATCATATTTAAAGCTAAACAATAATTAAACCAGTTATATGTTTTCTCTGAAGATACAATATACTTTATACAGTGAGCACAATTTAAAAAGGACTATGTATAATGCAGAAAAAAGTGAGAGAAGAAGTTGAGAATAAAAATACAGAGAGATAAAAGTTATAAAAAAGAAAATATTCCAGGGGAACGGGAGGGTGAGGGGAAAGGAAAAGGAAAATGGGATAGGGAATGAATCTGTGTGATGAAAATAAAATAAAGGCCACATTTAAGTTTATGTATTGAATTTAGATTTAATTGAGATAACTGGAATATTGAAAATGTCTAGTTATTTAGGTTTGAATTGAAATAAAGGGTGGAGTGTGTCATTTGTGTTGAGTTTTGCTAAAAAAGTTAGTGTAAATTTCTTTTTTGTTTTTTTTTTTTAAATTTCAAATTAATGAGATTTCATGTTATGAAAATGGCATCTCATATAATATGTAATATGAATAAATCAGCATTATTCAACAATGACATTCATTTTTCATATTTATTCAAGAAATGGGTAATTTCTAGTAGAATTTTTTCAAATATGTAAAGTTTTTTATTCCTTCTGCATCGATCAGTTCAATTATTGAAGTATGTTTCCGATTGTGATGGATAAAATCATGTCAGCTTATACGTGGAGAATTTTGAAATTATATGTTACAATGTTTAGATTAAATGTTTATATGAAAGAAAGATTAAATGTTATATTAAATTATTTTGTATTTTTATTTTTTTGATTTTATCTGAGATTATTTGATATTAATTCATTGTTGTGATTTTTGCACGATTTGAATCAATTTTCACTATCAGCAAATGCACAATACATAAAACTTATTACCAGAATGCTCTTGTAATTGTATAATTCATTCTATATTCGACTCATTTGGTTCATTGGATTGCGTTACTTATATCTGATACTAAATTTGCAAATTTTTAAATATAACATTTTTTTTTTCAAATTATATTTTAATTTTATTTGCATGTAAAAATTGGTAAAAATAAACTTTTAAAACATATATATGATTATGAGAAAAATCTAGTATTTTACAGATAGCTGCGTTAATTTAAAATAAAAGAAGAGCACTTTTCACATTACGTAATATATATATTTTTTAATACTTTAGAATCTGAATATTTAATGTTTTCTTTGCGCACTTCCATTGTCACTGCAGAAATTTTAACATTTTTTCTCATAATAATATCCTTGTGTACTATTCCCTTACCTTTTTTGTTTGTCCAAAAGAGTTTCTCAAACACAACAGTTATTAGTTTGCTTTTTATATATCAGTGTATAAGCTTTAGCCAAACCTGCGCCAGCATATTTATTATTCCAACACTATTCTATCTTTCACTCACTCTTTTACCTTTCATTATGGAAGATGTTCAGTAAAACAAGGAATCATGATCACCTTTTTTTTTTAATTATGATAGTTTTTTTTTGGAAATCACATATTTCTTTCTCTATTCTATGATCACAATTCATTATAATCTGTCACCATCCAATCTCCGTTACGAGCTGGTGAGTGGTGCCTCGTTAATGGAGGTTCGAAACATGGATGGAGGCGGCTGTTTGTTTGCAGTATGAGCATGTTTTATTTACAGCGCGGTTGGTCGCGTTCCCGAACTCTGTCTGTGTCTTATGTCGCGGGAGCTGCCTCGCCTTTGGACAATGTGCAAGTAAGTCATTTCTCGACAACCATTTATATAAGTATCACCAATGTTCTCCATATATGTATATATATTTTATTTTATTGTAAAGTGCATTTTGACTTCCAGTCTATGATACAAATACATAATCGTCTTACCTATGGAGAGCATTGGCTACGGTTCATTTATTCTTTATAAATTTTCATGATTGTTTAAAAATTGAATGGTAACAAAGCCATAAACAACATTCTTTTTAATTAAATAAAATGGTTAAACATAATTATTTTATTTGGTGGTTCTTTTGTTAGCATTAATTCTTAAATAAACAAAATGTGCTTTTTGACTCCCTAGATCTCACATGTCAGAAACAATATACCATAATATTCTGATGTTTCTTAGTCATAATCATCCCCTCTCTTACTTTCAACTTCAATAAATAGGTGTATTAAAAAAAAACAACCGAAGAGACAACACGTTAAGCTGAGCCAATTGAACGCTGAAACTTAGTCTATTGAGTTCAAATTGCTATCAAACTACCCTTTAAAATATACCGTATATCGATATCTTAATCTCCAAAGCAGCTAACTCCACCCATGGTCAAAAAAACATTTTTAATGCCATTATTTTCCTCTTTTATTGTTCTATGGTACATTAAAAGCCGAAAATTCCCATAAATTTTAAAACATGTGAAATCACGTTACTTAATTAATTAATAAGTACTACGTGCTGAAAAATCTTAGATTTAAACACAATTATTGATGACACCAGAAATAGAGGACCTCCGCGGAAATAATAATAGTTGCACTACATTATCATAAAAAAATCAGCTAACTCCCAATAATATTTTACAATTTTGGTAAAGAAATTCAGCTAACTCCAAATATTCCCCATAAGTATGGGATAAAGCAAAATATCAATAAAATTTCTCAACTACCCTATTTCTGCGTAAACAATCTACTAAAGTGTGTTTTGGAATTTCCGCAATCTGTTTTATTACAAAATTAAACAGTTCTTTGTTGCTCCTGATCATTTTAGAAAAATGGAGTTAGCTGCTTTGCAGATTAAGGTATCAATATGTTTCTGTGTGGTATTTTGAATGTCAAAGAGTTAAGAGACTTCTTTCCATAGCATGTTCAGGGCATAATTTCACATGTAATTTACAGATAGCATACAGTCAGTGATGATTAAAATGATTGCACACACCAGAGAAACTGCTCGATTGTTGTTGTTCTAATTCTCTACTGATGTACTTAGTGTCATCCTGCACTTTTATTGCAACAAAGTTTCAATAACACCCTTATAGCAAAGGTTGAGACACGTTTCAAAGTGATATTACTTAACAATATTATCATGAAAGTCTTTCTTTAGAAAAAATAATAAATTAAAATTCTCTCTTCCAATTTACATATTTATTATTCCAGAAGTTTTTCCATACTTCTGAAGCTTTATTAAAAGCATGTCCGATGTTTATATTGAAGATATTTATGTATTGAAATGATTGTCGCTTTGCTGTATTTACTCGTATAGAAAAGTTCAATCAGGGATATTAATAGTTTTTATCACTTAATTTCATAATCTATTTGTGTTTTACAGTATGTATCTTGTAGAATATTAGATTCTATGTTTAAATTCACTTTTAAATACAAACATTATTGTGCACCTGTGTCTTTCATTTGATGTTGATAAACACCGCCGCTTATATGCATTTTGTACGCTGCTAAGTCTGCACGTAGATTGTACAAATTCAATGTTTCCACGAAATAACCACACATATCATTATTATTTCTCAATATGAAATTGACATTTACGTGTGGGATTTTTCCTTTTTCATATATTCACAGAATTGCTCATACGTACGTCACGAACCATTTACTTGGATTTTCAGGAAACGTATGTTGGATTGTGTACGTATTAAGCGGTAAAATATTGTCTGACCCACGATCAATGAGTTATCTGGTGGATTCAGGTAATTCATATGTAGTAAATGATTAAATTAAGCAATTTCATTACATTGCAATGTTTTATGGCGCTCAAATGGTTAAATTATTAACCACCAACACACCTTACCCAAATTAACAAGAATTAAATAAATATCAGATATCTCGTAGAGATGAAGGTATTTTATTATATTTTTTTTAAAGGAATGATATATAAAAACAGGGCTTACGACCTGTCTTCGGCTGGCTTAAGTGATCACTTTATATATATCTCCATATTTATCAAATTTTTTAAAATTCTACATATATTATTACATGGACTCACTTCGAATACCACTACAACATCGCCATCTATCGACCAAATTTTAATAAATATGAAGATTGAGGGGTGAGAATTGGTGATCGATATATAAAGTGATCACTTAGGCCAGCCGAAGACAGGTTGTAAGTCCTGTAATTACCCCCAATATTTCTATATATCATTCCTTTAAAAAAAAAAAAAATAGCTTTGTCTCTATGAGATATCTGATATTTATTTAATAACAGTGTTTTTATAGGTAAAAATCCAGTAATTGCGCGTTCTTGAATATATTAAAATATTGCTATAACAAGAATTATTTTATTTATAATATTCAAAGGGGTAACTTTGTGATTTGTAATGAGTATAAAATAATTTTGTGTACAACCACTCGAGTTTTATTATTTAATGCAGGAACAATGTCATATTCATTATCAAAAATATTTTTAATTATTTGACATCTTTTATTCATTCTCAAAAGATTGTGTGTACATATATTACCGGTTAATTTTTTTTTTAATTTGATAGCTTTCCCAAAATATTTAACATGAATTTATAATTTTGTATTTATTTAAAAAAATATATTTAAATTAATGTATTTTAATAACAGTGGTCACATTTCATATATGTTAAGTATGGAAAGAAGAAACAATCACAACATTGCACCACTCTCTGAATCCGTTAATCTTGAATTAAGACTATCTTGATCAAGGAAGAAATTAAGTATCTGATAGCAAAGAATCCATTGCTGTTTACCTATCCACCTGCCATTTAATTATAGATTTAGTGATTATTTTTCTTTAATTCAAGCTTTATTTATCAAGAGACAATAATTATCGGTATATATATACGTATATAACATACATATTTACTTTGTTAATAAAACTGTTCATTTTGATAATTTTTCCTATTTGCCTGTGTTCCATGTAAATATCTAACTTGAATATTGCACACCCTGATTGTGCTGAAATAAAACGTGTCTATTAAATATTACCATGTTCGTATAATTAATCTGAATTGTTGTTTACTAATTTATTATCTAGGATGAAAAATTAGTTCGGAAGCTGACAATTTTTTTTTATAGTCTAGTTAATTAAATGCATTTATTTGTAAAAAATACAAATTTTACGCCATTGTTGGCTCTCTGTTGAACTATGTTTCTTCCTAGTAAGAATTGATTTGAATATAAATTGAAACGATTGTACAAATTATTCACAGCAAATACCGGAAGAATTGCAGCTTGATTATACAGAAATAAATTCAGTTCCACCATTACCGCTGTGGACACTCCTCGTGGCTGATAAGGAAAGACCTGGGCATTTAACCACGAAGCAAGAGGCTAAGGTTTTTTCTCCTTTTTCTTTGTTATTCAATATTATTTTTAAGTAGTGAGAAAATAACTTCTCTAACTAATAAAAATAACACAAATATTAATAATAATCCAAATATGTATGTATAATTGTTAGTGTTGGCTTGTGATATTAATGAACAGAATATGAGTTGTTCCTTTGTAAAATACAAAAGTCATTGGTGTGATCCTTTTTATTTTAAAATTAATAAAACAAATAAATAATTATTTTGCAAAATATACATTTGATGCAAATTTAATTATTCCGAGAGAGATATTGTTATATTCTTTCAAATACATATTTTAAAAATACTCCAAAACCTCACTGCTTAATTTACCATTTGTGTAATTTTTTATCTACAATAAATGTAATCAATATAAATATGTATTACAAAAATTGTCTTTAATCTGCCGTGTGAATTTTAAATGCCACACACCACATCAAATATTTTTTAATGGCATTTAATATTTGCATATCGTCGTTGATACTGTAATATGCCATATGTAAAAAAAAATGTTTTGTTTTTTTGACGCAAAGTATCAACATTTTTGATCTTTATATGATATCAATATGTCGTATATTTACTTCATAAACATTCACTACTTTATGCCGGTGTTTATGCGGTCGCATCTGGATACCTACTGTATTGAGGTCTCTACATAGATCGGAAAAGGCTGCAAAATAATGGAGAGCTCCAGTCGTCTCGGACCACCCTTGCCACTGGATCGAGTTCTCCATAATTCTATGAGTGTACGTGAATGGTAAACGATTCCACGCACAGGCCTACGTCATCCTCATAACGAAAGATCATCAATGAAGATGTTGTATAATTAAGATCATTAGTTGGTCATAATAATATTAAAAAATTGCCAAGGAATCTAACTACACTCATACTGATCTTTTTTAATATGATGTAAAATTTGGATACTTTTGCATTAAAAAAACAAATACATTATTTTTAAAACATGACATATTGCAGTATCAATGATGATATACAATTTACGATTTGATTTGATTTATTAGGATTATAATGAGCTGTTTGATGGGACCCTTTCTGGGGAGGATGATCTGGATGAACTGCTGCAGGAAGAAACTGAAAGTCCTAGGAGGGGAGACCGAAGACCCTCAGTTCCGGAACGCCAAGGACTGTCTCACTTTGGACCCAGGCAGGGTATGCTGAAATTATCTGTTCCGATAACATAATGTGATAAATCTTTGTTAATTCAAATTATTTAATATGAATTAAACCAAAACAAAAAAAAAACTTATTTTCTACAAATTCCCTGTGCATCAAAACTCAACATTGGAATGATATATAAATTAAATGTATTAATTATAAAGATATATCGAAAAATATTATTGTTGCGCTACCGGGATTCGAACCTGTATCTCTTTTTCCAATCCGGAGAAGATACATTACTAACTCTGCTACAATGACAAATATTCAAACCTATATGTTACACTTTTTCAAATTAATACATCTATCATTCCATTATTTGAAAGTCATCTATATTATTTTATAAATATAATGCATCTTCCTCGGAAATTGGAAAAGAGATCCAGGTTCAAATCCCGATAACGCAACAACAATATTTTTCAATAAAATTGATTTAATATATATATATATATATCTTTCTAATTAATACATTTACTTAGTATTTAAAATATCACAGACCGTCTGTTCTTAATAATTATAACTTGGCAATAACAATGTGTTCTCTTTAATAAGATATACAATGAGAATGTGTTCTCTTAATAAGATATACAATGAGAATGTGTTCTCTTAATAAAATATGCAAATTAATAATGAAATGACTCTTTTTGCATCATGCCTGTAATATTACAAAAATCTAATAACCCTGTATTGCCATGTTCATAGTGAAATGTAATAATACCAATCATTTATTATTTTATTTTAGGGCGAATTCTATCACGTTTACTTACTCACACCCACTTGCCCGGTCTAAGTTCGCTAGACCAGATGCATCTGTTGGCTTTGGCAGACACAGTCTCTACGTGTAAAACAGATTTTGCCGAGAGATTTGCAATAGACGCCGCCAAAACTGCCATGTCTAAAGAGAATTTACACGGGACACCGCAAGGAGATGATGTCGGGACTGGTAATATATATAATAATTCTCAGTAAATTTTTTCTATAGCCATAAAACATTTAAAACAGGAATATATTAAGCGGGTTTCACAGTAATATTCATTTACAGAGGCTCTCGATGATTGTGGACTCCGTTTCCTTCTGGCAATGAAGCACTATGGATATCTACTGCGCTGCCTGCCGTTAGGAGCGCGAGCTCCTCTTCAGCGACAGGGGGTGGGAAGTGCCAACATAGCGTGGGCATTCCACTCCGATAGCGCAGAACAGCTGCTTATGCTGGCTCCGGGGTACGCCAAATCGCAACCCAAGTGGGCTACGCTCAAGGAACTAGGTAACTTATCTTTTATAGTCTGTTATTTTATACTTACTTACCATCATGCCGTTTCCACGCAGGGGTAGGCAGAGATGATAGAGCGCCACACTCTGTCCTGACACACAATTCTCGCCTCATCCACATTCATATATCTTCTCATACAAGCCCGCCGATTGTTGAGGCTTCTAACAGAACCATTCTCCATTATCTGGTTTACCTGATCGTGCCAAGTCTTCCGCGGACGTCTTCTATTTCTGGTGCCATCATCATTTGCATCATATATCTTTCTTACCATTCTCTCCTCATTCATCCTTTGCATATGACCAAACCACCTAAGCGATCCTTTCTTAATCTTACTCACTATCCTAACATCAGCTTTACATTCTTTCCTTATTTCTTCATTCTTTACTTTGTCATTAATAAATTTGCCACATATACGCCTAAGTGATCTCATTTCCACTGCATTCAATCTACTTTTCGTTCCTTTTATGCCAGCTCCAGGCTTCACTTCCATACATCAGTGTCAGTACCAGGACTCCATTGTACACCGCTAGTCTTGCCTCGGTTGACAAGTTCCCATTAGATATAATTCCATTCAAATCGCTGTTCACTTTATTCCCTGCAGTCACCCTCCTTTCAATATCGTTCTCAGCCTTTCACAAACATATCTCCTAAATACACAAACTCACAAACTTCCAAACATTCGTTACCTACAAGTATTTTTTGTCAGTGCCGTCTAGTAGATTCTGCCAAAAAGTTTTACGCATTTGACCCTGAAGTGCTGAGAAATTTACCCGAAAAAAGAACACATTTTTAAAAAGGTTTTCATTGTTTTTGTGGTGATATTATTGTAAATTAGATATATGTATATATATTCTAGAATATGTTTTTTATTTATTTTGTGTATTGTGATATCGTGTGGCGCATGCGTATTAATAATGAAACTGTGATCACAGTCACAGTTTTCAATCACTGATATAATCAAATATCAATCACAATCACACCAGTAAGTTAAGTGCTCATTTCAGTAGGTAATAATGTGAATCACCATCCCCTAAATTTAAAAAAAAACTTATTTTCGCAAAGCGTGTACTGAGTGATATATAAGGCTGATGTAGGACTCAATTTTGAATGTGAACTATATGAAAATTGGACAAATATCGTGCAATAGTACTTATTAAATGTATGTCTGATGATTTTATATTTAGTTTCCCAGACATAATTGAGATGCATTTTGAATTTCAGGAGTTGGTTGGTGGGTGCGAACCCCGGAATTGCTTCGCACATGTGTTGAGCGTGTAGCACGTGCCGCTTATCAGGCTAACCAGGATCCCATGGATGCTGCACTATATTATTTGGCTATGCGCAAAAAGGCGCTTCTGTGGGGTTTGTTCCGATCCAGGAGGGATGAAAAGATGACAGGTGTAAGTGCTACACACTGTATATAATTTAATACAATTATTTTCATATATATAAAATATATATGATGGGAATTCGAGTCCAACCTCTCTTCTAACATTTATCTAGAATATCGATTAACATCTTCACGAATGTTTGGTAATTTATAGACTGTTGAGTTAACATTATATGTTATTTCTTTTATGGGAACATTATTTGTGTGCAACGTTTGGTTGTCGTATTATTTTGGGTTTTCCATTAGGCACAATCCAAAGCGTTTGTTGAATCTGTGTCAGTTTTACTGCGAGTATCTTTATTTTGAAAGAGAGATCCCACTCAGGACCAAGAGCTGAACACAAACACCAATTCATCGTGTTCTGTTATCCCTGAAGATCTACACTATAATACATATTAATCTATTGTTATATCTAGTTTTTTTTTAATTTTGATAGTTTTTTGCCAACAACTTTACTGAGGACAGATGGCGAAAGGCTGCAAAGAAAAACGCGTACGCTTTGCTCGGTAGGCAGAGGTTTGAACACGCTGCTGCATTCTTTCTTCTTGGTGATGCATTGAAGGATGCCTTGGAGGTTAGTTTCAACACATCTATCCTTTAACTTGGCATTAGTGACAAACAAAAGGATTTCATTTTCATATGACCTTTTTTATGAAATAAATCATTTGCCCTTAAGAGACCATAAAATTGCACTTCAGGTTCAGGATTCTGACAATACTCACAGATAATATAATATTAAGCCAGAATGTTTTTGAACACATTCAAGATAAATACTGTCTCAGTAGATTTTAGTGACAAATTGTGAACCTGGATTTTATATTATTATTACATTTTACATTGTCTTGGTGTTAAAAGTATCAATGATTTACGACACATTTATTTTTGTAAATAAAACTAATTTTATATTGGCAATACTGAAACCACACAAGATACTGTGAAATGGTTGTCTATAAATTCTACTACATCATTATCAACATCGTCAATACTTATAGTAAATGGTAGACAGATGATACCTTGTTGATTCAAGGGCATGATTTATGACCTTGGATCTTATTATTTTGCAAAGTGTACACCTTATTTTCCAACAATTGGCAACAGTCATAGTCAGAAATAAGTGTATTTAGATATTTTTCAATTTAAATTTCGCATTTCAATCACTTTTGGATAATTTTATGTTTTAAATTAATCAATTAAAAACATGTACGGAAAAAATCTATTTATCGAAAAAAATGTACATATATAATTGAACAAAATGTGTTTTCATTCAAAATGTATTGATTTATCTGAATCATTTTGAATGATGGATTTTTTGTAATTTTTTAATGAGGAAAATATTTTTGAATTTGTAAATTACTTGAAATGCATTTTTTCAAATAGTGCCTGACTATTGTTTTTATAAGTTTTCAGTACATAATATATATCAAAATGAATCTATCTATTTAAATTACAAAACAACTCATGATCATATTATACAGTATAATTACACCCCCAATTTATAATTTAGCCCAGTCCCGATAAAAGTGTAATATCTAGATTCCACTGTATATATTTTTTAAAGTGAACCAATAAGAACACTTGTATACAAGTTGTATATAAATATGACAAAATGATTACAGGTAATATTGACACGCCTGAATGATCTCCAGTTGGCAATGGTAGTTGCCAGATTGTACGATGCAGAATCGCAGATGCCAGAAAGTTACAAAGTGTTACTGTATGAAGAAATCTTAGGGTAATAATTTGTTAATAATTATACAAAATTCTTTGTTTAAACCACCATTTATTCATTATTGAGATGCCTAAATAACGATAACTATTCAGAATTTCCCAATCACCTTTTGGAAACAAACCATTCCTTTAATTATTAATAAGGGTATATACAAATACTAGGGGGTTTGAAATTTTAGAAATAAGAAATTTAAGTTAAAATTAAATTAAAATTTAAGTGTTAATAGCAAACTTAATATTATAAATAACCAAATCCTTTTTACAAATAGTCACCTTTTAAATTTGTTTTCATATTAGTTCTTACTTATTCGCCATTTTATATTTTTGTTTTTATCTATGCTTGTATTTTTAATTTCAGTATACATTGTTTCCTGAAGAAGATACCATAGGTATCGAAACATGTAGAATAATTAATAAATAGTGGTTTAAATAAACTATTTTATGTAATTATTAATATAAAATGAGGCCACAAAGTAATTTTGCTAATATTGAAGAAGTAATAATTTGTTAATCATTTCACCTCTGTCAATCAAAATTATTATTTATTCGTAACATATACATGTACCGTATTCTGACTAGAGTGACAACGGTGGCAGTGTTGTATTGTTCTGATTAATTTTTTTCTTCAGGTGCGACAGAGAAGGCAACAACCAGGACATGTCCCGCGCACACCCCGACCCTTTTCTCCGTTCCATGGCCCTGTGGATGCTCAGGGACTACTCGGGATCCCTAGGAACATTGCTTATAGCGAGGGCTGGACAACAGCACCCGGCCTATGATGACAGTGAGCCACATATTGTCTCCGCTGCCGCCATGCCACAGGCAGATCCTAATGTATTTAATTTTTACGTATATCTCAGGACGCATCCTCTGTTGGTCCGACAGTATATTGCGACGCAGGTAATTGCAAATTTTATTAATTTTACAGTCGTATAATTTTGCTGAGCCCCTAGGCAAACCGTGCATTAGTGATAAGCTCAAAATCTAAAGTGTCTATATATATATATATATATTGTCATTCTTAACTGACAATGATGTCAATCGAAATGCATATTTAATTTAATCATTAGATTGTTATATTTTGATTCGATTTTTATTTATGCTAGGAACTTGTGAATTGTATGTTTTTTTAATAATATTAAACAGTAGAATTGAAAGCTATTCAGGAGCAAATTTTTTGTTAAATTATTTAATATATTATGATATCACGAAACAGTAATAATTCTTAATTACTAAAATCATTGAATATCAAGCACAGTAGACACATGTCACGTATCTTCTCATGCCAGCAGTTCACTTCTGCCAAGGCTCCTTACCTCGCCTCGTCTCGTCCGCGCTCTGACCGGAACGGTGCATGGACGAAGCGAGGCGAGGCGGAGCGAGAGAAACCGAGGGCTGGCGTATACTCGTGGCGAGGGCAGGCGGCACGAGACGACCTGAGTCGACACGAGAATAGCTGTTGCAAGCCGAGAGCCACAGTACATTCTCGTACTCGGCTCCTCTCGCCATGCCTCGGCGAGAATGGACTGCTGGCATCACGAACAGCCAACGTTATCAAATTTTGGGTGAAGGATAAATGTCAAATGTCAAGAAATTCAAAAAGGAAATATGATTTGAGAGTTGGCTTTGAGAGGTATGTACCGAGAGTGTGCAGATTACATTTAAATGTAATCAACATATTAATATTGTAATTGTGCTCGGAGTATATTGAATAAATTTTAAATATATAAATTACTCTCAATTTTTAATGATCGTTTGTTATTTCTTCCAGGGTGGTGGAGTAGGTTTACTTCAGGAAGGGGAAGAGGGTATAACGCGACTGGAAAGGCGTCTTTACTTCACGACAGCTCATGGCCATTTCAAAGCCGGCTGTCCAGCCCTGGCCCTCGAAGTACTGAGTAAGCTGCCAACTAAGATACTGGATGATCACGCTCTTCCCACCAGTCCCGCTAGGCAGCTTAAAAGGAGGGATACACAGATCGATTCAGGAATGTTGGAATGGGCAGATAGTAATAAGGAGAATACGCCAGAGAAAACCAAAGGTATATTTTTGTTTATTTGAAAGATTATGTATAGACTTTTTTTAAATATATATTTGAGTCATAAAAAAAGTTGTTCATACTAATTGGCTTGCGGTGTGTGTATGCCACACTGCGAGTATCTTTTGTGGTTTACATTAATTACAATATATTGTAACAATATAAATAATTTGAAGAGGGGCTTAGAAATTTACTCACAGGATCCACCATCAGCATTAATGTTTCTGAGCGATACTGGTTGGATCCCGCAATTGTATTGGCATAGTCAACAGATCAGAAATCGAATTCAAAATTGGTCAATATTTCAAAAAATCAAACAGAAAAAGACTAAATGTTTTTTTTATAGAAGCCGAACCAGAGAATGTTAATTCCATGGATTGGGGAGCTCCATCATTAGATTGGGGCTCTACACCCAAAGCGTTAGCTGATGATGAACTCACACTTGATTGGGATGATGACGATAAAGAGTGAGGAAATTTATATTTGTATTTTTTCATCAGTGAACTTCGCTTAGGAAATCCCTGAACACTTTTTTCATATAACCTATTACATAAGTGGGACTAATACATAATTTACAAAACCACGCAACATACTGTTTGTGCCGCAACATCTAACACCTTGGGTTTGTCATGATAATAAACTATGATTGAAAATGCAAATTAATCAATTGTCTGTGTAGATCAGAAAGCATATGTATATATTTAAAGTAAATGCAAATGAACTAGCAAGTCTAACTAGCATAACTATGTTATGTATAGTATATTTGGTTAGGCAGTTGAATAACAACACTCCTGAACTATTTAACCTGTTAATGTGTTAGCTGCCCAGAAAAATCTTAGGTGAAACAGCATCATACCACCATATTGGCGCCAAAATTCAAAATTAACAGGCTAGCTTTTTCGAATTCTATTTTTACGAACATTTTCATGGTTTATACCATTATTTATACCAACGTTTTCATGGTTTTTTCGTAAAAATAAATTTAAAAAAAGCTAGCCTGTGAATTTTGGCGCCAATACGGTGGTACGACGCTGTTTCACCTACAATTTTTCTGGGCAGCTAACAGGTTAATTCTGTAGCTATTCCAATCTTTGAAAGCATATAATACTGTATTTTATAATTTTAACCAATCTGTGTACATATGAAGTTCTCCAGAATAGGCGAAGAGCTAGGAGCTGGACCTACATTGGTTTAAAAAATGAATTAAATAAATATAATAAATTTTTTTTTACTATGCACATATTCTCTCACTTATTTTATGTATTTTGAAAAAACTTGAACTATTTTTTTCTTTATTAGATCAAATGGTTCAGAAACACCCCCCCTAGCGATGAAATTAGATAACAAAAATGATAATAGTACCAAAGATAAAGTTGATAAGAAAGAAGAATTAAAGACGTCTGTCCAGTCGGTGGACATTATGGCGCAACAACTAAAGTTTGTCGCCTGCCTCAAGATATTAATGGAGGAACTTTCCACACTGGCCACAGGGTTTGAAGTGGATGGTGAGTTAAATTTGATTTTTGTTTGTATATATAAAAATTACTTAATTTTTTTTAATTGGAAGTTTTGACATTTGGTTTAATTTCTACATTGTTCTATATTTTTGGCTTATTTATAAAATGACTTGCCATACCATGTCCTGGTACCGACGCCGATGTATGAAAGTGAAGCCTATAGCTGACAGAAGAGGAATGAAAGTAGACTGAATACAGTGGAAATGAGATCACTTAGGCGTATATGCAGCAGGTCCATTTATGATCGAGTAAAGAATAAAGAAATTGAAGAGAGAATGTAAACCTGGTCTTAAACGTAGTGAATAAGATTATAAAAGGATCATTTAGATGCTTTGGTCATGTGGAAAAAGATATATGACACAAGAGTCGATGGCGCCAGAAATACTGTACGTCTGCGGAAAACTAGGTACAACCAGGTAAACCAGATGGTCCTGTTAGAAGTCTCAATAATCGACGAGCTTGTATGAGAAGTGAATGAATGTGGTTGAGGCGAGAATTGTACAGAAGTACAGAAGAATGTGGCGCTCTATCCTCTCTGCCTACCCCTGCGATAACTGATTATTCCTAAATGTATCACAATTGAGCAACCTAATACTAAAGGCATAAAATGGATTGAATGCACATCATGTGAATCCCAATACATCCTAAAATATCCAAAACTGTCAGTTGAAACTGATTGCATTCATATATGATTGGGATGAGTTTGTTTTAAAATTAGAAGTCTGCAGAGAATATTGTACATAGAGATAAAGGTTATCTTGTTCAAGATGAAACCAAAACATGGTTGTAAAAACCCGTCGCATGTTTATAAATTAATAAACATAAACTCCGTGCAAAAACATACATAACGGTACAGCAATGCGGTCGCTGCTCGAAACACGTGACAGATTATCAATATTTTTAACTAAATACGTTTTTATTTTCCAAAAATATATGAAGATGTCGACACCGTCAAAGTATTAGGGATCTTTTAATATATGTTAAAATATTGTATAAAATAGGCGCACTATGTGATCATGGATCAAATTCACCGTATCAACTGTTGATACGGTGAATTTGATCCGTGAATACTATCATTCAATAGGTTAAGAAACTTAGGACTTAACAGAAAATTTAAGCAAGTTTTGTGGCGGTGTTATGAGACACATTGCTATCATTTAATAATAATGTCCATTTCTAGGTGGCCATCTGCGCTATCAGTTATACATATGGCTGGAGCGGGAGGTGGAAGCTCTCCGTCAGTTGTGCGGTTACTCCACTGGTGACAGTGCCACGGGCCCGGGTGGCGAAGAGGCGCCGGCCAAGCTAAACCTGCCGGATCTAGTAGAAGCTATGATGCGGGAACGGGAGCGTGACCGTGAACCTGCTCACCACCACGGTGAGAGGCCCACACTGCACCAGGTGCTTCTTCAGGAAAAGGCCGACTTCGAGGCCAAGGTACAGCGCGCAGTTAGGAGAAAAAGATGGCTAAAGGGTAAGTTTTAACAAATATTACCATGAAGGCAGGGAGAGTTACAAATACTCGTTGCTTTTATTCATTGCTCTGACCTAAAACAGCATTAGTAGTATTTAAAAATAAAATTCACCACGAGATGTACTATGTCCAAAATTAAGAAATCTTAAAACCTTTTCTCATCTCATTGCGTGTCTACAAAATACACCTCACATTAACATTCTTCCTATTTTTCAAACTGAACCAGGCCAAGTGATTGTGCTATGAAAAATGTTTGGTTGAAAATAGCTTATGCTCACTTAGTGGACTCCCAAGAAGAGGCTCCAATCTCTGACCACTTGATCATTAAACGGTGAACGTATTATCACTTGACTAAACAAGCATGCCTATCATATACATTACATTGGCAGTAATACAGTTAAACCTCGTTTATTCGAAGAACATCTATTCAAAATTCACCGCAAGTCGAAGTTTTAGAGCAGAATGTGGTCCCTCTGGAAATTTTTCATACTAAATTATACTTATAAATCGAATATCGTTATTCGAAGCTATTTTTGGATCCTATCAGATGAATTTGTCGATCTATTTTTCGCCTAATTTGATTTTTTTTGTCAGATGTCAGAAATCTGGAAAATACACATGAGCTACGCGATGTGCCTGTCCAAAGTCCAAGACCATCAAAATGGTAGTTCCCCCACTATAGCGATTCACGACGCATAAAGTTAATTCTCATTGTTTGTTTTCTCACTCACTCTCAGTATATTAGAAAATATGATAAATATATCTTGTGCGTCCTCGATTTGAAATATTTATTTTTTATCGCTACGTTTTAACTTAATGTCGCATGCTTTTTTCTCTCGCTCGTTATCTTTACATTAGAAAAAGATAGCAAATATTATCTTTGCGTCCTTTTAGGTAACGCAGTTCTTTAGTTCTCACAGCTACTAGCTGTGAATTTTAGTGGTTGTCAATCTTCTGTTCCATATTATTACCATCATTATTTTTGTTTACATAGCGTTTGTGTATTTTGTTGTACATACGTTAGTACGCGGTTGAGTTCCTCAGACTTTTCCGTGTTTTATAAATTATTTAATTTTAATACAGACATTTCTCTTTCTGTTTAAGTTTAGTGTCAAGGCATTTTAAAGAATATGTAGTTAGCGTTTCTCAGATTTTCTCGTATCTTGTTAATTATTTTATTGCCATTGTTTTATATGTAAAGAACATTATTTGTTTTTCTTTAATGTGTTAGACATTTTGAAATACGCGAATGGGTGGTTTACGTTCCTTAGATTTTTCCGTATTTCATTAAATTTAAATTAAAACATTTTTATAATTTTGACTGATAATTTTATATTCTCGATAATAGCATTAATGCGAAACTCGTACAAAATGCCGACAGTTGCTAAAAATCGAATTAATACAAGAGATTGACAAAAAATTTATCCAAAACAAAATTAATAGAAAAATACACGACCCCATTAATGAGGTTGTCTACAATATTAAACATGATGACAGAAAGAACTTTAACTTTGAAAGGCGAGTGATAAATGTCGCCGCGACCACCACAAAACAAATGTTTTAAAAGCGCTAGAAACTTTTGTCGCTAACTTCAGCGGAGAAATGGCGGGTTGACAAGTGCGACTATTATGTCGTTATTAAAATTGGCGTGAAAAGATAGTCCATTATAATAGTGTTTTTTTTTTTAAATAATATTATATTTTGACAACTTGTTTGTTAATTTTAAATGTGTGGATATAGGTATATATAATTACTTCGAGTTGCTATGAAAAAAGTTGATATGTGAAAAAGAATCTAATTTTTTAAATTTTTATATTCATTATCCTAAATCATTATTCAACATTTTTTCTTGATTTTCGGTCCCCTCAACTTCGAATAAATGGGATTTTACTGTAATTAATTTTAAATAATTTGTGTACACCCAAGTGGATATATATAAAGGTAATACATATATATCAATTATTGAAATCTCTAACTACAGTTATTATTTCAAATAAAACAACTAATTACCTATTTTACAGATTTGCTTCCTATTAACCTTCTGCATGTTGTCTTTCAATAAATTAAATAAATCTAGTTGTTTCATCCCTGCGTTATATTATGCGGCCTATACTGGCCACCGGACAGTAATATAATATTATAATGTGTAGGCGGGATTTAAATTAAATGTTTATTAAATAAATAATATACTGAAATGTTTATAAAACGTTACATAATGTACTGAATTTTTGTTTACACCTTTTAGCAAATGAGACCCTCCTTAGAACACTGCTCTCGTACTGCAGTCTCCAAGGTGCGGGCGGAGGAGGTCTGGCCTCAGTGCGAATGGAGCTGGTCCTTTTACTGCAAGAGTTGCAGCAGGACAAGGGTCCGCAGCAGCTGCTCAGTCCGCTGCCTTTCCCCACTACACTTCCACTGCTCTCCGCATCTGTTGCATGTTCCAAGACAGTGGTAGCAGATCCCGTCAGGCATCTACAGGTACATTTATAATATTGATTATGAATTTTTAAACTTTATAGTGCTCATCGAAATAAGATCAATAACTCTATTGATGACTATCAAATGTATATTAAGGACGTTCCCAAAAAAATTACTTTTCTTACAATCCTTTTGAAACTTTGAATACACATACTTATGAGTGTCTTTTACACTTAGAAATTATTTTCAATAGTCCTTGCGGTAGTAAATTTGTAAATATTGACTATTAAAATGAGCATATTTAACATACGAACTATAGCCCGATCGATGTTGTAGCGCACATTTAATTGAATAGCAATAGTAATTTTCTTACCATTGTTTTGGAAAATTGAGAATCATTAAGGCGCCACTTGCAATAATAATTCATATTTTGGCGTTTTTTACGAAAATGTGGGTTTTTATTATTCATTTATATCAGAAATTATTCAATAGATTTGACTTTTTTTTCAACTATTACTTGGATTGGATCTTTACATTAATATAAAACTAATAAACTGAATGTTATTTGTCATAATTAAGACAATACAAATATTATAAGAAAGACCGTGACCATTAGATGCATTTTAGGCATTGTACAAAATTGAGTCAATGCGCTAAACGAATGCGTAGACGAAATATATTTTCTTATAATCTTAAAGCCAAGATTACGGAGACAAATTTGTAGGAAACCAAATCAGCAAAATGTTAAAAATTAATAGAGTTATAAATCATTCAATTTGCAGTACATTTGATGAATTTTTGACGTTTTTAAAATACTTTGTTTTAGTAAAAACATACGTTTTTAAATAATAAACTATATTTACTCACATGCTTTGAGGCTTCAACTACTATTTAAAACTAAGTTTAATATTAGAAACACAATAATCATTTTTTAAATAATATATTTCCAGTCTTATGAAACACGATAATTTTAATTGTCTATCGGACCTTCAGAACCCCGATCAATTCGGCGATGACGGATGTGGCTTTTGTACTCCGTTGGATTTTCATTAAATTTGCCTATAAAACACATTTTATTACAAATTTTGACTACACTATGAATGAATATTATACTTATTCTTGATACCAATTGCTTATTTTTGTAAATTATATGGTTTTGGGCTGTTTTTATACGAAAACAGATTATAATTTTGACTTCTGAACATAATACATGTGTCAAAACCTACGTTACGGATCTGAGCGCTAAGAATCTGACAACACATGCGCGGCTTGCATCGCATTGCGTCTCTTATCTATGGCATTGCGCATCTAACGCATGCGCCTCAAGGGCATAAAATTCGTTTATTCACATGGTTCAACGTGACGTTCGTGAACCTGTGTTTTTTTTTGTTGGGTTTGGTTCTCATTATATTTTATTATACAAATTATTGTTCTGAAATTACTGCCTCCTGTGACTCAAGATGCCTAAGGTCAAAAAGTATCCATTGACACGCTCTACGAAATATTCCAACAAAATTTTAAATGGTTATCTTCTTGGAATAAAAATCGCAACGTAAGTTGATAATTTTTACCATTTCTATAACAATTATCTATTTGATTTAACAAAACAAATTACATAGTTCAATATACATATATTATGTAGTGCAGATAAATTATTTTTTATTGGAAATACATGTCCTTAAAGATAAATAATCTTATCAACAGAATTATACATGACAGACTTGTCTGATACAAATGTATTTGTTATAGTCATATAAATGAATAAAGATGTATTTTAATATTTTAGACATAAAAATACTGATAACTAAATAACAATAATAATATTATTAATTATTTTCAGGATGTTCCCGAACTGAGTATTGAATGTGCGGACTCGTGTGAACTTCCTAAATTGGATGGCAAAAGAGTGGTCGACGACATACACCAATTCTTTTCTCTAATTAATCAAATTTACTCCCACAAGTCGATGTTTGGGTGCACATGAACGAATATTGAATATGTGAAAGAACATAAAATTTTGTTTTGAATACGTGTGAAGAAAAAAAAAACGAAATTCTGAATAACGATAATGCGCTCGATGAACAACTAATTATTTAACAGTGAATAATAATACTTTTGTCATATTTTCATTTATATTTTAATATTAATAAATATGTAATTTATTAAAACAATAAATAAATATTTAAAAAAAAAACTTTTTTTATTACAACCATAGTATGATTATTATATAATATTAGCATAAATAGTTTTCTCTTCGCAAATACAGCTGCTTCAAAAGTTGTCAATATTATTTATTAGTATGAATTTACGTCAATTTTTTCCTTATAAATCGGGGGCATGATTGTAATAATCATGTTTATCGACACAATGTTGTTTATCATAAACATAACAATTCTTAGGTGAGAACTTTAACAAATTATTTAATTTTCGCCTGATAATTTCAAATGGCAACACATATGTATTATGAATGTTGAAGAAATGCCTATTTTCTGATAGCTTTATTACCTAGGAATTAAAAAAAATCAACAATTGTATACTTGTCCTTTTCTATTGATACCTTTCACTCTAGCAATATTTACGTAAAAAATAACGCACTTTTATGTTTACTTGATATTGTAAATGAATTAACTATTAGTCTCGTCTTGAAAGGGTACGCAAAATGCAAAAATATCTCGAAATTCAAACTGGAAAAATGAAAGTAGCCTCTTAATTGAAAATTTAACAAATATTTTTCTGTAAAAATGACTAAAACAAGCGCGGTATTCGTTTTGTTATAAAAAAATGTTAAAAGTGAGCTACTCTTGAATGGTTTTGACGTTTCCTTTTATAATTTGAATAGTGAGAGATTTTTGAACTTGTGAGCGGAAGCGAAAAAGTACACTGTACCTCAACTGTTTTTTATTCTATTCATAGTAATTAACATACGGGAGAATTTTCTTGAAGATTGAGTATGACTGCTCTTTGGGAACGTCCTTAAGTAACTATTTGATCTTATTTAATTAACTGTTGATATTTCCAGAAAATGACCAATTCCACATCCATTTATTGTTAATCACCCAAATCTTCATTGTAACGTGTTGTCAATTCCTTTTTGTGTTATTTGATGAATCTTGTCATTTCTCACTGCAATCGAAGCAATAGATACAAATTGACTTTTATGTTATTTTTGGTTGTGATGCAGAATACAAGAAGGTCAAATTTGTATCAATCAAACAATTTTTTAATCAAAATTTTTAACTTTGATAATTGATGGTTCTTAAATGACTCAATAATAACAATAAATCAATTAATGTGTACTAATAATAATCCATTACGCAGAATGGTCCAAATAAATAATTTCAAACTTTTCTTTATCGTATTTGCAACATTCTGGAAAATTGTCATTTTTTCCACCATAATATAAAAATTTGTAAAAACAAATGATTTATGACGTAGAACGTATTCAAATGCATATTATGAAATACATTGTATTTTTTTTCTTCTAAATTATGTACCTTATTTGGCATTGTATGTGTAAAAAGGGATCACTTACTTAAGGCGCGACTTGCAATAATAATTCATATTTTCGCGTTTTTTACGAAAATGTGGGTTTTTATTATTCATTTATATCAGAAATTATTCAATAGATTTGAATTTTTTTTCAACCATTACTTAGATTGGACCTTTATATTAATATAAAACTAATAAACTGAATGTTATTTGTCATAATTAATACGATACAAATATTATAAGAAAGACCGCGACCATTAGATGCATTTTAGGCATGGTACGAAATTGAGTCGATGGGCTGAATGTATGTATAAATGAAATATATTTTCTTATAATCTTGAAGCCAAGATTACGGAGACAAATCTGTAGGAAACCAAATTAGCAAAATGTTAAAAATGAATAGAGTTATAAATCATTCAATTTGCAGTACATTTGATGAATTTTTGACGTTTTTAAAATACTTTGTTTTAGTAAAAACATACGTTTTTAAATAATAAACTATATTTACTCACATGCTTTGAGGCTTCAACTACTATTTAAAACTAAGTTTAATATCAGAAACACAATAATCATTTTTTAAATAATATATTTTCCGTCTTATGAAATACGATATTATTAATTATATCTCACACTGTCAGTATGCCATTCAAATATGGCGGTGGCGGTCCTAATGTCCGCGCTCCGAAATTTTTTAATTAAATTTGCCCATAAAACACATTTTAATACAAATTTTGACTACAATATGAATGAATATTATACTTATTCTTGATATCAATCGCTTATTTTTGTAAATTGTATGGTTTTGGGCTGTTTTTATACGAAAACAGATTATAATTTTCAACTTTCAACATTCAACATTCGTCATTTGCCTGGTTTTAGAATCTGACAGCTCATACATGGCTAACGAATGCGTGGCCAGTGCATGATGGCTAACGAATTCGCGGCCAGTGAGTGGTGGCTAACGAATTCGCGGCCAGTGCATGGTAGCCAGCGCATGCGCGTGAATCAATTAATAATGAAATGAAAAGTCAATAATATATTATTATATACATTATTGTTCTGAAATTACTGCCTCCTGTGACTCAAGATGCCTAAGGTCAAAAAGTATCCATTGACACGCTCTAGGAAATGTTCCAATAAAATTTTAAATGGTTATAATAAGCTTCTTGAAAAAAAATCGCGACGTAAGTTGATAATTTTTACCATTTCTATAACAATTATCTATTTGATTTAACAATATAAATTACATAGTTCAATATACATATATTATGTAGTGCAGATAAATTATTTTTTATTGGAAATATATATCCTTAGAGATAAATTATTTTATCAAAAGAATTATACATGACAGACATGTTTCATTGATACAAATGTATTTATTATAGTCATATAAATGAATAAACACGTATTTTAATATTTTGTACATAAAAATACTGAATAACAATATTATAAATTATTTTCAGGATGTTCCCGAACTGAGCATTGAATGTGTGGACTCGTGTAAACTTCGTAAATTGGATGGCAAAAAAGTGGTCGACATACACCAATTCTTTTCTCAAATTAATCAAATTTACTCCCACAAATCGATGTTTGGGTGCACATGAATGAATATTGAATATGTGAAAGAACAAAGTTTTATTTCTAAATTCAGTTTAAAATGTAATCTGTGTTGACCAAATTTTGTTTTGAATACGTGTAAAATAAAAAACAACGAAATTCTGAAGAACGATAATATGCTCGATGAACAACTAATTATTTAACAGTGAATAATAATACTTTTGTCATATCTTCATTTATATTTTAATATTAAATATATATGTAATTTATTAAAACAATAAATAAATATTTTAAAAAAAAACAGTGTTTTTTATTACAACCGGAGTATGATTATTATATAATATTATCATAAATAGTTTTCTCTTCACAAATACAGCTGCTTCAAAAGTTATCAATATTATTTATCAGTATGAATTTACGTCAATTTTTTCTTTATAAATCGGGGCAAAATTGTAGTATTTTATAATCAATGGTTTATAACAATGGTTTTTATCATAAACATAACAAATTCTTAGGTTAGAACTTTAACAAATTATTTAATTTTCGCTTGATAATTTCAAATGGCAACACATATGTATTGTGAATGTTGAAGAAATGCCTATTTTCTGATAGCTTTATTACCTAGGAATTTAAGAAAACCAACAATTGTATACTTGTCCTTTTCTATTGATACCTTTCACTCTAGCAATATTTACGTAAAAAATAACGCACTTTTATGTTTACTTGATATTGTAAATGAATTAACTATTAGTCTCGTCTTGAAAGGGTATGCAAAGTGCAAAAATATCTCGAAATTCAAACTGGAAAAATGAAAGTAGCCTCTTAAGAGTTATTTATATGATTCATAAATTACGGAAACATTAGTTTAAGAATATACGAGGGCGAAATGGAACTTGTGGTTTTAAATTTAAAATACAATTGTGTAATAATTACGCTGTTTTTTAATTACATTTGGATTTTTTTGGCATTGCATCGTGTTTGTTACTTGTGGCAGTGTTCGTATACATATCTGTGCAGTTAAGTTTATGTCAATAAAAGTATATTTTGTACTCGCATATTACTATCAACATTCTCTATACAGGTGTAATAGACCAAGTTCACAAAATTTTAGTGGATAACTGACTATATTATGAGTCGAAAATGTTCAAATTCTGCACTATTACTGAAAATATTATTGTGTTAAGGTCAAAGTCTGTGTACTTCGAAATAAATATTTGCTAAATTGTTCAATTATTAATCTACATCTTTGCTTCAGGCCCTAAATCATCGAACAAAAAATAGTCTAGCCGCTCGAAATTCGATGACCTTAAATTTTTTTTATTCTATATATAATTTGGAATCAATAGAATATTTCAATTAATCTAATTTTTTTTAAATGCTTATATCTCTGACATGGTTGACATTAGGCACAAATCCCTTAAACATTTTCGACTCGTAATTTAGTCAGGTATCCACTCATAAAGTGTTGTGGACTAGGTCTGCTGCATCCTGTATATGTACTACTGAAATATGTATGTATATGTAAGTCAAGTTGAAATATTTTATACTCAGATTCATGTCATTATTTTGTAGGTTTATTTGAGTCAAACAATTAAGCAACTCATATTACAATATACCCTTCTTGTCCCACCAAATGCACAATGACATTTATTCCACAAATATTGAGTTTTGCAGTCAATGTCGATGCTTCACTAGAGTTAACCCACGATTTAAACCTTTTTGGATTGTCGTACAATGCCTGTTCCGTACAGGAAACAAGAAATGTAGACAAGGGTGATTCGCCGATCTCCGCTTCTCTCAACTGGCGAAAATGATGATAATGATTATGAGGTCGAAAGAAATGAAAGACAAAAGATGTTCAATCTAAGTACACTACGGCAACAGAATCGAGAATGCGATCCTGCCCGCATAATACCTCCTTTTATTTCGCTACGTACAATAATCCAATTGATTTATATTTTTCCATCATTTTCAGCTAGTAGACAGCGACAGGTGCCAACAAGAGGTTTTTGATCAAAGAATGAAAGTCTTTGTTTGTATTCCTGGCGCCTCGCTGATGATATAATTTTAATTACTGCTTCGTGTTCAAAACATATAATTTATTTGGCGTGGTGGCTAATCATGAGCGATACAATGGCCATTTTTCATCAGGGGAACAGTCGTGCTGTAGTGTCTCTATTTGTTGCCAGGTCCACCTTCTGAATTTTACCAAGCTTTTGTAGGCGAATAATTATTACTGTTGGGTTAATCCTTTTCTTCCAACGAGTACTACAATCAATTTTATTCAGTGGTTCAGAATTAATTTGTGTACCTAATACATTTGTTTAATTATTTACAATTAATGACATGTCAGTATTATTATTGTGATCTTTTCCCAGTCCCAAGCGCATGACATGCTTCAAACGATGATCTACCTGCCGTTGCCCATCCGCACCACCAACAATCTGTCCAAGATATTCATCCTTCGAGATCTGTCCGTTGCCCTGTCCGCTTGTATCTACCAGAGCCTTTGTGACTCGGATACGTTCAGTGTGAAACATTCACATCCGCATCATGATCCGTGAGTTTCTCTCTTTATTTAACACTTTTTATGTATTATCCAGGTTTATTCATATTTACACATTGTAATTAATACCATTTGTTTCCTATTATTTACTTTCAAGTTTACTTATATGTTTATTAGGTGTGGACCTAATGAACTTGCCAATAAGAAGGCGTTCAGCTAATGAAACATAATAATTACTTTCTCAATTTGTAATAATTACAATTAGTCATCTGATATTACCTTATTAATCTATTTGTTAAAAAATTATCCAAATCAATGTCTACAAATTCATAATTTGAGACCACTCCTACAACAACACGTATGTTATATTAAACAATCATATAAAATAAATAAAAATTTAACACTATTTTTAAGTGAGGTTCCCCTATCCGACAGCATTTGTAAAAACCGATGTACAGTGTTGTTGCAGGGGCATCTCGCTTGTTAAACTGGTTAAATGGAGTTATTATGGACAGCGTGACCTAGAAGGCAATACTTAATCCGCATTGATTCAGGTCTTTTAATGAATACACAAATCAACAAAACTGTCAGTGCTGCTGTCATCAACTGATATATTAAAAGTATTCAGAGACACCTTGCCCCTGAGGCAGCCCGTCCACTCATTATGGTGTCACGTGTGGACTATTGTTACAACATTTGTGTTGGCCTGCCAATGTTTCAGCTCGACAATACATTATAAATAATATATGGAGTTTCTAAGTTCTATCACACGACATCCCTTTTGTGTGAATTACATTGGCTCCATTTCCCTGAAAGAGTTGAATTTAAATTATGCTGGTTAATGTACAAGGAGGCGCATAACATGGCGCCTCTGTATCTTCAAGAGTTCTGCACCCCCAGACAACTTAAATAATAGACGTCAACGGGCATTTGCGGGGGCAGGCCCAAAGGCGTGTGGAACTATTTGCCCTCTGTCATAAGAAACAGTGCATCAGAGACTTCATTTAAAATGTTGACTAAAAATAGCAATTTTAAATACAAAGTTAGTATATAGGATTAACCAGTTTATGTGTAAAGTGCGTGAATTTTTTTTACGAAAATGGTGCTATCAAATTATCCAATGTTATTATTATTTGATATGGTTGCAGAAATGATATCTTAAATAGACTTCCATAGCTTTATTGGCGAAGAATAGTTCTTAGGCTTTGATGAGAAAACTTTTAGTTTCAACTGAATGATGATGTATGATGCTTAGTCTAGAATAGTCAGGCGCTGCTGTCCAAGTTAGAAATTCGAAGTTTATTAAAATTAACTTTTTCAAGTTACCTGTCACTCATTTTCATCAATTTTCTGTGTATGAATTCAGAGTCGGCATGGAGTCCCTGGCTAGATTGAGTGGCCTCTCAGCCCACGGATCTCACCTCATGGGAGGAAGACATCGGAGATATTCTTCTACCGATGAACCATCCACTATTACAACTCCACCTAACAAATGGCCAGGTTATTAAATATTATTTAGTAGTAAATTATTGCGTTTTTGATATCAAACTTGATTTTAAATAGTAGCTGAAACCTCAAAGCATGTGAATAAATACAATATATTATTTTAAAACATATTTTTACTAAAACAAAATATTTTTAAAATGTCGAAAATTGATCATATGTACTGCAAATTGAATGATTAATTTTAATTGACTTTATTAATTAATACATTTTTAACATTTTGCTAATTTAGTACAATGCAGATTTATTTCTGTAATCTTGGCTTTAAGATTATAAGAAAATATATTTCGTTTATGCAATAATTTATTGCATTTACTACACAATTTTGTAGCACACAGAAAATGCGTCTATTGGTCATGGTCTTTCTTATAATGCTTGTATTGTCTTCATTATGGCAAAAAACATTCAGTTTATTAATTTTAAATGAGTATAAAGGTCCTATCTAAGTACTAGTTTTAAAAAAAGTAAAATCTAGTTGTGTATCTTCTGATATAAATGAATAATAAAAACCCACATTTTCGTAAAAAATGCAAAAATTTGAATTATTGAAAGTACCCCATTAAGAGTTTTTATAATGGACGTTTTCATTAGTCAGATTTGTTAATCAATTAGTCAAAAGAGATAATTATATTAGTCACAGAAAATATTCTGTATATCATTACAATCTGGTTTTGTTATGCTTTTGTTGGAGGGCAGGTCATAAACTCCACTGCAAAAGTAATACAGTGAAACCCTCTTAATACGTTCTCCAAGGGACCGCCAAATAAAATCTTATTAAGCAGGAAAACTTATTAACAGTGATTTCAATATTTCCATGCTTTATTTGACCATAACATCTAATATTGTATTTTAACTAACATTAGAATAATTAAAATATTTTATTTATAAAAAAATTATTAAAAACAATTTATTCCATAAAAGTTACTTATATAAATATGAATTTAAAATCACGGCCATAAATAGGCATACCAAAATGAGTAACAAAAATGCAACAAATTGACAATAACGAAGAAGATTTAAATGAATGATAATAAAATGTAATTATAAGAATGCTAATAAAAAACCTAGATGAAAATAAAATGATTAAAAACAAACTTATAAAATGTTGGTGACTATCTAATAAAATACAACTAATCTCCTAATGCACCCTTAAAATATATTAAATACTACTGCTTATAGGAAACTAAATGATCATAAGGAAACTAAATGAAGTATAAAATTTGAACTATCTAAATAATTACCTATAAAAAAAATTAACATCTAAACTGCAAAAAAAAAACTACTACTAAAAAGTAATTTAAAAAAAAATAATTAAAATGAAATTTAAATTAAACTCACATAAAATATCTAACTACCTAAATAAAATAAATCGACGTAACAAAGAGTAAAAGAATCAAGAACAAGACCAAAACACAAAATGATTTCAAATTCAAATTATTCGGCGTTTCATAGTAAAATAAGGGTAGGTCAAAGTTATTCGGAGATAAAATACGCCACCTGTAAGTCCGATGAAAGTTCATACTTTTTACGAAATGTTAAATTGTTTGCACGGCAAGACATTCGTATCTTTTCCTGGCCAACTTGACGAATGCATATTTAAAAAAAGTGCTGTTTGTAAATGAAAACCTGATGGACTGCATATCTAAAATTTATCCCTTTTGATGAGTTTTACATAATTTACCTGTACACTCGACATATTGCCTTGATCAGCGTAATTGAGACATGGAATACTCGCCCTTACTGAATCTCAGTTCAGGGAAAATATTATCGGCATTGACATCGACGATGGCAGGTCCAAACTTACAAAAATACGTTAATAGTATTTTTGTCCTTAATTTTACGATTTAAATTTTTTAATCACAAATATGATGACATTATTTTTGCTTTGTTTATTTATTTCGTGCTGACGTAAAAAATCAAACAAACAAATAGATCAGCCGGTTATGTTAATTCAGTTGTCAGTGCCTTGTGGTTTGCTCTGTTTTGTTTATTTATTAATAAATTTTCAAATAAGTATCGGTTGCGAAAATAAATAATTTGGTTATTTTAGTGGTCAAGAAATATTAATCAAAGCTGAACCAGAAGTAGGCAAAATTAAACAGCTCCCAATGAAAGCAGTTCCCTGTGGTTTCTCCGAAAACGGATATTATAGATTTCGAACATAATAATAAAAAAAAAAATTTTGTGAGTTAAATTAATACATAAGCCGCTTTCGAAAAATTCCTTTTCTTTCATGCAAAAAACATAGTTTTAATTAGTTTATTTGACATTCTGATGAAGAAAAAGATATTTTCCGAAACCGGTTGGCGTATTAAATTTAACTCATAAAAGTGGTTTAAAACAAAGTTATAAATAATGTATGTTTAAATAATTTCGTGAACTACAAGTGAGGGTACTAGTTGCAAAGTCCTCCATTATTATTTGTTCTAACTTTTAATGCAGTTGTCTTTTCAAACTTAACTCATTTTTATATTTATTGGTCATTCAAAATCGGTGTTAGTTACAAAATCAGTCGCTTTTTCCGCTGCCTTTTATATTAGAATTGAATCAATAGCAGTCTTCATTACTCAGAAATTTAAAGGGCCACTAATATGGAAACTAGATTATTTTTGGAAAAATTTGTTGCATTTATTATGTATTTCAAACCAGATTATGGGGATTATTATTTATAATAAGAAATGCATTAATAAATATATTGGTCTTTATGCTTCTATCAGATTTCACGTTTTCTCCAAATAAAAAATATGGAGGTAGCTGAAATTGCGACTAAGTAACAATAATACGAAAAAATATAAGCAGTTGTATTAAAATTGTTGTAGTTGAACATGTTCAAGGAGTGTGTACAAAATCTGTACCGTTACAGAAAACGTATTAGGAGATTTTTACAAAATCATGTTAGGCTTCAAATAAATATTTGCGAAATTGATCCATTATTATTATTATTTCATTATCATTGCTTTAGGCCATAAATCATCTAATAAAAAATAGTTTGGCTGCTCAAAGCTCAATGACCTTTATTTTTTTTGTAACTAACTAATTTACCATCACGCCGTTTCGGAGTAGGTAAGAGGATAGAGCGCCACATTCTTCTGCCCTGAAACACAATTATCGCGTCATCCACATACATACATATTCTCATCCAAGCTCGTTGATTATTGAGGCTTCTAACATAACTATTTTCCAGTATCTAGTTTACCTGGTCGTGCCAAGTTTTCCGCGGACGTCCTCTATTTATGGTGCTATTAATACTTGCGTCATATATCTTTCTAACCATTATCTTCTCATTCATCTGTTCCATATGACCAAACCACTTAAGCGATCCTTTCTTAATCTTACTTACTATATTAAGATCTGCTTTACATTGTTTGAAGTGTTAAGAAGAGTATATTATCCAGAATAGTATTAATGGTTAATTTTATCGCATAATATTTTTACTTGATGTATATATCCTCGAGTACACATTACATTTCGCATGTACTTCTCAGAAATTCAAAATACGCAGTTAATTTTTTTTTTTCAAATTTGAATAATTAACTCCGTGAATTCCTACTTTCTTAGCAAACAAGAACGAGAAATTAAATGTGAATAAATGCTCCTTTCAAGATCAGCTTTACATTTTTTCCTTATTTCTTCATTCTTTACTCTGTCATAAATAGATCTGCTGCATATACGCCTAAGCTATCTCATTTTCACTGCATTCAGTCTACTTTCGTTCCTCTTCTGCCAGCTACCGACCTCACTTCCGTACATCGGTATCGGTACCGAGACTTCATTGTGCGCCTCGGTTGACAAGTTCTCATTAGTTATTTTTTGTATTCAATATATAATTTCGAATCAATAAAATATTTCAATTAATTGAAATAATCGCATAACTAGGATTTTTTTAAACACTCGTATCTCTGGCATGATTGAGATTAGGTACAGCACACGCAGATTCAACATTTTCAACTTGTGTTTTTAATCCATATGTATTTACTCCTAAAATATAGTGTTCCACTCAGTATACGTAATAAGATTACACAAAATTTATTCATTCAATTATAAACTCAAAATTTGACGAAGTAATTTGATACTTGGAATTCCCGAAATAAATTAAAGGTTCAGGCCAAACATAATTAGGGTAATATGGGCAAACAGATGAAAATAAAAATGTCAATGTATTACATATTTTGTCTATATGTTATTTGAAAAGACAAGCTTGTCCTAAAATAATTCAATGCGGATTATCGTAAGAGTTAAGTAAATTGTTGTGTATTCCAAGAATTTATTTTAAGGGTTTTTCTGCCTCCAAAGCAATTAAGAATATTTAAAGGTAGATATTAGTGGAAATACAGCAAAATTACCAATGCGGCTCTGGTATTGTACATGCTGAAAGTATTGTTTATGACAGCTGGGGTTTTGTTTTGTTGATTTTTGGGATTTATTTTGCTTGGGAACTATGTTTTATTAGCCTATTCAAATATTAATGTCTTTGTAAATGGATAAACTTTTATGACACATGGAAAAACCCATTTAAAGAGAGTTTATTTTATTGCACCCATTGAAAGAATATCACTTTCATTTTTATAACTGTCAAACAAAAAAATTCTGCGAAAAACGTATTACAAGGGACATTTTGTAGGGATTAACTGAGTTCTGTCAGAAATATTTTAATTTATTAGGCGGGAAACTTATTATTTGGAAAACGTATTAAGCATAAAAAAAATACGTAATTTGTATGGGACTTTTTCGGGACCGAAAAATGTAATCCTATTAGGCGTGAAAACGTATTAAAGGTGATCGTATTAAGAGGGTTTCACTGTATGTACATACTTTCCAATGAAATGATGAATTGTTGTGATGAAGAAGGGTTCAGACTTGGCAAATTTTAAATGTTGAGATTTCGATTTCCACTTCCTGAAACCACAACGTACAGTAAAACTCTGTTAATTGGTAACTCTCGGGACCGAAATTTAAAAAAAAATCCGAATTATTAATAATGAGAACGGTAATGGTCAAAGATTTACACGAATTACAAGGTGTTGGTGCCATTTTAAACAAAACATGAACAAAAAAATATGTCAGCGTATTTAAATACAAAAGATTTGGTTTCTTTAGTACCTGCATATGCAAATCAAAATGTTTCATAAATCTAAAAGTGATTCAATGAAAACATTATTTTAAATAACAACAAATCTTATAAAATGCACTATGGAATTTGATATACATATGGCTAAACTCAGTTCGGTGTGTACTGTCATATCAGCGCGCCGTTATGCGATAAGGAACGGCATCGTGATTGGCTGGTAGGCGCGGCTAGCTGTAGATGTTTACGAAGGGATGAAGGTCAAATGCGTTTAGGGATTTAAAAACATTTGTAAATATGCTAATGAATTACGTGAACAAATTATTTACTTCGGGTGTCAAAAAAGTATACGAACTGCGAATAATTAGATTTTACGAATTATCGGTAGAAATTAGTATGAAATGTTATTTTTGGATTATTTGTGAATTTTGTGAAAATACGAATATAGGGTTACGAATTAATGGAGTTTTACTGTATTTATTTTGAAAATCCTCTATAAAATTTAAAACTATCAAAAAAATATTTAAATTTCTCTATTTACTGTAAAATAATAATTCCATCTCTGCCATTTTATAATTTCATTACAATTCATCACATCTTGTTGACGGAAATCCCTTCTCTTGCGATATTTTCTTCACACACTTATATTATTTTAAAATGAAATTACATTTTATTTGTGAAGTTATATTTTCGGAACACAGTTCCGTGATAATTAAAACAAATTATGTAGATAGATCACAAATCGATATATACATGAAAATCTGTATTTTGAAAAACTTAGTCGACTCATTCATGAGACATCTATATTATATTTTAATGTATCAGGTGTAACGAACCTTCGTGCGCTGGTTGCTCGTGAGGGCGATGATGACACTCCCCGCCTGGGCATACTACTGTGCGAGGCCTTCGTGGCTTGCTACCTCGCCCTGCTGGTGTATGGCTTGAGGATGTGTGACTCGCATTTGTTGTATCGCCTGTGCTCCAGAAAGTTCAGCGCCGAGTCTTGGGCCACCCTGTATGGCGGAGGGGTCAAGCGCCTGCTGAGGACTGCCTCTATCAGCGTGAGTAGAATTTTTATATTATTGCAGACCTGGCTCAACTCTGAAATGTACATTTTTGTAATAACTAATTGAGATATAGAATTTTTTTTTATTATAAGTATAGTGCAAGGTTAGCATTTAGACTTTTCGCATATAATGAATTATTTGTTAATCTGTTAGCTGCCCAGAAAAAGTCCTGGATGAAACAGTATCATACCACGAATTGGCGCCAAAATTCGTAAAATTCAAAAATCACAGACTAGCTTTTTCTGAATTATATTTTTACGAAAAAAAACACGAAAACGTTAGTATAACTAAAGAAATAACATGGAGCTTCTATTTTATCAAAAGTGTCCATCGACTGCGATTTCGTATGGTGAAAAAAAGTTGAAAAAAAGGAAAAAATAAAAGTTTATAGTGTTGCCAGACCATAACGTTTACGAAATTATTATTTATTCTACTTTTGTTTTTTGGAGGGAGGCCTTCAGATTTTATTAAAACAGCTATTGTTATATTTAATTTGATCTTTATCTAGAACATTTTATTTACACTAATATTACTGTGTTTAATGTGATGCTTACCTAAAACTCTTCTTCAGTGTGGTATGTTTCAAAGCACGGCAATATACTGACGAAATAAAAGCCGACATTTGAAGAGCAGAAGGCTTTCATCAATGCAGAGACGCGTCAAAAGTTCTGTGAATTTTACTTTCATTGCATACAGTATAGGCCTAATCTTATGAAGTCGGTCGTCCGGCAATTAGAGTTTGTTATCAGAAAAATGTAACATCCTTAATATTATTTGGAACCGATTGTTCTTAATTAACATTTCCTAATGTGCAGGCTAGTCCCATAACACTGGAACGCCAGGAGGGCGCTTCCGTGTGGAGCTCTCTCCGCGCACAGCGTGCTCGCCTCAACATGAAGCTGCTAGGCTCCACGCCCACACCCGCCGCCCCTCGCCCTATTAAGGAAGGGCGCCCCACCTACAGGGAACACTTTGTACCACCAGCTATGAGCATACTCAGCTATCTTATCATTAAGGTAACCTCTCATTCTGCTAGCAGAATAATTTTGATGTGTTTATATACAAGTTGTGTTTTGGGATATCAAAATTAATTGCTTTTAATAATTGTTGTATTATTCAATAATTAAATAAAAATTTGGTATATTCAAACTGATGTATGGTAGTCAGACCTAGAGCTACCTAGAAAATATAGAGGTCATTATGCATTGAAAATCCATCCATGATAGAGTATAAATGAACAAATTAAGATTGAATACAAAGGTGATCTTAGCATAGTAAACAGGATTAAGAAAATATAATTTAGATGGTTTGGTCATGCAAATCAAATGAATGAGAGGATTACCATCCTATATAGAAAGATATAGATGGTCCCGTTAAACGCCAGGTAAACCAGATACTGGAAAATGGTACTGTTAGGAGCCTCAACAATCGACGAGTATGCATAAGAATAATTTGTTTTCATTCCAGCCAACGTTGGACACGGATCCTGACGTTCTTGACTACGACTCCGCCGATTCTGTCGCTTCTGATGCAGATGACAACGCTATTGAAGAGGAAGATGAAGAGGATGTGTTTGGCGATCCCCTGGCTCCACCCAGTCAATCGTACCGAGGCGGAATGGGAGGAGAGCCAATCAGGAGACAGGATAACACAGAGCACTGTGACCTTAACTCCTACTCTTGGTGCATCATGAAGTTGGCTATACTGAAGATAGCGCAGCTGCAACTGCAAGAGTTCTTGAATGTTGCAGGGATTGAAATGCAAGGTTTGTTTTATTTGTTATTTTCTTCTTCGTTTTACTCTTAATGATAGTACTCGTGATCATGAATATTGTGGATGATTTGTCACCTCTTCTGGGCTGTGGCATTTCTTGTGTGGTCTTATAGTGGGTTATTGTTATAGGCAATATATAATAATGAATATCAAAATTTAAAATGACATGGATATATATACTTATCTATATCTCCCGCGCTAGTTTGATTACTTTTGAAGCAAATCTTTTACCTAGGTTGACGTTATATACAATACATATGGACTTAGGGTGGCACCTTAGGTAAAGCCATTTTTATCATATTATAGTTAAACTTCGTTAATTCCTAATGCATGGACCGAAATTTAAAACAAGAATTTGAATTACGAATAATAAGATTTTTTTTTTTTAAGGCAACATTAGAAAGAAATTTTTAAAAACACGTCGTCAGTTAACGCATTTTTATGTGGCAATTATTTCAGCTTTTTATATGTTGAAATGTTTATCAAATACTCAGTTTCTCCTGAATAATGAAGGTGAGTGGCGGCGTGGCGAATCCAATATTGAAAAATGGCTTCTTCAAACAATTCACCAGTGCTTGACGCAACAAAATTACGGACATTTTAATTTGATTAGCGATCGAATTTGCCTTTTCTATCAAAATTGGGCAAGAAATATATTGAAAAGCCCTTAAATAATAATGAAAAACTTTTTAATCTTCATATTTCATTGAAGCTTATTATTTTCCCGCTATTTTTACGTTTGAATTCAGAGAGAAATTAAAATTTTAACATTAATTAATAAGATTTTATCTTTGACATAAATATTTCAAATTAGTTCCATATTTTCAAATGGTTAAGGATTTACACAAATTAGGAGACGTTTGTGCCGTTTTAGGAAACGTAACACAAAAAAAATATAATGTATAAAATAGGTTATGTATTTAACCCCAAGAAGGCCCAGACGACTATCGCCGTCCGAGAGAGGGATAGCGTGATAAACGTGGATAAATGTCAAACTATTTCATGGTATACCATAGACAAGAAACTTTGCACCATGTGATGGTGCGCGCAGATGTTGGTAATTTTGTGTTGCCAGATTTCTTCTTTATTCAAATGACAGGATTTTCGGTATAATATTCAAACACACACGCCACTCACATCGATAACAAATGCATTGCATGTGCTAATTACGCACTTCTAAAATATCAGATCTTTCCAAATGGAAAATACTTATCAGTTACATTTTGATTCCAGCTGGTGCAGAGTATTATCAGGATTTATCCTGCAATACACATATATTTACAGTTGTACCCTTATTTCGTGATACTTATTTGTTTGTAAGTGAGTAATTAAAGTGAATAAGATATTATTTTTTAGTTATTAAACGAGTTTTACTATAAAAATACAGTGAGTGCTTGGTTATAGACCATATTGGTCACTGGCGCGAACGGCATTTCATGTGTGTTAGTGCTATATCATAAGTCCCATGTGTGATGTGATGTGCTAACATATATTTTTTGTTTATAGTTATCGAATTTTTGAAAACTCTTTTGATTTTTTTTTTACAAAATGCCGGAGTGGGACTTTTACGGACTTCCTACAAATTTCTGATATGCTTGTTACTACCGCAGAGTCCGATGATGAGTTGGATGATGAGAATGACATAGAGGGAGATTATTTTGTGGTTCACATCTATGATGAAAAAGACCGTGACAATACTGTTGATGAAAACCAGCCATCAACAAGTGCAGGGGTTAGGCTAGTATTTGAATGGGAAACAGATAATTGTTTTGTTCCAAATATAGATAAAATCTAAAGTCGTCCTTACAAATAACATATACAAAACAAATAATAATTTCCTATCCTGAACGTTAAGGCCTGACAACACTATAAACTTTTATTTATGCATTTTTTTCATCTCAAAACTGTACGAAATCGCGGTCGATGGACGCTTATAATAAAATAGAAGCTCCATGTTTGTTATTTTTTTAGTTATACCAACGTTTTTATGTTTTTTCGTAAAAATAAAATTCAGAAAAAGCTAGTTTTTGAATTTTACGAATTTTGCCGCCAATTGGTGGTATCATACTGTTTCACCTAGAGATTTTTCTGGGCAGTTAACAGGTTAAATACAAAGGTTTCAGTTTCTTTATTACATTAAACAAATAGCAACATTTCATAAACAAAAAACAATTATTGTCGAAATAACAACAAATCTTTTAAAACGCACTGCAGAATTTGGTATACATAAATATGGTATCACTCAGTTCGGCTGCGGTCCTGCGAGTTGCAAGCTCTAAGTGCGCCAATCTATTGCGATAAGGATCAGCGCCATGATTGGCTAGGGGGTGGAGCTACAGATGTTTACGAAGGGATGATGAATGCGTGGTCGTGCGAGTTTGGATTTAAAAAGACGTGAATGTGCGAATTACGTAATCAAATTATTTAGTCTGGGTATAAAAATGCATACGAACTACGAATCATAAGGTTTTACGAATTATCGGTAGATATTAGTGTGAAATGTTATTGTCAAGGGCTAAATTTTTTGAAAATACGAAATATGGGTACACGAATTAACAGAGTTTTACTGTATTACTTTTCTGAATAAACCATGTATAATAGTCCTAGACAAATGAAGACGTCATCCGAACAACGATGTATGTCACATTTTGGGCTGTATTGAGTTAAGTATGCAACGCTGTTGTATGCCAAATTACACACATTTTGGTGTAGTCGGTGGTTTGAAAATCTACTACCTGACGGAGTTTCGGAGTTATCTGATGTTGAGATATACCCTGCGTTAGAACACTGTAAAGCACCCAAGATGGCGGACTTGTCAGATGTGCCTCTCTCACCGAGTGATGTTCGGAGATTAAATAAACAATGAAAAAATAACATCTCAAACTAGAGATATCAAGAGAAAAATTATGAAAGATGCTGGTCAACCGCATATTTGAAAGAGGAGTAGCCGTTGCTGCAAAAAAGACTCCAACGAACTCTCTAATATAATTTTGAAAGTAATTATGTTATTCTTACATTTTTTGTTTTATAAAAATCTACCAAGCAAGTGATATGTATTCTTTTAAAATAAATACAACTTTCATATAATAATATAGTCTATTTTTATTTTCACTTTATGGAACAACGCTGTCAAGCATATTCCGTACAGTATTGTTCTACTGTTTTGTGTGTGCCTTAATCATTTTGTTTTCATCTTAGATTACAATTTGATAAAAGTATATTATTATCATTTATTTATAATGTATTAAAAACACACATAGAATATTATTTTTTCCCATTCTTATATAAAATAAACAGTTTTTCTCAGTTCCTGTAAAATCACCAAAATGTACCGTACATCGTTGTTCGGGTGACATCTTCAAATGTCTATAGATCTTGGCAGAATAAAGATTTAAAATTATATTGGTACGATTTTTGCCCAACAATACTACAATTTACTCATTTAAATAGTGGTGGGAGAAACGCAGCACTCGTAAACATTTGAGACTCAAAGATCTCATCACCTATTGTGGAAAATTTCTTAAATAAAAAATATTGAAATGAATCGAATTGCATAGCTTTTATGATTTTTTCTACAGAATTGGCAGTAAGCAGTCCTCTAGTGCACGGGGTCCTCCGCTGCATGTCTCAGTGGTCAGCACATATGACGGAACAACTGTCCACTCGGCCCGCTCCGCCCAGGTATATTCCGGCCTGCTTCCCCGATGAACAGTTGTCCGGCCCACCCATCAACAAATACAGGTCGGCATCAATCTCTAGGCAAGCGTCTTACCGCTAGACTAAAATAGCACATCATACGATAATAATATATATTTGAATATTTTTCAGGTGTATTTTGGAAAAACACAACACACCTTTCAATCCTAATCTGGCCAGTTCAGCTCCAGCTAGGAGACTCTGGAACTACCTAGTACATCAAGAACTAGTCCAGGTGAAGTAAATTAATTTAAAAGTTTGATTGATTGTTTAATATATATCTGATAAAAGTTTGTTCGGTTGTTAAATGTATATCTGATAAAGTTTGTTGGTTTGTTAAATATAAATCTAATACATGACTAATCCCAATGAGGTTTGTTTCGCTTCAACGTGAAATTTACGTAAGAGTTTTACACTTTTGCAAGTTTTAATAATTTCAAATTTTTATGGAGTCTATATAATCAACGTTGCATCAAGCAATAATTATTGCACTCCTTTACAGGATATATTCATCCGTGCCATATTTGCCAAGCCCCGACCCACGGGGGCTATGTCCGAAGACAACAGAGATCAGTACAATGACGGTGCGTCGGAAGTGACCCTCGCATCCCTCCACCATCAACACCATCATTCTGACTCTGTGGACGGGGAGCTGATGCAGCCAGTGAGGATTATTCACAAAGAGCAGGATTCCATATTGGCATTCTGTTTAAACAGGGTAAGATTAATTCACTATAACATATGAACACAGTATTGTGGTTTGTTTTAAATTGGTTCATATGTTTTTGGGGGTTAGGACGGTGGTTAAATGAAAGAAATGTTGTTTGCGTATTGAGGTGTTTATTGTGATGGATATAACAATGAAAATAGATAAGAATGAGTATAATGGATGAGTGAAAGTGTGCGTGGATTTCGAAGTGAAGCCAGTCGGCGGTCTCGCTCTGCGCGCGTGGGCCGGTAAGACCACCGCTGTGAAATGATGAAACTAGAGAGACTGGTTGGTAGTGAATGATCGAGCCAGACTTGTAGCAGCAGCCGGCTGCGCTGTTGCTATCGTCGATGCCGGCTGAGATGGCTGTGAATATGAATTCTGATCACTACATGTTTTTAAAGTTTCCTTTGATAAGTAAACCTTTTTATATTTTCTCGATTCTATTTAAAAGTACATTTTTCTAAGAACTATGGTTTGAAGATGGGTGTTCTGAAAGTCTTTTTTTTTTTTTATGAATGAATTGGACACATAGTTATAATCTTTTTAAAAATGTATTACATATTTATATTTTACATTTGTATACCCTCAACTAGGACTATATCCTGTTACATAGCAGGTGTATCACATTTTCGTTTTCTTTAAATCGTGTGACTTTAGTTAGATCGTAAATAAAAACAGAAGATCATTAAATATAAAATAAAAGTTGGCACAATGTGTTTAAAGTAACAATTTTTAAATGTTCAAATATGTTTGGTCTGTTTGTTCCATTTATGTATCACACCACTACTTAATCGCATTTTCATATTTACTTATTTTTTTAAGTACCCCCCTAAATATTGAGTTGTTATTCTAGATATTTCACTGAATATGTAGAATGACAAATTAGTTTATTCAGATACAATAATAAGTAGTTTTTATAACTACATGGTGTAATTTAAACACTCATAGAGTGCATTAGTTATTCTTTAATTTATTATTTTTATTTGTTAACTTTTGTTTTATTAACCACTTATTTTAAGTTAGTTTGAGTTTAACCTTCAAGCGGGCGCGCTGAGTAATTTCCCTTAAGCGGGCGCTTGTCGTAAATTTTACGTCATCAAGCTTTCTCCATGTAAATGGTGTTTTCTTTATATACATGTTAAAGAATTGCTATAAGGTTATGAAAAATGATAAATGACAGTATTTAAAAAAAAAATTTGACTTTCTCAAACAAAAAACGAAACAACACTCTAATTATTTCAAAACAAAATATTTTATCGACCTATTAATCAGAATCCATATTTTCATCATTACAATTGTTGCAAACCACATTAACTGCCGAATGGTTCTTGCATGTAAAGGACTGGCAACGGCAACACTTCATTGATGCTGAGGATCTTTTCTTTTCCAGTACAGATGACCGACAAATCGGTTCAACTTCCCAACTGTAATTCACTTTGAGAAAAGCACTTATATCTTCCGGTAAATGTTTGATATTTGATCTGAAGATAAGATGCTCTTTCATCATGGTCAATGCCAAATTTTTTAGGAAAATTCTTCGATGCATTGGAGCCTTTCTTGGACAGGCAAGTACGTCTGTTGTTTAGAGAGACACTAACCCTCGAATAGCTCGGAGCTCGATGCTTGCGACTAAGTGGTAAAAGTGGGGAGGCGATAAGGCGCATTTTTTGTAAATTTAGTGACAGCGCGCCCGCTGGAAGGTTAAATACATCTACCGGTTTCGAAAAATACAATTTTCTTCAAGATGTCAATACTAACTAAAAACATATGTTGTTGTTTCTTTACCAGAATCTATTTAAAAAATAAATTTAGTACCTAACTCAAGTTGTTAAAACAAATTTACTCAAATAATTTTTAGAAAAAAATTTTACGATTTTCTATCAAATGATTAAAAATTCTGAAAAACCACTATTGTTCAAACATCTCAAATGCTCCTTTACTCTTATATTAAAATTTCTACCTGTTTTACCAATGTAAAATGCAGCACAATCCTTGCAACTAAGTTTGTAGACACCAGAATAAAAAGAATGAATTTTAACCACAAAGTTAATTTTGCTAATTTCAAAAGTATTATTCTTTAATTTTTTTTAAATCCTTGCATTCTTGACAAATAAATGACTGTGGAGATTAAATGCATTACATATTACAGTAAAACCGCGATATAACGAAATCCAAGGGACCAAAAAATAAAAATTCGTAATAACGAATTCCCACATATAACGAAAAAAATAAAAAAACCTACTATATGTTATGCGCCGTCGCAAAAAAATGTTGCGCGGCTTCAAAAAAGATCGCAAATTCTGCAAACAAAGGAGGAAAAAGGCCATAGGGAACTGAATACCTACATATTTTTAGTAGTTTTGTTATTAAAACAGATAAGCAAATGGATAATCAAAGGAATTAAATTAAGAACAGAACCTATTCAACACCAATTGGAAGATATTTTTGTAAATTCCAGAATATTGCAAACACAAAACAATATTTTAATTGTGTTTAAATGTAGAGCCGCTTCAAACATAGTTTTGGGAATGAAACATACAAAATAATTCAAAAATATCAATTTTACAGTTGAATCGCGGCATTTTCATAAAATGAGTCGTATATAAATTACGAAGGTACTTAACCGGTAACGGCGGCAACCACTTCAAAATATATTTATAATCGTTAAAATTGTTCACTTAAAATTTATCGTTAACATTGTTCACTTAAAATACACGAAAACAATAGTTAATAGAAATACAAAATGCCGTACAAAAATAGTCCATAAAATATTTTAACGAATTATTTATATTATTGACGAGTTCAGACGAAAACAATTGTCAAACGAAAATGAATTTATTCAGTTCGGTCATGCAATAATTGCGTTAAAAGCTGAACAAACTTAACTCTACAGACGTTACACTGAGACTGACATTTCCAATAAGTACATACTGCAACTTTCGGGGGGTTCCTGTAAATTTTTGTATTTTACAGCTGCTTGGGTCTGGGATTGCAATCATATTAAAGGCGTATGCGTACGTAAAACGTGTCTAAGAGAACGCCGCAAGAATTATGTCAAATGGTTTTATGGGCCTACTATGAACCCAAGAAGAAGTTTGAATTGTTTTACTACCTTGTCGGCCGACCGCCGCGCACCGCCGAAAAGGCCATAAAACCGTTCGCATACGGCAGATGCAGCGGCGCGGCTTTGTAAGTGCAAAATAATATTTTCATCTTTTAACATTTTTTTATTTCGTAATAAATTTATGTAAATGTATTGGCATTTTTTCGTACGGGACAAAAATGATTTTGTTATAAATATTAACGGGATTTCGTTATGTAAATGCATTTTTGTATGAAAAATTAGTTTTAGGGACTAAATTTCGATTTTTTTTTTCGATATATGTCATTTTTCGCTATATCGGGTTTCATTATATCGCGGTTTTACTGTACTAGCAACATCAATACGAGTTAAAGTATGTATAATATCATACTCTCATACTACATATGTATAATATCATACTCTTTATTTCCAGAGAACAAACCTCCAAACGACATCGAACTATCTGGCCGTGTCCAGCCCTCGGGAGGTGCAAGAGATGGACATCACCCTATTACTGCGAGGAGCAGCTGTCTGGGCTTCGGATGAGTGTGAAGTGGATCTCCTGGCCCTTAACAGAGATCCTGCCACCTTACCCGACTCGGGATTCCTGCTCATTCAACATCAAAGTGATAAGTGAGTTAAAATGACTTGACATTGTATTGAAGCTTCTGCCTTGTAATAATGTGCTAAAATCATTCAAAATTTTGATAAAATTCTTTAAAAATTAGTAATGTACATACATAATTTACTGTACATTTTTGAGATGAAAAAATTTTGAAAAAATTGTGTTGCCAGGCCATAACGCTTAGGAAATTTTTATTTATTTAATGTCTGTTTTTTGGAAGGACAACATCAGATCTTATTAATATTATTGTGTTTAATGTGATGCTTAAAATGAAAAAATATTAGCACTTCACACTACAGCTACGTTACACATTGCACTAACAATATGCATAAAGTGATAGTGCTAGCCGCAATGGCCAATACTGTCTAACGACGCACACTCACTGTATTTATGGTAAAACATCCATATTTTTAAGTTAATAACTAAAAAATAATATCTTATTCACTTGAATTACTTACCAACAAAAATGATAAATATCACAAACATGTAATTTACTCAAATTGGAACGTTCCAGATACTTTCCAACTTATTGCATCATTCTCATCATCCAACTCATCATTGGACTTTGCGGTAATAACAAGCATATCAGGAATGTCTAAAAAGTCAACAATATCTACATTAACTTAAAAGTCATCCTCTGCCATTTTTTAAAAATAAAAATAAAATCAAAAAAGTTTACGAAAATTTGATAACTGTAAAATCAAAAAATATTAGCACTTTGATGTCGATGTGAGAGAGTGTATGTTAAATATTCAAATCTAACTGAAATTGCGGTCATTTGCGTACAAATGATTTGTATCTATGGTATAGAGGATATCTTATAACACAAAAGCCAGCTTCATCTGTCAATTTTGTATGTAGGAAAATGAAGACTTTACACTCAATTTCTGACATAATTCGTTATGTTCTTAAGTTGAATATTATTTCTATGGGTTACCGTATGATATCACTACTGAAAAGAATAATTTGGTTTAAAATTCGATACACCAATATCAACCATTATTTATTGACGCCGCGTGCTGTCATGTAAGCGTAGTCCCCAACTAATTACTCAAATAAGTCATCATCTTCAGCCATTATCGATCCATTGTCAGATGAAGGCCTACTTCCCCATGACCTTACCTTCAGTTCTCTGTCAAAACTCAAATAAATATTGTTTTCTTATTCTCTTTCAGATTATCTTCGCCTGGAAATCTGGGCAACCTCTCGCCCCCCATCCCTTCCACTCCTCAACAACCCCAGGGACTGGCAGGGCAGACTGGACGTGGAGCTAGTGTGGTGGGTACTTTGTGCAATTTTATTTTACTAACACAACTCTGTGATTTTTCCCCAAGACTACAATAACTCATTTTATTACTCAAAATATATTATAAGAAAATGTGATGATTGATTTCACATAAGATTGCATTAAGAAATCGATACATCTTTTTTCTTGTCAGTTCTTTGTATTTTATTCTGTTTTTATCGTAAAATGTGTATCGCTACATGTAATTTTTAAAAATACTAATCTATATTTTACTGATTATGTAAGAATAGTAATTAATCTCTCCATAAAGTTACCTGTTGTAGTGTTATCCTTGTTCAATAAAAATAATATCCAATTTATCATTTTTTTAAGCTATTGAAAAAATATTATAGCTATTGAATTAATTAAAGTTTTTGAAAAAAAAAAAATCCAAAAAGTCAAGTCTAGTTCTAAAAAAATACAAGTACAGTAGAACTCTGTTAATTCGTCACCCTATATTTTGTATTTTCACAGAATTAGTCCTTTTTTCAAAAAAATTTGCCCCGAAAATAACATTTTATACTAATTTCTACCGATAATTCATAAAATCTGATTATTCGCTGTTCATATGCGTTTTTGACACCCAAAATAAATAATTTGTTCACGTAATTCACATATTTGCAAATGTTTTTAAATCCCTGAACTCGCGTGACTAGGCATTTGATCTTCATCCTTTTGTAAACATTTGCAACTAGCTCCGCCTACCAGCCAATCACAATGCCGCGCGCTGGCATGACGGGTGCCGAACTAAGTTTTTCCATATGACATATGGCAAATCCCGTATATGTAATATGATATATACATCAGATTCCATAGTGCATTTTATAAGATTTGTTAAAATAATGTTTTCATTAATTTTTTACATATGTAGGTACTAAAGAAATACATAAATCTTTCGTATTTAAATACGTTGACATATTTTATTCATTTTTCTTTTTATGTTTCATTCTCTAAAATGGCACCAATATCTTGTAATCTGTATAAATCCTTAAATAAATGGAGCTTATTTTGAAAACTGACAAAAAATTGATATCAAAGATAAAATTGGTGGAAAAAATGAAAAGGTGAAATCGACCACCAATCAAATTAATGTGCGTGATTTTGTTGCTTTGAGAGACTGCCGCATCACCACTCGCCACACACCTTTCTTATTCAGGAGAAATACGTTATTTGATAAACTTTTCGACATATGAGGCTAAAATAATGGAGTCATTATGTTTCAGTATGAAAATCGCAATGTCAACAGCGGCAGCGTGCATTAAATCGCGGACGCAGTATACTAACGTTTTTTATGAAAATTTCTTTCTAATGTTGCCTTTAAAAAACTTTGTTCTCATTATTCATAATTCAGATTTTTTTTAAATTTCTGTCCCGTGAATTACAAATTAGCAGAGTTTTACTGTAATATTGTTTTGATTAACTTATGATTATTAAATAATTATGTTTTTTGTTTAGGGCTGTTAGAATATAATTTTTTTACGTTTGCTCTCATTAATCTTCTCTACCTGACTCCTTCATACAATTCAACTATGCACTTGAGAGACATTAGTGCAGAAGTTTCCTTTATCACAAATTTAAATAATTATTTAGAATATAATGAATAATAGAATGGAGAAAGTGTTTTGAAGCAATTCATACAATTACATTACATTACAACATTCTTCAACCATTTTCTCACATGTTTTCGAGTTTCTCATTCACACCGCAGGCTTTGGTTCATTTGCTTTTTATTTTAGATTTAAAGATGATAAGGACGAGATGAGAAGTGTAATAGAAATCTCTTGAGATTGTTTATTTTATTTATAATTTTGGGACATTGTTTAAAATAGTTTCATAAGGTATTGATATTGAATGCATATTTTATATCACAAATACAAGAACATGAATTTCAGGTATCATTAAATTGTAATCAAGGAAAGTATTATATAAAAACATGGGTTAGATACAAAGTTGTTTTATATCAATTATTAATGTCTTAACCACAAAGTTATCGCTTCAAATCTTAGAAAAATTAATGTTTAATTGTAATTTTTTTTTATGGCCTAGCGGGCTGCTGATGATGCGTACTACAATTTTTTTATACTGTGCCTAATAAATTATTTATAAAATACGTAATAGTTATTTTAGAAATCATAATTATTAATTATTTATGGTTTTGAGGCATAATTATCTATTTAAACAATGTCAAATTAATGTTTTATTTTATTGGTTTCATTTATCTACAGCCAAGTGGTTTGGTACTGTAAAGGTAGCCACTGGTGTGATAGGCTGAATACAGCATTTTTTTAAAAATATTTTCTGGAGTATTTACACTTTTAGGTTTAAAAAAATATTTCAGTAACGCTTGCAGATTCAACATGTAAATATCAAAAAATTATTTTAAATTAAAATAATTGTAAATATGAAAAAAAATCTGCTTTGTAAAAAATGAATAAGTAAGTGTCAAGAAAATCAGAAAGTCACAATATGTATTGATTTTCTGTGATTAATTCTTAGCCCGGAGTCCGTATGATGTCACATAAATCAAATACTTCTGAAACTTTCTACTGAAAATTATGTACACTGCATTTTGTCTATCACTCTGAAAAGTCAGTATCTCTACCATATAAATACATAATACATACAGTAAAACTATGTTAATTCTAAATAATTTTCGGACCCTCACACAATGAAACCATTCATTTTTATGTCACATATTTTGAAAAATTTGAATAACTTTGTTATAATGTGCATGATTTTTTAAATAATCCATGTATTTTCAAGATATTTTCTTGGAATAGGTGAAAATATGTACATACCTATATTTTTTCACAAAATTAGATTCCATTTTACGATTTTTACAATTTTTTTTGTTTCATTCAATTCAAATTTTTCTTTTTAGGCCCTTGTATTTCGAATTAACAGGGTTTTACTGTGTAATTCAAACAGATCATTCACATATTTTTCAGTTGACAGAGAGTGGTGTTCAAGAGAATTTCAGGAAACGAAAGGCAAAAACGCCCTCGCCGAAAATAGTATGTTCACGTCGTACACACGTTTATCACGAATATGCAGCTATTGTGAATTGTCTAATTATGTATTGTTTTTGCAGCCTCTTATATTATATTGTTTTATTATAATATTATGTTTGTTGCATTTACAAGCATAGTGGTACAGTGCGACATTGTGTTATATTGAGCTGTGATATTTTCTTCTTTATTCCTGCAGTTTTCTTCTTTAAGTTGATGGTAAAACGCTTATTTATTAACATTTTTCATACGGACCACAATTGAAATTGTTTGCTGTCACAGTTGGGTCATAAATCGCATGCATCATGGCCAACTTAAATAAAATTCATTGTGCGATTCACTTTATACAAATTTCCGACCTCTTCTAAACAGGTTAAATTTTTCTTCAAAAAAAGTATTTGTCCAAGATTAAAAATATTGCCCGGTTACACTTGTAATAAAATTGGGGATGACGAGTGTATTAGGAAAACTTTTACATTTTTGACAAAATTATTCAACTAAAAATGAAATCTGGCAATTAAGATTTTAGATTCTGTTCTTTACCTTACCTAGAAGGTTATCAAAAGGAAATTACTTTTTTATATCAATAGTAAAACGTATTTATAAATCAGTCGGAAAGAACATGTTAAAACAGTAAAACTTCGTTATTTCAAACCGCATTCATTTAAAATTGTTCAAATATTTCATCATTTTCATGACGTGTATCAAAATGAACAAAGAAGTTTGCATAATTATTTGTTCTTGGTGGATTTTGAACTTTACTATTTATTATTTCCATCACACGCGCTAACTTTTATTTCATCAGTTTTCTGTTGTTTTTCTCTCTCTTTTGTTTCGGGAGTATTCAATGTTTAGTGACAAATTTTTACTTTGTGATTTTTTAATCACCTGTCACTAATTTTAACACATTGCATGAGTTTTTCTATATCGTTTGTTATTTACTATAACAATGTCATTGAGTTAAATTTTGTAGTGTTTTTGTTTTCGAAGTAGTGAGTTTTTGCATAATAAAAAAAATATTTTGGTAGCCTAAAATTCTAAGTAACGATGTTTTACTGTGCTCAAAATATGGTTTGCAGTTAAGTGCGTCTTTTAATAATTTAATCGCCAAAATGCCAGCTCTTTAAATTTAAATATTAATCCTTTTTTATAAGTATTATTTATTGCTTTTTTTTAAACAACCTCGAATGTGTGGTAGTCCTGAAATATCACATTCAATATTCTTCTGCTTCAAAATTTCAAACATTTTTTGATATATCGTCTGGGTTTTGGCCAATTAAAATAACCCTCAGTATTGAAATGTTCGTGAAATTTTTTTTTCTCCAAAATAATTGATTGTCAAATTTGACACATTGCATGTGGATGTGGCTATGGTTACCACATTTCAATCGATAAACAAATTAGTGTAGTTTAAAACTATTACAAAATTATTTATTTTTCCAGGGTATTTGTTTAAAATACTATTTTTGTTGATTTAAAATGACTGATGCTTCTAAAGTTACGTCAATTACCCAAAACTCAGTCGATATAAGTATTCTTGCCGATGTATAAATATATTATGAAATGAAGAATGATAGTCAACGTGAAAATATGGGGTGAAATTATTTGAGATTATGCTTATTTTGAAATGAAAATTTTGTATTAAACCTCGTTGATGTAATTCTGTCGCATAAAAGAATTACATCCACGAGGGTTCGCTCGGAGTGCACTGGACTGTCTTGTTTGTATCGGTCGTGGAAATTGACGATATGTATGTTTGTCTATTTTCCCTCCCGTGCTTGACACTGTGTATCCCTGGCCTGAGCAGATGAAAGGACTGCAGTTCCCCGGATGTCACGATCCTAAGTATTGTCGTCTAATCATACACCGCTCCAAACTGCTCATGAAACCGGTCAGTGCAACGGTCTATTCTGTTGTATCTATTCAATACAATTCCGCTTTATGTATACCTTACAGTCTATTATTTCAGATCAGTAGAATATTTATAAATTAGCGTATTTTGGATTATTATGTATATTATTTGTGTGCAATTATTCAAATAAATTTCTTTTTTTTAACTACTTTATAATGTTTTATGAAATATTATAGAAAATAATAATAATTTGTTTTCTTAATTATGTTCAATTGAAATTACCATTATATTATTGAACAATATTTTTTAATATTGTATGAAATTTGTATCGAAATAAACTTTATAATCATTTTTAATTCTGATGTTAAAAATATAATAAAACATTATTTAGTAGTACATATTTGCAAAAATTGAATAAATTAAGTTTGTCTTTCCTTAAATTAATTTATTGATACAACCATTCTGTTAGAATAATGTACATTTTATTTTTACCCCTAGTATGTGGCACTGTATAATAATAGAGGAGTTTTCTGGAATTTTTAGATTTTGAATTTTTAATTATGTCTACATATTATGTATGATCTTATTTATATGTGTATAAAATTTGTACACAATTAAAATTTAATTCATAGTTTTATCAAAACCATAGTTTAAAAATTATGTTTTGAATATGTCTTCGTAAATATATTGTGTAATTAACTACTCCCCTATTGTTCAGAACCATAAAATAACTACTCCCCTATTGATCAGAGAAGTTGTTGTTGATTTTTTTCATATAAAATATTTTTATTTTGTCAATTGAGTCTGCTTTTGATGTTTAGTTGGCAATGGAAATCATATGATTAGTTTGATAGATTACACATTCCGTATTTGTGATTTCTTACTATATACTAGGTATTTCATTATATGTTTACGACGTATTTAAGAATTCATGTACACGATAAACGTAAACACAAACCCATCAGTAGTTTTATTCAATTCAATATTATTTTTATTCAAGGTTTCTATCTCTTGTTTATCATGTTTTGATTTATATTTTCTCTGTAGATACTATTATAACTTTATTAATTACTAATTATGTTTTTTTTTAATAATTAACAAAGTAATAAAGTTGTATGCGTGAAGGAAATTCTTATCTTTTTTAAAGTTAGTCAAAAGTTATTTTGCTATGAAAACAGATTTAATAGATGACATTAGATTCAAACCTCTTAACATTGTTGTTAAAGGCGGAAATCCTGATCGCTTGATTGCACAAGTTATACGTAATCTTATATTAAATTTCTTATAGTTATATGTTTGATAGTGAGCATACTATAAAAATGTATCATTATATTAACTTAAACAGTGCGTAACAGACCTAGTCCATAATATTTTATGGGGTATACCTGACTAAATTATAAGTCAAAAATGTTCTAGGAATATCTATAAATTCTGCACGATCACAGAAAATATTATTTTATGAATTTTTTACAAAATTATGTTAAGTCTACGTACTTTGAAATAAATATTTGCTTCAGTCCTTAAATCACTACCAATCTGGCCAATCTAGCCGCTCAAGATTCGATGACCTTTAATTTTTTATATTCAATGTATACTTTGGAATAAATAAAATATTTAAATAAATCAAAATTATAATGATAATAATAACTGACATAGTTGAGATTGGGCACATATCCCTTGAACATTTTCGACTCATAATTTAGTAAGGTATCCACCCTTAAAGTATTGTGGACTAGGTTTGTTACAACTTGTATAAAGTATCTTAATTACAAATAGGTCATTTTAGTAGTTCACATATATTTCATACATATTTTTAATGGTGATAATTTAAAAAAGAAAATCTATTATATTTTATTGAACACTATGTATAAAAATAAATTTACTGCCTCTTATAAATGTATAAAATATGTTTGAAATATTAGAACAAATAAAAATGACATGTTAGATATATTTTACAAAACGAATGAAGTAATAGAGTGGAACCTCTATATTTGTTATTAATCCGTTCCCGAGGATCTGACCAATATAGAAACAGATTTTTCCATAATAAATAATTGAAATTCAATTAATTCATTCCCAGCCCCCAAAAACAGTAGACAAATAAATAAATTTTAAGATTTAGATATCTCACAGAGACGAAGTTATTATTTTTTTACATAGGAAGTATGAAAGTCTTAGGCATTACAGGGCTTACGACCTGACATCGGCTGGCTTAAGTGATCATTTTACACAATGTAACGTTCACCTATTTACCCATGCTACCACATCTGTAAAAATTTTGGATGTTATATATATGTTGTCATATTGGAACATTTCAATTATTTATTACCAACTACGTAGCCATCTATGGATTTTTTTTGAAAATTTGATATTCATTCTCATGTAACAGTATAGATGTCGCTGAAGCTGAGACTATTTTTATCTGAAGTATGGAGCTATATTCTTTATATGTATATATAAAATTCATTTGAATTATTAAGGTATATACTGGAATATGTCTAAAGAGGCAGTATTTTTTAATTTTTAACTTCATATTTAGATCAGTATATTTCAAAATATTGTTTATGTCTAAACTCTACCTTTATTGTACTGAGGAGATATGATGGTAGAAGCGGAAGAGGAAGAAAGTTACTAATATTTAAAAAGAGACAATTTAAACATCAGGTAATGGTTTTCGTTTGCTGATGATTCAGTAGCACTCGATTTAACAAAGAACTTGCCCAATGTTGCCTGTTTCTGTCTGTTTTTTAAAACCTTCATGAAGTAATCAATCACATTACCATTGAATCTATTTATGTTTTGGTTGACTGGCAACATTTAGGTGCCATTTTTCGACTATATTCTGCATTTTAGCCTAGTTAGACAGCATTGCCGGGCGGTGGAAGTGACAAATATTAACGAATAACGAATAGAAAATATCAAAATGTGACGAATATCGAACCAGACGAATATAGGGGCTGATGAATATAAAGGTTCCACTGTATATGGTTCATAATTCAATTGATTGAAATTGATATTTTAATTCATGAAACAATAATTAAGTATACATATTGGCTTCATGGGTTTTTTCTATACTTCAAATATTATTGTGTAGCAGGGGTAACATAAAATTATTTTACATTTCAAACAGAGTCCAGGTGTTTGCATAGTTTTATTTTGCTTTTTTTTTTTCAGAAATGTGTAATTTTTTTATCGACGTATTATGTGTAATCTTTTCGTTTTACTGTAAAAAGTCTTATACTTTTAGTAATTATCTATTTGAAATTTAATTATTTTAAAAATGCATCGTCATGATACATAAGTTAACGACTTTTTAATTTTTTTAAATTTCCACAGAACTGAGAGCGCAGTCTTCACTTAAATCTCGTATAAAACTATTTTGCTCGTATGTCAGCATGAGGCGTCGAAAGGCACCCGGTCCTTGGTTTGTCGGCCAATGAAAAATCCCCAAATCGGAATATTGAAAACCACCTGTGTGTTAATCGAACTTTAACGGCATTTTCTCTGTACATTTTTAAAATGTGGTTTGGTTGCCACAGTCGCAATATTTAACGAAATTCAAAAAGTAAACAATGACATATATACAATTTATTAACAGACATTTAAAAAACTCCCAAGGATTCTCAGCTGTTCGCCAGCTAGGTTGAAACTGAATATAAAGTGAGAAGATAGCTTCCTTTATACAATATAATGGTTTGGAAACGGATGTCATTTGTTCGGAAAATCATCCTTTTTTTGTAACCGTCATAAAAAACATTAGAAACCAATATATTGTTGTATTCTATTATGTTTTATTGAATACAATTTATTTAAAAAAAATAATTTCCAATTAAAAATGTTTTAAATACATGCAAAATACTAAAATGTACTGGAATTAAAAAATGACCTAACTGTTAATCATAAGTTATACTTATGGAGGGATTGATAGGAATGCGGCAATCTGTTTTCTAAATTGTAATTTTTGTTTATTTTTCACAGTATATTGACATCTACTTATTTGTATTATAAACTATTACCATACTTTAATGATAATTATTTTTTATTTCTTTTGTGGAAACGTTTGTTTTCATTTATGTTGGTTTAAGTTAATATGTACGGTAATCTAAACTCAACCCTTATTTTAAATATCACCTTTTTTCTTTCTTTCAGGGTTATAGGGTTAATGAAAATGGGTCGATACATGATTGAGTAGCTCATTTAAATTGTGAAAATTTATTACAAAAATGGTAAAATTTTGCAGAAACTAACATTTGAGTCTGGATCACCTGTTATATTGATTGCGATTTATTATTTATAATTTTTTAAATTTATTTTGCATTTATCGGCTTTCCACAGTTTTTTTTTTAACCCTGCAGCCTAGTGGGTCAAAACACAACACGTCTAGCGGTGGTGGGTCATTTTAGACTAATTTTTTGGGAAATTTTTTATAGTCATTTCATTTTAAATATGATTTAATAAAATGGCACATGGTGCTGAAAATTTTCTACTAGAAAATTAAAATTTTATAAAAAATATTACGAATAATGTATATAATGGGTTTTTCAATAGGGACGCTCAAACTTTCTTTCATTAGGGACAAGAAACTACGCCATATTTCTTCAATTTTTTTTTAGGTTAACACTCGTACTTAGTTGGCAAATCATCATGGAGCAGTACACACCGGAGCAACGCTTGCAAATTATTCAAATCTTCTACTAAAATTCGCGTTCGCTCACCGCAACTTTAAGAGCATTACGACCATTTTATCGTCGTCATCACTTGCCTGCCACATCAACAATTCAATGTTTGGTGCAAAAATTTGAAAGCACATTGTCGCTACACAATGTTCCAGTGCCAGTGAGACAAAGAAATGCACGAAGTGAGGAAAATATTGCCGCCGCTAGAGCATCTGTTCTTGATGACCCAAATGAGTCACTAACACGACGTTCTCAACAATTGGGCATTTCTGTGACGTCATTGTGGCGAATTTTGCGAAAAGATCTTGGCCTACATCCATACAAGATCCAGTTGACACAAGAACTAAAGCCGCTTGACCATTTGAAGCGTCGCCAAATCCTCAATTGGGCTGCACAACAATTTGAAAATGATACTGAATTCCATTGAAAAATCATCTTTAGCGACGAAGCTCATTTTTGGCTCAATGGATATGTAAACAAGCAAAATATGCATTATTGGGCAGGCACCAATCCACACGTGCTTCACGAAACACAATTGCATCCCGGAAAAATCACTGTTTGGTGTGGATTACATGCCGGAGGTGTCATTGGACCATATTTTTTTGTTGATGATGCTAATCGTCATGTTACTGTGAATGGTAATCGTTATCGCTCCATGATAACTGATTATTTTTGGCCTCAATTGCAAGGTATGGACTTGGCCAATATGTGGTTTCAACAAGACGGCGCTACCAGTCACACGGCACACGCAACAATTGTCTTATTGAAAACCAAATTTGGTGAGTGTGTTATTTCGCGAAATGGACCAGTTCAATGGCCGCCTAGATCATGCGATTTAACACCATTGGACTATTTTCTTTGGGGCTATGTTAAATCTTTGGTCTATACCAACAAGCCGGCGACGTTACAAGAGTTAAGAGAAAATATTGAACGCGAAATTGGTGCGATCCGGGCCGAATTATGTGAAAAAGTGGTGGAAAATTGGATTCAACGATTGGACTTCTGCAAACGTGCCCGCGGTGGTCATGCGAGGGAAATTGAATTTCATACATAATTGCCACTAAATGTACTTCAAAACATAATAAAATTTTTTTAGATATATTCATTCGTTTTTGTTTTATTTTAAAAAAAAGTTTGAGCGCCCTTAATGAAAAACCCTTTATATATATTTGCGTATCAATGAACATCCTACATGGACCAAATATAAATATCCACTGAATCGTCGACAGCTACCTGCCGGTTTGTTACAGTAATTATAAACATTTTACTTCCTCTAAATTAGGTAGTAATTAATCAGCGGAAAAATTTCAAGATTTAATTGTAATTGCTCGTAAACCATCAGGTTGAGATAAGTGGGAGGGGTATTGTTCGACGCGCGTGATTTGCGGGATTGCCAGTCGCAATGAGTCACTGGTCAGGAGCGCACCGCGTGTTCGCGGTTAAAATGTGGTGATTGGTTCGTGCGTGTCGCGTTTTTTGTACTCACTTTAATATTTGACGAATAAGTAATGGGCCGAGCATGCAACTTATCTAGAGATGAGTTCAAAAGTTTAGACAAGCAGGGACAATGGTTAACCAAACTCCTCTGGGACCATCAACGTCAGCAGCGACGCCAGAACATGTGGCTCAAGTTTGACGTGAAATTATGCGCAATCTGCGTAAATCGATAAGAAAGATTGCATGTTATTTTGAAAAAGAAACTATAGTTTCACCCATATAAACTGCAAATTGTGCAGTTTCTCAATGAAAATAACTATTCTTTACGCGAAACCTTAGCGAGTACGATGCTGGAACATTTTGGAACAGCATGAACACTTGTAAACATATTGTTTACCGACTAAGCACATTTTCATATCGATGGCTATGTTAATAAACAGAACATGAGATACTGGTGGCCTAAAAACCCAAGGGAACGCCATCAAAAATGTTTGCTTTGTCCAAAAACAACAGTGTGTTGTGCAATTTCTGCCTGAGGGATAATTGGCTCTTACTTCTTTAAACATCGAGAGACAGTCACTGCTGACGTGTATTGCAGAATGATTGACGAGTTTTTGGTACCGCAACTGCAGCCGTTTCCCATCTTCAACAACAGAACACAATTTCAGCAAGACGGGGCCACTCCACACATAGCTAGAGTTTCAATGGAGAAGTTGAGGGGAATTTTTCCCAATAAATTAATCAAGTACATAGACATACCCTGGGCACCTTGGCCACCGGACCTTACACCTTGCAACTTTTTTTGTGGGGATTCCTTAAGTCGAGAGTTTACAGCAACAATCCTCGAACAATTCAGGCCCTACAAGAAAATATCTGCCGTAAAGTGATGCCATTGAACCAACGCTTTGCTCTCGCATGTTCGCAAATTTAAGAGTCCGATTGCAAGAGTGTCTTGAGCGAAATGGACGGCATTTAAACAATATTGTTTATAAAACGTTAAATTCGCATCGTTAAACTCCATTTTGTATAAATAAAATATGAGAATAACATTGTATTTTTTTTTAAATTTAATATTGAACTTGAAAATTTTCCGCTGGACACCCTTTATAAATATATTTGCTATAAACAAAATAAGAACAAAATATACACAGAAGTAAAATAAAAATATTATAAAAAAAATATAAAAAAATTACTTCTTTTTTATACGAAATGCAATCAACAATATTATAAGAAAAGCAAAAATGTAATTGCCATATTTAAAAAATAAGTAAAATGATAGACAACCTATATTCCAAATAGATATAATATTGATTGTCTTCTGTGAAGACAATCAATATTATATCTTGAAAGCATATCTAATTCGTGTATAATTTCTCAAAAAGCTCGCCCTTAAACAAATATTAATTGTGTAATTCATATTTTTTACAAACACCCGGGTCAGATCTGACTCACCACAGCAGATGATGGGTTAAACTAAATCGTAAATTCAAAAATAATCTGGAAATTTGTTAACAAAATCATATTCAACATGTAAAAATGATGCCAGGATTGAACAATGATGTTTTTCTTAGACTGAGGCATAAATAAATGAATATTAAGACCTGTGTTTGCGATAATTTCTCAATTAGCTTTTGATCTATGGGAATCAGTAAAGACATACAAGTATTTGATGCGTGTATCTAATCCGTAAGCGAAACACATGTAATGATGATGAATAAGTCTGAACTCTGTACTGTTCTTTATCTCATATTCCGAGAGAAATCTCATCCGTGGACATGGGTCATTAGTTATATTAACATTGTTATACAAAAATATAATGGCTATTCTCTTTTGTAATTTTTATGAATAGATGTAACCATTGTCTAATCCATATCACTGAATGTAGACATTTTCACTGTTTTTCAGTTTATAAATGCTGTTCGTATTATTAGAAACAATGCCAAATCTTATTTTTTTAAATCTTACATTTTTGCTATTCATTATATCGTCAATGATTTGACTAACAACATTACCGACTTGTAAATGTTTTCACCACATTTTTTAAAAATTATTTGACAATTTTTTTAATTTATACTTAACAGAGAAATGTATACTCTTCTTTTTAACATAATTCTTCAAAAATTTTACTGTCAGCAATCTTCAAAATGATATTCGATTTCTGGCGTCGTTAACATTCAAGTTGTGGCAACTCAACATTCAAGTTGTCAATAATTTAAAACTAAATAAAAAAATTGAATACTGTATAGATTTATATACAAACAGTTATTATCTCTGATTGCATTTAAACAATCACATATCAGTTGTTGAAATAGTTTGGATTTTTTTATTGTATTTAATTTCACGCTATTTTAGAATCATTTTTAATAGTAGCAAGGAGGGAACAACCTCTTAAATACATTATCTTACTTTATCTTATCTTTGATGAAACTCATCTATTAGGCTTATTGATTTCTTTTGCGGCATTTGTGTCACTTTTATATGAAGTGTTAAAACTCTAATTTTTAAAGAACTCTGTGCGCGTGAAGACTGTGCTTTAAAACATATAGTTGAAAGAGTGTAACTTACAAAAGAGTATTCAGTTTGGAAACTTTCAGAATATTAGATCCAACTCCCTTTTCCGATAAAATATCTTGGTGCGTTGGATGCTCCGAGAGCCAAATGTGTTAAACATAACTTATGGTGAATTTTAAACAATATTTAACATAATTATTTAATATCATTTCGTGCAAAGAAATGATCAAATTTAACTATGTATATTTATTTACTCATTATATAAAGCTTTTCTGTGTTTATGTTTTTTTTTTGCACATGGTTTATGGCTTATTTTCACATTCAAGTGCTTAAGATGTTGTTGAAGCTTTACTATATTTAAGTCCTTCACCTTAATGTGAGTATTTGAAATCATCATTTTCTTTTGGTAACTGTACAAACCCTCTCATATACTTTGACAAAAATATTTTTTGTTACTCTATAAAGAATTTCAGCCTATTCATTTTAATTCTAATTTGTTTTATATTTCCAGATATTAAAACATAAGATTGATAATATCAAGCGAATGAGCGCTCATCCCAATCTTCCTTTATGTAAGTATTTATTTATAATCAATGATTTGTGACATAAATCATTAATTTCTGAGTACTTTTATTATTTCATTATTTTCATCTACAAATTGTTAACAAATTGAAATACTATGTGTTGTATTCAGTTAATAAACTGTCATGGAAACTTATTAAGAATGATTTCAATATATGGGGTTGATTCACAAATAAATGCATTGTAGCGAGTTTATTATTTCTTTTAAAAAATCAGTTTTATTTATGGCGTCCACTTACCGTTACACAGCGGGTATGCAATTGGGTATACGAAGCAATACCTGTTTTGTAAATGTCTTTGTTAGGGATTATCACAGTGGACTGTATGAAAGAAAAAATATGGAGGGACTTGAAATACACACTTGAAAAATACTTGAAATACACACAAATACTTGAAAACTACCACCGACCTTTTGTGTTCCCGCCTCTCTCCACGCTCAGTAATTGAAGGATCCCTCGACAGAGGTTGGGAATCACTTTTAAGACGCTTGTAGTTACCATAGCTCGTAGGTACCGTCGGCCACTTGGCAAAGTATTCGCAATGTAGGTAGATGACCGCCGCGTATTCGAAAAAGGTACAGGTGTAATGCTTACAGGACGGCGACCAAATTAACACTGATTCCCACATTGATGGACAAGTAGGTAGAACCAAGTATGTGTCGGAAAGTTGGAAGGGATCTGTAAGGTATTAGAAACACAATTTCTCTAACAATCCCTATAAATTAATATTAAATTTAATCCTTAAAATGAATGATTTATAAGTGTATCTTCGCCTCATAGTGTTTATGAGTTTAAACATGCCACGTAATGTTGAGATTTTCGTCGTTTTCATCATACACTCCTTACTCCCCGGACCTTACCCCAACAGATTTCTACGTGTTCAGATCACTTCAAAATGCATTGAATGGGAAAACTTTATGAAGTGATACAAAAGTTCATGATTTAATCAATACTTTTTTCTCGTCCAAACTGCCAATATTTTTCAATGAAGGAATTAATAAATTACAATCAAAATGGCGACGAGTAATACTTAATAATGGAGAATATACAATTGGTTAAGTTAATTGTCCAATTTTAACAGTAATATGGCACTTACTTATGAATTAATTCAATATTGCTTCCAGATATTACAGTTTTTCTGTTTAGAATTTAATTTTGTAACATTTCTTGTTTACAATAATTATATAGGATCAATTCTGTACAGTAAATAATTAATTGGATGATTTCCAGATCTGACTGGTGGGCAGGACGGCTCCGTCCAACTGTGGGAGTGGACCCACACCCAGGCCGTGGCTTCACCGCGACCTCCGGGCACCTATGCCAAAGTCACTCGAGTCAGATTCTCTCAGCACGGCAACAAGTTTGGTGTTTCCGACGGTGATGGCAACCTGTCCCTGTGGCAACTTATCCTCAACAGTACAAGCTCCACCCGGCCATTCTTTGTGAGTGGGGTTAAAACACGTTTGTACTTTGTATGTTTGTTTTGTTTATTATTTTCTCGTTTCGTCACGCACTTCATTCAGCATCGTGGAACACCTGCACACTCGAATTTGATGGGAATTATAAGACTTCAATAAGCTTGCACATTTGAATAATTATATTTATTTTTTATAATTTCTACATTCTGAATCCGTGTGTTCAAATATTGTATATTCCAAATCTATTCATGTATTAAATGATCATTTTTGTTTTTCCACCTATAAACTGAGCACCAGATATAAATATAAGAATTTTCGACAGGTCCAGCATTGAATTAAAATCATTTTATCGATTTGCTACCATGCAACTACCAAATTACTTTCACATTGTTTTTAAGTTTTAATGCCGGCGGTCCACTCTCGCCGAGGCATGGTGAGAGGAGCTGTGCACGAGAATGTGCTGTAGCTCTCGACTTGCACCTCCTATTCTCGTGTCGACGCGGGTCGTATCGTTCCATCTCGCTTCGCCTTGCACGCACGTCTCGCCTCGCTTCGTTCCGGTCGGAGCATAGACGAGGCGAGGTGAGGTGAGGAGCCTCGGAGAGAGTGGACTGCTACCATCACAATGCACTGATGGATTACAGATATATAGGACATAAATATAAAAGTATTTTAAATAGCAAATTATGGTCGTCATGACATTGAATTTTCAACTTTGGTAGGATTTATTATTTTTATAATTGATTAATAATTTATCCTTGTCAAGATATCTCCTTTGAAGATTTATTCATATATGTATAATATTAAACTATGTGTGTCATATTGTATGTCATGTTATTTAATTTGTATGTTTTGTTTCTCTAAATGTTCCCATTTGATAAAGTGGTATGATTATGATTTAAAAATCTAGTTAATTTTCTGGAAATAGCCAATACAATGGATGAAACCATTTAGAATATTGTAATACTAAATGGATTTGGCAAGAGACAGACATGGAATGGCATGATACCAAACTAACACTTGTCAAAGTTTTAATTAATGAAATGAATTTTATTACCTGACCATTTTTGAACACCTAAATCTCAGTATTCCATATATGTGCATTGTTAGACTTAATTTGTGTTACAACACAGTGAAGCGGTCTTAGGACTGGCTGTGTGATTAGTAGAAACTTTTTACTTTTTAAATATGGGTTGTTTAATTGTTGGTAAAATAATATTTACTTCTCGAAAGTACATTTCGTAGTAAACTCATTTTACTCTCCGATATCTGAAAATAAAAAAGAGAATCGTTAGTTAAATATGGCGAACTTTACCCAGCTGTTCTAAAAGTCATCTGACACATTGATACTTTGAATGTTGCAGTGTACGACAATTAATCATTCAATATCCTGCTATTTTAGTGGTGAGAGTTCGTCCGAGATGATCTTGTTGTTTAATATACATTAGCACATAATATGAAATAATTTTACTACCAAAGTGACAGATTTCAAACGCCTAGGTGAAAAAATCCATAAAATAAAGCATATTTCATGATTATATGTCGTGCCTATAGACATCTTCATCTATGCTTTTACAATAGTAAATTTGACATTCGAACAACCCGCAAATGATATTAACCACGAGCGTTGGTATAAAGTTACTACTGATCACACAACCGGCCCTTAGTGGTAGTACAGGACACTTAAGAATGTAGCAAAAATAGTTCCCACTCGTGAAAATATCCCCCCTCGTCCCTATTCATTTAACATTCATTCGCTTTGTGTGTCTTAATAGTTTGAACTCTTTTCATTTACCTCTCTTCAAATAGCATTCAAACAACGGTCTGTTTCAAGAAAATATTAACCCTTTCCTATTCTTTGTCAGACCTATCCGACTCTGTACATTTCCGCAACTCATTCATTCATTTTGGCAGATTAATATAATAATTAAATATCAATAAAAAAAAATCTATTTAGTGTGTAGTGTTTTTTCCATATTTTATTTATTTATTTTCAATCCCATATTTAAGTATTTTTAGTTTTCATGCAATTAATTAAATTACAGGTGTAAAACCATTATTTTAAATATATAGGAAAGGGTTAATATTTAGTTTAAAGATTTTACTAATTTTTTTATTATTAATTTCAATCTTTTTTAGTTCAGATGGATGTGCTGTTGGTATTAAACACAGCATAACCTAAATACTGAATGAATAATTATTTATTTTTATTTGTTAACTTTGTTTTATTATCCACTTATTGAATTAAAATACATCTACCTGTTTCGAAAAATATAATTTTCTTCTTCAGGATATCAATAACTAATCAAAAACATGTTATTGTTTATTTAACAGAATCTATTTATGAAAACATTAATTATTTAAAAATAAATTTATTACCTAACTCAAATTGTCACTTGATGATACAAAATTACTAGAATAATTTTTAGAAAAAAAATTTAGAATAGGACTTGTAGTTGAATTTAATTGTTTATAATTTTTTTGATTAGTTTTACACGCTTTATTTATCTTCAATGATTCCAAATTATTTTGTTTATGACCAATACCATTTACATGCAAAATTGACAATCCTAATTTTTATAAATCATGACCATTTTCTATCAAATGATTATAAAATTCTGAAAACCCTATTCTAAAACTATTGTTCAAACATCTCAAATGCTCCTTTACTCTTATATTAAAATTTCAACCCGTTTTACCAGTATAAAATGCAGCACAATCCTTGCAATTGAGTTTATAGACACCAGAATTGTTAAATTTATCATCTTTGTCTTTGTACTTTAATTCAATAAATGGTTAATAAAACAAAGTTAACAAATATAAATAATGGATTTTAACCACAAAATTAATTTTGCCAATTTTAAAAATAGAATAATTATTTATACAAGAATGATTGAAATTGTCTTTTTTAGATTTGTGAAAATTTACGATTAATGAAATATCTTGTTATTATCCAATCTAACAGATGAATAATCTCTCTGATCTGATTTCATTTCGCAAACTTCATCTAGCAAACATTTATAAAATAAAATATTAAGTTAAACTATATAATTAAACAATAAAGAGTCAGAGATAGCAGTAAGCTAATCTAAACGCTTGTGTTATAAAGAATTGGCTAAACTTGGTGGACCTAGAATCAAACCTTCGACCACCTGATTCACTAGTCAACCATCTTACTGTTAGACTGATCTGACACTCCTGACCTCCAAAATATTTAATATGTAATGTGCACAGTTGTATTAAGTTAGTGTCGGTGCTGTCACAGATAAAATGATACTGATTTATGAATGTCTTTTGATATTATTTATATACTTTGAACATAACTGATTGTCTCTGCAAAATTTGGCTTTTCAGACGCACCAATGTCATAATAAAGGAATCAGTGATTTTGCTTTCCTTGGATCCTGCAGTTTAGTGGCCACAGGTGAGGATATCTACAGTTATGTTGCTTGTACAATTTCATTTCATTTTTTTTTTTTTTATCTATACTATATTTTTGATTTCAGCTGGACACAGTTCAGAAAGTAAGAATGTTGCAATCTGGGACTCATTGATGCCGCAGAAGAAGTGTCTTGTCGCTGGTAAGAGCAACAAAACATGCCCTTCTCATTCCTCTTACTACTCATTCAAGTATTTATTTTACACAAAGTTTATTATATTTCAGCGTTCACTTGCAACGACACTGGAGCTAATTGCCTCGGTTACGCAATGGGCCCAGGTTTAATCATATCAGGAGGACGTCGCGGAGATATCTGCGTACTGGATGCCAAGACACGAACACCCCGGCATCGCTTCCAAGCGCACGATTCGGCGGTCAAATGTCTGGCTCTCGGCCCCAATGAAGACATTTTCGCTACGGGCGCCGCTGATGGTGATATAAAGGTATTTATTTCTTTAATTATTAGAGTTTGTAATTGGAAGAGCTCAATCTAAATCGGGTTAACCTTTCAAGAGATTCCGTAAAGTTACAGATTTAATGTTACTTTACGGAAATGGTTTTGTTTTGTTACTACGTCTAGATTTTTTATACTATTTGTAGGTTTGGGCTTTGAGTGGTCACGGTTTAGTCCACTGGTTCCCTGGCGAACATGCACGCAGCTCTTTCTTCAAGCATATCGGCCAGGGTGTGACGCAGCTGCACGTGGATGCGCAGGCCCGCCTGTTCTCCTGCGGAGCCGACGGCACCATGAAGGTGCGCCAACTACCCGAGCGCCCCTCGCACCATTTGTAGGTTAGTGGAACTTCTCAAATATTCTCACTTTAATAAATTGTATATTACAGTAAAACTTTGTTAATTCTCAACTCTATATTTCTTATTTTCACGATATTTGCACTTTTTTCAAAAAAAATTGGCTCGAAAATAGCATTTCATACTAATTTCTACCGATAATTCTTAAAATTTGATTATTCGCAGTTTGTATACATTTTTGACACTCAAAATAAATAATTTGTTCACGTAATTTGCATATTTGCCATTGATTTTAAATCGCTAAACTCGCGCGTCTAAGCATTTGACCTTCATCCCTTCGTAAACATCTGCAACTAGCTCCGCCTACCAGTCAATCACGACACCGTGCACTAGCAAGACGAACTGAGTTATGCCATATGACTTATGGTAAAACTCATGTACGTAATATGATATGTACATGAAATTCCATAGTGCATTTTATAAGATTTGTTGTTGTTAAAATAATGTTTTAATTGAATCACTTAATCTATTCTCTATGTTTATGAAACATTGCGATTTGCATATGTAGGTACTAAAGAAACTACATAAATCTTTTATGTTTAAATTTGCTGATATTTTTTTTCACATATCGTTCTCTAAAATGGCACCAACATCTTGTAATTCGTATAAATCCTTGACCATTTGAATAAATGAAGCTTATTTTGAAAACTGATAAAAAATTGATATCAAAGATAAAATTGGCAGAAAAAATCGAATAACAAGCTTCAACCAAAACAAGGCTATAGCGAGACATAAAGATTTAAAAGTTTTTGAGTATTTTTGATGCGCATTTTAAATATTCCAATTCGGATGGAAAAGGTGAGTTCGACCGCCAATCAAATTAATGTGCATGATTTTGTTGCCTTGAGAGACTGCTGCGTCACCACTTTTCACCACACACCTTTCTTATTCAAGAGAAATACGTTATTTGATAAACATTTCGACACATAAGAAGCTAAAATAATGGAGTCATCATGTAAGTATTAAATCGCGATCTCAACAACGGCGGTGCGCGCTAAATTGTGGACGCAGTAAACTAATGCATTTTTATAAAAATTTCTTTCTAATGTTGCCTTTAAAAAACTTTATTCTCATTATTTGTAATTCGGATTTTTTTTTTAAATTTTGGTCCCGTGAGTTACTGAGTTTTACTGTATATTAAAGTTTTCACTGTAACATGAATATTTTTATTTTTATTTTCAGACTTTTCTCTCCTTCCTGGATGTCTACTATGTGCAATAGCAATAAATTAGTGACAGAATTTGAACAAAAATACTTTTCATCACACGTTGAAAAGTTTGCAATGATTATATATAATTATAAAATGTAATCGCTTCAAGCATGGGCAGCAAATTGTATTACTATATTAAACTCATTCAAGGTCTATTTATAATTATGAAATGTATGCATATTCAGAAAGCAAATTATGTAGTATTATGTATCATATTTGTTACGCCAATCTGAAAACTGAACTAAGCACAAATTTGTAGTGCTATTGATTCATGTTTTTCTTTTATTTATACCTCCTTAACAAACTTACTACGTCCTCTGTAATCTCGACTTGTTAAAACATTATCATATTGTAAAGATATAAGATATAGACATCTGTACTTGTATTATGAGTTAAAGAAATCTTTTTCTGCATTGCTCGCCCTACCGCCGTAAAAACTTCAAATTTTCAGTAAAAATTTAAATAACTTTCAATATTATTTTATTTATGGTCTTGGCACAATCTTTGTAAAACTCATTATTGTGTTATATAATATAATATATAGCACTGCTGAATTCCATAATAATTCCATTACGACTATTAAATGTGTCCTTGTTCTCATAGTGTAAGTCAAAGCAGTTTTGAGTCCCGTGTGTATAATTATGGCAAAGAATATTTTATTTTATCTACTATGGGAACTTTTTCTTTTATTACCCGTGTCAGAAATAGCAATACGTTTTGTGAATTATTTTATTTTTATTTGAATCGTCACGTTTATTTATTATGTATTTGACAGCCTTCGACGTTCCATCTGTTGAATTTAAAACTAAAGACTGTGATCAGTGGTAAAATTTTACTATAGTAAAAAAATTTGCTAAAATGGGTTGTTCGATCGTTGATAAAAAATATTTACCTGTCGAAAGTACGTTCAATAGTTAATTAATTTTACTCTCTAATATTCAATGGGAAAACTGTCAATCGTCAAAAGTCATCTGTCACATTGATACTTTGAAAGTTGCAGTATACGACGGTGAATCATTCAATATTTCACTATTTTAGTGATGAGAGTTCTTCCGGTGATGATCTCGCTGTTTAATTTGTATTATTGAAGATTTTTCGCTACTAAAGTGACAAATTTAAGGCCATAAAGAATGCATAGAATTGTATGTGTCGCCAATGCTGAATGGTAAAATAAATAAATGTTGGTAAAATTTGCAAGTTTTTGATTTATTATTCGCCTCGTCACACTTTTAGGTGGGATTAACTCTGACAGTAGTAAATTTGACATACAAACAACTTGCAACTTACTATAGTAACTTTTTACCATGTGTGATGGTAAAAATGTATTACTGATCACACAACCGACCCTTGCAATTATTCTTTAGCACATCATTTTATAACAACAAATGTTTTTTTTTTGTCTATCACAAAATATGGAAGTTTAAATGCAGTTTTTTCGAAATTGTATTATATTTAACACATTATGGATTGATTAGCTTGCCACAATTTTTTAACCTAATTTCTTATGCATCACATTTATTTATTTATAATTATTATTTATAAATTATTTCCGTTTAATTTTAATAAATCATTGAGAGATTTATTGAGTTATTTATTTTATATTTATGAAGTGTCTATATTTAATAAGTTAGCGTACATTTATTCACGCATGAGGGGGGATGGGGCTTGCTAAATGTAGTGTTATTTTGGTTTTAGTGTGCAAAAGTATATAAAAGTAATTTTTAAAAAAATATATAAATAAATAAATTTATTTTATTGCGATTTCCAATTCATCGTGGCAGGAATTACATACAAGCTTTCCTAGATATAGATTGATTTGCTTATTTTTAGGAGCTTATTGATTTAATGTATGTTCATTATTTTATTAATATTGATTGTTATAAATTTCAAATTAGTATGTTGAATGTATCACAAAATCAATGAGCGGAATAATAATTTTAATATATCAATAAAATTGCATAAGTAACATGGGTGATATATTTGTTATTTATGCTCTACTTTATAGGTTGATTTAGTCAAGTATTCAAATAAATGCATATTATTGTGTATATCATAACGTTGTGATTGTAGATGCACACGGATGTCCCCGTATTTTTTTTTCTTTTTTTTTACTTTTTTTTAAAAAGATTTCTTCCCTTAGCAGGGCGGGCTATATTTTTAAAAAGATATTTAGATGTTTTATTTTTTTATATTTATTGATTTCTGATTTGATCGACGCTTTTGCTAACGGCGCTGGTGCTAATGAACACGCAAGTATTCCAAACCGAACACCAATGAGAACTTTGTGTCGATTTGGGCCAGCCAAGAAATACGGTATTTGACAATCGTTTACTTTATACTAATTATACTTTGATTAATGTTGCTGCAATTTATCATTTTATTAGTGTTTTAAAATGTAGCCAACTACATAAAATATTACGACATTTTGGAGAGTGTCTTTAGACTAAATATTTTATCTTTAGGGGGAAAAAAATCCCCGCAATACACTTGTGTATGTATACTATACATATATATATATACTAAATTGATTGTTATCCCAATTAATTTTAGGAGGCTTAAAAAGTATTTTTTGTATATATGATATTTTAATATTATATTGCTTTCACATCTTTAATTCTTATGTCTGTTCTCAATTTTCACCTTTATCTATGTATTGCTGTTGTTAGTCTTGTATTATTCAGCCTAGCGTAAGTCTACCATCATACCTCAATGATGAATATAGCTTACATATACTATCTTACTATAAGGTATTTAAAAAAAAAAAACTACTATGAAAAACCAAAAATATTTACGTGTTATTTAAAATAAACTTGCATATTTGATCTAATTGTTGCAATTTGATGTGAACTAGTTTTAAAATGAGATATATAGTATGTAATAATTAATCAACAATAAATTAAATTGCCTTGTGACTGAGTGACTGCGAGGAGCTCCGACCGGTTCTCGGAATTTGCATTCAACACATTTGTTAAATTATAAAAGCATTGACTATATTAATGACTTGCAAGGAAGTTGGTTGTTATTGATTTATACATTTATTTAGGTACTAGTCTGATAGTGTCATTCCAGAAAAACCTTGTATTGTAAATCCTTTACGTACACATCTATTCCTTTCCGGGAACTCGTTCGCAAGATGAATTTGTCCACAAGTCCAGCAATGTTAGCCTAGGCATCTGGAATTTGCAAAAAATATCTTTTCTTGAAAAGTGAAACAAATGAGATTGCGCAGATGGACTGGCTTTGAATGGCGAGGCAAAACACAAATTGAATTAAACTTTCCGATCAGCATTAGCTTTGGCGGTACACAACGCTTATGCTAATCCTGGATCCACTGAGGATTCCATATTTCTTGGAGATAATATTAGATGTCATTGACGCAGAACTTTTCACGTGTTTCATTTCTGTTCTCCATTCTTAAGAATCGTGCTAATGATAGAATAGTAGATCTTGTGCGAACTGGCAACCTCAATCATTTTTACTTTAGGTTCCATTGTGATGGCCTGGTGCTTCTTAGCACTACCGGCTCCATCACCACTGTTCTCGCGCTTTACATCCGATAGTGCTGGTTTAAAATTAATCACAAAGTAATTGAACAAAATGTAACTACACTGAAGACTGCACGTGACTACTAAAAGCATGAATCAGGCACGCTGTTAAGAGGTGGATACATAATCTAACCTTATGTGATGTTGTCAAAATTAAAATTCTGGTACAATTATTAATTTGGCACTTGGACATTTATACCTTTAAAAAGTTTGCATATAGACGGCTTGTTGTATTACTTAAGCAGAAGAAAACAAAATATAACGGTATATATTTTAATAAGCATTACAGTGTAATATACTAATCTCATGCCTCATCTTGCATCCTTGTGAAACTTCATGTGACATGAAGTCTTCAAGATGGTCGGCTGCTACTTTATATTATACATAATACTCGGTTACTTCTAAACGACACGTACGTGCCAATAGTACTCGATGACTAAATTCAAAGTTCATTTATCTTATGCGATGCATGCCAGGATTTCACTATCATACTAGTACCTTTATTTGAATAAATCAGGTGTGTTTTTAGAATGTATGTAAATTATACAAATTTTTTTAATAATGCACCAACATGCGACAGTTTCTGCTTGTTAATTATGAAATGAAGACAGCGAAGTTTGTATAAAAGGTGATGTCAATAAGAATTTTATAATAAATAGCTCGTTCAGTTCCGACGACCATTTTTGTTTTGAACGGGGTGTGCAATACCCATTTAATTGTCCGTGTACACATAAATAATCACAATTGTAAATAAGAAATATTGCCAATCAGAATGCTCTCATCTAGCCCTGCCTCACAATGTGTTCATCACACGCAGTTTCACTAAAAATACGATAATGCACACAAAAGTTATGCGTTTCAAATGATTTAATCATAAAAAGTTTACTTCGGACGTTTCTACGGAAATTTAAATTTTTTGTCCTTCAATTCTGACTATCTCGGTATCGACAATTGAATTGGGCATGCAATATATCAGTTCTGCGTCGTGCTCAAGGGGAGTTCTTGATTGTTTTATGGCAGCTCTGCGCTCTGACTAGTATGGAGTGCATGGATATATAAGGACAAAAAATATTTTATTTAATGTGGAGTATGGCGGCGGCGGTTTTAAAAATATATTATTTAAACAGTTGATCTGCTTATTTATTTTTGTAAATAAAGACAAATTATTTTTTCTGAAGTGAGATGGGTCCGACATACCTGCCCGTCGTAACACATTTGTGACTAAATATATATATCACGCCGCATTCCCCTTAGGTTATTCTCTCATAAATATTTAAAAATATAACATTTGTCAAACTGCTTGTGTTACTTTTTTTATATTTAAGCGAAATATGTGGTTCAATTTAGTTTAATCTTTGATTAATCATCAAATAATTCATCAGAATCATAACTATGTTTAGGAACTTGTACCGAAAAGTCAACATGTAAGAAGATAATTTGTCCGGATCATTGACTGTCAGTATTCTAGAAATCTGAAAATAATTGAATTAATTTTCATTGCTATACTACGTGCACAAATCACATTTTAAAACAAGCACCGTAATTAGATTGGTACTAACAAATGAGGTTAAATAAACTAGACTGGAAGTCTGACCCAAACGATGACAAATAGTTATAATAATGCATTTATTCCAGCGTGATCGGGATATATTGGATTAGCGTACGTTGATTAATCATCAGCGACTGTTCGTTGGTGACACTGCGTGATATTAAAAGAAATTGCAATTTTTAAGTGATCAAATTATTCAAAATGGCGTCTTTTGCCGTTAAACAATGTTCATCAAACTCTTAACTCGACTCTTCCACACCTGGCTTCAATGTTTTATTACGTACGGGAGCTTAATTCACCTCTAGTTTATTTAACACATAATGTGTCGTTTATTAAAATTAAAAAAATTCTAATGAATCAAATTGAAAGATATACAGAAAAATTTATCGAAAAAATATTTGGTAAAATTCTTTATCACGTGGTTATTTTGTAATTTATGTAAATATATCAAAATCATTCCTATGATATAAAACAGTTGTCATCGGTTACTGTTGTTGTATTATTGTTTCAGCATGAGTATTTGTTTTAAATTTATCCAAGCTTTTAGTAAAGTCTCAGTTATGTGATTCCTACCATAAATAATTTTAGATACTCCTATAAAAAAATAATTGGCCTGCACTAACAAACAAAGTAATCCATAAATATTATTAGTTATATTCAGAATTTTTTTTATAGGTTCAGTTGAATGTCGGGGTGGCCGCGCCTTGCAGGGAAAGATTCACTCTAAATGATATGAATCTTATTTTATTAGTATTTTTATCACAGTGCACTTTGCACAGGCTATACGGCTTGGCCCCGCGCTAGTCACCCTATTGAAACTATAAAATAAATTATCAACAATGCATGTGCGCGTTATATTGACGCCGTTTTGATTTCACATTTAATTAATAGCCATCTAGTTTATTTGCGAGCATTATATGCTGTTGATATTGTTATGTATTATAACTGTAGATGAAATATATAGTCAATTTATATATAGTATTACAATATACTTTGAAATTATCCAATTTTAATAAGCTAAGTGTTATTTCAATCAAATGTTAATATAAATACATACGTGTATATGTGTATATGATTTACAATTTGTGTTCTACAACCGACACGTCTGTAGGATGCGCAAGTTAAATGAACAATTATCCAGAAACAGCAACCATCGGATTAGTTTTATAATTAAATTAGACACAGATTTGATTAACAAACTAATAATTATTTTTTGTTATACATATTTTCATTACGACTTAACAATATTCGAAACAAACGTCAAATACATCTAAGTATCATGCTCCATGCACAAACTCATATCTATTGATTATCATTTGGTTTTTTTTTAACTTAATTTATCGTATATCATTTGTGTTGCTTTAGCGTAGTAAATTTGATAGGTCGAGGACTTCTCGCCAAATTGAATAAAATGTTGTGGTATGTATTCATCGCCGTGGAAACACGCAATGATTTGCCGTCGCGTATTACTTTACCAAATTCCAAACGATGAGATTAATTATTTTCCTTCAATATTGTGTCTTTTATAAAGAATCGATGTGCTTAATATTTGTGTTTAAATTATTTATAAATACGTGTACGACAAAATGTTATTTATTTTTGACATTAAGGAAGCTTTTTCAAACAAATTTAAATACATAACGTCTGCGAACAATTCCATTGAAGAGTTTGCGATTCACTGTATAATATTTAGCTTGCACCTAACAAAAAAAGTCATATTGTAAGGCACATATTGATAATGGGATGAAACATACTAAGATAGGTGTTACCGGATTATTTTCCAAGCCAGAGTGAAACTCTATTTCTATAACTATTTTTCCTATTGTAATCGTGTCTGTTGAAATTTTGTGAAGCTAATCTTTCTAGAACTTTCTTCTCTCGTCTCGGTCGTCCATTATTATATTTCTGTACAATTGGACGAGTGCGACTTTTGTGAAAATGATGAAATCTTATGAATTATGATGACCTCGTAAAAAGAAAGAAAAGTAAATAATGTATCGATAATTAAATGTTTAACTATGTCATTGTTGCTGAATATTTATTACCAAAAATTTACTTGAAAATGTGTTTCAATAAATGAACATGATAATCGTTTATTTTGTTTTTTTTTCCTTTACCCTTGTACAGCATTAAATAATATCAATGCCATCTAAATAATAATAATAATATTGGGTAATTTGTATAGCGCCATTTTTGTAAAAAATTTTACCTCAAGGGCGCTTTACATATAAACTGTCCATAGTTACATTATCTTTGTTTTTTAAAATAAATGATTTTTTGAAAAGGTATGTTTTTAGTTTCTTCTTAAATAAAGTCTCTGATGCACTGTTTCTTATGACAGAGGGCAAAGAGTTCCACGCTTTTGGGCCTGCCACCGCAAATGCCCGTTCACTAAATTTAGACTTCTGGTAACGGTTAGTCAGTTCTACAACCCTTCCTGCGGCTGTAGCGGAGGCTGACCTGAGAGTTTGACATCTACCATTCAAATTGTTTGGGATGCAAAGTTCTTAAAAATACAGAGGCGCCATATTATGTGTCGCATTGTACATCAACCAACACAATTTATGCATAAGTAAAATTTTGCAAAATAATCAGCGTGTATTTGGATCCTTGCTGAACACGACGCAGAGGTAGAGTGACCATGTCTTCTTGACATATCTGTTTTAAGGCGCAAGTCCACAATGAGAGACGCTAAAGATACGCGTGTACTAGATGCGTCATTCTTATCTGAGCGCAGAACATTATATACGGTGATGATTCGTAAATTATTGTTTTGCTCGCGGATTATTATGATGCATCCAACACACACGTACTTTTACAAAGATTAATTGTAGGCATGCGCTTTTATAAATCCAGGACAGGAGAGAAACTGCATGGAATAAAGACCAACTAAGGAAAACTGTAGAGCCGGCAGTGATGATTTGGGTCCTAGTGGTGAACAATCTGTTCATTACATTTTTTTGTAAATCGCCATGTTGTGTCTAGTAGGGCTTCTATTAGATTCATAGCATAAAAGTGTAAAAAAATATTTCAAATAAAAGATTTGCTTCAACACGTCTCAAATTTTAATATTAACTATTCCGCCAGTTTGACAAAATATTAATCAAGTTCAAAAATTTAAATGAATGATCCTGATAAGAGTTTTAAGAAAGGTAATTTAAAAAAAATTCTTGCAAAATATTCTAGTAGAAGTTACTGAAGTAACTAATAGTGATGGTAAAATCATTATTTTGACTGTTATTATAACTGTGATTGTGTTCAATTATAACGATGATTGATAACTGATTAACGTGATTCTTCGAGCAATGACTGGTACACTATAATCTTAGTTACCAATCATCTTTAAATCTCAGTTGCCGATCATCGACACAGTCACATAACGGTTTATGATCAGTAGTAACCTAAACACTAGGATGACAACATTATGAAACTAGCCCACAAATGATGACTGTATCACCATCATCGAATTCTGTGAAATATGTGTCTTATCAATTGATGAATGATGGATTTAAATATTTAACTTGATTCTTACATAGGTAATGTAATTAGTCAGGATAATGAATGAGTAAAAGTTGCTTACGGTTAAATCACAAGGTTTATTCAAAATGTTTATAGATTTGCCACAGAAATATGACTATATTGAACGCTATTTGAGACATGAGTTATATAGGATGTTTTTTTAGAGGTATAGAACTTTAAAATGAAATTACAATTGTGTTAATGGCCATGGTTCAAATATGATTTCGCACATATGGGCTGGCTCGAATAAAGCCGCATATCGCCTCTGGTTTATCGATGTAAACTAGCGACTTCATATATCCTCACAGAAAATAATCCAACTGTGTTAAATCACACGATCTTGGAGGTCAATTAACAAGTCCATTATGCGAAATTATTAAAATTGATTGTGGAGCGCGCTGTGTGGGATATTGGACATCTTGCTAAAAACACAACTCTTCCACGTTAATGCCAGTTGGGAAATGAAAAAGTTTGTAATCATAGATCTATAGCACTCTCCATTGACTGTAACGTTCTGGCTGGCATTATTTTTGAAAAAATTTGGACCAATGGTTCCACCAACCCATAAAGCACACCATACAGTGACTTTTTATGGATGTAATGGCGTCTCAATAATAGTTTATGGATTTTGATTAGCAATCTCGTTTTTGCCCCATTCGCCGAATGTACGACGCATACGATGGTCAAGCGGCTTCAATTCTTGCACGAGCTGGATCTTGTAAGCTCGTAAACCAAGATCTTTCCGCAAAATCTTCCATAAAGTGGATGGACACATCTCCAATAGCTGTGCACGATGGTGAATCAACTCACTCGGGTCCTCAATACTACGCTCCAGTGCTACAACAGCTTCTTCGGTGTGCACTGTACGACATCTCTGTGAATGCATATTATCAATTAGAGTATGCGTGGTGCGAAAACGATCCATGGTTATTCGAATTACTTGTTCTAACCGTAAACCCCTGATATTTGTATGTATAATTTCTAAACCCTTGTTAATGTCAAAAGAATGGTTTGTTTTCAAAAGGTGATTGGTGAATTCAGAATAGTTATTGTTGTTTAAATTAAAATATAAATCAATGCATTAAATTCAAGCAAAAAAATCATATAAATTATTTTTTTCGCACCTTTACAACATTATAACAAATATAAGTATGATTTTGATATAAATTGCTCATTGTATATCAAATGTTTATAATAAAACATTAGCATCTATGCAACATACTATACATTATAGCAATTTGTTTTAAATTTTCACATTGCTGATAAACGTGTAGTCTGGTTCAGCACAAATATAAAACAAAAACTTTCCTAAAATAATTTGTCTAATAACAAGTGTATAAATAACTAACGGGCCAATGGGTACCATGCAATTATATTTAAAATCATATTTTCAAATGATACCATTACTGTACCTATCTCCTTACATGGAATTAATCTTATTTTATATATCTTCCTACAGAAAAGAACTAAACAACATATACAGGGTGTAACAAACCTAGCTCACAATATTTTATAGTGGTATCACGTTAAGCGTTAAATATTTGCGAAATTGACTCATTTTTACAATATCTTTGTTATAGGCCCTAAAACAGTCTTGCCGCTTGAAGGTTTATGACTGTAATAACTCTTTGGTGTTACATCCTCTGCGTCGTGTCACATGTAACTAGTCAAGATGTATAGTAATGAAACTCAGTCTGCTATGCAACAATTCTTTATTTATTACAATAATAACCTGGTACACCGATTAATACAATAGTTACACTAAAAGCAAGTATTTACAAGTTGAAGACGAATAGATAAGAGAGCGCTTCCCAAGGGCGCGGTGTCTTATAATGGCGGACACACACACATATTTACTTAACAACTGACAGATCTCACAATGACCTTTTATTTTTTGTATTCAATATATAATTTGGAATAATTAAAATATTTTAATCACTAGAAATACTGCATAACTATGACTTTTTTTAAATGCTTATATCTCCGACATAGTTTAAATTAGGCATTATATCCTGAATATAATATTGTTATTATACTTACCCTCTAGTATGGAATTAATCTGTTATATAATACGGCTTCCTCATGTCAATGTAAAAAATTGACACGAGTTAAAATTATTGGACATCTGGGTGTACTGATCGATGATCATCTTAACTGGAAATAACATATATCGAACCTAACAAAACACATAAGAAAACTAATTTACTTTTTTAAAGGAATACAATGTATAATTGATTATAAACTCATAAGATCGGTGTACTTTGCACTCTGCTACTCCTTAATTAATTACGGGATTTTAGTTTGGGGAGGAGCAGCAAAAACAATATTAGAGTCGGCTAAAAGAGCACACAAGACAATTCTTAGGGTAATATATGGTCATCCCTTTAGATATTCATAAGATCTTATATTTAAAGAGTACAATGTCCTAGACATGAGACAAATCTATTGATACTCATCCAATATTTCCATGCTAACAACAACTCACCCCAAGTAATAGATCAAGGTCACACGACAAGACGACGAACGAACATCTACACACCAGTTCCAAGAACAACAACAACATTTTATCAACGTTTTTACATGTTTTTAGTTCCGAAACTGTACAACACACTCAACACCAACAGGAAATCGTCCACTTCCAATAAGATTACACAAATATGGACCCAATATATAATTCAATTGGGTAGAGATTAATCAGAAGCGTCGCTGTCCAAAATTCCAACTCAATCACAATGCAATACCTACACTAATAATTCACTTTAGTTTTACATATATATATTTTTTTCTCTATTTTAAAAATTTTTTATATTCCTCACGAATCTTTATCTTTCTAATTTGAATTAAATAACACCACAACAGTACGAATAAAACTGTCTACTTTAACACAGACGACAGTCTAGCAAAGTAGCCAGGACAATGCTGTATGTATCAGAGGTGGAGTCTACTCCACCCCACATAATAAACTATGAGTATTTTACTGAACAGCAATATAATGTATGTCAGTAAAGTCTAATAAATAAATGGGAAATAGGAACTTTTATATTTAATAAAAATATCTAAGTAAATTCATGTACCTAACCATAAAAAATGTGCTTACTGTTTTTTTGGAATTATAATATACGTATTTATACAGTCAAATGTCTTTAAGAAAAATATTTTTTTTCAAATAATAATAAAGGTCTTTATTGGCACGAATATCTTACTGAGCTTCGTATTGAGTAATCGTAGGTCAGCTGCGTAACTACACAAATGCAACAAATGCAATTAAATAGGGGTCCAAAAGATCCGCGTCCCACAAAACTTTTGGTAGGTTTCGATACTTTTCGCGGTGCTAGTATGGACTAAAAAAAAATGAAATCTACTACAGCAACAAATAGAATTATTAAATGACATTTTTTACGTGTAATATAAAACGTTGTTTTAGTGACCAAAGTAAAAAAAACCATTTACACTAGAAACTATTGAGTAAGTAACCAGGGATAGCAAATTGTTTTGAGCTTATGTGCCCAAAAATCAAAATTCTAGTTTGAAAATGTGCCACCTTATAAAAAATTAATTACCTACTAACTATAAATTATACATAGTTAATGTATATATATATAATTTTTATTCAAGTTGTAATAAATTGAAAATTTTAAAGCTCAAAACAAATTTTAGGAAAATAAGTTTAAAAAGTTCTAATAATAAAATAAATTAATGCGATTAGTCCCGGTTTGAAATTTTTTTTTTTAACAAAATACAAGCACTATTATAATAATCTGTTAATTGAAATTAATAAAGTTCATTATACAATACATTTCAAAGAAATAAACGACAGAATAGCTAAAGAAACTATTTTTTATTCTTGTTATTTTTGTAAAATACATTTTCATTTAAAAATAGTCGCCTGCCAACAAAATTCTCCAGCGTCCCAAAAGTTCACCGCCACTGCACTAGGACATTAAAACCACTGAAAAAGTAAAATTATTATTAAAATTCTAAATCGTTGTTACTATATGTTTTTTTTTATGAATTTTTCAATGGTGCCCAATTTGTTTAACGCCACTAACCTAGATTATTATATATCACATTGATTAGTACTCAAAATATCACAAGATATGTAGTCGTCACTATTATAGGAAGTGGTGTAGCGCTAAAATAATAATATATAAGTTGTATCAATGCGTCTGCTATCGGCTTACTCAAAGGTATTTAAGATTCCGTAAAAACAAAGTAGATAGCTTTCAAATAATGGAACGATAAATGTAGTAATTTGAAAAGTGTAACATGTGGGTTCGAAAATTTGTCGTCAAAAGTACTGTATGCTGTAGTTTAGTTGGTTAATGCACCTTTATCCCGGTATCAACAACAATTGATTTTATATGTATATCTTTCTAATTAATACATTTAATTAGTATTTAAAATATCACAGACCTATTTTCTGAATAATTACAACTTCACAATAAGAATCTGTTCTCATTAATAGTATTCAATTTGTAAAAAGGTTTAAAACTCAGTAAAAATAACGTTTGTTTTTTTCTCTGAGATAGTTAGGTATTTGTTCATATATTAATTTATACACTAGTGTAACACAATCAAACATTAAAACCTCGAAGTTAAGAACATAAAAATGCACAAGACTAAAATCTATGTATCAATCAATCATCAACTCAAATCAAATAGAATGTGAAAGTACCTATATTTCGAATGAAATTTACTTGTTGATATTTATTGTCATATAAAGGGTATTTAGGTTCAGCTTAGAATTTAAGCTTTCTTGGAAAAATACCGTAAAAAGAACCGGCACGGTGACACCACTATTTCTGGAACAAATACGCATGTGTTTTTTGCGAACAATGTTTTTTTTTGTTAATGTTTTGCGATAACAAATCGTGCCGGAACGCGTTTCGGTTGTGAAAAAAGTACCGGAACGACGTTCCGGCCCCGCTACACTTCTGATTATAGGGTAGGTACTGTTCATAGATAACACGATATACTGTTCCGTTCACGCGGTCATTTCTAGATATGTAATCCATATTCAAATTGTCGTAAAAAAAAATGCTCTGACGAGAGTGACGTAAATCAGTATGTATATCGTTAGGAGAACACATTCTCATTGTGAAGTTGTAATTATTCAGGACAGACGGTCTGTGATATTTTAAATATTAATTAAATATAAAGATATGCATATAAACTCAATTTTATCGAAAAATGTTGTTGTTGCGGCACCGGGATTCAAACCTGGATCTCTTTCCAAGCCGGGGAAGGTGCATTATCTAACTATGCTACAGCGACAATATTTTTAGCGACAAATTTTCGAACCTATAATTAATCGTTTAATCGTTCCAGTTTTGAAAGAGCCTACCTTATTTTTACGGTCCAAACTACACTAGAGTTTGTATTCCCTCTGAATTTATTCATTCTTCACTTTATTATACATAGATTTATCATTCATCCTAGTAGCTCCAGGCACCAAATGTCCTTACATTTTGTACATATTATTGTGGCATGGAATTAGATTATTACATGAATAGAAAAATATATTTTATCGCCATGCACAAATTTTTTTAAAACGCATCTTAATTTTTTTTAAAAACATTAAAAAAAAATTAAGATGCGCTATGAAAGTAGGACTAACTTTATGGTCTCCTGGAACGACGGTCGAACCCCCGACCGACTAGATCACTAGGCGAGTATCGAACCACTAAACCACAAGCACGTCACATTATAAAGTAGACGCGCGTTTTAAATCCTAGATGCCTTTAGTATTTCATTTTGAATTGCCGAACTGTAAAAATGTGGTAACATAACAAAAACAGGTATAAATAAATTTTAGTGCTATAACTTTATTACCTCGCATTGCTACCAATACTGAAATCATGAAATGTTCATAGAAAAATGCTGTATTATTTACAAGACTATCATCCGTTCTGTGAAACGTGGACAATCGGAAGACATCTTGGACAGTTTTAAGAGAAAAGCTTTGCGCAGAATTTTTGGAGCTGGGCAGTATGGGGAAGTTTTGAGTATGAGCAGTGCCGTAACAACAAAAATTGGACACCAATGCAGAATGAAAAAAAAGACTTCTCTAAAAAATTATTGTATAGGTATAAGATATATGAATATTAGTACTCCATGGTTTATCCATTAAATAGTAAACACAAAATTGGTCTCTTGTCTAATATAATATTTACATTTTCATGAAAAAAATGTGTTCTTAAGACATTTATATGCACTTGAAATTTTTTTAAATATTTGCTTCGCTTTACGACGATTTTCACTTTGTCGAGCATAGGGTGTAACCAGGGGCGTGTACTGCATACAAATAAAAAACCTGTGCATTACTAAAAATTCTGGGAAACAAATAAATATGAATATGTTATAATTACGCTAGCGCCCACCGTGTATCAGTAGAATCATCAGTTGCGTAGTTTTGAATGCTACCGCGCGACGCCACCGGAGCGCTGTAGTCGTCTACTGGGTTATTCTTCGTTTTTTGCTACTAAAATTGCTAGCCACTGTTTTAATCTATCGTTATATTCAAGCCATACAATTGCTACCTTACTTTCGCTGTTTCCTAACAGAATAATATTTGAAAGGTTTTGAACTTGGTTTAGAGCTGATAAAAGCAAATACTTCCTCATTTATTAATTCGCGCATTTGACTACATTACTAAATGTGTTGTTTTCATGATTGTTCTATGCGTTCGAGGATAATGCATTTTTATTATAACAATAATGTGTTTATTCCAGCGTGATCAGGTTTTTTTTAACCCGATTCGCCATAAAGATATGATGGATTCATTTTGCTTAAAGACGGTTAAATGAAAGTTCATAAACTTATGTACAATGCAGCATATAGTATATTATATATAGTATTGTATAATATCATGGTAACAGCATAACCTAAGTACACCTAATGCACGCCACTGGGTGTAACAGACATAGTCCACAATATTTTATGGGTGTATACCTAACTATATCGCACAGGATTACTCGCCGTGGAGGCGCCATATAATTGATTATGATAAGACACATGTCAATAATTTAAAGGTGTAATCATTGGCGTGGTGCCAAAAAACCCGTGGAACACAAAGACGTCATAGTAAAACGTTAGACCGACGGCCTGTCGCCGTGTAGGTACTTGCAAATATGACTATATGTATTGTTATGAATCTGAATAAAAACAGAGTGAATATTGTAGTGAAGTTGATATTGCACATCTTTTGTGTTTCATTTCTTTCGACCTCATAATCATCATCATTATCGCCGGTCGAGAGAAGCTGAGATCGGTGAACCACCCTTGTCTACATTCTTGTTTCCTGTACGGAACACCTGACCAAATAACGAGTCAAAAATGTTCAAGGAATATGTGCCTAATCTCAACCATGTCAGCATTTTTAAAAAAAACGTAATTATGCGATAATTTAGATTAATTAAAATGTTTTATTAATTCCAAATTATGCATTGAATACAAAAAATTAATAATAATAATAATATGTTTTGCCAGTATTATTGATGTACGCATTAGTTATGTTTTCAAATAATAAAGATTTTCTATTGTGCCGGGGTCGGAGAGAGACATATTTTGATTTGGCGGCCGTGCGTTTGTTGCCCGGTTGCTTTGCGCTGGATAGTTCTGCACGATTGCCCGAGTAGTATACAAAAATGAAGGACCAATATGGGAGCTTTTACTTATAATACATTCCTAAGGAAGTATCGGGTCCGCCTTTCAAAACCATTAAAGAAAAAGAAGAAAATAAGTAGGGAAAAGTAACATGCTACGATTTAATGCACTTCTAATGCATTTCTAATTCATTTTATTGTTAAGTGCATATATTTGCATATACATGCGTTTAAAATATTATACGCAGTGTCATAACTAGGTCAATGCCGTGCATTTGGGCATACGTTAGATATGGTTCACATCTAACAAACATTTTCATGATTAATATAATTGATTGATATAATATAATTTATTACTAATAATTTTTAAAATCTACCACACCAAGAAATGGAAAAATTAAATGTAAAAACGTATTTCTTGCGACTTTCTAAAATAATTAATGTTTTCGCGTTTTTTACGAAAATGTGGGTTTTTATTATTCATTTATTTCAAAAGTTATACACTAGATTTGACTTTTTTAAAAAACTATTGCCTAGATAAGATATTTACACTAATGTAAAATTAATAAACTGAATGTTATTTGTGGTAATTAAGAAAATACAAGCATTCTAAGAAAGACCGCGACCGTTTAATTTAATTTTCGCGTGCTACAAAATTGTCTTAATTTTTGCATATACGAAATATATATTTTTTTCTTATAATCTTAAAGCCAAGATTAAAGAGACAAATCTGCATTGTATCAAATTAGCAAAATATTAAAAATTAATATAGTTATAAACCATTCAATTTGCAGTACATAAGATCAATTTTCGACATTTTAAAAACACTATGTTTATGAAAACAAATTATTTTCAATAATATATTTTATTTACTTACATGCTTTGAGACTTCAGCTACTATTTAAAATCAAGTTTTATATAAAAAAAAAACAATTTTTTACTAAATAATATTTATATCGATCCTATTAATGTGTAATTTTTATTGTTTTTTAATCGGTGATTTGAAATTTTAAAAAAACTAATAGTTTTAAAAAAAGTCAAATGTATTGTATAACTTCTGATATAAATATTAATTATTTTTGAAAATGAATCTTTAAAACATTTTCTAATGCGTACAGTAGTTCCCCACTAATATATCGGGACAGAGATCAGATTATTGTGGCAGAAGGATGATAAAGCAAAGATTTTTTTCAGCTTCAAGTGGACGTAAATACTGAAGTTTGTTTATTTTCATGACAATGTGAATATTACAGGAAACAAGAGAATAATCTTATTCGTAGTATTTAAGGTATAAATAATTTTATATACAGTACTTAACACTCCTGTTCTGAAACGGGACACAACATAACCCTAAAAATCATATTTTTAAAACTATTTATTAAATATGAATGATATTAAGCTGGTATTCATATAATCCTCATAAATATCCCAAAGAATGCAACGCGGATAAAAATAAAACAACAATGTATAGTAAGACAGTAAAAAGTACAAAAAATAGATAATCTGGACAACTTTATAAGTAAATTACTCTTATTAGGTAAGGGCAGACGTGACGTACGTATTTATGAGTCGCGTATTAGATCTCTTCGCTGACTTAGGACGTGCACGTGCGCGGTGTGTTCGCATTCTGCTCGCGTAGCTCCCGGGTGCTTATGAGCCAAAATGCTACGGTTTCTTATAAAATGACGACAAATTTAGTAGTATCTTGTTCGCATTGTACGCGAAATTTAATTAAAAATATGATAGAACATGCTCGAATCATTATACTTCATTAAAACGCAAATTTGAATGGGGTCACATTGTACCCCACTCCGGCCCTCGATCCTATTTTCGATCTTCCGGTACCCGAAAGTTAATACGTTTAAACATTATACACAATACATATAAGGGGGCTTTTTTTCTATTTTGATTTGGTCTTAATTTTTCTAGTTAGGTACGTCACTAATTATACGTACCCAAACAGTAATATAATTGTGAGGTATAGAATCAAAAGCAGACAAGTCCACTTTAAATGTTTTAGAATAAAATGTAAAAAACCATTATACCACAACTGTCACATTTGGAATCATATTGTAAATGACCAATCACATGTCCAAATACTGTTGTCTTATTGGGTTAAAGTTGTCTTATTGGGATTTAGGTCTGCTGGATCATATATGACGTTCGTCTTGCTTTTCTTGTATTACGTATTTTGTAATGCTTATAAACATTTTATTTTGTTCAAAGTGTAGCTCTTTCTCCGCTTTTTGTTTTTTTTTATTTGGGCTTATTCGGCGCACCTGGCTTGTCCGGCGCCCTCGGCGAGCTCTCCATCCTCTCAGGCCGGCCCTGCTTACAACTATTCGTTTGTACGTATGAACGATGTTGCTCATATCCTGTCAGAATGCAGGAATACCGAAATATTCGTAATCTTCAGATAGCATATATATATATACGTATTTTCGTTAGCTTACTTATTGCCGAGTGCAGCGAAGCGAGCGCGCATTACAAAGATATTCGATTAATGAAACGTCCGTCACCTGGTCCGCGGAGCAGGTAGGTGAGTAGCGAGTATCCTCGTATACCACGGAACATGTTCCACTCACACTGACACAGCATCGAAAATGGAGGGAAGTCGGCCGAAGCGCGCATGACTGTCTGGTGTCAGTTGTTCAGTGTTCGCGATCGCCCGAGTTCAGTCGTTCAGTGTTATTATGGGCTCGCCCCGTGTGGTTGCGCGCCGATTTGGTTAAAACGTTTTGCTTAATTCTTCACTTCATTAAATAAACACATCATTATAACGACACTAATCGGCCGTCTCGTGAATTTGCTGTCAGTTTAGCGTCAGATCTTTGATCGGCCGGCGCGGCTCTCAGACAAAAATATTGATATTCCTCCTGGTGTTGATTTCGTTTGTTGATTAGCGAGTTTGATCATTTGGTGAATTAAAAGTGTGGTTAATTCTTTTTAAATAATACGTAATCATGGCAGCCGCGGCTATGGTCGAATTGGAATCTTGGATAATTTACCAGTGCATCTTGACGGACTGCAGCCACTGTCACTGTGAGTACCGCAATGTTTTGTTTTTATTGTCAAGTTCGTCTGACCGTTACCGGAATCCGCTGCTCATCTTGTATTCATACTATTGCTCATTTTATATTATTACAATATATATTTCTTGTATATATTTTATTTTCGCCTCTCACATGAGATTCTTTCAACAGTGTTGACGAATCTTCCTGTCAATGTATGCCCAAATGTGTGAATTCTTCAACAGATCAACTTTATTTTATTCATTGTGATCGAGTGTTTTATTATTATTTTTATTTACAAACGGCATTGTTAAAATATTATACTAAAATTTAATTTACATTCACATTTAATTAAATTAATAATATCGATTTTCAAAACGATATCAAAATCATTTGTCAAAACATTACGATCTTGTCCGATGTTTCTCGCCAGCCCTGGCGAGGGCAGGTGTCAGTTTTTTTTTCAAACCTTCTGTTCATTCATTCGGCGCTAGTGACGGTTGGGATATCCTTTGTTAAAATAATATTTTAATAATATTAGATATACACACGTACCACACTCGCGAAAACTATACGAATGAAAATGCAACATTCCCAATACAACAGCAATGAATGTTGACTCATCATGAAGACAACTCGGAACAAAGTATACAAATATTTCATATCTCGAGGCAAACTGATTCAATTTAATTGTATTTATTTTATTATCATTAATGCTGATATTTTTCTATGAATTTAACAGTTCGGTAAACATTCGACAGTGTATCGTTATTATATTTAAAATTGTAAATCGAAATTATGTAATGCATTCATTTTAAATTATGCGTGTGTTAACTGTCTTTTATTTATTTAATATATTATATACGTATACATATAATTGGGTTCAGTTTACAAAGTATATTTAAAAATTATGTAGCAATAATATGCATCACATAATGAACATTTTAAAATACAATTAGTGTGAGTGTATTTTTGTATACGAGGTGGATTTTTTGATGTTAGAAATTAATTAACTATCTTGATGAATTCTAGCGATGGTTGATATCGTCGAACTGTTGGAACACTAGTTCCAGTTTCAGATGAATATCGGATCATTTTGGAACAAGTTCCAAACTTTAGAAACGATTTTAGAAATACACAATCGAAGTTGATAATTTTGACATTCATCGTATAAAAAAAATTTTCGTCGAATTGTAGAGAACAGCAAAAAGAATCAGTTATTTTTAATTTTGTGTAATTGATCAAATTCGATCGTGTATTTCGAAAGTTGGACCCGGTTTCGAAATTAACCAATCAAATGTGATATTGACTATTAACGTTACAAATAATTAGTTCTTAGATTAAATTAAATAACAAGAGTGCTTTTATGTATACATAAAGAGGGAGATAGAATTAAAATTATATGGGAAAGAGAGACAGAATACATGTACAGTTAGATAAAACATCAAGGGAGACAGAATATAAGATTATATGCGAAAGAGAGAGGTACAGAATACATATCTAGATAGACGGAACATTAAGGGAGGGGAAAGTACAGTGTTATTCTTCTTCTTTTAAATAGGTAATCCACCCTTCAAGAGTGATTTGTGCCATTAATCAAGTTAAAAACTTTGTTTTATAGAAAAAAGTACAATAATATTATGGAATAAGAAATACTATATTACAAGTCAACACCATTGTCGTTCAAAAAATTTGCTATTATATAAATTAAACGTGGCGAGTTAAGGGAAAAGATGACACAAGTTAACCGGGAGCTGAAATGAACCATTGACGAGACCACTGTTAACCAAAAAATACAGTGTTGATGGATATTAAATTGATTTTAAAGGAAACATACAGGCTAAAACCGTTTTTATGGAGAATGTTGACCCCTGTGCTATTATTAAAAGAATGGTCTCATTAAATAATATTGTTGGAAAATTCTAAGAAACCATTATTATTTAAACATTAACCCCATATTAGGTATGTTTCATTTAAAATCAATTTAATATCCATCAACATTCATTAGTTAGTTCATTTTAATTTTGACACATTTCTCGCATCCTACGATACTGTGTAACCGGTTATTACTATATCGAGTAACTGAGAGTTCCTGTGATTTGATAGTAACCGATCAAAAATCACCGGGACACAAATATCAACCACCGCTTGTGAATATATAGTTGCACTAGTATTTCAAATACGACACATTAATTAAGAACCGCAACATTTGGGTAATTATTAATTTTTTTTTTGTGTACATATTGGAGAAATGTAATACTTGAGAAACACTTCACCGCGCAAGGCCTTACGTAAATATAAAAAAATATATATCCAATCAACAGACAGTTCTCATTAATTATGCCATACACTAGGTGCAGATATTATTCTTACGGCAACGTGGGAGACGCTTTTATTGAATTCCCTGTGGGAGTTCGGCCGCAACAATAAATGGAGATTTAGTATTCTTTTCTCATCACATTAATTTCTAATTAAAAAAATAAACGCTATAAAACATTATTCTAATGTGACTTCTGTAAGTCGGGACAATGCCGATGTAATATGCAGATAGTAATTTTACTTTCGTTGTACTTACAAATTTTCTCCACAACGCGCACTAAAGAGTTACAAATTATCATTTTTATCAATCTACTTAAAATTAATGACAAATGTTGCATAATACGGTTAAGATTATTTATAATATTTCTTTGTAATACATCTCCATAAAAAATATACTTAACTCAAAACATAACCTACACGAGTTGAGATTGTGTTCCGGAGACTAACTCAATGATCAGTTTGAGATTGGTAGAAAAATGCAAAAACTCAAACTCAGACTTAACACGTGCCCACAAATATCACCTAGAACCATAGATAATACAAACAAGGTATTGAATCATAAACATTTATTCCGTTTTAATTGCTGTTAAGGAGATTCGAATTCACCCAACCGATGAACGGAACAATTGTCAATGGACTGACATTTGAGTGAGGCGCGAGACGGTAAATATCTGAGACTCGGTCTGCGCGCGGTGGAACTACGAAGCAGAGAGTTGTCTTTAAAGAATCTCACGGGAGCCGTGATCTTTGCATCAATCTTATCCGTGGACACGAACCATAAAAGTCATCCTTTAATTTTACATTTAGAAATTTTAGATAAACACTGGATCAGTGGTTCTCAATCAATAATAAAATTCAAGATTCTATTCTAGTAGACTGCTTTCTGGTCAATTTAAATTATGTTTTTCTTTACTTCTTAAATAAATATGATAATAACCATAATCACCATAATATTGTTAATTGTTATGTAATACGATACGCAATTTTCATAAATTTCTATAATGCTATTAGGAAAAATCTTTATTGCATCTGGTGACTTTTTTCGGGTGAAATATGTTAATTTAGTAATTTAATAATAATATATTAATTAAGCATTCCTTAGTGTGTCGCAATTTTTTTGCAATTTTAATAGTGTGCAGTGACGCGAAAAAAGTTGGGAACCACTGCTCAATTCGAAATTCCAACAATTCGCCGATCCCACTGGACCAAAAATTAAATAAAAATTTACCCGTGGAAGCTTATTTGATCAGAAATTCCTTGCACGTGCATCCTCGCGATTTGGGCTCTGCGGGCTTATTTATTTGACAAAATTTCTGATCATTTCTTACCTCTGTTATTGTAACAACTATATGTAACGAACTTAGATTAAAATATACCTTTACTTTGTTTACGACATAGGTAACTTGTTTTCACATCATCAGTATTATTATTCTTTAACTTATCAAGTAAACTGGGTAAATACATTGCGACATCTTTCACACATCGACCTTGTTTCATTAATTTAACATAACAAAACATTTTAAGTTATGTGGACATTAAAAATAAAGATATTGTTGGATCCAATCATGTCACTTTGTTTACTATAATAAAACAAATATGCTGACAAGCTTCTCGCATAAGTTTTGCGGTACCAGCTATTAGAACTAATCAATGTGTGATAGTTTGTTGATAATTAAATACATGCCACACTTCAATGGATTGGAGAAGGGCTGTTATTATGCCTTTATACAAAAATAAAAGGTCTCGTATGGAGTGCAGAAGTTGTAGACTATTGAGCTCTGTTGTTTATTGGAGAATTCTAATAAAAAGATTTTTTTGAAGAACTGTTTTTTGCCTTTGTTGAACTGTAAAATGCGTTCTACAAGGTGATGAGATGACAGTTTTATTGCAATTGCATCCCTATATGATAAAAGTAAACTGGTATAAGAATTAATGGATCATTTACATCATGGTTTGATATTATTAAAAAAAACTAACTTGAAAATAGACAAATGATCGAGATTCAACATTTTTTAATATTCTGCCTACTGTAAACAGACTAACTGAAAATGCTTTTAATTTCATATAATATAACCTTTGTTTTCTGCTAATTCACAGTCACATATTACGAACTTATTTCGCTAAAATAATTATGGATCCTAATAGATTAGCGAAAGAGTTCTTAGCACATTACTAATATTAAAGATTTTCTTAAGAATAACACATTAATATTTTTAAGGACAACACATTAATATTGTGAAGTTCATTTCATTAAAATTCATTATTATTAAATTTTGGACACATTGATACAACTTTTAAGAATACAACATAAGAATGTGTTCTAATAATAAAAATTAATTGATAATTCTGGCGTTCGCTATCAGATTACTCGAAGGTATTTGAGATTCTGTAAAAATAAGGTAGATGGCTCTTTCAAATAATAGAACGATTAAATATATTAATATCAAAAAGGTAACATATAGGTTCGAAAATTTATCACTAAAAATACTGTCGCTGTAGCATAGTTGGATAATGCACCTTCCCCGGTTAGGAAAGAGATCCGGGTTTGAATTCCGGTGGCGCAACAACAATATTTTTCGATAAAATTGATTTCATGTGTATATCTTTCTAATTAATATATTTAATTCATATTTTTTTTTACCGTAATTATTATTACTAATTACCTACTTAGGTTGTACTGTTTTAGACCACCTTTTTATGATGGTAAATGATTATTTTTACTGTCACTACACTTCCTAGGAAAGGCAATGGGCGAAGCCAATCCCCTTCTGCTATCATGTTTATAATATACAGATAAAATAACATAAAAATTATACAGCTTCTAATAACCAATAACAAATAACATTTCAATTTTATTAACCGTGACTAAATCGATCCGTATTATTTATAATTGGCTTTATATTACTTTGCATTATTTTTATGATTTCTTTTCTTATTTTTTTTTCAGAATCATCGTTAATTTCCGTTTTCACCTGGACTGATTTTCCCTTATTGTTTTTTACTGATTCCCGTTTGAGTATTGATGTTCAATGCAGGTGAGTTTTTATTTTATTTTCATTTTGTTCTCTTCCTTTTCACACATCATTCCATTTACACGATTTTTATTTACAATAATATTGACCATTGTATCTTTATGTCGTACCGTAATAATTATCACATATTTGTGTCACGCTTTTGGCGTGTAATACTTTTTATGAATAATTACCGTTATCTTTATTGTAACTGAAACATTATAAATTTACAAATAACCAACTATTGAGCGATACAACAAATGAAAAGGTGTTTATAATATATGTTTACGCGCTTTATACTTCGATAGGTAGGCCTGATATAAAATTTTGAATATGTGTGTTCTATTTGTGTAGATTTGAATTTACAGAAAACAAAAGCGATGCTGCTTCTGGGAAAAGAGTCATTGTGATTCGGACGGACTTTTTACGGCGGCAATAATAAAACTTTTAGTGTATATAATTTCGGATTAGCGGTTGTGTGAAGGTGTGAACGTGGCTGACCAGCATATTTGCGGACCATCAAGCTACAAGGATAGCGACGTCGGCCTCAACCAGCACAGGTTCGCAAAGGTTTGTGTAATTTGAATTTACATAGATTGAATAACTGTATTCATCATTACCAATAGAAAACCCAGAACTAGCTATCGAAGTATTTACGGAAACAATATATATTTGAAAATTGTTATTTGTTGACGCAAGTCGAGTACCTACTCCCTGTGCATTTTGTCCTTCCAATATATACTGTAATATAACTGTTTCGCTGTGGCCAATTAATTACTTAGACGGGGGGACAGATTGCCTTCTGACACCGAATTGTGCATTTTTTACCGTCCGAAAGCAACGCCGTGCGTAACGCTAGGACCACGATGAGGCGGTGTTCTCAACAGCTCCGAAAGTGCAGTGATATCTCGGTGTTAGTCAACTGGAGGTGAAAACGACGTCCAACCAGGTTCATCTGCCATTATTTTCCTTCCTGAATCCACTTCGGGTTGTGTCAACTAATCATTATTATAATCGATACAGTCCACGGGATCTCATCCCGCCAGTATGCCTTTAATAAAATACTTCTAAAATATTCAAACATATTTTCAAAAGCAGTTATTAGTTGAAAATCTACCACTGTTGCCAGATAATCATTTTCAAACGCGTCGCAAAAGTTTTTTTAAATAAGTGAAATTTGTTTTTTATATTATATAATATAAATACATACATTTAATTGTTTAGTAAATACATATTTCGTTATTATAATACATTGTGATGACGTTTTGAGAGGTGTCTACGATAATGTATAAGATTTATTGTGCATACTATTTTTACAATTAATTTTTCTGTGTTTATTTTAGAATTATTTTCATGGTCTAGATACAGTTTTGTAAGCGCGATTGCTTGCACTTTTCGACCTTGTAGAAACGGGATCAAAGACGATTTTCAGTATCGTATATTTAAAATCACTTGACGATGGTTCCCAGGTTTTATTAATAATAAGTCAACACCCTTAAAGCCTGCCCCATCTCTATGTGGTGTCCTTCTTGACAAATGTTGTTGGCAGTTAAACAGTTAAATTAGCTACAAAAATTGCCAAATTGTTAAAAAATGTTTGAAAAACTTTAACCTTTTCCGTAAAAAAAACTCAGTGAACATGGAGACTTTTTCGATTTTTAATTCGGATAAATATGAATATTTTACTTTTATTACTTATATTAATCATTAAAATAATAGTTGACATACACATAAGAAAATAATTATATCAATTATTGTGTGAAAGTGCTAAAAATTTGAAAAAACATTAATAATCACATTACTAATCGCTTAACTCGGTCAGCGCACGCTCTGCCACTAAGTGACGATCGTCATCCGGCACTCCGCGCCCCTCGCACTGCACCGTGCGTATCAATCCGCACGTACATCCGAGAAAACATTTTTTATTGTTGCGTACGGTAAATACTTATTTATTGTAATTATTTTACCCAATATATAAATATATTACGGAGGAATACCTAAAAAATGAACTCTGTATTTAGTGTATTTACAAAGATATTCACGTAATTAGAGGCAATGTTAACTCAATTTACATCATCGGAAAGGAAAGGTTAAATGAAGGTACGTCAACGGGTTAAAGTGCACATATCATATTTTATTCGGAATAACACGCAAATGCAATTATCCGTCATTTTTTGTGAATTGTCAAATTTAAAATGCCAACAATTTAGATCATATATATAAAAACTAATAATACCTCACATCCCGTAAAACAATGCAAACGTAGCTTTAGTTTTATAATGTACCTACGTATGAAAAAATAAATTCAGTGGCGCACCTATTTGAATATTTAATTTGCACTCGACCCTTTTAACTACTGTCAATTAATTAGTTTATGTTCGGAAGTAACTTTGGTGTAAAACATGCTATAAAAGTGATAAAATGACACACGTGTTATAGGAAATTATTCATTAATAACTGGAAAGGTGGGAAATAAAACGTGTACATTTCAAGGTGTGCCGTCCGCTATTTTTTTATTAATCACATCAATTCACGTCAGGTTAAAAATACTTCTACATTTTACTTATGAATATATAAATTGGTAGTGACGATATACCTTGACTCGCTGATTAACCTTTCCCTTACGGTTTTTTTTATGTAAATGCCTTCGATAACTGGTCCCCAGGTTTCCAATTGACAACTAGGACACATAATATTTGAACACTGCTCTAACCTTTTTATCGTATTTGCTGTCTTTCAGGTCCGATGTTGTTGTTCTTTTAGCTGGGCAGATTTCGACCGACCGAAGTGCGCACTGGTGGTTTATTTATACCGCTGGACTGATCGAAGCACGGGGTGTAATTGAAGCGTCTGTCGTTTACCGTCTTCTTGGCTCTCCGAAAAAAGACGGCAATACTCACATACACACATGTACATTACTATAAATCAGGAAACGCAGTGGTGCCAATCGAAGTAACAAGTATATATATATATATCAATAATTGTGTAAAAGTGGTAAAAATGAGAAAAAGCATTGATCATCACGATCGACAGCATAATGACGCATAAGATGGGTTTAACTCGGTCAACGCACGCTCTGCCACTAAAGTGACGATCGGCATCCGGCACCTCGTGCCCCACGCACTGCGCCGTTCGCACCTCTCCGCACGTACACATACACGTATTGACCAAGTCACGTCAGGTTCTTCGAGAAAACATTTTTTATGGTTGCGTATGGTAAATTTTTCGCAACATTTCAATACGTTAGTTATCAATAAGTGTTTGTGGTATTTAATTAATATGGAAGATGTTCCAATTTAGAACATAATATGACATTTAAACGACCTTCTCTACGACCGACTATACCCCCTCCTAAATTCATACAGTTCACTATCCCTACAAAACAAATTAATCTTGTACAAAGCAATCATCCGTCTTATACTCACATGCGTGAGCCCCATCCAAGGTTCAAGTAACACAACAATTTTAGAACTCAAACAAAACTACATCCTTAGGAGAATCACAAACTCACCCTGGTTTGTTAGAAACACAATCATTCACAGAGACTCGAACATACCCTCACTCAAACGACACATAAACGATTTATCGTTAAATTTTATTCTAAATTAATTTCCATCCTAAACCCTTCTGTAAACTCCCTCGGCCTATATGATCCCTCATCCGATCCCCATCACCTTCGTCCCATTTCATTTGTTTACTCTGTTATTGACCCTATTGAACAAAATTTATAAAAAGATTCTATAAAAACTTTCACTAAAATTTTTTTTTAAATTCTACAAAATCAAACAAAAAAGAATGAACAAAATATAAAATTTAAAAAAAAAGTATTACATATTATAATTTTTTTTTTCACATTTTTTCTACTACTTTATATAATTATATACAAAGTAAAAATTACCTGATATTAAAAAAAAAAACAATTCCACCATGTTCCCCGAATAGGGTTCCCCATAAAATGTTACTCCATTGTTGTTACCTAATTATCGGAGACAAGAGGGTTCAGCCCTTATCCCTCCCCTTTTTAACAATCGAATCAGAGAGAAACGATGTCTTGGGATACACTTTATACACTAGCTAAATACTAGTGCTGTTAGTGATCGTGAGTTAGAGATAATCGTATCAGTGATTGACTAACAGATCGTGATTTTTTCTATTTTTTTCTATAAAAAAATATTGAGCAAATAGAGTTCAGGCTTGCTTCGTTAAAGAAAAAGTCTTATACGAAAAAATGTTTGTGCTCGATCACGTTCATTTGTGTACGTACGTCAACACGCCCACTGAAAGTCATTTCTAGATTTAAATATTTTGTTGATTTGAAAAAAAAAAATGGCAGAAATTAACTGACTTTTCGAATTTTAGAAAATTAAGTCGAAAAATGAAAAAACGTCATTTATCAGACATTTTCTTGTCCAAGATTCAAAAATTATGTTCGTAAATATATAATAATTAAATTTGAACAATATTAAGAAGAGTCTAAATTTCAGCTCTCTTCATTGTAATATAAAAACCGAGCACCGATATATTTTTATAATGTTAAGAAAAAATACAGGAGTTAATAGTAGCAGAAAAGAGAAACAGAATTCAATTATCGCTTTCTCATCTCGGTTTAAAGCGCACTCTTATAATATTATACTCTTAAAAATAAATATTGTTTAATAAATACATTTTTAATTTTTTTTATTTTCCTTTTACTAATTCTACATAGTATGAAGTTTTTTTTAAAACTTATACGAAGCTCGCGAATAAATAGATAAGAAAATAAAAATTCTAAATGTTATATAATTTTTAAATGTTATTTTTAACCCACCAATAAAATATATTTTATATTTCATAAAATCACACACTATGGACATTATTGTGTTATTAAAAAAAATTATCTTTTTGAATTTGTATGAAATTTTAAAACCGTGGATTTAAATTTGATTTATTGAAAACAGTCAGTACCGTTGTATTAATTAATATATAATACTATCTACTATAGTTATGTATTACTAAACTTCACATATATAATGTGAAGCATGTAAAAAATATCGAATTGTTCACTTTGATTTTAGATTGTGTTGACCACTGAGAAAGCTTTAATTTAAACACTAAATTATTTCACTTTGAGCGCTTCAACTGTAAAAGCTTTTAAGGTCAAAGGCAACCAATTTATAATTTATATAATTCAATTAAATCGCGGACGCGATGTTCCACACTGTTTGCGATATAATCAATGTTAATTAAAAAAAAAAATTCTAATAGAATATTTTTTCGCGCCAAAGTATTAACCGTTTTTTTTTTGTTAATTAAAAATAAAATTGATATTTTGCGAGTGGTGTTTCAGCCCACCAATAAAATAAACAATATACCTTATTAGGTATCGAACACCTAAAACATTTTGAAACGAAGTCAAGGATGCCACATGGTAACGTAGGTACTGGATCGCCTTTCCTGCAGAGTTGCTAAGAAGATACATCTCGGTAGTCGTTCCTCTGGCATTTCACAAAACGTGTCCATGTGACCTTAATTGAGATCTTTCTATATGTTACGTACTTGTCTCCTTCTTTTTCTTTCCTCGTAATGTGAAGGTTCAAGAAATACTCTTTCTACGTTTATTACAGTAAGATACAATTAAGTTACAAGTCAAACGATAAAGTCGATGGACACGCAGAGAGAAGAGAGAGAGAAAAGTTGGTAATGCATCTTCCCCGGATTGGAAAAGAGATCCAGGTTCGAATCTCTATAGCGCAACAACAATATTTTTCGATAAAATTGATTTTATATGTATATCTTTATAATTAATACATTTAATTATTATTTGAAAAGACTTGTTTCTTGTTTTTATATTATAGTAAATATAGGAGTGCTTATATTTGCACTATGTTAATAATCAAATAAACAAATATATTTTTTAAATCTACAGTTCCCTTGTGTCCTTATTGCTACTCATCTAGAGGTTCTAGTCTTGTATGCTTATCTTCGTACGAAAGGGCGGCAAGTTTCATGTTTCGTTAACAGCTGTTATCAGGTTTAATTTTCTGCTGTTGGAAGTGAATGATTGAGTTATCACGATGTATTTCTCGTAGCCGCCATGTTGCCGTAGACCCATATCAATTTTCCCGCCGGCTCGCCGGAAGTCCTATAGATAGAACATGGTCGACCACACTACTTCCGGTCATACTAAGGATCCTCGCTAGTTTTTTGGCTCATTTTCCACGTGAATCGTCGTATTTGTAAGTATACACCATTCTGTTTACCTACCAGTGTAAATATTATTCTTATTAAATTAGAGGCTGAGCGAGTAGAAATTATTAATATTTGTACTATTTTAAAACTATGATATGTAAAATGCGATCAATGAGTATTTTTGTAATGTGTTTCGCTACAGTAATCGATCCTCATAGCTCGTCATAGTATGTTGTACATTGTACGACTTGTTATAGTAAAGCCTCATGCCCGCTATAAGAGGAACGTGCGACGTGGAGGATATCATAAAATAGGGAGGAAGCAAAGATAAGAAACCAAGAGACGATCGAGATACAGACAGACGATCTTCAGACGTACCACGTACGTATTACGAAGTACTTGTTGGTCCTATGGTTAAGACACTCGCCTAGTAATATAGTGATCGGGTGTTTAAATGCCATATTTTATATAGCATCCTATTTTTACACCACAAGCGCTTTGAAAATAGTAAAAATATTGATGTGATACGTAGTCCATGTATGCATCTCTATTTTTTTTAAATATATAAGAAGAAAAAGATAACAAAATAACATTTTAAACAGTTCATTATTTTAGCAATATTTGAATAAGTTCAAGAACACATAATTACTGAATTTTTACCTACAAAGGCACTGTTATTAAACGAATATCAGATATCTCGTACAGAGCTATTTTTTTATAATAATTTAATGGAAATTATACGAAAGTATGGAGTAATTACAGGGCTTACGGTTTACGGTCTTCAGCTGGCTTATTATATATTTATATATATATAACTTTCACAAATTCTCACCCCTCAATCTCCACATTTATTAAATTTTCGAAGATAGGTCGTAAGCCCTGTAATTACCTCATCTTCCGTATATTTTCCATTAAAATATAATTAAAAAAATAGCTTTGCCTCTATGAGATATATGATATTTGTTTAATAACAGTTCATTGTTTGTTTAAAACGGACGTTCTGGCCACTAGACCACACAAGCCAGAAAAAATATATAAGTACAGGGTGGCCCAAAATAGTGAGAACATCTCGTAACGCATGAGTTATTTCAAAACATAATATAATTAATTATAATTCTTAATATATATTTTTTTTGCACAATATTTAGCTAATCAGAAATCATCAAAAAACCCTACTGGATTTAAATCTGGGCTGTCCGGTGGCCACGTGCCTAGATCGATGAAATTAACGTTCTCACGACGAAGAAAGTTGATTGTATTTCTGGCTGCGTGAGATGGAGCTCCGTCCTACTGTAATGTCTAGCTATACTCCAGGTATTGTTTTGAAACTCTTTGATTATTTTCCTAGCACCCCAACGTTTTTGAATTCGCAAATTTTTGATCAGAACACGGTGTTCTGCAGTGATTTTCGTCATTCTGGGCAATTTGAAAAAGAACAAATATAAACAATGGGGAAAATTAATAATCAAAGATGGCGACCGGAAATTGTCGAAATAAAACGCAATATAGGTAAATAGGTAAGTAAGTAAATTAGTAAACTAATTTTGATGTAATTATATCACATTTTTGGGCCACCCGTAGTTTTTTTCTGTAGTCTTGTGCGTATTTATGATTTTAAGTTCAAGATTTTTAACTACGCTCTTGTGTTACTATTATTTGTTTGTGTAAACCATTTTATTCCACTAAGAAGTAAGGACTCTCTCGTTATTGTTTGTGAACTGATTTTTTGAACAAATACCTAACTATGTCCGAGAAAAGAGAACAAACATTATATTTATTTATTTAGTTAGTGTTCCACTACTTCTTTTTTAACACTACACCACTTTGTATATATCATTTCTCTTGGTGTAGAAAACTTTCGTATGACACTGATGTATGGAAGTGAGGCCTGGAGCTGGCAGAAAAGGAACGAAAGTAGACTGAATGCAGTGGAAATGAGATCACTTAGACGTATTTGTGGCAAATCTATTTATGACAGAGTAAAGAATGAAGAAATAAGGAAAGAATGTAAAGCTGATGTTAGTATAGTGAGTAAGATTAAAAAAGGATCACTTAGGTGGTTCGGTCATATGGAACGGACGAATGAGGAGAGAATGGTAAGAAAGATATATGACGCAAGTGTTGATGGCACCAGAAATAAGAGGACGTCCGCGGAAGACTCGGCACGAACAGGTAAACCAGATAATGGAGGATGGTTCTGTTAGAAGCCTCAACAATCGGCGAGCTTGTATGACAAGATGTATGAATGTGGATGAGGCGAGAATTGTGTGTCAGAACAGAAGAGTGTGGCGGGAGGATAGACGTCATCTCTGCCTACCCCCACGGGGAAACGGTGTGATGGTAAGTAAATAAGTAAGTAAGTAGAAAACTTTCGTAGATATTTTATATGTGGGAAGTATTTTACGTAGTAGGTACTATCGTCAGCTTCAATTGACCTATTTGGCCTGACAAATGCGCCCATTTAAGTCTCCGTTCAAAATTGATTGTCAACGCAGTTTTAATTTTTTCCAGTTGACATCACTGCGTTGCTTTAGGCGGGTCAGTGGGTACGTGTAATTGACTTCACCTAGATCAGTACATTAAACTCCTTTATAAAATACTAAATTTATTCGTGTACGTGTACGTATTTACGTGTACTATATCGAAATACCATCTATGGAAGACAAATAATTCTAAAATTTGTAAAAAGTATTAAAGAGAACACATTCTTACTGTGAAGTTGTAATTATTCAGAACAGACGGTCTGTGATATTTTAAATATTAATTAAATGTATTAACTATAAAGATATACATATAAAATTAATTTTATCGAAAACATTGTTGTTGCGCTACGGGGATTCGATCCTGGATCTCTTTTCCAATTCGGGGAAGGTGCATTACCAACTATGCAACAGCGACAGTATTTTCGACGACAAATTTTCCAACCCATGTATTTCTCTTTTTCAAATTAATACGTCTATAAATTTTTGTCGTCAAAAATACTGTCACTGTAGCATAGTTGGTAATGCACCTTCCCCGGATTGGAAAAGAGGTAGCGCAACAACAATATTTTTTGATAAAATTGATTAAATATGTATATCTTTCTAATTAATACATTTAATTAGTATTTACAAGTAATAATAGTTACGGGTCGTTTATACCATGCAGGCTGACTTTGAGCTAATCAGAATAAAAATAAATGCCTGTCATTTTTACTTTTTTTTTTTTTTTTTTGCTTACTTTAAATAAATTCTAAATGTTAAACACGGCACTTTTAAAAATAAATGGCATTTCTTGGACAGTTCAGATATCTGCGTACTTTGATTTTGATATTATTGATGAATTTTTAATTATTTGTGAAACAATAATGAATAATTTAATTTGTGAACATTTTTTTAAAGCTTCTATAAGACTACGTGCAAAATTCTTGTAGGTAATGAATGTTTGGAACAAGTAGATGAGTTTGTGTATTTGGGAAGTATGTTCGATAGAAACGGAAAGACAGAGAAAGATATCGAAAGGAGGGTGACTGCAGGGAGTAAAGTGAATGGCGCTTTGAATGGAATTATAGCTAATGGATACTTGTCAACTGAGGCCATACTAGCGGTTCACAATGGAGTCGTGATACCGACACTGATGTATGGAAATGATGCAGTAGAAATGAGATCACTTAGGCGTATATGTGGCAGATCCATTTATGACAGAGTAAAGAATGAAGAAATAAGGAAAGAATCAATGATCTCAGTATAGTGAGTAAGATTAAGAAAGGATCACTTAGGTGGTTTGGTCATATGGAACGGATGAATGAGGAGAGAATGGTAAGAAAGATATATGACGCAAGTGTTAATGGCACCAGAAGTGTTGATGACACGACCATGTCAACCAGATACCGGAGGATGGTCCTGTTAGAAGCCTCAATAATCGTCGACCTTGTATGAGAAGATGTATCCATATGGATGAAACGAGAACTGTGTGTTAGGACAGAAGAGTGTGCCTACCCCCGCGGGAAAACGGCGTGATGGTAAGTAAGCTAAATAAGTTCCAAACTAGCCTCTTACCGTTATCTGTTACCTGTAACTTTGGGAATGAATAGTATATCGCCCCAGATATCCTTATGAAGGTGAAAACAAGGAGGCTGCAGTGGGTGGGACACATAGCGAGAGTGGATGGGTCCGGTGACATGCACAAAGCTCTAATAAGAAAAAGCCTCTTACCGAGTTCCGGTTTCTATTCCGCTCAGAATCTTAGAAACATTTCCACGCTATTTTGGCCGCTGAAGAGACGTGGCTAAAATATCCTGGCTCAGCTGCTGTAAATTCCCGCGCACTTCTTCAAATAATTCACTTGAGAAATCTCAAGAATTCGATTCCGTTGAAAAGTTCTTTGTCGAGACAGGTTTAGGGATTCGGCCACTTCACGTGCACGCGCGTGACTCATCAATGTATTGAAGTGGGCAATACATTTCGATTTATCATTTAAACGTTGATTAAGTAACCTCTGAAATTATATAAAGAATTTTATAGAACTTATAGAAAGAAGAATTTTAAGTTATATCATCTAAATATAACACACGTATTCGTGGAACAGACCAGTTAATTTCATTTATTTGAGCAAGCTTTTTGTATTATTTTAATTCAGATTATTATTATTATTATTTAGTATTAAATTCGTGTTGATATTAATGTACTATTGTAAAAACCCACACGGGTTTTGATAAATAAATAAATAAAAATATATTAGAATGATCTTAATGAATACGACAATTTTTAATAATGAAATCTTAGAACTTGAATGTTATTTGAATTTTGTGAAATTATTCTAGTGAGCCGTAGATTGATAGGACATATCGCACACCTAGATCAAAACTAAGACAACTCAAAAAACAAAAATTTTGTGTTATTATTGTATTCGGATACTCATCTCATATATAAAATGATATTATTTTTTTGTCAACCGAAAAATTACTTTTTGAATCGTCTTAGTTTTGATCTAAGTGTGCGATATATGGGAAAATAAAATACTCGTTTTTTGATTCTATTCGTTTAATTTACTTGAGACGCGTCTCGCCTTGCAAGGGCATTATCAATCTAACAATTTAACTCAACTTGTATTTATATCTATTAATAAAATAAAACACCTGTTTTTTTGTTTACACGAGATGCATTTCGCTTTGTATAGATATAAATACAAGTTGTCGAGTTAAATTGTTAAATTGATAATGCCCTTACAAGGCGAAACGCGTCTCAAGTAAATTGAATGAGTAGAAAATTAAAAAACTAGTGTTTTATTTTCACATACCTGATTACGGAGTTCTACAAACTTAGCTCAGAATCAGTAAACATATTGATAGAAATCAAGGGCTAACGTTTAAATTTATTTATACCCATGCAACTGACAAATAACGTAATACAGTGCTGGGTATAGTATACCTAGTGTACAATAGTTTATTTTTTTAATTTTATTTTTTTTAATTTTTTTATTTATTATCTTAGTTTAATAACCACAATTGAGTTTAAAAAAACATCTACCGGTTTCGGAAAACACCTTTTCCTTCTTCAGGATATGTCAAAACTAACTAAAAATATAGCATTGTTTTTCTATTTATCCAGAATCTATTTTTAAATTTAAAAAAAAAAAAAAAAACCAACAATTATTTAAAAAGTAAATTTAGTACCTAACTCAAATTGCTGCTCAATACAAATTTAGTCGAATAAATTTGTATTGAGCAGCAATTTGAGTTAGGTACTAAATTTACTTTTTAAATAATTGTTGGTTTTTTTTTTAAATTTAAAAATAAATTCTGGATAAATAGAAAAACAATGCTATATTTTTAGTTAGTTTTGACATATCCTGAAGAAGGAAAAGGTGTTTTCCGAAACCGGTAGATGTTTTTTAAACTCAATTGTGGTTATTAAACTAAGATAATAAATAAAAAATATGAATCTTAACCGCCAAGTTAATATTGCTAATTTTAAAAGTACAATAGTTTAGGAGTAGATAGATACATGTAGAGCCTAATTTAAAAATCCCCTAATTTTTTACATTAATTTTAGATTACGTAATCATCAACACATGTCGTGATTGGCTAATTTCATTTTAGGTGGTATAGCAATTTATACTCTGTCTGCTTTGAGGTATTTTGGAACTAACCTTGATTTTGAACATGCAATATCAATGGATTTAAGTGGCTTAAGTGGATTTAAGTGGATTAAAACTGCTAATTACCTAATTGCACCTCTTGATTAACTGTTTATATATATATATATATATATATATATTTATTTTTTTGTGCATTGATAAATGCACTTTGCTTACTGTTATACCGGAGGAACACTGTCTGCTATAATACAGTAAATTACTAGTGTAGGAGGCAGGATACCCAAATAGATGTCTCACTTTCTTACTGATATGTAGTATTTACTTTGCCAAATTTTATATGCATACCCTCGGTACATTTGTCCGATATTAGAAATATTACGCAACACTCATAGTAATGAACTAGGTGAAAATGTATACTTAATTAATATTAATTTGGAAGAGTAATTCGTTAGACCGTTAGGCATTATTTATCAATGTAAGTACATAATGCATGTAAAATGTGAACCTAATAAATGTATTATTATTATTATTATTAAAAAAAGAAATGTGATCTGTATGTGACTGACAAAAAATATACAAAACTGCATATTTAACTCAAATTATCCGAAATCCGTTTAAGGGAGTTTTGGAAATGAGCGCTATTTAAAGGGGCGCTAGAAGGGGGGGGGGGGGGTTGTAGAAGTTTCAACATATTTTTTTATCGGTTCCACTTACAGTACTACAGAAACGCGAAATGTACAACCAAAGAAAGGAGATAAAAAAAACAAAAACTAATGTAAGAGATTGCGAAAACGAACAGATTTAAATTTAAAACTTCCTGCGCCCTCTTAAGTGCTATCTTTATTTATTTTGAAATACAGGTATATAACATTACAAACAAACAGATAAGCAAGTGTCATGTACGGAAGTAATGAGACCAGTGGGTACAAGACAGCCATTAAAGGGCTAACTATCAAGTACGCTCTCCCATGAAGGGACTTGGACGAAACACAACGACGCATGAGTCACCCCACCCCACACGGTACAGGTACAGGCCAACGGAGTTACGCACGATTTTGTTTGTTTTAAGAATTTGACTTATGAAAAGTGAAGTGTCCGCGTTCTCATCATCTGCTTAATATACCCCTTCTCGTAGTCCACGTATATTTATATAAATATTGTATTGCGTACATTATATATAATTGTATAATGTCTTGGTAACAGTATAATCTAAATCTGTACCTACTGCACTCCACTCCGCTGCGCTCCACATGAATAAAAAAATCAAAGGTCATTGAACTTCGATCGGCAAGACTGTTTTTTGAGAGATGATTTGAAAAGAAAACATGTATTTCAAAATACGTAGACTTAAAGCTTAACATGATTTCGTAAAAATATCATACAATAATATTTTACGTAACGGTACAAGGTTTATACATACTCTTTGAACCTTTTCGACTTGTAATTTATAAAATAAACTAGGTCTATTACCTTCTCTATAAAAACTCTTTTAACCTTAATGTTTTTAAAATTGCTGCGGAAATGGTTTACTGTGTTATTTCGCGATGTTATTTTTAAAATTTAAACCAATTTTCTGTATCCATTTTCAAGGACAGAACCTGATTTAATATCGCAGGCTTTGAAGAGGATACCGGAAAATTTAATTTACCACGGCCTCTTGCACGACGGGGCTGTAACAGAAAATCCGTTGTGGCGTATTTTTAGACTGTATTGAAGATATTGCCTGACTTTTCCTTGAGGCTTTTATTAAGAAAATGTCCGCCGAACTTCCCTTGAACACTTCTTAATAAAACAATAGAAGGTCGCGGTTCGTGGAGTAAATAAATTCTTTCGCGTACGAAAGATTGCTTCCCTGAAACTTAAATATCTCGACACTTCGGAGGGCATATTCTCGTATATCTCAAAGCAAACTAGACTCTAGAGAAATAAATCGTTTATTGTGACGTTCTGTCTTTGGTTGGTGAATTCTAATGTAGAGGTAAATTGCTAAAAAAACTGATTATCGTTTGAATCATTCACACATATAGAAGGATCAATTTGACTTTTGACAATATGAGGTGAAATTGTTATATATATAATAAAGGTTTTTATCTTATTAATGTATCTTTTCGTAGAAAGCAATCACTTTGTGATTTGACATATTATATTTAAAAAAAAAAGAATAACTTTGTATGAAACCGCTAAATTTATTGTACGTCAACCGGTTTCGTTTATCTCAAGCTTTATCAGGACGTATTTAAAACTGATCATAATTTTAAAAAAAGGAGTGAAAGAGAGACAGAATTCATATATAGTTAAATAAAACATCAATTTAATATCCATCAACACTGTATTTTCCCATCTCTTAATGTTCCGTTTATCTGTATACGTATTCTGTCTCTCTCTTTCGCATATAATTTTATATCCTGTCTCGCTTGAGTAAGTTTCTTACGGATCTCTTCACAGTCTTCTAAAACGGATGATAGTATTATTTTTTGTTTTGTTCTGTTCAAACACCGCCTGAATTATTTCAGATGATGTTCTTTTGTTTTGTGGTAATATCTCTGTCTACAATGAAAGGTTCTTATATATCACACCCCACCTTTTACCTCCTATAACTTTGAGATATAATTTAAAGAATAAACACATATTATATATATATATATATATTTTTATTTTTATGAATGAATGAATGAATGAATAATAATACTTTTGTACGACTCGTCACGTGACGTCGCAAGCACTTATGTCGGGGAGAATAGCCCCTTCGGCAGCCGGCGGCGCCGTTCTGCCACGGAATGCTCCCAGTTGTCGGATAAACGACATTAAAACGATCTTAGCCAAATCGTATTATCGGGAGTGTCTCCCTTCTCTCTTCACGGAGCAATTTAATTATCGCGCACTGAAGTAACTTACAGGAATTTATTTAGTCCTTTATTTTTAGCATCACTAATGTTATATGCGACGGTCGTCTCTTCCTTTAGCACCATTCTATCGCCTATTGCTATCCAACTTGATATGAATGCACAATTGTATTTAATGAATTTCATTACATAGTGCGTTTTATTTTTTATTTTCTATCACCCCTGCAGTCTGCACTAGACTGCTGCCAAATGTAGGAGAAACCTTTTTTTGTGACAGTGACAGCTGGAGGGTGCTTCCTTATCGGTCTCACTCATGAAAGCTAATGAAAATACGCGACTTTAATTCAATTACATACTTAAGTATAAGCAAAACGAAAAAGGAGAAGAAGTTCAATATGGTTATTAGCAATTATCACAAAGATTTTATAATTTAGACCCTCCAGCGTCCCTTGAGTGCTGCCCTTATTCATACATAATCATATAACATAAATCCATAGAACGTAGTTTTTTAAAATTAAATGGAAAATTCACCCATTCATCAAAAAACACTCCCAAGATACAAAAAACACTCCCAAGATACAAAAAACACTCCCAAGATACAAAATGGATTGAGTCACACTTACGCGGACAGACTAACGGAGTTGAAAAACACGAGGTGTAGAGCATGAAGAGTGAGAAAGGTAGGCGCGTAGGTGGAGTCCCACCTACGCATGCCGGCCTAACTACCCACCTAAGGAGCTCCAACGAGTCACCCATACTCGAGTAAATTCTTTATATAAAACAAGATTCGTCCCATTACTAATTAGATCTGTACCGAGGTTTCCCTACTTTCCTCCCATACCTTGCGGTGATTCCGATTTACGATCGGAATTGTCGTATTCGATTCCGCGGAGATTGCACAATTTGTTCATTTAGATCCTATCGATCTGGATTTACGTTTCGAATTCAGTACCACAGAGGTGGATACTGGATAGTGCGTTGTCAACTGTGAGAGCGGCATAGACCAGGATCTGTGTAGGTGCTATACAAACAGAATCTCATTCAATTTTTTTTAATAATAATACATTTATTTGGTTCACTTTTTACATGTATTATGTGCTTACATTGATAAATAATGTCTAGTATTACTCTTCCAAATTAATATTCATTAAGTATACATTTTCACCTAGTTCATTACTATGAGTGTTGCGTAATATTTCTAATATCGGACAAATGTACCGAGGGTATGCATATAAAATTTGGCAAAGTAAATACAACATATCAGTAAAAAAGTGAGACATATGTTTGGGTACCCTGCCTGCTACACTGTATTATAGCAGACAGTGTCCCTCCGGTATAACAGTAAGCAAAGTGCAATGATCAATGATTGAGGCCTCTGTATGTCAATACTGACATTATGAAGGTAATAAAGGGAAAAAATAGATGGTGTTAGAAATATAGCCCTGGTTATTAATGTTATATTACCGATCATGTCGTATTTAATATTCTTAATTTTAATAATACGACACAAATACAAATACACAAATTTAGGTAACATTTTTTAAATGTTAAAACGTGATACTGATATAAATCAAAACGATAACATATGAAATTTAATGTGTACTCGTGTTTCATATCACACTATTTATCAGGTTTAAATGACAATTATTATAACGATAGATGTCTTATACTCTATTTATTCCGGCTATTTATTTTATTTACCGGTGTATCGAATTAAATGTGCCGCATTCGATTTTTTCCAGTTTGGGCAACATATTTATTTATCGCTCAGCCTCCTGATGATATTACACTCGTGTGATCTATACATAGCTTAGAGAAAACAAAATGTGTTCAGCCGTTCTCGAGTTTTGAGGTAACGAAACAGGCGGATGACTATGATAACCAGTAAATAATGACGGGAATAAACAATAGCAAAATTCACACTTTCACGGTAGATCTTGTTTATTTATAAATTTGTAATTTTATGTTGCTACGCGACACAGCCGGACACAGGGCAAGTGTATCGCACACTTAGATCAAAACTAAGACAACTCAAAAAGTAATTTTTTGTTATTAAAGAACATTTTAGGTCATAAATGTATCCTGAAATGGCACTGTCCGAGAACTGGGGCTAAGCTAGGTGCGTATATGACGGAGTATCTGAATACAATATAAACTCAAAATTCTTGTTTTATATAAATATGTGTGTATGGGATATTCAGCTTCATTAAGAATTTATTTATCGCACGATTACTCATACAATACAATCACATTCCTCTCTACTCTCTGCCCTGGTCTGACGTCATCGTCACGTGGCTCCGTTTGCACTGAGTGATTAAGCTTTTCCGTATTGAAATAGTTTCAATATGATTTAGAGATAACATGAAATTGACGCATATTTACATTACTCAAATGTTGACATCCGCTGTTTGGTCACTAGGTGAGTATCTTACCGCTAGACCGAGCGAGCGCGTCTTACATTACATTTAAAGTTAATCTTATATCATTTAACCATGTAAACTTTTTGTGTATACATTATGGTAGATTTTATTGCAAAGTTACTCTATATAGTGCACTTTTGAAATTGCTTATTTAATGTAAGCTATTTTTGTTTTCTCGTTTAATATTTCTCTAACCTTTTACCTGTTCTGAGACGAGATCGTCAAACAACATTAAGCAAATTAGAAGCAAATAAGGAGACCGGTATACAACGACTGTTGCAAATAGGTGCAATAAAAATTAAATTCTATTTTCTATATAAAATGTTTTTTTATCATTTTTTTTTTTAGACTTTACATACATGTTTTTGTTGCAACCGAGGTGTTATATATTGTAATATAACACGATAAACAGTTATATTGCAGTTCAGTATAATACTCGTAGTTTATTGTGTGGGGTGAAGTAGACTCTACTTCTGATGTATACAGTATTGTTCTGGCTACTTTGCTAGACTGCCGTCTGTGTTAGTTAGTATTTTCGTGCTGTTGTGGTGTTATTTAATTCAAGAAAGATTCGATAGGAATAAAAATAATGTGGTGAGAGTGTTGTAGAACTAGTGAATTATTAGTGTAAGCACTGTATAATGATTATGTTAGAATATTGGATAGCCATGCTTCTGATTGATCTCTACCCATAATTTAATAACTTTTTCACATATGCCTGCCTGAATTCACATCTCGTGGAAACTTTGATAGAGAAAATGTTTTAATATCTTCACCGTACTATAATATCTTGAATATTTTTATAGTTTATCCGCAATACCACATCCGGAGATACAATGCGACTTAACCCCTGGACCTACAACCGGTTTACTCCACAAAGCGTGCACTGAAGTAAAACATATGTAGCTCCTATCAATCCACCATATGTCATCAAACCGCATTCCTCTCCCGCGAGCATCCCACCCACTACAGCCTCTGTCCGAGCAGCCGGCACCGACAATTCCAACGACTTTGTAAAAACTTCCTACAGAATGCACTCGGTACTCGTCGAAATGCAATGAATCTTTTTATAAGAAAACTAGGCACTCGATGAAGATTTAAGAAATTAGCGTTTGAAGCCAGATAATATTTTCTGTTCGACGCTGTGACGTCACAATGATGGCAGATGTGATAGAGCCATACTCCTGACGACTGCATGAGATATTCAGCGAGCGCACAGGTCCCGTGCAATCTATCGCTTGAGAGAAACAGCCTGTAGATAAAAATTATATAATAACCTTGACTATGTTTATTTCCAACAAATATCTATGGTATTTGAACTACCCGATGACAAAATAGATTCGCCGAAACCAAATCAAATGCCTTTAAAAAAAAATTAATTGATCGGCTCGAATCGAATTTGTAACACTTTATGCTCATTTATTATTTCACCGAGTCAATAAAAAATAATTAAAATAAAAGCTAAAATAAATGAGGAATAAGAATTTACCAGTCCTACAAAAATATGGAAGAAAAAACTTTAAATGTTTTATATTCTGATTATTTTCGTTCATAAAATTCTTGAATACCTTCCAAGATAAGGGTATTTTTACATGTTTTGCAATGAGCCGAAATTCATATATTTCCATTAACCTTTACCATACCGTGATATAAAATACTCGTACGCAGCCATGCTGTCAACTCGTGTTACCGTAAAAAAATAAGAGTTCTATTAGCCTTTGAAATGTGAAAAAACGGTTTATGCCATAAATTTATTTTAAGTATTGAGCATCAAATACTAAAATAATATTTAATATTATAATTCTGAGCGTTCATCAAGTTCTGTATATGGGGTTGCATTATATAATACAACCTTCTTTTTTTTTATCTATCTTCATTTGATTAGTGAGAAAGAGACACCATTATATACGTATGTTTGTTATTGTTTTCACTGTGAAATTAATGTGTGATTTATTTATGTCTCGCCACAAATGGTATTTTTGTCAACGTCTTAATTTTACAACGGAATGAACTAAAAATAATTATTATTGTAGGAATCGCCTTACATAGTTAATTTTTCAGTAGTCATTTTTAAGCGTAACTTCCTTTAAAATAACTAAAATAAATGTTGCGTATATTTTCCAAAATATTACAGATTTAATTAGAGCGGTAGACCCGTGTTACTGCACGGTTTGGGAATTGTTAAATTTATTGTAACCAAAAAATGTGAAAACACCAAGAACGCATATTGTATATTTTGATATCATCAAATAAAAATACGCTACATATTTATGCATATAAATATTTGTCGTACTTGCGTACATGTTATATTTGTCTTATTTACAGGTGTTAATGTATTGTGACATTTATCTTTTAAAAATGTCAAATACTTCCCTTAAATGACAGCAGAGAAGAACTACTCTATGGATTAGAATATCGTAAAAAAATAACTTGGGTAGTTTACATTTAATTTTCTTATAAATCATACAAATTTTTAATGTTTTAATTATTTACGCCATACTTTCGTTCATTTTTAAAAATAAGTATCGCACAGCTTCAATATAACTATATTATATATTATAGAAATAAAATTTCCGAGACAGACCGTTCCTTAGTGGGGGGTTCGAGATAAATTACTAATTACTTACATTAAGTCTGGCATCCAAACCCTTATAGTTGATATTTTTAATAATAATTGCAGAGACAAAGTAAATGATACTGATAATTGTTAATGGAAAGTTGTCACTCGAGGCAGGATTAGCGGTGCCTAATGAAGTTCTGATACCAACACTGATGCATAAAAATGAAACCTGGAGTTGGCAAAAGAGTAATGAAATTCTTCCATCTGCCATCACTTTTTCTCTCCGTATTCATACAAATCGTGATTATATTACTTTTCACAAAAATAATTGTAGATTTGTTTGTATATACTGTATAAGAATACAAAGATATAAGTATACACAAATTAAATCAAATATTGTTTTAGTCAATTTTTAGACAAAATATATAGATTCAAAGTTAAATAATCAAATAAGAGTCAAAGAGATGTTTTTATAGACACGTATATTGGTGACCCGTATATCAACAGCCCCATTTCTGAAGCATTCCATTGGTTGCTTGAATTTTTGATGGCGTCTATTGAGAACCTATTTCCAAGCATTCTAGTCAATAGTCACGGTTCAGCTTTGTATGTAGTGCCGTCCTTTATCCAGCACATCGAACGATTCCATGCTCTTAAAGTCTTTTTATCTATATTAGTCATAGGATAGAATATAAATTTGGATAATGTTAATAATGTGGATAATATTTTAACGTATTCAAAGCTGAACGGGATTAAGAATGGGTTGATTCGATGGTTTAGACGTGTGGAACAAAGTGAGAAGAGGATGGTAAGAGAGATGTGCAACGTGAGTGTATATTGAATAATTGTTGTTTTTTTAAAAATAGATTCTGGTGAAGAAACAATGATACATGTTTTTAGTTAGTATTGACATCCTGGAGAAGAAAATGGTATTTTTCGAAACCGGTGGATATATTTAAACTCAATTAAGTGGTTAATAAAACAAAGTTAACAAATAAAAATATTATTAAGGAAAACACATTCTTATTGTGAAGTTGTAATTATTCAGAACATAGGTCTGTGATATTTTAAATACTAAATTAATGTATTAATTATAAATATATACATATAAAATCAACAGGATATATATATATCCCGGTGACGCAAAAACAATATTTTTCGACAAAATTGATTTTATATGTATATATTTATAATTAATACATTAATTTAGTATTTAAATAAAAATATAATTATGAATGATATAAGTTAACGTACGTGTCTGACTCCAGATCAAAAGATGTGTGAAAGGTGAGGATATTGTTATAAAAGTGTCCTTTTATATCGCGGAGAGTATTGTGGCTCGTATTTGTGTCGAAATATAATATATGAGATTGTATGAGGGTTTGAATGTCTGATAGGCGGCTGTTTACAAGAACAAAAACTATTAACTATTAATTTATTAAAGTTAAATTGTACAGAGTTGGATGTTAGTACTAGGTTGGGCTTAGTTAGGACTAAGATTGGAGGCGACTTCTAGAGCTGTTGCTCGGGCGATGTAGATAGGAAGAGTGCCTCGTGGTTTGACCCGCCCGAGTGAAATTTGCCGCGTTTGTATCGTTGCCCGCAGTCGATTTCCTACGTTTTTATGGCTGGAGGGAGTTGTATTGACGGTATCGCCTTGCTGGGTGCGTTCATCTTCGTTGTGCTGTCTCGAGATGAGAGTGGTGGCGAAAGCCCTTCATAGTCTCAACAATCGACGAGCATGCATGACAAAACGGAGCAGAAGGCACCCACAGTAAGTAAGTAAACATATTTTGTGTAAATGTGTATTAAATAAATAACATTTAAATAATTGTCGCCGTTTATACGTCGGTCATATTTTAAATACCGTATGTCTATTTCGAATAAAATAATTATATAATCTTTTAAAGAGAACACATTATTACTTGCGAAGTTGTAATTTTTTTCATCATACACACGGATAAACTTAATTTACCGAAAAAATATTTTAGCTGTCACCGAGATTTGAAGCAGGATCTCTTCCTGTCCAGGGAAGAAGTAGGTATTCGCAATAAAATAGTGTATCAATTTGAAATAATTGGATAAACGCACTTCCCCGCATAGGAAGAGATCCCGGTTCAAATCCCGGTGGCAGCTAAAATATTTTTTTCTGTATGTATATCTTTCTAATTGATGCATTTAATTAGTATTATGTATTAACAATGTTCTGAAAAAATTACAAATTCACGAATAATAATACGTTCTCTTTAAAATATTACTTAAAAAGTTCTATAAATACTGTCATTTTTTAATTGACGGGATATGAAACAAATATTGCTCCCTGGACGTGTTCCATTTCATTTTCAAAGGAATCAGCTGAACTTTGCGCATCTAATGTAAGCAGGTACCGACTTTCCATGTGTTCAATAATAATCTAATTATTTGTAGTATACATTCGCATTTGTCAGCTGTACACCGCTGAAGCCACCGTACTGACCGTACGACGCAGTTCGGCAGCCGGAAGCGCGCTGTGGTCATAATATGTGTTTCTGATTATTGCGATCCGTGAGCCTGAAGATAACTGAGCCGGAGCGGTTCGGCCTTATTCCATTTTGCACCACTTTACCCAGTCGGTGACCCCAGTGCTGTTTCCCGCGATATGTCCATTATCTTAAAAGGAAAAAATTAACGCGTTACAGAGACTCTGATTCAACCGCTGCCTTTGTTTGTCGAGGAAAAGGCTTCTCGGTAATATTAAAACACTGCTAAGTATTGATGGAACTATAGATGAAATACGTTGCAGATTTATGTTTAACCCTGGTCTGTGATATTTTAAATATGAATTAAATATATTAATTAGAAAGATATACGTGTAAAATCAATTTTATCGAAAAATATTGTTGTTACGCCACCAGGATTCGAATCTGGATCTCTTTCCTAACCGGGGAAGGTGCATTATTCAACTATGCTACAGCGACAATATTTTTAGCGACAAATTTTCGAACATATATGTTACCTTTTTGATGAGATGCTTTCATTTTTCCAGTTTGTAATTCGAGAAATTCTACGCGAATTATATATTTTTTTAAGCTGAGGTTAATAGTTAATTAGCCTTCGGTATGTATTAATAGGATATATTTTTACGTAAATCTAGCTAGACAAATGTTTTGATAGAGAGGGACAATAATAAAATTGTTCATATTTTCGCATTCGAGACGAGCTATTAAATTGAACTATTTTTTAGAGATTTTTCCATGTTTTATCATATTAATATTATGGAATAAAATAATATGTATATTTTCATTTGAATTGATCGATCCACCTAGTTCCATCTAGATCCACCTATATCCATAAATATGTTTTGAAATCAGTCAAAGTACTTACATATACTATCAACGATGTTCTGCATTCAAAGTTATTGCGACAGCTTCATTTATTTATTTTGTTTAAAGATATTGATTTAAATATGCCACATAAGGAATAGATCCTATCTCTGATAAAAATTAATAATAAAAACAAACAATATATTAAAAATTTGGTCATCAAACCTCTTAAAAATGCTTGTCACATACGTTTATTATAATGTATCTACCCACCATAGCCTGTAGAGACTACAGAAGCTATAAATTGTGCATTGACAATTACATGTGTATACAGAATGTTCCAAAAGTCAACGTCGTCGGAATATTAAAATATGATTTTAGTAAAAAATCGTTATTTTATCGAGTTCTACAGCTACAAAATTCCATATTCTAAGATTCTAATTAATCTTACGCAACCCTGAATAGCCCTGCTATTAATCACAGTCCAAAATAAAACTAATAGTGTTATAGCTTTGTAAAAAAAAACATTTTTACCCGATTTATGAGTTAATTTTTTATTTATTAGCTAACTTCGACTTTTCATACTGTAAAAAAATTTACCACGCTAACCTGGCAAGCTATTACAAAAAGTTACTCATTTCGTGTAGTTTTCCCTGTATATATATATATCTGAACAAATGAAAAACAAAATACCAATACATATAAACATAGTAACATATTTAGTACTAACATATACAAATTAAGTTTTAAGAAAAAGTGTTGCGTAAAAGTTTTTTATGACTTAGTAATGAATTGGAGAATAGGTCCAATTTATTTACTGTGTTAATCTTATTATAAAGGGTGTGTTTTTTTTTTAGAGGTATAGAACTTTATAATGAAATAAAACGCACAAAAATCGTGGTAATGTCCACGGTATTGACTTTATTGAAAAGATAATTTTATGCCATTAGTGTTTAAATATGCTCGAATAAAGCGAAATCTGGAAGTACAATTTTCGATCAATTTTTTGGAGTAGCTGGGTGCGTATATCGGCAATAACACAACGAATGTTGGCTTCCGAGTTGTCTATCGTCTCTGGTTTATCGGCGTAGATTAGCCACTTCACATATCTCCACAGAAAATAAAAAAAGTGTTAAATCACACGATCTCGGAGGCCAATTCACAGCTCCATTGTTAGAATATTTCCTTCAATAAATTGATTGTGACGCGCGCTGTGTGGCATGTTGCGCCGTCTTGTTAAAGTCGCAGCTCTTCTACATTAATGCCATTCAATTGGGGAACGAAAAAGTCAGTAATCATGGATCTATTGCGCTCTACATTGACTAACGTTCTGGCCGGCATCATTTTTGAAGAAACAACAGCTTCTTCGGTGTGCATTGTAAGACATCTTTGCGGATGTGTATTATCAATTATTAATGTTTGGTTATGTGAAACGTATGTTGCGTACAAGCATGCGTGTCGGAAGAATCTCAGGACAGGAAGGAATAGGCACTCACCGCCAATCTGGATTCTGCTGGCATCTCCAAAATGTGGACTGTATATTTTTCACTCAGTATTTCATCAAGGTTCCGACACAAAGTACAGACGTACAAGTTTGGCGATTGTATAACAGTATTAACTGTTTCGTACACGTTGTAACCGTACTAGTTCAAGGTCGCCAATCGAGGGGAAGGGAAGGGGCGTGAAGGCACAGTGCATAATTTTCGTTTAATAATTAAAATATTTATACACAAATAAATATACGTTCCAAACAAATAGGATGGTAAAATAATATATTAGGCGAGTGTTGAAGGCAACAGGGACGGAGGTCATCCGCGAAAGACTTAGCATGATCAGATAAACCAGATATTAGAGAACACCACTGGCAACGATCGAGAAAAGAATGGTATGCTATGGCAGAAGAGTGTGGTATTCTACCCTCTCTGTCTGGTGTGATGGTAAGTTAGTTAATTAGAAAGTCCTCAAGTGTAAAATACCACCGATGATAATGTGGTGGTTTGCAACATCATTTTTTTATTTAAATAAAAAATTGGATGTTTTTTTCTGTTCTAAATTATTCGCTAAACACAGAGTTGAGTATAATTCAAATATCTCACTCGTCTCGTGTTTCTAAAGATTTACTAGAGTGCGAAGTGTACACTTTAAGCACTCTGTTTATGGAGTGACCATAGTATGGTTCTGTAACAATGGCGAATAATAAAAATACCGTTTAAAATTATCTGATTTATTCAGTACAAGACGTACATACTGGAAGTTGGTGAGAATATTTGCAAATTAGCACGGACTCTTCCACGTGATTAATAAAATATAACAAAACTAATATTATACAGGTGTAAAAAAAAAGATTCAATATATTCAACGATATCAAATATTACCATAGACCAAACTCCACATCGAGGTGGATGGTATTATACTCGAACACAATTAATTAACTATCATGAATAACTTACCATCACTAGATCAATATTTATTATTATTATTACTTTTTCTCTCTCCTTAAATATTTTCACATTATATGCTATGTATGTATTCGATCTTACTGTGTTTTGCCTTCGATGAGTTTTGGTTTTATAAAATATTGTATATATATATATAATTTGCCCAAAAACAGGCTTGCCTAGTTGGGCAATGTATTTAAATGTGTGTAAAGATGTAAATATGATATATTTCTATTAAAATCAAAATAAATAAATTAAAAAAATAGAAACTACGTGGGTATTTCGAGAGAGGATAAAGCACCACAGACAATTATTATACATCGTCGTTGTGTTCCAGTCTACTAGTGATGGTTAAACCTTTGTAATGTTTGGTTGTTACGATTATTCGTAACTCCTCGAGCAATCAATGGTACATTAAAAACTAACCTTCAACAGTTAAATCTCAATTACCAATTAGCCCATCTAAATTGTTGGTCTTTCCCTAGGCGTTGAACCTGTTGACTTTTGTACGAAGGCTTTGTGCGTATTACGGGACTCATCTCTCGCTACTTGTCTCGTCCATTGTAGCCTTTCAGTTATATCAAAATATCTGGGGTCACGCCCTTCTTTAACCTTCTCCATTATATACATATATAAACTGTATTTACGTACTCTTCTTCTTTTAAATAGGGAATCCACCCTTCAAGAGTGATTTGTGCCATTAATCAAGTTAAAATAGGAAATATTATATTACATGTCAATAAGATTGTCATTCAAAAAATTTTCTATTATATAAATTAAATGTGGCGAGTTAAGGGAAAAAAAAGATGACACAAGTTAACCGGGAGTTGAAAATTAGAATTGAAGAGATCACGAGATGTGAAAAAAACCTGTGATCCGCAATGGACAAGCAAAAAAGATATATATAGACCTATGTTCTGAATGATTACAACTTCACAATAAGAATATGTTCTCTTTAATAATATATAAGTTGCATCGATATGTCCAAAATTTAATAAAAATGAATTGTTGTCTCCTATCGGTTTACTCAAAGATATTTGAGATTCCGCAAAAGCAAAGTAGATAGCTTTCAAATAATGGAACGATAGATGTGTTAATTTAATATAGGTTCGAAAATTTGTCGTCAATCCACTGTGTTGGTATAGCATACTCGGATAATGCACGTAAGAGATCCAGGTTCGAATCCCGGTAGCAACAACAATATTTTTCGATGAAATTAATTTTATATGTATATATTTCTAATGAATATAATAATTTGTAATTAAAAATATTGTTTTAACAATGCACCGTGTTAATAATGTCATTCTGTCGCGCCTCCGGCGTCTTGTATGGACTAAGATCAACCAGATACTCGCAGACACAGCATCCTCGGCACTCGACAGGCGGTGCCAGTTTGAGTCTCTCGCCAAATAATTAATTACCACTAAACAATTACCCGATGCTACTTGGCGAGATCTTAATTAATTTTCTCCGTAGCAGCTTCACGATTAGTATTCCGCGGGCGCGAACCACCTTGGAAATTTCCACAGTAACTAAATTGTAATGAAAAAATTCACTTTTTAATGTTTTTTTTCGTTAATTTCGCGCTTTTTATTTCCAGCCAACTTTAACGGCTACTAGAATTAATTACTTTTTTTTTTTTTTTTTACTTTTTCTAAGGTATGAGTTCGTAGAACTCGATAATCACATAGTGAAACGGTGTGAAAATAAAAAACTTTGTTTTTTTTTTATTCCATTCGCTTAATTTACTTGAGACGCGTTTCGCCTTGTAAGGGCATTAACAATCTAACAATTTAACTAAACAACTTGTATGTGTACCTAAAGTGGGGGATATAAAAATGGGATATAGAAACAAAAAACAAGAGTTGTAATTATATATATAGAATTAATTACGATCGGCTAACGATTGCGTAATATTTTTCAGCACCTATTTATTAATTTGTGTGCAGTACCATCAACAAAAAGAAAACAAATTTCTTATGCCGCAATTATTATATGTCGGTGTGCATCAGTTGCGACATTTTAGTCTAGTTTGGTTTGGGGAGGAGCAGCAAAAATAATATTAAAGTCGGCCCAAAGAGCACAAAAGACAATGCTTAAGGTAATAAATGGTTGTCCCTTTAGATATTCATCAGATCTTATATTTAAAGGGTACAATGCCCTAGACATAAGACAAATCTATATGTTGAGATTCGTTCAATATTTCCATGCTAACGACTCATCCCAAGCAATAAATCATGAACACGACACAAGACAAACAACGAACATCTGCACGCCAGTTTCGAGAGCAACAACGATATTTTATCAAAGATTCTACATGTGCTTAGCTCTGAAACTGTACAATACACTCAGTACCAACTGGAAATCGTTTAATTCCAATAAGATTACACAAATATGGACCCAATATATGATTCAATCGGGCAGAGAGCAATCAGAAGCATCGCTATCCAACATTCTAACATAATCATTATACAGTGTCTACACTAATAATTCTCTAGTTCTATAACACTTCCACTACATATTTTTCTCTCTCTATATTTTTATTCCTGTCGAATCTTTATCTTTCTTGAATTAAATAACACCACAACAGCACGACAAAAACCTGTCTACTTTAACACAGACGGCAGTCTAGCAAAGTAGCCAGGACAATGCTGTATATATCAGAGGTGGAGTCGACTCCATCCCACATAATAAACTACGAGTATATACTTAATTGCAATATAATTGTATCTTATGTTTATCATGTTATATTATAATATATTCATGTCTGCTACAACAAAAACATGTACATCAATAAAGTCTAAAAAGTTTGAAAGTCTGTCTACAAAATACAATGAGCAGTATTTAGGAAACCAATTACGGTCACCGCAATGTCGTAACAATTATAGTATACCTTTGAAATTTTAAGTTACAAATGAATTAATAGATATATTTTAACTGTTCAAAGGTTTTTTGTAAAACTTTGCGGAATTCCATGATTATTTTGTGAATTTAGTTAAAACACTGTTTTATTCCACTATATTTTTTATTGTGTTGAACGTTAAAACGTTTTCGGGAACATCTTCCGATTATCAATATTATAATTCAATTCAAAACTATTAATAACAAGAAGAAAATACAAACATCTATATATACATACTTATATCACAAAATACCAAAAGACAACGACGAAAGAAAGCCATGGAGAAGAATAATGTATGTAGGAAAACTTACAACAGATTTATCAAATTCTTGTAAAGATAAAAATTTATCCCTGCCATCAATATTAAAAAATATATCTTGAATAATAAATCAAAAATATCCCCAAGAGGAAAAAAGCGGAGTCTACAAATTGAGTTGCAAGAATTGTGACGTATTTTATATTGGACAGAGTGGAAGAAGAATAAGAAAAAGATTGGAAGAACATAGAAAAGCTATATTAAACTCCAAAATGGTTGAGCACTCAAAAATGGAGGGCCATTCATTTGATAATAATAATTTACAACTTATACACAGTTGCGCCAAAGAACGAATGGTAGGCATTCTAGAAAATTTTGAAATATTTAATAATAAAAATAACAATAAAAACATAATAAATATTTATATACCGCCCATTACATCCCCTTTCTTATCCATTTTAACTCCACCCCCACCCCCAACTACGTTAACCCCAAACACATCATATATTACTGTCTGAAAGTGTTTTTAATTTTAGTTGAATTATATTATTGATGATGGGAAGATGTTCCCGAAAACAATCTAACGTTTAACACAATAAAATATAGTGGAATAAAACAGTGTTTTAACTCAATTTACAAGATATATTCTATATTAAAATTTTTAATAATTTCATGTATATCGCACGAGTATCGATTTATAAAATACATATAGAGTGAAACCTGTATCTATCGTTTTTGAAGGGACCTATTGAAATAAACTATGAATGCGGGAATTACATCTTTCATACTTAAATGTTTAATACGTATTCTAAAAAAGATATTTCACATGTAAATGAATATGATTAAATAAAAATGAAGCCAGCTCGCGCGAGTTGTACAAATACACTTATCCTACGGTTTATACGATCTTTTTTACGCGGTTTCGATTTGCCGCGGTTAAGAAAATTGTCTGAAAAATTAGACAATCGAACAAACAATGCGTGATACCGATTGGACCTCTCACGATAAACCTGAATTAGTGATGCATCTGATTGAACTACGATGGGGACCGAGCCAGTGAGAAAGAAATAAGTGTTAAGGATTACCAACGATGATGAGATCGAAGCAAAATAATTACATATATCGTAGTTCATCTTTCATAGACGCGTATTTAGAATTTGTTGATTTTACACCAGAAAGTGTGTTAACAAATTGTGTAGAATCTTTCACTGTTGACAGATGATAAAAAAATGAATCTTACCGATTTCAGTGTGAGGTGTATTTATTCCATAATTATTACTTATCATCCATTATTATTTGTAAGAATATCGTAAGAATATTTGTAAGAATATCGAAATAAGTTTGTAGAAAATATTTTTATGTTATATGTCATTGGAATAAAATTCCGACATACCTGTTTGAATGGATTATGGGCGTGCATTTGAGCAATGTAATCATAACTCAAACAAAAAATTTGATGCTCAATTTTGAAAGATGAATTACTGTTTTATTATAACTTTTTTACTTAGTGTATTTGTTTTGCGCATTTGTGATATGTTTATTCGAGATTTATGCGAGTTCTGTAGAAGAATTGTAGATGGTAATATTGTATCAGTTTTTTACCTCCATTTACGCGTTTTATATTTACGCGAATTTCGAGTGAGTAACGTGGAACATTAATATTCTTACTATTTTCAAACTAATTTGAACGCTGCTTGTACTATGAAAATTGGACTAACTTGCTGGTCTCCTAGAATGAAACTCGTACCTCCGATTACTGGATTACCCATGGCAGATTACATATATTGCGAGATTAGAACGAATACAAAATAGGTTTAATGTTAGAGCTGATCTATCAGTCAACTCCTATTTAGATGCAGCAAACTTCCACAACGTGAAAATCCTAGAACATGCTGACCAAATACTTCTCTTCAAACTACTGCAAGGCCATATTGCTTGTCCCAGCCAATTAGAATTAATATCTGTCCACGTACCATCTAGATCGACCCGGCAATCCGTACTCTTACACATTTCCAGAAGTAGAACATCTTACATACAAAATTCATTCATTCACCGGTCATGCAAATACCATAATGAGAAATTTACAGAAATTGACTTGTTCAACTTTAGCTTTACTACGCTCAAAGGGTTCTTCTTATGAACCACCACAATCTCAATTTTGGCCAATCATTCTACCTATAAACACATCTTGTTCTCCCTTTACCGCAACAATAGTTGCAACCTCCCCACCCTTTCTCCCTCTTTTTCTCTTTTCATTTATTTTCTGCATCTAAACACACCTATGTATCTAAATATTTTTGTGGATTTTCATTATTAGTATCTTATGTTAAATAAATAGTAATTTAATGTATTAATTATAAATATGTACATATCAAATCAATTTTGTCGAAATATATTGTTTTTGCGCTACCGGGATACGAACCTGGATCTCTATTTCCAATCCGGAGAAGTACGCTACCAATTGTGTTATAGCGCCAGTATTTTTCATGGCAAATTTTCGAACCTATATGTTATACTTTTTCAAATTAATACACCTGTCGTTCCATTATTTGAAAGCCATCTACATTATTTTTACAGAATCTCAAATACCTTTGAGTAAACCGACTGCAGACGCCAGAATTATCAATTCATTTTTATTAAATTTTGGACACATCGATACAACTCATAATATCAAGGAGAACACATTCTTATTGTGAAGTTGTAATTATTCAGAACATATTTTACTAATTTAATGTATAATCAATACATTAAATTAGTATTTAAAACATCACAGACCGTCTGTTCTGAATAATTACAACTTCACAATAATAGTGTGTTCTTCTTAATTACTTACTTACTTACCATCACGCCGTTTCCCCGTGGGGGTAGGCAGAGAGGATAGAGCGCCACACTCTTCTGTCCTGACACACAATTCTCGCCTCATCCACATTCATACATCTTGTCATACAAGCTCGCCGATTGTTGAGGCTTCTAACAGAACCATCCTCCATTATCTGGTTTATCTGGTCGTGCCAAGTCTTCCGCGGACGTCCTCTATTTCTGGTTCCATCAACACTTGCGTCATATATCTTTCTTACCATTCTCTCCTCATTCATCCTTTCCATATGATCAAACCACCTAAGTGATCCTTTCTTAATCTTACTCACTATACTAACATCAGCTTTACATCTTCTTAATAACATGTTAAATTGTTACTATTTCTGTTATAATATGTTTACACTGTCAAAATCCTTCAATAAAATAAAATTAAAATTATATGACTCGGATTATAACCACTAGACCAACAAGCACGTCAGTCTACCACGTAAATCACAGGGATGGGCGTATTGCATGATCACCGTTAATTGGTCTATAAAAATCACATGCGATAGTTTGGTGTTGATTTATGTTAATTCCACCGTTGTATCATTAAAATTCTTCTAATTTCAATGAGCTCACAAGCCGACAGTGTGGAGATAATTTATTTATTTATTTATTTATATATTGACATCCATATTTTTGTACTAACAGAGGTAGATACGTAATAAACATAAGACATTCTCATAGTTTATTGTATGGGATGAAGTTGACTTCACCTCTGATATATGCAACGTTGTCCTGGCTACTTTGCTAGACTGAAGTCTGTGTTAAAGTAGCCAGTTTTTTTTTCGTGCTGTTGTGGTGTTATTTATCGACAGGAATAAAAAGAGAATTACAAATATGTATAAAAAAGTAAAAATATATGTAGTGGGAGTGTTGTAGGACTAGTGAATTATTAGTGAAGGTATTGTATAAATTATATTAATTTGTTGGATATCCATGCTTCTGATTCATCTCTACCTCATTGAATCATATATTGGGTCCATATTTGTGTAATCTTATTGGAATTGTACGATTTCCAGTTGGTGCTGAGTGTATTGTATAGTTTCGTAGCTAGGAACATGTAGAATCTTTGATAAAATGTCGTTGTTCCTCTCGGAACTGGTGTGTAGATGTTTGTTGTTTGTCTTGTGTTGTGTCCATGATTTATTGCTTGAGGAGAGTTGTTGTTAACATGGAAATATTGAACGATTTTTCGTAAATTAGTACCTATTAATTGCCTCGGCTTAGTTCGTTAACCAGTTTGACTTCTCATCGCGTGTCGAATGTTCAAAAACTTTAAAAATTCATAACTTCGTTAATATACTTTTAGATGTAAAGAAAAATGTAAACAATACACTGACGGAATATACCTGAATCTTGTGGCTCTTTTAAATAATCTTATAAAAATTCTAATCTTATTAATTTTTCAGCTCGATATTAATAATACGTACAAAAAATGTAATACTACTTACATAAGTAAACAAAACACGATACTTTGTAAGTAGACTTACCCATTGTATACAAACCGATGAAATATCAAGAAGCAATTAAGTTATTAGTTATAAGTAACGTCTCCGACTTTTTTTACTCTTAATCAGAACAAAGAGTGACGCATGGAGAAAGGAAGAAGATGTGAGAATGAGATCAGGTTCATGTGCCGCTAGATGGCGGGATCATGTGATAACGCATTGTATTTAGCTATAAAATATTACGGAACTTTGACGATGTTGTACTCGATGCAGGTAATATTTTAGCTAACTCGGGTTTGTCGGCATTTTAGCACTATGCCGTGAAATGTAACGGTCGATTTAAAGCACAGTTGCCGAACGATCATGTTGTTATACAACAGTGTTTCTGCGTCAAAATCAGATTAATATCTACAATATTTTATATACCAGCAAAAGCGGTTGCGCCAATTGTGTTGGGTACAAGCGTTTTTATTGTAAATAAAATTAATATTTATATACCTCGCGCGACTATTCGTCGCCGAGTGGGTAAAGGGCACACGACTATAAATCAGATTCTGTCTGTATATTTATCCGAGACACAGACCGCTTCATTTAGTGTTCTTGGATTTACACGGCCGTTCAGAAACTTCTGTGTACAGTTTTTTTTGGATTAATCTGACATTCTTCATAAATAGTGATCCGACAGTAGATGGGACTTACACATAACACAGCACTACTTGTTACGATAGATGCCGGAAGAAACTCAGGATAGGAAAGAGTTTTTCACTCACCACAATCCGGATTCTGCTGGCATCTTCAAAGATGTGGACTGTATACTGTTCGATCTCACTATTTCGTCAAAGGTTTCAACACAGTATAGACGCGAAGTCTCTAGAATGTATAATATTGTAACCACAACACCAGTTTTCGATACGGTATTGCAAGCCAGTACATAAAATTGTCACACCCTGGTTTCGACACGGTATTGCAAGCCAGTACATAATCACAACAACACCAACAGTTACACATAACATCAATTCTGATGATGGAGGCTGCAATGGTATCAGAAACTTAGGCAGATTAGCCCAGAAAACTGTACACAGAAGACGTTTTATTTAGTACTGCCGACGTGAATTATGAAGCATTGCTTAGCACAAAGGATAAACCTGAACTGAACAAAATAGTTAATTAGGTTGTTGTATTTTCTTGATAATAAAATGATGTTTTCACTTTTGAAAAGTAAGTGTCACGGAGACACTGACTGAGGCCACGCAGCGGCCACCAGCCGCTCACAGAATCTAGAAATTTATTTATCGTGATTTAAAATCACACTGGTATATGGGCTCGGGGATGAAAGCCTCGACCCTCGAGTCAGAAGAGAAAATAAACAACAGGTGTATTATTTTCTCTGTGTATCACGTTACATAGCCCACGATGTATATTTAAACAATGTTTCAATTCGTCTACCTCGATAATGATGTATCCCAGGTGAAATACGAGAGCCCAACTTACAAATGATCTGAGGAATTCTCTAATGATCGCTTTCGTTTACCGTAAACCACCATACCTGGCTACCGAAGATTCTGTGCTTGTCTGTCTGCCTGTGACGAATGGCGCCATTTTTTAATCTTCAGAAACGTACTCGTAAATATTTATGTCTTGAGCATCGTCCATGCGCTTCGTCTCTATAAACATTTCACAAAAACTTCTATTTTTTTTGCCATTTATCGGCGGTTAGCGGACTCTGCCTCGAGTCCAATATTTTAACGAAAAATTCATACTGGGATTTAATAATATTTTTTTGTATCATGTATTATATATCATCGCCAGAAAAGTATTATTTTTTTAATGTTTTAACCTTCGCCACTGTTTCTATGTAGATATAAAAAGCAGTAGCGGGCCGTACATATATACATTGTATTCGAAATTAAATGTTTATCTGATTTTAAATGAATGTCGGGACAAGCTACCGCACTCACTCACCATCTCAGCCTACATAGGTAATGAATACAGTGAATTTGTCGACATCTTTCATCAAAACTTGTCAACTTTTAACACTTACTGCCCGGCGGGCAAAACAAAACACGTCCAGCGGTAGTGGGTCATTTTAGACCCACCGCAAGTTTTCGGTTTTTCAACTGTGGGAGATTTTTTATAGATATTTTAAATATGATTTAATGAAATGGTATAATGTGCCGTAATATTTCTGCTAAAAATATAAAGTTAAAAATTAAATGTACGTATTCTCACGCATCAAGTAGGGTCATAAAACTTACAGGTAGGCGCAACGCCCCTCAAATAGTTATATTACTGGAATATGGACGAAAATAAGTCAAAACAAATAACAATATAAATCTGTACAATAAATGGACGCATACCTGGTATCCTTTGTCTACCCGCCGTATGCTCAATATGTTGAGAATATATGTTTCGGCGTAAGTCTTAGTAAGTCTTAGGTCAGTTTTTGAGCGTCTTTTCACATTTTTATCAATAACTCATTTGAATCTCGTCAGATAACATTTATTTGTATCTAAAATTATTTGGAAATATTTAATAAAAGATTAGCAAGAAGGAAAACAGCATTAAACGAATATTTGTAGCGTAATTCATATTTTTACAAACATCCGGGTCGGATCTGACCCACCACCGCAGAGGATATGTGTGTTTTAATACAAATTAAATAAATCAGAAAAAATATTTAGTTGCCACCTGAACTTTTCCTATCCGGGGAAAAGTGTTACCATTTCGCTACATCAACCGATGACGTTTTCGATAAATTTTGAACTTATTTTTTGTAGAATTTTTTATAATTGATACATCTATTATTCTATTTTTACATTGCAATGAATCTCAAATATCTTTGAGTAATACACGCTAGGAGAAGCTATTCATTTTATTAAATTTGTTTAAATAATAATAATAATAATGCGTTTAAAATTTTTTACAACTTTACATGGATATGTATTTTATTAAGGAAAACACATTCTTATTGTGAAGTTGTAATTATTCAGAACATAGGTCTGTGATATTTTAAATACTAAATTAATGTATTAATTATAAATAAATATATACATATTAAATCAATTTTGTCGAAAAATATTGTTTTTGCGACACCGGGATTCGACAACAACTGGCGTTATAACACAATTGATAGTGTACTTCTGAAATAGAGATCCAGGTTCGAATTCCGGTGACGCAAAAACAATATTTTTCGACAAAATTGATCTTATATGTATATATTTATAATTAATACATTAATTTAGTATTTGATATGTATTTTCATTAAAACTATTTTCTCTGTTTGTATTCATTGAATTTTTTCCCTACATAGCTATTATATATCGTTTTATTTACATAATATTATCCGGCATAATATTCTGCCAGATAAATATCAAATTTAGATTTAATCCTCATAATATAATATTATGTACAGCTTATTTGATATTTAAATGTATTTTTTGCACCCGCGTCATATCGCCGATATGTTAGCGACACACGGGCCGCGTTAACAAGAAAGAAAATCAAGAGAAAACAATAATAATTTGGTTTCACTGTATTATCAATAGTCACGTGAGGTGTGACTGTTGATAATACAGTGAATACTGTCCGACGCGTAATATGATAACAATCACAGTTTATTTGAACAATTTTTTCAGGATGTTTTAAGTACGCCAGTTTCTTGCTTTATCTGTTGAAATTATTGTGATGCATATTATATTCACTGCGTACATTTTATATTTATAGTTATCCTATAATTTATTAATTATCTATTTATCTATAGATTTTGTCATCACATTTTTAACTTTACAGAAATATAGACACATACAGATCTTAAAGCATGTGTCCACGCAAGAGATTTTTCACTCGAGACGATCTCTGAGATACAGATTTCGCTCACATTAGACTCTGTTTTTGTAGTCTCCATGTGCACACCGTGACTCGGGGATTCGTCGTCTTGCGCCACACTTTACGCTTGTTAAAATGAAATAAATGGTAATATTTGTTCAACTTTCAGAATAAATTTAATGGTTGTTTGTGACATGATTTGTGCGCACACCTGCATGTCGTGTTTCGCTGTAAAATCTAATGTTTACACACGAATTTGATTGTTTGTCTCTTTGTACCGATCTAAAGTCGATCTATGAGTTTATCTCCAGATCAAAATCTCGACACGTGTACATGGCGCTGAGATTTATTTCATCGTGTCTTGTTTCATGGACATTCTGATTAGATGGCATTAGATATTAAAACTAATTTAAATTTTTTAAGATCTATGGGAATATTCCAATACGTTCTCTTTGTAATATGTGATATTAAGTTTGATGAAATATAAGGTCGTTAGTCGCCTTACACTCCGCGTATATTATATTAATTAATCATGTCTGCCTCTTAATCGTGATCAAATAAATAATGTGCTCATCTAGGTGTGTCATGTTCGTTATCTAGATACAGTTCATTGTGGAAGTAAGAAAACATTAATTTTTTTACATATCTGTAAAAATACCAGCATCGGTATAACATTTATTTCCACCAAATCTAGTATTTAGTTTAGCAGTATTAAAGTGACTGATTTTTTGTCACATGTTTTGAAGAAAGACATCGTTGAGACAAAATTTACATTAAAATATTAATTTCTTTAAAGAAGTATATCTAGATAACTAGATATAACTTGTCATTAATTATTAATGACAGTGAAATTAATAATATTGATACTCTTTATTTATTTTTAAACATCTGAATTTTTAAATTGATATACACATTTATAGTACATTATTCTATCGACTTTTTTTTTTAAATTTGTCTTGTGTCTATTAATGATGTTCTACAATAAAAATTATCGTGACATATTCGAAATCTGTTTTTTGTTGAAATTATTTATTTTTAAGTTTTTGTTGTATAATTTCGTTGCTTTGTGACGTGGCCGCAGATGCAGAGAGATGTATTATTTTATAATAATAATAATAATGCGTTTATTCCAGCGTAATCGGGTTTTTTTTAAGACCCGATTCGCCATAAAAATAATACATATTATATAATACGTTTAAGTCACGAAATATTATAATATGTTTTGAAAAGAAAGGCAAAAAAAATATAAATATTAAAAATGTTCACACATATACATAAATATAGATACTACATTTCAGTCACCGCCATTATTGTATCTGTAGCTATTCTATAGTCGTTGCCATTCTCTGGTCAGGGAACCAACTTTCCACGAGAGCGCCGCTTGCACCAGAGAGTTGGTGCTGAGCTCCAGCTGCAGCTTTACGCCAGCAACTCGATGTCTCAGATGTGGAACTAATCCATGTATACGGCCTTCGGTAAACTTTGTAGATGCGCTGCAATAACGCGCCAATCCGAACAGTGTTCTGTATGAGTTGTTGTAATGAATTCGTAGACGGTTGTACGCCAGTTGATTGTATTTCGACCAGAGCTCGCAGGTATACATGGTGGTGAAGAAGGATTTAAACAGGATCCTCTTCACCTCCTTACTGCATCCATTAAAACGCTGTAATTACGAATTTTCATAGTTGTTTTCTGATAATATCTGCAAAGATATTAATTATTGTTAGGAAAACACAATCTTATTGTGAAGTTGTAATTATTCAGAACACAGGTCTGTGATATTTTAAATATTAATTAAATATATTAATTAGAAAGATATACCTATAAAACCAATTTTATCGAGAAATATTGTTGTTGCGCCGCCGAGATTCGAACCTGGATCTCTTTCCAAACCGGGAAAGGTGCATTATCCAACTATTCTACAGCGATGATATTTTTAGCGACAAATTTTCGAACCTATTTTACTTTTTTTGTAGCATAGTTGGATAATGCACCTTCTCCGGTTTGGAAAGAGATCTAGGTTCGAATTCCGGTGGCGCAACAACAATATTTTTAGATAAAATTGTTTTTATATGTATATCTTTCTAATTAATATATTTAATTCATATATATTAATTATTAATAATTGGGTGCATCACGCTGTTGTTGGAATGTTTAGAATTTGCCCTACGTGATCCAAATATATACAATGTGTATTTACTTTGAATAAACCTCACCATTGTGACAGCTGACTGATTTTTCACTTATGTAATGATGGCCGCTAATCCATTATCTGTCCATTGAACCTAAACAATACAGGAATATCTAGAAAAATACAATCTAACGTATTTATCTATTACGAAGGCGTCCTCTACATTCGACGTTCAAACAAGTAACCATACCATTCCATGTCACTTAATACACGAGTATAGAATAGATGATTGCAAATCTTTGCATAGTGTATTCCTTTTGTATTAAAAAAAAAAACTGCTGTCATTTTTGCCGGGCAGAGGAGGCAAAAATAAAAAATACAGAATTGTTTTGACGTAACATTATACGTTCATTTTTTTAATATAGTAAATAATAATAACTAAAATTTGTAAAGTATAGGTTCGAAAATTTGTCGCCAAAAGTACTGTCGCTGTAGCATAGTTGGATAATGAACCTTCCTCGGTTTGGAAAGAGATCCAGGTCCCGGTAGCGCGACAACAATATTTTTCGATAAAATTGATTTTATGTGTATATATTTCTAATTAATACATTTAATTAGTATTTAAAATATCGCAAACCTATGTTCTGAATGATTACAACTTATACTTAATTTTTAGGACCCTGCGCAAGTTACCCCGTTACCCTTATAGGCACCCTCCCCAGGATATAAATGAGCATTAAGTTATATTTAAGAACCCTGCTCAAAATATTGGCGCTCTCATCCAAATTTAGTTCAGTTTTACTCTAGGACCCTGAGGAAAATATACCTGGATAAAGAGACCTCACCCTCCCTCTGTCTGGACCAAATTTTGCATACATCGTTATTATTTAGTGCCTGTGCATTATTTACGTACCCTGCTCCCCTACTTTAAATTATAATTTAATCCGAATCACGGGTAGGAACCGCTAGTGTAATATAAAATTATATATATTTATAATAATGTCAATGCCAAACAGAATTCATTTCAATTCACACCTAAACAAACTAGACATTTTTAACACTCCAGTTACCTCAATTAAATCTAAATTCAATGCATAAACTTTTATGTCTTTCATTTAATTTTTTGTAACACAGATTTTATTCACTATCTCATTTTACTTTTCCTTTCCCCTCACCCTCCCGTTCCCCTCGAATATTTTTTATAACTTTTATCTTTCTGTTTATATTTTTATTCTCAACTTCTTCTCTCACATTTTTCTGCATTATAGTCCTTTTTAAATTTTAAATTGTACTCACTATATAAAGTATATTATATTTTCTGAGAAAACATGCAACTGAATTAATTATTGTTTAGATTTAATTATGATTTTTCGTATTTACTGATAGACTGTATGTTTTCCGAATTCAATAAAAATAAAAATAAATGCAGATACGTAAATGAGTCGCCCCCGCCCTCTTGCAACAACACTGTATATTGATTTTCAACAAATGTTGATAGGTAGACGGAACATCGGCCATCTTGAACGATATACAGTGTTGTTGCAGAGAAGATCATTAATAGTTGTGCGTAAGAGTATTTTTATTCATTTTATACGGTTATTTAATATACAATTCGATGTCCAAGAAGATGTAGAATATTGTGGCATTCATAACTCAGATCTGCCCAAAACCGATATACGGTGTTGTTGCAGGGGTTCTCAAATACCACATATATTATACCTTCATGATCAATACAAAATATATTTATAAATATACATATAAAATCAATTTTATCGAAAAATATTGTTGTTGCCACCAGGATTCGAACCTGGATCTCTTCCAATCTGAGGAACGTGCATTATCCGATTATGCCATACCAACACAGTGGATTGACGACAAATTTTCGAACCTACATGTTACACTTTTCAAATTAATACATCTACCGTTCCATTATTTGAAAGCCATCTACATTGTTTTTACGGAATCTCAAATAATACATTTAATTTGTATTTAAAATATCGCAGACCTATGTACTGAATAATTACAACTTCACAATGATAATGTGTTCTCCTTAATAGTATTGTATTATGTAAAGTAATTCGTTACCTATTGTACTTTAATAATTTGTACGTAACTGTTCTGACGCGTACGCGATTTTCACCGCCATATCTCTGAGACCAGAGAGCAAAAAGTCATTCATGTGCACGCACCCTAATGCTTCACCCGATTGCCTTCAGCCCCAGAGACACGTCAAAATCATAAACGGCTACCGACGTCAGAATATTGGAATACAATGAGTGTAAAAAATTGACCGTGAATATCTACCCCCAACCCTGGTTTGGTTACTCAATAATTTTTATTACTCGTTAGCAGTGGCGTGCAGTAGGTATAGATATAGGTTATGCTGTTACCAATGGTATATAATATATGTAATACAATATATGTACTTTCGTTTAATCAACGCCATGTATTTATTTATAATTTTAGAGTTCTATTAATAGTGTTTTTAATTATCGTTATCGTTATCGTGAAATAATACTTTCTTACCCATATAAAAAATGTATGTACGTTTTTAAGAACACTTTCTATGACTGAACGTGATTAATTTATTGTTTGAAAATCCTTCATGTAATAACTAAAGGAAATAATTATTTTTATTAAAGGTTATCGTAGGAAATAGTTCTGCCAATTGCTTTTTGTTTTTCTCAAATCAAAAACCAATCTATGAACCACATTTAAAGAACGATCATGAAATCAACAGGTTTAAAACAGTGAGTTAGTAAAATTCGCAAATTAGTAAAAGAGGAAGTAGACACTTCAATGATTTGCACGCAGTTGTAACCCTTTCTAATGTTATTCTGTTAAAAAAACAGCATAGGTAACGACTCCATTTAAAACAGATCAAACGAAAGTATTTTTAATTTAGTAAATAGCCATTTATATGATTTGAGTAATTCACTAGCTTAAAGACAGAACTGAGTAATGTAAATAGCACGATACTGTGAATAAGAAAAAAGCGCCATGAGTACAGCGGTGAGAGTTCGTGAGTTTTTAAAACTGAGCATTTGAAGTCTCTACTGGTACACAATTTTTAAATTTGTATTTGTTTTCCAGAATTTTAAGTTATGCACAGCTCTTTTGCTCGTATGCACTGCACGCCCCTGCTCGTTAGTATGTATTATTCACCGCGAAGGCCTGCTACACTTATTCCCTGACTATCCGCCTAACCTACCCTCCGCGCGACCCCTCTTCTGTTTATTCGAACACAGGCCCTCGTTTTGGAAAGGTCAGGTGTCTTATTATTGTTCTGTGAGGGTTGTTACCCCAAGGCCGATGTCATCTGATACGAATATTCCTTTGACCTATTTCCCATTTGATAGAAACATATTTTAAAGGAGCTTCGCATAATGAAGCTTTCATCGCCAGCGTCGCGATATTTAATAGCATGAATATTAAATTCAAATTCTTGATGTTTCGAGCTTGGTTGCATTCTTGACCGTTAATTGATATTTACCACTGTAGGATAGATATCGATTAGATTAAATTTTTGTTGTACTTTCGTGGTTTCAAAAAATTATTCATATTGTGGGTTTTTATTATTAATTTATATCAGAAATATATACTACATTCTAGAAAATTCTTCCAAATATGAAATATATTTTATTATAATCTTGAAGCCAACGGATACAAATCTGCATTGAACCAAATTAGTAAAATATTAAAAATTAATAGAGTTATAAACCATTCAATTTTCAGTACATATGGTCAATTAAAACACTTAATGTTAGTGAAAACAAATTATTTTAAATAATATATTATATTTACTGATATGCTTTGAGAATTCAGCTACTATTTAAAATCAAGTTTTACATCAAAAACATAATATTTCATTAATAAATAATATTTTTTACAATGACGAAAAACAAATGGGTTGATCTTCAACTGACTGAAACCACGAAACTCTGGAACATCTGGTGGTGCCTTATTGTGATAACGCCCCCCGAGCAGTGGTGTAGTGGGGACCGAACCTCGTTCCGGTAATTTTTTTTCACGACCGGAACGCGTTTCGGTACGAAGACAAACAAAGACATGTGTTTGCATACATTTCAGGAATAGTGGTGTCACCGTGCCTCCTTTTTTTACGACATTTTTCCAAGAAAGCTTAAATCTGAACTGAACCTGAATACACTTTATACGATAATAAATAACAACAGGTATATTTCACAATATTTTGAGTGTGTCCAAATCTTTGTTGGAACTAATTACTGGAATTTTTTCATTGTCATCAAGATATAGATGTCTCGCAGAGACAAAGCTATTATTTTTCCTAAGCCTGAGCCAGTAATTAGTTAGTAATATTTGGACATACTCAAAATATTGTGAAATACACTGATCTAATTATGAAATTAAAAATTTAAAAATACTGCCTTTTTAGACGTATTCTAGTATATGTTAATAATTCGAATGAATTTCATATACGTAAAGGATATAGTCCCATACTTCAACAAATAGTCTCAGCTTCAGCGACATCTATACATATACATGAGAATGAATATCAAATTTTCAAAAAAATCCATAGATAGTGACAGCATAGTTGGTAATAAATCATCAAAATCTTTCAATATGATAACATATATGCAACTTTAAAAAAAAATTGATAGATCTGGTAACATGGGTAAATAGGTGAACGTTACATTGTGTAAAGTGACAACTTAAGCCAGCCTGTGATAGGTCGTAAGCCCCGTAATGCCCAAGACTTCCATACTTCCCATGTAAAAATAAAAGTTTCGTCTCTGTGAGACATCTATATCTTGAGGTATATTTCATTCGAAATATACTTTCACATTCTATTGTGTGTAACCTGAACGAGCTAAAATTAAAAAAAAAAAATATTCAATTGAGTTTGGGGGGTCAACATACAGGGTGGCCCAAAAAAAGTGAGAGGATCTCGTAACACATGCGTTATTTTAAAACGTAATATTATTAATTATAATTCTTAATGTAATTTTTTTGCACAATATTTAGCTATTCAGAAATCATCAAAACACCCCATATTGCATCATCTACTTGGTTTAAATCTGGACTATTCGGTGGCCACATGCCTGGCTCGATGAAATTAACATTCTCACGATGAAGAAAGTTGATTGTATTTCTGGCTTTGTGAGATGAAGCTCCGTCCTGCTGTAATGTCCAGTTATGCTGCAATGTCTAGCTATACTCCAGGCTTTGTTTTGAAACTCTGATCATTTTCCTAGCACCCCGACGTTTTTCAATTCGCAAATTTTTGATTAGAATACGATCTTCTGCAGTGATTTTTGCAATCATTCTGGGTAATAATTTGAAAAAACCAAATATAAACAATGGGAAAATAAATAATCAAAGTTGGCGACCGGAAATTTTCGAAATAAAACGTAATAGAGGTAAATACTCGTAGGTAAGTAAGTAAATTAGTAAACTAATTTTGATGTAATTATTTATATCACATTTTATGAAATGTTATCTTTTTTTTGGGCCATCCTGTAGTTTTTTTCAGTCTTGTGCGTATTTATGATTTTAAGTTCAAGGTTTTTAACTACGTTTTTGTGTTATTATTATTTGTTTGTATTAAATCATTTTATTCTACTGAGAAGAAGAATCAAGATACTTATATCACTGAATTTGAATTTTCGCGGGGAATCGTTCTTTATTATTAGTTTCACGATAACATCCGCTAGGGGCGTGCAAATCATAGAAATGTAATCACAATCATCTGTAACCTCCCTGACAGGTGCGCACAAGTCAAGGGAATCGTACCTACGTTTAGTTCAGTTCAGAAAGAATCTGTTTCTCCTTACAACTCTAGAAAGGTAAGAAATACAACAGTAATTCTACAAAAATCATTTAAATGACGATATGTATATTAAAAAATACCCGTCTCAACTCAATATCAAAATAATTTATTCAGTTTATGTCTTATTCTTCAACGCTAAGGGTCGTGGTCCCTTGATCTACACGAAACTTGGCGCACAATGCGTCTGCATTATAGAGCCTCCGTTACATTTTTTAGATCATTATATTCACCACAATTTTCTTCACAAATGACGTCGCACGTTTTAAATGCTATCCGTCCTACGCTATTGGCATTATTCAAAACGAGAAATTAATATTATTGATATTTTATCCTGTCGGTTCAAGTCGAGAAATTGATATTATCGATACAGTCTACAAACACCGGCATGCGGTCAGACGTCTCCGTTGGCGAATCATATTACGAAATCACGCAATCATTGGCCTGATTTACCAAACGATATCAGAATAATAAACAGTCCAAAAAGAGCTATTATTTCAGTGTGTAGGCACTGCCAGTATTTCCATCGCGGTAGTAACATATGCACTGATGAAACACGTTAGTCGAATAATTTATTTAGGTGTTTAAAAATCTTCTGAATTTTCAAATACAGTTAAAAGTATGCATGTACAGCGGAAGCTGACCGAACCGTCAGCCATTAAGTTTACTAAAAATATCTTGCAATAGCTGCATAATATGAAAAACTTCATTATTCGATTATTTTAATAATTTTTTAGTTAGATAATCTTAATAATTGTTTGTTCATTTTCTACAACACATTGAGATGGGCAAGTTTTCTGTTTACTTTACCTGTAGGCTTTCTGCGTTTGATATTAGCATAAAAAATGTTTAATAAATATATAAACGAAGATTACAAACAGTATTTGTAGAGTTTTTAAGTAATATTTTAAAGAGAACAAAATATTATTTGTGAATTTGTAATTTTTTCAGAACGTAGTTCTGTGATATTTTAATAAAAACTTATTGCAGATAATTACAGATAAACTCAATTTATTGAAAAAATATTTTAGCTGCCACCGGGATTTGAACCAGGTTCTTTTCCTATCCGGGGAAGTGCGATAACCAATTACACTACGTCAGCCTCGTAAATGGTCGACAAATTTTCGAACTTATATATGTTACAGCTATTTCAAATTGATACATCGTAATCGGTAAGTTTTTTTTCAACTAATATGTTTAACCCTTCCCAAACCATGCAGTAACACATGTCTACCATCATAATTAAACCTGTAATATTTCGGTAAATACATGCAACATAAAATTCATATTTTAGATAGTCCTGAAGAAATTATTACCGCTCAGGAATGACTAGTGAATAAACAATTATGAAAAGGGAATTATACAAAAACAAATATTTTTTCCATTCAATCCGTTGTAAAATTAATACGTTGGTAAAAATACCATTTGTGATATGAAAAACAGAGATCACACACTATTTTCACAGTGAAAAGAACAACACACATACAAATATAATTGTTTATTTCTCTCTATTAATCATTTTTTCAAAATTGAATGTTCAATATTTAGAGTAAATTTGTGCCATTAAAGCCATTTAAGCTAATAAAAACATTTTTTCCAACTGTTATTTACGGTAACACAAGTTGACAGCATGGCTGTGTTCTGGTATTTTGTATCATGGTATGGCAAAGGTTAAGTATATACATTCTGGAGCGTACATCCAAAAGAAAACAAGGGTGGTTCGTCGATATTTGCTTCTATTAACTGGCAATAATGATGATACGGTCAGAAGAAATGAAACACAGAAAGATGTTCAATCTAGGGACACTGCGGCGACAGAATAGAGAATGCGTTCCCGCTCGCAGTGTACGTTTTGTTTCAGTTTATTTGTATTATTAATATATATTTTTCCCATGTTTGGTTTTTAATTAGCGCTGACAGCCGCTGATGATTCACTGTTTTTATATTTAATAATTAATAACTGCTTCTTGTCATTATCACATTACTTTATTGGCATAACTTCGGCGACCTCTCAATCCTGTGCGATATATAATACATTCTATGGACATTCGGAAAAATATAAATTATTTTGTTCGAAATACGGAAAGAGTACTAATTAAACGATAGCGAATTTTCATTTATTGTCTCGAATCGTATAATATATTTTTTTTTACTCATACTTCTGTTTTTAATGTTATTTTGGTTTTGTTGCGTTTATTTTATTATATTCCTTTTTTTAAACCACGTCATTTTATTTAACGTACGTTTTCGCATATCTACGTGAATTTTAGCATCGTTTTATTTATATTCGTATTTGTTATTTTAGTCTGCATACTTTTAGCGATCAATTTCAGCGATAACAATTTCAGCGATAACAATTTTAACGATAGCAATTTTCATTTTATAATCTGCTAAAGAAACAACTTCAGTCAATATCAATTTATTTACATTTAATGATGTTTATAAAGGAGATATTTTATTACATTGGACGCGTTATTAATGAGGAATGGAGCGAGTGTGTACCTGCTACAGAAAAGACTTTGAGTAAATTGATATCGCGTCTCCCTGCAAGATAATTATCGGAAAAGTTAGTTCCTTCCCCGTTAAATATTTACCTTTTAGATAAACGTGAACTATTTTCCACTAGATATTATAGTGTATTAGGGAGAAAAAGCGTTACTTTATACCATCCCTGCATAGAAAAAAATATTCATAACTATAATTAAAAGTAAGGGTTGAAATAATAAAAAATCCTACCTGGCAGGGGAACCGAACTACGATTTTCTGATACTATCAGGAGAACACGTTCTTATTGTGAAGTTGTAATTATTTAGAACATAGGTCTGTGATATTGGAATCAAATAATGGAACGATAGATGTATTAATTTTATAAAGTATTCGAAAATTTGTCGTCAAAAATAATGTCGCTGTAGCATAGTTGGATAATGCACCTTCCCTAGTTTGGAAAGAGGTGCAAGCTTGAATCCCTGTAGCGCAACAATAGTAGTTTTTGATAAAATTGATTTTATATGTATATATATATATATATATCTTACCACTATATTGCCAAGGAATATATGCTGTACGTTAAATTAGCAGTTTATTTATTTGTTCTGGTTCAAAATAAAGTGAAATAAAATTAAAATTGATGTTAAAAATGTTTGAATAATAAAATACGAGGGCGAGTCAAAAATTATTTATACATAAGAATATTTTACATTTATTACTTATATTAATAATTAAAATAATAGTTGACATACGTAAGAAAATATTTATATCAATTATTGTGTAAAAGTGTTAAAAACGCATAATACACGTCTGACTTGACCGGCGCGTGCTCCGCCACTAGAGTGACGATCGGCATCCGGCTTGCCGCGCTCGGCTCACTACTAATGACAAATTCAGGTTCTTCGAGAAAACATTTTTTATTGTTGCGTACGGTAAATACTTACATATTTTAATTATTTTATCCAATACGTACATATATTACGGAGGAAAACCTAAAATATGAACTCTGTATTGAGTATATTTACAGAGATATTCACATAATTAAAGGCAGTGTTTGCATCATCGGAAAGGAAAGGTTAACGATATTCTTCAATTATATTCATTGGATAAGTTTTATAAATCATCTTTACTTAATACGCAATAGATAATACTTAAACGATTAGTTCTGTCGTAACTATTATATGTATTGATTTTTAGAGTGTAACCGCTCCTTTAGACTAGTAATAACACCGCTCGCATACCTTTAGCAACGTTAAGCTGGGATTAATTAAAGTGGTTGGATTTTGAAGGCTGTTATAATGAGTAATCTCTTATATATTTTAAAATAATGTATAATATTACATATATGTATACTTCTGTCTATATATACATGTACGCGATGCCTGGCAAAATGAAAGGTTTTAAGGGGATTACTGGGAGGTAGCTTTTCACGTTGGATAATACCAGCGCATCAGAAGTTTGCGCGGCGAGACGGGGGTGGCGAGAGGCTATTGAAAATTAGATGTTTCTAGAAGCTTTGTGAAATTTTTAGATAGTTTTATTAGTTAAAAATTTATACCAGCGCAACGTTAAGTATTTATTATATTTATAACTAAGCAATAAAAAATATATGAGAAAAATATCTAATAATATGTTTGCACATCATCGCTATTGGATCTTAAAATCCTTTAAAATAATTTTAAAAAATACCAAAGTAGTATTTTACAAATCCGCTAGATGGAAGTGCAGATGAGCAAATAATGAATATTCATTTACAATTTTTCCGCATTATGCAATAGATGTCACCCACGTCTAATATGTGTTAAAACTGCTGTTATTAGATATAATCACTCGATAATTTTTACACAAAATATCGTGTTATATAAATAATTCAAATTTTAATTATTTTTTTTACCTGTTCATATATTTTTATTTTTTTAAGTTCACTATATCCTTCCTGTTCATGATTTAAATAACATTTTGATGATAATCATATAAATTTAAGATTGCTTTAGATGTACATATTACCAATATTTTGTTTTTTCTTACAAAAAGACAGAGTACAATACGCGATGCATTGTAATAAATACAAATTCTACGAAAGTCCTGTTTTTCTGTTCACATTAACTCTTTTCAAAATAATATTCTATGTACCAAGCTTTTAAACTATATAATATTTTAAGTAAAAATCGTACTGTCAATTCTATACAAATTTTAAATCTGCCGCACCCCGCCTAAACCTAGGTGCAAAACGGGGCTCTCATTAACCTAAAAAAAATACGCCTGGTGCCTCCCAACAGACAACAATACAACGTGCCGCAGCCGCCAAGGCAGCCGGTCCTAGCGCGTCACATCTCTCTTAGACAAGCATCAATCATCTACTGTAAGTAGTATTTTATTGTCTCTGACACAACATACACTTCGCGTTATCATTCAAACGAACAGGAAAACACCCGGTGTAATTTATTTGCTCACACATAACCTTCTGATATATCATAACCTATCATATCTTCCGTTTACATCATCACACATTAACATTACATTTCGCATTTTCTCAAAGATGTATTGCCACAAGAAGCGATGGCAATCTTGAGAAGCACGCGATCACAGGAATAGTTGAGGGAAAACGAGCGTAGGTATCTACTACAAGGTGTTAATAAAATATAAGAGTTAACAAGATCTTCTTTAAACGCTACAATCTACATTGTTCGAAACAGAGAGGAATGGAGACTTATTGTGCACAATTCATTTCATTTTTATTATTTTATATAATAAATATCCTACCAGTAATAAAACAAAGCAACCGTTACCGCCCTGCTCCTCAGTCAGACAGCAATTATATTCGTATACAAAAAAAAAAAAATATTTGAAGTTATGTATTGATAAATACAATTCAAAATTTTCAATTCTCAATCAATATTTTGATTCACTCCGTTATCTGACGGTGATCGTTCTGTTTAATGCCACTGTTACAGTTTATCGGAGCCACTTGGCGTCACGCCAATCGTCAAACGGCAGACACCGGTGACAAACGTGATGTACGCGTCCGAACGGTACTTTACGTATTTAAATAATAATAGTAGATATGTTTGCGTTAATTAACATTCATAATAAATCTATTTCTGAGAGGAAAAAGGAAAATTAAGAAACTGTTTATTTTTAATTGATAATAATTAAAATGAATCATCATAAAGTTTTTGACGATGTCTTCTATAATGTATACAATCACCGTTTTAATATTTAACCCTCCCCAAACCATGCAGTAACACAGGTCTACCATCATAATTAACCTGTAATATTGCGGTAAATACATGCAAAATAAAATTCATATTTTAGATAATCCTAAAAAAAATATTAGCTCTTAAGAATGACTAGTGAAAAACCAATTATGAAAAGGGAATCGTTCAAAAACAATTATTTTTTATATTCATTCCGTTGTAAAATTAATACGTTGGTAAAAATACCATTTGTGATATGAAAGACAGAGATTACACACTATTTTCACAGTGAAAAGAACAACAAACATACAAATATAATTATCTCTTTCTCACTAATTAAATGAAGAGAGATACGAGTGAAGGACACATTGTATAGGACTTAATGAATGCTCTAAATTATGTTATTAATCATTTTTTTAAAATTGAATGCTCAATATTTAGAGTAAATAAAGCTAATAAAAACATTTTTTTCAACTGTTATTTACGGTAACACGAGTTGACAGCATGGCTGCGTTCGGGTATTTTATATCATGGTATGGCAAAGGTTAAAGAAAAATTTTAAGAATTATATCGAGTCTTGAGTCAATGCAGGTTTTTATATTTTCATGTAGAATCTGAAATAAACGTCTTAACCGCAGTCGGAATATCGTATTATATTTCACTGGTAAAAAACGCGTTACACGTCTCAGATACACGTAACATACCACCCCTGTATTTAATATAGTATTTCCTACATACATTATGTCTTCCACGTTAGTGTTTCAAAAGATACATGTAACAACGAATTTTGTACGCGATATTTCCATCGCTATATTTTTAACATTCCGAGACTACGGTAGTCTTCAATAAAAGATATTCTACATACGTTAAAAGAGCAACACATTTTTAGTGACATGTTTGTTTTAATAAATAATAATTAATTCATTAAAAAAATCAGTTGTTTAAATCAGCATTATATCCTTAGTAATAATTAATTAATTTAATAATTCACAGGCGTCATTAGCATTATATTTTTATATAAAAATTTGGCGCTGAAGTCGACTGGAAGGCCTTAGCTAAAGCTTAGATCGCTTAGCATTGGGTCGATATCTGAAATTTTTTATCGCGCTACTTCTAACGCAGTTTTTATGACAAATTTTAACGCGGCACCCGCTGAATAAACATATTCTATGTTAACCTTTACCATACCATGATATAAAATACCCGAATGTAGCCATGCTGTCAACTCGTGTTACCGTAAATAACAGTTGAAAAAACTGTTTTTATTAGCTTTATTTACTCTAAATATTGAGCATTCAATTTTTAAAAATGATTAATAACATAATTTAGAGCATTCATTAAGTCCTATACAATGTGTCTTTCCTTCTTCAGTTACGAGAGCAACAACGACATTTTATCAAAGATTCTATATGTTTTTAACTCCGAAACTATACAACACACTCAGTACCAACTGGAAATCGTTTAATTCCAATAAGATTACACAAATATGGACCCAATATATGATTCAATCAGGTAGAGATGAATCAGAAGCAGAAGCTATCTAACATTCTAATATAATTTATACAATACCTTCACTAATAATTCACCAGTCCTACAACATTTCCAATACATATATTTTTATATTTTTATTTTATTGTTACTTTTTTGTACATATTTGTAATTCTCTTTTTATTCTTGTCGATAAATAACACCACAACAGCACGAAAAAAAAACTGGCTATTTTAACACAGACTTCAGTTTAGCAAAGTACCCAGGACAACGCTGTATATATCAGAGGTGAAGTCTATTCCATCCCATACAATAAACTATGTATTATGAATGTTTATCATGTATTCACCTGTATTAAAACAAAAATATGTATGTCAATATATATATAAATAAATAAATTCTTATCTCTCTTCGTTTAATTAGTGAGAAAGAGACAATTATATTTGTATCTGTGTTGTTCTTTTCACTGTGAAAATAGTGTGTGATCTCTGTCTTTCAAGACAGAGATCACACATTATTTTCACAGTGAATAATAACAATAGGTAAGAATACCATTTGTGATATGAATATCACAAATGGTATTCTTACCAACGTATTAATTTAACAACGGATTGAATGGAAAAAATAATTGTTTTATACGATTCCCTTTTCAGAATTGGTTTTCACTAGTCATTCCTAAGCGCTAATATTTTCTTTAGGATTATCTAAAATGTGAATTTTATGTTGCATGTATTTATTATATATTACAGGTTTAATTATGATGGTAGACCTGTGTTGTGTTACTGCATGGTTTGGGAAGGGTTAAATGTTAAAATTCATTGTGAAAATTAAATGCTTATTTCATTATTTCGCATCACCGCCTCTTCCGCGCTACGCCCCTGGGTAGATTTTCTATATATTATGGTATGTCGAGTTATCGCAGTACATAAATGTGATCTGTGTCGTATTTAGGTCAATGTCGAATGTGCATTGGCCGGTCAAGGTATCAACCCTGGGGGGAGGGTACTAGTGAAGAGATAAATTGATATTCTCGGCTCAGTGGTGCGAGTGTGATGGATAATATCAGCAATTAAAAATGTGACTGTGATCACGTTTTATGACGAAATATTGATAATGACATACTAGTCAAAATAAGAAAATATATAACAATAGATTTTTCAGGCGTATTTTAGTATAATATATTAAAAAATATATTTTACAAATAAAAAATATTGCTATAAATAATTTTTTTTTTAAATAAATTCTCATTGTGACATCTATGCTGTTTCAGGGAAATAATATTTAGTATAATGTATTAAAAAAAATATTTTACAAATAAAAAATATTGCTATAAATAATTTTTTTTTTAAATAAATTCTCATTGTGACATCTATGCTGTTTCAGGGAAATAATATCAAATTTAGTCCATAGATGGCGATAGTGTAGTTTTACTCGAAGTGTTTCCAATTATTAACATACTCGTATATTCAACTTCAAAAAATTTGATAGATGTGGAGATTGATTAATGGGTGAGAATGGTGAACGTTATTTTTATATAAAGTGATCATTTAAGCCAGCCAAAGGCAGGTCGTAAGCCCTGTAATATAATAAAAAATAGCTTTGTCTCTATGAGGTATCTATTATTTGTTTAAATATTATAAATGCCTTTTATGCTGAAAAATTATATTATTTTCACATCTTTTTAGCAATGGCAAACCACGAATAAATTTAATAAAATGAAAGTGTATTATAATTGACAATATTTTCAAACAAGAATTACGATATCGATACGATTCATCAGTGATCACTAGAATACAAATATTCTCACATTGATACAATTTTAAAATGCTCTTAATCTAAAAGTTGGAATTAAAAATTAAGTCGACTAATTATTTAACGTTTTCCGCAAGGGTAGACAAATATGATAGAACGCCACACTCTTCTGTCCTGGTATACCTAGGTCCTGTCCTGGTATACCTGGTCCTAGCCTCGTTCACTATCAAACATCTTCCTTACATACACATTCGCATGCACGATCATCGATTGTGGAAACTTCGATCAGGCTTCTAGCGGTGTCCTTTATCTGATTGTACCATGTCTTTCGCAGACGTCTCATGTTCCTGTTTGTTTTAACATTCGCCTCATCTTTTTTCCATCCCACTTATTACACACGCTTAAACCTGTGGGAGTCTATAGATAACCCCTGAACGCACCTTGCGAATAACAGTGTGTAGAACCAGAACTCCTAACAGCCGTAAGAGCACGCCGCAATAACCAATGCCCCATTCTTCAAACGTTTCATTGTATGGCTATTGTGTAACTCTAATATGTACTTTTGAAATTAGCATAATAAAAAAAAATTCCTAAAAATTATTCGAGTAAATTTGTATTAAGTAACTATTTGAGTTAGGTACTAAATTTATTTTTAAAATAATTATTATTTTTTTAAAAATAAATTCTGATAAAGAAACAATAATATATGTTTTTAGTTAGTATTGACATCCTGAAAAAGAAAATGGTATTTTTCGAAACCGGTGGATGTATTTAAACTCAATTAAGTGGTTAATAAAACAAAGTTAACAAATAAAAATATACTTTAATACGTAATTGTACTTAATAATATACTTGTATCAACCGTAAATTGTTTCATCTTTCGTTACATATCCTACTCTGGCCGCACATACTTATTCGATATATTCCGCGATCATCATTAAACGAACCCATAGCTCACACTACAACAAAACCTTGTGATTTATCTGCCATATGTCTACACAAACATTAACTCATAAAACACTCTTTCACACCTGCATTATCTTTTCCCCCAAAACACATTTAAGCCAACATTTCTTATTCTATCGTATAGAGATTTTCCATACTATCGTCTATTTCGTATTTCTTTTGCCAATCCCAAGCTTCACTTCATGCGTGCACTTGGCACCAGTCCACTGGGCACCGCTAGACATAAGACAATTAACTTAGATCTTTCTCATATAAATAAAATCGTCGTCATGGTATCAAAAATCATTAAATTGTGATGATTGTGAGGTATATAATTGCACCTTCGAATATCTCCAAATTGCACCCAATTTTCTTACTTAAAACTGTTTTCTCTAATATCATTGTTTTGGATAACTTCTCTTCGTTCATTTCTAGTTGTGGCAAAATATAATACGTTAAAAAATAATTTTTAAATAAATTTATACAAATAACGTTTTAAATATATTAATTAGAAAGATATACATATAAAATCAATTTTATGGAAATATATTGTTGTTGCGCCACCAGAATCGAACCTGGATCTCTTTCCTAACCGGGGAAAATGCTTTATCCAACTATGCTACAGCGACAATATTTCTAGCGACAAATTTTCGAACCTATATGTTACCTTTTTGACATTAATACATTTAATCGTTCCATTATTTGAAAGAGCCATCTAACTTATCTAATCCCGGTGGCGCAACAACAATATTTTTAGATGAAATTGATTTTATATGTATATCTTTCTAATTAATATATTTAATTCATATTTAAAATAGCACAGACTGTCTGTTCTGAATAATTACAACTTCACAATAAGAACGTGTTCTCCTAAAAATAACGTTTTATTAACTATATTATTCTGACTAACGTTGCTACGTTGGTCACCAAAACATTTTTTTTTACGTTTTTCTTAAATTTTGAATTTTATACTTTATATATTCAAGAGAGCTGATTCTGAATAACTTCATAATTTCTCTATCAACCACTATTTTGCAGAGAAAAATGTTTATAAAAAATACAAAATATCCTCCCTGAAGACCTATAAGCACCATTACATCTTTTAGGTTAGCTCACATTTCATTTATGTTCATTGTGCCTTATTTTCTTTAGTTTAACGGCTGTAATAGTTTCATACGTTTCTCTCATTCCATGATCATCTAAACTAAACTTTAACGACTCAATAAAGACTATACACTGTGTTGTATCTTGCGGCAGCCTAAGTTGTTATAATTAAATAAATCATCGTCCATTGAAATAACTTAGAAACTCCCGGTTACCTTTTTCTGTAATAATAATCTACTCATTTTTCAAGAATATTCCATTTTTGAAGATCCTTTTCAGTTGGACTTAACGTGAACGCGCCAGGCGCGCTAGCAACGCCAGAGGAGTGATTATATTGATAAAATTATACAACAGATATCATCATATTTTAAGTTATCTGCAAACGAGTGCATTCTTCGAACACGCCACATTAAGTATCTGAGAAATAAATTTGTAAAATTATCTTCAATAAATAATTAAATGTTATAAAATAATAATATAAAGAGGTATGAAAACATAATCGTTCCTCCTATCCAATGCCTTTTCTGAATATATAATAATGCTGGCTGAGTCACGCATGTTAGCCGTTTTAAAAAGTGTGTCGCGATCTATAAAACTTTAAGTGCTAATTAAATTACATTTCTCAACATTATCATTTATAATACTTGAATGAAGTGAGGAATGTTATGAAAATATATATAGGTAGATTTAATTTGACTCAAGTCTCTGACTTATGAGGACATGTTTTATTGTCGTATATTGGTAAAGCAGATTTCTCCCGTATCCCAAAACAAAATGGCAGACAAACAAACTTCAGAACACGTTGCATTGAATGTTGTTTAATTTTCGATAAGGATTTAACGCAATTGAAACAAAAAAAAATGATACTTTCTTCATCTTCTCTTGTCTTATCCATTCAACGGACGTTGGCTATCATAATTTACGCCACATTCTAGTAAATTTTCCCTGCATTGTGAGAAACAAGATCTCAAACTTCTCTGGATGTCTCATCACATGTCAGAGATATTGAAGTTTTCAGATTTTTATTGTTTTAAACACTTATTTTTCTTTATTCTTCCGAACCATAACATCTTTATTTTGAATGTTCTTCTGTAGATCCACATCTCAAACGTTTCAATGCACGCTGGTATACATATATGTATTGTACATATTTTCGATAATAATGGATAGTACGGATGTTGAAATTACGGCTTCCTGTGAATATGTAGCAATGTGATAACAATGCTGTTATTACAACACTACCGTTAACTCTACATATTTTGTTAGGTTGTGTTTTGTACACATTAATTATACACAAGTTACTAGAATTGTGTGTGAAGTTAGTGTTGTACTTCGTGTTGTGATTTGAATGGAGGTGATCAGAGATGATTGTTTTAATGTACTACCCTCTAGTGTAGCCAGTGGCTGGGTATGCAGGAAAGATTATCAAATATTAAACGTAGTTTATAGATTTAATTAATATATTTAATAATATTATTTGTAACAAAAACACATTGGTATGATATAATTTTTCTTGATTCCTTGGGGAACTGCGATACAAACATCGCTATATTAACCATATAAGATCCCGAAAAATATGGGATGTAGGACTTATAAATGCAGTCTTTCAAGTACGTAAATGATTTTTCTGTAATTTTATTTTCAAGGGTTTTATTAGGTAACTTGATTATGCAACGAATCTCAAAACCTTTGAGTAGTACCTACACGCTAAGTGTATATAATAAAAATTCGTTCGCATTTAAAAATGTATAATCCATTGCAATAGTATTCTTCTGACGATGTCTTCCGTACTATTATTTCGATCGGAAACTCATGATTTGATTTTTCGATTAAAATCGATCCTCGCTTGCGCGGACAACAGCAACGACAGCCGACATCATCAACAATATTAGATTTGATTGTAACGTGTTAATTTTATGATAAATCAACGAGATATAAAAGTAACAGATATTATAATGTAACATGCGGACAGTGAAAATAATAATAATGCGGAGGTTAATATAAACATTTGATGACAAATTACCTCCTCTGATTAATATATCTCACATGGTGCTCGACAGTGTCATGAAAGGATAAGTACAAGGCCGAAGGTGTGTAGGTCAAATAAGGATGTCTTGACTTACAAATATTCGCCAATAGTCAGGTGTCGAAGACCTAACATCGTTTATAATCCTGCAATATAAAATCATACAGAATTATTTAAATTAACGGTTGAATTTGGATCACCGTATAGTTTAAACGAAAAAAAAATCCTTTTTTAAAAAAAATGTATGTGTATGGAGGTATAATTTTTCTATTTAATTGGTACAGAAACAATAAATAGGTGTCATTCGTTTGGATTCATTCCTGCACATAATGTGCTGATAAACTGGCCTTGGAGGCCTTTATTTCTAGAATTTTCCCCCATCAATTCCATATCCCGATGTATGACACACTTAATATGATAAAAAAAGTACAAATTCTATCTGGACTGCACAATGGATGGATCCAAATAATCATAAGGATAATCGACTTAAAATAATTCAAAGATCTATTCCCCGCACCCCCTGGTTCTCTAAAAAGAAAGTCTTAATAGTCGTACTTATTAGATTCCCCAATGTGCCGAGGAGAAAACCCTTGACCACATCTTTTTTGCCTATCCATTGCGAATCACAGGTTTTTTTTACAGTAATCTAAGTCAACGATAATTTTCAACTCCTGGTTAACTTGTGTCATCTTCTTTCCCTTAACTCGCCACATTTAATCTATATAATAGTAAACTTTTTGAACAATGGTATTGACTTGTAATATAATATGTTCTATTCTATAATATTATTGTACTTTTTTTTTTTTATAAAATAAAGTTTTAACTTGATTAATGGCACAAATCACTTTTGAAGGGTGGATTGCCTATTTAGAAGAAGAAGAAAAAGAAGAGAAATAATTTAAATATAACGTGTCTTTTTATTTTCTCACGGTATGCAGCGAGCCGCGTTTTTTTTATTGCGCCTGCGTAAAAGCATTACTTATGCAAATTTATATATATATAATGTATTCATACATAGATTGTCTTGCATTTTTTACTCCCAAGCCACAAGAGATATAAACAATATATATTAGGCAATATAGAGAACAATTAATAATTGTCTGTGGGTACTTAGTGTGCATGAGATCACGATTTAGCTATTTGGCATTCGTCTCAAATAAATATGTTTTCTCAAAGCTTTGAATCATTCTTCAATTGCGGGAATATAATGTAGTAAAAATATCAAAGAAAAAATAACAAATATAACTATATTACCAACACGTCGATTCTGTCCTGACACACAGTACTCGCCTCATCCACATTCATACATCTTCTCATACAAGCTCGCCGATTATTGAGGCTTCTAACAGGACCATCCTCTAGTATCTGGTTTACCTGATCGTGTCAAGTCTTCTGTGGACGTCCTCTATTTCTGGTGCCATCAATACTTGTGTCATATATCTTCCTTTCCATATGACCAAACCATCTCTGTGATCCTTTCTTAATCTTACTCACTATACTAAGATCAAATTTACATTCTTTACTCTGTCATAAATGGATCTACCACGCATACACCTAAGCGATCTCATTTCCACTTCATTCAGTCTACTTCACTGCCAGCTCCAACCTCACTTCCATACATCAATGTCGGTACCAGGACTCCATTGTGTACTGCTAGTTTTGTCTTGGTTGACAAGTTTCTATTAGCTATAATTCCATTCAAAGCGCCGTTCACTTTGTTTCCTGCAATCACCCTCCTTTCGATGTCTTTCTCAGCCTTTCCGTTTCTATCATACTTCCCAAATACACAAACTCATCTACTTGTTCCAAACATTCATTACCTACAAGTATTTTGCACATTATCTTGCTTTCTTCCTTCTCGAATACCATCACTTTCGACTTGTTGACATTCACTTGAAGATCACTTTCCTTGCGTACATCGTACATTTTACTCACTAGATTCCGTAATGTCTTCTTGAGGTCAGTCTTGTTATAAAATTTCTTCTTTTCAGTTTTGCTCCACAACTCCCTATATTTGATATTAAAGATCTTAGATAGACAGCTGATGTGTTGTTGGTCAATAATCCTAATTTTTGTTTAGTAATTAACATTATTATTGCAGTTAAAAAGGTTACTGAATCGTTATAACCCGTTTGAAACATTTTGCCAGTTGAATATCTACACAAGCGGTTATACCACAAATTTAATTGTTATCTAATTACAAATGAGTAATTTCCATTAGGTTCCCACTAACCTATTATGGGATTCCTATTAGCTGAACAATGATATCAATTATCAAATATGTTTACCACAAGTCAATTAATTTCTGATTAATGTTGAATATATATTGGAAAACGAATTAAGTAATGAGGTATGTTCCATCAAAGCTTCCACGGACATTAATCCTGTGAGGGCTGTCGTCTTCACTCTCGTTACCCAGCAAGGCGGTACTCGTATCAACATCCACTTGCCATGAAGACACTGAGTACCTACGGCGTGCAATAACTATACAGACGCGACCAGCTGTATTCTGTCGAGCTGAATCACGATCACTCTTCCTATGCTCCAACAGCTCCATTCCCGCCTCCAATCTCAGTTCGTTCATCAGGAACTCCGATCTGCTCAAGCGTGGCAGGAATCTGGAGTTGTTTAGTTTGTTGGAGTTGAAGATCGTCTGGAGGACCGCTGAGTAGCTTCATCATTATGTGTTATTCTTATTTTGTTATTCTTATTTTCAACCTTCTGCTCAAATATGATCTGCGATGTACTGTTCTTGTGGGTTAAATCTGCCGGCTGTGGTTCGTGGAGGGCGAATCTCCTATATGTTTTTATTTCCCCTTCACTTCCTCTGCTCCCCGGCCTTGATAATTGTATTATTTTATATTATCTTTGTATTATATTATATTATTGTAAATATTATTTACTAATAAAGTGAGTCAACCGGGTACAATGAGGGCAAATTTTGTTTTGGCGGCTGTGTGGTATCGCCATGTAAATATGCGGGACGCTATCGAACAGCTGCCTAGTAGCATTAAAAAATGCCAACTAGGCGGCGAATGAGTAGGACCGAGATAGGAACCTTGAGCTTATTGCATCGGTTCTGAATAAACGGTGGGTCCGCCCTTAGTTCGTTCATCCAACAGTAACTTCTACTATTGTATATAACTTAACATCCACCTTAATACAAGTGTTTTTAATAAATTCAGTGCAACTCGTAAGTAGTTTCTGCTCTCGTAACCTACCGCCTGTCACATACATCTTCATATTACGCACCGCGATACCAAACGAACTCGAGGGTATTTGGGTGATTATTGGAGAATCCAATATCCTCGCACATCATCACAATTATCTTTAAACGCTTCTGATCTGGAGTCAACATACATCAATCTACAATCACACAAACTTCCAATCATTCAGAATAACGAACAATAATTATATTTTGATTGTTATTATTGAACGTTTTGAACATTTTATCAAAATAATAATGTACAATCAATCTTGCCGATAGGAATTTATTTGATATTTATTTACAGATATTTGACAGATGATGGTTTGTTTCAAACATTACACAGACGTAAAGGTCGACGTCCTCAGTCTATTTCAGAGTGTTTGGATAACATAATTAACAATATTCTCATGTTTAAAATAGGCTACATTATTTATGTTATATACCTGCATACAAAAACATACTTCCGTTTGATGAGTTTTAAATATTATATCAATATTTGCGATTTATTAATAAACAAACGAACAAATTTATGAAATATTTATATTCTGCGTTAAAAATAAATTTCTATTTTTACTATTTTAAATATAAACGTTTATTATTTTTTTTTTTTTGCTTAATTTTCAATTTTCTTTTCTTTTAAATCAATTTCTGTTTTGTTAACGTATTTTTATAATTAATTTTTTAAAAGCCCATAAGGGCACGAATTGAATGTAAATAAATATTCACATTTTATTTTTGAGCTAAAAAAATATTTTTTTTTAATGATTATAACTTTGTGTCGTGACGTAATTACAATTTGAAAGTAATCTTAATCAGGAAAAAGGTACACCACCCACACATCCATCAATTTGTTTTGACGAAGGTACAGTAGAATAAAAATCGGTCAACGTATAATGCATTTATTAGGTTCACTTTTTTTACATGTATTATGTACTTACATTGATAAATAATGTCTAGTGGTCTGACGTATTACTCTTCCAAATTAATATTCATTAAGTATACATTTTCACCTAGTTCATTACTATGAGTGTTGCGTAATATTTCTAATATCGGATAAATGTACCGAGGGTATGCATATAAAATTTGGCAAAGTAAATACAACACATCAGTAAGAAAGTAAGCCATTTCTTAAATTAATTACTGAATAATTTCATCAACTGGTCTACGGGGTTTAAAAGACCTATTTCACAATATTTTATGTATTAACGAAATGTTTAATGTGTCGAAAATGTTCAAGGAGTTTGTTCAAATCTTAACGGTTATGGAAAATCTTATTGTATGAGATTTTTTACAGAATCGTATTAAGCTGTAAGTCTACGTACATCGAAATAAATATTTGCGAAATTGACTCATTATTTTAAATACTAATTAAATGTATTAATTATAAAGATACACATGTAAAATCAATTTTATCGAATAATATTGTTGTTGCGTTACCGGGATTCGAACCTGGATCTCTTTTCCAATCCGGGGAAGATACATTACCAACTATGCTACGGCGACAGTTTTTTTGACGACAAATTTTCGAACCTATATGTCACACTTTTTCAAATTAATACTAATAAATTAATTAATAAAATAATAATAAATTATTTGAAAGGCATCTACATTATTTTTACGGAATTTCAAATACCTTTGAGTAAACCGATAGCAGACGCCAGAATTAACAATTAATTTTTTATTAAATTTTAATGCATCTTCCTCGGATTGGAAAAGAGATTCAGGTTCGAATCCCGGTAGAGCAACAACAATATTTTTCGATAAGATTAATTTTATATGTATATCTTTCTAATTAATACATTTAATTAGTATTTAAAATATCACAGACTTATGTTTTGAATAATTACATATTTGCTTCAGGCATTAAATAATCTATCAAAAAATAGTTTAGCCGCTCGAAGATCAATTCTTATCATTCTTGTGCCAAATCCGTTCAATGGACGTTGGCTATCATCACTTTATTTACTTCGTCCTAGAAAAATTATGGTGTTCTCCTTCTTCCAGGGCTCCGACTTCCAGCAGTCTTTATTTATTTATTTCTTCTGATGTCTCATCACATTATGAATAACCTTTGATTTTTAGGTATTCAATGCGTTCCGAAGCGCGTCTTTTCGATTCAGCCGCGAACACTGTTATTGACACGTGTCCTCATCCAAATTCCCATCCATGTATTTCTCAATGCTCGTCTTTTCACTGTGAATTGTGACCTTGACGCTAGCAGACGTCAACTTGACCGATATTTGTATGATTTCGATATCGCGATAGCACTCGCGGTGTGGACTTTTCAGCTCCAGTGCACCAGCACTGTGTTTTCACGTTTTGTTTGTTTTCCGTGTGCCGTGGGTGAACTTGTGACATCGCCGTAATCAATTGGTATCGGAGATCGGCTCATCCGCGTGCCATTGTGTGATATCGGCGGCGACTGCAGGGATTACGGAGGCGTCATATACAAGGTAAGGCGAACAGTCTTTCCGAATTCTGGTTCCTTGAAATTCTCTGGTCCTTTGACTAGAACCCCTGTCCCCTCACTGACCTCATCCGATACCGAGGTTTCCCAACTTCCTTTCCATATCCTGCGGTGATTATGATTTACGACCAGAATTGTCGTATTCCATTCCGTGGGACGCGCGACTCGGAGATTGCGCAATTCGTTCATTTAGATCCTATCGATCTGGATTTATAGTTCGAATTCATAATGTGTAATTGGGAATCTATATAACTTTTTTAATGCTTTTATATCTCCGACATGGTCGAAAATAGATCCATGCAACTCGGATATTTTAGACAAATTTTTAATACGTACCTATCTCTATCTATTGTGGACTACATTTAGTATGTACGCGTTTTTAAATCATGTAAGTATATTACGTAAATATTGTAAATATATAGAATTCGTTATGTAAGAAGTAAACCAGCAAGATAAGTGTAGTCGAGTGTATCGATTACACAAAATATATTTACAAAGATGGAAAAAAATAAAATTACACAGATATATATCTATTGCATCACTCAGTCTGCTGGAAGCACCATGGTGGGTACCAACTTGTGAGAACACGTCATACAGGGTGAATATTATATCCCTGGTCGTTGTTGTTCTTGAATAACTAAGAAATAAGACACAATTATCTGTTAATTATTTTATTTATTACAATTATGTATGAAATATGACATCGGCTGAGTGGCCGTCTTTAGCAGCGGCACAGACGCGTGCTCTTTTAACCATATTTTTCATCACTTTCTCGCACGTATTATTTCGGCAATTTCATTTCGAATATTATTCTGTAGCATCGGAATTGTTATTGGCTTATTGGCGTAGACCTTTCCTTTCAAGTACCCCCGCAGAAAGTAGTCGGGAGCCGTTAAATCAGGTGATCGAGGAGACCAGTCGATATCACCGAAAAATTTCTTGCAAAATTTCAAGCGTAGTTCGGGATGTGTATGAGGTGGCACCGTCCTGTTGAAACCCCATAGCCCAATCGACATGTGACGACACCGATCACCATTAATGGTAACAGCATTGCCATTATTATTTAGATAAAAAAAATGTTTTAATGACTTCAACACGTTGTTGAGACGTCAGATCCTCCTTAATAAATTGTAATCAACTACACTCTGTGACTACCGAATGCGAACTGTTAAATATCTACCATACCAAAATTAAGGCTAAACAAAATCGGCCTGGAATTTAATATTCACCCTGTATTATATATTAATCTAAAATTGGTCGAAGTGGTGGGCGTCCAATACAAAATATTACCATCTGAGATTTACCTGATTAAATTTTTAAGTCAATTTGTTTAATAAAAGTTGTAATTTTTGCGTAATAAAATACCAACTGGAATATAAAATACATTTTTATCATGAGTTAAAAATATTTCTTATCTTTGCAAATATTGGTTCTGTCGCGAAATTCTTTACTGCAACTAATATTAAGATTTGCACTATTTTTAGACATAGTCAGGTACTTATCTACTTATCCACTGCCTTGTTATTTATATGCGTGTGTGAATGTATACTTAAAAATAATTTCTTAATGTTTATTATGGTGCCGTGTAACATGGCGCCGTTTATTGTGATCACAATGATACGAAAAATATTCGAATAAATTTGTACCAATGTTTTTAATATTCATACGTATAAATACAATATCAAACACATTTTATAATAAAATCTTATATAATCTTTTAATTTAAAATAGTCACCAAATTTAGCTTTTCTTTACTAGAGTCGTTAATGGTCGATTTTCAATTCAGTACAACATTTTGATTTATCAAATTTAAATTACTTGTTTTTTAAAAAGTACGTAACAAATTGCAATTTAAAAAATCAAACTGAGCATGTCTAGCGACATGATGCCGGCCAGAACGTTACAGTCAATGGAAAGCGCTGTAGATCCATGATTACTGACTTTTTCGTTTCCAATTGAATGGTATTAATTTGGAAGAGCTGTGGTTTCAACAAGACGGTGCAGCATGCCACACTGCGCTCGCCACAAACAAATTTATTGAAGAAAAAATTTGATGAGCGCATAATTTCGCGTGAAGGACCTGTGAATTGGCCTCCAAACTCGTGTGATTTAACATCTTTGGATTATTTTATATGGGGATATGTAAAGTCGCTAGTCTACGCTGATAAACCAGAGACGATAGACATGGAAGCCGACATTCGTCCCGTTATTGTCGATATATGTACCCAGCTGCTCCAAAAGGTGCTCGAAAATTGGACTTCTAGATTGCGCTTTATTCGAGATCATATTTAAACACTAATGCCATAAAATTATCTTAGATAGATAGATAGATTAAAAATTTTTACCATAGATAGGCACAATTTCTTCAGAAGACAAAGGACCGATGAATGTTTGGAATCGTTTGTGACTGGTCTTAAGCTAAAGCAGCTCTTTGTGAATTTGAGTCTCTGAAAGATTCACTTATAAAGGAGACACTTATCATGAATTTGAATAGTAAGTCGAGATTGATAAAGGAAAAACTACTACACCAGCCAAAGTTAATAAGGTTATTATAGCTAAATTAATGTTAATAGTTTTATTACCATGGCCATGGTAATACCATGGCCAATACCACGAGTTCTATACCACTAAAAAAAACACCTTTATAATAATTCGGATTATGAGACATACAATGGACGTCCAAAAATTTATATAAGATCGGGTATATTTCTTTCTCTGTATTAAAAATAAAAACACGGCGACCGTGACCTTCATTTGACAGCTGTCAAATGAATTAAAAAAATTTTTTTTTTTATATAATCTTAAAAATGCTTTCAACTTCTGACAATTATTTGACGTCTATAAATATATATTTTTTAATTTCTCGATGTAAAACGAGCTTGCGTGAAATTACTTGCCTTTGAAAGAAAATAAACGTAAATGAATAGCTTCATCAGCCTGAGCGGCCCTGCAGTTGACAGGAGATCGGATCCTTTGTCTTCAAGACACGAACGGTGTTGATTTTGAAATTCGTACTTGAAAACAGTCCGGCGACATCACAACATGCAGTATGTGAATGATAATTAATATACCTCGTGCGTCGGTCTGAACTGCATACCGCATCATGATTGAGTTATGTGAAATAAATACATGCAGATGTCCTCGTATTATAACTAAGGCATGAACAAAATTAAGGAGATTTATTTTTTATAAGTAAAACTGGTTTGCGTTTGAAGATCGATGAACCCGACTCGTAGGAAGGCGAACTTCAAATAATTTAAAAATATTCACATTGTTGCGTCGATAAAATGTATACTAAATCTCGCGACATTAGAATCAGCTGGGCGTACGCGATGCGAGACACAATTTTGTAATTTTATTGAAAATATGTACCTATTAAAAATTTTCTTAGTTTTCACGGTAGAATAATATTTGAACAATTTTTTGGCCGACGTGTGATGTATGTATCGTGTTGAATGCGAGGTGTAACATTTTAAGGTACTAGTTTGCAATACCGTGTCGAGAACAGGTGTTTATGTAAATGCCTTCGATAGCTGTTTCAAAGGTTTCCGATTAACAATACGCACACACGATATATAACCTTTTTAATTTTGCTATCTTTCTGGTCCGATGTTGTTGTTCTTTTAGCTTAGGGTTGTCTTGTTTAGATTTCGACCGACCGAAGCGCGCACTGGTGATTTATTTGGACCGCTGGACTGGTCGAAGCACGGGATGTAATAAGAATGACGCCTATCGGTTACCGTCTTCTTAGCTTTCCTAAAAAAGGGCGGCAATACTCACACACACTCACATGTAGATTATTATAAATCAGGAAACAAGGCGTCTAAATAACAGGTGTTGTATTAAATGAGTAGGATTGTGTTGTGTGTAATTTTCATTTACTGTCGGATCACTATCTGTGCTGACTCTTTGACTCCTGCGGCTTTAAAGCGCCAGATACCAGCCCTGATGATGAACCCTGAAACGTCAGATTTGCTCAAAAAACTATACACGGGGTGTAATGTACACGATTCGCCCGGCAGGTAGGCTATTTATTATGTCGATAAGAAAAAATTTACGTTTTTTCACGCATCAAAAAGTTAGGGCGTTAGTCATACAACAGTATTAGATTACACAAAACAGTCCTACAACACTCCCACTACAAATTTAAATTTTTTTATACATTATTTTTTATTTCTCTTTTTATTCCTGTTGATGATTTAAATAACACCACAACAGCATGAAAAAAAACTGGCTACTTTAACACAGAGTTCAGTCTAGCAAAGTAGCCAGGACAACGCTGTATATATCAGAGGTAAAATCTAATCCATCCCACACAATAAACTATGAGTATAATTATGTTTTATGTTTATTATCTATAATATATTCACCACTGTTAGAACAAAAATGTGTATGTCATTTAATAAATAAATAAATCAAAAATGCTTGTCAAATGGGTGTCTCAAGAACTGAAAAAAGAACGCCGTTACAAAGTTTGTTCTACGATGCTACATGATCACTTGTTTAAGCATTTCGATAATATCTTACAGGGCAAGGTCTTCTACTGCCACATTACATTTCGTGATTTTATCAACCCGAGAAGTGCGGAATGTTCCACCACTGGAATAAATAAATAAACGTGTAATTAGTTGGCAAAAATGTCTCTGTCAGGTGCTTATTTCGATGAATAAAGTTAATTATTAGCTGAGAATAATATATTTGAATTTGTAATCCGCAATTATTTTCCTACTCACCCAATATTACACATTAATTTATTTCGCAATTTTCTCAATTTTGATATATTATATACTATGTGAGTAAATAAATTATGCATAATTATTTATATAAAAAATTAATCATATAAACTATTTTCATTACTTTAAAATCGGCAGATTTCAATACCGCTTGTATCATCGTCAGAACGGACTTACACTAACCACCAACTAATCCATAAAATAAATATATAAATAAATTAACTGTCGGATGGCGGTACGGGTGGAGTCGCGGTGGGAGGGGGAGGGAAGATAAAGACATTGAATACAGAATATCTTTTACATATTTTAGGATGTTCATGTATGCACTAGTGATGAGCTCAAAATCATGAACAGTGAGTCATTCACTGATATATTTGAATCACACTCGCTATCAATGATTGAATATCTGGGAATATCGTGATTCGTGATTTATTAATTTATTTTATTTATTGATAGATTTTGACAAAATGTTTTACACATTTTACCCGAAATGTTGAGAATATGACCCGAAAAATATACTCACATTTTTTAAGAGTTTTCATTCTCGTTGTGACGATATTAAATAAGATATATATTAATTATACATGCTAGAATATATTTTTTACGTAAATGATGTTTGAATAATACAAGTAAATACGCTCAAAATTATGTTTTTATTTATTTATTTCGTGTATTACGATATCGTGCGGCACACGCGTATCAGTAATGAAACTGTGATCACAATCACAGTTTACAATCACTGATATTATCAAATATCAATCACAATCACGCCAGCGAGTCAAGAGTAGCATTTTTTTCATCACTAATATGGATGTGATACGTGAACTGTAGACAGAGTTCAGCGCGAAGCGATCCATGTATGTATTTTGCTCGTGAATTAGAATGACGTATGTATCTTTAACAACTGAGCCGTGTCCACGATGATCTCTCATTGAGACTGATCTCTGAGAGTCTGTAAAGATACATTCATAAATCATCAGCCCATATTTTTTGCGCATGGATTAACGTAGCACAACCAGTGCGTACCTTTATAAGTCTCAGAGATCAAAGTCTTATTGAGAAATCATCGTGAACGCAGACCATTAGATTCTGGGAAGGATATTAGTTAATTTTCCAGGCCCTTGAATATGTCTAGGCGATCGCTAAATTACTTCAAAATATATTACAACATAATTGCTTTGGATACCTAAAACTATTTGAAACGTTAATTTTAGTTAAGTTCTACCAACAATGATATGATATTACAGTCCGAATATACAAAACATGGCCGTTTCTCTCTCAGTAACATGTACGTACTTAATATACACCTCCGTGACTAACTTTCCATGGAGAAATAACGATTTTCCGTACGTCCCTATGCTCACGAGATTATGTATAAAGCCGGTCACCATAAACTCTGTGTGGAAAGTACAACCCGCGACCTCGACTTCCCTTCCCGCCTGCCCCAAGGAACTAACAGTTAACAATTAAGCTATCGATTTTCTTCACAAATGGCGTGCGTTAAGAATTATAACGTTCACATATATTCCTTACGTTTTTTTAGTGTTTTTAACCTTTAACTACCGAGGTGACTTTTTTTACATAATTGCTGAAGTGACGTGCGTGCTACGGGACTCGCCTACTAATGTCCCACCCACTGCAGCCCCCTTGCTTTTCCTCCACTCTCCGGTTGGGTTATTACGTATTGGACCATAAATCTTTCGTAAGACTTTATTTTCGAATACCTGCAACCTATTTTCTTGCGCTAAAGTGAGAGACCGAACTTCACACCCTTTTAGAACGGTTGTATTGGTGTTATATACATATAGTATGTATGTTAGTATAGCCATATTTAAAAGGTTTATTAATAAAATTGTTGGACTCGTACAAAAAGTATAATCTTAAGTGTAGTATCTTTAAACCATTTTTTTTAATATCAACATAGGACATGTTATCAAAAATGATAAATTTTTACGTGTATCTACCTTCTTATAAAAACTAATTAAATGATATTGTTTGCAAACTTAAACACAGGCTTTATATAAAACTAATTGAAAAACTTTAATATAATCAAATAAATATCAGATATCTCAGAGACGAAGCTATTTTTATTATATTTAATGAAAAATATAATAAAAATATTATTAGGGAAAACACATTCTTATTGTGAAGTTGTAATTATTCAGAACAGACGGTCTGTGATATTTTAAATACTAAATTAATGTATTAATTATAAATATATACATATAAAATCAATTTTGTCGAAAAATATTGTTTTTGCGTCACCGGGATAATAAAATAATGTAATGTAAATAAATAAAAATAATGTAGATGGCTTTCAAATAATGGAACCACATGTGTATTAATTTGAAAAATGTAACATATAGGTTCGAAAATTTGTCAAGAAAAATACTGGCGTTATAGCACAATGGTAGTGCACTTCCCCGGATTGTAAATAGAGATTCAGGTTCGTATCCCGGTGACGCAAAAACAATATTTTTCGACAAAATTGATTTTATATGTATATATTTATAATTAATACATTAATTTAGTATTTATAATAAAAATAGCTTTGTCTCAATGAGATATCTGATATTTATTTAATAACAGCGCCTTTGTAGGTAAAAATTCAGTAATTTTGTGTTCTTGGACATATTCAAATATTGCTTAAATATAATCAATACATGTAGTGTTTTCCTGTATAATGGCTGTTCACATACGATTCGAGAATAAGCCTATCTAATAAAAATATAAAGTTAGATTAAGATCTATATTCCACGTCCAAATGCAAATTGCCTTCTTATTCCTCATCTTAAATACTCGGTGTAATCTTCACTTTCTATTGTAAAAATTCTTATCGATATCTGTGTCATTACAGTTACGAACTTATAGATTTTCGTAATTAAACTAATCAATAATTATAACTTCGTCCCTACTATCTGACATGGTAATAGTTTTACAGAAATTTTTAAGTCGTATCAGTGAAATTTTGAAAAAAAAAATTCACGCGCAAAAAAAAAAATTAACTTTACTGCTAAAATGACGTCTGTAAGACGCCGCAAATAAATAAACACATTACCCTGATCATCACTGTCAATCACACACTGACAGATCCGTATAAGTTGAAAGGAAATTACATCAACAGAAAATATGTTGCGTTTAGAGAGCGAAAAAACTAGCGATTTTCAATCGTCAACGTCTGTCAGACGTCACCTCAGTAACTAAAGGTTAAAATTAGTGACGAGCTTAAAATACGAACCGTGAGAAAATTTGTCGTCAAAAGTACTGACGCTGTAGCGGTTTGGAATGAGATCCACGTTCGAATCCCGGTAGTGCGACAACAATATTTTTCGATAAAATCGATTTTATATGTATATCTTTCTAAATAATATATTTAATGAATATTTAAAATATCACAGACCGTCTGTTCTGAATAATGACAAGTTCGCAATAAGAGTGTGTTCTCCTTGATAATATATTTTACGTGAGAAGTAAACTACAATTACAATAATATATTCAAATAACATATTATCTAAAATATATGCAGAAATAAATTGCTATGTTAGTTTGTGAATTGTTTTAACAAGGAATATGTAGCGTGTTTGAGGTAGCATTATAAAATTTCGGAACTGGACTGCCATTATATTATAAGAACATTTTTACGGATATTAAATATCTTTGTACACCGACGAGTAAAAGAACATGTTCTGTGCATAGGTCTTCTTTTTCTAGTGCTTATTCGGTTGTCGAACGTGTGCGATATGTTGGCGATCATTATCTTGTTTGCAGCAGATCCAAATAGCTGCCCTGTGTCCATCCCGACTCATTGTCTTAGATTTTTCAGCTAGGAAGTCCTTCATCTTCCAGAGCATATTTTGCTCGCATTTCTGTCTTTAATTGTGAGATACAGGATCTGGTATTTTTCTGGATGTCATAGCCAAATGCAGGGGTGGTGTGATACATATGCCTGAGACATACAACGTGTTTTTTTATTTTTTTTATACGGAATGTACTAGGTATCGTCGGTATCAGGGGCGTGCACTGCGCATACAAGCAAAAAAGCTGTGCATTACTAGAAATAACTCTAGCGCCCACCGTGTATCAGTAGAATCATTAGTTGCTTAGTTCTGGATGCTACTGTGCGACGCCACCGGAGCGCTGTAATCCTCTACTGTGTTATTCTTCTTCTAAAATTGCTAGCCACTGTTTTAATCTGTCGTTCTATTCAAGCCATACAATTGCTACCTACTGAATTGGGCATTCCACTCGGCAGAGCCAGAAATGGATCAGATGATGCATGTTGTACGGAGTCCTTACTTATGCGGTTTCCTAACAGAACGGCATTTGAAAGGCTTTGAACTTCTACTTCCTTATTTACTAATTCACAAATTTGACTATCTTACTATACGTGTTTTCGAGGATAATGGATTTTTATTATGATGGTATTAGTATATTATATAATATCATGGCAACAACATAACCTAAGTCTAAGCCTACTGCACGCCACTGGTCGGTATAGATATTAAGCTTTGTACTGATTACTTTTCTAATTTTTTTCATGCTTTTTAAGTGATGTTAATTAAGTTTTGATTGAAATCCTGGATTAAGTAAGATTTATCACAACACAGCATTTAGGTCAGACCTTCAATTCGAACCCTGACAAAATTAGGAACAGTGACATAAAAAAGGTTCCCTTCTAGCCCGAGGTCGTATAATCTTTGTTATGTTTGAAAAGGGCTCATATAAATTTCCTCAAAGCAGACCCTTCCAAAGGGCAGAGTTCTTTGAAAAATACGTCTTATGCATTGTTGTTTAGTTTTCTGCTCGGATTATTTGAGCGATTATTATTATTACAAAGCCCCTCCGAGTCCCCTCCAGCCCACCCCTGTCACCATTCTGATCACAAATTTCTCCAGGCTATCTGCCATCTTATCAAAATATGAAAAAATATTTTCTTTCTTTTTGTGCGGAGTTCCTGAAGTCCATGGTAAGGTGTTTCTGGAATTTCAAGATTAAATTGTAATTGCTCGTAAACTATCAGGGTGAGGAAAGTGTGAGGGGTATTGTTCGACGCGCGTGATTTGCGGATTTGTCAGTCGCAATAAGTCACCGGTCGGGAGCGTACTACGTGTTCGCGGTTGAGTAATATTTAAAGTGCGGTGATTCATCGGTTCGTGCGTGTCGCGCTTTTGTACTCAATTTAATATTCGACGAGTAAGTGATGGGCCGAGCACGGAACTTATCTGGTGTTGGGTTCAAAAGTTCAGACAAGAAGGGATAATGGTTAACCACACTCCTCCGGGACCACCAACGTCAGCAGCGACGTCAGAACATGTGGCTCAAGTTCGACGTAAAATTATGCGCAATCTGCATAAATTGATAAGGAAGATTGCAGCCTGTACTGGTCAACGGTGCACGTTATTTTTAAAAAGAAACTACAGTTTCACCCATACAAACTGCATAGTTTGTCAACGAAAATGAATATTCTTTACATGAAACCTTAGCGAGAACGATGCTGGAACGTTTTGGAACAGTGCGAACGCTTGGAAACATAGTGTTTACTGACGATGCACATTTTCATATCGATGGCTATGTTAATAAACAGAACATGAGATACTGGTGCCCCGACAACCCAAGAGAATGCCATCAAAAACGTTTGTATTGTCCAAAAAAGTGTGTAATTTCTGCCCGAGAGATAATTGGCCTTTATTTTTTTAACCAGCGAGAGACAGTCATTGCTGACGTGTATTGCCGAATGATCGACGACTTTGTGATACCGCAATTGCACCTGTTTCCCGTGTTCAACAACAGAATACAATTTCAGCAAGACGGGGCCGTTCCACACACAGCTAGAGTTTCAATGGAGAAGCTGATGGGAATTTTTCTCAATAAATTAATTAGCAAGTACGGTGACATACCCTGGGCACCTCGGTCACCGGATCTTATACCGTTTGACTTTTTTTTGTGGAGATTGCAGGAGTATCTTGAGAAAAATAGATAAAATTTAGACGATATTGTTTATAAAACGTAAAATCCGCATCGTTAAACTTTATTTTGTATAAACAAAATATGAGAATAACGTTGTATTTTTTTAAATTTATTTAATATTAAACTTGAAAATTTTATATCGTACATGACTGCAAAACAAGCAAGAACACGGCTTCCTCATGCCAATGTGAAAAATTACACGAGTTAAAATTATTCGACATCTGTATCTGATAGTACTGATCGATTATCATCTTAATCGAACTTAGCTAAACGCATAAGAGAACTAATTTACTTTTAAAAGGAATACGATGTATAATTTGACTACAAACTCTTAAGATCGGTGTACTTTGCATTCTGCTACTTCTTAATTAATTATGCTATTTTAGTTTGGGGAGGAGCAGTAAAAACAATATTATAGTCGGCTAAAAGAGCACAAAAGACAATTCTTAGGGTAATATATGGTTGTCCCTTTATATATCCATCAGATCTTATATTTAAAGAGTACAATGCTCTAGTCATAAGATAAATCTATATATTGAGACTCGTCCAATATTTCCATGCTAACAACAACTCAACTTAAGCAATAAATCACAACACAAGATAAGCAACGAACATATACACGCCAGTTCAAAGAGCAGCAACGACATTTTATCAAAGATTCTACTTGATCTTAGCTCCGAAACTGGTCAACACACTCAGCACCAACTGGAAATCTTTCACTTCCAATAAGATTACACAAATATGGATCCAATATATGATCCAATTGGGTAGAGATCAATCAGAAGCATGGCTATCCAACATTCTAACATAATCATTATACAGTGCCTACACTAATAATTCATTAGTTCTACAACACTCTCACAACATTTTTTTTTATTCCTGTAGAATCTTTATCTTTCTTGAATTAAATAACACCACGACAGCACGAAAAAAACTGGCTACATTAACACAAACGGCAGTCTAGTAAAGTAGTTAGGACAATGCTGTATGCAGATGTGGAGTCAACTCCATCCCACACAGTAAATTACTTAATTGCGGTATAATTGTGTCTCGTGTCAATAAAGGCTAATAAATATAGATATGAAGAACACCACGATATTTCTGGTTCTCAACAATTCATTCTTGTGAAATTTGTTGCATTAGAGTATTAGATTTACGTGATCACTCCCGATTTTGAATTGTATCGAAGAGGTAACTCTACCGCTGAATAATAATGATAGTAAAATGTTATCCAACATCGAATCTTAACGATATAAAAGTGGCACCTTCAATTTGTTTCGTTGTCGGCGGCCGCACGATTCTAATTTGCTCAATTTTTGTGCGAAGGTGAAAAGGCTTTTCATTACGCACCCCTTCCTCTAATTTGGGGGAAGTCCTCGCGTGCCGCGGCCGGGGTCGGGGGTCGAGGGTCGGGGTCGGCCTCCCCTGAAGTAGATCGATACACCCTCTCGATGCCCCGTCGGGCGCAGTATTTTGCTGTCAATAAACCCATAAGATTTCGGTAGGTACGTCAAATTCAGCGAAATAATTGTTTACTCAATATTCCGTACATATTCTGTAACGGGCTCCTTACCCCTTGTTATTGAATATCTTTATCCCGTTTAAGGGTGGTTGACTTTCTTCCGGTAAGATTATCCTTATCACATAATATAATAATGGAAATACAACCTAGTTTTTTGTTTTTCGATTATAGTAAGCTCTCGAATATCCCGGATCGTGTTATTTGGCGAAATATTCGCGAAAAATGATAATAATTATTAAGTAGTAATTTTTTATATTTTTATTCTTACTTTATTACATATATATATATTTTATAATTTTCAATATTTGCAGAAAACTTTTACGGCAAGGAGTATCCCTCAAATAGTAATGAACAACGAAGAATTATTTTTTTAATGAAATAGAACATAAAAGAAAATGGGATTTGATTATTTTCCATAATATTTAATATGCCTTATTGACTCTATTAAATATTCGTGACGCAACACATTCTCTCTTTCTCTCATTGTTCGATCGGTACTCTCACGGTCCGCCCCGACGACCTGCCAGAGTAGCTATGGTGTGGGTCAGTAATTATATTTACATTATTTATCATCTCTTCTATAATTATACTATATGTTACTTTTTTGTCAACTGTTAAGATTTTACATATTATAAATAATCATCTGTTATCTAATGTTTAATTTTGTCAGCATGTTTTATAAGTTAGTCCATAGCTGCTCACTCCATAACTGACAACCGAGTCGACCGTCACAAAGTACAGTGTGGACCGAGAGGTGCATAACCTTAACATGTAAAATACATTTATGAATCATCACACCGCATGTTGAATGATGCATCTAATACACGCGTACCTTTAGCGACTATCGGAGAACAAAAGCTCGTTGAGAGATCATCGTGCACACAGGCCTTAAGACAGATGTGTCTTCTAGCTACTGCGCTTTGTCTAACGATCAAAAAACCTTGAAACGTAGTGTCTACGCCAAAATTCATTTTCTAAGATATGCCTTCTAAAATTTTCCTTTCAAAAACATCCAGTGTTCACTCGTTCTTCTTAGTACTCATATCTCACATGCATACACAAATACTGATCTAATTTAAGATACCCTATTTATTCTTTTCAATTGAACGTACTTAACACACACAGTAACATCAATTATTTTATATTCTCCCGCCAGTCCATAAAACAGTTGGTCGTTTTCTTACTTACATAAAAATTCATAATAATCGGCTATTGAATAATTTCCTAGTTTAAAATCTGCTAAAAATGTCCACGTCACATAAAACTCTTATAATGTGGCTCTTTCAAAAACACATTACCAGAAAGAGGCGTTTTTGTAAAGTCCACAATGATTGTCAAGTCAACTGGTCTATGTTAGATCGACAAGTCTAGAATCGATTAAACCTAGATTTGTATATTTCAGTCACAGCTTTCTTTAGGTCAAATGGCAAAGATTTCATTGACATCTCCAAAACACCAGCAGAGGTTTACTAGATAACATTGCGACTTCATAGATGATACAAGGAGTTAAAAAAAAACAACAAAATTTTTTAAATACTAATTAAATGTATTATTTATAAAGATGCACTATCAACTATGCTACAGCGCCAGTATTTTTGACGACAAATTTTCGAACCTATATGTTATACTTTTTCAAATGAATACATCTGTCGTTCCATTACTTGAAAGCCATCTACATTGTTTTTCGGATTGGAAAATGAGATCCAGATTCGAATCCCGGTGGCGCAACATCAATATTTTTCGATAAAATTTATTTTATATGTATATCTTTATAATTAATACATTTAATTAGTATATAAAACATCACAGACCGTCTGTTCTGAATAATTACAACTTCACGATAAGAATGTGTTCTCCTTAATAACAAAATGTTTAACTTGCTTATTTAATTATTATAATATCAACGGTAATATTTTATTTTATCAACTGTTTAAATTTTGACTAACTTTTGTATTAATGTTTCCAACTTTTCAATACAAAAAAGTGATGTAGTATTCAGAAATATAAACTTCAAAGTCAAAGCCTCGAACGTTGACCCTCAGCAGGCCGAGGGAATTGGATATCAACAGGAGAAACTTTTCACACCCGACCTAAAATGAGAGATTTATAAAATGATTGGGTTAATTAAAAATTAATTGTAATTTATTATTTAATTGCCTTTTCTTTTATTTAAAAAAATATATATTCAGTTCTTGACATAAATTAAATTGAAATAAGGTTCATAGTAAATTCCAAAGTTTTGTCCAATTCGTCATAGCGATTCAAGTCCGCGCGGACTAAACTTTCTTTAATTTTCAAAAGTTGCTTTTAAAAACTTGTAAAATCTGTCGAAAAAAGGTGCCGGAACGGCGTTCCGGTGCGTTCTATAATAAAAAGCACTGTATATATTAATATAATAAGTAAATGTTATCTGACGGGAAATTAATTGTTGACATAACCTCACTTATTTAAAAAAAAAACAATAAAAATAGAATAACAAAATAATTTAATATAATACAAATAATAGATATCTCATAGAGACGAAGCTATTTTTTTATTATATTTAATGGAATTCGGCTGGCTTAAGTGATCATTTTATATAAATATAACGTTCACCATTAGATTCTCATTGCGACATATATGCTGTTTCAGGGAAAATGAATTATCCACATATTAACATATATACAACTTTCAACAATTTTATAGATATGGAGATTGATTGGTGAGAATGGTGAACGTTATATTTACATAAAGTGATCACTTAAGCCAGCCGAAGACAGGTCCTGTAATTACCCATACTTCCATATATTTTCCATTAAATATAATAAAAAATAGCTAGGTACTTCCACACTATAATAAATTATCTATAATTATAATTATAAATTATTGTTGAATGATGAGAGACATAACGCATTCTGAAAGTATTTGAGTAACATTTCTATTTTATTTTATTTTATATATTCGTACGCGCATGAGACGTCTCTGCATTGTGTCACAAGTTATCTGTTTCATTTTTTGAGAGATTCTGTGCGGCAGAAGTGGAAATGAGAAGAATCTTATCCCGTTCATACCGCGATGAATCTCACCGTAGCGAGCTGTACGGTGATCAAATAACCATTTGAAATCCGCAGTTGACGAAGACTCTCAACAAAATGGCCGTGATAACGATCGCTACAGTTTATCGGATTTTCAGTCACTGGCATGTTTATTTTTTCATTTCGGTTGAGACTTGAAACCGTCCGACCTCGCCATTTTATTTGACTACGTGTTTGTATTTTCCCCTAGGAACGCCATTTCCGTCTCCTTGACTTCGAGCACGCCATTTCTGTATTAGATTATTCAACGTATCAGGTATTTTTATACGAAGCCCGAGTAGCCCGACACAATCCGCGTTATTAGATTGCTTAGATATCCCTTCTATATTCAACTACCTGCTATTTTCCACTTTTACGTTACGTAACCTCGTTAGCGTACCTTTAAAACAACCTTCGTTTCTTATAAACGAATTGTTTTTATGTTTCCTAAACGAATCTTCCAAAGAAATAATATTTCCTTATAAACTGAAACTAACTTACAATCACGTTCGTCCAAACCAAAACGTCTTCAGTTGTTACTCTATCCATCCAGCTCATATCGAGCGTTCTTCCGTAGATCCACTTCTCGAATGCTCGAAAGTCGCCTTATCATTTCTCCGGTAAGTGTCGCCGTCGTGCAACCTTTTGCCTTCTTTTACAGCCTTACAGAACTTGAAAGTCTAAGAAGTCGAACGTTTGTTACGGTGCCTTCGGGCCCTAGAGGATAGGAGGCCATAGAGGCCGCCACCGATCTAGCTCAGTCTGGGTCCTCAAGTGTGTGTGCGTGTTCTATGGTGTCGGATGGGATTATCATTGAATAAAAGGTATTCTGATTTTTAGTTTATACATTTATTAACAAAACATAATTAATCCCGACATTGGATGCGCAAAAAAGGTTATTTAAATCTTTCTTCTTCAGGTCAACTTTCCTCTGAGGGAGGTCACTTTTATTTATTTCTATTATTATTACTAACATTAACCAATGTAGTCGTGGGATGCCGATGCAGCCGAAGACCCGTGCCACCACACGCCCGCGCCAGGATTCATCTCTTGCACCTGACACCGTCTCGTCTCAGCCTTGTCCATCGGCCATCGCTCGCATGCCGCCTCCTTGTACGTTGCAGCGGGGTCTCTCTTCAACCCGCGAGTGGACCAGCACCATCCATCTCTGGGTCCAGCGCGGTGATCTTACTCTTAATCTCCGCCACCTCCCGCCGGTATATTCCTCCGGAGCGCGGCTTCACCGACGCGCCTATTTCGAGCGTACCCACCAAAAGTGACATTTTTCTCAGCTGCCTTTTTCTTCTCGTTCTGATTCGTCCATTTATACAGCCAATCAGCAATAGTCAGCGAAGCAGGCTACCCAGACCTCGGCGCGCAAATTTAAACATCACAAGTTGTAAAAATTCAGAATAAAAATATATAACACAGTTATATACATAAAATAAATACTGCATATATATTATGTACATCGGCTGTCAATTGCCGTTTTCGTGAGGGCATTGTACATAAACTTATTGTGATATTTATTATCAAGTCGTTTTCTCAATAAAGTACGAATAGTAAAAAATTAATATTTACCTTTTATTTTACTAAAAAGTGTAATTATAGCAGTTTACATGAATTATCATTATTTATAATTATTAATAAAAAGTATAGCCGGTACTCATATACGCAGGGTGAAACAGACCTAGTCCACAATTCCTGGACTAGGTCTGTTTCACGGTTTGACGGTCCTGACGAAATTGTTCAAGGGATATGTGTCTAATCTTCACCATGTCAGAGATATACTTAGCATTTCAAAAAAAAATCGTAATTATGCGATTCTTTCGATTAATTTAAATATATTATGCATTGAATATAAAAAATCAAAGGTCATCGAATTTCGAGCGGCCAGACTATTTTTTGTAATATGATTTAGGACCTGAAGCAAAAATATAGATTAATAAATATTTATTTCGAAGTAGAAAGCTCCAGAATCCTAGTTCGTCCAATCGTGTGTCTTCAGCTTTTGTTTTTTTCTCCATTATTTTTCTCTCACAAAGTGAGCCGGGACCCGTCCTTCTAAAAACTCACCCCTAACCAAAGTTTGTTGCGTAAACAACCCCCAATGATCCGTGATATTATTTTCTATTAAATACAATAAAATATACGCAATAAATAGTTCTAGGTCGTATTAGTCTCATTATATTATCTAAAGAGAATTACTTTTCGTTTTTATTTTCATTTGAACAAGTTTGATGTAATATACTGTCATGAAATATCCTGATTTATGTATGTAGTTTAATATTATTTGTGTCGTATCTCCCTACGCTCGTCCCTATACTTCGTCAGTAGAAGCCACTATTTTTTTTATCATTATTCGGTTACATGTTACTGTCTCGACATTCCTCTTCGCCGACTTCCTTCAATTGTTTCATTTATCATTTCCTTTACGTGTGTGTTGTTTGTCAGTATTTTTCTTTTCTGTTTTCGATCATTATGCAGGCTTTAAAAGAAAACCCTCTTTGTTCCGAGCCTTGTTTCGCCGAGAGTCAAAACTTATAAATTCCGGACTGGAGATAATTGGATAATGGAGGAATATTATTGAGGAAACCGAGACCGGCAAGGGGTTGTAGTAACTTATTTACGTTCACCAAATGGCGAGCAACTCTCAATCAGTATTTTTTATATAAATTTTTTTATACAAAACAAACAATTTTTTATATAAAATTTTTTATACAAAACAAACAATTTTTTATATAAAACATAAATTTTTAGAGTTTTGTGAGTACTTATTATAGTGTTGTGCTGAAAATTGCTCACCCATAATTGCATGACAAGATGTTTCAGTTATTTTACACGAATATAGGTAATATAGATTAAAAAACACATTTATTGAAAAACATATACATGTATTTTCAATTATTATTTACAAACAATTGTCGCCATTAAATTAAAAATATTTATTAAGATTAAAAATATGATTTAAATCCTACTGTTCCTAAAATAACAAATATTTTTATTGAATAAAATAAAATTATTTGTTATTATTGTCCAAAATAAAAATAAAACATTATTAATAATAAAAATTAAATAACCAAAACATTATATTCGTTATATACGATAGAAATATGTATAAATATTAAAAAATTATAATTTTGAATTATGCCACTTATAAATTCGATCGATATTGTATTATGATAATCGTTGAACAATTATTTCTATATATTTTTATTGTATATTGTAGGTTAGGTTAGGTCAGAAAATGCAAAAAAAAAAGCAATTATTGGCAAGCAATTTCCGTTAGTCATTTAAAATGCAAGATATTTGATCATTTTCGATTTTAAATACCCCACCCGTGTTGTTGTCGGGTCTCGTTAAAAGATGTTATTGATTTGTGAGTTGGATTAAAAACCCACAAATAATATTGACATTGGAGCTTCGCCAGAAAACAAACGTAACCTTCAAATTATTTTCCAAAGCGATGTATTTGATAATAAACGTCGGACAGTAATGGCACAGAACAGGACTGACGTTTAAAATGATGAATAATAAACCCTCTTCACCTTCGTGAACAACGAAAATAGTTTCCAGCTCATCGGCGACGAAGGCCCTTTTAAAATTAAATAAAGAAACGCGTGTGTGGCGAAGGGAAGTAATCTAAATGCCATTAGGGAGGAAAATGTTTACACCTCTTTCCAGCTATTAGACTCGGTGTCGTGGGTTATTTTTAGTAATAGATAATAATTTATCCTTGTTCATATTCAGCGAAATGTCTCAATAAATTATGATTGCGATTTCTAAACTTTTTTTTTAACGTTTACACTAAATTTTAATGATTTATAGAAGTACCATAATTACTATTATGTTTAGGTCTCTTCGTAAGAAGCAAATTGTGTCTTGACTAAATATATAGAGTGAAAAGAAAGGTTTTTACAGCCGTGGATTCGATCCCGGGCCCCCAGAGGAAGTCAGACGCCTTATCTCACTCAGCTACGGCCGGTAATGTGAATCCTGTCGATTTTGCCGTATATTTATGTCTTGATTATGTGAACACCATACGCGACATAGCGTACAAAGCGTTTTGGGGCAATATACAGGAAGATCAAAAGTCACCATTTAAAAATTTGATAGCTTTTTGTATCTTTGTTATTTTATTTATTTATCATTTACGTAATATTCTTAAAAGTATGAAGATTTATTTATGCATGAAATATAATATCTTGTAAATGACCCCCATTTTTGTGTTCACAAACGTGTGCTTCATGCGTGGTTAAAAAAATCCCGTGCTACGTAGGATATCTTGTAAAAGATAAATAGCAATAACTAATCGATACCTCAATCTGCAAAGCAGCTAACTCCACCCATGGTCAAAAAACCGTTTCTGATGCCATTATTTTTCACTTTTATTATTCTATTGTACGCTAAAAGCCAATAATTTCTATCAATTTTAAAACACGTGAAATCACGTGTTATAAAATAATAAATAAGTACTAGGTGCTGAAAAACTGTACACTGATTATTATTGATTTACCTGACACAAGCGTTGATGGCACCAGAAATAGAGGACATCCTCTGTAATCATAATGGCTGCCCTACATTACCATAGGAAATCAGCTAACTCCCAATTCAGAAAAACTCCAAATAATCCCTAAGTACGAGATAAATCAAAATATCAATAAAATTTCTCTGCCGCCCTATTTCTGCATAAACAATCTACCAAAGGGTGTTTTGGAATTTTCTTAATACGTTTAATTACAAATTTAAACAGTTTTTTGTTGTTACTGAACATTTTAGAAAAATTAGCTGCTTTGCAGATTAAGGTAAAGTAATGTTTGCTTTTTCGACTAATTTGCGACTAACGACATTTATTTATTTATATATATTTTGACATCCATATTTTTGTACTAACAGAGGTGGATACATAATAAACATACATAATACATAGTTTATTGTGTGGGATGGAGTAGACTTCACCTCTGATATATACAGCGTTGTCCTGTCTACTGTGCTAGACTGAAGTCTATGTTAAAGTAGCCAGTTTTTTTTTTCGTGCTGTTGTGGTGTTATTTGTAATAAAAAGAGAATTACAAATATGTATAAAAAAGTAAAAATAACAGTAATAATTACGTGTACAGTTTCACTGACTCACGAAGATTTATCGATATATATATATATATATATATATATATATATATCGATATAGATATATATACAGGACATATATTTAATTATATATATATATATATATATAATTAAATATATGTCTGTCCGACTATTATAAATACGTACAATAACCTTTTATTTTTACCTTTGTCCGTCCCACCCTCGCCCGACGATAAATGTGTTTTATATTTTGCTCAGTTACACTCTAGGATCCTGAGTCACCGCACGCCCTTACCATTACCCCCGGACACTTTACCCTCACCTATTGTTATTCTTTAGAAATGAAAGTATTGCCACAGCCTTACAGTAAAATGTTTTCAATCTAATAACGGAATGTTGAACAAAAATATTTTCGAGATATTCAATGTTACTTTTAAATGTCTGTTGCTCTTGTATTGTATTCATTGTATATTGTGTAAATAACACGTACGTATATTATATTAATTTAAAATACACAACACTTATTTTTTTTAATCTTTGTGAAATGTTTTTTCCAAATTCAAACATTCTGGTGGGAATTATTCAAGGAATTTTTGCGTTCACTGGCGAATTTCTATTTACTTTTCCGGCCTTCTCCGGGGAATGCCAAATTCGTTCACATTCAATACAATCCGTATTGTTTTTGCAAGACGATATGGAATTATTTCGAAGCGAGAACCTTATATTTATTTATTTATTAATACATTTCCGTTTCTAAAATTGTGTTAAATTGGTAAAAAGATTTCATTCAGATAACCTACTGGGCAAACACGTGCTTAGTTCTTGTTAACATTCTAGAATTTTTAAATATATATACATTAAATACTTTTTTTTTTATTAAAAATTATTCATTTAACTTTTTCCTCCGATAATGTAAAGTGAGTTGACATTGCCTCTAATTATGTGAATATCTCTGTAAATATACTAAATACAGAGTTCATATTTTAGGTATTCCTCCGTTATATATTTATATACATATTGGATAAAATAATTACAATATATAAATATTTACCATAATACTTAACAATAAAAAATGTTTTCTCGAAGAACCTGCCGTGAATTTGTCAATACGTGTATGTGTACGTGCGGAAAAATGCGGAAGGCGTAGTGTGCGGGGTGCCGGATGCCGATTGTCACTTTAGAGGTAGAGCGTGCGCTGGCCGGGTTAGACGTGTCTTATGCGTCTGTCATCGTGATGATTAATGTTTTTCTCATTTTGAGAACTTTCACATAATAAATCTTGAATTACCTCAGATTCCATTGGAGTTCTATTCTATGATTACTGTCTAGTTTTTTGGGTCCCGGTTCCTTGTAAATGAAACTCAGTCTTTCCAGGTAACAATATTACGTTTATTGTAACACGTCAATATAATAAATTATACACTTCAGTGACGTCTTGTTATTCAGAGGAAGGTGAGATTGAAGAGAGTTCTTCCCACAGAGGCGGCCCCTTATAAGGCTCGCCTCCCATCACTCATCTACTCACTTTCATGACACACACACACACACACACACATACATTTTCAAAGTGACAGTTCTCACACTTATCAACTATTATTTTAATTATTAATATAAGTAATACATGTAAATGATTCATATTTATCTGACTTAAAGTCTCCATGTACACTAAGTTTACAGCACCGGAACGCGCGTTTTTATTTTAGCGCCATAAGGGAAAGGTTAAATAAATCAATAGTTCAATACATATTTTTATGTGATGCGCTACCTATCTATAACATGAAAATCTCGTATTTAGGGAGGATTACATTACAAATACAATTTCAATTTAAAATATTGCACATTAATTAAAAGTATAATATTATTAAAACTGTATTTAAATCATTAAATAAATGTAATGAAAATTTAATATAGTAAAATTTTACGCACACCGAGAAAAAAGTAAAATTATAAAATAAAATATTGAAATTATAATAAAAACCATAAAGCGCAAAAATCAATGTGTTCGTTACACTCGTTACCATGGTGACTACATATTTTATTCAGCACCCATAAACGTCAAACTTGCGTTATGTCACTTGACAAATTCACATGTTCGAAAAATATAATATGTCAAAAGTAGTAGACACAGAACTCTAGATGATATTGTTGACGTTTGTAGCGTTAGCTATGTGGCCAGATATAATTTAAAATTGTATTTATATTTAACTTTGCTTAAACCACTGTATTATTTTTATCCATTACGGTAACCTTCCGGCATTTTATATAGGTAAAACCGCGCGGAGTTTTAATATAGAAGAAAATTACGCTTAAGGTGTCTAGACAATAATAACTTCTCAGAATATTGCAATCACCTTTTAGAGACAGGCCACAATTTCATAAAAGAAAACGGCATTGAGATTTTACATATTAATAATAAAGATTGAATAATTTATAAAAGTCTAGCAAATCAAAAAAATCTAAGTCAAATTTAATTAATAACCAATTACATAAACCTCACAAACAACCCGCTATTTAATATATCCCCTATTTCAATGCCCCCCTGTCAATCACTTACTCACTTTTACACCCTGCCGCTTAAATTTTGTGGAATAGTTTAGTTGTAAGCCAGTCCTGACGAAGATACGTTAGTATCGAAACCGGTCGACGTAAAAACAACACAGTGGTTTAAACAAAATTAAATATAAATACAATTTTAATTCTAGATGACTTCAGTGGTTACGGGATCTATTTAAAAATTGTCGACTAAATGCTTGTCTCCCGGGAAAAGGCTCAAACTCCCAACCATTTGACCACTAGACCGTTAAGCGTGCGCGTTAATCGTTTTTGATATTTCGCGAAAACTTTCATTAGGTCTTAATGTAGACTTGTAAATTATTTCATTATTTTCGTTAATTAACTGCATAAAATGTTAGATTATATCACTCTTATTAATAAACCAGATGACATTACTTGGAGAGTCCCACAAATATCCCATAATGATATTAAATGACAACGAATTTGAAATATTTTCTAATTTTAATACAAATGTTCACTTGATTGCAGTGTATAATGGTTATTTTTAGCATTTATTTAATTGTTATTGTATAATATTTTAAACCCTGTTAAGTAATCAACGCAAACATTATCGGGGTTAGTCCAATTTTGCTTGTACTGCGTCAATTTCAACTTAAAATATAACAATGTAGAAAATAGAACACAAGTATCGATCACACCCTTCTGCGGCTTAGTAAATGCACTTTTATGGCTCGCGAACTTAAAACAAAAACGACTATTTTTATTTTTAATATTTTAAAGAATAATTTTTTGATTAAATAAATTAGAGATAGATATTTTGTACAGTTGCCTACTCAACAATAATCGTTTTAATAAGTGGCATAATTAAAAAAAACGGAGCTAATACAAAATGGAAAAAACCCCCGATAAAAAAGGCGACTTATAATTTTATTACATGTAGCCTGAATTCGAACTAAAATGAACGAATTGCGCAATCTCCGAGTCGCGCGACCCGCGGAATGGAATACGACGATTCCGGACGTAAATCGGAATCACCGCAAGGTATGTGAGGGAAATAGGGAAACCTTGATACGTGATGAGGTCGGTGATGAGATAGGGGTTCTAGTTGAAGGACTAGTGAATTTCGGGGAACCGGAATTCGTAAGGACTGCTCGCCTTACCTTATATATGACGCCTCCGTAATCCCTGCAGTCGCCGCTGAGATCATACAAATGGCACGCGGATGAGCCGATCTCCGATCACAATTGAATACGGCGATGTCACAAGTTCATCCACGGCACAAACAAATAATATCACTGTGCACACAAATCACAGGATCACAAACAATACAGTGCTGGTGCACTGGAGCTGAAAGGTCTACACCGCGAATGCTATCGCGATGTCGAAATCGAGCAAATATCGGTCAAGTTGATGTCCGCTGGCGTCAAGGTCACATTTCACACTGAAAAGACGAGCATTAGGAAATATATGGATGGGAATTTGGACCCGGAAATGTGTCAATAACAGTGATCGCGGCTGAATCGAAAGACACGCCAAAAGTGTTTTACGAATTCGGAACATAACCTTCATTGAGTTTCTTGCACAGAAAACGTATCATACCAAAATAAGACTAACTTGTTGGTCTTCTGAAATAAGGTTCGCTCCCACCACTAGATCACTGGGCAAGTGTCTTAACCACTAGACCATCATGCATGTAAAAATTATATTTTTGATTAAATCTTTACTTTTATTAATTTATTTATTTGTATGCAACGTATTAATGTAATACAAACAATTTATTAACAATATTTTATAATGACAATTAATTAAGATACGGTTACATATATATACTCGTCTCAGGACAGACTTTGTATGTATTGTATTTCAGGAATATAACAAACGGATATTTTTATGTAAATTTATTTATTAGACTTAATTGACATACATGTTTATGTTGTAACAGAGGTGAATATATTATAATATAACATGATAAACATAAGATACAATTATATTTCAATTAAATACTCGTAGTTTATTGTGTGGGATGGAGTAGACTCCACCTTTGATATATACAGCACTGTCCCGGCTACTTTGCTAGACTACCGTCTGTGTTAAAGTAGCCAGGTTTTTTTCGTGCTGTTGTGGTGTTATTTAATTCAAGAAAGATAAAGATTCGACAGGAATAAAAATAAAAATAGAGAGAAAAAAAATGTAGTGAGAGTGTTGAAGATTTAGTAAATTATTAGTGTAGACACTGTATAATGATTATGTTAGAATGTTGGATAGCCATGCTTCTGATTGATCTCTACCCAATTGGATCATATATTGTGTAATCTTATTGGAAGTGAATGATTTCCTGTTGGTGCTGAGTGTGTTGTGCAGTTTCGGAGCTAAGAACATGTAGAATCTTTGATAAAATATCGTTGTTGCTCTCGGAACTGGCGTGTAAATGTTCGTCGTTTGTCTTGCGTTGTGTCCATGATTTATTGCTTGGGGTAAGTTGTTATTAGTATAGAAATATTAGACGCGTCTCAACAAATAGATTTGTCTTATGTCTAGGGCATTGCATTCTTTAAATATAAGATCTGATGGTTATCTAAAGCACGACCGTTTATTACTCTAAGAATTGTCTTTTGTGCTCTTTTAGCCGATTTTATTATACAATATTTAAAAAGAGATGTCATGGTATGTTTGTTTCACTTGTGTAACGCGTTTTTTTTTATAACGCTGTTACTCATTGCGTTAGTCACGAGTGATTTTTACAATGATTTATTTGTTTTGTAAGCAACTTTTACAAATGCACGTACAGTTTGTACCTCTACTTACAGTAATTGACGCCACATCCGCCGATTGAAATGAAAACAATGGAAATCTCACCTTCATTGTGTGTTTTTTTTCCTTATTCTACCGAATCCGTTTACATGAAGAGTTTAAATATATTTAAATATACTTATTTAATTTTGTTCATATTGTATTTTTCCGCTTGGAGAGATGGGAGAGACGAAGGAGTCAACGCCGGCGCTAAACATTTTGTCGCCGCAGGCAAGATTGTTTTTTTTAGTAATTTAAGTGAAGATGATGTCATATCATGGCGGTATTTTGTTAGGCCAACATTTTGAAACTTGCCCAAGGGCGGACTTTTTACCAAAAGACGTTCTGGACACTAGTGAAATAATTATAATCTTATTTATTGTGTTTGCTTTCTTTGATTGTTTATACCTAGATTATTTTTATTACACATTTCATTTCGCAATTTTACTTTTTGATTTTTATATATTTTTCGTCCGCCCCCTTGATTTGGCCGCCACAGGCGGGCGCCTGCTCCGCCTGTGCGTAACGCCGGCGCTGAGAAGGAGTGTCCGAACCGCTGACTCGAAATAGCTGGAATGAAAGTGGGGAAAATAAAGAACAAGATGATTATCTATCTTCCGCTGATATCTCCGCGTTTGTTATATCGAATAATTTTTGAAGAATGCGTTGAGAGTGAACTTCTGAAAAAAACACAAATATAATCGAAAGTAATGGTGTTTGAAAGAGATGAAAGAATAAATAATAAATTAGTGAATAAGCTTATTTACTTGAAATCTCCCCTCTCAGTTCCTTCCAACGTGACACCCTTGTTCTAATGAACTTCCGGAAAAGTTAGAGGTTACGTCCGATACGTATTTAGGTCCGCGGGAAACGGTGACACAATCCTTACAAACCCTCAGGCATTTCTTCTCTTGTAATATTCATTATTTCACACCTCCAGAAGCCACGCTTCGGCGTTTGTCTGACAGCGAGAGTTCACAGCGAGTCTAAAGAGTTTACCACGTCCGGAGACCACCTGCACCGAATATTGATCCCACATCGGAGGTCCCCTCTGGCATTTTTCTCTCCCAGCAACAGTGGTGAGAAAGGAACGCGTCCATCTCTCTAATGGTGCCACGTCCCATCTAACTTGCCATACCATTCGTCAGTCTCCTTATTCATGAACACAACTCCTGGAATTGCGCATCTGAAGGTCTGAAGACAGCGCATGAAGAAAAATACGACGAAGAAACAAGTTTCTTGGTTATGTTACGATTATTTTCATATCTGGGGCAAACCGCCCCAGCCACTCTTTCCGTAGCCTATTCATAAATATTTATATCAACAGTTGCAAACGTGTCACGGTCTGTTTAAAAATTGATTTAATTTTGTTTACGAATTTCCGAGAATTTTGTAAATTCATCGAATCCAGATTGAATGCTCTTACTCATCGACCACGGAGCTTTCTGATAATGAAAAATATCGCAACGGGTAAACATCCGCCCGCCAAAATGCCCCCCTGATGGATTGTTTGAAATACCCCAGCGTCTCATTTCAAGCGAAAGCTTACAGATATATTTTAATTGAAAAAAGATTAGTTTTTCGCGCTCTGTTAGATCGCTTTACGAACGTTCATCGAAACGTTAAATATTTTACAAGCAGGTTCGCAGCTCTGGAATGAATAATATTTATTTTATTATACATACTTTCTCAATTCGAATCAGTAATAATAATATCACAGACAATATTTTATAAAGCCCTGTTCTTCATATAGTTTACAAAAAGTTTATTTATTTAATTCTTCTTAACAAAGTGCCTACATAAGCACTCCTATATAAATTAAAATCTTTTCATTTACTAAAACTTATCTTTTACGTATCTGGTCAGTTTCACTTTAAACTTTAAGTGTTTTCTGGCATTTCGATGATGGTTTAGGCGAGTGAAACGTACGAGTGAAGAGATGATGGTAAAATGAGTCTTGAAGGTAACAGGAATAGAGGGCATAATCAGATATACCATACATTGGAACGATCCTGTTTGCTGATAGCTGCAGCAGTAATTAACGACCGTATATTTATTTGTTTATTTATTCTTAAATATGATCTATTATAAACAATATCAAAATGTTCCTTTTTACTATAACTTATCTTGCATATATTTGTTTAGTTTCATTATTAAACTATGTAGTTTTTCCTCCTATCTTTTATCATCTGGCATTTCATTAAAAATCTTCATCGCCCTATACACCATCTATTTCTGAGATTTGGCCTTCTTCCCGAATGGCAGTCTCAGTCTATCCCTTCCTCTTGTACGATGCTCGTGCTCATGTTGATTTGCATCAATTTTTTGTGTAAATTCCGCCGATATTTTCTTATTGAGGATTTTATAAATAAATACCATTATTAGCAATATTTGAACATACTAAATTAAAATTGATTTTATATGTGTATATTTATAATTAATACATTAATTTAGTATTTAAAATATCACAGAGCTATGTTCTGAATAATTACAACTTCACAATAAGAATGTGTTTTCCTTAACATTATTTGGACATGTTCACACACAATCAAGAACACACAATTACTGGATTTTTACCTACAAAGGCACTGTTAGTAAAAAAATATCAGATATCTCATAGAGACAAAGCTATTTTTTATTATATGTAATGGAAAATATATAGAAGTATGGGATAATTACAGGGCTTACGACCTATCTTCGGCTGGCTTAAGTGATCACTTTAAATATATATATATAACGTTCACCAATTCTCACCCCTCAATGTCTATATTTATCAAATTTTTGAAAGTTGTATATATGTTAGTATGTGAACTCGCTTCGAGTACCACTACACCATCGCCATATATGGACCAAATATGATAATTCATTTTTCCTTTTATTTTTTAATACATCATACACGTCATCACTGTGAGAATCGGATTATTTGAAATTATTTTAAAGCAATATTCTTTATGTGTTAATTAACCCATACTTCCATATGTCTTCCATTAACAATAATATAAAATAGCTTTGTCTCTATGTGATATCTGATATTTGTTTTAGTATCATTATATTAAAATATTTTTTCTGCTTATAGCTCATCGTATTCGGATCTTTCAGCATTTTGCACTGATCCGAGTATATCTATTTTTTCAGAGTATTACGATAAAATAAATGTGTGTACAGATTATGCACAATATTTTATTGATGGGCCAAATTATGACTCGCACTATGTACAAATTCTGTACCGTTACGAAAAATTTTATTGTATTAGAAATAAACATTTGCGAAATTTTCCATTATTAATGTATTTTATTTACAATATTATGTAATTAGTTTTTTAATATATATATATATATATATCAAATTTGAAATGATATAAAAAGTACAAACTTCAGATGTCGCGGCATATCTTGTACGTACGTATAACGTTTTTTTAAAATTCGTTTAATTAAAATTGCGCATTTTTTTTGTTCATCTTTCAGGGGGGTATTTTTCTTGTAGGTGGGTAATACACAGGGTGTAACAAACTTAGTCCACAATATTTTACGGGTGGATATCTTACTAAATTACGTGTCGAAAATGTTCAAGGAGTAATGGTACAAATTGGGACAATTTTTTTTTTTTTTTTTTATAAATCAACTAAATATTTTTTTAATAATACAAAATATTTTTTTGATAAATCAACTAAAAAAAAATTGTCTGGCGGCTCGAAGTTCGATGATCTTTTATTTTTTTTATATAAAATACTTAATTTGGAATCAATAAAATATTTAAAATAATCGCATAACTACGATTTTTTTTAATGTTTATATCTCTGACATGGTTGAGATTAGGCACACATCCCTTGAACATTTTCGACTCTAAAAGATTGTGCACTGCCCATAAAATAGGTGCCCTTAAAAATTAAATTTTCCGAACGATACGTCATTAGGCTTTCATAGAATTTCTATCGAAATCTACCTAACACCAAGATGGCGACAAGTAAATAATTTGTTACATTAAACATAATTATCTAATTAATCAGTAAAGTTTGTTTGTTTTGAATAATTTTTCAAAGCCTTCTAAAATTATCAGAGGCCATTATGTTATACAAGAGGTGGTCCCATAAATTTCTACCACTTAAAGAAAGTTTCCAACATCTGGGTGAAATATGCCGCGCACGAAAATTGTACGGGTTTAAGTTTAAAATTGTTTACGCGACAATATTTTTTGGAATATTGTCTTAAAACTTTTTCCGAGTTACGTGCTGGCGTACTAGAAATTTTTTTTAACTATCTAAGCATGTCGTTTTGTGTTTATCATTATATAAAATAATATTTTTTTATAATGCAGAAGCTCAACAATTTAAACAAAATTACGATACTGTTACTCATAACTAACAAATTAAAATTAGGTTGTATTGCTGCTTAAGTATGTTAAAAGCATTTTGTCAATATTCAATTTAGAAGAGTTGAATGAATTGATCACCCATGAGCGAGGATCGTAATCTCCTGCATACTATACTTCTTCACTTTACACGGCATCCTGTAGATCTGACGACTGTCACTGCCAAATTTAACTAAATATAAAAATACAGCGATATATCCAAAACAATCGGAATATGAGCATATGAGGTTTCGCGGCGCTCAATATTTGCTGGAGGCAGATGCTGCGCACATGGACTGCGAGACGAATTAATATCTCCATTCTACAGAATGTCTCCATCAAGGAGAGACTCTCAAATGTCTTCCCACGACGAATTCTTCAATTTTTTAAACATCTTGGAGAAGCTTGTGGAGAGATAGAGAAAGATCTCCCATCAGTTGGACTTACCTAGTGAAAAAAGCAACAAAACTCCCAATATACCAGATTTTAAATCACAGGTCAACAAGATCCATTCGAACACATTTTTAAAGCACGAACCGCTACTGCTCTATTAATTTTATTTTAAAGATGCAATTTAAGAACATAGTTCTGTATATACAGGAAAATCCACCCATTGAAAAACCATGGTCTTAAATTACAACTGTATAACAAAACGCATTTTCATTAAAAGTATATTAGTTCTATTAAAATTCAATAAACTGGTTTGATTTAATTGTGGCGTCACCCAGCGTGCATTATCATTGCAATATAAAGTTGATTGCTTTTAAAAAAAGAATAATAGATGTATCATGTATAGAATATACTTACATTCCAAATTTGTCGAAATCGGTTAATATGGTGAAATGGTAATAGGAAAAGTTCAAAATATATTTTAGATTAAAACATTTTTTGTGTGTATCTTACTAATTGATTAATTTAATCTGTATTAAATTTAGTGTTTGAATATTTTAATTTATAATTACTGTTTTGCTGAACACCCATTTCAAAAAATATCAAAAGACAAGTCACGCGGTATTGTCTCGAGCCTCTCTCGTTAACGCCTCAATGAAGGGGAAAGTTGTTCCCAGCCAGACTCCCTGGTTACACAATATTTTGGCTCCAAAAAGGTCGATTAACTTCATGTGCCTTCGGTAGCTGGCGCTCATTTCCAAATTGCCTATTCAAAGAGACGGCAGTCGCCATGGGGATACCCTTTTCGCTTCTGTCTCCTCTCAGGAGTGTTTTCGGACGGTTCCTATGATTTTACCATTCCAGGAAAATATTTATCCGAATGAATCTCGGTCCAGTTTACAATATTTATGAATCCCTGGAATAAAACTTGTAATCACGAAAGTTTCAGTTTTTATTTGTCTATTACATACACTAGGGGACAAGTGGCACGAACATGCTACTTTTTTTCAATTGACGATAATTCCTTTGTACATTAATATTTTCAAAAACGGTAAAATAATTTGTGTGTTAGAACTTATTATTATATGCCTTGAACGAACTAATGCCCTGTGCAAAGTGTGTTTATCCGGAGAGTCGAACTATCTTATTGTACTGAGAAAAAATTTGAAGCCAGGTCTTGAAGTATGTGAGAAGCCATTCGGGTTGTTCGGCAATGATCGACAATTCTCGAAAATACCCGAACGTAACGAGCGTTACTTACAATAACACTTCAACAAGTTTAACTTGAATAAAAGCAGTTCAAGTATATTAGTTCTATAATAATAATTGCTTTATTTTCATTATACCTAAACACGATGACTCTATATTAATTTCTAGTAAACAATTCATTTAAAATGTTGAAATTAACGCGTTTTTGTGACGGTGCCAATATTAATGTGTGAGCAAAATTAAAACTTAAAAAATACTTCTTACCGTTGAAATCCAATATTACTTAATAATTTAATAATTTATTAGAGTTTGATGAATACAGTTTGACAGCACAAGTTACACCATTTTGAATAATTAGATCACTTAAAAAGCGCACTTTGTTCTAATAATGACTGCTAAGCGTCACCAGCGAAAGGCAGAGGACTAATCGATGTGTTCGTACGAATTTCGTGAAATCACCGTTGAGGCTTCAAATCACCGCATTTGTTTCGACTCTTGTACTATAACGTCATTGGTCCTGTGTCTCACATCCCCCCCCCCCTCCCCGCCCTAGGCAGTCGATCGTCAACCCTGAATCAGAACAGTTCAAACGCTGTTATCAATCTCTAAGACTTCGTGTGTCTACCATGTTTTAACATTGACGAAATAGTGTGTGATAATCCCATATAGTTCACTGCGTCCGAAGATGATTTCGTGTTCCTGGGTTTTCTGACACTGTTCCGTACAGGAAACAAGAATGTAGACAAGGGTGGTTTTCACCGATCTCCGCTTCTCCCAACCGGCGATAATTATGAGGACAAAAGAAATGAAACACAAAGATGTTCAATATCGGTACACTACGGTGACACGACACGATCGAGAATGACGTTCCCGTCTGCAAAATACCCTGTTTTATTTTAGTTACATGCAATACATACATTCACGTAATATTTTTCCGCCATATTTGCAAGTACAACATAGCGATCGGCCGCCGCTGTGACGTTTTTGTTTCCCGAAATCTGTCCCACAGGTTTTTTGGCACCACGCCGATGATTACACCTTTAAATTATCAACACATGTCTTATTATATCAATTAATTGGCGCCTCCTCGGCGATTAATTCTGTGCGGTACAATAACAATGAAAAAATATTGAAAACTGTCGTTTTATGACCAGTGTAGTATTGAAACGGCCAGCATCAGGATGAAACAGTCAGGATTTCATGCTACTTCAGACTGAAACAGCCCGGGTTTCATGCTACTTCAGGCTGAAACAGCCAAGGATACATGCCACAAAAATCAAAAATAACCCGTCACCACAGTTCTTTAGAAAATATCTATACGCGAATACGGAACCTTTTTGTCAAACCCCACATCTGATGAAAAATAAGTGCTATTGTTTGACTCACTCGAACTGGTATATATGACAATACCTCTAACAAGTGTGGAGGCTAAGCAGCAAGTTTCTCGAGTACCAAACTTAGATAACTAACAATACAAAACGAGTTCTATCACCTGCGTTCGAAAAGAAAATTGATGAAAATAAAACGTGCTATATACATATGTACGCCTTGAGCTACTTAAATTGAAATATTTGACATCAGTGATATCTATTGCACAATGCGGAAATATAAATAATAATATTCATTATTATTTTTGCTAATCTGTACTACCATCTAACGGATTTCTTAAGAAAATACACCGACAGATACAATGAATACGAAAGGCAATATTATAATAGATTGTAAAAATACATTATTAAACCAATGAACTGAATAAAACTGATTGTTCAAAGAAAAAAATATCCTGGCCATATTTTCACAATGACGTATTGAACTTCACAACAGACAGCTATTGTTCAAGCAGTAAGGAAGTGAAGAGTATCCTATTTAAATTTTACCAGAATGTAATTCTGCGTACTCTGGTCAAACTACAGGCTTGTGACGTACATCCGGCTACGGTCCAATATACTCCGCTTACTCTTTGGGTTGGTGCATTATTGTAACCCATTAGACATTACTCTCTCGAGACATTGTGTCGCTGGTGTTATGTTGCAGCTAGAACACAGCAGCATCAGAACATCATGCAATCTGCAGTATCTTGATGTTCTAGATAGACCAAATAAAGGCGTGAATAATTATTGTGAGGTCCAGAATCAAAAGCAGATGTGTTTTCGAGTAAAATGCAAAAAAAACATTGTACCACAACTGTCACATTTGGAATCATATTGAAAATGACCAGTAAACATAGGTCACATAACCGAATACTGTCGTCTTATTGGCTGAAAACATATTTGTCCGAGTTTGAAATAAATATCCATTGGACATGTCCGCGATTGAAGTAATAAGGAAATTTTAAATACGTTTTTATACGAATTTCCATGATATTTATCTAATTCTGATAGGCTAATCTCGTAGACATTAATTTGTTTTATATTTGAATATACCAAATTCAATAATCATAAAAATTGGACAAGCCTAATTTTGATTCTACATCGCACAATTATAGATAGTCGTATTTTAATATAATCGTGTAACTTTATTGAATTATATATGCACGTAGTTAACTCTTAACCAACTTGTTTACGCCGATCGCTATTGTTAAGCCCTGCAAGCAGTGGCGTAACTATGCCAATACTTTTTCCAGAGCATTAACGAAGTTGTAATTTTTAAATTCACCACAGCAAGAAAAAAATTGTGTTCTCATCAAATGTTTTTCTTCTATTACAAACACGTTCACCTTCGTTTTACCATTATTTACAACGTCCGAAAGTTCATTCTGCTGTATATTGGAGATAATATTAATGAAAAAAAAAAATGTATGCCATGTCACATATCTAAACGTGTTAATTGTTGTCCGAGTGATGATGATGGCTATTGTTGTCGGTGTTTGCGCATGCGCGAACGGCGCGCCTCGATTCAAAATCTTTGATTAGTATCAACATTTTTAAATTAGTATTTTTTTTTATCACGAATTTTCCACCAAAATAATAATATGTGAGCTCATCTGAACATAACTTTTTTATGCAAAAATATAATTTATGGATTACTTATATGATTTATTTATATAATTTGTATAATATCATTCGTAATACATGAATTGTAATATATGATTTGTAATATAGGAATTGTAATATATGAATTGTAATATATGAATTGTAATATATGATTTGTAATATAGGAAATGTAATATATGATATATAAATAACAAGTTAGTATGATGTATTAACTTTCTATTTAAATTTGATACATATTTTTTTTTTCTATATGTATTCTTGTATTTTTATTTAAGTTACGGTATGTGGCAGATGAGATTTAGTAAACTAAATATTATTTTTAACAATATTCCTTTCCTTGCAGTCATGACAGAGAACGCGTTCAAAGCTAGGGACATCGGGCTGCGCGCGCAGAAGAAGATCCTCTCCCGCATGACCAACAAGAGTGTGGTGAAAGTCTTCATAGACGACAACTCCGCTTCCCTCCTGGACAACCTGTACAAGCTGGCCAGAATACACGTGAGTCTAATCATTATTCCCTCCTGGACAACCTGTACAAGCTGGCCAGAATACACGTGAATCTAATCATTATTCCCAACTGGATCTCCTCCAAGGGTCCTCCAAGATAGATCTCCACACTCTTCTGTTCTCTCTGTTCACACAATTCTCGCTTCATCCACATTGATACATTTTCTCATACAAGCTCGCCGATTATTGAGGCTTCTAACAGGACCATCCTCCAGTATCTGGTTTACCTGGTCGTGACAAGTCTTCCGCGGACGTCCTCTATTTCTGGGCTCATCAACACTTGCGTCATATATCTTTCTAAATACAAATTAAATGTATTAATTAGAAACATATACATATAAAATCAATTTTATCGAAAAATATTGTTGTTGCTACCAGGATTCTAAACTTGATCTCTTCCAATCCGGGGAACGTGCATTAACCGATTACACTACAGCACACTGCAGTGCATTGACGACAAATGTTCGAACTTATATGTTACATTTTTCAAATTGATACATCTATCGTTCCATTATTTGAAAGCCATCTACTTTATTTATTTTAAATGATTCAGATTTTGTATTTAAAATATGAGAGATCTATGTTCTGTATCTGTTCACCGGGATTCGAACCTGGATCTCTATTTCCAATCCGGGGAAGTATACTATCAATTCTATTATAACGCCAGTATTTTTCTTGACAAATTTTCAAACCTAAATATATGTTACATTTTTCAAATTAATACACATGTCGTTCCATTATTTGAAAGCCATCTACATCTACATCTATGTTCTGAATAATTCACAATAAGAATGTGTACTCACAAATTTCATAATAAGAATGTGTTCTCCTAATAATATATCTTTCTTACCATTCTCTCTTCATCCATCCGTTTCAGATGACCAAACCACCTAAGTGATCCTTTCTTAATCTTACATACTATAACAAAGAACAGCTTTACATTATTTCCTTATTTCTTCATTCTTTACTCTGTCATGAATGGACAAGCCACGTATACGCAAGGAAAGCGACATTATAAATGGCAAAAAATCAAAAGTGATGGAATTCGAGAAAGAGGAAATCAAGACACCGTGCAAAATACTTGTAGGTAATGAATGTTTGGAACAAGTAGGTGAGTTTGTGTATTTGGGAAATACGTTTGATAGAAACGGAAAGGCTGAGAAAGATATCAAAAGGAGGGTGACATCAGGGAACAAAGTGATCGACGCGTTGATGGAACCGAAGCAAGACTAGCGGTACACGATTGAGTCCTAGTACCGAGAGTGAGGCCTAGAGCTGGCACAATAGAGTATTAAATCTAAGAGTAATATCTAAAATATCGTTCTATTTTTCAACTAGAGTCAATGACCAAAAGATGACGAGAACCATAAATAAACATTTTAATTTTATGAAATTTCCTTTTGCTTTCTTCGTGTGCCGCCTTTTAACGAAGGTTGGCGACCATGTTACAGAATGCTAATTTATCCTGTATAATATGTATAAGATCACCGACACTATAGACAGTGAGCCACTTTCTAAGGTTACGTAGTTAAGATTAAAATTATTAATATTATTCTTATTCTTATTGTGAAGTTGTAATTATTCAAAACGTAGGTCTGTGATCATATTTAAAATATCACAGACCGTCTGTTCTGAATAATTACAACTTCACAATAAGAATGTGTTCTCCTAATAATAAAGTTTTATCAATGTGTCCAAAAATTTAATAAAAAATGAATTGATAATTCTGGGGTCTGCTATCAGAAGACTCAAAGGTATTTGAGATTCCGTAAAAATAAGATAGATGACTCTTTCAAATAATGGAATGATTAAATATATTAATATCAAAATGGTAACATATAGGTTCAAAAATTTGTCGCTAAAAATATCGTCGCTGTAGCATAGTTGGATAATGCACCTTCCCCGGTTTAGAAAGAGATACAGGTTCGAATCATGTTTTTCGATAAAATTGATTTTATATGTATATCTTTCTAATTAATACATTTAATTCATATTTAAAATATTAAGATTACCTCTTATTTTAATTTTCAAAACATAACTTTGTACTATACACACGATGGGTTATTTTCACTACCTACTAGTTTCGAGAGGTATAGTCCCTCTCATCATCAGGTGATAACTAAATATATGAAATAATTTGAGAAAAAATATAGTTAAACCGCGAGAAATCTAAATACGAGAATAAAGGAATCGCCGCTGCCTGAAAATTAACAACTTCTACGAATTTCCTAATTATATAATTGAAACTAACCACTCTTTCGATAGGCATAGACTAATACTTTTCCACTCGGTAGCCTATAACGGATTAATATTCAACAATTTGGAAATCGAACCGAAACGACCGAAATCTTCCACCCCTTCTCGAGCACCGCCCCATCGCCCGTATATAATACAATACTGTATTTAGTTTAGTTATCATTATGATGAAATTTAAATTAACTCGTAGTGAAAACATCCCAACGTGTATGTAGTGCAAAGTTTTGATTTGACAATTAAAATAATCACGTTACACCACAAAGTAACCGCGATGATATTAAAGATTACCTCATTCGAAATACTCTTCTTCTACAGCCTTCTATCTTCCCTTAAATAATGTATTGCGAGAGATCATATTTGTCAATGCAGCTATCCATAAAAGTAATATACCCAGTGCACAATACTTAGGGGTAGATACATACTAAAAATACGAGTCGAAAATGTTTAATATTTAAAATGACAGACTATTTTTTTTTACATGATTTACGGCCTGAAGCAAACATATATTGGTTATAATGAATCAATTTTGCAAATGTTTATATTAAACATAAAGCTTCACATGACAAAGATACACTTTTTGAATATTTTCGACACGTAATTTAGTCAATTATGTTACACCATGTATATTATGTACTTACAAGAAAAATCCCTTTAGAAAATAATGAAATTAAAAAAAAAACGGCATACAAGATACACCGCGACCTCTATCTACGTTTTTTTAAGTTTTTACTTTAAAAAACTAATTACATAATTTGTAAAAAAAAAAAAAAATATGCGTAAAAACGTTCTTTATTTCTTTGACTTGTAATTATTTAAAGTCTACGTGAAGCCGACCCACCCAACGTACGGGGACATCAGGGCTATCCACTTTAGCAAAGTGCCCAATAGTACTTAATTTTAATACATTTTCAAATACAAATCCGATTCGACAAGAAGTCTGCGATGTTTTATTTCAAATCAATAATAAAAGTTATTTTTATAATACGTATATTCTTCACCATGGACGTGGATTATATTTAAAAAATATACTCGATAATTTTTGAAGACTAGTTTCGACATAATGTGTATGTGTTTATTTGGGTCTTTAGAATTAATCGGTTTTGTCGATTGCTCGCTTTCAATATCGCCGCAAGTAGAAAAAATAATGACAGATTTCGATAAATAAATTGATTTGTGTGTTTGCTAAATCATGTGTTCGTTTCAATATGTGTTAATGATTCAGTACCTAATAAAGTATATTATTTATTTTATTGATGAACTGATAATAACGCAAATATATCATCGCGTGCAGCAATTAAAAAAAAAACATGGTGGTAAAACGCTCGCCTAGTCACTGAGTGGTCGAGAGTTTGAGCCTCTTTCCGAAAAACCATCACGTTAGTCTAATTTTTATAGCACAAGCGCAAAACTTTAAAAATTGTGAGAATATAATATGTTCGTCAGGACGGGCGCACACTTACTAATCCATAAAATGGTCCCACCCTCTCCCGGAATCGTTTTGAGAGTTGTTTAATATCGCTTCGATTCCACTCAACAAAGAAACGCGTGCGATAATTTTCCAGAATCTTTAAATCTTTTTAGAATATATTATATATTTAAATAGATTAGTTACTATATTAGATTATTAATATTTGAATACGTCCAAGAACACACAATTACTAAATGTTCACATGCAAAGACACTGTTATTAAACAAATGATAGATATCTCATTGAGACGAATTACCCGTAATTACCCATACTTCCATGTATTTCCATTAAATATAATAAAAAATAGCTTTGTCTCTATGAGATGTATATTATTTGTTTATTAGTTAATATGATACCTTGTAGCTTTCCTTCATCGTTAACTTTTTTTTCTTTCTTTATTATAAGGGGCACTATTAGAACATTTGGTCAGTATTACATTTTTATTACATCCTTACGTTTTGTCATTAACTGATGATATAGGTAGGCTCCGGTGCCATTGTACCAAAGTCATACCTGTACAATATTTATCCGTACGGTATCTATCGATAAAATAAATAAAATATCGATAGCCAATTGTTGGGTCAATTGGCGGGGGCGTGGCTTCAGTTGTAACTGTCGAGAGGGGGGGAGTTACCCCCGCCGAACATTTGATATTTTACGGATAAATGAATGTGCGCCTATCGTGACGAAGATAAGATGTTTCGATAGAAACGGATCGACGTTAAATTAATGCAAAGCAAAACCGCAAAGTTAACGCTATCAACATCAAAAATATATATCATTACCAATTTAAATTTAATGACACTAAAGTGTCGAAGCGCGTCGCGTCGCTTCCGCGTGCCGTAGCTAAACACTTTGACGGCAGATTAGTCGCTGCCTATTAATCCCACCCTCGTCAAGTTAGGGACAAACACGTGTCCGGAGTCTGGAGTGCGACGCGGAGCCTTCCCCTGCGCGGGGTTGCTCCGCGACAGGTAAGACGGCGGATCTTCCACTTTGATGACCTTTGTGGTGAGTTTCGAATAACGGAACGCCTCCCAGAGGATTTGTTCCGATTATTCTGATTGGTGTTTCAAATACGATGATTTATATATATGATAGAATTAATCGGCAAACTGTTATGGCCCGTGCCCACGGATGTAACTTTTGTGAGATTTTCGACTCGAGATAAAATGTGACCGACGCAAGTCACCGACCGCAAGCGGCGGGCGACGGAATCGGAAGGGATGGGTAGGTAGGAAATAGGGAATCGGAACGAGGGAATGATGAGAGATGAGGGTAAGGAACTCCTTCGATAGCGGACCAAGATGGCTTCCGGGATAAAGAGGACAGCTCTACTTACTTGATGCTGACGCTCCCTGGCTTGTCCTAAAATTCAACCCAAACTTTTAAACGCAACGAAAGGTGACTCTGGTAATGGTTAATAATTGCACGCTCAAATACGCTATTGCGTTCGTCCAAAATAATTAACAATTAATCGCAATGACGAAAACTTCACTCTGAATTTCGTCGTACTATGCTCCCATGAGATTCTTTGGACATAACGCTCGGCTTTCGTAGTCCGCTGTGTACACATTAGGGATTCTATTTTCTCGACTTTTTTCAATTCCCGAGACTCGAGAGTCAACATTTTCAAGTTCCGGGAACTCCCGGGAATCGAGACCAAAAATTTTGTTCAATCAAAAAATATTTTTTTAAATAAATATTCATACGTATTATGTACAGTAGCTATTAGGAATATTATCCTTATTAAATTGAATAACAATTGTTTGTTAAAAAAAATTTTTTTTTTTTAGTGAAACATACATTTATAAATTAATTACAAAGACAAATACATCTATAAAAATTCCAAAAATCTTTTTTTTTTAAGATAAAGAAACACGTCGGAAGACAATAACGTATATATTTGGTCAAAATCAATGACAAACTGGAGTCCCCTAATAGCCTTTTTCAAATAATTCCATCTCATCTGAATTTTGTTTTGTCAAAAGATGCCACACTTTATTTTAAATATGTATATATATTAACTTCACATTTTACAAGGAAACATAATCCCCTGTTTGAACAAACCGATAAAACTATTCCCTTCAGAATCATATTGCTGACCATGCACAAAAATTGACAAACGTGCAATCAACACATATTTTCGATAAATAGATTTTTTTCTTTTCATCTTTCTAATTGTCTTAATTAATTTATATAAATTAACTCGTTTAAAATTAATAATATCAAGAACAATCACAGGATTATTTCTCGCATAATCGCATAAAAATAAAAGTGTTAAATATGTGTTTTTTATGTCTTTTAAAATTCTGATAATATTCTTCTTCTATTGCCATATCCTCGCCTAATCATTGCATCTTAGGACGAGTGAAATCCAAGTGTGTATTGCATAATTTATAAAGGTGTTGTTTCACGCTAATAAAGATTGATGAAGAAATTATATATTCTTATTTCATCAGTCGTGTAAAAATAATTTATGTAAATAAAATAACAGTACAGAATAAAAATCCTCAATCTTCCGTGTCTTACGACTTGATTGAAATAAATTATTACACACAGAACAACGAATCTTATCGGAAGAAGGGCTTACTGCTAAATTTGAGGGTTTATAAATTTATGGGTTCGCGGTAAAATAAAATCTACACAGAAAATGTTTTCTGGAACATAGAATTATACGCACGTGTAACACAAAAAGTTGAGTTCAAGGCTAGCACGATAATTATTTTCTTTTGTGTTGGGAAAATGTAACCTTAGGCCGAAAAGGTGCGTGATTACATTTTTTATCTTTGATGTCATAATTTAACCAGATTTGTCTCAATTCCGACGGCAATAAATTTGATATTGATCGTTTCTGTGTACTTAATACTTCAAGAAAATTGTTAGGCCTGGCTGCTGTCCTACGGGCGACTGTTGTCTTTGAATTTGATAAAAAAAGTATAAAAAGAAATATATATTGTGTCTTGTTTCCGTTGTGCAAGGTCTCGTGAAAATTTAGTGATAAAGAAAACAAACGCCATGAACGCGTTGACACGCCTAACTTTGTATGTTACTCTAAGCTATAAGCGTCTTAACAACCACTTTTGGACCTTGCAAACTTGCAGGGATTAAAGTCATATTTTTAAATCATTTTGCCATCTGTGGACGACAGGTCCCAGCTTTTGATAGATAAGTCAAGACGCTTAATGCCAAGTCTTACCATGTTTATGTAAATGCCTTCGATAGCTGGTTCCCAGGTTTCCGATTAACAATATGGACACATATGATATATGAACTGCACTAACCTCTTTCATTTTACTGTCTTTCTGGTCCGATATGGTTGTTCTTTAGCTGGGATGTCTTCTTTAGATTTCAACCGTCCGAAGCGCGCACTGATGATTTATTTGGACTGCTGGACTGGTCGAAACACGGGAATGACTGGAATCATTTGAATGACGCCTGTCGGTTACCGTTTTCTTAGGTTCCGAAAAAAGGCGGCAATACTCTCTCTCTCCCACACACACACACACACATGTGCATTATTCTAAACCAGGAAGCCCAGTGGTGCCAATCGAAGTAACAAGGCGCATAAACATACCCTATGCGGTGTCTTTATAATATAATATAAGATTTATTAAATTTAAAGTCGAGCACTGTGTGACATATAGCAAATCACATTGTTGACGTATGCTCATTGTGTTCAGTGGTCATCGAATTTTTGTATTCTTCGCAATTATTACATTACTTTCACTGTCTAAAAGTTCAATATAATTTTTTTTTTTGGTCACGTCACAAGGTAAGTTATTCGTGCACTCAGATGGTAGGAGCGGCGTGCGACGTTGAGCACGTGTGTCGTGTTAGCGCCGAAACGGAGCATTACATAAATGTCTGATTGGATATTTGTTTGCGTTAATCCTTTTTAAGTTACGTTACACTGTGCTAGACGGCTTCTCCTTTTTGATAATAAATTACATTTTTAACATTGAAATACAGTTTTCATGGATAATCGATTGCTTTCTGATACTGTATAATATTGTGTCTCTCATTGTTTTATATTATATTTTATTTTATGACCCATTAATACAATACTATTATCAACAAAAAAAATGTCCGCCACGTCACATATTCGAACTTTAAAATCTTCATCAGTATCGGCAGTTTTAATTTGTATTTATGATAATGTGATGAATTTTCGATCGTAATGAATAATATGGAAGCTTGACATCTGAAAGTTATAAAAATTTATGTGAAAATCGTCATTGCAATGTGACTGAATGAAGGTGACGATATCGTTCGATATTTCTGGTAGGATCGCGGCCCAGCACTTTACAGTTCGGCTTTGCTTTCTGCTTAGTTACTGAATATATCTAAACCATTCATACGCACTCGCGCGCCATCAGGTCATAAATTATTTGAATCGCTAACATCACGTTGAATAATTTAAATATTAAAAAGCTTTTTTTTTACCTTCTTACCGAGTTCCAATCTACATCACTCCGCGGATAGAATCGATTTCACTTGTCACGATCGATCGATGGTCCGCCATCCCTCGAATAACCTATCCTACAGGCGACAGATTTATATTAGAAAATATGTAGTTGTTTGAAAAAGCTAAAATTTATGTTTTTTAAGTAAATACTATACAGGGTGGCCCAAAAAAAGTGAGAACATTTCGTAACACATGAGTTATTTCATAACATAATATTCTTAATGTAATTTTTTTTACACAATATTTAGCTAATCAGAAATCATCAAAACACTCCATATTGCATCATCTACTGGGTTTAAATCTGGGCTGTTCGGTGGCCACATGCTTGGCTCGATGAAATTAACATTCTCACGACGAATGAAGTTGATTGTATTTCTGGCTGTGTGAGATGGAGCTCCGTCCTGCTGTAATGTCCAGTTATTCTGTAAAGTCTAGCTATACTCCAGGCTTTGTTTTGAAACTCTTTGATTATTTTCCTAGCACCCCGACGTTTTTCAATTTGCAAATTTTTGATCAGAATACGGTCTTCTGCGGTGATTTTTGTCATTCTGGGCAACAATTTGAAAAAATCAAATATAAATAGTGGGAAAATTAATAATCAAAGATGGCGACATTTAAGCTATTTTTGATATAGTTAAACTAATTTTGATGTAATTACATCACATTTTACAAAATATTCTCACTTTTTTTGGACTACCTTGTACATCCCCCCCCCCAATTCATCATCAATTGTACCAATTACAATTACTATAATATTTTTTTTAGTATTCTGTTTTTATTTTGTTTATTTTAGATTGTTAACTTTGTTTTATTAACTACTTAATGAATTAAGTACGACTACCGGTTTTGGTAATGGATTTTAACCACAAAGTTCATTTTGCTAATCTTAAAAATGTTATTCTGTTTTCATTAAATAACTAGGTAAAAACCCGTTAATAAAATAATTGATAAATAAAAAAAAAATATTATTCAAAGAAGGTAGGTTAAATATGAACAACTTATATCCAGATAGCAATTTTTTTCATAGCTGTTCAAGTGATAAAATGCCAGACGATTATATAATCATTTTATTCGCAATATGCATGCTTATGGCTCAGGATCGCAGTCCATCATTAAAAATGTGACGTAATTAAAAACGGTGAGAATTGCAAGAGAGATGGAAGAATAAATCATTCCTATTACAGAGTACACCCGTGCGTCAAGTCAATGCATTCAAATACCTGGACTCCATAATATCGGCAGAGGCAACAACAGACCTTGACGTAGAGCATAGAATTAACACAGCTCGGCTCAAGTGGAGGTCTTTGTCTGTAGCTAGTGGCAAGTTTATAAAACAGCAGTTAGGCCAACTGTGATCTACGGGTCAGATTATTGGACGAACATAAGAAGCAGACGGACAAAATTCAATATGTTTAATGTAAAAACACAAAAAAACTGATAGGTGTTTGAAAACAACATACCTTTTTATTAATGCAATTATTATTATGAATGATTATCGCTATAATCTGATTTGAAACACAAAATAAATGCAACACCTGTCAAAAACAAGATTTTTCTATAATGGCGGTCATTTAAATTTCAGAGTAGCAATGACTGCTATTGGTCGAATCCTAACATAAATGGCGGCGGACAAAAGCAACTGACTTCGCACAGCAACACTAATTTTGGATGACCAGATTACATCGGAAAGAGCTAAGTTTGATTGTTAATAGATTAACATAATGTGTATAAGGTAAATGAGAAGAAAACTGCATAAGAAGATGGAGTTTGCTTGGTGACTAGTCCCTCAGTTAGCCGCAGTAGCGACAACAAACAAAAGACAAAGAAGAAATGTGTAAAATATACAGTAAATCTTTCACGATACTATGTGTTCTTACGAAATTATACGCAAATATTTAAAACACGAAAACGCATTGTCTGATGAAATACGGTAGAAATGTATTTTAGCAGACAGTGAAATATGAACGTGGTGTGGCAGACAATGAAATTAAGTATTTACTTTGTTGCCAAAACTCTCAGTTACAGCATTAATTATTATCTGCACGTTTCATATGATGAGCAAATATATTATTACGATTATTATTGACAGTTGTTATCGATGAAGGACTCCTGGCGAGTAAATCGGGAAACTCGTAAAATTCATGTCGTCCCGATTTCGGAAAAGTAAGTGGACCGTACGATCAACGGTAGCGATTTAATATTACATTGTATTTTTATGTGCCCGATGTTATGGAACCGTAAAATGAAATCAAACGACCCACACAAACGCTTATGTCATTTTGATACGTTACTGTCTTGAATAGGGGTGATATTTTCAATTTGTCGGATATTGGAGAAAGTATTAAAATGCAATTTTCTTGGCGGTAGAAATCTACCAACTGGAATAATCCGACTCGTAGCTTGCGCGCTTTATACAAAAATGAAAAGAAAGATGGCCACTCGAAAGCTTTCAGAGGGCACCGCTGTTGCAACACTGTTCCGATGAAAAATAATAATAATTTTGGATTCTATGAATGTTGAATGAAAATAGTTATTAAGTCAAAATTTTGCTCTGCGATTTATTAAAAAATATAATTTAACAGTGGTTAAAAATACGATTTCAAATTAATAAATCAAACCAACATGTAAACTTGCGAGAGTGTGAAATATCATAAAATTATAAGTTAATGCAAATTATATAAAAAGTTGTGCCTGAGAATTTATTTATTTATTTATATATATTGACATACATATTTTTGTTCTAACAGAGGTAAATACGTAATAAACATAAGACATTACTCATAGTTTATTGTGTGGGATGGAGTAGACTTCACCTCTGATATATACAGCGTTGTCCTGGCTACTTTGCTAGACTGAAGTATGTGTTAAAGTAGCCAGTTTTTTTTTTCGTGCTGTTGTGGTGTTATTTATCGACAGGAATAAAAAGAGAATTACAAATATGTATAAAAAAGTAAAAATAAAATAAAAATATATGTAGAGGGAGTGTTGTAGGACTAGTGAATTATTAGTGACGGTATTGTATAAATTATATTAGAATGTTGGATATCCATGCTTCTGATTCATCTTTACCTGATTGAATCATATATTGGGTCCATATTTGTGTAATCTTATTGGAATTATACGATTTCCAGTTGGTACTGAGTGTGTTGTATAGTTTCGGGGCTAAGAACATGTAGAATCTTTGATAAAATGTCGTTGTTGCTCTCGGAACTGGTGTGTGGATGTTTGTTGTTTGTCTTGTGTTGTGTCCATGATTGATTGCTTGAGGAGAGTTGTTGTTAGTATGGAAATATTGAACGAGTCTCAACATAAAGATTAGTCTTATATCTAGGACATTGTACTCTTTAAATATAAGATCTGATGGATATCTAAAGGGACGACCAATTATTACATTGAGAATTGTTTTTTGTGTTTTTTTAGCCGACCCCAATATTGTTTTTGCTGCTCCTCCCCAAACTAAAATAGCATAATTAATTAAGGAGTAGCACAGTGCAAAGTACACTGATCTTAAGAGTTTGTAATTAACTATACATCGTATTCCTTTAAAAAAGTAAATTAGAATATTATTGCTTTTTAAAAGATTTAAATTGTTTGTGAGAATGATGAGTTTTAGTGCGTTTTCTTGCTGACGTGTTTTATAGAATTGTTTGATTTAATTAAATAAATTCTCTTTTAATAACCTAATATTTTTTTTATTGCGATACCAAATTCTCGTTTACAGCATCAAAAATATAAGCGTGAAAATAGCGCCTAGCCTCCTCCACCTGACTCAGTTCACAAATAAACCACGACTACGCTGTTATCCATTTTTCAAACCGTAGATATATGTGAGGTCCAAAATCAAAAGCGGATATGTCCACTTTACCTGTTTTCGAGTAAAATGCAAAACACCATTGTACCACAACTGTCACATTTGGGATCATATCGAACATGACCAGTAACCACAGGTCACATGACCATTGGCTGAAAACTTTTGTCTGGGTTTGAATTAATTATCTATTGGACATATCTGCGATTGAAGTAACGAGCAATGCGTTTTTGTACGAAATTCAGTAATATTTGTCTAATTTCAATAAGCTAGTATCGTAGATATTAATTTACTTTATATTTGTACATATTTAACTTAATAACCATAAAAACTGGACATTTCTGATTTTGATTCTATACCTCACATATTATATATTACTTATTTCTCTTAACTGTTAATCCGACATACCGTGCATACAATAATAGCAGACCTACATACTTGTTTATTAATACACTCAGTGAGTGGTGCCATTAATTGTAATTAATGTAGTTGTTTGTGAACAGAAACGTTATCTGAATATTATTCTTCATTTAATCGAATAATTAAAAAAATCTGCTCTTAAATAATAATTAGCTTTACTTTCGCGAATTTTGTTTTCGGTGCCGTACATTTTTCAGTTGGAACAACAATGGTATCATCTTGTCAAAATTCCTGAACCAAACAAAATTAAAAATTAATATTTTAAACATTGGAGCTTAATATTTTAATTTTTCAAAGAATAGTTCTTTTAAAGGTAGGTTTTTACTGTGCGATGACATAATTAATTAATTAAGGTTAAATAACTTTGTTTGCACCACTTTATTAGATATGAAATATACATGCTTCTAGAACAACGTTCTCTTCCTCAGGATGAGTTGTTTACTAAAGTTAAAAATTGACATTGCGATTAGGTTATGAAAAAGGAAGAGTGGTGGGGGGTAAACCGAATTCGAAGTAAGAGAAGTTATTCATCGTCGAGTTGAATCATCTCTGTTATTTGCACTTCAGACGCAGCTGCTCTGAACAATGTGAACTGCAATGGAACCAGTCACGCAAGTTCTTTAAGTAAAATACGCGTTATCTTTCTGCACATCGTCTTATTTTGATCTTCCTCTATATGACTAATTATTATTTATTAATTAGAAATCTATTTTAACGAAAAATATATTGTTGCTACCATAATTCGAACTTGGATCTCTTTCCAATCCGGGAAGGTGCATTATTCAATTATGCTACAGCGGACAGTATCTTTGTCGACAAATTTCGAACCCATCTGTTAGATTTTTCAAATCAATAAATCTACCGTTTCATTATTTGAAAGCCATCTATTTTGTTTTAGTGCATAGTTGGATAATGCACCTTTCCCGGATTGAAAGAGATGCAGGTTTGAATCCCGCTAGCAACAACAATATATTTTTCGATAAAATTGATTATATATGTATATCTTTCTAATTAATATCACTGACCTGAATTCCGAATAATTGCAACTTCACAATAAGAATGTGTTCTCCTTAATAATTATCATTGCATCATATTTCTCGCTTCTCATAGCATATCCAAAATTCACACGTTTTCTCTTTTTGATAGAGATCAGCGCAGGACACACACATTGCATTCCATCATAGAGTCACACACACACACACACACACACACACACACACTCACAGTAGTGTCACACATCAATCACATCGCTTTTCTTCTACCTTCATTTACCTTCAAAGTTCTATCAGATCGGTGGATTTAAAATATCTTGCATTCGGTGTGTCCCAACAGGCACCGGTGTGCAAAACGAAACTTTCATCAGCCGTAAAGATACCCAGTACCGACAGCAGGTAGCGATACCATAGCGGCCAGCGGTGGTCGGGAAGGGCATCTCGAGTGCCACTCTTTTCCATATTTGTAAATTGTGCATTGTGCCTTAAAATAAACCAAGTATCAATAAGTTTCATAACATGCAGCCTGCCATACTCGCATATATACAACACGGCCATCATATTTTAAACATAACCTTCAAATTCCTTCTGATTCGTATATGCGACTCACATTAACCCGTTAACCCACACGCATTCATTCAGCCATCCACGATTGCATAACCAACATTCCTGCTCCATAGTGTCGATACACTTCACCCCAAAGGTTGATACTTTTATTGGGGACATTGCTGCCTTGCCTGAATTCTTTCCGGGCAATAAATAGGCGACAAAACGCCAAAAATGAATGCAGTCGAAAGCAACACGAGCGACCACAAAAGAGCGATTTGCTTCGAAACATTTAGGTTTATTATTTTCAACAATTTGAATTTCAATGGAGTTCATTGTTAAGCGGGAAATACGTCTGCTTTTTGCATTACTGAACGGAAGTTTACTTTGGCCGCTGTCAAAACTGGAAAGTAATTTATAATGATATAAGACATTTGCGATAAATCGTCGGCTGTTAATAATAAATCAAAAAAATCCAGGCAACATTACGACGTCTATTTTGTGTTATCATTTATCATACCTTTATACTTGGCTCGAAATGGAAAATCTGACTAACCGGAACGGTTGATGTACGCAGTTCGACTCTTATTTTTTTTTTATCAAAAAGTAACACACAAACACACTTTTTTCCATTCTAGGATGATTAAGTTATGAATGAACTATACAGATCAACTTTGAATAACGATAAACATTACTTAATTCTATTGCAATATATATACATATATATACACGGCAGACTAGCCTAGAAAACTACACACAAAATATATATATATATATATATATATATATATATATATATATATATATATATATATATATATATATATATATATATATATATATATATATATATATATATATATATATATATATATATATATATATATATACATTTTGTGTGTAGTTTTCTAGGCTAGTCTGCCGTGTATATCTGACCTTAAATCGCAGGGTCCATCGTCAGGGCCAATGTGATGTGGGACTTTTAGTGTTGTTAAGTACTGGCTTGCAGTACCGTGTCGAAAGCAGGGTCTGTTGTTTATTAGGCACTTGATTGCACTACCGTGTCAAAAACAGGTGTTGTGTGAAGTGAGTAGTGTTGTGTTATGTAAGTTCCATCTACTGTTGGATCACTATCTGTAAAGGGTCTTCGACTCCTACAGCTTTGAAGCGTCGGATACCACGAGGTTTTTAATTTTATCATCACCGTCATCTCTATTAATATTCACTGGGTGTTTGTATATTTCAATTGCTTCTTTGACCAGACGTACGTGATGACTCTTGGGCTTTCCTAAGGTTTTCAGCTCAAATACAAAATCGGCCCGTGTCCAGAAAGTGTTCAGTCAATGCCGATTTTCCTGGATAGCCGAGTTTGCATGCCCGTTTATATTCGTTAACCGTTTTGGAAATTTTGTCCCACGTATTTTTTTCTCGAAGTCTTAACAGCCGAGTCTATAAACACCGTCCGTTTCCGAGGGATCTCGATCCTTCGTTGATCCTAGCAGGTCTTTCACTTTGGCGTTTGTCTCGAAATATTATATATGACCTCAGCTTCTGTATGTTTTTCGGGGCGGTCAGACTTCGTTCTTATGATGTGCTGTATTTGTCACCTTTGGTAACCATTGCGCTCCAGCGCTTGTTTTTCCTCCTGCAGATATTCTTCTTGACAAATCCTGTTTGTCCTCGTTGCTGAAGTGTTTATAAGCCCTCTTTCCTGTGCTGGATGATGGTCGGAATTCGCATGCAAGTATCAGTTTATGCCCGAGACTTCCATCTGTGTTTTTCTTAATTTCAACATCAAGAAATGCGTGCTTGTTGTCTTGTATTATGTTGGCTTATAAAGTTATTGATCAATCTTTAGATTTTTTAATATTTTTATTGAATTCTAAATAAGAAACTTCGCCTCCCTCTCCCCTCCTTCTGTCAGTACCTAATTACTTGTATGTCTACCACCTAAACCTTGTTTCTTATATTTGTATGTAGTTAGTTTAATGCTTCACCTGTCGAAGAGAGTTACTGTTTCTCTAGTAGTGCAAATAAACTCAATTAGAGTTGTAACATTGTTTTATTTATTTTAACTGGAACTGTATTTGAAATTGAAGGGATTGATTTATTTAATACCTTACTTCCACACTACAAATCAATTAAAATTTAATATACCGTTATGAAAACATCTACGTCAGAATTTACTCTATTTTTCTGACCTTCGGATCGTCTGTATTATTTTAATATTTAATAAACATATTTCAAGCACACAGTGTACCAACGCTGCAATATTATGTTAGGTACTACACATTTATTTGATTTAAACCAGACTACGCGAGAAGGCGCTAGTCGGACTGATATTTTATTTGAGCTCGGAAAATATTCCTTACATTCAAATCAAAATCCATAGAAAAATTAAAATGCCTAGTAGCAAAATAATTCTATGGTTAAGGCGGCCTTCAATAATAATTAAAATTTACGCGTTTTTTTTTACGATAATGTGGGTTTTTATTATTAATTTATATCAGAAATTGTACACTAGATTCGACTTTTTTTTAACTATTACTTAGATGGAACCTTAATACTAATTTAAAATTAATAAAATGAATGTTATTTGCCATAATTAAGACAATGCAAGCATTATAAGAAAGACCGCGACCGTTAGATGTATTTTCCGCGTGCTACAAAATTATCTTAATTTTGGTAAATTATTGCATAAACGGAATATATTTTCTTATAATCTTGAAGCCAATATTACGAGGACACAAACCTCAATTGAGACAAATTAACAAAATATTAAAAATCAATAGTGTTTTAAATTTGCAGGACATATTTACCAATTTTCGACGTTTTTAAAATACTTTTTTTAGTGAAAACATACGTTTTTTAATAGTATATTATATTTACTCACATGCTTTGAGGCTTCAGTTACTATTTAAAAATAACTTTTGTATCAAAAACACAATAATCAGTTTTTAAATAATATATTTTCATTCTTATAAAATACGATAATTTTAATTATCCATCGAACTTTCACTACGCCGCTCGATCCGGCCATGACGGTCGTAGAAATCGCGCTGTCATTATTTTCGTTTAAAAATGCCGAAAATATATGTTTTCACTCATATTTTACTTATTCACATAACATAACTCACAACTTCTCAACTTATTCACAACATTAGTAGCAAATTTCATAAATTAGATGTTTTTTTTTACCGATTTTAAGGGAAAATAAAATTTTCTTGAACAAAGTAAACATTTTATGTACGTTATTTTTATGTATGTCGCAATTAAATATTTTGTTTGTATATAACACTGTTGCATTTTAAACAAAAGCTGTCTGTTTCATAAATAATATTTTTTAAATCGATAATATTAAACAAAATAATAAATTGAAGCCGTCATAATGATTTTAAATTTAGAACATTGATTTTAGCGACCATCTAAATATGTGTAGGTACTTTGTTTAATTTCAAAACATATTCGTGTATATGAATTAGGTACTCAATAAATTAATTAATTTTCGATGGATCAATTCAAATGACAAGACGTTTTTATTTCATTTCATATGTTAATACGGAAAATATTCCTGATACGAGTTGTTTTTGACACTTGTATCGAATGCGAGAAAATCAGCATTTTTATTGTCGTCTCCTTCTATTCAAACCTTTCTTTCTCGCATGATTTGCGTTACAACAATCTACAATATTTCTCATTACTTTCAAAAGGTGTCATGACGCAGCTTCGGGAAAATTTCTCAAGGTGACGTAGTTGTTAGCGATTAACCTCAGATGTGATGGTTACATTGCTCGGAAGCAATTTATATCAGTGTTAGTAATAAATTCATGTAAAAATATTATGGTATTAAAATTACATTGATATTTTAATAATGACATAAACAAAAAAGCTACGAACTTATGCATAAACCCAATATACATCTATATTGTTTATAACGGATTTTATGGACACGATAACTAAATAGTACTTATCTAATGTCGATCAAACTTTTCTGAAAAATTGGCCTTGTAAATATATCGGCTTAGTTCGTTAGCCAGCCCGATCCGCCTTCTTGTTTCAAAATGGCGGCTTAATTATAAAATTATTAACGTAGTTAATGTTGCACCTGGATGCACGTAAAAAACACACACAGACATTGGACGAAATCTATGTGATTCTTGCGGCCAGTACCGGAAAAGTTTTTTAATATTATCCCCCGCACATGGGGCGCAATTTATTTTACATTTTAAAATGCTATTTGAATATAAATGAGACAGTAAAAGTATAGAAATGTCTGCGTGATTTTTATACGTTTTTTATTTCTTCATTTTCTAAAATCGTTCAAGTTCTTGGGATTTTTCTTGATTTGGCATACAGTAATCCAATAAATTATATACGTACGGATTGTCGAAAGACAATGTGGCAAATGTATCTCATGACTTCGTCGTTTTAACAGTTAAAATACAATTTCATTTCTACTTTCCGACAAGCAGAATCACCGCTCCGACACCGATAGCCCGTTAAAAGAGCGACGTGTCTGTTAAATCACGTTGCTCCTGAATATCGACATATTTCACGCCATAGAGAATTAATTTAATTATGATTGGCGTAATACTAACGTAATTTTCAGTTTTATGTAAATTTGTTCAAATACAACGTAACCCGTAGCAGCGGCGTAACTACGCCAATGCGATGCACTGGGGTGGGGGCTAGATTTCTAAATATTTGCTACTTTCAATTATTCGAATAGTTAAAGATAAAATATTCGAATATATTTGTAAATATGAAGGATCTAAAAAAGCAGCTTGAATAATAAATATCGATACAAATATTTCTATATTATGAAAAAAAAAACGAAAAAGACTATTATTTTCATTTAACTTTTTTATTTATTTATTTAATGTAATTGATAAGTTAGGACTAATAATTCATATTAATAATTATTACCGGTTGCGGTTTCTTCAAAAAAATATAATATTTAGTATACAACTATAAACTTTACGTATTGACAACTTTCATTTCGTTCAAAATTGAGACGGAAATTCCGTTAAGAAACGTGTACTCAGAATATTGTTTGGAAATATGGCTTAACGGACTGTCATAAATATTTCGGCGGATAATCTGACTACCTGTTTTATTGAAATGTGCTTGGAGTGCAACATTTACTTGACGAATAGTTTGAAAATGGGCGAATAATTCGTTACTCGAATATTCGAATTGCATTACCTAATTGGGTCCCCCGTAGACAGGGGAACAAAAAATTCGCACTCTACAAAAATTAAAAAATCATTTCTCTTTTGTATTACGAAAATACATAAAAGCATTATACAGTTGTACCCCGCTAATACGTTGTGTTAGGAACCAGATTATTGCCACAAAGCTAAAATATGCATATAATATGTCAAAAACACATTTACACTTGAAAAAGTAAAACTATTTAGGTAATTGACAAATTAACACTACATTACTACACATACAAAAATAATAGGTCGTCGTTTATATGGCAGGCCAATACACATATATAATATATAGGGGACCCTTTATTTCTTTTTTCATTGGGGCCCAATTTTCGTAGTTACACCACTACCCCAGAGAAGTAGTCTAAGCGAAGCCTACGGTTGACTATTGCTATCAACCCGTTGTGCTTTAAATAGGGCTATCTGAAATTTAACAGTTTAGAAATTATTCCAACTTTTGCAATTTTCATCAAAATAGTTAAAATAACATTTTAAATTCGGTAGCTTATGTGGCAGCTACACGGTGAGACGGATTATGAATATGATTGTTAATAATAATGTAATGTTATTAAGGAGAACACATTCTTATTGTGTTGTAATTATTCAGAACAGACGGTCTGTGATATTTTAAATACTAATTAAATGTATTAATTAGAAAGATATACATATAAAATCAATTTTATCGAAAAATATTGTTGTTGCGCCACTGGGATTCGAACCTGAATCTCTTTTCCGATCCGGGGAAGGTGCATATCTTTCTAATTAATACATTTAATTAGTATTTTTAATAATGTAATATCAACTCCACCACAATATCTACCTTCAAGCCTGGGTAGCTGCTATTGGCTGTTACCGATTGATTTCTGCTAGTGAATAAATAAAATAACTTAATAATAACATATTGACTGTTGATGAAAAATATGATTGGGCTTTCACTTTCATTTGATTCACAATCACACCAATAGTCTGGAGCAGTGGATGTGTCCTTATTGTATACCACACTAAGAGCCTGTTCAGTTGATCCATGGACACCAGTATGTATATTATAATTATTTTTTCAGTCCGGCAACAAGAAGGAGGCCGAAAAGCTTGTCAAGAACATCATCAAGGTGGTCATCAAGTTGGGAGTCCTATACAGGAATGGACAGTTTTCCCAGGAGGAGCTGCACGCTGCAGACAAATTCTGGAACAAATTTCAGGTGCGTCTTTACAATTTATATACATATGTATGGTGTGCCTTCACAGTGTTCCTTCTAACTTCACTTATACTGGTGTTCGCGCTCACAAAAAAATATTGAACCACACAATTTTTAACAAGACTTCTTTAAAGGTTGCCCACCATGTTGATTTATCCTGTATAAAATAACCATCATTTTGGACCACTTTCTAAGGTTACACACCCAAGATAATTTATTTCTACCTAAACATCTGCTACCTTATATCTTCCTCTGCACAATAAGTTGCAAAAGATCATGTTTTTCACTGTGGAGAATGTGTCAACCCAACTCCTAATACTGCTATGATAATGTTTTTCTTATTTTCTTCCCCAGCAAACAAATTATAATATTGATTGCACAAAAGTTTGATTATGTGTGCACCGCACATATTTAGTTATTTTATAAAATATAGAATTAATTTCTCAATTCATTGCGGGTCTGTTAATATTCAGGACTATCTATCTCTTGAAGCCTGTCTCTAGTTTCTTATACCTATGACTGCGATGCTATCTTCCACATCATCCATCCACTATAACTTAGACCTCCCGATAATCTTTCGTCCTGCAGGCTTATTGTCAAGGACTACCTCTTAGGTAGTCAGTTATCGTCCATTCTGGTTCCGTGGAATCATCCAAATTTATTGAGCCGTGTGATTGGAAGCTCTTCAAAGAAAGATTTTGTTTATTTTAGGCAAGGGTTTATCTCTGTTGAACTAATAAATTATCTTATTTTTGATCAGCTTGCACAGATGGCAGTAATATCGTTCTACGAAGTGGACTTCTCGTACGACCGACCGTATCTGATGAATGCCTTCAATGAATCTCACCAAGCGCTGAGGTTTGTAGCTGTAATTAATATTAATATAATATTGGTAATTCATGACGTACAAGAAAGGAACACCATTGCGTTTTGATGAATATTCAATATGTAATAATCCTATTCATTGTGGACACTGAATGTGTGTTGCATTGAAGATAACATAATGAATAAATAATGCACTTGTCAATAATATTTGTAGTCTTAGTTAAGTCAAGATTCACTTTTAAATTCCTATCTTGCTAACACATAACTTACAGGCATATGCAAATTTATTTTAAAGATACACATTCAAAATTTCTAACATTTAGGTGATAAAGAGGGACATTTTGCAACATTTAAACGGCATGCTTCCATTTCACATAAGAAAACTTGTCATTTTGAGTTAAAACAATGTCGTACACTTTTACAAAAAAAAATGCAAAACAGTTTAGTGTTAGGTTTCGGGTTTGGAGAAATTGACGTTAATGGATTTTTAATATTGTTGTCAGTGGATGGGGTAATTTGTCTGCCATCTGGCGATAGATTGGCAATACAGATTGTACACCATTACTTCTGCTACTGGCTACTTGCATTTCTAGTGTAACGTATTTAAGGTTGCTAAAGCTTTTTAATTATAAATTTGTAAAATTTGAAATGTACTAAATGAATATTATTTATATTAATATTTTTTCCAGATTTATTGTGCAGAAACATCTTACCGACAAATCTCTAGCCCGAATCGATTGGGTTTTCTCATTCTTCAACAATGCCAAATTCCTCGATGCCCTATTCAAAAAGGATTCAGAATACAGTGAAACACTCGCAAAGTTGGTGTCGGATATGCACAAAGCTATGGACAACGGTGATTTGTAGTTTCCCACACAATGACGATGGAATTCATTGTGAAATACCTTTGAGCGTTCCGCGAGAACCTCAATGTGTGTAATGGGCAGATAAATAGCTTTTAGTCGCTAGGAGTTATGGCATGTATTGATATCAATCTACGCCCGTAGAAAAATCAATTTAATCTGCAACAAACCAATACATTAAAAGGAGTATAGAATTATATGATCTGGGAAGTGTTGAAAGTTTTATTTTAGGTGTAGCTTTGCAAGTTAGGATCACACGTTTGCTCTTCGGCACGATGTCGTTTTGCTGAGACGGAGAAATGAACAGAATATTTTTATAGCTTAGCGTTATTTAAAAAAATATTTTTACATATAAGTGGACCATGTAAGTAAAATAATTTCTCAATTTTTCAAAACTCAGCTCAAAATTATATCAATCTACTGTATTTCTATAGGTACACCCCTAATTTCAACTATTATTTGAGGTGGTTTGGGTATTTAACTCCGATAAGTATGTAGTGGGTGAAAAATCTTTATAGATACTCATCAAATTTTTGTAATTTAAAACTAAGTGTAACAGTAGATTATTTTAAATATTTATTGTTTATATTATACAATTGTTATTAATCGCCACTCATCTTGACTTTAACACGTTTGTGGACATGAAGGCTGTAACCATCCATATTTGTTTCCTCATTTGATAAATGACAGTTATAACAGTAATAATGTTATGTGGTGAAATGCGTGCGAATGTAAGTTGAGATTAAAAAGTATAACTACATCTAAATTGTTCAGTATAGTTGACGATATTAATGATTTATTAGTCTACTACGCATTTTAAAAAGTGTAACATATTCAAAATGTTCACAAATGTGTTAAGAAAATGCTTTTGTGAAAAGAAAGATGGAATAAAATTATGCAGATTCTGTTCAAATGTGTCTTATGGACAAAATAGTCCAAATCCTCACACAGTCAATGTATTAATGTTGTCTATGAGACATTTAATGTTGAGTAGTCCTAAGTTGTAAACACTAGCATTGTTATTTCTATGAGCTTGGCAATTTTCATAGTTGTGTGCAATGGGTTGTTTAGGCAAAAATAACTTGTATTATGGAAAGAAATGTTAAGTTTTTTAAGGTTTCTGATTACACATTTACAATTTTTGATTTGCTACACCACCAAAATACATATTGTAGATACTTAATTAAAAATAATAATACAATTCTGTTTCTCATTACCAATTTTTAACATCTAGATCACACATGCATATTTCAAATAAAAAATTCTATAATCATAGAGAACGTTGTCACTTGACTTGGTATGAAAAAATATTGCTCTCTGTTCCATTTTTTCAAATGGACCAATTGAACTTTGCGTGTTCAACCTAAGTAGGTACCTACTTCCCATGTGTTCAATAATAATATAATTCAATACCAGAAAGTAGGTACCTGCCAACTATTTATATTATTATATATCTTTTTTCTGTCATTATTTATTTTATTACTTTTTATAATAATTTACACTAATAAATGTTTCTTTAATAAAAATCTTCAGCATGCAGTACGACATGCTGTCCTTTTATACTGCATATAAAATGTAATATTGCCCATTTTTGACTTGGGTCATTGCAGACAAATTTAGCTGAAGATTTTTTGTTATGTAGGATAAATACTAATTATTACTTAGATAACAAATGAAGGCATGATAGAAAAATAGTATGTATTCAGTGTTCACAATTCCTCGGCCTAACTTCTTCGGCCATAATTTTGCCTTGTATGTAGAGGATTTTTAGCATGTGAAAATAAATCAAAAACACAAACCTTTTATATTATGTGCTTTTTTATCTATTATGATTTAGATTGAAACTAATATCTATCTAATTATATGCATCGCCTGGAGAAACTTTTTTCCGGATGCCAGATGGATGAGATATTATCCAAATCCAGATAAAAATTAAATAGTAACACTAAACACCCAATAATGTTGCACTATATTATATATTTTTTAAGAAAATCAATTAATGACATTTGACACATTTCTAAATGAAAACAAAATATTACCTAAAACTTACTATAGACCTGTCTAGAGCTATGTCCAGTAACATATCTAGCAACTATGGAGAGATGTATTTAAGATGTCTTAACTTTCCATTCAAAAAAACTAACTGAAGTCGAGATAATGCAAAAAAATATGTCCATCAATATTATCTATGTAACTGTCAAATGTAATAATATTTTTTGTGATTCTAATCCTGTTTTATATTTCAGCACTAATACTCTAGTTGGTGGTAGACTCAAATTCGTTAATTTGTTTATAATGTTAAAAATGTAATGCCATATAAATCATTTATATTATATATTGGGGAATGATTACATACTCTCATAATATTATATACTCAAAAACTGATACAAATATTATTAATAATATCTATGTTATTAAATAATAAGAATTTACCTTAAACATATCTTACTAGTAAGATGAAAGATCTTTTAAGAAGAGCATTTTCTAAAACTTTGATTTAATTTTGGAGTATTCTCCTGTAAATATAACATGTAAGGTCCATGATATCTGACAAACACTTTCTTTCATTTTAATATTACAGTCACTTGTTTTTTTAATCAGGAAATCCACGTAGGAAATAAAATGATCTTTTTATTTATCTTATTTACTTGTATCTAAAAGTTCCTTATCCAACTTAACCTTACTTTATCATTTAGTTTCCATTTCACTTAAATATTACAAAATGACATATCAGTCTTTTTATTCATTTTACTTTCATGTTGTTATCATATTTTAAACATAAATTAATGTTATACAACAGAAACACCAGTAAAACAGTATTCAGTATTTTTTTAGAAATAATACTTCTAAACAAAATCGTCCACAATGAACTGAACTATTAGAATGTTGGTATTCTTTTTTTTATAAAAATGTACTGATAACTAATAAATAACAACGTAAAGTTATACATACACTCACTACTAACAAATAATACTTGTTACATACATTACCTAAAAATATCAGAAATTTAAAGGAACTTTATAATATAGTCAGAATTGACATCTTTGAGAATGTGTGCTAGAAAAAACCTGATTAAATCCATCACTAGAATTTATGATGCGTTTTGTGAAGGAGTTAAGAAAAATTATTGAAAAATCTTGCCATTTTCTAAAATCATTATATCCTAAATATCTTGCCTTTAATTTAAACTTTTACCTAACAATACCAAATATTGAACCTTAGGTTTTATAATTTCCTGGGTACTTTTGCGTTTTATATTACTGTATTCAATTTTATCGCATTTTTTATTAGTCTTAAAAACTGTTTCAAGTATTTGAAACGAATAATTATATGTTCAAGTAAATTGGCCTTCTATTTACTAAAATATAAATATTAAGTGTAAATTATTTTATTTATTCATGATCATACAAACGCTTATATAATCTTAATTTGTTCTCGATACATGGTATTTATTGATATTGATATTAGTAAGATGAATGTCCAAAAATTAACAATAATAATATGTAATACTGTATTCTTATTTATTAATGTTTTAATAAACATTAGACTATAAAAGTATAGATAATAGTTTGTTATATAATATAGTTTGTGATAAGTACTTTGATGTAGAGCTGTGTCAATATATCTTTGTATGTATTAAGATTATTACATTTTTTTTTCAAAATAATGTAAAGGTGGGATAAAATTTTCTCATCAAGCCATGTTACAAAATAAGGCCAGATTAAAAAAAATAAAGGAATTTTATCAATCTCTGTTGTAATAGAAATAAAAATGTGTTATAAAATTTGTTGGATGATTAGTATTAAAATTAATATTTATAAATTACCTAAGTTCACTTGTACAACGTAAAATAAATGTTAAACCATGTTCAGATATGAAAATGTGTTGAAAACAGTGATGTCCCCATGCGTTGGCACCGGTTGTTAAAACGGAAACCTCTAGAATATTAAATTATAATCAACACCATTGGCATCTTTAAAAATTTTCTCTCATGGCCCGACTGTCAAAGTCTTCCTATTTTCAAAGTGTAAAAAAACTCATTGTCAAAATTCATGCCTCTAAATTTTCCTTTCAAAAACGCCCAGTGCGCATTCATTCTTCATATTCTTTGAATATTGTTGTTTTTTATATATTCAGCATCAAATAGTATAAAATATATGAGACTTCTTTTCATTCTTTTGAAATCTCTCTCAAGGCTCTCACGACAGATAGCGATATACTTAACAAGGTCGGGAATAATAACCGAAAATTCATACATGAGCGGTTACCAAAATGACAAAAAATAGGCGAACTGGTAGATGATTTTTTTGGGGACATCATTGGTTAAAACTACTAAATTAAATCAGAAAATTTTTGCTGCTGGTACGCCATTCTTTTACAGAATGGTCTATTTTTTATTATTCATTAAATTGGTCACAAATTCGATTAAAGAGAGTGTGGGAGGCTTAGAACGAAAAGAAAGGCATTTATACAATGATGATAAATCAAGAACACTGGCACCTAATTATTACATAAGACACTGATTTATTTCTTCAATTCAATCAATACTCAATAATTATATATTCATTGAGACAGAAACGATTATATAGTGAGTCCCAATGTTTTTTTAAAATTAATATTTATTGTTTACTTATATATTAAAATTGACATATCACATTTCTCCAATCTGAAACAGCATTTTTGAATTATCGGAAATATGGTTCAATATGATTGCTTTTACATTTTTGAATGACATTACATTCATGTATATTCATGCATAGGCAGAAATCGGCCTGCCATTGTCTTGATATAATAACATGTATTTCATTTATATATAATAATATTATACAATTTAAAATATCTACTACATATAACTGAAAATATACATAGTATTATAAAATTTCTAATCAACAATTTATGGTGGTCCATGTAATTTATTTTAAATACATAATCTATCATCGTTGGGTGTGAATATCCTTTTTCGTTTGGATTACATAGACTTAAAAGTTTTGCTATTACTCCTTTACTATGAAAATGGACCATAATACAAAAGAAGGCAGAAAAAACGTATGAAGAATATAGAAACAAAACCGCCAAAAACCAATAAAATTGAGATAATCGTAACTATTTGTGTTTCGTGTGCGGAGATTTTAAAGTACATTTGCTTTTGATAAAATGTTTCTAAACATGTTTTTAAGAGCAGTTATCAATTGTAAAATGGCCAGTCAATCATCTCAAACACGTCGAGTGATGTGTTAAAGAAGAAGAGTGGCGGTTCTGTTGTTATAACCCTCATATTTTCACATGAGGAGAGAGATATAATATTTTTTGAGATCATTAAGCCAAGTCTTTCTGTTTTATGAAATAAAAAAAATCAATATCCAGTCAAAGAAAAATCTCTTATTTTTATTTCTTACATACACTACATCCTGTTGTTCACTCAGTTTTTTTGTTATCCATGTAAACATAAACATATAAATTGAAGACTTTGATGGATGGAGGTGTTATGTGATATTCTTTCATAACACCTTCTATCTAGATGTGTCACAGAATAAGTAAATAATAAAGTAGATAAAAAAAAAATGCAAGAAAAACAAAATTTACTAAAAATTGCATTTGTAACACAACACTTTTATCCTTTAATACCTTCAATTTAAATTTCTTTTAAGCAAAACATACCTTTTGACACAAAAGAGTATTATCACATCACACGATGATATGTTATTAAAATGTGAGGATCAGCGAACATCTTTAATAACATTGGTATTCTTGACGAATCAGTTCCATAATTTGTTCACCGATATCACTCGATTGTAAGTATCGTTTTCAAAAATATTTCCTACAGTACTTAAATTTTCACTTAAAATATTAGAGGGCACAATAACTAATTATCAAACTTTTTATCATTACACTTGGAAAACTTTACACATTTTTGTACTGTAAATGTTTTTCACTTATAAATGTAAACACATCTATGTCATATTCTTTTCATAATAAAATAAAATAGGAAAATTTGGTGTTTATTCATTTATTTTTATCCTTATAAAACCGATTGATTTGCTCACATTTAACACAAATCATATAGGCATAATATCAGCGTACAGAATGGCTAAATTAAGGTAAATTGTAGAAAAAAATTTCATATTTCAGTGATAAAATCTTTTGGCAACATTTGCAAATTTTGTTTTTGTGATAGTGTCCACCTCTTTCCAAAACAGCAACGGTAGTTTTTTAAAGAACCAATTAGGATGCCCAACAAATTCCTAATTTCAATATAGCATTCACACCATAGTTCGTACTTCCATGAGACACCGTGTCAAACCATTTACATCAAAAACAGCAGTTTTTCGTTGTTCTAGTCGTCAGATCCACAATATTGTTCAAATGTTATTGAAACAAAGTTGGCAATGTCTAAATATGGGAAACAAATATTACTGTGTCCATTACAAAAAAGGTTTTTTTGAAGAAACCAAGTAATTTTTATTAAAAACAGATTCAAAATATTAATTACAAAGGCTCTCTTATTTCATAAACACATATTTTTTTAGTGATATATAAATGAGGGCTGAATGATAAGTACCTGTGTTAGGGAAGGAAACACATTTTAAATTATTTTAAAAATTTATTTATTTCTCAACATAGTCTGCTTTCAGTTTGATACACTTAGTCCAGTGATATTTAAACTTTTTTAAGCCATCCAAAAAATGTCAAAAATAGTCATTTTATTGAAGGCTGCATTGAAATAATTAGTCTACTTTCGAGCTTCAACTAGTAGGTAATTGTCTCATGATGATCTCATTCGGTTCCCATCCTCATCGGTGTAGATGCTTCGCACATCATTTAACTGCCTTGATTATGCAACATTTAGCAGTTGTTGCATAATCAAGACAGATCTGGTGGCTCTCGCGTGGTAAAATCTATCTCAGAGCACGACAGTATCAAAGCAAATAAATACGTGTAGTACGTGGGTGAGTTCATTGAAAAAATGATATAAGAATATTCTTTATTAAAATTATTTATTAGGGAAAAAAAAAACATTCATATAATGGACTCGAATAACTGATACATTTTTCTATTAAAAATAAAATGACCTATTTTTGTAATTACGAGATCAAGACCTGTATTAGTGGGGCGAAGTTGAATCATAGTACATTTTGATTCAAAATTAAAATTAGAGGATAGCAAGATTTCATATTATATACTTGATTTAAAAATGAACAGTCACAAAACCAACATTTATTCCAGTTATTACTATGAAAAGAACCTTACATATTAGTGATGGTAAACTGTTACGTGACTGTGATTGTATCACTGATTGTTAACTGAGATTTAACAATGATTGGTAACTAAGATTTAACTGTTGAAGGTTTAATTTTTAGTGTACCAGTCATTGCTTGAAGAATTAGTTTAATCAATTATTAATCATCGTTACAATTGAACACAATCACAGTCACAATCACTGTTAAAATGAGTTTAAATAACGATTTTACCATCACTATTACATACATAATTAAAATTTTAATAAAAATACCATAAATTTAATATCTATTTTATGATAATTATTTAGTCTATCTAAACACTTATAGAGATAATTTTCTTACAAGATTATAAATAAAACAGAATCTATTTTATTTAATGTCAACCGACATAATAATCTAATTTATTACTAAAAGGTGGTTGGTTCCGACAAGAAAACAAGTCGTAAGATTTAACTAACCTTTTGACAAGTACGTATTAGGAATCATCAAATTAAAAAAAAATATGTTATTCTTTATATTATACCGCCTCTTGATGTGAAAATCAAAAAATTAAAAAAATCAAAATTGGCCAACAGATAAAACGTTCCTTGATGTTATCACAATATCACATTTATTTTCTTAAAATGTAAAACCTCAAAATGCGTTCACAAATAATATCAGTTTACTATCATATATATATTTAACATATATTCGGGTATAATATATTTCACATAGTTCTTTTGACACTATTTTTTTTCATTTATGCGTGAAGAGCAATGTAATGCTTGAATAGCAGACGATTGTTTTATTTGCGTGCATGCTTTGATAAGCAATGATAACCGTGTCTTCAATGAAGAAATATAATAAATAATGGTGGTGCAGTAAATCAAAATCTAACATCAAAATTTAAAAAATTGCTGATTCAAGGGAAACACCATTGCATACTACATATGTATTAGCATTTTAAAAGTAATATAACTAAGAAATTCATATATTAATAACCATTGACGGGCCACAATGAGGGCCAATTATGTGATCAACAGTAATTTTTTACCATCACCCGTGGTAATAAAATGTTTGCGGGTTGTTTGTACATCAAATTTACTATACTAACAAAGTTAATCCTGCTCAATACATAGTGTAGCAAGGTGAATAATCATCAAATATCTGGGAATTATACAAAAATTGATTTATTTGAAATATTCACCATTGGCAATACATACAATTTTATGCTTTATTCACTCTTGCATCCGAAATTTAGAGTAATATAAATTAAACAGCAAAATCATCATCAGACGAACTCTCATCACTAAAATAGCGGGATATTGAATTCATTGTCGTATACTACATGTTGACGCAAGTCGAATACCCACTCTCTGTGCATTTATTCTTCCAATAAACTTTACTATACCTGTCCCGCTCTGGCTAACCGATTACTTAGAGATTTCGCTGACGGGGGGACAGTTTGCCTTTTAATACCGAATTGTCAAGATCTTGTTCTTTTTTTTGCTGTCCGAGAGCAGTGCCGTGCGTAACGCTTGGACCACGAAGAAGCTGCGTTCTCAACAATTCTGAAAATGCAGTGATTTCTCAGTTCTTCACAACAAATGTGCTAGTCAACTGGAGGTGAAAATGATGTCCAACCCAGGACTTGAGAGCAAGGTAGGCCAGATCCATCTGCCCTTATTTTCCTTTATAAATCCAATTCGGGTTGCGTACACTGGTCAATATTATAATCGATACAGTCCACGGGATCTTATCCCACCACTGCAGCTTTCAAAGTATCAATGTGACATATAACTTTTGAAATAGCTGTAAAGAGTCTACTATTTTTAACAAACGATTTACAATTTTTACCATTCGATATTGGATGGTAAAATTAATTTACAATTGAATACACTTTCGATGAGTGAATATTTTTTACTAATGATCAAACAATCCCTTTTTGCAATTTTTTTTTTTACTAATATAACTTTTTTATTACAGTAAAAATATATCACTGATGATACAACCGGGCCATAGTGTTGTATTATAATAGCAAGATACTGAAAAATGTACATATTAATAACAATGCATCACAAATCTACAGTCCCCTCAGGAAGATAAAGAGTTCATACAATAAAGCTGGATTTCGAGCAACTTATATATAACGTATACATATAAAAGTCATCTTGTACATGATAATTATATTTGGGGAGATTTCCAATTGGCGGTAATAATTTTCATTGAAAAAATATACTGCCTCAATCTTAGCCATATTTGGGGCCATCTGATGAAGGCTTCTTTAGCTGAAAATATTTGTTATGTTTGAAAGTTTGTTAATTATGTTTATGTCTAATTTGATATCTCTCATACACAAGACGCATGTTGAAATTAATAATAATGTAATGTTGCATTTTATAATAAAAATTAATTTGATTTTCACAGATAAAGGTTTGAATTTAGTTGTATTATATATATAGTACGTCACTGGAGTTTATATCTATTTTTTGATTAAAAGTAGAATTGAAGTAAACAAACAGTTTTCCTATTAGTAAAGCTAAGTAATAATTTTAAAAAAATTGGAAAATGTAATGGATACTTACAGACATCGATCAGTATTATTAAAATAATTATAATAATTTAGAGCATATATACACACCAATGTGAGTTCTCACCATTGCTTACATGACATAAGTCAGCGGTAATTTATAAAAATGTAGATTTATCCGAATAGTACATTTGTGGAGTTTGAACAAATCCAAACAATCGGGACACTCCAGAGAAATAGATCTACTGAATTAATCAGATAACCTGTAGTTATCACGCAGACGATAAACCTTGAAAACGATTTATGAAATCATGTAAAAATTGCAGTGTGATGCTCCCATTTAAGACCATCTATTTTTAATTTACGCAAGATGTACATGAAAGAACTCCTAAAATTTTAAAATTGTTGTACACGTAAATATATATATATATATAGAAACATTGAAATTATGTTTTACAAACATTAGTGTATTTTCATGGTCTTTATTGATTTCCCTTATTCACTGTTTAAGATTTTCTTATTTTAACATTGATAGTAAGATTGAAGAAACTCTGCGCCCTGTTTGATTTTTAAGTTAACAATTTTTTCATTTTGAAGTTATTTGTTAACATTAAAAATATTTTTCTTTTCTGTTTTTATGTTCATTTTAGACGTATCTTTAGTTCAATATTTTAATGCATCGGAACAGCCCAAGAAAACAGTTGTTCAAACCCTAAAATTATATTTGTACATACATATTACTTTGAAAATTACTTGAATTAAAAAGATTATTTTTTTACTATCATGATGATAATGAAAACTTGTTTACACAGACAGCAAAATTTATTTCAGTTATTTCAATCGAGATGCTCAATTCTCCCAATCCAATACATTGATTTTAAACACAGTGTATCCAGCTCAAAAGATCGGTTCTAGCAAGCTGATGATTATAAGTAAAAAAAAAAACTTTACTTTAAGAGGATTTACAGTAAAAATAAGTTTTAGGAAAATCAACAAAACCAAAATAATCCTGATGTCTCGTAACGTGATATAATACTAAAAAAATAATATTCCTTCACGAGTTATGCATTGAAATTCTTGTTAGAGGTTTTAAATTGTCCGACTTGCGGGAAACCATCTTGAGAGTCATCATCTGTAGTTTATAATGAACACATGTGACACTGTTTTTATCTGAGAAAATTCACAGGAGCGTGTTTGCGGTGAACTTGGCACCGAATGATTGTCAGCTTGGATCTGCAGAATGTCTAGTTTTGCGCTCTGACTCCAGCCCAAGATTCTTCATTCTGCTGCGCTGTAGTGGTGTTCTGCGGTGTACCTCGGATGTATTCCGCGGTCTCGGAGCCCATCACGCAATCCTCGCTGATGTGAACAGATAATACATCTGATCCAGGGATCTCAAACATGGATTCAAGAAGGATATTTTCCTGAAAAATAAACACAATATTCTTGTTAAAGCCTTGTTAAAATGAACCCCGCTATATTGAATTTTTTTTCAATATTAATTCCCCACAATCAATTTTTCATATCAAAATTAATTAACATAACAAAATTTCATTAACATGAATATCAAAATTATTTTTATCCCATATGAAAAAATACTGATGCATTTACGCAGGTAAATATATAACTTTTTTTTTTTATTACAACGAAAATGCCGTCGGTTGTTCATGGTTATGTTTTTTAATTATATTATTGCCTTGTCACCGCTGGTGGCCCGCTGTACCCTTGTGAAAATTCTCCTTGGATCATAATAGGCCCTTACAAAGCTGTTTGGCTTAATCTCCACGTTGTCCAAGGTTGGTTTTATTGCCAATTACCAAAATCGATCAGAATGGTGTACACACATTCACACCTCTAAAAATGGATGGTATCTAGCATAACAGTGAGGCCATAAGCCTGATGATATTATATTTTCATATACAATAGTTGTCCAAGAATTGATCCCTGAGGCACCCCGATGTTAGAAATAAATGTAGGGGAGGTTGAATTTTGAAATTGCACCAATTGTGGTCAATTACAAAGGTATGATTTAAACCAATCATTTCCATCCACCCTATAGGTGTTTTGCAGTCAATTAAGCAAGATTTCATAATTGACTGTGTCAAATGCAGTGCTCAGCGAGTAGGACCAGATTAAAAATCAAAACGCTGCAGCTGCACAATTCTTAAAAGTAAGTACCTACGTATAAGTATGCATGTGCAAAGATATAGCTGCATAAGTGGTATATACACATGAGACTAAGTATGCATACCCACTGATTTTTGATGAATTTCCTGATACCAAAAATTGCGGTTTAACCAAATGATTTCATCATAGAGAATCAATGTTTGAAAACCATCAATACATTCTCAACTATTACTATTCATTTAGTTACCATTATAGCCCTCAATCCTCTAGCTCCAGTCTTTCTCTCCATGGCCTGTCTTGCAACAGCCCTCAGGGCTTCAGGACTGAAACTCAGCGCACACCGGTCCATAGAGAATAACATTTGGTACTGTGGCACCTAGAAACATAATAAATGCATTCATATGGGTACCTTTGATTTCATATACAAGAAAATTTGACATAAATTCTGGGAAAACATAAAACTGAACCACTGTACTTATTGTATATACATAGTCAAATCTATGAACTTATTTGTATATACATAATCAAAAATACGAATATCAAAGTAACAAAATTCCCAGTATAACACATCTTCAATTTGTCCCCAGAAAACTTTCATAGAAAATGTACTAAAGCATATTTCATTGTAACAAAGTCTGATCTCAGAATAAGGAAATATTTTGATTCAAAATTTATAAATGAAGTTACAACTTGGCACAATATTTCCGGGAACTCAGTTCGTCCTTGACATAAGGAGTGCTTCGCCGACCCTCAAACCTCGTTACAGAGAAAAATTTCCAATTTTTTTGTAATTTTTTTATTTTATTTGTGATTATTTTCTTTTCTCTATTCTTTTTCTTAGAATTTTTATTATAATCGAATTTCAAGTATTTTTTCAATATTGTTATCTTGAATTTATTTTTAAATAAAATATTTATCACAGTTTTACAATCGATGTTTCACTGGTGCATACAAACACTTATACTGTTCTGTACTATGTGTATCGACCAATTACACGATGATCACGCGTCACGTGTTCTGTCGTGCGTCAGTTCTATAGAGATTATTTTGTGCTGATGCTGTAGGTATAATATGGCAATTAAAAATAAAAATCTATCATCTTCCTTGCATTGCTATACTGAGATTTGACTGTATATTGTCTCCTTTTAAAATATCTAAAATGCACAATAAATTTAAAAAATGAAACTCACCAAGGCATTTTTCGGTTCGGTCAATATTCTTACGAGCAAATCTTGATTTAGGCTGTGGAATGGCACTAGAACTGGAAACCTCCCAACGAATTCCTGAAAAAATTGTTCATATAATATAAAATAAAAACTTTTACAATTTTTGAATACATAAATTCGATAGTACAATTTCAAATTCAACATCAGTATAGCCTTTTGCATTTGCACGACAGCCGTGTGACAAATGAATCACATAAAATCTTGACAAGTCTCCCTAGAAGATTAAATCTCCTAATCTGCATAAAAACATATGGTCAGTCAAATGGAAAATCAGAATTTAATACTATTCTTTTTTTTGGTTTCTTTTAACCCTTTCCCGATTCTATTACAAAAAATAAATTCTCTAGGATTTACTGTATGTATTAAAATGAACTAATTATGATTTTTTCAAATTCAAAGTTTTTAAAAATATGAGACCTCCCCTGCAACAACACTGTATATCAGTTTTTACAAATGTTGATAGATAGACAGAACATCGGCCATCTTGGATGATATATAGTGTTGTTATAGGGAAGCTCACTTAGAAATTGTGTTTAGTAGTATTTTTATTTATTTTATATGGTCGTTTAATATACCATTGCCAGACAAATTTTCATTTAATCATAAAACAGCAACATTAATGTTTGACTCAACTTACCGGTATCATTCCGAAGTCGATGAGATCCCTGGCCTGCACTAAACGGAGGAAAGCGTCCCTCTCTCTGTTTTCCTCTTCTGCAGAGGCACCGGCGCACTGCTCGGCCACGGCCTGCTGGGAGGCAGCCCTGCGGCCCGGGGAACCCAACACGGGGGCCCCAAATCCTAAGTACTACAACAGAGATGTATAATTATAATAAGGGTGACATAAATGAGACAAAATCATTTTGAAATACAGCGGAACCATGATTTATGAGCATAATTCTTTCCGTTAACATGTTCATACCTCAAATTTCTCCATAGTAAATAAAGGAAACTCAATTAATTCCAAGATCCAAAAATATTCATATCAAAATAATTAATACAAAATATACATACATTTTAAATATTGTATTATTATTTAAATTGATTATAAAAGACGTAATCAAATTTATTAATTATCCATATCGGAATCACTGATATTCGTCACTGATGGCTCAATAAAATCTTTTTCTTTTTCCAGGAACTTATCTATTGACACTCGCTTTTGCCTCTTTTTGAGGATTTGATGAAAATGTGACATTGCATTGTCGTTGAAAAGATTAATCACCCGCACTGCTACAACCTTACTCGGGTGATGCTTTTCTACGAAATGTTGCACTGTTTCCCACATTTTACAAATTAATGATAGTTTTAAGTTACGCAATAGGTTTTTTGCTTGCATGTCGAAGTTCTACTGTAAATTATAAAAATTATAAAGAATTACTTTTATTTATAGAAAAATCTTAATTAAGGTGGCTTGACGATGCATCTTGCATATGCCAGAGGAATGACGTCAAAGTGAGTATAACAAGGGAAGATGGGACCCTCCTAGGTACTACGTACCGTTTAAACATATAAATAATTTCATATTTATTAATAATGATAAAAAAAACAACAATCTACTATACTACTTAATAAAGTAAGTCAGAAAATGGTGCAAATACCTTTTCATTATTTCTCCTGGAAATAAGTCTGTCTAATCCATTGTAAGCCCCACTCGCCACAAACAGAATATTGGTGGTGTCCACTTGTACCGTTTCCCCTCGGAGTTTCCTCGGAGAATTCCTCTCCGGAACATTCACAATAGTTCCCTCCAGCATCTTGAGCATTCCTTGCTGCACACCCTCACCTATTTCAATATGAAAGTTAAATTTAACAAGTCAATTAAAAAACATCACTAAATGTCCCCTAATAAAAAGTAGTTTCCCATTCATATATTTATGAAGAATCTGCCTCAGTGGGATATTTATTGATCCATACAAGCTTAGATTGAAAGATTATTAAGTAATAATTATGGCTTAATTTATCAGCGCCATCATTATATCCAGTCAACGTTATTATATTATTATCTGATACCTTATTTATCTGATTTATATGTAAATAATTTGCTTAGATGCACAGAATTATGCCACATTATTAATAAATGTGCATACTAATATTGCCATTAAAATAATATCTATTAGAATAATCCGCAGAAAATTTTCCTCGTCAAATACAGAATATATTAGTAAGACAAAAGTAGATAATTATTTCAAAGATTTTATTACTAAGACTCTACCTCCGACATCTCTCAATTGGTGAATGCCAGGAACTGCTCCAATCTTGTCGACCTCATCCAGAAATACTATTCCCATTTGAGCTCGGTCCACACTAGACAGTAATACATTAAGCCGTTAGTTATATAATATTTTATACAGTGAAATCTCGATTGATCTTTCCTCCAATAATCATTTTCCCGCATGTGTCGTTTATTTCTTCCAGTCCCGAATTAATTTCACACAAAATACACAAAAATAGATTGCATGGATCGTTCCTCTATACATTATTTTACAGAAATAATCATTTAAATTATGCAAACATTTCGTTACACTGACTTGTTCTATAATTGCCTGCCTAACAGCACATTGACGTTAAAGAGCGAGTCGTGCAACAGCGGTAAAGGGTCAAAAGAGAGGATCTCTGCTTTGCGTTAACAGTGATGGAACTGACATATGCGAGTCAATCGTCATTGGGAAATCACTGAAGCCTAGGTGTTTCAATAGTACGGAAACTTTATCCGTAAAATATGACGTAAACAAAAGAGCATAAATGACTATGAATATTTTAAATTTGTTTTTAAGCGACCTTGACACAGAAATACGCGTAAAACAATTAAATATTTTATTGTTTGTAGACAACTGTGCACCTCGCCCAAGTGATTCTTGAATTGAAGGAGACAGCAGAAGAGGTTAAAGATATTGATGAAGAGAATCCTTCGCCTGTACCTTTGTTTTCAGAAGCGTACACGGCCTTCGAAAAATTGAAACCGTTTTTTTATGCACATTCAATAACCGAAAAAAATGTCATTTGCAACACTAAAAATGTCATTTACAATGAAAAAATACTGTTTACTTACGGCAATAGTCAAAAAACAAATTATGATGAAAGATTATATAGGTACGATATAAAGTTTAACAACATTTTTTTTTGTTTCTGTGCAGCTTTCTAATTTTATTTTTATTTAAATACATTCATTTACACGTGAAATATGTACCTTTTTTAGAATATAATGTATGAATCTAACTTTTTTTTATATTCCCACATTCATTGTTTATTTTAATAGGTCCTTTCAAAAACGATAGACAGAGGTTTCACTGTACATACAAAATGCATAAACTGTGTCGTTTAATGGCATGCAAATTACGTGGATATTTCAATAATAGCTTCCGAATAATAGTGAACAGCCGAGCAGCACACGACCAACATTTGAGAACTTAATGCATGTAAAACCACTCTCTTAACGAGATATCTAGATAATGTTTACGAGGCAAAGATTTTGATATGCGTAATTTAAAAAATATTTTCTTAAACAGATATCCAGGTTTTTTTTTGCGTTATGAAATGAGTATCTTGTACTTACTTGTAGTTAGCATCTTGCAAAAGTTTAGCTATGACAGATTCAATATCCTCCCCTACATAGCCAGCCTGTGTGAGGGTGGTGCAGTCGCAGATGGCGAATGGCACGTCCAGGCACTGAGCTATCGTCTGAGCCAGAAGAGTCTTACCTACAATATAATAAATATAAAGCATAATATCACAATCATGTTTTTTTATATTTGGTTAACCACGGGATGAATATTATGTCCCAGGCCGATTTTGTTTGGCTGCCATTTTGGTTTGGTAAATATTTGTCAGTTCGCATTCGGTAGTCGTAGAGAGTAGTTGATTACAAATTATTATGGAGCATTTAATGCCTCAACGTGTTGAAATCATTAAAAAATTTAAACAAACACAAACCCAACTTTTGGAAAAAAAAATCATCAAGAGCTACAAAACTCATTTCGACATTAAACAAAACAGCCGTTATTAGGGGTACTGAAAATCCTCAATTGATACACCAACGACCTTTACACCCCACGCATAGTTACTATACAGTAACTATGATTCCACTATTGGGTCCTATCTTTCTTTCAGGATACAAGAGGCAATGTCATAAAAATTTATTGATGGCCGAATTAGGTCAATTGTGTCTGTAACACGTGTGGTTTCAACAGGACGGTGCCACCTCACACACAGCCCGAGCTGTGCTTGAAATTTTGATGAATGAAACAACATCGGCCTGGAAATAATATTCAGCCTGTACATACACATATATTTTTAATTTATATTTGTAAGTACATAATATGCAACAGCTAAATTATTATGTGAAGAGTAACAGTTTAGTACATCAACACCTCGCTAAACAGCTGCTCTTTACACGGCTGTTCAATTATAGGTTAATTTCGATTTGCATCCCAAAATTTTCAATACTCGACCAAATAATATACGTAAAATTACACTTTCAGCAATTTTTCATTATGAACAAGAAATAAATATCCTATTTCAAACTGATACCAATAATGATCACAACACTAATTTTTCTGGAGGCATTAATACAGCCAATGCTGTAAAGATTGATAAATGTTGGACTAATTTTTTCAACTGTTCTTTCACAACAGCAGGTGAAGCTATTGACCCCATCATATCATGCTTGACGACAGGCTCTGATTAGAAGCATTGAACAATTTATTTTATATTTATTAATTCATATATAATGGAAAAGTTATTTTTAAAGGGAATAAAAGAAAAAAATCAATTTTCAACTAAGAACATAGTGATTTACTTATTTTTCTATAAATTGAACAGTTTTTGTGGAATTTGTATGGGTTTGTGTTAAAATTAATTATTCTTTATTATTATTTCTAACATTCCCGGAACATATCTAGGCCGTAAAGTGATGTATTAGATTAATGAGAATAAGGTATAATTGTACATATTAATATGTAACTGTTCCCGCATTCATATATAGAACAAATATAATATTACTTAACTAATCCTAAAGTATACAGTATTAAAATATTGGTATTTTATTACATATTTAAAAAATATACAGTAAAATCTCGTTTATTTAAAGTTGAGGGGACCGAAAATCATGAAAAAAATTCAAATAATGACATCAATTTCAAAAATTTGTTTTTTTTTACATACTAACAAAACTTTAACATACTGTCAAAATACATTATCTTTTTGTGCTATTTTTAATGACATAATTGTCAAAATTGTCAACACTGACAACTTTGACATTTGACAAACACATTGCGTAGCGCACGTGCATTTTCCAGATTACTGACACTTGACAAAAACAAATTGAATTAGATGAAGTATAGATTGACAGATTCATCTGATAGGCTCCAAAAATAGCTTTGAATAACGATATTCGATTTATAAGTACAATTTAGTATGAAAACTTTCCAGAGGGACCACATTTTGGTCCAAAACTTTGACTTGCGGCGAATTTTGAATAAACGGAATTTTACTGTATCTTTACGTACTACTAAGCCCTACATTATTTTTTATTTGTAAAAATTCCGTGACACTCATCTTTGACCGTCAGGATTTTAAGTGATGTAATTGAATTTATAAATAAAACTGATCTGAAATGATATTTTAAAAATTATCATAAAATTTTTAAAGGTAAAAAATTTGATAGATTGAATTGTCGAATGGAAATTATTTTTTCCCCATCTCTACTGTATAATTAATTAATTATAAAAGGCTGGCCTCGAGGTCTAAAGGTTAAGCGTTGGCCAACTGAACCAAGGTTCACGGGAAGCCGTGACCCTTGGATTACAGTGGAAATCATTTAACAAATCATCGGAACCAAAATATTTTTTTATGTTAAAAAAAATGACAGACGGTGGCCTAGTCGATAAAAAGTTAAGTTGTAAAGTCATGAACAGTAAGCAATTCAGTAATGACGTGGTCGATGGGTAAGTCAGGTAATATTTAAAATATTAAGAATGGTGCACGGTAATCAAATGTAAGCCTAGTCCACACTGAACAATTTGGTGACAATGCGGCGCCCGGTATATTATTTTGTTCTTTTAAGATGCAAAATCTTTTCATGTTATGTTTAATTAATCCTTTTTTTATATTACACGTTTTCCACTTTATTAAAATAATAAGTTATTGTTAAAATTGAAAAAGGCACAAACTGCTTCATAACTGGTACTTACTTGAAAAAAATTAAAGTTAATTTTATAACGCTGCCATTTAACTATAAAACCCATGTAGAATTTTTAAGGAGACTGCATTATTATTATGAAGCTGCAATTTTTTTCCAGAACATTAATTGTCAAAGAAATTGAATTAGCTTTCACTAAGAAGAATATTAAAAGTACGCCGAATAGTTATAGGTTCTACATTTAGGAAGACGATCCAGGATCCAGCGATACTCGCCGATGTAGCTGTCATTCAGGACCACAACGTACCGCATCCGGTGGGTCCCAGCAACAGGATATTGCTCTTCTCCAGCCGTAAGTCGTGGCTGGCCCGGTCCAAGATGTCGGAGCCGGCCGGCGCGTGCGTAGGGCCCGGAGGGGGAGGGAGAGGAGGAGGAGGGCCCAGGCTGCTACCGCCGCCCACACTCGCGTGTCCTATGCCCGTGATGTGCAACAGATCTGTAAAAGAAGTTTTAAAAAAATTTACATTAATTTTTATCCAAAAAAATATTGCAAATAATTAGAAAATGTTTGTCTGATCAGTATTATATTATATATATGTACCTCTATGAGTAAAGGACTGGTGCTGCTCGGAGTGTTGTGGCTGAACTGGTATTACAGGTGGTGGAATGTTATTATATATTCTCTTATAGTGGTTGTACACCGCTACAGAGAGAACCTTCTTGGCGTGCTCCTGCCCGACCACATGCTTGTTCAGGTATTCGAATATCTTCTTCGGGGGAGGTGGGGGCTTTCTGTAATTCAGAAAACTAAATTGTAATCTAATTCGAGAAAAAATTGTTTACATTTGTATGAATACGTACAACTTTTATTGAGAGGGTTTAACATATCCGATTAGTTGATACAGATTTAGAATCAAAAACTTTGTAAACGTTTCTTTGATATGTATTTATTCTTCACAACTCTATACTGAAGAAAGGCTCTCTACAACATGTTGAAAAAAATTCTTACATACTTTGATACGTTGCTAGAAGAGATAAAGGCAGTCTGGAGAAATTGGTAATAATCAGATCATTTCCAATAAGATGGATAGACCAAGTCCGAGACATAACCGGAACCTCGCTAAACAAGACCCAGGATAGCAAAGAATGAAGGCAAGCAGTTTGCACTGTAGAGCGAGAACTAAAGAACCAGTCTTGCAGCTATACTCAGTCTTGAGCACGTTAATTTTTTTTATTATTTATTTTTGTATTAATCTAATATAATACAATACAATAAAATAAAAATCATGTTATACTTCACTACAATAACTAGCATATAATAAAAGTAATAGCGATATAAAAATATTATAAGTTTCGGGGTACATGTTTATCTTTAAAATGTTTTTAATAGCATTTATTATTTCTTTATAGCATTAATCTTCCTGATGTTTTCGGGTAAGCTGTTAAATACAAATTTAAACCTAGTATGATTTTCAGTAATAAAATGATCTTTTTTTTCTATTAATATTTGAAGAATAGAATTTCTTTTAAATAGATCACAAAATGTTGGTACTTTGAATTCTTCAAAAAGTAATTTTGTCCAATAATAACCTTTTGGTTTTTTTAATATTACTTTTATGATAAGTTTTTGTGCATTTTTTACTGGAATCAGGCTAGTATTATATGCAGATAATAAATGGACATTGCGCAACGCAATGCAATGTTATATTAATATAGATACATTTTTTAAGATTATAATTATTAATCTAAGAAATGCTATAACTGTCATATTGTCCCTGTAATACTACATAATCAATATCACATTATATTATAATTTCTTGAACTCAAAACAAAATAAGTAATATAAAATTTAGAGTTTTAGATATATAAAGTCTGTTGACAGCAGAGTTTATTTTTGAAAAAATGTATCTTTCACATTTTTACAGTGACATATTTATTTTGTTTTAATGTATAACTAATTAAGCAATTCAACAAACACAATATGATAAATTTCACTCAAGACAAAAAACAATTAATGATATATGTGTAAATTTTAGGAAGTCAATCTCTTTCTCAAACTGAGCAATTAATGTAATAATACTACACAGAGTTTTGATCCAGAAAAAATACACAAAAGCAAAAAAATGAGAGAAAAAAGAAGTCACAGAAGATACAAATAATAAAGCAATAATATAACCTGAAAAAACCGTTCTTGGGATCGGCATCTGCCTTGATGCTCTTTTTGGTGTCTACCTCGCTGAGCACCACGAAAAAGTGGTGACACTTGTCGCACTTGACGAAGCGCGTGGAACTGACGAAAGTCTCCACGTGTGTGCAGGGGTCCCCGCACTTGGGACAAGACAGTGTGGAGGACTTCTTGCCACCACCGCCGCCGCTACTTCCGGACGTCGTCGAACCACCGCTACTTGTTGCCGAGGAACCTGCGAAAAGGTTAAAATTATTAACAATCTATTTATAATCTTGAATCACTAATACAGACCGGTCTTCATTATTCTTGATACAATAAAATTATTTAAATTTTTTAATTATATACTAGCTTTCATCATCGCTTATATACTAGCTCATGACGGAAGATGCCAATCTCCATGAACTCCCTTCCTGTTGACTATGCTTCTCCTTTTTTCTCAGCATCCGTAGATCTTAAGGACGTCACCAGAGAAGTGCCAGTTGCCTTTTCCACTCGGTCAGTCCAACGGACGTAAGATTCTCCTCTTTCTTTTCGTCCTTCGATATGGTCCACCACAACACGCTTCTTCAAGCTATCTTCATCAAAAAAATGAAGGATTCGTCTAAGACAAATGATTGAGAGTCTGTCCATGATATGGCATTTGTGCTTCTCGCTGTCCACAGCATATGCAACATGCGTCTCCAGCACCATATCTCAAAGGCATCAATCCATCTTCTGTCACTCGCTTTCAAGATCCACGATTCCACACCATATAAAAATATAGAATGCACCAGAGATTGTACAAGCCCGATCTCCTTGCGTCTTGGAAATATTGCGATCTTTCCATAATTTGTCAAGTCTGGACATAGAACTTTTCACTATACTTATTTGTTGTATAATTTCTGGCTCGCAGCTGCTATAGTCAACCATTATTACTGGGTTAAGCGTCGGATAAAAATAATTTCACTAAAAATGTACAAATCTTCCTGTAGAATTGTCCTTTCATCTTTTGTCAACAAACACTTAGGACAGTGTAAACGGGCACCCTAGACTCGAGTCTGACTGAGAGACTCTAGTCTTCAGATGTGGTGTGCGCGGGGGCGTGCAGTGCATAAGGGCAAAAAAGCTGTGCATTACTAAAAATTCCGGTAAACAAATATAAATTAAATAATTGGATTAACATAAAAGAAAACATTATTTTATAATTAGCGCCATTTGTGTACCTAATGCTTAGTTCCAAAAACTACCATGACAACTCACCGCTGTACCCATGGCGCTTTTATGTATTCGCCGCATAGAGTTTTTTACATTTCTCTATTCTGTCTTTAAGCTAGTAAATTATTCAAGTCATGTAAATGGCTATTTACTAAATTGAAAATTCCTTTTGGTTGATTTGTTTTGTATGGAGTCGTTACTTATGCTGTTTTTAAACTGAATAACACTAGAAAGCGTTACAACTGCGTGCAAATCATTGAAGTGTCTATTTCCTCTTTTACTAATTCGCGAACTTTACTATCTGACTGTTTTTAACGTGTTAATTTCATGAATGTTCTTTAAATTTGGTGCATGGATTGGTTTTTGATTTGGGAAAAACAAAAAGCAATTTGCAGAACTATTTCCTACATTAACCTTTAATAAAAATAATTGTTTTCTTTAGAAATAATGTGAAGGATTTCCAAATAATAAATTAATCATGTTCAGTCATAGAAAGTGTTCTTAAAAACGTCCATACATTTTTTATATGAATAAGAAGGTATTATTTTACGTTAAAACGTATACTTTAAAAATACTATTAATAATATTCTAATATTATAAATAAATACATGGAAGGGTCATATAAACAACGGATTTATTTTGTCTAAAGATGTTGATTAAACGAAAGTATGTATTGTATAATATAATTGGTAACAGCATAACCTAAATCTTATACCTACTGCGCCGCCACTGAGTGTGTTATATACAAAATTATTTAATAATTATGTATTCGACATTTTCCTGATTCCCAAGTTTTAATCTGATAAATTTCTCAACATTTTAAATATTTTATTATTAATTTTCACATTGTATTATTATACATCTTCATCTTATTCTATATAAGTGTCGATAGCCATCTCCATTATTCTAGATCTTTCTTATTTGGCACATAACTCTATCGTTGTATTATGTTGTCGAATGTATATAAAATAATATGTGTTAGGTGGGCATCAAGTCGTGGTCAAGAGTAAAACCGTGGAAGCTTTACTAATGACTTTAACTGTTAGATTCGGCATTCTTCTCCTCTCAAGTTTGTTGGTGAGAAAAAACCATGGTAGCCTACCTGTTCCAGAGGATGAGATGTCATCCGGCGGTGGTGGTGGCGCAGGAGGTCCCTCAGAGGAACCCTTCCTGGCCATGGCGGAGCTGCCGAGTACTCGGCCAGCTGCACCCCGCCTCGTCTCCAACCCCCACGCCTGGCACGCTGTCATAATGCATCCTGAAATAACATATCAGTACAAAGTAATTTATGCATATAAATGACAAAATGCTATGAACAGATGGAATTTTCAAGTTTATCACAACAAAAGTTTGACACATTTGTCAGATTTGTAATCACGTAATCACTTTAAATTCGTATCGAAATCCTTAATGTAAAAGAAAGACGTGCAAGATTAGATCAAATATTTATTTTTCACTGCATAGGATTATCAGTTTACATCTTAAATAAAAAAAACCTATTTTTAATTATACCTACAAGTGTTTTTTTGTTTGTTTATTATTTACAAATATTTATTAATCAAGAACTTATGGGATCACAGTGCTATGTTTCAATAAATACATTCAGCTGCTCAAGAAATGCGTTGAGCATTTTAGTCGGATTTTCAGTTTTTTAAAAGTACAAATAAAGTTGCCGTAATATGCATACGATTACTTTATAACTAAATAAAATTTATTCACAACATCTTCAACATTTCATATTATTTGATTATTAACATATTTTAACACCTTACAAACTTTTCAACATAACTCCATCTTTAATTTATTTTATTACTCAAAATAAGACAATTTCACTCTTCAGTTCTTCAAATGTATTAGTTCTGTATTTTTTTTTTTTTGTAAAAAAGCACAATGCACATGCCGATAATGTAAAACTAATACTAAATACTAATTAAATAAATTAATTATAAAGATATACATATAAATTAAATTTTATCAAAAAATATTGTTTTATTTTTTTTCGTAGAAAGCAATCACTTTGTGGTTTGACTTATTATATTAATATAAAAATATTCTTGTTGAGCTACCATGATTCGAACCTGGATCTCTTTTCCAATCCGGGGGAGGTGCATTACCGACTATGCTACAGCGACAGTATTTTTGACGACAAAATATCACAGACCTATGTAATAATCTCCTTAATATTAGGGGTACCAGTCGAAAATGTCGCATTTCGGTATGGCCCTTGTTTGATCTTCAGTCGCGTCCGTCTCGTCGAGTCGTCAGCACGTAATATATATTACTTTTGTTCCTTAACATTTGGAGATCATCTTTCGAAAGTTATTTTTATTTTTGTTAGCGATACATTTAAAATGGAAGGGTTTATACCAGATAAGAATTTTGTGCGTAATTGCTTGATCTACGAGTTCCACCAAAAAAACTCTGCGAGGAAGGCTGCAGAAAAAATTTGCGTATATACGGTGATGTGATATCCATTCGCCAATCGCAAAAGTGGTTTAAAAAATTTCAGAGTGGGAATTTTGATACGGAAAACCAGCCTCGAGAAGAAAAGGTCTTTAAAGTGGATGATGACATTTTAATGTGTGAAGTCGAAGCAAATCCAACAAAATCAATTCAGCAGATTGCAGACACACTCGGATACTCCTGGTCGAGTATAAAAGCCATTTGAAAAAAATCGTCGAAATAAAAGTTAAGCGACCCAGAATGCACGCAGAACACAAAGTTTTTTTTCAACACGACAACGCAAGACCCCACACTGTAGCGATTACTCGAAAAAAAATAAACGCCTTTGGCTGGAAACAAATCGATCACCCCCCATATTCACCGGATTTAGCCCCATCAGATTACCATTTATTTAGATCCCTACAGCATTTTTTATCGGGAAAAAATTTCAACAACTTAGACGAAATAAAATCTGCCCTTGACGACTATTTCCAGTCGAAACCAGAAACTTTCTATTCAAAGGGCATGAAAATGCTTGAAAATAGATGGAAGACTGTATTAGAAAGTAATGGGGAATATATAATATAAATTTTTTCAAATAATAAATGATTTAAATTTATATTTGCCTTTTTATTTAAAATGCGACATTTTCGACTGGTACCCCTAATAATAAAACTAATTAAATTTTTCATTTAAAAAATGGCAATTAATTTATTTTTTTTAAATGAAAAACTACATGTATAATTATCAATTTGTTTTGTGTAGATATCTATTAATTTTGCCATACCGTGCATAATAATGGGGATGACTTTCATTTGTGTAAAAAAAAAAAAAAAAATTTTATCCAAAATATTACACAGTACATTTGTGCAATAAACTCTATTAATTCTTAAATGAGTTACTTTACGAAATCAAACACAATGATTTGTACTTTAGTAAAATCCAAATATAAAAATATTCTTAGGTTTTCACAATCGTTCAGAATCTTCTGTGTATAGTTTTCTGGGCTAATCTGCCGTGTATATCTGACCTTTCTGCCTAGAAAACTGTACGCAGAAAAAACAAATATAATTCCTTTACATAAATATACTGTGTTCGTGTGCGTATATGTGGGCATCAGTGTAAGCCTTGTCAAAATCACTTATACATTTCAATTGAATTTTTAACCTGTTGGCTGCCCAGAAAAATCGTACGTGAAATAGCATCATATAACCATATTGGCGTCAAAATTCTAAAAATTCAAAATTCATAGGCTAGCTTTATCGAATTATATTTTTACGAGAAACTTGAAATAACATTTTTTTTAAATATGTGGGTACTATTTCACCATCCGTAATATGGGTAGGGCCGGTATTGGTGCACTCACCCAAACATACTGACTCATACCTATATTAATTATTGCTACAAGTGATCCAAAAATTAAGTCCATTTTAAAATTGTTCTTCATATACACCTTTTATATAGTAATAAATGTAATTCCATCTACTTGTAATTCTAATTAATTGAACAATTGCTTGTAAACTATGCCCGTCTCGACACAGAATTTCTCTAGTGAGACGGTCCAAACAGATTTTTACATACTATTATATAGTTACTAAAAAAATACTAATAATAATACTAATAAGCGTCCATCGACCGCGATTTCGTACAGTTTTGAGATGAAAAAATGAAAGTTGATAGTGTTGTCAGGCCATAACACTTGGAATATTATTATTTATTTTACATTTGTTTTTTGTAAGGACGACATCAGATTTTATTAATATTATTGTATTTAATGTGATGCTTAAAACAAAAATATATTAGCACTTCACATCACAACTACGTACACATTACATATCTCACTAACAACACGCACTAAATGATGCCGCCGGCTGCGGTAATGGCCAGTGCTGCCTAACGGTGCACTCACTGTATTTATAGTAAAACATTTGTATATTAATTTTAATTAATAACTGAAAAAAATAATATCTTATTCACTTGAATTACTTGAGAAACAAAAATGAGAAATATCGCGAACGTACGTCAAAATCTAGCTGACAGTTTACTCAAATTGGAACGTTCCAGATACTTTCCAACTTATTGCGTCCTTCTCATCATCGGACTCTGAGGTAGTAACGAGGATATCGGGAATGTCTAAAAAGTTGGCAGTCTCCACTAACGAAATAAATCACCCTCCGCCATTTTGTAAATAAAAAATAAAATCAAAATTTTTTTCGAAAATTCGATAACTTTAAAAACGAGCTTTGATGTCGAGATGAAAGTTGTCAAATTTGTTGAATGTGTTAAATTTTCAAATTTAATGAAATTGCGATCTCGCAACGCAAAAGTGAGCGCCAACTGTCAATTTTGTATGGAAGAAAAATGACGATTTTTACACTCGATTTCAGACGTAATTTGTTATGTTATTGAGTTGAAACATATTTCTATGGGGTGCCGTATGATATCACTACTGGAAAAAAATAATTTGGTTAAAGATCCGATCCGCAGCGCCGGTGATATCATGCGTCATTTGATGGTCATTTGTCGTGAGAAATAGACGTCGCGGATTGTCACGTGGGTATCCGCTATACTCGCGATAGCCAACTTAAATTCTGACAGTTCTCGTTCCATCTCTTTCTCTATCGGAAACTTGCGACGTGGGCGGCCAAGGGGTTAAAAAAAATCTATGCATTGCTTATAAAAACACGGTATACACAACGACGAATGTCGGGAGAATTGACAATTACAGTGTACACACAATTTGACAATTACAGTGTACACACAATGTGACTCGTGAACAGCACTTGCAATCACAACATTATTTTTCCATAATGTAATTCTATACATAGCGTTATGTTGCCCGCGCACCACACAATTCTTGGCTCATCATTCTGACAAAATAAATAAACATTAAAACATCTACCCAAATTTCCACAAAAAAAAAAAAAAAGTAGAAATATAACCCTGGACTAATTAGTATTTACTACGAGCATATGTGTGTTTGGGATTTTGTTTCAAAAATATTTAGGGGTTCGGTACTTAAAAAAAAAAGATTTATTTTTATTGGTAAGCTAAAGACAGCCTGAAAAAATAATCGGTTCATTTTAGATTTGTAGCGAGCGAAAAAAACAATAAGAGGAAATATACCTATATTCGTATCAATAAATGTGTCGAACACGAAAAGAACATCACAACAAATCATCGAGTTCTTTTTTTTAAACTATTTTGGGAAGTTCGCCTTGAAGAAAGATTAAGATTTAAGTTAAATTATTAAATATTAGGTATTAATTAATACATAGATGGCGACAGTGAAGTTGTAGCTAATAGTCGAAGTGTTTCTACATGGTAACACATATACAATTTTCAAAAATTAATTAGATGTGGAGGTTGATTAATGGGTGGAACGGTGAACGTTACATTGTGTAAAGTGATCACTTATAAAGTAAAAACTTTCACCTCAAGGGCGCTTTACACATAAAACTGTTAATAGTTTTACAATTTTTTTTTTTAAAATTAATAATCGTTATTTTTACTTATGGAAATGATTTTTTGAAAAGGTGCGTTTTTAGTTTTTTCTTTTCTTAAATTAAGCCAGTCGAAGACGGGTCGTAAGCCCTGTAATTGCCCATTTAATATGATATAAATAGCTTCGTCTCTATGAGATATGTATAATTTGTTTAATAACAATGCCTTTGGAGGAAAAAATTCAGTAATTGTGTGTTCTTGGATGTATTCAAATACTGTTATCAATATAAACTAGCAGATAAGCAATCGGCTCGTCGAAAAAACTGAGATCATGTTTACATAAATGATTATTAAACATACGTAAATATTACACACTGTCAACGTTGCATCATTCTTTGACAGTGCGACCATAGAAAAAATTCGTACGATTTCATTCACGTCTTCTACGATACGACGCGAGATGACCATAGATGACCACGCAAAATTTGTACGATTTCGCAATGTTTTGATTTACAATCTACAATATTAAAGACCTGGCCGTTTAATCGAGCACTGTAGAGCCATACGAATCCAATACATCCACATAAATGTACGACCACATTACCAATGAAGATGTATTAAGCCGCAATAATAAGACAACAAACATTACATTACGCAGGGGAAGACAGAAAGCAGCGGGGGCCTAGGTATCAAAGAGGTTTTCTTAGTTGTCCCTCAGAAAGTGGCTCAATGTAAAAAATCCCGGATAAATCAGCATGCAACATGGTCGCCAACCTTCGATATCAAACGCATAAAATATGATGGTATTAATCTACCTCACACAAAGGTGCTTTAAACTATGTAAAATACAGCATATTTTTTAATTATTCATATTTTCAATAAAATAAGACGCAAGGTAACGTAATGTTACGACTTCGCGAAACCGGTTTAACTCAAATAAAGTATATATATATATATATATATACTTCACCTTGTTATTTATTATTAAATGTTATTTACTATCATTGTTAAAAATGTTATGTTTCAGCTTTTCATGGCAGTTCAGTTTTCTATGTAGTTTTCTGGGTTATTCTGACCTCTTTGGCCAATGTTTCGGATCCCACTGCAGGGTCATCGGTTAAAAAGGTCAAATATGGCGTGTGAATACTTTATCAAATGACGGTTTTTTTTTGTTTATTTTCCATAATAAAATATAATTGTTCCAATTCTTAAGCATACGCTAATGGAACGTGGATTTTGGATGCAGCACATTGTGCAGTAAGCGAAGAAGTATGCTAAAAATCGGTAGAAGAGACGGAAGACGAAAACGTAAATGGCAATTAGCGGGCCATATTTCATGACGCATGAACAAAGAATCTTCTCGAACTATATAGCCACGAGATAAAAAAGCTAGAGGACGCCAAAAGTCTCGACGGATAAATGAAATAAAAAATAATAATGAATTAGATGACTTTCAAATAACGAAACGATAGATGTATTAATTTGAAAAAGTGTAACAACATATAGGTTCGAAAATTTGGCGTCAAAAGTACTGCCGCTGTAGCGTAGTTGGATAATGCACCTTCCCCGGTTTGGAAAGAGATCCAGGTTCGAATCCCGGTAGTGCAACAACAATATTTTTCGATAAAATTGGTTTTACACATATATATATATATATCTAATTAATACATTTAATCAGTATTTAATTCTATGTTTATTGCTTTAACTCATCGACCTACCTCACGCCCGAGTTAACGAACACATAACATATATAACATGATAATAATACTTTTAAAATTAGCAATATTAACTTTATGGTTAAAATTCATATTTTTATTTGTTATCTTTGTTTTATTAACCACTTAATTGAGTTTAATTTTTGTGGGTGAATTAACGAAATAAAAAAAATCACTAATTCTAAAATTAAATAGTAAACAGGTAGGTGGTTGAAAGGAGGGTACATACTATATTTTTTTAACCTCGTAAACCTGATGAGTTGAGAAGAAACCGTGAAATAATTTATTTTTAATACGATTAGGTGATAAAATAATTTAATATACTGATGCTACCAGGTTTAGTTTTAGTGGTGATGTCCTTCAAGATAACATATCCTTAAAGTGATGTTTAGTTATTATTCCCGACAAAGGTGGGTGTACCAAGTAAAGTATATAAGTGGCGTGGAGTGGGTATAGACTTAGGTTGTGCTGTTACCATAATATTATACAATATACATACTATATGTAGGTACTACAATACTTATAAATACTTATATTGTAGGTCACCTACCCAGGTTTATGAACTTTCGTTTAACCGACGTCTTTAGGTAAAATGAATTATCTCGAACTCAAAGAACATTAAATGAAAACAATACGTTTAATAAGGTAGTAAAATTTGCGAATTAGTAAGTGAGGAAGTAGATGCTTCGATCAGCTTCTAAGGGAAGTTTAAAACCTTTCAAATGTCATTCTGTTATGAAACAGCATAAGGACTCCGTACAACATGAATCAGCTGATACATTTCTGACTTCAATTTCGAGTGGATTTTTCAATTCAGTAGGCGGCAATTGTATGGCTTGAATAGAACGATAGATTAAAACAGTATCTACTAATTGTAGTAGTAATAAATTAAGAATAATCCAGTAGAGGACTACAGCGTCGCGCTATAGCATCCAGAAATACGCAAATAATAATTCTAATGAACACAGTGGGCTCTACCACAATTATATGATTATGGATTATTTAATTATATTTGTTTCCCAGAATTTTTAGTAATGCACAGCTTTTTTGCTTGTATGCACTGCACGCCCCTGATATTAAGTAAGTAAGAATGAGGAAGGGAGTAAAGAATGACAGAAATAATAACAAAAAAATTGCATACAGGGGGAGGCTAATGAATTGGATAATCGGCAAGGTCGTGACATTCAAACGGATCATCGCGACCTTTCTAGCGGGCATCATTGGCGATGATCACGCAAGGTCGGACGTCGAGTCATTCATCAATTTAAATAAAATATTTAAATTTGGCCAAATGTTGATTTCACGGCAAATTTTAATAGCGTATGGCGTCGCGGAATAACCGTTCGTGACGACAACTTTTCAGACCAAGCTTTGCGGAGAATATGTAAGCAAAACCGTTCATCTTAAAGAGATGTCGCGGAGCAACGGAAGCGAAATAAAAACATTAACAGCAAAAATAAGTGGGAAGAAAATCTGATCAAATGCCAAAAGCTCAAATCTTTTTTAAAACGGTGAAACATTGCAGGGCTACTGAATTGAAATGTTTCAATTTTGGTATTGCTATTTTCAGAATTGGTTCCATTAATGTTGATTGAAATGTACTGTGCGATGAGTTTAACAGTAGAAAGATTCGAGTAGGTCAACATGTTCCAGAATAGGTGAGGTCAATGGTTGAAAAAAAAAAACTAAAAAGGTTGCTAGCAGGTATACGGCGCGGACACCTTTGCAAATAATAATTGCTCTGTTAACCACCGCCAAATTGTATTGTGTTTTTTGGGATATGTTTGAGTGTGCGGTTATCAGAAGGATATGTGTGCGAGAGACAATAAATTACATCTAGCCGCTCACATGTTCTTTTGAATAATATCGCGGAGTCTTTGTGCGGGTGTGCACGGACAGAGCAGATTGAACAAGAAAGACTACTCACAGTTGAAAGACGTTTATTGGTCGTTGGTTCACAGTTAGAATTATACGCAGTAAAAAGTCTACAACGAGGAGCGTTCGCTAATCATCTTCGATAATGTCGGGAACATGGCAGTAAGAAAAGTAGCGCGCAGAAGCCGGGGCAAATTATCGTTGTCTGTTATCCGGTCGGTACCGGCGTGTTTTTGCGGCTGGGAGCCTAGTTGTATATGCAGGATGCGTTCAGGAGCCGTCGGCGGTGTTGCTGATTGTCGTACACACTTTTTCAAAAAAATTCGGGAACTATTTAACATGCATATTGTAGGAATTTGCGGTAGATGGCTAGAGAAAGAGACGGCTGGGACTTTGAAAGATTTTATATTTTTGTATATTCTGTATTTTATACATAATCGTAACAGGATTTATTGCATTTTAGAACACTCTCAAGAAGAATTGTATTGAGATAATTATGTTTTCATTAATTATAGTAATTGTTCCCAAAACATGAATAAGATAAGTTTAATTGTCATTTTTTTACGTGTCACTGATGTCATTCTGTAAAAATAAATAAATTTATAAATATACACCCAGCGCAACAAAAATAACCGTACCCCGGATGTACAATGAATGTGTTGAAAATCTAAAAATTGATTATTTATGTTGAATTTAAATAGAAATAAACTATCAATAATGACGGTAAATAAGCATTTTCTAATTCAGAGATCATCAAATCGAATCGCGAAATTCGAGATTTCAGTTTTGGATCGGGATTGGATTCAATGGATGACGTCACGACAATATTAATTACATGACGACACGACACGTGTGCCTGAGTTGGACATTTCGACATTTTTATTGATCGTAGATAGGTACATATGTATGGCATTGACATTAAAAATACTTTTCACTAACACTATCATATTTTTAAGATTCTCAAAATTAGTTAAAACCATTGAACGCCTATTATAAAACTAGTTTATAATTAATGCCATTCAGAGTCGATGATCAGGGTCCGCATCAGAACATCGCACTCTGGTATCGACCATTTAAGGGACACATCAGATACAGTGGAGAAAAAATAATTAAATAATAGATATCTCAAAGAGACGAAGCTATTTTTTATTATTATATTTAATGGAAAATATATATAACTATGGGTAATTACAGGGCCTACGACTTGTCTTCGGATGGCTTAAATGATCACTTTATATACCGATTCTACCGATGCAGTAAGGAGGTGAAGAGCATCCTGTTTAAATCGTTCTTCACCAGCATGTATACCTGCGAGCTCTGGTCGAAATACAAGCAAGTCACGTATAACCGTCTCCGAATTCAGTACAACAACTCATACAGAATACTGTTCGGATTGGCGCGTTATTGTAGCGCATCTACAATGTTGACTGAAGTAGTCATATATGTAATATTTATATTTTATGTGTATATATGTGTGAACTTTTTATTAACTTTTTTAAATTCTTTTTTTATTTTTTATTTATTAATATTTTCCTTGGTTTTCTCTTTCATAGCATTATATTTATTTCATTACCTTTAATGTATAACATAATATGTATTACCTTTATGGCGAATCGGTTAAAAAAAAAACCTGATCACGCTGGAATAAACACATTATTATTATTATTATTATTATACATATAACGTTCACCATTCTCACCCATCAATCTTCATATCTATCAAATTTTTTAAAGTTGTATATATGTTAATATGTGGACTCGCTTAGAGTATCACTACACTATCGCCATCCAAGGACTAAATTTGATAATTCATTTCCCTGAAACAGCATATATGTCACAATAATAAATTATGTGCTCTTGGACATATTCAAATATTGCTAATAATATACTGGTCAAAATAAGAAAAGACACAAAATTGAAAATATTGATTTTTCTGACATACTCCAGTATAATGTGTTAAAAACATTTTACAGATAAAGAATATTGCTTTAAGTAATTTTTAAAAAAATAGATTCTCATTAAGTATGTTTTACATTTAAAATACTTTTTAAAAATGAAATGCACGGGAATAAATGTCCTCATTTACTTTTGTATTGCGCACTACTGTCGAGACATTCCCTATATTGCCTTTTTTCTAATCCAACTTGGTATTAATAACGAACGAATAATAACGAAAATAACGAAATATTTGAAAATTTTTATTCAATGGGCCAATACTGTAAGTTCGCCTCTGCATGTTTGTAATGTACATATATATATATGTGTGTGTGTACATAATTAATGGTATCAGTGTGTCAAGGTGCTAAACAGGTAAGATCGCAAAGCCAATTACGATAATAAAGCCAGTTTGTTATTTGATGCTAACAGAATAATTTTATCAAATACAAGATTGGTTTAGCGCACATATCGCATGGTGTCTAAATTTTCACCCATATAAATGTTTTATCATTTAAACGCCGGTATTTAAGATAAGGTTGGGTGCTAAACAGGTGTATTTTTTAATAATTAATATAAATACAAATTGTTGAATTCAGATTGACCTTTCCATTACCAGTATAATGTTCTCTCAGCTGAAGAATATAATTTCACCGGATAGGAAAACGTCCAGGTTCTAATCCCGGGAGCAACAAAAAATATTTTTTCGATAAATTGATTTTTTCTATATCTTTACATACATTAATACATTTAATTTGTATTAGAACAATATCAGCCTTGTTGATATCAGTAGATCTACTGTAACTGACCATTATTTTAAATAAAAAAAAATAACTATATTGTTAAAATGCAATGTTTTTCAGAACTTTGAGCTGCGCCTGCTAGATGGCGCAAGGACTCGCATTATTTTATTTGTTACAATTAACCTTTTAAATGCCAAGAGCGCGTTAACACGCCAAACGTTGCATGTTGCGCCAAGGCGTTAGCGCGATAATGCGCACTTTTAGACCTTGTAGAAACAATTTTTAATAATTTTTCCATTTGCAGATGACAGTTTTTATCAAAAGTTGATAACTGTCACCTTTACTCTACGGGGTGGGGGGGGGGTCTTCCATTTCAAATATGGTTATATAATAAATTAACTTTTTAGTGGTATTCTTGAGAATATATATCGTTGATAATTATCAATGAGAGAATCGACATTTGCAATTTTTTCAGGGATATGTCACTGAAAATATGTTACTCTATATGTTGATTTAAAACATTATCTTTTTTACTAGGGCGGGAAATACTAGAATTATATTAAACGACTGAGAAACTGATATCAGCAGAGGAAAAATTAGACTTACTACAAGTAGATCGTGACACACTGATGGATAATGAGAATAATGTGGTTTGATCTTCAATTTATAAAACAAAAAAGAAAATATATTAATTATTATTTACAAAATGTCAAACCAGTTAATATTTTGTAATGCAGTTTATATCTCAAAAGTTTGCAACGAGCGCGTTAAACAAGCCGAGAAACTGTGACTGAAAAACTAGTATAGAGTTTAAGTGTTATACAATCGGATTAATTATTTCAACCACTGGCGGGCACTTCGTACCTGCTCTCGGGCGTTAATATCAACGTTTGATAAAACAAATATCCGTACAAGATTGCAAGTAACACAATAATGACAATGTCACGAAAAAAGCTTAAATTTTAGTAAATATAATATATACAAATAAATGTATACATACAGTATATAAAAATATCTACTCTTCCTAGTAAATGGACTGATTTACATACATTAGTAAAACCATTAATATAACAAATTGATTTTTTAAGGTGTTTAAAAAAATTCAATTAAAATATTCAAAACTCAACTAATCTAACCTAACCCTTTGCCCCAATTATCATACTGTTTTTGAGTTAATTTAACATTCACAAACAGGCATGAAAAATATAGGTTAGAAGGTTGGTTTGCACATCTCGTAGTTAAAGTGTTGATTTAACAGTTTGTTGTTTGTACAGTCACATTTGCAATACGGCATTATTGGATGGGGTGGAGAACATGAAACTTCAAAGAAATCACTCAAAAAATGATAATAAAAATTATTCTAAAAAAAAAAAAGACTATCCAAGTACTCTTCACAGATTTCAAAGTACTAAAATAATAGACATACACAAAAATAAATTCAATAATACAAATTTTCAATCAATTAAATTTTAGAAGCGAATTCCGATCTACAAGATTTAGAGACCAAATTGATATTCCAAATCTAAAATACGCCGCAACCCAAAATCACTATATTTATCAAGGCATCAAATTTTTTAACAATCTCCCAATCACAATTATAAAAATTACAGACTACTATAAATTTGTATCTGAAGTAAAAAAAAAATATGTACACAGACTAACTGAAACAAAAATTCTCGTATATACTCCTTCTCTATACACGAGTCTTATTCTCATAGAGAATAAATAAATGTTAAAAGAAATATATATATATTTTAATTCACTACTTATTAAATTAGTGATAATTATTCATATCATATACTTGACTCGAAATATATAGGTAGTAGGTACCTGATATATCAGAATCAAGTTAAAACAAGCAAAAAATGGCAGCAACTTTAGATATTTTTTTTATAAAAAAATAAAACATAATTTATGAAAATAATGCGCATAATTCAAATGGTATATTAAAAATGAAAGACTTTAAATCTTTTTAAAAAATGTCATGTTTAAAAATAGTCATAATACACATATTTAACTCTCGGTTGATATTAAATATAAAAAAAGAAAAAAAATCAGCTGATTCAATTGATACCAGATTTTAATTCGCTGGTCGTTCGAGTCTTCGCTAATCAAAAATAGATGTTCAATATAAATGCAGGCGTCTTATTTTTTTTTATACATTCTACCATACGAGTTGCAATTACCACGAGCCGCTACTGATCTTGACCACATAACAAGACCGCAATGTTAAGCAACTCTGTTCGGCAACATTCGTAACATATGCGAGAAAAAAAAAAGAATCAACAGGTTTTAATGCTTTCTCTCCAAAACCATGTTGCGGTATTTATATATATTAAATTCAGCGACGAAAGAGTCCAGTGCAGTACAGGACACTTTCGTATATTTGATTTATTATTTAACGCGATGACCGCACGCTTTCAAGTGATAGAATTAACAGCAGATTATTTGTTCGTTTTGATGTTTTTCCATTCGACATGGTTGATATATGTAGGATAAGGGAATAAAATATAATGAAAATATGTTTACATAGTCTTATTAGCTTGGAAGAGTAAAAATTAAAAATATTGTTTTAGTTGCAGGCTTCAAATGAAGACTAACAAATAATAATCAATTTTTACTTCTTCAATATTAGTAAAATAACTTTGTGGCCTCATTTTATATAAATAACTATTTATTGATAATTCTACATGTTTCGATACCTATGGTATCTTCTTCAGAAAACAATGTATACTGAAATTAAAAATACAAGCATAGATAAAAACAAACCTGTCAACAAATTATACATACAAATACTAGGAGTTTACAGTTAGATAAATTAGAAGCTTTAGAAATAAGAAAAAGTGTTAATAGCAAGCTAAATATTATAAATAACCAAATCCTCTTCGCAAACAGTCACCTTTTAAATTTGTTTTCATATTAGTTCTTACTTATTCACCACTTTATAGTTTTGTTTTTATCTATGCTTGTATTTTTAATTCCAGTATACATTGTTTCCTGAAGAAGATACCACAGGTATCGAAACATATAGAATAATCAATAAATAGTGGTTTAAACAAAGTATTTTGTCTAATTATTTATAATCAATTTTTAAATTTCTGAGATTAGAAATGGACATGTTTGTTTTTCTATTCGAAACATGTCCAATCAGAATTCAACATATCCACCTAATTCGTAATTCACAAGAAATTGACAGATTGCGTGACATACAGGACATTTCTGAGATATCTCATATAGAGTGGGACAGACCTAGTCTATAATATTTTTTGGGTTTACCTGACTAAATTACGAGTCGAAAATGTTCAAGGAATATGTGCAAATTTTCCACTGTCACGGAAAATATTATTAATTGAAATTTTAATGTTAAGCTTGAAGTATACGTACTTCGTAATAAATATTTGCGAAATTTATGCATAACTAATCTATATCTTTGCTTGATTTAACAAAAAATAATCTGTCCGCTCGATATTTGATGACAATTAATGTTTTGTTGTTTGGAATCAATAAAATGTTTCAATTAATCGAAATAAGCGCATAGTTATGTTTTTTTTTAAATGTTTATATCTCTGACACGGTTGAGACTAGCACATATTCCTTGAACATTTTCGACTCGTAATATAGTCAAGTATCCCACCCATAAAATATTGTGGACTAGGTCTGTCGCACAATGTATAATATCATGATATCCTTCTGTGTCGTGTAGGGAAATATGAAAAGAATCTGATACGAATTACATCGAGTGAAATGTCAATTTCCTATAACGAATATACGAAAGAGGAAATTATGTCACGCAATTTTAATCATCAGATGATTATCAATACAATTTTTATACGATACCCAGAAATTTTAGTCATACGCATGTTTTATCGCATGTGCATTTATAAAATATACACTACAATGGACTCGTGCAGTGAAAAATATGTACGCCCATAGGATTCTAGACAAAGTCAAGACATCAGTATTCCACTTCTTCACAGTGGACCACATGTCGGGCCTGTCAAAAGTCCCTATTATGTCAGAAAATGTAAAATAGAGACGTGGTAATAAATATAATAATACATTGGGTTGATGCATAAATTCGTAGTTTTTATTAAATTCAAAAACTAATCAATAATCCATAATATTATTACGTTTCCCCATCTATTTTCTATGACTTTCTGGACATCTAGGATGTAGTGTTTATGGCTATACAGGGTGTCTCGTAGCTAGTTTTCTAAACTTCAAGAATGAGTAAATCGATCTATTTTGAACGAAAAATATTCTTGATAATTTGTCGATTTTCCCCCTGCCTGGCGAATTATCAACTTTATATATTTTTTTATTTTTCAAAATTCGCATTCAAAAGGTTAAGTATTATATAATACATTCCATATTCGATATATAATACATTACATATAGTTCGATACATACTGATCCGCTGACATAGAATTTGCAGAGTAGAAAAAATATAAGATAAAAAATGCCGAGATTGACAACATTTTTTAAAAAATTATTACCTTGCGATCAACATTGCTTACAATAAAATATGTAAAAACTTAAAATTAAATAAAAAAATACATTAATCTTTCTGCTTATGCTAATACTTTATTGACCGCGCAGCGGCCACTATTGGCCGCAAGAGTCCCTCTCCGAGCAGTAAGCAATAAGCAATCTGCCAGTATATAATATTTTCTCAACGTTCGACAGTTTTTTTGATTATATACCTGAAAAAATCCGGCGGTCTGATGGTAAAAAGTCGTCAAGCCAATTTTGAAGAGCAACATCGTTTTATAGGAGATTTCTCTGAGAATGTTGGATAGAGAGAGACGATGGAACAAGACCAGAAAAGCGTAACAGATGTGGAATACCCTCGCAACCGAGCTCTTGAATAACCGCTTTTATAATGTAAGCAGTATGCGGACGGGCATTATCATGCTGAAAAATCACTCGATGCCGTCTTGCAGGTCGTTTTTTCTTTAATTGTGCCCTCAATGCGATGGAATTGTTGGCAATAAACCTCACAAGTGATGGTTACATTGCTTACAAACAATCCATAGTAATCAATTAATGCCTCAACTCCTCGGTTAAACTCAAACAAAAAGATACGTCAGTAATGTTTGATTTTTGTACATGACTTGGCGATTTTATTTAGCCAACAAATTTATAACAAATTAAAAAAATCAAGACGTATTCAATAAAGCAATACAACGGGCACTAAAAATGTCATTGAAATATGTCAAAAAAAAAAATGTTTGTCTTGGAAAATAAAAACGCTACGAGCTTTTGCAATAACCCAATATATATATATTATGAACATATAATGTATATTTTTTTTAATAACCGGTACAGTGAAAGCGAAACGAAATAACTGCACGTACATGTCAAAATACGCGCACATTTCGATAATATGACACTGACGAGGCGTGTGGTCTCTTCCAGACATTAATGCACGCTCCTCCCTTACCTAATTTCGACCAATCACAAAGAAGGAGGAAAAATTTCGGCCTACGAATGATAACACTGCGAAAGGTGACATTAAAAAAGATTTTTTTCGACTTTTTTGAAAGTATATAAATTTACATTTATTTTTTTATGTATTACGTCAAAAGAAATTAGATACAAAATATAAGAATTATTATTTATTGATGTTGAAATACACGGTGATTGTGTATGTGATATTATATTGTAACTGTGATTTAATGTTAGAGATTTGGTCTATGAAAATTCCATATTTTTAAGAACACATTACAGTTCTGTAGTATTTTAATACAAATTAAATGTATCAATTGGAAAGATATACCAGATGAAATCAATTTATCGGAAAAATATTTTGGTCGATACCGAGATTCGAACCAGGATCTTTTAAAAATGGAATAATATATGTATCAATACGTTGTCAACTTACTCGGTTAGCATAACGTAAAGGTAACACATTTCCCCGGATAGGAAAATATCCTGGTTCGAATCCCGGTAGCAACAAAAATATTTTTTTCGATAAATTGATTTTATCTTTCCATTTGACACATTTAATTTGTATTAAAATAGCATATTGTTGGTCTCCTGGAATGAGGCTCGAACCCCTTACCAACTGGACCACCAGACGAGCGTATTAAACGCTTGACCGACAAATATGTTAATATTTTAAAATACCATCGAGAAAAATAATAAAAATGAAATAAAAAATGAGCGATAACGGATATTATTATACATAAAGTGTTGGTTTTAAAGAAAAAGTGAGTAATATTATAATAAGTATGTTGTATACCGATTATTATCATTAATTATTTATTCTTATCTGAAATGCATTTAACCTTGGAACGGAGTCTATCGTACAAATTCACGCAACTGGCATTATATGATCAATGTTGTCAGTATTGAGGACAGCCTATTCATATAATAATATATAAAGTCCGACTATAATGTATGTATTTATTCAAATTTATTTATGAACACGATGCAACCTAACCTTCGTAAAACACGCTCGTCTGTGAGCGTCACCACGTATAGATTATTTGGAACTAGACAAGTAGAGACGCCGGACATTGTGTTCAGTGGTTATTAGAATCAGCCATGTATTGTGCTCAATTTTCAATGGAGCGTATCAAACAACAAAAACACGCGTCGCAAATCCCATAGAAAAGTGTCCAAGTCAAAAAAAAAAAAGGCAAATTTACAGGAGAGCGAAAACAAAAATGAACAATTTTTAAAGTTCAATAATAAAACAGTTATTTGTCGTGAGGACTTATATATTTTTATTTATTAACCTTTTGAATGCCATGAGCGCGTTAACACTCCAAACTGTGTACGTCACGCCAAGCTATAAGCGTGTTAACACGCACATTTGAACCTTGTAAACTTGCAGGGATTAAAGTCATATTTTTAAATCATTTTTCCATATATGAACGACAGATCCCAGCTTTTCATAGATAAGTCAAGACCCTTAAAGCCTATGCGGTGTCTTCCATTTCAAATAGAGTTGGCAGGTAAAATGCCAATAAACATTGACTTGATACACTTTTGAACGGAGTCGACACGTATTACAACGTAGGAATGATGAATAGTGCTGCTGTTTATTGCGAGGAATGATCAACAAGCGGTCCCGTCGAAAAGAGACAATAGCGGCCGCTCGCGCAGAAGGGGTGAACAAACTTTAATGCGGTTTTCATGGGGCATAGAGGATCACGTTAACTGCAGTATTACGAAATAAAACGTAAATAAAAAAAAAATTTACTTACTATACTCTTTTATGGGGTGTGCGATATATTACTTATTCTTATTTATTTATTAGACTTTATTGAAATACATGTTTTTGTTGTAACAGATGTGAATATATTATAATATAACATGATAAACATAAGATACAATTATATTGCAATTAAGTATATACTCGTAGTTTATTGTGTGGGATGGAGTAGACTCCACCTCTGATCTATACAGCACAGTCCTGGCTACTTTGCTAGACTGCCGTCTGTGTTAAAGTAGCCAGTTTTTTTTCGTGCTGTTGTGGTGTTATTTAATTCAAGAAAGATAAATATTCTACAGGAATAAAAAAAAAGGTTGTGAGAGTGTTGTAGAATTAGTGAATTATAGTGGGCACTGTATAATGATTAAGTTAGAATGTTGGATAGCCATACTTCTGATTGATCTCTACCCAATTGGATCATATATTGGGTAATCTTATTGGAAGTGAACGATTTCCAGTTGGTACTGAGTGTATTGTACAGTTTCGAAGCTAAGAACATGTAGAATCTTTGATAAAATATCGTTGTTGCTCTCGGAACTGGCGTGCAGATGTTCGCAGTTTGTCTTGTGTTGTGTCCATGATTTGTTACTTGGGGTGAGTTGTTAGCATGGAAATATTGGAGACGAGTCTCAACATATAGATTTGTTTTATGTCTAGGGCATTGTACTCATTAAATATAAGATATGATGCATATCTAAAATCAGAATATTCATAAATCTCGTACCTGAAGGCAAGATTGATGGTTTTGAGATATGGTGTTGAAGGCACACGTTGCGCATACCGTGAACGGCGAAACGCACAAAAGCCTCTATTTTGCAGCAACCGAAGATCAAGGACAGACTCTCAGCCATTTGCCTGAGATGAATCTTTTAATGATTTGGACATTTGGAAGCTTGTTATGGTGGGCTTCGTCGAAAGACGAAGAGGAAGATCCCAAGCCCGTTGGACCGACAAAGAGGACAAGGCAACCGGTACTTTTCTGGCAACAGCGCTCAGATCTGCAGGATGCCGAGAATAGTGGAGGAGCATAGTCAAGAGGACGAGAGTTCACCGGGATCGCGATCCTCAGTCATGAGAGACCGACGTGGATGATGAAATAAATAATGTCACATAACTTTTTTAGGTACCTGATTCCTTATCATTATCGGCGGGAAGTAGCCAGTCGGTCGCCGCCTTCTTTCCTTTACAAAATTATATTAATTTTAATTTTTCCCAGACCTTGGATAAACGCAACCATGCTGGTTAATTTGAAAAAATGGAACGTCCAGAGAGCGATATTTTTTTTTTCATATTCACACTAGGCGGTGACAAAGTACCGAACGATTATAGAATTATTGCATTCAAAATATGCGCGCGCATGGCGTACGTTACTAAAAATACACATTCAAACATTATTCACATATAAATTATTTTGATACTGATTAAGTAACTATCAAGCAACATCGCTCGCCACTGCAATAAATTATGCAGGCCTGTGACGTGTTCGCGCACCGGTCACCTCTAAGGTGTGCGGATGTGCGTGTGCATCAAAGTGCATGTTTAGCAAGACCTAATTAGTAATGGGATGAATCTTGTTTTATATAAAGAATTTATTCGGGTACGGAAAACTCGTTGGAGCTGCTTAGGTGAGTATTGTGCGTGGGTGGGATTCCACCTACACGCCTGCATCTCACTCTCCATACCTTGTCTTTTGCAACTGCGTTAGTCTGTCTCAATCTATTTTGTGTCTCGTCCACTGTCCCTCTTTTGGGAGTGTTTTTTTTGATCCCCCGAGTGTCTGCCTTGAACTACTGCACCTTAATTTTCCATATGTATGCAAAACTATGTTCTGTGGATTTATGTTATATGATTTTTTATGAATGAAGACAGCGCTTAAGGGATGACGCTGGAGGATCTCAATTTTAAATCTTAATTGCTAATAACCACAATGAATTTCTTCTCCTTTTTTATTTTGCATATACTTAAATATGTAATTGAATTAAAGTCGCGTATTTTTATTAGCTTTGATGAGTGGGACCGACAAAGAAGCCCTAGCTTCTAAACCGGACCCGGGAAAGGGTAGGTCCCCCCCCCCCCACCCCCAGCTGTCCTTACTAAATGTTAAACATCTCATTCATGTGCCGACTTCTATCGAAGGTTGGCGAACGACTATGTTGCTGTATGTTGATCTATCATGTATAATATTACGAATATTTTCGACACTAAACCACTTTCTGAGGTAACACAGCCAAGATAATATCTTTCTACTGTCATTTGCTGTCTTCTATCTTCCCCTACATAATGAGTTGTAAAATATCATATTGTTCACTGCGAACAGTTAGTATTAGTTCTCTTGACTTATTTATGCATCTTAATAAATCCTCATCTAAATAGTAGCATTGGTTTTTAAAATTGACTCTCAGGCGCACACCGTGATCAAATATTAGAGGGAACAATAGTCGCAGTATCGTCTCTTTCGCACGCACGGGCACAAGTTAGAAATATCACTTGGTAATTGGTAATTGACGCGATTTTTTTTAACAATCTTTCTGTAAATAATAATAATAATTGGATAATTTGTATAGCGCCATTTTCGTAAAAACTTTCACCTCAAGGGCGCTTTACACATAAACTGTTAATCTTTGTTTTAAAAATTAAAAATTGTTATTTTCACTTATGGAAATGATTTTTTTGAAAAGGTGCGTTTTTAGTTTCTTCTTAAATAAAGTCTCTGATGCACTGTTTCAAAGAGTACCACGCTTTTGGGCTTGCCACCGCAAATACCCGTTCGCTAAATTTAGACTTCTGGCAACGGTTGGTAGGTTCTACAACCCTTCCTGCGGGCTGTAGAAGAGGTTGACCCGAGAGTTTAACGTCTACCGTTCAAATTGTCTGCGATACAAAGCTCTTGAAGATACAGAGGCGCCATGTCGCCTTGTACATCAACCAGCACAATTAAAATTCAACTCTTTCAGGGAATCGGAGCCAATGTAGCTGATGTAAAAGGGATATTATATGAGAGAATTTGAAAACTCCATATAAATTTATTATCCGTGCAGCCCGCATTTAGAATGGATTGTAATCTATCCAGTTTAAACATTGGCAGGCCAGTGTGGAACAGCTGTTACAATAGTCCACACGTGACACCACAATGAGTAGAGGGGGCTGCCTCAAGAGGAAGATGTCTCCGAATACTTTTAATCTGTCTCAGTTGATGACAGTTTAGCTGATTTGTGTACTCATTGAAAGATCTGAATCAATGTGCACGCCCAACAACTTAACCGCAGATTTAGCATTCGCAGACATCGATTCCGACTGTATTAAGTTTTGTCTGTAGGTCATTTTAAGATCCTTTTTTTTTTTATTATTGAGAATTATTTTAATGTCGGTATTGCATATAGATTTTTAACATTTTGTTCATTACAGAGAGCAAGCAGCCTGCGGTCCGTGAACTGAAATAATTTTTTTTTCCTTCGCCGCCTTGGCGACCTAAAAAGCGATAAACCCGAGTATAGCTGTACAGCAGCACACGTTTCGATTACAACAATATTTTTGCAAGCACGATAATTTCGCACCGGTCGGCAGAAAGGCCGATTTCTCGGCTCGAACAGTCCCAAGGTAAATATTATAATTGAAACGAGCAAAACCAGCGAAGCGACAATATTACAAATATTAAACCATTAATCAAGCTATACTTCGCCTTTTTAAATTTAAAATTTCTTTAATAAAAAAATCAATTAATAACCTTATTAAGGAGAACACATTCTTATTGGGGAGTTGTGATTATTCAGAACAGACGGTCTGTGACATTTTAAATACTAATTAAATGCATTAATTAGAAATATGTACATATAAAATCAATTTTATAGAAAAATATTGTTGGGATTCTAACCTGGATCTCTTTCCAATCAGTAGAAGGTGCATTAACCAACTATGCTACAGAGACAGTACATTTGACGACAAATTTTCGAACCTATACGTTCCACTTTTTCAAATTAATACACCTATCGTTCTATTATTTGAAAACCATCTACATTATTTTTACGGAATCTCAAATACTTTTGAGTAGTCCGATAGGAGACGCCAAAATTAACAATTCATTTTTATTAAATTTTGGACACGTTGATAAAACTTTATTACTAGAAGAACACATTCTAATTGTGAAGTTGTAATTATTCAGAATATAGGTCTGTGATATTTTAAATATGAATTAAATATATAGTTGTATCACAACTTATCGGACTATTCAAAGGTAAATATTTGAAATTCCGTAAAAATAAAGTAGAAGACTTTCAAATAACGAAAAAGTTTAACATATGTGTTCGAAAATTTGTCGTCAAAAGTAGTCTGCTGTAGTATAGTCGGTTAATGCACCTCTCCCGGATTGGAAAGAGATCCAGGTTCGAATTCCGGTAGCGTATTTTTCGATAAATTTATATGCATATCTTTCTAATTAATAACCTAATTACGCAATATAATTCAAAGTAATGATTACTTTCGTCAACGTGTGTGCTGTGCTTTATGTCAGTATTGACACGTAAGGGCTTCGATCAGACGAGACCCGGTTCCTAAAGCACCTCCCCAAGTCCCGGTCCAGGGTCGCTCTCACAACTAAGTCTCTCCAGCCAGAGGGATGAAAAGCATTTATCTGTCAGGCTGTCACATTGACGCATAATGTGACCGAAGAAATGGAAAAAAATCTTTTAACAATATTCGAATATGTACAAGAACAGACAATTATTGAATTTTTACCTTCAAAGGCAATAGTTATTAAGATATCGTTTCAGGGTTTACGACCTGTCCCCGGCTGGCTTAATTGATCACTTTACACAATGTAACGTTAACCAGTTCTACCCGCAATCAACATCCATATCTATCAAATTTACAAGTTATATATATGTTACCGTGTAGATACATTTTTCAGGTATTTTACTACAACTTCGCAGTCGCCATCTATGGTTTGAAATTTGATATTCATTCCCCTGAATCAGCATTGATGTCACTAATGAGAATCTATTTTTTTTAGAAATATAGAATTTAAACAGCTATATAGAATTTAAACAGCATTTTAGAAATATAGAATTTAAACAGCTATATTCTATATAAATATAGAATATGATTCACGTGTACAAAACTATACTCGGATTTATCGCTTTTTAGGTTGCAAAGGCGGCGAAGAAAAAAAACAAGTATTTCAGTTCAGTTCAGTTCAATGAACATAATACAAATATTATTAAAAATCTACGCGCAATACCGACATTAAAATAATTCTCAATAAAAAAAAATCTTAAAATGTCTGCGAATGTTAAATCTGCAGTTAAGTTGTTGGGCGTGCACATTGATTCAGATCTTTCCATCACAAATCAGCTTAACTGTAGTCAACTGAGACAGATTAAAAATATTCGGAGACATCTTCCTGTTGAGGCAGCCCGTCCACTCATTGCGGTGCCACATGTGGACTATTATAACAGCATCTATGCTGGCCTGTCAATGTTTCAGCTGGATAGATTGCAATCTATTCTAAATGCGGCTGCACAGATAATATATGGAGTTTCAAAATTCTCTCATATAACATCCCTTTTACATCAGCTACATTGGCTCCGATCCCCTGAAAGAGTTGAATTTATATTGTGCTGGTTGATATACAAGGCGACACACAACATGGCGCCTCTGTATCTTCAAGAAATTTGTATCCCAGACAATTTGAATGGTAGACGTTAAACTCTCAGGTCAGCCTCTACTTCAGCTGCAGGAAAGGTTGTAGAACCGATCAACCGTTACCAGAAGTCTAAATTTAGCGAACGGACATTTGCGGTGGCAGGCGTGGAACTCTTTGTCCTCCGTCATAAGAAACAGAGCATCAGAGACTTTATTTGAGAATAAACTAAAAATGTACCTTGTCAAAAAATCACTCCCTTAAGTGAAAATAACAATTTTAAATTTTAAAAATAAAGATAGCATAAACAGTTTATGTGTAAAGTACCATTGAAGTTAAATTTTTAACGAAAATGGCGCTACAATAATTATCCAATATTATTATTACAACTGTATATTTATCGTCAAGTCATTCATTTTATTTGATTTAATGTAATTTACGGAGTGGCGTCAAAAACTTTAGCGCCGGAACCCAGTGTCTGTCTCATGAACCCGTTTTCATGCAAACCCGTTTCAGTGCGATCCACAAAAATTATTCTATAAAAAGTGGCCCGAGTCGCTTTTTGCAAACGAAATAAACCGCTCAAAAGTGTAATTTTTTTCACTTTTAAATTTAAAAAAAACTTACGGCCCATCCTACACAAAGTTTCGAAACAAAACTCAATGTAACGGGAAACGGAGGGCATAGAAACATAGAAAGTGAAAGGGTCGGGCAAACGAGTGGAAATAATAATAGGGTTTATTAAATAACGGTAAATATCTCCCGAGTAATACCGACCGTGCACGACTCTAGTTTTTATAAACATTTCGATGTATTACCCGACACACGTGTTTGTTGTGATAACATTCATTGCGTGTGTCTAATATTAAATTCACGTCCAACAGACGTAGGTATTTCGCGATATCACGAACATGTCGAAACGTGGACATATCGAATGGAATTAAATGTCACGTATGCATGTACGCAGGGGCATGTAGTGCACACAAGCAAAAAAGTTGTGCATAACTAAAAATTATGAGAAACAAAATACATGATATGGACCGTGAACGTATATTTACGGATTCATTACAATTAGCGCCATCTGTGTACCAGTAGAGACTTCACTTGCTTAGTTTTAAAAACTATCACAACATACCGCTGCAGCCGTAACGCTAGTAGCCATAATCGACCCATTGTAGCTATTCCCATTATTATTTTCTACTTTTAAGCTAGTGAATTACTCAAGTCATACAATTGACTATTTACAGAATGGAAAACTCCTTTCGGTCGATCCGTTTTTGTATGAAGTCGTTACTTATGTTGTTTTTTAACAGAATAATACTGCGTGCAAATCATTAAAGTGTCTACTTCCTCTTTTACTAATCCGTGAATTTTACTATCTTACTGTTTTTACCGTGTTGATTTCATGGTCGTTCTTTGCGTTCGAGGTGCATGACTTTGTTTTTGATTTGGGAAAAACAAAAAGCAATTGGCAGAACTATTTCCTACGATAACATTTAACAAAAATAATTATTTCGTTTATTTATTACGTGAAGGATTTTCAAACAATAAATTAATCATGTTCAGTCACAGAGAGTGTTCTTAAAAAACGTCCATATATTTTTCATACGTTAAAACTTAAACTTTAAAAACACTATTAATAGTACTCTAAAATTACAAATAAATACATGGTACGGTCGTATAAACGACGGATTCATTTTGTCTAAAGACGTTGGTTAAACCAAAGTTCATAATTCTATGTACAACATATATTGTGGTACATATATTATATATGATTGTATAATATCATTGGTAACAGCATAACCTATATCTATACCTACTGCAAGCCACTGCACGTACGGTATTTATCGTTACCTACTTAAAAATAATTATCTGAATCCCTCGCATGACAAACTCGTTGGCAATTGTTTCGACTTGCAAGCGAATGGAGTCGAATAATATATGTATATATATATATATATTTTTAATGATATATCAATAATAATAACCAATACTGAATAACCAAATAAATTTATCCAATAGTACGATTTTATAGTTGCTAATAAAGGGTGTCCAGCGGAAATTTTTCAAGTTTAATGTTTAAATAATAAAAAAAAACTACAATGTTATTTTCATATTTTATTTATACAAAATGGAGTTTAACGATGGTAATTTAACGTTTTATAAACAATATCGTCTAAATGCCGTCCATTTCTCTTAAGACACTCTTGCAACCAGACACTTAAATTTGCGAACACGCGAGAGCAAAGCGTCGGTTCAATGGTAGCAACTTCACGGCGGATATTTTCTTGCAGGGCCTGAATCGTTCGAGGATTGTTGCTGTGAACTCTCGACTTGAGGTATCCCCATAAAAAAAAGTAGCACGGTGTAAGGTCCGGTGACCGAGGTGCCCAGGGTATGTCTCTGCACTTGCTGATCAATTTATTAGAAAAAATTCCCATCAGCTTCTCCATTAAAACTCTAGCTGTGTGTGGAGCGGCCCCGTCTTGCTGAAATTGTATTATGTTGTTGAACACGGGAAAAAGCTGCAGTTGCGTTACCAAAAATTCGTCGATCATTCAGCAATACACGTCAATTCGAGTTAAGCGATTTTCGTCGGTCCCACCTATCGCCTAACTTCGGGGTATTACTGTACCTAAATGGCGAGAAAAGAAAAAATTGCGCTATCATTGAAACAAAAGAATAACGTCGTTCACGCATTTGAGTTTGAATATAAATAAATAAAAATGCTAAAACATCATTTGTGTAAAAAAACATATTCAAGCATAAATAATTAATATAAATCTAATTAAATATTATCACAAATGCTTAAAAAAATTTACATTTATGTTTTGGGTCAAATTCTCAGCGAATATGTGTAAACTTACGATGGCGCTTATCCAATTACGGAAAATCCGATAGATGGCGCTGATTTAAACGATAATCAATTTAAACGGAAGCGTCATAAAATCAACAAAATTTTTAACAAAATAAAAAATTGCATCACGAATCACGATATTCCCAGATATACAATCACTGACAGCGAGTGTGGCGGAAAGATATCAGTGATTGACGCGATTTTGAGCTTATCACTATCTTAAAGCTCTTCATTAATAACGGTTTTATACAAAGTTCAATACGGGTAAATATATATTTTTAATAAATCTAAATAATAGTATTTTATGACAACTTAACACGAAAAATTGATGCAAATCAACATGAGCACGAGCATCGTACAAGAGGAAGGAATAGACTGAGACTGCCATTCAGGAAGAAGGCCAAATCTCAGAAATCGATTATGTAGTGCGATGACATTTTTTAATGAAATGCCAGAAAACATAAGAAAGGAGGAAAAATTGAATAGATTTAAAATGAAACTGACAAAATATGTAAAAAAATAAGTTTTAGTAAAAGAAAATAATTTAATCTTGTTTATATTAGAGCATACATACGAGTGCTTATATATGCACTATGTTAAGAAATAAATAAATAAAAATATATTAGCCAAGTGCACATGCTTAGCTTGTGAAAAGTATCAAGATCGATATTCAGCGCATCAAACCGTTTTTCCATTTGAAAAGGGTTTTGAACGCGCGTCTGGTATCGATCAAGGTAAAAGTGAGAGAATATATAAAAAAAGAAATTCTAAAGCAGTTTGCGTGACCATTTTTACCGTGTATTATATTCTAGATTAAAAATCATTTCTTAAAATTTCACCACGACATCCTCGAAATTAATATATTTTTAGAAACTACATATTTTGATACGACAATTCAGTGCCAAACCAATCGTATCAATAGTGTTATTATTATTGAATTATTTAGCTAAAATCATTGATCGTCGGCTATTTAATTGTTTAATTTCAAACTTACTGACGAATTTATTATACAGTAAGAGATGCGGGAATACACTGAGATAAAACGTGCGAATGTAGTGTCGGCATACGTAGTTAAATCCAATCCCTGAACTTCAATTCTGACGATGTTATATTTATAAAAAAAAATGTTCAAAAATACAATTTATGTATGATATTTACATTTAAGTGACACGTATACGCAGACCGCATTACCACTGCATACAGTCTGCTTTCGTTCGTATTTTGCCAAATGCAGACTTCATTTCCATATATAGAGAGTAGAATGAAATTATAGCTAATGGGAACATGTCAACTGAGGCAAGACTAGAGGTGCACAATGGGAGTCCTGGTACCGACACTGATGTATGGGAGTGAGGCCTGAAGCTGGCAGAAGAGGAACGAAAGTAGACTGAATGCAGTGGAATAGAGATCACTTAGGTGTATATGTGACAGATCTATTTGTGACAGAGTAAAGAATGAAGAAATAAGGAAAGAATGTAAAGCTGATATTAATATAGTGAGTAAGATTAAGAAAGGATCGCTAAAAATGGTAAGAAATATATATGACGCAAGTGTTAGCAAGTGAAGTAGAGGACGTCCGCCGAAGGCACGGCCAGGTAAACCAGATACTGGAGGATGATCCTGTTAGAAGCCTCAATAATCGTCGAGCTTGTGTGAGAAAATGTAGTAATGTGGACGTGGCGAGAATTGTGTCAGGACAGAAGAGTGTGGCGGTCTATCATCTCTGGCTACCCCCGCGGCGAAACGGCGTGACGGTGAGTAGTAGTACATTAGTATTTTAGTAAGAGCGAGGAAATGTTTAAAGTTTAAAGCAGTGCAATACGTATTAATGGCGATCTTCCTTCGGTGTGCAAGAATACCGCTGGTGGAGTGACGCCAAATGAAGAAGATTGGATGTCATCCAATTACTCGTGACGTCACAATGCAAAACATCTAACTTTAGTGCGGGCCGATTGGAAAATTGTATCTATCGCTCTGTCCGACACGCGTTCCCGCTACTGTTACAAAAAAAAAAATAATAACCTCGTTACTGTGGCACACTCGGTGACGTATTGGCTGACAAGTAATTTCCGTGACGTATCGCACATGTTGCAATCTTCCCGTTATCCGTCGCAATACACTGCGCGCACATGTTGTAAATATTAAAGTTGCACGGTAAACAATCAAATTTATGACGTAGTATTTATATAAATCATTAAAACTTCGCCGATAACAGACCGACCTTTTGTCGATATACCATACAGATCCTAACCAACATATTTTTTAAAAATAATAACGTAATTTACCGTTCCCGCGACACCCGTGCCACCTGGCGAAAGATTCAAAATTCCGTTATTATTATTATCCTGCTTTTAAATAACGCAGTAGGGCCGAACGGTTTATGCACTGGATACTTTTAATGCAATCTTAACATAGTTGTTTTTTGACTGATATTCAAATTCTTGCCAGTTAGAAGATTTGAAAATATTACGAAACTGTAGATGATAAGATTTTTCTCAATAGAAGACCCTTCTCGAAACTATTGGATGAAAGTCAATAAATAAATAGATAACACTAGATTCGATAGAAACGCTATTTTGGTGTTTTTTCTTGCTGATATAGATTGAAAAACAATTCTAAATGGAATTAATCAATATATTTTTATAAATGGTAATGAATTGTTTCATCGCCATTTATAAAAATGAATTGAACATTATTAAATAGATGTCTCAAGTATTACCAAACGGTATGTAATTGTAAACATAAGAGTAGGGGGGCGGTATTTCGGTAAAACCTACGAGGGCCAAGTAAAAAATAAGGTTCCCTACGCTGTACACTCGCCACGCGAGATGCTAGGCGAAATCCGGCAACACTGCCTTGATTGTTGGTCCCTTAACTACATCCCCACTACCGGGAGCAAACGCTGCGACGCTCAGTAAAGGCCTGACAGCCATCCGCTATGGAACCCGCCATCGCCGTTACCGCCAGGTGTGAAATCCGTTCGGTGATTCGATTTTTAAACGCGAAGAAGCTTAAACCTGTTGAAATTCATCGACAGTTGGAAGAAGTTTATGGCACAGCTTGCATCAGCGTCCAACACGTCCGCAAATGGTGCAGGGAGTTCTCCGAAGGACGCACAGACGTCCACGACGAGCAAAGGAGTGGGAGGAAAAATCAGGAGACTATGTAGAAAAATAGAATAAAGTACAAGCTTTCAGATGGTTTACTTATTTATTGCAATAAAAAATACCTTATACCTGAAAAAAATGTAGGAACCTTATTTTTTACTTGCCCCTCGTATTTTTCAATTAAAATAAATGGCTGGAGTATTGAGTACTACGCCGAATTCCGAGCGGTTTTGGTTAGTGGTTTAATAGTGGTTTTGTATTTCGACCGGAGAGTGAAAATACATGCCACCGAATGATCCGCGGTGGGCCGAGCCAGATCCGAATTGTACGAAGGATGGTCCAGTATCACCCACCCTAACTTCTGCAACCCTTTTTGCCATATTTTCGAGTTAAAAAATGAATCACCGATCGCACCATAGCAATCGGCGGGACTAATGATTGACATGGTTAATAAAATACCAATAAATACCCAAAATTGCGTCTGACGCACTGAAAAGTTCTGATTGGCACGATTATATCCCTTAGTTCCTGACAACGTTCCAGTCCAAAGTGCCTACTCATATTTTTAATATACGCAAACGATTTTTATTTCAATAATGGACCTCGTGTATATACAGTCAGTGTGTTCTGAACGAAACCCCAACATTGACTATAGATGTGTACAACACTCTAAATAAAAAAAATATTAAAATATTACAATTTGGACTAAAGTGCTCCATTTCTGAGATAATAAGAAAAATACAACTACCGGGTGTAGCAGACCAAGTGCAAAATATTTTAAAGGTAGATAGGTACATATTAAAAATATTTGTCGAAAATTTTCCAAGATGAACATCTCATTCATATCAGAGATAAAACCATTTAAAAAAAGTAATGAAGGTATTATTTAGATGAACTGAAATTTTATTTATTCCAAATTATATAATGAATACAAAAAATAAAAGGTCATCGAATTTCGGGCGACCAGCCTGTTTCATGCTAAATGATTTAGGGCCCGAAGCAAAGATATACAATAATAATGGGACAATTTCAAATGGGCAAATATTTACTTCAAGTGTGTAGACCTAAAAAGCTTAACATGATTTTGTAAAAAATCTCTTATAATAAACAGTACAGATTTGTACATACTCCTTAAACATTTTCGAATTGTAATTTAGTCAGGTATAAAATATTGTGGACTTGGTCAGTTATATCCTGTAAATACTGAATGATCAATGTGTTCGTACTAAAGCAAGTATAACACATTTGACTTCACTCTTTACTTTTATTTTTGGGGCCATTTAAGAAAGCAAAGTCTACGAAAAGGGAGTCTATGCCAAAAAAAAAAAAAAAAAATTGATAAATAGAATTAAGTTTGCGCGTGACGTAATAAGATTTGAAAAAAAAAGTGTTGAAACTGAATGGTAGAATAATTAGAAGCATTCAAAATGTATGGAAATCCTCAGAATTCCAAAGTTAGTTAGAAATACAAGTTGTTAAGTTAAATTGTTAGATTGATAATAATACCCTTACAAGGCGAAACGCGTCAAGTAAATAAAACGAGTAGAATCAAAAAACAAGTGTTTTACTTTCACATATGTCATTATGGAGTTGTACAAACGTACCTCGGAAAGAAGTAAATAACATTTTTTCGTTCATAATTTTACATTATACATTAATTCAAAATCACGCACGTTTCGTTTGGAACACACTGTAGTTAAACCGTGTAACCGCGAAATTGTATTTGCAACCGCACGTGCAAAATACGTGCCAAGTATTTACTTAACGTGTGGTGTCAGTTTAAAAATATCTGAATTATTCAAGTCCATACAACTTTTGCGATGTTCTTGTACACATTACCTGACTTGGCGCGTGTAATCAGCCCAACATATAACATTGTATATACCAGAACCTGTATCTATGTACATATAACACAAAGTTTGTTATTATTGGCCGTATCTTGAATGATCCATAAATAAATACGATTTTGATAAATGACAGCAATATGACTATCTGACATTAAACTGATATGTCGCTATATATTACAATCTACAGTAATAAAATAAACTGACTTCCGAGCGTTGTATTGCGTGTAACGCATACATTTTATTTGTATTCAAATCTTGAGTCGGGGTAAGTGAATCTACGGGGGATGTGCATCTACGTCTCCTGATTACGTTAGAAATTAGATTTCAGTACCGCAATCAATTAAGAGATAAAATATTAGATAAGTATTTAAAGATACAGTCCAGAAATGGTGCAAATTCAAATATTTGTTTGCATGTAATACCATTTCAAATTATGACAGTTGTTTAAGAGGCTACTTTCATTTTTCCAGTTTGAATTTCGAGATATTTTTGCACTTTGCATACCCTTTCAAGACGAGACTAATAGTTAATTCATTTACAATATCAAGTAAACATAAAAGTGCGTTATTTTTTACGTAAATATTGCTAGAGTGAAAGGTATCAATAGAAAAGGACAAGTATACAATTGTTGGTTTTCTTAAATTCCTAGGTAATAAAGCTATCAGAAAATAGGCATTTCTTCAACATTCACAATACATATGTGTTGCCATTTGAAATTATCAAGCGAAAATTAAATAATTTGTTAAAGTTCTAACCTAAGAATTTGTTATGTTTATGATAAAAACCATTGTTTGTGTCGATAAACATATGATTATAAAATACTACAATTTTGCCCCGATTTATAAAGAAAAAATTGACGTAAATTCATACTGATAAATAATATTGATAACTTTTGAAGCAGCTGTATTTGTGAAGAGAAAACTATTTATGATAATATTATATAATAATCATACTCCGGTTGTAATAAAAAAAACTGTTTTTTTTTAAATATTTATTTATTGTTTTAATAAATTACATATATATTTAATATTAAAATATAAATGAAAATATGACAAAAGTATTATTATTCACTGTTAAATAATTAGTTGTTCATCGAGCATATTATCGTTCTTCAGAATTTCGTTGTTTTTTATTTTACACGTATTCAAAACAAAATTTGGTCAACACAGATTACATTTTAAACTGAATTTAGAAATAAAACTTTGTTCTTTCACATATTCAATATTCATTCATGTGCACCCAAACATCGATTTGTGGGAGTAAATTTGATTAATTTGAGAAAAGAATTGGTGTATGTCGACCACTCTTTTGCCATCCAATTTACGAAGTTTACACGAGTCCACACATTCAATGCTCAGTTCGGGAACATCCTGAAAATAATTTATAATATTGTTATTCAGTATTTTTATGTACAAAATATTAAAATACGTGTTTATTCATTTATATGACTATAATAAATACATTTGTATCAATGAAACATGTCTGTCATGTATAATTCTTTTGATAAAATAATTTATCTCTAAGGATATATATTTCCAATAAAAAATAATTTATCTGCACTACATAATATATGTATATTGAACTATGTAATTTATATTGTTAAATCAAATAAATAATTGTTATAGAAATGGTAAAAATTATCAACTTACGTCGCGATTTTTTTTCAAGAAGCTTATTATAACCATTTAAAATTTTATTGGAACATTTCCTAGAGCGTGTCAATGGATACTTTTTGACCTTAGGCATCTTGAGTCACAGGAGGCAGTAATTTCAGAACAATAATGTATATAATAATATATTATTGACTTTTCATTTCATTATTAATTGATTCACGCGCATGCGCTGGCTGCCATGCACTGGCCGCGAATTCGTTAGCCACCACGCACTGTCCGCGAATTCGTTAGCCATCATGCACTGGCCACGCATTCGTTAGCCATGTATGAGCTGTCAGATTCTAAAACCAGGCAAATGACGAATGTTGAATGTTGAAAGTTGAAAATTATAATCTGTTTTCGTATAAAAACAGCCCAAAACCATACAATTTACAAAAATAAGCAATTGATATCAAGAATAAGTATAATATTCATTCATATTGTAGTCAAAATTTGTATTAAAATGTGTTTTATGGGCAAATTTAATTAAAAAAGTTCGGAGCGCGGACATTAGGACCGCCACCGCCATATTTGAATGGCATACTGACAGTGTGAGATATAATTAATAATATCGTATTTCATAAGACGGAAAATATATTATTTAAAAAATGATTATTGTGTTTCTGATATTAAACTTAGTTTTAAATAGTAGTTGAAGCCTCAAAGCATGTGAGTAAATATAGTTTATTATTTAAAAACGTATGTTTTTACTAAAACAAAGTATTTTAAAAACGTCAAAAATTCATTAAATGTACTGCAAATTGAATGATTTATAACTCTATCCATTTTTAACATTTTGCTAATTTGGTTTCCTACAGATTTGTCTCCGTAATCTTGGCTTCAAGATTATAAGAAAATATATTTCATTTATACATACATTCAGCCCATCGACTCAATTTCGTACCATGCCTAAAATGCATCTAATGGTCGCGGTCTTTCTTATAATATTTGTATCGTATTAATTATGACAAATAACATTCAGTTTATTAGTTTTATATTAATATAAAGGTCCAATCTAAGTAATGGTTGAAAAAAAATTCAAATCTATTGAATAATTTCTGATATAAATGAATAATAAAAACCCACATTTTCGTAAAAAACGCGAAAATATGAATTATTATTGCAAGTCGCGCCTTAATGTCAACTTGCGAGTTGTGCATACATTTTCAATCTTTCCTATATCTCGATAATCGTTTGTGCCAGGATGCTGATATTAGATAAATACCTTTATTTTGAGTTGTAGTTTGTCATGTATATATTAGTTTAGTGATTATTTGCGCGTATTATGATTTATAAGACCAGATACACTTACCCCATATATTTTTGTATGGGAATATTCTCAACTAGTGATGTATAGACAGTCGCATTATTAAAAAAAACAATTACTATGATTTTGTCTAAGCAATTTTACTAAATTTTTTTGGAACTTGATACGTTTTACCCGTCATTAAAGACCAAAATAACTAATTTACATTGTCATTAAGCAGATCAGTAAAGACATTTTCATAATTTTAACAATTTGTCAAGACATAATACAGCTAGCGCATCTACTCGTCTAATTTTTATAAAATGCTATAAATATCAGCTATCCTAAAAGGTTACATACCGATTTTTAAAGACTTAGATTAAAAAATATATTAATGATCTTTCTATCAATGATTCAGTCATGGCATAATCTTATTAGGTTTGAGAACAGTTCAATGTTTATGTCGATGATTTATATGTCGCACTTACCCCGACTCACCTTACATACTTGTAATAAAAAAGGGGTCACTACCCTATGATACCTGTCCTCTGCGAAGTTTAAGGTCGCACAGCATACGCTTAAATATCATGCAAGTATATGCGTCATAAAACGCTTGGCCGAGCTATTTTCGCTGAATTTCTTACTGCTTCATTAACACATTTTCATTTCTTGTTAATTTTGGCATTACGTCTTTTAGGTCAAACGATGCTCTGTACCTTTACGTGTTTTTACTGTCCAAAGCGAGACTTCTTTGCGTGTATACATATAAGATAATTTGACATTACATCTATTAGGGCAATAGAAAAATGGTGGAGCGCTCGCTTGCCGTGTAGCGAGGTAACGGGATCGATACATCGATAGAAATCAATTCAATCAATTTTAAAAAATAAAATACATTTTTTTATTATATTCATATTTATTAAAAAATCATAATGAAGTAGTGGAGCATGTCAGAAATGAGCTTTTATAGTATGTTAAAAAAAAATAAGTAAAAAATCCAGATAACCATACAATTTGAATTTTTTTTAAATGTGCAATACTTTCGGAGGTATTGGCGTTAAAAAGTTCGGCTTGTTGAAGAACGCTTGGATTATTGGAAAGAGGTCCAGGTTCGATTCCGGTAGCGCGCAACAAGAATATTTTTCGATAAAATTGATTTTATATGTATATATCTTTCTAATTAATATATTTAATTAGTATTTAAAAAGGAAAATATTGGTTCGATCTCTCGAACCGTGTTATATCAAAATCGCGCTATATTTTTAAACATGTTTAGTTTCTAGTGCCCCTGTACCGACGCGATCTATGACGGGATTCCACGACTTCAAGAGCAAAACATCAACAAACTTATTGGAACGAATTCAACGAACTCGATTCGAACTCGTCTAGGTCAAATTTATGTTTAAGATCCGATCGCAAAATTATACCCGAGCCTGAGTTTAAAATAAAACAAAAAAACATGACAGAACTTTAATATTGTTCTTTGGCACGAGCGTCATTCATGTTGACGTGCAAAAAAAAAAAAAAATGTCAGACAGGGCTGCGTGTCTGTTTCAAGTCAAATTCAGTACAGAATCAGTGCTCGGCAGTCATTTATAACGGAAAACGCGTAAACCAAAACATAAAATATTATTTTATTATCGAGTCCTGATCACATTTTAACTCTTACCCGACATATACGACTTCACTTATTCATTTCGTATTTGAAAAATATACAGAAATGACAAAGAAAAAAAAACCAGAATGTGTTCTCCTTAATAATATATAAGTTGTATCAATGTGTCCAAAAATTTTATAAAAATGATTTATTAATTCTGGCGTCTGCTATCGGTTTACTCAAAAGATTCCGTAAAAAATAAAGTAAATGGTTTTCAAACAATGGAACGATAGATGTATTAATTTGAAAAGTGTAAAACACGGATTCGAAAAATTTGTCGTCAAAAGTACTATCGCTGTAGCATAGTTGGGTAATGCACCTTTCCCGGATAGGAAAGAGATGCAGGTACGAATCCCGGTAGCGCAACAACAATATTTTTCGATAAAATTGATTTTATATGTATATCTTTCTGATTAATACATTTTATTATTATTTACGATTAAATAATTATAAATCAAATTTACAATTGAACAGAATCATTCATGACATTACAATAGTTACGACCCCCAGTGAATAAAGTACCATAACTAACAAATACGTCATTTTTAGTTGTTTTACTATTTCGCATAGGTGTATTTATTTGATACACATATAAAGTGGCAGTACATTTTTTAAATAGATTGTTTATAGTTAAATATCGTAAATGTATGCAGGCATATTTACACTATATATAAATACAACAACAATGTGCAACAATAGAGTTATGCACCTTCAAATAAGAATTGTGGGAGTGGCTATCTACAATTATATAAAAACATGATCTAGATCTATAATAATACTGATGATGGAAATAGATCCCGTGGACTATATCGAGTCACATTATGGTTCAGTTGACGCAGCCCGAATTGGATCCAGAAACTGATAATGGCAGATGGATCTGGAATACCTTGATCTCAGTCCTGTGTTGGACGACAATTTTCACTTTTGTGATAAAGAACGGAGATATCACTGCACTTCATGGATGCTGGAGAAAACCGCCTTTTCGTGGTACGGATTTTTACGCACGGCGACACTTTCGATCCACAAAAAAAGTCCGTTGACAGGTCGGCGTCGAAATGCAATCTGGTCCCACGTCGGCGAAATCACAGCGGGAAAGAGTGCACATGCAGTATACGACTTGCGTCAACAAGTGTAATGCGAAACGTAATAACTAAATAATATTTTATAAAAAATGTTAAAAAATTGATGTTCAATATTATTTATTTATATTGATGACCTTTGGCCATTTCGGGACCTCTTTTTTGCACACATTTATATTTGGTGTTAAATTAATTGATTATACTGTGTGCAATATACGACGCGTGTATCTGTTTTATTCCTTATCATTAATTCTATTATATACTACTAAATACGGTATTAAAAAAACTTTATTAAAAGCGAAATTATATTAATAATTGTATGTACTCATGTTCGTTATGACAATTTACGTAGATAGTAGAAAGGGTCGGTCCGTTCAATATCGGAATGATTTCATTCTTTCTGCATCCGATCTTTATTACAGAATTTAAATTAGAATTTAAACATTCAACTAATTCCTCAATGCATGGAACGTTATCAGAAATTTACTTATGATAAATCCGTTTCTTAATTAAAGGATTAAAATTGATCCCATCTGTATAATTCATATCCTGTAGTAACTATGACGTAAAATATGTTTTGAATACCTCGGTACTGGAACGGTTGTGACACGTGTCATGGTGAAGGTGACCCTCGCAAGTCAGATATCATTGTGCCTTACGCTGACGGTAGTTATAATGGGATCAGTGGTATACCGCAAGTATGAGCAAGGTCCAAAGAGTGCACGTGCTCATTTCATCGGAAGCCTTAATTTTTCCGGGGGGCGCTACGATAAGTTTTGTTTAATATGTATTTTTCGCACAGGCAAAACCCCCGAATCTGTCCTTGAAGTTTTATAATAATAATAATAATGCCTTTAGTCCAGCGTGATCGGTTTTTTTTTATGAAGACCCGATTCGCCATAAAGATAATACATTTAAATTACGGAATATTATTTATCTTATGAAAAGAAAAGAAAAAATATATAAATAAAAAAAGCATTACGCCCATAACTCGATGTCTCAGAAGCGGAACGAATCCATGTATACAGCATTCGGCAAACATTGTAGATGCGCTATAATAACGCGCCAATCCGAATAGTATTCTGAATGACTTGTACTGAATTCGAAGACGGTTGTACGTCACTCGCTTGTATTTCGACCAGAGCTCGCAGGTATAAATGCTGGTGAAGAACGATTTAAATGGGATCTTCTTCACCTCCTTACTGCATCGGTAGAAACGCCGTGACAGCATGTATGCACGAACGCTCAACTGCCTCCTCTGTCATCTATGTCATCGTCGTCTTGTCCATCTTCATTTGTATGACCAAGGTATTTGACCTTATTTTGAACGCTCAATTACGTCCCGTCCAACCACACGGGAGGAATATTATCCGGCCCTTTTCCATATTTATGACAGATTTGCTTATACAATCTACGATTCATATCGTGTCATCGCGCGTACATTGTCTCTATTATGAGTAAGAAAAAACATGCGTTAGCGAAATCGTACGAATTTTGACGACTGGCAAATATATTGACCATCTGTCATATTATTTTTTTATCTACGCTGTCATTTCTCTTATCTATGTTCCAGTCGCAATGCCAAAGCGAGGCGAGATGTTAAACGATTTCTGTATTAAAAACTGCCGTGAATCTATCATATTATATATCATTATTGTCGGTTATGTGTGCAATCTAATATTTGTCAAAATCTGCGCGGGAATAATTCATCATAACAAAAAAAAATTGACGCGTTCTGGGTTAAGTGAGAGAACCATTCATCCGATTCAGTCTTTACATAAATGCACATTATATACTGATAAAATGGTATTTTTGTGTTTATTATTGTCTATCCGCGATTCTTATATCGTCATCTAGATGTCATACTTTTGATTACATCGAGATTTTATTTAAGTGTGGTTTGTTATGGGGAAAGCTCTATAAAAAAAAAACCCTTTCTTTTAGTTGCCAGTAGATTTAAAATAAATAAACGTTACTTTTGTGCATTTGCGTACTGTAATGTGAATGCATAATAAATGTTATTAAATATAAAGGGTTTTTCAATAGGGACGCTCAAACTTTCTTTCAACAGGGACAAGAAACTACGCCATATTTCTTCAATTTTTTTTGAGGTTAACACTCGTACTTAGTTGGCAAATCATCATGGAGCAGTACACACCGGAGCAACGCTTGCAAATTATTCAAATCTACTACCAAAATTCGCGTTCGCTCACCGCAACTTTAAGAGCATTACGACCATTTTATCGTCGTCATCACTTGCCTGCCACATCAACAATTCAACGTTTGGTGCAAAAATTTGAAAGCACATTGTCGCTACACAATGTTCCAGTGCCAGTGAGACAAAGAAATGCACGAAGTGAGGAAAATATTGCCGCCGCTAGAGCATCTGTTCTTGATGACCCAAATGAGTCACTAACACGACGTTCTCAACAATTGGGCATTTCTGTGACGTCAAAAGATCTTGGCCTACATCCATACAAGATCCAGTTGACACAAGAACTAAAGCCGCTTGACCATTTGAAGCGTCGCCAATTCCTCAATTGGGCTGCACAACAATTTGAAAATGATGCTGAATTCCATCGAAAAATCATCTTTAGCGACGAAGCTCATTTTTGGCTCAATGGATATGTAAACAAGCAAAATATGCGTTATTGGGCAGGCACCAATCCACACGTGCTTCACGAAACACAATTGCATCCCGGAAAAATCACTGTTTGGTGTGGATTACATGCCGGAGGTGTCATTGGACCATATTTTTTTGTTGATGATGCTAATCGTCATGTTACTGTGAATGGTAATCGTTATCGCTCCATGATAACTGATTATTTTTGGCCTCAATTGCAAGGTATGGACTTGGCCAATATGTGGTTTCAACAAGACGGCGCTACCAGTCACACGGCACACGCAACAATTGACTTATTGAAAACCAAATTTGGTGAGCGTGTTATTTCGCGAAATGGACCAGTTCAATGGCCGCCTAGATCATGCGATTTAACACCATTGGACTATTTTCTTTGGGGCTATGTTAAATCTTTGGTCTATACCAACAAGCCGGCGACGTTACAAGAGCTAAGAGAAAATATTGAACGCGAAATTGGTGCGATTCGGGCCGAATTATGTGAAAAAGTGGTGGAAAATTGGATTCAACGATTGGACTTCTGCAAACGTGCCCGCGGTGGTCATGCGAGGGAAATTGAATTTCATACATAATTGCCACTAAATGTACTTCAAAACATAATAATTTTTTTTTAGATATATTCATTCGTTTTTGTTTTATTTTAAAAAAAAGTTTGAGCGCCCTTAATGAAAAACCCTTTATATATATATATATATATATATAAATAAATCATTTAAAACACGTTCGACATACTTATACAAGACACGCGATCTCGTAACTATGGTGTTTTTTCTTACTGGCAATGTACGCGATGTACGTTAAGAAAAGCAATCGGCTGTAGCTGTAAGTCCCGCGGGCGGCTATCGTGGCCGCCGCGCGATCAGGGTTTTCATTGAAACTATTTTTCAACGCAGAAAATATGATTTTGTAACATGGTAATTTTTTTTCATATTGGCAATAAATACAATGTACACTACTTGATGCATTAATATAACGAGGGATTCCCGCATTGAAATATTGTATCTACCGAGACCCTGACCGCGCAGCTGTCACCAATGGCCGCGAATCGGTCACAATAGCCGCCGTTTTGTCGATTGTTCTTTACACCTCTTACTTGTTGTAAACAGACGAACCGAATCTTGTAAGCGCAGAGATGATTTATATGAAACAAAATTTAAAAAAAATAACAATGCATTTTTTTTTATCAAATTAAATTTCCTGCATGAGTATGTTTTTATATTATTTTAATACCGTCTTGCTAGTCAGTCAGGGTGCCCGCCCTTGACAACGAGGGTCGAAGATTCGAATCTCACTAGTGACCGTCGAATTTAGTCCTACATTTTCAATTTAGCTTTAGTGAAAATATTTAAGTGTCATTTTTTCTCGCTCACATCTTTAATGCCATCTAAATCTTTGTTTAAAATTACAAATATCCCCACGACAGACATTAAATGGCAACGAGATAATTATTTTGAACAAAAATATAATATCGCAATTGTAATTTTAATGAATTAAATTCCCCGCCATCAGCCAATATTGGACCGATTATTGCATTCCTCTTTCTCATGCAATATTGGACCAATTATTACATTCCTCTTTCTCAGCCAATCTCATTGCAGAGGTTGTATTATCCGAGTGCCGCTTTCCCCATGCTTTTAAAAGGTTTTTCAAGCACATTAAAAGTCTAATAGTCACCATCAAAGTAGTACAAAGAGATTTCTGTGTTTAAAAGAGCCTTCCTAATACTACCTTATTTTATCCCTGATTATAGTATCAACACATCTATATAAATAAAATTAGAGGTCTATCTCTAAGGACCAGTTCAGATTGCCGATCAGAGATTGGCAAGATAATCTTATTTTCATAGTACAAGCACTTAGCTTAGATTGAAAATATAACAAATATTAATGACTTGTATTCCATGTATAGTACACGACCAATTTAATTTAAACAAAACAAAATTTTTTGAATTCTTATAATCTGATTGAAGCATATGTTATCTACTTCTGTGTATTCATTTGCCCGACGGGTTTACGCAAGTGCTAGTCTAATTGATTTTTTTTTATGTCAAGGTCTATTTGTAATTGTTATAGTAAAAAAAATAATATTTGAGTTAGATTTCACAATTTAAGTCATGTTTTATATTTAGAAACAAATCCACCGACACAAAATTATGGACTATGTTTAAATTGTCTACTGAATACTAGCAGTGATTGCTCACAAATTGTCATCATTTGCATATTTGAGCGGAAGATCCAGATCAATTGTCAACTGAGCCAGATCACACATCACTACTGAACACAAACAACTGAATCATTGCTGTAACTGAAGACGATAATTAAAGGCTGATGTAAAAAAAAAATCTAAATATTGTTGACATTATTAGTATATTATAATAATTTCACAACACAATTCATTTTGTTGTTATACTTTAATTTTTGAATAAAATTGGTATTGGAATATCATAAACAAAATGAAATAATGTTTATAATAAAAAGTGATTTGCCCAATTGAAATCAATTCAGTAATGAGTGAACGTTGGATAAAATATAAAGCTTGTATTTGGTCTTACATGCAAACAAAGGGTTTTAATTGAATTAAATTTTTTAATTAAGTCATTAAGAATACATTCTTATTGTGCAGTTGTAATTACTCAGAACATAGATGTGTGATATTTTAAATACTAATTAAATGAATTAATTAAAAATATATACACATAAAATTGATTTAATATGTATATATTTCTAATTATGTTCTGAATAATTACAACTTCACAATAAGAATGTGTTCTCCTTATTAATATAAGTTGTATCAATGTGTCCAAAATTTAATAAAAATAAAATGTTAATCTCTCCTAACGGTTAACGTCTCCTATCGGATTACTCAAAGGTATTTGATAAAGGTAAAGATAAAGTAGATGGCTTTCAAATAATGGAACGATAGATGTATCAATTTAAAAAGTGTAACATGTAGGTTCGAAAATCTGTTGTCAATGTAGCAATATCGGTTAATGCAAGTTCTCCGGATTGGAAGAGATCCAGGTTCGTATCCCGGTAGCAGCAACAATATTTTTCGATAAAATTGTTTTGTATGTATATCTTTCTAATTAATACATTTAATTTGTATTTAAATTAAGTAATGAATGAACATGTTACAAACATTAAATAAACAAATATTACACAGTATTTGTATCTATATGTTCCAAATATATTTCTTACATTCTTAATTTGTTATTTTAGGATTATTAGTTTTTGTATTTTATTTGATCACCAAACTCTTTATTGCCAGTACGATAATCATCATTATCTATTTAGTTATGCTAAATGACTCGCATATCAATTTACAAATACATATGGATAATAGATATTTCAATATTTCTATTCTAGCAAGCGACATACCTTGTGCAACTTTAACAAAATTACTGAACATCATTTGTTCATATTCAAATGAAAAAAAAATTAATCTTTTAACACCGCACATTTAATAAAATGATTTGGCAACATTTTAAAATTAAACTTGGAATCGTCCACCAAATTATGTACACTCATATGACAACAACCATATTATTAATTCAGAATTAAATAATAAGTTATAACTGTGTCAACGAACTTAAGACGGAATATTTAAATAATTATAATAAGCGTACAAAGTTTACAAGAAAAAGTGCTTAAGTTCTTTGTGCACGGGGAGAGATACAATATGGAGAAAGATATGTATTGGATTGACTTTAAAAAAAACCACTTGTATGAATCAAGAAATGTTAAAATTCACACAAAAATAATAATTTTGTAAGACAATTTAGAGCAACAGAATATAAAAATAGCACGGACAAACATAATTTTAAAACAATAAATTATGGATGTTTTAGCTAATGTAGTAGTGTACTATTTAAATGATATCTCAAGCAGTCATCCAAATTAATCTTGGTTTTTTAGCTCAAGTATTTTAATATGACATAAAAATATTGATGTAATGTATAAAATACACTATTAAAAAACGGTATTTATTATAAACATTACATGTTTTTATGGTTGTTCAAAATCTTCCATGCAGAATATATGAATTTGTTTGTTAACATTTCAAAGTATTTATGAGGTCCGTCATCCAAGCTTATAATGCTACCGAGACATTTTATCTTCACTGAGTTTCGATTATTTTTCAATTAATGTCAATTACGTGTTTGTATTATATTTAAACAAAAATTATTTATTCTAGGTTGATTTGTTTATTATTCTTTAACACTGCATTAAATAAAATAAATAATTTCAAGTCCCAACGCCAATAATTTTCACATGTCAAATAAGAGTTGATAAGAAAATGACAAGCATAAGTTGTTGAAGGATCATGTTAAGGTTAAATTGTCTCGCGTGACTTCCAAACGTTGACTTTACGTATGCTTCGTAATACTTTGATGAGATTTTCAATACTGAATAACAAAAAATGAATATAAACATAATCAAAAAATACATTTTGACATGTACAACTATTGTAGGTTATATTTATATCGAGTGAATTTTAAATTCGATCTGTGTATTGAAACCATCAAAACTGTGTAAATATCATAAAAATACATAATTACCTGAGTGAACCTTTGAATTCCTCGCTATAAAAACGATTCTGCCAAATGTTACGAGGCTACTCCTGACACTGGTCATGATTGAAATTTTAAATCACTGTACTTTGCACACTCGCGTTTGTTGACAAACAGAAATATTCCACTAACCGTATATATTTAAAAAATATTATTCTGTGTATCACACGACACGAGACGTGCGGCCAAACAACAATTATATCACAATGTGATAAGCTTATGTCTAAAATGACAACGAACTCGCGAGATCGGTGTTTATTATTCAATCGGGATTTAAATCCTCAATGACGCAACACCCTTATGCATCTGTCAACACAAAACTGTTAATTTTTTTGTGTTTTGTGGCGAAGTACCCTCAGGATACGGTCATTAGCAAAAACAGTCACTATCACATTCGTGATTTTAATTTACTTTATCCGAGCGGCCATTGCGCGAATACAGCTGATTTTGATTTGAGTATCCATTACGAGACTCGGCGTAATGGCAATATCGTTGCCTGCAATATCACAATGTGAGAAATTACCCTGACATCTGTTGACAAAATGTAAAAAAAATTCACGTTTTATATTATATAATTTCATCCAGGTGCATCTCCTATCTTGTCATGTTTTATTTTATGGAATATTTGTAAAAAAATTTCCAAAATTAGTTTTTCAAATAAGAAATGCAGAAAAACGATGACAAGGGCGTACATTTAAAATCTAATAATTTTGACTTATTTTTATTAGTTGGTTTAGCTTGATCTCTCTGGGTTAAGCCAGATCACCAAAGTAAATAATTCTGTACTGGTCATGACAAATTTAACAGTAGGTTCATAGACTTAACTTAGCCCCATATTTTCTGCGGAAATACAAATCAAACATCAGGACATATTCTATGGTCCCACCCTTCTCAATCTTGGCAAGAAATTAGGCATAGTTACTGCTATCCATGGTATATAATAGTGATGGTAAACCGTTACGTGACTGTGTCAATGATTGGTAACTGTGATTTAACGATGATTGATAACTAATATTTAACTAGACTTATTTTTTAGTGTATCAATTATTGCTCGAAGAATATGTTAATCAGTCATCAATCATCGTTACAATCAAACACAATCACAGTCGCAATAACGGTTTAAATAACAATTTTACTATCACTAGTATTTTGTGGGCCTCATTGGATAAGCACTAAGATGCGGGTGTGCACGCGCACACAATTTAGCATCATAGCGCAAACAAAAAGATAGCGCATGCACAATTTTTAACAAGACTTCTTGTGTCGCCTTCATGATATGGCAGTCTTCTATATGTTGATTTATACTGTATAAGATTACCAACATTTTAGACATCGAACCACTTTCTCAGGTTACACAGCCAAGATAACTTTTATCTATCTACAGCTCTCCTGCCTTCTATCTTCCCTTGTAAAATATCATATAATTCATTGTGGAGTATGTTTCCGAAGTACGCAACTTTCCTTAATAGTTGTTATTCTTGACTTATTTATGTCTCTTAATACATCTTAATTAGTGATGTGGTCAACCCAGGCCCTACCAGCAGCCTTATACTGGTATGGTAATCTTTTTCTTATTTCTTCTCCAGCGCGTAAATAATATCATTGGTCCTTAAAATAGCTCAAAATATTTTTTTACATGCACACCAAGATCCAAACTTAGAGGGAACATTGTTTGTGGCCTCAGGAAACCATTTTAATGCCATTAAAAAGTTTTGCAATCTTTATTGTAAATTCATAGTACTATGTTTTCCAATTTTTTTGTTGATCAAAAAACATAAATGACAACGCAACTAAAATACAGAACCATTTATTTAAATAAAATCAAACATTGTGTAAAAATTATACAAAAATTAACTTAACACTGAATAATCATTTCAAACTGTTTTATTTTACTAATTATCTAATGTTCTGTAGATTTTCTCATAATAATATCTGTTGATTCAAATCTGTGAATTTGAAGGTGTTCAGCTGTAAAAAAATTATGTAAGTAGTACATACCTACATAATATGTATATAATGTGCACAACCGCTTGCATGTAATCGTTTCAAGCTAATGAATTGTAAATTGCACCTTTTTCAATATAATGCTTTTCATCATGTTGCTGTGTTGAAATCGAAAGAATTATTTTATTAAAAAATTTTTTAAATGAGGCATTGCAAGTCAAAGTTGTACACAAGTAGGGAAGTGGCGGGTATTATCAAACAGTAGCAAATTCGAAGCTAGAGATGAAACAAAATGAGCTATTTAGTTATACACTACACAACCTACAATAATAATTCAATGCTCAAGTAAAAAAATATCTGGAAATAATTGTCATGTCAAAAATGCATAACATCTTTATAAATTAAATTGAAGAATGTATGACTGCAATCCTACTGATTTGAACCGGATTTTGCATAGTTAGTCATTACGACCTTGCATCCTCCCTTCTCTCCCTGGTCGCCCCAGCACTCTATCGCTGATATGTGTATTATATTGAATGCAATCTGTTTAAAAATTTGCTTAATTGCCCTCTAGGACCTTGAGAATACATAGTCAATCCATCTCATCCCCAGACATCTTATTCTCCTCCTGCCTGGATCAAATTTTGCATACATTGCGAGAATTTAAGGCCCATGTAAAACAAAGGCATCCCTCAATCTCCTAACCCTGCAGTTTCCAATATGTGAATGAAGAAGTTTCAAAGATTGTATCCCCTTGTTGCAGCAGTTTGAGACTTCCAATGAAGTTGACTTCTCTTACAACTTAAAACCTATTTTTAAAAGTCTTTATCACACCTTATCAGCAGGTTTGAAAAATACTTCCATGGAGTCAATATCGACAAGTTCGCGTGGATACACAAAGGGACTGAAGCAAATTTGCAGGGGGGAAATTAGGGTGCTGTCCTAATTAATCCTGATGCGCCAATTGCACCGTGATCTGAACAAGTTTGAGACACTGCCCTAATTTCTTCCACCACCACTTTGATGTAAAACTCAATCTCGGGCAATCTCTAGTAATGAAGTTATCTTATGTATTATTTTTAAAGTAATACATACACATTGGGTGCCAGATTTTAGTTGAACCCCTGCCTTCGTGACTTATTATGTAAGCCACTTTAAAAAAAATTAACCTTTTTTGAGCTCTTGTAAAATAACAACCAGTTCCATCAGATTTTATATAGACATCAAAAGTTTTCTTGAATGTTTTTAATACCCGTCTCTTCCTGTAATGTTTTTGTCAAGAAATTGAGAATGTCAAAAGTATGTGACAAATATCGTTTTCATAAAAAAACACTAAATTAAAGCTGTTGCATTATAAAACACCAAATTGCTTTGAATATCCCGTATTTGAGTATTGATGTAAATTTCGTTGCTTTCTGTATAATAAGTAAATTCAAAACTTTAAACAAATTGCAATCTATTGTCGTACAATGTTGTAAGTTGTAAATGCTTATCCTACAACTGGACATCTTAATGTCCACATTGTATTACTAAGTTTTTAAATATATTACAACAAAAAATGGAATGTGAGCTACAAATTCTTCATGGTATTGTACCTTTTCAACAAGTAGGTTTACGTTATTACATAGAATTATAAATTTATTTCACATACATAGTTTAATATTAAATATACATTCATTAGTACTAAAGCAATTTTAAATTCAAGTGTGAGTTCAAACTCAATAGTACTTTTTTAAATAATTGGCTTCAAAATCATTTATTGAGCTTTCTATATCAAAATAAACTAACTGGTGTTATTTTTTTAAGGTAATATAAATAGTTTTTATTAAATTATAATAAAATCACAATCAAAGCACGCGTATTAAAGTGGAATTTTTCTCTGTTAAATCATATTATTTATATATGAAGTAAAGGGTACAAATATTTAGTGTGCATGCACAAAGAACACTTTTCCAACCCTTCCCAAATGGCATGAGTATATTTCTTACACTGCCTTCTGAATTTTTCTTTCAGATCTTCACTGTTGGTACTGCACAAGTTCAACACAAAAAATATTTAGGGATATGTTGTATATATTAAGAAATTTTGTTTGAATGCTGTAATATCAATACCTCCCTCATCGTCAGTCACATATACATAATAGTCATATTTGTACAGTAAAATCTGTAATTATTTGAAGGCGTGCAGGGATATAACTATTTTGATGAGAAATTCATGATGTATTTGTCAAATACATCATGAATTTAATTCTATCCTTATCAAAGATTTTGATTTACGACATCCATATGTGCAACACATAGCCAATCATTAACAAGATAGAGATGTTATATTCGACACGCGCCAATCAGTCAAGATTTACACTTGAAAAAATGCCGCAAAGCTGCACGACAGATAATGGATACAACATGAAGTGTTCCTTTTTTGTTTCATCTACTCCGAAAATACTGGCCTTGGCTGCATGTGGCCAAAATTGGCCGCAAGGCGGGCACTACTATTCAGGTGTGTAATAAAAATAATGAAATTTAAAAAATGTATAATTCTATTTATACCACATTTATAATATATTTAATTTTATTTCAGATTGTACTATTTACTTAGTATTATCCTGTCCCATTCTTCATAAACAAGTAAACATTCCCCTTTTCTTTCTTTTTGAGCGTACATAAGTACAACCCGAACGGATGACCCATAAATAACAATGCAATTAGTTTTGTTTGTAATTAGTTTACACTATTGTTCACAATTGACGAGTGATGCGTAAAATCACATTGTTGAAAAAATCTAGAACACTGTTGTTTCCTATGCATATCATTTTACAATGACAGATATTTAATAATTATCATTATGTTTTCTTTAGTGAAGTACATGACCTTGTAAAGAATGAACTCCTATTGTAAAGGCTAAATTATGTATCAGGTTACATTTTGGTGATGGTAAAGTGGATAATATACAAATAGTATCTTTATATTTAATTACTTAATTCATATTATTAATATTAAACATTATAAAATAAATACAAGGAATTTATTTGACTAGATCGTGATTACTGCTGTATATGTGAAAATACATTTTGATTTTAGGATATGCAATAAAGGTGTTTCATTATAAAATATTTTTATTGTTTTGGGTACATTACTGCATTAGTATCAAAATGTAGCCAGATCAGGGGATGAGTCATGCACTGAGATTCTCCTCTCTTCACAGCCACAATCTTTGCGCAACAGCATTCCAGCTAATTTGTAGTTCGATCTGACGGTAATAGTGTACATATTTATTTCCATTGAAAAATGTATTGTTTTTTAATGCCTGTTGTATTTTCATAAATACAGATGTAAATCTAGGACAGTCATTCTACATTTTGGAATGTTATCGAAGTATGGATATTTTTCTATACTTATTTTATTGTTATTTCACATTTATAACAACAGTGCTAACTAATTAATGAATTTTGAGAAATATTCTTAAAATTAACAAAAATAAAGCTATTAATAATCACTCACAGCATTCAACAACTTTCATCAACTTTGTTCGTATATCGAAAATTATAACAATGAAAATTTATATATTTAAATATTTACGCCACTGTGAAAAAACGTTTAAGAATTTTTAACAAATATATGTATAAAATACCAACTGATAAAATTTAATCTAATATTTATTATATTAATATTTTTTGCCGAGGAATTTCACCTATTATTTTACTAGTCATAGCTCATCAAAATAATGTGACAGCTATTGCATAGGTGGTATGCGATTTCTTGGCCTGTTCTTCTAATAACTTAATACTATGATTTGGCAAATATTTCAAAAAGGTACTAATAATTTTTTCAATACAACTCATATTTAATGACAAGACAGGCAATAGTTGAAATTTTGACACGGTTTCTTAGTTTCAGCTTATTACGAATCCAGTTTTAAGCGAGGCTCAACCATGTTATGTACATGCATATTAGTTGAAGTTACAGTTACCATCATCTAATTAAGCAGAAATTGAGAAACCGGATCTTAGTAATATAAATTATGTGCCTACATGGCGAATGCCTTACATGTAATTTAAATTACAAAATATTTTCCGGAAATGAATTTGCTGGCCTTAAAAAAATTAAGACTAGGCTGAAGAAATATATTTATAACATGTATACTATGTGCAAAAAAAATAAGGAATGTGTTTCAAATATGTATGTACAAGAATCTTTTGCATACCTAAATACTGTGCACCGATAGAAGCGTACTCTTCGATAACCTTTCACACGAGAGAAGAACATTTACAATTTACCTCACTAGACTAAAAGCAATTTTCAATAAGAAAAACTATTTTGAAATTTAAAAAAATACTTTTATCACTAACTTAAAATTAAGACTATCTCAGAGAATGGTTAATATTTGTGAAATTAAATTTATAAAACTGTAATTTAATATCGCAGGTATGTGATTTCCATATGCAAAAAAAAAAAATATTTTTTTAATTTCTGCTGTTAATAATTATTCTCTTAAATTCTATGAATATTAAATAGCTTTTCGATATTGAATTTAAGACAGCAATCCGAATGAGACACATAATAAAGAAAAATTTGCAGATTAATCTCTAAACACAAAAGCAATTATATGAAGGGAGTATTTCCTAACAGTTGAGTAATTGCTAAAAGCAAATGTCACCAATATAATATTTATACTAAGACATTTATGTTTCGACAAGTATAAAGCATTTTGGCTTATTCACGCAATTTGTGCCAGTCTGCTATTTGACGACGTGGTGAATTGCAAACTTCATTCCAGTGGTGCAGTGCGCTGCCAATAGCCTTTGTACCTCCGAGCTCAAGTCTGCCAATTACCTTAAAAATATATAAAATATAAATTAGTGTTGTGCCTGGTACACATATGCTATACATTAGTGATGGTAAATCGTTACGTGACTGATTGTGCCACTGATTGGTAACTGAGATTTAACAATGATTGGTAACTAAGATTTAACTATCGGTTTTTAGAGTACCAGTCATTGCTTGAAGAATTAGGTTAATCAATTATCAATCAACATTACAATTGAACGCAGTCACAGTCACAATCACGGTTTAAATAACGATTTTACCATTACTATTATACATATCATGTAGTATAGTTTCTTGATTCAATAACAATGTGTTAACCCTTTAAATTGAAATAAAAATTATTTACAGTCAGATTCTTGTACAAAAATCCATATTCTTTATTTGTAAAAATAGTTTACCCAGATTTAACACTTGAGACGACCCCTGTACCAACACTGTATATCGTTTTTGGGCAGATTTGAGTTGTGAATGTATATGCGTTGCATATCTTCTTGAGCACTGATTGGTATATATGTATTATACAACCATATAAAATAAATAAAAATACTATTAAACACAATTTTTAAATGAAATTCCCTTGCAAAAACACTGTAAACCATTCAAGATGGCCGATACTCCATCTATCTATCAGCATTGCCAGATTATTATTTTACTATATCGGAACTTTTACCATGTGAAATTAAAAAATCAACATCTGGAGCAAAAAGCGGGACAACCTAAAAAATGCATTGTTCAATATTTCAAAATGTTTATTTCTATGATATATATAATAAATAATAAATTTTCCCAGACACTTGCCCACTTGTACTTGACTGAAGATTTTACTCCCTGGAGAGTTTCTTTTTGCTGAATAATGTATTGGCAAAATTCAGCACACAAGTATATTATGTTGAATTGAACAAGTAATTCTAATTTTATGAACTCAATAGAACATCTGTCACTTGCATCTGACCATTTTAAATTCATCCCAGAAAATACCCATCGGTATGCTTAAAATAAATTAAATTAGCTCGATAATATTTTTGTCTTTTTATGGGAATAACTGATGCCATTTCTGTGCAGCTAAGTCTTTTGAATTTTTCGCGATCATATCAACAAAAGGTTTCAGAAAGTTAAATTCTTCATACATTTTGTCCATATCTACTTCTCGAGTCGAATTTAATATATACACCGCATTCTCTATGCTTTCTAAACTTATTTCGTTCTTCATGATTATGAAACCTAGCTGTGCAGAAATGTGTTTATGCGAAAAATCGTAGCCCTATCTACGCTTTATTTGCAGACTATTAATAGAATTCCTTGAAATTATTAATCATTTAGTTTTTTCAGTACTGTCTAATTCATTCAACAGTTGTTTTGTTTGAAGTCTAAAGAAATTGTTATGTCGCCTTGAATCTAATTTCGGAACTGGCATAATCTTTCATGCATTTCTGTTATAACTATTTTATTTGACTGATTTTCTTTCATAACTGTATCAAAATAACTCATTATGTTATGCACAAAATGTAAATAAGCAAGAGTTTTTGTCTCCTCTTCTTCTACACATCGCATTTTTATTTGTTGTTGAATAATTGTGAATTTGGCTGTCCCGCGAGGGATAATCTATTTTTGCTTGAAGAGTGAGATAATGTTTAAATAATCAATTAGTCAATTGAGTGCCATAGACCACCTTCTTACCTCATTCTTTGTAACCCTGTCCCAGTCTAGAAGTAAAAATTCTAAAGAAACAGAATCCAGACCCTCTCCTCCTGCAGGAATATCAAATACAAAACTTTCATTGAAAACTGGATTCAGCGTCCTCTTCTTCACGTGTGTCTTCTTCTTAGCAATGCGTTGACCATTGTACAGCAGATACATCTTCACATATCTGAAAATGTATGAATAATTTAGACATTTTCTTTTGATTAATAATTAAAAATATTTTTTCATTCTGTTTCACAATGATTCATTGTTACTTTCACAATATTTCTTAAATAGGTATACATAGGATAACTAGTAGTAAAAATTTTATATTTTATATGTAAGTTAATATTTATTTCCAAAATAACTGTTGCAGTTATTTAAAACTCTTGTTTTCCCTTTCAACCTTCAATATTTCATTGAATAGTAAGATTTTAGATTTCATAACAGTTCCATATGTAATAAAAATCATATTTTAATATAGATTATTTAAATTCCATTACCTTCATTCGGATACCAAATTAACTAACTAATTAATTAATTGGGTTGGTGTATAAAAATAACTCATTAAGTGGTTAAAAACAATGTTAAATAATCTACATACATTAAAATAAACATAAACCACAAAATTCAATTTGCAAATATTTAAAATAAAATCGAATTTGGTATTAGGAATCCAAAGTCCATAAAAAAATAATTTTTAAATCAATAAGTCATTACGGATCAGCGAGGCCTGTGACATCCATTTTCGGAAGGTTCCTAGCCTTCAGTAGCACAACAGTCAGCCGATTAGCAGCGGGCTGCCAACACAGAGACAGGAGCAACTCTCCACGCCCTTGTGATCGAATCTATAAGGAGTATAATTTTTTTTAAATTAGTCTATACGACGCAAGTGTTGATGGCACCAAAAATACACCAGGTAAAACAGATACTGGAAAATGGCCCTGTTAGATGCCTTGTGATAAAATCTTGCAATAAAATAATGTTGATGAGGCAAGAATTGTATCTCAGGACAGAAGAGTGTGGCACTCTATCCTATCTATAAAAATTGTTACACGTGTTGGAAAAAATAGCGCCGATAATAGATTTGATAACAGTGTGAAAATCTTACCTTTAGACTACGAGGCTGGATCTCTCGACACAAAGGCAAGGCCTGAGAGGTTGTTTTTGACAAATCCACAGCATTCAAAGCGCAGAAGACCTCGCCAATAATATCATCACGTGAATACCTTAAAACAATGAAGAATCCAATTTTATTGCTAATATTTGAATTACCAAAGCGTTTAACAGTTTTGAAGCAAATTTTCTTAACCACTATATTTACAGTTAATCAACAGGTTTATTTTTAACCGTCGTTGTTAAACCCGTATGTAGACTTATATCAATGAGTACATTTAAAGCAGAGAAAAATTAAGAATTATAATAATGTTACTTACATATTTGTGCTATTTTGAGAAGAAGAAAAAAGTCAATAAGTAAAATAATGTATAGAAAAAAAAAACATAAAATGTTGTAATAGTATAATATTGCAAATTGCGTGATATTCTAGGAAAATTATGTTAAAATATGTGATTGCGAGTGGTGCTACGTGTTATATACAAGATGTTACATCTGCACATCATTGAGAACTTGGTTGCATAATAAGCTCGTTTATCACCATGCACATCAACTATGATCAAATATCTATAATCACCATGTGATAATTATCAAAATCAATCAATGTTTTCAAATTACGAAGTACATATTAGATATGTTGTATTATTTACCTGTCAAAGCTCAGAACAACAAAGTGCAGAGTGATTGTTTGTAGTTGGTTGAAATTTATTCCGTAGAAGGTAAAATCTTCATCATAGACGGGATTTCTTGTTTTACGTACAACTCTTAAACAGAAAAACAAAATTAATGTTAACTTTGATATATTTCGTTTTTTATTATTGTTGGTTTATTTTTGTCATTTAGATAACAAGGCATTTTCACTGGTGAAACCATATGATACTCTTTTTCACTTCAAATCAAAATGAAACAATAAATATTTAAAACACTTTTATTTTAATATCGATATTATATTTTTTAATCACTCTCTTTAGAAATTTCAGTTACCATATTTAATTATTTTTGTTTACTTATTGAAACAAAACGTGTGACATTGCAAAGACAAGTGAAGGAGAAAGAAATACTCCTGGTACAAGTTATGGTGATATAAATTAAAAATGAAGATTTAATAGATATTTGTATGTAATAAAATATTTTTTCTAGAAATCATTTCATAAATTTAGGGTGTGCCTTTTCATCTGAAAAATACAATAATAAATAACTCTACTGTTTTCAATTCCACATTCAATTAATTTCAAATTAAATATAACTTAATAAATTAAGATATTTTAAATACTAAATTAATGTATATATTTATAATTAATACATTAATTTAGTATTTAAAATATCACAGACCTATGTTCTGAATAATTACAACTTCACAATAAGAATGTGTTTTCCTTAATAATTAAGATATTGTTTGAAACCATCCTGGAAATGATTAGTAACCTGGTTAATTTTCTTTGATACCATGAAATGCTATGAACATATTAAATAACATAAAATATTTTTCAAAAAATGTAACTCTTACCTGTGACATATTTCTGTATTCTGATGCTAACATTATTTATATTTATTCTACTACTATTTTTTAATCTACTCATATTGTGGAATTTCTTAACTCCACAATATTCAAAATAAATTCAATCAAATTAAAAAGATCAGGAACTAACCAAGTAACCAATAATATGGTAATAGAACAATCCCTTCCATAATTCATTTAACCTAATATCCGGTGGCAAAACTACAAAAATTGGGCTCCAATAGAAAATGGAAAAAAGGGACCCTTAAATAAGTGTTGTGTATAAATATTAAGAAGCTTGGTGTTCCATATTCATAAGTAATTTAATTTTTTTTTTTTTTATACGTGAACACATATATTTTTATACTTGGCCCTGAATATTTATTGTCACCAGTTTTTAGTTTATTCACATCCCCTTAGCCTATTCCCAGACGAGTACATATTATTCCTTTGGCTCGACTGGTTGTCTTTTAGAAGTTGAGGAGAGGAAGTGTTCTCATGTCATTTCGTGTTGAATCACTATTTCACAACAACTAAATGTGGCACTCATCAGAGTTTTGTGCTGTGTAATTTTCTATATTGGGTGATCTTCCAGAAGAGCAACGTGGCGGCGTCATCAAACAGGTGAGTCGTGCTGTCCCCCTCATCTCCCATCACTCATCTCCCTTTCCCTCATCCCTCACCAATCCCTACTTCCTATCTAACCCATCATTCTGATTCACACACTTTGATGACCGGTGACTTGCGTTGGCCACATTTGGTTTATCCAATAAATTGTAAGAACAAATCAGTATCTTGTCTTATATAGTACATATACATACATACTTTTATAAAAAAAACATTTGTATTCTCGACGTTTACAAATACTTGAATCGCTTTAAGGTGAATTTCACTTTCTCTCTGTTTGGCTCCTAATCCGACATATTAGCGGAGTTCTGCCACTGTATATATTGATAACGTTTTCACTTGTTTTCGTAATACACGTAAGAAACGATTTAAAATTTTTTATAATCCATTTCTTTCTGTGGATTACTATTAACGCTGGGAAAGGTATCGATACTTGCAAAAATTTCAATGAAAATGGATTGTACAGTGCAAAACTTTTAGGTCCCTGTCTAATATAGGCCTCAATGCACTGCATTAGTATAGTCGTGTTATTGCAAATATCTTTGTACGACTGCACTGCTAATGTCAATTTTTTTAAACTAGTTAAATAAGGTGCTAAAAATAAGCATTATTCTATGTGTATAACATATCCTGATTAACCTTTTCAGTAGATTAATATAAATAAACTGTGTATTTGCAGTATGTATTTAGAATATTGCTCTATATTTTTTTTAACCTTCAACACACCGGGATAGAAAATATCCATATGCATCCATAATGTCAACTTGTGTTACCGTAAGGAATGTGTAATTTTTAAGCTTTTTTAAATGGTAATAAAATTATACTTGTTTTAATGGTTGTAAAATAGTTGCTTCATACTTTTAGTTTAAATATTGAGTATCTAAAATAAAATATTCATAAATATGATAATATAACGTCGCGGACGTCAGTTCCGGTTGTAAGTACGAATCTGAAGCGAACAGTCGACCTGTCTTTCTTCATAGCTATGGAGGGGTTAATGAGATAAACATCTCAAGGTTTATTAAAATGGGAAGACTTTTGTGATTGGACCATGTGGAGAGTATGACTGAATAGCAATTACCACGCAAATCATTGCTGAATACAAAATGAACAAGGCACACGAGCTTGACAATGCAAAAACTAAGTTGGAGTGACAATACCCTTAAAAACATATATGTATTTATTTATTAGAAATCCAGGATTGAAGAGAAATGGCGAATAACAAAGGTTAATGAAGGAAAAGAAGATAATAAAATAGAAATACATGTAATTATATTATTTACATATTTCATTGTAAGTAGTATGAAATAACTGGGTACTTTAACACATAGGAAAGTCTAGCGAAGTAGCCAGGATAAGACTAAAGACAAAAGGTGATACCTACCTCATCTGGCACAAAATAATAATTTGTAATCTAAATTTATTTCTAACAGATATATATATTTTATTTAATTTTATTATTATAATTGTAGTTCACCTGTCATATAAAAAATTATCAATAAACTTGTATTAACCAAAAGCATATCTTTATGGATTGTTGTAAATTGATGTAAACATTTGTTAACTGATTGAAGCATACCTGGTCTTCACTTTATGCTGTTTATCAGGTAGCAGTTGCAGTTTGACATATGGATCACTGGAACCCAGATTAGGGTCCTTAGCCGGCAGTTCTTCACATTTAACAACTGACACAATTAGCGAGCTTTTCTCGTGCTTGTATCTGTTAAATAAAATCAATAATATGAGCATTGGTAATTTATAATATGTAATTAATGGCTGTCAAATTTGGAAGATCAGGCAAATTATTGTTATTTGTTTTTTTTTTTCAATTTCAACACATTGTTGTTATTTATACTGTCCAAAATTTTAAATATATTTAATTGATTCATTTAAATAAAATTTATGACATGACTTTAAAACAATATTTAAATATATTTTAACCTCAATTTGAAGTGCAGTTGACCCAGCTTGATGATTCCATCTTCAGTTTCAATGATTCCATTGTCTCCTGGTTTCAGGGTATTTTCTGTTTCCTTAAGTGCGACTCCGGGTAGTTCTTTGTGAGGAGTTGGCGGAGTCTGCGCTTCAGCGGCTCCCTTTTCTGTCTCAGAGTGATAGGAATCCTTCAATGAGTCGGGCACAGGGGCTGGTGGGGTGGCAGGTGTCAGCACTCCGGAAGGTTGCTGAAATATTAAAAATGTATTCATATTTAGTTTCTACCATCTCTTTTTTGGACTAAGAACTTGAATACTTAGGGATTTAATCAAATATTTCTATAGATTTGTGATTTATCTACATTTATGTAATTTTTCAGGATGGAATGAAGAAATTATATTACACTATTAAATGGTCTACTAAACACTATCTTGTCTATTATACAAGATGAAGATAATTACATATATAACATAGAACCACTGCCTATATTGAACCATCATAAGAATTCAATTTCCTTTTAGAAAAACAAAAATAATAACATTTTTTTATAGTTTGGGAATGTAAATAAATAATTTTAAAAAAACCAAATTTTGAAATAGGATAGCCATAGAGCTTAGAACAAAAGGCGCCCAATATTCTTGTATATTACGTAAATAATTATTCTCACTTATATATGCATGCAAATGATCTTGTATTTTTCTTTTGTATCAGCATAAAAATTATGTTTAAACAATTCATTTTAATCACCTGTCACTTTACTGATTCGCTCTGGCAATGTACTAGATATTTCAGTGATAACCTCAAGCATGGCCCTTTCAATTGCTCTTTGGATAACTTTTTATTTGTGCATGACATAGACAATGAGGGCACTAGGTTTATATTATATTGCCAACCCCCTCTTCCTCTAAATGTATTAAAAAATAAACTCACAGTTCCAGGTGGTGTCTTGGCAGTTCCCGTCGGGCTGGGGGACTTCTTAAGGTAGTGCGTACCCCCGCCAGGGCTGCGCACAGCAGTTGGTCGCCGAGGTGGCCGGAACGCCAGGGGACGCTCGGGACCATGCCTCTTACCTAATCATTAATATAACCGTTGTTTATTTGGATTTTACCGGCCATTAGATCAATTGCAAAAAGCAAACGGTACACAAGTCCGGAAGTGAGGCCTGGAGCTGGCAGAAAAGGAACGAAAGTAGACTGAATGCAATGGAAATGAGTTTGCAGTAGTTGGCAAACCGTAGCTCGCGAGCCACATGTGGCTCTTTGGCTCCTTGAGTGTGTTCATGTTCTTTCCCTTTTCGGTTCGACATATTCAAGCGAACATTCTTTATTGAACATAAATCTGGAATCATGCTTAAAATTAAAAACAACATACAAACCTAACTTACCCAAACTTTCGAAGGAGATGCAAGACCATTGTTCACATTAAGTGTTTGTCAGTCATTGTATAAATTTAATTTTATGGATACCTTACTTACAATTTAATTTGGAATCGTGGCTGAAATTAAAAACTACAAGTTATACACCAAATATACAGAAACTCTCCAAAGAAATGCAAGGTCTTTATTCACATTAGTTTTGATGAATGCGTGTAAATTGTGCGTAATTCATGTTCTGTAAAAAATATGTGCATATATAATTTGAACAATAAAAAAATGTAATTTTTTATGTATTTTTTATTAATCAAATATCATTATTAATTTTATCCAGAAAATATTCTTAACTTAATAGATAAGCAATTAAAAATGAATTGTATTTGTAAAAATATGTTTATGGCTCTCGAAAAAATTCTAAGCCGTTGTGCTACCCATATTTGGCTCTTTTGGTCCAAGATTTTGGCAACTCCTGGCTTAGTCATATGTATGGTAGATCTATTTATGACAAAGTAAAGAATGAAGAAATAAGAAAAGAATTTAAAGCTGATCTTAGTATAGTGAGTAAGATTAAGAAAGGATCACTAAGATGATTTGGTCATATGGAACGGATGAATGAGGAGAGAATGCAAGTATTGATGGCACCAGAAATAGAGGACGTCCGCGGAAGACTTGCCCAGGTAGCATGACCAGGTAAACCAGATACTGAAGGATGGTCTTGTTAGAAGCCTCAATAATCGGTGAGCTTGTATGAGAAGATGTATGAATGTGAATGAGACGAGAATTGTATGTCAGGACAGAAGAATGTGGCGCTGTATCCTCTCTGCCTACCCCTGCGGTGAAACGGCGTGATGGTAAGTTAGTTAGTTGGCTATAATATGTTATAATGCCTCTCTGATACACAAACTTATATTATTTTCATCCATAATCAATTTTGAAGGTTGCAAAACCTTTAAAACAACACGTAGCAATTAATTATTAATGCCTGTGACATGCACCTTACTAATAACTATATTGTAGATGGACAATGGATTGTACTGCCACTAGAGGTTATATTCATATGAACTGAAAGTGTTTTGCCTGAGAAGAAATACGATATTTCAGAAGTATTTTGTTATAATAAATATACATGTGAGGTATTATTCTAGGCAAATATTACGATAATACCACATTTACATTTACTGTAAATCTTCTTAAAATACAAATTTCAACTGCGTGGTTGATAACATTTTAGCTAGGCAAGTATATGATATCACCACTAGACGAAACAAAACAATTAATTATATGAACAGCATTACTATCACAATCTTCTTTGTCACTCTCCGTACTCCCAACGGCCTTCCAGCCATTTAGAATCAGAAGTCTGAACATGCCTCCATCTCTCGCGATTGTGATAATCTGCGGTTGTTGGGCTGAGTAGCAACATGTCCTCGTTTAGTACGTGGTCCAGTCAATGGATACCGGTCTTCGGTCTATTTTATTTTATTTTTATTTTTTAGAGAAACAAACGGTGTAACAATAATAACTGATAATTACATAATATATAAAAATAACACGAGTGAAGTTTCTTCGGAAATTAAATACGTAGTACATAATAAGCTAAAAAATAGCATACTCAAACAGAGTGATAAAAATACTGATAAACAAAAATACTTTTACATAAAAGTAAACATAATAAACTAAAAACTAGTAAATATTAAAAAAAAAATAATATAAACTGAAACAAAAAAAACAAAAAACAAAAGAGTGATTTTAAACTGAACATACAAAGAGGAAAGGGTAAGGAAGGGATGGAAATGGGATGCAATATATACAATTTATGTTAATAGTTATTGAAATAGTTATAGCACCTATAAGGGAGCTGCCAATTCGTAGCTTTCTTAAATATAGAAGTTTCATTCTTTCGTTGGACCTATCCATACCAGCAAAGTTATGGTTTTTGAGATTTCCTGGGGTAGTATATAGCCAATCTGTATACTTATATTACAATACTGCAATATATACATTGAATATTTAATTAAGTGGTTTCTGTCTGATAACATTTTTCATTCCAGAATTGATTAATCACTCGAATGATTACTTAAATTAACACTGAATAACTATCATTACATATAACACACTTGTTCGCTCCTTTTTCTTTAAAAAATCTGCTACATGTCAGTACAGATTAGCAAAAAATAATAATGAATAGTAATATTCATTTACAATCTTTTTGCATTGTGCAATAAATGTCACTGATATCTAATATTTGCATACAAATTAAATAGCACAGAAATATGTTCTGAAAAAACTACAACTTCACAATAATAATGTGATCTCCTTAATTAACTCAATTTAAATCATTTTGGTGCACCGACGTTTGATCCCCAGACAGTTGATCCTTCCGATAGTTGATCCCTCTACTAATTAATCCCTGAACGATTGACCCCCAAAGCTTCTTCAAGTACCTATTTATATTCATAAATACCAGCATCCGTGAATGTTATAAATAGGGTGGAAGAAAATTTATACAAATATGTTCTCTGGTATGAAATTACATATAATTCCAGATAATTAAGAATGTTTTTATATTTACAATAAATCATTATTATGTTAAATATCATTACTTTTACGACCATTTTTCATTTTTGGTTTTAACATTTCAGTAGGGGGATCAAATGTCAGGGAACCAATCATTTTACAAGTTTCTTATTGGAAATAAAGACAAAATTCAGTACATGGTGCATTGTTAAAGCAATATAATAAGAGATTTCCGCATTGAAGTATAGATTCTACGGAAACCTTGGCCGCGTAACACTCACAATAGCGTCCCGCAGGGTCTAGCAGCAAGCAATCGGCAATCGGGGCGTGATCCGGTGCCTGATACCTGATGAGGAAGTAAAGGAGTTGGTACACTCACCTAGTTTATGATTTGCAGCAATGCGACGGCGGCGCAGGCAGATACAGATTGCTATCAAAATCAGAACCAGAACAGCTGCTCCAACTAATATTGCCGTCAACACATCAGGCGTAACTGAAAATAAAAATAACAAATTAAATTAACAGAAAACAAGATAAAGGCGATTTTAAGTTTTTGAAGGGACCAATAAAAAAAAATGTAAACAAAAGAAAAATGTAAATTGGGGGTATTAAAAAAAACTGATTATTTATTCCTTATCAAAAAAAGTCTAATAATGTTTTTTACTGCATGTTTTTAAATAGTTATTTCAATATTATGAATTAAATTAAAGGATTCTGGTGGTACATTGATAATACTAGTCAAATATGATTTAAGGCCTTCAATATGTCTCACGGCATCATCCTTTGTAGGAACTGGGTTTGTGGGATGAGCAGGCACTTCTTTGTAGTAAGGTTCTTCTGTCAAGTTTTCGTTTATGAGACTGTTCATATTTCATCAATTTCCACTACGTCCCATGTTATTACGTTGGAGTCAATGTCTAAGTAAATCTGCAAGGGTTATTCATAAATTCTTTCCCAGTCATCGATGTTGTATTTTCTACGCAATTATTTTCTGATTCCAGCTTGTAAAAAACAATAAAACAACGAAATGTACAAATTACGCAGGTATTAGAATGAAAAATGTGCATATACGACAAGTAAACGACTATCACACTCTTGGCTATATGATGAAGAGTAAACAAATTTCAATAAATTTTAGACGTAAATTGCGGGAAAGATAAACGTAAAATAGGGTTTATAATGACCACAAACGACACGGGACTGCAAAAATAACACGCAAATGGAGGGAAAACGTGAATTCCGGGCATTTTGTGGTTCCACTATATTTTGACAAATAAAACATAAGTTTGATTAGATCACGCTCAATTCGATTCTGACTTAAACCAATTGTCTTGTACACAACCTAATCAGAGAAAGTGGTGTCTGGCATCAGTCAACCCCTCTGCACATTCGAAACGAAATAATAGAGAAAAATTTATTCAATTTAATCACAAAACAGAACAGTCGAATAGAAACATTTAAGAGAAGATTATTAACAACAAATACATCATGGGCAGAAGAAAAAAAATCAACAGACACAGGCATTTTTTCTGAGATTCACTACCTTAATTAGCAATTAGTTGCAGACAGCGTCACATCGCTACCTCGAGGTTAGATAGCTCGAGCTTTAACCAAGCTCGACGCGGCTCGAACTTCACGGAAATTCGGCGCAACTTCTTAAGTATCGACCAGGTCCATCGAAGTTTCTTCCTAACAAAAGCTTGTAAGAATGACTTTATTGCCAAGCTTATCACCAAATTGTGTACCCATCAATGCAGTTCCTCGAAAAGGCGCCGAGTTGAAAAACCAAAGATATTGATTTTAGTGAAGTTTGGCCGCCATTAATAGTTCCAAGTAATAGATAATAGTGCAGAATTTTATAGTATAATAATTTTTATAGTGTCGTGTATTTTTAGGTAATTATATACAGTCGCAACTAAAAAAACTTAGCTTTTCTTTACGGCGATTTTCGCTTTCCTCGACATATTGCATAAGTGCTCTTCCAAATATATGACCTGCCTTAGAATAATGCTCCGATATATAATTATAGTTTTAATATGAATACAATAATATAATGCATTGATCACACTGGAGCGAGTCAGAATTTAAGAATGTGAAAGAAAAAAGCGCTTGCAAATGTTTTGAAAACAAATGACGTTAAATAATTGTGTATGTGTGTGTCATGAAAGTGAGTAGATGAGTGGTGGGAGGCGAGCCTTATAAGGGGCCACCTCTGGGGGAAGATCTCTATTAACTTCCAGTAAATTGTTTAGAGGGTTTTTTATCAGAATTTTTTACCCTTCCAATTCATGTATTAATATAAAACACATATGATGTTTATTACAATAAGGCAGTTAGTAAAAGTGTCAAAGCGCTTAGCGTTGATGCATTTGTAGCAGTAGATTTGGCGATCTAGCCGCATGTAGAGTACTTAGAATATCGTAGACTCTAAGGAATTGGAAAAAAAAATTGGAAGAGCTCTCTTCCATCACAGCTTCTTCTGAATAACAAGTCTGTCTCTGAAGTATATAATTATTATTGACTGTAATAACGTGTCGTAATAAACTGAATGTTGTTACCAGGAAAAGACTGAGTTTCAATTACAAGAAACTAAACAGTAATCAAAGGATAGAACCCCAGAGAATCTGTAGTAATTCAAGATATATCACAATAATAAATCCCAAGTTGTTAATTTACAGAGCTATTAAGTTGTTTATTATTAATGAAGAATGTAGTTATTTATTAAATGGGAAATATCTCTTCATCCATTAAAATGACTAAAGGGAATTCATTTTAATGGGAGATTTATAAAATACTATCGTAGCGATAAATTACGAAACCATTAGAAAAATTTCCCCGAAAACTTAAAAATGATATTTCAAGAGAAATGTGAAGTTGGTGAATTTGTAAAAAAGTCAGGAAATATTGACGTAAACTAATGACGGCTACGATAAAATGCCACCGAATAAATTGAACATTTTTCAAAAACTACATTTTTATCTTATTTAATTTGCATTAATACACTCGTATCTTTCGCGCAATGAAAAATTATATTAACCTTATCTTCATTACGAGAAAAATATGAATAGACAGTGATGTAGTGGGACCGGACCTCCACTATTTTTTTTATAAGGCGTGCGTGGAGTAACTCGTAAATATATTAACAGAAATCATCCAGTTCGCACGTTGGAAATTCTCTAAAGAAATATACACCTTCGTGCATTCGGTCAACTGTAAATTTTTTCGTATTTTGGGTGCAATGTACAAGGTACATTGTACCGTACTGCAAACCGAAAGCGTGTACAATATCGAATGAATAATTCGACCTTTCAGAAGTTAACCATGTCGATGACTTTATCGGCCCCTTGAAAAATTCTTAAATGTATTTTCAGTCAAATAAGCATCAAAGGGTGGCAATTGAGGCGGAAAAAAAAAATTTAGTAGCACTCCGGCACTTTACAACATCGAATTTAATTTAAAATTTATTCAGCGGGTAAAATTTGTCACAAATACTGCGTTAGAAAATTTTGTAATATTTGTATACATCTTACATTTATTTACCTTGTGTTTTATTTTCACCTTTATCCGTACATACTGAGATCGATACCGGGTGTCTAAAAAGCCTTTTCGAAATCCAAAAGTGCATTGCCGTCTTTCTATTCCCCTAATAGACTATGGTGTAAAAAATTTTTATACACCTGATCATTTATACATTGTTAACGTCAAATTTTAATGCTTATATTTAAATTAGTTTAAATAAATAGTAATACAAATTAAATGAATCATCTAGAAAGATATACAAAATAAATCTATTTATGGAAAAAATATTTTGTTTCTACCGGGATTCAAACCAGGACCTCTTACTATCCGGAGAAACGTGTTGACCATTACACTACAGCAAGCGATTATGATTACGACAGATTCAGAACATATTATATATCTGTATATTTTTACAATTGATACATTTATTATTCCATTTTTAAAAGCAATCAACTTTACATTGCAATGGTCGAGACGTTTCCCCGAATAAGAAGAGGTCCAGGTTCGAATTCCGGAATGGATAAATGGATTTATTCTGTATTATAATATATCCTCCGAGTTATTGATTAATTTAATTTGTATTAAAAATATTACAGAACTATGTTCTCAAAATACAACAAAAATGTGTTCTCCTTAAAAAAATAGTTACCACCAGTTTGTATGAAGGTTGTATTAATAATGAGCTTAAAATATTTGTAAACCGCTATTTTCACATTTCATTGATTTTTTTGCAGCGTAATGGTTAGTATAGGTACCCGGCCGTCACCCGGGCTCCGCCAGGATGACTTTGATTTATTTAACTGAATTTATGAATATTTTTTCGAATGGTAATATATCTGAAACATAACTAAGTGACATTTCGACTTTTTTATCATTTCATTCAGAGTACCGGGTTCATTTGGACCCCTTGCTCTTCCATCATGATGTATGCCTTGTGGGCGCATTAGGAAAAGTGAGGTGTGTTTATTATTATTGTAGATTATTATTGTTACTGCAATGATGCAGAGGCTGCTAGCCGGGGCAAGAGATAACCTCTAAAGGAGGACGGCTTTGGGACGTTTAATACGCGAGGGGGCCGTTATGTCATAGGTTGACAGAACATTTATCGTGGAGTTCCGGTGCTGTGGGAGTTCGGCATAAAAACGCTTGGAGAGATGTTGTATGAATTCTTTTACTCGGGGAATACCCGAGTCATGATATAATTGCGTAATCCTGGTCCATTTAGGTGTACGCAGGGCTAGTCTGATGACCTTATTCAGACATAGCTAAGTAAGCATACAATTTCCTCGCAGGGATAGGCAGAGACGATAGAACGCCAAATTCTTCAACCCTGACACATTCAGCTGTTGAAGCTTATAACCGGGCGAAGGCAATTCTAATGGCCGTGCTCACTGATACATTTCTCTCGGAGATTCGAATCGAGTATGCATAAGAAACAGTACATAGTTCAGCATGAAGCCATCTATGAATCTGTTGATAGATCAGTGAGTTGCCCATCTACTTATTTATGGATGAAGGGAAGCGCGATGACGCTTCCACGAAGCGCGTATATAGATCGATGCTAGCGAAGGACAAAACTTCATTTCGCAATGAACGCTTCGTGAAATGCACGTTCACCAACTTGAAATGTGTTGGTACCACGTCATGAGTGTGGTTAAGTCGTTATTGAAATGTACTTCAATGAAGCGTCTGAAGTGCGAAACTTAAATGCTTCCACACTTGAATGAACTACACGAAGTGAGCGCCAAACTCTTTCGTCTTTATACATACACAGTTCGCAGTTAACTGTGCGAGTTGTTGAGTAAGAGCTTCGTTGGAGGCAACTAAGTTATTTGCTAGTGTGTATGAAGTATTCGAACTGCGAAGCGCGAGTATAAAGAACTAGTTCATTGAAGTACATCATATAGTGTGGATCCGTCGTTAATCTATGCACTTCTGCGTGAATTGATTAGTAAAATAAGTCTATCGAAATAAAGCTGGATATTAAGATATCCAGGAGTTTTATTAAGAAACAAATAAACAATTAACATAATCATTATTGCATGCATATTAGAATGACTTGTCCATTATATACTTGAGATTGAGATACCATCGTGGACACGTATCATGAGACTTAGAATGACTTAGAATGATTCATCCATTATATATTTACTTGAGATTGAGATACCATCGTGGGCACGTATCATGAGACTTAGAATGACTTAGAATGACTCATCCATTATATACTTGAGATTGAGATACCATCGTGGACACGTATCATGAGACTGCTGCTACACAAGTACGTTCTAGAATAAATATACGTCATTATTATATGTTACATGTAAAACCATTTATACAATCTTTTATGACCTTGAGACTTTTATGACTCTGCGCACAGAAATCGTGATTCTGAAGAGCCGTCTCCGAGTTGTCGACAAATATAATCATATTTTAATTCAGTCACCACAGCAGAGATATATTGTTATGAAATTAATACCTTATTGTCTCTCGGTGAAAATAATTTCTAAAGTTAATTAAAAACAATTTCAAAGAATAATGAATTAATTCATCGAAGCACCAGTAGAAACTGAGAACTATCATTAATATAACTATATCGTGCTAATTCATCACAACAAACTTCCAAGAGGCTTCGAGAATTAGTTCAAGAGGCAATTTATCTGGGCGAGCTGATCACGGACAGTGGCGACCGTGGACAAGAAATTTGATGACGTGTACCGCTTAAAGTTGATCTGAACCAACTTAAAACAATATGATAAAATAGTGACACCGAGTATGAAATCATGTTGTTTTTCCAATTTGAAATATCATATTTCCTCGATTATAAGGGCCGCCTGTGTGATCAGTAGTAAATTTTTACTAACGCCTGTGGTTAAAATCGTTTGCGGGTTGTTCGAACGTCAAATTTACTATTGTCAAAGCACAGATGGAGATATCTATAGGCGCGATAGATAATCATGAAATATACTTTATTTCGTGCATTAGGATTTGGATTTTATTCGCCTTTGCGTTCGAAATCTGTCGCTTTTTCGTATTGTGTGCTAATGTATATTAAACAATGAGATCATCATTACTAAAATAGCGCGATATTGAATGATTAATTTGTCATTATTAGGAGAATAAATTCTTATTGTGAAGTTTTAATTGTTAAATAATAATTAAAAGTATTAATTAGAAAGATATACATATAAAATCAATTTCATCGAAAAATATTACGTTTTTGCAATTGATAAAATTGATGTTACGTGTATATCATTCTAATGAATACATTTAATTAGTATTTAAAATATCACAGACCGTCTGTTCTGAATAATTACAACTTCACACTACGAATTTGTTCTCCTTAATAATTTATAAGATGTATCAATGTGTCCAAAATTTAATAAAAATGAATTGTTAATTCTGGCGTCTTTCAAATAATGGAACGATAGATGTATTCATTTGAAAAAGTGTAACATATAGGTTCGAAAATTTATCGTCAAAAGTACTGTCGGTGTAGCATAGTTGGATAACCCCCGGTTTGGAAAGAGATCCAGGTTCGAATCCCGGTAGCGCAACAACAACATTTTTCGATTAAATTGATTCTATATGTATATTTTTCTAATTAATATATTTAATTAGTGATTAATTTGTCCTTGTCAAAGTATCAATGTGTCAGATGACTTTTGGAACAGCTGTGAAAAGTCCGCCATATTTAACTATCGATTTTCATTTTTACTATCGCATATCGGAGAGTAAAATGAGTTTACTACGGGATGTAGTTTCGAGAAGTAAATATTGTTTTATCCTCGATCAAACATCTCGTTTTCGCAAAAGTTTTTACTTCAGTAATTTTGTTTACTAAAGTAAAAAGCGGTCCCGAGACGCACCCATATTTTTATAAACCAAAAATTTAAAATCTAAACATTATGTAAACTTTATTATTACAGACAGTCGTACAATCACGATAAAAAGGATTTAAAAATAGGCGTATATGAAACTTCTTCAGATTCATTGTCCGATTTTTCTGAATTACTCTTCGACTCAGTTCTACTAGTAATTAGTAATCATGACTGCGCAATTTTACAGCGATTGTAAGACGCCATCGATTATAAGACGCACCCTAAATTCAGAAACATCAAAATAGGAATAAACACACGTATTATAATCGAGGAAATACGGTATATCCAACGGACAGCGCGACTCACAAATGCTTCAATACTGCAACAAATTCGACCATATCAAACCGTGGCGTGACCACTACAGACGTGAACAAAACATTTTTCAATTCTTGGGCTACATTATTCGCCCGAGTGATAGCTTAGAAAAATATATTGTCTGGGAACAACTTCAGGCTGAAGAAGACCTGGAAGAGTTCCACAGCAGTGTACCGAGAGACCTTGGAGTCCCATTACGATCCGAATCTCATCTGATTGAGATATATATATCAATATTGAAATGAAAGAGGAAAGAAGAAAACGCTATCATGCTCATTTTTGTAAGTCTATATTGCAGTGGCGTGCACTAGGCGTGGACTTAGGTTATGCTGCTAGTACCGATGGTTTAAAAGCGATGAGTATAATAATAATAATAATAATGCTTTTATTCCAGCGTGTTCGGATTTTTTTATTTTTACGAAAACCCGATTCGCCATAAAGATAATACATATACATTAAAGTTACGAAATATTATTTATGTTATGAAAAGAAAACAAAAAAAATGTATAAATAAATAAAAAGTTCACACATATATATAAATGTAAACAAAATATAGATACTACATTTCAGATGTCACGCTCAAACACGCTCAACGCTCCGCTTACAATAGATAGTTGGCGCTGAGCTCCAGCTGCATCTTTACGTCAGCAACTCGATGTCTCAAAAGCGGTACGAATCTATGTATAAGGCCTTCGGCAAACATTGTAGATGTGCTGCAATAACGCGCCAATCAAACAGGATCCTCATTAGAGGTTGTATTCATCATTCACACGTATACCTACCTGTGTGATTGTGTATTATTGCTATTATTCTTGGGAAGTTATTCAAGTTATTAACTAAAGCAGTTAAAATATGTTATAATACCACATTTAAAGTGTATTGGAATGCATACAGTTAAGTCCGCTATAAAAACACACTTGCGGCGTTTTGCAACACGTCTGTTAAAGCGAAGACGTGTATTCAGAACACCGCGCGGTGTGAGAATTGCGTTTAGTTCATATACGTCTGGGATCATTTTTCGAAAAAAACACATGTGCAGCTTTATTTGTCAATTTTAAATTCTTCCACTAGTTATACAGTTCTAATTAACATGATAACTGAATTATTTTCGTGAAGATCTACATACTTAACACGCATTATGTCAAATAAATATTTAATTTACATTTATTTCGTAAAGATTATAGTTATGCACAGCTTTTATTATTCTATAAAATGCACGCCCCTGGTATATTGTATAAATAGTTGTTGGTGTTTTCCGATCGCTTTCAAGTCAGCGTGAAATATTTTTATTTTGTTCTCTCGTGGGATACACCGCATCGTAAATTGCTAGAACGTGCCCTTGAAACAATAAGGTATCTTCTGACATTTACATCAAACTGAGATATTGAGCTTCAATGTTTAAAATAATAATTTTTTGATATCATTCATTTTTCAGTTCACTACCCTTGCATCTATATTTCTGCAAACTCCTAGCCATATAATTTAGACTAATAATGATTACTGATTTTCGGCACATTATTTATTATTATTTATGTATTTAATATTATTATTATACACACCCTATTCAGGCGTTAACATAATTTGTAAAATAACAGAAAATTTCCTCAGAAGTGCAATACACAAAGAAAAAATTACATATTGTCAGCATGTTTTTTGTAATCAAAATAAAAAATAAATATAAAATGTGAAGTAAAGCCATTTATTCGTCACCATTGAGTTGAAACACAAAAAATTATAATAATGTAGTCCTATAAAGAGTTAAATTTACAGCAAAAATGTCCACTACCTCCGCATATTCATTCCCTAAATAATGCAATCTGGAGACTGCAGAGTTAGCTAATGCACGTGTTCTGACATTAGCACTGTAATAGAACAATGAATTGTGTCTCGATGACCTCAATAGTGCATGAAAGTCAATCAGACCAATAATCTGGGGTCAGTCTATCATACCATTGATGATCCTATATAGAAATACATGGGAAATATAATTTGAACACTTTCAGACGGCTAAGGAGATAATCATAATTGATATCCTCAAAGCGTATATTTAATTTAAAATAAAAATAATTTCTCTGGATTCTTTCGACCGCCGTCGAGTGAACAGTGAAGTGTGGCGACCATATGACCGAATTATATTCTACCTGAGGTCTGACTAAAGAAGTGTACAGGACTTTTTATAAGTGTGCAGGTCTGAAAAGATTTTTACAGTCCGCAAAACAAATCTCAATATTTTGAGACCTCGTACATTATATTTGTATTGAAATCATTTTTTTTTTTTCATTAAAATATTTTAAGTGCTACTTAAATGTAACATCTAAATTATTGGGAAATTTGAAATGTTTTTTATAGATAAAATTACTGTCAGAGTTTTGACACAAATAGTCAATTTTGACGAAATGTGAGTTGACAGTCTTTACCTTGTGATATGTACTGCAACCATACATTACAAAGTATGAAATAATGTACGAAGGTTTCCACAACAAAAGCTCCCGTCGACTAAAGCTCTAGCCAAAATATAAAAAATTTAAAGAATTCCATCTTTTCACTGTAAACTTGTGTTTCGCATCGGATTTGTCGGTTTCTTAAAAAAATAATTTTTAAATTTTCTTTGCGGCCGTTGTCGTCGGATCTAATGTCGCATGGATCAATGGTCGGCTGGAGCTTTAGTCTGTCGTACTGTCGTTTGGATAAATGTCCGCGGAGCTTTTGTCGTGACACGTGTATGACGTATAACATTAGATACTAATTAAATGTATTAATTAGAAAGATATACATATAAAATCAATTTTATCGAAAAACATGATTCGAACCTGGATCTCTCTCCAAACCGGGGAAGGTGCATTATCCAACTAAGCTACAGCGACTATATTTTTAGCGACAAATTTTTGAACCTATATGTTACCTTTTTGATATTAATATATTTAATCATTCCATCGTTTGAAAGAGCCATCTACCTTATTTTTACGGAATCTCAAATACTTTTGAGTATTCTCATGGCAGACGCCAGAATTATCAATTCATTTTTTATTAGAAAAATATTGTTGTTGCGCTACCGGGATTCGAACCTGGATCCTTTTCCAAACCGGGGAAGGTGCATTATCTAACTATGCTACAGCGACAGTACGTTTGACGACAAATTTTCGAATCTATATGTTAAACTTTTCAAATTAATACATCTATCGTTCCATTATTTAATTAGTACTTTACAATAAGAATGTGTTCTTAATAATGTATAACATTGTTAAAAAGTCAATACTATTAATCTTTTATCATATTCCAGGTTCAAATTAAAAATCAATTGTAATATAGTTAAGGAGAACTAATCGGATCAATGAAAATAATTAACTTTAATTCATACTCTAGTTTCTACTACTTGTTTTATGTTTGACATGCGTGTGCCATAATAATTAACTTTATATGTTGTATTCTATATTTTTTTCCATATTAAATGACATTCGTTTATTATTTGTCTTCATAATTCTTCCTTTTATAACTTCAAAAAGTGTAATTTGATTTACGTTCCAAGTCATTTTTATAATCAAATTCTTTATTACTTATATTTAATTATTTAATATGAGCCTATTTGGATTTGTAAAAAGATAATAATGAATAATTATTTAATTTGTACGTATAGTTGGTACTTATTAATTATGTTTTATTCAGGCAGACACGTTTTTATTAGATGGTTTGAGGTTTGGTTTATAAGTAGGTACCCAAATATGAAGATAAAAGACTATATCATTAATAAAAATAAATTAGTTGAATCACTTAGAAGGATAAAATAAAAAATCTCTCGTTGCGTCCAAGCATAGATTCTGAGCGAATCTCAGAACAGGCAGTAATAGGCGCTCACTACCGATCCGGATTATGCTGGCATCTCCAAAATGTGGACTTTATATTTTTCACTCACTATTTCGTCAAGGTCATTGTACAACAGTATTAATTGTTCCAGACACGTTGCAAACGTACTGGTTCAAGATCGATCAAACGTCTAAAGGATTGAAGAGATGACGTCAATAACAAATGGGATTTTATCGTAAAAACCGCCATAATCATTATTTTCTTTCAGAACCATTGTTTTTTTAAGTCCTTACATTTCCGACAATTACTAGATACTATACTAATTAAATGTATTAATTATAAAAATATACATATAAAATCAATTTTATCGAAAAACATTGTTGTTGCGCTACCGGGATTCGAACCTGGATCACTTTTCCAATCCGGGGAAGGTGCACTGCAAACTATGCTACAGCGACAGTATTTTAGACGACAAATTTTCGAACCTACATGTCGGTAATGCACCTTTTCCGAATTGGAAAGAGATCCAAGTTCGAATCCCGGCAGCGCGACAACAATATTTTTCGATAAAATTGATTTTATATGTATATACATTTAATTAGTATTTAAAATGTCGCAGACCTATGTTCTGAATAATTACAATATCAACAATTGATTGAATTCATTCGATGTTTGTTAAATCTTAATTTTTTTTTTTAACCTTGTAAATGGAATAAGAAAACATGTTGAAAATAATCTCACAATGATAGATAGCTTCACAAGTAATCAAATATTTTTCTGATCACCCTTACGTGACCTTTACAAGTGACCTTCACCAGCGTGTTCGCCCGCCGCAGCGTCTCACTGCCTGCTACCTACTACCTGGGCCCGTACCTCCTTCGTGTAACTAAGCAGCTCAATTTATAATGGTTTCAGTGTTCGGATATCGCGTCAGTAACACGGACAAAGTGTTTTCAATATTATATAAGGTCAACTTAGGCCCATATCATCCACGCGTTAATGCCGACATTGCGTAAAGCCCCGTGTCCACGGAAGGAGATATAGTCTCGGAGATTTGGATGAGATACATCTCAATAGCGTGTACGCGTGATATGATTTTGCTTCGGATAACTTCAGTTTCAATCCAGTGTTCTATTTTGAAATATGGAATCGGAGCGAATTCTGCGTCAATCTTGGAACTTTTCACTCTTGCAATGTGAGGTAGATATATTAATTATTTTACGGTATAATAAGAACTGTTACATAATATAAATTTATTAAGTAACATATTTGCAAATAATTATACAAGAGTGATTAAAAAAAATCCCCCCCTTTCCCGGAACACCGCGAATAGCTTTGAGATTAAGCAAGCCCCTTGTTAATGTATTGTTAGCCCACTGCCATGTGTGAGGGTTCTTTAGTTACCATCTGCATCTGCAGCAGTTTTAAATCAATAAATGTTTGTAATTTAATGCACTGGTTTGTCTAACTTTCAAAATAAATAGTTATAGGTGTCTATGGTACTAGGAGACGTTTGTGCGCACGTGCTGAATCTCGATCTCTCTTCAAATCGAAAGCCGCGTACACGGGTCAGTCCTTCCAATCTCAAGCGATGATATCTGTGTTTATCTCCAGATCAAAATCTCATCACGTGTACTGAGAATACTATTGTATTGAGAATCTCAACTAAATCTCAAAGACTTATCTCATCATTTCAGGAATACGTGCTATTAACGCAAGTCGAGAACTGCGTGTGAATTCCGTCTTTGCAATAAACTTAGATATATCTTTCTCGCTCTGGCCAACTAATTAATTAGGGATTTCGCCGACGTGGGATCAGATTACACTTCGACGCGGACCTGTCAACAGGTTTTTTTCTGGATCGAAAATTAAAAATCCGGACCACGCAAAAGCGGTTTTCTACAGCATCTTAAAGTGCAGTAATATCTCCGTTCTTCACCACAAAAGTGCAAGTCAACTGGAGGTGTAAATTGACGTCCAATCCAGGACTGACATCAAGGTAGGCCAGATCCATCTGTCATTATTCCTTTCTTGCTCTAATTCGGATTGCTTCAAATAAACAGTAATCTTAATCGATACAGCTCACGGGATTTGACAAAAGTAATTTGTTGGAGAGACTCCTTTTTCGTACTACTTACAAAAATGGAATTGAAAATAAAAGAACATTAATAATTCATGATCCGGATATGTTTACATAAAATAAAATATCAAAATACATGTTTATATTCATACTTTATTTTTTTGTCACTGACGAAGTACGTATAAACAATTTTTAAAATGACTGCTTGCCGGTGTCAGGTGTCATAAAGCCGCCATCTTGTCTGGTATCATAAAAGTACCTCTGTTTTATTAACGCCGTTCTTACAAAAAATATTCTTTGTTTTACGAATGAAACTTTCAGACATTTAAATAAATCGGTTCACACGAATGAATTTAATAGACTCATAAGAACTTCGAATCAAACATTGATTGAGTTTTTATTATTCTGGTTGCGTAGGTTTTAAAATAACACAGAAATATTAATAAATCAAGAGACGGAGGTCTCGACCGTTTGAATATTAGGAAAATAACGGTTTTAAATGAGGGAAAAATAACGATTTTAAAGGTCACGTTTGTTATTTGTTGTGTAGGCGACTTGGGGAATCATTTCGCTGAGGATATAGTTACAGTAACAGAGGAAGCTTCCAGAACACGAAACTCTAACAATATTCTATTCAGAAAATTAGATTAATTTTTTGGCTGCAAAATAAATTTTACACACAATTTATTACGTGACCGCTTCGAGTCCGACTGGTTCGGAATTTAAATCAATTTCTGTCCAGTTGGGCATTTTAAAACGAACGTAATTTTACTTTCAAAATTAACAACTTTGTGGTTAAAATTCATATTTTTATTTGTCATCTTTGTTTTATTAACGACTTAATTAAGTTTAAATACATTTACCGGTTTCGAAAAATACAATTTTCTTCTTCAGGGTGTCATAACTAACTAAAAACATATATTATTGTTTCTTTACCAGAATCTATTTTAAAAAAAAAAAAACAACAAATTTTAGTACCTAACTCAAATTAAATACTCGTCGTTAAATTTAGTTGGTTGTTTATAATTTTTTGATTAGTTTTACACGCTTTATTTATCTCCGACGATTCCAAATTATTTAATTTGTGACCAACACCATTTATGTGCAAAATTGACAATCCCAATTTTTTATCAAAACCATGACCATTTTCTATCAAATGATTAGCAAATTAAAGATTCTGGTAAAGAAATAATAATATATGTTTTTAGTTAGTAATGACATCCTGAAGAAGAAAATGGTATTTTTCGAAACCGGTAGATGTATTTATTAGACTTTATTGACACATATGTTTTTGTTGTCAGGGGTGAATATAAAATATTATAATATAACATGATTAACATAAGATAGAATTATATTGCTATTCAGTATAATACTCGTATTTTTTGTGTGGGATGGAGTAGATTTCACCTCTGATATATACAGCATTGTCTTGGCTACTTTGCTAGACTGCCGTCTGTGTTAAAGTAGAGAGTTTTTTTTTTGTACAGTTGTGGTGTTATTTAATTAAAATTAGAAAGATAAATATTCGACAAGAATGTTTAAAAAATAGAGTGTTGTAAAACTAATGTAAATCATTAGTGTATATATGTTGGAATGTTGGACAACGATGATTCTGATTGATCTCTACCCAATTCAATCATATATTGGGTCCATATTTGTGTAATCTTATTGGAAGTTGAGTGTGTTGTACATTTTCGGAGCTGATAACGTTGATAAAATGTCAATTGCTTCTAGAACCTAATTTATTATAGCGTCTGTTTGGTTCTAGTATGCATTGAAATATATATGAAAGGGGTGATATCGATTTTATCAAAAATACAATTGTAAAATAATACTACATGTATCTAACTTAAAAATACAAATACAGATCTTCTATAAATACAAATAATAAAAAAATCACAGTCAACCTAGTCCCCGATTCAAAGGTATTTATAACTGAGCGATTTTAAAATAAATATGTTATTAATAAAATGCTTTTGAAATATATAATCAAAAGTTTTCAAAAGCAGTTATCAATTGTTAAACTGCCACTACTGTCAGATAATCATTTTCAAACAAGTCACCCTCTCTCAACTGTGCAGTGGCGGTTTTGTTTTTGAAGCCTTAATTGTTTGTTGCGGCATACCCAACTGAACAAGTTTCAGCGTAGTATTAATCATTGGAATTAAATATTTATTTTTTATTAATAATATTGTATAAGGGCCGGTTATGTAATTAGTATTAAATTTATCTAACGCTCGTGGTCAAAATCGTTTGCGGGTTGTTTGAACATCAAATTGACTACTGTCGAAGCGTAGATGAGATGTCTATAAGCACGATGTCTATTTTATGCGTTATCTGTAGATCTTTCGCCTCTGCGTTCAAAATCTGTCACTTTCGTGGTGAAATTTTTTCGTATTATGTACTAATGTATATTAAACAACGAGTTCATCATCGGGCAAACTATCATCACTAAAATAGCGGGATATTGAATGATTAATTGTCGAATACTGCAATTTTCAAAGTATCAATGTGTCAGATGACTTTTGAAACAGCTGTGAAGAGTCCGCCATATTTATCTATCGATTCTGGTTTTTACAATCGGATATCGGAGAGTAAAATGAGTTTACTACGGGACGTACTTTCGAGAAGTAAATATTTTTTTGCCAATAATCAAACATCCCGTTTTCGCAAAAACTTTATTAATTTTTTTACTGAAGTAAAAAATTACCATTAATCACGTAAACGGCCCTAAGCATTCTTAATATTCGTTGTTTTGAATCTGGCAGTTCAATTGATTTGTATTTTAGGGTAGGTTCATTGTATAATATTTCATTATTTCTTGCTCGGTGTGCGCTGTCTTTATATTAAGACGCGATCTAAAGAGATAAAAGTGTTTCCCTCTCTTTAGATCTCTGTTTCCGATGATATGAAAAGAGTGAATTTCTGAATACGGTTATATAAAGGTCACAACCCACTATATTCAAGAAGTGGAATGAGACGTTTAGTACTGTTGAAATTAAGTTTAGTCTCAGCATCACGAAAAGTTTATTATTTTTAACGAGAACACATTATTATTGTGAATTTGTAGTTTTTCACGACACGACTATGATATTTTTAATACAAATTAAATGTATAAATTTATCGAAAAATTTTTTTTTTTTGTTGCCACCCGGACGACACGAACCGGGAACCCTTCCGGTGAAGTGCGCTGACCTATTACACCGCTGCAACATAGTAAGATAACGACAATTTTTCTAACACACATGTTGCACTTTCAAATTGATGCATCTGTCATTCCATTCCGGGTATTAAATGAAATATATTTTTTCGATAAATTGATTTTATCTATCTTTCTAATTGTAGTCTAATCTAATTGTCACATCAATATTTTCAAACTAAGCTAAATGCTTGTACTGTGAAAACAAGACCAACACAAGCACGTCAATTATCGCTTCTCATCAATTTTCAAGCAAGTTAGTTGTTTTTATTTTACATATTTAATCATTTTCCGTATATTCCTTTTCTTTACGTATTACATTAACTTTTGTTCGGAATATTATTATTTAAATTATCGGAGCGGTGGAAGTGACATGGCGAAAAATGGCGGAGGAAGACAATAGCTGATGATGGTGTTATTAAATTGTACAATTATTATTTTCATGTACGTATTTTAATTCACGTATATCATTAATTATTGAATGGGTATTTATCAAATTTACACTATCTGCTTTATTAATGCCTTTGATTTAAATCATATATTAGTAGCTAACACTAGATCTTCATTAACAATATAAAAATCATAATAAAGTATGCAGATATTTGAATATTATTTTTGAAATCAACAAAAATATTAAGATGATAAATAGATAAAGTGTTCAGCGGAAAAATTTCAATATTGAATTGTAAACCATCAGGGTGAGGTAAATGGGAGGGGTATTCCACGCGCGTGATTTGAGGAATTGCCATTCGCAATGAGTCACTGGTCGGGTGCGCACCACCCGTTTGCGGTTGAGCAATATTTAAAGTGCGGTGATTCATCGGTTCGTGCGCGTCGCGCTTTTGTACTCACTTTAATATTCGACGAGTTTTGTGTTTGAGCAAGCAAAAATTCACAAAAAACACACCGATACACAAAAATATCCGCCGTGAAGTTTTGCTCTCGCGTGTTCGCAAATTTAAGAGTCCCATTGCGAGAGTCTCTCGAGAGAAATAAACGGCATATAGACGATATTGTTTATAAAATGTTAAATAAACATCGTTAAACTCCATTTTATATAAATAAAATATGATAATAACATTGTAGTTTTTTTTTTATTTAATGTTAAACTTGAAAATTTTCCGCCAGACACCTTTATATAAAATCATTTTCGTTAGTTGGTATACCAAATGTATATATTATAGTAATTTATTAGATTTAATTGACCTATACATATTTTTTTTTTTTGCAATCTGTAGAACACTTCCATTAGAGTTTTGTCTTTCGCAAGCGTTGAAAGTAAACATAATTAATTTTTACCGCTTTATAAAGTAGATAGCATTTATAAGGAATATTAAAAATACAACATTTTTCATCTCGATACGGGTCGTACCCGGCAAGATGAATAATTAATCAAAATTTAAATGTCCGACTTTCAGAATATTGTATTTTTAAGAGGCAAAGAGATAATATTCAAACGACGAAGGTTTCGGGGAAAATTGTTAACTTTTCTTTTTATTCCATTATATGAAATGAAAATTTTTGATAGAATATCTTAGTACCGACAATTGTATAAAAAAATGTTGGAAAAAAAATTGACAAAACGTAAAAATAAATGTAATAATTATTAACGGTAAAACAAATAACAATGGTAAGAATGTATAATATGTGGCAAAACAACAGTGCCCCGAGTGACGTCATAAATTATTATTATTAACATTATCAATAACAACTTATGGGTTACAAAGAATGAGGTAAGAAGGTGGTCTATGGTACTCAATTGACTAATTGATTATTTAAACATTATCCTACTCTTTAAGCAAAAATAGATTAATCTCGCGGGACAGCCAAATTCACAATTATTCAACAACAAATAAAAATGCGAGGCGTAGAAGAAGAGGAGACAAAAACTCTTGCTTATTTACATTTTACATAATGAGTTATTTTGATACAGCTATGAAAGAAAATAAATAATGCACGAAGAATTATGCCAGTTCCGAAATTAGATTCAAGGCGACATAACAATTTCTTTAGACTTCAAACAAAACAACTGTTGAATGAATTAGACAGTACTGAAAAAACTAAATGATTAATAATTTCAAGGAATTCTATTAAAAGTCTACAAATAATGCGTAGATAGGGCTACGATTTTTCGCATAAACACATTTCTGCACAGCTAGGTTTCATAATCATGAAGAACGAAATAAGTTTAGAAAGCATAGAGAATGCGGTGTATATATTAAATTCGACTCGAGAAGTAGATATGGACAAAATGTATGAAGAATTTAACTTTCTGAAACCTTTTGTTGATATGATCGCGAAAAATTCAAAAGACTTAGCTGCACAGAAATGGCATCAGTTATTCCCATAAAAAGACAAAAATATTATCGAGCTAATTTAATTTATTTTAAGCATACCGATGGGTATTTTCTCAGATGAATTTAAAATGGTCAGATGCAAGTGACAGATGTTCTATTGAGTTCATAAAATTAGAATTACTTGTTCAATTCAACATAATATACTTGTGTGCTGAATTTTGCCAATACATTATTCAGCAAAAAGATACTCTCCAGGGAGTAAAATCTTCAGTCAAGTACAAGTGGGCAAGTGTCTGGGAAAATTTATTATTTATTATGTATATCATAGAAATAAACATTTTGAAATATTGAACAATGCATTTTTTAGGTTGTCCCGCTTTTTGCTCCAGATGTTGATTTTTTAATTTCACATGGTACAAGTTCCGATATAGTAAAATAATAATCTGGCAATGCTGATAGATAGATGGAGTATCGGCCATCTTGAATGGTTTACAGTGTTTTTGCAAGGGAATTTCATTTAAAAATTGTGTTTAATAGTATTTTTATTTATTTTATATGGTTGTATAATACATATATACCAATCAGTGCTCAAGAAGATACGCAACGCATATACATTCACAACTCAGATCTGCCCAAAAACGATATACAGTGTTGGTACAGGGGTCGTATCAAATGTTTGCCCAAAAACGATATACAGTGTTGTTGCAGGGGTCGTCTCAAATGTTTGCCCAAAAGCGATATACAGTGTTGTTGCAGGGGTCGTCTCAAATGTTTGCCCAAAAACGATATACAGTGTTGTTACAGGGGTCGTCTCAAATGTTTGGCCAAAAACGATATACAGTGTTGTTGCAGGGGTCGTCTCAAATGTTTAATCTGTTTAATTTTTGCAAATAACGAATACGAGTTTTTGCAGAAGAAACAAATTTTTATTTCAATTTTAAGGGTTAATAACACGTTGTTATTGAATCAAGAAACTACACTGCGTGATGACATGTACGTATTAGATGATTTTTTTTAAACGTAATATTATCAATTACGCGAAACGTATACGTGTATTTTTATACACGTGAAGGTTAAAATTATAAAATAATAAATAAGCCAAATATTAATAACATAGGTCATGCGTGGCAAGTACAAAATCACAACAGGTCACCTTGAACGTCGACCTTGTAAATGAGCAAGTATAACAAGTAAAAAAACTACATATATTTATGTAGAAGTAGAATAACATGTTATTAAGAAGAACACATTATTATTGTTGTGTTGTAATTATTCAGAACAGACGGTCTGTGATGTTTTAAATACTAATTAAATGTATAAATTAGAAAGATATACATATAAAATCAATTTTATTGAAAAATATTGTTGTTACGCTACCGGGATTCGAACCTGGATCTCTTTCCAATCCGGGGAAGTTGCATCATCAGCGACAGTACTTTTGACGACAAATTTTCAAAGCATTATTCCATTATTTGAAAGCCATCTGCTATGTTTTTACGGAATCTCAAATACCGTTGAGTAAACCGATTGCAGACGCCAGAATTAACAATTGATTTGTTTATTACATTTTTAGACACACAAAGATTTTCAAATAATATAACGATAGATGTATTAATATGAAAAATGTAACATATGGGTTCGAAAATTTGTCGTCTAAAGTACTGTCGCTGTAGCATAGTTGGATAATGCACCTTACCGGATTGGAAAGAGATCCAGGTTCGAATCTCGGTTGCGCAACAACAATATTATTCGATAAAATTAATTTTATTTGTATATCTTTCTAATTAATACATTTAATTAATATTTAGAATAACATGTGTTACTAGAAGACTAGGATATAAAAACTACATTAGTGATGGCAAAAAAGCTTTTGACTTTAAAAAAATAACTTCAAAACATAAATAACAGAAAGACGAAAACGTTATTGTTCAGATCCTCGATTTGGAGCTTACCCATTACAGAAGTGAAATCTTGATGATTTACCAGAGAGAGAGAGAGAGATAGAGAGAAATAGATTGGAAGCATTCAAGATATGGTGAGAGTTCAAGAAAGGAGGTCTTTAATATACACTATTGAAAACAGAAGTGGCCAATTGATAGAACTAATTCTTAGACACAATTCATATCTCAGAAATGTAATTGTTCTTCTACTTCTTTCACAGTAGGTGGGACACTGACTCCTATGTTCCTATTCTTCTCCAATTTCTGGACTCTCCCACCTGCTCTTCCACATAGTCAGCTCATCTTCCTTAGTCTGCTTCTAGGTCGCTTCTACTCGCTTATTATCTTCGATATCCTGTCATCTGGCATTCTTTCAATACAGCCAGCCCATCGCAATCTTTGGGACTATTGCTCAATTTATTTTTTGAACTCAAGATAAATTTTTATTCTGCATGTTAAATTTTCTAGTGTAAACTGTCAATTTATTTACTTCGAATTGATATCTCAGTTATATAATTGAGAGAAGAATGTCACGAGAAAAAGACAGAGAAAGGATTAGACAAAAATAATGCAGACACCTAGAGATAACTTCCGGATGGTGTCAAGGATAAAGACGCACGGGGAGCTTTGTACCGAAGAGTTCTGTAATATGAATAAAATGAAAGGTTCAAGTTATGTAATAAAAAACGTTCGTAATATCGATCTTGACTTCATCCTCGGTCGGATCGGATCCCTGCAGAAATTGTCGCCATTTTCTTCTATATGAAACATCTCTTCAATTTCATTAAGCACGATAGTCCACCACCATACCGCACCATCCAGCCAGCTACGTCATTTATGGGGCCGTAAATTCTACGAAGAACTTTTCTTTTAAATGTGTCTAGAATACTTTGGTCGTGATTTATCAGTGTTCAAGTTTCCATCGCACATGAGTAACATTTCACGTTCAAAAGCACAGGTCTTTTGAGTTATTTTGTCTAAAGTAGAATATATTTTTTTAAATATACGTGACTTAAGTTGACGAATATATAAGGCTTATAGAAAATGCGGTTATAAAAGAGCGTTTTATGGATTAATGTTTTATTTTGGTGTGGATGTATGGCAGATGAATCAGACGGATATTCTGATGTATTAGTGGTGGACCCACCATTTATCACCCAACACTCGCGTGCCCGTTTGAAGATAATCACGGAGTGTATTGAATAGTTTTATGTAGCCAAAACAGGTTATGAAACGAAAGATGAAACGACAGATTACAGATTAGATGATATCTGTAAGGCGGCAGCGAGAAGAGTGGAGCTTTCACCATGTTTTATTGACGTCGGTATTGGGTGTGTTTTTACAGCTGTTAAGAGCACTGATTTTACGCACTGGTAAATGCAAGGTGCATTCATGATCGTCAGCAGTAATGATGGCTGCGGAGGCGATAGACCACAATAGGCTAAAATATACTAATTTTGATATTATTTACTGGTGGTAGTAATGAACTCAACGGTATCAAACTGACGATCAATGTTCAACGCGTATGTCGAAATTATTTAACAAGAGGTATTATCTACTATTAATCCGATTATGGCGTCGAGTGGCTATATTCCAAATAAAGTATTTTTTACGAGTATTTACTTATCGTGATAGTAATTTTATCTTCCACCCACAATTTGTACGCGTTCTATATGATTGTTGACACAGTTGAAATATAATGTATTACGTGTTTGACAAAGGCAGGCTTAAATACTTACTTATTTCGATAAAACGAATATGTAGTGAGGCTATTTTTATTTAAATATGGAACATGCTTTTTCGGATTCTTCCCGGGTAAAAAAAACAAATCTTTATTAAAAAAGCGCCCAACATTTTATAGGATGTGGGGGTGTTATGTAAAAACGTTGTCACGGGTATCTAGCATTTTTGAAGGCACCAACTAGAATTAACAAGAAATATACAAAACAATTTGAAATAAAATTCAGACGATGTTTGAAGACACTAAAACAAAACACAATGATGTGTATTCGAGGTGGGGCGGGTTGAAACAGAGTGGTGTGATATATGTTTGCGTGATATACGTAATAACTACCCACGTTTTTGGTAATATTTGATTAGTATTATCAAACCTTCTTTTCTCAGTATAGTCTAGGGTAGAACCAAGATTATATATTCAAGGTAAAAAGCTATCATATCTAAAAAATGAAGCATTTCATATGAAATTTAGAAATTTTGAGAATTCTGAAATTCGTTCTCATGAATATAATTTAGAATTCCGAAAATTTCATAGCGAAATCTGAATTGTAAATATATAAAAAAAAAAAATTGTTACGATCAGAGACTAACGGCTACACAATGAGTAATCGCAGAACAATAGGGTGTTCCTAAAATATCATTTCTAGAAAGGTTTCAAAGATTTAACCAGGTAAAAAACTGTATTAGAAAAACATTGATTGACATCGCGTCGAATATTGATATTTAAGATGCTAAAATTTTGTCAATTAACAACACGCAAAGCTCACTGTTGACGCCCAATGCTAATATTCTTTCAGCTGATGCGGCATTGTCTTTTATGATGAGCTCTCACTAAAGTTGAAGTACAATTTACAAGATCGAATAAGCCAAAGCTGAACTCTTCAGTATTTACACAACGGTGGAAAAAGTGAGATTCAAAAATCTTTCACTAGATCAACGAAGACAGGACAGGAAGGAGTCAGGCACTCGTCACAATCCGGATTCTGCTGGCATCTCCAAAGATGTGGACTGTATATTTTAACTCATTATTTCGTCAAAGGTTCCGACACAGTACAGACGCAAAGTCTCGAATTAATATAATATTGTGAACTGTACCGTACACGTATAACCGTACTGGCTCAAGGTCGTCAATCGATGGTCGACGGCGAGACCGCGAAGGAGGAGGGGGGAGGCATAGTGCATTATTTTCGTTCAATAAAAAATGGAAATATGGGAGCTTCCGTAGTCGATATCTGACGATATAGAAGATGTGATTTTGGAAGAACAAACTAATCACCACGCGCAATCCCAGTCATTAATGCACAAGTTGGAGAACAAAATTCAGTCGAATTTGACATTCAACAACCGACCGTCCAGCTCAACTCAACAAGCACCAAATCCAGTGTTGTAACTATGCCAACGCAATGCGTCGCGGCTCACGTTAGATAGCGGCCCAAAAAATTCGCGCACCATAATCCATTTGAAATTTATATTTTTGTGAATACTAGTATAAGTACTGTAGCTAATAACTTATTTAGACGGGCTTTTTATCCATTTCGCATCGGAGCACAATTTTTGTAGTTGTGCATTTTTTATTCTGATTCCACCAACGAGCGTGGACTCTGAGCGAGCGTTCTCAATGGTGGGCAAGATTGTAGAAAAGTTTGATCGAAACGTGGTTTCAAGTGATCTCTGCTCTTTCAAAATACGTTTCAGGCAACAAGACAACAATTTAATTTTTAATAATGTTATATTAATTTATATAATGTAACTTCAAAAAAAATATTTTCTGTACTAATTGAATTTTTGTACAATCGTTATTTTAATATTTTTTAAACAATCAGTGATAATGAATTTATCATCTTTTTTTTTTTTTTTTTTTCTCTTTATTATGGCCTTCGCCAATTAGGCGTAATTAGCCATTACAAGTATATACAAATAAAATAATACAATTTTTTAAATATATAAATAATTAACATAAATAAATAACCATGGTAATATTATTAATAAATATTAGTAACAGTATTTGATTTTTGAAAAATAATTAACACATTCATTAACATACATTACATAGTATAGTAAGAAGAAGAACATTTATATTGTAAAATAAAAATATACCAATTATAACTGAAGTATAAGTGAAGGATTGATTAAAAAAAAATTATATAACTAAAATAAAAAAACAATGTAATATTTCAATTCATATAAAGTATTAATTGAATTTATTAAGAAAATTGCGTAAATATATATTATACTTTCACATTTCTCTTAATTTGAACAATATAACATAACCAAACATGATAGACCAAAACCGTAAAAAACAACTAAAATTATTTTAACAAAACTTTACAACATTACTATTTTCAAAGATAAAAGCACAAAAACAGTTCTTTTAATTGTAATATAACAATATTTTTAACATCGAGACAATATTGTGAATGTATGAAAGTATACATTCACAATATTAATAAACATAAAGTATATTTGTAATATATTAACAAATTATAAAAATCACCAAAGGAAGTAATAAATAAAAACTTAAACAAAATAATCATCATTGCAATTGAGATTCCCTTATATTAAGATAATCAAGAAAATTGTGAGGGTATAAAAATTATACGTTCACATTTCTCTCATTGTGAAACAACCAAAACATTACATCAAATATATTGATATTTACATTATTTTAAATATAGTTAAAAATACGCTTAAATTTATTAAAGATTCATAACATTAAGTTTTAAATATTTACATAAAGATAATATGACATGATTTGTTGGTGAATAAAGGACAGATTGTATGTTTAATGGCAAAGTTGCAAATTATTTGATTAGATTTGTTATTAAATTTTCCCTATCGACCATTATTGGGCATTCAAAAAATATGTGGTTGAGATCTCCAACACCTATACCACACTCGCATATCGGTGAATTATTACAATTAATTTTAAAGAGATGAGCTGTAGAACAACAGTGATTAGATCTTAGGCGACATATAGTTACAATCTTATCCCTACTTAAAAGTGAACCTACATACCACGGCTTAGGGAGAATACTTGGATGAATATGGCCAAAAAATGTACCTTTAACTAATTTTGATTCATTCCACTGAGAACTCCAAGTTTCCCGACTTTTTCTTTTTAGAACTGTAATCATATCTGACGCAATTAGACGATCATGTTTAAGATTCCCTACTTTACATGCTTCCTTTGCCAGAGAATCAGTGGTTTCATTACCAATTATACCAACATGACTGGGAATCCACGCTAAAATAATATTCGAATTTTTGAAAAACAAGCTATAAAGCAGAAATTTTATTTTGACGAAAATATGTGACAGGTTTGATTTAAAGGGAGAAGATATTAATAATTTAAGACAACTGAGTGAATCTGTAAAAATGGTTACTTTATCAAGCCCATGTAAGTCTACAAACTGAAGGGCTTCAAGAATTGCTATCGATTCAGCAGCAAAACTAGACGTATCATCTGGGAGTTTAAAGACTTCGGTTGAATATGGGTTAACACAAAGGAATGCTGCTCCAGCTGAAACAGGAGACTGAGTTTTAGAACCATCTGTATAAATATAAGAAAATCCAGGCCATCTTTCGTTAGTTATCCGATTAAATTCTTTGCGAACAATTGAAGCATTTTGTGATGAACAAAATTGTTTTGTTAAACCCAAATCAAGGCAGATATTATTTTCTAAAATAATGCTTTCATATGGGATCAGGTACAGTGGAATTGAATGACTTCGATAAATTTTTAGGGCGTAGTAAGATAACGAATGGTAACTCATCACAAGTAAGGGATGTTTTTTGTTTCGCCAAAAGGGTTTGTTGTGACAGTAACTATGCAAAAGTTGTAACTTTGGTGTTAATGGATGAGAAAGCATACTAAGACGGTTGACAAAAAATTTGTCAGACTGAAGTTGGCGTCTTATTTCTAAAGGTGGTTCGACATTTTCTACCTGAAGAACGTTAATTGGTGTCGATTTCATGCATCCAGATATCAGCCTAAGACATTTATATTGGATTTGATTAAGCTTTTTTGCTAAGTACTTTGGCAATGGATCCAAAAGAAAAGAGGCGTAATCAAGATGAGATCTGACAAGTGCATTGTACATTAATCTTAGAACTGTAGGATGAGAACCCCACCAAATTCCCGCTGTTGCTTTGATAACATTGAAGTTTTTATTACATTTCGTTAAAATTTCAGAAATATGGTTAAACCAAGATAAAGCCGATTGGAAATTTAATCCAAGAAATTTTACCGACGAGCTTATTTCAAGGGGTTGGTTTTCGAAATGTACAATGAAATTTGGGGTTATCTTTTTTTTGGAAAAAACAACAATTTTGCTCTTTTCTGGGCACAAGCGCAAACCGTTATATGCAAGCCATAAGCTTAAGTCATTCAGGGCTTTCTCAATTTGAATTAAAGCCAAAGAAATTGTTTTTTCTGAAATATAAATAGTTATATCATCGGCAAACGAAATAATTCTAGAGTGTTTAGTAATAACAGCTTCTAAATCTGATTTATATAAATTAAAAAGTATTGGACTTAAAACTGATCCTTGTCCGAGACCTTTCCATACAACTCTAGTACCAACTACACATCCCTGCACGAATACATGGATGGTTCTACAACAAAGAAGATTTTTTATAAAAATAATAATCTTTTCAGGAATGTTCATCTTGCGGAGTTTATCCACAAGTATTGGAATATGAATATTGTCGTATGCGCCGATGATATCTAAAAAAACAGCCATTAAATATTCTTTTCTAGAAAATGACAAATTAATATCCGTAGTAAAAATAGACAAATTATCCAGACTGCTTTTGCCTTTCCGAAAACCGAATTGTGATTTTGAAAGTAGATGATTATGTTCTACAAACCAGTCTAACCTATTTTTAATTAGATGCTCCATTATTTTACAAAGACACGATGATAAAGCAATAGGACGATATGAGGATCCATTTGATGGATCTTTATTTGGTTTGAGAATTGGAATAATATATTGAGATTTCCAACTGTCAGGGATCAAACCCGTGGAAAAGATTTCATTGAAAATATTAAGGATTATTGTATGGAATTTTAAATTAGCTAGTTTTATTAAAGAATACGGAATGTCATCTGGTCCAGGAGAAAAATCATTTAAATTTTGAAGAACAAATTTTAATTCAGAAATAACAAAGGGGCCTTCAAAAGGATGAGAATTAGTGAGATTAGATGGCTGAGGGAGTTCTTGATCTGATGGACAAAAAGAGGGAGCTAATTTGTCCATGAAATTATTCAACCAAGAAGAAGTGGGAGCAAGTTGGATAGGAGGATTGTATGAAGATCTATATCTTCGAATCATTTTCCAAACAGTGGTTAAAGTAGTATCTGGAGATAAGGCCTCACAAAATGAAGTCCATCCTGCCCTTTTTTTATTTCTTAGAAGCTGTCTGGTTTGAGCAGAGATTTTTTTGAATTCAAGATAATTTTGTAAAGTCATATTTTTACAGTAAATTTTAGTGGCTTTTTTCCTTTTTCCTACAGCGAGAGTACAATCGAGATCCCACCAAGGTGCAGGATGAGGTTTATGTAAATTGGAAATAGTAAAAGGGTTATGTTTTTGAGATATGTTTTTAAGAATGTCTACCATTTTATTGTAAGACTGAATGCAATTATCTGACGGATGAAAGGAAGAAGACATAGCACTGTCAAGTTCTATCGCGTAGCTAAGTAAGTCAGCTTTTTTAGATTGCAGTCGATATTTAGGTCTCGGAGTAGCTCTACTGACTTGAGGGGTTTGAAAAGATAAAATTATTGGAAAGTGATCGCTACCACAACAATCGGGGACAATGTCCCATGAAAGCAACGATGCTAAATTACTAGAACAGATGGAGAGGTCAACTGCACTAGGATTTTGGGAGGGGAGTGGTACTCTTGTGGGAGAACCATCATTAAGTAAACATAAATTTGCAGAATCTAATAAATCTATTATTCTTTTACCAGATTTATCATCAGAAGAACAACCCCAAACGGTAGAATGTGCATTGAAGTCACCCATTATAATGATCGGTGAAGGTAAAGAAGATATAAAATTATTCCACCAATTAAGATTAAAAACAGAAGATGGATTACAGTATGTGGAAACTATTGTAATATTGTCATAACGTATCGCACATATTTGTACATTATGATCCGGAGGAGAAACGGGAATTGATTGAAATGGGATACCATTTTTGATTAGGATGGCAGAACCTCCTCCTCCATCTGACCGATCACACCTAACACATGAATATCCTTTCACATGAAAACGGAGAGACGGCTTAAACCATGTCTCTGAGATGGAAGCAATAGAAATTGAGTAGTTTTGTAATAAATAAAGAAGATTAATTCGATTAGAAACAGCGCTTCTCGTGTTCCACTGAAGAAGAACTGCCATTATTTGGGAGAGAGTTTGATATATTTGAAATTATTTCGGCAGCGTTGGACGGTATTTTATTTTGAGATATAATATTAATTAAAAGAGTTAATAAAGTTTTAATAATATCAGAAGAATTATTATTATTAAAAGAAAGAGAATCATTATTTGACAGGAAAGCAACTCCATTGGAGTTATCATTAGATTGGGAATTACCATTGGGAGAAATATATATAGAATTTAATGTGGATTGGTCATTTGATAGATAAGAAGGCTGATATGTTTTTGGGGTACGGAAAGTGAAACTAGTTTTCTTTTGTGAAGATGGTTTCATAGAGACATGGTTATTTTTTTCCGCAAGTACTTGCGAGAAGAGAGGAGATGCAGAAAATTTAGTCGGAGATGACGTAGAAGTTTTTTCCGCAAAGGAAGATTTTGCAGGAGAAAAGGATTTTGATGCCTCAAAATAGGAAAGGTTTTCAGACGCCATAATATGCTTAATATTTTTTTGTCTGGTAAATTCAGGACAGATGATGTTAGTGGCGTTGTGCTGACCAGAACAATTGAGGCAAGAAGGCATTATGTTTATTTTGGGACATTCTTCGCCCAGGTGTGCATCGCCGCACTTAAAACAGCGGGGATTGGATCTGCATGCAGTTTTCGTATGACCAAATCTACAGCATCGGAAACATTGTATTGTTGGAAAAACATACTGTTCTACGGGAAGAGAATTATAATGTAAATATACATACTTTGGAAGATTTTGCCCTTCAAATGTTATCACGACTGATTGAGATGGAAGCCACTGAACAGTACCAGATTTTGTATCTTTGTAATTTAATCGTCGGACTTTAGATGGTTTTCCGAAATGATCCGGAACATTGATTTGTTTGATGATGTCATTATCTGACATATCGACTGGAATACCCTTAACCAGACCCATGCGAGTAACCTAGTAAGCCGGAATTACTGCTGAGTACTGATTAATGGTCAAAGAGGAGTAGCAAAATTCATTTGCTGATTTGTAATCTTTAAATTGGACTGACACTTTAAATTTTCCAAGAGATTTGACTCCCCCGGGAGAAATATTTTTAATTTTGTTTCGAAACAAAAAATTTCCGAAATGTATGGGATGGATGGGTGAGGATTTGTCATCTCCGCTAATCTTCTGTACATGAACTGTATATGGACCACAGTCAGTTGATTTGTAAGAATTCATTACAGACTCTCTGGGTTTTTTTGATGATGTCGTATCACCCGGACACGCATCTCTCCGTTTTCTTGGATCGGATATGTCAGATGGGGCCGGGGACAACTTTTCAGTTGCCCCCATTCCGTTGTTGGTGGTTGCCAAGGTAAACAACAAAAAGAAATTTCTAGTGAAAAAAAAGAAAAACTACGAAAATCGTTTAAAACAGATTAAAAAGACAATAAATTTAAAAAATAATTACCACAAATGGTACAAATAATTAAAGCAAGAAAAAAAAACTATGTTTTTATAATTATAAAAACAGAAAAAACGAAATAAATCAATTTAAACGAACCCCAAGCCAATGAAGCCGATGACGCTAAAACGGTTGCCAAGCAACTCCAATTTATCATCTTAAATAAGCTGTTTTATATTATTAGTATTGATCAAAAAATAAAATCAAAGTTTTCGAATTGCGAATTTTTTTATTTCATTAAAATTTGCAATCCCTACTTAACCCTAAAATATGATACAATATATCTTACACACGGATAAAGCCTTTAATAAAAAATATCAAATTATGTCTTACTTATAACACTTTTTTGTGTTTGTTACGTCAGTGCACATCTTAGCTTCTTTTTTAAACGTCTTTTTTTAACCTTTCCTCACCGATGATGTAAACTGAGTTGACATTATCTCTAATTATGTGAATATCTCTGTAAATATACTAAATGCAGAGTTCATAGGCTAGGTATTCCTCCGTAATATATTTATGCATCGAATAAAATAACATACGCAACAATAAAAAAATGTTTTCTCGAAGAATCGGACGTGAATTTGTCAATACATGTATGTGTGGAGAGGTGCGGATGGCGCAGTGCGCGCGGCGCGGGATGCCGGATGTCGATCGTCACTTTAGTGGCAAAGCGTGCGCTGGCCGAGTTAGACGTGTTTTATGCCATCGTTCGTGACGATCAATGTTTTTTTTTTCATTTTTAGCACTTTTACACAATAATTGATATATCACATATATGTAGGTATTATTTTAATGAATAATATAAGTAATATATGTTAAATATTCATATTTAACCGTCTTAAAAATTGCATAAGTCTACATGTATACTGAGTTTACAACACCGGAACGCGCGTTTTTATTTTAGCATTGTAAGGGAAATGTTAAATCTGACAGTGTTCAATCGTCTGTTGTGGTGTAGCAGATGATTCGTTATTGCCCTGTTTTTGTTCTAGTCTGATTGATGTAGTCGTCACTTTGAAATGTTCTCGTAGTGTCTTAACACAATGTTCATTAACAACCTTAGGTATTAATTTTAAGGTGAAGGCTTTGTAATCTTATTGATATTAAGTTTGTTAATGTAGTTGAAGTTGTATGTGTAAAATGAAAAATAATTAATAGTAGTCGCTTATAAGATATCCACGAATCCGAGACGAAGAAAATGTTATTATATTTTCCAGGGATTAACGTTAGTAAATTTAATAAAGACCAACATAGAACCCAGATAAAATAGATTCAATAGATTTTATCCAAAAATAAACTTTTTTACGTTTATGGTGGTTCAGTTTACTACAGAACAGATTTAATAAAAATTTGATGCAATAACTTTGTTGTTATTTTATGTATAGTAGAGTTTTATGAGGTATTCTGCCGTGTGTATTCGACCTATTGACCGACGTATTGCAGGGTCCAACACCAGGGCTAATGTCGATGATGCGAGCTGTACGTTTCGTCTTCCTTGCTACGTATTAGGTACATTTTTTTAAAACATATGTTATTAAAGAGAACACATTCTTTTTGTGAAGTTGCAATTATTTAGAACATAGGCCTGTGATATTTTAAATACTAATTAAATGTATTAAAGATATACATACAAAATCAATTTTATCGAAAAATATTGTTGATGTTGATGTATTCATTTAAAAAGTGTAACATATGGATTCGAAAATTTGTCGTCAAAAGTACTGTCGCTGTAGCATAGTTGGTAATTCACCTTCTCCGGATTAGAAAAAAGATTCAGGTTCGAATCCCGGTAGCGCAAAAATAATAATTTTCGAGAAAATTGATTTTATATGTATATCTTTCTAATGAATACATTTAATTATATATATATATATATGTTCATGCTGTCAACAATATTTTTCATTGTTTATTTTAGATCTGTTTTGTCTGCAACATTGTACACCAACTTTAGAATTATCTTTAAGAGATAAGCTTTTACACGCCTAAGTAGATAAAATAGCTAAAATTTTCTGAACTTCAGTCTTAATAAAATACAAAAGCTGTTTTAAGCCATAACCACGTTGTTAATTCAGAAATTGAAATTTGAGATTAACCAGCTATGTTTTGATGTTTCATAGCGTTAATACTGCTTTGGAAATTAAGCTGGAGTGGAACTAAGTAAGCTCTCTTGAAGCGTGCCAGTTGTTTTTCCGCGCGTGCCACATGCGGCACGCGTGCCTTTGACACACCACCTTTCAAAACACACCCTCACCACCAGAATATACAAATATGCTGATGTTAAAATTTTGCGCACCCCGTCAAGTTGATCATTTCAATTTTATTTATTTTTACATGTGGCATACAAACTGATGTTCAAGATTCAGACACTGCATTATGAAATTAAACAATCTCTGAGATTGGAATTATACTCCCATGAGACATTGATGACATTCGCCGTCTAGCGCCTCTCTTCACGCTTGTTGTACAATAAATATCAGTCCATTGACTATTGATGTTCCGTTCGTACTAAGTGACGTTCAAGCGTGGCAATTAGAATATCGCGTACTTGGATTTAAGTTTTCGTATTTTTCTATCTGTTGCGTATAAGCATAGATGCCGGAAGAATTCGGGCTACGGATGGAGTTTGGCACTCACCACAATTCTGATTCTGCTGGCACCTCGAAAATGTGGACTGTATGTTTAATTTCACTATTTCGTCTTAGGTTCCTTTAAGCGACGACGAGTTCCGACACTGTATAGACGCGAAGTCTCAAATGAATATAATATCGTAATATACCGCACTCGTTCAAGGTCGCCAACTGACTGGTCGGCGACGAGGCCGCGAATGGACGGTAGGGGGGGTGGGAAGGCGCAGTACATTATTTTCGTTCAAGAATAAATACGTATTCACACAAATAGTCCTTCATCTATCTTCAAATCAAAATCTCAAAACGTGTACATGGTACTGAGGTTTATCTCATCATGTCTCGTTCCGTGGACACGAGCAATTACAATCTAAATCCATCTTTTCTCTGGCATCCAAAGGACGTGTAAGAGCCAGTTAATTTGTGGACTCTAGATGTATTACGGCGTTAATATACGTTTTCTATTTTGAGCTTGTGAAACCTTTCATTTTAACAATTTATGAATACAATGAAGTACGCAATGTAAAATAATAGAAGCCTTCGAAATTTACCGCTAAAGGATAATGTTATGTACCCCATGGGCAGTACGACGCAAGAATGTTTTCATTATGTAACAAATCCAACCATGATAAGCTCTATCTATGATAGGAAACAAAAATGTGGCGGACTCATAATGCCACCTGGCGGTTGGCACACCGTATTCCGGTTCACGGCGAGCTTGCAGTAGACAATGACAGAAGGACGCGACGCTAGTGAGCGGTGCGGCCGGCAGACCCTGGCCTGTAGTCGAAAGTACCAAGTCTATAATTCCATTATGTTTCCGTGGCTGGTGCTCTCAAAAGCTACCTGTACTCTATAGTGTGTTCCTGAGTCAACAACCTGAGTCAGCTGAGTATCAAACGCCTAGCCAAAACGACAACGATAAACAAAATACGTTGCATCTGACTGGAGAGACCTTGAAGCCTAGTCTCATGTGAGGCCACTATACGTCAATGCTGATATGAAGGAAGAAATAAAAATATTATACTAGTTATAATGGTGAAAAAATAAATAAATCACATGTTAGCCAAGATTAAATTCTAACTCTGTGGTACAATTTTTCTCCATCTTATTTATTTCTAAAATGTGGCTATTCGAAGCTATGTGATTTATACATTTATAAAGAAATATTTCTTCAAACAAACTCAAAATCATCTGGTTGGTTTTTGGGAGGTGAAAATTAAACTGTGTTGTCGCAGTCGTTAGATCATTTTGAGAGTTATTTTCTCCCGTTTCGATTTGTCAATATTACATTTTTTTATTACATTCAGTTATTAAGATCTTAATACAATCACAGGTTGGCCCCGATATCATTGTACCAGAGACTCGTTATCACATTAAATTCAGAGGGCAGCCAGAGAGAAACTACAGAAATCAACCACCCCCAAAAAGGGAAGATAGACGTCACATTTATGTATTGTAGTCGCAGAATTCAGTACGAGAGATAGAAAGTAGAATGCTCTCTCTAGCCACTGCTCTTTTCGGCATCGTCCATCCCAGCAACCCCCAGCGAGAAGCCCACACCCTAATAAATTCCCTGAAATGTCCGAGATTTCTTTCATTTCTTAACAGGTAATCGTCCCGGGGGATCCGATGACCTATTCCTTCTAATCCCGCAATCGTGATATCATGTGCATCATTCATAATCACGCAGTCCCGAGGATGTGCTCCGGCAAGATATTTTTTATTCCCTGCAAGATTCTTAATTATTATTATTCTGTTTCTTCTTCTTCTTCTTATTCTCAGCTATATAATAAATACAATTGAGGGTACAACATACTTCCTCTCTAAGATTACGAATTATATTGTTAAACATCACAATATGATTATTTTAGTCAGATTTATGGACTCTACAAAATATATTTGTAATCGTTAATACAATGAGGTAACCCAGCGAGCCAAAGTTGGACCAAAATAAAAAACGTAGTTCACCAAAAAACAAGGAAATGCAAGGGGCGCCTCAACCGAAGGAATGAAACTTACATCCTCCCTCAACTTGCTAGATCGATGACATACAAAAGATTGCAGGAAGATCGGACTGAACAAGAAAATATGATAAATTTATGGCATTCACTAACAAAAATTAAACTTGTTAAAAAATTGAGCGCACCTGTTTTCCGCAATGTTTTAACACTTCAAAAGCTTTATCATTTGACATTCTTTCAATTTTCAAATAAATAAATACTTTAAAATAGTGGAAAATTTGCAATTACACTGTGAGTAAATCTAATTTATTTTCCTCACTTCTATTTGACGGTGTCTTAAAAAATATAACAAGCGATACAACAAATATCAACATATCTCTACTAAATTACGTACAGCTCTATATAATAATCCACTAGAATATCAAATAGACATAAATTTGACAGACCACGTTCTTGTTCATTTTCCAATATTTTTTGTAGCACCGTCAGACGTGAAACGTTATATAATGATACAAATATTTCGCATTACGCTTCCACGAAAATATTTTATTGAAGTAAAATCTTTTATTTGAAATGTGTTAGAAAATATCACGTAACGGAAATCACTCTTCAAAAAAATTACATATTATGAAACCTACTATTTGTAAATATAATAAGTTTATTTTTAAAATAAGTTGTTTTCTATCCCAGATGTCTGTATTAATACAATTTATATTTTATTGTACATGTTTTATGAATATTATTACCATGTTCAAATAAAATTTTGTATTTCATAAAAGATTATGTAAAAAGACATCGAATTAAAAATCTTGTGACTATTTTACGTGTAAATTTCTAATTAATTGGTAAATAGTATGTAAGGCACAAAATAAGTGATTCACATATAACTGCGCATTTTACGTAGTTGTAAAAATATGTAATTAATGTATGTATATTTACAATATTTACAAATCAAAGATTTCGTCAATAATAGCGATTACATAAATCTTATTTTTTATTGTGGTATTGTGTTGTGTGTGAAACATCTTACATGCAACAATTTCTGCACCATATTTCATTAAGATCAATATATTTTTGGATAATTTAATAAATAGTTTATTTTCGTTACAACTCTTTATTAAATAGAAATCTATCGTGCAGATTTAACTAGAATCTCATCCTGTTGACAGATTATTTTTCACTCGAGTGACCTATTTTACGAGAAGATTATTCGAGATCTCCCGTGCAATGGCGAACCTTGTAATAACGCATATCTCGTTAAAGATACATTGTCACGGCTTACCTGTGTCGATGGCTGTTATCTCGGGTCCGTCTTCGAGCACCTTCATGGTGAAGCCTTTCGTATTCCTCTCTTAAAGCGCACGAGTCGGCAACTGACAGATGCTCGGGGGTGATCAGCAAACACTGGGTGGTTGTTTTTCTCACTAACAATACGTTTAAGATGCAGCGACCATCACATGTTGTCGCACGGAACGGTGGGACTTATCCCTCATACCCGTTGATATTAAAGAAATCAGATTTGCCCGATTTCCTTTCAGTTTCGCGGCAGGAAGGCTTTTCGTCCGATGACTTTCTGGAAGGTTTCGGCGTTGACAGTCGAGTCTGAGGCACCTTTGCCCACACAAATACAACCGAGACGGCCGATCAATAATCCGGCGCGTGCGCGTCCCGGCGGCCCGCCCGGCGTCCGTGCGCCGCGCGCCGTGCGCCCCTATACGCGTACTCACCCGCTAGTTACGTTGCATTCTAAGGGGGTTTCGTTGTTTCGTATGCACCCGCAATCGGGGTTAATCCTGCATCCGAACCTTTAGTTGATTGACGTCATTACTCAATTTAATAAACCCAATACATATACACTTTTAAAAGATTTATTGTAATCAACGTATTTATAAATTAATCACAGATGAGTTTCACAACCTCCTTTGTTGATGACTCATAAAATATTACGATTATTTATGTACACCCTATCCCGAATCGTTTTGAGAGTTTGTTTACTCTCGTTTTGATTCGTCATGATTGCGTACTTTTTTATTTTATTGCATTCAGTAATTATTAACATTATCATCGTAATACCATCACAGGTTGGCTCCGGCATCATCGTACCAGAGCCATGCCACATCTGTACAATTTGACACGAGACTCGTTATCACATTAATTTCAGAAGGCATCCAGATATCTATAGAAATCATTCACCCTCAAAAGGGGAGGGTAGACGTTACATTTATGTGTTGCTGTCACAGAACTCACCCTGTCCAGGTTGCAAGAGGTATGAGAGAGAACCGGTAGAATGCTCCGTTAGGTCTCTCTAGCCGCTGCTCTTTCCGGCATCGTCCATCCCAGCAACCCCCAGCGAGACACCCACACCCTAATAAATTCCTGGAAATATCCGAGATTCCTTTCATTTCTTAATAGGTCCCCCGGAACGCTGAAAATATTACGATCAGTAAGATCGGTATTTATTGTTTATGGCTCTCATTTAAATGGTCATTGATAAGTAAATAATTTATTACATTTACATTAGGCTGCTTTAAAGTTATGTCTATACCTAATTAAATATATTTGCAGCATTATAAGTAATAAAGAGGCATATCACATTTTGGCGAGATGTAAAATTAATTTTATTTTGCTAAACCTAACCTAACCTAACATTTTCCTTTCTGATCAATTTTATGATCCTGCTGACCAAGTAATAATTATATTTCATGACTAAAGATGTGTTTACATGCTGATAAAAATTAATTTGTTTACTAACCACGTATTGAAGCTGATATTTTTTCACTGCCAACAAAAACATAGTATCGCCTTATCGCCGACCAGTCAATACGATTACAATATTATACTCATTTGAGACAGTGTCGTCTAAAGGAACCTAAAACGTAACAGTGAATTAAAAACATACAGTCCACATTTTAGAGATGCCAGCAGAATCTGAATTGTGGTGAATGCCAAACTCCTTCCGTTCCTGAATTCTTCCGGCATCTATGCTTATACGCAACACCAATATTTAAATGGCGAATTATTTAATTACATCTCATTGTATTGTTATAATAATTTCTTATTACATTATACTATATTTCTTACACATTATATTGGGATGTAGAGTTGAATTTATTACTTCTCCATATCGAATGTATGTATTTTTTAAAATATCAAACACTTTATATTTTTTTCAAATTTGTTTAATTTGATTATTAACTAATCATGCGATACAATAATCTGGAACCAGAATTACTAAGATAATGTAAAAAATCAATTATTATAAATTATAACGGATTTTCATTATTATTATATTATTATTATAGCATTCTACGAGTGCATGTACGAGCATGAAACATTACTCTCGCGTCTGTGAGAGTGGCGACAAAGTTTCATCCTTTAGTTAATAATACAGTTAACATTTTTATCAGCAAGAAGGTTGCAGCGGGCGGAACAAACAGCGGGAATAGATGAGTCCTAACACGCATAAAGACCGAGGAGAAGACCGAGACGCAGATGGAATAATGTCAAGACGAATCTTCTCGAAAAATATTTCGTAACTGCAGTCAGCTTAATTCTGTTGAGGCCGTAAAATAAGATGAATATTTTCATCTCAATTAAATATATAATCAAGAAATCTAAAACATTGAAAGGAATGAGTAGCTTGTTGGTGTAGTAGTCAACGCGTTGGCCTAGTGATCTAGTGGTCGGGGATTCGCGCCTCGTTCCAGGACACTATTTCCATAGCACAAGCGTTTAGCTTAGTTTGAAAATAGTAAGAATATTGATGTGACATGTATTTCGTGTACGCATCTCTATTTAAAAATAAATAAATTATAATACGAATATAATAAATAGTCTTATATATCTCCGCGTCTGCGTCTGCGCGTGTCGCACTACAACGAAATATTTAAATTATTAAGGAAAACACATTATTATTGTAAAGTTGTAATTATTCAGAACATAGGTCTGTGATATTTTAAATACTAAATTAATGTAATGTATAAATATATACATGTAAAATCAATTTTGTCATGAAAAATACTGGCGTTATAACACAATTGGTAGTGTACTTCCCCGAATTGGAAATAGAGATCCAGGTTCGTATCCCGCTGACGCAAAAACAATATTTTTCGACAAAATTGATTTTATATGTATATATTTATAATTAATACATTAATTTAGTATTTAAAATATTTAAATATTTAAATACGTTTAATATTTTTAAACAAAAGCAATCTTGGAATCAGTCATAATAATTTTAAATATTTATCGTCATAATAAAAAAGTAGGAAGTTGTAAACTTTTTAAATATCAAAATTTAAAAAAAAACCATTAAATAGAGTATTAGCAGACTCTCAAATATGCGAAGTAGTAGCGAAAAAAAAAATTAAAAATATAAAAACGAAATATATGTAACGTATATTTTTTTTATAATGAATAATAAATTATCACAACTACAAATAATAATTTATACGTTTATCGTTATCGACCGATTTTTCCTTAGCTGGTGACGTGTTTGTAATTTTGGTCGTTTTATTTTATGTTATATAATTTTGAAGATTATTTCTATTCCACGGTTAATCGAGAGTGACCCGACTAATCGAGAGTCTTTCAAGCACCTCGATATACATGCGGTAATTTTAAAATTTTTTGGTTTGTCTATTTGTAACATATTTTTATTTTTTCAGTATGCCTTTTTACTCAATTATAATAAAAGGTATTCTGTAACACTGCATTTTCCTAAAGTGCGTTTACACTGTACCTTATCATACTAGGACTATCTATCAGGATCATTTAACTATTTGTTAATAATCTGTACATTAAAAATAACATATTAATTTGAACTATTCTGCTAATGCATATTATTTTTAAAACACTAATTAAATGTATTAATTAGAAAGATATACATATATAATCGATTTATTTAAAAATATATTTTTGTCGCTACCGGGATTCGAACCTGTATCTCTTTCCAAAATTTGTCGACAAGGGTACTTACTGTCTGCAGTAGCACAGTTTAGGAAGGTGCATTATCCAACTATGCTACAACGACAGTACTTTAAACGACAAATTTTCGAACCCATATGTTACATTTTTCATATTAGTACATCTATCGTTCTATTATTTAAAAGCCATCTACTTTGTGTGTTTAAAAAAGTAATAAAAAAATCGATCGTTAATTCTGGCGTCTGCTATCGGCTCACTCAAAGGTATTTGAGATTCCGTAAAAACAAAGTAGATGGCTTTCAAATAATGGAATGATGCTTTGAAAATTTGTCGTCAAAAGTACTGTCGCTGTAGCTTAGTTGGATAATGCACCTCCCACGGATTGGAGAGAGATCCAAGTTCGAATCCCTGTAGCAACAACAATATATTTTTCGTTAAAATTGATTATATATGTATATATTTCTAATTAATACATTTAATTAGCATGTAAAACAACACAGAGCTATGTTCTGAATAATTCTCCTTAATAATTATGCTTTTAAAAATTATTAATTTCCCGTCACCATTGACGGGCTACATCTGTTTAACGTATAATTCTGGTTAACTCGTATTCAGCAGCTACTAGGTGATTCATGAGTTCATTACGACGTTAACAGAATATCTTCACCATCGAATTAATTATTTAAAAGGTCAAACATCGATAAGGGTGTGAGAAACGGTCCAGGATCCAGGCTAGCGAAGGTGACCTCAATTTCTATCTTAATTAAAAATATCCTTTTCACTCGCTGAGAGCGCTTTTATCAGATTCTTGATGAATTGCCTTCAGCCCGACCGACTTATGGAGAATTCCTTTTTGACGGAAACCGTATATTTTATTTCTAAAAAGTCTTTCGAAAACATTAACAAATTGTAATATAAAAAGTTATATAATTATAGTATTTTGGTGGTATTAATTTTTATTTCTAATAATAATTATAGTGAATATATTTTTAAATCCAGATTTGAACCAATCCCTAATAATAAATAACTATCTTAGAAGGGTTTGACGCCACACTCTACTGTCCAGGCCTACCATTTCAGTCTCGTCCATTTTCATGAACACTTTTCAGTTGCTGAAGCTTTTAACAAAAAGGTTCTGTAATATTTGGTTTATCTGATTGTGCCAAGTCTTTTACGAGTACCTTATGTTTCTCATATATCATCATTAACATTCTTTCCTTGTTCGTTCTTTCCACACGACGAAGCCATCTAAGCGACTTTTTATTAATTCTATCGATTATAAATATTAATACTACTAAATATATTAATTGGAAAGATATACATATAAAATCAATTTTATCGAAAAATATTGTTGTTGCGCCACTGGGATTCGAACCTGGATTTCTTTTCAAACCGAGGAAGGTGAACTATTATTTTTAGCGACAAATTTTCGAACCTATATGTTACCTTTTTAATATTAATACATTTAATCGTTCCATTATTTGAAAGAGCCATCTGCCTTATTTTTTTGGAATCTCAAACACCTTTGAGTAATTTGATAGCAGATGCCAGAATTATCAATTCATTTTTATTAAATTTTGGACACTTTGATGCAATTTTATTATTAAGGAAAACAAATTCTTATTGTGAAGTTGTAATTATTCAGAACATATGTCTGTGATATTTTAAATATTAATTAAATATATTAATTAGAAAGATATCGTCGCTGTATTATAGTTGAATAATGCATCTTAACCGGTTTGGAAAGAGATCCAGGTTCGAATCCCGGTGGCCCAACAATATTTTTTAGATAAAATTGATTTTATATGTATATTTTATATGTTTATGCTCGTCTCGACACAGAATTTCTCTAGTGAGACAGGCACAGTCCAAACAACTTTTTATATAGTATTATATAATTACTAATAAATAAATATCTTTATAATTAATATATTTAATTCATATTTAAAATCCGTCTGTTTTGAATAATGACAACGTCACCACAAGAATGTGTTCTCCTAATAAATCAATGTAAATAAAATGCAGTAATTATTTTAATCTTAGATTACGAATGAGAATGGTCAGATGCTATGTGTTCTCGATATTAATAGGTGCACTCAAAAAAAGGCCGAATTTTACGTGAATAACTTTGACGGTCAATTGTGACTTATTTGTCGTTTGAATCGCACAGCTTTTTTCATAAGATAATAAAACAGATAAAAAAACAAATTCCATTTTCAATGGAGGACTTCTTCGCGATCAAGCTGTTTATACGCTCGTGTGCGCTGTATTCATTTCACCAAAAAAAATCTGTAACCACAGCAACCAAAAAATAATTGTGCCATCTATGGTGAAGAATAAAATCAAGAAACTTTTGTTTCGAAGACCAGCCTAGAAGTACAAGACCAAAAATCATCGATTAAGCTCCCTTGCCTGCAGATATTGAGGTCAATTCAGAGATGTCAATTAACGAATTAACATAGAAGTCCAAGATTTTCATGGCCCAGTGTTCAAAGAATTTTGAAAACAATCAGAAGGGTGTGGGAACAAGGGGTGTGGGTATCGCACGCAAAAAGCGACAACAATGAGCGGCCTCAAACTGTGAGAAAAAATTAATGCTCTCGGATGGAAAACTGTTGATCACCCTCCATATTCTCCTAATTTAGTGCCATAGGATTACCATTTGTTTCGGTCTTTACAATATAATTTAGATGTAAAAAAATTGAATAGTGTCAGTGAAGTGAAAACAGGCCTCCCTCAATATTTTAAATCAAAGCATGTCAGTTTTTACAAATGAGGGATTAAAAACTTGCCTGAACGATGGAATAAGGTTGTATATATTGATAGAGACTATTTTTTTGAATAATATTGTGAAAATAAATTTATTAAAAAAAAAATGCTTTTCATTCACAAAAACATCATTTTTCTGGGTACCCCTAATATTTTATAAAATGGAAGCATGGAGACTTACTGTTTCGTATTTACAAAATACACTTTAGCGCGTTTGTAATATCAGGCGCGAAAATTATTATCGTTACATGTCCGCTTCCAACTTTCTTATCCATGACCTACCATAATGCTTATCTACCAGTGTGAAATGTGACCTTGACGCCAGCAGACGTCAACTTGAGCGATATTGTGTTCGATCTCGACATCGCGATAACATTCGCGTTGGGACACTTTCAACTTCAGTGCACCAGCACTGTATTGTTTTGTGATCACGTATTGTTTATTATTTGTTTGTGCCGTAGATGAACACATGACATCGCCGTCTCCAGTCGGGAGCGGAGATCGACTCAACCGCGTGTCATTATTGTGTGATTCCGGCGCCAACCACGAGAATTTGCGAAGGCGTCATATTCAAGGTAAGGCGAGCAGTCCTTCCGAATCCCGGCTCCCCGAGATCACTGGTCCTTCTTCTAAATCTCTATTCCCTCACCGACCTCTCCCTGTACCACGTTTCTCTATTTCCCCCTCACACCTTGCGGTGATTCTTATTAACGACCGGAATTATATTAATGCATTCCGCGGAACGTGTCACCCATTAATACTAAATATTCAAAAGTCACAGAATTAATATTAAATATTCAAAAGTCAGATAATGACTACAGTTCATAAAAACATGGATGAGATTTTGATCTTTAGTTTCGCGAGGTTTGGCGGTAAAGAGGTACTCTGTTTTTAATACAAAACACAATAGAAAACGAGTGACAGCTCAATTGTGCACTATCCTTTACGCGAATATCGCTAGATGAGTCTCCAAGACAACTTCCAATCGTTACACATGCCATATAACTTCTAAAAACTAAATTATATAATTGTAAATTTATTTCCATGTGTCTGTTCAATGTGTTTTGTGAACACCAGATACCGGTAAATTCCAGTATCCTCGATACACACGAGGGCTGTACGAGGGATAACTACCCGTATATAACTGACACAAAATCAGTACACCATTGTTTAACGCAATCTTTCGAACGACGCCTGTCAAAATTTCAGACAGATTTAGGGAGTAGTTTTGTTTTGATAGCTATTAAAAGTAGGCAAGTCTGTATTTGTTTTACAACCATGAAAGAAGAGCGATATCGGTCAGTGATTCCATTCATTTTTTTACATGGGACTACATGAGAGAAAATCAAAGAGAAGTTACGTGCCATTTATGAGGACCATGCACCTTCGACGACTACCATCAGATATCATATAATATAATGCCGTAAATTTTTCTAATAACATGGACATTTTCAACGATAAATTGCTCCTTTTTAAATTTAAACTACGCCAACTTTTCAGTAACTATTAACATAAATTGTATATATTGCATCCCATTTCCCTCCCCCTCCTTACGCTTTCCTCTTTATATGTTCAGTTTAAAATCACTCTTTTGTTTTTTTTTGTTTCAGTTTATTAATATTTTTTAATTTTTTAAATATACTAGTTTTAGTTTATTATGTTTACTTTTATGTAAATGTATTTTTGTTTATCAGTCTGTTTGAGTATACTATTTTTTATTTAATTTCCGAAGAAACTTCACTGGTGTTATTTTTATATATTATGTAATTATCAATTATTATTGTTGCACTGTTTGTTTCTCCAAAAAATAAAAAATAAATATTGGCTTAATAAATTCACGCGTGGCCGAACATCCGTTGATGACGAAGAGCGCCCAGGCCGTCGGACTGAGGCGACTCGTGAGTGTTAATAATATACGAGTAAACCATATTATTAAAAGACAGAATTGTTTATAATAATAAATACTTTATTTTACCTTTTAAAAAGTTGTAACATAATTTACATAATATACGTTAAAGTGTTATATTTGTAAGTGTACATCAACATCATAAATAAATAATATAAAAACTAAAAAGTCTCACCGCGATATTGAAAACGTAATACCGAAAGATACTCTCTAGTTTTCTTTTTATTTCAGAATTACTTGTAGGCTGGTTTAGATTAAGCCCAAAGGAATATGACGTTGTTTGTCTGTAAGTGTAAAAATATAAATGTAATGAGAGTAGCCCTGCTGGTGTAGTGTTTGTGTGGGTGTGAAAAGATGGCGGTGGAAAAGGATGTTTCTCGAACTTAATATCCAGCCAATTCGGCGAATGTTGAGTCCATCTCGTCGGCCAAGCTCTTGTATCTGTCCTTGTTGATTCCGAGCTCGTCTAGAAAACATCGAATGGTATTATTACACGTGCAAAAACACAGTCGCAAACAGAGATTTGATTCAATCAAAATGTTTATATATATATAAACTTATTATTTTAACTAGTGCGTGCATTTTTTTTAAGAATCAAGTCTCTGCTTTATTTTTCCTGCAAATACTTGTCGCAGTCGGGACTGGAAATATAATCAGTAAATTGAAATTAAAGATCATTTTTAAATGGACTGAAGCTTTTTTTAATTAGATTTAACATCGTAACAGATATCTTTTTTAAATGTCTTTTGACCTTTTAACTGTCAACTCTATTTGAAATGGAAGACACCACATTGAGTAAGACTGGATTTTAAGGGTCTCGATTTATCTATTCAAAGATTGGACCAGTCGTTCGAAGATGACAAAATGATTAAAAAATATGACTTTAATCCCTGCAAATTTGCAAGGTTCAAACGCGCGTTAACACGCTTATAACTTGGCGTGTTACAGCATTTAAAAGAGCAACAGGAATGAATAAAAGTATGAATTACATTATATATATCACAGTCCAAAAATAAAGTGATTTTACGAAAATTATTGATTTCATACAGAACAATGGTTTGTCTTCATTTCAGCTCGCATTAAATATTTAAAAATATAAAATAATATTTTAAAGCACATATTATTTAGACATTGTATTAAAATTATTTTTTATATGACATTAAATATACCTTTTGTTTATCAGTCCTCTGCAGTTTAGCGATATAAGCGACAGTAGTCGAAGATTGTATTAGTCACAAGATAGAGAAGAAAATGAGTACAAAAATTGTAAAAAAGAAAATAGAATGAGTTACGTCAACACAAAGAAACATGTAAGGACAAAATGTTATTACAACATACGAATGTACGTCAAGAGGAAGGCGATGGTTAGTGTTATGTTGTGTTATGTTATGTGGTAAAGGCTTATATTTTGGAAAACCTTAAGCGTAAAGCAAAGGCATAATGGATTCGAGCTTTTGTAAATAAGCTTTGAGTTTCAGCGATATTGCAGCAATGTGACCGATCCATTTTGCCGTTGCTGCAATAACGATGACACGGTGACACAGGGTGGTGTGAGAGTGGAAGGCTGCTGTGTGCAATGGCGATTGCTTCCTGTTTGTGGATATTTGAGTGGACATAATTTGGGGTAGTCTGAAGTAGGGGTACTGAAACAAAGAACGGGTCTCCGGGGATGGTACAGTGTTAGTATCCGGTGAGTTCTGCGAATGTTCCGTCCAAATCGTCGCATATCGCTTTGTATTTCTCCTTTTCTTGGAACAGGATGTCTGGAATTCGCATTATAACATATTTTAGATACTTCCTTTGTAAATTGCCACTACGGACTATCATCGAGCATTCTTCTGTCTATTCTTCACCCACCATCATTATTTTACACTACCATTTCATTACATTCTTCTAAGAATGTCCTATTTCCATTTTTCAACGATTTATTAAATTAATCCACAAACATTCGCAACATTAAAAATGTGCAAAAAAAAATTTTTTTTCCGTTATTCAAATTAATGAATTTTTTTACCAAAACCAGTAGAAATAATTAATTTTTGAATAACAGTATTTCGATGTCATGGTTATGAAGTTGAAATGAGTTGTAAATTAAACAATCTTAAGGATAAATCCAAAGCATAAGAATATATGTATTAGTGAAAATCATTAGTTAATTGAAATTGATTGTGATCTTTCAAAACCTTTAGTATTATAAATCGTCATGCAAAAAATATTCTTAAGGCGGTATTACACAGCCCTTCTGAAATCATCTGTACGCCATTTTAAGACTATTTTCCAATACAAATTGCAAACAGTGATATTAAACACCCAGGGCCGGATTTATACTTGAAAATATAAATTGGGGACCCAAAAAAACATTATTACATCGTAATTTTTTAAAATGTATTTATTATACGCTTTTTCGTTCATTTACTATTTGATAATTAATTAATAATTTTAATATTTAAAACTATTGGCATTAAAGCAAGTGATTTTGGCCGATGATGTTTCGTAAATAATATTTAAATCGTGACGTGAGATCGTAATATAGAAAAATGCATTTTTCCTTCGCAATTACTTACAGATACAGCGAGAAAAAAAGTTTATTGAATGAAAATGAGATTTATTTTGGGCCCCCTAAATTCGTGAGCCCGAGGGTAGATATCTTTTCTACCGCAGTGTGCGTCCTAAAGTTTTTTCATTATTTTTAAAATTTATTTTTCAGGCCTCGGAGCCTTTACTAACTGGGCCATACTCTCTTTAGTCGTATAGTAAATCCAGGCGTGTGAATACCACCGTACAGAATTTAAATAATTTTTTTCACAAAAATAACACACAAGAAGGCATATTCCCATAATTATTATTTTCCTAAAAACTGATCTATCAACTCTGTATAAGTTTTCTAGTTGTTTTGAAGTATTTTCAAATTCATTTTGTTAAATTTTGTTTACTAAAAAAAAACATTATTAAGATAAATATAGCAATTTCATAAAAAATCATTTTATGAATGGTCCAATTCATCCTAAGAATTTTAGTGACGTTTGGAAAAGCTTTGCGTCTTCAGTCGCAATTATGAATCGCAGAACAAAAATCTGCAAGGTCGTACGGTATCAGTAATCCAAAATCTTCGAAAAGATCTCTTAGCGATCAAAAATAAATAAATTTTTTCATTTCAAAATGATCATTGCGGCCAATCTTCAAAAAGATTATTCCAGAATCTTCAAAAAGATCTCTTAGCGACCAAAAATAAATTAATGTTTTCATTTCAAAATGATCATTGCGGCCAATCTTCAAAAAGATTATTCCAGAATCTTCAAAAAGATCTCTTGGCGACTAAAAATAAATTAATGTTTTCATTTCAAAATGATCATTGCGGCCAATCTTCAAAAAGATTATTCCAGAATCTTCAAAAAGATCTCTTGGCGACTAAAAATAAATTAATGTTTTCATTTCAAAATTAACATTGTAATCAATCTCCAAAAAGGTTATTCTAAAATCTTTAAAAAGATCTCTCAGTGATTAAAAATAAATTAATATTTTCAAAAATACCAATCTTCAGAGGAGGCTTACGGCCCTGTGAAACATCTAACTACCCAAGACGAACGTTTTCACTCCAAGCTCGATCAAAAGCTGGGTTGTAAAATTAAACTTCTTCAAAATGTTTCAAATCCCAATTACCCAAATATTCTTATAAAGAAAGCAAAGCAAAGTTAATATAAACCATCTCTCATAAGACCACATCGAACATTGCAGCAAAGTAAGACAGCGCAAGCCGTGTCGGTCCTGGTCCAGGGACTCCGGGTCGGTCCTCGACTCACCTTCTAGCCTGTCGACATCCTTCTGCAACTTCTTGACGGTCTTCTCGGCGAACTCCGCGCGAGCTTCGGCTTCTTTGTGCTTGACGGTGAGGGTCTTGAGTTGCCTCTTGAACTCCTCCACGCGCTGGTTAGCCTTCTCCTCTGATACTTCCAGAGATTTCAGGGAGTTTCCTACGACCTGTTTGTATTAAAATATTATTATTTAAATAATAAGATAAAACACTTTGTTTAAACCACTATTTATTGATAAGTCAACATGTTTCGATAGCCATGGTATCTTCTTGAGGAAACAATGTAAACTAAAATTAAAATGCTAATCATAGATAAAAAAATATATATTTTGTTGAAATTTAATGGTATTTTGATTCGTTTTTAGAGCGTACTTTTTCTTGTTGAAATTATGTTCAAAATGTCAACGGTATTCTTCTCTAAACACAAAATTTTTATCTTGTAGATAGAACCACACAAAAATCTAGGAATTATATTAACTCCAATATTAAGTTTAACACAGCATATTCTACGTGAAGGTTTTTTAGAAACATTGTAATTAAAAATATATAGCTCACTTAAAAAAACGGATGTAAATGAAATTTGGCGACTTATTTATGGCTACTAATTGTAGAAAGCTTCGGGTTCGATTCCCACTAATGACTATTTTTTCTGTAGATAGATTTTTTCTATGTATTATCTATTTGTGTCAAATTTGTTAGGACAAAACCGATGTAATTATAAAAAAAAAAAAAAAAAAAAATATTTTTAAACAATTCAAATATAACAGTGGAATCTATCGTTTTCAAAATCAATACGATTAGACTATGCTCCGATATTCCTTTTTAAATAAAATATTATACATCAGGTAGAATATAGTAGCCATGTAAATAATGTGTATATAATATAATTTCAAAAATATTATGTATTCGAAAGCCATACTTTATGCATTTATATAGCACATTAAGAACGGCTTTGATTATTAGTTCAATATTATTATTTACCTTCAATTCTTCTTCCAACTCCATGATCTTGGAGTCTCCAGACTTGACACGGTCCTCAGCTACTTCCAGCTCGTCTTCAACGAAGGCCAGCTTGCGTGAAACCTGGCAATTACACATCGTCATTTGTATAAAGATCCATAATTTGTGTAATTAATTCATAAAAATTTGAGAGACGATATGGTTCAAGACAAAGTTTAAATATTATGGGTTAGAGAATGGTGACCCTACTCATACTCAGGATCGTTCTTTGAGCAAAAGCTCCCATATCGGTCCTACTGCTTTTTTTTTCAATACTACACGACAGCCGTGCTACGCAGCAGACGACCGCCGACCAAGAACTTTGTTAAAAGATATAGTAGTAAGCAGTGGCGTGCTGTATGTATAGACTTAGGTTATGCTGTTACCATGATTTAATAATATAATATACGTACTATATGCTACATTATACATACGTCTATGAACGTTCATTTAAGCTAAATGAATCTATACTAAAAAAGCATTATCCTCTAACGTAAAGAACAATCATGAAAACAACACGTTTAGTAAGGAAGTAAAATTTACAAATAAGTAAATGAGGAAGTATATGCTTCGATCAGCTCTAAGCCAAGTTCAAAACCTTTCAAATATCATTCTGTTAGGAAACAGCATAATTAAGTACTCGAACAACATGGATCAACTGATCCATTTCTGACTCTTTCGAGTGGAATTTTCAATTCAGTAGATAGCAATTATATGGCTTGAATAGAACGATAGATTAAAATAATGGCTAGCGATTGTTGTAGCAATAAGTGAATATTAACCCAGTAGAGGTCCACGGTGCTCTGGTGATACACGGTGGACGCTAGCGTAATTATAACATATGAATAATTTATATTTGTTTCCCAGAATTTTTAGTAATGCACAGCTTTTTTGCTTGTATGCACTGCACGTCCCTGATAGTAAAGGATAAGTCGTTGCAATGAAATGAATAATTATATGTTAGAATGATATTAATGCGAGAGTCTCGACCTCATCAGATTTGCCGTCAGCGTCTTCACCCAAGAGCCTGGCTTCCTTGAGCTGGTTGGTCAGTTGGTCCATACGTTCCTCATCCTGTTGCGATCTGTTTTCCAATACTTTGCACATACTGAAATAAAATAATAACTTATTAATTGTATTATTCGGACATGTTATATGCGAAGAAAAGAGCAGATTCGTAATACAGATCAAATGAATTTGAAAGGAAACCGATACGTTATATTTCCTTGAAATACGAATTAAATTGATATATAACCAGTGGCGTACATTTAAAAAATATTTTGATACGAAACATTCCGCATACTATTTTGTACATGAAATATCATGCAGCGGACGAATATTATATACGACTGGAGCATTTTCAAAACGTGAAAGTCATTACGAGGAAATTTTTTGTTATTGTTAAGAATTAAATCATCTAGGCGCGCAGTGGCATCCCATTATTTCAACCATTGACCACATGCACTTAAAGATAGATAAAATATATGAACTCAACATAAATAAATAGTTAGCTCTAAATTCACATGTTGAAGCTCGGTAGTTATTTTTACATATACAGGGTGGCCCAAAAAAAGTGAGAACATCTCGTAACACATGAGTTGTTTCAAAACATAATATAATTAATTATAATTCTTAATGTAATTTTTTTTGCACAATATTTAGCTAATCAGAAATCATCAAAACACCCCATATTGCGTAATCTAGTGGGTTTAAATCTGGACTGTTCGGTGGCCACATGCCTGGCTCGATGAAATTAACATTCTCACGACGAAGAAAATTGTTGTATTTCTGGCTGTGTGAGATGGAGCTCCGTCCTGCTGTAATGTCTAGCTATACTCCAGGCTTTGTTTTGAAACTCTTTGATCATTTTCCTAGCACCCCAACATTTTTCAATTGGGAAATTTTTGATCAAAATATGGTCTTATGCGGTGATTTTTGTCATTCTGGGCAAAAATTTTAAGAAACCAAATATAAACAATGAGGAAAATTAATAATCAAAGATGGCGACCGAAAATTGTTGAAATAAAACGTAATATAGGTAAATAGGTAACTAAGTAAATCAGTAAACTATTAAGCTATTGTTGATATAGTTAAACTAATTTGATGTAATTACATCACATTTTACGAAATGTTTACACTTTTTTTGGGCCACTCTGTATATTTAAAATGAAAAATAAATAATAGTAGTTACTTATAGATATCCACGAATCCATGAATCGTAAACAATAAGGAACCTCGTCCGCAGACGCTTCTTTCGATTTTATGACTTCTCAAGAATTGAAGTTGAAGAAGGTTTTAGATCGCGTAGTGCATTTTGTTCACTTGTCAACAATATTTTTGTACGTTATATCAGTGAAGAATTGTGTGAAAACAGGCCTGTATCAAAATAAAAATAAGTATTCCTTCATTATAACCGTGCTCTCACTATAACCGTGCTCGATATAACCGATTTCGATTGTACATAGAAATAATATGATATCTGTAGTATTAAAGTACGCCATTTGGTCGTCACTGTTTTAAAAATAACCTGGAACATTAATAGTTCTGTAATTCGACCTTAGCGCTCTGCCGTTCTGCTAAAAAACTCCCCCGGGCAGATACCGTTTTTTGTTGCACTTTTTAACCCGCGTGCAGTCGTGTCGTGGGTGTTGTATGGAAGGTCACCTTCTAATAGCTTTAGCCATAACCAGAAAGCAACTAACGTGAACTAAAAATTATCTTTCCCGTTTCCCACCAATACAACTGATATATACACTCCAAAGGAATTAATTTTAAGAAGATTTAAAATTGCTATATTGATACAATGCACCTACATACTTTCATATAAATATTTGATTGGGTAACAATCAGTATAGTTTGGTTTAAAATACAAAAAAAAAACATATTTTCGTAGAAAGCAATCACTCTGTGGTTTGAAATATTATATTAAATAAAATAACAATAAGTTTGTATGAAACCACGAAATTTATTATACGTCAATCGGTTTCGCTTATCTCAAGTTTCATCAGGACGTATTTAAAACTGATTATAAATACAAAAATAGTGCACTTATATATACATAAAGAGGGAGATAGAATATAAAATTACAGAATATATATATATAAAACATCAAGGGGTAATATATTCATTAGTCCCATACTAGATATGTTTCCTTAATCAATTTAATATCCATCAACACTGTATTTTCCCATCCCTTAATGTTCCGTTTATCTGTATACGTATTCTGTCTCTCTCTTTCGCATATAATTTTATATTCTGTCTCCCTTGATATTTTATTTAACTATGTATGTATTCTGATTCTCTCTTTCACATGTAATATTATATCATATATCCCTCTTTATGTATATATTATATAAGTGCACTCTTTTTGTATTTATGATCAGTTTTAAATACGTTCTGATGAAGCTCGAGATAAGCGAAACCGGTTGACGTATAATAAATTTCGTGGTTTCATACAAAGCTATTGTTATTTTATTTAATAAAATAAATTCTACACCTTTCAATAACAACCTAGTTTCCATGTTGGCATCCATTTAAATGTCAGAGAAGCGAAGACTACTATTGGTCGAATCTTAATATAAATGGCGGAGGGCAAAAGCTGACTTCGCAACTTACACCAATTGAATGACCAATTTTCATCAAAAAGAGCTAAGTTTGATTGTTAATAAATTAACACGACGCGTTAAAACTGTATGAGAACAAAACTGCTTTAAACGTTAGAAAAACAACGGATATCGCTGTCTTTGCAACTTGTACAGAGCTGGATTGAAGGGGTCCTGGGCTAATGAGTATTGGGGGGGAGGACAAAAAACCATTTTTTAAATTTTTATTAATCTACGCAAAATCACACCGAAATGATATTTGCGTTATTTTTTGAACAAACACATTATTTTATTTCAATTGCTTAAAATTTCAAAAACTCGGGACTCGAATCAATTTGAAGACCCTGGACTATAACATTTAACCCTATTTAACCATACAATGTCCTAAATTAATTCGGTACTCGAAGAATCTGTGAAGACCGACCAAGAACGTACATCTGAATTCATCAGCAGAGGACCAGTCAGCACATAAGTTAGTGGTGATATATCTTACTAGAGTGACACGGTCTTATTATCAACAGAAAACTCAGGTCCAGAATCCGAAGGAATTTTACTCGCACAAATACAGTAAAACTAGTCCCGAAAAGAAATCCGCTCTGATTCCATAATTTTCAATATAATTTATGATTCACTGTTTTATTAATTATTAATAGATTAAATTGTATATATTTTAGGCTAGGCATGAAGAGATACTATTGGTGATTTTTAATATTTCACAGACCTATTATAATATATACAACCCGCATGTTGAATCATGACTGTCTATAATTATTCTACTGAACTCACCGGTTGTTCTCGTCAGCGGCGGCTGAGGCCTCGACCAGCTTGCTGGTGGCGGATCCAAGCCTCTCCTCCAGCTTCTCAAAGTCCTCTTCAATCTGCTGCACCTTCCTGTTTTGTGTGGCCACCTCGGACTCGGTAGTTGTCAGGGTCTTCTCCTTCTCCTCGAGGTCCTTGTTGGCCTTCTCGAGGTTGTTCTTGTTGTCGATGAAGTCCTGCTCCACCTGTTGCAGCTTCTTCTGCAGGTCACGGACCTCCTCGTTGATCTGGTGAAATCAACATATTTGATTTTAGAGGGGTTAGAATAAATAGCTTGGTACTTATTTACATCGATCATTATATATGTAAAAACAAGGTAATTCAAAATATGAATTATCTATTCAACTATTTAATTTACCTGCAATATTGAATATATTGCCTATTCATATATATTAATAAATCCGAACTAGTAGAATAACTCAGATACATTTATTTATTTTATTTATGCTTACTACCTAACTGCGACGTGTTTGGATGATAGTTATAAAACAATAAATCACGTTTGGACAACAGTTTTATAACAATATGTAATGTTTGGACAACAGTTTTATAACAATATGTAATGTTTAGACAACGGTTACAAAACAACATGGATAAGTTTTCCTTTCCGGATAAAACTATCGTTCTCCTTGCATCATACAACTTGGAAAAATGGATCGAGGTATCACCTTATCAGCCCTGAGGTTGGCATCCTTGGCCTGACCCTCGCAGGTATCTGCCTTGTCCATGGCATTGTCCTTCTCCAGCTTCATCGCCTGCATCTTCTTCTTGATCGCGTCCATTTTTGCGGCTGGGAGTGTCTGCTACGGCTCGAGGGAAAGGAAAACGACGCTGTAAGAAAAATAAATAAAATTACTTTTTTTTATTCATCGATATTTGTGTCATATTCTATATATTTTGTTTACGTCCATGTTAAGTGTCTCTCTCTATTCTCTGTGTAGGTGTTTGGAATTGTGTGGGAACCATTTACTCTTACGTGTTTGCTTTAAAATAAGCTTTATCAATATAACATTTTTTAAATCGAATAAAGAAATATGATATTTATGAAAAAAAAAGGAATTATCGTGGGATTATTAAAATGTGGTAAAAACCACATTTTATAAATAATAAATTCTAAAATTTATTTTTTAGTGAATTTATAGTTTTTAGTTTTTATTAAACCATACGTTATGGTTCCAGTAACCGGATGTGACATATTTCTAATAAACTTTGTCAAATTAATAATATCTGTATATCGATTACTATATAAATCATTTGTGCGCGAAATTCAGAAAAGCGAACATATTTTACGTAATGTAAAAACGTTTCAGATAAACATTACTAGAAAATTTAAAAAATTCTTTTTTGTGTATATATTTGATTCCCTTAATATTTCCGTCTACATTTCACGAGTGCATGTATACAAATGAATTTTTGCTCTCGCGTCTCGGAGATTTTGTAGAAAATTCAATCATGCACATCAATGAAACGAATGACAATTCGCTCCGCACTCAACTCTGTATCGTCATTGATGAGACAAAAGTTTCATCCGTGTGCATACATACGCCCTAAATGAAAAAGATAATTTTTATATGTATAATATTATAGATAATACATTCGTTAGATAATATTAATATGCGAGCCAAATGTTTATATGCAAGAATGGCAACCTAGTAATTGACAGGTAACACAATTTGAAGTATTACGAGATGCCAATTATTCTCCGCGATATGACATTATTGAATCAGCAGTCTTGAACTAAAAATACACGTGGCTGTAGCCTGCTCGGCAGCGTCCACGGAGTGTTGGCTCGGCACCAAGGAATACGTCCACCGCGACACTTCTCTCTAGCAGGTGACAGCTATTTCTGAACTACAGGTTAAAAATGCAGCATCAGCCGTAGCTTTACATTTGATGAACGCATTTCAAAGGAATACCTTCCGGGTGGGATGACTCATCGCAAATATAACGGCTATTATATTACTATAACATATTATATTGCTATAACATATTATATTGCTATAACATATTATATTGCTATTACATTTCGCGAATAGCAAATTTTCAAAGCGGTTTTATTTTCATTGTTCAAATTCAAATATGATTTGAAATATTTTAATGTTCGGAGTTAAACATTTGAATATACTTTTTTGATTGTATATTTTTACTTCCCTCATAAAAATAATAAAGCATCATTAAGAAATGTAACATTTTAGCAAGCTGCACAATTTACAGTTAAACTATCGATCATTTTGTGTAGCCTGATGTATTATACGCGCCTAGTGATTTGACTTCATTTAGCTAGATTTGGCGCCAGCTGCAAGCATCAGGTAGATGCGTGAAGTGCGTAATTTACTTTTTCTCTGAATAGGATCAATTTTTCAAAAAAGTTTGATCCAAAACTCGTGTCCACAAAAACCGTTATATTTCGTATACATATTCATATAAAATTAGGGTTGTCGAGATCTCCTGGTCAAGACAGAAGAAAGTGTATTGAAATTTCTTCCGAAAATATATAACTTGTGCCATTCGTTTAGAATCTCTCTCAAGACCCGAAAAAGAGGTCTACTGATATACTTAATAAGGTTGGGAACAATAATTAAAAAGGAATTGTGTTTAAGGAGGGGGGGGGGGGGGTACGTAAGGGGTTACTGTAATTTAGCGAAATGAGTGATAATTTTTCGTGCTGCTCATTTTTTGCTATTATAGTTTGTTTTATGTTAAGTATAACAATAGCATTTTTACGATTATCTATGTGCTTACAATATTACATAATATCTATAACTATCTGTGTATACCTAACAGAGTAATTATATGTATATATCTGGCAATAATTATTAAAATTATATTGTTACGCCTCCCCCTGTTTTAGAATAACGAAAAAGACTTTAAATTTTCTCTTGATCCGGCTATTAATGTCTGGAAATATTACCCAATGGTTTCCTTTTTTACTAATTAATCGATTACAAGATTAATTATAATTAATCCATAGATAATCGGTCGTAATAGATAATCGGTCGATAATCGATGTTCAGTTTCAGATGCAAATAGTGTTTGAATTTCTTAAATAGAGTTTAACTGAATGTGAGTAACTTTTAAAACGAGCGAACCCCGAATGGTCGTGTAGTTACAGACATACTCGAAGATAGCATTCCAATGTCAGTTAGTCTGCCAGGCCGAACACATGTTCCAATAAATTCGCATTTCATGCATTATCGCGCCCACCACATGTAAACAATTTATTTTTACATCGCGTACAAGTGGAGTAAGTAACTTTTGACGTTTCGACCATCGCTTAAAATAAAATTCGACAGGCGGCCGGTTCGAAATTCAAAACGCGCGCGCCTGCGCGCGCGGGCGTCCGTGGGCGCGCTTTCCGCGGCGTGCAAAAATCCGTCGGTTAACCCCGGCGAGATCTGTATGATTTCGGTCGTATAACTCATATATACATGTGAAAAGTTCGGAAATAGGATGCGCGTGGAGGCGAGTGGAGGAATTTCGTTCAGGAGCGTCCGACGGCGGGCGCGACAGAAATAGACCGGGCCAAGTATGGCCGCCGACACGCGATACTCGCGACGCCGGCGCCATCTAGCGCGGACGCGCCGCAGCCGCGGAAAACCGTGCGAAAACTTACGAAAACTTCATCGGGAGACTTTGTTCAGTCGGATTTTGATAAACAAAATAAAACAATTTAACAACTAAAAAAAAAAACTTGAATAGAAAATAATTTCCGATGTTTTTTTGGCAAAGTAATCTCGTTAATGGTTCTATTAACATCGAATGATGATATTCTTAGAATAATGTAAAACTTGTTTACGATTTTTTTTACAGATTTATGCAGTAATTTCATAAAAAATGTCAGAAGTAAAAAAATATATTTTTTACGAAATCTCAGATTAAATTATTATTAATAATAATATGGGAGTGTGATATCAATGTTGCGAGAATTTTCATGCTGTAGAAAATTAGTCTCTCGGGAAAGTTTATTTTTTGACTGTTTTCTATTTCCAGGGGTAGAAAATTCAACCCGAATTCTTTTGTTTTTCTGAATTTAGAGGGAGAGAGCTGTTCCACTTAGAACGTCTCGTCGGATGCGTTAATGGCCCGCATAATTACATGTTCTAAATGAGCCCGGATTGAACGGTTAGCGTAACAAAGACAAATCGTATAAGTTATAAAATTAGTGACATTGAAAGGCAGAAAACTCGTGTACGATGTCATTGCTAATGTCACTAATAGCACCAAATTACTATAATCAAGTGTAAAATAGTAAAGACTTACTTTTGTGACAGTTATTTAAAGCTGAATATACTATTTAATTGTCTAAAAATTTCGTTTTAAATATTTTTTGCTACAATACAATAAGTGACAGTCAAATACACGCTAAAACAGAATTGTAAACGATAGTAAAAGTTATTTTTACTACCTTTTGACAAACATCTTATGTAGGTCTATCAAATATGATACACACATTTTATATGAGCGATATAAGAAGTAGATACGCCGAACGATATCTGATATGTATTTGAATATTTTTCACATTTAAGCCGTCGTAGTTCTTAAATAATCGCACAAGAGTCCAACGTTTTCATTAAAAATAGCACTTTCACGGACGTGTCAAACTTCCTAGAGCTTCGCACAAAATCCTCGCGACTGCTATCGTCCTTCCTTCCGCCTGACTTACCGAGGATTCTCACAAACAACACTTGGCTAAAGCCTCCGCGGAGGTTGGAATGAAAGCTCGGCCGTCACACACAATTCACAGTCCGCAGTTGTCAGAGGCCGTGGGCCGTCACGAGACGCTGGAGATGGATCAGCAGAACCTTACCTGGTGCGAGCTCGCTGGTCGGACGGGCACTGAGTGCGGGGAGCGCTGCGACGCGGCGCCGGGACGCTCGAAACCCTTATTTTTGGATTCGGTGCCGAGGGGCGCCGTGGAAGAACGGAATATACCCGAAATTCCGAAAATAATACGTTTTCTGATGCGGTTCCGGGCGACACTCGAAATACAGACAAACCAATATTTTCCAATATTAATATAAATATATATTATTACTATACTTCAATTTATAAATTTAATAAGCTATTTATCTATTTAATAAGTCCTTTTCGCATTATTGTCTTCACTGTATCAAGTATATTGTTATTTCAGAGAAAACATGTCATTGGTTCAATTTTTAAAAATAATTAGACAAAATACTTTGTTTAAACCATTATTTATTGATTATTCCACACGTTTCGATACCTATGGTATCTTCTTCAGGAAACAATTTATACTGAAATTAAAAATACAAGCATAGATAAAAACAAAACTATAAAGTGGTGAATAAGTAAGAACTAATATGAAAACAAATTTAAAAGGTGACTATTTGCAAAGAGGATTTGGTTATTTATAATATTTAGCTTTTTCTTATTTCTAAAATTTCAAATTCATCTAACTGTAAACCCATAGTATATGTATGTATAATTTCTAAACCCTTGTTAATATCAAAAGAATGGATTGTTTCTAAAAGAAACATATAGAATAATCAATAAATAGTGGTTTAAACAAAGTATTTTGTCTAATTATTTATATAAAATGTGGCCACAAAGTAATTTTGCTAATATTGAAGAAGAAGGTTCAATGTTTGTTTATATTGATTAAAGTTTTCCTAATAAAATATAATCTCTAATTTTTTCTAATCATTTTCGGAACTCTTTATTCATCTTTTTCATTAAAAAAAAAGAAGTAATTGCAACCAAATGCTACTTCTGTTATTTGACAATTTTCGTTTTCAAACCCTAATGCACCTAAGACCTCAGATGAAACTCTGATATCTGCGAGTCGGTAAAAGTAGCTACGTACGCACTGGATGCGTCATTCTAATCAGCAAACGAAACACATGTAATTATGATTTAAAGATCGTTTCAGTTTGAATTCTGTGCCAGTCTTCACATTACACTCGAATAGAACCTCTGAGACAAATTTCATCCGTTGACCCAGGCTATTAGTCAAATATCGTACATAGTAAAGTTCTTCAGGGCGAAAAATAACCTTCTTCAAAACTTTCCACCGACCCCAATCTTTGTTCCATTTTTCTCCAGATCCTGGACCTTCGCTCTAGTCCTCCTCTTCTTTGTTCTGCCTCTAGGTCGCTCTCACATGTTTATGATCTTTGGTGTCCTATCGTCAGCCTTTGGAACAATTAAATTTTCGAACTCGTGATTCCATCAATTTTTCTTTTAAAAACTGATAATTTATTTTCTTAATTTTGTTTTACGCGACCATAAGTAACCACATGTTTTATTATTGTTTGTATATTAGCTGTTCGACTTACTATTTTCGACCCCAGCATACACATATCAAAGAAATAAATTTGTTAACAATATTTATAAAAAGTATTTCATATTAATATCATTCTTCAAATTTTTTTAAATAACATTAATAAAAAATAAATTAGTGCCGCAACTTCTTAAATAAACATGAGTTATGATGCAAAATCTTACATGTTTAAAATGTTTTTTTCAATTCAATTATTCGGACCTCGCATTAAACGTACCGGTCTTTTAATACCCCTGCATCCAACACATTCAAATAGTCACCACCACACGGAAAACTATCACCAATACACACAAATAAATACACGAATACATGTTGGCATGGCGGGATTTTTGCCAATGGAAATAACTAGTTGAGATTATCCACACAGATTAGAGGTTTTCTAAAACAATGTTCCGTTTCTAAATCTGTCTCCGATTTATAGAATTCCGGGCATTAAGTGGACGTCTCAGTTTTCTTCTAATTAATTACCTCCCTGAAAATTATGTTTCATGTTCAACAGGTTCGTTAATAAATTGAGCGTGTTGTGAAATTCCCGCTCAAATGTGAGAACGTTTTGGGAACGAGTTACAAAATGTATCAGTGAAGTAATACAATTACGTAATGGTCCGTGTCCATGAATGAGATTTTTAAGAGATTTTCGACTCTAAACGACTATCAGCACCATATTGCACCTCACTTCACGTTCGTAGTACATCAAACGTCAAGTGTCATTGTCGTTTGTCAGTTGGATGATTTTGAAGTTGTAACGAAATAAATGTTTAAAATTTAACGCCTTATTTTAATTAATTATGTCTACATTTCAGAATATATAGTTGTAGGAATCTATGGTGATTTTAGATAAAATTCGTGTGTATCAAACGCAGTATACTCTGATTTGATTTATTGTCTCTTTCTACTAATCTCAAGCTGATCAAAATTTCAACACGTTTACATGAAATTGAGATGCATCTCAACTCAATCTCTGAGATTATCTCATTGTCTCCTTCCGTGGACACGAGACTTAAAAAATATAACATTTCAAACCACAATAATTATTATGTATAATTTATACTCTTTATTATGTACATAATATGATAAAAATCATATTTTCAAATTTACATAAAATAGCTGGTGGATACTTTTACCTTCCGATATCGAATTAAATTAATATTAAACATATGAAAAGTAAGTTCCCATCTAGTTTGAATATGCAAAGCTTAATTTGAAAAATATATATATTCGAGGATCAATATTAATAATCTAAACTGCGAGAATTATTTCAATGTGCTTATTTTTTATTTATTTGTCATTTTTACAATTTTTTTAAAACATAAATTAAGCATTTTACATTATTCAAATAACATGATTTTTTTTTCGCTTACCTATCCAAAAAAGAGACTAGCTCTTGTGCGGAGTTACACTATAATAATTTTATATATTTTATTTATTGTCTATTTGTGTGCTTCTGAAGTGTTCTATATTAAAGTTTATTTTCTAATTGTGTGCTTCTGAAGTGTTCATTTAATTTCTTTCTAAACTCTTCCTTATCTTTTATTTCTTTAATTTGTGTAGGGAGACTATTGAAATTTTTTATCCCTGAGTATATAAAATTTTTCTCCTTTTATTATGATTTTATGCCTTATATCAAAATGCAATGTGACAGTGTGCACACTTTACGACCTTGCAGAGACTGACACATATAAATTTAATCACGATTTTCAACATCATGTGTCTGAAGGTATTCTGTCATCTGTGGACAACAGTTTCCAGGTTTTTAATGACATTTATATGTGTCATTAAAATTTCCATTTTGCGTAAGATCTTATAAATTTGCATTAGCTACGGAGAGGAATGTGAAATTTAATATTCATCAAATATCTTGATTATAATTGATAATGCAGATACAAAATTAAATAAAAAATTTCTATGTAATATTTTTTTACTAACTAAAAATTAAAAAAATCTTTTTACTAGGTTTTACAGATAATAGTATAATGTGAGACAGAATAGAATTAATTATAATAATTGAAACAATGGCTTACTATTAAATTATTCAATATTATAATTTATATTAATATTTTTTGATGAATACACATTATTTTGTAAAGTTGCAATTTTAGAAAATAGATTTTTCTGTTTATCCTTATAATTTGTTTTAAATATTGCTATATAAATGATTTAAAATAAACAATAAAAATTACATTTACTTGGATTCAGTTCATCGGTTAGGTATTAGTTTCATTAAAATGTAGAAACTCATTTCGGAGTTGAAAATAATATTGCGACACCGTTGACATATTTCTACATTTTTGACTATATTTTTTAATCATTAAAGTCAATTTTTTTTATTGTCAAATAGTATAAAATTGCAAATTGTCATTTTTTAATTTAAAAAAAATTGTGTGAGATGTAGTAGATATATATTTAGCTTTGTCCTAGATACTTGAATGCTGAACTATCATCTACGTTGAAGTAGTTAAATTATAAAATTCTATCATTCCAAGTTATTTTTTTAAGGATATTTAAACTGCCATTTTAGGTTTGTGTTATATATTACACACTGATAGATATTATATATATTTTATTATAATATAGGTAGTTCGCGATTGTTTAAATAAATGGAGATGGAGTAATCTTTTCAGATAAAGACTGCTTCGCAATGAAGGATCCAATAACTCCAATGTAAACCATTTCACAATAAACTCTCATTACTTTCTTTCGTACTTTAGATCCAGGGGCAAAGATATTATCACGGTCGCTGATGATGTACATTCAAATCATGGATACGCCAAAATTGCGAATTATATCAGTCGTTTATTTTGTTCATTAAATAAAAATCACAACCATACCTACATATCCTCAGTAAATAAACAATAATTTTCCTGTTATATGTTTCTTTTTGTGGCGTCTGGCACAAAAAATAATGATAAAAATATTATTATAAAAAAATAGAACAAAGGTCGGATACAATCAGAGCAAATTTGGTACAGGAGGATGCGCGGTATCACCCTATCGCCGTGTGCGGGGCGCTATCGAACAGCCTCTTTTGTAGCATTAAAAAAATGTCAACCAGGCGGCGTAAGAGTAGGACCGAAATAAGAGCCTTGAGTTTATTAAATCGGTCCTGGAAATGTGGTGGGTTCGCTGTCATAGTTATAGTTTTCGACTTGGAAGAGTGAAATTAAGAAAATCCATAAATAGAAAAAAGTTATAACTGAACACATTTTTTAATTTACAGAAAGTGTGTAAATGTAGAGAGTAAAGAAAAAGAAAGGTGTGTGTAATGTGAATTTAAACTATTTAGTAGGATTTACCCGAAATATAGCATCCATTTTTTTAAGTGTCTCCCTTCATTATCAAAATGCGCCAGCGATGAAAGGTTAAATAAAAAAGTACCGCAGAGCTACAAACATTTATATTATTGACACCCCTCAATTCTCACCCTTCGATGATTTTTCAAAGGGCCAATTAAGTCATCGACATGAGCCGGCAAACCACCGACTCGCCATTGAAAACACAATAGAATCGTTACTAAAAGGTAATTTAAGGGTACTAGTTTCAATTTCAACAACCTCCATATATTTTTAATTGGAGAAAATTGTAAAAAACAATTATTATATTAACAACAATATATTAACAATTAAGGTACTTCTTATTTTGAATGATTATCTCAATAATCTGGTTTAAAATACAAAATAAATACAATATCCAAAAACAAGGTAGTTTAAATTTCTGAGTAGGTCCCGAAGACTGCCATTGGTTGAATTCTAATATAAATGGCAGCGGGCAAAAGCGATTGATTTTGCAACTTTTGAATGTCCAAATTACATGAAAAGGAGCTAAGTTTGAGTGTTCATAAATTAACACAACATGTAAAAACTATATGAGAAGTCAACTGTTTTAAAAGTTAGAAAAGCAATGGAGGTTTTTGACTGCAATAGTACTCTCATTTGTCATTGTTCGTGCTTTTGGCTTACTGTTCATCGTTGCACCTGAATTACAGTCAATTTTCAGAATACAAAAAGTGCATATTTTTTATAAAGTTTTGATGTAAAGAACTGGATGGTTTAAGTACAAGTTCCGGAACGAGTGGCCAACCTGGTGCACTCAGATCTGACTAGACCACTGGCTGGCATAACATGCACAAGTTTTGTGTAATATGAATCCAAAATACCATTGATGGTGGAGACGTAAGATTTCGATCTCAAATAATTCATCTAATCGAATGCTATCCATTAACGGATGTGTGCGATCGTGTTGGCTTGTCAGACTTTGTTTACAGCTGCTCGGAAGAGATATTCAGATGACTGGCCGAACCATTATCTGAGGTTTTAAAACCGTGAGGTTCACCTTCTCCCCTCGTCGTCCGATGTTTTTCCTCGTGTCTTAGTCTTAGTCTGTCTCATGACGTGTCCAAGGTGCGTCACTTTCCTTGTCTTTATAGCACGAGTGATTTAATTGACTCTCTTCATCTCATTAGTGCGGTGTCATTTGTTTCATCAGTCCAACTTATTTTTAGCATACGTCTGTAGTCTGTAGACTTTAAGCTTTTTCAACACTGCATCATTGAGTGTTCATTACATATAGCAGAACTGAGTAATCGTAACAATGTCGCGTGTAAAAGATTAACGTCGTGAATCGTGACTATACATATATACTTTTATTTTAAACGAAAAGGATCCAATGTCATCCAAAATAATTAAACTCAGACTCTCAATATATAGGTGGCCCAAAAAAAGTAAGAACATCATGAGTTATTTCAAAACATAGTATAATTAATTATAATTCTTAATCTTTTTTTGTACAATATTTAGCTAATCAGAAATCATCAAAACACTCCATATTGCATCATCTACTGGGCTGTTCGGTGGCCAGATGCCTGGCTCGATGAAATTAACATTCTCACGACGAAGAAAGTTGATTGTATTTCTGGTTGTGTAAGATGAAGCTCCGCCCTGCTGTAATGTCTAGTTATACTCCAAGCTTTGCTTTGAAACTCTTTGATCATTTTCCTAGGACTCCGACGTTTTTCAATTCGCAAATTTTTGATCAGAATACCGTCTTCTGCAGGGATTTTTGTCATTCTGGGCAACAATTTTAAAAAACCAAATTTAAACAATGGGAAAATTAATAATCAAAGATAAATCAAAGCTATTGTTGATATAGTTAAACTAATTTTGATGTAATTATATCACATTTTACGAAATGTTTTTTTTTTTTGGGCCACCCTGTATAAATGTTCCGACTAACATGGTGGAAATCTAAGGGAAAAGATTGATTGGAAGGGTCCGCTGGAGACACAAATGAAGAAGGATGCTGTGAACCTGACGCTGATAAATAATTAGAAGTGGGTAGCAAAACTCCAAGTATCATGGAGGCGGAAGATTGAGGAGAGGTTATTATACCGTTGAAAAGGTAGATTTTTTTTTAATAAAAAAAATAGAAATGCGTACACGTACGAAATAATGTCACATCAATATTCTTACCATTTTTAAACTAAGCTAAACGCTTGTACTATGAAAATAGGACTATCTTGCTGGTCTCCTGTAACGGCTACTAGATCACTAGGCCAGCGTCTTAACAACTAGACCGACAAGTTACTCAGACTAATTATAAAATATGGAATCACTGGCAAATTTAAGAATAGTATCTAATTCATAAAATATATTTATTAATGGTTTTATCTGGTTTATTCTAAGATCTAAAGAGATTATTAAAACTAATAATTAAATTTTATTCTAAATATTCCGATATTATTAAATCATTGACCGTGAAATGATAATTTTGATACAAATTTATGTTTTTATATCATAATTCTGACAATTTTCTCTTTAAAACCAAATTACAAATTTCCTAGTAGTTTAGGAGATAACAAAAAGATGTATTTCGGTAGCACATTTAATATGTTTTAGAACAATGACTAACTATCGATTTGAATATAAATAAAATGTATGATGTATATAAAACGTGTCTGAAATCAAGATTCAATTAATTTTATTACTTTAAATAATATAATAGCAGCGACATATTAGTAAAAAATTCAACTCATGGGCGATGAATCCAACTACGCCGAAGAGATCGAAAAAATAACATTCAAAACTTGAAAGCTCAAATATCTCAGTTTGATGCAAATGTCAGATGACGCCTTGCTGTTTCATGGACGCGAAATGGCTGGTTTACAGCAGGTTACGCCGAATTAAGCGTAGGAGAACAGTGAAGTAATAATATATCCCAGACCCATCGCGGATCGCGAACTTTCGCTCCTGATCGCTGTCATTTTTCATGGCGCGATCGAAAATAGCACCGGCTGCGCTTTCGGACGCTCGAGCATACTTAATATCATATTACAATATTAGTTGAGATCTTCACCTCGGCAAGGCCCGTCCGCACCCCAGTGGGGACGCATATTATGAAAGTATATTTTTAACAACTTCACAAAATGTTTATAATTATGTGAATAGCAGTATTGCCAGTCAACAAATCACATTTTATTTGGTGGGAAAAAAAAAATTAAAACTTAAATATTGATATTTAAACGTCGTAGATCCATCAATCTTAGAAAAATAAGTCGATCTCATTATTTCATTATTTAATTCACTAATATTCAGTATCTACACATAAAAGTCAAACGTACGTTTTGACACATTTTAGAAATTCACATGTTCGATGAGTCGCAATGCTCGTATATTCGAAAATTTTAAAAATTAAGTCTGCAAGCTCCATTCAAAAATGAAAATCAAGATGGCCGCTTGAAAATTTTTAGTTGACTGCTACTGCAGCATTATTCCAAAGAATAATATTAATAATTGTGAAATTTTAGTTTCCGCGGCGCATAATAATTTGTTGGTATCTATAATGTTGAGTACAAGTTGTGATGAAATATAAATTTTGCTCTGCAATTGATTAAAATGTATAATTTAAATGTGAGATAAAACGATTTAAAATGAAGATTAAATTGTGCCTAAGAATTTTTTTTGAGATATAGATACTTACTCGTAAAATGTTTGTGAAGATAACAATTTTTACTGCCGATTTTATAAATATTTTGGTGTCAGTTTTCTTTCTTACATGTTTTATAGAATTGTTGGATAGAATTATTTAATAAATTATATTTTTAAACCAAAGAATCGTTTTCAGCATACAAAAATATTAATGTGAAAATAGCGCCTAACCCTCTCCACCTGACTTAGTTTACAAAGATACCTCGACCGCACTGTTTTACATTTTTCAAGCCATAGATAAAATATTTCGAGCTTCTCATATACATTTTGTAAAATGTGATATAATTACATCAAAATTAGTTTAACTATATCAACAATGGCTTAAATAGTTAACTAATTTACTTACTTACCTATTTTACGTTTTATTTCGACAATTTCCGGTCGCCATCTTTGATTATTAATTTTCCCATTGTTTATATTTAGTTTTTTCAAATTGTTGTCTAGAATAACAAAAATCACTGCAGAAGACCGTGCGTCAAAAATTTGCGAATTGAAAATCATCAGGGTGCTAGGAAAAAGATCAAAGAGTTTCAAAACAAAGCCTGGAGTATAGCTAGACATTACAGCTGGACGGGGCTCCATCTCACACAGCCAGAAATACAATCAATTTTCTTCGTCGTGAGAATGTTAATTTCACCGCCCCAGGCATGTGGCCACCGAACAGCCAAGATTTGAACCCAGTAGATTATGCAATATTAGGTGTTTTAATGATTTCTGATTAGCTAAATATTGTGCAAAAAAAATTACATTAAGAATTATAATTAATTATATTATGTTTTGAAATAACTCATGTGTTACGAGATGTTCTCACTTTTTTTGGGACACCCTGTATATGTAAATATACAAATATAATGTATGAGTTATTCTACAAAATAATTATAACAATAGAGATGAGCATCCCCAGATAAAGATCTTGAATTTCACATTTATATAAAAAATTCACATTTATATAAAAAATTCACATTTATATAAAACAGGATCAAGATCTATAATAATACAATGTAATATTTAAATAACAAAATAATACTTTATAAAATATGTTGAGATATTGATTAGATTCGAACTTGTGAATAAGAAAGATGTCAAATGCATGCATAATAATTATTTAAGCCATTTTAGAACCTCTTTATTGTACACATTTATATTTGCTGCCAATCTAATTGATTTGGGCAGTTGGTCATACTGTCTGGGAGTAATACACGACATATGTCTCTGTCCTATTCCTAATTTGGACATTTTAAAAATAATAAGTTCATTAGTTTTACTCCGAGTGTGATAGTTGCGATGAATTTTAATTATGTCCTCTTTAAAAAAAATTAAACAAAACAGTTTTCTACATAAGGAAGAAAAATTTAAAACAGGAAAATCTTTAAAAACTTGTTTGGTTGGGTGATCTCTAGCCTTTTTTAAAATTATTTTTATTTTATCTTTTGAGTTGTAATTATTGGTTTGAGTTATATGGGACAAGTTCTTCCCCAACTAGGGATTCTGAATTCTTGACTTTTTTCAATTCCCGGAACTCGAGAGTCAACATTTTCAAGTCCTGGGAGTTCCCAAGAATCGAGACTACGAATTTTATTTACTAAAAAAAAAATTATGTACAAGGATATATTATTATCTGTGTAAAAAAACATGTTACAATAGTAATAAATGTCTATCCATATCAGTTTGTTTAATCTTATCTGCATGTAAAATGTGACTATGGTCTTTATCGCCACTCTTCTTTTATTAAAGTACTTATGTATATTCAAATAATTTTCTTAATAATAAATAAATAATAATGGATAATTTGTATTGCGCCATTTTCATATAAAATTTCACCTCAAGGATGCTTTACACATAAACTGTTTATATTTCTACAATTATCTTTGTTTTTAAGATTAAAAATTGTTATTTTCACTTATGGAAATGACTTTTCGAAAAGATACATTTTTATGACTGGGTGAAATTGTCTGGGATACGAAGTTCTTGAAGATACAGAGGCACCATGTTGTGTGTCGTCTTGTACATCAACCAGCACAATTTAAATTCAACTCTTTCAGGGAATCGGAGCCAATGTAGCTGATGTAAAAGGGATGTTATATGAGAGAATTTGGAAACTCCATGTTATCCGTGCTGCCACATTTAGAATAGATTGGCAGGCCAACATAGTTACATGGTAGTATTATGTATTTATTTCAGAGAGTGATCTTATATTATTTTATTTCGCCACATGTATTTCCATGACTTGAATTCTGCTTAAATGAACCAGCTGTTAAATCATAACTTCTAGATTCAAAATGAGTATAAAGACAATCTAGTACATGAAAAAATGTTTTGCAAGCCAGAGAAACATTGTGTTGAATGGTGCGAGCTTTAATTGAATTGGTCTCCTTGTATACATACCCAAATGGAGCATTTCAAGAGGAAAATTAAATATAGTTTTTAATAGCAACTTGTCACTGTGTTTTAAGAAAAGAGTTTCCCAATTCTTACGCATGATAGTAAATTCTAGACACTGTATACTGAGCTAACATAGAAGCTACGAATGACAGTGCAGTATGGAAAGAAGTGTAACACGTAGAAGGTATACGGTTCGAGAATAGGACTCATCAGCCACACTCGGACTCACAATCGATAACCATGGCAGACGTCATCCTCGTAACGAGGGATCGCCGAAGAAGAAGAAGAAGATAGAAGGAAGTATATTAAGTATAACTAGAAACACTTGGAATAGGTCCAGACTAATGGGAAGAATGTCATTTTCACTGCTAAAAAGTTTATATAGCAATCGGCATACCAAATTGCAAAATGCGCAGATATTTGATGGATAGGCAATATTCTTGAATAACATTTGCGAGACAAAATCAATCTAGAGTATACCCAAAGTCATTAAATAGAAAATATTATCTGAGCAGTGGGAGCAATGGTGTAACTACAAGAAGTAGGGTCCAATACAAAGTGAAAAAAGGGGCCCTTTACATATATACAAATATAGGGCCCTTATAAAAATGACAATATATTATTTATTATATTTACAATAATGCAGTGTTCATTTACTGATTATTTAGATAATTTAACTTTTTCAACAGTTTTAATTTTTTTTTCAAGCATAAATGTTATTTATGTGCAAAGTTTTGCTTTGCAGCGATGGTATGGTCCCTAACCTAACCTAACCTTTTGTATTAGTGGGGTACACTGATAAGTCGGCCCCAATGCACCGCATTGGCTGTAATTACACTGCTGAGTGGGAGAAATATGACAAAGATTGGTGAAGAACCAAAGAGAGTGGCAGAATCACGGAAAACCCTTCACCCAGTAGCGTATCTAAAAAAATTGGACCCCAGTGCAAAATGGAAGGTTTTATTCGTTTAATAGTAAGAACAAAATTTGTATTTATTTAAACCTTTATTGACATACATTTTTTGTAAATCAGAAGTGAACATACATATATTATACACTTATTACTATGTGGGATGCAGTAGGTATTCACCTTTGATGTATATAGTATTGTCCTGGCTACTTTGCTAGACTACCATCTGTGTTAAAGTTGCCAGTTTTTTTTCATGCTGTTGTGGTGTTATTTAATTAAGTTTCGACAGATGTAAAAAAAATTAGAGAAAATAAAATAATATAGTGAATGTGTTGTAAAACTAAAGTGAATTATTGGTGTAGGCAATTAATCTGTTATCTCTTATCATATTCACATTTTCATGAAATAAAGACATTTATTCATAGAGTTATATACACATTAAATCATCAAAAAAAATTCTTCACTTTGCTTTATGATGATATGTTACTTTGATGATTTGGTCGTACTAACCTGCATATCAGTGGGGTACTATGATTGTTTTTGTTTTTGTAATATACTTAATAAATAATTTTTTAAATTTTATAAATTCATTTCTTGTGATGCATAATGGTCATATAAGCAGGGCCGTCCCGAGGGGGAGGCGAGCTTGAAGGCGTCTAGTAAGCCCGGTCGCCAAGCGAGTCAGGGCAACCGTGTTGCCTTGGAGAATGTCAGCTAATTCTCCAGTATCACAACAATTATAACTTATGGGGTGCCATTATAAAATACTAATCGAAAAACTTACCTGGGCTGTAATCTTAATAATAACTGGGAAATGAGCTAAGAAATCAATGAAGATTCGGAAACTGGAATATTTTGCCCATGTGAAATGAAATTTGAGATACATATGTAATACAACACTACTACTGCATATAAGCACTGGGTTACAAAACCAAATGATCCTCAACATGGACCACAACGCACTGCATTAGCGTGGTCATGCCACCACCTTCATTCACAAGTTCATTTAGCTGATGATAATGATATTGATGTGACAGTACACCCTTAAGAATCTTATAAATCTAACACTAAATCTTTTAACATCTATATTTCTGTGTATTATACTGCACCATGATCTATATTATTAATCTATGTTCTATACTCTTATACCTTAGTTCAAATAAGTACATATTATAAAAATATATAATTATGTTTTTAAGAAAATTCTTTGAAGAATTTCCCATTTTTTTCCTTATAATTTAACAAGTCCTATATTTTAGCAGTGTATGACACTTTGAAACAGATGAAACTTTGCTCTCGCGTCTCGTATATTTAGCACTAATGGTCAAAATGCATTTGTTGGCGATTCTGCTCTGTGTACCTACAGTGATTGATAACTCATTCCGTACTAACTCTGTTTCGAGAGCAAAGTTTTATCCTTATAGTAAAAGCAGATGAAATATTTGCTACAATGTTACAATTGATTAATAATTAATTCCGATCACTTCTCTTCAGTGGCTCAAAAGATGGAAAGTCTGAGGGTACCCTCAAACTAATTGGACTCTATGTTGCTTTTCTAAGTGACATATAAAAAATTTGTAGTAATGAAAATATGTCATATTTTTATGTTTAAGTCCAAAATAGTTTTTGTTTTATTTTATTTCTTATTCTTAATTTATGTATGTTTTTTAATGTTCAATCTATACAAATTAGCTGACAATTGTTGAGAGTTTCCATCATATTTTGTCATCTATATTTTTGAAATACATGCAGAAGCTGTGGCTTCTGCTACGCTGAATACATCACTCCAGCAGTAAGCAGTCATGGACCTGCGCCTACTGGATCCAAGCATTACTAAACCTTGCAATGTTTTTTTATATTCTTGTTTCTTTTATAAGCATTAGAAATCTTTTTGAATTTATCCTAGATATGACGAAGACATTCGATCTGTTTTTATTTCCAAATCTCGCTGGCTAAATGTGGCTCTCTTTGAATCTGCCCTAATTATAAAGGTGCAATAGTTACAATAACGTTTACATTAATCAGACTCTGATTGAACTTTTTGGACTTATAAGTTATTGTTATATAAGAAGGTAACACAGAAGTCTGTATTTGAATCATTTCACCGGCTTGTGATCTGTGAGAAAGTTCCAATAGATAGAATTTAGGAAGTCATCTTTTAAAATTGCTGAAATTAACTTTTATCCGTATTTTAATTCACTGTGGATTTAAGTTGACCAAAAATACTCTGAACTATTCTGTCATGTATTTCCAACCTCCCTGGCCGATGTTTCAGATCCCAATGTAAAATCCCACAATAGGGTTAATGTCGACGAAGCCACGCATTAGTGAAGGTTTATGTAAGTGCTGGCTTGCAATACTATGTGTGTCGATGTATATGTGTCTAATGGTAATACCGAGTCAATGACAAGGTATTGAGTTATGTACAAGCTCCATCTATTACATATTCAGCACGTGTGAAACCTTTGACTTTTTTTGCAGAACCGAGTACCAAGAGGTTTTCAATTTTAGAGCAGAGATTGGAAACACTTTAGAAGCTTTCAGAGATTCTGAACAACTGTGAAAACCTAAGAAAAATTTCAATAATATTTTTTTAAATTTCGTACTTGGGTTTTGTTCATCAAAATTTTTTGAGGGAAGACAAAATGAATGAAATATAACGAGAAAATGTGAAAAAATCTTTTATTAATATGCTTTCATTATTTCGTACAGATTCCATAAAACAACATAAGCTTTATTATGACTTTATTGCAGACAAATTTTGCCATCGGATTGAGTGGTTGTCGTCTTCAGATATTTATTTGCATTTCAATCGTAATTACAATTTATGACATTTTAAAGTGAAACAAGTTGTAAGCAATTTATTATTAAAAAATATAACAATTTTTTTAATTTAGTTATCGTGAAAATTGTCGCGAGCCTTGAACAGCGCTTTTCTTAAAATATGTCTTACAGATACTTTCGATTCAAATGATTCATATTTATTAATCTTTATTAAAAGAAATTTTCTGTATTCATTTTAAATATGTAAGGAAAGTATCTATGAATTATTAAAAAAACACTAATTGATGATTGGAAGAAAATAAAAACTGCTGAGAGGACAATATTATTGAACATTTTAATAATACTTTTCCTTTACTAAAAATAATTTGAAAATCTTTAACGATTATCCATTTTGAATAATTTAGTCAGAAATATGGAAGGCATGGAACATTAAAAATTTGTACTTCATTAGATTTTCAAAACAGCAACATTTGAAATCACTTGGAGGCTTAAAGACATAAAACACCATTATAACCCAAGCATACATTCATTGTTTCCACCTCCAGTATTTCACAAATGATAAAATATTCTAAAAAAGCTTTAAAAAAACCTAGCATATTTTAATTATATGTATATATATAAATGTATACAAAAATTCGTCTGCGCTAAACATATTAATGCACTTATATCTTAATTGATGTAGTTTTCAGATGAAATAAGATGGTTCATTCTCAGTATTTACTCCCGGTTTATATTTTGTGCAGACTAAAAATCAATTTGGATTATAGATTAGAAGAAAAGGAAGATACATTTTTATTAGGTTATCCCAAAAATAATGGCAGATACTAACATTTTAATTCAATTAATAAACCATGTTAACCAAAGCTATTTGATATATGTTTATTTTATGTGATTTATTTTTGATAACAAATTGCGAGATTGTGTATGCTTTTATGTTGAATAAAACTCAGGCGGATTGGAATCTGAGAATTCTTTAAATGTATTTTCTGCTGCTTTTCCGCTATTGATATTTTTTTCATAATTAGTTAATAAAAGTGTTTTATAAAGGTGAAAGATGTTGGGAGGCAAGATGGGTCCTCTTCGGTTAATTAGTGCTGGTTGTTTATGGTGTATTTTCTTCCGCCAAACTTTGTAGTTTTCAACAGTACCAGAATATCATTAATCGTCTTCATATTTAAGACTTGTCTCCGTTCCTAAACTTTTCAAACCAATGCCACACTGTTCATTCAGAAGTGTTCAGAGGTGAAGTGCACGTAAAAAAAAAATGTAGTATTTCTTGTTTCAATCCATTTCTGAAGAATTAAAATAACGCAAATTAAACGCCTGGCTGAATAAATAAATTTAACAGATTCGAGAATGTTCAAAATAATCTAATGATAAAATCGACCATTATTTTCAGAACAACCCGATAGCTATCTGGAATGTAATAAACATCTTTATACAACAAAGAAATCATTAATGAAATCTTTATTCCTACAATGGACAATAATTTACCGATTTACCGCATTTGGTTATCTTAAGTCAATGTCGTAAAAAATGGACAAATTAATTATTCTTTACACACCATTTCAATTCAAACACACGAATAACAATGACTATTTGACGCATTTTCTGAGAGCAAAAGTGTTGGCACACACAAATTACTATAAATGAACACAATTTTATTGTTTTTTGAGGAAGATAAATTTATCAAAATGATTGTTTGCCGGATATATTTATGGAATACAAAGAAAAAGCTTGTGGATAGATTGTGACATTGTGATAGTGCATCTTAGATGTAGCGTTGGTGTTCTCAGTAGCCAGTAAGATCTGCAAAAGTTTGGTCCATTTCGTCTGCGATCGCCTTGTACTTGCTGCGCTCCTCGATAAGGTCGTCTGTAGATTTTAATGTTAGTAATGTTAGTTAAGTTAGTAAATGGAAAAAATTCAAGGTGGACCAGCTTTTCTTTCAGCAATGTGGCAAACTTGCACGAGGTGACATCATCGAATGCACGTTTTAATAGTAGATGAATAACATGCTGCAATTAATAGAGGTTAGTTAATGTGAAAGGAAATTTAACACTTATCGTACTAGAAATATTTAGAAAAATTGTCACAATAAAAAATTTTCCAGGTACCAATTACCTATTTCATGAGAACCAATTATTTTCTACATGTTAATAATTTTCTATAGGTTAAAACAAGAATGCAATTTAAGAATAATTATTAACAGATGTATTGCTGTAGAAGGATGTTACGCATCCCGCGGACAACACAATGCACGCATGTCTCAATCCTGCAACAAAGTCAACCAGGGCAAGTAAACAAAAGGTTTTTCCAATTTTTCGGCCACATTATGCGTCAAAGCCTAGAAAAGGAAAATTTCCTGGGCACAACATTAGAACAAAGAAAACCTGGAAGAGTACAAAATGAATGGATGCAATGCATCTGGCCGGAAGACTCCTGAAGTCAGTCGTGAGGGCTTCCAAGATATTTGGAAGTTCATTACAAGCCATGACTATTCTGATTGAGATCACTATATGAAGGAAGAAGGCACGGAGATAGAAAGAAGATTTTTAAATTAATAAAATTAATTCTTTAATCCAAAATAAAACCTTGATCACATTTAATTAAAGATTATTTTTAATTAATAATTTTAAACAGGCCACTTGATAAATGATTTTTTGCAGAACTCTTTTTAAACAAAATAGATAGTTCACTTAAATGTCTTTCTCTGCCTATATACTTGAATACACAATAATTAGTAGCATTATTAGTTACAAAAATGAAGACTTTTGAAAGGATTTAGGATCAATTATAGATTATGAATACCATGTAGTTATAAATTTAATCATCTGTTAGTAATATGTACATGCTTAAGAACTTTAAATGAAACAACCGTTTGATGGTTCAGTATTGCTACCTTGTAAATGTAATTTTATTGTAATATCATTTAATCTTTGGTTGTTAAAAAAATAATAAATATAATAAAACAATAGAAATATATTATGGTAATAAATAATTAATATATATTTTATTTTCTTACAAAATAATTTGAGTCGTTACACAAAGAATCATGTGGATGCTCGCTCTCCGAAGACCTTAATACAATGTATCAAAAATATGAAAAGCAAAATAGGCTGATGGAAAGCCAATAAAAAGTACGTAGATAGTGTGGTTACTATTAAATTTGTACACAAATAATGCACAGTAAGATGAAACTTAAATTTTAACAAATATATTGTGGCCTAAGAATTGCTCGCAGGTGTAAAAGAAGGATGTGCTTGATGCGCACAAATAAGTTATTCCTTGAGGATGAGCTCCACGAACGCGTTGTCCAGATCGTCTCCAATGTCCTTGTATTTCTCCTTCTCGGCGACCAGCTCGTCTGTAATAAAACACTCATTACTCACACTTTCCTTCCGAAATTCCGCAACTTTATTATATTTTATTAAGTTTAAGTTAAAATTAACAAAGCAAAGATGAGTACAAGAATTTCAGTAATAATTAATAATAGATTATTCATTTTGTACAATATTTTTATGTACAATGTTCTAAAAAGCTACTCTATTGACTAAATTACTGAAATTCTATCTAGTTTGTATTATTGTAAAATAGTAATAAAAAGCGATTATTGCTTACGTGTTATAATCTTCGTTAGATGAGTTAGAATTGCGGAAGAAAAGAAAGGTCGATTGAGATGAAATTAATATTCAAAAATTATTAAAGCATGGTCATGTTTTATTAAAAGCATTTTGTACAAAAGTAAAAATATTAAGCTTAGTTCAGCAACTTGCTAAATCAGTGCAGTCATTTTTGCGCCTAGAATCCGCAAAGGTCATGAAAAGCGTTATCCAGTTCGCCTCCTATTTCGTCGTAAATCTCCTTTTCGTAGATCAGGTCGTCTGTAATGCGAATTGTTTAGTATAAAACTTATGGGAACTCCATTCAAGGTATGTATCAGGTGTTTACAAACAATTACATGGTTAATCTTCGAGATGTCTGAATTCAAGTCGTCAACTGACTGTCCATAATTAACGAAGGAATAGATTCCTTTCTAATATAAAATAATAATATTGCCTTAAGGGCTGTGTGCTGTGTTATGTGCAAAGCTGGTTTAAGAAAACAAAGCAAGCATTTTAACAAAAATAAAACTCAATGAAAATAAATCAAATATTTATAAATTATATTCATACATTTCACATTATATTTACAATATCTTCATTTTAACATAGTAGAGCATAAAATGATGAATAAATATTATAAATATGTTAATAATTATAAATATACAAAGCATAAAAGATATAAAATAAGTATGCAAGTTAGATTCACACAATTCAAATAATTGAATACCGAAATCATTTGATATCATTGGAGATATGACTTTCAACATGTTCATAAAATGAACCCGTAAAGAATCCCGAAAGGCGATTAGACTTGAATATAGCGTGCAATGGCATTGTGGATTTCAAGAACTACCGAGGGAAGACACGTCCTCAAAAATGATTCCATTGTCTCAAGCCAATCCACTGACACAAAATTAGAGAAATCTCTCTGGAATGTGGTGAGGCTAACTTGCACCCCAAATATTGCTGTTAGAGTTGGTGATTCCCAAAACATTTTTTTTTCATTAACCGCATTGAAATCACTGTCTGAATTTAGATCAGAAGAGTATCTGAAATGCATTCCAATTCATAGGTATTGAGCCACTTAAAATCAATCCGTTTTTGAGAATCACAGCCTTCTGATAAAATAAACAATTTAAGCTTATTATATTAGGTTTTAAGAAGCTGGCGCCTCAGCGGGGGGGGTAGGAACTGCTGGATCAGCGGGAGCAGGAGCGGGGGCAGGGGTTTCAGGAGCAGGGGCCGGAGCAGCTACGGGGGCTGGCGCCGGAGCAGCCACGGGGGCTGGCGCCGGAGCAGCCACTGGGGCCGGCGCCGGTGCTACGGCTCCCTCAGCTGGAGGAGCAGCTCCTTCTGCTGGAGCAGGGACCGGAGCAGGGGCGGGAGCAAGGGTGGGGGAGGGGGCAGGGGCGCCCTCAGCCGGAGGAGCGGCACACTCCGCTGGAGGAGCAGCTCCCGCAGCCGGAGGAGCAGCTCCCTCAGCCGGAGGAGCAGCACCCTCAGCAGGAGGAGCAGCTCCTTCTACCGGGGGAGCAACAGCGCCCTCAGTAGGGGGGGCGACTCCTTCGGCAGGTGGAGCTGCACCTTCAGCCGGAGGTACAGCACCTTCGGTCGGAGGAGCTGCTCCTTCGGCAGGTTGAGCAGCTCCCTCGACAGGAGGTGCACCCTCAGCGGCAGCCACTCCTTCCGCCGGTGGAGCCGCTCCTTCAGCCAAAGGAGCTGCCCCGTCAGTCGTGGGAACAGCCCCCTCGGCTGGCGGTACAACGCCTTCCGCCGGAGGAGCAGCCGGAAGCTCGGCTCCTTCCGCTGGCGGGGCGGCCCCCTCAGCCGGGGGAGCTTCTCCCTCCGCGAGGGGAGGAGCACCCTCGACCGGCACTTCCGCGGGAGGTGGGACCTCTTCGGGAGGTGGTGTGGGAGGATGTAGGGCAAGGTAAATAGCTTTTTGTTTGTCTGACAGGTCCACTCCCGGAATGAGTTCCACAAATGCGTTATCCAGGTCATCTCCAATATCATTGTAGCGTTCCTTCTCTTGGATAAGTTCGTCTGCAAATGCGGCAAGGCATGCATAAGCGACAGTATCAAAGCTTTGTATTTATGAGATCCTGTTTTCTAAACCCAAAATGTTTCTTTTCTGAATCTTTTTTAACCTAATTTACTTCCATTTCAAAAAGTATGTCTACTCACATCAAAATATCTATGAAAATTTTGTATTATTTTCTGATTTGTGTTTACTCTGAATGTGAAGATTGTGGGTAGCAAACGAAATGCCAAATTTCATGCAAGGAGGTACAATGCCAACATTGCTTAGTTATATTTGTACATGAAAGGCTTACTGGATGGGGTATTTATGCAAGATAACCCCATGCTCCATGCGCAATACTCGTTAATGGTGACGGTCTTGATATAAATACATCTACTGTACATTATTTTAAATCTCCATAGCTAGGCACACTATTTTAATTCTATCATATGAGTAATAATTAAGCACTCACTTTTAAAATGAGTTAAACCTTTATCTCATATTGGCTAAAGGATTATTTAAAAATATGCAGCAATGCATGAGGATTTGGAAAAATATTACTGATGAAGCAATGCGGCATCACTGCAATCTGAGAAAACAAGACTTCCAAGTGACCTACACCTATTTTAACGAAAGAAAAAATATAATATTCCTCATTTATAAATACAACATAATAAAAATCCGATTAGATGAACTGAGAAACTAATTTCACTTTGAACAAATATACTATGAGGAAGAGGGTTTACATATTTTGAAAATAGAGTATACTTTATTTTTTCTGAATACACTATTTATTGTTTGCTATTTCGTTTTAAGAATGTATGTTCCTGGTGAATAAATTTTAATTTATTATCTCATGTATGAGATAATCTGCTCTATCACTCAATATGAGGTTCAAATTCCATTTACTTGCAATGAAGTGTGTCCATTAGAGCGAATTTTAGAAATTAATGATTATTACTATTAACATAATCACATATATAGTCTCTATTTGACATCTGCTTGTCTTTTGGTAAGTTTTGTGTCCCGCGATTTAACTGTCAAACGCAAACTGCAGAAAGTCATATTTGGTCTAACAAACATCACACAACTCCGGGTACCTGTGCAGCTAAAGCAGGATCAGACACATTTGGATCATTGTTCGCGCAGTTGTATTGTTGTAGCGTTAAAGACAACGTCTGGAACACTTCATTTGTTTTTTCGGTATAACCAATAATCTTTCATATTATATAACTGTTATAAACTGAATAAATTCACATTGTTTTCTTCGATCACAATTCGAACCAAACAAATTGAAATGAAGATCTTACATGAATGAATCTTTACAATATTTAATGTCCAAAGAATAATAAAAACTGCTTTATTATGTTTGACAACTCAATTGTTATAGCGTCCACCATATTATTAATGAACAGAGATTTTCAAATAAAAGGCATTAGGCATGTTTATACGTAGGATCTTCGTTGTAAAATTCTGTCAAATAACTCTCCATGTCAATGATGTAATTTACTCCACAGATTCCAAATTCAGAAGATAAACGTTGACGTATTATCCTAAACTAGATTTTTAATGCATATTCCGGATAACAGTGAAACGAGCACAAACATATCAAGTCCTTGACATGATACAAAAATTAATCTTCCACTTATACATACTTTTCATAGAAAAAATTGTTCACTTGTTTTTGAAAATGATTTAACCTAGTGGTTGACATTATTTTAATGTTTGTGAAAATGCATTCTCTAACGAAGAAATATTTTCGTAGAATTTAGAAGCATTCAATATTTATCACATCTAGAGAAGGTATTTAACAAATAAATTCTGGCGCCAGCTACAAATTTAGGAGAGGAATGGAAACAAGGATATTTAAAATACATATGTACATAATACAAGGCTATGACTCAATATAAAATATAACCTTAAGTACAATTAAAATTCAACAAAAAAAACACTAAAAACCATGCCAGAAAATACTTTTGATGTATGCTATAGTAAAATATATTTGTGCCAGCACTATATGTGCAATTAATAAAATAAGCATCACTTGGAAACTCACGTGTGTAAATTTAAAAGAAAACTAGTCCAGAAATCTTGTAGTTTTTTGCATACACATTAAATAATTTGAATCCAAAACTCAACATCAGTGATTTTTGTAATCCATTTCGAACATATTTTTTTAAGAGACTTCCTTAAAAACACTGATTTAAGCAGGTCTAATTTATCAGCTGTGCTGATGGAAATATCAAAAAGAGAGGATTTATTAACCCACACTTCAAAAGAAATACGATTGAACGACAAAGAAATATTATCGAACGAAATAGATAAATATTTCATAATATTCAAGAACATATAAATCAGCGAAATGATCCATTCTCACAAGCTCATACTACGACACATCTTGTAATAGAATTAATGTTCTTCCAGGCACCTTCTGTTGAACTACCAGTAGAAGATACACTCACTTTTCCTCCACATTACAGAGATTGAATTCTATTTTACTATTCAAATTAATAACAAAGCTAACTGCCCTCTTTCGAAAAGTCAACCGGATTTTTCCATCCCAGAGGTGACTCAAATTTAATAAGCAGGCCATTAAAATCTAGTCACGAGTAAGTACCCACAGCTTATAAAAATTACACCCGACTTCATTAATGATAACTAATATCTGGTACTTGAAGTGATCCAAGATCGTGTCGAGCATTTAAAAAAAATTGTATTGTATTGATGTTGAAAATAAATTATTTTTAGCAGAAAATAAATATCCGCAATCAATTTCAAGATTCAACAGGCTGATGGAAATGATATCTACTCGGATTCAAGTTGACTGCAAACTCAGGTATGAATGCCAATATGTATCTCCAAAGAGGAAGAATATAATACTCGATCAAATTTGTAGCGATCACAGTTAATCATATATATATATATATATGCACCTACAATCTTTCATCTGTGTAGCTTGTAACTCAACTTACCTTCATTTTTCTTACAAGGTAATATTATTTATCTTACCTATGATGCATACATCAAAATATATTTGTGTGTTAGCACAACAGCAAAAACAACCATGCTCATAGAAGAAAAAAAAAACATAACTCCTCTGGTGTAAGGTAAAATTTTATTCCAGAGAAGTAAATTTGGAATGGGAAAATCTTTTCATATTGCCATTGCATGTCGCGCGTTTTGATCTCTCACGCGTCATATTGAAAAGACTAATTAATCAGTACACATAAAATGGTAAACCTTACGATGCGGCACATGTAATGGCAAAACAAAAGATCGTAGGGTTTTAAATAAAAACAACAACACACAAAAACTAAATAAAAATATTATAATATATTTTATAAACACACATATTAAAGTTCTACATATTCTATTTTATTTATTCCAAAAATCTAGCATATTCATCAAAGATGTGATTGCAACATCAAAATCATTCTTCAGTTAGTAGAATGTATTGGTAAAAAAAGCTATTTTATTGCTTAAAACACATAAGTAGACTCGGTAATGACAATTTTTACAGCGCCTGTGTCAATCAATTGATTTCTTGTGTTCTCTGAGTAAATATTATACAATAAAATTTCATCTCAAAAATAAAGACTTGTATAAATTGTATACGCTTATTGGAACGAAAAGTCAGCCTTTTCCAATATTATTTTGTAAATCTCAACAATATTATTTTTAAAACTAAAAATACTAATTTGTATATTTAGTCTCTAAAGAAACCGCATGAAAATTTTTGTTAATATTTTAAACAAAAATAATTAATGAATTCATTAAGGCAAAACTTGTATCGGGTCCAATTTATCCGACCCAAAACCTCGCAGTTTTTTCCTAGACTTATTAAAAAGCATACCTTTAAATATGCCAATTATAGAAAATCTAGTGGCAGTGACGATGGTCTTCATTAAAATAATATATTTTCAGCAAATAAGAGTAAAAGTTTGAATTTCAATGTTGCTTTGTGATAAACTAAATACATTATTTGTAAACGGGGAAACAATCCAAGCAATAATTAAAATACATTCATGCTTCAAACAACACTTCAGTGCAAAGTATCATATAGATAAGGGAATGTTATCGGACCGAGCTTTCTCTATATACCAACATGTTTTGGTACTTTGTAACTGCATATTTAAATCTATTACTATAAATTATACAAACATTAAAACTGATCTCGTGATAGAATTTTAAATATTTTTTTTAATATTCCGACTTAAAATTATGGCGAGTTCTCCACTAAAGACAATGATAAAAAAAAATGCCTGAAGTCACATAGAAGAGAATTTAAATATAAAAGTAATAAATATAATTTGGAATGAGTTTTCATTGTGGTTTCAGTAAAAGACTGCGATACTAATAACGCTAAACATATTTTACAAGAAATGAATAAGACATTAATTGTGCATGACCCCGTCGGTTGAACCGAAGAATCGGGTCGGTCCACAGCTGAAAGCACTCGTGGGAATGCTATTGTTTTTTTTTAGAATTATCTGTATCCTGAAGAAATAACTTAAATATTAAAGGTTTTTTTTTTCACATATTCTGAATGTCGTGAAGGGTCGCCTCCATTTCCTCCTGAAGCAATTTATTCTTTTCGCGTTCCGCTACGATATCGTCTGAAATGGTTTGGGTTAAATTAGAGAAAAAGCAAACACAACAAACAAGCAAAATAATAATTAAGAGAATTCTTTGGTACGGTGTCATCACCCAAAAATATTGTGCAACTATGTACACACGTCCAATGTGTATATACGAAGAAGCACTTTAAATGTAACAATAAACCAAAAAACTCTCCGCAAATATTAAAAATAATTTTAAACAACAGAGAACATGCCGAAAATAATAAATGCAGCTAGCTCTGTGTCAAATCTAAATCTATCAAATTTGTTAACTATTCAAAAGGAGCAGTGATTATATTCATGAGGATAAAATACAATTTGAGTAGTGCGAATCTGTGTTGTTGATGAGAAAAGCATATCACATTGTTAAAGCATTAATTAATTAATTGTTTGATTAAAATATATCAACTAAAATTAGATAAACAGGCTTAAAATTATACAATTAAAATTGAATCAACAAAATTGTGAAAATAAACAATAACTAATAAAAATTATACCCACGTAATTTAATAAAGGTAAAAAAAAAATACGAAATAAAAATAATGCAATTTTAATTTTGCCAAATAAAAATATATATTTTTTAAAATAGATAGTGAAAAATATTTTTCATGATTTGCAATAAATAAAAAGATAACATTACCTTCGAGCCTGTCGACTTCCTTCTGTAATTTCTGAACAGAACGTTCTGCAAACTCAGCACGAGCTTCAGCCTGGAGGAAACAACAAATTCATTAGATATAATGCTTATTGTATCACGCCAGATCAATGTTAATTGTTTTTAGAATAAAATTATTTTTTTCAAAATGATTCAAAGACCGCAAAATGTACATGATTAAATTAAGTTACTTCTCTAATTATAATAAGATGTATCAGTTTGCTTGAAATAATATGTGATTGAAATGTGAGGGGTATGAACCTAAAAATTTTATTAAAATACTTTGCGGTCAATTTTAATAATTTTTTTTTAAAATTATTAATGTTTGGGTTAATAATATTTTCATGCCATTCAAAAAAAAAAAAGCGTAGCAGATTATTTTTCCAGGATATCGAAATCCACAGAATATGGAATTATTATACTGTTATAACATTTATTTGTATTTAAAAGAATTTTTAAAATGATAGGATTACCCACATTCCAAGAGTAATATCACTGTACCATAATTTATAATAAATGTTCAAACTTTATAGTTGGATATTATTGTTCAATTGAAAAATAACAAACACACAACACTCTTTTACCTTCTATATATCACCGTCACCCATAGTTTCTATCTATACTATATTTTAAATACATATATAGAAATAATAAAACATATGTAATAATAGTATTTAATTAGCAGACCAAAGCGAGTTGTGGTAGTGATGATGCAAGGAATGATAATATATAAGAAATATTTTTTTATGAAAAGGAATCTACAATATACAAACATTCAATAATTTTGCACTTCAGGACTAAGAAATTTGTCTCTTCAAAATAATTTATATTTTTCACTTACATTAAATCAGACTGTATTTTGAATTTTACCTGAACAGCAAAATTATTTCAGAAAGAGCACCGCGTAACCCTCCACCAAAGAATTATAAGCCATGTGAAATAATGCAATTTGTATGTTACTGAATCTTAACAATTAGGTTATTCGAATTCAAATTGAATGTATAATGTAACTATATAAAAAAAATTATCAAAAATATAGTGCATTAACTTTTTTTAAAAAGAATATCAACAATTTATTGAATGTGCAAGATAATTAAATATCAATGGGAAGAGAATTTTTCAAGACTGGGATTCGAACCCACGACGGAACTCATTGAATTAAATACTGTCTGAAATAGTTCTAATAATTGTGTATTATAAATTAAAAAGGTGAATTAGTGTTGGGCCCATCTCCGGTGATGCGTGCACAGCTTTAGGCAGAGGAATGAAACAGGTGAATGATGTCATATACTGGATGAGACTTACAGTACTGAGTTTATCGTTAATCTTTTGGATCTTATCCTCGGTGTGCTCACGAGTGGCCGTTGCCTGGTGGACCGACAAAAAGAAGAAACCGGCAGAAAATGCCAGATGTTACTACAGATAGGGCAGACAGAGCCAGGCATTACAGGTAAGGGATAATACTGCTGTACACACGGCTAAACCGAGTACTCCTGTGTAATGCGTGAAATCTGACAGGAGCGGATGTTACGCCAAATTCAAAATGAAACAAAATAAGTCTTCATAAAGTAAATAAAGCTTACAAAAAAAAAAAACCTAGGATTTCTATGAATTTTTAATAAAATTATTTTGTTCACTGTGTATTCGGAATAAAAAATAAAGGATAGTTATGTACATTAATCTTCTGATAATTGTTTAATGATAAATTTTCATTACATCAAAAATATTGGTTTTGAAATATTTACACAAGAATGAGGCGGAGTGAAGAGGTGACTGTATTCCAATCTAAATCAATATCAAATCAAAAAATTATCAGAGTTAAAGTTCACATATACGTAAACAACGATGAGAGCACAAAAGTGTACAATATAAGGCATGGAAAGTATACACCCGCTATATGGCCAAAAACCTGCAAAAAATACTAGCACCGACACAGGACTGGGACTAGGGATGACAAGGGTCAGTATACAATATGTAACAATAACAGAGTCTAGACTGATGGAGGGGGAAAACTAAACTCGCTATGTTCTGCTTGGTGTCTCGCTATGTTTCCTTCAATTACCTCTTTTAGTTGTCTGTCCAATACTTTAACTTGTCCTTCGTACGTCTCTTCTCTTTGTGTTGCCTGGAGACAGTAAACAGCCGCAGCATACAACAAGCGCAGTGTTAAATAAAACATTACATGGCAACAACAGGGTTAAAAGAACAAACTATTTTCTTACAAACTATGGACAAGAAGTTATTTAAATAACCCTTTCGAACCTTTTTACTAATCCCATCAAATATTACTAAACAAATATAAGCAAATGGTGCAGAAACATTCACCGATGATAATAACTTTTGGTCCATAGTTAATAAAAAAAAATTATCATTTTTTAAAGATATTATTTGGGAGACTCTAAAAAATAAACAACATCTATTAAAGGATTAGTCAAAGAAAAAAAAAACAACAAAATTGTCAGGTCATCCGGGCCATCTAAAGGTTAAAAAAAAAGAAACAACACTGAAAATGGAACACAAAATCTGAGGTTCAGGCTGTTAAAGATTATTCAAAACATGTTCTTCTCCAGTCCACAGACCTCCTTCAAGCGGGTGGTCAGGGTCTTGATTTGGTTTTTGTACTCCTCCTCTCGCTGGTTAGCCTGTGTATCCATGACAAAATAATCCAGTAAAAAAAAGGTCTCAACTTCATCACTCAAACGGGATTATCAAATAAATTCAAAAAAGAAATCGATAATAATCCAAATGGATTGATTGTTCTATTGCAGCACTTTATTAGACAATATTTAATTTTATATATAACTCGTTAAATCAATAAAACTTTTACTGTCTGAAAAATTATAACCATTACTAAAAACATTTTACAATGACAATGTCAAAATAAATATCATTATTATATTTATAAGAGTTTTCTTATTGATGTATAATAGTAATTGAATGCAATACGTTGTTTGTGATGTAGTAAATTCATGGACTTTGGGAGAAAAATGAATGCAAATTTTACCTTTTCTTCTGAAACTTCAAGGGATTTAAGGTTGTTGCCTACTACGCGGAGTTCTTCCTCAAGCTCTACAATTTTACTGAAAAAGAAGAATATAAATTAGTTACTTATAGTGGAAAAACACTCTTCTAGGGTAATCAAATCAATGAGGAAAGTATTTATATCATATATGCTCAGAGCAGAAAAAACAAAATATTTTAATTATCCATCAACATAAACTAGAATTTTAAGAACAAAAAGTTTGCAATGAATTAATAATATAATAATTACAAAAGTTGTTTTAAAAATGCATGAATTAAATTGAGAAAAACCTGGTTGGTATGTAATGAACAGAAAACTAAGCCCTCCACCTAACTATGTGTTCAACAAAAACTTATATCAAAGATAAAAATCTTACAATTTGTTCAATCACAAAAAAAAAAATTCCGTGTCATAAGTAGTGAAAATATTTCATTCCACAATCCATGTAACAAAATTTTTTGGAATAAGGTCTTTAAAATTTTCTCACTATGATTCTTGCACATTAACCGTTTGAATGCTACGCGTCGCAAAAGCGCTGCGATCGTTTGTATCGGAAATTGCTTAGCACTTAAACGGTTAATAATGTAAGATAATCTAAAAATAATTTTACCCACGAAAGAAGCAAAATATTACAGTACAAAATGAGTGCTACATTTTTTTATTTTTTGCTGTGTTTGGAAATGTGTAGCTTTGTAAAATACAGGATTAAGATGATTATACTTTGTGTTGACACTGAAGGTTTCATCGGGCAAAGATGCAACTTACCTTTCAGAGTGTTCTGCTCGCTCCTCTGCTCTCTCCAAGTCCTGCTCCATCATGACAAGCTTGCGAGCGACCTAAAGTGTGGCGACACACAACACAACAAAACTCCGTGCAATTAGCTAAGAGGTACAAATATTTTTACTTGCAAGTATTATCAAACGAGTCTAATAAAATGTATCGGAATCAAAAGTGTTTTAGAACTCGTTAACTAATGCCTCGGCATCACAACATGACATATTTTTTATTCAGACTCATTTGATATAAATACATATTGAGATTATTGTAAAGCACGGCAATTAATAAAAAATACAACATCAAAAAATATATATAATAGACTGACTGATAAGTTAAGATAAGTTCACACAGTTCATTTTTTTTTACTTCAATCAATCCACTAAAAACCTAATTATTACTAATAAATTAGCAAATTGTAATGTGTAATACCATTATAATATAAAAATCATGCTAATGTCAGCCAACTGCTTCTCGGGTTCCTGAAATAGATTCACTATCTACTAAAAAATGGTAAACACCAATAATAAACAAATAAACAATCAAGCAATGATACAAATATCGAAATTAAATTACGAGAAAATATATTTTAAATTAATAAAATGATTAAAAGTGGATTTCATCTGAATTATTACTTTCTAGACAAAATGAAGACGTACTTTTGTACGTGAAACGTACTTTTGTACATACACGTACTTTTGTACGTGAAACGTACTTTTGTACATACACGTACTTTTGTACGTGAAAACAAAACACATAAAAAAAATTAAATTAGAATAGGATTAGATATATTCAAGATGTACTTTTGACAAGAGACTTCATCATATAAATGAATGGACAAAAAATTTTTCAGTGAATACTGTGGATGCTGTATTTGTATATAAATAAAAAAAAATTAAGATGCACTACACTAATTAATATCGCATTAGATTATTATATGCAAAAAATATATTTTCTCATAATATCAGTATCATAAACAAGGCGATCGGATTTTGGTGAAAGGTGATAGGAACAAGCCAAATATCAAAGATCACACAATCCCAAGAATAAAAACATACGATTCTCCAGCATCAGCACGTTCCTCAGCACGCTCCAAGTCAGCCTCAACCATGGCCAGTTTACGCGCAACCTGGTGGTGTCACCGGAGTTAGCACATGATCACATATAGTAACACATTTAAAGTGTATCAAAAATAAATGTCCGTTCAAGAATCACAAAAAACATTAATAAAAAATATCTAATTTTGAAAATGGGGACGCAGAAAGGAAACCTGAAGGAGGGATTGAAGTATTAATCAACTAATCTTCTAAGCTAATAGAAAAAATTTATCTAGTCAAGAATAAAGAAATTTAACAATCTCATAAAACATGCTACTTTTTTTATAATAGGCAAAAACGAATAAACTAAATCAGAAATTAGTGAAAAACATATCAATTTGATATATTTAGTATGTGAACATAATTAATCAATTATTGTAACTGAATATATTTGAACTTTTATCTTTAAAATACATCAGCGAATCGTAAAAGAGAACTACTGCATAAACAGGTGGTTAAAAATGTTATATTTACATTGGTCTTGACAAAACCCCACCCAGATACCTGAGTGAATCACTCCAATGAGAAAACATTAGCTTATCGGGGGAAAAAACTTGTGTATAATGTTTGGGTTCAATATTTTTTAATAACATAGTCAAGTATAAAACAACACAATTTTACAATTAAAAACTATTAATGTTAGTGCATGCTTTATGCAAAGAAAACCAAATATTTCACGTTAAATCAGCTGTGTAAGCAAAGATCGAAAATGTATCATAGCGGAAATAGCGCAATCAATTACTGAAATTTATGTGATTCATTGACATCAAATAATAAGAAAATTTAACACTGAAAAGAGAGGAATAATTTGTGCTATCGAGAAAGTATTTTAACATTACAAAATGAATTGCAATAGGAATAACATTTTGATTGGTTTGCCACAATCATTATCCATTACAGAAAGATAAAATAATTGCTACATAAGGAGATAAATGATTTCTTATCTCCGTCTGATTACAGGCCAGGTATGTGTGTTGACAGACAACACATTCATCTCATTTAGCACAATAATGTAAAAGATAAGGCAAATTAAGTAGGCTCAGTTAAATAACAATATTATAAAATAAATTCTAAAATGATGGATATTAAATATATTTTGAAAAATATCCATGACAAGCATATCTGTTAACCGCCTAAATATTCAAACTGGGATGTATATTATAAAGAAATGCAATGGGTTTATTTGAAAAATCATTCAGTCATAAGCAAAGGGAATTTAGAGAGTATGTAGTTAGGGTAAGAATATCAACATTAGTAAATCATTTCAACATTGGAATTATTAATGGTAAAAAATCAATGAATTATTAATGATAAAAATACAAGATGGGAAAAGGGAGTTCAATTTTAGTATCAAAAAAGGCAAATACTATAAATATATTGACTGTATTCTCACATAGATTGCCAAATTTACTAAATCAATCTTTTTAATCTCTTCCGAGTATTCTCATTCTCATTTCTCACAACCGAACTGCCAAATGTAAAGCTTATCAGACTTTTATAAACAACTCCCAATCACACAAATTGTAATACATTATTTTATTTCTTTACATCACAGTAGGTGTCTAGTCAACGCAGATAGATGACATTCCTAAACATGTTAACTGTACATCCATCGGCCAACCATACTGTAAACATATTAATCAGCATTTTTCAAAAGAAACGCATGCATCATTATACGTTTCTGGCTAGGCGGCATACCAAACACTTATCTTTTCTTCATATACTCATCATGAGACACGATGCAGTTTGTAAAAAATTAATTAATTAAACATAAATTTCTATCTAGGCATAAAGACTAAATAGACTTACGTGTACAATTTAAAAATATACATCGATATGTATTGTCTTGGAAGCTTGCGCATTCTTCAAGCACATACTAATCAAACATACAGTACATAAACCTTTATATAATGAGGATACGTTATACTAATTGAACTATGTAAAGGAGTAAGAAAAACGGGGACAACAAAGAGCTGGTGAATACACATGTGAGGCACAATCAAACAATGCTGGCACTCGGGTCTGAAATGAGAAACACCTCATCATATTTCTTGTCGGCCTCCTCAGCGAGGAACCTGGCTTCCTTCAGCTGGTTCTCCAGGGCGTCCATGCGCTCTTCATCAGCCAGGGAACGGTTCTCCAACACCTTGCGGGCGCTGTTCAGGGCATGGCAATGTGCAACCATTGTTAAACACGTAGAAAAAAAAAATTTAAAAAAACAACCGAAAAGGACAATTTGAGAAATGGAATTCTCGCAACATCAAACTAAACATAACGTGTACTTCACCAAATGTCCGATGATCTTGCAGTAATTCAGGAGATGTCATATTATGCGATGAACAGAAAAAATGTGGCTAATTTGATGACAACAAGCATTAAGTTCCGATCATCCGATAAATATAAATTTATTTATTTTTACAAATACAACTGTCATCTTCATAATTAGACATCTTGCACAATATATTCAGCTGAGAAATTCACCACAGTTATTCGTTTCGAACTGGAACAACCTGTAAGAAAGATGTTAACCGAACAAGACAAGCCAGCATGCATTATAAAACAAATATATAATTATAAATATACTGTAGGATTGTAATTTAAGTTGTTGAAAATACTTTATGAAGAGAGGTATTTTACAGCGTAAAAATAAATAAAGAATATAACTGCTTAATTAAGAATATTTATTATTTGTAGTTAAATTGTTAAAACCTTGAGACTGAACATTATTCCAAATAAATGTTACGTAATATTAGATTGGCCACAATAATGCTGTTGCAATAAAACACAAAGAGTGTCATCAATTTTAATAAAACATCATTGCAAATAATGCACACTTGGTACATATTCAAATCATCCGAGGAGAAACAGATTTCAACAACTCAAATAACCATCATTTACAAGGGCGCTCCGGCAAAAAACTTCATATTATTCAATAATTACTAAAAGAATTAAATATTATTAAGGTTAAAACTTTTGTTTACAAGCTATTGCATACTCCAAGGTAGCATTTGACAAAATACACTTTTGAAACGGCATATTTGCGTACTAAATAAACAATTTTTAATAAATTGAAATTTTCTTGAACCAGAGCTGCCTTGCGTATCTAGTAGTGATGTTAGGCTGTTGGTATTCACCTCCTCGTATTTTTTGTCGGATTCCTCGGCTATGAGTTTGGCTTGTGACAGTTGAGCCTCCAAGATGGCTACCCTGTCGTCCTCCATGTTTGTCCTGTTCTCCAACGCCTTCCGTATTCTGGGTTAACACGCACGAGTTTAGTAAGCAAACACACATCTCGTGCATGACGCATTAGTGTCGGACAACAATCACAAAACACGCGGAATATTGCGACAATGGAATATAAGAAGGACCACTGCGTGTGTAAAAATACATATAAAAACTAATTATAATAAATTTGTGATTTTTATGATAAAATTTGATTATAAAAGTGATTTTTTTCAGCAAAAAAACTGAAGAGAAATTAATTAATTTAAAAAAATTGTCTTGTTATATTCCTTTATCATACACAGTTATTAAACTTATATTATACAAAACAAAGATTTTAAATAAACAATTTTAAAAGTTAGTTAAAAAAAAATATTTTGAAATGAACTCTGCTCTCATTAAAAGGCACATAATATACAGTATGAGGCACTCTTCGAAGGCATTATATTTCTCAAGAAAATAAACTATTGACATAATAATTTCCAAATAATCTAGATTAAAAAAATATGATTGAACTTTAAATAATTATAATTACAGTAGCAAAGAAATGTGTTGATGTAGAACTGTTTAGCGGTCTCCAAAATACATCGATTTCAATGAGAATATTAAAAAATTAAACATTTTAAAACTTAAACAATATAATTAAGTGTTAATCTTAATAATATCTAAATATATACAAAAAAAACAAACTTTTTTTATATTTTATAATTAATGTTATTATTTAAAAAAAAAAAAAAAAAAACAATATCTTTGTATATAAAAAGATAACAGGATGCGTAATCAGCCTGCTTTGTTATAATATAATATTTATTACTGATTATGGTATAAACAAAATATCTATGAAAACGTTTGCTTGCGAAAAATATTTCCATTGGTAAACTAAAATTGTAGCACGTAAAAAAAAATAATGCAATATGTAGCTACCTATTTACATTAACTAAATCCTACTAACACTAGAACAAAATGTCTTTTAAACTCTACGCATTGTTTAGCTAATATTTGGTAGATATTCAAGGACTGCGGGAATCTTAGCTTATTTGAGATTCATCTGCCAATTATTTATTAGCAAAAAAAGTTTGAAGGACAAAAACGAAAATAAAGACTTATAAATTGAGTTGAAATATTACAAAAATACAAAAAAATTATCAATATCTTCTAAAATCACACTTAAAAACGAATATTAAGCTAAAAGCAAAAAAGTGTGGTATAGCATTTCAAACGTTGTGCGTTATCTATTTTCAAAGCTTTTATTTACACTAGATAATATAATAACTATAGCTGAGGTAATTCTATTATTACTAATACACTACTAGAACAAAACAACGTGATTTTAATATGTTTAAAATGGGTCATTTCTTTAACAGAAAATGTGACGAAATATAACTCGATTTAAAATCTTTCACAGACAGAGCAAACACTGATGTAACGAAGTAATAAATAATATATAAATGTATATAAACCCTCGCATTTTCGAATAGTATTTTTTTAACAGTTTTTTAACAATTAAGTACTCTAAATAAAAATGATAATGAAGTACTGCGATAATTCTCGACCCAACGATAAGCTTAATAAATCTTAAAGATATGTTAAATATTTGCTTCGAATCATGCAAGACTGTGAACATCCAAATATGGACAGTGGAAACCCTGACATGAAAAAACTTCTTTAAGCATCAAATCATGCAGAACAAAAATCATATAATGGGGAAAATATATAAAAATTCAAAATAAAATTATACTTTCATGAAATAAAAACAAAAATATTTATTCCAACAATGGAAAAGTATAATCATGACTATTTTAAAAAAAATCGTAAGATCGTAGAAGGTTCGTAAAAAAAAAAAAAATTATAAGTCAAAATTCTCAAAGTGTTTTGAGTTTCGAGGAATCTAGAAATGATTTTGAGAATGTTTCACAAATCGTTTGGTTCCTTTATTATAAAATTTGGAAGACTTGAAGGGTTTTGGGAACAAGCTACTTTGAAAAATTTCACTGCTAACATCACTAATAGGCACTACTTCATATATATATCAATAAATTGATTTAGTAAATAAGTTTCCATAGCAATGTTCAAGAGAACTACCCCTCGAAGTAAACGCATTGTAAACGTTTGTGTACAAGTCTATATCACAATAAATTCAGGAATCTTGTAAAGGTACGCTAAATATTGCAGTAGACTCTAAATTCTCCTTTGCGGTTGCTCTGCGTTCGGCAAACGTGGACGTATCACAGCAGTCTTGTAAAATTTTGCTGGTCGATTCGGAACCCTAGCAACATATGTGACCGAGAAGCTTGACTTGGATTGTGACTAAAGCGAAGATCTGATCACAAAATGTACGACGACAGAGACCGTTCTGAAATATTAATTAATTGAATGATCAGTATCTGTATTAGACATCCCACCACAAATGTGGGAATTGAAAATTGTTTGAAGAAAAAATTTGTATCGTCAACGCTAGATTGATTGATTACTGTGATTAGATTTGTTATTTCTGATCAATTTCATTTTCGAATTTTTGGGCTTTTTTCGGTCGCCCTTCGATTTCGAGTTCAGCCACAATTGTGGCTCGAGGGTTGCCTAGCTTAGGGGGATGGGTTCAATCAGGCCGGGGGGCACAGATTATCTATGTCGGTGGTCTGATTAAAGGCAGCAATGAGTTGTCCTAACCGTTCCGACTCATCAGCGGCCTGACTGGCCTCGGCGAGCTTGGCCGTGGCGGTGGACAGACGCTCCTCTGAGCGCTCGAGGTCCTCCTCCAGGAGCTGAATACGGCGGTTCAGGGCGGCCACTTCGGACTCAGCCTGCGAACAAGGAAAATAAACATAAGTACATGTTGCTTGTGCATATATCAGTTTCTAGTACATTTTTACAAAATATCATCGTACAGCTAATGATCTTAAAAAATATATATCTAAAAATAAACTTAAAAAAATATTATTCCCACACAACTGCATTGAAGGTTTGATCTTTTAAATAAATCTGTTAATTTTTAAACAAATAAAAGATTAGATATGATAATTTTAAATTCAAATAATAGATATAAACAAACAGTAATAATTGTATATGTACAATAAAACACGCTAGTTTTAGAATTTCAAACAAAGCATATTAATAATTATTATCATATTGGATACTGGAATAAAAGGTTTAATTAAAATTTACTCGAAGAATAATTAAAACATTTTTCCTATATATAGTATTCAAAAACACAGTTAAAAATATGTATATTTTGGACAATTTCGCAACATACATGATTTTTTTCTAATACAGTTGATATTCCATTCTAAATTCGAAGTTCATCATGTGTCATAACTTTTACGGAAAAACAGAAAACCTTTCACGGTTTTAAATTCAGAACGATCGTTTTTTCTTCTTTCTTTCTATTCATTGCGCGTAAACCCATTACATCAATATTTTGATTACACTCGAGACGACCTTGTCAGTACGTCGGGCGGCCATTATTCGCGAGAACATATTAAAAACATTCAAATTTCGAACACGCACGCAATCAACTGTATGACGAGGCAATGTATGTAACAAAAATAGTTTTCAAAAAAATGTAAAACAAATTCTTCAGTACATTTATATTGTGTATATTATATAAGATCGAAATAGACTATCTATCTGCTTTTCCGTGCAAAAAAAAAAAACATCGCGCGATATAATGTAAACATGGTACGAAAAACGAATATAATGTGTTCGTAAAAGTATTTCAATTAAGAATATTTCATTCAAAAAGAGAAGAAATTCGCGTGTTAAATTTATTCACCTGTAGGTCATATGTATGACATCTATGTGTATAAAAAATAAAATTGATAATAATAATCTCTGGCGTCTACCATTTGCGGCGAGCCGATTTGAAATAGTCGCGATCATATTTTTTATGGCACTTCGAAATACCCCTTGCAGTTCCCTAAATCGACTAGTAGAATCCAGTGGCTACTTTGCGCCTTTCAACAAAATTGACGGTAACGGTAAACACAAAATATGAACGTGACCAATGAATGGCGTTTGGGATGACGTTTTCGAATCGCGGGAGTGAAACTGCACGACACCGGCGCGATGTAACTTTTCAATTTTCTTATTCATTACTCATCGCTAATACCGCGAAACGGGTAAGGGCGTCGCCCGATTTCTGGTTGATTAATTATAATCACTCCTGACAACGACGGGGAAGCTTAAAGTACACGTGAGAAGTCGAATATTTTCTCTGGCGACGAGAGACAGTATGGCGAAAGAAACGGAAGAATCGCGACTGCTAGCGATGTTTTACGTATCCTCTATAAAGCGGCAATAAAGCAGCAATATCAAATCCACACTAACTGGCGGAAACATTTTGTCGAGACTTCCGACCTCCTATTATATCGATTTCGGTTAGATATTTCAATTTACTGTTTGGATTGATGATTCATAGAAGCGCGGAGTTACAACTGTCGAATCGATTCGAAGCTTGTAGTCAACGTTAACGTATAAAATGTAAGATTTACGTTTATCCGTTATACAATTGGTTAGTCTATTGCCGTTGGTGCCCGATTCTGATTTCGCCATAAACAATTAAGTCGTGAAAGGTTCTCATCTTCGAGGAAAGAAATGAACGGAAAGAGACGTGCTGATACCAATTTTAATAACGCGTCAGAGAACACATCACCACTTTTCCGCAATGGGTGGAGGTGGTTCCAGCCGACCATAGAGTCGGGCCAGTCGAGGAGCACGCCCGCGGAATATCAATTGAGCGGACGCGCCATAAGCCAAGCCATCTTTAGTCGGTTTCCTCGCCGTTGACAATCGTGATGCCCTCGAGACGTCCCGATTTTGGAATATTTCATCGGGGGGCTTTCGCGAGATTGCAATATTCTAAAAATTAGCGGAAACTTTGACCGGCCGGTCATCAAATGTTCGAACACAATGTTCGAAATACAAAATTACACACTCAAATCAATATCTGCTGTCGTAACATTGTACGTCAGTATAAACGACCGTAAAGAGTAACGCACCCCACCCCCTTCCAAAACAGAAAAAAGTGTATGTGAATCGTGAAAATTTTAATAAATGTAAAACATTATGAATTACGTAAAGCCACCAAGTTTAATCCTCGAAATATAGCAGCGTACCCAATCAGATAAAGTGTAATTTCTTGTTAGAACGCACGACTCGAGGCTAACACTCATTTAATACAATAATTTTAATTTGTCGAGCGTAATCTGATTTCCTAAGGTGGCAGAGTACAACATATTATTTAGAATCAAACCAAAACAAATTTATTTATTACAACCACGTTAATAACAGTTTACAGCAACACAATCACCTGTGGTGTAAGCGAGACAATGAAAATTTATTACTGAATATTAAATTTTAGTTATTATCCAGAAACAAGATATAAATTATACATAGGATTATACATACATATTTAGAAAATCATTTCTATTTATTTGGTCACTATTTTAATTAATAAATTGTAAAGAGTCCCTCGGCACGGAGCATCTACTTCTACATGTATGAAGATCTCAATTGAGGTGGCTTGGACGTGTTTACCAAGTCGCAACTCCGGTCATCAGAGACTAAGTTGAGATAAACAGCAGCAGTTTGGTCAAAAAATACTAAAATACCACAAGACGAGACTTTAGATCCCCGACCTGGGACAGGACTAACTTATTTATTTAATTCCTAACATAGTGCATACATACGCACTCCTATATATGCTCTAATATAAACAAGATTATTTTACTAAAACTAATCTTTATATATCTAGTCAGTTTCACTTTAAATCTATTCAAATTCCCCACGTTATGATTTCTGGCATTTCATTAAAAATTCTCATCGCGCTATACATCATCGATTTCTGAGATTTGGCCTTCTTCCTGAATGGCAGTCTCGGTCTAATGATTCGTAGAAACGGAAGTCTCGATCGGTGATTTTGTATAATAAATTGTCATGTATAAAAATTTGATAAGTATAAAATAAGTAGACACACAATAATTTGATCCGAGTAAATAATAAAAGTGCAGTAATTTTTTTTTAGCCGATACATTTTACTAGATCAAGTTGTACTGATGTTGTAAGTTGTAAGATTATTGGTACTTTATTTCACCATCTATTTAAAATACTGTTAAATCGTTCTACTTTTTACCGATCAGTGTAATGTTGACCCTTTTAATAGGTATTGATATTGCATTATAAATACTGACCATCATAAGCGGGTGACATATAATTTTTACAAATGTGTATCAAACGACACGGTAATAAACAGATACATTTTATGAACGTCAATCGGCCACTAAGTAATCGGCACGACAAGCGATGGGGGCCGAGGGATGAGTACGAGCGAGGAGGTGGTTACGGACCCATTTTGGACGATGATCGCGGAAATACACTGAAGAGGTAAAGAGGTATGATTCTAGTTAAGCTGCCCATCGATATATTCATTTTAAAACGTGCTCAAAGGAAATCAAAACACTCGTAAACAGATATGTGTGAACAGAAATGTTGGATTAATTCACAAGGAATATCTGCACTCTTCCACATTCCCAAAGGTAGAACATTTTACATACAAAATTCATTCATTCACCGGTCATGCAAATACCATAATGGGAAATTTACTTTTTCAGCATTAGCCTTAATACGCTTAAAGAGTTATTTTTATAAACTACCACAATCTCAATTTTGACCAATCATTCTACCTATAAACACATCTTACTCTCCCTTTACCACAACAATAGTTGCAACCTTCCCACCCTTTCTGCCACCTTTTTTCATTTTCTTTATCTTCTGCACCTAAACATACTTATATACCTAAACGTTTCCGTGGATTTTCATAAATAGTATCGCATGTTAAATATTTATTATGTTAGTTCTATTATGTTTACACTGTCAAAATCCCTTAATAAATTAAAATTAAAACCTCGCGTGCATATTTGACCAGACAGATGTAAATCGAGAGATATTTGGAGTAAGGCCAGGAAAAAAAATTTCAGCTTGTAAAAAAAACTATTGACGTGTGTAAAAATTCTGAAAGATATCGATTGGCAATAAATTAATCTGTGAAACCAGGAGACATGTGTTTTGTAATATTTTTCGCGACTTTAAAGACGATTAAACACCAGCACACTACAGTGAAAAAACTGGCGGTTCTCTGTCGTCAGGTGACGTCGATTCGGCCACTCTCTACAGTCTTGTTTGATTAATTTAGGTTGTACTGTGTTAGATCACTAAACATTTATATTTTACATTTTCTACGCTAGCCTACGAAATGGCCACCATTATCAATCGATATCTAGTCAATGATAAATTATAGTAGCCAGCGATAAGCGATATTTTTAAACACTGCCTCCGACAAAAAAAAAACGTAAGCAACATATCGTCTAATTTTCCGTATTGCCCACACCTAGAAGATATGAAAACGCGTACATCAGATTACGCTATGGATATAAGCGTCCAAAAGTGGCACGCAATTACGCATACAACAAATTACCCGAGCCCATTAGCAGTTATTACACATTTAGAAAGGTCCGCGGTACATCGGCGAATCGATGCAAGCGAAATTAATCGAAAGTGACTGGCTATCCGGGCGCGGTCCTACTAAAATAATAATACGCTCGGCCGGCGCATTCCTGCCGAGGCAACTCCGCCGATGATAGCGATAACATCGGACATAACGCAATACTAAAAAAAAAAAAAAAAAAAACTACAAAAAAAAACACGTTTCAGTCTGCTATTTTCGTAGAGTATAGATTCAGATGCTGTGCGAATCGTGAATGTGTCATTGAGGGGACAAGGCCGTGCTGCGAGTGACGCTAATCCACAACAGGATGTTTACAGAATTAACACTTGAATTATTATTTTTATAATTATAACCCAAAATAAATGCTCACAAAATGTCGAATTGATATTTTTTTAATTTTAATTTTTTTTTTATTAAGGGATTTTGACAGTGAAAACATTGAAATAAACATAATAATTATTTAACATACGATACTAATAATGAAAATCCACAAAAAATATTTGGATACAAAGTATGTTTAGATAAAAGAAGGAGAAGGGTGGGCAGGTTGCAACTAACGTTGCGGTAAAGGGAGAGCAACAGAGTTTTTATAGGTATAGTGAATGGCCAAAGTTTAGATTGTGGTGGTTCATAAAAAGAGCTTAGTAAGGCTAATGTTGAATAAGTCAATTTCTGTAAATTTCCCATTATGGTATTTGCATGACCGGTGAATGAATGAATTTTGTATGTAAGATGTTCTACTTCTGGGAATGTGGAAGAGTACGGATTGCCGGGTTGATCTAGATGGCACATGGAGAGATTAACTCCAATTGGCTGGGACAATCAATGTGGCCTTGCAGTAGTTTGAAGAGAAGTATTAGGTCAGCACGTGTTCGTCAATGTTCTAGGGTCTTCACATTGTGGAAATTTGGTGCATTTAAATAGGAGCCGAATGATAGATGAGATCTAACATTGAGATGTCGAATAAACCTATTTTGTATTCGTTCTAATCTTACCTCTTCTTAATCTTCTTCTAATCTTAATTACATATAGATAGTACAATTAAATTATTAAACGTAAAGCTAATGTTAACGTAAAAAATAAGATGGAGAAATAACATCTTATGTGATTCAGGCATCAGTACAGAACGAATCAATGAGAGGACAGTAAAAAAGACACGACGAGAATGTTGGTGGCACCAGACGTCATGGTAAATAAGATTTTTTTAAATGTGGTTCGGTCATGTGAAACGAACCAACTGCGAGGGTAATAAGAAAGCTATACATGACAAAAGTGTTGATGGCACCAGAAATAGAAGACGTCCACGGAAGACTTGGCGTGATAAGGTAAAAAAAAGATTCTGGAAGATAGTCCTATTAAAAGCATCAACAATCGACGAATATGCATAAAAAAAATTATAGATTATGTCTGAAAGGTGTAGCGCTCTATCCTCCGTGTGTAATACACATTAAATCTCAGATAATTTATTAAGCAGCGACGGCAATAAATTTTCAAGTATTTGTTTTCACTAACCGCATGCCGGAAAAGCCATGTTTTGTGGTTAAAAAAAAAAAAAAAAAAGTGCCACAAAATAAATACACCTAACATACAATTATGGATTTAATGAACCTAATACCGACAGACAGACTTTTTCCTCCATAGCGTGGAATTAATTTAATAAATGGAAAAAATATTATTAAAATCGCCCGATGCAACAAGAACATGTCTCGGCGTGTTAATCGCATTATTTGATATTGCGTGACAGACGTCATGTTACGTTCACAAGATGCCTATGGTCCGCATGCCAGCATCAATACAATGTATATATAATAATAATAATAATAAAATCAAACCAGTTTTGATTGTTTATTGTCACTGGCTTCTAGGACCACGGTGTCTAGCAAATAAACAAGAATATTCTAGTCTTGGGAGTATTGTAAGAAGAAATTAGTATTTCTTAGCGCGAATGCGAAATACGCAGTAGGTATAACGAAAGTGACCACAGGTACTGATTTTAAGAAAAACAATAAAAAATATTGTAAGAAAAAATTACAATTTCAAATTCATATCATTCCGCTTAAAAACACGAACCGTGAGTCAATATCGATGGTATCTTTGAGTCACACTCGCTATCGGTGATTGAATATCTGTAAATATCGTGATTCGTGGTTAATTTTTTATTCAATTTATATTTGATTGTGAATCATGATTCGGCGCATGTGCATATGAGACAAAAATAATCATGAAGGAACGACGTTATGGAATTCGTGATAAAACGTCCTCTAGTAGATTCTACCAAAACGTTTTACGAATTTGACCCGAAAAATAAATTCACATTTTTTATGGTTTTTATTCTCTTTATGATGATATTAAATAAGATATATATATATTTATTACATATAGTTGAATAATATGAGTAAATACGCTAAAAATACGTTTTTTTATTTATTTCGTGTTATGTGATATCGTATAGCGCACGCGTATTAGTAATGAAACTGTGATCACAGTCACAATTATCAATCACTGATATCATCGAACATCAATCACAATCACACCAGTGAGTCAAGAGCATCATTTTTTTCTCATCACTAATTCTTACTCGAGGCATTTTAGGTAAGTCCTACCATCGTCAATAACACAGTTCCAATTGAAATTTTGCAATGTAGCGATGGTATTCGTTAAGTCGTAACGTTTTTATTATTGGTAATAAAATGGTCAATTACGTGTAATGGACACATCGAATCAAATATTTTTTGTACATTAAAAACTATTAATTTCGATAATAATTCGTGAAAGTGATCTAACGACATCATATCATGTAGAAAAGTAAACATTTGAATAAGAATAAGATTACCTTAACCAGTCGTAAGAATGTTCGCTCTCTTTACATGGTACGTTGGGCAGCAGCACGCATTCATTTGTCTGCGGTCGCGGCGGTTTCTCACATCCGTTCAGTTAACATACTCCATCGGTAAATATTTATGAAATTCCATTACAAGATTTGCAAAAATGCCAATTACGCACGATAGGATGTTACGCACGCTTCTCGCTTCATTACCAACATTAATATAATTCATTCCATCAGGCGCCACCTGTCCAAACAGCTGCACAAACGGACCACAATTTTTTTTGTTGTTGGTAAAACAGGAAATTATCGCGGCAGTCTTTTCGTTAGATCTCATTTCAAGTGGACGATGTTGTTAAATTCGGGCGCTGCAAACTTATTAGTATTCCTCGGGCGAGACGACGGTTGCGGTGGAAACACAGCTCGTAAGCCCAATCGAGCGGTTTTGTCTTACTGCAAGAATACATGCATAGAATACCGAAGCAAAACACGAGTATCCACTTAACTACCGGCAATTGGCAAAATTGTCAAAATCAGAAGTAAAAATGAGGGGCGTAAGAACACGGTATCCCTCAAAAGTCCATATGAATTTTAAGCTAATGATATACTATTGTACGTGCCACAGCCATCTATCTATCTTACGAGAAAAATTATAAAATATTGGGGAATTGGATCGGACTGAAAAACTACTACAACATTCTGTGGAATATCGTGTTTTTTTCCGTCAGCCTTATTACAAATTACAAAAAATATATAACCGTATTTTGAAATACGTCAAAGTGAAAAGATAAAACTACATTACCGTGACGTAATGAGATAAGTCACCGGCTCAACTGTATTAGAACCATTTGTATAACGAGGCGAGCATAAATATAGCAAATAGCATCCATCCGACTAAAAATTATTTATAGTACACGTAGAAAAATAATAAATAAATAAAACATACATAAAATCAATAGTCTCCCTACACAACAAATCAAAGAAATAAAGGATATAAAAGAGTTAAAAGAAACTAAATGAATACTTCAAAAACACAATTGGACAATAAACAATATTACAGAATACAGAATACTTCAGAAGCACACAAATGGACAATGAATAGAATATGTAAGGTATTATATCAAATTATTGTAGTGTAACTCCCTCTCCAAGCACAAGAGCTGCTCTCTTTTTTGAGAGGTAAGCGAAAGAAAAACCATGTATGTATATAATCATATATATGTATGTAACCATCTATTTAAAAATTGAATTTATTTTGCCATTATATTTTCGCTAAATTAAATAAATAAAAAAATACATGCAACTGATTCGCCAATCGCAGCGATGTTTTAGAGAAATAATGTTCATTTAAAAATCATTAGATTGACTGACGAAAATTGTACCACAATTCGCGTTATTATTTAATGTTACTATTAATGTAATTTAATTTAATTCAATTTTTTGGAGTAGATTAACACGCAAAAAAAGCTAATTTGATTGAGAACATGCCGTGACTGCTTACTGCGATCCTCTGAAGCGTCCAGTGATCGTGTTGTAGTACGAGTCAAGTGCGAGGTATTATTTTAAAAAAAAATGGACACATTATTATAATCGTATATCTCAAGAGACTTTCTCGCTTAACTGTCAAATCTAACAACAATAAAAACCTAATACAACAATTTGAGTTTTATTGTTTAAGGGGTAAAAGGCACCGGCGTAAACCAAGTTGCTATTAATAATTAATCGTATCAATAATTTAAATAAATTGTGTAGTTATAAATGAATTACCATGAGACGCTACAATACGCACATCATTTCACAAATTAAATTTTTGAGAGAAGATTCTCAATCAAATTGGAGACAAAACAAAAATTATGTATGTGTCTAGATTTCAAGGTATCATAATGGATCAAAACCAATCGTAACCTGGACACTCGTTGGACAAATCACATATACATAAAAATTAGTCGCCCAACGAACAATTGAATATCCCTGTACATCCCTTAGAGAACATAAATGAAATACGTGAATTCGTGGAAGGAGTGACTGATGGTAATGGGCAGGATACGTTACGCGACTAGAGGATGACAGATGGAGCCAAAAAGTGACGACACGGAGACAGCGGACGGATGGAAGAAATCGGGGAAGACCTCGAGCTAGGTGGAAGGGTGACATCGTGAAGATAGCGTGGACATATATATGGATAGCGGCCGATAGGCACAATATGATTAACCTTTTAAATGTCATGCGCGCATTAACACGCCAAACTTTGTATGTCACGCCAAGCTATAAGCGTGTTAACACGCACTTGCGAACTTGCAGGGATTCAAGACCCTTAAAGCCTAGTCTTAACCCTATGCGGTGTCTTCCATTTCAAATAGAGTTGGCAGTTAAAAAGTTAAGAGAGCCTATGTTAAATCTTGGCCAGATAATGACCGATAAGGAAATGATAAATTTGCACAAAAAACATCATAATTGTCGTAGTCCAAAAACAAGAGAACGCGAGGCATTCCTATCCTGACACGCGTCTTTGATTTGATTAATATTCGCACACCCTTTGACTCCTCAATCTTCATAACCAAGTGGCTCATCAATGTCATAATAAATTATGTAAAACGATAACTGAATCACAAAATGATAATTTACCAAAAGTATTGCGAGTATATCACATACAAATACGAAGTTGCAAATTACCATCGCGATGACGTTGTCATTGCAATTTCGCGATGTAAAAATTGAACAAGACGATCCAAGCAATGAGCACTCATGGGCCGAGTGTCCCAAACCAGACGGTCCGCCCGCACCGAGATGCCGGTGAACTCGGTACATGGATGGGTGCATTCCTGCGGACGGCGGGGTACAAGGTTCGATCCTGGCGCGGGCCCACACACACGCGGTCGCAACTACACGACAACGGAGATGATCGGGCGCCGCAGAGGATGGCCGCGCATGAACGTCATGATTTGCATTCCAAAGACATAAATATTGTATATAAATTAAACCAAAAATGGCTTGTATGCCAGCCTATTTCCGAATAATAATCACAGTAGTAATAATAAGAATTCAATCCCTAGACAAAATCGCTATCTCAGGATTAGGTTTTGAAAATCCCGAGATTAGAAAATGCCCGTGCAAAAATGATGTTAGAAGTTGCTCATTAATGTTACATTTATAAAAAAGAACAAATACAATTTATGTAAGTAAAAGGAATATGTGAACAAAAAATAACGCAAGTAGAAATGCGAGAATGAAAAATAATTTTAATATGAAACAATTTAATTGTTAAGCATCGAACGTTTCATCATTTAATCTTGATCTAATTTTGACACTCCGAAATTAACCCAATATCAACTCAGTTTACATCACCGGAGAGGAAAGGTTAAATATGAAAGAATAAAAAATAAAAAAAAATTGCCACTTATTAACTGTAAATCGATCTGATTTACATTCGCGGATACATCGCAAAACTATGATGCAGAGGTTCAAAGCTTCGTGTTGACACCACAATCGAAATCAGAAGCAACAAAAATTACAAAAAGAAATAACGATCAAACAATGTGGTCATGATGAAACCGACGCACTGAATGAAAGGTGAAATTTTACAGAACAAAAGCAAACGTGATATCGATGAGTAAATATTAAAAAGAAACGATTTATATCGGGGCAAGACGAATCCGACAGCTAAATGCTAAAAAATCTCTAATCACGAATCTTTTTGTACTACACCACGAAATCTATCCAAACGGTAAACTCAAATCAAACAAGAAAAAATATATATAATTGCGTGAATTGAAATGAAAAAGGATGCAACACTAAATGTGTTAAACCCTCCAAAATTATTTTTTTTATGTTTGATTCTTAACAAAAGGTCACATTATTCACCAAGTATTTTTTTGTTACTAAAATTGGTTGTTTGATCGTTTGTAAAAAAATATTTACTTATCAAAAGTACATCCCGCAGTAAACTCATTTTACTCTGCGATATACGATAGTAAAAAACGAGAATCGATAGTTAAATATGGCGGACTTCTCACAGCTGATCCAAAAGTCATCTGACACATTGATAGTTTGAAAGTTGCAGTGTACGACAATTAATCATTCAATATTCCGCTATTTTAATGATGAAAGTTCATCCGATAATGATCTCGTTGTTTAATATACATTATTACACATAATACGAAAAAATTTCACCATCAAAGTGACAGATATCGAACGTCTAGGCGAAAAGATCAATAGATAATGTATAAAATAAAGCATATTTCAGGATATTCTATGCTTTGATGGTAGTCAATTCGATATATCAACATTCCGCAAGGGACTTTACTACGGGCGTTAGTAAAAAATTACTACTGATCACACACAACCGGCTGTTAGGCATTTGCAAAGTATTTTTAATACCACAATAAGCTAACAGACAATCCTCCAAAGAAAACCAAAATTATGTAATAATATGTTTAAGAATCACCTCGTTTCATTATTTAAACAATTCTCTCAGAAGCGTGCACTCGTATTTTTATGAGATATCAAATCTTTGACGTCGAATATGTCAGTTAAATTTTCCCTTACAACCTTGTCTACCCATACATCGCGATGTTAGGGGATTCCCCGTATTTAATAACATTCAAACAATCGCAACCGCTTTATAATTACAGCCACGGCTATCAATGAAGTCTCCCCTTAACAATGGCGACGGGAGAAATGTGTACAACAGAAGTACCGAAATGGTTATCGACGCAATTCATCGAAAATTTATTGCATTCGATTGTTCGCTCAATGTAAGCGAAGGAAATCCATATCCAGAGACAGACAATGTGCGTTGGCTGACAATGAAAAATAAAATATTCAAATATCGCGCGGCAATATTTCAACTTTCATCCTTTATAAATACACAACGGAGAATAAAAAAAAAAATTAAAAAATTAAACTTGATACGAGAAATACGTCAAAAGAAACGAAAGATATATCTTTATTACAACGAAAAAAAAGATTGATGACAAACAATAAATACGATACAATGACACAATATACTAGTTAATAGCCTCACGACCTTAATACATTCAGCTAACTAGACGAGATCAACCCACAACGCGGGAGTTTTGGATACTACATCAACTAGCACAGCGATATTATCACGAGCTATAAAATCTGACTGGTTTAAATGCCAACACGGTCCAATAGATCAAGGTGAAAATGTGACAATCTGCTGATCAAAATGAACATTTAAAAAGCGCATTAGATCGTTGCCCAAATTCAGTTAAATGCATCATATTTCAAAACGTTGATTTACCGTTAAAGAAATCGCATCGGTCGTGTCTTTTATGCGGACGACACGAAGAGAAATCACATTTAAAAATGATTATATGTATTTAAAATCTCGTGTCCTGTTTCGTTTTATCTCGGATTCAGATAGACGTGTATCATTAAATTTGTTTGGTTCCGCGCCACCACTGACATCTAGTAAGTAAAGAATTTCCAAAAATATAGTTAGTTAGCGGAAATATATATATTTTTAATTCAGTTAAAATAAATAGGTTTCGATCGTGAACCGCTCGGCATGCGAGCGTATTATATAGATGATAAGTGACGTCAGAAACATCAGAAATGGTGACGTAGCGAATTCGGTGAAAGCGCCGGTGAATGTTTCTGGATAATGGTAAACACATTTTCGAAATAAAAATGCGGTAATGTCAAGTGCAGTTTTCGTGACAAAATTTTACTGAAGATTCTGAAAATATTATAAATAACCAGTGATTGAAATCAAGGTATATTATTAAGATCATAACAAAAAAACAATAACTTCAGGGGGTAATACGTCTTATGATAGTTGGCACCGTCGCTGGATCCATGACGATACGAGGTCTGCGCCGCGGCGTGAGCCTCGCATCGGAAGGAATGCCACGATGCTGGTCTGCCGGCTGCTGACACAGGTCGCTCGAATTGGCGCGCGCGCGCACACACGCACACACACAGATGCACACACATGCACACCTATCGCGTATCATCTCCATCCGCCATGCAAATAATATGAACGCACCACGCGAGTATGCGAGGTTTCCCAAAACGACGGGTTGCTGAACGGGAAACGCAGAAAACGAAGAAGACGCGTCGAGAGTGAATATCGACATAGGCCGGTCACTCCAAAGTGTGATAATGAAATTATTTAAAAATTACGAACAATTATTTTAAATCCCGTACTCCCAAATTTCAAATGCACGTTACTTCACTGGATAAAACTCGAAATATTTTGAAAACATTTACTCAGATTTCAAAAATCATCTCGTTATTGCCACGTCCGCTCTCAAGTATTTTACCCCGAATATTATACACGTATACCTACCTATATAGAATAATTTTTTCCCTACATATTTTTTCTAACTCTATTTCAAACACGTTATTTATATCGTTCTATTTTCAACGTTCCGAGGGGGGCCTCCGATAAAACAATATATCTTGTTTTTTTTTTCAGAATTATATTCTTATACGGCAGCTATATAGTTAAAATCTTTTGAAAAATGTGAAAATAAAACACAAGGTAACGAAATTTTCTAAGGCACAAATCGACCCTTCAGAATGACAAGGTTCCACCTGACACTGGCACTGTTTTGAGATAATGAGCTCAAACGTGTTGATTGAATTTCTACCATACATTCATGTATATTTTGATCAGATTTAAGGTCTTGATTTATTTTCAGTGTTATCAACGACAACTGTGAGATGAGGGAAATTAAAAATAAAATAAAACATTGTAAATTAACAATAATGATCCATAAATTGAAATAAATAACTTATCTAGTTGGAACTTTCAGCTCTTGCTATTTCCTTTAATATCTGTTATTAAATAGAGTTACTGTGTATGGAAGAAATAAAGAATAATGCATTTGGAACCCTTTTCACGCAATAACTCAAATTAGCCTAAAATGTTAGTTGGAACCTTGTTATTCTAAGGGATCGAAATGACAAACTGAAATTGTTTAAACATATATTATGTTGAAATTAAAATCTGTTACAAACAAACGCTCGTAACATATCACAGGTAAATTTTTTTTTTATTCTGAACGAATACTCATTCCGTTGAAATGCATGCCGATGACACACGCGCCTAACACGCTCGCGGAATAACGACGAAAATGAAAAATGCAGTCTATTTTAGGAACATTTTAACGAGGCGACCGGGGAGGGGAAAAGTCGATCTGGAAAGGTGGAATGCGAGAAACTCGGCGAGTGACGTCATCGAGTGAACTCCAGCACGCGCATATTCACACGCACACATGCAGCCCTATACTATACGTGACGGGTTCTGAAGGAAGCGCTCTAATTGGCGAATCCCGGACTCGTAATTCAGACAAGACGTATATGATTATGAACCCGGCAATTCGAAACCACGCAACACACAAAAAAAAAAAATAACAAAAGAGAGTGAAAATTTGGGTCACTGTGCTAAATGCGCGCGATGTAGACTGTTCGTTTCGTCAGAGGAAGCCCGGGTGTACCGTGAAGGGATCCGCTGACGAGCGGATCACAACAAACATGACAATCATATACAGGTGCGAGGGACAGATAACAGGAGAAGATAATAAAAGAACGGCACGAGTCTGGAAGCAAAAATAACAGGTCACAGTGTTCTGTGTACGAGTACAAAAAAAAAACGGTTAAAAATAATAGACAACAATAGAAATACAAATTCTGCGTATCAGCAAAATTTTTTTGAACACTTAAAATAATGACTACTTACTACGAGCTGTCGAAATTAGTGACTCGAAACTTATTATGGCAAAATCTCTAGTGAAAATATATACATATCTATATATATATACCTCTTGTTTTTAACGGTACATAAGACTCGCGCACTCAAAACGTATAAATATATGTGTTTATAAGCTTTTCTTTTTTTTAATTTGTAATCATGTCCCCCCCTACTACGCAGGCACATGTCTCAGGGCAGACATTGTGTAAGGTGAGTCGGGATAAGTGCATCTACGTCTCCTAACTACGTTTGAAATTGGATTCCAGTGCCGCAATCTATTGAGAAATGTTATAAATCAATATTTGAACAGACAGTTCAGAGATGGTGCAAACATCTAAACATTAATTAGTTTGTAATACCATTTCAAATTATGACAGTTGTTTGATGTCAACTTGCGAGTTGTGTATGCCTTTTCAATCTTTCCTATATCTCGATAATCTTTTGTGCCAGAACGCTGATATTAGGTAAGTACATTCATTTTGAGTTGTAGTTTGTGATGTGTATATTAGTTTAGTGATTATTTCCGCGGATTACGATTTATAAGACCAGATACACTTACCCCATAAATTTTACACCGTGAGGAAAGTGAATCTAACTCAGTGGTTGGTATGGTACCCCATATATTTTGTATGGAGCACTCAATTAATGATGTGTATACAGTTCCATTATTTTTTTAAAATAATCAATTTCAAAAACAATCACTATATGTCGCATTTCCCCCGTTTAAGGAATTTTACTACATTTTTTTGGAACTTAGCACGTTTTACCCGTCATTAAGAACCGAAATAACTAACTCATATTGTCATTAATCAAATCAGTAAAGACATTTTCATTATTTTAACAATTTGTTAGAAATAATCCAACTAGATGCTCTTACCCCAAATTTGGGGTAAGTGCATCAGCTCGTCCAATTTTCAAAAAATGCTTTCAATATCCGCTATTCTAAAAGGTTACATTCCAATTTTTAAAGACTTAAATTAGGAAACGGTTAATGATCTTTCTATCAAAGTTTCACAGTCATGGAATAATCTTATAAAGTTTGAGAACAGTTCAAAGTTTATGTCGATGATTTACATGTCACACTTACCCCGATTCACCTAATAATAATATTATTTATTAGTGTACACTCATATTTTGTTTATTTAAATATAAGAGGTAATTATTACATTACTTTCTGCGTGTGAAGTCAGACGAGAGAGAGAGAGAGAGAGGAAAAAATTGTACAAATTTTTCATGATATCTGAATATCAAATAATAATTCAAATATTTGTTTAAAAATACGTGGATAGAGGGGTGTTACAAATGTTTATGATTTTTCGAAGGTTGCTACTAGTGATGAGAAAAAATGCTACTTTTGACTCACTGGTGTGATTGTGATTGATATTCGAATCAATGATTGAAAACTGTGACTGTGATCACAATTTCATTACTAATATCAATGCGCCGCACGATATCATAATACGCGAAATAAATGAATAAAGAAAAAAAAACATAATTTTGAGCATATTTACTTATATTATTCAAACTTCATTTACGTATATATAATTAATGTATAACTAATTTAATATCATTACAAAAATAATGAATACCGTAAAAAAATTAGAGTTTATTTTTCGGGTCAAATTCTCAGCATTTCATGTAAAATACTTTGGCAGAATCTACTAGATGACGTCCATCACGAATTATAACGTCATTCCTTCATGAATATTTTCGTTTCATGTGCACATGCGCCGAATCACGTTTCACAACCGAATATTAATAAAAATGAATCGCGAATCACGATATTCCCAGATATTCAATCACCGGTAGTGACTGTGACTTAAAGATATCAGTGATTGACTCACGGCTCGTGATTTTGAGCTCATCACTAACTGCTACTTGCATTATTAAAACGAATTGATAACAATCGCGCTATAAAAAAATTACAGTATCCTCAATTTTATACCGCAAGTGATTATTTTTCGTTCACGTTTACAATACATATATCTAACAGTCGATCGACTGATTTGTTGCGAAGGACAAAAAGCGTTGTTGTGAAGAATGACATAAAATAAATGAATTTATCACGGGGTCTGCTTACTCTAGCAGAAAAGTTGTGTATTAATTAAAAACAGCGGGGAAAGCTCTCAATGCGGCCTTCGGTCATTATGATTCAGCTTTTTTTCTGATACGTTTTTGATCTCGGTGCTTCTGGACCGCGCCGTATCGCAATTTCAAAGAATCCGTTTTATTTGTCGATTCACATTATACGTATATAATTATATGTTTGTGAACAGTCTTGACTGAAAACTTGGAACACCTACGTACAAAATGCACGTGTTGGTAGTATTTAAAATTGAGTACTTGTGTTAAATAATATTACACGAAGAAATCGGGACGGGAAAAGAATCGAATTTTCAAAATTATACATAATAATTCAAAACAGAGCAACGAGTACTATTTTAAGATGAAATAAAATTAATGACGGTTAAGCAAAATATAATTTAAAATGTCCTAGTACTGATGATATACAAAATTAAAAACCGATTATACGTGAATAAAAATACAATATAAGCCGGTGGGATTTTAAACATACAAAAACAAATCTAGCAGGAACAAAAAATAGTTTACACTATAAAAGATTCAAATTGTTCAATGAACTGTAAACAAATGTGAAGGAAGCCACTGATCTTAATATGTAATATTTAAATTCAATAACTGATCATTTTTCATGTGTTTTTTTTTAACTAATAGTAAATGATATACGACGTAATTAAATATATTTAAAAAAAAGTATGTTTTCTAAAGTATTGCATATTAGATGTAAAAAATTATATAATAATATTCTTACAACTAAATAAAAAATATATATACATAATAGTTGGTCGACAGCACAACCTTCTGGTATCGAACTAAATTATCATTGAACGCTCGGTACCTACCTAGGCTGGATAAACAAAGCACACTTGTTTCAATTGTTTAAAAATTAAACATTTTTTAACATCCAATCCAGTCAAGTGACAAAGTGCCAGACGATTATAGAATTATTCTATTCGAAATATGCGTGCGTTATTAAAAGTGTGACCGACACACAAACGGCGAGAATTACTTCAATGACAAATTGATGATATCTTTTAAATGCAGAGACGTTGAGAATCAGTTTGTTGCACCAGATGTAAAAATGTTATGTACTTCTGAGATCTCGCTGCAAAAAGCCAAACTCCACCGACACTGATTGAAAAAAATACCTTAAAAACTACATACGTTGCAAATGAATTTGTAATGTCTTAATTTCTTCGAATAAGATCAGAATTTAATACAAAACGCGAGTCGAATCGAGGGCATTCTCGTTCGGACAGCCAGACGGAGTTGGATTTTATTGGAACATATTATTACACCGATATGTTCACGCGCTGTAACCAAGTAAGGCAAGTGTCTTTCGGCTTCTTTCCAGATCGTGGATCATGTTTCACGTCTCGAGAGACGCACACGTTTCGTAAATTTATTCTTTCTAGTTTTTTAACCCTCACAGGAATAACAACGAAATCAAATTATACCCCATCTGTCCGGGAATCGCGCTTTGAACAAATCAATTAAGATTTTTTTTAATGAGCATACGTGTACAAGAACTTGAAATTTAATAAAATTAATGAAAAGCTGGACGTCCTCGATTTGACTGATAGTACCGTGTTCCTCCTACTCTAAATACTAGATCGTCAGATCTGTCATGTGAAAGTTTCGAAAACAGATCATTGTATTAATTCGTCGAAGTGCATGTTGTTGATGGTATATTTAAATAACAATGTTGTATTTGTATCTCTTGATAAAACCTAAAAAAAACTCTATTCACCCTGCGCCAATTTGTTATGGCTTGTCGGCTCTGATGATGTTCTTCCAGGTGCGTCCTTTTTTGGAGTGACGAGAATAATAGACTGTTTGTGCAATGTGATAATTTACAGTATTTTTTCCCGACTGACAATATTACAAATTATCTTAGATCTATATTCGGAGAGTGACGCGGAGCGAAAGGAGGCCGAGCTCGGTTGTCGGTCCTTCTTATGCATGCTACCCTGTTAGTCGTATTCATGCTCACTTCACACACACATACGTTTGACCCCGAACGCGCATGCACCTGTCACTCGATTATCGATCCACAGACATTAACAAATAATATTAATGCCGTTCTTTAACTATTTATGTACACACGATATATACAAGTTAATTTTACCTAATGTTATTAATGAGTGTATATAAAACAGAAGAAATGAGGTTAAGATAAAATATATATATATATATTTTATCTTAACCTCATTTATTTATTATATATATATATAAAAATAAAGGCATATAAAGGGAAAAGAAAAATTGGTGTAGAAGACGACAGGAATTTTCTTCTCAAATTAACATTTTCGCAAGTAGCGCCCAACATAATTCCAAATTTCCCACATCAGTTCAGCGCCATCTTCACAGTAACGACGGGAAAAGGTAATTCGGTGGCACTGACATAACATAACACAGCCGTAATTCCACCACACGCGGGCGTTACAAAGCCGGCCAACAATCCTGAGGAATCAGCCGACTCGATGCTCCGAACAAAGGGGGTTAACAAAACAAAAACAGTATATAATGTTTCATTGCGAAATCCCGACGCGTATACATTACCAGCGCCGAGAAGCGACCTTGGATCCTCGCCGGTGACGTCGCCGCGAAAAAAGGCCGCGTGGTGTGTAACCGACTTTGCGGCGTTCCGACAACGCCGAGCGAAATATTTCCACTGAAATGCAACCCACCAGGAAAAGGGTCGAAAGCATCCCCGACGGGTTCGGGTGTCGCGATATGTGACGAAACGCAATTTTCTGGTCGGGGCCAGGTCCGTCCGCGGCCGGCGGGACGAGCCCGCCGCCTTGCACCGGGCGCGGATACGTGGGAATTAATCGTTCGATTGTCTCGATTACACGCAAAACTGCGAACTTGGAACGGGAGAGACGTCAAAATGCTATGGAAAACACACCATCGAGCGAGTGAGAAAAATATGTCAGAATGGTAAACACATTAGGTCCAAATTTTTAAATCCCAACCCAAATCCAGCAAGTGATAACTTAATATTAATCAAATTGTATGTTGCGGTGTCTAATTAAAAGTTTGGACAACTTTTAAAATGTATATAGATCTATTGGGGTAGCAGCCCTTATTGAAAAATAAATAAAAAGATACGATATGGGGACGCGTGGATCACGTGATTCATAAAATAATGAGCAACGTGGATAGCTTCAGTCAATCGCAATCTTAAAGATTTGAACATCACCAAGGATGCAGCAGCCTAGAATTATTTTCATTCACGTCCTTTATCGTCTTTCAAAATTGTTTGAAAAAAAAAACACAGTTTTACTGAAAAATATATGTTACAATAATGAGAAGGTTTTCAATTTTAATTTTGCTTTAAATTATATTTGCTTACGGCTGCCAAAATGGTGGGTCGTAGCGATGCAAGGCACATAAAAATGAAGTGAAAATATCCAAATCTGAACGGAATATCTCCACCTGGAGTTGCATGCACACGAAATGGAGCACAATTTATATCAGCCTTTGTTGTAACAGACATTCATTTGGCTTCCGCCCACGACATCTAGACAGCGTCGCATTCTGGAAGGATTATATGATACACCATCATACCCGAAACACACTACGCAGATAGATGAATAATAATTAAAAAATTAAAGTCGTAAGCCCTGTAGTAATTACCCATACTTCCATATATTTTCCAATAAATATAATTTAAAAAATAGCTTCGTCTCTATGAGATATATATTATTTGTTTAAAAAAAAAAATTCCCGTCGCTGTAACATTAAAAGTAACGAATACTATTTTTAAATTATTTTTTTGCATTTTTCAATTATGTATTTCTTTCAAGTCACCAAAGGACCACCGGGGGACACCAAAAACGACAATTATTCGTGAAGTAATAATGTGGCAGTCGAAGCGGAGGTGAGCCGGAAGCACGCGTGTCGTCATCAACCGCACCGGCGTAGGAAACGCGACCGAGATACATACCTACCTAACGACTAGATTCGAGGAATGTGATTTACCCGATCTTTTGATAAAGATGAATCACAATTATTACAACCGAGTGCGGCAGACGTAACCGCTATGGAATATATAGAAATGCTGGATATTTTTTTCAATACTAAAATCGTGCCTTCAGTGAATGTGTGCGTAGCGTTAAATTGTCCGGTATTGTATTTTCAATTGCCAGCACATATTGTAGAGTTGCTGCATGCACGACCTACGTACACGTAACTAGTATTATATTATTTTCGCTTTCATTTATTGGAGACAAGTTTTCGCAGTCTGATTTTAAAGTCTTGTGGCCAACTTACTGAACATTATTCGAACGATTATCAATTAGAATTTACTTCTTCAATATTAGCAAAATTACTTTGTTTATACCACTATTTATTGATTATTCTATGTGTTTCGATACTCATGGTTTCTTCTTCAGGAAACAATGTTTACAGAAATTAAAAATACAAGCATAGATAAAAACAAAACTATAATTAAAAAAGAACTAATACGAAAACAAATTTAAAGTGTGACTATTTGCAAATATTATTTGGTTATTTATAATATTTAGCTTGCTACTAACACTTTTTCTTATTTCTAAAATTTCAAATTTATCTAACTGTAAACCCCTAGTATTTGTATGTATAAATTGTTGACATCGACAAGGGTTTAGAAGTTTCGAGAAGCTCTTTATCTCGGGGACAGTTGAAGGAAAGCGACCAATAAAACGGTCTCCTACAAGATGGATAGACCAAATAAACGCTGCGATCAACATGGGTCAAGACCAGAAGGAATCTAGACGTATTGTGCACAAGTTACAGACATATCGAGACGATTAAAGACTGCGTTTAGACTGCACCTCATAGATCAACATTTTGTATTATATTCGCGTATAGGGCGGCCTCGTTAGTACCATATTAATATGGGCTGAAATAATATCCGAGTAAAAAAAAAATATTATATAACTGAATGCAAACGGTTAAACAGTATGGCCGTGCGCTAATCAGACATTTACAAGAACGATCAAAGAAAAATAATACTATCTGGCGTAATACGTGATAACTTGTTATCTTTCGTGGAATCGTCAAGGTAGAAGAGACATTATCGTTTTGGAGATTTCAATTATTTAGATACGGTACGCACTTTACGGCGAGTGACAGTCAAATATATCACATAATATAACACATTCATTTAACCAATAATCAGTAAAACATATCTCGCGATCGAGGTGCCTCTACATTATATATCTTGGATTTTTTAAATTAATTAATGAAAAACAGCGAGGAAAACAAATATAAATATTTTAATGGTCCACTTGAGAGCATTTCCGATTCATGTAAAAGATCTTTTTGAAAGACCGCGACCATTAAAATTCGTTTTCAGCGTACCACAAAAATTCTTAGCTATAGAGACAAATAGAGCAGAATGTAGAATTTATTTCTTATACGATCAATGCGAGCATTCTAATCTAAAGATAACTACTGTACTAAAATAACTTGAAAAATATAAACTAATCGGTATACATATAAACCGTTCAATTTTAGCAACATAAATGAGTTTTGAATGCTTTTAAAAGGCTAATATTGGATTTTAATCAATGTATTATTATATTTACAATTGTAAGTATTTCCTGATAAATTATATTATAAAATAATATATGAGAACATAAACCATTTATTATCTGTATCTATATGCAAAAATTTATATGTTTACTTAATATTGCCATACTTGAATTATTTATTAATACAACAAAAATACATCATTCTGAGTGTCATCAACCATAACGTTACAAAAGGAATATCAGGAACATTTAAACGTCATAATTACATTTTTTTTAAATTACTCAATTTCCGACCAATTATAATGTTATGGATGAAATAAAAGACAGAAGATTTTTTTAAGTAAATGAAAACAATATAGGCTTTAAAATATTATTTATTACAATCTTTAAATTTGTGAAGCAAAATATTACTAGCTGTTTACGGTCATTATTCTGATGCTGTCGCCTGATATTTATTTTTACGTGCAATAATATTATTTGATTATTTCCGCGCTTCAATCTTTGCAACTTTCGACACTGCCCGTTATTAGGGCATATGAAGAATCACACTGTCGCCAACTGTGAAACGTTAAGTCAAATGAAAAAAAAAACATTTGTTTAAGAAACTTACTAAAGGGTAATCGTCTTAAAGCAATTCAAGGATCTATTCCCCGCACCTTCTGGTTCTCAAAAAGTAAAGTCCCCAAAATAATACCAAATATCTCTAGAATGAGAATTGGGTATTGCCAGGTGGCCTCTTATTTGTTCAGATTTAACTTGATAGATAGTGCCGAGGAGGAAACCCTTGACCATGTATTTTTTGCCTGTCTATTGCGGATCACAGGTTTTTTTTTTACAGTGGTCTCGTCAATGGTAATTTTCAGCTTAACTTGTGTCATCTTCTTTCCCTCAACTCGCCACGTTTAATCTATATAATAGCAAGTTTTTTGAACGACGATGGTATTGGCTTGTAATATAGCATTTCCTATTCTATAATATTATTGTACTTTTTCTACAAAACAGAGTTTTTAACTTGATTGATGGCACAAATCACCCTTGAAGGATGGATTGCGTATTTAAAAGAAGAAGAAGAAACTTAGAATATTTTAAGAATTATTCGCAATGTGCAATCATATTTAAAATGTCGCGCCCACAGAAAAAGTCATAATGTTACCATAGTTACACATACGTGAATACGGTAGAAAACTGTTTTATCATAAGAATCGATACTGGGGACATCTACACTTATATTTTACCCCTTCAAACTACAAAACATTTTTAAAAAGTTTGCTCGTTGCATTTTCTACATCTATAAAAATACGAGTATTGCGGAAGATTTATAACGAGATTTATTTCGATGGTCTTCAAGATAATAGTAAATGTAATAATTTATTACAAATTATTGCCGTAGACGATAATTAGCGTTTTACGATGCGTATCATAATTAAAATGTTAATATATTTCAAATACAGAAATTATCATTTGTTTTTACTTCAATTCCCGTTTGTTGGTGAATAATATCAGTTACAAACGATTAATACTATATTTTTTTCTCTAATAGAGACCAATTCGACACATCTCTATTTATAAAATGATCAAAATTGTACAACCGATATCAAGGCAGTCAAAAAAATAATAATTCATTATTTTCTCACGTGTTTAGGTTATGAATCACGGTTATTTCATACCAGACACAATGGGAGATATACCCACGGAAGTACTTTCATTTATTTCCATTGTGAGACTCGGGTTCTGTTCCCAGGTGACGAGAAAATTACTTTATATAATTTGTTACAACATACTCGTTTCGATTGGTTAAAGTCAGATAATAAGATGGGGTCAATACGACCATTTTGCAGTTTATAAAGATTGGCAAAAAAATAATAATATCGCAGGTTGCAGTGGCATTACCTACATATTATTTGATGTGCGGGACAACCGTCTAACCGTCTTTGGTATTTTGACAGATGTCAAAATTTTTTTATTTAATTTGACAGGCATATCGTTCATTTTTAACCACGGGAAAAAAATTTACAGTAAATTATGATAAAACTTATATTGCAAGCGTGTCACGGCATTCTTTTGAGGTTAACTCGAAAAATCCTGCAAGATTGTTACATATTATATTTTATTACACGTACGACCGAGGGAGACATAATTATTCAATGGTTATTTTATTCAGGCTAAAAGTGCAGCGCGGTCCGGCGCGGACGGAGTCACAGCATTTGTTATAAATATATAACCTTGTCTAATAAATATAAGGCCTCCAATTAAATTTCGTCGACTCGTTATCTCTGGCGGGTCACCGAGAAACCATTCCACCGTGTCGGGCGATATGCAGCCGGTTTGGTGACTCGAGGTGTGTTCGAAAATCGCAGTTCCTGTGAATTTTGTCCGAAGCGACCACATGCACACGTCATCCACAGATGATTGGGAGATTTTAAATCGATACTTCAAGAAAGCGAAGGGGCAACGCACGGCCAGCCGACCATTTGTACACCTTTACGGACACGGATATACGCCGCATCCTGCGTCTCTCTCTCGTAGTTCGGCTTTGACAGATGAGAAGGAGACGTACGCTGGCACGTAAGTCGTAGCCCACCGATAACGACCGAGATGGGCGGACGGCGCCCGTTCGCCGATTTTAACGCGACAATCCGGCTATTCCCGGACACACACGGCTGAAAACAACCGTTAAATGGAGAAATAATTGTATTGCTACATTTCGTTGTGGATATACTAAAAGATGGATAAATCCTTACTTCTTCACGCCGCATAATCTCCACTTGCAAGCGTTTATGGAATTCCTCGCACTCGTCCTTGTACTTCTCCATTTCTTCCTTGGTTTGACGCATTTTTTTCTTTAACACGTCCAATATGGTGCCCTGCTGCATGTTTGTCGTCATTTTGGCCGGTTATTTTCTATCACAAACACTAAAAAAAATGAGAAAACACGACCAAGGCTCGGACACCCGCACGTCACTCAAAAAACCACCGACTGGCTAGGATGGGCTCGGCCAGCTCGGCTCTGGGTTGGCCAAATAGCCAACATGGCGGCTGCGGGAGAGGGACGCACGATTAACGACAACTTTTACCGAGCGCGACGAGTGACGTAACCGCGGTCGGATGAAAGGACGGAATTGTTTAATATTTAAAGAAAACTCGGTTACTGGGCTTATAGAGCAAAAGCATTAATAACGCAATTGACTTTTCCATATACAAAATATGTGAGGAGCGCTAATTAGTAATATATTTTACAAAAATTTCATCCATTACAATTATCACAAGGAATTAAAGCATGTACATATAATATCTAAAATAATTTACAAAACTTTAAAAAAATATTTATTTCGGATGTCATTTTTGAAGTGACGTCAACTTAGTTTTTAACTATTTAGTTAAATTACATGAGAAAATACTATCACAACATAGGATGCCTGACTTGATTTACGTATTTCTTCATAAAAAACCATACATATCACAAACGTGTTTTTTATAACACATTTTATGTAATAAAAAAATTTTTATACATTTAATATTAAAAACTAATATCGGTTGACGACAATAAACAAAATAAAATGTGTTTATAAATAAAATACAACGTAGTGGTCATACTAATACATTTCGGATACGTTACTTTTACGCAGGTAAAAAGTGATAACGCGCCGTCGAGAGAATGGCAGCTCCACCTGTTAACGAACAATAGCAACAGAGTACAACTTCCTGTGGGTATTCCAAATTCGAAAAGAAGCGCCAAATTAACAATCGAAATAGGTTAGGTTCGCCACGCACCGTTGGCTATTTTCTTTCACATCGTAATAATGCGGGCGATCAATTTACAATGGCACGCACGCAACCTATGCTTTTGAATAAACAATTGATTTAAGAGAGATGCACTATCGACTATTAAATAAACTACAAAATATTTCATAACATTTACGATAAGTATAAACATTGACAATACTTTTAAAAAAATAGGGGAAAAATTTCCGATGATAAGGATTATTATAAGTTCTGGACTAGATAGAAAAACATAATTAAAAACAATTGTTTGACAAGAGTATTATTTATGTTTTCTACTTCCGTGGGTAAACGGAAATGGTAAAAATACAATGCGTATTAGAATGTTGCTTTGTTTACGTTTCATGAGCACCGCTTTATGTAATCGTTGCGTACTGAATTAAATGATGTTTTCCGTAAACGAAATTAAAATAACTTATCAAGGTGATTTCGTACAAAACCGCACGTCAAAACAGCTCTAAAATTAAAGTTTATAGTTTTCAGGGTTCGAGAAACGATATAAAAATCATCGCTTATTAAAGATTGATTTTTAAAAATTGTGGATATTGCTTTAGCTTTGTTAGACTGCACATTGCTAGATTTTTGGTTGTGTCCATGATAAAAGGGGTTGGTTTATAAACTTCTTAAATATGACACGAGGATTCCCAATCTATAAATTTAAATGGAGGATGGCGCGTTGAAATATTTATTGTTTTTATTGCGTTCCGTAACATTGTAACAGTGTATTTTTCGTCATTGTTGACAGACTCTACCTAAGACGCAGATAAAGTGAATGAAACAGTAACGAAATTTGTAATCAAACGCTCACATGAGGAGGAGCGAGTTCAGGGCATTGAGAAAAGTGATGATCGCGATTACACAATTCGCCCCGACACTGGGTTCCACCACTGCGACTCCCAGTGATGGATTAATCGACCATATCCATTCTCAATGGTTGCGTAAATGGTAACATTTTTTTTCATCCATCTAATACAAATCTGAAGCATGTTGAAAAATTCACAGCGAGCATATGGCAATGTTACCATATAAGTCATACGGAGAGAACGGCGACCGAGGACACCGCGAGAGGCGAGCAGTGTTGCCGTCACGACGGATCCATTGGGCAACAACAACACCAAATTAAAATCTTCTCACACGAGAGTGGCCGCATCGTGATTCATCTACGGCCATTGTCGCCTCAGGTGACAATGTGGAAGGACCCTCCGCATGAGTCACAAATTACAATGGTGCATTCGGAACTGCACAGTCGATTCACTCATTAGAACTAGCGAAGGACAAAACTTCATTTCGCAATGAACGCTTCACGAAATGCACGTTCACCAACTTGAAGTGTTCAAAATGAACGCTTCATTCGAAGTATGTTGGTACGGTTGGTAGGCCTACTCCCGATGCAAGTCGCAATCGCTTCGCACTTCATATAGTACAATGAAGTGTGGTAACCGTTATTGAACTATACTTCAATGAAGTGTGTAGTGTAATACTTCGCGAAGCATACTTCAACGAACTACATGAAGTGAGCGGCAAACTCTTTCATCTCTATACATACACAGTTCGTAGTTAATTGTGTGTGTTGCTGAGTGAGAGCTTCGTTGCAGTTATTTGCTAGTGTGCGTGAGTATGGCGTGAAGTATTGAACTATTGAAGCGTTAAAACGGGCGAACTACGAAGCGTGACTATAAAGAACTAGTTCATTGAAGTAATTCGTACAGTGTGGACCTATCGCTAGTTAGAACCGAGAGACACGACCGATGCACAGACAATTCACTCACTTGCATTCATAAATTCAACAGCCTCGGCAGCCTAAGCACTCGTCGTCAGTTTAATATGTAATAATAATAACAATAAAAATTAACATTTTTTTACTTATGAGCGAGTCCGCCGATCCGAGATATATTGGATGTGAAGCTATTTTAAACAGAATTCAAATACAACAAAATAAAACACCGAAAATAGTTTACGACTTCAACTACTTGACAGAAACTGAAACAGCCTACAAAACACACAACAATGTCATATGTATAAGTAACATAACATGGCTTGAAAAAAATTGTTTATTGCGAGATAAAACACAAGGACATAGAATTACATATAATACGTGAAAAAAACGTCAACTTCTTTACTTCTTACTTACTTAGGTAATTCTTCTTCTTCTTCGTCTTTTAAATAGGCAATCCACCCTTCAAGAGTGATTTGTGCCATTAATCAAGTTAAAACTTTATTTTATAGAAAAAAGTACAATAATATTATATTATATGACCATTGTCGTTCAAAAAATTCGCTATTATATAGATTAAATGTGGCGAGTTAAGGGAAAGAAGATGACACAAATTAACCGGAAGTTGAAAATTACTATTGACGAGATTACTGTAAAAAAAACCTGTGATCCGCAATGGACAGGCAAAAATGATATGGTCGAGGGCTTCCTCTAGATATATTTGATATTGTTCTTTTGGAGACTTTCCTTTTGGAGAACCAGGGGGTGCGGGGAATAGATCTTGCAATTATTTTAAGCCTTTATGATTATCTGGATCCATCCATTATGCAGTGCAGTTGGAATTCGTTCGTTTTTTTACCATATTAAGTCTGTCATACATCGGGATATGAAATTGATGAGAGAAAACTCCGGAGAGAGTGGCCTCCTTGGCCGGATTATCAGCAGGATTTATCATTACGTTTGACATTATCGTGCGGGAATTCAAACGAATGACACCTGTTTATTGTTGCTGTCCAAATTAAATAGACATCTTCTGATGGAACAGATTATCTCATTGTCTAGCCTTTCATATTAGCAGATGCTCGCGAGTCGGAGAATATAACAGCCTTATCGACGTTCCGGAGTGCGCAGATGGTCAACACAATACAAGATCACGTGAAAACTATCACATAAACCTGTCCAAAACAAAAAAAAAAATGGCCAATAGCGACTCATTTGCAATTGATTAAAAACATAGTACGTATTTATAACAAAAATACATTTGAAAGAACTAATACGAGGAAACAGACAGTAGTCCGTCCTTAAACAGTTCATTCACTTATACGTTTGAATAGGCAATATCACACACACACAGTTCACTCACTGGAACAGACAAAGAGATAGTCCATGTTCCTCCATCAAATTATCTATCCAAGGAAAGGGGCCGGGCTTCATAATGGAACATTTTTGTAACTTTTTTCAACACACGTAAAAGGGGGACAGTAGTTAAAATTATCTAAAATGTAATAGTAACATGAACATTGTACACCAACAGGTAAGAGCTGGTTAGAAAAAAGAAACAAGAGTAATAAAGCGACCGTGAATTTTGATTGGCCATTGTCTTTCAGTCTACAAGAACAGCTACAAGGGATGCGCTAAATTACTTTTGTAATGTATCTACGCATTCATTACAAAAACATTAATAATATTAGAAATAGTTTTAACTGTCTGAAATAAATACGTACGTATTTTATTACAATTGTTACATTTAATACAAGAAATATTTCTTGCTATTGTCATATAAGTTCTACTTATATTATTTTTCTTTATAAAACTTAATAACTCACAAATTATTTTTCTTTAACAGATCGATTCAATTCTAGAATACAAATTGCACGTGTCTGATTGGAAAGCCGTAGGTACGATTTGTAGGCAACAGTCGACTTATTCCAGGTTTAGCTTCAGCGAGTAAGAGCGTCATCGTGAACAGTCCAAACGTCGTGTACCTAACGTTCCGTATTTCGACAGTCTTTGTTCATACTTCCGCGGAATACCCGTGTGTTGTAATATAATATAAAAGCGAGTGGTTTAGCACAAAGGGGATTAAATAATTCAGTCTTATTTATTGTTAGTTTTAAAGACATCCTGACGAAGCTTGAGTTAAACGAAACGGGTTAACATGTAATAAAATTAATATTATATTATAATGTAATATAATTAATAAGTTAAAATGAAAATAAACATTTGATTACTAAATAAGGATATTTGCTGTACGAAAAAATTAAGCAATACTTTCATTAATGAGATTTATTGAAAGTAATTAAAATTAATTCCATCGGAATATGGATTGCACTAATAAACCATTAATAATAATTCTGTGTGCGTTTATATGTCAAGGTAACTTGACCTTTATTGTAATAATATTGAACGGTCACAGACGCAATAATAATAACTCACCGTTCTTTGAGATTACTTTTATTTAGGCTGACAACTGGAAAATAAATTTTTTTAATTCAAAAGTCGACCATCACGAAGACTCCAATCGAAGTATGTACTTTATTGGAATGGTAAGGCGTTGATTTTTACTATGGTATACAGCGGTACTGATTTAAGAATGCCATAAATCAATTAACAAATAAATTGATGGGTATTTATATGAAAGAAATATTACGCCTCAAGTCTACTAAGTGATACAAATGAAAATGAAAATATACAATTGTAAGTTTTCAATACAAATTTAATTTCGGTACGAAACATAAGTTGCACCACGAATTTGTGACAATTTTTAGAAGAAATATACGTCTCGAAGACGAGCGAGCCAACGAGCACCAGTTTGCATCAGTTTTTCGGTGGTATCCGTGATAACACGTCCTCTGCGGTGGTGGGTCAGATTTGACCCAGGTGTTTGTAAAAATATAAATTGCGCTACAAATATTCGTTTAATGTTGTTTTCCTTCTAGCTAATCTGTTATTAAATATTTCTAAATAATTTGAGATACAAATAAATGTTATCGGACGAGATTCAAATGAGTTATTGATAAAAATATGAAAAAAAAAACGCCCAAAAACTGACCTAAGACAGACGTTTTTACGGGATTGAATCTAACTGTAAGTTTTATGAAACTACCTGCTCGGGTTCCGACGAGATGATCACATGCTCGGTGGATGTTTGTATTTTGGCTATGTAGGGCGTCTGTTGATGCGTGAGAACATGTATATTATTCGTAATATTTTTTAATTTTTAACTTTAATTTTTTAGCAGGAATTTTAACATTTAATTAAATCATATTTAAAATGAAATATCTATAAAAAATCTCCCACAAAACGGTTGAAAAACCGAAAACTTGAGGTGGGTCTAAAATGACCCACCACCGCCGGACGTGTTTTGTTTTGACCCACCGGTGTTCAACTGCCAAATTAATATGAAGATTTAATAAGTAAAAAGAAATATGATGTAAAAAGAGTGAGAAAAAAATGTAATATTCAGGTATTCAAAGGTATAAAATGAGAATGCATCTATAATATTTATTTTAGTATAGTTTAAATTGTTTTCTGGGAGGATATACTAGCAAGTATCACCTACTTTCGGACCATAAGAATCATCCCAATTTTAAGACGATCGTTCCAAGTAAAAAGTTACGTTCGAAAAATACGATCAAAGAGAGTCACATTTCGGTAAGAAATTAAAAAAAAAATAACAAGTATAGAAAACATGTTTATTAATCAAATAAAAATGTTTCAAGTCACTGTTGATTCACGACATGAATCTGTCGTAAGTCAATAATAATATGACCATTATATTTTAAATACTCAACAGTTGTACTAATTTACTGGAAACACGTTCGATGAAAACCCATATTTCGTCGCCATCTGTCGCCCGGTTGCACAAACGCAATAAAGTAAACTCAATCATCCGATTGAAATATGCGCGAGAAGTCTGCATGCGCAATGCGAAAACTCGGTTACGTACACATAGAAGAAAAAAGTAGGGGAAAAAAATATTTCCATAGATGACCGTCTGTTGAAAGTGAACAAGTCACCGTGGCCCGCTCACCTCGGGTAAACATCTGCGATCACGGCGTTAGCATTAACTCCATATATGGGAAAACTGTGCACCGGGCACGGCGCCAGTGCTGACATCGATTACAGCGAGGGCAACACATTACACACCATGGCGCATCTTAAAATTATATTAATGTTATTTTGAAATGCAAAACAATGATTAATTAATAAAACTTAAAAAACATTCGATTGTCGAGTAGATTTACTAAAATAAAATATTAAATAAGTACCTAAAATATGTAAATCCGGATAATTTTTGTAAACTTTCTAGGTTGACGCAATAAAAGTCTAAGCTAACGGCCAAACAGTAAAAAATTAAAACAGGATTTTAACAGGTGTGTGTCGTTTTAATGTAATGATGTATGCCAAAATTGGTTCAGAAAGGGGGAGGATGAGAAGTCCGGAGGTGGGGTGGCTTCATTTTTCTCAGATTCCTAGATTAGACAAATTTTAGAATGGATCGGTGTAAGGTGGTGGGGCCAGTAAGAAGGTGCCTGCCTTAGTATTGCACAGAGTCCTAAAGAATAAATATGCAAAATTTTGTTAAGACGCTTTGAAATTTAGAAGTTTCTCAAACCTAATAATAAAATACGTTGGTTCTGTCTAGTGCGATAGCGATCCATGCATGCTTACAATTTCCCAGTATTTGTATTATCACATTTTTTTAAATAAAGCGAAAACAGATAAGATTGGACAGTTGAAAATTCTGGAAAACAGGGCGTGGCAAATTTTGATTTTTATTTATACATCGACATGATTTGACACTTTTAACGAAGATGGTTCCGAAAGTGTTTCGGAACCTGCGTTGCGGAGTCATAAGTGGCGCCTGCCTGCAGAGGTAGGGCAGAGAGCGGGGGAAAAGGATCTCGTATTTACTTGGACAGGGCCGCAGTTAAAACAGTCAAGGGTTTAAAAAAAACACAATTTTAATTTAATTTCAATGAAATTTTGACTAGGTCAAAATATTTCAATGTTGGAAATATTTATATAAGACGCAGACATTTATGACTAATCCGATCTTTACAACCTGTATTATAAAATTAGGGAGGCTTCGATAACTTGGTCATATAGATCGTATGAACGATAGACTTATATGTATATTATTGGCATCAGTAATTAGCGGGAAGCAGCCCTGTACAGAGACTGGTGGAAATTAATTCTTGACGAGGTCAGGACCCATGTCGAGTTATAGAGCCAAGTATGAGGGTGACGACAACGATGGGAAAATGAATATTTGAAGTCTCTTGTGGTCTGGTCTGTATTGCTGCAAATTATAAACCTAAACGATAGTCGCCATTGAATATAGAAATATATTTATTATTATTATTATGGGTTTGGGAAGAACACGTTATACGCAAGATTATATGGACACTCCTCAAGATTACAAAAAACATATCTTTAAGATAGCAGAAAAATACGTACGATTTTAAGTAATTATTTTGACTACGATTATAAATAACATTAACACAGTATTGAAATTTTAAAAATTTCATAGTCTAAATTCGCTACATTTGAACAAAGTAGAGCAACAGCTGTCACGAACATGTAGGTCATGGCGACCAAATGTACAAATATTGGCGTCACAAATTTCTGCAAAAGTGCGTTCTTGCTGCATCTTCGCGTACCAGCCGGAATAAGTCAAGCCACCCATGATCACCAGCCTATTACATAATAAAACAATTTAAAAAACAACTTTAGCGCTTTTGTAACATTTCATGTCTATTTGCGAGATATTTAAAAATGCACATCACCACGACCGAATGTAGACCGGGGTGAAAGGTTAAAATGGCCGCCTTTGACAGCAACGACTAGTGAGCACCCAAGTTAATCCTACTTTCATAGGACAGGCGCGTTGGATTAGTAGATAGTAACAATGTTAATATTTCATTTATTCGCAGACCTCCACGCGTCGTAATGACGTCAGGATAATACAGTCAATATTTATTTTTATATAAAAAATCGCCCGTCCACTAAAACAGATAAAACATTATCTAATGGAATATTAACCAATCATATGACTTTTTATTCTCTTCACGGAAGGGCCCAGACAAGCCTATAGACTTATTCGATAGAGCTTCGTGTCAACTACACAAAAAATTTAATTAAACTGATCGACATTTTATTTTATTACCGCGGCCGATTGCAGCTTTGTTCGTCAATTATATTCGTAGTATTTTTATTATTACTTACGCATATAACAAGAGAAATCCTGAAGATAAAATTACTAGACTGCTCAGACCTATCTACACACGTACGCAGAAGCTTAACACATAGCATCATCGGACGAGTAAAAGTGACTGCCTGCAAAATGATCAAATTACTCTTAATGTCTGTCTGACATCATAATAGCGATATTTTTTACAGTGATATTGGTCGCGCTGTCTCCGTTGAAATGTGGTCTATTTTTATTACGCGTTAATTGACCGTCTTGTTAGAAAAATTGATGTACACAAACGTTCGTAAAATTTTATTGAAATTCTCGTAGTGAATGAGTAGGTAAAGTTATCTTAAACGAGAACTCATTCGATTTATTTTCAATCTGATGCGTTGATTCACAAATAAATGCCGTTATAAGTGGTTTGTCTTTTGAAAAACCAGTTATCTTTATGGCATCTAATTTACCAACAGCAGGTAGTTGTGTGTTCGTTAGTTACGAAGTAGTACTTGTTTTGTGAATATCTTACATAAAATAATTAAATTCCCACCCCAAAAGAGACGAGTTGAAAATAGATCTTTGCCACGCAATGTTGTGGTAATCCAAACACGCCACGTAATGTTGTGACTTTCCTGGCCAGTTTTATCACACCCTCCACACTCTCCGGTCCTTGCGCCAACAGACTTCTACCTGTTCAGGTCACTGCAAAATGCATTGAATGGAAAATCATTCCGAAATGATGCAAATGTTCAAATTTTTATCAATACTTTTTTGAAGGAATTAATAAATTGCCATATGAATGGGAATACGTATCCTTTAATCCTTTGGGATTGATAAAATAGTGTAAAGATATTTTCTACGATCGTACGTGTCTGATAGGTATAACTTTAAAATATTATATTCACTTATCATGTAAGGTTTCAGCGTCGAGCCCTGTGTTAAATAATTTGCCCGCCCGCCCCTGGACACATGACCACTAAACTAAAATCGGAAAAGAACTTTGATATATTGACTGAACTGCATAGATTATACATTATCGAACAGAACTTTGTAATAAACAACTAATACCTTATACAGCTGTTAAAAATAAATAATTGTCCACTTAACAATGGCCATTACTTTTCAAGTAAATCTTTATTTTGCCTTTCATTCCAACGAATCTAGTTTTAATCTTAGGCAATTACTATTGTGATGTTGAAGAAATAAAAGTATGGAACAAAGTTAAAATCACACATACTATAATTTATTTCGGAATAATTATTAAACTTATGTTAATTTCTACATAATCATATCTTAATTTTCTAATATCCAAACCACTCATGATCAATGATGGAACAACCAATGGAACGATATAATTTTGAATGCTCGCCATTTTGTAACTTCAAAATTAATTTTGTATATTAGGTATACCTATATACACACACAACCATCCGAACGTATCCAGGAACACTAAAATAGACATAACGTGCGTACGATGGCATCTGGTCAATGTAAAACAGAAATATTATCAGTGCGTCTGACGCCAGAAAGAGAAAATACAATGTGTTCAATCCTCAGACGGTTTGTGATGAAAACATGTTACAAAATGTAATTTTGGATATTGTATCGATGCTATTATTAATCTGAATAATCGCAAACTAATTTCTGCTACATTTGTTATTACATTGAAGAACTTGATTGCGGAACGACTTCCCTTTATAAATTTAAAATGACATGATGACAGAAAATTGCTATTGATCAGATACTTTAAAGGGGGTCATTTGAGATTTGATTTAAAGAAAAATAACAAAAAAAAAAGCTGTGTAGTTAACGGTAATATTCTATACTTTATATTAAAATTAAAATAAGAAATTTTAGTCAGGCTGTGAAAATAAAATATAAGTAAGAATGGAAAGATTAAATATTTTTAAAACGTGTCAACGAAACTATCGCTTTCCGATTTTCTTAAGTGATTTTATATCGTATAACTTTTCAAAATAAACATATGAGACATCAAAAAATAATTATTACATTATAACTAGATATAACATAAATTATTATAGCATGTGAAACCATACATTGTGAAAAATCGTGAAAATATATCAACGTGCGCCATCTATTGACTGGTATGAAAACTTACAATCGTGAAAAAATCGTTTCAATTATTCAAATGCCCACACAGCCCACATCGTTTCAAAATAAATGGCTGCAATAAGCGCTAAAATATAAATAATTATATAATCACTTGGCATTTTCTATTACAAATTATTAAATAAAAATTATACGCGACACTTTGTGTAAGAGAAACATAAAAAATACATTCTTAATGGATTGTGATATATTTTGTTATTTTTAAATGTACGTCCATACTTCAGTTAATTCAATTTGTTGAGAAACGTAAGAAACTACGGAAAACTGCATTCACTCGCCGTACGTCAAAACCACGTGGGCAGCGCGCATGCGCATTAAAAGTGAAAAGTGACAGCGCAAGTCGGAATGTCATCGCGTGACAAGCAGCTGATTGCATTTTGGCCAAGTGGATGTACTTCAAATTAGGTTCAAATGTCGCACAGGATTCACCGGGCTATGGCCAACGCTTCCCGGATTATTCATCGGTCATTTAACATAAATATTAACGCGGCACGCCCGCCTGCACGATGACGCCGAGAGTATAAATAGTTCCAAAGTACGCAGTTGGCGTTAATTCCAGATCAAATAAGATTCTAGTATGACTTGGTTTAAAATAAAAGTTTGTACATACAACTCTCTAACATGATAACAATCTCAAACATTACAACTCGATAGCACCTCACGTTGAAGACAGAATTGTAACTCGAAAAGTTTTCAAAGCGTAACGAGTGAAAATGTTTGAATATTTATCAATGCAACAATAATTAATTGAATAATTAACCGCGCCAAGCATCGCATTACTTTTTAGTTTGTGAATACTTCGAAATGCTTCGCGACGCATGGCTTGACAGCTCTACTTGGGGATTGGGAGATTGTCGTTCTATTGGCTTATTCGAGTCATTAAACTTAATGGAATTCTAGAACAATGGAATGGTTGACGTCTGGTGCATTGTGTACGATAATTACATAAATGCAGTTGCATATGTACGTATGTCAATATCACAATTTGGAACAACAGTCACTAACGTCAAATAAAAACATAGAAAGTATATTTACCCTTTTTAATGCCGTATTCTTAATATTCTGCAGCTCATTTCTTATTAATGAAAACCTTATCATGGTATCTGAGCTGAAGATTGAGCTCCCGAAGGCCAGACCGGGATAGTCGGAACATCTGTGGCGTCTTCGCGCGTCTCTTTCAGAGGCCAATTCTGCCCGCTCACTGGGACATCTCAACCGAGACAGTTCTTCGATCTCCGGATCCTGGTCTGGTATCTCTGAATCGCCTTCCCCATCCCCTCCGGAGCAACCCTCGGCCGAGCCTCTGGGTTCCCATCGGATCTCCTCATCCCTGAACTCCTTCAGAGGACGATCTCTGTCTCTCCTGGCGGGTCTCCTCTTCTTCGGGGTTTCGGAAACCTTCTTCGGTTGGTCCGAGTCACTGTCACACAGGTCGATCGTATCAATCACACGATAGTTCGCGTTGCTAATGTCATTGTTTTGATTCGCCGCGTTCCTGTCAGATTTAATTACACTTTTGTTTTCATTCCTAATTAAACCCCTTTCGTCCGAGGGTAAGTTGTTATTGTCTATATTGGTCGATTTGTTGATCTTGTTTGAAGCGTTTGTCAAAGACTTGTTGTTACGATCAGCTGGTTTGATTCCGTCAGATTGTTTTGGAATATTTTGAGCGCCGATTGAGGTTACGTGGCCCGACGGATCGAGATGGGCGGCGACACCCTCCGAGGGGATGACTACCGGGCCGGCGGATCCCCGGGTGCCCCTGTCGCGGGGGTGGTGCTGGTGCCCCCGCTTCTTTCCGGTCCCCGAGCCGAGTTTTCGGCCTGACATTTCACCGTCGCAGTTCACTGTCCCACCGTACCCGCGGCCATTTTGCCTCGACTGATCGTCAGAGGTCGTGCGCGGCGTTTCATTGCGCTTGCGCGTCCGGCGCGCGCATCGTGGTTTGCTAGACATCTGTCGATCACCGCACGAAACAGGAGCGCGCGAAATTTTAACTTTATTCTTTCCCGACTGCTTCTTAGCGAATGGCGAATTTCCCGACAGAGGGGACTTACGAGTGTATTGAATGTTGGCAGCTCCCCGATTCACAAACATCGCGCCAAGTAATGAATCGTATAATGATACGAATACTTTTTTTACAAATTAAACGGTCTACTCTGTTTAATTCGGATTTTATTTTGCTTGAGTTAGTTTTAATTAAGTAATACTTTAGTTCTGACTCGCTCGAAGCGGAGAAGAACCACCGAACCCTTCGACAGCAGGGAGAAAACTCGTCCAGCGCTTAGTGCAGGCGTAGTTTTTGGCAAACTTGCAAAAATATAAGGAAAAAGAAATGGTTTCCCCGTTCATTCATCGATATACATAGTTCATGATCCTATCGACCACGCGGAGTGTACGGACGCTATAAATACCCGCCACGGCGGTCCAGGAGGCCGCCGCCATATTTGGCACCGGCAGAGCACTGTTCCGGAAATAGAACAGGGAACATTTGAGAAGGCTTAGACTGAGTTCGAATTAGATGAATGTAGTCTTTAAGAACAAACTTGCTCGCGCTTTGTATATTTCATTATCTGCCTAATTCTCACTCTTTACTTTTTTACTTTAAATAAATACACATACCTTTCGTCATCATTTTTAATATACCTTGAATTCTCTGTATCGTGTTTAAGATATGTTTTATAGCACTCATTCGAAAAAATTCGATTTTCTCATTTTTTCCAATTTCATTAAAAATGATCTTCAGATGAATTTGTGAAAATGTTCGTTTAAAACTAATTGAATTAAAGTTTAATTAAATTTAAAACGTATACTTATTAACATTTTCTATATTAGTTCTAAAATGACAAGAAAATTGGTACTGCTTATTAAATGAATTAAAATAAATGTAAACAGAACATAATCCTATAATATTACAATTCAGAAAAACGAGGTCAGATAAAATAAAAGAAAGCATTCTCCAATACATCGCCCTTGATCTTATGCCAACGAAAAAGCTAAATTCTTAAACATCATTAATTTCGGTCTATAGAAATGCTGTACTTTACAGCATTAGAATTTAAAGTTCATCTGATTGAAAGTCACCATATTGTTCCTTGTTTGTTAATTTATCTCATACGTACGTAGTATTCTGTTAAAAAATATGTACAGTAAAACATTATTAACCGGGTGCGTATTTAAGAAGAAATTATAATGTAAGGGCTGGTACTTACGTTCTGTAGGGCCTTATCCTTCTCCTCCAGTTTTGCGTTGACTTGCATGAGGGCTTCCTGAGTCTGGTCGAGGTCATTCTCAATAGATTGGATCTTCTTCTGAAGAGAGCGAGCTTCTTCCTCGGCCTGGTTTCAAAATATCTCCGTTAGAAACTCAGTAAATACATTTGCAGTACTAGAGGTAATTAAAAACACGACGACTTAAGGTATTAAATACCGGATCTCAAAGTCTGCATAAATTTCTCTAAATCTCTAAATTCTATATAAATGGGAAATAAATTATCATTGTATATTGTAAAGTTTGACATGTCAATAATCCACCCTGTCTTCAAGACACCCTGGGATAATACTAATTAGTGATGGTATTTAAACCATTATTGTGAGTGTGATTGTGTTTGATTGTAACTAAGATTTAACTGCTGTAGATTTACTTTCTAATGTACTAGTCATTACTCGAAGAATAACCAATAATCAGTTACCAATCATCGTTACAATCATTAATATAGATTGGGGCTCCAAAAAACATATTTTTAAAATAATACTCTCGACTATGAAATGCGCCATTTCAATTTGGGCCCCGGGACCTCTACCAATACTAGGGCCCTGAGCCATGGCCCCTTTAGCCCTATTGTAAATCCAACCATGAATATGTCACAATCATGTTAGTCATAATTTGAAGCCTTACACATTTCGAATAGTTCACATCAACGAAATAATTAATAATATTGACACATATGTATAATTACTTCAGCAGACAATAGTCAATTAATATACGGAAATGAATTAATTGGCTACACACGACGTTTAATAACACGTGCATTTTTTTTTTCTAATTTTTTGCCTTCTTCTTCAGCGTGATCATGCCGGCACGCACCAGAGAAGCTGCGATGCAGCTATTTAGGTTAATTAATTAAATCACAATACAGATTTGAAATAATGATTCAATCAATGAAGCAGTGAAGCGTACTCAGGGAAATGAGGTAGATGGTGATATGAATATTAATATTCATACATTATATGCAAGTTTATGCACGCTTTAAACTTTTGTTGTTATAATGGAATCGTTTAATATGCATCAATTCTAAATTTTTAAAATAAAATCATTTTGGCAATGTTTAAAAAATTGTATTAATACTAAAAGACAATGATTTATTTTTAATTTTAATACAACATTAAATTTAAAAAAAAAACTATTCAGTCATTTTTTAAAAATTGTATTATTTACAACATTAATTTAACGTGATAATTATTTTTTTTGTTTAACACCGAAATCTCAAGATAATGATAAAAGTGGTCGTATCAAGGAAAACGTGAAGGTGTTCTACAATGATTATTAACTGTAAAGGTCGAACCACATAATTATCCCTTTAAATTTCACGCTAAAAGTAACTTAATTATTATATGATTATTTGAAAACTCTGTTGAAATATTTGCGAAAAAATTATTCTCTTCTAAATATTTGTACGATTGTTTACTTTGTATGACAATTAGTAGGCTGTAATATTCCACAAACCACTAATTATATATGTATTATTCATCAGTTTTTGAAAACAGTTAAATAAGTAGTTGAGTATAATAAAAGATTGATTTTTATGGTAATTATTGTTCTTTATGTTGGTATACAAAGTACATATACTGTTGTATAAAGTATCCAGCGTACAAAAAATGCTGGAGTATAAGTTTACTTCGTACTCATCATAAGCGTGTTGGCGTACAAAATTCATAGAAAGTTATTAGATAAGCAAAAAAATTAGTGTAGCAAAAAAATTATTGCACCGAATTTACTTTTATGCCAAAACCTTCACCAACAATACTACTGAATATCATATTATTTAAAATAACTCTCAAAAATACTAGAAGCTAATGAGAATAAATTATTATTGTTATAATTTTAAACGAGTTATTTCCTCGTTCTATGTATAAATATTTTAAACAATGCCGACAGCCTTTCAACAAATAATTGATATGACCATTTTGTTTCGAATGATTTGTTTGAATGGACCGTTAGTATTTCACTTTAACCCTTCCCAAACCACGCGGTAACACAGGTCTACCGTTATAATTAAACCTGTAATATTTCGGTTAATACATGCAACATAAAATTCATATTTTAGATAATCCTAAAGAAAATATTAGCGCTCAGGAATGACTAGTGCAAAAACCAATTATGAAAAGGGAATCGTATAAAAACCATTATGTTTTCGATTCAATCCGTTGTAAAGTTAATACTTTGGTAAAAATGCCATTTGTGATATGAAAGACAGAGATCACACATTATTTCCACAGTGAAGAGAATAACAAATATACAAATATAATTGTCTCTTTCTCACTAATTAAATTAAGAGAGATAAGAAAAAAGGACACATTGTACACGACTTAATGAATGCTCTAAATTATGTTATTAATCATTTTTTCAAAATTGACCGCTCAATATTTAGAGTAAATTCGTGCCATTTAAATCATTTGAGTTAATATTTAATAAAAACATTTTTTCTAACTGTAACGGTAACACGAGTTGACAGCATGGCTGCATTCGGGTATTTTATATCATGGTATGGTAAAGGTTAAGCAAGTATTTTCAAGTACATCATGGTGAGTTTACCTTCTCAGCCCTGAGATTAGCATCCTTGGCTTCCTGCTCGCACATGAGCGCCCTATCCATGGCGTTGTCCTTCTCCAACTTCATCGCTTGCATCTTCTTCTTGATCGCGTCCATTTTGGATGTTTTGTTTTAGCTCTTCGTCTGATGCAAAAACTGTTAAAAAAAAAACATGACATTTTTATAACCGTTTAGCAATAAAAACGCTGTGTATTCTGTGAAATTAAACCGATTCTTTTATCCGACATAAAAAAATCACGTTCTTGGTAACAACTAAAAACCAGTTGCAAAAAATATCCCACTGTATTACCTGAAGGTGCTTTATAGATTAATCATAAATATGAACAAATTTTAATTAGCTTTAGTGTGATTTTACGCTCGGTCAATTTACAATAATATACGTACACAATTTAGAAAACAAATAATTGATGGTTTGTTTCGGAATGATCATATTTTATAATCACCCAGTGGAAAATTGAAGCAAATAATAATCCGTGCTGTTAATAGCTATCCGTGTACGAATATCTCGTTTTTTTTTGCGATACTTTTCTCGTGTCCATTCAGCAAATTTATTCTAGCCGATCGAGATTTACGGTTTATTAATGGAAGTCGTTTAATAATAACGAGAATGAATTTTCGCGTTCTTGTTTGAATAAAAATATTTGAAATAGTAATTCAACGAAGCTGCCGTGACCGACGATTAACTGTCTAGGTAGGTAGGTAGGTACCTTACTTACGAGTCTCGAAACATTGCACACGTCAAGACCTGAATCACAAAACTCACTATTAGCTCTATTCAGACAAAAAAAAAAAAACTAAAACATTTTAATATTCTAATGGCAATTTATTAAAGAGATGAACGTTTAGTCGGTACTGTGGAGGAGTTAAGTAAGAATGAAATAATAAATATTTATTTAATAAGTAAGGCGAATGCCTCACTCGTTATACGAGAAAAAAATCAATTTATTGATAGCTACAGAATTGTACAGGGCGGCCCAAAAAAAGTGAGAACATCTCGTAACACACGAGTTATTTCAAAACACAATATATAATTAATTATAATTCTTCGTGTAATTTTTTTTGCACTATATTTAGCTAATCAGAAACCATTAAAACACCCTGGTTTAAATCTGGGCTGTTCGGTGGCCACATGCGTGGCTCGATGAAATTAACTAAGTTGATTGTATTTCTGACTGTGTGAGATGGAGCTCCGTCCTGCTGTAATGTCTAGCTATACTCCAGGCTTTGTTTTTAAACTCTTTTAATCATTTTCCTAGCACCCCAACATTTTTCAATTCATATATTTTTGATCAGAATACGGTCTTCTGCAGTGATTTTTGTCATTCTGTGTAATAATTTGAAAAAACCAATGGGAAAATTAATAATCAATGATGGCAACCGGAAATTGTCGAAATAAAACGTAGTATAGGTTAATTAGTAAACTATTTAAGCTATTGTTGATATAGTTAAACTAATTTTCATGTAATTATATCACATTTTACGAAATGTTCTCACTTTTTTGGGCTACCCTGTATACCTATTATAAATTTCCGGCTTAAAGTCTTAACAATTTTTTGTACACTTTACTCAGAAGAGTAAATTTAAACTGTTAATAAAAATATATAAAAACTAAGCAACTTTCATTTTGGTGTATAGAAAATTCCAGAAAAGGAATACTATACTATTTAAATTATTATTTTAGGAGTATGATAGATACTACTATTTTCTGAGACGAAAATACATTTTTATAATATATACCTATTTTGTACAGCAATTTAAAAAATGCAAACGCTACTTCTTCAAGATTTATTATTCGTTTAATAAAGACACAACGTTCTCACCCAACAAATTATTTTTTGATGTAATATACGGATGTGTACGGTACACCTGTGAAAAAAAATGTAAAATTTTACCGAAGAATTTCTCAACTGAAAGCTTTTTAAAAATATGGAGCTTTCTGACGTGAAATTGTGCCATTTTGTGCAATGCAAATTTAAAAATGATATTAGCATGTGACAATTTTTATTTATCTTACAACCCTTAATTTAATGAGTTGTAGACAATTTTTTGACAAAATAGTCCTGTCGTACTTATCTCAGAAGGTGCATCACATATTTGAGATCTCGCATAAATACTAGTGTGTTTTATCTTAGACTGTGAATACTTTTATTCACCGGCATCTTGACCCTGATTTTTGTTTCACAGCATCTTGATCAATATTAGTTCTCGCTTGCCACTGGTAAAATATTTATATACCTATGTCGCATAAAGTATTTATTAACCAAAAAATAAATATAACTATGTTTACTTGTACGCAAGTGTAGCGAGTATTAGATTCCAATAAAAGTACTATTTAGGTAAATTCATATTTATGTACATTCGTTTAAAACAAACAATTTGATCAGCTGATTAATTAAATAAAACGACAGTACAAAAAATCATTATTACGATTTTCAGTCGATCATGCTGTACGATTTGTTCAAAAAAACATTTAAATCGACAGAATCTATAAAATATTGCAACGTCAAAAATAAGAAATTAATCCAAATAAATACCGAAAAAAACAGAGCTGTCACCGAGACTTGTAAAAGATGGTCGTTTTTATTATACCTATTGTAAAATAATCTTTTCTGATCCTTCTGTCAGTTTATCCTTAACTTACTGCCGAGATGTTTTTATCGAATCTGTCAATAACATTAATCATACCATACAAAACGTTAAAGTAATATAAATAATTTAAAAAATTCACAGTTATTAGACTAAATATTCATCACAACGCAAAAATTCCGCACAAACATTGTCTGTTTGCACAGTTTATACAAACACGTAACGACATATTTAACATAAATAAGACTCAAGACCAATTAGTACAAAATTATTGTAGTATAATAATTTCTTTATTTACGTTTGTAATACATAAGCAAATATAAGTCAAAGTTAATTTTGAAAAAAATCAAACGTTTTTACATACATTTTCTTATTTATTATTGTTTTTAATGCAAAATTACAGGAAAACATTACGACCTATTCAGTGTTCGTATATGTACAAATGTCCGCCATTGTGAAAAAAAAATTCGTACAATTTCTTGTTTCCTATCCGCGTCGCTTCGCGGTGTGTGGCACTACTTGTACCCATTGTGGCGGGAAACGGACCGAAAAAATAGGTAGTTACAGAAGATTTTCATACATAAAACATGATGTAGTCATATAAGAAAACGTTCCGGAGTAAAAAGTGACCAAACAGACACGCCATACTAGTTACCACGGTGACTAGAATATTTTATTAAATACCCTTAAACGTCAAACTTAAATTTTAACGCTTGTTTGAAAAGCCACGACACGCATCTATGAAAATTAAAATGTGTCCTTTCACGTCCCAGTAGGTAGGTAAAGGATTTCGTTGTGAATTCAGTAATTAAGCGGTATCTTTAAAATAATGTATTAAAAAAATAATGCATACCTAGTATCTATCTGCACAATGTTTAGCAGTAGCATTTCGTTTTAACAAATGAAATTTTAAAATGTCAAAAATGTACATATGTACACAACACACGCGACGCTTACACATAATAAGGATGCTTTTACATTTGTTTTTTTTCCTTGTAAAGATTGGATATGTATAATTTTGTCGTCATTAATAATTAAATCGATATAATTTTAATTTGAACTATAATTTATTAAATATTCATTACGGCATACCGATACCGTGCACGATACAAAAGAAACATTAAAGTTGGCAAGGTACCACATTCTTTATGCAGGTAGGTCTGACCGTCATGAAAACCAGTTGAATTTCGAAACAAACGTATGTACGAGTATGTATGCGAGCAAGTACCCCCAATAATAAATAAATTAACTCCCGCGAAGGTCGCCAGTCAGACAAGATGTCATACACGGTGTGAAAGGGGTTTTAATAGTGCATACGATTAAGCGGTAATTTAAATTTTTATCTCAACAATGAGAGAAAATAAATAATATTCACGCACGTAAAGGCTGTTTTCTTTATGGGCGCTCCAGCTGGCTAGAATATTTCGGGACATATTTCGGTAATAACGCGACGAATTTTGGCTTTTAAGTCGTCTATAGTTTCCGGTTTATCGGCGTAGACTAGCGATTTTACATATCTCAACAGAAAATAATTCAAAGGTGTTAAATAACACGATCTTGAAGGAGCAATTCACAGGTTATGCGCTCATTGAAGGTTTACTTCAATAAATTGATTGTGACGGGCGCAGTGTGGCATGTTGCACCGTCTTGTTAAAACCACAGCTCTTCCATATGAATGTCATTCAATTGGGGAATGAAAAAGTCAGTAATCATAGATCCATAGCGCCCTACATTGACTGTAACGTTCTGCCCGGCATCATTTTTGAAGAAACAACAGCTTCTTCGGTGCGCACTGTACGATGTCTCTGCGGATGCGTATTATCAATTAGAGTGTGCGTCGTGCAAAAACGATCCATAGTTATTCTAATTACTTGCTCGGATGGACGATAATGTCGGTAAGTTTCGCGAACTGAACTGAATTTCCATGCGTTGTTCTGGCGTGAGTCTATTCATGGTGAAATGGCAAACCAAACTGAGCACAAATCAGCTGTCAATGGAAAAAGTGTTACCAATTCGAAAAACAAACTCTAAAAAAAACACCCTTTAACTTACATGCGCAGGTACTGATTACATTGCACAGATCTGGGTATGTTTTATTGTAAAAACAATCAAACATATATTATTTGTTGTTATTTCAAAATACCGATAAGTATCCAATTATTTAGTATTTTATTTTTAATTTAAAAGTGAATTCTTTGTCACTTGTGGTAAAAATCCACTCACCACTATTTTGAAACCGATGACCGCAATTCTTGTGGTCAATTAAAAATAGGAGATTATTAATAATGTAAGTGTCTTCTATCACACAGAACATTAAAAATAAAATAATGACTCAGGATTACACATATGTTAAATACCGTATTAGGAAGTACTTAACTAGTATTATTTAATTATTATCAAATTACATTTCACTGACGAATCTTTTATTTCAGTGCGTGCATTACGTGCTTTGTTTATCACCTCATAATTAATAATCTAAATATTCTTAAAAGAAAACCTCACATCAGACTCGTGTCACGTTCTTCTTGAAGAGTATTAATGTGCTTAGATCACGATTCCGTGATAACTCTGAAATGTATAGGAATATTTACTCAGGTAAACCAACAGAGACAATATAAAAAGGTGCATTAAAAGAAAACAAGCCATATAACAAAGAAATATAAAATAAATTCAGTCAACGACATGTCGGCCTTTTATATAAAAATATAAATATATATATATATATATATATATATCCCTTGAATGCTGTGGTTTGATGCGAGGTATTTAAATTAATAAGATGGTTTGACAAAATGGCTGATAAATTTAGGATTCTTCAATATTTGCAAAATTACTTTGTGGCCTCATTTTATATTAATAATTAAACTAAATACTTTGTTTAAACCACTATTTATTGTTTATTCTACATGTTTCGACACTTGTGGTATCATTTATCGTACACACGTATATTTTTTTCGATATCTGTAAACAGCGAATGGTAAAATAAATAATTAATTAATGTATATACACGCTTTTAAAAAGATTCGATCAAATCATGACTCAGTCCCCACATTAATCATGATTTGTTAAAAATTATCCAAATTGTTTACATTTCAAGATCAACGTCGCTGAGAGCAATCAACTAACAGGCATTTCTTTGCACACCTCATGTAGTAAAGTATTGTGAATAATTAATGTTAATAAAAATAATTTGGCAACAACATGTGTATTTATAAACTTTAAAAAACTCAACACGTTTAAATATGTACATTTGTATATTTTTAACCATTTCAATTACGCATAAATTACTGAACAAAAAAAAACTATTATATAATATGTACATATTATATATTTATGTAAAGAAAATCTGTAATTTATCAAAATAAAATGACGTGTTAAAAACTGTCGATCGGAACGTGACTAACTTATATAATTATTTTTACATAAATATTAATATTAGTGGTAATGCAATAAAAAGTTCACAATAACGCTTAGAGAGTTTTACAGAACGTAACCAAGATAGGTGGGTAGATTGAGATTGAGATTTCATTTAATTTTGACTTGTATTATTTTTACCGGTAAAGAGAAATTTAATTTAAAAATGTAAATCTATAAGATTTGTCTAATGTTTAATTATATTACGGATAGGGAACAAAATAATATTGAACACATCTTAATAATAATAATCGACACACGACACATCCTTGAAGTGCCATGTCTAAAAAATCGACAAAAACGCGTTACATGTCTCAGACACATTTTGTTAGTTCAGATTGAGCTATTTTATTTTGTGAATAATATAAATGATAGTATTTTATTTTATTCAATTCATATTATGTCGAGATGTCGATCTCAAGCGAGATAGACAAATCAAGACAAGCCTCGCTACACGTTTCATTCAGCGAAGCCCAGGATCGCGACTGAGAGACAGAGGGTATTTTATAAAATATTACGCATTTTCTGTGACACATTTTGCCCGGTAATACTCCGAAAAACAATGTTTTATACAAAAATTCAAACAAAACAAATTGAGATTACGCATTCAACGTAGAACGTAAAGAATTAATTGTATCTATTGACATTAGATATTTAAATTCAATCCTTCAAAATGAAAATGGTCTCGACTAAAGGTAAATGCTGAACACGAGACATCGTGCACAGGTAGGTAGGTACCTACAGTCTGATTCACCTTTAAAATATTCACAACCAGTCTGTGGTGTTATTAAGTAAACACGGAGCACGTCTTGATCCACATCTCGGAACAGTCAGACAGGGAAGTTCAAGAATACTTAAGGTGTTAGTCACAACGCATTCAATAAAACCCAATATCTTAAAAATTTTAAAATACATTATTTATGCACACGAACTTTAATATTTTAAACCCGATCGGTATCAAACGAAATAAATGTGTTTCGTGACGAGTTAAACATATAAGCCAATTGAGATTTTACGAATGTATTATTTGTTATGTGCGAGTATATAATGACAGGAAAAAATCATATTTTCTTCTCTTCTGATATCGAATTAAATTATTATTGGTCGAGTGGAAAGTAGGTACTTACCTAGATTGCTTAATATACAAACCTCAGTTAACTCAATCGGTAAAAGTCCAGGTAAATATGTAACTATTTTAATAATTAGACAAAATACTTTGTTTAAACCATTATTTATTGATAAATTCTACATGTTTCAATACCTGTGGTGTCTTCTTTAAAAAAATTTTCACATTAGTTCTTACTTGTACACCATTTTATAGTTTTATTTATATATATTTCAGTATACATTGTTTCCTGAAGATGATACCATAGGTATCAGTATTATCAATAAATACTGGTTTAAACAAAGTGTTTTGTCTAATTATTAATATAAAATTAGGCTACAAAGTAATTTTGCTAATATTAAAGTATATAACTATTTTATTCAAAATGTGCCCGCACACGATTCACATGCCCGCACGTGACCGACGTACAAACGGCGAGAATTCTTACATGTTGTTCATTAAATGTACAATAAAATTTGTTAGATGGTTCTTAACCGCGCATTAAATTTACTGTATAAAAATAAAAATACAAACATGCCGCTGAACAATTTCACGAGATTATTCAAATCATTATGTTAAGTACTTTTTATTGATAGGTTTAAATTGTTTTTTTTTTACTACGTTAAATAAAGCGGCCCACCTGATTGTAAATGTTTTTTAATCCGTGTTAAAGTACGTTTGTTTAGGGCAGATAACGGTTTATTTTTAAAAATGATTATTCGAATACTGTGATATTTTTGCGACTCCCTTAAAAGTCAATCTTTTTGAACCGAAAATTCCAACTAATTCCAACTCATTAATATAACAAAGTTTTATTTATTTTTAATCATATATGACTTGTTTTAACATGGAAATTATTCTAAATAAATATATACCAACAACATAATAATACTTAGGTACATTTATTCAAATACAAATTAAATATATTAATTAGAAAGATATACGTGTAAAATCAATTTCATCGAAAAATATTGTTGTTGCGCCGCCGGGATTCGAACCTGGATCACTGGAGCACCGAGGAAGGTGCATTATCCAACTATGCTACAGCGACAATATTTTTAATGACAAATTTTCGAACCTATATGTTAAATTTTTTTATGCACCTTCCACGTTTAGGAAAGAGATCCAGGTTCGATCCCGGTAGCGCAACAACAATATTTTTCAATAAAATCGATTTTGTATGTATATCTTTCTAATTAATATATTTAATTAATATTTAAACTATCACAGACCGCCTGTTTTGAATAATTACAACTTCACAATAAGAATGTGTTCTCCTAATAAATAAAAATGAAATGTATTAAGTAGAAGGATATACGTATAAAATTAATTTTATAGAATAATATTGTTATCGCTACCGGGATTTAAAAACATATCACAGACCTATGTTCTCAATAGTTACAACTTCACACTGAGAATGTTTTATCCTTAAAAACTTTTATTCAATACTATAAATGTATTTTTAATATTTTTTCTCGTTTATAAACTAATTACTATTTTTATATAAAAAATATACAGGTCGGTAAGATAATATTGTAATTTTCAAATAATGTAATACTTTAACAACGAGTTATAACTAATTTTGTATTCATGTGTGTTTTTCTAGAGACTAGTACTAGGACAACGTACAGTAGTTTAAAAAATGTATATATAAATAAAATTATTTAAAAAATATCATTATTAATAATTCCGATCATTAGCTTTGTGATGATAGAACATTTAAATTGTAATTATAAAAATGAAACCATTTACAATCAATAGTAATCTTAGAAATGCGAACATTTATATTTTCACAAAAAAATCACTATACTTAAATGTTGCTCTGCAACATAAAAAATAATAGATGAAGCGATTTTGAACAATAAATCTATTTAATATGATCACAGTTAATTTATACAAGAGTACGATTATCAGATGTTCAATAAACTAAGATAAGATCCACTGTCGTTTTTTTTCTTCTAGGGATGTCTGAAGGGCACGATACAATTTTTTTAAATGTCATTTTCAAATATGTTTAAATTAATTTAAATTTATAATCTTTTTGCGCTTTGCAGTTGTACTTTTCCACTACTCATTATTAGCTCCGAAACTGTACAACACACTTAACACTAACTGGAAATCGTTTATTCACAAAAAGTTAAGCAAATATGGATTCAATACTTGACTCAATTGGGTAGCGATCAGTCAGAAGCATCGCTGTCCAACATTCTAACAATACAATACATTAATAATTCACTTTAGATTTACAACATGTTTTTATTGTCGCTATTTATTTTTCTATATCTCTGATGAATCTAACTATTTATTTTTAATTTTTATTAAATAACACCGCAACAGCACGGAAAAAACTGGCTACTTTAACACATACAGTAGTCTAGAAAAGTAGCCAGGACAATGCTTTATATATCAGAGGTGGATATCTACTGCATTCCACACAGTCAACTAATAAGTGTGTTATATTATTGTATGTTCACTTTTAATGTAAAAAAAAAATGATGTCAAATAAATAAATTAATTAATTAACTGACTTTTATCAAAATATTAGATTTTTTTTTTAAATATAACTCCTAAATAACACAGCATTGTATAGAAATCACTATATAAAAAAAGGACACGTAGGCTAGAGTGCAAACCAAGGTGAAGGATGTCATAATCACAGTTAAAAAATGTAAATGGTAATGGGCGAGCTAAATTTGAATACGCAGATACAACCGACGGGCAAAGAATATTCTTGGAATATATCCGTGAGACAAAAAATTACCTAGAGGACGCCTAAAGTATCGATGGATATTAAAATTATCGGAGCAGTGGCAGTGACATGGCGAAAATTCGCGGAGGACCAGAGATAGTGGTAAATTAATAAACGGGCCAAAAAAGGATCGGTAATGGCTGCTGATGAAGAATGATAACGCACCATTGAGGTCAATTCGAGACACAATTCATTGTTCTAATACAGTGGTAATGTCAGAACTCATGCACTAGCTAACTCCGCAGTCCCCAGAATGAATATGCGGAGGTAGTGGACATTTTTTCTGTTAATTCAACTCCTTATAGGACTATTATAATTACTATTACAATTTTTTGTGTCTCAACTCAATGGTGACGGATAAATCGCTTTACTTATTTTCAATTTTGATTATGTAATAACATGCTGACGCTATGTAATTTTTTTCTTAGTGTATTGCACTTCTGTTGTAATTGTCTGTTATAACAAATAATACTTTTATTTTTTTAATACAGACGGTATTCATTTTATAGAACTCAACACAATAAATCAAACACGATTTTTTTTGCCAAATAATTGGACGTTGTATGATAATAATGTCATGTAACTAAATTTATTTACAACATTGTCAATTTTTAGCACTAAGGGAATGCTGTATTGTTATTTACCTAATATGTAATACCTAACTTTGTAATAAAATTTATATATATATAAGCTCACCACATATTATATGTTAACAACGGCCTAGTCAACCGAAACGATAGGACAAAATTAAATACAGAACCAAAAAAAAAAGAGAATACATTTATTTACTCATAGCGAATAGAAAGATTTGGTCTAACTGCATTTTTAGATTTTAAAATATGCAATCGTTTTCATTAATTACCCTCGCGTCTTGCATTTACACCCAGGGCAGGGATTTGATCAGTCAAAAAAGTGGGTTATTTCTCGCTAAAGGATGACAAGTGAATGTATAAATGGTCGTGGACATGCGCAAGGAGAAATAAAATAGAGACGTGTGAGTAATGCCAATACGACTTCGAGTTAAGTACCCGAGTATGGCATTTGTATTGGAATTCTTGCAAACCGGACCGGGATATTACTCATCACTTCGTACAGTTCCAACTGAAATGTTTCTCGTCAAACAAGGCTAAATATACACAAATAAACAAATAAGAATTCAATAAAATGTGTTGCCGTGCAATAGGTATACAAGTGCACGACCATTTGTAATTATGAAACGACTTATATATAAAACATTTAATTTAATTTGGCTGTTATGAAATTAATCGAAAAATATAATTGTTGCTACCGGGATTCGACTATGCTACAGCACACATTACATTTGATGACAAATGTTATTTTACCTGTATATTTTTCTAATTAATACATTTAATTAGTATTTGAAATATCACAGACCCATGCTCTGAATAATTACAACTTCACAATAAGAATGTGTTCTTCTTAATAATATATAAGTTGTATCAATGTGTCCAAAATTTAATAAAAATTATTTTTTAATTTCGCTGTCTCTCATATCGGACAACTCAAAGGTATTTGAGATTCCGTAAAAATAAATTAGATGGCTTTCAAATAATTAAACGATAGATGTATTCATTTGAAAAGTGTAACATATAGGTTCAAAAATTTATCGTCAATCCACTGTGTTGGTATATCCATTTTTACTTTTTTATAACTGTATAATGTAAATAACATAACGGATGGAATTTAACAGCTTTAAGGTAGGTATATATATATATATATATATATGTAATACCCAAGGGCGTATACCCTATACAATCAAAAAAAGCTGTGCAAAATAAATATTTATTTGATATATTATGTATTTAGTATGTAGATCTACACGAAAATAATTCCATTCTTATGTTAACGGGTTAACAACTAGAACCGTATAACTAGTGGATGAATTTAAAATTGACAAATAAAGCTGCGCATGTGTTTTTTCGAAAAACTGCCCCAGACGTACGCAGACGTGTTGCACCACGCATCAAGTGTGTCTTTGAAGTAAACTTGACTGTATACATTCTAATACGCTTTAAATGTGATATTACTTAATATTATAACTACTTTAGTTAATAACTTGAATAATATACAGTCACACAAAAAAATGCTTCTGAAAGAGTGAATGATGAATACAACCTTTTATTATAATACCCATTGTTTTTACAACATCGATATTAACAGCCTAACCTAAGTCCAAGCCTAGTGCACGCCGCTGGTAATACCTTATTTCACCTCAGACTGTACAACATACCCGAACGAGGACGCAATGAGACAATCAACAAAGTAAACCTTCCCTGATCAGAATAATCCGAACGGTAAACTATCCGACAGCATTGTCAGTTCGTGAGAAAAATGTATACAAAATAATGTCCACGGAGCTGACATCGTTTTTATGTCACGATTTCGAACGTTTTTGAGAACGACATGAATGTTTTTGATTCAGATTATTTGGACATTCATGTACTGAAAAAAAAAAAATGAAAAATAAAAACTTGACACGGCATCGATCCAAAAAGAATGAAAGCGCACAACGAGGTAAGAATGCAAGGTTGAAATGAGTTTAGATGAAATGTATCTATGCAAGAACGATGACTGATGGCTTTAGATACAGTTTTAAATCTTTATATCAAACCTATGTACCAGTTAGAATGTTAAAGATGCAAAAGATCTCAATTACAAAAAATGTTGACGCTTTATCCTCTCTATATTTGCAATTTAAATAAACACGTGACTTACAGTTCTCAGTATAGCTATTCTTTGTATATATTTACAAAAAAAAAAGTATTAATTTTTTAATTTTATCCGGTACCTTTTTTTTTATTATTATTTAACAGTGAAAATAGAAATTCCTATTTAAAAGATTTGGCCGTTCTTTTTGAAAAATAAACAATCTATTTTTAGCATATTGTTTAGAAAATAGATATATTATTTCTTCGATATTATCAAAATTACTTTGCGGCCTCATTTTATATAAATAATTAGACAAAACACTTTGTTTAAACCACTATTTATTGATAATAATGATATCAATGGTATCTTCTTCAGGGAACAATGAATATTGAAATTGTTGCTATTAGAAATTATATTTACATACAAATACTAGGGGTTTACAATTAGATAAATTTAAAATGTTAGAAATAATAAAAAGTGTTAATAGTAAACTAAATATAAATAACCATGTTAGTTCTTACTTATTTACCACTTTAAAGTTTTATTTTTATCTATGCTTGTATTTTTAATTTCAGTATACATTGTTTCCTGAAAAAGATACCATAGGTATCGAAACATGTTGAATAATCAATAAATAGTGGTACAACAAAGTATTTTGTTTAAATATTTATATATATTATTAATCATGATTACATATGTGTTGTGCAGTAAGAAAAATAAAATAAAACAACATCGTACATTTGTTGCCAAATACATAAAAATTATTTAGAAATGATATCAATATCGGCGAATTCCATCATATGCACATAACAATATGTAACATGTGCATGTTATTACAGCTCAAGCATAAGACGACTGCATTAAGTGTTATAATTTCTAGTTGGCCTTATTATGATAATTTATTATAGCAGTTTTCTCGGTAAATTCATCTCAGACGCCGTGAATAACTTCCACGGAAGACTGACGGCCCGGGGCTTACTTCAGACTGGAAGACCGCTGACCGGAAAGACGATACGTATTAATAATCCTAGTTCCCACCTTTCGATATAGGTGGCCGGCCAATAGCCGGCTTTGAAATTGTAACAGCGGTGCGCATGCGTGAAAAATATTCAAATGTTAAAATATCCCGCGCTCTCCGACTTCAAATGCGACCGTCGCTGGCCGAATACCAAGAAATTTTGAGATATAACGAGATTTAAAAATACTTTCGCTCTGGTGGTCAAAACAAAAAGTTATTTTGAAATAATAGCTTCCAGCCAAACTGCTGGAGAATTTTGAATCATATTACATGATCATTTCGTTTAAATTTGTGTGCCTCAGTTTGACATGTTAAGCAGAAATAATAATTCCACGAATGATATTCATCGGATATAACAATGAATACATAATACTTTCCGCTGGCTGCATAATACATTTTCGTGTTAAACAGATGCCATTAACTAATTTATCTTTCATATATTATAGTGTTAAAGACGTATAGATAATTACATTTAGTATAATTACATTTTAAATTATCACCGAAATGTTTGACACTTGTAAAACACGAATAAAAGTTAAGGCGTTCACAAGAACACGTACCAACATACAAATATAAAATGAGGTATTTAAATTGGTACAATTTTAAAAAACTTACTGTCACCAGATTATGTCTAATAAATAATTAAAGTAATTTTCCGAAATCAATACATTATTCTTGTACTAGATACATTTAAAATAAATCTAAATGACAGATTTTTTGCGTGACGTGATTTCGATTTTAAATAAGCACCTTCAGTTAAAACAATAAGATATTCATACTTACCAATCCCCGAAACAATTATTAAATTATGTAAGAAAAAGATCAATTTATTCACAATAACACAAAATCCTCGGGACGGCAGCAAACTTTAATGTGTAAACTTCACTTTGTTTATTACAGAAAATTTGATATGATATTTTTTAATTCAAGCGAGACAAGTTTGGCGGCCGGTCAATTGTTGAAAAGTCAAAAATATCCTAACTTTTCCGTCTGCGTTTTTATTTTGAATTTTAAAAGATGCGAAAATTAGTTTTTTTTTGCCAATTTGCTGCGTTCTCGTGCACGGGCGCTTATTTGGAAACAGATCATTACCCACCGCGGGATCGGTGGAAATATTCAAAGCTCGGTAGGATCGTCGATCGACTTCGACAGATGTTACTTACGTCAAGAGCTTTGCTCTTCGATGCTATCACCTCGCGACTGAGTACACGACTGTCCGTTTCCCCGCGGTGTCGACTTACGGCACCCGGTAAGGGCATGAGCCCCCTTCGGGGAGCCCCCCCTCCCGGGCCCCCGCCCGGCCGCGGGCGGCCCGCGGTCCGCGTATGAGCATCCCTGCCCGCCGGCAGCGCAGAGGCGGGAAAAATCGTGAGGAATTTATTGCGCAGATAATGTGACGACGATAGTTTACTGAAATTTGATAAGACACGCATTCATTTATAAGCTATTTGATGATAGTATGAAAATTACATCTCGTGTTTCTCTTTTGCATCTGATAAACTGCGGTTGGCTAAAATGAAGATGCGATCGAGTTCGTTTATTAATAAATCTTTTGTCTGCAAATGCAAATTTTAAATTATGACCATAAAATAATATCATAAATATAATATAATTCTTACCGTTCGTGTGTCACACTTTTAATTAATAATGGCCTACAAGTGTGAGCCAAATGCACGAATAAATAATTGTATTATCAGCTATATTTTAATATGTCCAAGAACACACAATTACAAAAAAAAAAATGGATTCTCATTGCGACATATATGCTGTTTCAGGGATATGCATATCAAATTTAGTCCGCAGATGGTGATAGTGTAGTGGTATTCGAAGTGTTTACACATATTAACATATATACAACTTTCAAAAATTTGATACATATGTAGGTTGATTGGGTGGAATGGTGAACGCTACATTGTGTAAAGTGATCACTTAAGCCAGCCAAAAACAGGTCGTAAGCTCTGTAATTACCCATACATTCATATTTTTCAATTAATGTAAAATAGCTTCGTCTCTATGAGATATCTAGTATTTGTTTTAATTGTATAATCGTCTGGCACCTCGTCATTTGATTGAATATGAAAAATATTGCTCTTTGGACGTTCCATTTTGTATTTTATAAATTCAACCTAGGTAGGTAGGTAGGTAACTACGTCCCACGTATTTAATAAAAATGTAATTCCATACCAGATCTGTTTATTTATCATTTTTAGATTATTCTATGTAAATTTGACTTTCATCTACTGCATATAATAAAAATATGTTCGTTTATGTTTGTAAAATTAATATCGCCGTCACCCTCGTCCTGATTGCAATGACATTTTTAAAGAAAAATCTGTCATCTTCTGAATATGAGTTCCAAATTTTATTTTTTAACTGTTGTTAACCATTTATTAATATAATTAGTGTTTTTAATTTATAAAGCAGCATTTGCGTACAAAATGGGTAAAACGTTTGCTTCAACACAGGCAATGATCGGTTAGTCTCGCATTATGAATAGATTTGTGTGAAATAATCTATTTATACAAATACATTTTGACAATATCATAGACAATGGTCGTTGCCATTACAAAATACGTGTAATGAAAAGAATGCGTTACATTTGATTATATTTTTTTCCACATATAGCGTATCTATTTTAAATCGTGCCAAAACAAACAAATGGATCAGAGAATGCGGAATATGATTTTTTTAGTAATTACTGAAATCACATATTTAACAGTATATTAAGCGACATTATTTATTCAACAAATAACAAAAACGTCAGTAAAATTTGTAGTGTTTGGAACATGGAGATTTTTGCAATTTGATGTATTTTTGATACAAGGTCATCATATGCATTCACAATAATATACGCGAATTTACTATTATTAAGGAGAACACATTCTTATTGTGAAGTTGTAATTATTCAGAACATAGCTCTGTGATATTTTAAATACTAATTACATGTATTATTATATTGTCGTCAAAAATACTGTTGGTAATGCACCTTCCCCGGATTTGAAAAGAGATCCAGGTTCGAATCCCGGTGGCGCAACAACAATATTTTTCGATAAAATTGATTTTATATGTGTATATTTATAATTAATACATTTAATTCGTATTTAAAATATCACAGACCTGCGTTCTGAATGATTAAAACTTCACAATAAGAATGTATTCTCCTTAATAATATATAAGTTGTATCAATGTGTCCAAAATTAAATAAAAATGAATTATTAATTCTGGCGTCTGCTATCGCTCAAAGGTATTTGAGATTCCGTAAGAACAATGTAGATAGATGGATTTCAAATAATGGAACGATAGATGTATTAATTTGAAAAAGTATAATGTATAGGTTCGAAAATTGGTCGTCAAAAATACTGTCGCTGTAGCATAGTTGATAATGCACCTTCCAATATTTTTCGATAAAATTGATTTTATATGTATATGTATCTTTAATTAGTATTTAGACTTTACATAGTTTAAAGTATCGACCTTAGGGCCGGTTGTGTGATCAGCAGTTAATTTTGACCATAGTAATTTTTTACCATCGCCCTTGGTAATAAAAAACGTTTTCTGGTTGTTGGTACGTCAAATTTACTACTGTCAAAACATTGATAAGAAATCTCGCCTCACAGAGTGGCATGACGAATAATCATGAAATCGTGGCTTTATTCGCCCCTGCGTAATGTATATTAAACAACGGAATCAGCACTAAGATAACAGGATATCGAATGATTAATTATCGTATACTGCAACTTTAAAAATGTCAATGTGACATGACTTTTGAAATAGCTGTGAAGAGTCCACCATTTTTAACCAATGATTAAATTATCCGATATTCGAGAGTAAAATTAGTTAACTATTGCATTTTTTACCAACGATTTCGCAATATATTTTACTTGAGTAACTTTTTTACCATAGTGAAAAGCTACCACTACAGCTACAACTGGCCCTCAGAGTCTGTGGTATCAAATTAAAATCAATTTGGAATTTTCTAAAGGAGAACTGTTCACAAAAATGATTATATTGCTACGGCTCTGATATTCAAAGATCGCTCTAAGTATGTAAGATGAACAGACCCCGCGCGTATGAGGACACACGGATACACACATTCAAACCGTGTGCATACACATCCCCTCCACCACCTCATTCTTGCCTCCCTTTCTCGCGTTCCTCTCCCTCGCTCAGCAAAAGTCCGGGAAGATTCTATAATTATCCGAACAAATAAAACAGATAATTATACGCGGGATTCGCCGGCTTGCTTCAGATTTGGTGCAAGACAAAATCTCGGAAACTTCCTGAAAACGAACCGGAGCTTTTCGGACGAGTTGGTAGTAATTGATATGTAGCTAGGGTGAACCGGAAACGGAACGTATCCATTTAAATCCTCCACCCGCACGCTCGAAAAACGGACAAAAATGCTAGGCTTAAATTTTGTGCTTCGAACTCGTTGTTTTTTTGTTGCAAAAAATAAGCAACACTAATATATATAAAGGAAATTTTCTATTCAATATTGCAAATATTTTGTCCACCTCAAATTTTGACGTGAGGCATTGCTTTATAAATTAAAGAATTGCTATGCATAACAAAAACTACTTTTTAACTATTTTTCACACGTTATAAAATTATAATTATGCAAAATCATAAATATTGAATCGTGCATTGTTGTACTGTAGTTTTTATGCGTGGCTACAATACTAGGTATACATGTAAATAAAAAAATAAAAAAAAATTATTTTTTCCATGAAAAATTATAATAAATCGTAATACGATATTTTATAACTATAATAAAAGTAAAGTTTATAATAAAAATCTTAAACTAATTTATTAAATAAGAATGATCTTTAACTTAGGTGGTGGCTTTGACGGTGATTTGAAACTTTAAAAAAGTTTTAAAAATTTTAATTTTTTTACTAAGTGTGAGTACATCAATGATTTTGTTTTATTATTGTACACTTTTCAGCCTGGAGCCTCTTTTTATGACCTCCTATTTTTATTTTAATATTAGAAAATATAATACATTTTAGAATTATCAGTAGGATATATATATTTCATTTCACATTTACTTCTTCTCTGTGAGACCAGGACTCGTGTATATAGAAGGAGAATATACAAGATAATTTATGTTTCAGTTGGTCGGTGTATATATATATATTTACTTCAGATACAAATTGATAGTAATCTGTAATATTTCTAATTGTGATGGGGAGATCGTTAAAAAATTTGATGCCTTGATAAATACAGTGATTTTGGGTTGCGGTTTTGGAAAGACATCCAAGTTCGAATCTCGATAGCGCAACAACAATATTTTTCGATAAAATTGATTTTATATGTATACCTTTCTAATTAATATATTTAATTTATATTTCAAATAAATTATGTATCAAAAAAATTATTATTCTAATTATGGTCAGTCCGGAGTAGACCTTGGCACACCCATGGCACTCCGTAACCTACCGTCTACCTCATCCAATCGTCTATCTCGAGAGAAGTCCCCCTAGATGTCAAGGATGCCGTGGTCGGTAGGTGAAGTGTTACGTTTGCTTACGTAGTGAAGACTCCTCGGATTTTAATAAATTTGAAACGACCTCAGACTCATCACAAAAATTGCAAACATCGAGGATGTAATGGCGACGCCAAGGATTATCTTCCCAAACCGAACCAAATACCTTCTCAATATTTTATGGTCAAATACCTACAATTTCAAAGTCAACGCAGTTCAGAATCCAGGTTTCTGTTTTATATATCAACACCGGTCTATTAATGGTTTAAGTTTGAGGCTCCATCAACACCGGTCTAATAAGGGTTTAAGTTAGACGCTCCATCAACACCGGTCTAATAAGAGTTTTAGTTAGACGCTCCATAGATACTGGTTTAATGACGCATCTAACGGATGACACTTTGTTCGCTCGTCTCGGAGATTTGTCGGTAAAAGTCGATATGTATCACTTACATTACTTAGCATTTTACTTTACGTACATGTATGTGCAATAATGTTTCCGAAAAAAATAATAACTAGTTGGTTAAAATAATGCTGCAACGGCTCGTGTATTCCCCACTACGAATACATTAAAAACATTTTTGGCTAGTACTCCCCCCGACCATGTTAAATACATAATTTTTCCTATTTTTATGGCCACAAGTTATATTTTTAGAATGATTAGGCGCCGAATGTACCGAAATAAACAAATATATTTAACGATATATACATCTCAATACCTACTTGATTTTGTCACAAACAAGCCGTCCCTGACGGACTTTGCAATGTACTCGTATGCGGGAGCGTGCACTGCGTACAAGCAAAAAAGCTGTGAATTACTAAAAATTCCGGGAAACAAATATAAATTAAATAATCCATTATATGTTACAATTAAGCTAGCGCCCACCGTGTATCAGTAGAATCATTAGTTGCGTAGTTCTGGATACCATGGGAGCGCTGTAGTCCTATACTGGTTATTCTTAATTTATTGCTACTACCATTGCTAGCCACTGTTTTAACCTATCGTTCTATTCAAGCCATACAATTGCCACCTACTGAATTGAAAATTCCACTTGACAGAGTCAGAAATGGATCAGCTGATCCACGTTGTACGGAGGCCTTACTTATGCTGTTTTTTAATGACATTTTTTGTTTGTAACTTGGCTTGGAGCTGATAGAAGCATCTGCTTACTCATTTAATAATTCGCTAATTTGACTGCCTTACTAAACATGTCGTTGCCATGATTGTTCTTTGTGTTAAAAGATAATGCATTATTATTATGATAGATTCATGTTGCTCAAAGACATCGGTTAAACGAAAGTTCATAGACTTATGTATAATGCAGCATATACCTACGTATATTATTTTATAATATCATGGTAACAGCATAACCTAAGTCTATACCTACTGCACGCCACTGTGTGCACACCTATTGTGTACCCAATTAGCATCGTCGGCAACAGCATAACCTAAGTTTGCGCGTATTGCACGCCACTGATCGTATGTGGTTATAATTTAAAATAGGGGTTTTCCAAAGAGGGGGGAGTGGGGTGCCTATGTTTTGCGCAGTGTCCTAAACAGTAACTCTGCAAAATTTGGAACGGATGACATCGGCTTGGTATGGGGGGGACCGGAGGGATGGGGGAGGATGCGTAAGTTTCGCTCATGGTTCTAGAGAGCTACAGGGTGGCCCAAAAAAAGAACATTTCGTAAAATGTGATATAATTACATCAAAATTAGTTTCACTATATCAACAATAGCTTAAATAGTTTACTAATTTACTTACTTATTTATCTATGTTACGTTTTATTTCGACAATTTCCGGTCGCCATCTTTGATTATTAATTTTTCCATTGTTTATATTTGGTTTTTTCAAATTGTTGCCCAGAATGACAAAAATCACTGCAGAAGACCGTATTCTGATCAAAAATTTGCGAATTGAAAAACGTCGGGGTTCTAGGAAAATGATCAAAGTGTTTCAAAACAAAGCTTGGAGTGTAGCTAGACATTACAGCATAACTGGACATTACAGCAAGACGGAGCTCCATCTCACACAACCAGAAATACAATCAACTTTCTTCGTCGTGAGAATGTTAATTTCATCGAGCCAGGGATGTGGCCACCGAACAGCCCAAATTTAAACCCAGTAGATTATGAAATATGAGGTGTTTTGATGATTTCTGATTAGCTAAATATTGTGCAAAAAAAATTACATTAAGAATTATAATTAATTATATTATGTTTTGAAATAACTCATTTGTTACGAGATGTTCTCACTTTTTTGGGCCATCCTGTATATGCAAAAATCTGTTTAGATTGGTCAAACGATGTACAATTATATAGAAAACATAGACAATAAGTTTTATACAAATAGATTAAATATTTCTTCAACTTGCTTCTAAAATATCATATCTTCCAAGAAATTAGTAAATGAAGTCATGTTCCAAATAACTTTCACAATATAAAAATATGAACACGTTTAGGTACCTAAATATTGTAACATGAGTCTACTTGATTTTGAAAAATACAACAGACAAATAAAAATATTTTTTTAATACATCTAACGTTGATGAGCAATAGAACCCAAGATTTTTGTTGTCAAAAGCAGATGGTACGACCATAGTCGCCGGACACAGTAAGTTAATGATTTTTTTTATGAAACATCTGTAGTTTTAAATGTTATTTAATACCTTTAAATTTCAGAAAAACAAGCTAACAAACTAAATCAATTACTACAACTAACTATTCAAATGGATCCAGTAGAACTCAAATTGTTTCAGAATAATAGAACGCCGTCCAATCCAACTCGTGCAGTATCAATTCAAGAGCGTACGATCTATCGTTACCACTTTGTGGTAAAAGGCTGATGACGCAGTTATCCGATTATCGATTGAGTTATTAGAGGGTTTTAATGTAAAAATATTACATATCGAGAAATGATTAATAAAATTGGAAAAATTTGTCAAGTGTCAAATTGAAAAAAACAAAGTATTAACACTGGCGATAATCATCAAAGCATGACTGCAATCTATCGAGAACCTGTCAGTCAAGACGCCGGACTGAACAGTGACCAGTTCTACGCCCCGGGCGACACTCACAGTCAAAACATGGAATTCATCAATATTTATATTAAATAATTGCATAATTTTTACGTTACTATATTACAAAAAATGTTACACCATTCAAATGAATCTGTTCATAAAGCGAAGGAGTTCATTCGAATATATAAATTTTTTAAATATATAAATGGCGTACAAACTTCAAACCGTATTCAGATCAAAAAGTTATTTAAAGTAACTAATTGTTAAACCTTTTTATTGATTTTATATATTTTGTTTCGGGATAACGAATACGATAATGACACGTGTCCACGGATGAAGTTTCTCTCGGAGATTTGACTGAAAGTACAGAGTTAAGCGTGAAGTGATTTATAAATCATCCAGTGCGCTTACTTTACTTACTCAGAGAACAAAGCCTCACTGAGAGATCGTCGTGGACACGGGATATTAACAATAATTAATTAAAATACTGTATATTAGAATTCGATGAATAGAAAAACATTCAGATGCAATAATTATCGCCCATTTCATTTAATCAGTTTATAAAATTACGCCATTTTCAATATTTTTTAGTGTTGGCATCTTCTAACGTGATGAAAATGATGATCGATTATTTGTAAGTTTCATAATCTCTCAGACAGTTGTTGTTGAAGAGTATATTTGGATGTTCTGAATGTATCTATGTCGCCTTCTACCGCGAAATACGTGTCACATCAATATTATTATTATTTTAAAACTAAGCCAAGAGCTTGCCCTGTATAATAGTGTTGTAGCGACCGGAATTCAAATCCACCGCCATCTCACTCGGCATCAACGCTAGGGACAGCGTTGCCGGCTGTTACTACAAGACTGGCTCGAAATTCACCGCTAGAGAGTCTCTCCAGTTTCATCGTTATACAATGGCGGTCTTGCTGGCCCGGGAGCGCCGAACGAGACCACCAAATCGCTTCACATCATTTCGTTTCGTAATACATACACACCTTCTACAACATTCATTCATTCATTTCATTCTATGTCTTTCTTGTTTTTATCATACTGTCACAATAAACCGCCACACGCCAAAATGATATCTTTCATTTAACCACCGTCCTAACTCCCAAAGTGTAAAAAATAAGGCTATTGACTATAAGGGGTGAAAGACCATTAACATTGACAGGGAAAAAATCATATAAATATTCAAATTTGTTTGGTAAGTATATGATGTGGAATTAAGGCGCTAGTTTCAATGATAATTCAAAATTTCGCGTATTTTACGAAAATATGGGTTTTTATTATTCATTTATATCAAAAATTATACACTAGATTTGACGTTTTTTTTAAATTATTACTTAGATATGACCTTTATACTTATTTAAAACTAATAAACTGAATGTTATTTGTCATAATTAAGACAATTCAAGCATTATAAGAATGACCGCGACCATTAGATGCATGTTCCGCGTGCCACAGAATTATCTTAACCTTAGTAAATTATTGCATATCAAAATATATTTTCTTATAATCTTGAGTCTCAATTGAGGCAAATTAACAAAATGTTAAAAGTTAACAGTGTTATAAACCATTCAATTTGTAGGACATATTACTAAATTTCAACATTTAAAAAATATTTTTTTAGTGAAAACACACATTTTTTAATAATATATTATATTTATTCACACGCTTTTATGCTTAAGATACTATTTAAAATTATTTTTTATATCAAAAACACAATAATCAGTTTTTAAATAATATATTTTCAGTCTTACAAAAAACAATAATTTTAATTATCCGACGAACTTTAATCTGCCGCTCGATCCGGCCATGGAGATCGTAGAATCTGCGCTGTCATTATTTTTGTTTAAAAATTCCAAAAATATATATTTTCACCCATATTTTACCCCCGGTATGAATTAATATTGAACTTATTCACAATATTAATAGCAAATTACATAAATTAGATATTTTTTTACTGATTTTAAGGAAAACAACGTTTTCTTGAACAATGTAATCATTTTACGTGCGTTATTTTTATTTATGTCGCAATTTACACACAAGCTGTCTGTTTCATAAATAATATGTAATTATGAAATAGACATATCACCAAAACGCCAACGTGGCGTTTTAAATCGATAATATTAAACAAAATAATAAATTAAAGCTGTCATAATAATTTTAAATTTAGAACTTTGATTTAAGCGATCATCTAAATATATGTAGGTATTTTGTTTAATTTCAATATGTAAGTAATTTGTCTGATTTCTTATATACGAATTAGGTACTTCGAAAAATTGTTTAATTTTCGATAGATTATTTCAAATGACAACTCTCATTCCATAATATTGATATGAAAAATTTGGATAAGCCTCTAGACACAAGTTATGTTTGAAAGCGAGAAAATCATCAATATTATTGTCGTCTCTTTCTATTCAAACCTTCCTATGGCGCATTATTTACTTAACAAATAACGTCATTAATTATTTCTCTGGAAATTAACAACTTTTTTTCCTAAAATATTAATCTCGTTTTGAAAGTACGAGTATATCTAATTCCTGTATAATTTCTCAAATTTTTAACTGAAAAAATTAAAGCTCGCCCTTGCATATGAAGTAGGTACCTGCTTAGATTAGACACGTGAAGCTCTATATTTTTTCTTACCCAATCAATTGCTGAAGTGCCAGACGATTATACAAATTTTTTTTCCGAAATTTAGGTGCATATAAAATTTTCGGCTGTAGAAAGCAATAGGAAAATAGTCGCTAATGACATTATTCATATTTATTCTAAAAATACGTGGTTTAGCATACTTAAAATTTAGATAATAAATTATTTAAACATTCTGAGTTAGCGTAGCAATTTTATCAAGATTTTAGATAACACATTTCGATAACAAGACGTGAAAAAATACGTTAAAAGTGGTCAAATCGCCCGGATCTGAACGATTGTTCGTACGATCGTTCAGATTCGCAGATCATAAAATTTTAAATATTGTAAATGATTTTATTTTTATCTAAACATGACATACGATACTATCTTATGGCCCGTGTCCACGATGATCTCTCAGTGAGACTTTGATCTCTGAGAGTCGCCAAAAGTACGTATGCACTAGGTGTGTACTGAATACACCATTCTAATCCGCACGCAAAACATATGGGCTGATGATTCATAAGTCGCTTTAGTTACATCCCTCATGCGTTCTCGAGTTGAATCTCTGAGAGTGATCTCATCCATAGACACGGGCCATTAATATCGAATGACAATAAATTTCTTCCATTAAATGGTGTGATTTCGACATTTTTATGCTAGACGAGTGATGGCGAACCTTTTGGACTAGGCGTGTCAAAATTTCAGAAAACCTAACTTAACTATGCTGGCGTGTAACCCCCTCCCCCCCCTCCCCGCCACCTTCCCCTAAATATTTCATTAATTTCTCATTTCAATTATTTGTTTTCTTCACATACATATGTAAAAATGTCATTTGAAAAGCCTGCGAGGGACCCGCGAGTCATAGGTTCACCATCACTGTGCTAGACTCTTAAAATGTCAATCTTTTAGACCTATAGAATTGTTTTAATGGAATTGGTTTTATACTGTTTTAATGGAAATGCAATGGTGAAAGAAGTCCACTAGAAAGACAAGCCTGAGGTGGATTCCAAAATAAAATGTTATATGCGTGGTTTAAGGGAAGTTTGAAGGGATTATTCATTTTGTCAGCAGTCTACTTGATAACATTTGGAGACGTATTTGTATTCTGTGACAATAATTGTTTACGAAAAATTTATCAAATGTAGAGAAATTAATAACTCATTCTTAAATATGAATTAAACCGGGAAAGGTGCATTATCCAACTATGCTACAGCGACAATATTTTTAGCGACAAATTTTCGAACCTATATGTTTCCTTTATGATATTAATACATTTAATCGTTCCATTATTTGAAAGAGCCATCTACCTTATTTTTACAGAATCTCAAATACCTTTGAGTAATCTGATAGCAGACGCCAGAATTATTAATTCATTTTTATTAAATTTTGGACACATTGGTACAACTTTATTATTACGTGAACACATTCTTATTGTGAACATATGTCTGCATCTTCCCCGATTTGGAAAGAGATCCAGGTTCGAATCCCGGTGGCTCAACAAGAATATTTTTCGATAAAATGGATTTTATATGTATATCTATCTAATTAATATATTTAATTAATATTTAAAATATCACAGACCGTCTGTTCTGAATAATTACAACTTCACAATAAGAATGTGTTCTCCTAATAACGTCCCATAAAATATTGTCAACTAGATCTGTCATACTCTGTATATACAAAAATCTCAATTAAAACGCACAAACGGCGGGAAGGGTATTAATACCGTTTACGTAAAAACTTTTTTTAATTCAAAAAAATTATTAAACTTGATAGTTTCCTTTTCATTGTGTAGATAATATATCAAATTGATATATTAGAGCAATAATTGTTTACACACATTACGTCACCGAAAAATATCCGACGGAAGTGCGTATGTAGTGACCGCGTCTTGCCAACGCTAGAAGAACGATTACCAAGACGTATCTTCTTGACAACTCCAGAGGTAAGGCGGTGGATCGTTCCAGACTAAATTGTAATAAACAACAACAAAATTCTACGAAGACGGATTGAGCTTTGATTGGCCATCGAGTAGATACTAGTTAAAACAACGCAAAACAAATTAAGATTAATAATAATAATAATGTGTTTATTTCAGCGTGATCAGGTTTTTATTTTTTTTTAAACCTGATTCGCCATAAAGATAATACATATTAAGTTATACATTTAAGGTTATGAAATAAATATGCTGGGAAAAAGAAAACCAAGGAAAATATTAATAAATACAAAAGGAATAAAAAAGTTAATAAAAAGTTCACACATATATACACACAAAATATAATTATTACATATATAACTACTTCAGTCACGGCCATTGTTGTATATGTAGCTATTTTATGTCTTTTCATGAGAACGCCGCTTGCATCAGAGAGTTGGTGCTGAGCTCCAGCCGCCGCTTTATGCCAGCAACTCGATGTCTCAGAAGCGGAACGAATCCATGTACGTGGCCTTCGGTAAACATTGTAGATGCGCTACAATAACGCGCCAATCCGAACAATATTCTGTATGAGTTGTTGTACTGAATTCGGAGACGGTTATACGTCACTTGCTTGTATTTCGACCAGAGCTCGCAGGTATACATGCTGGTGAAGAACGATTTAAACAGGATGCTCTTCACCTCCTTACTGCATCGGTAGAAACGCCGTGACAGCATATTTGCTCGCAGAATATGCCTCGTCGAAACGTTAAACCCAAACCATCCTGAAATAAGGAGATGAATAAACGTTTGTCAACACCGAAAAAATGCGCGCTCGACATCAGTCCACCCTTCACAAATCTGGTGCTTCACGTCCCACACGACGCTATTGCTGTCGGGGTATTTTTAAAGTTCCGTTTAGCAAAAAAAAATTCTTCCAATGCAAACATGTTTCAATGTGTCGTTCGGCATATTAAAAACGAAGGTTACTGGATACCGTCCAAGAATGTCTAACCCGCTGCTATAACAGCTGTTGTGGCCATTTAAGATTAACCCGTGTCTATATATGACTGCACCGCGTAGACTACATGACCATCTGCACAATTATGTACAAAATAGAAATCCACAAATAAGGGAATTAAATATCGAACGACCCTAATTAATATAAATGGTTATAAAAGGTATCCAATAAATGTGATAGAAATTTCAAATAAGAATAGTAGCCATGTTTGTTAATATTTTGACAGCTGTCATTCCTATTTTTATTCAGTATAGTCTGCCATTTTTTCGTGGAGCGTTTCATTCACATTGGAATAACGTTTACAAGTTATTATTTCATTATTTATTATTATTACATTCAACGATTCAATCATTTCCAGAAATGGACCTGTCAATTGGCCGCCCAGATCATACAAGATATCTCTCCGTTAGAATATTTTCTGTAGGGCAATGTATTAAAAAAACAAGATAACTCGTGTTATTGGTGAAATAGCACCAGATTTATATGAAAAAGACCCTGAAAATTTGATCTAAAGAATGCATTGTATCGAATGTGGAAAACTATCACTTTGTGGTTTGTCATATTACATACATTAAATAAAATATAATCAACCACAAAATGTATTACACATCAACCTGTTTCGCTTATCTTAAGCTTCATCAGGACATGTTTAAAATTAATCATAAATGCAAAAAGAGTGCACTTATACATATATACATAAAGAGGGAGGTAGAATATAAAATTACATGTCAAAGAGAGAGGGTCAATATCCTCTATATAAACGGGTTTGGCCTCCGGTTGGACAATTTAGAAGCCCTTAAAATAAAAAAAGGCAGTAAATAATGGTACGCCAATTTTTAACAATCAAATTAATTTATCCATTAGCCTCATATTAGGTATGTTTCCTTTAATATCAATTTAATATCCATCAACTCCGTATTTTCCCCTCCCTCAATGTTCCGTCTATCTCTATCGTATGTCTCTCTCTTTCGCATATAATTTTATATTCTGTCTTCCTTTATATTGTATTTACCTACATATGTATTCTGTCTCTCTCTTTCGCATATAATTTTATATTCTGTCTCCCTTTATATTGTATTTACCTACATATGTATTCTGTCTCTCTGTTTTACATGTAATTTTATATTCTGTCTCTCTCTTTTACATGTAATTTTATATTCTATCTCCATCTTTATGTATATATGTAAATGCACGCTTTTTGTATTTACGATTAGTTTTAAATATGTCCTGATGAAGCTTGAGATAAGCGAAACCGGTTGACGTATAATAAATTTCGTGGTTTCATACAAAGTGATTATATTTTATTTAATATAAATTATATTCTATTATTAATGGCATCGAATGATCTTTCAAATAAATAAAAAAAATCATCGGTTTTTAATATACTTTTTTTTTTTAATTTAATTTAATTTTAAAGATCTATCACGCTTGTTAGATAACCCTATATAAAAAGTCCTACACAATAAAAATGTAAATAATAATCTACTTTGTATTGTGGGGTGCAAAACATTAATTTTGTGTAAGGATGCAGGATAAGTTTAAGCAGCTTAATCATTGCTCTCCTTCTTGATGAAACTTGTATAAAGGACAGTACAGAGTCGATATGTAATATTTACTTTTGTTCTAAAAGCTTCCTGAAAGATATTTGCGTTTTTAGGAGAACACATTCTTATTGTGAAGCTGTAATTATTCAGAACGTACTGTCTGTGATATTTTAAATACAAATTAAATGTATTAATTAGAAAGATATACATATAAAATCAATTTTATCGAAAAATATTGCTGTTGCGCTACCGGGATATTATTTTTGTAGACAAATTTCCGAACTTACGTGTTTTTTCAAATTAATACATCTGTCGCTGTAGCATAGTTGGTAATGCACCCTCCGCAGATTGGAAAAGAGATCCAGTTTCGAATAATATTTTTCAATAAAATTGATTTTATATGTACAGTATAGAGTATTTAAAAATATTTTTACTTTTGAAATTAGTAGGTAGAAATTAGTTAGTATTGACATCCTGAAGAAGAAAATTGTATTTTTCGAAATCGATAGATGTATTTAAACTCAATAAGAGGTTATTAAAACAAAGTTAACAAATAAAATAAAAATATTTTTAATATGGAATATGTTTTTTCAGATCTCAAACAAATTGCGTTAGAAATGGCAGCGTATAAAAAATTTAAATAGCTAGTCGAGTTTCTACTGAATACGTCATTCCACCAGCTACAATTACCGTCAGTTATTCTCTATAATATATAGAGAAACACTCCAATTCAATTCCCGAAAGAGATATATATTAATATTTTTTGTTTTACATATTTATATTAGAATTTAATGCGTTGATTTATGTTTCAGTATTAAAAATTATATATTTCATTTCATTAAACATAAAACAAACCTCGGTGGACTTTATAACAAGGCGTTATAAATATGTAGCTGTATATTTTAAAATTCTATTTTCACGTATGGCACAATATATTCCTCGGCAGTATAGTGGTAAGCATTCTCGCCTGTCACGCGGGAGATCGGGTTTCTGTTTCCTGCGGGGGAGATTTTATTTTTGCCATCACCTTTATTTTAAACCAGAATATATTTTTTGTCGCTTTTCTTTCAAAAAAGATAAATAATAGACAATTAGATCGGTGGAATGGGTTAATATTGCATTAATGGTATAAACAAGATCATTCTGGAAATACCGTTATTATTATTATTATTTATTTATACGGTGCGACGTACCGTCAACAAAAATGTTATAAATACAATGATATTCTTAGTGTTGTATTTTTTTAACTTGTAGAACAATGTTTTATTAAAATACGGTGAACCTAAAACTATTTTTCGCGCTGAATTCAGATCTGCACAATATTTTTTATTTTTTACACAAATACGCACGCTTTTTTATAACTGAATATTATTGAATCACCCTGTATTGGAGTAGATAATGGCATAAATTCACTTAAAGTTGAAGCGGACAAATTAAAAAGTTAAATTTACGTTATTTTTATAATATATTTAAATATTTTAACCATACTGAGACACCATACATTGTATAAAAAAAAAAACAAATATGTAAAACAGAAAAATATAACGAAAACAAATGATAAATATGACAAATTAATTTCTTTAACATAAAACGGTAACGGCCATCATGTTAGCATTCCACCATCCCTGGTACCTCATGTCTTTAATGGATTGGTCTTGATGGAAACGTTCTCCTTGTTCTTCGCCGACGTCTCCGAGGTTCTCAGGGAAAAAATCCGTGTGCGAATGTAGAAAATCGTGTTCAAAAACCGGCAAAAACGTAATACTATAGTCCGACCAATGTAAATTGGCGAGCGGTGACTTTTCGAACTAACATTCCCTCCGTCCGCGCGCGGCTGTTCCCCTCTTCATACGGCTCAGCGCGAGTGCAGTGGCGCCCTCCGCCGTTCGCCAATTTACGTTGGTCGGACTGTAAATCTGAAATCAGCACAAAAAAAATAGTTTAGAAAGACCAAAAATCACATGATCGTCAAACCTCACGCGGCATAATGTTATTATTGAACAAGCACGGCCAAGATTATTTGTAGAAAATTTCATAAAAAATATTAAAAACACTGTGTGACTGTGTCACTAGTCAATCTAGTCACTATATTACAATAGAACTGATTATTGTATTGATCAAAATTCTCTTTATGCGATATAAATCAGTATTAATACAAATGATTCAGGAAAATTTGTTTAGGAATGTATGAATGTAATCTTGTACCACCTATCACGTGTCATATCTCATTTTAGTACGTGCCTACATGCCAATTCTAGAAGTAATTCATCGCCATCTTCATAAACAGATAAAACGTGAGACTCGAACGTGATCTCGAACTCAGCACGTGCTAAGAACGAGTAATAATACTCTGATTCAAAACTTGAGCACGTGCTGAACACATGAGAAATTTTCACAGCATGATACGGGGTGAAACAACACAATTGTGATTACGAATGCGATTGGTCAGGTGCTATGCGTTCTCGGTGTTATTTTATGGAGTGCAAGCTGGAACACTCGGCGAAGAAATGATAAGGTGACTTGAAACATTTCAGATGCGGATCAACTTGAATGGATTGAATTACTTCAGTATATTGGACATGTGAAGCAGTCATCCAGAGAAGTATGAGATTTTACACCTCATAATGCAGGGAAAGATTACTAGAAGTCGAGGCTTTGGAAGAAGGAGAACACGGATGGAAAAGGCCAAGGCAATAATAATAATAATGTGTTTATTTCAGCGTGATCAGTTTTTTTTTAACCTGATTCGCCATAAAGATAATACATATTATGTTATACATTAAAGGTTATGAAATAAATATAATGCTATGAAAAAGAAAACCAAGGAAAGTATTAATAAATACAAAAAAAATAATAAAGTTAATAAAAAGTTCACACATACATACACACGAATATAAATATATCATATATAACTACTTCAGTCACGGCCATTATTGCATATGTAGCTATTTTGTAGGCGCTGCCATTTTCTGGTCAGGGAACCAGCTTTCCATGAGAGCTCCGCTTGCACCAGAGAGTTACGCTAGCAACTCGATGTCTTAGAAGCGCAACGAATCTATGTATACGGCCTTCGGTAAACATTGTCGATGCGCTACAATAACGCGCCAATCCGTACAATATTCTGTGAGTTGTTGTACTGAATTTTTGGCTTTGGCCAGTCTACTGTAGAGCTTTTCCGGGCCGCAGAAAACAAAGCGATGATAGCCAACATGACAGCTAACGTCCATTGAGCAGATAAGGCATGAAAAAAAGTTATCTCTAAGCTGCGCGCGCGCGCTCGCACGCGCAGCTCTAGACGATAGCGTACGTGAAATATCAGCGCGCTTCGTCTATCATTATGAATATAAAAAATCGTTGAAGAGAATTTTTACTTTGCTTAGTGCGCAGAAGAACTCCATTCTTACAGAGAACGTTGCATTGTGGACTACGAAAGAGTCTCAGAGATCGTCCTGAGACGAAAATCTCATAAATATTTCATCCGTGGACACGGACCATTAGAATATTTTTAATGATTTTTTTAAATTTCTCAAATTTAAACATTTCACCTTTAGGTCCATGGCGTCGTCGTGTGCCTCGCGATCTTGCCCTAATAGGCGGCACGGCCCTGTAAAAGTTTTTTTTAAATTAAAAAATAAATATATCAAATCAACTTTTTTGCGTTTTTAATAGATCCTCGGTATTTGCATAAGCGCTACCTTGATTGACGTATCGTTGGAACATTAAATAGACTGTGAAATAAAAATTAATTAAAATTTGAGGCTATTATTTAATTTTTTTGTGATTATGCATAAATATTATACATATTCTTTTTTTTTAATTCGAAGGGAATCAGACTGATGAAGATGGGTCCACGATCAGAAATCGATCAATCGCTCTGCTTCTGTACTGCCACGCTATCGTAGACCATTGTTGACTTCATGGTCTACTAATATCGGCACATACCAGATACAGAATAAGCTCGTTTAAGCAGAGGCTAAGTGCAGCTAGCTGTGTCTACTCGTACGACTCGTTCTTCATAATTATGCTCCATTAAATAAGTAACCATTCCGTTATAAATAAAATTATTTATAACCAGAGGTTAATCGTTTTAAGATGTCTTATCTTTTAGAATATAATTCATTTGTAATTTTATTAAATATTTTCAAACTCGGCGATGTTGACTTGGTATCAATTAAGTAGATCAATAATCTGAGTGTAATATTTGACAGTAAATTATCATTCACTCCCCACATTGATTCGATAACTAATAAAGGTCTCAAAATGTTGAGATTTGTTTTAAGGACTGCAAAAAACTTTTTAGTCCTATACATTTCTCTAGTCAGACCTCAGGTAGGATATAATTCAGTCATACGGTCGCCACACTTCACTGTTCACTCGACGGCGGTTGAAAGAATCCAGAAAAATTATTTTAATTTTAAATTAAATATACGCTCTGAGGATATCAATTATGATTATCTCCTTAGCTATCTGAAATTTTTAAAATTATCAGTGAGACGTACGATGACCGACCTTGTATTTCTATACAGGATCATCAATGGTCTGATAGACTGCCCTCAGATTGTTGGTCTGCTTGACTTTCACGCACCATTGAGGTCATCGAGACACAATTCATTGTTCTATTACAGTGGTAATGTCAGAACTCATGCACTAACTAACTCCGCAGTCTCCAGATTGCATTCTTTCGGGAATGAATATGCGGAGGTAGTCGATATTTTTGATGTAAATTAAACTATTTATGGGACTACAATTTACTATAATTACAATTTGTTGTGTCTCAACTCAATGGTGACGGATAAATTGCTTTACTTCACATTTTATATTTATTTTTAATTTTGATTATGTAAAAACATGCTGACACTGTGTAATTTTGCACTTCTGATTTAATTTTCTGTTATTTTACAAATTATGTTAATGGCTGAATAGGGCGTGTATAATAATAATAAAAATGACACGCGACAGGACAAGGATATTTATAAAAAGATAGGCTTAGCTAGCAGCGTTCTCAGGAAAGCAGAGATACCTTGACCTATGGGCATCAACTTTGGATACTAACAGATAGGATAATAATCGATAATCCAAGCTGCAGAGATGATATACCTAAGAGGAGTAGCAAGAGTGAATGATGAACCCGCTGCTGCTCCAAATAGAAAAATCTCAGCTAAGTTAGCTTGGAGATACCCTCCGCATGGGAAATGTCTAAACAGATTTTTTCGTATCAGTGCCAGGGGGAAGAATACCTGTAGGACGAGCTAGAAGAACACGGAGAAGGTGACTGGTAACTGGTAGGTAACTAAGTTGGAACAATCAGTGGCCCCAAGTAATCGACAAGCGCAAGAAAGAAAGAGAAAGAGCCATCTAACTTATTTTTACAAAAGGTAACATATAGGTTCGAAAATTTGTCGCTAAAAATATTGTAGCTGTAGCATAGTTGGATAATGTACCTTCCTCGGTTAGGAAAGAGATCCAGGTTCGAATCCCGGTGAAAATTTTTTTTCGATAGAATTGATTTTATATGAATATCTTCCTAATTGATATATTTAATTCATATTTAAAATATCACACACCTATGTTCTGAATAATTACAACTTCGCAAAAGAATGTATTCTGCTAAAAACATATTATTCTTAATTAAAATATTATCTTTAATTACAACATAACATAATTGTAATTATAACGCGTTACTAAACCATGGCTACATAGATTTTTCATGTTTCTTACTTATTTGTGTCTAGAAATACATTTAATAGATATGACAGTCCACTCGCCAATCTTCTATAAAATATTCATATAAGACTCGTTATTATATCGTTATCGCTCTATTTTTAACATTCTGCGAGCCTCCTATAAAACATAAAAATGTATTTTCTTTCAAAATCAAGTGCAAATCAATCAAGTCTGACTGACTCTTAGAGAATGGCACTCCAAGTATCTCGCAATACAAAAAGCCTTGGTGATTTCATTACCCGTAATATTTATTCCTTATATAGAACACAAAACTAGTACACCAATTCGACATTCGCGATTTGGAACTTCGCAAATGACCCCCAAGAATGGCCGCAAAACTCCCGTAAAAAATACAATAGGCTATTTCTGAAACGGCAAAACGTTTTCCGGAAAGATGGCCGCAAACGGAATTAAGGAAGAGCGGAAAATAATGTGTATTCGCGCATTTGTTGACGTCTATTCTCAAATGGCTCTCTCGCCAGTAACCATGAAACGTATGTCTCGAGATCATTCTTCATGTCTGAGGCTGGCTTAACAGTGCTACTAAAAATTACACGATCCTCCATCGCTATACCGGTCACTGGGTTGACCAATCTTACATAACTCAATGTCGCGTTAAAACCCGATATTCGGTCTGTCTCTGTTTTATTAATATGCAAATGATCGCTGTCAAAAAGGTAAAACACCTCATTTTATCTTAAAGGAGTAAGTGACTATAATTCATTTAATGCAATCTAACTGACACCCGATAATATAGATATAGAATAACCAACCAAAAAAATTCGTGCGATTTTATACAGGGTAGCCCCAAAAAAGTGATATAATTACATCGAAATTAGTTTACTAATTTACTTACTTGCCTATATTATGTTTTATTTCGACAATTTCCGGTCGCCATCTTTGATTATTAATTTTCCTATTGTTTATATTTTTGGTTTTTTTCAAATTGTTGCCCAGAATGATAAAAATCACTGCAGAAGATCGTATTCTGATCAAAAATTTGCGAATTGAAAAATGTCGGGGTGCTAGGAAAATGATCAAAGAGTTTCAAAACAATGCCTGGAGTATAGCTGGACATTATAGCAGGACGGAACTCCATCTCATATAGCCAGAAATACAATCAATTTTCTTCAACGTGAGAATGTTAATTTCATCGAGCCAAGCATGTGGCCACCGAACAGCCCAGATTTAAACCCAGTAGATGATGCAATATGGGGTGTTTTGATGATTTCTGATTAGCTAAATATTGTGCAAAAAAAATTACATTAAGAATTATAATTAATTATATTGTTACGAGATGTTCTCATTTTTTTTGGGCCATCCTGTATATTAAAAATCTTCAAGCGCAGAAATTTCTAGAAAGTTATATTTATTAAAATGAATACAATCACAATTTACCACCCTCTCGCAAAATACGCAAGTTTATAAATTCCATTTTTATAGACCGTTGTGTCATTGGCGTGCCACGACGAAAGCTCTTCGGACTTTTGGCCGACGACTATACGTCCACGACAAAATGTCCGGCCGGCTAAAGCTCCATGCGGCATTAGACCCGACGACATAACGCCCACAAACAAAAATTCAAAATGTTTTTTATAAGAAAGAGGGTTAACTGAAATATGCATATAATCTTTCCCAGATTACTAAAAATAAATAACCGATCAAAACGAATCCGATGCGAAATACAAAGTTTATCGTGAGAAAGTAAAATTAAAGCCGTAAGACTGTTATGCAGTTTGGCAAATAATAAAAAAAAAACGAGTCATATGGTAAAAAACGAGTCATATGGTAAAAAACGAGTCATATGGTAAAAAATCCAACCAACCTCCACTTCAATCTTCTCTTTATTGTGATATTGCCTATTTCGCGTGTGATTATCTAGCGCCAAGAAAATCGGTTGGAAAAAGGTCGGGAGAATATGAGGGGTGACGTAGAATTTCTCATCCTAATACACAACTCGGGTGTGACTTGCAACATTGTACTTCAAGAATATGATGATTCATGATTTTCCCAACTGATGTAAACGAATCATTTCATCACTCGCTTTAAATATTTTGAAACGTTTTTATACTTTGAATTTGTTTCAAACGTGTCTCGTAACTGTCCGTTACCAATAACGAAGGGTCTTCCTGAATATGGTGCATCTTTGAGACATTCAAACTGAAACACTTCGGTTCGTAGTTTTTCTACATTTCTTTAGACATATATAACATATAAACATTGTACAGCTGCAAAAAAAGAAAAGTTTGTTACATATATTTTACATAGATTTTAAAATGCATTGCCCAACTAGGCAAACCTGCTTTAGGGCAAATTGGTAAACAAATACATTTCACAAAACCAAATAACGCATTGAATCAAAACACAATCAAATAGTAACATACAAGGTAAGTGAACGTGAAAATATAAAAAATAGAGAAAAAAATACCAATGTGCAATACAATGTAAGCACATATAAGGTAAAGGGAAATATGCAAAATCAAAACACATAAAATGCAGTTATAAGAATTATTTCATTATATAAAACAGTTAACTCTCAGTATCTACTCTTCCTCGTTTCAACAATCAATTTGAAATATACCTCAATGTCAGTTAGTTTTAATTTGATTGTACATGCCTCCGCAGCCAAGTTTTAATTTATGCAGAGCAAAGACGATGGAATTACACTCAATTTAACTGATATTTTAAAAGTGCGCAAAATCACAAACTAAGAGATAACGCCACGACAAAGTGATCCAATTAACTGGCGCATATACAGGTGGCGCAAAATTAATCATCCAATTTTGTTTTTGAATAACTTTTTTACTAAATAAAAAAATAATATTTTGAGTGATGGAAATCTTTATTTGGACCTTGTCAAGTGGCTGCCGCCAGTGTTGATACACATTTGTGACCGTTTTATCGCATTTTCCACGACTTTCCCCAAGATTTCCGGTGATAACTGTTCGCATTCCTGTCGAATATTCTCTTTAAAGGCTGCGATTGTCTGAGGCTTGTTGGCATAAACCCGCGACTTCAAGTAGCCCCAAAGAAAGAAGTCTGGGATGGTTAAATCGGGCGATCTTGCTGGCCATGCTGAATCGCCAAAACGAGAGATTACGCGACCAGGAAACGCTTCCTTCACAATATACATTGTGGCTCGTGCTGTGTGTGCAGTTGCACCATCTTGTTGAAATCATATGTTCACCGAGCCCCGCTCATCCAATTCCGGCAATAAGAAGTCGTTTATCATGGCCCTGTAGCGTTCGCCAGTAACAGTGACCGTATTGCCGATGGCGTCCTCAAAAAAATACGGCTCAATCAATCCTCCCGCGTGTACCCCGCACCGCACAGTGGCTTTGAGTGGATGTAATAGCTCTTCGTGCATCACACGCGGGTTTTCAGTGCCCCAGAAACGAAGATTTTGCTTATTGATGTAACCGTTTAAGTGAAAATGCGCCTCGTCGCTCATGATGATTTTCGACACAAAATCGTCCTCTTCGTTGTTGATATTGAGGATGACTTGACAGTAATTCACACGCGACTGACGATCAGCAGGTATTAACTGATGCACTGTTTGCACTTTGTACGGGAACATGTGTAAGTCTTTCATTAAAATTCGCCGTAGGGTCCGTCTGGTGATGTCCAATTGCGTGGCCCGTCGTCTAGTTGATATTTCTTCGTTCTCAGCGACATCGGCAGCCACAGCCGCGATATTATCGGCCGGACTGTGTCCGGTGGCGGCCACGCCTTGCAAGGTCTCCTGTGGTTCCAGTCTGTTCGAGTCGAGTAGCTAAGAGCCGGAATATTTGCCCAGTCGGCGCGACACGATTAGGAAATCGACGTCGAAATTCACGCTGCGCTAACACCACCGACCGATTATTGGTCAAAGAAATCGACACAATTATTCCACGCTCTTGCGGAGAATAGCGCTTCATTGCTTGTCTTTTGTAAACTCCAGCTGACTAGTTCTCAAATGTCAAATATGATTGACGTACGACGCCATTTGCAAAAATTATAACATCTTCCGATCGGGTGATTAATTTTGCGCCAACTTGTATATACTATATGCAGTGGTGTGTACTAGGCATGGACTTAGGTTATGCTGCTAATATCAATGCTGTAAAAGTGATGGGTATTGTCATTGTTCTTCAGAAATTTTTCGAGTTATTAAGTGAAGAACCTAAAATATTTTATAATATAAAATAATACCACGTTTAAAGTATATTGGAATGTATAAATGCATGTCTGCTTCAAAGACACGTTTGCGGCGTTTTGCAACACGCCTGTACAAGCGAAGACGTGTATTCGTAGACGTGAAAAAGAACATATTTATTTATTAAGAAGAACACATTCTTATTATGAAGTTGTAATTATTCAGAACATAAGTTCGGATCGGAAGAGATTCAGGTTCGAATCGCGATAGCAACAACAATATTTTTCGATAAAATTGATTTTATGTGTACATCTTTCTAAATATTACATTTAATTTGTATTTAACATATTTATTTGTCATATCTAAATATTTCCGTATATATCCATATCTTATTTTCCATGGTGAATCCGCAGCAAGCTAGATTTAGGGTTTGCCCCAGACCCAAGGTGTACCTGGAGCCAGTTAAGGCAAATGCCGGAGCACATCCTTTGGCATTGCATGATTCTGATAGATACGAGGCAGGATATACTAGAAGGTTTGGAAGGAGTAGATTGAGGTTGCGTCAGGAACTCCAATCTGGAGTTGTTTAGGATCTTTGTTCGAGTGTGGGTCTCCAGATGGAAGATCGTTCGGAGAACTACTGCTGCTGAGTAGCTTCATCATTATTATTTTGTTTTTTCTTCTTCATTCTGCCCAAATATGATCTGTGATGTACTGTTTTTGTGAGTTAAATCTGCCGGCAGTGGTGCGTAGAGGGCGAGTCTCTTATATGAACAAGTGTAACAACAGAAAGAATATATCTATCAGTACTGACTGTGCCGGCATCACAATAATGATTAGTTCGATCCGTGATCGGTAGATTTAACTTGGCAGCCCGCACGCCACACATTGGTTTAAAAATAACGTCATTCCTATATACCAAGAATCATGACTCATTCTACATAAGCATTCATTATACATATTCGAATACATAAGTCACAATAAAGTCAAATTTTTGATGTAATTTTATCGGGCATCTATATACAGAAAAGTGTATTTGTTACGCCCTGAGTAAGTGGCATTTTTCAGGCAAACAGCATTAAAATTGCGGGTCTTGGCTCGCGAGCAAAAACTAAAGAATTGTGGCATACATTACAGTCAATCACTGGCGTTATTAAGCGGTGCTTTGGGGTTACATCAGATGGGAACTCAAAATTCGCACACTACTTTTGAGAGTATCTATCTATACTTTCCCAGCGCTAATATGGACTAATATTAAAAAAAAAAAAAAAACAAATTAAAATCCTTTTTTCACATGTATGACGAAAATACCTAAAAAGATCTATATATACCTTCAGTGATGCCCTACTAATATGTCGCTCTATAAAACAAACAAAAAAAATAGTTGTGCTTAAAAACCCACTATTGTTTGTTTTTTTATGAAAGTAAAAATTATAAAAAAATTAGTCTATTAATTTTGTTTTTGCTATTAAACCACCCAATACTTAATTTTTATATTTATCTATCTTATTTTATTACTATCTAATAATATGATTGCACTTCGTCGCTATTGTTTCTGTATATGTTAGTGTCAAATACCAAAACAGTTTATTTTAAATCCACTAGATGGCAGTACAGATTAGAAAAAATAAAGATGAATATTAATTTTCTTTACATATCCGCTAGATTTCAGTACTAGCAAAAAATAATTATGAATATTAATATTCATTTACAATCTTTCCGCATTGTCACTGATTAAGATATTGTATATTCACATAAGATTTTTAATTAATTTATTTTTGTGGGTGTCATTTTATTAATATTTGGTTTACACTGTATGGTGCATTTTTAAAGCAATATAATAAGAAATTTCCACATTGAAATACATAATATTTTCTATGGAAATCCAGCCATCGGGCGTGAGCGGCCACAATAACCGCCTGCAGGGCAGCAAGCAATCGGCGATACCTGACTGCTTTTCCGCTAGTATATTATTTTTATACCTTTATCGACAAATCTCTGAAATGAGAGATCAAAGTTTTATCTGTGGACACACGTCATAAAGCTGTGTAGTGGAATAGATTTAATACATAGTCGTTTCAGTAAATTTTTTGGGTTTGCATTATTTTTTTATTTCAGCTATATTTAATATACCTCAGAATTTCAAAAGATTATTTTAAATTATCCCCCAATTGATGAGAATCTGTACTGGAGTGTAACAAACATTATAGTTATATATATATATCACATCAAATGTGTTAATTCAGTAAATATATAGTCAGTGCAATGAATAACTACTTATACTTACTGGTAGTCAATAAAGATACATATTTAATAAATAAACAAGCAATGAAATGTACATTTTCACACCTGATTTATAAAAAAATATGCACTAATAAAAATGCATCAACTCAAATTAATGCTTATGCTAACAGATGTGTCCATCAACCACATAACCTGTACATTTGACTAGTGAATGTTAAATTAAGTAAATATAATTAATTAATTAATAAGTACCTGGAACAAAGATTAAAAAGAATTATATTTAATGGAAGTATGCGTAATTACAGGGCTTACAATCTGTCTTTGGCTGGCTTAAGTGATCACTTTATATAAATATAACGTTCACTATTCTCACCCATTAATCAATCTCCATATCTATCAAAGTTCTATATATGTTAATATGTGGAATAGTGTATTACCACTACATTATCGCCATCTATGGACTAAATTTGATAATTCATTTCCCTGAAACAGCATGTATGTTACAATGAGAATCTAATTATTATTATATTTATACTTCCATTAAATATAATAAAAAATAGCTTTGACTCTATGAGATATCTATTATTTGTTTAATAAGTGTCTTTGTAAGTAAAAATCCAGTAATTGTGCGTTTTTGGACATATTCAAATATTGTTAGATTTTAGGTTAAATAAAGTGTTAAGTCTATTTTTCATTTATCAAAATTTTGACTTACTAACGTGTTGTAGCAAATATTGTATGCATGAATTTTATATTTAAAGAAGACATTTTATATTTAATTGATCTTTTCCTTCTTCCACGACAGAATGGGATTTGGTCTCCTCCACGAGTGCTCTCCATCGACTCGTATCCTTGGCCACTCTTCTCCAGTTCCCAGACTCACCTTGGTCCTTGGTCTGTCTCTAGGTCGCTTCTACTGAGGTATCCACATGATCATGATCTTTGGTGTCCTGTCATCTGGCATGGCCAGCTCATTGCAGTCTTTGGGACCTACAGAATCTTACAATTGTTTCTTATTCAATAAAATTTTCAAGCTTATGATTAATTTTTATTCTGTATGTTCCATTTTCTAGTGTAGGTCCATAAATTTTTCTTAGTATTTTGCACTCAAAAACTGCTAATTTATTTTCTTCAATTTGGGTTAGACACCACATTCCGCAATCATAAGTGACCTCTGGTCTTATTGTAGTTTTATATATTAGCAGTTTCCTTCGTTAACTCAGTATTTTCGACCCAAGCTGTTTTTTACAGGCATAAAAGCTTATATTTCCAGCTAGAAATCAAATCTTCAATTCATCCGTGGTCCTATTTAACATGTTCAAGTTAGAACTCAGATATGTAAAATTATCAACCTTTCAACATGATGAACTACGCAAAGATCTTGGGGTACCTCCTGTTCACATATATTGACCACATATTCCATTTTTAAGGCGTTTATATGCAGTCCAAATTTTTCCGCTTGCTTTTTCAGGGTGGCAGCATATTTATTTGATACCTTTGCTAAAATCCTACAAAATTATTTTATTGAATAGTATGTGAATAAAAATGCTTACATTGAAAAGTAATGTATACTTAGTTTCTTTAAAACGTAGAAATAAACATATTTTACTGTCATGCTCTTATTGCTGAGAATTGCCACTGGTTTCTTCATTTGGCACAATCTCATGTAGCTTTATGTTTGGGATACCTGATCAATCCAGTGCATTGGTGATCTCCCTCTTCTGCCTTCCACATCGCCAATGACTTACAATAATCAATTTTCCAAGACACTTTAAAATCATTTTATTTAGTGAAAAAAATATAAAATACCAGTCACAATATTGTTTGAGATTTGTAGTAAGACTGTATGACAAATATTTAAACTTGCTATTGTTCTACATGATCATTTTCAATGGTAACCTTTGTGATTTTATTGTTACCGTAACATTCGATTTTTTGCTATTCAGTTTTAAATGGTATTTTTTAAATATTTGGTTTTACTCATCATAATTTGTAATCGTTTCATATTTTCCATTATTATGTTGTCATCTGAATACACTAATAAATAAATAAATTTAAAACTAAAATACAAATTATACACTAAATATAAATTTATAATAAGTTATATATAAAACTAATCGCATTTCAAGAGAATGAAAAAACTATGTTTTAACAAAATATCAAAGCGAATGCATGTAGTCTGTTTGTATTTATAATTGATCATAAAGTAATCATCATCGCTATTGTCTCCACAACCTCTGGCGAGTGTTGCCTCATCAAGAATATTCCTTCATTGCTCTTTTTTATACAGTATCTCTCCAGTCCTGAATTTCTGAGAAAAATGTGTCTTTGAAAATGTTCTCTCATTCTTCTGAGTCTGTACTCATGTCCCAGACGTATATGATTGATAAGCGTTATTTACAAAAAAGTTTTGGTGTTTCTAGACGGTCGGAATTTTATTAAATTTTAGAGACGGAAACAACAATTCGCGCTCACTATGCGATTTTGGATCTCTTCTATAATATTATTGTTATTCATTATTAGGGATTCAAGACAGGTGAATCTATAATGAAAAATATAACTTATTAACACCCTTGTCAAGATTTATTCGAAACTGCATTTTGTTTTCTGCGATTATTCAATTTTGCAATGAAAATTTTTTGATTACAATAAAATTCCAAAGAATCAGAAGTTGTATAAGAAACGCGTAATAAAAAAATGGCGTGCAAAACCAGATAAAAATAATTAAAAACAAAATTTTATCAGAATACAATTTTTTTTCTGAATATTTATATTACTAAAATAATAAAAAATTACTATTTAGTAAATATGATTTTTCTTCCCTTTTGTAAATTAACTAGAATGTGGGATAACTGAGAAGGAAAGAAAAAACATGCTCGACACCTTCAAGATGTGAATCTGGCTTCATATGCTGCGTAGACCACGAACGTCTTCATTCTTCAGAACTCAATACTGAAGAAAGTCTTTTCAAAACATGCAGGAAAATAACAATGGTCAACAAATTTTAACTTTATGCCTGCTTCCTTGATAAAAATATCTATTCTAGACCAATTTGATGGTGCCGATTTCAAAAATCAAAACTGCTTTTTAAATATCACTACTCATTTTTCACTATTCAGTATATTTAGTTTGCATAACAGTACACATTAAAAAATAAACATTTATCAACTTCCTTGATTCTAATATGCGTTCTATATTAATTTGATGAGGTTTATTTAAAAAATCTTTTTTTTCTAGCACATAGTTTTTGAGATACAAATACATTCATTGATCACTTTTCAACATATTATAACATAACAAATTCGTGTAACAATCCACCGTATAAGAATGTTAAAACTACTTGGCTTTCTTTTATAGTTTACACCCCGATTGTCTCTCCTTTACGTCCAGCAGTAGTTAGCTAGCATGCTTGGACTCCATCTTCTATGATTTCTTTCTTCCATTCCACTGATATTCTGATGAAATCGTTCTCCGTGTTCATTGCTGACATTACAGAGATTTGAAGGAAAGAAATCTAAGCGCAAATGCAGAAAATGTATTTTGAGAGACATGTTACTACACCCCATTAACTTGTAAGTCTGCAGAAGCTTCTCAACATGTCCAGCATATTTGAAGATGTTTAGAAAACTTTCTATGAAATTCTACTCTCAAATTCAAATTTTATAATAATAATTTAAATTCAAAAATTTGTATATTTTTTTTAAATTTTGATCCCCTCAATTTCGTAACATTTATGACTAAATATGAAAGTATAAAACAATTTATTTATTCTAAAATGAAATGGTAGACAGGTGGGTTAAAAAAATACAACAAGAAATGAAAAAATATATTATTAAAATAAAGACAAAAACTAATTTAGTACAGTCAATAGAGAATTAAAATTAAAATAAAGGTGGCATTACACAAACAAAAAAATTAAGAAACACAAATTAATGTGTATTCAATATCAATTTATTCAAATAATTTTTTTGAACAGAAGATGAGGTGGCGACATCACTCAGAATGTGGAATGTCAATGGACCGACTGCAATATCTTCCATATTTTATTTTCAATGCAGATCGCTTATTAAAAAATATTTTTAATAAAAAACATTAAACTCCCTTTTCATTGCAATCAATAATTTCTTTCATACAGAGTGGTAAATAACTGGAAAAAGTTTCTTGTATAATATACTTCACAACACTTTTCTGTGATATTCCGGCGTGGCATTGCCGTAATCCTGCAGGTTAAACAGCGTAGCTCTGTTAGTCACCATGTACTTCAATAGGTCTTGTATATGGGACACAACATTCTGAAGAGATTTCTCATCTAACGACGTGTAAGCCAACATGGGCCCGATCTTTACAAACAGTCTCAACAAATGAATAGCACCGTATATTTTGGACATAGGCGTGTCGGGGTAATTTTGTAGAATTTCACTGTATTGCGGTCTCTCAAATTTGTAGAGAAGTTGTGATCCTAAAGCTGCGTTAAAATACTCTTTCACACCTTCTGTGAAGTCAATCAGGACATTTTCCTTTTGTTGATTGTGTATTTTACTGGTCTTTTTATGCGTGAGATAATTATCTACGATTTGAAACACAGTCAGTTTGGCCGGTAAGTTTATCAGTTTCTGTTGTCTCGTTATAATGTCCCAATCATCAACCAGCCATGTCTTCAACTCTTCCGGCACCTTTATCCTGACATCTACTTTATTCAAGAATTGTTCTTCTGATTCAATAGATAAATCCAGTCGTCCTCTTTTTTTTCTGAAAGATATATAAACATATTTTAATATATATTAATTGACCCTGAATGGTATGTGTCTTGCATTACAATAATTATATTATATGAATGTCTTGTCTATTTACATTAAAAACTATAACTCCTTTTTACCATCTTAAAGTTCTATTCAAATATTTTTATTACAAACAAACAAAACAATTTGATTTTAAAGGAAACATACCTAATATGGGGCTAATGGATAAACTAATTTGATTATTAAGAATTGGTATACCCCTATTTACTGCCATTTTTATTTTGAGGGGTTCTAAATTGTCCAACTGGAGGCCAAACACGTTTTTATGGAGGATATTGACCCCTGTGCTATTATTAAAAGAATGGTCTTATGGTTGGCAATATTATTGAAAAAGACCATTCTTTTAATAATAGCACAGAGGTCAACATCCTCCATAAAAATGGGTTTAGCCTGTATGTTTCCTTTAAAATCAATTTTATATCCATCAACACTGTATTTTCCCCTCCCTTAATGTTATGAATGTATTCTGTTTCTCTCTCTCTCTTTCGCAAATGATCTTACAGTCTGTCTCCCTTGATGCTTTATCTAACTGTATATGTATTCTGTCTCTCTCTTTCACATGTAATTATATATTCTATCTCCCACTTTATGCATATATATAAGTGCACTCGTTTTGTATTTACGATTAGTTTTAAATACGTCCTGATGAAGCTTGAGATAAACGAAACAAAGTGATTGTATTTAATTTAATTTAATATGTCAAAGCACAAAGTGATTGCTTTCTATGAAAATATCTAAAAGCTTCACCACGCTAAGCAAATGTTATGCTTGGTCGTCCATAGTTGTAGGACTCCATACAGTAAAATTCCGTTAATTAGTGTACTTATATTTGGCATTTTCACACAATTCGCACTTTTTTCAAAAATTTTAGCCCCGAAAATAACATTTCACACTAATTTCTACCGATAATTCGTAGTTTGTGTGCATTTTCTATACCCAAAGTAAATAATTTGTTCACGTAATTCATAAATTCACACGTTTTTAAATCCAAACTCGCACGACTACGCATTCATCATCCCTTCGTAAACATCTGTAGCTAGCTCCACCCCCTAGCCAATCACGGCACTGTTCATAATCGCAATAAATTGGCGCGCTTAGAGCTCGCAACTTGCAAGACCGCGGCCGAACTGAGTGATACCATTTTTATGTATACCAAATTCTGCAGTGCATTTTATAAGATTTGTTGTTATTTTGACAATAATTTTCGGCGTGTTGCGAATTATATATATTTCTATTCACCCTTATCACCCCTAATTAAAATAATTTTAACAATTTTCATTGAATCTCATAATTTATAAATGAATTGTGTATACGGAAAGTAATAAAAAAAAAAAGTAATATTGACGAATCGAAACGAGAGTAAACAACTCTCAAAACGATTCGGGATTGGGTGTAAATAAATAAATTAATTGTGTGCAACAGTTCTTTTGATTTTATATCCGGTTTTTTTGTTTATGAAATGTTGTGATTTGTTTAATGTAATAAAGAAACTAAAACCTTTGAAGCACAACCTATTTTATAGTTAATTTTTTTTGTGTTTTGTTTAGATTTAAAGTTTTTAATTATTTTTCACAAGCTTTTTAATATTCCAATTTTTGCCCACCTTTGATGGAAAAAGCGAGTTCCACCGCTAATCAAATTAAAATATCCGTAATTTTATTGCGTTAAGCACTGATGAATCGTTTGAAGAAGCCTGTTTTTAATATCGAACTCGCCACATCGCCACACACTTTCATTATTCATCATTAATTATTTGATAAAAATTTTGGCACAAAAAGCTGAAATAATAGACAATCGCCATATTTTTCGGTATGAAAATGACGATGTTAACAGCAGCGGCGCGCCCAAAAATGCAGAAACGTAAACTGATGATGCGTTTTTTTAAATTTCTAATGTTGCCTTCAAACGATTTGTTCTCATTATTCTTAATTTGGATTTTTTTTTTTCGGTCAGACAGCATATACAGTAAAACAGAGTTTTACTGTATATGTTATATAATATAAATATTTAAGTCTCTAAAATACAGCAGATAATAAATAATATTAAATTTGTTCATTGAACTGAACAAAGTTTTTGAAAACAAATATCAATCATGGATCTCCGAGCAATTAACATAATATGGATAGTTACCTCGGTACATCAGAGCCTGAGTCTTGGGAAACAGTCTCTGCGTGTGGTGTAGAGGCTCTGGACTCTGTGTCTTTGTCCTTTTCCTTCTCCTTTTCTTTCTCTTTTTCCTTTACTTTCGGAGGAGCAGAACCTACTACCGGTTCAGTCTGTTTGGTCGGGGTCGGGGTCACGGCTCCACCAGGTTCCGATTTACGCCCTTTAGCTGTCGCTAAAAGGTGACACAACAAATTTAAATATTTTCAACACGCCACTCACTCAGTATAACTATTCCAATTTCAAGCTGATGTTATATCATTGCAGACTTGAGCCGATCAGACAGCAAAGAGGGGGTGAAATCAATTATAATAGACTCTAGATAATTTGGGGTGGTAGGGAAAAAATTATCCAGAAAAAACCCTAAATTATTTAAATCACCGTTGAAAAAAGTTGCATCTAGAGTAAACACTGAATCTAAGCGCGCCTAAATAATAATTTGCAAACACGCCATCGACTGGGATATCCAGTGTTTTTATTTTGTTACACATCGTAAACAAACAAAAAACCGTTTTTACATTTTAAATAATATTTTTAAATGTTAAATTGAAAAATGAGAATTTTTTTACTGCCCCAACTAATAATCAAGAATCTATTATATGTATATTCAACGGCACAACAAACTATAATGAAGAAAATAAGCAGCCATTAAGCAAGTTTAATTACACTGCTAATTTCTCCAAGGATATAATGAGGTTCCACCAATTGATACCGTGCAATCAAAAAATCACTTTTCTGTGTGATACTTACTCCTCATATTCACACTTTGGTCCAATCTACATAAATGTTTTATAATTTATTTAATAAATAACCAACCTTTTTTAGTTTTAGCGGGTTGACTGGAATGTGCTTTTTGTACTTCTTTTTGTTTCTGGACATTAGCCTCGTTATACTTGAGGACACGGCTCTCTGGAACCCATTCGTCCCAACTAAAAACAATAGAAACTAAATACATAATATTTTATGCCATTGAAACAAAGAACAATTTTTTTCAAAATTAACTTTAGTTGGTATTGAAAGGAATTGAATTTGGATTGAAAAAGCGTCTACCAGCAATGGACAGATCCTGGATCCATGGCAGATTATTTTATAAAAATTTGTTCTTCAGATTTATTTCAATGACATATTTAATTTTGAGTTAATAACTAAAAAAAAAGTTTAAAATATTCAACATTGAATTTAGGAATTCCTTCCAGCACTGACCACAAGAATCTGGTGGATTTTGTATGCGTAAAAAAGGTTTTTTTTTAGAACTAATATTAACGGAGTTATGCATTTTTTAATAGTCGCCACATTGAAACAAGATGGCGGATTAGCCTGGCTAATGAACTTAGCTATTGTGTTAAAATGTGTTACAAAATTTGTTATATCTCACAAAGATAAACTTTTTAACGGGGTGATTTCGGGATCTGGTGGTGGTGAGAGCGGTTTGAGAATCTCCTTGAATTGAAGTGCACTGAAATTCTCCGGAAGTTGCTTCTTGCATCGATAAATCTATTGAAATCATGGAACTTACTAAAATGAAAATAATACTTTTTTTTCCCCCAGTTAATATAGTAATATGTAGCAATGTCACATTCTGCCGATACCGACATGTTTGATCACTTTGAAATATTATTTGTGGCCATCGTGGATCTAATGCCATGTGGATCAAAGCTTTAGTCGGTGATCTTTTGTCGTAGACGTATAGCCATCGGGCCAAATGTCCGTGTTGCTTTTGTCGTGAAACCCGATACTGAAAGTCACCGATTGCCTAGCCGATATAGATAATAATATACATATATAAGTGCATAATTGAATATTTTTAAGAAATATAATTTACAAATTATGAATTATTGAGAAAATATTTATCAAAATCTTGGAAAGGAGCACAAAACACAGTATAATGAATATTAGATAGGCATATTTTAAAAAATTATGGATAAATTACTACAAGTCAATTTTAATACGCTATTCACTTTAAATTGTAATTAAGGAATTGATAAAACAAAATTCTATGAAAAAATATAATTGTAAGAAAAGGCGTGTAACAATATATTTATTAAATTATTTTGGTGTGATCTCACGTCACGGAGATTTAGTAATGGTGGGTATGTATTAGTTACATCATTCTACTCTGTGTACAAAATACATGTGACAAATTCACTTGGCGCTATACTCTGTACTGTCCTAAACCTGCTCTCGAGACGAATCTCCGAGAGAAATCTCATCCATATACACGCACCATTAGGAAGGAAATTGATTTGAAGGATTGTGAACAATTTAGATTTTTGCTTTTTGCCATGAATATTTCAAACCAAAACTTAATTAATTAATTTTTCTTAATTAGTGACTACTCGCTCTACACCGATGGCAAGTGTAAAATCTATTATAAATTATTTTATAAATGAGTCAAACTGAAACATTGTTTGTATCCATGATATTTGCTTCACTCATAATAAAGTATAGGTTAATCTGTTTTAAAAATAAATTACTCATTCATTGTAATGTCTTCACAGTATGTTTCAAAAACTATTCTGTTTTATTTGTAAGATCTAAAGCCGTAAGATGTAGCCGGAAGAATTACCAATGAGAATGATATACATTTAAAGATAAAATATATATTCTTCGCTGCCAAATTGAGAGGAAGCTGACTAATTTTAAATAAGGTTTTCAAATGATTCCAATTTTAAACAAGACTTTTAAAAGTATTCGAACATGAGGCAACTTTCGAACATTCTGAAAGTGAGTTGGTAATTTAATGACAATATTTGGGAGACGCCATGCCCAAGAAATACAGTAATTGCATGACATATTTCCAGTCGTAACATGAGTAGATTTACTAAATATTCTAAGAAAAAATAAATGATCCACCATATTACAGTTAAAGAATTACTATATATCTTACTTTTTATTCCATCCTGCATAATGTATAAGATATTTAACGTGCTTTTCCTTGGATATTAGACTCTTAAGACATTTCGCTTCGTAGATGAGAGGACCATGAAAACAGAGAACCTTTTCGCCTATAAACAAAAATGATTACATGAAGCCACGGAATGGGAAAATATTTTTAAAAAGTCATCGTGTTTTAATTTTACCATCGCTAAACTTCAGTTTTGGTGCCATAATTAATACAAATATTATTTAAACTCCATCAAAGTCAAACAGCCAAAATAATTTAATTCATAACACTTTCTCTATGGTATCGTAAACATAAAAAACAAAATATGCATTTCAAAGGACTGCAAATTCCAAAGAACGGCTCGAAACACTGACAGGTACTATTGTCACTCAAAAATGACATTTATATTACGTTTTAATTATGAAATATTTTACTTTATTCAGATGCAAACAAACCAGAATTAGGGACTCATATACTCGCCAACCTTCAACATATTTTTAATACTTTGTTGTACCCCGACCTCGATTATGGAGCGAGCGCGCCAGATTCGATGGTATTAATTGGATAATTATTCGCGAACGCGTAAGAGCCATGTATCTCCGCCGACCGCATCGGTTTAAGCGAGCGAGAGCGCCGTCAATTTGACAAAAAACAGTTTAGCTCAAACAGATTAGATATTTTTTTAAAGGCGTTGTCTTTAAGAATTATCTTGTCTAAGGGTGAAGTGATTCATTGGCCACCTACAATAAGCGATATATCATGTTAGAGTGACGTGAATAATTGCTATCGCGTTCGTTAGCCTAAATATGAGGCAATAAACGTCGAACAATGACAATGTCATCCGTTTTCTAGAGAACAGAGGCTTTGGAATGGAATGCGTAAATAAACGACTGGCCTTGTGTTAAATGTAAGCGCAGACACACGTCTAAGATCTCCGTGCAAAAATTCTGATACCGAGAAAAAATCTTCCATATCCATGCATCTCGAATAAACTACCATGACCCCGTTACCCTGCGGGGATAAACAAATAGGATAGAGCGTCACGCTTACTGTTTTCTCCTCATTCATTCGTTCCGTTCGATCAAACCACCTAAGAGAGTCATTGAAGGACGTAATAATTGAGATTCTTCATTCTTTACCCGGTCGTAATTAAGTCTGTGGGGGCTCGCGCGCATCGTCCAGATGTTCCTCGTTTTGTCATTTCTCGGTATTGCGCCATCCCACGCGAATAAAGCGAAAGCGTTCGAGGAAGGAAATAAATTAATAATGTACAATAATGAATGGGCAGGCTAAAACAAAGATTATGTAATTAATATAAGTATAGGAAATTCAGGATGGAAGTTTTATTATAGATGAAGTCACGTGTCAAATATAACAAAATGAATATATGTAAGGTTATATAATAAACAATCAAAACACATAAAAAAATGTAAGATTTTTAATAAATAATATAATTAATACGAAAATATGTAGATATTACTTTATCCACATTTAATATAGGAAACGATGTCTCTCATTATTGATATTATCGAGTTCGGAGTTTTAGTTAATACGACAATGTTAAGTGATTATGTAATAAGGTGGACAAACACTAGTGAATAATTTAATAAGGAAGACTGATCAAAATTTGATTTTAAGAAGACGGGGTCGAGATTAGGCCTAAAATATGGCAGGGGCTCGGGCTAAAGAGTGGCCAATGAGCGGTATAAGTCCTGAGGGGATGGGACCAACTAACGGGCGAAAAAACGCCCTCGCCGCAAGCATTTAAAATAGAGCGGATGCCAATGTTTACGACAGTCTGCTACGAAATTTTGGGAAAGCAAATAGTTAGCCACGAAATTTGGAAGAGACTGAAAGAATGTTTCCCGGAGGAGAACTTATCAGTAAGCCTCAGACCGCAGTTTGTCATTGAACTTAAAAAGATAATCTGCCACAGTCTATCTCAGAATTCAAAGGAGTTTGTCTCGGAATCGGAGGAGAGTCCGTCAGGATAGTCCTCCGGGGAGGGCCTAGTAGTTGGTCTCAGAAATCAGCCGCCCAGACTGCTCCAAGCAACTATGAGCAGCCAGACGCCAAATCATTCGCTGAACCACCCTGAGAGCCAGACACCAAGTCAGCTCAGAAGCAGTCGCCCAGCATGATAATCAGACGCCGAGTAGCTCTAAAGTAGTAGCCCAGCCGGCCAAAGACCAGGTTTTTGGAAGAAGGCCCCAGAGGAACATTATTGAAAAACTTAAGGTAGAATTAAATTAGAATTAAGGATATATAGCTGCCTATTTGTATACCTATAGTAGAAAATAAATAATGGCTTTGTGTCTTCTGTGTTTTCTATAGTTCACCTGTTTCCCTCTCATAACCATAGTGTAACAACAGTGTGTTACCTGGATATGAATCGCAGAGCAAATTATTTATTAAAGTGTGGGGTGTCACACTACTAAACTGATTTAGTACCTCTTCTTTTTATAACCTCCCTATCACTTTTAACATTTATTGTAGAAAAGAATACTGTTTTACAGAGTGCACTTTATTTATCAGAATATAAATATTGAATAAAATTATTGTAAAAATTACCAATTTAATTAGTTTCCTTGTTCTTCGTGTCAGTCTAACCCTATGACTTGTTGATGGTCATTGAAAATATTACACTAAAAATAAAAATATGTTGTTGATGTTTGTAGCGTTAACTTTGTGATTAGACATAATTTAAAATTGTATTTATATTTAGCATTGTTTGCAGCACGTGGTAGACGTAAAAATAACTAAATATAAATAAAATTTTAAGTAGGTACACACAATTTAATTCTGCAGGAATGCATCAAAGATACTCCTTTTGTTTTAATACAAAATCAGCCCAGGTATTCAGTGCTGATGTAGAGCTACCTTCCTGCGTAAAATAGCGCTGTAACCCGGCTATAATTTTTTTTACATCTTGGTTAGTCACAGAAGACACTTCACACAATAACACTTTACCACCAGAAGACTTGTCTAATCATTTTATATCGCGCATCAGTCTGTCTACTGCTTAATAGATGCGAACTTGAGTAATTGGCGCTCATTCTATACTAGTTTTGACTGTAGAAGTGTATTAGATTCTTCTGTTCCACTGAAACTGCATTCAGAAGCAGATACTTATATCTTGAATGTGGAGCTACCAGTTCTATCTCCTATTAAGAGTTGCTGCATTACCTATAGATCCAATAAGAGTGACAATATCTCCGTTCCCTCGTACAGTCAGTGGTGAGCAGTAGGTAAAGATATAGGTTATGCTGTTACCAATGATATTATACAATTATACATAAATATGTACTTTAATTTAACCAACATCTTTGGACAAAATAAATCTGTCGTTTATACTTATCATGTATTTATTTATAATTTTAGAGTACTGTTAATAGTGTTTTTAAAGTTTAAGTTTTAATATAAACATAAACCCATATAAAAAATGTACGAATGTTTTTAAGAACACTTTCTATGACTGAACATGATTAATTTATTGTTTGAAAATCCTTCACATAATAACTAAAGAAAACAATTATTTTTATTAAAGGTTAACGTAGGAAATAGTTACGCCAATTGCTTTTTGTTTTTCTCAAATAAAAAAAAACTAATCCATGCACCAAATTTAAAGAACAATCATAAAATCAACAAGTTAAAAACAGTAAGATAGTAAAATTCGTGAATTAGTAAAAGAGGAAGTAGACACTTCAATGATTTGCACGCAGTTGTAACCCTTTCTAATGTAATTCTATTAATAAACACCATAGATAACGACTCCATACAAAACGGATCAACCAAAAAGAATTTTCAATTCAGTAAATAGCCATTTATATGACTTGAGTAATTCACTAGCTTAAATACAGAACTGAGTAATGTAAATAGGACGATGCATAAAATGCGACGGTGAATAAAAAAAGAGCACCATGAGTACAGCGGTGAGTTTTTAGAACTAAGCAATTAAAGTCTCTACTGGTACAAAGATGGCACTAATTGCAAAATAATGTTATCATTATTGTTAATACAATTTTTAAATTTATATTTGTTTCCCAGAATTTTTAGTTACGCACGGCTTTTTTGCTTGTATGCACTGCACGCTCTTGCGTATAATTAAGTAAATAAATGTATTTCCAGCTGCAGGCCTACCAGTTGTAACTAGCAAAGCTGATCCAACAGTATCATCTAAATGTCTAATTTAGTAATTCATTCTCTATTTATGTCAAAGAATTTTTTTGTTAATTCCTTCTGAAGATGCTCTTTCTGACTTAACTCAATTGGTTTTTAATATATGTATTCATAAATATCTAGCAGTGCAGTTTTATCCTTAGAATGTTCGCATTAAATTTATAAAAGAATATATTCTATATTTACTTCAATTATTCGTCACTATGGAGTTTTTTGGAACATTGAATATGAATTTAACAGTCAAAATTTTTCTAAATATCCAGATATTGCATTAGATATTGTAAGTTTTGTAGAGTTTATTAGTGTTATATACATATAAAGAAATTTATATTTCTGTTTAAAAAAATAAATAACCAAGTGTGTGTAAGTAGGCAGGTATATCTCCTGATATAAATGAATAACAAAAACACATGTTTTCATAAAAAAGGCAAAAAAATGAATTAGTATTGAAAACAGACTCTTACTTGATATAAAACAAAAGAACATGATTCAATCATACACATCACCAGGAAAGGAACACGTTGGAAGGAATAAATAATGTTTTACATTTGAATTATTTAATGGTTAATAATTTCTTCATGTTTACAAGAAGTATAATATTATGTATAATATAAATAAGAAATAAAACTAACATTACTATAATTGGAAATGTACTTTTGAGACTAAATGGAGTATTTGGTAAAATTTGAAATAGGTCAATACTATATAAATTATAATAACACCCGCTAGCATAAACACTTGCATTATTCATAAATGTCTTTTAAACATTCTTACATTTATTTTAGACACTTTTTATAAATAGTTTTCTGACCAATCCTTTTAAAGTATTCATCCCATGAAACATTTTTGATGCATCTGACCATTACACAGTTTGTTTTTATTAAACATTTCATTTTGTTAAGTGTGTATAAATAAAAGTCAACATTGGAATGGTAGTTTCAATATAATTATATTTTCAACTGGATAATGAATATTTACATTGCTTACCGCCTTCATAAAACAGGAAGTGACCTGGAAATCAAATTTAATTTAGATTTTTTATTGTATTGATAAAGCATTACGTGTTTTATAATATGACAATTTGGGTAGATTTTCTCAAAGACTTTAGAACAACAAGGTATCATTCAACATTTTGGCCAATATTGCATCAAAATTCTTCTCTTTAAAACTATGTTATAGACATATCAAATTTCCTAGTAGTTTATGAAATAACAAGAAAACAAAGTTATATTTTAGTACGTATGAATACAACTGTTGTTTTGAATACAAATGAAACATGAGTTATATTATATAACACACCCAAATGACACATTTTGGCGCTAGCTTTAAAAAGTTGCTACAACCATACCACAAATTTAAATGTACTAAATCATAGTAACTGAAAATCGTGTTATTTTGCAAAGAGAATATTGTTGAAAAATAGTTTTAATGTACTGTTAACTGTATATCGGTAAGCAATGTGTTGATTGTGTAGACAGTCGCATCTGAACAAACATTATTGGTCATTGAGACAAGTTTTGACACAATGTGAACAGAGCTTATGATTAGCATGGGTAACAAAAAAGGTTCATATACTCAGACCATAGGAGATCAGAGATATTCTCCTTGAAAAATTGAGGTTTGGTTAGTAATTGCTAAATGTCAACAATGTTGGAATTACAAGCAAATAAAGTCTTTTCTTGTCGATCTTTTAATTTTTACAGTTTCTTGTATCTGGAATCAATGTTAATGTTTCAAAATATTTTGCAAGGTACGTACTTAATCATGGTTAATGTCGCTGATGTTGAATAAACATTTTCTGGTAATGATAAGCTAAACCGTTATTGTAACTATGATTGTAACTGACATTTAACTGTTGGGGGTTAAGTTTCTAGTGTGCCAATGATTGCTATTACAAATAATCCATTGTAAATCATCATTACATCCGAACACAAATCTCACAATCAGTGACAGCTAAAATAATGGTTTAACTCAACACTAATTTCTGGGTACCTCGTGTTTGAGCTGACAGTTCCAGCAAGGCCCAAAAGACAACTAATCATGGAAGCGCACGAGACTTACAAGCATCCAGTGTACAATAATAATTCAAAGCTTTGAGGAACTTTAATGTCTAAAAATTAATACAACAGCGAGACTATTTAATATTGAATATCTTTTATTTTGTTAAAAAAGCCTACAAATTATTTAGGCCCGATTTTATAATTCGAAACATTAATTTTATTATTCCCGTCAAAATAAAAAATAATGCCTCTCAACTAAATCAACGGAGCGTATATAATTTGAAAACTTATGAAATTCTAAGGCACAAAATTAGTTTTTCGGCTGAATGCGAGTTATACAATAAGCAATGTTTTTAAAAACATATTTACCGCGTGCAAAATGTGAAAAATTGACAAAATTTTTAAAAAGTACTGCTACCAAGTAATGTTGTTATTTACACTACATAATTAAAAACATTAAATTGAATAAGAAATGTATGACAAAAGTGGTTGTAATATTAGTTAGTAGAGTTGTGTATTTATGAAGAAAAATAATGTATATTTGGGTCCATAATTGTGACAAAATATGGAGATATGTTTATTGCTTTTCATTTTTAAACTCATTAAAATTGGGCAGAAACTAACAGATTTATACAGTGAGGTAAGATAATTAAAAGATTGCCACTTCCTCTAATAAATTAAAATACGGTTTAACTATCATATTATTACATTATCATCAGTTGAAAATAATGTTTCATCACCTACTCCAGAATTTACTTTGCTGTCATAAAATGTGTGAATAAAACAATCTATTGGGTCGTCTATTAAGTCTCTGCATTTTTTTCAAATGCTATTTTCCCGCTATTTTCTCTTTTGTGACAAAAAATGACATACTATTCGATAGCATTTTTCTGCTCTAAAATGTCAGTGTAACCGTTTTCCCATGTCTTATCTTATAGTTTTTCTTAATTTTTGGACTTAAATAATGAAGTGTCAAGTTGAGAAAATCAAACATTTTGGAAATATACTTCTTTTCACCTTTAATCAAAGTTTAAATGGTCATCCAAGATCTCAACCGGGAAATTCTGTCGCATCCACCCTACAGTCCCAACCTCACTCTGTCAGATTCACGCTCAACTTTTTTGGTTGCTCTTCAATGTGTGGCGGTTCGTTGACCAATGACGATGACATCAGAAATTGGCTCGAAAACTATTTTGATACTAGACCAGCCGATTTTTATAGAAAAGGCATCGACAAATTGATTGAAAGATAGGATAAAGTCCTGAACAATAATGAACAACAATAATCATTGATTGAAATGTTGAAATTTTTGTTTAAAAATTTGATTTTATAAAAAATCATTGAACAAACCGCAGACTTATTAGACGACCCAATACATTATAAATGGTATATTAAAAAATCATAATTTTTTAAAATAAGGGCTCTGTACGTTGTGTAACAAATAGACAAATTGAAAATGATCACTGACACTTGATTTTACATCTGTTATTACCGATAGTGCTTGATTTGTATAAAAGTAGGAAATGTGAACTAACTATTGTGTCTTATTAATAAATATTGGAAAAATTGTAAAAAAAACTATTTTATTCAAATTTGTCATTGAACACAATATATTATTCATAATAATTATTCAGCAAAACCCCGATTATCCGGGCATTCGGTTAAGCAAACTCGTATTTTGTATTGGTCTCACGTGGCTAATCCACGAACCAGATCTCAAAGTATCTAACACCGATTTTACTATGAGATTGATTATTTGGATTTTTAATTTTGTAAACAGACTAACGCATGTCCCGATAATCGAATTTCTACTAAATATCACATTTAAGAGAAGAAAAAAAAAATACCAACTGAGAAAAAAGACATACATAGTTTCGTGCATGGTAACCATGAATATAAATTATTTTGATAAGTTTTTAACAGATTTAAAAACAATTCTTAAAAATAATACAACTCACTGTCGGCAGTATAAAACAACTGTATTGAAAATGAAAAAAAATCATATTGAAGCACTATTTTATATAAACTTGTAAGGTTTAAGCATTTAACCAAGATAGTCTATAAGTAATATGTATATGTTGTAAAATATTTTGGTGTAACGATATTGTGAACACTTCATTTAATTCCTAATTTCACTTTTTACAAACAGTACATATATAATATATAATCATCATGTGATGAATTAGAATATCTAGAGAATAAAGCACTAACCAAATAGCTACCAAATTATAATAAAACACAGAATATATATTTTATAAAACAATAGGAAAATGAAATTATCTCACTATATTTTTATATGAAAACATGTCTTAGTGAACAAATATATTTATAAGATTTTTTCACTACATAAAAGCTTGGTAAAATATTTTAAATTTAGACATTCTGAAAAACCAACTTTTTATGTATCAACTTTTCCGCTTGCATTTGATATTTTCATGCCTCAAACTTGTTTATATTAACAAAATAACAGTTCACACTCTCAAATACTGAACCTTACACTTAGAGACTTAATCTTAAACTTAAGTTGAAATGTCATCAGTTTTCTTTTGTACTTCTTTTAAAAACCACATTGCAATTATTATAACATTTTAAATTGTAAATTTATCACCTTAAAATATGGTTGCTTAAAAATTATTTAATTGTGATGAAATTATTCTCGAAATCAGTAAAATAATATGTACGATTATAATGGTACATATTATTTTAGACAAAATTTAAGAAAATGCAGTATACATCCTATGTAATATGATGATTTTACGCTATACTGACAATAAAAGCTTAAGAAAAATTAACTTTAGAGCCTCTACAAATATGGCATAAAATATTTTTAAACTCTAAATACCGGAAAAGAGTGGCAACATCTGTTTTACGAGGCCATTAACAGAAACTGTTGTAAGTTATTTCTTTAAGAAAACTTTCTACACACGCATCTAACAAAATGCACAATTCCTTTCCCGTTTATTTGGGGTTTTATAAATTGAAATGAACTCATTCAATTTTACTTGATATACAGTAAAACTCCGTTAATTCGTAACTCACGGGACCGAAATTTAAAAAAAAGATCGGAATAATGAGCACAATTTTTTTGAAGGCAACATTAGAAAGAAATTTAAAAAAACGCATTGTCAGTTTACTCTTCCGCATTTTTGCACGCGCCGCCGCTGTCAACATCATGATTTTCATTCTGAAAAACATGGCGACTGTCTATTATTTCAGTTTTTTATGTGTAAAAATGTTTATAAAATAATTAATTTCTCCTGAAGGTGTGCGGCGACAAAAATAGGTTTCTTAAAAACGATTCACCAGTGCTTGACGCAACAACAAAATTATGGACATTTTAATTTGATTAGCGGTCGAACTCGCTTTTTCCATCAAAATTGAGCAAGAAATTGCAATATAAAAATTCTCATGAAAAATAACGAAAAAATTTTAAATCTTCATACTTCGTTGAAGGTTATCATTTTTCCGCAATTTTTCAAGATTCAACATAGAGCAGGTCTTCAGGATTGAAATTTTCCCACCGATATTATTTTTGACATCAATTTTGACAGTTTTTAAAATAAGTTCCATTTTTCAAATGGTCATGGAGTTACACGAATTACGAAATGTTTGTGCCATTTTTGAAAACGATACACAATTTTTTTTTTATTATAAAATAGGTAGTGTATTTAAATACAAAGGTTTCAGTTTCTTTATTACATTAAACAAATCGCAACATTGCATAAACAAAAAAACCGGATATAAAATCAATAGAACTGTTGCACACAATTTATTTATAAATTACGAGATTCAATGAAAATTGTTCAAATTATTTTTATTAGAGGTTGCAAGGGTGAGTAGAAATATATATGTAATTCGCAACGTGCTGATAATTATTGTCGAAATCACAACAAATCTTATAAACTGCAGAATTTGGTACACATAAATATGGTATCACTCAGTTTGGCCGCTGTCTTGCGAGTTGCGAGCTCTAAGCGTGCCAATCTATTGCGATAAGGAACAGCTCCTTGATTGGCTAGGGGGTGGATCAAGTCACATATGTTTACGAAGGGATGATGAATGAGTAGTCACGCGAGTTTGGATTTAAAAACATGTGAATTTGCGAATTACGTGAACAAATTATTTACTTTGGGTATACAAAATTCATATAAACTACGAATTATCAGTAGAAATTAGTATGAAATTGTATTTTCGGAGCTAAAATTTTTGAAAAAAGTATGAATTACGTGAAAATACCAAATATGGGTACACGAATTAACAGAGTTTTACTGTACATGTAATATAATACATATAATAATAAAATGGATTTGAAAAAGTTTCCTAATAAGATTGTTGAAAATTTGACATTTAAAACACCAAGACATATTTTATTCTATGAGATGATTTTATTATTTTAAAGGTTTATCACACAAACTCTATTTTCTCAACACATAAGGAGCATTCCAAGAATGATCTCATTATTATTACTATGATGTTGATGTTCATAGAGGAGTAGAATTTTGTTACTTATGGTATATATACATAATATATTATAAGGACAGTCTCAGTCAGTCGTAATATGTATGCAAACTGACTTCTGCTGATGTAATTTGGCATTCAAAATGTATCTATTAGCTGGACCATAAACAAAATGTCGTCATCCACAAATAATAGATTTTCGGCATTGGTATCCAGTATGGCTTTCAGAGAATGCCAGTGTTTACAGAATAAGTAAAAAATAATGTAATCTTTATAATCTCACAATTATTAAAAGCAGATTTCTACATATATTCGAGAAACTTTGAATTTTTTATTAATTTAACAATTAAATTACGCATATCAAAAACAAAACTATTTATGATAAAAGTCAGTGATGCCAGCTGACTGACACTGACGCACAGTTTTATACTTATTTTTAGAACTCCCGAGCAGAAAAGCATTTCTTTGGCCAGATTTAATAATTATACATATATCTGTCAGACCATTGGCAGGTGGAAGGATAGGAAGGAAGGAGGGGAGAATGTCTGTATCAGTACCTAACTTGAATGTATTTAGGGCATAAAAATTATTTTCTACCACTAATGATGATAATGAAATATTTGATCCTGAAAAAATACAATGGGTGACATTTCTCACAATAAAGAAGGACCGGGCCATATAAATATTGTTGATTTATATAATTTTGAGAATGTACTATTTAACTTTACTAACACATACAGGGTGGCCCAAAAAACGTGAGAACATCTCGTAACACATGAGTTATTTCAAAACATAATATAATTAATTATAATTCATAATGTAATTTTTTTTGCAAAATATTTAGCTAATCAGAAATCATCAAAACACTCCATATTGCATCATCTACTGGGTTTAAATCTGGGCTGTTCGGTGGCCACATGCCTGCCTCAATGAAATTAACATTCTCACGATGAAGAAAGTTGAATATATTTCTGACTGTGTGAGATGGAACTCCGTCCTGCTGTAATGTCTAGCTATACTCCAGGCTTTGTTTTGAAACTCTTTGATCATTTTCCTAATACCTCAACATTTTTCAATTTGCAAATTTTTGATCAGAATACGGTCTCCTGTAGTGATTTTTGATTCTCGGCAACAATTTGAAAAAACCAAATATAAACAATAGAAAAATTAATAATTAAAGATGGCGACCGGAAATTGTCGAAATAAAACATAATATAGGTAAATAGGTAAGTAAGTAAGTTAGTTAACTATTTAAGCTATTGTTGATATAGTTAAACTAATTTTGATGTAATTATATCACATTTTGCAAAATGTTCTCGCTTTTTTTGGGACACCTGTATATATATCAAAATTAAGAAATATGTCAACTTTTTTATTGCGCAAATTAGGCCATTCCTTGTTTTGAAGTTATCTATATTAGAAATCGGAACGCATGTTCGTTCCATTCAAATAAATTCACATTTTTGTCCAACAATAAATCCAGTATAGATTTAGAATGCTTATGAAATCTGATCAGTCAAATACTAATTAATTTATTAGTATGTATGACTAAACAATCAGCTGATGGAGGAGGGATAACACCAGCCAGGTGACAATGGATTACATAGATATTAGTCAGGAATGGATTAAGGCAGAGACTGTCTCTATAGATATAAATATTACTTAATGAAATCATACAGTCATTACACTGCAAGTACATAATTTGTAGTAAAGTAAGTATTTAAGTGAAAAGTTATTTTTACAATATAAATATCAAACAACAATATTGTTTAAACAATAAACTTTTCAAAGATAATCAACATTTTATATATATTTAACTTTATATTTTAATATTTTGAACTTTAATAATATTATGTAGAATACTATAATATATAATATGTTTCTACAAAACAATAAGTAATGGGTTGATTCTATATAAATACTTAAAAGGCAGCCTTAGTCTGCTGTCTATGGCTTACTAAAATTACATATTTTGGTCTAATTAATTTAATTAAAAAAAAAAACTTCAATCAATATATTTGTAGCTTCTCTTATCCAAATATATTTAATCTGGGTTCGGTTATCAAATGCAGGGGGGGAGGGGGGGCGACTGCTTGTCTCAAACTGCTGAAAGAAAAAATAAACAAATATGTAATTATTACCAAATTACATCAAAAGAGAATAATTATTATTCAATGAATGAAATAAAAATGAAAATATTTTTTGTTGCTTTTCAGTTGGTTATTAGAATTAGGATATTTTAAATAACTCATATTTCATATAGAATCAAAATCACTATAAACAAATATGATCACAATAAGGATGCACCCTAGCATCAATTTTAATTTGCTTTATATTTGACATTGGTATATTTTTTACGTTAGAAACCCAATTTTTTAGTCAAACACACCGACAAAAATAATTAAACATTAAATATTTCTAATTTTATTGTTGTTTTTATAAGTACATGTATACAAGTGAAAGTTCTAATATGAAAACAAAAAAGTTTGTAAAAGTTTCAATTTAAATCAATTATATGTTGTAATGTTATAAATTACGTTCTAGTATTTTAATAGTACTTAATATCACTTATTACTTAATAGCAACACTCGCGCATGAGTGGTCGGTGGTCGCTGTCAGGGACCGATCTACCCACGCACGGAGTATTAACGGGCATTCACCAGAAGGCGGATGAGACGGTTGCCCACACAAAGCGACATAAATTTTAAATTTATAATTTAACAATGGGTAAAAAAATGGTCATAATTACTAGTGCATCGATATTCTTACAATCTCATGATAAGTCCTAATTTGTATTGTATTCATCTCGTCTGCAGAAATATTTTATTTCCTTCTTAGACCTGAGATGAAAGAACTCTAGAAATCAATGTTGGATAATGTCGCAAGCAGGATGTATATGGGGAATCCGATCGCTGGCCACGATGTATCGATAAGGGTAGCGGATGACCTAGGCCTGCAAGTCAATTCACATAACCCATTACGCTTCGACAATAAAGCCAAACTAACGAGTTTAATGTGGAGAAAGAGCGTCCCGAGTCCAAGGTCATGTTTATTACTTTAGTCTAGTATGTTGTTGGTGTCAAACTACCAATAATGTTTTTTATATAATTATCTGGGGATACTCGCGTGTCACGTCATCGCCGAACAACTATGTTCAATGCGATTATTATTATCAGAGTATTATTTTTGCATAGAGTGGTCATATTCGCATGGTCCTGTTACTTACTTGATTTTAGGTTGTATTTTCTTACATTAAACTTGTTCATGCAATCTAACTTCTGTCACTAGTACAACCCAGCTTCATATTATGTTATACAGTAAAACCGCGATATAACGAAACCCGATATAGCGAAAAATGACATATATCGAAAAAAAAATCGAAATTTAGTCCCTAAAACCAATCTTTCATACAAAAATGCATTTATATAACGAAATCCCGTTAATATTTATAACAAAATCATTTCTGTCCCGTACGAAAAAATGCCAATACATTTACGTAAATTTATAACGAAATAAAAAAATGTTAAAAGATGAAAATATTATTTCGCACTTACAAAGCCGCGCCGATGCATCTGCCGTATGCGAACGGTTTTATGGCCTTTTCGGCGGTGCGCGGCGGTCGGCCGACAAGGTAGTAAAACAATTCAAACTTCTTCTTGGGTTCATAGTAGGCCCATAAAACCATTTGACATAATTCTTGCGGCGTTCTCTTAGACACGTTTTACGCACGCATACGCCTCTAATATGTATTGCGATCCCAGACCCAAACAGCTGTAAAATACAAAAATTAACAGGAACCCCCCGAAAGTTGCAGTATGAACTTATTGGAAATGTCAGTCTCAGTGTAACGTCTGTAAAGTTAAGTTTGTTCACCTTTTAACGCGATTATTGCATGACCGAACTGAATATTTACATAAATTCATTTTCGTTTGACAATTGTTTTCGTGTGAACTCGTCAATAATATAAATAATTTGTTGAAATATTTTATGGACTATTTTTGTACGGCATTTTGTAAATTTTGTATTTTTATTTCTATTAACTATTGTTTTCGTGTATTTTAAGTGAACAATGTTAACGATAATTTTTAAGAGAACAATTTTAACGATTATAAATATATTTTGAAGTGGTTGCCGCCGTTACCGGTAGGTACCTTCGTAATTTATATACGACTCATTTTATAAAAATGCCGCGATTCAACTGTAAAATTGTTATTTTTGAATTATTTTGTATGTTTAATGCCCAAAACTATGTTTGAAGCGGTTCTACATTTAAACACAATTAAAATATTGTTTTGTGTTTGCAATATTCTGGAATTTACGAAAATATCTTCCAATTGGTGTTGAATAGGTTGTGTTCTTAATTTAATTCCTTTGATTATCTGTTTTAATAACAAAACTACTAAAAATATGTAGGTATTCAGTTCCCAATGGCCTTTTTCCTCCTTTGTTTGCAGAATTTGCGATCTTTTTTGAAGCCGCGCAACATTTTTTTGCGACGGCTCGTAACATATAATAGGTTTTTTTATTTTTTTCGTTATATGTGGGAATTCGTTATTACGAATTTTTATTTTTTGGTCCCTTGGATTTCGTTATATCGCGGTTTTACTGTAATTATTTTGCCTCGAGGGACGAACGCAGATTTGGGAGATCGTTGATAAGGTGAGGAATTCTGGTAAGTGTTTGGCTCGTAGGATCCACACCTCTAGTTTGCCACTGAACTAGCCGGTGGAGATGTGAAGCATCCGGCTCTATAACTCACAATGTGTCTAATGGAGTTTGCTGTAGTTTTTCAATGTCCTACCTTTAGTCTGGCCCGTTGAGCATAGACTGTGAATCCAACTGCTGATCACTCATGTCCAATCCATCAGTCGAAGTGGAATCGGGAGGTGGTGACGTGTGCTCTATAGAAGTGGCTCCGATGAAAGGGAAAAAGGCACCGATAGTAGACGGATGGGGGCATTTCAATTCATCTGCGACATTGTTTTCTTTTGTTCCGTTAGACTTCCGAATCATATGCATAGATGAAAGCCTTTCTTGCAGTCCTTGAATCTGGTAATGTTATAACATAATATATTTGATGCATTATATTCTTAAGATGAGTTAGGTTAGGTTAATCAAGAAATAATATGAAATTTTTTTATTCGATGTTCCCTCTAATTTTTGGGACAAAACAAAATCATTTGTCCGATTCAAAGAACCAGTGCTAGAATTTGTGCGATGAGGGAGAAATTAAAAAAAAAAAACTATTATTATTTACCTTACCAGTATTAGACTACAGTAAAACCCCATTAATTCGAATCCCTTTTATTTAAAATTCAACAATTTTCAAACACTTCAAGACCCAAATTGTCAGTTTCATACTTTGTTCACAGTACAAAATGATTTTCACACTCTCGCGTCCAATGTTCCCTCTAATTTTAGATCACAGTGTGCACATAAAAAATATTTTATACAATTTTAAGGACCAATGATATTGTTTGTGTGCTGGGGGAGAAAATAAGAAGAACATTACCATACCAGTATAAGGCTACTGGTAGAGTATGGATTGACCACATTACCAATGAATATGTATTAAGACACATAAATAAGTTAAGAGAACTAATAACAATTATCAATAAAAGCTGCATACTCCGATCATATTTTCCGCAATGAAAATTATAATCTTTTACAACTCATTATGCAGGGGAAGACAGAAGGCAGCAGAGGCGTAGGTATAGATTATCTCGGCTGTGTAACCTCTGAGAGTAGTTCAATGTCCAAAATGTTGGAGATCTTATACAGCGTAAATCAATATATTGTAACATGGTCACCAACCTTCTATAGAAGGTAGCACTTGAAGAAGAAATCTTGTTAAAAATTGTGTGCACACTATATTTTTTTGTGTGCACTATGTATAATGCCAAATAATGTGGGCGCACACACCCGCACACCTTAGAAGGAACATTGCTCACATCATAAATCAATACATTTTTACATCACATAGTTTGAAAATTTATAGTAAATTAAAAAAATTAACAATGCGTGTGAATTTTTGACCGCACGCACCCGTGTGCAATAATTACTTGTACTTGGATGCGTTATAAGATTTTTTTTGCCTATTCTAAATTTCTTTTCACTGATAACTATATTTGTGTTAAAATGTGTTAGGAATTTGACTTTTCGTATTATTTCACGTATTTATGAATGATTGTGCGCATAATAAAAATGCGCTAATCAAGAATACAAAGTAGGAAATTTAGACATTCAATGAAATTCAAAAATTCAAAGTAAAAGAATTATGCAGGGTGCCAATTAATAAGCATTATTACATAATTATGTATATTTAAAATATAAATGACTAATTTCAATTTTGCTCAATGACCAAATCAATTTTAATTATATATTTGTGTTCCGCCTTCTGAAATGTTATAGATTTCATTTCATGCCAGCTCACCTCTTTAACTATTCGCATATTATGCAGTAAGAACTGTATGTCGCCCGACGCAGGTAAATGCAGTGGGGGGAGCCACCTCAAGTAGCACGTCCTCCACAGATCCAGAGTCGAAACGGTCGTGTTGGGCACCAATCGGGACGGTCCAGGCGTCAGGCCGATGCTTTCGGGTCCGGTTGACTTTCGAGGGCTAGCCAGACCCGGCAGACGAATAGCAGAGGCTGGTATAACTGGAAACATTTTTCAGACAATCATAATACCACATAATTCCTTTTGAATTTGCATTGTGATGTAAATACAATGTAATGTAAATACATTGCTGTGTAATACATTTTAACATAAAATAAATTTTTCCAAAGGATTTCCTGGTGAAATGTGTCACAAAACTGTGTTAACGCGTTGACTGCCAAGGGGGTTATCGGTGACCGGCGCTAGTATATCCGATGGGGCCATTGGGTTACCAGTGAGTGACTTTTACGCCTGTTTTTAAATGTTTGTTATGCGCCGACAGTCACATTTCAACCTATTGCTATTGCTTCAATTTTTATATCACAAATACAATCTACATATGTATATTCAAGCTTCGTCAGCCATTTGTTCGTAATTGACTGTTTGTTTGTACCTTTTTGTCTAACTGATATTTTATTCACATAAGAATATTAATATTAAAATTTATAGCCATTATTACATTTTTTAATTGACCCTAAAACATACCTCAACAAATGTGGTAATTGCTAAAATATTCTTTTGTAATCCAATAAAATTCAAATGTATAATATGTATTTGTTTTGTTTTCATGTCAAAGGTTTTCCAACGTTTTTATAGACCTCAAAAAGAATAAACCGGATTTTAAAGTACATATTGCTTTAACACTTAAAATAAATATCAACATACCAGATTTGGGAGGGTGCGTCGGATGCGAGGGTGAAGTGTAAAGTGGATTGTAAAAATATTGTATTTCCTCTTCCGTAAATTGTTCCTGCCAATCCCACACTGGCCGAAGATTTGCATACTGAAACAAAAATACTACTTTAGGGGGATATACTGTTAACTGAAATTAGTATTATAAATTGCTGACTAGTTAGTCGGATTGGTTAAATTAGCAAGATGCAAGACTAAATGTAAAGTACTGAATGAAGAATAGGTTTGTTATTAATGCGTACAATGTATATTAGTGAGAGGAATAAAATTTGTATTTACTTATGATTAAAAAAATTCTAATCAATGAAATAAAGATATTTTTTTCTAAAATATATTAGTTTCCCATAAATATAGTTTTAAGTATTTTATTTGCAAGTTTAACAGATTATTTAACATTACGAATGTTGGGATGAGAATGAGTGTTTCCTCTAGGCGACAAAAAGACATTCATAAAGATTAGTAATGTAATTATAATTGGTTTACAATAAGTATTGAAATACAGAACAGAAGAATTCAAAGTAAAAAAAAAAAAACCTTGGAAATTGCTATCTCGCGATCCCTGGGACTGTTAAAAAGGAACGTGTGGAAGAGTTGGTTATGCGCCGAGTCCCAAAGTGTGGCCAGATAGGTGTCGGTGAACTGGAAGGAGGCGGGAAACTGCTGAGTTAGCTGCCAGCAACAATCCAGAAATATCAGGAACACGGGAGACATCTCCCGGTCACCCTCGGTAGTGTCGGTATCATCCAGTGCCACGTGACCGAGTCTAAACATTAAAATATATTTTGTTGATAAGAAGACAGACATTAACAAAATCTATTACTATAAACACAAGTATGTATTCATCCTCAATTTTTTATAAGGAGTGATTTACTTTAACTCTACAATTATTGTCACCACAATGTAGTATATAGATCAGTAAGATTTATTTTTCAGCAAGAAATTATTCCCCATTATTATTACCTCTAAAAAATTAACTACAGGACAAATGTTGTCGCATGTTTTACCATTAAAGGTATATGTAATATTATTTACCTATCACAAAAGGGGTGTCCTAAGGCTACCCAGTCTTTCTGTATAAGAGACTGGAAACCCTTAATAGTTCTGAAGTGTGTATCTAAAAGGAGCTGTGTCAGTGATGACACCACGGCACAGTAATCCATTCCGTCACCTGCAATGAAAAGTTATTAATAACTTTTTGTATGTATTCTATTAATATGTCACCCCCGAATGATATAACTGATGCATTTACTATATTTTCAAGGCAGCATCAGAAAATATTACATACTTTCATTTTTAAAACTCCGTTAATTCATAACTCAAGGGACCGAAATTTAAAAAAAAAATCCAAATTACGAATATGAGAATAAAGTTTTTTAAAGGCGACGTGAAATATTTTTTTTTAAAAACGCATTAGTTTCCGTGATTTTGTGCGCGCCGCCCCTGTTGACATCGCGATTTGCATACTGAAACATGATGACTCCATTATTTCAGCTTCTTATGTGTCGAAATGTTTATCAAATAATGTATTTCTCGTGAATAAGAAAGGTATGTGGTGGTGTGGCGATTCAACACTTGACCAGTCACTTAACGCAACAAAATCACACACATTAATTTGATTAGTGATCGAACTTACATTTTCCATCACAATTGGAATATTTAAGATGCGCGTGAAAAATAATTTAAAACTTTTAAATCGTCATGTCCTGATTGACCTTGATGGTTGAAGCTTATTATTTTCTGACGATTTTTCAAGTTTTTGAACTTGACGTATTCGGGATTCGATTTTTTCTGCCAATTTTATTTTTGATATTAATTTTTTGTCAGTTTTCAAAATAAGCTTCATTTTTCCAAATGGTCAAGGATTTATACAAATTGCAAGGTGTTGGTGCCATTTTAGAGAACAAAATGTGAAAAAAAAAAATATCAGCGTATTTAATTACAAAAGATTTTGTTTCTTTAGTACATATGCAAATCGCAACATTTCATAAATATAAAAACTAGATCAAGTGATTCAATGAAAACATTATTTTAATAACAACAAATCTTATAAAATGCACTATGGAATTTGATGTATATATAGCAAAACTCAGTTCGGCACCTGTCATGCCAGCACACCATTTTTACGATTAGGAACGGCGTCGTGATTAGCTGGTAGACGAGGCTAGTTGCAGATGTTCACGAAGGGATGAAGGTCAAATGTGTAGTCGCGCGAGTGGGGATTTAAAAACATTTGCATTTTTATGCAAATGCATATTACGTGGACAAATTATTTACTATGGTGTCAAAAACACATACGAACTGCGAATAATCAGATTTTGCGAATTATCAGTAGAAATTAGTATGAAATATTATTTTCGAGGTAATTTTTTTTGAATAAAGTGCGAATTCTGTGAAAATACGAAATATAGGGTTACAAATTAATGGAGTTTTACTGTAATAATAAATATACATGCATAACAATATTTTATGAATGAATTTGTAGATTGTCTAATGATATCCAATACAGTGTGCTGAATGGGCTTATTTATGTTTCTTGCTCACAGTTGAAGAAAGAAAAACGACCTTACACATATATAGTATATACAGTTCGACTTTAATATTACACTTTTCTGGGGACTGAACTAAAATATTGTAAAATAAGGGAAAGTATCTTGTATATTGAGAGTGATCATACTTTTGGTATATAATATGTAATAAGTTTCTTAATTCTATGTAGAAGTACTGGTCTATTTCACAATTTAATTTATCAACTCCACATTGTGTATTATAATAATATAAATAGGCTACGAAAGGATGTGTACCTTCTTGTAATACAACGGTAATATTCTCCGAGAGACTTTCTGCCGCCTGTGACGCGAGTGTCAAACACTCTGACACATACCTCAACCATCGGGTACTGTCCAGTGTCGAATAGAATTTGCTGTCTTGCTCCTAAATAAATCAAAACAGTAATATTGTAATCCAAATGACAAAATAAAGTGTTTGACTTAACTTATAATACTTTAAACCAAAGACACACTTCATGCCATTCAATTTTTCACAGCAATTTTGTTTTTATGACAAGAATACATGTTCTATACATTTTCAATGGTATGGTATAATGTCGTTATTTAATTATGTAATATATTTACATCTGATGTCTTATTTTTCTTCTTCATTTGACTCTCATGATTATGGATCCTGTAGATGAATATTGCAAATGACGGTGTAGTTAATCTGCCGCCACCTATTCCGGCCTGTGGCATTTCTGAGACATACGAGAGCTGTATGATAAGAACCCATGTCAGGGATAAAAACGCATTTTTGATTCCTTTTTATAATTTATTTCTCAACATAGTCTCCTTTCAGCTCGATACACTTAGTCCGGTGGTATTCCAACTTTTTTAACCCATCCAAAAAATTTGATTTGTTAAACTCAGCAAAATAGGCCACTGTGTGCAAACGTGGCACCCATCTCGCCGATAGCTTTCTCATGCCCAATTTTTCATGTAGGATATTTTATATGCCTTCAATTGAGATGTTTACAATGTTAGCAATTTCTCTGGTCTTCATCCTGGATTTTGTTAACTATATCCTTCACCTAAATCGGATGGCCCAGACGCTTTTCATCAAAAATGGATGTTTGGCCACGCTTGAATTCACTAAACTAATATCCGATGGTAGTAATCATCTTCTCATCCAAAAAAGGAAAGAGATCATTGACCAATATTGCCTTTTTCATATGGTTGCAAACAAACACAAACTTTCCCACTTTCAACAGCTATCAAAACAAAACTACTCAATAAATTTATCAGAAATTTTGACAAGCATTCAAAAGATGATATTAAACAATGGTATACAGATTTTGCATCAGTTAAACACGAGTACATATCATACTGCCCTTGTATATTTAAGAATTACGTCACAACTTTATATTCAACAAGCACACGAATGTACCGTACTTTTTCAACTTATTTGTAATTTTTTTAAATAGCTTCTTAAGCGGCGATGGCAAATATGTAGAACATCTGGGCACTGGTGTATTAAATAAAATTTATAAAATAACAATAATAAAGTAACAATGTATCAAAAGTAATAATAAAACACAAACTCACAAAATAACGAAAACTATGTATAAAAAAAAGGCGATGAACAGCTTAAAATTTTTTAAAGTTTATAACAACGAAACAATAAAAAACACTCGCCTGGGGATCCAGTGGTCAGGGATTCGAGCCTCATTCCAGGAGACTAGCAAGTTAGTCCTATTTTCATAGAACATGCGTCTAGTATAGTTTGAAAATAGTAAGAATATTGATGCGACACATATTTTCCATATTATATTAAATTGAAAAAACATGGATATTTAAAATGATGTCTCACTGTTTCGGTAAACTGCAATGTTATCTTAACTGTACGCACGCTATTATTCATCCATGGATGTATCCCAGTATGATCGGTGAGGGAAGTTGACCTTAAACGGTCCATTACAATAGACTGATTTAAAACTTTATGATTATAGCGACTCAATGGAACAGCCGCGGGAAAATGATTCTCACGCTCTTGACATTGCAACTATAATTCTATGCATTGATCTAACACTAAATTTTTTTGGGAATAGACTGAATGATTACAAATATTATTTCAATTTTATTCAGGCCAATATTCTGAAATAATTATTAAGTTCACCTATATATGGTTTAAAGCCTCAGTTCACTGACTAGTGCAAGCAATAAATAAATAATTCAAATTTTTTTTGACTAATTAAAATATGTTATTTTATAGTTGCTAATTATAGAATCAATAAGACATCTATTCTACGCTAAAACACATTAAAATCCATTAGTCGTGTGACATTGATTATTTGTTTGTCCGGTTGCTAGATCTATGTTTTACTAGACCACTCACCCAGAAAGCATCGAGTGTGGCAGGGGCGCATAGGGCCGAGAGTCTCTTGAGTGACGGTGCCAGAGGGTGTGTGGGCAGCCCCAACAGGCGGGGTGTAGCCTTGGTAGGGTGGGCCCTTCGAGCGGCTTCCAGGAGGGTGGACTCGGGAGCGTGTGCTGGGACACCACCACCGGCTGTAGAGAGCTCCCCGCAACGAGCCAGAGCTGCACCCTCGGGAGCACTCCACACCTGAGAAATATGTTGTAACAAAGTGAATAATGTCTCATTAGAGATTTATATCAGAAGAATGACTAATAACATTTATTTTATGTTGGATGAGGACCAGGTTAGAATGGGTTATTAACATTAAGTCAATATACAGTAAAACTCTGTTAATTCATAACTCACAGGACAGAAATTTAAAAAAAAATCTGAATTACGAATAATGAGAACAATTTTTTGAAGGCAACATTAGAAAGAAATTTAAAAAACACGTCGTTTCTTTCTTATCTATGGTTTTACGCTTCCGGATTTTTGCGTGCGCTGCCGCTGTCAAATATCAACATCGTGATTTTCATACTGAAAAACATTTTGACACTATTATTTCAGCTTTTTACGTATCAAAATTTTTATCAAATATATAATTTCTCCTGAATAATAAAGATGTGTGGCAACGTGGCGAGTCCAATATTAAAAACAGACTTCTTCAAACAATTCACCAGTGCTTGACACAACAAAATTTTGGACATTTTAATTTTAATTATGGACATTAGCGGCCGAACTCATCTTTTCCATCAAAATTGGGCAAGTAATTGGAATATTAAAAAGCATGAAAATCCTTTAAATCTTCATACTTCGTTGAAGCTTATTATTTTTCTGCATGTTTGAACTTAGAGAAGTATTCAGGATTGAAATTTTCCCGCTGATTTTATCTTTGACATCAATTTTTATCAGTTTTAAAAATAAGTTCCATATTTTCAAATGGTCAATGATTTACACAAAATACGAGATGTTTGTGCCATTTTAGAAAACGAAACATGAAAAAAAAATTTTATAAAATAGGTTGTGAATTTAATTACAAAAGTTTCAGTTTCTTTATTACATTAAACAAATCATAACATTTCATAAACAAAAAACCGGATGTAATTCAATGAAAATTGTTGAATTATTTTTATTAGGGGTTACAAATATATAATTCGCAACGCGTCGACAATTATTGTTGAAAAGACAACAAATCTTATAAAACGCACTACAGAATTTGGTATACGTAAATACGGCATCACTCCGTTCGACCGCGGTCTTGCGAGTTGCAAGCTCTAAGCGCACTGATCTATTGCGATAAGGAACAGAGCCGTGATTGGCTAGGGGGTGGAGTTATCTACAGATGTTTACGAAGGATGATGAATGCGTAGCGAGTTTGGATTTAAAAACACGTGAATATGCAAATTACGTGAACAAATTATTTACTTTGGGTATAAAAAATGCATACGAACTACGAATAGTAGGGTTTTACAAGTTATCAATAGAAATAAGTATGAGATGTTATTTTTGGGGTTAAAATTTTTGAAAAAAGTGCAAATTACGTGAAAATACAAAACACAAATTAACGGAGTTTTACTATAGTAACAATATTATCCGTTGCCATTAATAATATATTAAATAACTTACCCATACGGGAACTCTCCCTTTCCTGAAATGTCTGGCAGCTTCGGTTAATTGATAATCGAGAACTGTTTCCGGAACAACTAAGGAATCTCCAGCTCCGCTACAGAAACTGTCTTCTGCTAGATTTGCTCGGGATATTCGCCAACTAAAAGTATGTATTGTGAGTTTGTAACAAAAAATCAACCAAAAAATATTATTACATAATAAAATTAATCAAATTCAATTAGGATATTTTTATTCAATCTTATTTATGTAACTAGAATAACCCATAAGGGAAAGTCATTTCAGAATTAATATTTATCATCTAATCATTTAGGAAAATAAACTGTCATACTTTGTGCGTATATAAAAAATATATTAGATAGTTGGACAAGTCACGACATTAACAAGTGTCAATAAAATATATTACTTTTGGCAATTTGTTCTGTCCATTTCACGTTTCCAATCAGCCGCTCTGACAAACATATTGAGGTCTGCCAATTCTGGTGGGGAACTGTAGGACTCACGATACTCGTAGGCAAACAGGAGATCATGACGGCGAGGGAAAGCGTGATGAAGGAGTGAAGCAGCGATGCCCCTGCCCTGACCAGATGCCGAGAACTTGAAGCCGAATGACAATACACGCATGTTCTGAAAAATAATATTTCTTTTGTTATAAATAAATATATACACATATTGAAACCCACACACCCTAATTATGTTTTAAGCATTTAAATCGCAGAGGTTTTTCAATACTTTGAAAGTGATTATTGCTACAGAATAATAAATAATATGTACAGTTGATCCCGCCTAATTAGGACACATAGGGACCAGTACATTTGGCTCAATTAAGCGGACTCGACTGTATATAGTTTACACTATAGGTGAAAATGTAGTACCTTGCACAGGACCTGTAAACCTTGCACCTTCCTAGGCAAAGGCTGGTTAGGCCTGAGAGCCCTCTTCCTCCCTCGGGCCCCCTCATCGCCCCCACTCAGCTCCACTACAGAACCCACGAGACTGAGGGGCACATCGTGGGGGCCCAGAACCCTACTCTGTTGACGACACCCTCCCAGCACCTATTAGAGGAAAGTATACATTTATAAATATCTTTTAAAAATATCCAGAATTCAACTTCGCTTGACCTCCTCTAAATCTACATCTTATACTTTGCAATACAAAAAATTATAAAAACTAAGAATTTTTAAAACTCAGCTTGAGATATTTATTTGATGAATTTTTAATTGTTTATGAAGATTTCAATTATATTTATGGACAGATGGGGTTCAAAAATTTCATAAATGAATGTATAATTCAGTGAAATTAGACATTGCGTTTCAAAGCATTGCGCATAAAGATTGTTTTTAGGTTTATTCTTTTTGTTTTATTACTTCCAATTCCTTTTTAGTTAAGACTATGAATTTTCATTGGTTTGCATAGGATTTCAACCATGAAGTAAATAATAAAGGGCCATTTTTGGAAGGTCTGGAATTTTTTTATTTTATTCTGTTCATGTTATTAAAATACATACATATTATACATTATAAACATTTTTATAAATATACAAAAAAGGTGAACAAGCTTCATAATGTAAGAGATATTCACTGCCTCCTTAACTAGACTGAAGTCTGTACTAAAGGAGACAGGTTCATCCGATGTCTATCATACAAATATGAAAACCATTATTAACATTAATTTTTTTTTTATCTAAACCAAAAATATTAGGAATAAAGTAAACAGGGTTATAAAGAATTCTAATAACATAATAAATAAGTAAAATACTCTCGCTATCCCATGATTGAAACACTATGTAAAATAGAAAAATGAATATAAAGAAATGATCTGTTTGTGTGTTAATTTCCATGAATCTTTGCTCAGTTTCCTTTCTGCCAACGCCCAATAACCAGCTCCCAAGATGGTGTTTGAGTTTGAATGTATTAATTCATTTTACATTGTAATTGTTTCAATTTACGAATGAATTCAGTTTGTAACCCGAGGATCCACTGCACTTGGTCTAAGTAATATAAACATATTGAATATATAAGTATACATATTGTTACCTGGTCATCGGATGTGACAAATGATAATTTGTAATTGGTTACAAACAGTGAACCAAATCTTCCCTTCTGTTGCTCGCTGACGGGAGCGAACATCAACACATTATGGGCTGCTCCAATCACCAGCTCCCCTAGGGTACAATATTTCCAAATTTTAATATAATTTAGTCATATAAACTGCCCACGAGAGATATAAGGGATTCCACATGAATAACAATTGACACACACTAGAAAGAGACATCAAACACAAAAAAAATACAGCAAATATGTGACAATTATCACTTTGTTAATTCTTTCTTAAGATTGAAGTATGTACTACCAATATTTTGACAGCAATGTACACAGTCTCTTACAATGAAGATTCATGTGTCGTGCCATCAACGTTGTAAATAATATATTTGACTATTTACTTTTGACTACAGCTATTGCACTTACATCCCATCTGCGAGACTGACTTCATTGTAAATACAACTCATGAATTAAATTATGATCTTGATAAATACGATCTGCACATGACATCATTATTCTATGAAAACATTTGTTTTAAATCAATGAAGCATTATTACTTAAGGTCCTAATACGGGTAATTGATATTATTGTAGGTTTATTACTTAACTGTTTTAGTGCCGAAAAGCGCTGCCACATGCTTATGTCAAAAGTGCCAACGACGCGACAGCGCTCCGCACTTCATTGTACGTTTGACTCGCAGCAGTGACAGTTGTGTGCGTGGAGCTTGTGATTTTTTCTTTGATTCATGATTTACTATATTCAAACTACCTCAAAATGTCAGAACAAAGTTTGTGTGAAAATGACGATATAGCGGAAATGAATAGAAAATGATAGTGGGAGTGATATTGTGTTCTGTAAAAATCATAGGTCGCGGATTTGAACTGAAAATAGTGATATTACATATTTGTATCTAGCATAATTTTCTTTTTGTTTTCAATAAACTATTGTGTTCTATTTTTATGTTTTATTATCATAATACGAAACCTGGTGAAAAGAACATTGAAAGAATATTGAAAAATGGATAATTTTTAGAGAAATACTTTTTTTCTAACAGTCTAAAAGCAGAAATTTTATTTGGCACTTTATCATATATTTAAATAATATTTGGTACTAAAACAGTTAATATATGGTAAATCAGCGTAAGTGCGACATATAAATCATCGATATAAACTTTGAACTCAAACTTCATAAGATTATGCTATGACTTTTGATCATTAACCATCTCCTAATTTAAGTCATTAAAATTCGGAATGTATCCTTTTAGGACAGCGGATATTTACAACATTTTATAAAAATTGGACGAGTAGATGTACTTACCCCAAATTTGGGATAAGAGCATCTAGTCGTATTATTTTTGATAAATTGTTAAAATAATGAAAATGTCTTTACTGATCCGCTTAATGACAATACAAATTAGTTATTTTTGTCCTTAATGATAGGTAAAACATGCAGGGTTCCAAAAAAATCTAGTAAAATCGCTTAGACAGGGGAAGTGCGACATATGATAGTGATTGTTTTTGAAAATGGTTAATTATTAAAAATAATAATGGTACTGTCTACACATCACTAGTTAAAAAAGTTTCCATACAAAAATATATGCAGTACCATACCAACCACTGAGTAGACGCCCTTCCCCCACAGTGTAAAATTTATAATAGGGTAAGTATATCTGGTCTTATAAATCGTAATCCGCGGAAATAATCACAAAACTATTATATACATCACAAACTACAACTCAAAATAAAGGTATTTACCTAAAATCATATAATATTATAGAGATATACGAAAGATTGAAAAGGCATACACAACTCGCAAATTGACATCAAACAACTGTCATACGTTGAAATGGTATTACTAATGTTTGAATTTGCACCATCTCTGGACTATCTCTTCAAATATTGATTTATAACATTTCATAATAGATTGCAGCACTGAAATCCAATTTCTAACGTAATTAGGAGACGTAGATGAATTTCTCCCATAGATGCACCTTATGTATTTTTGTAACTAATATTTTTTTTAAAATACAGTAATTTTAAAAAAGAGAATTAATGTAAAAATTTAATGATTAGTCAGTTAGGTATCTTCCACCAAATTGTATAAATAAGTAATGTAAAATTAAAAATAATTTACTTTGATATTTAAAAAATCTACAGCACAGTAATACTGTAATAAGTAGTAATAAATAAGTAGAGATAGAAAAGTTCACACAATTCCACACTAAAATGATACAAATGGTTCTTGAAAATTTAATCAATAAAAATGCAATAATTGTGAGCGAATTACATTTAGAAGATGATGATAAGAAGTCGGGATAAATATTTTTCTCCCCTGGAAAACTTTCTTCTTTATGCATGTCTAGCAGTAGCTATTCGATTCTGATTAAATTTTGAAGCCGTGATTTATAACTCGCAAGAGTAAAAATTTTATTAATTCCTTATTTAAAATTACGACAAATACAAATTGTCACAAGTCAACGTAATGTAAATCAGGGTATTATAGTATTAACCCATCTAAGCTAAGTGTTGTATATACGTGTCGCAAAAAACTTTCCACCATGGCCAGCAACGTAATAATCCGGTGAGACGTAATTTATTTATTTGACGCGTCTTGTATTTTATCCTTGCATTTGTGTAGAGACACCTTATTTCACCTCCAAATACATACTTATTTTTTGTTTCTGGCGAGTCTGGGTGTGTAGTAACTACAGAAATGAGTTTATAAATTTTAAAAACGAATTTTCTATAATATTGTGACTGTTGTAGTTATTGAACTATGTTGAAAGATAAATTATTAATTAGAAAGTTAGTGTTTAAATACCTGCAAGCAACTTTGGTTTCAACTCTTCAATTGGAACATCTTTGTCATCATTGATCTGGTAATGTAAATGTTAAGGATAGAAAGTTATTATATATCAGTTTTGTTTAAATAATTTAGAAATGTATTCAATAAATGCTACTTAGGTAAGTATTTAATAGTTAAAATACTAATTTAATTTGTATCAATTAGCTAATAGTTAAATTACAAAATGTAATCATAAAAATAATCCCTTTTGAAATTACCTTGAAGGATGAGTCTTCAAGGCCCAAATAGCTTTTAAAATTGTGCACTAACTTCCGTTCATTCATGTTTACATTGGCTCAGCTCACAATAAATTATTTTAAACAATTAATGCTTCCCATTCCTATTTCACAGCAAATTTAAGCTATATATATCAATGCATTTCTGTGAAATGTGATATTATATTTAAAGAAAAGAAAATAGGATTAAATGAAAATTTGACATCTAGGATTCTTCTATTTTGATGTCACACCCGTATTTGACAACTGAAAATAAACTTTCTTATCAATAACTGCATCTATTTATACAGATAAAATATTACTTAAAACAATAATATTACACCAAAACAACAAATGAAACCTAAATTCAAGAGAAATATTCTAATTGTCCAAATGTGACATTTCGTCGATTTAGGTTAAATTTGACGTTCACGAAAGTATTTCTATTCTACAATGTTCATAAATGCACCTAGGTCGTGGTGTCTAAATAGGTTTAGTAAGTCAGTAAGTCTGAGCAAATAAATATAAATAAATAATTTCCGCCACTAATATTACTTGATCGTCTCAGTGTGCAAGTATTCTATATATTTTACATAATTTCTAGCATTGAATACATTAATTACTACAATTAAATATGAATTCTAAGAGCAAAAAAATCATTTTAAATTACTCAAATCTATTATACCTCTTATACATAACAAATATTTTTCTGGTTCTAAAAAATTCATAAATTCAATTAGCTTTAATTAAAAATAAATGTGATTATAAAAAATTCTCAAGAACCGAACGCCAGTTTCCTACGTGGTAGGCGGAAATACTGTTCTGCCAAGAAATACAAGCTACATTTAAAATGAACTGCTTACATTACAAATATATTAAACTCTTTTTTAATACTGGCTTGTTACAAAAGTCAATATGGTTACTTTTGTAATAGTAATGAAAATAAAATATAAGGTAAATATATAGGTCGAAACGTCGGCCTAGATTTTCTCAAAGAAGCCACTTACAGATACGATCTAACCCGGAAGAGAAACCAATACATGAGTAATGAATTTTTAATTATACTTGTTATATTTTTCGACAAAAATTTTCGTCAATTAACAAAGTCAAAACAAAGTACATTTCATCTGACCTCTAAGCATTCAATGTTTGTGTTTTCACTGGTTATAATATAATACTCATGTATAAGGAAATTTTAAAGGTATCCCGTTGTATAAAATAAAAGTATCCTTGGAATTATGCTAGGACTCTCCTATTATATCAGCGGTCCAACAGTCCACACGAGCCATGAGCCTATTGGGAAAATTCCCGTCGATGAATATAGGAATAAGAATGTTCGTTACAATTCCATTGATTTGATCTATTGAATTCTCATTATAAACGATCATTATTATTTTTCATGCTTCATGATTATTTTCGCATGAAATACTCGAGTAAATCACTATTGACAAATATATTATAATTTGACTCGACTTTTACTTTATTGTGGTTATGGGTATTCTTTACCAAAACAATAGTGTCGTATGCAAACAGACGAGGCTTGGAGCCCTGGGAGTAATGCGTGGAGCAGCATCAGTGGATGCTGCCATTAGCGCAGGTAGAGTAGGTACTTGAAGAATGTATAGTTTTGAAAACTTATGCTATGTTGAAATCAAAGAAAACGGTGAGCAGAACCTTCATGTTCGATCGAACTTCAGCTTTTTTTGGTGATGTCTCTTTAGAACACTTCCAATGGGACGATTGGGTTTTAGTTTCGTCATGTCTATACACCCATGTTTCATCACCAGTTATGACTCCGAGTTCTGAATTTATTATCATCCTGAGTAATGTCCGTTCGGCACTGGAATGTCCGGTGGAAATTCAACAATTTTGGGACAAATTTTGCTACTACACGTCTCATGCCCAAAACATTCGAAAAAATTGCATGGCAAGAACCAAATAATATTCTAACATCATCAACAACCTCTCTGATCTGATTCGGTGATTGTAGATAATCATTTTCTTCACTTTTTCGATGCTGTCATCGATTGTTGACGTACTGAGGCATCCAGGGCGCTCGTTATCTTCAACGTCTTCATGGCCCTCTTGGTAACGTTTGTACCACTTGTAAACGCTTGTTATATTCATAGAAGACTCACCAAAAGTAACATTCAACATTTCTAATACGGTACTGCACTTTATTCCATTCTTAAAGCAAAATTAGATGCAAATTCTTTGTTCCATTTTTACCATAAGTAAAAAATCGCCGAGCACACCAAAACACATGTAACCTTACTTTATAGTTGGCTGTCGTTTCCGACAGTAAAGTAAGCATCCAATATGGCTACCAATATCAAAATACATCAGGAACAATAATACACATATTTTAAACATAACAACGCATTGAACGTTTCATATTTTAAATTTGTTCCCAATTTTGTTGTTATTATTGCTGCAGTTGAAAATACCCGCTCGGTAGCGGTTGACATTGGCTTAACTGTTGAAAGTGTTTTGAATAGTAGGTCTAACGTTTCTGTCCTTTTTTTGAAATTCTCCAAATACAAGGTATAAATGGCGCTTCTCAATTGCAATTTGGACAAGCAACAGATGTCTCTTTTACGTCCGAATCAGGATCCTGAGAATTGTTTAATATTTCATCCTTAGAAATTAGTAAGAATACTATTCGAATAGCTGAACTATCGAGTATCGAATATTCGGGTTGGAATCTCTAGTCGCTACCAAATGTATTTATAGGCAAGGACTTTTTAACGGGCTTATCTAACGTGGGCCTCCAATGCACCCAATTTGCCAATTATGGCCTAGTTACGCCATTGAAAATATATAAACATAAACTGTACATATTAAAGAGATATTATATAAAAACAATTATATTTTAGTATTATAAAGTAAGTGTATACAGATTTTATCGAAAATTAACTGTAAATTTTCGGATATAATCCGAACGTTCTTGTTCGTAAAATTTTCCATTTTGAGTCACGGTTTCATGGGAAGATGAGCATGACTGATCTCATCTTTGTATTCCTGATTACTTTTCGGTCTTGCAAGATCTTTTTATTCTTGTCCATGGGAGAGCTGGTTATAGTATTTCTCCTCTTAATCTCTATTTCACAGCCTCCCCCATTTGCTATTAACGATTTACGATTTCACATCTACTGATTTGTATTAATTCGGATCTGTCATTATGCTTTCTATCAATGACCATCATTTTTGTATTATCTCGTTATATTTGTTACTGTTTCTTGAATGGAGAGAAACTCCTCAACGCTATCACGTACACTGATTAATGAAAATATCTCTTAATTGCACTTTACGCCACACGCAACTGTATATAATTGTGTATTGCAAGATTAACGACCATAAAAAATTACTTGAATCCGCCATTGCAACATTTGACACTGCTAATGGAAAAATATGTATAAAAAGTGAAAACACGACCTTTGACACGTCGGTGTGTACGGTAATTTAAAAAGATATCATGTACTGTGTAATGGGAATTATCTCGGAGATTTTGACCAAATATCAAAAACGTGTAAAGGTCAATACAATGTTAAATTCATATTCGCGTGTATTTTATACGAAGAGTAGAACGATGCAACTGATACATACCGACAAATCTGAGACGAGAGATTTAAGTCTCATCTGTATACACCAAGGATGTCAAATTCAATATTCTCAGATGAAATCAGTACCTAACTGCAATTTCTCTAGATGGTTGCAGTTTTCCCAGATCTTAAAAGAGCTTTTGAAACCATCGACAGAGATATAATGATACAAATCTTTGGAAACTTGCAACAAAGGGAACACCTTTGAAATGGTTTAAGGAATACCTAAGTAATAGACACCAAACGACTAAAGTAGGTGACTTAATATCTGATCCCCTCCTTATATCGTTAGGAGTACCACAAGGGTCAGTTCTTGGACCTATCTATTTCATTATCTATGTAAACGACATCGTAAAAATGCTAAAACATAGTAAAATAATATTATTTGCAGACGATGCATTCATATATATCGTTGGAAACAATTACGCAACTATACAGAAGAAATTAAACTATGACTTAGATAATATAGCAATTGGCTGAAGAAAAATAAACTCAAACTAAATGTTAACAAAATTCATAAATATCAAAAATAAAAGAATACCAATCACATCAACAATTATCATAGATGGTGAAAGTCTCAAGGAAGTGACTGAAATAAAATATTTGGTAGTTATAATAGATTCAAAATTGAATTTATCGCAAAATACAAGATACGTGACTAAAAAGATTGCTAAGAAAATCTCACTTCTGGGAAGGATCAGAATATTTATTAGTACCGAGTCTTGTTAAATAGTATACAACTCTGTCATTATTTCTCACATCAACTACTGCAGTAGTATTTTGTTTTTAGCTAACGGAACACAAATGCAACAATTGTCAGTGTTGCAAAATAAAGTTTTGAGAATAATACTCAGAAAAAATAGATATACTCGGATCAGTAAAATACTGAAAGATTTTAATATTATGACCCTTAAGTAGAAGATATATTTTAATATAACGGTATTTATTTATAAAATCCTCAATAAGAAAATATCTGCGGAAGTTACACAAAAAATTGATGCAAATCAACATGAGCGCGAGCATCGTATAAGAGGGGGGGGGGGGGGCAGATAGAGACTGCCATTCAAGAAAGAGGCTAAATCAAATCTCAGAAATCGATGATATATAGTGCGATGAAGATTTTTAATAAAATGTCAGAAAACAAAAGAAAGGAGGAGAAATTGAATAGATTTTAAATGAAGCTGACTAAGTATGTAAAAAATAAGTTTTAGTAAAAGAAAATACTTTAATCTTGTTTATATTAAGATTATATGCAGGAGTGCTTATGTATGCACTATGTTAAGAATTAAATAAACAAATGTATTATGAAACAAATTTGCCTTTTGAAATTTAATGAAAAATACATATATTTCGGGTGCATAATAAAAGAGATCTAGCCGTTTTTTTTATCTAACAATGCTTATGAAAGCCAATATTTGATATATATTGCTTCCAGATGTTCTTAAATGTTCAACGCAACATTTTTGTGAATAATGCTTTGAACGATTTTCCTTCATACTTCACTCGTGCAGATTTTTTTCCCTTTACCGTATGTGTGCATAGTTTTGATAAGTGCACTTCTTATTATTTATTACTTTATACGTTCATGTATTAAGGAGAACATCAGTTTCAATCCAGTGTTCTGTGTTCTTTCATTTGCTCAGGTTTGATTGATTTTTAATTATTGCGTATAATTGTATAACACCGCGAATAGCTCTGAGATAAAGCGAACCCCCTTGTTAACCTATTGGCAGCCTACGTAAGTATCAGGTACACAAATATGCTAAAGGGTGGACGAAAAAAAGATGAACGATTTGTTTTTTGTCGAGTATCATTTACTGAGACTCATGTATGGTACAAGATGTTCGGCAAATGGCCACCTCTAGCAGGAATGCAATTCTGTATACTTTCAATATTTATTTATTCGTTAAATGACGTCACAATTGTTTCTCTTTGACGGTTCAGCAGTCTGCGGTTTGTTAGCTTGCACTGCGTAACCTCATAAAAAGAAATATGGTGCGGTTAAATTCGGCGATTATGATTGACAGACAATTTCGAGATGATTTGTTCAGGAAACATTTCTCTCAACAGGTAGCACCCCTCCTCCAATCACGTAATTTGATTGACGACTGATTTTCATAAAATATTTTCGCGATAATAATACATTGTTTGACTTTGTAGCGCTCTATTATAAATTTTCCACGTGCATTAAGTCAACTGTAAAATCAACTGACATAAGATCGCGAAAACAAAATGGCTACAAAAAAATATACGTATCGTTCACCCTTTTTTCGGCCGTATCGTATTTACAACGTTGCGTATTTTAATTAAAAATAGTATTTTTATACAATTTGTTTTTTTCTCTATTTTACACTACTTATTATATATTTTTATATATAGGTATCTAAAAACTTCATTTTATACTTTTCTACTTTACTAACTTTTCAGATTTAAGCGTTATTATGAAAATACGAGTATTATATTCTAAATTTGCATCTATGTATTATATATAATTATTAGTCCAATGTTAAGTTCAACATGACTGTTTAAGTTAATTAAATCATATTATAAATTTTTTGCCTTACTCATGCGTACCTTCTATTCGTGATTTATTAAAATTTCACTTTCTTTTTTTAAAATTTTATTAAGAGATTTTGACATATTGTAATAAACATACTAATTATTTAACATGCGATACTAATAATGAAAATCCACAAAAAATATTTGGATACAAAGTATGTTTAGATGAAAATAGGAGAAGGGTGGGGAGGTTGCAAGGGCGATAAAGGGAGAGCAACATAAGTTTTTATAGCCATAGTGAATGGCCAAAGTTTAGATTGTGGTGGTTCATAAGTAGAACCCTTTGAGCTTAGTAAGGCTAATGTTGAACAAGTCAATTTCTGTAAATTTCTCATTATGGTATTTGCATGACCGATGAATGAATGAATTTTGTATGTAAGATGTTCTACTTCTGGGAATGTGGAAGAGTACAGATTGCCGGGTTGATCTAGATGGCACATGGAGAGATATTAATTCCAATCGGCTGAGACAATCAATGTGGCCTTCCTAATTCTTACCTAACCTATATTTAAGCGCAAGGAAGAAAAAAAATGTTGCAGTAATTTAACACTCTCCAACTGCAGCAAGTGCAGTGCGCGCTTGGAACATTATACGGAATGTCTATAGTCGCTTATTAATTAACAGTTAACGCTTATAATCAATCTTTACTTTAATCCCGCTAATACATAAAAATAATCCTTTACGTGTTACTTTACACATCCCGCTCGAACGCTTGTTCTTGTGGTGGAGAGGAATCAACAACCGAACCAACATCCAGCGGACGATAAAGTGAGTGCCTTCCTTTCTTCCTAATATTTCCACCAATGATAGATAGTTGCATATTACATTCTTGAAATAATTTAATAATAATAATCCAATTCATAGCGAGCATCATAATATAATTAAATAATTTTTTACTTGACCCTACGAAATTTTAAATCCACAAGAGTATCACGAGGATACTCCAACGTAAACATTTACTTATTTACTCCCAATTATTTTATAATATAATAATACGAATTGCAGTCCGGTCGATTTTTTATTGCACACACAGTCCTCCAGCGGAAAATTTATGTAAATGTTGCAGAATGAAGTGCATTAATGATTTAATAATTATTTCAGATTATGCTTCGATGATGTTGGTGACTTTACCTCGGTTGTGGGTGTTATTATCTCTTGTATCAGTGGCGTGACAAAAAAATTGGGCTCCAATGAAATTGGGAAAATGGCATTAGGCCTAAATGCAAAATAGAAGGGTCCTTAGAATATGTACGAATAGTACACGGTTTTATCTATTAAATAGTTAAAATAAAATTGGTATCTTGTCTCCTATAACATTTTCATAAAAAATATATATAAATTTACACATTATATGTATATGTAATAGGAGTATGCATTAATTCATGCGGTTTTTTTCGAAAATTAAGGCTTTATTGTGAAAAAATGGTTATACACTCAATGATCAAAGTATTGTCCATCGGAAGCTACAACATTTGCCCATCTTTCTGGCAGTTTGTGGATTCCATCCCAAAAGAACTTCTCCGGCTTGGTGGGGAAGAACGAATCAAGCCAATTTTTGATACCCTGTTCTGAAGTGAAGCGTATTCCGGTGAGGGCATTCTGCATTGATCTGAACAAGTAGTAATCAGAAGGGGCTATGTCTGGGCTATAAGGCGGGTGAGGTAGAACTTCCCACCCACTGTTCTCCAAATAGTTTTGAACCGGTCTTGAAACATGTGGCCGAGCGTTGTCATGATGGAAAATTATGGATTCGTGTCTGGTTGCATATTCTGGTCGTTTTTCCGCAATCGCTCTCTTCAAACGAATTAATTGTGTTCGGTAGAGGTCCCCTTTGATCGTCTGACCCGATTTCATGTCCGGGTCGTTCATTGTCTTCTAAGTTGAAATCGCCACTTCTAAACCGTGCAAACCACTTCTGGCACGTTCTTTCAGCTAGAGCATGGTTACCATAAACCTCTACTAAAATACGATGACTTTCGGTAGCACTTTTCTTCATGTTCTTCATGTAATGAAGAAGAACTCCCCGCAAAAACACTTTTTCTGGCACAAAGTTCGACATGTTCAAATGAATAGAAAAAAATGTTGTTTACACTTCAATCAAATGACATATACTGAAAAAGACGCGCAATGACAGTAGCTTTCAAATGAATATAGTCACGGATGAACACGGCGCGAAATAATACTAGTAACGCCCTCTCTTAGAAAACCGCATGAATTAATGCATACTCCCAATAATAATAACAACTTATTTTTTTAGATTCATACTACAGAGGGTATTACATAGTTGTAAAGATAAGGAGCAAAGTAAGAACACGTAATTCGGTGCTCTGCCTGCTACACGACATGACACGACAGTGTTTTTCCGGTAAAGTACAATAGTTAATGCGATGAAATTGACATAAAAATAAATTAAAAAAGCAAAACAAGATTTAATTAAAATACTTCGAAACAAGATAAAAATTAAAGTATAAATATTATGTAATATAAATATAAATAAAGATAAATGGAGTAAAACGGTATTTATCATAATATTATACATTTACAAAGAAAAAACAAAATAAAAAATGTAATATTTAATTCTGTTGGTGCTCGTGGGTACTGTTGTAACAATTTTAATTTTAAGTATGGACTTTTAAAAGTTCTCGGGCATGATTTCTCCCCTTTTCGGGGAGGCAGAAAATCACTTTTCTTGAAAAATATGTAAAACTATGGTTGCAATTTTTCACGTTTGCATTTAGACCGTTGTATATTTTTAGTACTAGAAACAAATGAAACCTTTGTGCAAAAGTTTTGTTTTATTTTGGCATTTTGACTTTATATTATTATGCGATATTAGTGATCGCTGCGCGGTTAGGTTCTTATCGGCTGTCGCCGATTGCTTGCCAGTAGACCCTGCGGGCGGCTAATAGTAGCCGCTACGTGATCATTAGTGATCGTTGCGCAATTAAAGTCTCATCGGCTGCTGCTGTTGCTTACCAGTAGACCCTGCGGGCGGCTAATAGTGGCCGCTACGTGGTCATTAGTGATCGCTGCGCAATTAAAGTCTCTTCGGCTGTCGCCGATTGCTTGCTTGTTTGCGGGCGGCTTCTCGGCCAATAGTGGCCGCTGTGCGGACTTTGGTGACCGCTGAGCAGTCAGCGTCTAAATATAATCTATATTTCAATGATAGATCTATCCTCAAAACAAACCACAAATAAATAAAATGTCGATGTAATTAATATTATTCCATCTTTGTAAGTTAGCTGTCAAATCGAACAAAAATAACATTAGTAGATAGACAATTTATACAGATGAAAAGATGACAGATCCGAAACATTAGCGGGGAGGTACTTTTTGTTTACATTGATAATGTTTTCAAGTATTTTATTACCGTGGGCAAGTGTAAAATGATTTTAAAATATATGTAATTACATTTTTTACTATAGTGGATTTGTATTGTATGTGACTGTGGCTGTCTAACGTGGTTCCCAATGCACTGTGTTAGCTGCACCGGCGTAGATGCGCCACTGATTTGCATCAGAAACGAGTTGTTTTAAATGATAAAACAGGATGTATTCGGATATACGGATCCGTTGTTTCGTAGTCGTAGATCGACTGCAATCGGCGTCGTACGCGCGTGGTCTTGTAAAAGGATATCAATATTAAATCTATGGAGTATTTATGAGAGAAAAGCCCTTTAGTCAGAATATTTTGCAGCGTCACGCGCGCGTAGAAAGTACAATTAATAACTTAATATAAAATATTTTTTATTATGGGTATTTTGGTGATCTTTCGTGGTTTTCAGTGCTAACTACTTTTAATCGGGACCGCGCGTTAGAAAGGGCTACATATACCGAAACCAAGGTCGTTTATAAAAATATATCTGATTTTAGAAATGTCTAAAGTGGAAGACAGTACAGAGGCCATTATCGCCATACAGGATTGGCTAATATCACAGCCTCATCTTCCTGACTTTATGGGTTTGAAACTATTTTTTCTACACAATAATATTCTGATTTCATAAATAAATAATTAATATTTTTGCAGTTATTTTTATTAATTTCACATATTTAACTAACTTTTCATCGCGCCGTTTCGCAGAGGTGATAGAACGCCACACTTTTCTGCTCTGACGTATATCACTCTTGCCTCGTTCAGTTTCACATATTTCACGCACTCTCGTCAATTGTCGAAGCTTAAAATAGTACTTGGTTTATCTGATCATATAAGGCGGACGCCACAGGTTCATGTTGCATTCGATCCACTCCTTATTCATCCGTACCACAAGCTCAAACCATCTCAGAAATCCTCAATTCTATCGACTATGTTACAAACAGACATTCATTAATACAAATAAAATGTATTAATTAGAAAGATATATATTTACGTAAAATGAATTTTGTCAAAAAATATTGTTGCGCTACCGGAATACGAACCGGGATCTCTTTCCAATCCAGGGAAGATGCATTATATAACTATGCTACAGCGATAATACTTTTAACGATAAATTTTCGAACCTATATTTACCTGTACCCGGTAACAACTACCGAAATTCGAACCTTGATCTTTTCCAATCCGGGGAAGGTGCATTATTTAACTATGCTACAGCGATAATACTTTTGACGATAAATTTTCGAACCTATATTTACCTGTACCCGGTAGTAACTACCGAGATTCGAACCTTGATCTTTTCCAATCCGGGGAACGTGCATTAACTTACTACGCTACACCAACACAGTGGATTGACGACATATTTTCGTACTTACATGTTAAACTTTTCAAATGAATACATCTATTGTTCCATTATTTGAAAGCCATCTTCTTTATTATATGTTCTGAATAATTACAACTTCACAATAAGAATGTGTTCTTCTCAAAAATATATTAATTTGTTATCTCTTAATATGTTAATTCTTCATATACAGATTATCCACACATGTGCTTGAGTGATCCCATATCGCGCCCCCTTTGCCGATGCCAGGCTTCACTTCTATATATATTAGTGTTGGAACCAGATCTCCATTATGCACTGCGTTTTATATTTTCTAAAAATTATATTATATTATACCTTATATATAATTTACAAATACACTATAACTTCTATGTCAATAATTAATTAATATATTAGACTACCCCTGCAACAACACTGTATACCGTTTTTGTGCGTTATGAATGCATATGCGTTGTACCTCCTCGGGCATCGAATGGTATACTAAATAACCATATAAAATAAATAAAAATACTATTACACACAATTATCTATATCTATCAACATTTGTAAAAATCGATATACAGTGTTGTTGCAGGGGGGGGGGGGGTCTTATTCATATGTACACACTTAACACTAACATATTTATAATTCTTTGTTTTATATTACGCATAATAAAATCCCAATTTAAATTGATACATTTCATCGAAATGAATTTCTTTTGAAATGTGATATTTTAAAGTGATGCTACATTTTTCAAAATAGTAAATATTTGAGTAATCTTAACCTGGCGATATTAAAAATACGCTCGACATATTCGCTACGTTAGTATTTTTCTTACTGGCAATAGACACTTAACAGATAAAACGAAAGATGCGACCAAGTGCAATCACAGTATTAGATATCAGATAATATTGTTGCGACAGTCGCGTGGTGTTCTGGACCCTGGACCGTTTTAATTTATACGGTTCTGAACCGGTTATTATGTATAATCGAAGATGATATCATTGTTCGCGTTCAAATTGCTATCCGTTATACAATTACGATAATTTTTCTTGAAATCGCAATGAGTCCAAGTACATCAAGTTACCAGTTATTACTTTCTTCAAGCCAGTTTCACATGTCAACAGATTCTATGTATCTTACGCACTCGGCTGCGACTGACTGTTCACATATGATACAAAACCATAATAAACATTATTAAGAGAACACATTCTTATTATGAAGTTGTAATTATTCAGAACAGACGGTCTGTGATATTTTAAATATGAATTAAATATATCAATTAGAAAGATATACATGTAAAATTGTCAATTCTGGCGTCTGCTATCAGATTACTCAAATGTATTTGAACACATTATTATTGTGAATTTGTAATTATTCAGAAAAGACGGTCTGTGATATTTTAAATATTAATTAAATATATTAATTATAAAGATATACATATAAAATTGATAATTCTGGCATCTGCTATCAGATTACTCAAAGGTATTTGAGATTCCGTAAAAATAATGTAGATGGCTCTTTCAAATAATGGAACAGCTAAATGTATTAATACCAAAAAGGTAACATATAGGTTCGAAAATTTGTCGCTAAAAATATCGTCGCTGTAGCATAGTTGGATAATGCAACTTCCCCGGTTTGTAAAGAGATCCAGGTACGAATCCCGGTGGTGCAACAGCAATATTTTTAGATAAAATTGATTTTATATGTATATCTTTCTAATTAATATATTTAATTCATATTTCATAATAAACGTAATTAATTATGACAATAATAGAAATTTTCCCTAATTGAGTCATACTTTTGCGCGTTATTTTTTCTGGAACCTGCTCCTCGGATGCTGTCTTGTAGGATACAGCAAATTTTTTTGAAGAAAGATCTTGAAGTTGTTAAAAATGATTAGATTATATTAAAGTTATTAAGGAGAACACATTCTTATTGTGAAGTTGTAATTACTCAGAACATATTTTAAATACTAATTAAATTTACAAAATCGATTTTGTCGAAAAATATTGTTGTTGCTACCGGTCCAATCCGGGGAACGTGCATTAACCTATACAACACTATAGTAACATATATAAAACTTAAAAAAAAAAAAAAAATATGGAGATTGGTTGGGCGGAATGGTGGACGTTACATTGTGTAACGTGATCACTTGAGCCAGCCGAGGTCAGGTCGTAAGCCCTGTAATACCCATACTTCCATACTTCCCATATAATATAACGTAAATAGCTTCTCTGTGAAATATCGATAATTTATTAAATAACAATGCCTTTGGAGGTAAAAATTGAGTAATTGTGTGTTCTGAACATATTCAAATATTGTTAATAAATATAAATTAAACAATCCTTATCAACTGAAAATACTATTTTAAATTCCAACTGCTATTTCACGTATTAGCGTTACCAACGTCTAGAGTTAATTCTGACGGTCCTTCGCGTGCAACGAGAGATAATTATCTTATTTTCGTTCATCTGATAATCTTATACACTGAACTAAATATTTCCCTACTGAAGCTGTGTGAGTATTAGGAGCATCTTCACGTCTGCCAATCTTCTGTAGTTTTCAGGCAAATTTCCTCGCTATACTCGTGTTTTTTCGAAAGGGATTATCATAACTAAAAACTGAGTGCAATGGTATCTTTTACTAGATCCACAGGCTAAACCTTTTTTTTCGCGGTCTAACAACATTTCTTAGTTCGTATTTCGTATGGTGTTGACATAGACAAGAGATATAGGTGTTTAATTAAATTCAAATCAATTATTCGTGAAGTGAGCGAGTTCGTACGCAAGATCTGGTCAATTATATCACGTGAAATTGTGCTGTTCAAATAATCGTATCAAACAGAAAAATTGTTTTGCTATTGTATTTTCATTGTTAACGGTAGATAATTATTTTATCATTTTATTTTCATTTTTGGCATTGTTTTACGTTAATATTGACGAATATACTGCCTAAATTATTTTCATTGCACTTTTTAATAAATTCATATGTTATCTTTCCGTCAATATTTTCGGGTTATTTTTCGCTACCCGATTTGCCAAGTTTTCTGCTTCCATTTCAATACTTAAGTTAATTATAATGTTTAAATTAATTTTTAGATGAATTATTGATAAGGAAATTTTTCCACACCTGCAAACATAGTCTCCAAGTGGCAAAATCTACGATGGACAAGTACTACACCATGAGACACAATGCCCCAGAAATATTCAGCGACAGAGATCCTCTGTCTCCTGAAATTCAACAGGTTTTTTCCGTGACGTAAGTTCTCCACGTCCTCTTTATAAAAGTACGTATGTGATGTCTGCGAAAGGACACCAGCTGAAATATATGTATATTTAGGCTGAATTTATATTATTACCTTTTTTCGGTTTCAGTGAAGCCTCTTAAGAACTGGTAGTTAAAATTTGAAAACCTCTCGCTGATCCGTTTAAATAATAATAGATTTTCTTCAGCGTAAGCATGTTGTGTTCAATCTGCCACATTAATAACATGAGTACATTTTATTAGAATAATGCAAATGAAAAATCTGAAAAAATGTAAGACCTTAATGAGACTTTGAGATGTTTGGATTTGCAGCCCGGCTTTGCGCCCTACAAGACTAAAATTAACTGAATATTTTGGTAGTGATTTATAGCGTACAGCGAACTCAAAAAATATTTGTGGGACCATGTTTTGAACACATGGAAGCCACACGTACCAATAATCGTGGTTCAGAGACAGAATATTCATACTTAAACTTATTGGAAACAATTTGTTTATTATTTGTTGTGAAATGTCATAAATTGAAGTTTGGGTATATAGACGTTTTAATCTTCTGTGTAGAGTTTTCTGGGTTACTCTGCCTTCTGCTCTAGTAGATATTTTGGATTTAATTGCAGGGTTTATTATCAGAGCTGATTCTGAATGTTGATGATTAAATGATGGCTTGCGATATCGTGTCAAAGACTGTATGTATCGGACACACATGACATACCAACCCAGAAAACTACACGGAAGATAATGATTGGCCGTAAAAACCTGAGATCATTTTTAGATGTTCCAATGTTTATTTATTTCGTATGAATAAGGTACGAAGAAACTCTTTCCAGAGTTACATGATAGCTACATGATATATTTAATATTTTATACTTAGGGTTGTGTGATCGGTAGTAACTTTTTACTATAGTAAAAAACGGGTTGTTTGATCGTTAGTAAAAAAATATTTACGTGTCCAGTAGTAAACTTATTTTACTCTGCGACATCCGACAGTAAAATCGAGAATCGTTAGTTAAAGATGGCGGACTTTTTAAAATTAATTGTTAACTCTGGCGTCTGCTATCAGTTTACTCAAAGGTATTTGAGATTCCGTAAAAACAAAGTAGATGGCTTTCAAATAATGGAACGATAGATGTATTAATTTGAAAAGTGTAACATGTGAGTTCGAAAATTTGTCGTCAAAAGTACTGTCGCTGTAACATAGTTGAATAATGCACCTTGCCTGGTTTGGAAAGAGATCCAGGTTCTAATCCCGTTAGCGCAACAACAATACTTTTCGATAAAATTGATTTTATATGTATATCTTTTTAATTAATACATTTAATTAGTATTTAAGATAATTATTTTAATAAGAAAATGATAATTGTGTTTATGTGTAATAATGGCTGCCGCTTTTTTTACATTATATTTTTCATATAATTTAAATGGTTATGATATGTTAATTTTTCTCTGTGTATGCAATAAATACTAACATTCACCTTCAATGTTTTTACAAAAATTATTAACTGCTTGCCAGATTTACAATTCTTCTGAGAGCTTAGTCGTGTGATTATATTATTTTTTGTACTTTTATTAAATATTAGAATCAAGTACACGAGGTTTTCTTTTTACGGAGAAAGCACATCACTAAAATCGTTACTTTGAATAAAGTCTAAAAAAATATATAGATAGATGTGTGCGTGCGTGCGTGCGTGTGCTTATATAAAATAATTTTATCACATGCTAGAATACTGCATTTTATATATTACGTAAATGGATTTATTGTGATAAATAAATTATAATTCTCTTGAAATATGTCATAATGCATGCGTTCTTAATATTGGGTTCTCAATTATAGCACAGATTACAATTCGTTGTTTGTTTTAGTGACGTGTTGGTGCTGCCCAATCCGACAGAACATAACTACAGAGTATCAATATACCGGCTGGTTGACTACGATGCAGATCGCTACTTCTTCAACAACGCTTCGAAAGCCTTCTTCATGCTGCTAGACACGAGAATCGCCACAGAGGTTCCGCTCTCAGAGGGAGAGGTCTTTATATTCGACATGACAGGAGCCACTTTTAAACATCTTACCAAGGTGGTGCTGTCAACGCTAAGAAAATACATGGCTTATGTACAGGTCAGCTTTTTAGTTACAAATTAATTGAATTTGTTACAGTGAAGTCATCCATGTTACTTTAGTGCATTTAGCCGATCTTTTGCATACTTATTTCCACATAAAAGTCAGAGTAAATTAAATGTATTATGACATTTTATTCATATTAGTTCATAGCCGGTTCGCACAAACTGGTTGTCAAATTCTGAAATGGTTCAACGGAGCGGTTGTTCAAATCTAACTAATATTAATCAAGTTAAGAAGGATACCAATTAAAAAAACTAAATATGTTTACAAAACAAATAACAGAATCTGTCCCTGATGCTATATACTTCATTTGAAGCTCGTCCCTTAGCTAGACCCTAGACCTATGGTAAGTACGCGATCTTTTGGCATACTCTTAGCTAATCACATTCGCCAGACTCGTCGCTTGCGATTCAAGTATCTTCTTTGGTCTACGCCAAAGATTGAGACACGACTAAGACTGACGAAGCATTCTGAACATTAATATGTTTAAAATTCATTCCTTCAGGAGGCGCAACCGATGGCACTGAAACAAGTCCACCTCATTAACGCCTCGACGCTAGCGGACAAGCTCTTCTCTTTGGTGAAGCCAATGATTGGTGATGAAATCATGCAGCACGTGAGTTCAGCTCCGCATTATTGTATCGAAGTGAATTTAAGCTAACTTATATTTTTTGTGCATTGAGGATATTAGTTACAATATTAGCAACCTCCATATTTTTTCTATTGGTCAAATCTTAATATAAAACGGGCAAAAGCAACTGACTTTTACTTTATTTATTAATATTTACGCTCTTGTGGTATTTTACTGGACATTGCAGCTAACACCCTTCACGAATGATCAATTTATGTCTAAAAGAGCTATGTTTAATTGTTAATCAATTATCACAATGCGCAAAAGCCATATTAGAAGAAAACTGCATTGAAAGAAAAAATTGGAGGTTGCTGATTTGGCATCTAGAACCCTTTCTATTTTCTGTTTCCATATCTTTCAATCACTTGCGCGCACGAATTGATCAACTTGGTAATTCATTTCTAAAAATCAATAAAAGCCATGTTTTTTTATAGGTTTTCATATTCGCATTCGCTTCATTTCAGATACATTTTCACACGCCAGGATCTGAGACACTTTATGAATTCATATCAAAGGATTTGTTCCCTAATGAATACGGCGGCTCGGCTGGACCGGCTGAAGAAATGATCAAGAAAAGTATAAAAGAAATGGAAATACTAAGGTGAATATGTGACATTTAATACTATAAAAATGTATTTTCTGTTTAAAGCTTTCTGGGCTATTCTGTGTGTATCCAACGTGTAAAAATGACACATCCTACTTTCGACTAGCAATGGTTAATATCGCCAATTTACCGAAATGCCGATTTCCAAATGAATATCAGGTCACTTTTTCAATTACTTTTAGAACCAACTTATATGTTTTCTTACACTGTGACATCGTGAGCACTGTTTTTGGTGGATCCAGTTCTTACGATATCGTATAACTAGATGACTTGGTGGTAACCGGTTAAAAATAACCGGAACGGGAAATATGTACCGTCGTTACCGTCAACACTATATTGCAACACACATCGCAAGTGCGACACTGGAGATTAATATATTTTTTAAATACTCGTATGTTTAAAGTCCGTCTTTAGACTGTGATTTAATATATCATAATATAAATCAATGCTTTAAACTCGGCATTGATTTCCATGAAAAAAAATATAATTTAAATAATTGGCTATCTGGCATTGCAATTTTTTTTTAATTTTTGGCTATAAAAATATACCTCCAAGGTTAAAACGTCACAAATACACTGAAATCATTTATTTGACAGAAAAAAATTGACATTTCACTCAAATGTAACGAACCAATTTCCTTTCAAATATCATTGGCATATTATATAGGATTTGGGAAAAAAATTCCCCGATTACGACACCTTATAGTACTAGCGTTCCACCAGTAACGGTGTGAAATCGGGGACTTATTTGTGCCGAACATATATAAGAAATTCTATAAAAGCGTTTCTTGTTATGTATCCTTTAAAGATACCAAAACAATCTTTAAAAACCCGCTAGATGGCAGTACACATTAACAAACACTAAATATTAATGTTCATTTACAATCTTTCCGCAATGAACAATAGATGTCACCCATGTCAAATATTTGTCGAAACTGCTGTGAATAATTCTTAGATATAATTCGATAATTTTTGCATTGCAATTCAAAATGGTTTATCACAAAATATTGTATTCACTTGAGATTTAGAGATTTTTTTCTCCTGTTCATATTATTCTACATCCTTTGTGTTTAGGATGGTGCATTGTTAAAGCAATATAATAAACATTTAAATATAGTTTCTGCGGAAGAGGCGGACACAATAGCCGCCATTTCGACAATTTGCTTTTTGCTAGTTGTCTACAATTTCACCATGCAAAATTTCGTTGATTATTTTCAATAATTTTTTTGTTTCAGGGACTATTTTTTGGATGAAGACAAATGGAAAGTGAACGAGTCTAAAAGAATTCAAAAAAATTTAACAGCTGATTCTCTTATTAACGAAGGGTCATTCAGGTCATTATCCATCGATTAGTTTAAATCCAAGTACTTAATTGAAATATACAGTGTGACCCAAAAAAAGTGAGAACACTCGTAACGCACGAGTTATTTCAAAACATAATATAATTAAGTATAATTCTTAATGTAATTTTTTTTTGTACAATATTTAGCTAATCAGAAATCACCAAAACACCCCATATTGCATAATCTACTGAATTTAAATCTGGGCTGTTCGGTGGCCACAAGCCTGACTCGATGAAATTAACATTCTCACGACGAAGAAAGTTGATTGTATTTCTGACTGTCTGAGAAGGAGCTCCGTCCTGCTGTAATTTCCAGTTATGCTGTAATGTCTAGTTATTCTCCAAGCTTTGTTTTGAAACTTTTTGATCATTTTCCTTGCACTCTAACATTTTTCCTTTCACAAATGTTTGATCATATCAGATCAGATCTTCTGCAGTGATTTTTCTCATTCTGGGCAACAATTTGAAAAAACCAAATATAAACAATGGAAAAATTAATAATCAAAGATGGCGACCGGGAATTTTATTTATTTATTTATATATATTTTGACATCCATATTTTTGTACTAACAGAGGTGGATACATAATAAACATACATAATACATAGTTTGTTGTGTGAGATGGAGTAGACCTCACCTCTGATATATACAGCGTTGTCCTGGCTACTTTGCTTGACTAAAGTCTGTGTTAAAGTAGCCAGTTTTTTTTTTCGTGCTGTTGTGGTGTTATTTGGAATAAAAAAATAAATCAAATATGAATAAAAAAGTAAGAATAATATAAAAATATAATAAAAATATGTGGAGTGGGTGTGTTGTAGGACTAGTGAGTTATTAGTAAAAGAATTGTATACATTATAGTAAATTGTTGGATATCCATGCTTCTGATTCATCTCTACCTGATTGAATCATATATTGGGTCCATATTTGTGTAATCTTATAGTAATTGTACGATTTCCAGTTGGTACTGAGTGTATTGTATAGTTTCGGAGCTAGGAACATGTAGAATCTTTGATAAAATGTCGTTGTTGCTCTCTGAACTGGTGTGTAGATGTTTGTTGTTTGTCTAGTGTTGTGTCCATGGTTTATTGCTTGGGGAGAGTTGTTGTTAGTATGGAAGTATTGAACGAGTCTCAACATAAAGATTTGTCTTATATCAAGGACATTGTACTCTTTAAATATAAGGTCTGATGGATATCTAAAGGGACGACCAATTATTACCTTGAGAATGTGCTTTTTTGTGCTTTTTTAGCCGACTCTAATATTGTTTTTGCTGCTCCTCCCCAAACTAAAATAGCATAATTAATTAAAGAGTAGCACAGGGCAAAGTACACCGATCTCAAGAATTTGCAATCAACTATACATCGAATTCCTTTAAAAAAGTAAATTAGTTTTCTTATGCGTTTTGCTAGGTTCGATATATGTTCTTTCCAGTTAAGATGATCATCGATCAGTACTCCCAGATGTCGAATAATTTTGACTCTTGTCAGTTTTTCACATTGGCATGCGGACGCCGTGGTCTTGTTTGCTTTGCAGTCATGAACGACGAGTGTAGGACTTTGACGTGGTGTTGTTCTTTCGTTAATACAGAAACATACATATTTTGATTTTTTTGTATTAAGTGATAGGAGGTTCGTGTCAAACCATTTTTTCGCCTTGTTCAGACCATCCTGTGCACGAGTATTGACCTCTTCCCAAGACTTACCCTCAAAGCAAAGCACGGTGTCATCCGCGAAGATGATTATTTTTCCATTGTTTAGGGTCGTATTACAAATTATCGAAATAAAACGTAATATAGGTAAATAGGTAAGTAAGTAAATTACTAAACTATTTAAGCTATTGTTGATATAGTTAAACTAATCTTAATGTAATTATATCACATTTCACGAAATGTTCTCTATGTTCATATAGATGTTTTTTTTTTATTAAAGGTGTTATGTCAAAAAAAAAAATTGTATTTATTATAAAAAGACTATGTCTTTCAAACGTTTCTTAAATTATTTTGTAAATACATATTAGATAATATAAAAGTTGTTTTAATTAATCTACCTGTAACTTGTGATATGCAATTATAATTTATATACCTACAGTATATAGTATTCAGTATTAAGTATTTTTCTCTCGTTGTTTAACCTTAAAGTAACCTTGGGCTATCGCATATTGAAATCCCCAAAAAACAAATTGTTAAAACTTTTTTTTGTAAAGTCGTGTCTTCAAAATTTGCCTATAAAACATTTTAAATTTTAAAGTTTACTGATGTTATAACTTCAGGGCCTCTATTAACCTAATAATAAATCCAGGTCTGACCATCAACTATTATAACCTAAATATTTTAATATTATTAATCATTTAAATTTCAGTATCTCTATGTATATTGTTCACATTTTTTTCGGCCATATCATATTTACAACGTTACCTATTGCAATTTAAAAATAGTATTCTTATATAATTGTTTTTATTTTCCATTTACACTAACTTATAAAATTAGTTTTTTAATTGAATATTAAAAATATAACTTATAATTACTTAAAAATTTCATTTTGTACTTTTCTTTCAATTTAAATGTTTTAATGTTGTTCTTATATTTTTTTAGTGTATACAACAAATAATAATAATAATTACTAGATTTTTATGATTATTATTGAATACTTTTCAGATTTAAACATTATTTTGAAAATACGAGTATTATATTCTAAATTGTAAAGTAAAAATTGTAAGTTTTATATATAATTGTTTAATTTATTTTTAAGTACTTAAAGATTTTTTTTCTTTATGTAAACGATCTCCTTCTCAAAATTCATTTTTTTAGGGCAGTAGCATGTCACAAAAATCTTTAAATTGTATACAATTATTAATCTAATATTAAATTCAACATAGGAGTTGTATATTATCTTCCAAAAATAATAATAAAATATAATATTCCAACCGATTACGAGTTTCGTAATATAGTACAAGAATTGATCGCTCGGCCCTACGTTATTTTAAATCCACAACAGCATCACGAGGATTCTTCTCCGTAAACATTTATTTATTTACTCGGAATTATTTTATAAAGTAATAATACGAATTACAGTTTGGTCAATTTTTTATTGCACACACAGTCCTCCAGCGAAAATATATATAAATGTTGTAGTACGAAGTGCACTAATCATTTAATCGGTTTTATCTTTTAAATAGTTAAAACAAAATTGGAATCTTGTCTCCTATAACACTTTCTTAAAAAAATATATAAATTTACATCTTATATACATAATAATAATTAAAACATTTTATTTTTAGATTCATACTACAGAGTGTGTTACGTAGTTATAAAAATAAGGAACAGAGTCAGAACGCCTAATTCGGTGCCCTGCCTGCTACACGATATAATACGTTAAGTACAATAGTTAGTGCGATGAAATTAATGTTGAATTTGAATGAAGTTTGAATTTCAAGTATTGTATTTTCGTAGGCAAATGAGAAGTGATACTTTTAAAATGAATAAAGTTGATCGCATTTCGAAAATTGAATATTTCCTGTTTAGTATTATGACAAAGGATCCGACTCAGAAATATCAAAATAATTTAAAGAATGCTTTAAAAGATTCTACAAGTCATATATTTACTGATAATACAATGTTATCAGATCTTATTTTAGTGAACCCTAAAAGTCCAAAACTGTATTTCCTATTAAAAATTCACGAAATTAATATTCCAATAAGACCGATAGTTTCATACTGTATTGTTCCAACTTTTAAATTATGTTTATTTATTACAACAACTATAAATATACTGAATATTTTTCAACTAAAATACACTATAAAAAAATCGTTGAAATTAGTGTATATGTGAAAGGACAGGGATCTTCCCAAAAATGTTAAACTTGTTTCTTTTGATATTGTTAATTTGTTTACAAATGTACCTATTAATGAATGTAAAACATTAATTTCTGATTAACTAAATTCATCTAATTTACCTTTTGTTTGTTAAACCTTTGTATGAACCAAAATTATTTTCTATTTAATAGTATAATGTACCATCAAACAGGGGGTCTTCCTATGGGAGCACCCACAAGTCCACTAAAAGCAGATATTTTTGTAGACAATTAGGAGAGGAATATTTTTGATTGTGATTCTCCTTTGTTAAAAAATATTTTGTTATGGAAAAGGTATGTCGATGATATATTATGTATTTGGTCAGTGGTCAGGTTCACAACGTCAAATAACTACATTTTAAAATTTCATTCCTTCATTTAATAATAAAATACAATTTACATTAGAAATGGAAAATAATTCGATTCCAATTTTTTTGGATCTAACATTGATTAAAAATAATTATAAAATTGAATTCAATTTTTTTAGAAAACCATTTTTGCAGATACTATCATATATAATGAATCTAATCATCCATTATCACACAAGCATTCAGGGTTCCACTCCATGTCACATCGTTTAGTCAATATTCCTATGTCAACATCCAATTTCAATATTCAATTGAATACAATTAAAAAAATACCAGTTAATAACGGGAATAATACAGGTTTAATACATACTATTTTAAAAAATAAATTAAATGAGTATGATAATCAATTTTTATATAAATCACAGATAAAAAATAATGATTATTGGAGTAGGATTTTATACATAAATAACGTTTCGAATCAAATATCTATACACCTACCGTGAAACATTAGACCGGCATTTTATATAAATAATAATATACGAAATTTACTCATAAAGACAAAGATGATAAATTTAACAATTCTGGTGTCTATAAACTTAGTTGCAAGGATTGTGCTGCATTTTATGTTGGTAAAGCGGGTCGAAATTTTAATATAAGAGTAAAAGAGCATTTGACATATTTGAACAATAGTGGGCTTTCAAAATTTTCTAATCTTTTGTTAGCATGGTCATGGTTTGGATAAAAAATTGGGATTGTCAATTTTGCATGTAAACGGTTTTGGTCATAAATGAAATAATTTGGAATCGTCGGAGATAAATAAAGCATGTAACCAAAAAATTATAAACAACCAATTAAATTAAACTACGAGTCCCATTCTAAAATTTTTTCCTAAAAATTATTTGAGTAAATTTGTATCAAATAACAATTTGAGTTAGGTAATAATTTAAAAAAAAAAAAAAATTGTTTTTTTTTTGTTTTAAATAGATTCTGGTAAAGAAACACTAACATGTTTTGATTAGTATTGACATCCTGAACGAGAAAATGGTATTTTTTGAAACATGTAGATGTATTTAAACTCAATAAGTGGTTAATGAAATAAAGTTAACAAAGAAAATAAAATAAAAAGAAATGATTTAAAAAAAATTATAATTATATTTCTTGCTGAAGTTGATTTGTATTGTATGTGGCTGTGACTGTCTAACGTGAGCCCCAATGCATAGGCGTAGATACGCCACTGATTTGCATCAGTGTTGTTTTAAATGATAAAACAGGTTGCATTCGAATATACGGAAACGTTGCTTCGTAGTCGTAGATCGATGACGTGCGCGTATAGTCTTAAAAATAGATATCAGTATTAAATCGATAAACTATTTGAGAGAAACATCCTTTAGCTTGGATATTTTGCAGCGTTCCGCGCGCGTAGATTGTGCAATTAATAACTTCATTTTAAATTATTTTTATTATCAGTGTTTTGGTGATTTTCATGGTTTTCAGTGCTAACTTCTTTTAATGGGGGCTGAACTTTAGTAGGGGCTACATACAGCGAACCCAAGGTCGTTTATACAAATACATCTGTTTTTTGAAATGTCTAAAGTGAAAGCCAGTAAAGAGGACATTATTGCCATACAGGATTGGCTAATATCACAGCCTCATCTTCCTGACTTTATGGGTTCGAAACTATTTATCTTGCGCAATAATATTCTTATTTTATTACTTATTAATACTTTTGCAGTTATTTTTATTAATTTCACATATTTAACTAACTTACCATCGTGCCGATTCGCAGAGATGATAGAACGCCACACTTTTCTGCTCTGTCGTATATCACTCTTACCTCGTTCAGTTTCACATATTGATATACGAAATCTCAAATACTCAAATACAATTTAGTTAGACGGATATACTGCCTGAATTATTCTCATTGTACAGTTTTATAAATTCATTAATTAATATGTTATTTTTCTCTACCTGATTTGCCAAGTTTTCTGTTCCTATTTCAGTATTTTAAATAATTATAATGTTTAAATATTTTTTAGATGAATTATTGATAAGGAAATTTCTCCACACCTGCAAATATAGTCTCCAAGTGACAAAATCTACGATGAACAAGTACTACACCATGAGATACAATGCCCCAGAAATATTCAGCGACAGAGATCCTCTGTTTCCTGAAATTCAACAGGTTTTTACCGTGGTGTAAGTTTTTCCACGTCCTCTTTCTGAAAGTATGTACGTGATGCCTGTGAAAGGACACCAGCTGAAATACATATATATTTAGGCTTAATTTATATTATTGCCTTTTTTCGGTTTCAGTGAAGCCCCTTATATTCACGCAAACTGGTTGTAAAAATTTAAAACCATAAATAATGATAGATTTTCTTCAGCGTAAGCATGTTGTGTTCAATCTGCCACATTAATAGCACGAGTACATTTTATAAGAATAATGCAAATAAAAAATTAGAAAAAATGTAAGACCTTAATGAGACCTTGAGATGTTTGGACTTGCAGCCCGGCTTTGCGTGCTAAAGGTCTAAAATTAACTGAATATTTTGGTGATGATTACATGCATACAGCGAACTCCAAAAATATGTTTGGAACCATGTTTTGAACACACGGATGCCACATGTTGTACCAACAATTATGGTTCAGAGACAGAATATTCATACTTAAACTTATAGGAAACAATTTGTTTATTATTTGTTGTGAAATATCATAAATTGAAGTTTGGGCATATTGACGTTTTAATCTTCTGTGTAGAGTTTTCTGGGTTACTCTGCCTTCTGCTCTAGTAAATAATTTGGGTTCTATTGCAGAGTCTATTATAAGACCTGATTTTGAGTGCTGATGATTATGTATCGGTTTGCGATACCGTGTCTAAAGCACGTATCGTACACACATGGCATACCAACCCAGATTGGCCGTAAAAAGCTGAGAACATTTCTAGATGTGTTAATGTTTATTTATTTCATCTCAATGATGCACGAAGAAAGAGTTTTCCCTCATCAATTTAATATCCCGATGTATGACAGACTTAATATTGTGAAAAAACGTACGAATTCTATCTGGACTGCTCAATGGATGGATTCAAATAATCGCAAGGGTAATCAGCTCAAAATCATTCAAAGATTTATTCCCCGCACTCCCTGATTCTCCAAAAGAAAATATCAAATATCTCTAGAATGAGAATTGGTGATTGCCAAGTAGCCTCACATTTATTCATATTAAACTTAATAGATTCCCCAATGTCTGAGTGTGGTGCCGAGGAGGAGACCCTTGACCATATCGTTTTTGCCTGTCCATTGCGGATCACAGGTTTTTTTACAATAATCTTGTCAATGGTAATTTTCAACTCCCGGATAACATGTGTCATCTCTTTTAACTTGATTAATAGAACAAATCACACTTGAAGGGTGGATTGTCTATGTAAAAGAAGAAGAAGATATACGAAGAATTATTTGTGAAGAGCGGCAACACTTCATGTGCCGACAGGGACATTGTAGGTACACGAGTATACCGGATACATTTAATTCATCAATTATCAATCCAGAAAGGAATTGTAATTAGGAAATTGCGGGACAGTAGAAAATTATTCCTGTTAATAAGCGATGTTGGAATAATAGACTAATGGTGTTGTGTATATATCTTAATGCTCAAATAATACAAATTTATTTCAAAAACTTTGTAACAAATATAGTCCACTATATTAAATTACGAATCGAAAATGTAATATGTACAAATTCTGTATAACAGAAAATATTCATGTATGAGATTTTTACAAAATCATGTTAAGCTTTAAGTCTGCGTACTTTGAAATAAATATTTGCTAAGTTAACCCATTTTTATTCTGCATCTAAATCATAAACGAAAAATAGTGTGTTCGCTCTAAGTTCGATGACCTTTAATAATTTGGGATCAATTAAATATTTCAATTAATCGGAATTATCGCTTAACAACGACTTTTTTATAATAGCATATATATATATATATATATATATATATTTTACACATATATATATATTTATCACAAGGTTTTCCTCTTATACAGAGAAAGCACGTAACTAAAATCTTTACTCTGTATAAAGTTTAATAAATATATGTAGATATATGTGTGTGTGCGCGTGCTTATATAAAATAATTTTATCACGTGCCAGAGTACTGCATTTTATATACGTAGATGGATTTTTTTGTAATAAATAAATTATATTTTTTATGAAATATGTCAGATTGCCTGCGTTCTTAATATTGGGTTCTCAATTATGGCACCGATTACAATTTATTGTTTGTTTTAGTGACGTGTTGGTGCTGCCTAATCCGACAGAACATAACAACAGAGTATCAATATACCGCCTAGTTGACAACGACGCAGATCGCTACATCTTCAACAACGTCGTGAAAGCCTTCGCCATGCTGCTAGATACGAGAATCGCCACAGAGGTTTCGCTCTCAGAGGGAGAGGTCTTTATATTCGACATGACAGGAGCCACTTTTAAACATCTTACCAGGGTAGTGCTATCAACGCTAAGAAAACACATGGCTTATGTACAGGTCAGCTCTTTAGTTCCAAATTGGTTGAATTTATTACAGATAAGTCATCCATGTTACTTTAGTTCATTCAGCAAATCTTTTGCATACTTAATTAATCAAGTTAAGAAGGATACCAAAAAAAAACCAAATATGTTTACAAAACAAAGTACAGAATCTGTCCCTGATGCTAAATACTATAATTGAAAGCGCGTCCCTTAGCTAGACCCTAGACCTATGGTAAGTACGCGACCTTTTACATACTCTTAGATAATCACTCGTCATTTGTGATCGCTTGTCTCCATTGGTCTACACCAGCCACACTCAACCTTTTTTTTCTTCGGGCCACATACGTATGTTAGGTAAGATACGCGGGCCACAACATTATACTGATATGATGCGAACAACGTGAACAGCAGGAAGGCACATTTTTGTACAATCTTGTATTTTTCAGGGACTAATTTCCAAAAATCGATGTTCTCCTTCTCCTTTCAGATTAGTATCGTTCTTAAACTCGATAAATTCATCAAATAACTTTGCATAATCATATTCCAATGCAGCTAATTGTGTTACAGTTGCTGTTTCTAAGTGCCAAGGATTTTCTGTAAGCAACAAATTCTTGATACAACGTAAGTCTTGAAATCTGCTCTGAAATTCCTTGGCTAAGGCAGCAATTTTTTTTTAAAATATCGTATAGTTTTCTTGAGAAATATATATACCATCTTGTTTAGTTTTTGTTACAAATGGAAAGTTATGGGATACTTGGTTTAATTGTTCGCGCATATCTCAAGATATTCAAAACATAGAATGCCAAATTTTTTTTAAATCACGTTCCTGATAATAAATGTGTTTCGGGCCGCACATAAAATCTTGGCGGGCCGCAGTTTGGGTATGGCTGGTCTACTCTGAAGATTGAAGGCCAGACAGGAGTAGGACTGACGAAGCATTCCGAATATTCATGTGTTTGAAATTCATTCCTTCAGGAGGCGCAACCGATGGCACTGAAACAGATCCACTTCATTAACGCCTCGACGCTAGCGGACAAGCTCTTCTCTTTGGTGAAGCCAATGTTAGGTGATGAAATCATGCAGCACGTGAGTTCAGCTCCACATTGCTGTATCAAAGTGAATTTAAGCTAACTTATATTTTTTGTGAATTGAGGATACTAGTTACAATATGAGCAACCTCCATATTTTTTAATTTGGAGAACAGCTGATGGGACCTTGAAGAACAATATATTTATTATTTCACTTATTATTAGCAATGACAGTTGCTATAATCTAGGCTAAAATACTAAATAAATAACTATTCAGAGCAGCGAAGACTGCTATTGGTCGAATCTTAATATAAATGACGGCGGGCAAAAGCAACTAACTTTTACATGATTTACTAATATCTTATGGTATTTTACTGGACATTGCAGCTAACACCGTTTATGAATGATCATGTCATGATTTATGTCAAAAATACACAATGCATAAAGCAAAGTGAGAAGAATACTGCATTAAAAGAAAAAATTTGAGGTTGCTGATTTGGCAACTAGAAGTCTTTCAATTTTCTGTTTTCATATCTTACTATTACTTGCACGCACGAATTGATAGACATAGTTTCAACTGTTGTTAAAAAAAATTTAAGATTGTACCATTTAATGTCATAATAATTCAATCCTAAAAATCAAAGACATGTTTTTTTGTACGTTTTTATATTCGTATTCGCTTCATTTCAGATATACTTTCACACCCCAGGATCTCAGACACTTTATGAATTCGTACCAAAGGATTTGCTCCCTGATGAATACGGCGGCTCAGCAGGACCGGCTGAAGAAATGATAAAGAAAAGTGTAAAAGAAATGGAAATATTAAGGTGATTATGTGACATTTAAAATTATAAAAATGTGTTTTCTCTTTAAAACTTTCTGGGGTATTCTGTTTATATCCAACGTGTAAAAGTGAGACATCTCGCTTTCGACTATCGATGATTAATATCGCCGATTTGCCGGAAAGCCGATTTCCAGATTAATTTCCTATCATGTTGAATATCTTTTAGAACCAACTTTTGAAATGTGTTTTCTTACACTGTGAAAAGGCCGAGTTCTGGAATTTTTTTGGATCATGTCGTGAGCCGTGTCCCGGTGACTGCACTGTCATTGGTGGAATCAGTTTTTACGATATCGTATGACTAGGTGGTAACCGGTTAAAAATAACCGGGACACAAATTAATATACCGTCGTTACTTTCAACACGATATTGCAACCCGTTACTTAACACTCACACGTCGTATGTGCGACACTGGAGATTAATATATTTTTCAAATGTGTTTAAAGTCCGTCCATAGACGTAATAGGAACTTTAGGCTGTGATATCATTTTGTCATACAAGTTGAGTTTAAGGCATAGTTCTGTATTTTGATTTTGTGAAAAAATTTGATAATTTAAATAATATTACTATATACCTACGGCACATCAGAATTGCAATTTTTTTCATTTTTACACTAAAAATGTACGTCCAGAGCAAAAAGGTCATAAATACACTGAAATTTGACAGGGGAAATTGACATTTCACTCCAATGTAGTGAATCAGTGTTTTTCAAATATCCCTAGGTCCATACGCATGACGCCCAGAAAGACATTCGCATAGTATAGAGCAGAAATGGCGAACCTTTTGGGTTCGGCGTATAAAAAATTCGGAAAATCTAACATAATTATATATTTTTTAATTAAATTCAACTGGAAAAAACATGGAACCCATAGTATTTGATTTGGTGTCAATTAATTAATTGCCTAATTCGATGAATTGTATAATAAAGAAATGCATTAATAAAGAGATACATTGTTGTCGAGTAAACGTCTGGTGGCGGGAAACGTGTTCTTTGAAAACTCTGATATTAGTGAACGCTGGCGTGTCACCCGAAACGCTGTGACCTGTCATATTTGACACGCGTGCCATAGGTTCGCCATCACTGTTATATAGGGTCCGGCATAAATAACTCCCCGATTACCACGCCTTGTACTACTAGCGCTCCACCAACAATGGTGGGAAATCGGGAAGTTATTTCTGCTAGACCTTTGTAAGAAATTCTATAAAAGCGTTTCTTACTATGTCACTTAAAAATAATGTATACTTTAAAGAAGTTAATGTATACATTTAAAATTAGCAATATTAACTCGGTGGTTAAAATTCATATTTTTTATTTATTATCTTAGTTTTACTCGTAAATTCTAAAGACAAAGATTAGAGATTGTCAATTTTGCATATAAACGGCGTAGGTAAAATTAAATAATTTGGAATCGTTGGAGATAAATAAAGCATGTAAAAGTAATCAGGAAATTCTAAACAGCCAACTAAATTTAACTACGAGTCCTATTCTAAATTTTTTTCCTAAAAATTATTCGACTAAATTTGTATTGAGCAACAATTTGAGTTAGGTACTAAATTTATTTTTTTAAATAATTGTTGTTTTTTTTAAAAAATTTAAAAATAGATTCTGGTGAAGAAACAATGCTATATTTTTAGTTAGTTATGACATCCTGAAGAAGGAAAAGGTATTTTCCGAAACCGGTAGATGTTTTTTAAACTCAATTGTGGTTAATAAAACAATTGTGGTTAATAATAAATAAAAAATATAAGTAGATAATAATCCAAATATAATTGCGCTTGGTCGCTCTTATCAAATATGTTAGTGTCATTGTCAAATAACAAAGTATCCTTTAAAGATATCAAAGCAATCTTTAAAAACCCGCTAGATAGCAGTACACATTAGCAAATACTGAATATTAATGTTCATTTACAATCTTTCCGCATTATACAGTAGATGCCATCCATGTGAAATATTTGTTAAAACTGCTGTGAATAATTCTTAGATATAATTCAATAATTTTAGCATTGCAGTTCAAAATGATGTTTCACAAAATATAATAAATAATTTTAAATTTTAACTGTGTATATTATTTCATTTCTCTGTTCAGTACATCCTTCGGATTGATTTTAATAATATTCTAACGAAAATCATATCAATTTAACTCTAGGTGTACACATAACTAATAGTTTGCGTTTTTTTGCTGGAAATAAAGACAATGTGCACTATATAGCGCATTGTTAAAGCAATATAATAAACATTGAAATATAGTTTCTGCGGAAACGGCCGCGAAGCGGACTCAATTGCCGCCGGGGGGCCTAGAAGCAAGCAATCAGCAATTTGCTTTTGGCTAGTCGTCTACAATTTCGCCATGTAAAATGCCGTTAATCATTTTCAATAATTTTTTGTTTCAGGGATTATTTTTTGGATGAAGACAAATGGAAAGTGAACGAATCTAAAAGAATACAAAAAAGTTCAACAGCTGATTCTCTTATTAACGAAGGGTCATTTAGATCTTTATCCATCGATTAGTTTGAATCCAAGTACCTAATTAAAATATATGTATATAGATATTTTTTATTTTTTTAAAGGTGTTATGTCAAAAAATATATATTGTATTTATTATAAAAAGACTATGTTATTCAAACGTTACTTAAATTATTTTGTGAATACATATTAGATGATATGAAAGTTGTTTTAATTAATCTACCTATTAATTGTGATGTGCAATTACAATATATGTACCTACTATATATAATGTTCAGTTTTAAATATTTTTCTCTTGTTGTTTATACATATCGTGAACAGAGACAGATTTAACATTAAAGTGACCTTGGGCTACCGCATATTGGAGGCCCCAAAAAACAAATTATTAAAACTTTTTTATGTAAAGCCACTATTTTTGTTTATTGTTGGCAAAATCACTTTATGATATCTTCAAAATGTGTCTATAAAACTTTAAAGTCTACTGATATTATAACTTCAGGGCCTCTGTTAATTTGGGGCCTCTATTAACCTAATATGTAATAATAACCCAGGTGTGACCATCAATTATTATAACCAAAATATTTTAATATTATTAATCATTTAAATTTCAGTATCTCTATGTATATCGTTCACATTTTTTTCGGCCATATCATATTTACAACGTTACCTATTGCAATTTAAAAATACTATTTTTATATAATTGTTTTTATTTTCCATTTACACTAACTTATAAAATTAGTTTTTTAATTGAATATTAAAAATATAACTTATTATTACTTAAAATTTCATTTTGTACTTTTCTTTCAATTTAAATGTTTTAGTGTTGTTCTTATATTTTCTCAGTGTATACAACAAATAATATTAATAATTACTACATTTATATGATTATTATTGAATACTTTTCGGATTTAAACGTTATTTTGAGAATACGAGTATTATATTCTAAATTCGATTTTTTTAGGGCGGTAGCATCTCACAAAAATCTTTAAATTGTATATAATTATTAGTCTAATATTAAATTCAACATAGGAGTTGTATATTATCTTCCAAAAATAATAATAAAATATAATATTCCAACCGATAACGAGTTTCGTAATATAGTACAAGAATTGATCGCTCGGCCCTGCGTTATTTTAAATCCACAACAGCATCACGAGGATTCTTCTCCGTAAACATTTATTTATTTACTCGGAATTATTTTATAATGTAATAATACGAATTACAGTTTGGTCAATTTTTTATTGCACACACAATCCTCCAGCGGAAAATATATATAAATGTTGTAGTATGAAGTGCACTAATCTTTAATCGGTTTTATCTTTTAAATAGTTAAAATAAATATGGTATCTTGTCTTCTATAACACTTTCTTAAAAAAATATATAAATTTACACTTTATAATAATAACAATTTATTTTTAGATTCATACTACAGAGTGTGTTACATAGTTATAAAAATAAGGAGCAAATTAAGAACACCTAATTCGATGCCCTGCCTACTACACGACACGTTAAGTACAATAGTCAGTGCGATGAAATTGATGTAAAAACAAACAAAAAATTAAAAGAGTAAAACAAGATTTAATTAAAATACATTCGAAACAAGAAAAAATTAAAGTATAAATATTATGTTTAATGTGTAATATAAATATAAATAAAGACAAATGGAGTATAACAGTATTCATCATAATATTATACATTTATAAAGAAAAAGTAATGTAAACAATTTAATGTTCAATATATAGGTGGGGACTGTTGTAGCAATTTTAATCTTATGTTTGGACTTTTAAAAGTTCTCGGGCATGATTTCTCCCCTTTTCGGGGAGGCAGAAAATCACTTTTCTTGAAAAATATGTAAAACTATGGTTACAATTTTTCACGTTTGCATTATTTATATTTTATATATTTTTAGTGCTAGAAAAAGATTACATCTTTGTGCAAAAATTATGTTTTCATTAAGTAAGTGTGTGTTATTTGCCTGATGGTATTGTCTATGTAGGCAAAAGTTTTTTAATATACTTAGTATATTATATTATACACTAGCAGAAAATCACTAGCGGTAAGCTTACTGCTAGGCCTTGCGGGCGGGCGGCTTCTCGGCCAATGGTGGCCGATAATCTATATTTCAATTATAGAGCTATCCCCATAACAAATCACAAGTAAATAAAATGACGATGTAATTAATACTATTCCATCTTTGTAAGTTAGCTGTCAAAACGAACAAAAATGACATTAGTGGATAGACAATTCATAAAGAAGAAAAGATGACAGATGTCAAAACACGATATCGGTAAAATGGTTTTTTGTTTACTCCATCCGGTTCGAAACATAAGCGGGGAGGTACTTTACGCGTACATTGATAATGTTTTCAAATATTTTATTTTCGTAGGCAAATGAGAAGTGATACTTTTAAAATGAATAAAGTTGATTGCATTTCGAAAACTGAATATTTCCTGTTTAGTATTATGACAAAGGATCCGACTCAGAAATATCAAAATAATATTAAAAGTGCTTTAAAAGATTCTACAAGTGATATATTTACTGATAATACAGTGTTATCAGATCTTATTTTAATGTACCTTAAACCTCCAAAACTGTATTTCCTATTAAAAATTTACGAAAATAATATTCCAAAAAGACCGGTAGTTTAATACTGCAATGCTCCAACTTTTAAATTATGTTTATTTATTACAAACACTATAAATGGACTGAATATTTTTCAACAAAAATACATCATAAAAAATTCGTTGCATTTAATGGATATGTTAAAGGACACGGATCTTCCCAACAATGTTAAACTTGTTTCTTTTGATATTGTTAATTTGTTTACTAATGTACCTATTAAGGAAAGTAAAATTTTAATTTCTGATTAACTAAATTCATCTAATTTACCTAATAATTTGGTAAAAGATCTATGTCGTTTGTTAAACCTTTGTATGAACCAAAATTATTTTCTATTTAATATTATAATGTACCATCAAACAGGGGGTCTTCCTATGGGAGCACCCACAAGTCCACTAAAAGCAGATATTTTTGTAGACAATTAGGAAAGGAATATTTTTGATTGTGATTCTCCTTTGTTAAAAAATGTTTTGTTATGGAAAAGGTATGTGGATGATATACTATGTATTTGGTCAGTGGTCAGGTTCACAACGTCAACTAACAACATTTTTAATTTCATTAATTCATTTAATAATAAAATACAATTTACGTTAGAAATGGAAAATAATTCGACCCCTAAATTTTTTGGATCTAACATTGATAATAATAATTAAAATTAATTCAAAATTTTCAGAAAACCAACTTTTACAGATACTATCATATATAGTGAATCTAATCATCCAATATCACACAAGCATTCAGGGTTCCACTCCATGATACATGGTTTAGTCAATATTCCTATGTCAACATCCAATTTCAATATTGAATTGAATACAATTAAAAAAATAGATAATAACGGGTATAATACAGGTTTAATAGATACTATTTAAAAAAAAAATTTACTGAATATGATAATCAATTTTTATATAAATCACAGATAAAACATAATGATTATTGGCGTAAGATTTTATACATAAATAACATTTCGAATCAAATATCTACACACCTACCGTGAAACATTAGACCGGCATTTTATATAAATAATAATATAGGAAATTTACTCATATTTTTTATTTATTATCTTTGTTTTATTAACCACTGAATTGAGTTTAAATGCATCTACCGGTTTCGAAAAATACCATTTTCTTCTTCAGGATGTCATAACTAACTAAAAACATATATTATTGTTTCTTCACCTGAATCTATTTCTAAAAAAACAAAATTATTTAAAAAAATAAATTTAGTACCTTACTCAAATTGTTACTTATTATAAATTTAGTCGAATAACTATTAGGAAAAAAATTTAGAATGGGACTCGTAGTTAAATTTAACCACAAAGTTAACATTGCTAATTTAAAAAAATTTACTCATAAATTCTAAAGACAAAGATTGATATATTTAACAATTCTGAATAAACTTAGTTGCAAGGATTGTGCTGCATTTTATATTGGTAAAATGGGTCGAAATTTTAATATAAGAGTAAAGGAGCATTTTAGATATTTGAACAATAGTGGGCTTTCAGAATTTTCTAATTTTTTGATAGAAAATGGTCATGGTTTGGATAAAAAATTGGAATTGTCAATTTTGGTTTGGTCATAAATTAAGTAATTTGGAATCGTTGGAGATAAATAAAGCGTATAAAACTAATCAAAAAATTATAAACAACGAATTAAATTTAACTACGAGTCCCATTCTAAAACTTTTTCCTAAAAATTATTTGAGTAAATATGTATCAAATAACAATTTGAGTTAGGTAATAATTTTTTATAAAAATAATAATTGTTTTTTTTTGTTTTAAATAGATTCTGGTAAAGAAACAATAACATATGTTTTGATTAGTTTTGGCATCCTGAGGAAGAAAATGGTATTTTTCGAAACCGATAGATGTATTTAAAATGAGAAATGATTTAAAAAAAATTATATTTACTTTTAAAATTATCAATATTAACTATGTGGTTAAAATTCATAAAAAATATAAAATTATATTTCTTGCTGAAGTGGATTTGTACTGTATGTGGCTGTGGCTGTCTAACGTGAGCTCCAATGCGTGTGCGTAGATACGCCACTGATTTGAATCAGCGTTGCTTGAAATGATAAAACAGGTTGTATTCGAATATACAGAAACGTTGATTCGCAGACGTAGATCGATTGTAATCGGCGATGTACGCGTACGGTCTTATAAAAGGATATCAATATTAAATTGATAGACTATTTGAGAGAAACGTCCTTTGGCCTTGATATTTTGCAGCGTCACGCGTGCATTGAAAGTGCAATTAATAACTTAATTTGAAAATTTTTTTTATTATCAGTGTTTTGATGATTTTCAGTGCTAACTTCTTTTAATTACGGTCGCGTGTTAGTAGAGGTTACATACAGCGAACCCAAGGTCGTTTATACAAATACATCTGTTTTTCAAAATGTCTAAAGTGGAAGCCAGTAAAGAGGACATTATAGCCTTACAGGATTGGCTAAAATCACAGCCTCATCTTCCGGACTTTATGGGTTTGAAACTATTTTTCTTGCACAATAATATTCTGCTCTTATTAATGATTAATATTTTTGCAGTTATTATTAATTTCACATATTTAACTAACTTATCATCGCGCCGTTTCGCTGAGATGATAGAACGCCACACTTTTCTGCTCTGACGTGCATCACTCTTGTCACGTTCAGTTTCACATGTTGTGCCTTCAAATAGTACCGTCCTCCAGTATGTGATCATACGCTATAGGTTCATGTAGCATTCGATCCACTCCTCATTCATCCATACCTCAAACCATCTCAGAAATCCTCAATACTCTCGACCATGTTACAAACAGATATTCATTAATACAAATTAAATTTATTAATTAGAAATATATACATATAAAATGAATTTTGTCGAAAAATATTGTTGTTGCGCTACCGGGATACGAACCCGGATCTCTTTCCAATTCTGGGAAGGTGCATTATATAACTATGCTACAACGATAATACTTTTAACGACAAATTTGCCAATTTTAGGCTTCACTTCTATATATTAGTGTTGGAACCAGATGTCTATTATACACTGCGTTTTGTTTTCCAAAAATAAATTCATGTTTCCTTATTTTACAGATTATTTACAAATACACTATAACTTATATGTTAACAATTAATTCATATATGAGAGTACCTCTGAAACAATACTGTATGTCGTTTTTGTGCAGATCTGAGTTATGAATGTACATCCATTGTATACCTTTTTGGGCATCAAATGATTTATTAAACAATCATATACAATAAATATGAATACTGTTACACACAATTTATAAATTACTCTACCTGCAACAACACTGTATATTATCCAATATGGCTGACGCTCGCTCTATCTATCAATATTTGTAAAAACCGATGTGCATGAACGTGCATTATCCGATTATGCTATACCAACACAGTGCATGTTATGTTACACTCGTATGTTACACTTTTCAAATTGATTCATCTACCGTTCCATTATTTAAAAGCCATCTTCTTTATTTTTACGGAATCTCAAATACTCAAATACAATTTTTGGCATTAGTTTCACGTCGAGTACTGTTTTATAAATTCATTAATTAATATTATTATATTAATTTTCCGTCAATATTTTCGGGTTATTTTTCACTACCCGATTTGCCAAATTTTCTACTTCTCTTTCAATATTTTAATTAATTGTAATGTTTAAATATTTTTTAGATGAATTATTGATAAGGAAATTTTCCCACACCTGCAAACATAGTCTCCAAGTGGCAAAATCTACGATGGACAAGTACTACACCATGAGACACAATGCCCCAGAAATATTCAGCGACAGAGATCCTCTGTCTCCTGAAATTCAACAGGTTTTTTCCGTGACGTAAGTTTTCCACGTCCTCTTTATAAAAGTACGTACGTGATGTCTTTGAAAGGACACCAGCTGAAATAGATATATATTTAGGCTTAATTTATATTATTACCTTTTTTCGGTTTCAGTGAAGCCCCTTATATTCACGCAAACTGGTTGTAAAAATTTAAAACCATAAATAATAATAGATTTTCTTCAGCGTAAGCACGTTGTGTTCAATATGCCACATTAATAACATGAATACATTTGATCAGAACAATGCAAATGAAAAATAAAAGAAAAAGTAAGACCTTGATGAGACTTTGAGATGTTTGCTTTGCGTGCTAAAGGTCTAAAATTAACTGAATATTTTGGTAGCGTACAGCGAACTCCAAAAATATGTTTGGAACCAAGTTTTGAACACACCTATTTCGCATGTACCAATAATTGTGGTTCAGAGACAGAAAATTCATACTTAAACTTATTGAAAAAAATTTGTTTATTATTTGTTGTGAAATAAACATAAATTGTAGTTTGGAGATATAGACATTTTAATGTTCTGTGTAGAGTTTTCTGGGTTACTTTGCCTTCTGCTCTAGCAAATATTTTGGGTCCTATTGCAGGGTTTATTATCAGAGCTGATTTTAAGTGTTGATGATTAAGTATTGTCTTGCGATACCGTGTCTAGAGCATGTATCCGACACACATGCCATACCGACCCAGAAAACTACACGGAAGATTATGATTGGCCGTAAAAACCTGAGAACATTTCTAGATATTTTAATGTTTATTTATTTCATCGCAATGATGCACGAAGAAAGAGTTTTCCCTCATCAATTTAATATCCCGATGTATGACAGACTTAATATTGTGAAAAAACGTAAAAATTCTATCTGGACTGCACAATGAATGGATTCAAATAATCGCAAGGGTATCGGCTCAAAATCATTCAAAGATTTATTCCCCGCATTCCCTGATTCTCCAAAAGAAAAGTCTCCAAAAGAAGAATATATGAGAATTGGTGATTGCCGTTTATTCATATCGAACTTCATATTGAACTTAATAGATTCCCCAATGTGTGAGTGTGGTGCCGAGGAGGAAACCCTTGACCATATCGTTTTTGCCTGTCCATTGCAGATCACAGGTTATTTTACAGTAATCTCGTCAATGGTAATTTTCAACTCCCGGTTAACTTGTGTCATCTCTTTTAACTTGATTAATACCACAAATCACATACGAAGGATGGATTGCCTATGTAAAAGAAGAAGAAGATGCACGAAAAATTATGTGTGAAGTGCGGCAACACTTCATGTGCCGACAGAAACATTGTAGGGTAAGTATACGAGTATACCGGATATATTTAGTTCATAAATTTTCAATTTTAAAAGGAATTGTAATTTAGAAATTGCGGAACAATAGAAAATTATTCCCATCTATAAGCGATGTTGGAATAATAACTAATAACCATAAACGAAAAATAGTTTGTTCGCTCTAAGTTCGATAATCTTTAATAATTTGAAATCAATTAAATATTTAAATTTATCGGAATTAACGCGTAACAACGACTTTTTTTATAATAGCATATATTATAATAGCATATATTTTAATAGCATATATGTATATAAGTTTTTGGCGAAAAACCTAAAACTTTTTTGTGCCTTCGTAGATCTACAGAAAGCATATGATAGAGTTATAAGAGAAAAGTTATGGAAAGTACTCTCTGATTACGAGGTGAATAGTAAACTTATACGCGCAATCGCATCCCTATACTAAGGAAGTTCTGCGTGTGTAAGGATCAATGGAGCACTCACCATGGTTTGACATTACAAAGGTGTCAAGCAGGGTTGTGTAATGTCTCCATGGTTGTTCAACTTGTATATGGATAAATGTGTGAAAGAACTAGAATGTATGAATGTAGTAGCAAAAATGGGAGATTTGATTGTATGCTGTTTATTGTACGCCGATGATGCAGTACTAATGGCGAATAATGAATAAGAACTACAGAATCTGGTGAGTAGAATGTACGATGTATGCAAGGAAAGCGACCTCATGATGAATGTTAACAAGTCCAAAGTGATGGTATTCGAGAGGAAGGAAAGCAAGACACCGTGCAAAATACTTGTAGATAATGAATGTTTGGAACAAGTAGATGAGTTTGTATATTTGGGAAGTATGTTTGATAGAAACGGAAAGGCTGAGAATGATATCGAGAGGAGGGTAATGCAGGAAATAAAGTGAACGGCGCTTTGAATGGAATTATATCTAATGGGAATTTGTCAACCGAGGCAAGACTAGCGGTGCACAATGGAATCCTAGTACCGACACCGATTTATGGAAATGAAACCTGGAGCTGGCAGAAAAGGAACGAAAGTAGACTGAATGCAGTGGAAATGAGATCACTTATAGAGATCATTTATGACAGAGTAAAGAATGAAGAAATAAGAAAAGAATGTAAAGCTGATGTTAGTATAGTGAGTAAGATTAAAAAAGGATTACTTAGGTGGTTCGGTCATATGGAACGGATGAATGAGGAGAGAATGCAAGTGTTGATGGCACCAGAAATAGAAGACGTCCGCGGAAGACTTGGCACGACCAGGTAAACCGGATAACGGAGGATAGTTCTGTTAGAAGCCTCAACAATCGGCGAGCTTGTATGAATGTGGATGAGGCGAGAATTGCGTATCAGGACAGAAGAGTGTGGCGCTCTATCCTCTCTGCCTACCCCCACGGGGAAACGGCGTGATGGTAAGTAAATAAGTAAGTATATATATATTATAATTGTGTTTTGTAATAGCAGCACTCGCTGCGTTTTTCACATTATGTTTTTCTTATAATTTTAATGTTTATGATTTTATATGATATTACTTTTTATGCAATGTTTTTACCAAAATTATTAACTGCTTGTCAGATTTACAATCCTTCTGAGAATTATGGTGTGTGATTGTAAATTTTTTGTCCTTTTATTAAATATTAGAAATAAGCACACAAAGCCCGCTATCTGTACACAAGGTTTTCCTCTTATATAGAGAAAGCGCGTGACTAAAATCTTTACTCTGTATAAAGTTTAATAAATATATGTAGGTATATGTGTGTGTGCGCGTGCTTATATAAAATAATTTTATCACGTGCCAGAGTACTGCATTTTATATACGTAGATGGATTTTTTTGTAATAAATAAATTATAATTTTTATGAAATATGTCAGATTGCCTGCGTTCTTAATATTGGGTTCTCAATTATGGCACCGATTACAATTCATTGTTTATTTTAGTGACGTGTTGATACTACCTAATCCGACAGAACATAACTACAGAGTATCAATATACCGCCTAGTTGACAACGACGCAGATCGCTACTTCTTCAACAACGCCGTGAAAGCCTTCTTCATGCTGCTAGACACGAGAATCGCCACAGAGGTTCCGCTCTCAGAGGGAGAGGTCTTTATATTCGACATAGCAGGAGTCACTTTTAAACATCTTACCAGGGTGGTGCTGTCAACTTTAAGAAAATTCATGGCTTATGTGCAGGTCAGTTCTTTAATTCCAAATTAGTTGAATTTGTTACAGTGGAGTCATCATGTTACTTTAGTGTATTTAGCCAATCTTTTGCATACTTATGTCTACATAAAAGCTAGAGTAACTTAAATGTATTGACATTTTTTTAATATTAGTTCATCGCCGGTTTGCACAAACTGCTTGTCAAATTTTGACATGGTTCAACAAATAACTTATAAATTTATTTATTATAAATTAAAAAATAGATTCTGGTAAAGAAACAATAACATGTTTTTATTTAGTATTGACATCCTGAAGAAGAAAATTGTATTTTTCGAAACCGGTAGATGTATTTAAACTCAATAAGTGGTTAATAAAATAAATTTAACAAATAAAAATAATAAATATGTTTACAAAGCAAAGTACAGAATCTGTCCCTGATGCTAAATACTGTATTTGAAAGCGCGTCTCTTAGCTAGACTCTAGACCTATGGTAAGTACGCGACCTTTTGGCATACTCTTAGCTAATCACTCGTCATTTGTGATTCGCGTGTCTCCATTGGTCTCCACCAGCCACACTTAACCTTTTTTTCCTTCGGGCCACATACGTATGTTAGGTAAGATTACACTGATATGATGCGAACAACGTGAGCAGCAGGAAGGAACATTTTTGTACAATCTTGTATTTTTCAGGGACTAATTTCCAAAAATCTATGTTCTCCTTCTCCTTTCAGATTAGTATCGTTCTTAAACTCGATAAATTCATCAAATAGTTTTGCATAATCATATCCCAATGCAGCTAATTGTGTTACAGTTGCTGTTTCTAAGTGCCAGGGATTTTCTGTAAGCAACAAATTCTTGATACGACGCAAGTCTTGAAATCTGCTCTTAAATTCCTTGGCTAAGGCAGCTAAATATTTTTAAAATATCATATAGTTTTCTTGAGAAATATATATACCATCTTGTTTAACTTTTCTTGCGATACTTGGTTTGATTATTCGCGCGTTTCTCAAGATATTCAAAACATAAAATGCCAGATTTTTTAAAATCACGTTCTTGATAATAAATGTGTTTCGGGCCGCACATAAAATCTTGGCGGGCCGCAGGTTGGGTATGGCTGGTCTACACTGAATATTGAAGGTCAGACAGGACTAGGACTGACGAAGCATTCCGAATACTCATGTGTTTGAAATTCATTCCTTCAGGAGGCGCAACCGATGGCACTGAAACAGATTCACTTCATTAACGCCTCGACACTAGGGGACAAGCTCTTCTCTTTGGTGAAGCCAATGTTAGGTGATGAAATCATGCAGCACGTGAGTTCAGCTCCACATTATTGTATCGAAGTGAATTTAAGCTAACCTATATTTTTTGTGTATTGAGGATACTAGTTACAATATCAGCAACCTCCATATTTTTTAATTTGGAGAACGGCTGATGGGACCTTGAAGAACAATATATTTATTATTTCACTTATTATTATGAATGACAGTTGCTATAATCTAGTTTAAAACACAAAATAAATAAGTGTACTAGCGGGCCTGGCGGCCATTTAAATTTCAGAGCACCGAAGGCTGCTATTGGTCGAATCTTAATATAAATGACGGCGGGCAAAAGCAACTAACTTTTACATGATTTACTAATATCTTATGGTATTTTACTGGACATTGCAGCTAACACCGTTTATGAATGATCAATTTATGTCCAAAAGAGCTATGTTTAATTGTTAATCAATTAAACATAGTTCGGAACAATAATTTGAGTAGCTTGTTGGTGTAGTGGTCAAGACGTAGGCCTAGTGATCTAGTGTCGGGGGTTCGCGCTTCGTTCCAGGACACCAACAAGTTAGTCCTATTTTTATAGCACAAGCTTAGTTTGAAAATAGTAAGAATATTGATGTGACATATATTCCGTGTACCCATCTCTATTTAAAAAAAAAATTAACACAATGCGTAAAAGGCGTGTGAGAAAAAAACTGCATTAAAAGAAAAATTGGAGGTTGCTGATTTGACAACTAGAACCCTTTCTATTTTCTGTTTCCATATCTTTCAATCACTTGCGCGCACGAATTGATCAACTTGGTAATTCATTCCTAAAAATCAATAAAATTCATGTCTTTGTATAGGTTTTCATATTCATATTCGCTTCATTTCAGATACATTTTCACACGCCAGGATCTGAGACAATTTATGAATTCATACCCAAGGATTTTTACCTAATGAATACGGCGGCTCAGCTGGACCGGCTGAAGAAATGATCAAGAAAAGTATAAAAGAAATGGAAATACTAAGGTGAATATGTGACATTTAATACTATAAAAATGTATTTTCTGTGTAAAGCTTTCTGGGCTATTCTGTGTGTATCCAACGTGTATGAGACATCCTACATTCAACTAGCGATAGATAATATCGCCGATTTGCCGGAATACCGATTTCCAAATGAATATCCCATCATGATGAATATCTTTTAGAACCAACTTTTGAAATATGTTTTCTTACACTGTGACAATGGGGGAGTTCTGAATTTTTTTTTGTTCATATCGTGAGTCGTTTCCCGGTGACCGCACTGTCTTGGGTGAAACCATTATACGATATCGTATAACTAGATGATTTGGTGGTAACCGGTTAAAAATAACTGGGACACAAATATATAACATCGTTACTTCCAACACGATATTGCAACCCAAAACTCAACACTCACATGTTGCAAGTGCGATTAATATATTTTTTAAATGTGTTTAAGTCCGTCCATAGACGCAACGTGAACTTTAAACTATGATATCATTTTGTCATACAAGTTGAGTTTAAGCCATTGATTTGTGTTTTGATTTCTGTGAAAAAAATTAATAATTTAAATAATCTTATTACCTACCTACGGCGTATCAGCATTGCAATTTTTTTTAATGTTTGGCAGTAAAAATGTACCTCCAGAGGAAAAAAGTCACAAATATACTGAAATCATTTATTTGACAGGAGAAATTGACATTTCACTCCAATGTAGCGGAGCAGTTTTTTTTTCAAATATCCCTAGGTCCCTACGCATGACGCCCAGAAAGATATTGGCATATTGTAGAGCAGAGATGGCGACCTTTTGGGCTCGGCGTATCAAAAATTCGGAAAATCTAACTTAATTATATATTTTTTATTTAAATTTAACTGGAAAAAAACATGGAACCCATAGTATTTGATTTGATGTCAATTAATTAATTGCCTAATTCAATTAATTGTATAATAAATAAATGTATTAATAAAGAGATAACATATGTAATACGTACGTAGTAATAAATTCGAACGTTGTTGCCGGGTAGACGTCTGGTAGGACACGTGTTCTTTGATAACTCTGATATTAGTGAACGCTGGCGTGTCACCCGAAACGCTGTGTCGTGTCATCTTTGACACGCGTGCCATAGGTTCGCTATCACTGTTATATAGAGTCCGGCATAAATAACTCCCCGATTACCACACCAGCAACGGTGGGAAATCGGGAAGTTATTTCTGCCGGACCTGTATAAGAAATTCTATAAAAGCGTTTCTTGCTATGTCACTTAAAAATGATGCATACTTAACGAAGTAGATAATAACCCACATTATAATTGCGCTCGGTCGCTCTTATTAAATATGTTAGTGTCAATGTCAAAGTACAAAGTATCCTTTAAAGATATCAAAGCAGCCTTTAAAAACCCGCTAGATGGCCTTACACATTATCAAATACTGAATATCAATGTTCATTTACAATCTTTCCGCATTATACAATAGATGTCATCCATGTGAAATATTTGTTAAAACTGCTGTGAATAATTCATAGATGTAATTCATTAATTTTAGCATTGCAGTTCAAAATGATTTTTCACAAAATATTGTATTCGCTTGATATTTAAAGTTTTTTTTAACTGTTTATATTATATCGTTTATTTGTTGACTACATCCTTCGTGATTGATTTTAATAATATTCTAACGAAATCATATTAATTTAACATAGCTCTAGGTGTACATATTACTAATATTTTGCTTTTTCTTGCTGGAAATAAAGACAAATAAATATAGTTTCTACGGAAACGGCCGCGAGGCGGACACAATTGCCTTCCGAGGGGCCAAGAAGTAAGCAATCAGCATTTTTCTTTTTGCTAGTCGTCTACAATTTCACCGTGTAAAACATCGTTTATCATTTTTAATATTTTTTTTTTGTTTCAGGGACTATTTTTTGGATGAAGACAAATGGAAAGTGAACGAGTCTAAAAGAATACAAAAAAGTTTAACAGCTGATTCTCTTATTAACGAAGGATCATTTAGGTCTTTATCCATCGATTAGTTTAAATTCAAGTACCTGTTTAAAATATATGTATATAGATGTTTTTTATTTTATTAAAGGTGTTATGTCAAAAAAATGTAAATTGTATTTATTATAGAAAAAATATGTTATTCAAACTTTGTATCAATTATTTTGTAAATACATATTAGATAATATAAAAGTTGTTTTAATTAATCTACCTATTAATTGTGATATACAATTGCAATATGGTGTTCAGTATTAAGTATTTTTCTCTTGTTGCTTATACATATCCAGATTTAACATTAAAGTTACCTTGGGCTATCGCATATCGGAGGCCCCTAAAAACAAATTATTAAAACTTTTTTATGTAAAGGCGCTATTTTTGTTTATTGTTTGCAAAATCATTTTATCATTTGTCCTAAATGTGCCTATAAAACATTTGAAATTTCAAAATCTATTGATATCACAACTTCAGGGCCTCTGTTAATTTGGGGCCCTGTAGTCCTTTTAACCCAATAATAAATCCAGGTCTGACCATCAACTATTTTAATCTAAATATTTTTTATATTATTAATCATTTAATTCTCGGTCACCTTTTTTTCGGCCATATCATATTTTCAACGTTACCTATTGCAATTTAAAAATTGTATTTTTATATAATTGTTTTTATTTTCCATTTACACTAACTCATAATTTTTTATTTTTTTTGATATTAAAAATATAACTTATAATTACTTAAAATTTCATTTTGTACTTTTCTTTCAATTTAAATGTTTTAGTGTTCTTATATTTTCTCAGTGTATACAACAAATAATATTAATAATTACTACATTTATATGATTATTATTGAGTACTTTTCAGATTTATATTCTAAATTGTAAAGTTGTACCTGTGATTATTATTGTTTTTTTCTCTATGTAAACGATCTCCCTCTCTAAATTCGTTTTTTTTTTCTCATACAACGATAGCACGTCACAAAAAATCTTTGCATTATATATTTGGGGGTTAGCACGGTGGTTAAATGAAATAAATGTGATTGGCGAGTGTTGAGATTTTATTATGAAATTAAGATAAAAACAATGAAGATATAATGAAATGAATGGAGATGTAAAAGGTGCGTGTTGATTATGAAATGAAATGATGTGAATTGGCGGTCTTGCTCGGCGCGTGGGCCGGCAAGACCGCCGTTGTGAGACGATGAAACTGGAGAGACTGGCTAACGGTGAATGATCGAGCCAGGCTTGTAGCAGCAGCCGGCAGCGCTGTCGCTAGCGTCGATGCCGACTGAGATGGCGGTGGATTTGAATTCCGGTCGCTACATATATAATTATTAATATTAAGTTCAACATAAGAATTGTATATCATCTTTCAAAAATAATAATAAAATAAAATATTCCAATCGATAGCGAGCTTCGTGATATAGTATAGGAATTGATCGCTTGAACCTATGTTATTTTAAATCCACAACAGTGTCACGAGGATACTCCTCAGTAAAGATTTGTGTTCCGCACAGCTACAGGCTCGTAGGGCCGCGACAATCGCGACTTGGGAAAATACATTTTTCTCCCGTCACCGTCACCATCACGAAATGATTTTTTGAAAAGGTGCGTTTTTAGTTTCTTCTTAAATAAAGTCTCTGATGCACTGTTCCTTATAACGGAGGGCAAAGAGTTCCACACTTTTGGGCCTGCAACCGCAAATGCCCGTTCACTAAATTTAGACTTCTGGCAAAGGTTTGTCGGTTCTACAACCCTTCCTGCAGCTGAAGTAGTGGCTGACCTGAGAGTTTGACGTCTACCATTCAAATTGTCTGGGATACAAAGTTCTTGAAGGTACTTAGGCGCGATGTTGTGTGTCGCCTTGTACATCAACCGGTATAATTTAAATTCAACTCTTTCGGGGATGTTATGTGAGAGAATTTGGAAACTCGATATATTATCCGTGCAGCTGCATTTAGAATAGATTGCAATCTATCCAGCTGAAACATTGACATGCCAACATAGATGCTATTACAATAGTCCACACGTGACACCACAATGAGTAGACGGGGCTGTCTCAAGAGGAAGATGTCTCTGAATACTTTTAATCTGTCTCAGTTGATGGCAGCATGCACTGACAGTTTTACCGATTTGTGTATTCATTGTTTACATTGATAATGTTTTCATTTAAGTATTGTATCATCGTAAGCAAGTGAGAAATTATTTAAAAAATATATATAATTACATTTCTTACTGTAGTGGATTTTAAAAATCATTATTAATTAAATACTAAATTAATGTATTAATTATAAATATATACATATAAAATCAATTTTGTCGAAAAATATTGTTTTAGCGTCACCGGGATTCGAACCTGGATCTTCATTTCCAATCCGGGGAAGTGCACTACCTTTGTGCTATGACGCCAGTATTTTTTTCCGGATTGGAAATGAAGATCCAGGTTCGAATCCCGGTGACGCTAAAACAATATTTTTCGACAAAATTGATTTTATATGTATATATTTATAATTAATACATTAATTTAGTATTTAAAATATCACAGACCTATGTTCTGAATAATTACAACTTCACAATAAGAATGTGTTTTCCTTAATCATTATTAATTAATATTAGTTTAAATTACCGCTGGGAAAAGCATTAATTCTTAATGTATTGTGGCTGTGTAACGTGGGACACAATAACGCCACTGATTTGTATCAGAAGTTTGTTTTAAATTATAAAACATTCGTTATATTCGGATATTCGGATCCGTTATTTCGTAGTCGTAGATCGTCTGTCATCAACAACGTACGCTTTTATGAAAAGATATCAATAGTAAATTAATACACTATTTACGAGAGTAAAGTCCTTTTGCAGTGTCACCCGCGCGTAGAAAGTGCTTTTTTTAATTACTTAATTAAAATATATATAAATATATATTTTGAAAAGCCTGCATATAGTGAACCCAAGGTTGTTTTTTTATTTTTTTGAAATTTTTATAATTTTTTTATTGTACGCGTTATTAATTAAGTATTGTATACATTATTACAATTACAGGTTTTCTATTCGCTTACCTCCTGTGCTTGGAGAGGGAGTTACACTGTAATAGTTTATTAAAATATAATCTGTTTTTAGAAATGTCTAAAGTGGAAGCCAGTACAGAGGTCATTATTGCCATACAGGATTGGCTAAAATCACAGCCTCACCTTCCTGACTTTATGGGTTTGAAACTATTTTTCCTTACACGATAATATTCTGATTTTATAAATAATTAATATTTTTTGTAGTTATTTTTATTAATTTCACATATTCAAATAATTTATCATTGCGCCGTTTCACAGGTAGAGAAGCAATCGGTAAATATATTTTTGGTCCGCGAAATTTCAGATTTTAGATTTTTAATAATTATTTAGATTCCCACATTTTATTTTATGGTCAAAATATAATTTTTATCAACATTCTTCGCGATACGTGAATCCTACTTACATATTATAAGCAAAAAAGCTGTAATATTACTAAAGATTCTGGGAATAACATATAAATTAAACAATCTTTATCTTCAGAAAATACCCTTTTAAATTCTAAACGCTATTTCACGGATTAGCGTAACCGAGGGCTAGAGTTAATTCTGATAGTCCTTCGCGTGCAACGAGAGATAATTATCTTATTTTCGTGCATCTGATAATCTTATACACTGAACTAAATATTTCCCTACTGAAGCTATGCGAGTATTAGGAGCATCTTTACGTCTGCCAATTTTCTGTGGCATTTTTTTTTTTGTTAATCAAACGTAAGGGATTATCTTGACTGAAAACTACGTGCAACGGTACCTTTTACTAATTCTACAGACGTTTTTCTTATCATGGTATATTCCAACGGCATTTCGTAGTTCGTATGGTGTTCGCATGTGTAATATTAGAGATGTAGATGTTCGTCAATTATTGCATTTTTGGGTAGATTATTTGCAATAATATATTTTTATTCTTCATTAACGATCTCACGGGACTCGAAAATCTATGACCGTAGTCAAAACGGAGCGCCGTATGTCCCTTGACATCGCTTACGTGATCTAGTCCGCCGGGAACCCGCCTGCCTCTTGCAGAGCCCATCTTGACATAATCCATCCATCCTAGTCTTGATCTTGTCCTGTTGATTTGTGTTTGAGAGCTTTGTGCATATTACGAGACTCATCTGCTTTCGCTAATGTCCCGTTCAATGCTGCCTCTTTACTTTTATTTTTTTAAGATATCTGGGGTGCTATACCGTTCCCGATGTTCTATGTTCCTTAAACTCCTCCATTCTCCAGTTAGGTTGTCACGTATCGGACCGTAAAACTTGCGCAAGACTTTGTTTTCGAAGACTTACAATCTGTTTTCTTACGCTAGAGTGAGAGACAAAACTTCATCACCGTTGTGAAACCTCGATGACAGCAATTTCCGCAAAGCAAAGTGACAAGCGTTTAATTTTTTATTTATTGTTTGGATATCATTATTCTTTATTACATTTGTTCCTAAATATATAAACTATTTAACTGATTTAAAAGCTTGGTCTCTTACGATGAATAGAGATAGTGATGATGGCGTCTTTCCTCTGCTCATTTTCAGGTTTTTACTTTTTGTGGTTATGAAAATTTGTAAAGCTAGTTATTTAAATGTATTTTTTTAAATATTCGTTGTCCGAAGGAGAAATTGCAGCTAAATCGATAGCAGAGAACGAAGGTACTCGTAGTGATGAACTCAAAATCACAAACCGTTCGTTAGTCAATCACTGATATTTTTTGAGTCACAAAAGTCAAAATTATTTTGCTATTGTATTATTTTCAGGTAAGCATTTACTGAAATACTTCCAAAATTAATTTCCTTGTATTTTTCAACAAATTCATTAATGAATATGTAGCGATCAGAATTCATATCCACCGCCATCTCGGCCGGTATCGACGTTAACGACAGCGCGGCCGGCTGCTGCTCTGGCAAGTCTGACTCGATCTTTCACCGCCAAGCGAGTCTCTCCAGTTTCATCGTTTCACAACGGCGGTCTTACCGGTCCACGCGCGCCGAGCGAGACCGCCGACTCGCTTCACTTCAAAATCCGCGCACACCTTCTACATCTTCACTCATTCATTCTCATCTATCTTCATTGTTATATGCATCACAATCACCTCACACCTTAACAACATTTTCGGATTATTTATCATTACCTAATCGTGCCGAGTTTTCTGCTCCGACTGTAATTAATTCAAATATTTAAATATTTTTTAGATGAATTATTGATAAGGAAATTTCTCCACGTCTGCAATCATAGTCTCCAAGCGACGAAATTTACGATGGACAAGTACTACACCATGAGATACAATGCCCCAGAAATATTCAGCGACAGAGATCCTCTGTCTCCTGAAATTCAACAGGTTTTTACCGTGACGTAAGTTTTATTACCAAATCAGCTGAAATATATATTTAGGCTTATTATTTGGCATTTTTCGGTTTCAGGGAAATTTCACCGGTTGTTAAATTTGAAAACCTCTCGTTGAACCATGATTGATTCTTTTAAAATCAATAATCTTTTTTTTTTTTCACCTGTCGATAGCAAGACTTAATCCGCCACATGAATAACACGAACACGATATATAAGAATAATGTAAATGAAAAATCAAAAAATTGATTATGTATGTTGTGACGTACGTGACCCGAGTCTCGTTCACGCTCACCAGCTAAATCAGTGGAGAAACATGAAATGTGAGTACGGAACTCAGAACCCACATTGCTGACGTCTTTCCTCTTCACCTGTGATATATTTATAATAACTTGTGCAATTCGGATGGACAGGAATCTAATCTGAATTATTGAAAGAAGTTACAAATAACTACATTAGTTTGTTATAAAAGAAATAAAGAGCGATCATTACAAGTACAGTCTAGTGTAATCCAAAAAAATAGCCTGCGCAGAATATCCAAAGTTGAAGATAGGGAACCGCCATCACGATAGGTTGGCAATCCAGCGCAGACAGAAAAATGACACAATAATACATGACTCAGGACACGCTTCCGTTTCTTAGAACTCCTTGTCGCCGCGTGCTGGTTTGTAAAGAATTGCCTTATAGGCCTGGGTCATACATTACGTTCGGACGTCGGCGTTCGGATACCCATCCACATTCCGCTTGCGACATCGTCCAACATTATTTATAGAGTTCTTCATCCCGGATCCAAGAGGGAAATAAACTATTTCTGCAGAAGAGATGAACACAATGCAAATTGGGATTTAACACAAGATTAATAGAAAATTGAAGCACTATTATTCATACCCATTATTATATTATGGATCTATAAATTTAAGAGTTTAAATTAACTCGTTCGACGGCCGGCAGCGCCGCCATATTGGCGATCGGTTAGACCTGAACGCCAAAAAGTGTGGCCAATCGCTATGCCCGTCAATAAGTAAATACCCCTATCAGCGTTGTGCGCTCCGCTCGATGCGTTTCCGAACCGGTCCCCGACCGCAGACGATCACGCGCGCGCGAGAGTCGCTATTATTTAAAAATTCCTTCCCAACCGAATTTATTTAGATGATTTTAAATAATTCAATTATACCAACGTATTTATAACGTTACAATGTACAGTAATACTACGAAATATTTTGGTATTGGTAATTAGCTTGCCAAGAAAATAATAATAAATAGACTTTGTTAGGTACCGAACTCTAAAAATGGTGTACCAATAATTATGGTTCTGTGTGGTATTGAGACGCAATATTCGTACTTAAGCTTTATGTTTACGTACGTCGAAATAAATATTTGCAAAATTGACCCATTATTATTTTATATCTGAGTTATTTAACAAAAAATAGTCTGGTCGTTTTAAGTTCGATGACCTTTTATAATTTGGAATTATGAGTGTCTTTTATAGGTAGAATTTTTTTCAATAGTCCTTGCGGTAGTAAATTTGTAAATATTGACTATTAAAATGAGCATATTTAACATGCGAACTATACCCCGATCGATGTTGTAGCGCACGTTTAATTGAATAGTAATAGTAATTTTCTTACCATTGTTTTGGAAAACTGAGAATCATTCATTGAAAATTTAACAAATATCTTTCTGTAAGAATAACTAAAACAAGCGGTATTCGTTTTGTTATAAAAAATGTTAAAAGTGAGCTACTTTTGAATGGTTTTGACGTTTCCTTTTATAATTTGAATAGTGAGATATTTTTGAACTTCTGCGGAAGCGAAAAAGTACACTGTACCTCAACTATTTTTTATTCTATTCATTTCTTTACATACGGGGGAATCTTCTTGAAGATTGAGTACGACTGCTCTTTGGGAACGTCCTTAAATGTTTCAATTAATCGAAATAAATGCAGAACTATTACTTTATTGATACTTAGTTCTCTAAAATTGAATTTAAATACACGCGGCTTAAACATTATCGGCTCATATTTGTAAATGTGTCTCCTCCTTAAGTACGAGTATTGTGCACTGAGCGTGTTACACTCGGTATTGCCACTTTATTGTTATTATACTTCTTTTATACAATTTCACTCAGAATTTTATATCAAATACTAGTGATAAGCTAAAAATCACGAATCGTGAGTCAGTCACTGATATCTTTGAGTCACACTCACTATCAGTGATTGAACGTCTGGGAATATCGCGATTCGTAATTCATTTTTTTATTTTATTTATTGATTCGGCGCATGTGCAAATGAAATAAAAATAATCATGATTAAATGACGTTATAGTTTGTGATGAGCGCCATCTAGTAGATTCTTTCAAAACGTAATACGCATTTGACCAGAAATACTAAGAATTTGACCCCGAAAAATAAACTCACATTTTTTAAGGGTTTTCATTATCTTTTTTGACGATATTAAAAATGCTATATATTAATTGCACAGTTTGAATAATATAAGTACATACTCTCAAAATTATGATTTTTATTTATTTCGTGTATTGTGATGTCGTGCGGCTCACACGTACTAGTAATGAAACTGTGATCACAGTCACAGTTTTCAATCACCGATATTATCGAATATCAATCACGATCACACTAGTGAGTCAAGAGTAGCATTTTTTCTCATCACTATCAAATACCATAAATAGTACTTATATTTTATAATTATATTTACTTCTACATTTAAATTGTTTCAAATCCATTTGTACAGTATTTTATACATTAAGGCGTGATCAGTGATAAATTATTACTATAGTTAAAAAAAGTTAGTTCAGTAAATTTTTTTTTGCGAAAATGGCTCGTTAGAACGTTGGTAATTAATATTTACTTATCGAATAGTAAACTAATTTTACTCTCCGATATCTGATGGTTCAATCGTTAGTTAAAAATGGCGGACTCTTTGCAGCTGTTTCAAAAGTCATCTGTCACATTGATACTTTGAATAATTCAATATTCCGGTGTTTCCTTTATGATTTACGATATAGTCTTTAATGTAAACTTTGGACGTGTTTTTTCTAGTAAGCCGTTATATTAAACCACGTAGATACTTTTTACCTCTTTCATATGTTTGAAATGTATGAAGGTAAATGTGTGATTTATTTGTAGATTATATATGATATTTTAAGAATATTCCATCAGTTAAAATGAATTAAATTATGGTACAAGAACTCGCTAAATTGCCTTTGCGTTCATGATAATTGTTTTAATAAGAAAACGATAATTGTGTTTATATTTTGCCTACAATGTTTTACAAAAAAATATTATTTGCTCGTCAGATATACAATGCTTCTGAGAATATTATACAGTGAAATTTTGATCGATCGTTCCACGAATAATCGTCTTCCCGCATGTGTCGTTTATTCTTTCCAGTCCCGAATGAATTCCATACAAAACACGCAAAAATAGATCGCATCGATCGTTCGTGTACCAACGCATCGTTTTACCGCATTAGTCATTTATTTCGTTACACTGGGACATTGACCCTAAAGAGCGTGGCAAAGGGTCAAAAGAGAAGATCTCTGTTTTGCGTCAACAGTTGACAGAGCTGACATGTACAAGCCAATCGCTGAAGCCTGGGTGTTTTAAGGGTACGAAAACTTTAGGTATGGATGACTACGAATAGTCTTAATTTGTTTTTAAGGGTCCTTAATACAGAAATGCGTTTAAAAGAAATAAATATTTTATTGTTTGTAGACAGCTGTGCAGCTCGCCCACGTGATTCTTGAATTGAAGGGATTAAAGGAGATGGCAGAAGAGGTCTAAGATGTTTATGAAGAAAATCCCTCGCCTGTACCTTATTTTTCAGAATCATGCGCAGCCTTCGAAAATTGAAACGATTTAGCAATATTTAAATATGTCCAAAAATAGACAATTATTGGATTTTTACCTCCAAAGGCACTGTTATTAAATAAATATCAGATATCATAGAGACAAAGCTATTTTTTAATAATATTTTAATGGAAACTATGTGAAAGTATGGGGTAATCACAGGGATTAAATATGATGGCGATGGTGTCGTAGTACTCGAAGCGTGTCCACATACTAACATATATACAACTTTCAAAAAATTGATAAAAATTTGGCGATTGAGGGATAACAATTGGTATCACTTAAGCCAGCCGAAGATAAATCGTAAGCCCTGTAATTACCCCATACTTCAATATATTTTCCACTAAAATATATTTAAAAAATAGCTTTTATTCTATATCTGATATTTGTTTGAAACTTTTTACTTTATGCACATTCAATAACTAATGCCGAAAAAAATGTCGTTGGCAACACCGAAAAAATACTGTTTTCTTACGGCAACAACGAAGTAACTGAAAAACGAATGATGCTGAAAGATTATGTATGATACAAAGTATAATATCACAGACACATGTTTTGAATAATTACAATTTCATGTGTTTTCCTAAATAATATGATTTATTCGTTTTTTTGTTTCAGTGCAGCTTACTAATTTATATTTAGTTTTAATTTATATGTGAGATGAGAATATGATGTACGAATGTAACTTTTTTCTACATTTTCGTATTCATTGTTTATTTTAGTAGGTCCCTTCAAAACCGATAGACAGAGGTTTCATTGTATATCTAATCGTTGTGTTATAATTAGGTGCACAAAATTCCTTCTCTATACATGAGGTTTTAGTCTTATTTTTACTTTAACAAAAATCTTTACTTTGTGTGTGTGTATTGGGTTCTCAATAATAATAATAATAATATATTTATTAGGTTCACTTTTTACGTGTATTATGTACTTAAATTGATAAATAATGTCTAACGGTCTGACGTATTACTCTTCCAAATTAATATTCATTAAGTATCAAACATCTACACACCAGTTACGAGGGCAAAAACGATATTTTATCAAAGATTCTACATGTTCTTAGCTCCGAAACTATACAACACACTCAGTACCAACTGGAAATCATTTAATTCCAATAAGATTACACAAATATGGACCCAATATATGATTCAATCAGGTAGAGATGAATCAGAAGCATGGCTATCCAACATTCTAATATATTATAATTTATTGAATACCTACACTAATAATTCACTAGACCTACAACACTCCACACCACATATTTTTATTTTTTTATATATATTTTTATTTCTCTTTTTATTCCTGTTGCTGATTTAAATAACACCACAACAACACGAAAAAAAACTGGCTACTTTATATATCAAAGGTGAAGTCTACTCCATCCCACACAATAAACTATGAGTATAATTATGTCTTATGTTTATTATGTATAATATATGTATATGTATAACACCTCTGTTAGGACAAACATATGTATGTCATTTAATAAATAAATACATTTTCACCTAGTTAAGTACTATGCGTAATATTTCAAATATCAAATAAATAGTTAGAAAGTAAGACATATATTTGGGTATCCTGCCTGCCACACTAGTAATTTACTGTATTATAGCAGACAGTATTCCTCCGGTATAACAGTAAGCAAAGTGCAATTATCGATGTACAAAAAAATATATATAAACAGTTAATTAAGAGATTCAATATACTACTGTAGCAGTTTTATTCTCAGGTTTGGACCTTTAAAAGTTCTTGGGCGTAATTTCTCCCCATTTCGTGGATCCAGAACTGCACTTTTCGTAAAAAATATGTAAGACTATGATTGCAATCTTTCACTTTTGCATTTAGACCGTTGTATATTTTTGGTGCTAGAAATAAATAGAATCTTTGTGCAAAAATTTTGTTTAGTTTTAGCACAAGATAGTGAAGATAGTAAATGACGGCACAGATTACAATCCATTATTTGTTTCAGTGACGTGTCGGTACTACCCAAACTGACAAAACATAACTACAACGTATCAATATACCGCCTGATTGACTACGACGCGGATCGCTACTTCTTCAACAACGCCATAAAAGCCTACTTCATGCTGCTAGACATGAGAATCGCCACAGAGGTTTCGCACTCAGATGGGGAAATCATCTTATTAGACATGACAGGAGTCAATTTTAAACATCTTACCGGGGCGGTGCTGTCAACGATAAGGAAATTCATAGCTTATGTGCAGGTCAGCTTTTATTTACTCAATATTATTACTCGATATTTAGTTATCCATATTATTTACTCAATATTATTACTAATATTTAGTTATCCATATTATTTACTCAATATTATTACTCAAAATTTAGTTATCCATATTATTTACTCAATATTATTACTCAATATTTAGTTATCCATATTATTTACTCAATATTCCTCTGATGCGAAGGTAAATTAACGAATTAGTGAAGAATGAACAAATTAGAAGCGAATGTAGAGATGTTTGTAGCATCTCTTTTAATATTGCATCCATTGCGCCATTGCGTATGTATCCATTAATGATTGTGACGACTTTCCAAGTATCACCAGATTCCCTTGGGGTTCTATCCTCTGCTTACTGCTTATTAATTACATGGGTTCCAATTCCTTGTAATATAAAACTCAGTATGTCCGAGTAACAATATTAAGTTTATTACAAGTATACACTCCAGCGATAGACTAATTATTCAGGTGAAGCTGTGATGGAAGAGAGCCGTTCAATGTTTGTCCCCTACCACTCACCCACTCACATTCATGATACACACACATACATGTACAAAGTGATTTTCACAATGGACAATTTAATTTAACTCTAGGTGTACAATTAGTACAGGATTATTCAAAATGATGGACTCAATTTCATAGTTAGTCCATCATTTTGAATAACACTGTATATAGCATGTACCATTTTACTAATACTTTGTTTTTTCTTAGTGGAAATAAAGACAAAGTGCACTAGATTGTTAAGGCAATATAATAACTGATTTCCGTAGAATCCATATTTCAAGTACGGAAATCTGGCCGCAAAGCGTCGCAAAAATAGTCGCCCGCAGTAAGCAATCGCTGAGGTAGTTTGGTCATGTGGAACTTATAAGCAAGAGGATGGTAAGAAAATATACAAAGCGACTGTTGAAGGAATAGAGGGCGCCAGCGGAAGAGCTGGCACGATCAGATAAATCGAGCACTGGAAGACGGCTCTGAGAGAGCGTGCGTGAGAAGATGTATGAAAATTGACGAGACAAGAGTGGTGTGCCAGGATAGAAGAATAACAATTTATACTCTCTGCCTACTACTACGGAAAGAACCGACATGACGGTAAGTAAGTACGCGGTGTTTTGGCGTACTCTTAGATAATCCCGTTCGCCAGACTCATCACTCGTGATTCGCGAGTTTCCACTAGTCTCCACTGACGATTGAAGGTCAGACAGTATTAAGACTGACGACGCACTCGAAATATTCATGTGTTTCAATTTCATTCCTTCAGGAGGCGCTACCGATGACACTGAAACAAATCCACTTCATTAACGCCTCGACGCTAGCGGACAAGCTCTTCTTTATGGTGAAGCCAATGATAGCTGATGAACTCAAACAGAACGTGAGTTCAGCTCCACGTTATTTTTGAAAACATAATATTGTATCCAAATGGTTGCAACAATTTAAGTTAACTTATATTTTTTGCGAACTGAGGACAGGTACTACATAGTTGCAATATTACAAGAACAGCTGATAGGAGCTTGAAGAACAATATATTTTAATAATTAGACAAAATAAATACTTTGTTTGAACCACTATTTATTGATTATTCTACATATCTATGGTATCTTCTTTAGGAAACAATGTATACTGAAATTAAAAAATACAAGCATAGATAAAAACAAAACTATAAAGTGGTGAATAAGTAAGAACTAATATGAAAACAAATTTAAAAGCTGACTATTTGCAAAGAGAATTTGATTATTTGTAATATTTAGCTTGCTTTTAACACTTTTTCTTACTTCTAAAATTTAAAATATATCTAACTGTAAACCTCTAGTATTTGTATGTATAATTTCTAAACCCTTGTTAATATCAAAAGAATGGTTTGTTTCCAAAAGGTGATTGGAAAATTCTGAATATTTGTTGTTATTTAGGCATCTCAAGTGCTCTTTAATTTCTAAAATTAATTCCTTAAATAGTGGTTAAAACAAAGTATTTTGTCTAATTGTTAATATAAAATGAGGACACAAATTAATTTACTGGCGGTCATTTATATTTCAGAACAGTGAAGACTGCTATTGGTCGAATCTTAATATAAATGAAGGCGGGCAAAAGCAAGTACGCTCTTAAGCTCTTTTATTGGACATCGCACCTAACACAGTTTTTGAATGATCGATTTATGTCAAAAAGAGCTATGTTTAATTAATTTATTTATTTATTTATATATACATTGTATATAAAAACGTAAAAATAAAATAAAAATATATGTAGTGGGAGTGTTGTAGGGCTAGTAAATTGTTAATCAATTAACACGTAAAAGCCAAAAGAATAAAACTGGATTATAATTGGAGGTTGCTGATTTTGCAACTAATACCTACCCTTTCTATTCTCTGTTTTTATCATTTGCACGATCGAGTTAGTATCAACTTATGTTCATAAATTTCGCAATATTTCAGCAATTAATGTCATAATAATTCATTCCTGACAATCTATAAAAGCCATATATTTTTTATAGGTTTTCATATTCATACTCGCTTCATTTCAGATACATTTTCATACGCCAGGATCTCAGACAATTTATGAATTCATACCAAAGGATTTGTTCCCTGATGAATACGATGGCTCAGCTGGACCAATTGAAGAAATGATAAAGAAAAGTATAAAAGAAATGGAAGTATTAAGGTGAATATGTGACAATTAAAACTATAAAAATGTATCTTCTGTGTAAAGTTTTTTGGGCTATTTTGTATGTATCCAACGTGTAAAAAATGACAGCCTGCTTTCGACTAGCGAAGGTTAATATCGCAGATTTGCCAGAACACCAGGTTCAGATGAATACATATGAGGTCATTAGAACCAACTTTTGAAATGTGTCTCCTTACACGATAACAAGGGAAGGAGTCCTGGAAGAATTTTTAGATCATATCGCGAGCCCTGTCTCCGGTGAAACCAGTTCTTACGATATCGAGTAACTAGGTGATTTTGTGGTGACCGGTTGAAAATAACCGGGACACAAATATCAACCATTGTTATTTTCTACATGATATTCCAACCCAATACTCAACATGCAATGAAATCCGAAAGTTCAGCAGGTTCAAAAAACAAGGTAGAATAGCCAAGAAAACTCGACACAGAAGATTTCGATTACTATTAAATCCTGAGAATATTTCAATGGAAAAGCAACATAAAATAATATTCTAAAAATGCGCCATTTTACTTTAATATAAAGATGGATACTTTTCGAGAATTTCGCCAGGGAGACCGATATTAAGGGCGTGCTTTCATTTTTCCATTTCGAAATTCGAAAAATTCTACCTGAATTATAAATGCTTTCAATATTAGGTTAATAGTTAAATAGTATCGGAGAGATAATTAATGACGTCATTTGTTACGTAAATCATGCGAGAGAGGAAGGTTTGAATAGAAAGAGACAACCAAACAATTGTTTATTTTCTCGCATTCGATACAAGTGTCAAAGATAACTCGTATCTCGAGTCTTTTCCACGGTTTTTCATGATGATATATGGATTGAAATAAAAATGTATGTTTTCATATGAATTAATCGATCGAAAATTAAATAATTTATTAAGTACCTAATTCATATACATGTGTATATAAATATGTTTTGAAATCAGATAAAATACCTACATATGGTACCATATATTTAGATGGTCGCTTAAATCAATGTTCCAAATTTAAAAATTTTATGACAGCATCAATTTATTATTTTGTTTAATATTATCGATTTAAAATACCACGTTGCATACATACATACTATTTATAATACAGACAGCTAGTGTTTAAAAGACAACAGTGTTATATATAAACGAAATATTTCATTGCGACCTAATTGGGATAAAATTAACGCACATAAAATGTTTACTTTGTTCAAGAAAACGTGTTATGAATAAGTTCAATATTAATTCATATTGTGGATAAAATATGCGTCAAAACATACATTTTCGGCATTTTTTAACGAAAATAATGACAGCGCGGATTCGATGCCATCATGACCAAATAGACTAGCGTATTGAACTTCGATGCATTATTAAAATTATCATCTATTATAAGACTGAAAATATATTATTTAAAAACTAACAATTATGTTTTGGATATAACATTTTGTTTTAAATAATAGTTGAACCCTCAAAGCCCGTGAGTAAATAAAATATATTATTTAAAAAGTATGTATTCACTAAAACAAAGTATTTTTAAAACGTCAAAAATTAATAATATGTCCTGCAAAATGAATGGTTATAACTCTATTAATTTTTAACATTTTTTTAATTTGTTTCAATCGAGATTTGTCTCCACAATTTTCGCTTCAACATTGTAAGAAAATATTTTTTGTTTATGCAAGAATTTTATATATTAAGACAATTTTAAGGTGCGTGGAAAATATATCTAATGGTCGTGGTCTTTCTTATAATGCTTGTAGTTTCTTAATTATGGCAAATAGCATTCAGTGTATTAGTTTTAAATGAGTGAAAAAGTTCTGTCTAAGTATTAATTAAAAAAAAGTAAAATCTAGAGTAAAACTTCTGATAATTATAACCCACATTTTCGTAAAAAACAAGAAAATTTTAATTATTATTAAAAGACCCGCCTTAAGGGAGATAGATAGTATATTTTTAAATGTGTTTAAAATCCGTCCATAAACGGAACAGGAACTTTAGACTGTGATATAATTTTATCATATAAGTTTAGTCTAAGGCATTGATTTTTATTTTAATTTCTGTGAAAAAATTTAATAATTCAAGTAATTGGCTACATACGGCTCTTCAGTATGGCAATTTAAAAAAAAAATTGTACCTCTAGAGCAAAAAAGGTCACAAATATACTCAAATCATTTATTTAAAAAGAAATTGACACTTCACTTCGACATAACATGAAATTTCTGTCAAATTTCCCTGTGTTCCTATGTATGACGCCCAGAAATACATTGGGATATTATACAAGGCATTCTATTATCGAAACGTTTCTTGATACGTAATAATTCACTTAATAATAAAGTATATTTTAAAGTAGTAGATAATAATCGTCTATAAATTCGCCATGCAAAATGGCATTAATCATTTTCAATTTTTTTTTTTTTCAGGGACTATTTTTTGGATGAAGCCAAATGGAAAGTGAACGAGTCTAAAAGAATTCAAAAAAGTTTAACAGCTGATTCTCTTATTAATGAAGGATCATTTAAGTGTTTGTCCATCGATTAGTTTTGATCAACTAATATATAATATTTTTCATAAAGGTGTTGTCATAAAAATATATATTGTATTTATTATAGAAAGACTACGTTATTACAACGTTTCATAAATTATTTTATAAATACATATCAGATAATATAAAAGTTGCTTTTAATAAATTAATCTACCTATAAATTGTGACTGTGTGTGGCGTTCGATATTAAGTATTTATCTCTTGTTGTTTACATCATCAACAGGGCCGGATTTAACCTTTAAGTAGCGTGGGCATAATGAAAATTCCAAAAAAACAAATTATTAAAGACACTATTTTTGTTTTGTTTTCTCAAATTTACTTATCATCTCTTCAAAATGTGCCTAAAACTTACATTTTTTTCAATATTTCAGTTTATTAGTATTACAACCCCGTGGCTTCTATCAATTTTGAGGCCATGTAGTTTTTTTAACCCAATAATAAATCCAGTTCCGACCATCAACAATTTTAATCTAAATATTTTTATATTATAAATCGTTTAAATCTCAGAATCTCTATATACGGATTGGCCCAAAAAAATGTTTATCTATATTACGTTTTATTTCGACAATTTTAGGTCGCCATCTTTGATTATTAATTTTCCCATTGTTTACATTTGGTTTTTCAAATTGTTGCCCAGAATGACAAAAATCACTGCATAAAACCGTATTCTGATCAAAAATTTACGAATTGAAAAACGTTGGGGTGCTAGGAAAATGATTAAAATGTTTCAAAACAAAGCCTGAAGTATAGCTAGATATTACAGCATCACTGGACATCACAGCAGGACGGAGCTCCATCTCACACAGCCAGAAATACAATCAACTTTCTTCGTCGTGAGAATGTTAATTTCATCGAGCCAGGCATGTGGCCACCGAACGGCCCAGATTTAAACCCAGTAGATTATGCAATATGGGGTGTTTTGATGTTTTACGGACTTAACACTTATACTTAAATATATTATGTTTTGAAATAACTCATGCGTTACGAGATGTTCTCACTTTTTGGGCCATCCTGTATATCGTTCACATTTTTTTCGACAAAATCATATTTACAACGGAACCTATTGCAATTTAAAAGTAGTATTTTTATACAATCGTTTTTATTTACTATTTTACACTAACTCATAAAATTAGTTTTTTACTTTAATATTAAAAAATATTACTTAATCTTTAAAATCTTTGAATTATATATGACTATTTGTTTAATATTAAGTTAAACATAATGGTAGTATATTATCTTCTCAAAATAATAATAAAATATAATATTCCAATCGATAGCGAGCCTCGTAATATTGTGAAAGTGTTGATCGCATGACCATACGTGATTTTATTATAAATCCACAACAGTTGATTACAGAATTATTTTATAATAATATGAATTACAGTCTGGTCATTTTTTTATTGCACACACAGTCCTCTAACGGAAAATTTACGTTTCGTTGATGTTGTTGACTTGACTTCGGTTATGAGTGGATGACTGACGAGTTTCATTTGTATATGTGGCCTAACTAAAATAATTAGGCTCCAATACAAGATGGAAATATTTCATAAGAAAGTAAGAATAAAATTGGTATTTTGCATTTATACTACATATACATTGTTATAAAAATATGAAGCAAACATTGCAGCAAGGTAAGAAAATGTAATTCGGTATCCTGCCTGCTACACTAATATTTTCCTGTATTATAGTAGACAGTGTTTATCTGGCATAGTAGTTAGTGGAATGAAATTAATGTAAAAATAAAACAAATATAAAAAAGAGTAAAACAATATTTACTTAAATAACATACAAAACAAGGTAAAAATGTTATTAAACAAATAATAGATACCTCATAGAGACGAAACTATTTTTATTAATGGAAAAATACGGAAGTGTGGGTAATTACTTCGCTTACGATCTGTCTTCGACTGGCTTAAGTGATCACTTTACACAATGTAACGTTCACCATTCCACCCAATCAACCTCCATATCTATAACATTTTTGAAAGTTGTGTACGTGTTAATATGTGGAAACACTTGGAATACCACTACACTATCGCCATCTATGGACTAAATTTGGTATTTATTTCTCTGAAACAGCATATATGTCACAATGAGAAACTATTTTTTTTTTTGAAATTATTTAAAGCCATATTCTTTATCTGTGATATGTTTTTAAAACATTATACTAGAATACGCCTGAAGTTTTTATTTTGATCGCATTATAAGTATTGCTAATAATATATTGGAGTGAAACAAGATTCATTATATATTTACAAAGAAAAAAATGTAATGTTCAATACATAGATACAGTAGTAGCAATTTTAATCTCAAGTTTGGACTGTTAAAAGTTCTTGGGCGCGATTTATCCCTTTTTTTGTGGAGTCAGAAATACAATTTTCTTGAAAAATATGCAAGCATTTAGACCGTTATATATTTTTAGTGCTGGAAACAAATTAAATTTTTGTGCAAAGGTTTTGTTTAATTTCTACACGAGATAGTGACAGTTGGCCTGTGTCCTCCTTAAGTGAGGTGCGTTATTTGCCGGCGATATTGTTTACGTTGGTACAATTTTTAATGCACTGTGGCGTGCAGTAGGTGTAGATTTAGGTTATGCTGTTACCAATGATATTATACAATCATATATAATACATGTTGTACATAGGATTATGAACTTTCGTTTAACCAACGTCTTTTGATAAAATGAATACGTCGTTTATACGACCCTACGTTTTTAAGAACACTTTTTATGGCTGAACACGATTCTTTTATTGTTTTAAAATCCATCACGTAATAACTAAACGAAATAATTGTTTTAATTAAAGGTTAACGTTGGAATTAGTTCTGCCAATTGCTTTTTGTTTTTTCCAAATCAAAATCAAATTCATGCACCAAATCCACCTCGAACATAAAGAACAGCCGTGAAATCAACACGTTAAAAACAATAAGATAGTAAAATTCGCGAATTAGTAAAAGAGAAAGTAGACACTTCAATGATTTGCATGCAGTTGTAAGCCATTCTAATGTAATTGCATAGGTGACGACTCCATACAAAACGGATCAACCGAAATCAGTAAATAGCTAATTGTATGATTTGAGTAATTCACTAACTTAAAGATAGAACAGAGTAATGTGAAAAGCTCAATTCGGCGAATGCATAAGAGCGCCACGGGTACAGCTGTGAGTTGTCATGGTACTTTTTAAAACTAACCGATTAAAGACTACTGGTACACAGATGGCGCTAATTCTAAAATAATGTTTTCGTTTGTGTTAATCCAATTATTTAATTTATATGATTATATGCGATCGAAACAGCGATGATCTGGTCCCTTACTCCGCCCGGTCCGAAACAGTGTTGTGTTTTTTAAGTGCATGCACATTCGCATGTATTTTAGTAAAAATTTCCGGGTAAAAGTATCGATTCCAAATGTATTGTGGCTGCATAGCGTGGGCCCCGATGCACCGAGCAGGTTGCACTGGCATAGTTACGCCACTGATTTGTATCAGAAACGAGTTGTTTTAAATTATAAAACAGGTTGTATTGGGATATTCCAAATTCAGACTCGTCGTTTCGTAGTCGTAGATCGTCTGTGATCGACGACGTACGCGTGTGGTCTTATGAAAGGACATCAATAGACTATTTGTGAGAGAATAGTCCTTTATATTGGATATTTAGCTGAGTCATGAGCGCGTAGAAAGTGCAATTAATAACTTAATTTTAAAGTATCTTTGAATATCAGTGTTTTGGTGATCTTTTGTGGGTTTTCAGTGCCAACTACATTTAATTGGGATCGCGCGTTAGAAGGGGCTGCATATAGCGAACCCAAGGTCTGAAATATAAAAATACATCTGTTTTTAGAAATGTCTAAAGTGGAAGCCAGTAAAGAGGCCATTATTGCCATACAGGATTGGCTAAAATCACAGCCTCACCTTCCTGACTTTATGGGTTTGAAACTATTTTTTCTTACAAAATAATATACTGATTTTATATATATATATAAATAATTAATATTTTTGCAGTTATTTTTATTAATTTCGTATATCATATTTAACTAACTTAACATCGCGCCGTCTTGCAGAGATGATAGAACGCCACACTTTTCTGTTCTGCCGTATATCACACTTGCCTCGTTCAGTTTCACATATTTTTTTATATACACTTGTTAATTATCGAATATTCAAACAGTACCTTCCTCCAGTATATCACACACCTAGATCAAAATTACCACATCTCAAAAAAACATTAAATTCGAAAATTATTATATTCGAATACTCTGTCATACACGCAACTAATTTAGCCCCACTTATAGAATAGTATCATTTTGGGATACATTTATGTTCTAAAATTTTATTTAGTTTCATAACTTTAGTAACAAAAAATTTAGAAAAATATGTTTATTTTTTTGTTTACTGAAAAATGACTTTTTGAGTTGTCTTAGTTTTGATCTAGGTGTGCGATATGGTTTACCTTTCCTGAAATATTCCGTATACCATCTCAAAGATGGTACCTTTCGTACCTATAGATATTCCACACGATACTTTAGACATGTCACATCCTCCGCATTCAATCTACTTTCGTGCCCCTGTTGTCAATTCCAGGCATCACTTCTATATATTAGTGTTGGAATCAGAACTCTATTATGCACCACGTTTTATGTTTTCTAAAAGGAAATTCGTTTTCCCTTATATGTACCATACATATTACTTACAATACATTATAAGTTATATTATATATTATATACGACAGGTGTATTAATTTGAAAAATGTAACATATAGGTCTGAAAATTTGCCAAGAAAAATACTGGCGTTATAGCACAAAGGTAGTGCACTTCCCCGGATTGGAAATGAAGATCCAGGTTCGAATCCCGGTGACGCTAAAACAATATTTTTCGACAAAATTGATTTTATATGTATATATTTATAATTAATACATTAATTTAGTATTTATTATATAAATAGTTAATAATAAACATTAACTTATTTATAATTCTTTGTTTTATATTATGAATAATAAAATCTCAATTTAATACTTGAATACTTCATTTCAATGAAATGTGGCAATGAGATTTTTTGATAAGAATATTTTTAACACATCAAAATAGTAACATAAAAACTCATTTTTATTGGCATGAATTAGAACAGCAATATTTTTAATATGGTGTAGATAGGTAATTATTATTTTAAATACAAATTAAATGTATTAATTAGAAAGTTATACATATAAAATCAAAACTTATAGAAGATGCCAGAAATAACAATTCATTTTAATTAAATTTTGGACATATTAATACAACTTATATATTATTAAGAAGAACACATTCTTATTGTAAAATTTTAATTATTCAGAACATAGAACTATGATATTTTAAATACAAATCAAACAACTATCAGTTTAATCAAAGGTATTTGAGATTCTGTAAAAACAAAGTAAATGGTAACATATAAGTTCGAAAATTTGTCGTGAATCCACTGTGTTCGTGTAGCATAATCGGATATTGCACGTTCCCCGGATTGAAAGAGATCCTGGTTCGAATCCCGGCAGCAACAACAATATTTTTCGATAAAATTGATTTCATATGTATATCTTTCTAATTAATACAACAATTGCTATTTAGAATATCACAGACTCGTGTTCTGAATAATTACAATTTCACAATAAGAATGTGTTCTCCTTAATAATGATTATTTAATACTGACATGATTTAAACTTCCTTTTTAGAATTATCTCACTGTCCAAAACAATTTTTCAAAATTTAAACTATTTTTCATAACGTTTCAAGACATAGGTTATTAGAAAGTTTTTGCTGTGTCTATTTAAAATAGAAATATATTCAAATCGGAAAATGCGATGTCCTAGGACGGGTTTTAAAAACTAGTATTTAAGTGAAATCCGAACGGATATCTCCACAGCTAATTTGACCATTTAAAATCTAAAAGAGTTTTAAATTATAGTACAATAATTTTTAGACGGTCTGGTACAATCAATGTATCACCTTAAATACGTCACATCCACTTCCAGCGCTTTACCTCGATGGAGATGTCCAGCATGTTTCTCTTCTTCATTCACTGAAGAATATTAGAAATTTCGCTAGACAGATTCTAGTTCATTTCAAAATGGATTGGTTTCTTCGTATCTACGTCACACTGCATTGCCAGTTTTCGGTAAACCGTTTTACCGATAAATATGACTGAATTCTATTACTGAATTACCGGTAAATATATTAGTATTTTTCATTTTTTAATGTACTAAACAATTATATTTTTAAACTACGATGTTATGAGACGATATTTGCAAAAAAGAAGGATTGTTGAGTGTTTTGTTGTATAGTTAGTTTACAAGATATTTCGTGGAATTTTCTCCGGTGTAATAAAATGCGCGCACGTGCCTTGGGGATCCGAGACTGCGATAGCTTACTGATAGCCTTGGCGGCTATTCTGTCTTCTGACAAATACTTTTTAGCATTATCTGAAGTTCAGTTGCACTATACATTGTCTTTTTCAACATTTCGTGGCCCGCAGTGAACAGTAAGCGATGAAAACGATGATAGAGCACAAGAAGAAGAAAAAAATTAACTTAAAATCTCAAGTGAATACGATGTTTTATGTAATTACGAATTATTCACAGCAGTTTTAACAGATATTAGACATGAGTGACATCTATTGCACAATGTGGAAAGATTTCAAATGAATATTATTATTTATTTTTTGTTAATCTTTACTGCCATCTAGCGGACATTTTAAAGAAAAAAAAACACTAACAATAACATATGTAATAGCGACCAAGCGGAATATATACCGGGTAACAAATCAAAATTTTTAATATCAAAAATAATTGTTAGAAAATTTCATTTCTTCCTTCCTTCCTTCCCAGTGAATTGTACACACAGCACATGAAATTTACTTACTTACCTATTTACCAATATTACGTTTTATTTCGACAATTTCAGGTCACCATCTTTGATTATTAATTTTCCCATTATTTATATTTGGTTTTTTCAAATTGTTGGCCAGAATGACAAAAATCATTGCAGAAAACCGTATTGTGATAAAAAATTTGCGAACGGAGCTCCATCTCACACAGCCAGAAATACAATCAACTTTCTTCGTCGTGAGAATGTTCATTTCATCGAGCCAGGGATGTGGCCACCGAACAGCCCAGTAGATGATGCAATATGGGGTGTTTTGATGATTTCTGATTAGCTAACTATTGTGCAAAAAAAAAAATTATATTAAGAATTATAATTAATTATATTACGTTTTGAAATACCTCATGTGTTACGAGATTTTCTCACTTTTTTTGGGTCGTAGAAAAAAAAAGTAAGAATATATCTAAACGTACATACATAGGTAATGTGGTAAATTATCGAGGTTTTACAAAAGAGGCCTCTGATTTATTACCAATCACATATTTTTTTCCCAAATAAATAAATTAAATAATTTCGATCCTCACATAGCACCTGTATATCTAACAAATATATCTGTTGAATGTTCCTAAATGACCTTGAAAAACAAGTTTTAATTATTATACCTTACAATTTTATTATAGAACTTCCTCATCGCGCCACGATTAGCACTATTGAAAGACGATTGAAAATATTTTACTACCTCCTTTATTTGAATTTTTTTTACGTCATATTTTTACGTCTATTTTTATCTAGTTAAAAAATAAATTATATTGTTGTAATTATTATTTTTTTTTTTTTCCTAAAAATTATTCGACTAAATTTGTATTGAGCAGTAATTTGAGTTAGGTACTAAATTTATTTTTTTAAATAATTGTTGTTTTTTAAAAAGAAAAATTTAAAAATAGATTCTGGTGAAGAAACAATACTATATTTTTAGTTAGTTATGACATCCTGAAGAAGGAAAAGTGTTTTCTGAAACCGGTAGATGTTTTTTAAACTCAATTGTGGTTAATAAAACTAAGATAATAAATAAAAAATATGAATCTTAACCACCAAGTTAATATTGCTAATTTTAAAAGTATTATATTGTTGTTCAATAAATATCAGAATTAATTTAGTAAATAATTTATTTTATTTAACTCCGTGAAACAGAATGCATAAAAGTAAATACAAAGAATAATTATAATGTCCCACTAGGGTCAACAGACCCCAGGTTAGTAGGAACAGACCTCATTTATGTAATTTTCTCTGTAGTTTGTGATCGAATCAAATTTAAATTTAAATGAGATTGAAAGAGGAACTATTAGGAGAACACGTTCCTATTGTGAAGTTGTAATTATTCAGAACATACGGTCTGTGATATTTTAAATATTAATTAAATATATTTATTTGAAAGATATACATATAAAATCAATTTTATCGAAAAGTATTGTTGTTGCGCCACCGGGATTCGAATGTGGATCTCTTTCCAAACCGGGGAAGGTGCATTTTGAAAGAGATATCTTTCTAATTAATATTTAAAAGAGTAACTATTTACTAAATGAAAATACATTGGTTATATTGTATATTAATATTTTATTTTATTAGTAACTATATAATACAATGTAAAAATCTGTTTGAGACGGGCATTGTGACACGTCGTGTCAATTTATAGTAAAAGAAATACTGAAACTTGTCCGAATTCACCTCAGATTGTCATTTGCATATTATATATTGGGTTCGCGAAATTTCACTAGGCACATTTTAAATATTTACATTCCCACATTTTATTTTGTGGTTAAAATATGATAATTTGATTATTAATTTTTTTTGATTAACATTTTTGCGATACATGAATCCTACTTATACAGGGGAAGTGTGTACAAAATGACATTGGGGCTTTGATTGCGAAACCTTTCTCGTTTGGTTTCAAAAGAACCTTATTTGAAGGCGCGCTAAGTCATATTACACAATCTGCCGTGATCCCATTGACGGCTCATTGGTTCACGATGGACGATAACATGTGTCATTTTTACCTGACTTCGAGTTCTCACTGGGAGTTTTTGTTGTATAGTAAAAATAAGTAAAATTGTTTCTTCTCAGTAACTATGCTGGCTTGATTTTGATGTAGTAATCGTCTATTCAGATATGTGTTTATCAAAATGATCTTAATATTTCTCAAAAAATTCTTCAATTTTAGGATATGTATTTACGGACACAATGACATACTATTCTAACGGACATAATGACATCCCATTCTAACGGACATGACATTCTGACATAAATGAAGACATAGTAATTTAATCTCATTAATTTTGATAGATAAAGACCTACTGTACAAGAAGACTGCTTATTTTGTTTAAAATATGTTTTTAAATAAAGATTTATGACTGATTACGCAAAGTGTGTCATTCTGTACGTACTTCTATTATAAGCAAAAAAATTGTGTAGTACAAAATATTCTGAGAGAAAATATTTATACAATCCTTATCTTCTGAATAGACCCTTTTAAATTCTAACCGCTGTTTCACGGATTGGCGTAAACAACGACTAGAGTTTTAATTCTGACGGTCCTTCACGTGAAACATCATACCGTGTTGCAAGATAATTTGCTTATTTGCATGCGTCAAATTTGTTTGTTCAATCCGCATAACAAATCTTACTGAACTAATATTTTCCTACTGAAGCTGTGTGAATATTAGGGGAATTATATCTTTACGTCTGCCAATTTTATTATCTTGACTGAAAACTGCGTGCAATGGTACCTTTTACTAATTCTACAGACTAAACGTTTTTTTTTTCATGGAGTATTTCAACGGCATTTCGTAGTTCGTATTTCGTATGGTGTTCGCATATATATTATAAGAGATATAATATATGTCAAGCGAGCGAGTTTACATTTTTTATGTAGATTATTAGCAATAATATCTTTTTCTTCTTCTTTAACGGTCGCACGGGACTCGAAAGTCTATGACCGCAGTCACAACGTGGCGCCAAACATTCCATGACATCTCCTCCATGATCTAGTTCGCTGGGCATCCTCCTACAGGGCTTTGTACATATTATGAGACTCATTTGCTCTTACTGCATGTCCCGCCCACTGCAGCCTCTTTACTTTCACCTTCCTCCGAAGTTCCAGGTTCTTTAACTCTTCTATTAGGTTGTCACATATTGGACCGTAAATCTAGCGCAAAACTTTATTATGCAGTGCCGTCCCTTGTCCAAAACATGCATTTGAGATAGCACCTCCTTTTCGGTCGCGTCTTCAATGTGCAAAGGATCCTTTCCCAATTTATCCCTTTTTATCCAATTGGTAGCCCTGCTACTGGTTTGCCTGTCCGTCCCACCAGACAGGCCATTTAGCTTCAATTGACATCGATTTCATTGCGTAATACAACAAAACATGACATAATAATACAACGGAAATATTATGAATAATTTTTATGTGCATAACTTCCAATAAAATGTCGAATCGTGATTCTTCTAAACCCAAATACCGATTCGAGGCACGTGGTCTGACGACGCCGTCGATTGAAACGCCCTAGAAGAACTGTTACAATGGAAACGATGGTGCAGACTCACACAAGTGACTCATCCTTTCACTTTCCTTTGCCGTGATATTCGAAAGAGGTCGCGACAAATTAATTGGTAGGTAAAACTCCCATATTTTTGAAGATCTGCAACCTATTTTCTTACGCTAAATATCACCACTGGTATTGAACGATCGTTGTTGTACAACCCCAAAGAGTCACATCCTATCCCAGAATCGTTTTGAGAGTTTTTTACTCTCACTTCGATTCCACTCAACAAAGCAACGCGTGCAATATTTTACAAAATCTTCAAAGCTTTTTTTGCAATATATTAATATATTTTAAAGTTAGAGCAGCTAGTTAAGTTCCGGCAGTTAGTTACTAAAACCTTATGGCGCCCCTTCATAGTCAACTTTTTTCTTTTCCTTTATTATAATGGCACGATTATTACATTTTTTTATTTCATTCAGTCATTAACATTATCATTATAATACCATCATAGGTTGGCTCCGGTATCATCATACCAGAGCCATATCTGTACAATTTTGTGAAAATCATATACATAATCAAAATCAGAGATGTCCACTTATCCGTTTTCGAGTAATAACTATAACTGAGTAATAACCATAACTGTCACAGATCACATGACCAAATACTGTTGTCTTGTTAGCTGAAAATTAATTGGACACATCTTCGATTGCGGTGACAAGCAAATTTTAAATGCGTTTTAATACGAAATTCAGCAATATTTGTCTAATTTTAATAGGCTAGTCTAGTAGGCACTAGTTTGCTTTATATTTGTACATACTTAACTTAAAAACCATAAAAATTGGACATGTCTTCGACTATACTTCACACGAATCTAATTAATCAGTTTAATCTTTAATTTTTGTGATAACAACCTGATTTTATTTGCATTTTCTGCGCGTTTTCTAATTTTATTTGCTACTTATTTGTTGTTTAGGTGTCATTATTCCTTGTCGCATTTGTTCCGAGATATTTAAACTTTTTAACCGATTTAAAAACTTGTTCTCTTACGATGAATGGCATCATTTTCAGATATTTTGTTTTGAGAGTGCTGACAGTCGCACTCTACTCTGCTATACTGTGCGTTACGGTCATTTATAAAGCTAGTTATTTGAATATATTATTTTTAATATCTGTTGTCTGAAGGAGAACTTTCTTTTTCGGAAGTATGTAATGAAATCACAATTATTTCAGATTTATTCTCCAAATTAGAATTATTTTTCTCATTTTATATCTGTGTATAACTTGTTAGTATGGTCCGTGACAGCTGTCTCATTGGTACTTTGAATGTTGCAGTATATGTTTGATTTATATATATATATATATATATATATATAAAATAATTTATATAAAATAATTTATATAAAATAATTTACCACTTTTTTTTTATTTGGGAAACAAACAGCCAATCGATATAAACAAAAATAACATATTTTCTCTGAAATAATAATATACTTGATACTGTATAAGACAATAATTTGAAAAATACTTATTAAATACTCGAAAATAAATAACTCATTGAGACCAAAATAAGAAACGAATTTTACCCTGCACTAAAAGCGATAAAGGAATTAGATGTTTTTAGATTCTTTGTCGCGTGACAGTATAAAACAAACAATATCGCCCCGTGAAAATGTGCTGTTCAAATAATTGCATCAAAAAAATATATATTTTGCCATTATATTTTTAATATTGACGTTAATTTCCTATCAATATTGATGGAAAATTATTTGACTATTGAATTTTCGTTTTTTGCGTTAGATCCACGTCAATACTTACTGAAATACTATCCAAATTATAATCATTTTAGTTTTTAATAAATTCACTTCATATATTAAATTAAAAAAAGTATAATAAATATTAAATTTCCGTCAATATTTTCGGATTATTTTTCACTACCCGATCGTGCCAAGTTTTCTTAACGTTCATCATCCCACCCAATCAACCTCCATATCTATCAAATTTTTGAAAGTTGTATATATGTTAATGTATGGTATTACTTCGAATATCACTACACAATTTAAGAAAAAAATATAGATTCTCATTGTGACATATGTACTATTTCAGGGAAAATTAATATCAAATTTAGTCCATAGATGACGATAGTGTAGTGGTATTCGAAGTGATTCCACATATTAACATATATACAACTTTCAACAATTTTATAGATATGGAGGTTGATTGCGTGGAATGGTGAACGTTACATTATGTAAAGTGATCGCTTAAGACAGCTGAAGACAGGTCGTAACCCCTGTAATTACCCATACCTGTATGAGATATCTATAATTTGTTTGATTAAAAAATTCAAAGTGCAAATGACAAATTTAGGACTGCGACACACCCCACTTGGGAACGTGACTATTAAGATCCAAATACGAGTTTTGGGTTTTTTTCATACCAAGAGATCCAATTGTAATCAATTATAATGTTGAAATATTTTTTAGATGAATTATTGATAAGGAAATTTCTCCACACCTGTAATCATAGTCTCCAAGTGACGAAATCTACGATGGACAAGTACTACACCATGAGATACAATGCTCCAGAAATATTCAGCGTCAGAGATCCTCTGTCTCCTGAAATTCAACAGGTTTTTACCGTGAAGTAAGTTTTTCCACGTCATCTTTGCATTATTGCCTTTTTCCGGTTTCAGGGGTCCCTTCATATTTACGCGAACCGGATGTTAAATTTAGTTGGTTGTTTATAATTTTTTTGATTAGTTTTACACGCTTTATTTATCTCCAACGATTCCAAATTTTTTAATTTGTGACCAACACCATTTATACGCAAAATTGACAATCCCAATTTTTTATCAAAACCATGACTATTTTCAGAATTTGCTAATCATTTGATAGAAAATAGTCATGGTTTTGATAAAAAAAAAAAAAAAAATGGGATTGTCAATTTTGCATATAAACGGTGTAGGTCACAAATTAAATAATTTGGAATCGTTGGAGATAAATAAAGCATGTAAAAGTAATCAGGAAATTTTAAACAGCCAACTAAATTTAACTACGAGTCCTATTCTAAAATTTTTTCCTAAAAATTATTCGACTAAATTTGTATTGAGCAGCAATTTGAGTTAGGTACTAAATTTATTTTTTAAATAATTGTTGTTTTTTTTAAAAAATTTAAAAATAGATTCTGGATAAATAGAAAAACAATGCTATATTTTTAGTTAGTTATGACATCCTGAAGAAGGAAAAGGTGTTTTCCGAAACCGGTAGATGTTTTTTAAACTCAATTGTGGTTAATAAAACTAAGATAATAAATAAAAAATATGAATTTTAACAACCAAGTTAATATTGCTAATTTTAAAAGTAAATAAAATTCAGTTTATCATTTCTGGAAAACTGCGATATATTTATTTAATGGATATATTTACAATTATTATCAACGCCATAACGTAGAAAAGTAAGTAAGCAGATGTTCTGAGATTTCTAAGAACGATTGAACCAAGAACAATAAGCCGAACAATCGGTTTCAGCTTCGGCCAATAACGAACACTAGTAAAAATGAGATATTGACTGAGATATTTGGATTTGCAGTCCGCTTGTCTAAAATGAACTGAATATTCTGGTGGTGGTTTTCAACTTACCAATAAAAAAATAACAATAGACTTTATTAGGTATCGAACATAAAAATATTTTTGGAACCTAATTTTAAACACATGGATGCTACACGGTGTACCAATAATTATGGTTCAGAGACAAAATATTCGTACTTAAAATTACGGAAACAATTTGTTTGTGGAATCACAAATTGAAATTTGGGTAAATATATGTTTCAATCTTTTGTGTAGAATTTTCTGGGTTATTCTGCCTTCTTGCCAACGTTTCTGGGTTCTTATTGCGGAGTCCATCATCAGGGTCGACTTTGGTGTTGGTGGTTAAGTATTGGCTTGCAATACCGTGTCAAAAGCGTCGAATACACAGAAAACTCTACAAGGAAGATTATGATTGATCGTAAAAACCCGAGAAGATTTTTAAATGTTATAATATTTATTTATTTTGTATGAATGATGCACGAATAATCATTTGTAGAGAGTAATAATATTTTATGTACCGACAGGGACAGTTTATACTAATATACCGGATACGTTTAGTTCATCAATCTTCAATCATAAAAGGATTGTAATTTGGAAATGGCTGGACAATAGAACTTTATTCCCAACGTGAAATAATGGACTAATGGTACTCATATTTTGTACATAACATAATTCCCAAATATTAAGTACCTCGCAAATAATATACATTTATTTCAATACAGTCTGTAATAGACCAAGACAATAATATTTTGTGTGTGGATAACTGACTAAATTACGAATCGAAAATGTTCAAGTAGTGTGTACAAATTCTGCATAACGGAAAATATGATTTTTACAAAATCATGTTAAGCTTTAATTAAGTCTACGTACTTCGAAATAAGTATTTGCAAAATTGATCCATTATTATTATATATCTAATAGTGATGAGCTCAAAATCACGATCCGTGAGTCAATCACTGATATCTTTGAGTCACACTCACTAACAGTGATTTAATATCTGAGAATATCGTGATTCATTTCATTACTTCATTCTTTCATTCACTTTTTTATTTTATTGATATTTGATTGTGAACCGTGTGCAACCGGCGCATGTGCATATGAAATGAAGATATTCATGAAGGAATGACGTTATAAATCGTGATAAGTGCCATCTAGTAGATTTTTCCAAAACGTTTTACGTATTTGACCCGATTACACTCACATTTTTTTAAGGGTTTTCATTATTTTTGTGATGATATTAAATAAGATATATATTATTATATATTTTAGAATATGTTTTATACGCAAATGAAGTTTGAATATTACAAGTAAATATGCTCAAAATCATATTGTTTTATTTATTGTATTGTGATAGCATGCGTATTAGTAATGAAACTGTGATCACAGTGACAGTTTTCAATCACTGATATTATCGAATACCAATCACAATCACACCAGTGAGTCAAAAGTAGCATTTTTTCTCATCACTAATACCTAAGTCTGGTCGCTTTTAGTTCGATGATAATAATAATAAATAAACACGTAACTATGACTTTTTTTTTATGGATATATCTTCTGAATTTAGACACAAGTGGCTTGAACATTTTCGTCGCATATTTGTAACATCGATACCTTAATCTGCAAAGTAGCTAACTCCATTTTTCTAAAATGTTCAAGAGCAACAAAAAAATGTTTAATTTTGTAATCAAACGGTATACGAAAATTCCAAAACATTTTTTGATAGATTGTTTACGCAGAAATAGGGTGGTTGAAAAATTTTATCGATATTTTGATTTATCTTGTACTTGTGGGGAATATTTGGAGTTAGCTGAATATTTTTACCAAAATTGTAAAATATTATTGGAAGTTAGCTGATTTTCTATGTTAATGTAGTGCAACCATTATGATTTCCGTCCTCTATTTCTGGTGCCATCAGCACTTGTATCTATCTAAGGTCTTTCAGCACATAATACTTATTATTTTAAAACACTTGATTTCACGTGTTTTAAAATTGACGGGAATTTTCGACTTTTAGTATACCATAGAACAATGAAAGAAGAAAAGAATAGCATGAAAAATGGTTTTTTGATTGGTGTATCAAATACCATAAATATTACTTGTACGATATATATTTTATAATAATATTTAAAATTGTTTCAAATCCATTTGCACAGTATTTCATACATTAACACCCAGGTGTGTGATCAGTGGTAAATTTATACTAATTACTAAGTAAAAAAAAGTTACTTTAGTAAATTTTTAATGTTGTGTTCTCAATGACGGCACAGATTACAATTCATTCTTTTTTTTAGTGTCATGTTGGTACTGCCAAAACCGACAAAACATAACTACAACGTATCAATATACCGCCTGATTGACTATGATGCGGATCACTACTTTTTCAACAACGCCGTGAAAGCCTTCTTCATGCTGCTAGACGCGAGAATCGCCACAGAGGTTTCGCTCTCGGAGGGAGAGATCGTTATATTAGACATGGCAGGAGCCACTTTTAAACATCTCACCAGGGTGGTGCTGTCAACGTTAAGAAAATACATGGCTTATGTGCAGGTCAGCTCTTTAGTTCCAAACTGGTTGAGTTTGTTACAGTGGAGTCATCCATGTTACTTTGGTGCATTTAGCCAATCTTTTGCATACTTATTTCTATATAAAAGCTAGAGCAACTTGACAATTTGTTCATATTAGTTCATCGCCGGTTCGCACAAACCGGTTGTAAAATTCAGACACGGTTCACTCAACCGGTTGTTAAAATCTAGCTTATATTAATCAAGTTAAAAAAAATAACAACATGTGAAGTTAGTATACTAAACAAAATATACAACCTGTCTCTGATGTAAAATACTATATTTTAAAGCATGTGCCTTAACTATATATGGGTATTATAATGGCGGTGGATGATATTACGATTTCTGTATGTACGAGGGCTGTCTGAAAAGTTTCCGACCTGACAAAGACATGAGACATTTTTTCTTCAAATTTATTTATATTTTTCTTTATATCTCCTTGTAAGTCTATACACTTCTCCTAGCGATGCTTCCATCCCTTTAACCCGTCTAAATAGCACTTGGGGTCTTTCTCTGTAAAATAGTTATTTACAAAGGTGGTGACCTCCTCATTTGACGAAAATCTCTGTCCTCCGAGCGGAACTTTTACCTTAGGGAATAAAAAAAGTCGCTTGGGACTAGATCTGGTGAGTAAGGAGGGTGTTCAAGCAGTTCAAACCGTAATTCGTAGATTTTCGCCCGGGCAACCGTTGAGTCGTGAGACGGCGCATTGTCTTAGTGAAAGAAATTTTATTTTCTGCAAATGTGACCGTTTTTCCGCAATTTCTGCCTTTAGCCTGTCAAGTAATGATATATAGTATGCTCCTGTAGTGGTTTTTCCTTTTTCAAGATAATCGATTAAGACAACTCCATGACTGTCTCAGAAAACAGTCGCCATCACTTTCCCAGCCGAAGGAACAGCCTTTGCCTTTTTTTGAGCCAATTCTCCTTTCGCAGTCCACTATTTTGACTATTTTTTTATTTCTGTAGTGTAATAGTGTATCCAAATTTCATTTACAGTAATTAATCGGCGCCAAAATTTTGATTGATTGCGCCTAAACTGCACCAATAGGGCGTTGTAAATGTTCATTCGAATACGTTTTTGGTCCGGAGTGCGGAGTGAGCAAATGCGGCACGCAACGCGCGGCCAGCTTTCTCATGTCTAAATCTTGATTCAACACGTGACAAACACGTTCTTTGTACATCTTCATAACCTCTGCTATCTCTCTAACCTTAATTCGACGGTCGTCCAGCACTATTTGGTGAACTTGAGCAATGTTATCGTCAGTGGTTGCAGTATTTTGCCGTCTCGAATATTCGTTGTCACCCAAGCTGGTACGGCCGCGTTTGAATTCAGCTGCCCAAACTTGCTCGTCCAACTCGTCTTTAATTTTTGTAGGTATACCTTTACGTGTACCTTTCAAACACAAATACTTAATGACAGCTCGATACTTGGTTATTTCCATTTTCACAAAAACGCTCACCCAAACGATTGTCAAACAACTGCGCGTCCAAAATGGCTAAAATTTTGGTGAATACATATTTATCAAAGCGTGTGCAAACATGTTCCCCAACATTTGTTGACGAGTGCTGCCATCTTCATGTTGAGGTCGAAAATTTTTCACACAGCTCTCGTATGTATGTATCTTTCATATTTAGTTGTAAAAATTATAATATTCTTATACATCTAGTAAGCAACACTAATATCAAAAATCAATTAGCATTACGTAAAGACATTATAAATACAAAAGAAAAATTACGTGATGCAGGTTATCGAGATACTTTATAGATGTTCATAAATCATTTAGGGTCGGTTATGTGATCAGTAGTAACTTTTTACTATTGTAAAAAAAGTAAAGTAATTTTTTTTGTAATTACGGGTTGGGTGATCGTTGGTCACTTCTCGAAAGTACATCCCGTAGTAAACTGATTTTACTCTCCGATATTCGATAATAAAAACGAGAATCGTTGGTTAAAAATGGCGGACGGATGTTTCAAAAGTCATCTGTCACATTGACACATTGACAATTGATCATTCAATATCCCGCTATTTTAGTGATGAGAGTTCGTCCGATGATGATCACGTTGTTTAATATATTAATACATTAGCGCATAATCCGAAAAAATTTCGCCACCAAAGTGACAGGTCTCGAACGCAGGTACGAATAATTTCATGATTATTCACTTTGCCTCACTGAGAAGCGAGTTTGTCTTTGACAGTTGTAAATTAGATGCTTCAACAACCCGCAAAGGATTTTTACTAGGGGCGTTAAATTAAGATCACACAACTGGCCCTTAGATGTTATCTGAAGGGACGTCGCCTATGTGACGTCAATTAGCATTAATTTAAAGTATTCATAACTTGGCTCGCAAGAGAGTCTGACTATTTTGTTGTATCTGTATAAAGTATTCAATCTAATAAGCCGGATGCGCATGGCAGGAATCTTAGCCCGTCACTTGCAATTCGCAAATCTTCACTGAAGATTGAATGCGAGACAGGATTTATTTATTTTCATATCAAATGTTGTGTTGCTGAGGCAAATATCATTTTACATTGTTAATCAATAATCGTTATTACACAAAGTTGATTCAGCAAATATAAATTTATAATAATTAAAGAAGTATAAAGAAGTAAAATTGTAAATAATAAAAGAAATTCATTCTTTCAGGAGGCGCAACCGATGGCACTGAAACAAATCCACCTAGTTAACGCCTCGGCGCTAGCAGACAAGCTCTTCTCTATGATGAAGCCAATGATAGCTGATGAAATCATACAGCATGTAAGTTCAGCTCCAGTGGTTGCAACAATATAAAGCTAACTTATATTTTTGTGAATTGAGGATAATAGTTGCAATATCAGCAATCTCCATATGTTTTATTTGGAGAACAGCTGATGAGACCTTGAAGAACAATATATTTATTAATGTACTTATTATTGTGAACGACAGTTGCTATAATCCAGTTTAAAATACAAAACAAATAAGTATACTGACCATTTAAATTTCGCAGCAGCGAAGAGTGCTGTTAGTCGAATCTTAATGCCAAAAGCAACTGACTTTTATTATTAATGTGAGAACTGTCACTTTTGTAAGTGTGTGTGTGTGTGTGTGTGTGTGTATGTGTCAGATGAGTGGTTATAAGAGGCCACTGGTCACTAGGGGAACGGGTCTCTTTTCCATCGTTCCTTCGCAATAGTAATATTCAATATTTGAGTTGTATAATTGTAAATTACGGTATATGTCTTGTTGTAATAAATAAATACATAAATGTTACACGTATCTACTGAGTTTCACTCCAGGGCAACTCGAGAGTATCAAGTGAGGAAAGAAACCCTAAGGGAATCTGGTGGTACTTCCAAAGATTCCACAATTAATATCTACGTCTTTCATGTGTTTTACTGGAGATTGCAGTAACTCAGTTTTTGAATGATCAATTGACGTAAAAAAGAGCTAATTTTGACTGTTAATCAATTAACACAATGTGTAAAAGCCGTATGAGAAGAAAAATACATTAAAAGTTAGAAAAAAAACCTAACCTACCCTTTCTATTCTGTTTCCATATTTTTTTATCACTTGCACGCACGAATTGACCGAGTTGGTATCAACTTATGCTTAAAAATTTCTCAGTATATCACCAATTAATATCATAATAATTCATTCCTGAAAATCTATAAAAACTGTATTTTTTATAGGTTTTCATATTCTGTATTCGCTTCATTTCAGATACATTTTCACACGCCAGGGTCTCAGACACTTTATGAATTCATACCAAAGGATTTGTTCCCTGATGAATACGGCGGCTCAGCAGGACCGGCTGAAGAAATGATAAGGAACAAGATAAAAGAAATGGAAACACTTAGGTGACATTTAATGCCAGCAGTTCACTCTCGCCGAGGCTGTTCGCCTCGCCTCGCCTCGTCGAAGCGAGATGAGTGTCGACACGAGATAGGCGATGCAAGCCGAGAGCTGCAGTACATTCTCGTGCTCGGCTCCTCTCGCCATGCCTCGGCGAGAGTGGACTGCTGGCGTAAAACCTTAAAAATATATCTTCTGTATAAAGTTTTCTATGTGTATCCGACCTCTCTGGCATGATGTTGCAAGCCAGTACTTCAAAAATGACACGTCCTACTTTCAACTAGCGATATCACCGATTTTTCGGAACACTAGGTCCAGATGAATATCAGGTTAGCAACTAGATAACTAGATAACCGGTTGAAAATAACCGGGACACAAATAACAACATCGTTACTTTCAACACAATATTGCAAACCAATACTCAACACTCACACGTCGCATATGCGACACCGGATATTAATATATTTTTTTAATGTTTTTAAAACACGTCCAAAGACTTAACAGGAACTTTAGACTGTAATATCATTTTGTTATCCAAGTTGAGTTGAAGTCATTGATATCCGTGAAAAAATATGGCGCTCAGCATTGCAATTTTTAAATTTTTGGCACTTAAAATTGAATTTTTTGCTTTATGTGATATTTAAAAAATAGGTATAAAAAAGTCATAAAAACACTAATCATTTATTTAAAAAGAAATTGACATTTCATTCATAATTATGTCAGTGTCATTGTCAAATTCTAAAGTATCCTTTAACCTTTAACTGTCAAATCTATTTGAAATAGAAGACACCGAATCGGGTAAGACTAAACTTTAATGGTCTTGACTTATCTATCAAAAGCTGAGACCTGCCGTCCACAGATGGCAAAATGATTTAAAAAATGTGACTTTAATCCCTGCAAAGTACATGTTAATACGATTACAGCTTGGCATGACATCTAAAGTTTGGCATGCTAAAGCGCTCGTGGCATTTAAAAGGTTAAATATACCAAAGTAGTCGTTTAGAAATACACTAGTATTTTACGGGCAGTACATATTAGCAAATAATTAATGCTCATTTGCAATCTTTGCACATTTTGCAATAGATGTCACGCATGTATATTATTTATTAAAACTGTTGTGAATAATTATTAGATAATTTTTGCATTGCAGTTAATGATGGTTTTACACAAAATATTATATTCACATGAGATTTTAAGTTAATTTTTTATCTGTTCATATTATTCAATTTCTTTGTTCGCAATATTCTTCTTAATGACGTTGTAACGATAATCATATCAATTTTAAGATAGTTCTAGTTGTACATATTACTAATATTTTGTTTTTTCTTCCTTGAAATAAAGACAAAGTATTCTACGCGGTGTATTGTTAAAACAATATTAAAAGGGATTTTCGCATTGATATATAGATTATACGAAAGTCCTTGCCGCCCGGAGAGCCTAGGAGCAAGCAATAGGCGACGCCATTTGCCTTTTTGCTAGTCGTCTATAATTTCGCCGTGCAAAATGTCATTAATCAAAATGTCATATCGCGAGCCCTGTCTATGGTGGAACTAGTTCTTACAATATCAAGTAACTAGGTGATTTGGTAGTAACCGATTGAAAATAACCGAGACACAAGTATCAACCATTGTTACTTTTAACTCGATATTGCAACCCGATACTCAACACTCGTACGTTGGACGTGCGACACCTGCTCTGATAATGGAGCCTACAATGGGATCCGAAACCTCAGTCAGAGAGGTCTGAAAAACAAGTAGAATAGCCAAGAAAACTTGACATTGAATATTCTGAAGACTGTTAAATCCTGAAAACATTTTTTATGAAAAAGTAACGTAAAATAATATGCTAGATATCAGTTTCCTTTCGAATTTCCCTACGTGTGATGCCCATAAAGAAATTGGGAATATATATATATATATAATATAATATGCGGAATTCTATTCTCGAAGCGATTCTTGCTATGGCACTATGAAGTATATTTTAAAGGAGTAGATAATAATCGTCTATAAATTCACTATGCAAAATTTTGTTGATCATTTTCAATTATTTTTTATTTCAGGGACTATTTTTTGGATGAAGACAAATGGAAAGTGAACGAGTCTAAAAGAATACAAAAAAGTTTAACAGCTGATTCTCTTATTAACGAAGGGTCATTTAGGTCTTTATCCATTGATTAGTTTGAATCGAGTAATTATAATATATTTGGATTATGTTTTATAATATTTTTCATTAAAGGTGTTATGTCATAAAAATATATATATATTGTATTTATTATAGAAAAGATATGTTATTCAAACGTTTTTTTTTTGTAAATATATATTAGATAATTTTAAAAAATGTTTTTAATTAATCTACCTATAAATTGTCATGTGGAAGTATAATATATGTACAATTAAATATTTCTAGAATGTCTAACTTTCGATAACGAAAGTGATTTTAATTTTAGTTGAATTATAATATTGATAATGGAAAAATGTTCCCGAAAACGATCTAACGTTTAACACAATAAAAAATATAGTGGAATAAAACAGTGTTTTAACTCAATTTACAAAATAATCATGGAATTCCACAGTTTCACCAAAAACCTTTGAACAGTTATTCAGTATTAAGGTTTTTTTCTTGTTGTCTATACATATATATGCATGTATCATCAACAGAGCCTGATTTAACCTTAAAGTAGTTCTGGGTTAACGCGTATTGTAGGCCCCAAAAAACAAACCATTTGATTTTTTTTTTTAAAAATGCACTAATTTTATTATTTGTCTAATGTGCCTATAAATCTTTTAAAATTTCAAAGTCTATCGATATTACAACAGCAGGGCCTCTATCAGTTTTGGAAGCCTGTAGTTCTTTTAACCTTGTAATAAATCCAGACCTGACCATCAACTATTTTAATCAAAATCTTTTATGTTATAAATCATTTTAATATCAGTATCTCTAAATATATCGTTCACATCTTTTTCAATCATATCATATTTACAACGTTACCTATTACAATTTAAAAAAAAGTATTTTTGTATCATTATTTTTATTCACTATTCTACAGTAATGTCGTTGTCTTATAAGATTAGTTTTTTTTTATCTGAATATTAAAAAATAATACTTATACTTACGTAAAAGAAATTCATTTTATGCTTTTCTTTCAGTTTAAATGTTTTAGTATTTTTCTTATATTTATATGATTATTATTGATTTAAACGTTATTTTGAGAATACGAGTATTATATTCTAAATTGTAAAGTTTTACCTATATTTGATTAATTTGTATTTTTTTCCAATATTATGATTTTGTGCTCTATGTAAACAACTTGCACACACAGTCCTCCAGCGGAAAATGTACATATAAATATTATACTTAGTATGAAGTGCACTAATCATTTAATAATTATTTGATATTACGTTTCAATGATTTTGTTGACTTTAACTCGGTTGTGGGGAGTTTCTATTGTATCAGTGGCGTAACTAAAAAAATTAGCCTCCAATACAAAACGGAAGTATTGCATTAAATACAAAGTATGTTACATTCTTATAAATATAAGATGTAAACATTGCAGCTAAGTAAGAATAATTCAGCGTTCTGCTTGCTACACTAGTTTTTTACTGTATTATAGTAGACAGTGGTTATCCGGTATAGCAATAAAACAATATTCATCATATTACACAATTACAAAAAAAAAATCTAATATTCAATACATAGGTACAGTTTCTTTTGGACATGATGTGTCATTTTTTATGGAGCCAGAACTTCACTTTTCTTGAAAAATCTGCAAGGCTATGGTTGCAATTTATCACGTTTGCATTTAGACCGTTGTATATTTTTAGTGCTAGAAACAAATAAATTTATTGTGCAAAAGTTTTGTTTAATTTTTGGCACGAGATGATGATAGTTGGCCAGTGAAGGTGCCTTATTCGCTGGTGATATTCTTTACGTCGATAAAAGTTTTAGTGTATTGATTATATTATATATTATATGTAATCAAAACAGTGATGGTCTGGAAAATTATCGATACCAAATGTGTCGTGGCTGCCTCGCGTGGGCCCCAATCCACAGCGTTGGCTGCACTGGCGTTTGACTTTGTATCAACCTCGAGCGGCTTAAAATTATAAAACAGGTTGCATTCGAATATTCGGGTCTGTTGTTTCGTACTTCGTAGTCGTAGATCGCCTGCGGTCGACGACGTACGTGTGTGGTCTTGTAAAAGGATATCAATATTAAAACTATAGAGTATTTATGAGAGATAACTCCTTTATCCCGAATATCTTGCAGCATCACGCGCGCGTAGGAAGTGCAATTAATAACTAGATTAAAAAATATTTTATATCACCAGTGTTTTGGTGATCTTTAATGGTTCTTGGTGCTAACTACTTTTAATCGGAACAGCGCGTTAGAAGCGCTACATATAGCGATCCCAAGGTCGTTTGTAAAAATATATTCGTCCAAATTTTAATGTCTAAAGTGGAAGCCAGTAAAGAGGCCATTATTGCCATACAGGATTGGCTAAAATCACAGCCTCACCTTCCCGACTTCATGGGTTTGAAACTATTTTTTCTTGCACGATAATATTCTGATTTCATTAATAATTAATATTTTTACAGTTTATTTTTATTAATTTCACTATTGGTTCAACTAACTTATCATCGCGCCATTTCGCACAGATGATAGAACGGCATACTTTCTGTGCTGATGTATATTCAGTTTAATAAATTTTCTCAAGCGCGCTCGTCAATTGTCGAAACTTTAAATAGGACAGTTCTCTAGTATCAAGATTATCTGATTATACCAGGTCTTTTGCGAACGCTATCGGTTCATCTTTTCCTCGCTCATATCCATAATTCATATTCTAATCCTTAATTCTATCGACTATGTTACAAACAGATCTTAAAATGTTTTCTCTCAATTTGTTAATTCTTCATTCTTTCGTGCCTACCTATACAGATGCGCCTGAGTGATCACATATCCTCCGCATTCAGTCTAGTTTCGTGCCCCCCTTTGTCAATTCCATGCTTCACTTCTCTACAGGGTGGCCCAAAGAAAGCAAGAAAACATTTTGTAAAAATGTGATATAATTACATCAAAATTAGTTTAACTATATCAACAATAGCTTAAATAGTTTACTAATTTACTTACTTACCTATTTACCTATGTTACGTTTTATTTCGACAATCTCCGGTCGCCATTATTGATTATTAATTTTCTCATTGTTTATATTTGTATTTTTCAAATTGTTGCCAACGACTACGACTGACTGACAGAGACGGAGCCCCATCTCACACAGCCAGAAATACAATCAACTTTCTTCGTCGTGAGAATGTTAATTTCATCGAGTCAGGCTTGTGGCCACCGAACAGTCCAATAGATAATGCAATATGAGGTGTTTTGATGATTTCTGATTAGCTAAATATTGTGCAAAAAAATTGCATTAAGAATTATAATTAATTATATTATGTTTTGAAATAACTCGTGTGTTACGAGATGTTCTCACTTTTTTGGGCCATCCTGTACATTAGTGACGGAATCAGAACTCCATTACTCACTACTACTTGTCGAATTTTTACTCATGACTAGTGATGGTATAATCGTTATTTAAACCGTTATTTAGACTGTTATTATGACTGCGATTGTGTTCGATTATAACGATGATTGATAACTGATTAACATAATTCTTCGAGCAATGACTGTACACTAGAATGTAACCCTCCGACAGTTAAATCTTAGTTCCCAATCATCGTTAAATCTCAGTTACCAATCACAGTCACATAACGGTTTACCGTCACTACTCATGACACTATTCAGTAGTCAGTCATTGACGAATCTGTTGCTAGTATATATATTTTTATTATTACAATATTTTGATAGTACGTATAAAATAATATTAATCACATCTTAATCTCAACTCTGTTGATGCCCTTCATCAGCTGAAACTAGTAGATGAAGAAAATAAATTTGGAAAGTGAACAGTATATTTTAAATATGAATTAAATATATTCATTTGAAAGATATTCATATAAAATCAATTTTATTATAATATCAAAAAAGGTAACATATAGGTTCGAAAACTTGTCGCTAAAAATATTATCGCTGTAGCATAGTTGGATAACACACTTTCCCCGGTATGGAAAGAGATCCAGGTTCGAATCCCGGTGGCGCGACAACAATATTTTTCGATAAAATTGATTTTATATGTATATCTTTCAAATTAATATATTTAAAATATCACAGAGCTATGTTCTGAAAAATTACAACTTCACAATAATGTGTTCTCCTAACAGTATATTTTATTATATTAATATATTGGATTACCACCTATTCTATTCCTTCTAAATCATCACTTGATGTTTCTGCGTCCCTCGATGAATTCTCACATACTTTCTTCCAATCTCCTGTCGTATTAAGTTGCTCTATTTTCTCTTAGAATTTTTTTTTGCCTCATCTAGCTTGAAAGTGACATTTTTTTATCTAAAAACTAATTAGACTAACTAAATCATCTGGCCATTCGAAATTCGATTTAATTTTTTATATTGAATATATATTTTAAAATCAATTAAATATATTGCATAATTATGATTTTTTGAAATGCTTATGTCTGACACGGTTGAGTTTAGACACATATTCTTTGAATATTTTCGACTCGTGATATAGTCAGGTATCCACCTATAAAATATTGTGGCTCTAGGTCTATTACATTCTGTATATATGGTATGTATATAACATCAAAAGTAAGAATATACCTAACCGTACAAGGTAATGCGGTAAACAATTATCGAGCTCTTATGTACCACCAATCTTTTTTTTTTTGTCCAAATAAATTAATGAAATATTACAGATGCACACATAGTACAAAAATATTTGTTACATGTTTCTAAACGCCCTCGAAAAACCTGTTTTTTTTTTGTTATTTTATTATACCTGCCGACCTACGTTTATAATAACCGAACGTCTTCACCGTTCCGGAAGAATTCGCAATTCACCAACATCGACTTTCAAGTCGATATTTTAAATTTTTAAGCCGCTACTTTCAATAATAATTCAAATTTTCGCGTTTTTTACGAAAATGTAGGTTTTTATTATTCATTTATATCAGAAGTTATACACTAGATTTGACTTTTTTAAATCTATTACTTAAATGGGACCTTTATACTGATTTAAAACTAATAAACTGAATGTTATTTGCCATAATTAAGACAATACAAGCATTATAAGAAAGACCGCGACCGTTAACGTATTTTTCGCGTGCTACAAAATTGAGTGAGTGTGGTAAATTATTGCAGAAACGAAATATGTTTTCTTATAATCTTGAAGCCAAGATTACGGAGACAAATCTGTTGGAAACCAAATTAACAAAATGTTAAAAATTAAGAGTTATAAACCATTCAATTTGCAGTACATATTATCAATTTTCTACGTTTTTAAAATACTTTGTTTTAGTGAAAAAATACGTTTTAAAATAATATATTGTTTATTTACGTTCTTTGAGGCTTCAGCTACTATTTAAAATCAAGTTTGATATCCAAAACACAATAATTTCTTACTAAATAATATTTATATCGATCCTAATAATGTGTATTTTTTATATTCATTATTAACTTCAGATCGCCGATCGACAGCGACCGTAATGACGTCTAGCTCGCGCTCTCTTAAAAAATGTCTAAAATATATACTTTCACGCATATTTTACCCACGGTATGAATTCATATTAAACTTAGTAGAAAATTTCATCAATTAGACGTCTTTTTTCTGATTTTAAAGGAAAACAACGTTTTCTTGAACAAAGTAAACATTTTATGTACGTTATTTTTTATGTAAGTCGGAATTAAATATTTCATTTATATATAACACTGTTGCATTTTAAACAAAACTGTGTGTTTCATAAATCGTATATAATTATGAAACAGACATACCACCAAAACGACAACGGGGCGTTTTAAATCGATAATATTTAATCTCTATACACGAGTCTTACTCTCGTAGAGAAGAGACAAATGTTAAAATATATATTTATATGTATATATATTCACTGATTATTGAAATTGTATTATATTTTTAAAATTAATAAAAAAATTAAAAAAAGCTCTTTTCCATTTAGAAAAAACAATTGTATTATGTTAGTATACGTAATAATGCACATTGTACCAGTTATTGTCATTAATTTTTCCGTTAATATTGATAGTATACTCTAACTATAAATTATTTTGGTGTTGTAAAGGGTGGTATTTTAGAGGTATAGAACTTTGAAATGAAAATCGTGGTAATAGCCACGGTATTGACTTTACTGAAAAGAATTTTATGTTATTAGTGTTTAAATATAATTTCGCGCATATGAGCGCCGCGGCTGGCTCGAATAAATCGCAATCTAGAAGTTCAATTTTTGACCACTCTTTAGAGTAGCTGGGGACGTATGTCGGCAATATCGTGACGAATGTTGACTTCCAAGTCGTCAATAAATTGATTGTGGCGAGCGCTGTGTGGAATGTTGCGCCGTCTTGTTGAAACCACAGCTCCTCCACATTAATTCCATTCAATTGGGGAACGAAAAAGTCAGCAATCATGGACCTTTAGTGCCCTCCATTAACTGTAACGTTCTGACCGGCATCATTTTAGAAGAAATAACAGCTTCTTCGGTGCGCACTGTACGACGTCTTTGCGGATGCGTATTATCAATTACAGTCTACGTGGTGCGAAACGATCCATGGTTATTCGAATTACTAGCTCGGATGGACAATTATGTCGACCGTAAAATGGACGTAGCGCACAGTAAGTTTCACGAACTGAATCACGATTTTCGAAATAAATTTACACAATTTGCAATCGGTGTTCTGGCGTAAGCCTATTCATGGTGAAATGGCAAACCAAACTGTGCACAAATCAGCTGTCAGCTGTCAAATTGGCTGTCGCTGGAAAAAGTGTTGCCAATTCGAAAAACAAACCTCTGAAAAAAACAGCTTTAATGTATTAATTTTCCATTAATATTGATGGATACCTACTGCCTAAATTATTTTCATTGTAGTTTTTAATAAATTAGAGTTATAAATATATATTAATTTTCCGTCAATACTTATGGGTATTATTCACTAACTGATCGTGTCAAATTTTAGCGAACGTCCGCTGCTCCTGTCGCGTACTATTAATATTTTAATTAATTTGAATATTTAAATATTTTTTAGATGAATTATTGATAAGGAAATTTCTCCACACCTGCAGACATAGTCTCCAAGTGACAAAATCTACGATGGACAAGTACTACACCATGAGATACAATACCCCAGAAGTATTCAGCAACAGAGATCCTCTGTCTCCTGAAATTCAAGATGTTTTTACCGTAGCGTAAGTGTTTCTATGTCATCTTTATAAAAATATGTGTATGATGTATGTAAAAGAACACCAACTGAAAGATATGTTTAGGCTTAATTTATGTTATTTCATTTGGAGGTTAGGACGGTGGTTAAATGAAAGAAGTGTCAATTGCGTGTTGAGGTGTTTATTGTGACAGATATAACAATGAAGATAGATAAAATGAAAGAAATGAATGAAGATGTAGAAGATGCTTGTGTATTATTAAATGAAATGAAGCGAGTCTCGCTCGGCGCGCGCGGGCCGGCAAGACCGCCGTTGTGAAACGATGAAACTGGAGAGACTGTTTAGCGGTGAATTATCGAACCAGGCTTGTAGCAGCAGCCGGCAGGGCTGTCGCTAGCGTCGATGCCGACTGAGATGGCAGTGGATATGAATTCCGATCGCTACAACATTTTTTCCGATTTCAGTAATGTTTTCACTATTCGCGCTAACCGGTTGTTAAATTTGAAAACCCCTCGCAAGCGAGATAGCAAGATTCAATTACTGCCACATTAATAACACGAATACAATTTATAAAAATAATGCAAATGAAAAATCAAAAAATATATAATGTAAGCGTGTGTACAGTAAAAATGTCTATAACCGTGATATAATAATGACTATGTGATGTTTGGATATACAGCCCGCCTTTGCGCGCTACAGGTCTAAAATGAACTGAATATATTTGTGGTGGTTTTCTGCATAACAATAAAAATAGACTTTATTAGGTATAGAAATCCTAAAATATTTTTGGAACCAAGATTTGAACACGCGGATGCCACGTGGCGATGTGAGTAACAATTATTATGGTTCAGAGTCAAAATATTCGGACTTAAAATTATTGGAAACATTTTGTTTATTTGTTGTGAAATGTCATAAATTGAGATTTGGGAAGATGGACGTTTTCATGTTTTTTTCTGCCGTGTGTACCTGACCTCTCTGATTAATCTTTTGGATCCCATTGCTGCATTGATAATTGACAGGGCTGACGCAAGATTATGCGTGTTGGTTATTAAGTATTGGCTTACGATACCGCGTCAAAAGCAGTGTGCGTCGGATACACATGACGGAGTAACCCGGAAAACTATACACGGAATTTATTATCGGCCATTATTATTTTAGAACATTTTTAGAGGTTTCAATGATTATTTATATTATCTGAATATGCGCAAATAATTATGAACAGATCATGGCAACATTTCATGTGCAGGCAGGGACATTGTATACGAATATACCGGATACGTTTAGTTCATCAATTTTCAATGATAAAAGGAATTGTAATTTGGAAACGGCGGGACAATAGAGCATTATTCCCATCAATAAGCGATGTTGATGGACTAATCACAGACTAGTGAATGACTAGACATTAAATAAAATATACATGTAGGAGAGGGGTTTGGAACATTAGTTGCGGGACGAGGGACATTCTACACACATTCTTATTGGAAACATAAATCCGGTAGTTTACAGCACATTTATGCAACAGTAAAAGTATTAAATCTTTGTGTAAACATGACGTATCTTTTACATTAATGCATATTATATTTTCAGCGTTTAAATTTTCGTTCCAGTCGTGTCATATTTTAAAAAAAAGTCGCGGAGCTATTTGATTGCGTAAATGGTACCAAATTGATCACGTGGGTGACACAAAAATGAAAATGTTGAGACAAGAAATTTGCGTTAGTTCATATCTATATATTTTGTGACCTGTGAAATAGTCTGACCGCTCAAAGTTCAATGACCTTTTATAAGATGAAATCAATAAAGTATTTCAATTAATTGAAATAAATGCATAACTTTTTCAATATTTATATTTCTGAAATTGAATTTAGGTACATGTGACTTGAACATTTTCGACTCGTATTTGTAATATTATGTGTCTTCTCCTAATGTACGACTACTGCGCACTTGGTGTGTTATATTTGGTACAGTTTATTGTTTTTATACTTCTTTTATACAATTTCACTCAGAATTTTATATTACATATCATAAATATTACATTTATGCTTCATAACATTCATTTCTTCATTACAATTTTTTCAAATTTATTTACACAGTATTTCATACACTGAGACCCAGTTGTGTAATTAGTATGAAGTTTTATTATCGTAAAAAAGTTACTTTGGTAAATATTTTTGCGAAAACGGGTTGTTCGAACGTTGGTAAAAATATTTTACTCTCTGATATCCGATGGTAAAACTGCCAATCGTTAGTTAAAAATGGCTGACTCTTCACAGCTGTTTCAAAAGTCATCTGTCACATTTGATACTTTGAAAGTTGCAGTATACGACAGTGAATTATTCAATGTCCTGATGTTTTTTAATGTTATGTATTTGTGATACAATCTTTGATGTAAACTTTGGTTGTGTTCATTCTAGTAAGCCATTATGTCAAACCATATACATTATGTACTTGATAATTACCTCTTTGACATGTTTGAATTATGTGAGGGTAAGATTTATTGGTAGACATATGATGTTTATACGATTTTAGGTTTTTGGTATAATATGTTATAAGAAATTCTTAGTGTTTTTTCCTTGCCATCGGTTAAAACTAATTAAATTACAGTCAGGTATAAGAACTCACTCAATTGTCTTTTATGTACATGATAATGCATACATTGAATGATAATAATTTTAACAAGAACATGATAATTGTGTTATAATTTAAATGTTTATATATGCTAATACTTTTTCTCTGAACATGCAATAAATACTAGCCTTTAACTATAATGTTTTTATTAGGTTGATGCATAATTTTGTTTTGCTTTTTGAATTTGACATTCATTTAACATTTGTCATAATATAATTATTTAAAAGGGTTAGGAGAACCATACACATATATTATGCTGTACCACTTCGAGAATAAGGGTCATTTTGCAAACTCAACGATCTTTTCGGCGAAAGAAAGATTAGCGAAAGGGCATGCCGAGAGTGGTTTGTTCACTTCAAAGATAGTGACACCACCTTAGATAACAAATCAGGATTGATACTGAGTTCTTGAGAACCAACATCGATTAGTCCACAATTGTTCGTCATCTCAGAAAACTCGGCATGGCAAGGCAAGCTCTCAGACAACATCCAACCGAGTCCAAATTTCACCTAATACAACCTAATAATATGCTCGTCACATTTACAATTCTTCTGAGAATATAATATATCGAATTGTTGTGTGATTATTAATTGTTTTAATTATGTACACAAAGTTCCTTATCCATACATAAGATTTTTCTCTTATAAATAGAAAACACGTCACAAAAATCTTTGCTTGGTATGAAATCTAAAAAAAATAGACAAATGTGTGTATGTTATTACGTAAAATAATTTTACCGCATGACAGGGTATTGGATTTTATACACGAAGATGTTTTTTTTGTAATAAATTATAATTTTTATGAAAAATGTCAGATTGTATGCGTTGTTAACGATGGTACAGGTTACAATTCATTGATTGTTTTAGTGACGTGTTGGTACTGCCCAAACTGACAAAACATAACTACAGAGTATCAATATACCGCCTGGTTGACTACGACGCAGATCGCTACTTCTTCAACAATGCATCGAAAGCCTTCTTCACGCTGCTAGACACGAGAATCGCCACAGAGGTTTCGTTCTCAAATGGAGAGATCTTTATATTAGACCTGACGGGAATGTCTTTTAAACATCTTACCAGGGTGGTGCTTTCGACGCTCAGAAAATATATGGCTTATGTGCAGGTGAGCTATTTAGTTTCAAACTGGTTGAATTTTACGGTGGAGCCACCATGTTACTTTAGTGCATTTAGTCAATTCTTTGCATATTTCTACACAAAAGCTCGAGTAACTTAAAGTATTACGTCAATTTTTTTATATTAGTTATTTGCCGGTTCGAACAAACCGGTTGTGAAATTTAGACATGGTTCACCGAACCGGTTGTTAAAATATAATTTATATTATCGAGTTAAGAAAGATACCAAATAAAAAAACTAAATATGTTTATAAAACAAAGTACACAACCTGTCTATGATGCAAAATACTACATTTGAAAGCATCCCGTAACTAGACCCTAGACCTAAGTATTGGGTATTGTAAAGGAGGCATTACATCTGGATGATATAACGATCTGTATTATTCAGGTTACCATAATATTTTATAGATGTTCATAAAGCTCTAATGTTCATAAAAGAAACAATACAAAGTATTGAATAATGTTTTATGTTTTCCCTACAAAGACATATCAAGAATTTGTAAAAAAATATTTCTTTAATTCATCTTTTTTTTTCTTGATATGTTTTAATATTCCTCAAATATCTGATGCAAAAGGTAAATTAAGAAATTAGTGAAGAATGAACAAATCAGAAGAGAATGTGGAGATGTTTGTAGCATAATCAATAGAATAAAGCATTCTGAATACACATCTGTTTGAAATTCATTCCTTCAGGAGGCGCAACCATTAGCATTGAAACAAATGCACCTTATTAATGCCTCGACGCTAGCGGACAAGCTCTTCTCTATGATGAAGCCAATGATAGCTGATGAAGTCGTACATCACGTGAGTTCAGCTCCACATTATTTTTGAAAACATAATATTGTATTCAAGTGATCGCAAGAATTTAAACTCACTTATATTTTTTTGCGAATTGAGGATACTAATTGCAACATCAGCAACCTCCATTTTTATTTTATTTGGAGAACATCGACAGTATATTTAATTAATAATAGGATATTTAGTTTTAAACTACTTTATTAGTATGTATACATATACAAATGTTAAGTAGTTTTTGTTGGACCCAACCTTCTTTGATTTAAGATAGTGTAATATAATGTATTATTAAGGAAAACACATTCTTATTGTGAAGTTGTAATTATTCAGAACATAGGTCTGTGATATTTTAAATACTAAATTAATGTATTAATTATAAATATATACATATAAAATCAATTTTGTCGAAAAATATTGTTTTTGCGTCACCGGGATTGGAACGACAGGTGTATTAATTTGAAAAATGTAACATATAGGTTCGAAAATTTGTCAAGAAAAATACTGGCGTTATAACACAATTGGTAGTGTACTTCCCCGGATTGGAAATAGAGATCCAGGTTCGTATCCCGGTGACGCAAAAACAATATTTTTCGACAAAATTGATTTTATATGTATATATTTATAATTAATACATTAATTTAGTATTTTTAATATAATGTACTTTATAAGATAGTGTAATATAATGTAATTTATATTATCTTATCCTGAAGAAGGTTGGGTCCAACCGAAACTATTTGACATTTGTATATGTGTTCTAATAAAGTGGTTTAAAATTAAATATCCTATTATTTAATTATAATGTCAAGTCACAAATTGTTTGCTTTCTTTGAAAATTTACAATATATTTATAGATGCATTTATTATGAATGACAGTTGCTATAATCTAATTTAAAACACATTCTTTACACACGCAACACTTTCTTTCAAAAACAAGTCAGATTCCATACTGGTTGACTTTTAAATATCAGATCAGCGAAGCGACATAACCAACATTTTTATTTTATGTGGTTTTACTAGACATTGCAGCAAACACCGTTTTTGAATGATCTTTATGTCAAAAAGAGCTAAGTTTCATTATTAAACAATTAACACAATGTGTAAAGGCGGTGTGAAAAGAAAACTATTAAAAGTTAGGAAAAAAATAAAAATGGAGGTTACTGATTTTACAATTGTGTACATAGTACCCTTTCTATTTTTTGTTTCCATATCTTTTTATAACTCGCATAGTCGGTATCAACTTTTGTTCAAAAAATTCTCAAGATTTTAGCAATTAATGTCATAATAATTCATTCCTGAAAATCAATAAAAACTGTATTTTTTATAGATTTTCATATTCGTTTTTGCTTTATTTCAGATACATTTACACGTGCCAGGATCTCAGACACTTTATGATTTTGTACCAAAGGATTTGTTCCCTAATGAATACGGCGGCTCAGCAGGACCGGCTGAAGATATGATAAGGAACAGTATAAAAGAAATGGAAATACTGAGGTGAATATGTGACTTTTATAACTATAAAAATATATCTTCTGTGTAAAAGTTTCTGGGCTATTCTGTGGGCATATCCAATGTGTAAAAAATGACACATACTGCTTTCACCTAGCGATGGTTAATATCGCCGATTTGCCGGAACACCAGGTCCAGATGAATATCAGATCATTTTTTCAATTACTTTTAGAACCAACTTTTGAAATATGTCATCTTACACAATGATAGAGGAAGTGCTAAAAGAATTTTTTGATCATATCACGAGCCCTGTCTCTGGTGGAACCAGTTCTTATAATATCAAGTAACTAGGTGACTTGGTAGTAACTGATTGAAAATAACCGAGACACAAATATCAAACATTGTTACTTTTAACTCGATATTGCAACCCAATACTCAACACTCATGCGTTGGACGTGCGACACCTGCTCTGATAATGGAGCCTACAATGGAATCCGAAACTTCAGTCAGAGAGGTCTGAAAAACAAGTAGAATAGGCAAGAAAACTTGACATTGAAGATTCTGAAGACTATTAAATCCTGAAAACATTTTTATGAAAAAGTAACATAAAATAATATGCTAGATATCAGTTTCCTTTCAAATTTCCCTACGCGTGATGCCCAGAAAGACACACATATATATATATAATATACGGAATTCTATTCTCGAAGCGATTCTTGCTATGGCACATAAAATATATTTTAATATTATTTAATATTAAAATATATATAAAGTATATTTTAAAGGAGTAGATAATAATCGTCTATAAATTCACCATGCAAAATTTTGTTGATCATTTTCAGTCATTTTTTATTTCAGGGACTATTTTTTGGATGAAGACAAATGGAAAGTGAACGAGTCTAAAAGAATACAAAAAAGTTTAACAGCTGATTCTCTTATTAACGAAGGATCATTTAGGTCTTTATCCATCGATTAGTTTAAATCCAAGTAACTGAAATATATGTACTTATTTACATTATGTTTTATTTTTCATTCAAGTATTTTAAAAATATATATTGTACTTAATCTAGAAAGACCATGTTATTCAAACATTTCTTAAATTATTTTTATAAATAAATATTAGATAAAACAAAATATAAGTGCTTTTACGACCCTGAGTCTAATCCCTCCCACCTCTATTCTTTACCCAGATGCTGTAACCTGATGAGCAGGGTATAACAAAAGATTGCCTTACACACAACCAAAAAAGAGATAAATAAAACATAATACCCATGCATTAATTACAAAAAAAAACTTTACTTAAACAACCATATATAAAAACTTTACAACTTTTATAAATTTAATTTAAAAAATGCTAAAGCTGTTCATCACCCACAGCTGCCCTCGGGAGCCTTGCTCATCAGGATCCCATTTATTTACCGGTTATCGCACTTAAGATGTCAGAGATAAGAGAACGCATTCTCATCCTTCTATCTATATCATTCCTAATAAGGTCTACTAATAAGTATTAAATATATTTATATTTTTGTTTATATCATCAACAGGGCAAGATTTAGCTTTAAAGTGGTCCTGCGCTAACGCATATTGGAGACCTCAAAAAAACAAATTATTAAAACTTGATACTATTTGTGTTTTTTGTTTGCAAAATCACTTTATTATCTCTTCAAAATGTGTTCAATACTTTTAAAATGTCAAAATCTATTGATATTACCACCCTAGGGCCTATGTCAATTTTGGGGCCCTGCAGTCCTTTTAACCCTGTAATAAATCCAGGTCTGACCATCAACTGTTTTAATCTAAATGTTTTATATTATCATCAACATCATCATCATCATCTACCTATTATTAAAGTCGTAAGCTATATTCCGTGGTGTATATATGTCGCGTTGTAACAATATCCGTCACACACGGAAAGCGCTGTATCTAGCGAGCCTGCGAGCCATTTGGGTATTTTTGAATTTTGTCAGATAGCTGAATGACATAAACTTTTTCCCCTTGACACTTTTTTCTTCCTCTTCTCCTCTATTTATTATGACCGTTTAAGTTTAGTGAATTTCTTGCTATTATGTTTTTAATTTAGCCTAACTTTTAGATTTTCGCTCACAACTCTGCGAGTTTAAAAGCGAAAATTATTTTAAAATATTTCCGCGATGGCCCGCGGCCGACGGTATCGCCGTGCATATTTTTTTTTTTTACCTCTTCTACTTTCTTTGCAAACCCTGATTAAGTGAATTTCGTATTTTTGAGTTTTCCTCTGCGACATTACGACCAAAAAATTTTTTTTTATTATTCAAGATATACAAAGCGATAGCGCAGAATTTATTCTGGAGGTTATATACTCCCATCATTTCAATTTTATTTTTAAATTGTAAAAAACGCGTTTTTTTTTTTTGAAAAATGTATGAACCTGCCTAGATGCGCCAAAAATGCGAAAAAACTGATACAAATAACCCCGTTTTGGTTAAATCTCGCGATTGAGTGAAGAAACAAATGAACCGTTTTTTTTGGCTATTTGACATACTGAACGATGACAGACTTTGCGATTTATGAAAAATGTCGATTTAACATGAGAAATTGACATATTTTTAGAATTGTTAATCATCTATGTACACAATTCGGTATGAAACGATATATAATAAAAATCGTGTTAATGTACGGATTTTCACATTCATACACCCTGAAGAATAATATTTACCCAATACGAATTAAAAATAGTATTTTTATTAAATTATGTTTTAATATTATTTCATTTTAATAAAAAATGTCACATAAAAAATTAAAAAATTTTAGGTTTAAAATCAATCTCTCTAGACTATACAGTATGAACCGTTCATTTATAAATATTGTATTAACAAAGATATCAGTATATGTGTGCACCATGCAGTAAAATACTAAACAAAACAGAATTAAAAGCATTATTTTTGTTTAATTATGTGTTAATATTATTTAACGACATGGAATGAATAAAAATTTTATGTCAATTTTAGAATAGACCTAAAAATACATTTTTTCTTTATAACAAACTATGTTAGAGCATAATCCGGACTGTGAATTTCTGTAAAATATTAAAACGAAATGGATTGGCAGAATTTTCATACATTAAAGCATTATTATTAAAAAAATATTTTTTCAATCAATTTTTATATGTTAAAAAAATTTGGTCAGCTTTAATTTAAACTTCATAAAAACAACGATAGATGGCAATTTATGCGCCGTTTAAGAAAAAAGTATTCATTACTGTGGATACTAATACGAATAACATTAAAATATCTAAATAGAACAATTAGAGTTTGAAGATTAATTATTTAGATATACGTTATTATATTTTATTTTAAATATTCATTTATATTAGTTATCCAATTTGTAAGCCATCATCACTTTGCTTCAATCTCGGTATTTTACAAATACTGTTTAATTATGGCGTCCAAGTATTGGAAAACGATTTTTTTTACGAAACTTAACGTAAACAAGTAACAATTTAAAACAATTACGAGCAAATTAATAAGTATATGTAGTAGGTACTTTACCATAACATTAGTTTCGATCGCATTATAATTAATTATAATGTTTGAAAATGTCATCATGTTTGATTTTTTGTTATTATTTTCAATATGATTATATATTTTTACTTAATTATAACAACATTATTCGTTTGCATTTGCTTTTTATCAGTTTGATAGTGATTATCAGTTTCATTTAAATTAAATAAAACTTAGATTATTAATCGACAACCCGGTGTTTATGTAACTTTAAAAAAGTACTGTGGTCCAAGTGCTTATATATTATTATACAGAGATATTAATAGTACTTTCTGAAAGGGGATGATGCCAACGCCTCGAAATGTTCATTCTATCTCATGGGTCTATGAATTTGAATATATACTCTTTCTATTTTGTTTTATTTGTATATAGGTATATTTACTACAGTGCAATCTGAATAATATTGTCAATCGGTTATCGTTATTTTAATCAGTCGGTCCCAAAACACTGTATACAAAATTTATTAAAAATAATCTGCTTATTATAATCAAACTTCAGTTATTGATGTAAAAGATGTAGGAAATTCCTACAAAATGACCCTTACTGATGATGACAAAAGAGAGTGAATGTAACACGCATACAGAAGATATTTTAGAAGCTTCTCCAACGTATAATCAGATGCAAGATTCTCAACAAATTCTTTGACGTGGTGTTTATACAGAGCAACAAACTTTGAAAAACACTATGAATTTGAGGATTACATTCAGGGATTAATATATTCAAACGACGAACAACAATTAATGAATTTTTACAGTAAATTATATGTTTTTAAAAATAATGTTAAAAGAAATGTAGCTTTAGATAAACATATTTTAATTTACTTAATTTTCTCTATTATTATTATGTATGAGTATGCCTATTATTATTTTTAAATTCAAAATAGTTGTTTTTAGACATTTAATACTTAATTATCTTATTATTACTTACCATCACGCCGTTTCGCCGCGGGGGTTGGCAGAGAGGATAGAGGGCTCTTCTGTCTTGACACACAATTCTCGCCTCACTCACATTCATACATCTTCTCATACAAGCTCGCTGATTGTTAAGCCTTCGAACAGAACCATCCTCCATTAACTGGTTTACCTGATCGTGCCAAGTCTTCCATGGACGTCTTCTATTTCTGGTGCCACAACACTTGATTATATTGGTTATTTTAAGTGCGATTTTAATTTTGAAAAATTCTATAAATGCATTAAAAAACATGAACTAACGACGTAGAGGATAGTACATCGCACACTGCAGATAAATGGAATGTTGCCTCATACATTTTATTCAATATGTCCATCCAGTATGTCTATTATTATTTTTAAATTCAAAATAGTATGAATATTGTTTTTAGACGTTCAATACTTAATTATCTTATTATTACTTACCATCACGCCGTTTCGACGCGGGGGTAAGCAGAGAGGATAGAGCGCCATACTCTTCTGTCCTGACACACAATTCTCGCCTCATTCATATTCATACATCTTCTCATACAAGCTTGCCGATTGTTGAAGCTTCTAACAGAACCATCCTCCGTTAACTGGTTTACCTGATCGTGCCAAGTCTTCCACGGACGTCCTCTATTTCTGGCGCCATCAAAACTTGATTATGTTGGTTAGTTTGAATGCAATTTTAATTTTGAAAAATTCTACAAATAGATGGATACGTAATGTATTTAAAAACATTAATTATTCCTTCTTCTTCTTTTTATTTTCCTATCAAAACAATTTTTATAGTTTTATTAAGTGTGTTAATATTTTTTTATTTTTTTTCTTCTGCAAATTGACAACAGATTACTGCGTCTCTGATACGTCTGCTGCCAGGCGGCAGCTGTGCGGGTAGGCTAGTCATATATATTAAAGTTATAGGCCCTATTTCGTGTTGTTTATATGTCACAACCGGACAGGTAGTCACACAAGGGAGTGGATGTCTGGGGGAGTTTCCGCGACATATCTGGCCATTTATGAATTTTGCCAGACGGCCGAAGGCCGACGTAAACTTTTCGCCCTAGACACTTTTTCTCCACCGCCGCTCCTCGATTTATCGCGACCGTTTCATTTATATATATTTATATATAGAAATTTTTAAAATTATAGAAATTTTTAAAATTATAGACATTTTTAAATATATATAGAAATTATAGAAATTTTTAAAATTATAGAGTTTTAAAATTTTATACAATTCTCAGTCCTGTTTTTATTCTCTTCGTAACTTCTTTAAGCTCTTCATAAAATTTTTACAATCTAGAAAATTTGGCATCGACCTGAAAATATGGAAATCTGATGGCGCAATATCCGGAGAAAGCTTTAAATTTTATATTTTGTAATTTTTGGAATATGCGGATGCGCGTTATCATGTTGAAAAAACACTTCATTACGATTCGCAAGGTCGTGTCGTTTGTTTATCGTTAATTTATTGTTAATCGCAATAAATAAATGTGACTTTTTATTTGGTCGGATTTTCGTGTTGATTGAGTGTTTCGGATTGAGTATTTCGAAATGAATTACCAGTCCCACCATACATACAACAAGACCTTTCTTTGGTGTTAGTGCCGGTTCAGGGTTTAGTTTTGCTACTTGTTCTCTTGGTAACCAATTTTTATTTTACATCGGTTTGAATACAATAATCATTTTTCATATTCAGTGTTCGTTTTCGATTCCAAATATGATTCTAAATCATGCCCTTTTGCGTGTATTCTGTTGCCCATGTAGTTTTCGCTCAGTTGATGCGGTTTCCATTTTCTTTGTACTCACACCCCCTTATGACTTTTTAAACGTGATTTTGCACACTTCACCAAGAGTATCGTAAATTGAAACCAATTTTTTAAATTGTCACTAGTGATGGTTAAACCGTTATTTAAACGGTTATTCAAACCGTTATTTAAATTTTATTCAAGTCGTTTTTTAAACTGTTATGCAAACCATTATTTAAACCGTTATGTGACATGTTATTTAAAAAGTTATTTATTATGTTATTGTGACTGATTGTGTAATTGATGTATAGGTACTAGAAAGTAAATCACTAACAGTTAAATTTAACACTAAATTAATGTATTAATTATAAATATATACATATGAAATCAATTTTGTCGAAAAATATTGTTTTTGCGTCACCGGGATTCGAACCTGGATCTCTATTTCCAATCCGGGGAAGTACACAACCAATTGTGTTATAACGCCAGTATTTTTCATGACAAATTTTCGAACCTATATGTTACATTTTTTCAAATTAATTAATTGTTCTGAATAATTACAACTTCCACAATAAGAATGTGTTTTCCTTAATTGTTAAATATTAGTTATCGATCATCTTTAAATATCAGATACCAATTATCGCTACAATCACAGTCACTAATAGTTAATGTTGGATTATACCTTTCAAATTGGTCACCGTAAAAACGATATTCTTTTTCGGAATTTCAAATATATACAGTCGCAAAGATATCAAATGTTCTCTCCCCATTAGAAGTTTCGCCTCTTATTTTGAAAGCCGCCCCTTCTCGCCCATTACCAGTGACCTAAACGGCGGGTCACGTCGAAGGGGGTGATGCTGTTGTAACGGGGACTTATCGGAAGGCAAAAAAAATTTTCATTTAAAATATTTCACGATAAAGTGGAACGTAGGCAGACGAAATTCCCTCGTTTTGGAGATTTATTCTCGGAAATTGGGAGCGAGTCTGAAAGTCTGTCGATTTACTTTTAAATTACAACATTTATAACAACTCTGTTTTTCACTTTTTTCAAAATTGTTTACCTAACGAACTTAATCGTGAAAAAATCTGTCTATCCTGATTTCACAATACTTAGTTTCGACTGTGTTTAAATATTTGATTATTACATTTTTTATAGTGAGGAAATTTTAATAAGATTATTTTTAGAATTAAAAATAACTTGTACAGAAGTTATTACATATTATTTTTTCTTCACATCAAATACTGTCAACGCTATGAATTATATAATACAGGGTGAATATTATGTTCCAGGCCGATTTTGCTTGGCCGCCATTTTGGTTTGGAAGACATTTGTCAGTTTGCATTTGGTAGTCGTAGAGAATAGTTGATTACAATTTATTATGGCCTATATAACGTCTCAATAACGTGTTGGATTTATTGAAACATTTTATCTAAATAATAATAGCATTGCTGTAACCATTAATGGTGATCGCTATCGTCACATGTTGGAAAACGTCTTAGTAGCCGAAATGATTTCAACAGGACGATGTCACCTCACACACAACCCGAGCTACGCTTTAAATTTTACGAGAATTTTTTTCAGGCCGCATAATGTCAAAAAGTGGCGATTTCGACACCCCTCCATGATCACTTGATTTGACAGGTCCCGGTTATTTTCTGTGGGGGTACTTGAAAGGAAAGGTCTACGCCCATAAGCCTACAATTCCGATGCTACAGGACAATATTCGAAATGAAATTGCTGAAATAACACGCGAAGTGTGCTAGAATGTCATGAACAAATATGGTTAAAAGAGCGGGCAAAGGCGGTCACTTGGCCGATATCATATTCCACATATAATTGTAATAAACCAAATAATCGATAAACAAAAACCAAATTTAAAATTGTTTAATTTCCTAGTTATTCAAAAACAACATCGGCCTGGAACATAGGATTCAACCTGTACCACAACAATGTGTAGAGTTTCGTGTTGTATAGAAAACGAAAATCTCTAAGTATATTTTTTTAATATCAAAATAAAATAATCTCCGAAGAATGAATACAAAATAAATCAAACAGTGATGATGTGTTACAAAATAACATAAATAAATATCTAAATTTTGAATGTTGAATTAGTCGTTTAATATAGCTATATAGATTTTTGAAATAGCGCAGGAATATTTCGTTTATTTGTACTTAGAGGTTTTTTTTTTAAATTTAAATTAGTTATTTAAGTACATATTATGAGATAAAAAAATTACTCTAATTGACAATTAATAGTCAATAAATAAGTATCTTTTTTTACGGTGTTAATAATGGATATTGTGATAAGTGTGAGAACAACCCTCCATATTTTTTTTTATATACAAAACATTTAATATAAAATTATTAAGAAGAACACATTCTTATTATGAAGTTGTAATTATTCAGAACAGACGGTCTGTGATATCCCGGTAGCGTAACAACAATATCTTTCTAATTAATACATTTAATTAGTATTTAAAATATCACAGACCGTCTGTTCTGAGTAATTACAATTTTGCAGTAAGAATGTTTATAAATCTTTTTACATTTCGCACATGTGCTGCAAAAATCATTAAAATATTTTTCACAATACATACTTGTGGTGATGTCATTATATTATATAGAGCGTCTTACGACTTACTTACTTAAAGATGCTTTCTCAAATTATATTTCCTTCCATATTACTTCCCTTACCTGTTGCCTCCAACTGAACCAATTATGGCTCACCACCCCTACCTCTCGTGCTATCTACCTCCCGTCTACTTTGTAATGTCAATCTACTTCAGGTCTCTCTCCGTGAAACTTCCGGTTGCATTTAGTCAACTGTCGGTTTCCTGGTATTGCTTTTATTTAATTTCCTGTACAATCTTTCACTGTCTTATTATTTTTCAATTCTATTTTACGTAGATTTTAATTGTGGCTATTTCTAACTCTTTATGTGCTTGAAAGGTGTGGCATGCTCGAAGAAATAATAAATAATAATTATCTAAGCTTTGAAATATTACATCAAGGAGTACTAAATGGTAGTGATGGGAAAAAATGCTCACTGGTGTGATTGTATTCAATAATATCAGTGATTGAAAACTGTGACTGTGATCACAGTTTCATTACAATATCACAATACACGAAATAAATAAATAAAACATAGTTTTGAGCGTATTTACTTATATTTTTCAAACTTCATTTGCGTAAAACATTCTAGAGTATATAATTAATATATATCTAATTTATTGTCATCACAAAGAGAATGAAAACTCTGTAAAAAATGTGAGTTAATTTTTCGGGTCGTTTTACCAGAATCTACTATCGCTTATTACGAATTATAACGTCACTCCTTCATAAATATTTTAGTTTCATATGCACGTGCGCCAAATCACGAATCACGATATTCCCAGATTTTCAATCACTGATAGTGAGTGTGACTGAAATATATCAGTGATTGACTCACGGTTCGTGATTTTGATATCATCACTACTAAATGGATGTTCAGTTAGTTTTACAGTTTGGAATAATAGATCGGGCATGTAGATACACATCTCAAATAAAAAAATTTTAACCCATTCTTTTAAAGTTATAGTTTCAGAATGTAGTACTATAATATTTTTATATAAATTAAATTAATCAACTAGAAAGATATACAGAAAAAATATATTTATCGAAAAAATATTTTTAGAATGGATTTAAATAGTTACAGAATATAAGTTCAAAAATTTGTCGTAAACCCTCGATATGGCGGAATTGGTTAACTCATTTCCCCGTATAGAAAAAAGTCCAGGTATGAATCTCCGTTACCAACTAAAATATTTTATCGATAAATAAATTTGTCTGTATATCTTTCTAGTTGATTAATTTAATTTGTATTAATAAAAATAATATTTAAAAAAGGAATACATTACCAAAACAGTAAAGTTTTGAATGATTTTACTATTCCAAATTTATTGCATTTTTTTTTTTAAAGAGGTCCAAATTAATAATTCACCATAATTATCACGAGTAAAACAATTGAGCGTGTAATTCTAAATTACAAATATAAAAGAGATTATATGATGGCTGGAAAGTCTACATTAATAAAATATTTATTGCACTTCTTTTTTGTTCTGAAATACACGTTTCTTTTTTTTTCCTTTACAATATTATGATTTTTTTTTAAATAGAGATGTGTACACGGTATACATGTCTTCTCATTGATTTCAGACTGAGCAAAACGCTTGTGCTATGAAAATAGGATTAACTGAAGTACACGGAATACATGTCTTCTTATTGATTTCAGACTGAGCTAAACGCTTGTGCTATGAAAATAGGATTAACTGAAACGAGGCTCGAACCTCCCACCACTAGATCACTAGGTGAGATCGTAACCCCCTAGACCACAAGCACAATTTCATATTAAATTTAATATAATAATCATATTGTACTATTATAGGTTTTTGATCATGTTTTATATAAATATGTAAGCCACCCTTTTGAGTCAAGTTCATACTTATTCGGGGGTGCATGAAATGAATGTGATACGTATAAAAATATTATATTAAATAAAATAACTTTTTATTATACATCAACCGGTTTCGCTTAAAACTGTCATAAATACAAAAAGAGTGCAAATAGAGAGGAAAAATTACAGGAGAAATTATAGAAATTACAAAAATTATAGAAATTACAGAAATTATAGAAATTATAAAAATTATAGAAATTACAGAAATCATAGAAATTATAAAAATTATAGAAATTATAAATAATTATAAATTTTTAAAATTATAGAAATTTTTTTTATTCATTCATTTTATATGCAGTCGAATATCTTTCTAAATAACATCTTCTTATCGATGTTTTTGCTTAAAATTTATTTTGTAAAAAATACATTGAATCAAAAGAAATAGAAAAAGTTTTTAATTATAAATGTATCAACTTTTGATCTATGCAGATAATATAGATATTGTTGGTCGCAACAAACAAGCTGCTTTGAACCCGTCAAAGCTTTGTAAAATGCAACTGATCAATTAGGATGAAAGATCAACATGCTGAAAATAATATGTACGTGTATACCTAAAAATTATATAAATTTTTAAAAATATAGAAATTTTTAAAATTATAGAAATTTTTAAAATTATAGAAATTTTTAAAATTATAGAAATTTTTAAAATTATAGAAATTTTTAAAATTATAGAAATTTTTAAAATTATAGAAATTTTTAAAATTATAGAAATTTTTAAAATTATAGAAATTTTTAAAATTATAGAAATTTTTAAAATTATAGAAATTTTTAAAATTATAGAAATTTTTAAAATTATAGAAATTTTTACAATTATAGAAATTTTTACAATTATAGAAATTTTTACAATTATAGAAATTTTTACAATTATAGAAATTTTTACTATTATAGAAATTTTTACTATTATAGAAATTTTTACTATTATAGAAATTTTTACAATTATAGAAATTTTTACAATTATAGAAATTTTTACTATTATAGAAATTTTTACTATTATAGAAATTTTTACTATTATAGAAATTTTTACAATTATAGAAATTTTTATAATTATAGAAATTTTTAAAATTATAGAAATTATAAAAATTATAGAAATTTTTACAATTATAGAAATTTTTACAATTATAGAAATTTTTACTATTATAGAAATTTTTACTATTATAGAAATTTTTACTATTATAGAAATTTTTACAATTATAGAAATTTTTACAATTATAGAAATTTTTACTATTATAGAAATTTTTACTATTATAGAAATTTTTACTATTATAGAAATTTTTACAATTATAGAAATTTTTATAATTATAGAAATTTTTAAAATTATAGAAATTATAAAAATTATAGAAATTTTTACAATTATAGAAATTTTTACTATTATAGAAATTTTTACTATTATAGAAATTTTTAAAATTATAGAAATTTTTAAAATTATAGAAATTTTTAAAATTATAGAAATTTTTAAAATTATAGAAATTTTTAAAATTATAGAAATTTTTAAAATTATAGAAATTTTTACAATTATAGAAATTTTTACAATTATAGAAATTTTTACAATTATAGAAATTTTTACAATTATAGAAATTTTTATAATTATAGAAATTTTTAAAATTATAGAAATTATAAAAATTATAGAAATTTTTACAATTATAGAAATTTTTACTATTATAGAAATTTTTACTATTATAGAAATTTTTACTATTATAGAAATTTTTAAAATTATAGAAATTTTTAAAATTATAGAAATTTTTAAAATTATAGAAATTTTTAAAATTATAGAAATTTTTAAAATTATAGAAATTTTTAAAATTATAGAAATTTTTAAAATTATAGAAATTTTTACAATTATAGAAATTTTTACAATTATAGAAATTTTTACAATTATAGAAATTTTTACAATTATAGAAATTTTTACTATTATAGAAATTTTTACTATTATAGAAATTTTTACTATTATAGAAATTTTTACAATTATAGAAATTTTTACAATTATAGAAATTTTTACTATTATAGAAATTTTTACTATTATAGAAATGTTTACTATTATAGAAATTTTTACAATTATAGAAATTTTTATAATTATAGAAATTTTTAAAATTATAGAAATTATAAAAATTATAGAAATTTTTACAATTATAGAAATTTTTACTATTATAGAAATTTTTACTATTATAGAAATTTTTACTATTATAGAAATTTTTAAAATTATAGAAATTTTTACAATTATAGAAATTTTTACTATTATAGAAATTTTTACTATTATAGAAATTTTTACTATTATAGAAATTTTTACAATTATAGAAATTTTTACAATTATAGAAATTTTTACAATTATAGAAATTTTTACAATTATAGAAATTTTTACTATTATAGAAATTTTTACAATTATAGAAATTTTTACAATTATAGAAATTTTTAAAATTATAGAAATTATAAAAATTATAGAAATTTTTACAATTATAGAAATTTTTACAATTATAGAAATTTTTACAATTATAGAAATTATAAAAAGTATAGAAATTTTTACAATTATAGAAATTTTTACTATTATAGAAATTATAAAAAGTATAGAAATTTTTACAATTATAGAAATTTTTACTATTATAGAAATTTTTACAATTATAGAAATTATTACAATATAGAAATTTTTACAATTATAGAAATTTTTACAATTATAGAAATTATAAAAATTATAGAAATTTTTACAATTATAGAAATTATAAAAATTATAGAAATTTTTACAATTATAGAAATTATAAAAATTATAGAAATTTTTACAATTATAGAAATTTTTACTATTATAGAAATTTTTACAATTATAGAAATTATTACAATTATAGAAATTATAAAAATTATAGAAATTTTTACAATTATAGAAATTTTTACATTTATAGAAATTATAAAAATTATAGAAATTTTTACAATTATAGAAATTATAAAAATTATAGAAATTTTTACAATTATAGAAATTATAAAAATTATAGAAATTTTTACAATTATAGAAATTATAAATATTATAGAAATTTTTACAATTATAGAAATTTTTACAATTATAGAAATTTTTACAATTATAGAAATTTTTACAATTATAGAAATTTTTACAATTATAGAAATTTTTACAATTATAGAAATTATTACAATTATAGAAATTTTTAAAATTATAGAAATTTTTACAATTATAGAAATTATAAAAATTATAGAAATTATAGAAAATATAAAAATTTAAATAACATCCTCGAGGCTTAAGAACCGTCCTCCGTTAACTGGTTTACCTGATCCTGCAAAGTCTTCCACAAAATAAATAAAATATTTATGAATTAATTTAAAATGTTTTTTTTTTTTATGTGAACATTTTTTTGAAATACAGCACACGAGATGTCGTTGAAATACGTTGAAATTTCTTAAGAATAAGTAAGTCCAATTTAAAATTGAAATTTTTCCGCGATGTTTTTTTCATGGCCGGCCGGCAGTAGAAATTTTGCACCTATTGCACTGTGATCTATGGATGTCTAATATATTCTAATGGCTTGGATACTTAGGGATAATTCATGATATTTTTGGGGGTTATGTCGGTGGTTAATGAAAGAGATGTTTGTTTGCGCGTATTGAGGTTTTATTAAGACATTATGTTGAAAACAATGAATACAGATAGAATTAAATGAATAATTGAAGATGTAGAAGGTGCGTGTGTATTACGAAATAGTCGCTAGCGTCGATGCCGACTGAGATGGCAGTGGATTTGAATTCCGGTCGCTACATATTTATGACCTAAAGAATCTTGAGGAAAGGTCTGGAAATAAAGTATTTGGCCATCACCTTCAGAAGACCTCTGTAGAGATAAGTTAAACAATTGTGATATAAAACTCTTGAAAGGTGGGATTCAGCTGCGCAGAGGAGGTGGACCCTTACCTTTCTATATGGCCCTGAAATAAAAAGGATGCTGGGAATCTCCGGTGCTAACTAACCGGGAGGGGGACTACAGATGATTACTGGGCATGATTAGTTTCTAAGCTGGCTTTTTGACTATAGACTTGTGAGCGATCCTTGGTAATAAGAGTACATACTATAGGATTGTACAATAATGTCTGATCTGCGTGAAACTATTATTGAAAGGCTAATTGGAATAAACTGTCGCTCACCACGGAACGACAACTTATTATGGAATGAATAGAACCTCGGGCTTTTCCACAGTTTCATTACGATATGGATCTCGCATTAAGAAATGCTGGGAAGACCAGCAGACTGAAATGAAATAGAGGACAGCGTGACTCAAACATAAGTGTATTGTCCTTTCTTCCTCTTGGGGAGTGTGTCGCAAATTGTTACTCCTATAATTGCTCTATTGTACTCCCTATACTTTTGTAGTTACGGCACTTGGGGTCCTTTCGATGTTCATGACTTCTTGGGCGACGCAGACGTGACCGATAAAGTGTAAATATACCTTTTAAATTAACCGAAAAATATGTAATAAAATTTATTAATACTATAAATAATTTATATTCAAATCCCAACAAATTGATGTGCAGGTTGTCATGGCACAATAAATAAGTGTACATATGACATTTTTTGCCGCCGTCTCAAATTGCCTAATCCCTAATATGCCCTGACGAAAAGAATGTCCGGTAAACAGTCTAAACCATAGACAATTTCCATCTAATAAATGTACATTATTCTATTCAAGTAAAAAATATTTGTTTACATTTTGCGTCAATCTGTCAAACGTCAAACGAAGTTTAGTTAGGTTATGGTTGGGTTACCTGATAGTTCGAAATCAAAGTTCAATTAGAAATGTGTCATATTATCTGCAGCCGGGAACTAAGCCAGTGAAATAAAATACAAATTTATTTACAATGGATATTTTCTCCATGTATCAAAAAATTAATAATAAGTTAACGGTATATTTAGATGTCTCAAAAGTTAATCCAAGGTATTTTACCATTTAATGAAATCTGTTATTAGTATATTTAGATGTCTCAAAAGTTAATCCAAGGTATTTTACCATTTAATGAAATCTGTTATAAACCCGATCTATGATTTTATTCATAGTCTGTAAATTCGATTATTGATAAAATTAGCATAAAGTCTATAATTTAATTTAATGTATTATTTTTTTGTTTCAGACCAAATGCAAGCAATGGGTTGTGGGTCGCGTTATTATTGCCGGCTTGTCTTTGTGCAACTGGTGTTAAATTACCAACCTCCCACATATTTAAATTAACAACAAGCTGCTCTATCGGGTTATGTCTTGCTTCCGTACTGTTTGTGATTTTCATGTATGCAGCTCAACCAAAACTGAGCAGTGTGCACAGCTGGATCATACCAGCATTAATTGTATTTTCAATTGACTGGATTTTTTTCCATAGAGGTCAGTATAATATTGATATACATAATATACCCATTCCTTGATATATGAGCAACAGTTCAATGATATTTTATTTATACAAGAATGTGTGTTAATCAGTGGTGTAGTGGTATCAGGGACTTTTTTTGACTGGCAAACGTGGAACTTACTTTTCAAGTACATTAAAAAATATTTTGATACAAAATATAACACATATAAGTTTGTACATCAAATATTGTGCAGCGGATGGATATTATAATGCAAAAAAGATATTTAGGACCAGAGCATTTCACAAAACGTGAACGTCTTTGTGAGGAAATTTATAGATTTTTTTGTTAAGAATTTAATTATCTGGATCATTTGAGACAGATGACAGTCATTCCTAATTTACGTGTTATAACTCGATAGTTTTTTGACATGCGTGGTTTTAACGTTTATAAAACCTAATTTATCGCTGGCTCTTTATCAACATATTTTTAAACATTGGAACTACAAAAGTTAAGAAATATTTATTTGATATAATGAAAAAAATAAGGGGGGTTAAAAACAAACTCCGCCCTGGTACTTTTTTATTTATCACTACACTACTGGTTTTAGTTAAGGCTGTACTGATTTATTGGCATCATTCGTAAACGGGCTGATTATTAACTAAACAATCAAAACTCGTATTCAATATCTGTGACAATGTGATCTCTTCATCTTCCTTTTGATCGTTCAAAGTTGCATATGATTATCTGGTGACTTTAGGATTAAGTCAGTGAATTTTTGTAAATCTGGACAAATAAACTTCTGAATTGTTATAAAATATGTTAGTTTTCACATGGATATATTTAAATATTCTACACAATTGTAGCCTTCAACATAAGTTTGTCAATATAGCCGCAGTCACTTAATTCCCCGACTGCTGACAGCTACCAATTTCACAATATCGGACATATTAAAATTTTAAAATATCTTCCATTTGAGTTTTCTGGGCTATTTTACCATGACCTCTCTGGCCGATGTTTTGGATTCTTTTGCAGGGTTCATCAGGACTGACGTACATCAATGACAGGGGAAAATATCTCTGAAAACTCAACACAGAAAATTTTGATTAAATTTGATGATTTGATGAAATAAGTGGCCATACGATAATCATATATAAATGATAGTATGTATTAATGTAATACAAATAATGCTTTGTGTGGTCTAAGTACATTTTCTATGCCATTAACATATTTCATCTTTGAAATCTTATGCTGACTTCATATTACACGCATTAGCGTCAGAAGTGAACATCAAAATCACTCTGCGATCTTACCCTTGTGTCCTTTTTAATATTGTTATCCCATCTAACCTTTGAGTATCAATATCAATATCCCAAGTTGATTAACCATCTAAGTTACCTCAATATTATCACAAATATCATTTTATTTCTGCAGTATCTACTTGAAATAATAAAAAATGTTCAACGTTCCATTTTTGTTTGGTTCCTGTCAGGTTTAAGATGTATATTTTTTTGCAGGATTTATTTTTTCGGTTCTAAGTGGTGCCTTGACTTCCCTAAGCTTCAAACTAAGCTTTTCATTTATCTTGAAGAACTGTCCACTGAGTTTTACCGTTGGGGAAGCCCTTCTAGTTGTTCAATCTGTCGTGTTGTTTGTGTACAGCACGCTCATTAATATGTATACATCATGGCAGAATACACCATCTGATGATTTTGATATAATTACACTAATTTTACAGGTAAACATTGAAACATATTCAAGTTGAAATTACATAAATCCTCTCAGCCTGGGACACTCATCTGGGACTACTACCCTCCTGCCCAGAGGTATTCTTTAATCTGAATCAACTCTCCAACCCAAATTCACTTTCCTGCATGAATTTAACTTGATTCTATCCTTTTGCCCAAATCTCCAACATGTCACTTGGTTAATAAGTTTTTTAGGCAATCAACAAATTTATAATCTATGCAACTACGTAGGCGCCAGCACTGGAGGATGGTTGAAAAATTATTTGGTTATAATATTGTCTGATTTGATCGCGTCATACCTGTATCAGCTCAAGGCACACCGGTTGCGGAAAACTGGTCTGGACCATTATCAACTGATAAAACATAGAAGTGAGATATTCGTGAGCTTATACCTATAAATTTTTGTTTTCACCACACTGTTCTATGTTTTAGCAGTCAATAATGGTCTAGACAGCCAAAACAATTGTCCAATTATTTGGAAAATTTAAATAGAACCAAAATAATTGAGTTTGATTTATTGTGTTGATTAACAATGGAGTTCTATAAAATAAATCCCGTCTGTATTCAAAAAATAAAAGAAACAAATTTATACTTTTTATTTTTGTTTTTTATGTTGTTTTCTCCAGTAAAATACATTTCTTCTTTAGATAATATGAATAATAATTTGGAATTGATTTGTGCATATACCATAGTCATAAGAAATAAACTATCTAACATTACATATACGTATGTATGGTAGGCAAGCGCAGTCAGTACATTTAAATAAACTGTATGTTATGTACATAACAAAGACTATTTCCGTATTATCGTTATCTTTCCAGGTGTTGATTTTTTTTAATCTTCATATGATTTTAATTGACTGATAATGATTGTAGAGAAAATGCGTGAGGGTTATGTATTAAGATTTCAGGATGTAATCCGTCAATAAAAACTCTTTAGGTTATTACACTTTAGATTTATTCCAGAGAACTGTTCTTTAAATATTCGCCTTGTACTTATATAGGCAGATCCACAGCTTATGTGCGCTATTTACTTATGTGGCGGATGTAACATAAATAGGCCATTATACCATACTTAAGAACACATTTTCCTAGGTAACTTTCATAACTTGGGAATTCGGTCGTGAGAACAACTTGCAGATGTTCTTTTTTAGCCGTTAAATGCGGTACATAGGAAAGTTTATACGTTTGTTTGTAGGTAGTGCACTATGTGTAACTATTTATTTTGAGAAATAAATCGAAAATAAATATTTACCTGACAGAATATTATAATTATTGTAATAGGTATATTACGAGATATATATTTTATTTTGCAGAAATTCTAATTAAGTTATTTCAAAGTAATGACTACATGCTGCTGATGTATGGTCATCCTCCTTATGAGTAAATGCAGGTACAGTGGTACCTTGACTTACGAGTGTCCCAACTAACGATTATTTCAAGATACAAATTGTCTCTCGGCAGTTGGCGCAACGAACATCAAAATAAATGCCTCAACATTCGTCCAGCATCCTGTGTCTCACTCATTCATTTTAAGCGGTTACGCAGTGGAGGCATCTTTGTTGTGCTTGCATTTATTTTACAAATCTTTGTTTTTCCAACTATGGATCTGAAGAAAGTGAGTGCAAAGTACAGTGCTAAGAAGAAGCGGATGATGTGCATTGAAATAAATAAATTATCAAAAAACATGACCAAGGTATGCGTGTAGTCGACTTGGCGAAACAGTACGAGCGTAGCACTTCTACTATCTGCACCATACTGAAGTAGAAGGAATCGATAAAGGCTGTAACGCCAGTCAAGGACATTAAAATAATTTCTAAACAGCGGACATTTATCCATGAAAATATGGAGAAGCTGCTGATGGTATGGTTGACAGAGAAGCCGCTCGCAGGAGATACCGTGTTGGAGGCTATAATCTGAAAGAATGTATAAGCTATTTACGCTAAAAACATGTAACAAAAAACAATTTTTTTTTGGGAGGCCCAGATCGTATTAATGGCATTTCAATTAATTTCAATAAGAAAAATTTTTGACATACGAGTAATTTAAATTACGAGCTCCGTCACGGAACTAATTAAACTTGTAAGTCAAGGCACCGCTGCATATTGGTTTTACTTGAAGAATTTTATTATATGTATTTGTCATTTTTAATTATTATTTCAATTTTTTCATCGCATACCCGATAGTTTTGAGAATGTAGTGTGAATTCTGAACAATATTCGGTCGAGGATAATAATTTTATAAAACGTATTTTTCTATTATTTTATCTTATTTTAACTAAGTGTGTATTATTTTTGTAGGTTGGATTACTCACTACACTTCTAGTAGTTATAACTATGTATAAACTGCGGCACAAGATGGATTTAAGAGTTTTTATTTACATTGTCGGCATTTATGTTTCTGTGATGTTAATTGTATTACATGTTTTGCTAGCAAGAAGCTCCATTATTTGGATAATAATGTTCCTCTTGAATGACCCAAATAAGGTAAGATATTTTCATAAATTACTGTATTGTAATTTTATTTATGTATTTTTAAAATTCTACAAAATATTATTTATAAATAAAAGCTCAACTCTTATTACTTTCAGAAGAAGATTCTAAGAAGGTTCTCCTCATGTCATACTTTCAAATATTCCATAGATCATATATGTACATAGATTTATATTTGTCAAAGTAATTTTTTCTTAGCTTCAAAAAAACAGTAATACATATCTACTATTTATTATACAATATAATATTATATATTGCTGCAAATTAACTTTAGAAAATATAATGTGTGTGTATATTTTTTTTGTAATCAGATATGGATGGTAGTTTATTGGGCAATCGCGTCATTCTTTGGAGGGATTGCCGTCACCGGACAGATATTTTCCGGATTGAAAGCCACAACCTCACATCGTAAAATATTTCATCTCCTTGCCACTTTTGTCTACCTGACTGGTTATATTTATGAATGTAATCTTATTTATTTGGCTTCTGGTATTGCATTGGCAGTGTTAATAGCTCTTGAGGTAATCCAAATTATTTTAACATATTTAGTATTAATAAATAACCTTGTGGTGTTTAATGAATTGTAATTGTTTTCATTGATTATATTTAATTATTTGTAATATATTTGTGATATTTGAATATGTCCAAGAACACACAATTACTGGATTTTTACCTATAAAGGCACTGATATTAAACAAATATCAGATATCTCATAGAGACAAAGCTATTTTTTTATTAGCTATTTATTAGAATTGGTGAACGTTATATATATATATTTATATATATATAAAGCGATCACTTAACTGAGCCAAAGACAGGTCGTAAGCCCTGTAATTACCCCATACTTCCATATATTTTCCATTAAGTATAATAAGAAAATAACTTTTTCTATGAGATATCTAATATTTGTGTAATATAATTGTTTCAGACTGTGAGGAAACTAAAAATCGGACCTATCTCAGTTGTCTTAAATGAAGGTTTTATCTTATTCTCAGATGAAAAGGTATGTATTTTTCTTTCCACATCCTGTCCATGTATAATCTTTATAAACAACTAAAACTTTAGTATGCATAATATGATATGTATATTTTTCATGAATTACGATTTTACCGTCTAACCATCCGTTTATCCTGTGCTTGAATTAGCCATTATCCATTGTAAAATCCATTATCCAACCACAGATGGGATTGATAAGCTAATTAATTATATGAGTACCCCACACCCAGGTACATTGTAATATTTTTTGGTGTATTTGCTTATAACATAAGTAACGCAATAATTTTGATTTTCATACAGAGGAAATAAATAAAATGAAACCCTTCATCCTTCAAATAAAGACAATTTTAATGACATAAAAAGTACTTCAACTTTGAATTCTATCAAAAATTAACAAAACACATCTTTTTAGTAAATCTTTTATTAATTTAACCAGTGTAGTATAGTATGTATATGGTTAAGTTGTTACACATTTTCCGCATCCAGAACATTATATAAATTTCGCAGATATATTTTTAATAAGATAAATAATGTGACTTTATTTACTTAAAATGTAATTCTAATGATCAGCAGAGATTGTTAGTATAATATAAAATTAAAAACAGTGCATTAAAAATATACCCTTGTCCAACATCTGCTGTTGTGATATATTCTTGACTCACAACCAACAAATCTGACATTAAGTATTTTCCCTTTCATTACTATTAGCGTGCTCTTCATCAAAATCTGATGCTCAGCCACACTTAAATTCATTAAACCAATATCTGATGGTAGTCATTGAATGTGCATGGTCTTTATAAATGACATTCATATCACATTGATCTCCTCACACCAGGGGTCGGCGGACTTTATAAGGAGAAGACTCAAAAGCTAAATAAACAGAATCTCAACATTTTCATAGAGCCGCAATATAAATTTTCACTGTAGCTGTATAAATTTTAATGACAAAATAAACAAAATGAAATCAAGGTTTTTATTTATAACTCAAATTCACAATACAGTTGTAGACTACTTAAAAGAATACAATATATGGAAGTCCTAAGCTTCAGTAGCTCAATGCTCTACTTATAAAACAAGGAAACCTAAATAATTAAACACTTTTTGGGCTTTTTAAGGTTTACTAATTAGAACAGTGACCTTGCATGCTATATCTGGTAATTAATTACTTGTTCAATTTTAGGCAGGATTGTAAACTATCATCGGTTAATTTATTTCTTACCTTATTTTTTATTTGATTCATGGAAGAGAATGTTTGTTTGCATAAATAGATAAAGCCAAAGATTTGAAAATGCTACTTCTTTTATTGTATCATATGTTGCAGGCAAACTATTCCATGTATCAAATATGATTGTATATGAAAATATGAGCTGAAGTTGAAGAGTCACAAATGCCTATGAAAAGAGCCACGGTCTGCCGGTCCCTGCCTCACCATCAATCAAACCACTGACCGATATTGCTCTTTTTCCATGGTTGCAAATAAACACAAACTTGCCCATTTTCAACAACTATTGAAACAAAACTACTCGATAAATCTAAATTTTGACAGGCATCGTATTATACAGTTCTGTATTAACTTCTTAATTGTATGTACATAATTTACAATGTGAAAGGTAATAAAATAATACTTAATACTAATAATATTGATGTGCAATTCTGTGTTTATCGGAACTATGTTTTCCATTATAGGATGCGGGAGGCTTTTCTCTGACGCCATTATATTTGCTCATAGGAATGTCATGCCCACTGGCTCTGAGATCTGATTCCTGTTCATCCTCGTCATTGCTGACTGCCATAAGTGGCCTCTTGTCTGTAGGAATCGGTGATACATGTGCCAGTTTTTTTGGTAGCAATTATGGAAAAACTTATTGGGGAGGTAAAAATTTAACATTTATATGTACATAATTATTATTTCACAATATGTATATTACAGTGTAGGTACATTATATACGAGGTTTGGAATTGCATATCAGATCAATTAATTATTTTATTTTTCTACAGGTTCAAAGAAGTCAGTAGAAGGAACTCTCGCAAATATTGTTAGCCAATCCGCAACTTTATACTTTTTAAGTGCATTTGGTGAGTTTATTGTTTGCGAAATTTATTCATTACCATCGATTGATTTGTTATTTTGGAGTGGGCACAAATTATATTCTTAAGGGGCATCTTGGCAGTGGTTGGTCTCTTATAGCTAAATCTTTGACTAAGGTAAGTTTTGTTATATCAACTCACACAAGGTGACTGACCTCGAATGGTGTTATTGTACCTACATATTGGTCAGGTATTGTGTAAAAAGATTGAAGAAAAAAGTAATCTATCTTACAAACAGATTTTAGGGAGGAAAAAACATATGGTTGTAGAATCACACACATGACTAACTTAGAGAAGTTATTCATTATTATACAACTAATATCCCCTTGTTGTGGATGCTGGATTTGTTGATTTCCCTGCCATAAATACTGATAGAAAAGACATGTCATACTTAATTTTCATTGATATTCTGGATTACAAAATGTATATCAGCAAAGGACTAATTCTTCTTCAAAAGTTTCTTTCTAAATAGGCTAATTCTTCCAGCACAATAAAATTTATAATGGATTATGTCTTGCTGTTGGCCGAGAAATCATTAATTTTTAATTGCAAATTTATATCATTCTTAAACTAGTACATATTTGCAGAATAGTATACATATTAAGCAATGAAATACAAACATAGGAGCTGGTCAGGCTGTTTATTCTGATGTATTTGTTTAGACCGAGTATCCAGTCCAATATAGCATTGACAGCTTATTTCTGCTCGTAACAAAATATCTTTCTATTTTTTATTTATTATCTTAGTTTTATCTATAAAATATCTTTCTTTTTCCAGGTTTTATTGGATCCGGCATTTGGATCACATTCGTATGCATCTCTGCAGTCCTAACAAATGCGGCAGTTGAAGCAATAACTGACCAAGTTGACAACCTGACGCTACCACTTATAACATATTTAATACTTTTATTGGCGTAATAACTAACTTATTGGCGTAAGGCACACAATGTTACCACATAATTTTTTCATTCAAATTTTCCTAATTTTTTAATCGCTTTAAAATTCCATAAATTGATTTAATTCTTTTACTTTTGACACCTTCAATTTTGTACTACAGTCCTACATTTTTACTTTTTAATTAAAGATGTGAACTTAAAATATGTATTTATACATACTTATTGTTCCATATATGAATGTAAACAAGGGTGGTTTGCCGATATCAGCTTCTCTTAACCGGCGATGATGATGATGATTATGAGGTCGAAAGAAATGAAACACAAAAGATGTTCAACATAGGCACACTACGATGACAAAATCGAGAATGACTGCCGCATTCAGAATACTCTGTTCTTAATCAAATTAATAACAATACAGGTAGTATAGCGCCTCCTCGACGAGGTATACATATTATTTTCAATCTTTGCTGAAGCCTTGCTCTTTGAAAGTTGAACTATCTTGATGGCCTAATTAGTGACAAATTTGGGTGTACACAATTTAGACAATCCCTATTAAAATTTTAATAAATTATATTGATTTAAAAAATCTAATCTCTATTTAGTACCTTGGTGTGAAAAGTAATGCATTCCATTTAACATTCCCTAATTATTATTTTTTTAGTGATTTATTTATTTTTAAGTGTTGTCTATTTTACCAAAGCAGTCCTTTGTAGTTTTAAAATTAATAATAAAACTATTTTTATATGTACATGGTGTTTTGTTTGACTTATCATTTATCCTATTTCTTAGTTCTGTGGTGTGCGACCCCGAAAATTGTAACCCAAAAATTTTTATTCTGTCATGATTTATGTGACCATTTATGCATCGTATATTACGTTAAAAAAAACTAATTGAAAAATCAAACATGATTTTTATAATTTTTTATGGTTAGCTAGTTTATTTGAAATTTGAAATTACACATTTTTAAACTGATGTATAATATATTTTATTACACAATTACAAGTTGAACTGTGCAAATTACAAATATAAATAATTCTGCATGTTAACTAAAGAACTAAACTAAAAACTGTGCTAATATCACTAGTTTATTATGTAAAACTGTGTCTCATCCGTGACTTCAGCCTCAACTCAAAATTTTTACACAAAATAATAAGACGTTCCTTCCAATTAATAATATATTTCGCCAACACAGTATTTAGTCAAACGGCCAAAATGAAATACTTCTCTTTCTAATATTTCAGTGGAATCTTTCACTAGTCAAACTCAAAATAGTATCTCATAGAAAAAAGCATTAGACTCCTTGTTTTTCAAAAATATAAAATACTGTGCAGTTTTATTTATTAAATGGTAAGAACAAAATTGGTCTCTTGCCTCCTACAATATTCACATTCATGAAAAAAAAAGTACTTTAAACATTTATATGTAAACTAAAAATGGAATTGCAAATTTATGCCCGTTTATGGTTTACAGCGAAGGTCTGGTCCCTAACCTGGCGTATTAGCGTAGTACTACTGTATATGTTGACACGAAAAATATTAACACTAATTAACGTAATGTAGGGCGCCGACCATCTGGGCCCCAATGCATCACGTTGGCATAGGCATAAATTCACATAGTACATTTTTCTCCCATCTGATAACATTAGTCTTTATATGTTACAGTAACTGTGTATTACCAGTCAAGTTATATTTTTTTAAGGATGCATTTTTTGGTGTTAAATTTTGTGATCGTAATCTGTAGAGGAATGGTAACATGTTTCCCCAGATAGGAAGAGGTCCAGGTTCGAATCCCAGTAGCAACTAAAATATTTTCTAAATAGATTTTTCTGTATACCTTTCTAGTTGACTCATTAAATATAATTTCACAAACTCAGGCAGTTAAAATATATCAAACAATTGATTTACAATTTCACTGCTCAATATCAATGAAACTGTATTTGTATTTGCGTTATGTGTTTGTCATTTAAGCCATTTAACATCAGGACATTTTAGCCTTAACTGGTGATGACCTTACAACTATGTTTTGAAAAACAGCTATGCTAGTCAGCAGTTATCATGATTTTTAGTGTTGTCATTCCGGATAACATTGAACCACTTTGATATAATTATTTTGTTTTCGGAAATAATCAGCTGCAATTATTTATACTATTAGGTGTTATTACAACTTCATTTAATTAATTTTGGTCACAGAATTTACGAAATACAGGAAAACATAAAACCATGTTTTTATGGGTGGTCCAAGGTGGTTGATAGTTGGGTAACACTGGACTTCAATATTTTTGATAACCAAAGTCCTCGATTTTTAATTGTATAATCTTTCTGATCAACATAAAATGTACTTTTTTATTATAAAGGACTCCACTGATAGAGAATTTAAAAAAAAGTCATGACTTGATACCCTTCTCCCATATTAAATCATCTGACACCTGGTTCGAACAACTGAAAACTTGTTTATTTTGAGATTTTTTAAATTATTTGATTAGACAATCAGTCCTTGAAGGCTAAATAAAATTATTTACCACATTCTCTTTCTAATCTTATTATAAATGACATGTAGGTACATAATAAAACTCCGCCGACACCATACACAAGAAATTATCTTCAATAAGATATGTTGTCCCATTCATGCATACCTGATCTATTCCTTTTATACTATCGGAGCACGTTAACACACTAAACTTTGTATGTTACTCCAAACTGTAAGCATGTTAACATGCACTTTTGAACCTTGCAAACTTGCAGAGATTGAAGTCATATTTTGAAATCATTTTGCCATCTGCGGACGACAGGTCCCAGCTTTTGATAGATAAGGCAAGACCCTAAAAACCTAGTCTTACCCTATGTGATGTCTTCCATTTCAAATTCAGATTTTTCTTATATCTACCCTGGGAATAATTGCACCTTTATAATTTACTATGCAGAATTACATATATAGATTTCGAGTCTCAGCATGCATGTGTTTCCACAAGGTCTTCATGACTGGACATTAAAAACTCCTAAAACTATTTCAGGATAGGCAAAAAGTTTTGATTTATCTCATTCGTGAAACATGAACTTGGCAGCGGTTTTCGAGTCCATGATCATAATAGGCTTGTTAGTCAGATCAGTATGAATATATGTCGTCAATTAAATTTTACCCAGGACTTCTCGCAATTATCGAGTGTAGTTGTTCTTTAATCATATTTTCTTGTTCCAGGTAGAGACGACCAGGACTTTTTTGGCACACTGATATCTTGAAAACATTATTTTTACCATAAGGTTCTGATTTTTAAGAAACATACCGAGTTTATTTTGTTCTTGCTCTTTAACAGCTATAATTGTAAAATCCAAAGAATAACCCAAGAACTTATAAGTTACAAGCTTTCTGGTTACTTTAAACATGTCTAATCTTACCCTGAATGAGGTCTTATTAAATAAGTTTTTTTGCTTAAGAACAGCATAATTTAAAGATATTTTTTGCTTTCAAGCCAAGTACAAGTATAAAACTAGTTTTGAACAAAATTTACCATCTAGGACCACTAGAAATATACTAGATGAATTGAAAACAACCTTCAAATTCACAAACGCTGCTCTCGTCTTTTCTACGTTCATTTTAAAATAGTCCCAATAGATCAAACATAATTTTATTTTTTAACTATGAATAGTAGCTAAATCGGGTTTGTTATTGACATCAATTTCCAGAATGCTCCCCCCCCATCACAAAACAGAAAAAAAAATTGCACTAGCTCAGATATTGTCCAATGCTACCCAAAATGACTAGTTTTAGAACTTTTTAAAAACATATTGGCAAAATTGTATTGATTCAAAAAAATGAATTTATTGAAAATAAGCATTATTTTGATAACTAGATGAGATAGTATCTCTGAATACTTTTTTCATATTTTAATCAACATAAACACATATCTTTAACAAGAACACGCAAATGAGCATTTCACAACCACCAAATTGATAGTTCAGAGCAACATATAATTTCACTAGCGCCCATCAGTTAAATATATCTTTCGATGAAAATGCATTCAGATATGATTTCACTAAAGCGCCAGTGAAGATATAATTTCACTGGTAATAAACATTTGAAGCATTTTAATGACCTTGAAATTTGAATAAACAACGTGACACAAGATTTGGAAAATACAATTAAATATCTTTTCAATTGACTTTTTTACGTACAAATGAAAAATCTTAAAGCGTTTTATTCTATTAAATACATTCCCATTCAGCACAGGCATCTTGGAACAAGTTTTTTCCGCATTAGCAAGAGACAGGTAGGTAGATAAAGAGAGGATAAGTAGATGTAAAATGTAGATTAGGTATAAAATAAACACAAAACATGTTCAGAGAAATTTAATTTTATTGTTGCAAAATAAAATAAGTCGCATGAAAGCTTTAATGAAATGAAAAATATTTAGTTTTAAAAGTGACACATTGATAGTTGCAAAAATTCAGTATTTAAATTAAGCCAAAGATAATGGTCCATGTTATACTATTAATTGCCACCACGAAGGCGGAGCACCAAGTGCAAGGTTGATTCCTTCTGGATATTGTAATCGGACAGGGTGCGACCATCTTCTAACTGTTTTCCTGCAAAGATCAACCTCTGCTGATCTGGAGGGATTCCTTCCTTATCTTGGATTTTAGCTTTGACATTCTCAATCGTATCCGACGGTTCTACCTCGAGCGTAATGGTCTTACCGGTAAGGGTCTTGACGAAGATCTGCATGCCTCCGCGAAGACGCAAGACAAGATGGAGTGTAGATTCCTTCTGGATATTGTAATCTGAGAGTGTGCGACCATCTTCCAATTGTTTTCCTGCAAATATCAATCTCTGCTGATCTGGTGGAATACCTTCCTTGTCCTGGATCTTTGCTTTGACATTCTCAATCGTGTCTGACGGTTCTACCTCAAGCGTGATGGTCTTACCGGTAAGGGTCTTGACGAAGATCTGCATGCCTCCGCGAAGACGCAAGACAAGATGGAGTGTAGATTCCTTCTGGATATTGTAATCTGAGAGTGTGCGACCATCTTCCAATTGTTTTCCTGCAAATATCAATCTCTGCTGATCTGGTGGAATACCTTCCTTGTCCTGGATCTTTGCTTTGACATTCTCAATCGTGTCTGACGGTTCTACCTCAAGCGTGATGGTCTTACCGGTAAGGGTCTTGACGAAGATCTGCATACCTCCACGAAGACGCAAGACAAGGTGAAGTGTAGATTCCTTCTGAATATTGTAATCTGAGAGTGTGCGACCATCTTCTAATTGTTTTCCTGCAAATATCAATCTCTGCTGATCTGGTGGAATACCTTCCTTGTCCTGGATTTTTGCTTTGACATTCTCAATCGTGTCTGACGGTTCCACCTCAAGGGTGATGGTCTTACCTGTAAGAGTCTTGACAAAGATTTGCATACCTCCACGAAGACGTAAGACAAGATGGAGTGTAGATTCTTTCTGGATATTGTAATCTGAGAGTGTGCGACCATCTTCCAATTGTTTTCCTGCAAATATCAACCTTTGCTGATCTGGTGGAATACCTTCCTTATCTTGAATTTTGGCCTTAACATTTTCAATTGTGTCTGACGGCTCCACTTCGAGTGTGATGGTCTTGCCAGTGAGTGTCTTGACAAAGATCTGCATACCTCCTCGTAGACGAAGCACTAAATGGAGTGTTGATTCCTTTTGAATGTTGTAATCAGAAAGGGTGCGGCCATCTTCTAACTGTTTTCCAGCAAAAATGAGACGCTGCTGGTCAGGAGGAATTCCTTCTTTGTCTTGAATTTTAGCTTTTACATTTTCAATTGTATCTGATGGTTCAACTTCCAACGTGATAGTCTTACCAGTGAGGGTCTTGACGAAGATCTGCATACCTCCTCGCAGACGAAGCACTAGATGGAGGGTAGATTCCTTTTGAATGTTGTAATCGGAAAGGGTGCGGCCATCTTCTAATTGTTTTCCTGCAAATATCAACCTCTGCTGATCTGGAGGGATTCCTTCCTTATCCTGAATCTTGGCCTTAACATTTTCAATAGTGTCAGACGGCTCCACTTCAAGGGTGATGGTTTTGCCAGTGAGTGTCTTGACAAATATTTGCATCCCTCCTCGCAGACGAAGAACTAAATGGAGGGTAGATTCTTTTTGAATATTGTAATCAGAAAGGGTGCGGCCATCTTCCAGCTGTTTTCCAGCGAAAATAAGACGTTGTTGGTCGGGCGGAATTCCTTCTTTGTCTTGAATTTTAGCTTTTACATTTTCAATTGTATCGGATGGTTCAACCTCCAACGTGATGGTCTTTCCAGTTAAGGTTTTGACGAAAATCTGCATTATTGATCTGATAAAAAGAAATAATAATATGAGTAATCAACATAAACGTCGGAACAATGGCAAAATTCGACAAGATGGCGTCGTTCGATCGCGAACAAAGAAAAATCTTGTTATGTCTACGTATACACAAATTCTAAGAAAATTTCTAAATATTGTTTTCAGTTTATGGACGAAAGATTGCAAACATACCTTTACTTGACAATTTCGGGGAAAACGTGGCAGCGTTCACTTTATTAAGAGTTCCAACGAGGTCGACGTCAACGAGCGCCGCTAGACAAAATCAAGAATGAGCAACGGCAGTTGTCTTTTCACAAATGCGCCGAAATTGGATAAATGCACCGTCATTTTAGGGATGAGACAGTTACAATCGATACTCGGTGTACTATTTATATCGATGATTGTAAAAATTTATCAAACAATTGTAATTGTTTATTTATACATAATGAGTGACATAAAAAATTTTTTTTGATTAAATTTTTTTCCAAGTGAAAATTACACGTCTGTACCGTTAATAACGTACAATACCACCTTTTTATTTAAATAAATTTCAAGATATAATCAAATCTTATTAATTAAAATATACAAGAAAATACAATCAGTATTTCTATAACACTGTCCACGTGAGTTACATGGCGCTTTTTGTAACAATTTGCACTCATTAAAAAAAAATTGTTTTAATTTTGTAAATTATATTTTTAATTTATATCCCACAAAATATGTGGATTATGGATTCGTGGTTTCTGAGGTGGATAACAAGAAAATAAGTCGGGGTAAAATCGATGTCAATGATAAGTCGTTTTTTCGAAGAAAATATTTTATATTTTTTAGTCCGCATTTATTTTACTTTGTGTCTAAAATATGTCCATGGCAATACATAGACTATTTACACAGTTGATATCAACATGACAAAAATAATTTCAAATTTTCAGCTTAGAAAGAAAGTGTTCATTAAGATATTAGACAGCAACTCTTTACATAACTAAAGAATAAAATAAAAATTTGATATTGTAATTACACATCATGACCTTTAAAAATATGAGTACTAGAACCTAGTTATTACAAAAAGTTCTTTAAATTATTTGTTTAATCTGCTTTGTGATTTACACTTATTATTTTTTTAAAGAACCTGTGCAATAATATTTTGTGTGTATCCTTATTATATATTTAGTAATTTTTTCCGTAATTTTAAAATTTTTCAGTTAAACTAATTCAGCTCGATATTCAACTTACAGCGAATTGAGAATACTTATAAATGTGTATACAAATTTCTAATCTTACTGGCATTAATTTGTCATTTCGTCAATTTAATTTACTTGAATTGAGTTTTTTTTCACCTGCAAATTTTTAAGATCTCTGTATATAGCCATCCATAATAATATCATGCTGTGTAACTTATTGTAAATGCAGCGTCTTCATTAAAAAAATTAAAAAACTATTAAATAACGATTTATTGAAAATCACATCTCTCTTCGCCTATCATGTAAACACCACCGACACCAACAACAGTAATGCGTTCATAGATAAGATATGAATGCGTCAAGTTGGTTGCTAATTTGATTGGGCGAATAATATTTGAGCTCATATTGTAACAAACGTATTGATATACCTGAACGGTAATCTGTGTCGCGAGCCGATTTTGATTCGGACCGACCTATCATTATTTGCCATCTGCAGACACGTTGTTTTCTCGGAAGTGCATTTCGCGAGAACCCACGTCACACGAGGACCTTTTCTCCCGTCATTGGAAAGCTGTCCTTTGTTTCCTAGGCCATTCATCGGGAATATTTATCTCTTCCGCAATTGCGAGGGATGACACACGTATGACGCAATATGTTAGGGAGTCAATCGGTTGCCTTTTGTCCGAGGAGAAACCGTTCCGAGAAGTATCGCGCTCGGGAGCAGCCTAAGAACAATATGCCGTCAGTAAATTAGGGGGTCGACAATAAAACAATGACCGCACAAAAAAAAAGGGAACCATTAAGAAGCGGGTGCGTTTTTTCTGCCCGAGGATAATTGACTCCGGGGCGATAAAGCATTTTTTGTTGCATGCGAGCCAGCACCCACGTGCGGAAGGGCCACCGTGAGTGATGACTGACCATCGCGTCTTTTCTCCGTAGGGGTAGGCAGAGAAAATAGAACACGTTCGAATAGGTCTGCGCACGAGGATTCAGATCTTCCATATTCATGCACCTCATGTGGTGCGTAGATCGGGCTATTCCGTCGTCAATTATCTATTTAATACGGACAAACCGTGTGAGCAAGTCTCAGATCGACCGCGATTCGATCTAACCAAAGTGTGCCGGTGTAGTAGCACTTCCGCAATATTCAGTCGCCGTTCGTTCTTGAATCTACTAGCTATAATCAAGTCGTTTAGTACAAATAAGAAATGTAAATTAATATAATTAATAATGTAATAAATTGTAACTGGGCAGATGAGAAAATTATGTAATAGGTATAAGTGTATGTAATGCGAGAACCACTCACGAAACTATGTAATAAAGCTGGAATAAAGAAATCCCATATGTACTAATTATAAAGGTCTCAGAGGCAATAAAAAAGAATAAAATGATTAGCTCTTAATTAGGATCTTGGATGTGGAATGTTTTTATACTGATTGTATTTTATACTGATTGATGTACTTAGAGGTAATTAGAGATAGTGGTAACTCTGGTAAGCTTAATGTGAAAAATGTATAGAATACAAATTAGTAATAGTTTATATGTGTTTATGGACAATTTAAATGAACAGTGCATTATTGGATTTTATGTGATAAGTCAGGACTGTAATTAATTACGAAGAAAGTGGGCGGAGCCGAAAATTAGGCCTACAAGCGAGGGTGTAGCGGAGATGTCAACGGATGGACCAACGAGGCGTCGCCAATCCTGCGAGGACGGACCGACCCCGAGCGGGAAATACGCCCTCGCCACGGTTTCTTTAAAAGGGCCAGGACGCCATTTTAGAAGACAGTTGACAGTAAAGAGTTGAAGTGGAGAGTTGACAGCGGGCAGTCGAAGGTACGCAGTTGACGGTAGGCAGTTGAACTAGGCAGTTGAAATCGAAGAGTCGGGGAGAGTGGTTGAAGTTGTGAACCCGGGAGTGGAGAGTCGGAGGGGGGGAGTTGTGAAGGACAGTAGACAGTGGAGAGTTGAACTGAAGAGTTGACAGTAGACAGTTAAGATGGAGAGTTGAGAGTGCACAGTTAAACTGGAAAATGGCAGTTGTGAACCCGGAGCCGGGCATAAGGTCCAGGAGGACGAGAGGAACGAGGTTCGGAAGGAAGTCGTAAACCCAGAGCAGCGAGTCAGACGTGAAGTTCGGGAGGACGAGGGAAATGAGGTCCGGAAGGGAGTTGTAGAAAGGAAGTCGAAGGCCAGTCATAAGGAAGTCGAAAGCACGCAGCTACGAAACGAGGTCCGGAGGAGGGAATCGTCAAAGAGACGTTAAGGCAAACACAGTTGGGACCGAAGTCGACGGAGGAAGCAGCCACGGTTCATCGCAACCCACCCAGGAGCAGCCGCCCAGACCGGTTTGCAGTCCTACGGAGCAGACAGCGGACAGCCGCCCATGCCGGATGCCAGCGGCATCACTACGCCGGCCGGAAACAGGATTCCGGAGGAACGTCGCCGAGCAACCCGAGGTAGAATAAGTTTTAGATTAAGTTAGTTATAAGTATTTCCACCTACCCGCTAATGTAAACATGTGTCTAATAAATGTATAATGTACATCTTCGCGTGTTCATATTCACCTGTATCCTTATCTATAACCATGGTAATAATAATGAAAGCGTGATATCCGATGGATGGTTCGCGGAACGAATATTCCATTAGAGTGCGGGGATCGTTCTGACGAGCGATCAGGAGCATGGTATGAATCATGACTCCTAGACGAACCCCGACTCGAACCGAATGGCGCACAAGTCGTGGCCCCGGTTGTATCAGTATCTTCTCAAAATAATTTAAAATTCGGCTTGCATTTCTACTCTATTCTACAATTACTTCTTGTAAAAATGGCCAGTCATGTAATGTTTGATGTTGCATATGCTCAGAGATAAGAGAATACCTACGGACGTTACGCTACGCTTGACATTCGCGAATTTAATATTTTTTGATCAACAAAATTAATGTTATCGTTGAAATATATTGTATACGATGTAACATCACATATTATTATTTTATTAATAGAAAAAGCAATTGGCTGTTGCCAAATGTTGTTGCTGGACCCTGCGGGTACCTATGTTATGGCCGTTGATCTTAAACGAATGTAAAAACTCTGGTATACCAAATTAGCACTGGGGAACGTTACAAATTACTCTCATTAATAAACAGAAACACATTTGATATTTCTGTTTAACATTATCCATAATAAGATCAATCTGGCTATTTTGGTTTTTTTCTGTTTAAATAATCTTTGTGAATATTGTTGAAAAGTGACTATGCATTGTTTTAACTAATTGCAACTTTGGGGAATCCCTGCAAGCGTAAAATAATAAAACCAAAGGCTTACAAATATGTGCTTTTCTGTGACTGCGTCAATGAAACTCAGATCCATGATGCAGTTTGTAAATATAACAAGATTGTTTACTACAGATCTTTTCTGCGTCAGGCCATGTTGACGACTTGTCTTTGAGACTCGTATAGAAAGTCACGAAAAGGACTGTATAGTTACGAGTTACAATTAATTACCTATTTTATTTTGTATGTAGAGTAAAATAATGCAGCTGATGTATGTTGACCTTTACCAACAAATAGGTAGAAGTCTCTTTCCATTTCGATGGGATTGTGTCTTATTTAAATGGAGATGTGTTGCAGCCAGAAAATATATATTCTTAATTTTACTGCATTCATTTTTTGTTTTAACTGTGCGATGGGTCGAAGCCTATATGTATCAATCACTGATGGGAGAATTGCAGCGTTGACAAAAGTAAAAATCATTTGCGAACTGCACATATTAAATAATTTTGCATAATACTTAACAGAAAGGAAACACATTATTTTATCCAATTCACTTTTATATTTACTTATTTGCATAAAAAATATTTATAAAATATAAATATAAGTCTTATATGATAAATGACTTGGAATTTTTATTGTACATATTACATTTAATATAGGCACTTTTTTTGTTTTAGAAAAGTTATACTTATACACTTAATTTTATTAAAAATTAACGCAAAATGTAAAATAAATATCTCAAAAATATACAAAACTGACTATATAACATATGCTATAAGTATATAATAATTTGTTTTATAATGTGTGTACCTAAGATGCAATTTAAAAAATAATAATAAAGAGCACTTTTTGATTGTATTTAAAACAAATTAAAAAGGTATATTATGAACATATAAGAAAGTAATTACTCTTTTAATTAATAATTAAATTATAAACAAGTATAACTATTTCTTAAACTACTCAAAGTATTTTATATTATTTGCCACATAATTTTATTTTAAGAAACATTGTTAACATAATATTATAAGTAATTTTGATAACAGCACGTTTTTATGAATTTTTCTGCAAAATTTTTGTGATGACAGTCTTGATTTCTGTGTAAGCTCTGATTCCGTAAGGTCCGTTCTCTCGGCCATGGCCAGACAGTTTGAATCCACCGAATGGAAGTTGAGGAGCAAATACATTATAACAGTTGACCCACACTGTACCAGCTCGGAGACCCTGAAAATAAAATGTATTCACTAAATATTTGTTCAGTGTATGTCTTCTCCATGTAACTGTCAAAATGTATGTATTAAATTCTGACAATAATTGCTGACATACAGAATACTAAAAAGTCAATAATGAGTTGTTGTCAAACAATAACAATTGTTGAAAGAATTATCATATGTACTCACAAGTCTTATAAATATAAATATTAACTTCCAACATATTGTCGAGTCATAAAATCTACTCGATGTCATGTAACGTAAAAAAAAATTATAATGAGTGAACTGTAAATTAAACGAATGTCATATGAAGTCGGTTTTATATTGTAGATAGTTGAATACGCAGAGATTCTTGGACATTCAAATGTGGGAGTTCAATGCAAACGAATATTCATTGTTTGTGACGCGAAAAGTGAAGCTGTTATTATCACAAATGCCAAAAACAAATCGTGGCATCATCGTCATACATAATATAATAATAATAAACTATAAAAACATTGTTTTAAATAAGTTTTTACTTGTCTTGTGTTTTCTATTTTTATTTCAATTTTGATTTATAATCAAAGGCAGCCAATTTTAGACCCAAAGAAATCAGAGAAGTACAAAATACAAAAAGGCTATCAAAATACATAAATATCTTTTATCTGTTAGTTTTTACATTCCCAATTAACAAGACAATAAAATATACCACTGTTCTTTGAAAACAATCAATTATTATTCAATATATTTTTAATTTAGAAATTATTGAATTGTGTTGACATTTATAATTCATGTGCTCTGTACCTGAATCATGTAATTGGATGTGTCAAGATCCTTGGTGAAAACTGCTGCAGCTAATCCATACTCCGAGTCGTTTGCCCTGTTGATCACCTCGTCAATTGAGGAGAACTTGAGAATCTGCTGGACCGGACCGAAAATCTAAGAGGAAAATATGTCATTAAATTGATGCAGAGTTGATAAATACAGCACATACGATTTTAATTGAATAAGTGATATAACAAATAGGCAGTAGTACTAGATAAGAGAGGACCAGATATGCTTATTTGTGTACTTACTATCAGTGATCGTTTCATTAAATACAATACAAGCACAGTAAGTGGTTGAAATGTGCATTCTTGAATTTGAATTTGACAATTTTTTGCTTTCAGTTTTTTGACAATTTGTCAATAAATATTTAAAAACAAAATTATTTTAATATCCAATTGTATGAGTTCGGTGACTCGGTTGATGAAGCCAGAAATTATTTTTGTAATGTAAAATGGTCATTATATATAAATTATATGTGCATATAAATGGAATACATAGTTTCCAATACTAATCCTTAAATAATTTTTTATATTTGTATAAAAACAGGGTTTTGCATAGCATTATACATATATGTATAATTAAATGCAGAAATATAAATATACATCTAGTTTTCAAAACTAATTCTTATTTATTTATTCATTTAATTCTTAACATAGTGCAATACATAAGCACTCCTTGTATATGCTCTAATATAAACAAGATTAAAGTATTTTCTTTTACTAAAACTTATCTTTTATATATTTAATCAGTTTCATTTTAAATCTATTCAATTTCTCTTCCTTTCTTATGTTTTCTGGCATTTCATTAAAAAATTTCATCACACTATACATCATCGATTTCTGAGATTTGGCCTTCCTCCTGAATGGCAGTCTCAGTCTGTCCCTTCCCCTTGTACGGTGCTCATGCTTATGCTGATTTGCATCAATTTTTCATGTGAATTCCACTGATATTTTCTTATTGATGATTTTGTAAATAAATACCATTGTATTAAAATATATTTTCTGCTTAAAGGTCATCATATTCAAATCTTTCAGCGTTGCACTGATCCGAGTATATCTATTTTTTCTGAGTATTATTCTCATAGCTTTATTTTGCAACACTGACAATTATTGCATTTCTTCTTCGTTAGCCAAAAACAAAATGCCGCTGCAGTAGTTGATGTGAGGAATAATAACAGAGTTGTATACTATTTTACAAGACTCGGTACTAATAAATATTCTGATCCTTCCCAGAAGTGAGATTTTCTTAGCAATCTTTTTGGTCACATATCTTGTATTTTGCGATAAGTTCAATTTTGAATCTATTATGACTCCCAAATATTTTATTTTAGTCACTTCCTTCAGACTTTCACCATCTATGATAATTTTTGGTGTGATTGGTATTGTTTTATTTCCAATATTCATGAATTGTGTTTTGTTTGCATTTAGTTTTAATTTATTTTTCTTCAGCCATATTGATATATTGTTTAATAATTTATCATAGTTTAATTCTTTCGTATAGTTGCATAATTAAATCAATCTTTATTTCTTTATAAAAACACGGTTTTGCGTTACATTCTTCAAGTAAATAATGAAGAATCTCCATGATTTGATAATAATTTTAAAAGGTTATTTAATTAACTTGAAATATACTCCCTCCTTCAAATACTTGGGAACATATCTGACAAAAATGAGATGTTTTTGGAACTTCCAACAAGAGTAAAAAATAGAAATGTAGGTTTTTTTTATTCAAAAGCCTGTTTGAATCCGAGCTATAACCAAGGAAAACCAAATATCATATTCACGTACAATGTAACTGTTAAGCCAATAGCACTATGCGGTTGTGAAACCTGGAGCCTCACAGAGAAGCAAATAAAGACTATCAAAGTACAATGGAACCTCTATATTCTTCACCCCCATCTGGTTCGATATTCGTCACATTTTGATAATAAACAAATGTTTTCATATTCATTAATATTTTCTATATTTGTCACTTCCACCGCCCGGCAATGCTGTCTAACTGGGCCAAAACGCAGAATATGGTCGAAAAGTGGCACCCAAATGTTGCCATAGTCAACCAAAATATAAATGGATTCAATAGTAAAGTGATTGATTACTTCATGAAGGTTTTAAAAAAGGGACAGAAACAGGCAACATTGGGCAAGTTCTTTGTTTAACCGAGTGCTGCTGAATCATAGGCAAACGAAAACCATCACCAGAATTAGGGTTACCTGATCTTTAAATTGAATCCTTTTAAATATTAATAACTTTCCTCCTCTTCCGCTTCTACCATCATGTCTCCTCAGTACAATAAAGATAAATTTTTCACATAAAAGTTATTCATTTGTGTGCTGTTTTTAGGGGCCGGGAACAAATCAAATGAATATTAGTTATTTGTTATAGAAAAAACTGTTTTTACATTATAGAGGTTCCACTGTATTCAAAAACAAAATTCTCCAAAAAATACTAAAACAAGTTAGGGATAAACACCGATAGAGCGAGTGCACAAATGCTGAGCTTATGAGGGCTTCTAACAGCCAAATATTTAAGCAATCTTAAAGTTGAGAAGGCTATGAAATTATGTAGGACATGTCTGGGAGGGAATGCAAATGGTAACTCAACGCTTGGGATAGGTGAATAATGTTCAAAAAGATGCAGCGAGGTTACAAATTCCCAGTTGAGAGACCACACCTAAAGACAGAGGGGCCTGGAGTGTGGCCATGACCGGTTGTGCGGTCGGCCATGGACCTTAAAGGCCATTAGAGTCAACTACAATAATAAACTAACATACTTTTCTTAGGCAGAGAGAACAAACACCACATTTTTCCCTTCGGACACACAACTCTTACCTTGTCCACAGTCATACATCTTCTCATATCTCATGTAAAAGATAATTAATTTTATACAAGAGATAGGATACTTTACCTCCTGTCTGGCAATATCCATATGATCCTGGACGTCAGCGAATACAGTGGGCTCTACATAATACCCTTTGTCACCCCACTTCTTTCCACCAGCCACCACTTTTGCTCCCTGATCCATTCCTGTTTTGATGAGGGCTACAATCTTGTCACGTTGCTCCAAGTCAATCTTGATTCAAAAATAAAAATAATAAAATTACATTCAGCCGATACAAAAAACTGTTGACGGTCGAAGTAGTTATCAGAGTACAACAAGCTGTTATGCTGCGGACTATCTGCGGACTATCTGCGGGTACAAACTGATAAAATTTTGGAATTTGTTAATGAAGAAAATACAGCTCACATTAACATATTGTTTTACCTGAGGTCCCTGTTCAGTGTGAAAATCGTACGGATCTCCCAATTTCCTCCTATTTGCCCTCTCTGCGCTCTTCTCAACAAACTCATCATAGATCTTCTCATGAACAAATGTTCTGGAACCTGAAAAGGAATATTATAAAAAATTTGAAAATCCTCCAATAAATAATCCAATGTATCACACAATTTAAAATAAGGATTTTGTAAGATCAATGTTTGATTGTTTTGTGTAGTCGAACTGGCAACCATTTTGAGTAACAATAATGTGTCATTGACAACAAAAGACAAAGTTCAAATCCATTTAATAGATATGTAATCTTATTTTTGTAATACATCTCTTTCGCTTAATTTAAAATACATAGCACCAATATTGATGACATATTCCCTTTTATTTGCTGTGCAGAGTAAAATAATTCTACATTTAAAGTTTTAACAATGTTCTTCGGTGCTCAGTTTCCTGGGTTAATCTGCCGTCTACATCTGAACTTTATGGCTGGCATTTTGGATCCCATTGCAGGGTCCAAAATGTCAGTCAGATTAGCCCAGAAAACACAAAAAGTTTTAAATAGTCTTTTATCTGCACGCTGTCAAATAATTTGCTTCACCAAAATGTCACATTTTTTAATATTCAGAGATTATATTTGTCAACATAAAAACCAGTGCCATATATCCGGGTGATACATTTATTTGATGATTCAAGATTTTCATATATCTAAACATTTGTCAAACAAGTCACATTGTATATATACTTCAGTAAGCAAAGTATCTAATTTGCAAGTGCGTGCTGTCAGTATGTTGAAATAAGCTGTACGTAACTATACACTTTAGGAAACAAAGGAAAAATACACATTTATCTGACAGAATATTATAATATATTAAAGTCTGCATAATATGAAAATAATTGTGATAGAAATATTATGAGATATATATTTTATTTCGATTTATTTTGCAGAAACTCTAATTCATTACAGCTTATTTCAAAGTACTGACTGCTAATTTGCTATCCTATACTAAAATAATTTTATAATATTTTACACACATACAATGTTCAACTGCCTTTCGTAAAATATGTCTTTGCACTAACCGGCACAGCAGCACTGCCCCATGTTGAAGAAGAGCCCAAAATGAGCTTGTTCAACAGCTTGATCAATATCCACATCAGGGAACACGATGTTGGGGGACTTTCCGCCCAGCTCCAAGGTGATTCTCTTCAAACCGGTTGTTGCCGACCCCTTCTGGATTAGTTTTCCCACTTCGGTGGATCCTGAAGAAACAAAATATTATTCAAGATATAGATGTCTCACAGAGACAAAGCTATTATTTTTATTTACATGGGAAGTTAAGCATGGAAGTCTTGGGTATGCAGGGCTTACAACCTGTCATCGGCTGGCTTAAGTAATCAGTTTACACAATTCGGTTCCCATCTGCTCAACCTGATCTTTACAACGTGAGGATATAATAATTTCTACACTTCATCAGGAACTACGCCAATAAGGAAGTAACTGAATTTTTGTGACATTCGCAGTGGACGGGGTCATCAAGTGAATACGACATGGTGACCCAAACCATTAGTTAATAATTTTGATGAGGTTAAATTTATAATTTTTATTCACACATCTCAGACCTAATTTTAACGCTTTGTTGTAATTTTGATGAAGTATATTCATAATTTGTCTAAATCTTTCGTTAAACGCTTATGTTTATCTTATTTTATGCTATAATACTTTATCGACGTTAACATTATTCTTCTACTTATGATCAATTTTTATATGATGAAAACTTAATTAATTATAATGTAAAATCTCTGACTTATCTTATTACTTTTGCTTGGGAGTGACTATGGAAGTGGATGGGAGACCGTATGGCGAATTTTGTGCATCGGATCCACGTGTTTCATGCTGTACCTTGGGTGAACTGGTGGACATCATGTCGTTCTACGTCACAATGTATTTACATATACACAAATTTTTAAAAATTGCCTGAATTTTTTTTATATTCTACCCATACTAAAAATTAAATGACTCCAATTATGTACAAGAAACATAATGTTTTGTAATTGGTAAAATTTTATATTTTTGATCTTTTAATAAGACTGATTCTTGAGAGGTAGAGGCACATGCGTGTGTACTGGATATGTCATTCTAATCTGCACGCAAAATATGATTGAAGCAAAATGTGGGGTGATGACTCACAAATCATTTCACCCTGAACTCTGTACCGTCCTTTATACACTCGAGCCGAATCTTTGAGAGAAATCTAGTCCGTGGACATTCGTCATTACAATGAATTAAACTTTTTTTAGCCAGCATGTTAAGATTTTGTGCAAATCTATATACAGTAAGACCGCGATATAACGAAATCCAAGGGACCAAAAAATAAAAATTCGTAATAACGAATTCCCACATATAACGAAAAAAATAAAAAACCTACTATATGTTACGCGCCGTCGCAAAAAAATGTTGCGCGGCTTCAAAAAAGATCGCAAATTCTGCAAACAAAGGAGGAAAAAGGCCATAGGGAACTGAATACCTACATATTTTTAGTAGTTTTGTTATTAAAACAGATAAGCAAATGGATAATCAAAGGAATTAAATTAAGAGGCTACTTTCATTTTTCCAGTTTGAATTTCGAGATATTTTTGCATTTTGCATACCCTTTCAAGACGAGACTAATAGTTAATTCATTTACAATATCAAGTAAACATAAAAGTGCGTTATTTTTTACGTAAATATTGCTAGAGTGAAAGGTATTAATAGAAAAGGACAAGTATACAATTGTTGGTTTTTTTAAATTCCTAGGTAATAAAGCTATCAGAAAATAGGCATTTCTTCAACATTCATAATACATATGTGTTGCCATTTGAAATTATCAGGCGAAAATTAAATAATTTGTTAAAGTTCTCACCTAAGAATTGTTATGTTTATGATAAAAAACATTGTGTCGATAAACATGATTATTACAATCATGCCCCCGATTTATAAGGAAAAAATTGACGTAAATTCATACTAATAAATAATATTGACAACTTTTGAAGCAGCTGTATTTGTGAAGAGAAAACTATTTATGCTAATATTATATAATAATCATACTATGGTTGTAATAAAAAAAGTTTTTTTTTTTAATATTTATTTATTGTTTTAATAAATTACATATTTATTAATATTAAAATATAAATGAAAATATGACAAAAGTATTATTATTCACTGTTAAATAATTAGTTGTTCATCGAGCGCATTATCGTTATTCAGAATTTCGTTTTTTTTTTCTTCACACGTATTCAAAACAAAATTTGATTCACATTTATTACAATTTAAACTGAATTTAGAAATAAAATTTTATGTTCTTTCACATATTCAATATTCGTTCATGTGCACCCAAACATCGACTTGTGGGAGTAAATTTGATTAATTAGAGAAAAGAATTGGTGTATGTCGTCGACCACTCTTTTGCCATCCAATTTAGGAAGTTCACACGAGTCCGTACATTCAATACTCAGTTCGGGAACATCCTGAAAATAATTAATAATATTATTATTGTTATTTAGTTATCAGTATTTTTATGTCTAAAATATTAAAATACATCTTTATTCATTTATATGACTATAACAAATACATTTGTATCAGACAAGTCTGTCATGTATAATTCTTTTGATAAGATTATTTATCTTTAAGGACATGTATTTCCAATAAAAAATAATTTATCTGCACTACATAATATATGTATATTGAACTATGTAATTTGTTTTGTTAAATCAAATAGATAATTGTTATAGAAATGGTAAAAATTATCAACTTACGTTGCGATTTTTATTCCAAGAAGATAACCATTTAAAATTTTGTTGGAATATTTCGTAGAGCGTGTCAATGGATACTTTTTGACCTTAGGCATCTTGAGTCACAGGAGGCAGTAATTTCAGAACAATAATTTGTATAATAAAATATAATGAGAACCAAACCCAACAAAAAAAAACACAGGTTCACGAATGTCACGTTGAACCATGTGAATAAACGAATTTTATACCCTTGAGGCGCATGCGTTAGATGCGCAATGCCATAGATAAGAGACGCAATGCGATGCAAGCCGCGCATGCGTTGTCAGATTCTTAGCGCTCAGATCCGTAACGTAGGTTTTGACACATGTATTATGTTCAGAAGTCAAAATTATAATCTGTTTTCGTATAAAAACAGCCCAAAACCAAATAATTTACAAAAATAAGCAATTGGTATCAAGAATAAGTATAATATTCATTCATAGTGTAGTCAAAATTTGTAATAAAATGTGTTTTATAGGCAAATTTAATGAAAATCCAACGGAGTACAAAACCCACGTCCGTCATCGCCGAATTGATCGGGGTTCTGAAGGTCCGATAGACAATTAAAATTATCGTGTTTCATAAGACTGGAAATATATTATTTAAAAAATGATTATTGTGTTTCTGATATTAAACTTAGTTTTAAATAGTAGTTGAAGCCTCAAAGCATGTGAGTAAATATAGTTTATTATTTAAAAACGTATGTTTTTACTAAAACAAAGTATTTTAAAAACGTCAAAAATTCATCAAATGTACTGCAAATTGAATGATTTATAACTCTATTAATTTTTAACATTTTGCTGATTTGGTTTCCTACAGATTTGTCTCCGTAATCTTGGCTTTAAGATTATAAGAAAATATATTTCGTCTACGCATTCGTTTAGCGCATTGACTCAATTTTGTACAATGCCTAAAATGCATCTAATGGTCACGGTCTTTCTTATAATATTTGTATTGTCTTAATTATGACAAATAACATTCAGTTTATTAGTTTTATATTAATGTAAAGATCCAATCCAAGTAATAGTTGAAAAAAAAGTCAAATCTATTGAATAATTTCTGATATAAATGAATAATAAAAACCCACATTTTCGTAAAAAACGCCAAAATATGAATTATTATTGCAAGTGGCGCCTTAAGAACAGAATCTATTCAACACCAATTGGAAGATATTTTTGTAAATTCCAGAATATTGCAAACACAAAACAATATTTTAATTGTGTTTAAATGTAGAGCCGCTTCAAACATAGTTTTGGGCATGAAACATACAAAATAATTCAAAAATAACAATCTTAGAGTTAAATCGCGGCATTTTTATAAAATGAGTCGTATATAAATTACGAAGGTATTTACCGGTAACGGCGGCAACCACTTCAAAATATATTTATAATCGTTCACTTAAAAATATATTATATAATATATATAAATATATAAAACAATTGTCAAACGAAAATGAATTTATGTAAATATTCAGTTCGATCATGCAATAATCGCGTTAAAAGCTGAACAAACTTAACTCTACAGACGTTACACTGAGACTGACATTTCCAATAAGTATATTCTGCAACTTTCGGGGGGTTCCTGTTAATTTTTGTATTTTACAGCTGTTTGGGTTTGGGTTGCAATCATATTAGAGGCGTATGCGTACGTAAAATGTGTCAGAGAACGCCGCAAGAATTATGTCAATGGTTTTATGGGCCTGCTATGAGCCCAAGAAGAAGTTTGAATTGTTTTACTACCTTGTCGGCCGACCGCCGCGCACCGCCGAAAAGGCCATAAAACCGTTCGCATACGGCAGATGCATCGGCGCGGCTTTGTAAGTGCGAAATAATATTTTCATCTTTTAACATTTTTTTATTTCGTTATAAATTTACGTAAATGTATTGGCATTTTTTCGTACGGGACAAAAATGATTTTGTTATAAATATTAACGGGATTTCGTTATATAAATGCATTTTTGTATGAAAAATTGGTTTTAGGGACTAAATTTCGATTTTTTTTCGATATACGTCATTTTTCGCTATATCGGGTTTCGTTATATCGCGGTTCTACTGTACTTCACTATGAATGCAAGAACTCATCACCATACTAATAGGCTATTTAATTGTTAAATTAGTTGAATAATTAAGCTAGTGTACGCTCTCAGATGTTAAACCACTTTGTATTAGGACATTAGAAATATTTTAAGAATTTACCTGTGAAAGCAACCTTGTCTACTTCAGGACTGTGCAGAATAGCTTGACCAGCAGCAGCGAATCCCGGGACCACGTTGATGACTCCTGGAGGAAAACCAGCCTCCTTGCAGAGTTGGGCAAGATAGAGTGCTGTGAGAGTTGTCTGCTCCGCTGGCTTGAGCACTACAGTGTTGCCGGCAGCGAGGGCTGGACCCAACTTCCAGACGGCCATCAGCAATGGGAAGTTCCAGGGAATGATCTGACCACAAACACCTGAAAATGTTTACTTATATAATACTAGGAGTTCATTTGACAACATATTTCTAACCACTATTCAAAAGGAATGTTTGTTTGAAATCGCAGTTAATAAACTAGATTTGAATTATGTATTATAATTCAAGATTAACTCTTAAACTTCAATGATGTTCATCCATGAAGGACAACACACACCTAAAGCGGCAATAATATACAGTATACAGAAATCAGCTGCCATTAATTTAAACATTATCTGTGCATTTTATAAAGAGACAGTATTAAACCAATTAACGGGATGGATTTTTATAACATTCTACTCACACATGTATCTAATCCTCGTCGTACTCCATATTGAGATAAATCACAATGCATTTTAAGGGACCTACTAAATCAAATTCATCCCAATATTACATTGAACAGATGATTGAAATTCTTCTGAAACTTTTAACTAATATTCAGTCAAGGGTAAAAAATAATTGTGAAATTAATGTATCAAAAAAATATGTATAAGTTTTTTTTACAGTAATACCCCAACTTATACGAACTAAGAGTTACGCGGTAACATTTGGCGACACTGCCGCTAGACTGCCGCCCACTGTATTCAGTGTTTCTCTTATTGTGATTGCTAGAAACTAATATCGCTTATGCGGTAGAAGAAGTTGTTAATCTTGGCAGGCAATTAGATTTGGAGGTCAATGCTAACGATGTCAACGATTTGTTAGATTCACTCAGTCAGGAGTTGACAATCAATGAGCTCATAGAGATGCGTAAGCAAAACAACAACACTTCAGACCCAATTCCACCAGAAAAGCACAAGACAATTGCAAGCTTGACAGAAGGTCTCAGTTCAATTGAAAATGGCTTAAAAATTTTAGAAAACAGACTCCAACGAAGAACGCATTATAGCTACAAAGTAAGGAATAAACGAATTATTAGATTGATACGAAGAAATTCTGCATGAAAAAGTGAAGACATTGTGTCATCAGACGAATTTGTTAGACTTAATGATGCCATCGACATCGAAATGACTTTTTTACGTAAATCGTTTATTTTTTTAATATTTTGTGTTAATAATATGTATATGTAACTGCAATTTTATTAAATATTTTTCTTTTAAACTAGTGTTTTTGTTAGTCCTTGGTCCCAATTAAACAAAATTGTATGTATTTATATGCAAAGTTGTACCCTGACTTACGCTAATTCGAGTTAAGCGATTTTCGTCGGACCAACCTATCGCGTAACTTTGGGGTATTACTGTATATCATTTCAGAATAATTTTAATTCCAGTTAGAATTTTATTAAAGCGTTCTCTCTCTCTCTTTCTCGGTTAACGTGCTGAGCATTACGATCTTCTATTCTGCTTCCACAGCATGAACTGTTTGCCTCCACTATTCGCGATCTTGGACATCATTTAGTGCGACGTGTAGTGAGGCTATGGTCATTTCTTCGACTTGGTGTCTGTTTTGACCTCTCGGCCTCCTTCCTTGTTCATTGCCCGTGATCACCGATTTCTCCAGGCTGTATCATCTTTTCAGAAAGGATTATTTTCCTGCATGTTGTAAAGAGCCTTTTCTTAATGTAAAGATAGAATGGTAACATTCACTATGGTACACGTAGCATGCCCTTTCTTTTCTTCTCAGGGTCATATTTCGACTTCGTACAGAGCTAAGAATGATCTAACGATCTAGTTTAGTAAAAATATTCAGATTCAAACACACTCACCGACGGGTTCAAGCCTGGTGTATCCCATGTAGTCTCCATCTATGGGAACCGTGATACCGTGGTGCTTGTCGGCCCATCCAGCATGGTATCTTAGATTATTGACACTGGCTACCACATCCACCTGATGGGAGATGTAATAAGGCTTTCCATTGTCCAAGGTCTCCAAGCTCTGGAAGGAATACAGTAAATATTATAAATACATAAAAATGGTGTGACTATTCTGTTATTACATTAAACGTTAATTTATAAACATTATATCAAAATATTATACTTTCAGATGAATTAAATTAAAAGTATAATTGACGGGTTCGCTGTAGGAAGGAGATACAAAGACTTTATTTAATACTAGTGCAATCTATATTAGATGAATCACTGGATTAACAGAAAAAAATCTATCAAAAAAACCACCAGAACTCGAACCCGGGACTTATTTCCGATTAAAAGTTATCCTTTTTATTTGTAATATATCTCAAAAACTGTAAAGAAATACATGATTGATGACTGAGTTAGATTTCTAATCCACTTTTTATTAAACAGGAAAATCTTTGAAACAACATATGGAAATGGTATGGGTATAATAGGTTTAAAATCATCCAGCAAAAGAAAGTTGCGGGTTCGAGTACCGGACTATATATAGATTTTATTGTTTATATCTAATTTGTTTTGTTATAATTTAATTTTGCAATATGTCCCGAGGTCCCTTAGAACGGTCGCTCCCCCAGGGGACGATTCGAGGGTGCATATGTATATTTGCATTAGAGACTCTTTATGTGTTTCCACATTTCTGCTTAAACCTATTTTTATATTTTTAAATATTTTAATTTTATAAAACTACTAACATAAATAGTATAATTAACTTAGAGAGACCGAATGTGTGGAGCATGTGATTGTGTATATATTTAGATGAAGTTGTATAAATGTTAGATATATAAAGTGGATTGATCATTAAAAACATGTCATAAAAATATACAAATCTTTACATTTTGTTCACATAAATAAAGCTGCCAATGGCACGATTGATAAGTATTTAATAGTATTAATAGAAACGCTCTGCAAAATGCAACAAGTTCGGAATACCGTATAAGCTGATCACTCTAGTTAAGGTAACAATGTCCCCATAATGGGCAGTGATGAGACACGGAATGAAACAAGGCATGACTATTCAACACGGCTTTAGAAAAAGTTATCCAGGACTCGGGCATTGATTGCGATTGATATTTACTGGCAGCATTAACCAGGGTATTCCTGTGTTATACAATATATAAAATGAGATTTACTTATATAATAAGTATTAAAATAACCAAATGATATAATATGTAAAAAAAAAAAGTAAATAAATTCGTATACATTATTTAATGAAGAAGTCAACTGCATGAAACAGTGGCACCCCTCATATTATATCAGCAGTCCACTCTCGCCGAGGCTCCTTGCCTCGCGCCGCTTCGTTCACCAGAACAGAGCGTGGACAGAGCGAGGCGAGGTGTGCGAGCCGACACGAGAATAAGCGATGCAAACCGAGAGCCACAGTACATTCTCGTGCTCGGCTTCTCTCGCCATGCCTCGGCGAGAGTGGACTGCTGGCATTACAAATTTACATACAATGAATCCGCTAAGACATTAGTTGTAGGTATTACATTATGACTGTACAATTTTTATTTGACAGTGATATTTAAAATAAAAGTCGCGTTTGGGTCATCCTACACGTTTTTGAACTGCTACAAAACTGTCAAACTTATCGACAAAAATGGATTTTTAGATTTTAGTTTAGAGCGTTCCAGACGCATGTCTCCAATTCGTCAGAAGCTTAAATGGTTAACATAGTATTTCCCCGCAAGAAAAAGTTCCCATATGTATCCCGGTGGTAACCAAATATTTTTTTAATAGATTTTTTTCTGTATATATTTTTAATTGATTTATCTAATTTGTTTTACATATTATTATGAATAATGCTCGTGAACTATACATAATGCAGTATTATTATTTACTTGGTCCATAACATACGCATTGTTAAAAAAAGAGCTATTAACCTTTACCATACCGTGATAAAAAATACTTGTACGCAGCCGTGCTGTCAACTCGTGTTACCTTAAGAAATTAGATTTCTATTAGCCTTTGAAATGTGAAAAAAGCTTTTGAAAAAAATGATTAATACTATAAATTTACTATAAATATTAAGCATTAAATATAAAAAATATATATAATATTATAATTTGGAGCATTCATCAAGTCCTGTATAGGAGGTTGCATTATACATAATACAACCTTCCTTTTTATCTTTCTTTAATTAGTGTAAAAGAGACACCATTATATTTGTATGTCTGTTATTCTTTTCACTGTGAAATTAATATGTAATTTATTTCTCTCTTGACACAAATGGTATTTTTGTCAATGTATTGATTTTACAAATGATTGAATTGAAAGATAATTATTTTTATAGAATTCGCCTTACATACTTGACTTTTCACTAGTTATTTCTAAGCGTAAATATTTTTTTTCAATTTAACCTTTACCGTACCATGATATAAAATACCCGAACGCAGCCATGCTGTCAACTAGTGTTACCGTAAATAATAGTTAGAAAAAATGTTTTTATTAGCTTAGATTGCTTTAATGGCAACAATTTTCTCTAAATATTGAACATTAAATTTTGAAAAAATTATTAATAACATAATTTAGAGTATTCATTAAGTCCAATACAATGTATATTTACTTCTTATCTCTCTTCGTTTAATTAGTAAGAAAGAGATAATTATATTTGTATGTGTGTTATTCATTTCACTGTGAAAATAGTGTGTGATCTCTATCTTTCATATCACAAATCGTATTTTTACCAATGTATTAATTTTACAACGGATTGAATGAAAACAAAAAATTGTTTTGTACGATTCCCTTTTCACAATTGGTTTTTCACTAGTCACTCCTAAGCGCTAATATTTTCTTTAGGATTAATTAGAATATGAATTTTATGTTGCATGTATTTACCGAAATATTACAGGTTTAATTATGACGGTAGACCTATGTTACTGCATGGTTTGGGAAGGGTTAACTAAAATATGAATTGCATGTTGCGTGAATTTACCTAAATATTACACGATTAATAAGAGCGGTAGACCGGTGTTACTGCATGGTTTGGGAAGGGTTAACCGAAGCACAAAAATTAAAACGCATGTATTTATAATATTTGTAGCTGTGATACAAAAAATGAATATATGTATTCGTAAAAAGAACATTAAAATGTATATTTTTACATTGGAAAATCATTATTAAGCCGACGCCAGCGTGCTGTGAAAACATGATTGCTTCGAATTGCCGCTAATGAGATCAAATAACTAATCTTTTACCGATAATGTTTTAACAGAAAATCAAAAACATTAAGTTTTAGCGAGTAATATTGTACAAACTTTTCACAATCGTGAATCGTATTAGTGATCTATCTATACACATTTACAATTGCGTAATTTATAATGTCAAGTTCCGTGCACGAAAGCAATGACGCAATTCGAATAAAATTAATAACAAAAACTAACAGGCCCGAATTATCACTGGCGGGCCCTATTTTTTGTTGGTGCCTTCGAACTGTAAATCCTGCACCGATAGGATCCAAATGAACGAATTGCGAAAACTTCGGGTCGCGTGTCTCGCGAAGTGGATTACGACGATTCCGGTCATAAATCGGAATCACTGCAGGGTAAGGAAAGGAAATTAGGGAAACCTCGATACTGGATGAGGTCGGTGAGGGAATAGGGGTTTCAGTTGGAGGACCAGTGATCTCGAGAACCGGGATTCGGAAGGACTCCTCGCCTTGGTGATGGCGCAGTCGCCGCCGAGATCACACAAATGGCACGCGGATGAGCAGATCTCCGCTTCCAATTGAAGACGGCGATATCACAAATTCACCCACGGCACATAAACATTACGTGATCAAATACAATAATACAAAATGTAGCGCTGGTGCACTGGAGCTGACAAGTCCACACCGCGAATGCTATCGCGATGTCAGTACGATAATACGAGCGTGAGGAAATCTATGGATGGGAATTTGGACGGGGAAGTGTGTCAATAGCGTGGGTCGCGGCCGATTCGAAAGACGCGCCAAAAATTTGTTTTTCGAATTCGAAACATATATTTTTATGTATTTTAAAAATTATAGTCATTACCATATACTGAATGTAACAAACCTAGTACACAATATTATAGAGGTAAGATATATAGATATTAAAAATATGAATCGAAAATGTTCAAGCTACATGTAACTAATCTCAATCATGTCAGAGATATAAGCGTTTTAAAAGTCGTGATTATTTCGATTAATTGAAATATTTTACTGATTTTAAATTATATATTGAACACAAACAATAAAAGTTCATCGAAATTCGAGCAGCTAGACTATTTTTTTGTTATATGATTTAGTGATACAATAAATATAATTGGTCAACTTCACAAATATTTATTTCGAAGTACGTAGATTTAATTTTCTGTAACATTATAAAATTTGTTCATACGCGTAATTTAGTAGATTAGGTATATATATTAGAGTCTCGATTTGCTTCGGGATTACGTTCCAGGAAAATGCGACGCACATCGAAACGACACAAATCGAATTACATTTTCCCGTAAGATCCTATAGAAATTTACGAAATACGTACCGCAATCATTGTGAGGACATTATAAATTCTTATATTATGCTAAAAAATTTCATAACAAAATTATGTAAGCATATATATATATATATATTAACAAAACTTTCAAACACCAAAATATAAGCTCTCTAAATAATAAATTACTAATTCTAATATTAAAAAAATATTCGACGCATTTTAGTTATCAGTCTTTAAAAAATAGCCGATTTTCTTTGTCCGCCATTTTGATTTGGCAGACATTTTGTCAGTTCGCATTTAGTAGTCGATTACAATTTATTATGGAGCATCTAACGCCTCAACAACGACACAAACCCGACGCGGGTTTTGTTTATAAACAAAACAGCCATTATTGGGACATTGAAAATCCTCAATTGATACACCAACGACCTTTACACTCACGTAGAGTGGTGCGCCATATGGGCCAGCGGAATCATTGGGCCCTATTTCTTCAGGATGCAAAAGGCAATGCTGTAAAAACTTCTTGGTGGTCGAATTGGGTTTCAACAAGACGGTGCCACCTCACACACAGCCCAAGCTACGCTTTAAATTTTGACGAATGAAACAACATCGACCTGGAACATAATATTAATTCTGTATAACACCGGATCTGCTAAAATCCATCTGCACACCGAGTTATATTATTTTAAAATGATCAATTAATGTTAATGACATTTGCTGGAATTTATCGAGGTGTGGGTCTCCCGCTGGGGGCTGCTGGGATGGACGATGCCGCAAAGTGCAGTAGCTAGAGAGACCTAACGGAGCACGACAGGGTGAATTTCTGCCGGACTGTGACCGAGTTCTGCGACTGCAACACATAAATGTGACGTCTACCCCCCCCTTTTGGGGGTGCATGATTTCTATAGCTTCTCTCTGGCTGCCCTCTGAATTTAATGTGATAACAAGTCTCACGTCAAATAGAACAGGTATAGCTCTGATACGATGACACCAGAGCCAATCTGTGATGGTATTAAGATGTTAATAACTGAATGTAATAAAAAAATAAAAAATGTAATATTGACGAATCTAAACGAGAGTAAACAACTCTCAAAACGATTCCGGGATAGGGTGTAAATAAATAAATAATATGTATAATGTTTTCACGGGTGCTAAAAGTTTATTCTGGATTTAGTCGTAGCTGATGAATACAATTTATAAAACTCGATTATCAAGCAATAAAATGAGATAAATCATTTGTACCTTAATAAGATTAATAAGAAAGTAACCAGACATAGGGGGCAAACCAGACATAGGGGGCAAACCGGGCAAACCGGGTAAACCGGTCAACCTCAGTCGGAAATTACATCGGCTGAGAATTTATTATACTTCAATTTCCCTTTGAGAAAACGGCGCTAGATGTAGCTAAAAGTCGGCACGCGCAATCCAACTGTATAAGTTGATCGTGAACCGGACAATTATAAAAGATTAGGTGAACACGAATAGACACGACGTCTTGAAAAAGCAAGTCAGTATGTTGCTGTGAGCAATTCGTCGACATGATTACGATACAACGAAATTGCTACATTTGATATATTTACAAACCCAAAAAAACTATATTATCAATAAGTAAAATTGTCTAAAACACATGTGTCTATGTGCACCGGGTTTGACAGAATAAATAACACGTGGTTAGTATCCGAAAAAATAATAAAAATTCGTAAACGATAAATATAAAATATTACAGAAAATAATTTAATATTTTTCTCTCTGCGCAACTGTGACTATATATTCCGTGATAACTGCACACATAGACAACTGCGCACAGTCAGCTTGTTACTATGTTGCCGTCACTTTCTATTAAATAACCTAATACAGCAACAGGTAAAAATTGTATAAGACTCATTTTTTATGGATATTTACTTTGATCTCGGATAATTGGATTTTTTTTTAAATTATTTCCATATACAATATAATACATGGAGATCGCGATCCCCAATAATAAGAGATCGACATATTAAAAAATACAAAAAATAAAATATTTATATCAACGAATATTCGTTTTGATAAAGATTGTACAGTCGATTCCGCTTAATTGGACCGCCGGTTTATCGGGACAACCGCTTGTTTGGGCCAAATCCCATGGAACAGAAACCAATAGTAACGAATAGTAATATACTTCGGTTATCTGGGACACGATTCCGTTTAATTGGGACGGTGAATTAAAATAAATATGTTGATAAATGATTTTGTATAGTTGCAATTCTACAAAAACACAAGACAGGCTACATACAATTGATGAATTCCTGCAAAAATATTTTTTTTATGTATTATGTACATTATTTTCATGACTGTTTGCTAATTTATTTTTTTTTAGCATTATTGATTATTTTATTTTTTCATATTTATATATTATATTACTGTAATTCAATATTTTTTTCAATAATTTAATATAATAAAGTTTAAAAATATGTAGGTGCATATTATTTTTTAATTTTACCTTAAACTTCGCTTATTAGAGCCGGCCGCTTATTTGGGACAAAATGTTTGGTTCCAATTAAGCGGAATTGACTGTATTTTAAAACATTATTTAAAAAAATATTGTTCTTCCAGCACCATATCTTTCTACAGTCGATATAATTCGGCAATCAAAGAAAAATAACTATGTACGATTTTAGTGATTGTTATAAAAACAGCAAAAGAGCGGGTGTGATTTTGCAGGCCTATCCTTAATGCGGCCCTGCGTACATAATCATTATATGCAATAGAAAATTGTGAATGTGCATTCTTAGATGCTTGGAATGGAAATCTTGAGCATTTTAAAGGTCACCTTGTTTGATAATAAAGCATTGCAGCGAATAAATAGCTCATTATGGTCTAGCGGGCTTATCACATCTCGAGCGTGCATAATATGTATTTAAGAACTCTTAATGAACTGAAACTGTCAACTGCCATTATCTTCAATTAATAAATAAATAACAATAAATATATCAATATTTTATCACTAGGCTGTATTGATTGAACGACACCACTTATGGGACCGATTATTGACGCGATCTGGCGCCGATAGATGTTTCTTTTACGAAGGTCATTTCGATGATAAAATGTCTACAAAATCGCGTGTATGTTCAAAAATCTATCAAACTTTAAACGCTTATACAGCAATACCCCGTTGGGAAACGTCCCAGCAAAGTAGAGCCTTATAGGAAACAGCGTTAAACGAGGTTATGTAAATATTGGGGTTAGGGGAAATTTTTTAATAATGAATATGTATTTTGTCAATTAAGTTTATTAAATATGTTTTTTTTTATAACAAAACAACAAAAATTTATTTCTTACAAATATAGAAACATAAATAAACGTACACCCGGTATTATTAATTTTAAACCAGCCTTTAAAAGTGCGTCAAGTAACAAACGCTCGATGCGAAAAATAGAAAAAATCGAAGAGATTTTAAGTCATCATTTACGTTTGAGATCATTCAGATTCTTCCGCATTTCTAATTTTCTGTCATTTTATCAAAAATGTGTCTAATGTCATTTGCGTTTTTCGTTTGCGCTGTGTAAGAAGTTGTCGATAAGTGGATAAGGCATCCATGACACTCCGTCTTGCCTTTGAGCTACTATCTCATCTATTTATACTTACAATAACGGCAACAAACCTTAAATAATTAATAATTAATGGGTTATATGTTATACAATGCAATCTTATCAGCGGCGATCGGCATACTACTCATCCGCGTTACGCTTTGGATATCGGGGAATCCCACGCGGTGTGCGATTTTCGAGGAATACCCTATTCAAATAAAACAGCGTTAAAACGAAACAGCGCTAAGCGGAGTCTTACTGTATCTCAGAAAGTATACAACGTAAGTGGAAGTCAATGATGTCAACGGATTGAGGATGGACGTAAGATTTCTTTAGATCGCACTCTCGCGCCAGTACGCTCCGCGCTGGAGGGTTACGCAAGCGGCACGAATCGGCGCCGACAGTCAACTTCGGGACGCCGTGGCTTGTGAACCGTAAATCAAAACGGGACGAAACAAGTATTAAACGATAACATGCTCCTCTGTGCGTTCGATACAAACGAGGTGGCCAATAAGTAGAAGAAGATATCGATATCTATTATTGGTTATTGTGTCGTTATTTTATCTTTATTAAAGAAATGTGCGTATATTTTATTTATTTTAATATTGATTACAAATATTTGTTATCTTTGTGTATTTTTTCGGAATCGGTTAATCTAACAAGTGAAAAAAATGATTATCGGCAAAATTTGACATCGATACAGCCTTATATCTACACATCATCAATAATAGATATTTTAATATTTTAAATACTAAATTAATCTATTAATTATAAATATATACATATAAAATCAATTTTGTCGAAAAATATTGTTTTTGCGTCACCGGGATTCGAACCTGGATCTCTATTTCCAATCCGGTGAAGTGCACTACCATTGTGCTTTAACGCCAGTATTTTTCTTGACAAATTTTCGAACCTATATGTTACATTTTTCAAATTAATACACCTGTCGTTCCATTATTTGAAAGCCATCTACATTATTTTTACAGAATCTCAAATACCTTTGAGTAAACCGACTGCAGACGTCAGAATTATCATGTTATTATATATGTTGTATCAATGTGTCCAAAAAATTTAATAAAAATGAATTGATAATTCTGGCGTCTGCAGTCGGTTTACTCAAAGGTATTTGAGATTCTGTAAAAATAATGTAGATGGCTTTCAAATTATGGAACGACAGGTGTATTAATTTGAAAAATGTAACATATAGGTTCGAAAATTTGTCAAGAAAAATACTGGCGTTATAGCACAATGGTAGTGCACTTCCCCGGATTGGAAATAGAGATCCAGGTTCGAATTCCGGTGACGCAAAAATAATATTTTTCGACAAAATTGATTTTATATGTATATATTTATAATTAATACATTAATTTAGTATTTAAAATATCACAGACCTGTATTCTGAATAATTACAACTTCAAAATAAGAATGTGTTTTCCTTAATAATTTTAATATTTATTTAAATCCTATACTCGTACAATACTACAATACTAATTACGTAAGCGCGTGCCATTTTCACATTCGTCATCATCATCAGCCTGTGCCTCCCCCAATTCTCTGTCTTTAGCTCTTCTGAGCTCCATCGAGCTTGATCTATTACCTATCAGTGCGAGGCTTCCGTTCCAGGACCCTCCTTCCTCATCATCCTTCGACAAATATGTTCAGACCGTTGAACACGTCAAGTTTTTGGGCAACATCTGTTACCCTGGTTCTCTGGCGAATTTGATATTCAGAGATATTCCAAAAATAGCCCTTTCCATTGTTCTTTAAGCAACTTTTAATTTATGTATGACGTTGACGGTAAGATTCCATGTTTCGGTTCTGTGTGTAGTACAAATTCTGTGCCGTTACTCTTCGTAACATTACAATATTTGATAGAAGTTTAGTCAGGCATCTAACCATAAAATATTGTAGATTAGGTCTATTTCAGCCTGCATAATGTATATCTGCAAGTTCTTGGATAGATTGCAACAAATTCTAGTCGCACGATAACGTAGCAATACTTATTGCGTGACATATGCATTTGTCGCGTTCTCCAATTGAGAGATAATTATTTTATCCTTGTCTACAAATAATTACATCAATTTTATTTTATTGTAAATATTAAAATATCGACTATACAGGAGCGCAATAGTGATGTATCAAAACTACAGGGGGGGGGGGACTTTTAAAATTTATAACACATTGCAGAAAATGTAGATAAAAATTTAAATTTTAGATATCACACATCCCATAGGAAAAAAAAAATTTTAGGAGATCGAAAACAAAAATTAACAATTGTATTATTTTATATTCATATACAGGATGGCTCCAAAAAAAATGAGAACATCTCGTAACACACGAGTTATTTCAAAACATAATATAATTAATTATAATTCTTAATGTAACTTTTTTTGCCCAATATTTAGCTAATCAGAAATCATCAAAACACCCCATATTGCATCATCTACTGGGCTGTTCGGTGGCCACACGCCTGGCTCGATGAAATTAACATTCTCACGACAAAGAAAGTTGATTATATTTCTGGCTGTGTGAGATGGGGCTCCGTCTCTGTCAGTTAGTCGTAGTCGTTGGCAACAATTTGTAAAATCCAAATATAAACAATGGGAAAACTAATAATCAAAGATGGCGACCGGAAATTGTCGAAATAAAACGTAATATAGGTAAATAGGTAAGTAAGTAAATCAGTAAACTATTTAAGCTATTGTTGATATAGTTAAACTAATTTTCATGTAATTATATCACATTTTACGAAATGTTCTCACTTTTTTGGGTCACAATGATTTTCGGGGCACTAATTTAGTTGTAATTAAATACGAGGCAGATATATAATATTTAGTTGAATTAAATACGAGGCAGGTATATAATATTTAGTTGAATTAAATACGAGGCAGGTATATAATACTTAGTTGAATTAAATACGAGGCAGGTATATAATATTTAGTTGAATTAAATACGAGGCAGGTATATAATATTTAGTTGAATTAAATACGAGGCAGATATATAATATTTAGTTGAATTAAATATAAAATAATTATATATAGAGTGGCAAAACAACTGAACTTTAATCACGTTTATTCCGCTAGAGATTAGGACTGCGACACCAACTTGAGCACTTTTTTATTCGATTTGTTCTTTAAATGGTTTACAGATTAAGCGATTCTGTATTGTACTTTTTGTTTTGTTTAAAGTTACCACTTAACTAGGTTTAGGGTACGCTCCTAAGTGTTCGTATATAATTATAATTAAGAATACAATGTAAAGTGATGTAATAGAAGAACTACTAAACTTGTATGATACAAAACATACTAATTACGTACAACTTTTGTACAATTGTTGGTGTCAACACTAATGTACGGAAGCGAAGCCTGCAATTGGCACTAAAGCAGACTGAACGCAGTCGAAATGCGGTCGCTTAGGCGTGTGTGCGAAAAATCAATGTACGATAGAATGAACAAATCAAGAATGACTTGTTTGTAGCACGGTCGATAGAATTAATAAATGGGTTTTTACAATTGCAGATACAATAAAAATGGCTGCAATTTTTTTTTCATAGTTTATATTAGAAAGCTTACCGCTATGTAGGACTGGTCTCGCATGATGAGATCGGCCAACTTGTTGAGGAGTAGTCCTCTTTTGGAAGCATCCATGCGACGCCATTCCGACCCGAATCTGCAAAACAAAGTGTCGTAACGAACAATGAACAATAGTTAATAATGTAATAGTGAACAAATATGTCTTTGTGAACAACAGTTAACAATGCAATAGTGAACAAACAAGTGCCGTAGTGAACAATAGTTAACAGTGCAATAGTGAACAAACAAGTGCCGTAGTGAACAATAGTTAACAGTGCAATAGTGAACAAACAAGTGCCGTAGTGAACGATAGTTAACAATGCAATAGTGAACAGCAAGTGCCGTAGTGAACAATAGTTAACAGTGCAATAGTGAACAAACAAGTGCCGTAGTGAACAATAGTTAACAACGCAATAGTGAACAAATAACATGTAGTGGAAAAAGACAAGTTGGAACGCTATTTTGAGTACAAACTGAAATGACGAGGAATCGATTTGATTTTTAATAACATAATTATAGTATCATTTGAATAATAAAGATATTAAAAAGCAACTGACAAATATATCTAAAACGCAAGTTCAAGATGTAAAGTTGAAAAAAATTCAAATGCCGAGACGAATAATCTTCATAAACATTATACATAATTGACAATTAGAATTCACAAAGCCATTTATACAAGGTGTCCCAGAGACGATAGTCCAAACGATCAGGAGACATCACCAACAACCCATTATTCGTAATCTAAGGTTGAGATCATGACTGTAGAACATATTTTTCATGCGGATAAAGGTTGCCTTGTCAACTGTGTTCTTTTTGCTAATGATTACACGTGTATTTTATTTTAGTTGTATTAAGTTCTAACCAGAAAGTAACAAATGAATGAATAAATTAGAAAATAATGTAAAGCTGTATGACGCGTGTGTTGATGGCACTATAAATAGAGGATATCCACGGAAGACTTGCAATGGGACGAAGATGATGGGGATCGGATGAGGGATCATACGGGCCGAGGGAGTTTATGGAAGGGTTTGGGATGGAAATTAATTTAGACGATAAATCGTGTATGTGCCGTTTGAGTGAGAGTATACTTGAGTCCCTGTGAATGATTGTGTTTCTGACAAACCAGGGTGAGTTTGTGATTCTCCTTTTGTTTGGATTCTAAAATGTTTGTGTTACTTGAACCCCAGATGGGGCTCGCGTATGTGAGTATAGGACGGATGATATCTTTGTATAAGAGTAATTAGTTTTGTATGATGTATGATTAGTAAGATGTATGAATGTGAATGGAGTGAAAAATGTGTGCCAGTACAAAAGAGTATGGCGCTCTATCTACTCTGTTCACCCGGGAAAAGGCATGATGGTAAGTTAATCAGTATATAGCCAACCAATTTTCTTCCACCACCACAAAGTTATTATTTCTAATACAAATGTATTGTAAATACATGTATCAAAATGCAGCAAAACGTTGATAACATGTGCTAACTAACCAGTAAATAAACGCATATAATGATTATTAGGAGAACACATTCTTATTGTGAAGTTGTACTTATTCAGAACAGACGGTCTGTGAAGTTTTAAATATGCATTAAATATATTAATTAAAAATATTATTTATTATTATTATACACGCCATATTCAGGCATTAACATAATTTTTTTAAATAATAGAAAATTTCATTGCAAATGCAATACACAAAGAAAATAATAATAATGTCAGCATGTTTTTAAATAATTTTTTAAAAATATGTGAAGTAAAACAATTTATCCATCACGTTGCGCCAATGATGATAACGAAATAATATCTATAATATTAATGTTTTCTAAAGCAATAGTTATCATTTTTTCTCGATCTGTCATTCGATGTGGCTCATCTCTGAGCAACATGATGCTCTACTGCACTCTTCGCGATCCTGATCCTTGTTTACTGCGACGTGGAGCTCCGGTCACGTCTCGGACTTGGTCTGTATATCTTGGCCCTGGCTTCCCTTGCCGGAAGTTCTTTGTAACTTATAGATTGTTTGTCTATTTTGTCTTTTTTTCCTAGGAAAAGCAACTTGCTGTCTTTCAGTGTCAGGCTTGTATTTATTTATTTATTATTATTATTATAGAATCAGAAGCGCAATACACAAAGAAAATAATTATATATGAGCTTGTTTTTTTCATAATTAAAATAAAAAATAAATAAAAAACGTAAAGTAAAGTAATTTATCCGTCACCATTGTGTTGAGATACAAAAAATTGTAATAATATAGTCCTATAAAGAGTTAAATTTACAGCAAAAATGTCCACTACCTCCGCATATTCATTCCCCATAGAATGCATCCTGGGGACTGCAGAGTTAGCTAGCGCATGAGTTCTGACATTACCACTGTAATAGAACAATGAATTGTGTCTCGATGACCTCAATGGTGCGTGAAAGTCAAGCAGACCAACAATCTGAGGGCAGTCTATCATACCATTGATGGTCCTGTATAGAAATATAAGGTCGGACGTCGTACGTCTCACTGATAATTTTAACAATTTCAGACGGCTAAGCAGATAATCATAATTTATATCTTCAGAGCGTATACGTAATTTAAAATTAATGAATCTTAACATTTTTCTCTGTATTGTTTCAACCATCGTCAAGTGAACAACGTACAACAAGGCGACCATGTAACCGAATTATATTCTACCTGAGGTCTAACTAGAGAAGTGTAGAGGACTTTATAGGTGTGCAGGTCTGAAAAGTGTTTTGCAGTCCGCAAAACAAATCCCAAATACCCCAACATTTCACACAAATACATTTTTACGGAATCTCAAATTTAAAAAAGAAGATGCCTTTCAAATAATTATCAATTTGAAAAGTGTAATATATAAGTTCGAAAATTTGTCGTCAATGCACTGCGTTGGTGTAGCTCAATCGGTTAATGCAATTTCCCCAGATTTGGAGATAATATTTTTCGATAAAATTGATTTTACATGTATATCTTTCTAATTAAAACGTTTAATTTGTATTAAAAAAAAAAACATTCATATGACTTCTTGCGTGGAAAAGAGGCATAGATAAAAATATGAGGTATTGCATGCAACGTTCGGCGTTGACCGTATTCATTTTCGATTTGGTGACTTCGAAATTATGCAGTCATAGAAATTTAGAAAAATATCTACCTAAAAATGTACTCCAGTTTTAAATAAGAAATTAAGAATCTGTGGTGCCTAACTAAATGCATAACAAAAGTGAGTTTAACCTTTATTTTTCTCTCTCTTTTAAAGCATTCATCGTTCAGATCGCTTATAAATACATGTTTTGGTGTTCGCACGCATGACAATAGCCCATTAAAAACGGATGCGACTGAAACTCCAACACTATTTGACTCGTCACACTATTTGACTCGTCACACTATTTGACTCGTCACACTATTTGACCCGTCACACTATTTGACTCGTCACACTATTTGACCCGTCACACTATTTGACTCGTCACACTATTTGACGTCATACTGTTTACCATATTCTTTCAAAAAAGGTGAACGTTCTTTCATATTGCGCGACAATATATCAATGTTTTTCAGATGGGAATTTTATTACATCTTCATTATATTCCGGATATTGCACCTTCAGATTATGATTTATTTTTTGTTTTACAGAAATATTTAGATGCCTATGAAAAACTTTAAAAAAAAAGTGTTTTTCTTCATTTTTACAAATAAAATTGTATATATATATATATATATTTTTTTTTAATATTAGAAAATTTAATTCATTTTTACAACAATATACAGGATGGCCCAAAAAAGTGAGAACATCTCGTAACGCACGAGTTATTTCAAATCTTAATGTTTTTTTTTTTGCACAATAGTTAGCTAATCAGAAATCATCAAAACACCCCATATTGCATCATCTACTGGGCTGTTCGGTGGTAACACGCCTGGCTCGATGAAATTAACATTCTCACGACGAAGAAATTGATTGTATTTCTGGCTGTGTGAGATGGAGCTCCGTCCTGCTATAATGTCTAGCTATACTTCAGGCATTGTTTTGAAACTCTTTGATCATTTTCCTAGCACCCCAACGTTTTTCAATTTGAAAATTTTTAATCAGAATACGGTCTTCTGCAGTGATTTTTGTCATTCCGGGCAACAATTTGAAAAAACCAAATAAATGGGAAAATTAATAATCAAAGATGGCGACCGGAAATTGTCGAAATAAAACGTAATATAGGTAAATAGATAAGTAAGTAAATTAATAAACTATTTAAGCTATCATAATCGTATTAAAAATGTATTAACAAGATGATAATTCTTATCTTGTTATTCTAAAACGATCCTAACTTTTTAGTACCATACTTCTTAAATCATAAAAAAAAACTACGAAAAAAATTCCTCATAAGAAATGGTCGCATTTTCTTGAACTTAGAAAACCTGCGATTAGTGATGAGCTCAAAATCACGAACCGTGAGTCAATCACTGATATCTTGAGTCACACTCACTATCAGTGATTGAATATCTGAGAATATCGTGATCCGTGATTCATTTTTTTAAATTTTATTTATATATGGTTGTGAACCGTTTTTCGGCACATGTGCGTATGAAACGAAAATATTCATGAAAGAATGACGTTATAATTCGTGATAGCTGATTCTGCCAAAACGTTTTACGCATTTGACCTGAAATGCTGAGAATTTGATCCGAAAAATAATTTCACAATTTTAACGGGTTTTCATTTTCGTTGTGACGAAATTAAATTAAATACACTATAATTATATATGCTAGAATAGATTTTTTACGCAATTTTTTTTTTAATAATATAAGTAAATACGCTCAAAAATATGTTTTATTTATTTATCTAGTGTATTGTGATATCGTGCGGCGCACGCGTAATGAAACTGTGATCACAGTCACAGTTTTCAATCACTGATATTATCGAATATCAATCACAATCACACCAGTGAGTCAAGAGTAGCATTTTTTCTCATCACTACCTGCGATCATGTAAAAAATGTCACGCGCAATGCACCACGCAATCGGAAGATCAGGAATTATATATTACACACTGCTATTGCGTTCAAATTGCTCTTTTGCATCGTGAGAACAAACATATTTTTCAGTTTAGAAAGATTTGGAAAATTTTTAAAACACTAGCGCCGCTTTTTTAACGGAGAGAGAATGTAACTTGTCAAATTCTCAACGTATTATAGCGTATTATTAAAAATAGATTATATTATTGATTACAATTTTGTCCCACTGCACGTAAAAAGACGCTTAGAAAACGACACATATTAATGGCAACAATTATATTTGTTTCTATGGTACGTAACCTCGAACCGCATAGTACAGACCGATGGCAACTGATTCATAATTAGAGTCTGATGAACTCACTTGAAGGCCTCCTTGGCGGCATGAGTCGCTTTCTCCACATCCACTACATCGGCTTCCTGCACCTCTGCTATCACCTGCCCATTGGCTGGATTGATGCTGGGGAACGTTTTGCCGGAGACGGACTTGTGCCACTCATTGTTGATGAAGATCTAGAAGAACAAAGCCGATTATTAAATATGTGTATATTTTTTCCAGATTAGACTGACACGAATAGATGTTGTAAAATTTTATATTTATCAATATTTTTACTAAGTCCTCACTTAACGACCATTATCATACTAAATCATATCAAATCTCTGCATTCCATCGTTGTCAGCAGGTGAGAGACACGTATAGGTATAAGATGTGTCGCGTCGTCTACCTCTAGCGACCGTCAAATTATGTTGACGGCGTCCCTTTCCTTCATTTATCGACCAATTCGCTTTGCGACCAGGTCGGTGGAACGGAACCTGGTTATCAAGGTCTTGTAAGTCTGATGACAGGAGAATTGTAGTGAAGATAGTTTAGAAACACTTCTCCTAGAAGAAGACCATCATACAACGCGGTAATTAGCGAACCATTTCATATGTTCACCGCGGTCAAGTCATCACTCGTCTGAATTCAATTGGAAAAGTTCAGAACTTTAGCGTACGGATACCTCGTGAGTTCAGCCAAAACAATAAAACCCAGTTGTATCGTCTTTTTTAGTTTTGTAGGAATGGAAAAATTGCGAAAACGCTGGCACAATTTTTTTTTTTAAATAATTAAGAATACATAGTAGTTTAGTTTATTTATATATTTAGATTTTATTTCAAACTTAAAAACCACACGAACTTATTAGACGACATAATATAAATGTTTACAAAGTAAAAACAAATCCTACCTATTTTTGTGGTGAAATATAAAAAATAAATATGGCACCAGTTCTAAAATGTAACGGTAGGCGATAAATTAGAATCGCTGTCTCATCGATATTATTACACTTGCAAATTAATTCAATACGTAGATGCTAATTAAGTATTATTGTGCGGTGATCTGTAAACTGTTATCGCCTGTCTATACAGATTCGTGGACATGTCTCTTAAAACTATGATTTTTATCAGGCATTATAGGACGTCGCCAGGGCATTTTTTATTTATCAATTTATATAGGATGATCTTTGTCACCATTTTCATCCTCTTGATGTCCGAAACATTGTTTGCCCATAATTGTTCGTCGCCACAATTTTTCGCAACCACAATTGTACGCCGCTACAATTTTTCACCGCTGTAATTGTTCGCAGTCACAATTGTTCGCCGCCACAATTGTTCGCCGCTGCAATTGTTCGCAACAACAACTCGTTATTATTACCCTACAATTCTTCGCCCGGAAAATTGTTCGCCGAGCACATTTAAAAAAAAAAACATTTTTGATAAATGTTCATTTATATTGGGATTTCTTTTTTTTTAGTATGAAAATATAAAATGAGAAGTTTCACGTGGAACGCGCATGTTCAAAAGACAACTTTGATCAATAAACCACCCCCTTAATCAGAAAAGTATGTGGCGAAAAGTAATAAAAAAATACGTCATACCTAGTCGTGACCGTGGTGACTACATATTTTATTTAGCATCCATAATCTTACAATGTATAGACACATATAAGAAGTTCACATGCACGAAAATCAAAATAATATATGCCCTTTCACGTCCCGGTAGGTAGGTAAAGAACGTATTTTTGATGTCAGTACCTACAAAAAAATGCGCACGCCATATCTCCACATAACCATGAAGGTGACCAAACGTACTACTTTATAGAGTTTTGTACTCCTTTTTCGTGAACCGTACTCCCAAAATACTGTATGGACTGTATTATTAAATTATTTTAAAAAATTCATAACGCAAATTTTTCTTTCATTCGCCTCCTTTTGTACCAAAAATAGTTGATCACCTCATATTAATTGTATTCACTCATCGTTTTTTAATTCAATTCTATGTTAGGTATGTGAAAATATATTTTATCTGTTTGCTCTTTCCGAGATAATTTTGTAACTAAAATACAAGGAGCATTTTATCAAGTGTGTTACTAAACAAAGCTTATCAGTCACGCGAGTTTTGTTTGTTCGCATCCACACTGCAATCATGTTTCTGTTTTTAGTTGAGAATAATACAAATAGTTCAAATATCGCTGGAAAGAACGAGTTGTGAAATGAGTCTCGCCATTGACAGGGAAAAAAAACTAAAATGTTGATTGTTAACGGGTAATACAATAGCCCGGTTATGCATAAGAATGTACAGCATCTCCCGCCTATTCTCGTGTCGACACGGGTCGTCTCGTCCCATCTCGCTTTGAGCGTGGATTGAGTGAGGCGAGATGAGGAGCCTCAGCGAGAGTGAACTTTGTACTACTCGGGTTTCAGCATCTCGGCAAATGCCAACTGACCACGAGAATGTAATGGCCAGCAGTCCACTCTCGCCTAGGCATAGCGAGAGGAGCCGAGCACGAGAATGTACTGCAGCTCTCGTGTCGACGCTGGTCGTCTCGTGCCATCTCGCTTGGCCACGCACGCCTCGGCGAGAGTGAACTGCCGACATAACAATGTAATGCCAGCAATGTGTCACCTGACATCATCTACAACCTCGTCAGTGTCTCACTCCCCGCACGACAGAACTCCGACTAATTTTTCAAAGCCGAAAGAAAATAAAAATAAAACTTTTATTGAGTGTAGTAAGCACAGGTTTTCAAGAAAAAAATTAAAAATAGTACAATAGGACAAGTTGTAGTCAGTATGTACAACAGATTTACACCCCTTAAATTTTACTTTGCTTTCCTTAAATTTTGAAAATAATTTGTTATTGTTCTATTGCGATAAATTGAAGTCGGATGACTTCATGGATAGGAAGTTACCAAGGCTTTTTAATTATCTTGATAGTGTCAATATTCACGTAATTGTTAATATGCATATGCACAAATAGTAGAAAAGGCGGCAATTTTTATATCATACATTGGTGCCATTGGACCATTCACCGTCCCATAACTGAGTCGAGTCGCTACTCCGCCGAGGCTAGCCATTCGGGTACCTCACACTTGAGGAGTCTCGGCGGAGTGTATTTTGTACCACTCGGGTCTCGGCACCTAAGCGAATGCCTCGCCCAAGGAGCCTCGGCGAGAGTGGACCGATAGCTTTGTAGGCAACTGAAGGAGGTGATCATCACTGCCAAAATTAGAAATTTAACTGACATTAAGACTTTTAAAAAGGATATTTCAAATTGGTTGTTGCAATTAGGAAGAGCAGATACAGAGAGTCAACTCTTTTATATAATGAAATAATTTGTATAACTACTTTTGTGCGTTTTGGTCTTGTATATTTATATCTGCCTTATACCTGCTTACATTACTAGTATTATTATTATTTTTATATGTTTTCTCTTCTCTCTTTTTTATTCACTTTTTTTATATTTTATACATATAAATTTTTTTTTCTTCTTAAATATTTTCACAATAAATGCTACGTATGTATTCGATCTTACTGTGTTTTGCCTTCGATGAGTTTTGGTTTTATAAAATATATTAGTTTATCAATTTTCCCTAAAACAGGCTTGCCTAGTTGGGCAACGTGTGTATATGTAAATATGATACATTTTGAAATAAAAATTCAGCTACAATACTATTATATTATATTAATGATAACAAAATAATAATCAATGCTATTAATAAATACATGAACATGTATCCCGAAATTCATAATATTTTTATATCGTTGTTATAAATATATTGCATTTTATTTTATTATAAGCTAGTTATTGTAAACAATAATTATTAATATGTAATCCTCTTCTCTGCGTTGTATTGTATCATTGTAATTATAATCGATTAATAATGTTAATGTGACAAAAAAAATATATATATATTTGAAAATGAGCAGAGATATTATCGCCATTCACTGTAAGAGAGTAAACTTTTAGAACTCGGGTCAGAAGTCAAACAAACGCCAGACAATCAAATTAATATTGGGCATGCAGGTTGGTAGGTTCGATGAGCCGAGATTAATATAACCGACATTTGACATTGATTTAGAGCACTCAAATTCAATGTCTCGTCTATAGAACTCGGGTCAGAAGTCAAACAAACGCCGGACAATCAAATTAATATTGGGCTTGCAGGTTGGTAGGTTCGATGAGCCGAGATTAATATAACCGACATTTGACATTGATTTAGAGCACTCAAATTCAATATCTCGTCTATAGAACTCGGGTCAGAAGTCAAACAAACGCCAGACAATCAAATTAATATTGGGCATGCAGGTTGGTAGGTTCGATGAGCCGAGATTAATATAACCGACATTTGACATTGATTTAGAGCACTCAAATTCAATGTCTCGTCTATAGAACTCGGGTCAGAAGTCAAACAAACGCCGGACAATCAAATTAATATTGGGCTTGCAGGTTGGTAGGTTCGATGAGCCGAGATTAATATAACCGACATTTGAAATTGATTTAGAGCACTCAAATTCAATATCTCGTCTATAGAACTCGGGTCAGAAGTCAAACAAACGCCAGACAATCAAATTAATATTGGGCATGCAGGTTGGTAGGTTCGATGAGCCGAGATTAATATAACCGACATTTGACATTGATTTAGAGCACTCAAATTCAATGTCTCGTCTATAGAACTCGGGTCAGAAGTCAAACAAACGCCAAACAATCAAATTAATATTGGGCTTGCAGGTTGGTAGGTTCGATGAGCCGAGATTAATATAACCGACATTTGAAATTGATTTAGAGCACTCAAATTCAATATCTCGTCTATAGAACTCGGGTAGGAAGTCAAACAAACGCCAGACAATCAAATTAATATCAAGAATTCATAACACATCTAATAATAACGGGAAATTAATAATGTTTATAATCTGTATTCATTTACTATTATCGACCATTACAGGAAATCATCCTAGGTAGACAAAGAAGACCTGAAAGAATGGGTGGATGTGTTACTTCTGTTTGCATCATATTGGCGCCAAAATTCATTCGCAGGTTAGCTTTTTCGAATTTTATTTTTACGAAAAAAACACGAAAACGTTGGTGATACTAAAAAAAAAAAATACGTGGGTAGATTTCACTATAAGCGTCCGTCGACCGCGATTTAGTACGGTTTTGAGATGAAAAAAAGAAAAAAATAAAAGTTGATAGTGTTGTTATTTATTTTATATTTATTTTTTGGAAGGACGACATCAGATTTTATTAATATTATTGTGTTTAATGTGATGCTTAAAACAAAAATATATTAAGACGTCACAACTACGTACACATTACGTATTTCACTTATACAGCGCTAACAACACGCACAAAATGAAGCCGCCGGCCGCAGCAATGACCAATGTATTATAGTAAAGCGGTCGTATATTAATTTTAATTAATAACCAAAATATAATATCTTATTCACTTGAATTATTTGGCAATAAAAACAAGAAATATCGCGAACGTACGTCAAAATTTAGCTGTCAATTTACTCAAACTGGAACGTTCCAGACACTTTCCAACTTATCGCGATCTGGCAACGCGAAAGTGAGCGTCAACAGTCAATTTTGTATGGAGGAAAAATGACGATTTTTACACCGATTTCAGACGTAATTTGATATTTTCTTGAGTTGAAACAGATTTCTATGGGGCGCCGTACGATATCACTACTGGAAATAATAATTTGGTTAAAGATCCGATCCCCGGCACCGGTGATATCATGCGTTATTTGATGGCGGACTATGACGTGGGGTCCCCTATACTCACGATAGCCAATATAAATTCTGATAGTCCTCGTTCCATCTCTATCTATGTCGGGAACTTACGACGTGGGCGGCCAAGGAGTTATGCCATGTCCAACTAAGTAATTGAGGTCACCACGCGTCAATACTGTTACGAAGGAATGAATAATTATCAACAAAATAATTTTCTTTGTTTGATGCGATAACCGCACACATTCGCGTGACAGAACTGACAGCAGATTTTTTTCGTTTTATGTTTGAAAGGAAATTATATGGTTTTCACGACCTTCGCCATTATGGTAGTGGTTTTTTGAAGTTGTTTTATTTATTATTGCGGTTTTTGTTGCCATTAACGGGCAACATTGTCGCAAACAATTGGCTGCGACAAAAACTGACCTGCGGTAGAGTAATTTAGTTCTTAATGACATAAAATAATGTTTTTAAGTGTTGAATTTTTACCGTTTGCTTGACAGGATGACAATAATAGAAAATATTGCTAAATATCATCTCATATTCAAAAAAAATCTTATTATTATTAAATACTAATTAAATGTATTAATTATAAAGATATACATATAAAATCAATTTTATCGAAAAATATTGTCGTTGCACTACCGGGATTCGAACCTGGATCTCTTTTCCAACCCAGGGAAGGTGCATTACCAACTATGCTGCAGCGACAATATTTTGGTCGACAAATTTTCGAACTTATATGTTACACTTTTTCAAATTAATACATCTATCATTCCATCATTTATTGATTAATGTTTTTAAATATCCATAAATCAAATAACACTGTTATTTTACTAATTAATTGCCGGCACATATAAACCGGTTTAAAATAGCAACGAAGCGATAAAACATTAACGTGCATAAAGTTGAGAAACCTGTGGTAGATAGAAAGGAATGGACCAATTTGTATGCAAAAAAAAATCTATTTCCAATTCAACTTTTAAGTATTATGAAACATCTTATCTTGAATATTGTGTAGAGGTGCCTCGCAACACATGAACTGTATCAAGATAATGCACACGTACATATATGTATGTACATCACTGCAACTTTATTTATATTTGATTGAGTTAAAAAAAATTCTCGATGGAAACGAAATTAAAACGTGGAAGCGGCGATTCAAATCTACCGCCATCATCCTCGCTACCAACTGATCACACACAGGTGACATCTGGACTCGAGGGCGCCGGGCTCCTGCTGACAGGAGCCGCGGCGAGTTGTCCCGATCCGCCGCGCGCTGACTTGCTCCATTACCTCTTTATATACATCTGCTTGCACCTCACGACACACAACTATCTAAGCAACCCTCATTTTATTTTAACACCTATCCCCGTAACATATCGACACGGCCTAAGCGATTTCCTGGATACGTACATGATGTTCCATACACGAAACAAGAAATGTAGACAGGGATGGTTCGCCGATCTTCGCTTCTCTCAACTGGCGATCATGATGATGATGTCAGAAGTAGTGAAACACGGAAATATATTATTTCTAGGGATACTGCGGCGAGAGAATCGAGAATGCGTTCCCGCTCGCAGAACACCTCGTTTAATTAATTTATTCACATATTTCACACAGTATTAGCAAGGCACATTTTATAACACAATAACAGTCTTCGTTTACCGTAATCTATCCCACGTCTCTCCGGCGCCACATCAACTAATCGGCATCACCTCGGCGACTTCTCAATCCTGTGCGATACACACGAGACTCGAAGATTTTCACTTAATCTCCTCAGAAAAGGGGCAAAAAATCACGAACCCAATGACACCCAATAGAATAGTTAATAACAAAGTGGACCCTCTCTCAATATTTTCATAAAAAAACTTCAATCAATTAATTCCAAACCTATTTTACACCAAACTTTAGAAAACCAATCTAGGCTATAATAACTATTACTATTGTATATAGTACCCAGCCATAAACCTAACTAGGATATATTCTTCAAGACACAGACTCGGATAAATTTTTATATACATATCTAATTTGTCATCCGAAGACGCGTAATACATGGCGATGAACACCGAGGACTGTCTCGTGTCACACGCGTGTCACGCTTCGTCGACCTTAGAATATAGAAACCGCGCATTTTCATCTTACACGCGCGGTATTTTTCAATATTTTCTTTATTCTCTACAATTGTCAGGTAATAACATAACTTTTATTTTTATAGTGTTTCCAACTTCTCAACCATAACAAAATATATTCTACAATACGTTATTCCACTAATTGTCTTAAAATATTTTTACGTTGTACTTTAATGTCAACGTAGGATTATTTATAAAGAAATATCTAGTAAGTAAAATAACACATCGTAACCGTGGAACAACAAGTAGTGATGGTAAAATTAATAATTCTGGCGTCTGCTATTAGATTACTCAAAGGTATTTGAGATTCCGTAAAAATAAGGTAGATGGCTCTTTCAAATAATGGAATGATTAAATGTATTAATATCAAAAAAGGCAACATATAGGTTTGAAAATTTATCGCTAAAAATATTGTCACTGTAGCATAGTTGAATAATGCACCTTCCCCGGTTAGGAAAGAGATCCAAGTTCAAATCCAGGTGGCGCAACAACAATATTTTTCGATAAAATTGATTTTATATGTATATCTTTCTAATTAATATATTTAATTCATATTTATTAATATTCCATTTTAACGTGAGAAATTCAAATTCACCCAATTGACGAACGGGACTCCAATAGACAATGGACTGACTTTTGACGTATGACAAGCGCAACGGCAAATCTGAGAATTTGTGGACTACATGATAAACTACAAATAGCGGAGGTTTGTCTTCAAAGAATCTCAAAGACTGTCTCGACTCAAAAATTTAATTCGTGAAGACGCCATTGTGTGATCAGTAGTAAAGTTTTACCATCGCCCGCGGTAAAAATCAATTTCGGGTTGTCGGTACATCAAATATACTACTGTCAAAGACAATCTCGCCTCTCAGTGTGGCAAGGCACTATATATATGAGCTTTATCTGTGACTTTATTGGCCCCTACGTTCGAGACCTGTCACTTCGGTGGTGAAATTTTTTCAGATTATGTGCGAATGTATTGTAATGATGAGATTATCATCGGACGAACTCTCATCATTAAGATAGCGAGATATTGAACGTTTAATTGTCGTATACTTCAACTTTCAAAGTGTCAACGTGACAGATGACATTTGAAACAGCTGCGAAGTGTCCGCCATATTTAATCAACGATTCACATTTTTACTATCGGATGTCTGAGAGTGGGCGGTCGTAAGATTTGTTTACTTTCTGAGGTGAACGAAGCTTGCCAGCTGACTGACCTCTAATAACTTAATGACGCGATGTGACGAAGGTAGACGTATTCGAGTACATGTTTGATTTGCGTTGTGCCAACGAATGGTTTCCTGGTTTGTCATCAGTCATCACCTTGACAATACTCTTATTAATATGCATCTAGAATACCGCAATGAATACGAGCGAAGTTTAGTTGAGAGAGATCATAACTTCCAGTTTTCAAACGCAACGATGTTATCAGCAAATCAAACGATTAATTTTTTGGAAAAAACGATATAAATACAAATTAAATTGATCAATTACAGAAAAAAAAATCTGTCTATCCGGAGAAACGCGTTAGCAGTCCAGATTCGAATTTCGTTAGCGACCAAATATTTTTTCGATAGATAGATTTTTTCTGTATATCTTTCTAATTGATTAATTTAATTTGTATTAAAATATCACAGAAATATGTTCTGAAGTTGTAATTTCACAACAAAAATATGTTTTTATTAAAAAAAAAATACAAAAAATAAAAATTGTATACACAAGAAATATACAAGAGCATTCATATGACGAAAATAATTATTTATTTGCAATAAATATATATATGTAACATGTGTTTTTTTGTCTCGTAGATATCATTCAACCTTTAACCATTGGTTATCTGTCTCTAAATTATGACCCGCCCATTGCAATTAATTATTTTTAGCAGTGATTATAACATCTATAGGTGATAGATGGTTTTCGCTTTAATAATAATAATAATAATAATGATGGATAATTTGTATAGCGCCATTTTCGTAAAAACTTTCACCTCAAGGGCGCTTTACACATCAACTGTGTATAGTTCTACAATTATCTTTGTTTTTTTTTTAAATTAAAAATCGTTATTTTCACTTATGGAAATGATTTTTTGAAAAGGTGCGTTTTTAGTTTCTTCTTAAATAAAATCTCTGATGCATTCGTTGTTTCTTATGGTAACAAACCGTAACTAACTTAAAGAGGGCAAAGAGTCCCACGCTTTTGGGCCTGCCACCGCAAATGCCCGTTCACTAAATTTAGACTTCTGGCAGCGGTCGGTCGGTTCTACAACCCTTCCTGCGGCTGAAGTAGAGGCTGACCCGAGAGTTTGACGACTACTATTCAAATTGTCTAGGATACAGAGTTCTTGAAGATACAGAGGCGCCATGTTGTGTGTCGCCTTGTACATCGACCGGCACAATTTAAATTCAACTGTTTCAGGGAATCGGAGCCAATGTAGCTGATGTAAAAGGGATGTTATATGAGAGAATTTGGAAACTCCATATATTTAGAATAGATTGCAATCTATCCAGCTGAAACATTAGCAGGCCAGCATAGATCTTGTTACAATAGTCCAACATGTTTATTTTTCGGTGTTTTCTAGAGATGTCTACCAAAAAATGATCTAGACACGAAAATTATCGGAACAGTGATATGGCGAAAGATCGAAAGATTCACGGTCAGGCCTTCATCTAGCAGTTGATTGATAATGACTTATGATATACGTATACATATATGTAATATTACCAATATATTCATGACGCGAATGATTGATAATTATATTTGTAAATAAAACGCTAACCCCTAAATGATACAAACGCCATTACATAAAAGTTAATATCGCTAGATCAATGTCATTACAGATATATAAAATATTTTCATTAATATCGAATGTAGAAGCAAACGAGTGCGAGAGAAAAACACTAGTTATTTTAAAAATTAAAGTTTTATTCGACACTGTAGAATATCCCTTGAAGGATTAATAATACAATATCAATTTTGCTTCTATAAAATAATTTTACCAAATTGTTGTCACCGTTTCGAATCAATAAAGATGCGGTGACATAGCGTCACTCAAATGTCAAAATTTTACAAATGTACACAAGAATTGCAATTTTAATATCAATGGAGAGTGTGGCATTCTGCGTTTTGATTCCGACTCAAATGTGTAATATATGCCGGCGTATTCGGCAACACTATCACCAAAATATAGGTTACGTGGTTATATAAAAATATTTTGTAAACATGTACGATCACGTAGCGAATTCAATTCGTGCCATATCGCGAGGCCTGCTCTTTAAATAAATAATTTAAAATAAAACAAATGACAAGTGTACGTGCAAAAGTTTATTAAAATAACTCATTTACGGATTATAAGTACAACATTAATTCACTAGCGACCCGCGCGCGCGATCGCCCGCACATATGTTTTCGTCAGTTTTGGGACAAAAAAATCATTATAAATAACATTGATGTGATAAAAATAACACTCACCCCCGTGTACAAGATCTCCGGCTTCACGTTGGGTGCCGGCAAAGACGAAAATGTCGCCTTTTGAAGTTTAAAAACGTTACTTATCGTGCGCAACATCCCCAGAGCCGGTGTGGAACTCGCGATGACAGACGACCGACGCGCGCGCCAACGTGAAATCGGACGAAGAATGAACCGAACCGTATACATTTATTCTCGTTGTACCTATATGCGCGCGTGCTATATTATCTTCGATCAGTGTGCGCAATGTGCTTTTTGGAGTGAATGTCAAACGGTGTCGCGTTTTATAAAACACATCTGACATGATAAAACTTGTCATGAATCGACGTTAAAAAGTGCGTAACATAATGTATAAACGTGTCATGAAGCAACGTTAAAAAGTGCGTAACATAATGCATAAAAATACACCACGAATAAATAAAATGTATCATTTTTATATTCTGTAAAACAAAATAATAACAACTGGCGATAAGCAGCTAACAACTAGCAACTTGCTATAAGAAACTAACAACCAGCAATAAGCAACGTGCGAATGAGAATATCCAACAAGCAACTAGCATTAAGCTGCTTTCAACTATCAACAAGCAAATTGTAATTAGCAACATGCAACTGGAGATATGCAATGCAACCAGTAACAAGCAATACTCGTGAAATGTAACAAGAAACTGCGTTAGAAAAATACATGACACTTGCAGGAGGTTCGCACATGGGGTGTAAGTAATTAGAACGTTGTTACAAATATTCATTCTAGACACCAACGAGAAAGAAATATTTTAACAAAACAAAAGAACATAACATGAAATAAAATTCTGATGATATTTGAAGAGACCATAACGAAATACAATGATTGAGGTGGGGCGAAGTGAACCAGAAAAATATGCGTATGTCTGCGACATATTATACTTTTTTTAAAGATAAATCAATTTGCGACGAAAACGTGATTGTGTGTCACCAAAATGCTTGAATTCTTCACTTAAAAATAAATTCTCCATTTTTTTTTTTTATATAATGCCGTTAAATTAAAAACTTGTGCACAGTAAATACAAGTACACTTGTACGTACACAGTAAATATAAGTACACAGTAAATACAAGGACACTTGTACGTACACAGTAAATATAAGTACACAGTAAATACAAGGACACTTGTACGTACACAGTAAATATAAGTACACAGTAAATACAAAGACACTTGTACGTACACAGTAAATATAAGTACACAGTAAATACAAGGACACTTGTACCTACACAATAAATATAAGTACACTTGTACGTAGTTATAAAATATCGAGCGATTATATCATCGTTAAAATGTCATTAAATAAATAATTCACTATTTATTTTGATAGTTTTCGTTATAGATATTAGTTCCTGTGTTAATAAGATTTTTCTTTTACAACTATGTTTTAGTTTACAATTATCACTATATTTTTATAGCCGTATTTATTTTTAAAAATGGTTTGATGACGTATTTCTTATTCTAAATACTAAATTAATGTATATATTTATAATTAATACGTTAATTTAGTATTTAAAATATCACAGAACTATGTTCTGAATAATTACAACTTCACAATAAGAATGTGCTTTCCTTAATATTTCTTATTCGAAAATATTTAGTTTTTAATACAAATTAAATGTATCAATTAGAAAGATGTACATATAAAATCAATTTTATCGAAAAATATTGTTGTTGCTGCCGGGATTTGAACCTGGATCTCTTCCAATCCGGGGAACGTGCATTAACCGATTATGCTAGAGCACCACAGTGCATTGACGACAAATTTTCGAACCTGTATGTTACACTTTTCAAATCAATCCATTATTTGAAAGCCATCTTCTTTATATTATTATTATTATTTATTTTAGGTTCGAATCCCGGTAGCAACAACAGTACTTTTCGATAAAATTAATTTTATTTGTAAATCTTTCTAATTAATACATTTAATTAGTATTAAAAACATGACAGACCTGTGTTCTGAATAATTACAACTTCACAATAAGAATGTGTTCTCCTTAATAATTTAGTTTTTAGAAAATACTTTAAAACAATGTGTCCAAGTAGAGAATTCATTATGCAATACGCGCCTTTGTTATACGATTGACCATTTTATTGATATTTTTAAGATTTCTACATCCTAACACATCTACGAGTTTAATATTGTAAAATGAGCGATGTCTGTGGCTTTTGTAATAGCGAGCGCGATTCTGACAACATTTTTAAACTTTAACACGAGTTTTCAATGAGTCGGTAACATGCAAAAATAAAATCGCATTCTATGATGTCGGATGTTTTCAATTTTCATTTTTACGAACCATAGTTTTAGCACCATCTGTGCATCAAAGCTTTCACGAACTAAGCCGAACACAATCGTCTCATTCCGTAATCGAAGAACCGCGAAACGATCAACCTTGAAAATGTACGAACTGATTTTGTTGGCGCGAAACTCAGATTAATGCCAACATAAATAAGCATAGACGATACAATATATAATAACTGCACATTTCTATGAAGATTTTAAATATAGAAAAATATCTTATTTGTCTCACCATTCGACTGTGGTATCAAATTGTCATATAAGGGTATAATTATATAAAAAGTTAAGACTTCATGCATCAATTTATATTTTGATACACATATTTTATTTTAAATACTAAATTAATGTATTAATTATAAATATATACATATAAAATCAATTTTGTCGAAAAATATTGTTTTTGCGTCACCGGGATGCGAACCTGGATCTCTATTTCCAATCCGGGGAAGTGCACTACCATTGTGCTATAACGCCAGTATTTTTCTTAACAAATTTTCGAACCTATATGTTACATTTTTCAAATAAATACACCTGTCGTTCCATTATTTGAAAGCCATCTACATTATTTTTACAGAATCTCAAATACCTTTGAGTAAACCGACTGCAGACGCCAGAATTATCATTCATTTTTATTAAATTTTGGACACATTGATACAACATGTATTATTAAGGAGAACACATTCTTATTGTGAAGTTGTAATTATTCAGAACATAGGTTTGTGATATTTTAAATACTAAATTAATGTATTAATTATAAATATATACATATAAAATCAATTTTGTCGAAAAATATTGTTTTATATATATCCCGGTGACGCAAAAACAATGTTTTTCGACAAAATTGATTTTATTTGTATATATTTATAATTAATACATTAATTTAGTATTTAAAATATCACAGACCTATGATCTGAATAATTACAACTTCACAATAAGAATGTGTTCTTAACATATTTTATTATTTATATCATATTTATATAAGTAATGTCAAATTTTAATACAAATATTTAATTTGAGAATAGTTGCTTATTAAACAAATTATAGATATCTCATAGAGACGAAGCTATTTATATTATATTATATTATATAGGAATGAATGGAAGTGTACGTAATTACAGGGCTTACGATCTGTCTTCGATGTTTAACTATCGACCTTTTTGGGCTCCTGTCTAACGTGAGTCCCGGTGCACTGCATTGGCACGTTACACCGATGGATCCAGGGATATTTCAAGTGGAGGGAGGCGATAAATTTTATTTAATATACATTGTAAGGTTTATTCCAGTGTGATCGGGTTTTCTTTATGAAGACCCGATTCGCCATTTAAGTCACGAAATATTATTTATGTTATGAAAAGAAAAACAAAAAAAAAGTTCACACATATATATATATATATATATATATAAATATAAACAAAATATAGATACAACATTTCAGTCGCGGCCATTAGAGAGTTGGTGCTGAGCTCCAGTCGCAGCTTTACGCCAGCAACTCAGAAGCGGAACGAATCCATGTATAGTGCCTTCGGCAAACATTGTAGATGCGCTGCAATAACGCGCCAATCCGAACAGTGTTCTGTATGAGTTCTTGTACTGATTTCGGAGACGGTTATACGTGACTTGCTTGTATTCCGAGCAGAGCTCGCAGGTATACATGCTGGTGAAGAACGATCGTCATAACCATCTTATTATCAAAGTTATTTTATCTTACTAATTTATATTCTATGTAAAATATGCATTGAAACAATACTTATTGGTATCACACAATTTATTACGTTTGTTTGTAAACTGCAGTAAGACATTTCAGTGGTTAGATCTTAACTGAAGTTCAAACGAGAAAGAAAACAGATCTCCTTGAAGTTAGTTTGTAAATATGCATTAAATATATTAATTAGAAAGATATACATATAAAATCAATTTTATAAAAAAATATTGTTGTTGCGCCACTGGGATTCGAACCTGGATGTCTTTCCTAACCGGGAAAGGTGCATTATCCAACTATGCTACAGCGACAAATTTTCGAACCTTACCTTTTTTGATATTAATACATTTAATCGTTCCATTATTTGAAAGAGCCATCTACCTTATTTTTACGGAGTCTCAAATACCTTTGAGTAATCTGATATCAGACGCCAGAATTATCAATTCATTTTTATTAATTTGGCGCAACAATATTTTTCGATAAAATTGATCTTTGTAATTAATACATTTAATGCATATTTAAAATATCACAATGTTATGTTCTGAATAATTACAACTTCACAATAAGAATGTGTTCTCCTAATAATAAAGTTATATCAATGTGTCCAAAATTTAATAAAAATGAATTGATAATTCTGGCGTCTGCTATCAGATTACTCAAAGGTATTAGAGATTCTGTAAAAATAAGATAGATGGCTCTTTCAAATAATGAAACGATTAAATGTATTAATATCAAAAAAGATAACATATAGGTTCAAAAATTTGTCGCTAAAAATATTGTCGCTGTAGCATGGTTGGATAATGCACCTTCCCCGGTTAGGAAAGAGATCCAGGTTCGAATCCCGGTGGCGCAACAACAATATTTTTCTATAAAATTGATTTTATATGTATATCTTTCTAATTAATATATTTAAAATATCACAGACCGTCTGTTCTGTATAATTACAACTTCACAATAAGAATGTGTTCTTCTAATAAATTAGTTTGTACATTTTTCACCTGACTTCAATAAAACAAACTCTTCACGACCACCGTGTCGTCGTTCCAAAATTTCTCTTACTGGAACACAAAAATATGTCTGGATACTGTAGAATAACTGTTGCCATTTACTTGCGATACAAGTTTTGCGTTAAGTCTATTTTACTGCTCGGGGCGCTGAAACACTCCACGTTGGTCAAGGACCGAAGAGTCATGGGGAGGTCTACATTCAGCAGTGGATTGACAAAGGCTGATGATGATACTGATCTAATGCGATGCACATGCACGTCGGCCCAAAATTGGTAAAAATTTTCTCCGCTTCGCCCTTTTATAAAGCTATCTATACTAATAATAATGACGTCTGGCGCCACTTCGCGTGATGGAGACACACTGGCGAACTAATTACTGCTGCACGCCCATAACTCTTCCGCTTAAGCTGATTGACCCCGGATCGAGAATTTCTGCTTCTCGAACCATTATAGTGCAATATTTGTATTAATTAGTTTTGAAGCGTATTTTCATTTACTTTAATGAACTTTGAGGTCAGAGTGGTTCTGAAAGAGTGTTTGTTTGAAGCATTTTAAAGGATATATTTTTAATGATGTTGCGTACAAAGCATAGATGCCAGAACAATAACAAGACAGGAAGGAGTTTGGCACTCACCACAATCCGGATTCTGTTGGCACCTCCAAAAATGTAGACTGTATATTTTAATCACTATTTCGTCCGGTTATTGGTTCCGACACAGTGGCCAGTGCGCATTGCGCTACTGCGCAGAGTGCGCATTACGCAGTGGCCACTGCACCCTGCGCGTTCTGCACAGTGGCATAATGCGCACTGGCCTCTGCGCACTTAGCACTCTGCGTACTGGCACAATGCGCACTGGCTACTGCGCAATGCACACTCTGCGCAGTGGCATAATACGCACTGGCTACTGCGTAATACGCAATTTCCACTGGCCCCTGCGCAGAGTGCGCATTGCCTAGTAGCCACTGCGCATTATACCATCGCGCAGAGTGCGCATTGCGCAGTAGCATGGTGCTTATTGTACACAGTGGCTAGAGCGTAATGTGCTAGTACACAGTTTGCGCAATGCGCATTGCGCGTTAGCCAGTGCACATTGTAACAGTTCGCAGTATGCGCAGTGGTCAGTGAGCAGTGCCAGTGCCCATTGTGCTAGTGCGCAGTGTGCCAGTGCGCATTGTGCTACAGCGCAATGTGCCAGTGCGTATTATGCCAGTGCGTATTGTGCCAGTGCGCAGTGTGCAGTGGCCAGTGCGGATTGTGCCAGTGCGCAGGATGCGCAGTGCGCATTGTGCCAGTTCGCAGTGCACAGTGTGAGCAGTAACACCTGTAAAATGCAAAAAATTGAAACATGTCAAACTACCAAAAAGCACAAATTTATTTTAATTTAATTTAATCATACGGAATGATATCTTTTCTATTTTTTTGTCAATTTTTTAAATCTTATTTATTTGACGATACGCGAAGATTTCAAAAATAATAATTGTATTTGTCCACCTGTTGCCCTGCAGGTCGCTATCGCTGACCTACACCTACACGGTACGGTACACAATACCATAAAAGGGAAAGTATTATATTTCATATTTGTTATTTATTATCTTAGTTTTATTAACCACAATTGAGTTTAAAAAACATCTACCGGTTTCGGAAAACACTTTTCCTTCTTCAGGATGTCATAACTAACTAAAAATATAGTATTGTTTCTTCACCAGAATCTATTTTTAAATTTTTTAAAAAACAACAATTATTTAAAAAAATAAATTTAGTACCTAACTCAAATTACTGCTCAATACAATTGTGGTTAATAAAACTAAGATAATAAATAACAAATATGAATCTTAACCACCAAGTTAATATTGCTAATTTTAAAAATATTATTATATTTCAATACAAATTAGAAAAATTTACAGAAATAATATGTATATCGAAAAAATATTTTGTTACATTATAATTTTCAAATTGGTACATCTTTTATCATATTTTTAAAAGCAATCCACTTTATTTTACAGAGAATATCAAATACATTTGAGTAAAACCCAATAGAATACGCCAGAATGTTATTAATTAATCCATTTTATTAAATTTGGAAGCCTTTATACAACATATATATTAAAAACACCTTTTTTTTGTGGAGTTGCATTTTTTAGTACATAATTCTGTGGTATTTTGATACAAATTTAATTAATCAATTAGAAAGATATCCAGGTTCGAATCCCGGTAGCAACTAAATATTTTTTCTATAGATAGATTTTTTCTGAGTATTTTTTTAATCAATAATTTAATTTGTGTTAAAATACCACAGAACTATGTTCTGAAAAAACGGCAACTTCACAATAACAATATGTCCCCCTTAAAAATATTATTATTAAAATTTTTACAAAATCTTATTAAGTTTTAAGTCTACGTACTTCGAAATGAATATTTTCGAAATGTATCTATTATCAATGTGTATATCTTTGCTTCAGGCCGTAAATCAAATTCGATGGCCTTTAATTGTTTGTATTCAGTATATCATTTAGAATCAATAAAATATTTAAATTCCGATTGTTTTAAATTGCTTGCATCACTGCATGTATGGTTGAGATTAGGCATTTATTCCTTGAACATTTTCGACTCGTAATTTAGTTATATTTTCTGTCATTATTTTTTTCAATATATTATTTTAGGTCGTGTAATCTCGAGGTCTTTCGTGCGGCTACATGATTTTTGTTTTCATGTGTATGCTAGCTTTCTAAATACGGCGAATTTTAAATGTGACACAATTTTAACAAATTTTTGTGATTTAAAAAAATGATTTTCTTCATTCATAATGTACGAGAAATATTGGAACGTTTAAAAAAATCCACCTGGATACGAATATAAAAAACGAAAAGCGGAGAAATAGCTACAGTTTGAAGAAAATAAAAAGTTTATAAGAATTACAAAATACAAGAAAAGCAAGACGAACCTCATTTAAATCCAGAACAGCTGGATTCTTTCCAGCTTTCTGGAGAGAATCCAAGAATCTTTTGCTTCTTTAAATATCATCACAAACGAATCCAGCTCATTTGCTTCTTCAAATATCATCACAAACGTCTTCGCTGATGTGTTGCCCTGGAGAATGGCAGCTAATTCTCCAATATCACAATAATTGCAGCCGTTAAAAAAGCTGACTGAAAAACTTACCTCGATTGTAATCTTAATGATAACTGGGAAATGAGCTAAGAATATTGTCGCTGTAGCATAGTTGGATAATACACCTTCCCCGGTTAGGATAGAGATCCAGGTTCGAATCCCGGTGGCGCAACAACAATATTTTTCGATCAAATTGATTTTATATGTACATCTTTCCAATCAATATATTTAATTCATATTTATTAATTAGACCGTATGTTCTGAATAATTACAACTTCACAATAAGAATGTGTTCTCCTAATAATAAAATTGTATCAATGTGTCCAAAATTTAATAAAAATGAATTGATAATTCTGGTGTCTGCTATCAGATTACTCAAAGGTATTTGAGATTCTGTAAAATAAGGTAGGTGGTTCTTTCAAATAATGGAACGATTAAATAAATTAATATCAAAAAGGTAACATATAGTTCGAAAATTTGTCCCTGTAGCATAGTTGGATAATACACCTTTCCCGGTTAGGAAAGTGATCCAGGTTCGAATCCCGGTGGCGCAACAACAATATTTTTCGCTAAAATTGGTTTTATATGTATATCTTTCTAATTAATATATTTAATTCATATTTAAAATATCACAGAGCTATGTTCTGAATAATTACAACTTCACAATAAAAATGTGTTCTCATTTGGAAACTGGAATATTTTACTAGTGATGGTAAAATCGTAATTTAAACTGTGATTTTGGCTGTTATTATGACTGTGATTGTGTTCAATTTTAACGATGATTGATAACTAATTAACGTAATTCTTCGAGCAATGATTGGTACGCTAAAAAGTAAGCCTCCGACAGTTAAATCTTAATTACCAATCATCGTTAAATCTCAGTTATCAATCATCGACACAATCACAGTCACGCTACGATTTATTATCACTAAATACAACGCTGTCCACCTTATTAGTGCAATATTTAATCACGAAAAAAAGGGTATGGTCGCAGGAGGGAGGTTTTTTTTTCATTAAATCAGGAATGACGGAAATTTTACCCGAGGGCGCCACAGAGGCTAGAGCCGGCACTGTCCTTTAGCTACTAATTTAAAACAGTTGAGTTGACGATCGTTCTTGAGACTGATCTCACTATCCCGACTTGGTGTCAGGACAATCTAAAGTAAAACATGGTATAGAATTAAATATTTGTTTTAGTTATACAATGGATATATCTGTTCGTGGTGCTCCAGTCTGTGAAGTTTCGTGTAAATACCACAGCAGTTACAATTCAGGCGAGGCGTGCTCAAGTGCCGAGCGCTGCTAACATATGACATGAACCGACTGGACAGCGGCGTAACTGTGCCAACGCGGCGCATTGGGGCCCCACGTTAGTCCTAAAAGGTCCTCGCTAATATGGACTCCAACGCTAATATGGACTATAGACTAATAGTTTTTGAAAGCAACGGTAAGAAACGGAATTATAAAATTTAAAAAAAAAAAATTTAACCGCAATATAACTAAACGAATGGAAAATACGCGAGTGTTGCCAAAACCATATATTTTGAATTTCTTACATCGATTATTTATTATTTTACGTGCACATTTAAATCAATAATGAACCTTGTAAATGAAATTCAATTTTAAAAGTATTAAAGTGCATGTTCGTGAAAAAATAAAAAATAAATAAATGAAAATTTAAAAAGGCTAGCGATAACCTAACCTAAAAAGGTTTCATGTATTGAATTTATACTTTTGAAATTAGCAAAATTAATTTTGTGGTTAAAATTCATATTTATATTTGTTAACTTTGTGTTATAATACCATTTTCTTCTTCAGGGTGTCAATACTAACTGAAAAAGAAAATGGTATTTTTCGAAACCGGTAGATGTATTTAAACTCAATAAGTGGTTAATAAAACAAAGTTAACAAATACAAATATTGAATTTATCTTCTTTATATGTAAAAAAAAACTATCTAATTTCATATTTTTAAACAGGATAAAATAAAAATCCACTATAACTATCAGACTACGAGCAAAACTAATGAACATGTTATTTTAAAAATGTGTAGATTAGGATTAGGACAGAGACATGCATCACGCATTGCTTTTAAACTATATAACCAACTGTCAATTATATATCAATTAAATTAGCAGCAAATATAAATGTTTACAAAAAAAGAAGTTATAAAATTAATTAAAGATCTTCAAAATTATTAAACTATGTATTTGACATCTTTCCCTATTTATAATCTGATCAATTTCCCAACGTTTTTATATATTGTTAATTTATGTATATATGTACGTATGTATATATTTTTTTATATTTTTTCATTTATTGTAAAAAATTCTTACATCTAGTTAATAATGATTTTGTATTATATTGTATAAATGTTGAAAGCCACCCCCGTAATTCAAGATCTTTCGTATTTGGGGGTGCATAACTCTACTATTGTTTTTTTTTATTAACGAATATATAAATAAACTTAAATTTACTTAGATAAATATGAATGAAGTAATTTTTTCTTCGCCAAATATGTTAGTAGACTTCATATTTTTCTTCATCTCTTGGTACATCACACGAGAGCACAGAATTGAATCTGGATTAAGAAGGTCGTCATTACATCTTCAAACCGTGTGTACCAGTTGAACAATTGAATTATGATTTTCTAATGAACACTCTTAATTCAACTGACTTGTCTTGTAGAAGAACTTTAAGTGATTTATTATTTTTATTTAAAATAGTAAATGGCATACTGGACGCCCTTAATTTAACTGAACTGATTGTACATCACGTTCCTGCGCGGAGTACCAGGTCGTCGGTACTGTTCCATGTAAATGAATCGTATACTCATTTTTATAGGAATGCACCAACACGAAGACTTCACAGGCTTGGGAACGATTTTGGTCTTGTAGATATATTCCAATATTCAATGTTTAAATATAAGAGCAATGTTTTTGATGCTATTCTGAGTCAAAGATACGATTGATTTTGATACTCAGCCATTCTGGGTTATACCTACATTTTTATTGTTTTTCTATCTTAATTCTTAATTTTTATTAGCAATATTTGAATATGTCCAAGAACACACAATTTCTAGATTTTTACCTACAAAACCACTGTTATTAAACAAATATCAGATATCTCATAGAGACAAAGCTATTTAAAAAAAAAATATATATTATATATATATATATATATATATATATATATATATATATATATATATATATATATATATATATATAACGTTCACCAATTCTTACCCCTCAATCTCCACATTTATCAAATTTTTTAAAGTTATATATATGTTAGTATGTGGACTCGCTTCGAGTACCACTACACCATCGCCATTTATGGAGCAAATTTGATATTTCATTTATGTTATACTATGAGAATATGATTTTTTGAAATTATTTTAAAGTAATATTCTCTATCTGTAAAATATTTTTTAACATATTATACTAGAATACGCCTGAAAAATCAATATTTTTCAATTATTTATATATTATTATTATTTTGACCAGTATATTATATTAGAAATAATTGAATATGTCCAAGAACACACAATTACTGAATTTTTACCTACAAAGGCACTGTTACATTAATTACAATTGTAAACCTTGTAATATTTTTCATTAAATATATATTTTTTTAAATAACTTTGTCTCTATGAGATATCTGATATATGTTTAATTTTTATAGTTTGTTCTGCTTATTTTTCTATTCTTATACATACATTCCACGCTACTTGTGTAGCGAAAATTAATAAATTTATACGATTAAATTAGTTATCAACACTAATTGAAACTGCAATAATGGGGATACATTTGAATACAGTAGTATTCTACATTGCTCAAATGCCAGGTTGGCACCCAGACCATCGACGCAAAGCGATACAACAACGAAAATACGAATTTCTGAAACAATTTGCAAGTGTTACATTAAGACAAGAACCGTTTTAAGATTGAAACTTGTTGACAATTGTAAAAAGGTTTGATTTCTTTACAATAAAATGAAAATTCAACAAACTCTTTGCGAACGAATATTTTAAGAAAAGTGTAAATATTGTGGGAGACTTTGTTGTTACCATAAACCGTTGGTAAAACCGCGCAAGCACAACTTTTTTATTAACGCCACTGCTACTAGGTATGCGTCGACTACGGTATGTACTACAATCACGTCCACTGTTAAAACACATGTCTGTCTCGTAACACGACGCTTAAGAATTTAAATAAGTAATTTAATATAGACTTCTTATTCTCGTGTTTTACCGTTCAACGAATGTTGGCCGTCATCACTTTGATTGATCAAACCATTGCATCAAGTTCTCAGCCATGGTGTTCTCCTTCTTCCAGAGATTTCCAGCATTTTTTCCCTGCATTATTATGAGCAGTGGCGGGCTGAAATGAGACTTGGGGCGCACGTCCCCATGTTAAATTATGACAATTTTAATATTTTCCGATCAAACTAGTTACTAGTACCATTTTGTCTGTTGGTATTTTAACACTTCGTGATCTTTTTGAAGTTCCACGTTAAGTATCTACGTCATTTATTTGTAAGTGCATATAATAAAAAATACTAAATGAATCATCCCGAGGCTAATATAGCAATTACACATATGAAAATAAAAAACATTTTTTTTTTTTAGTTCTACTCGTTTAATTTCCGTGAGATATGAGACACGCTTCGCCTTATGAGGGGACATTGTCAATTGACAGTTTGACAGACATTTGTCAGTTCGCATTTAATGTGTACTCAATAATGTGTTAGTCATTAACCGTTTTAGTGCTAAGCAATTTTGGATACAAACGATCGCAGCGCTTTTGCGACGCGTAGCATTCAAACGGTTAAAACATTTTATCTAAAAAATAATGGCAACGCTGTAACCCCATTAATGGTGATCGCTATCGTCACGTTGGAAAACTTCTTGGTGGCCTAATTGGGTCGATTGGGCCTGCAACACACGCGGTTTCAACAGTACGGTGCCACCTCACACACAGTCCAAGCTACGCTTGCAATTTTGCGAGAAATTTTTCCCCGCAAAAAGTGATATCGACTGGCCTCCTCGATCACGATCACGAAATTGGTGAAATAACACGCGAAGTGTGCGAGAATATTATGAAAAATATGGTTAAAAGGTACGCACCTGTGCCGCTACCAGATGCGGCCACTTGACCGATGTTATATTCCTTATATAATTCTAATAAACCAAATAATCTATAAATAAAAACAAACTTAAAAAAATATGTTTCATTTCTTAGTTATTCAAAAATAACATCGGCCTGGAACATAATATTCACCCTGTATATCTCCTCAACTAAATCATTGATCTCGTCTCATCGTGTCTCCTTGCGTGAACACGGGAGTTAATATTGACTTCCAAAGGACTTGAGTTTTATTAGATAGCATTCTTTTAACCGATTCTATAAAACATTTAAAATCAATGATTTCGCGCTGTTGACGTTTCTAGAAAATCCAGTCAATTCTGATCGCACTTATTTCAGAATCCATTGTTCGCCTCAACAGTTCTGACAATTGAGGCACTTGCGGACTATACTCGTACAAAATGTGTAAATTGAGACTAATTAAGCGTGTCAGCTCGTGTGGTATCAGATCTGGTGGGGCGCGCGATAGTTGTGAAAACTTGAAGTATATTATACACGTGTGACGAATTACATGAATGTTAATTCTCTAAAATAAAATATTGTTTCGAGACATAGTTTCTAACATTTGAAGCCATCGTGGACCATTGATGACGTCATAAAAGGCGTTTTATCTTGCAGTAAACTCAATTGGCTCAAGATTTATAATGCCACCATAAGTGCTCTCGAGATGCAACCAGTACGTCTTAAGAGAAAAGGAATGTTTCGTATATTAGATAGAATTTCTTCGTTTCTTTTTTTTTAAATTTTTTTATTTTATTTAATTAGCGAAATACAATGACAAAATAAATGTTATATACATACATAGTTTTTACTTCGCTTACCTCTCCAAAAAAGAGACCAGCTCTTGTGCTTGGAGAGGGAGTTACACTACAATAATTTGATATAATACCTTACATATTCTATTCATTGTCCATTTGTGTGCTTCTGAAGTATTCTGTAATATTGTTTATTGTCCAATTATGTGTTTTTGTTTAAGTCTTAAGTTTTCCATTTCTTCACGTGAAGTTGCATTTTCAGATCATAGTTCCGTGATATTTTAACACAAATTAAATTAATCAACTAGAAAGGTAAACAGAAAAAATCTATGTATCGAAAAAATATTTTATTATGAGAATCTTATTGTGGAGTTGTATTTATTCAGAACATAGGTCTGCGCTATTTTAAATACTAATTAAATGTATTAATTATAAACATGTAGATATAAAATCAATTTTATCTAAAAATGTTGAAAATGATAGCCATCTTGTTTTAAAATGGCGGCTATTTAATTTTCTTTTTTAATTCGTAACTTAATCCGAGGTAGAGAAAGAACTTTAGAGAAATGGTAGGGGGTAATGGTAGGAATAGGGGATTTTAGGTAGACTAGAAATTGCGGTCCGGATGTTGTACTTCCCTACAAATATTATATCTACATAACGGAATTGATAGATATCATAACTCCCGTAATTCCTGTCAGATTTCGTTTAAACTTTACTGTAAAATTGATCTGGTAGATAACTCGGCTAAATTCGTTAACCATCCATCTTCTTTCAAAATGGCGGCTGTTCAAAATGTTTAAGAATTCATAACTTGGTTAATATTGGACCTAGAGAAAAAAAAAGACAGACGAAATCTATCACTGCCCGAAAGGATCTTTTTATTTGATCTGGATACATTACTATGTCGTAAAAATTAACATTTTTAATATATGTACTCGTCGTGCTTATTTAAGTGTATATTTTTTTGTAAAATAATGAGTATATACGGCAGTATTTAATTTGCGTCAAGCCACGAAGAGCTGCTCCAGTCATTAATTAAAACAAATTAACAAATTAATTAGCCCGAATGAAGCATCTCCTTTTAATACAGTCAATTATCACAACGTTCGGCAAACGGTCTTTGTTTATGATGTTCAGTCAGAATACACACACGCTCTTTGTTCCTAAGGAGTGGCTGCTCCTGCCTCCTGCCTCCTGCCTCCTCTCATCACCCAGCTTCAGGCTTCAGTAATTCAGTAGCGGTTCCAACGTCATCATGTAGTGTGAAACATGTTCGTTGAGATTCTAATTTTGTGACAAACGTTGTGGGAAGTTATGGCCAGTGTTTATACATTTAGCGTCGCTGTCGTGCTTCTGTTTGGCGGTACTGGATCCGCAGACCACGACCCCCTGGTCCACAATACGGAGGGCTATCCCGTGGACGGACTTGGCGACTTCGAACCGGCTCGATCGTACGTTTTTTGCTTCTTTAATATTTGCAAAATTACTTTGTGGCAACATATTATATAAATAATAAGAAAAATACTTTGTTTAAAACCACTATTTATTGATACATCGACATGTTTCGATACCTATGGTATCTTCTTCAGGAAACAATGTACACTAAATAGCGCTGGCGTTACGCACAGGCAGAGCAGGCGCCTACCTGCGGTGGCCAAATCAAGAGGGCGGCCGAAAAATATATAAAAATTGAAAAACAAATACCAAGTTACAATACGATAATAGTGTGTCTTTTGGTAAAAAAAAACCTCTTGGGCAAGTTTTAAAATGCCGGACTAACAAAATACCGTCCCTGACGTGTGTGGTCCGCGGGCGGGCGATTTAGGGGGGGGCCAATTTATGGGAATGGTTTTACGAAAATTGAAAACATTATCATTACTTAAGTTATTAGGGTGGAAAAAAAAACAATTTTGCCTGCGGCGGCAAAAAGTCTAGCGCCGGCACTGATACTAAAATAAAAACAATACTATAAAAGGTGAGTAACTAATTAGGACCCACTGTGAAAACAAATTTAAAATGTGACTATTTGCAAAACGATAATACAGGTAAAATTTTCATATTAGAATTAAGGAGCACTTGAGATGTCTAAATAGCAACAACTATTATTATTTCGCCAATCACCTTTTGGAAACAAACCATTCTTTTGATATTAACAAGGGTTTAGAAATTTTACACACAAATACTAGGGGTTTACAGTTAAATATATTTTATCGATATTTGAACATGTCCAAAAACACACAATTACTTGATTTTTACCTACAAAGGCACTGTTATTAACAAATATCAGAAATATTTTTTATTATATTTAATGGAAAATATGTGGAAGTATTGGGTAATTACAGGGCTTAACACCTGTCTTCGGCTGGCTTAAGTAATCACTTTATGTATTTATACAGGACGACCCAAAAAAAATGAGAACATCTCGAACACACGAGTTATTTCAAAACGTAATATAATTAATTATAATTCTTTTTGTACAATATTTAGTTAATCAGAAATCATCAAAACACCCCATATTGCATCATCTACTGGGCTGTTCGGTGGCCACATCCCTGGCTCGGTGAAATTAACATTCTCACGACGAAGAAAGTTGATTGTATTGTTATGGCTGTGTGAGATGGAGCTCCGTCCTGCTGTAATGTCCAGTTATGCTGTAATGTCTAGCTATACTCCAGACTTTGTTTTGAAACTCTTTGATCATTTTCCTAATACCCCGACGTTTTTCAATTCGCTATTTTTTTGGTCAGAATACGGTCTTCTGCAGTGATTTTTGTCATCTGGGCAACAATTTGAAAAAACCAAATGTAAACAATGGGAAAATTAATAATCAAAGATGGCGACCGGAAATTGTCGAAATAAAACGTAATGTAGGTAAATAGAGAATTAAGTAAATTAGTAAACTCTTTAAGCTATTGTTGATATAGTTAACCTAATTTTGATGTAATTATATCACATTTTACGAAATGTTCTCACTTTTTTTGGGTCAACCTGTATATATATATATATACAGTAAAACCGCGATATAACGAAATCCAAGGGACCAAAAAATAAAAATTCGTAATAACGAATTCCCACATATAACGAAAAAAATAAAAAACCTGCTATATGTTACGCGCCGTCGCAAAAAAATGTTGCGCGGCTTCAAAAAAGATCGCAAATTCTGCAAACAAAGGAGGAAAAAGGCCATAGGGAACTAAATACCTACATATTTTTAGTAGTTTTGTTATTAAAACAAATGGCAAATGGATAATCAAAGGAATTAAATTAAGAACAGAACCTATTCAACACCAATTGGAAGATATTTTTGTAAATTCCAGAATATTGCAAACACAAAACAATATTTTAATTGTGTTTAAATGTAGAACCGCTTCAAACATAGTTTTGGGCATAAAACATACAAATTAATTCAAAAATAACAATTTTACAGTTGAATTGCGGCATTTTTATAAAATGAGTCGTATATAAATTACGAAAATACTTGCCGGTAATGGCGGCAACCACTTCAAAACATATTTATAATCGTTAAAATTGTTCACTTAAAAATTATCGTTAACATTGTTCACTTAAAATACACGAAAACAATAGTTAATAGAAATACAAAATGCCGTACAAAAATAGTCCATAAAATAAATATTTTAACGAATTATTTATATTATTGACGAGTTCACACGAAAACAATTGTCAAACGAAAATGAATTTATGTAAATATTCAGTTCGGTCAATAATCGCGTTAAAAGCTGAACAAACTTAACTTTACATACGTTACACTGAGACTGACATTTCCAATAAGTACATACTGCAACTTTCGGGGGGTTCCTGTTAATTTTTGTGTTTTACAGCTGTTTGGGTCTGGGATTGCAATACATATTAGAGGCGTATGCGTACGTAAAACGTGTCTAAGTGAACGCCGCAAAAATTACGTCAAATGGTTTTATGGGCCTACTATGAACCCAAGAAGAAGTTTGAATTGTTTTACTACCTTGTCGGCCGACCGCCGCGCACCGCCGAAAAGGCCATAAAACCGTTCGCATACGGCAGATGCATCGGCGCGGCTTTGTAAGTGCGAAATAATATTTTCATCTTTTAACATTTTTTTATTTCGTTATAAATTTACGTAAATGTATTGGCATTTTTTCGTACGGGACAAATATTAACGGGATTTCGTTAAATAAATGCATTTTTGTATGAAAAATTGGTTTTAGGGACTAAATTTCGATTTTTTTTCGATACACGTCATTTTTCGCTATATCGGGTTTCGTTATATCGCGGTTTTACTGTATAATATTGACCAATACTCACCCTTCAATCTCCACAATCTCATATTTTTTTGAAAGTTGTGTATACGAAGCGAGTTCACATACTAACATGTAAGAACACAATAAGAATGTGTTCTCCTTAAGTTCCCCGGATTGGATCCAGGTTTGAATACTATTAGCAACAATCATATTTTTCGATGAAATTGATTTTATATGTATATCTTTCTAATTAACCGTTAGAATGCTACGCGGCGCAAAAGCGCTGCGAGTTTCAGTGTGTTTTCGGTGCTCCGCGGGAGTGCACGTACGCTAACCTCGCGCGTAATTTGTAATGAGAGTGCATTCTTATACATTTAAAAATAACTTTTATCGTTTTTTTATATATTTTTAAAAAAATAACCATGTCACGTGCTATTATTTCGAACGTTGATTCGATTCCTAGTGATTCTACGGGGAGTGAAACGACAGATACAAATAGTGATGATAGCAGTATTATAACGCATCGAAGAAAAAGATTGAGGATTGAAAGAATGATAAAACGATCCCGACTTATTTGCGTACGCTGTAGGAAAGGCATACACGCTATTTGTGCGGCAAAACATAATTGTTGAGCTATTTTTTTTTGATTTTTTATTTTCTAAAAGAAATAAAATACAATAATATTGATATCACTTTATGTTTAATAAACATTAATAAACAATAAACATTTTATCTTTATAATGCAAAAATAATTAATAAAATTGATTGATATTTGTCTAAGTTAGAGTGTTTTATTTGACACCATTATTTTTTCCTCTAAATTAATCAATATGTGTATAGCAATTTTCATTTATTTTTGCCAAAATTGCTTAGCACTAAAACGGTTAAATACATTTAATTAGTATTTAAAATATCATAGACCTATGTTCTAAATAATTACAATTTCACAGTAAGAATTTGTTCTCCTTAATAATATATAAATTGTATCAATATGTCCAAAATTTAATAAAAATGAATTATTAAATCAGCATCTCCTATCGGATTACTCAAAGGTATTTAAGATTCTGTAAAAATAAAGTATTATACTCTCAAAGATATTAAAGATTCTGTAAAAAAAATATCTAATTAAAAAGTGTGTGGGAAGGTTGGTTGTGTTTAAGTAAAAACCATTGTTATTCAGACTTGTTTATTCTCATCGGGGAGAAACCACCGAGAGCAAGAAACAACATAGAATACATGAAAGACAGAATGGAAAAACGATGCACGGTTAGTGGAAGGTGAGAGTCAGGATGTGTTCGGGTACTGAGTGCAGATTGTCTCGTAGACCACCTCCTCTAGTGCACGTGTTTATGCACATCTGTGGTGCATGTGTGTCATGCCCACCGGACGCCATAGCTTGACCTTCCTCGAACGTTCTCGCTTTGTTCACGCGGGATGGCGCAATACTGAGAAATGACAGAACAAGAAACATCTGGATGATGCGTGCGAGCCGCCACAAGTGTAACATATAGATTCGAAAATTTGTCATCAATGTACTGTGTGCTGTAGTATAATCAGTTAATGCACGTTCTCCGGATTGGAAGAGATCCAGGTTCGAATCCCGGGGGCGCAATAACAATATTTTTTGATAAAATTGATTTTATATGTTTATCTTTCTAATTAATATATTTAATTTGTAATTAATTTTTAAATGATAAATTTTCTTTTGGACCATCGTTACAATTAATTTCATTAAAACAATTGCTAAGAATGGATTATTACGTTTGTGGATGGTTGTCCTAATTAGAACAACGATAAGGTATTATTTACATTGATTTTTTTAGATAATAATATTATCACATGTTCGTTATATTATTGTTATATATTTGATATGAAATATCGGTTTTAGTTTTATCTCCTAGAGTGCAAAATGATTACAATATTAATAATAATAATAACATATTTGTATGCGTAATCAGTTTAATCGCATACAAATATTATATTTGTACGAACTGATCCGTGATATTTTTAATCTAGCCTTTTACCCTTGCCAACGCGATAGTGAGAAAGCACCAGGCAAGTCGTTGGGGAAAAAAGATAGGTATATATTCAATACAAGACGCTGATCGGCAGAAGAGGAAGATTAAAAAGTCTTAAAACTGTAAAAACTTGAATTTCCATTTTTTCCATTCCAATTTCATTTTTAAAGCTATATAAATTTGGAAAGCAGGCATCCGAAGATTATTACAAAAAAATGTTTTATTAATACTAACGATGTTTCAGTATTACAGCTTGATCTTGCACGATAATATTGTAGGAAGGTACAAAAAATACGAAGTTACAAAGTCCAAAATTAAATTCTAATTTTGAAATTTCTGACAGTAGAAATGAAGTAATTTTTTCTATTTGAAAAGTGTATAGGTATTCAAAACAAAAAGATCACATATCGGCTTCCTTTTAAATTTGCCTGTAAGAAAGAAAGAGTTACGGACACATGGGGGTTATTATATATTTATATTATAATTGTGCTAATATATGTATCCATTGTTAGTGCCATTGCCAGCTTCGGTAAGGAATCTGCTAGACGGCAATAGGTACAGATTAGCAAAAAATAACAATAAATATAAATATTCATTTACAATATTTACAATTGTGCAATAGATGTCACTTATTATCGGTCGGTATCGCTGTTCAAAGCAGATAAGAAAATTACTTCGCAACGGATTAATACGTCGCTGGCCATGGTGGAAAATTTTTTCGATAGATATATTCGGCGCTGGGCCGTAGATGGGTTATTTTGTTTTTTTTATGTTCAATTTCAGTACGAAAATATTTGCCAAATTTAACGATATTTGTCAAAAACTGCTATAAATAATTCATAATCATTTTAGCATTGTAGTTCAAAATGGTTTAACGCAAAATGATTTTAAGTTCATTTTTTTTACCTGTCCGTATTATTTTATTTCTTTAATTTCACTATATCCTTCATGTTTTTGTTTTTAATAAATAACATTCTGACGATAATAATTAATAAATAAATACAAATTAAAACAAAGTGCACATACGCATTACAGATTTATATATCACCAGAAATTTTCAATTTAAATATTGACCTTAATCCATTTTCTTCCATCGGTGTTAATAGCGTGTCATGGTCCAAAGTGTCAAACGCTTTTTTGAAATCAATGAAAAGTGCGATGACGTGTTTTTTATCATGTAAGCGTTTATTTATTTAAACAAATATCAGATATCTCATAGAGACAAAGTTACTTTTTATTATATTTAATGGAAAATAAATGGAAGTATGCGTTAATTACAGAGCTTACGACCGACCTGTCTTCTGTCTTCGGCTGGCTTAAGTGATCACTTAATATATATATATATATATATATATATATATATAATGTTCACTAATTCTCACCCCTCAATCTATACATTTATCAAATTTCTGAAAGTTATATATATGTTAGTATGTGGACTCGCCTCAAGTATCAGTACACCATCACCATCTATGGACCAAATTTGATAATTCATTTTTCCTTTTTTTTAAACAGCATATATGTCATCACTATGAGAATCAGATATTTTTAAAATTATTTTAAACCAATATTCTTTACATGTAAAATGTTTTTTAACATATTATACTAGAATACGCCTGAAAAGTCAATATTTTTAAATTTTTTAATATATTTTTCTTATTTTGACCAGTATATTATATTAGCAATATTTGAATATGTCCAAGAACACACAATTACTAAATTTTTATCTACAAAGGTACTGTTATTAAACAAATATCAGATATCTCGTAGAGACAAAGTTATTTTTTAAATTATATTTAATGGAAAATATATGAAAGTATGGGGTAATTACTTAATAATGAAATTATTGGTTTAGGATGTATGCATTTTATTTTCACTTTTTTGTTATCACTAATATTTTTGATTGCATTCACATTTTTTATTTTTTGTATCTTGATATAAATTGTACTTTTATTCAGTGTACTTTTTGAAGTGTGAATATTTTATCTATTTTTTTCATCAACACAACCTGTCACTTATACTATCAAGATGTTGATATCAAACATCAGTAAGATAACTAAAATGTTAACAAAATATTACAACATTTTCATTAAATAGAAGTAGAACTATATATGTACCTATATTAGACATAAAAGGAAATAATAAATATCATTATAATCATAGCTCTTATCTGCTTATATCAACTTGATCTGCCCAGGTTCAAGTTAATATCCTTCAGTTGTTAAATTTGACTTGAGTAAGCCCCTTGTTAAATTAAAAAGAATTTAATATTCTCAGACAGATCAAACTAGTGCCATTTAATCATTGCGTAAGACTATTTCTTGATCTTTTTAAAACTCCTCATTAAATACTTTATTTATTGAGGGTATATATAATAAAAAAGCAGCAATCGCAGCATCCCCTAAGTGGTGATCCACGAGAAAATTTTGCTGGTCCGCAGAGAAATGTGGATATCATTTGCATTTTTCAATCCACAATATTTTAATTCATTATAATATGTGGATAATAGATTTGTTTGCAGCGAATATTCAAGGTAGACATTTAACCATGAATCTAAAAGAAAGCCTTGACCTATCATCCGATGACACTCTCAAAGCTAAATTTCATTCATCCTTATCTAGACCTCAGTTTTGACTTTCCTTTTGCTTAGTGAAAAGGTAATGAAAATTCTGAATCAATTCTCCACAACATATTTATGCGAAAAGGACTTTTCATCTGTCACAGAACACACGATACCGATCTCGGAGTGAAATAAATGCAGTTCTCCGTCTTGAAATAACATCATTGGAGCTAAACATCCATAATCTTATTTTGAGTAAGCCGGAACATTCATCACAATTAACATTTTTATTGTTTTGTTTTTACAATTTTTGGTTTATAATTTAGTTACAATGAATAGTTTTATTTTATTAACAGTGGTCTGTGGGTACGTACCGTTACTGTAAAGTTAAAGTACCACTGATCTAGAGAATAATACACCGATACCCCGACCCTTATTGATATATTGGCATCTCCCCCTGGCTCTACCTGACGATTAACTATGGATCTAACCGCAACCAGCATACAGCCTACAACCCTGTAACAACTTTTCAACCCTGTAACTGTTTGTTTCTAGCTCCGAGGTCTTGCAATGCCCAACAGACAACCTGATAACCTCCAGGCACAAATGCAAGGTAGCGACAGAATGGGTGGACTGCACGAGAAAACATTGCTGCCAGGACTACACCTACATTGCTGGAAGGTACTGTAATTTGGATCTTCTTTTTATCTTGTATTATATTCCTCCTAAAAGGTACTTATCATTTTTATACCTCTTAATACGTGTTTACGCATAATTATTACAATACTCACCTAGTGATCTAATGACCAGGGGTTCGAGCCTCGTTCTAGGAGGCCATCAAGTTAGTTGTATTTTTATAGCACAAGTGTTTAGCTTAGTTTGAAAATAGTAAAAATATATTGGACACTTATAAGGACTTCTGTCCTTTTTTAAATATTTTAAGAGTTTGAAAATATCATAATTATAAGCCATTTTCTATCCACTGCTGGGTGAAGACCATGCCACTTTTCTGTGTCCACTGTAATTCACTGCCATGTATTTCTGTAAAGTTTGATGATTTCATTAATCTAACAGGTTTTAGGACAGTCTGTTGGCCTCTTGATTTCCCTTGGGTACGACTGAAAGATTGCATTCGTCCTCTAAGCGATGTAACCTGCCTGTTGTTATTTAATTTTCCAGGCATATTCAATTATATCAACTACTCTTTTTTGTTCTCTTATCCACATACTTCTTTATCGGTCTCTTTATGTGATACCCAACATATATCTCAGAGCAGTTTTTTGACCTCTCTTTTCTTCTTCTTTATTCTTATTTAGCAGCCGTACATGTACACTGGGAGTATGCATTGTTTGTACACTCTTAGTTTTAGACAGAATGGAAAATCACTTTTAAAAATCATATTCAGTCAATCAGAATGCATTCGCCCAGCTTTGTTCTTGAACAATTTCTTCAGATTTGCTTCCTGTTATGTTTTAAATTTGTTGTCCTAGGTAAACATAATTATCGACTTGTTCAAGCCGGGTTTCATTAACATTTAAACTCACCTTGCTATTTGAGCATTCAAAAGCATTTCATGATGGCTAACATTACATGACCGATAGCTGTTACCGTCATTTTTCAAGCTATTTTTCAAATATTAACAGTTATAATGATTACAACCATTTTTCAAATGGGGGAACAAATATTGACAGTTATAGCCATCGTGTTCATAAACGCATTAATAAACTAGTAGACCTATATAGTCAGCGAGTGATATAATCCACCATTATTTTAGTGCAATGAATTTACATAAAAGCTGGAAAAATGTAACATGCTAGAATGCACTAATAATTATATATTTAAACTAGATGTAAATTAAAAATCTGTTTCCAAGGACTCATTAAAATCAATCATAATGTTATTTATTGTTATTGTGTTTAGTTTATAGAACTTCATGTTTATTTTTAAAGAAATTTTAATAAATATTGTTATTGAGTTGTACTAGTTTATGTAAAGTATTATTTAAATGTTACAGCTGCTTCGGCGGCTAAGGCCATTTTCAAACAGACTGTTGGCAAATTAGCAGAACTCAATAATAATATTTATTAAAATTTGATTTTTAAAATTTCAAATAATGTTAGTTTTCATTCCATTTATTATAAAATAGATATTTTGTACAATGTATTGTATATTGTACATATTATATATTCAACCATTCATACATATATTTATAAATCTTAATGAAACCACGTTTTTTTTTTGAAGTTACAATTTTTCTTAACACATAAATTAAAACATTCAATTAAATCAAATTTTTTATCAATTTTTCTCAATAAATTGATTATTATATTAAAAACTTAATTGTATCTATAATGTAATACATTATTATACATCTCTATTTCAAATTAAACATCATCTATGTTGGTCCCTCATGACTGAGGATCCGATCTCGGCATCTTGCAGATCTTAGGGCGGTCCAATGGGCGGGAGATCTTCATCTTCCTCTTCGTCTTTCGACATGGCCCACCACAACAAGCTTCTCCAAGCTATCTTCCCTTCTCGCAAGATGCCCAAAAAAATTAAGGATTCGTCTCAGGCAAATAGTTGAGAGTTTGTTCTTTATGTTCAGTTCCTACAGAATGGAGACATTTGTGGGTCTCGCCATCCATATTATGCGCATCATGTGTCTTCAGCACCACATCTCAAAGGCATCAATCCGTCTTCTCTCCCTTGCTTTTAGGATTCATGATTCCACATCATTTAAAAATATATATCTTATAATATATAATATATAAAGTATTAATTAATTAATTTCTTTTAAGATGTGTTCCAAAGGAAACAGACCCTTGCAGCCTCGGGCTTTGCGAGCAGAAATGTGCGGTGTATCTGCAACGTGTTATCTGCACTTGCTACCAAGGTTACCGCTACAACTCCCATAATCAAAAAAACGGTATCACTCCGGTTTGCGAAGGTGGGTTATCTGTTCTAGATTTTAAATCTGTAAATAATAAAGTTAGGTGTTTAGTTGGTTAGATAATTTTAAAGAAACCATTATAAAGCCACCCCCATTAATCAAGATATTTCTATAAATACAATATTTTTATAACTTTAATTTATTTAAAAAAAAACACATTTTTAAAAGGTAGGTAATTCAAGTGGGGCCTTGACTCACGAGTTTAATTCGTTCCGTGACAGAGTTCGTAACTCAAAATACTTGTATGTTAAATCAATTTCCCTTATTGAAATGCCATTAATCCGTTCTGAGGCCTCAAAAAAAACTATAATTTTTTTGGTTACACGTTTATAAATAAGAAAAATATACTTATAAATACTGAATATTGTATTGCTTCTCCGTCAACCACACCATCAGCAGCTTCTCCATATTTTGATGGATAATGGATAGATGTCCCCTGTTTAAAAATTATTTTAACGCCCTCAGTTAGCATTATAGCTTTTATGTGATGCAGATCATAGAAGTGATACGCTCGTACTGCTTCGCAAAGTCGACATGATCATGCTTTTCGATAGTTTATTTCATTAATTCAATGCACATCATCTGCTTCTTGACAGCACTGTCCTTTGCATTCCTTTCTTCGGACCCAATTTTGTAAAATAACTGCGAGCACAACACTGATGCTTCCATTGCTTAACAGCTTAAAGTGAACGAGTGAGACACGGGAAGCTGGGCAGACGTTGCGGCGTTTACTGTGGCGTTCGCTGCGCCATCTAGCGTTGGTGTATCTGAAGCTGGTTCATAACCCAAATTTTAGCTCCTCTCTCAATGTAAAAAATTGTCTGAGAGACGGCTCGTATTTCGAAAAATTCATTAGTTGAGACAACTAGTCAAGATACCACTCTATAAGGAAATTTTTCCATTACTGGCAAATTGTCCTGCCTAGGATCTATGATAATTCTATTTATGTGCGCCATATTTATTCCCTGCATAAAAAATTTTGCAACGCCAGTTACTAATAGAAATCTACTAAATTATGAATGGAATATTCCAAGAATTCTTTTGAAATTAAAATCTTAGATTACTGACCCATACAAATTTGATAACTGAAATATTATTATACATATGTTGCAATAATTTTATTCCTTGTGAAGAAATTTAAATTTAAATCAATATCAACATATTTATATTTAAATATGTAATTTGATATCATTTGAAAAACAGCATGTGAAATTACGACATTTATTCATTTGATTAAATGGAATATTAACATTTTACATTTTCTAATTAGAAGATATAATTACAAGTCGTCTGTAGATACAATAATCCAGTCTACAAAATACTTAGCGTCTGGTCCGAGAGACAGGTGGCTCAAGATAGTTATTACACTCAGCCCCCATTCTCAGGCTGGTGCATACGCCAAGCTTCAGGCAATGGCTTCTAGTTCTATATCTTGGATGGATGAAGAATCTGTTTAATATTATCGGATAGTTGTGATAAAACTATTACAATTTTGGGGGTTAGGTCGGTGGTTAAATGAAAGAGTGGAGATTGGCATGTTAATGTTTATTGTGACAGTATGATAAAACAAAGAAGACATCTGTACGTATATCTATTACGAATAGAATGAAGAAATTAAGAAGGTGCGCGTGTATTATGAAATGAAGCGAGTCGGCGGTCTCGATCGGTGCGCGTGGCCCGGCAAGATCGCCATTGCGAAACGATAAAACAGTAGAGGTTATCGCTGAAGGATCGGGTCAGACCTGTAACGGCAGCCGGCTGCGCTGTCACTAGCATCGATGCTAGCTTAGATGGCAATGAATTTGAAATCTGATCTCTACACAATTATTTCATATGAATGCAGGCTGTACGTGTTTAAACTCCAGAGCATTGTCTCGATGGTGGTTCCACTAATTTAATATTTCAAATTTTCAAAATGATTTTAAATGCTTTTATTGTCTTGTGCAGATATAAATGAGTGTTTGGACAATAATGGTGATTGTGAACAAAGATGCACCAACACTCTGGGCAGCCACTACTGTAGTTGCGACGTTGGCTTTATCCTCAGCAAGGATAACAGAACCTGCAATCCAGATAGACCACAGGTTGGGATAATAATGAAGTTAATAATACAAAATGTTGCATATTTTAATTCATTCCTCCTCAATTCAATTCAGAAGAAAAGGGGATAATTAAGGTATGGTAATCGAATTCTGAATAGCAAGACTGAGATATTGAGAATTCTGAATCACAAGATAATCTGAAACATTCCACATTCCAAAAGAATAGCCAGATTATTATTATTCAAAATTCATTCATCATTCAGTCTTTTTTATTTTGAAAAACATTTTAACACAAAATAGATTGAGTCTTGATCTAAGATAGTCATCGTCATGAGCCTGATAACCAGTGCCAGCTTTACTCTTCTTGACGCCCTCGACGGAGCCTTTCAGGACTCCCTTTTCAAAATGAGAAAATGGAAATATTTTATTTGTTGTTAGTACAAAAACTATATAAAACCATATAATTTTTTGACATTTAAAAAAATAACAAATTAGTATAAAGAACACAAGCAAACTTTTAAACTGTAATTAAGGAGAACACATTATTGTTGTGAAGTATCATTTCTAGAACAGTTCTGTGCTATTTTAATACTAATTAAATTGATTAATTAGAAAGATACATATACATATAGAAAACATCTATCTATCGAAAAAATATTTTTATCCCAGTATTTTTTCGATAGTTGGATGTTTTCTGTATATCTTTCTAGTTAATTAATTTAATATGTATTTTTAAACTTTGTTTAATTAATATCAAGACTTAACTTTACAATATCTATAATTAGTGCAAGATAGTATACA